>JAQKAE010000003.1:0-2400000 GCA_027943155.1 Podospora tetraspora
CTTCTCCTTCATCCTCATCCCTTTCCTCTCCCTCATCCTCCCTCCTCCCTCTCCTCTTTTTCCTCATCACCCTCACCCACCCACAACCACATCCACAACCACTCACCTCCACCCTCACCTCCTTCACCTCACCCCTCTCCCTTTACCCTCCCTCATCATCCTCTCTCTCCCTTTTCCTTCATCCCAACCCATTTCCTCCTCTCATCCTCTTCTTCACCTTCTCCTCTCATCTTCACCCCTTTCCTTTTCCTTTTCATCCACACCCTCTCCTCAACCTTTCATCCATCCCTTTTTCTTTTCTTCCCCATCTTTTTCCTCTCCCCTCATCCTTCCTTTCCCTCCATCTCACCCCTCTCTCTCCTTTACCATCACAACAACCCTCCCTCTTTCCCTCCTTAACCCCCATCCTCACCTCTCATCATCTCCCATTTCTCTTTCTTTCCTCACTCTCACCAAACTCTTCCCCTCCTCCTTCACCACAACCTTCACCCCACCTCTCACCTTCTCCCTTTCCCCTAACCCTCTCCCTCTCCCTCACCCTCCCCTTCATCACAACCTTCTCCCACCTCTCACCTTCTCTCCTCCCCTTTTCCTCTCCCTTCCCTCCCCTTACCATCACCACAACCACCCTCCCTCTTTTCCTCCTTCACCCTCACCCTCACCCTCTTCCTCACCATCAACATAACTACCCTCCCCTCTTTCCCCTCACCCTCCCCCTCTCTCCCCTACCTCACAACCACTTCTCTCTCTTTCCTCACCTTTACCCTCTCTCCTCCCTCCCTCACCTTATCCCTCACCCTCTTCCAAACCATCACCACAACTACCCTCCCTCTTTCCCTCACCCTCACCCTCTTCCAAACCATCACCACAACCACCCTACCTCTTTCCCTCCTTAACCCTCACCCTCTCCTCACCCTCACCATCTCCAACTTCTCTCTTTTTTCCTCACCCTCACCCTCCCTCCACCACAACCTCCTCCCTACCTCTCACCTTCCCCTCCACCACAACCTTCTCCCTACCTCTCACCTTCTTCCCTCTCTCTCTCCCTTCCATTTCACCACTACTTTTTCCTCAACTACCCCTTTTTCTCCACCATTTCTTCCTCACCCTCCTCACCCACAACCACAACCCTTACCTCTACTCCAACTCTCTCCCCTACCATTTCCTCTTTTTCCTTCCTTTCCCACTCCATACACATCTCCTTCCTCACTTTACTTTATTCCCTCTCCTTCCCTCACTACAATCACAACCTCTCCAAACCATCACCCTTCCTCCCCCCACCCTTTCTCCCCTCCCTCACTATAAATCCCTACCTCTCCAAACCCTCACCCTTACACTCTTTCTCAACTTTTTCCTTTTCACCCTTCTCTTTTCCCATATCCTTACCACCACCCCTTCACTAACTCTCAAAACCCTCTTTTCTCCTTTTCCCCACATCCCTCACTACCACTCCAACTATTTCTAACCCTCCTCTTCCCTCCCAATCCTCCCTCTTTTCCCAACCCCCAACTATCTCTTTCCTCACTTTTACTTCTTTCAACCCTCTCTTTTCCTTTTCAACCCCTTCTCCTCCCCCATATACATCCTCACTCTCCATCTCATCTTCATCATCCTCATTTATCTTTTCCATCACCACAACCCCCTCCCTCTCACTCCTACCACAACTATCACAACCACAACCAACACAACCACAACCAACACAACCACAACCATCACAACCACAACCATCACAACCACAACCATCACAACCACACCCATCACAACCACCCCCACCTCCCTCCCCACAATCCTCACCCCCACCATTACCACAACCCTTATCCCAACCCTCTCCCTCTCCCTCCCTACACCCTCATCCACCCCACAACCTTTTTCTTCACTTTTATCTTCATCCAAACCCTCTTCCTCCATTCCTTCCCCCTTCCCTATTCCTCTCCATCATCACTACCCACACCCTCACCATCATCACTACCCACACCATCTCCTTATCCTCTCCTTCAACTCAACTCTCACCACAACCATCATCACAACCATCTCTCTCTACATCACCACAACTACAACCACCACTTTCACTAACCCTCTCAACCTAACCCTAAAACACCCTTCCCCTCCCCTAAACACCCTTCCCTCCCCCTAAACACCCCCTTCCCCTTCCCTTCATCCTCACTCTCCCAAACCCCCTCAATCAACCCAACAAACCCACACTCACACCATCACCTCCTCTCACCATAATCCCCTTCTACTTCTCTATTCTCCCCTCTCCATCACCACAACCCAAACCCTCCCCTCACCTACACCTACACCCTCCCCCATCTACCTCTCACCCACTACCCCAACTTCACCCTCTTCCTTTTCCTTCTTTTTTTCCCCTCTTCATCACCATCTCCCAAACCAACCCCTTTTCTCTCTCCCTACCCTTTTCAACTAAACCTCTCCACCTCTTTCCCTAATTCTCACCTTTTCTATCTCCCAATCTTCCTCACCATCACTACAACCTCATCCAAACTCTCTCTTTCCCTCTTCCTACCTCACCATCAACATAACTCCCTCCCTCTCCCTCATCACCCTCACCATCAACACAATCCCTCCCTCTCTCCCCCACCCTCATCAAACCCTTCACCCTCTCCCTCCTCATAACCACAACCATCCCGTCCACCCTCATCCTCTCCCTCACCCTCTACTTCACACTCTCCTTCACTTTCACCTCCCTTTTTCCTTTTCATTCTCTCCATCCCCTTTCCAACTTCTCCCCCAACCCTCATCCTCCACTCCCATCACCTCCCTCTCCCTCTCCCTCCCCCCCCTCCTCTCCTTTCACTCTCTTTCATCTTCCCCAACCCTCTTTTTTCCTCTTTCTCACTCACCACTCCATTTTTCCCTTCCCTCCCTTTTTTCCTCCCCTCCTCCCAACTTTTTTTCCCTATTCCTTACCATCATCACAACTCTCACCATCCCCTTCCCTTATCTTCACCATCACCTCTTCCCTACCTCTTCCTCCCCTCTTCTCTACCTCTTCCTCTCCTCTTTCTTCTCCTTATTACCCCAACCCTTACCTATACTCCCACTCTCTCCTCCATTTCCTCCCTCTCTTTTCTCCTCTCCTTTCCCAACCCTTTCTCCTCCCTTTCTTTCCTCTTCTTAAACATTTTCTTCTCTACTACACCTTCCCCTATCTTTATCCTTTCCTCATTCTCCCCTTAACACCCTTCCCCTCCCCTTCATCCTTACCTAAACCTCTTCTCCAACTATTCCTCTCCCCCTCTTCTCCTTTTTCACCTCAACTCTTACCTCCACCTTAACTCTTCCCATTTTTTCTTTTCTCATTACCACCCTTACATTTACCCTTTTTCTTTTCCATTTCATCTAAACCTTTACCATCACATCCACTCCAAACATCACCATTCTTCTCTCCACCATCTCTATTCCCCCCCTCCCCATCACCCAAACCCAAACCCAAACCCTCTCCCTCACCTTCACTTACATCCTCCCCTCTACCTTTCACCCTCAACATCACCATCACCCAATCCCCCACTATTCTTCCTCTTTCCCAACCCCTTTCAACTAATCCTCTCCACCCTCTTCACCCTACTCCTCACCCTAATCCTCACCCTCACCCATCCACTTTCACCACCACTCCCACCACCCCTTTCTTCATCTCCACCCTCACCCAATCCCTTTTCCTCCATTCCCTCCCCCTTTCCCTATTCCTCACCATCATTACTACCCCCACCATCTCCCTTATTCTCCCACCTTTCCTTTTTCCATTTTCCCTTTACCTTTACCTCCACTCTCTTCATCTCCTTCACCACAACTCTCCCCACAACCATCATCACAACCATCTCTCTCTCCCTTACCACAACTACAACCATCACTCTCCCCTTCCCTCTTAACCTTTCCCTAAACACCCTTCCCTCCCTTTATCCTCACTCTCCTTCCCCCAAATAACCCTAACTCTTCCTCCACTTCAACTATCTTCCTTTTCTAACCCTTCTCATTCCCACACTCACACTCAATCTCTTCCTTTTCCATTTCATCTTCACCTTCACCATCACCTCCTCCCTACCATTATCTTCTCCATCATCTCCATTCCCCCTCTCCATCACCCCAACCCTCTCCCTCCCTCACCTATACCTACATTCTCTCCCTCCCTCTTCCTCCCCACTACCCCAACCTTTCTCTCTTCCTTCTACCTTCTTCTTTTCACCCTCATCATAACCATCTCCCAATTCACTACCTTTTCTCTTTCCCAACCCTTTCCACCTCACCTCTCTACCCCTTCACCCTAATCCTCACCCTCACCATCTCCCCTCCTCTCTCTCTCTCTCTCCCTCTCCCTCCCCTCCCTACCTCCCTCACCACAACCCTCATCCCAACTTTCTCCCTTTCCCTCTCCCTCACCATCACCTTCACCATCACCCTCACCATCAACACAACCCTCTCTCTCTTACCCTTACCACAACCACAACCCCAACCATCATCCCCATCCCCACCTCCCTCACCACAACCCATATCCCCACTCTCTCCCTCACCATCACCCTCACCCTCACCCCTCTCTCCCTCTTCCTTCTTCTTCTTTCACCTCTACCCTTTCCTCTACCCCAACCACAACTACAACCCTCACCTCTCTTTATCACACCCTCCATCACCCTTCATCCTCACCCCTCCCTCACCCTCTCCTTCCCTTCCACATTCCCTTTTTCCCTTTCATCCTTTCCCTCCCCTTTCCCTCTCCAAAACTATCACCACAACCCCCACCCTCTCTCCCTCTTCCTCCACTCTCACCCTCTCCTTCCCTTCCACCCTCCTCACCCTTTTCCTTTTCTTTTTCACCCTTTCCCTCTCCTCACCCTCACTCTCTCCCTTTCCCTCAACTTCACCCTTCCAATTTCCCCTTTTCTTTTTTTTCCCTACCTCTCTTCTCATTTCCCACCCCTTTCAATTTATTTCTCTCTTCCTTCCATCCCTTCCTTTCCTACCCTTTTTCCTTCCTCTTCTTCATCCCCATCCAAATCTCATCTAACCCTTCCCAAATTCTCTTTCCCTTTTCCTTTTCAACCTCCTCTCTCCTCCCACATACATCCTCACTCTCTCCTCTTCCCTCTTAACCTTTCCCTTTTCCCTAAACACCCTTCCCCTCCCCTTTATCCTCACCCTCCCTTCCCGCCCTTCCCCTCCCCTTTATCCTCACCCTCCCAAACCCCCCAAATCACGCTAACTCTTCCCTCCACATCAACTATCCCCCTTTTCTACCTATTCTCACTCACTCTCTTCCTTTTCCATTTCATCTTCACCTTTACCATCACCTCCTCTCTAACCATTACCATTATCCTCTCCATCATCCCCATTCTCTCCTACCCCAACTTCCCTCTTCCTTCTTCCTTCTTCTTTTCACCCTCATCATCACCATCTCCCAATCCACTACCTTTTTCAACCCCAAACCTTTCCAACCTCACCTTTCCACCTCTTTTACCCTACTCCTCACCCTCACCATCTCCCTCTCCATCATCCTCCCCCTACCCCTTATCCTCTCCCGAACTCCCCTTTCCCTCCCTCTTTCCTCCATTCCATTCTATTTCTCCTCTCTTTTCTATCTCCCCTTTCTTTCCCCTTTTCTCCCCCTTTCTTTCTCCGATTTCTCTCTCCCCTTGTTTCCTTCCTTTCCCTCCCTCTCTCTTCACTATCCTCTCTCCCCCTTTCTCTCCCTCCCGCCTCATCCCATTCTTTCCCACCTGCCCTCCCTGTCCGAACCACGTCCTCCCCCCTTCACCACGGAATCCTATACACTCCCATCCACAACCTCATCTTCTTTTCATGTTGCCTCGTTGACTTCAATCACCTTGCACAATCAAACTGTTGAACTCTATACCTCCTTGTTCCTAATCCCCGTACTGGAACAAATCCCCCTCGCTCCAACGCCTTTGACCTCCTTTGCCGCTTCTACCATTACGGCTTTACCTGTCCGCTCACGTCGACGGACCTTGAACTATCACCTTGATCATGAACGGAATCCTGAACGTAACCCCCATATCTCGCTAACGTCGACTCCTTATCAACTGACCATTATCGGAACACTCGCCTTGATCTTTGCTTGAACTCTGACCAACACACCACTCAATGTCCTGTCAACCACCTCCGCTACTGTCCACTAATATACCTTCACTCGTATGACCATTGCTTTCTCTGCTTGGTTGTCTTGCCCTGCTTGCTGATCTTGCCCTGCTTGCCCATCTTACCCTGCTTGCCCATCTTACCCTGCTTGCCCATCTTACCCTCCTTGCTGTTGTTGTCCCGCTGAACCCCGGCCGCCATCCATTCTTGACCCCGACCATTTTCGGACACGGACTACTCTCCATGACCATTGCCAATTCTACTTTATCTTTGCTTGAACTCGTCCCTGACCATTCCACAAACCTGCCCTGACCCTGACCATGGCCTGACCTTGTCCGTGACCATTCCACAAATCGGACACGGATCCTGACCACTACCTCAACCTGTCCCTGACCATTCCACGAACCTGTCCCTGACCTTTCCACCAATCTGCTGAACCTATCGAACCTGCCCCTTACCCTGACCATTCACCTTCACTCTGCCAACCACCTTCCCTACCTTGACCATCGCCCTCTCTCTCCCTACCAACATTATCCGGAACACTACCAACATTATCCTGAACACGGACTCTTCGCCTTCACCTTGCCTACCACCAACCATACTGACCCTGACCATCGACCTGCTCTACCCTGTCTTGCCCCTCTCCCTACCCTCCTCCCTGCCCAATATCTTCACACACTACGTCCATACTCCCCTATCATATATATCTTGAATCGCCGTACATCCTTCCGCTATTTCTACATCTCAAACCCACTCTCTCCCTATATACTGTTTTCCCTGTCCCACCATCTATACTACCATCCTCCCTCCTCCCTATCCTCCCTGCAACATATCTCCTTCTACATCTCTACTTTACTCTCCCTTTCCAAATACACACAACCGACACAACGGACTCGCTTGCATCCCGCCCCATGAAACCAATCGCCCCAACCAATCTTGCGTCTCATCCTTCTCGCCGCATCCTGCCTCCTCCATCATCTTCCTCGATACTCGCCCCACCTTCTGAACATCTCGTCCCATCAACCCTCCCGCCATGCGAATCATTACATTCCCATACTGGCAACGACCCCCTGACACCTGCGCGAACCGACCTCCATCTTCGTCCTTCGTCCTCCATCGCCCGCACAATGACTGCGGTATGCCGCAATAAAAACACCCCGAATACTTCTCCATCTTTCTCTTCCCGAATATTTCTTGCTTCACCCATTCCATTCCCGTCTCCACTTGCGACCAACGCTCGCTTCCCTTGTCCGGACATCCCTCCATCTGGTGATCTCGTACTTCTAATCCCATCGACCGACAAAACCCACAACAACCTGCCCAAATTGCCAACTGTTCCTTGAAATCCTCCACTTCTCTCGACTCCCGTATCGCTGCCTGTGCCACCTGCTGTCTGCCGCCTATCTCCCTTCCTCGTACATCCAAAAACTCTTGCATCGTACCCTCCTCTACATCTATCGCCGTATCGTCCCCATCTCGCCTGACCTTCTGCCTTGGCTCTATCCTCGAATTCTCCCGATCGTGCTCCCTCTCCACGCCCGGACTGTCCCCCTTCTCTACACCCCAACTGTCCTGCGCGCTCTGACTCCTCTCCGCGCTCGGACTGTTCTCTATGCTCTGGCTGCTTTCCACAATCCGGCGGCTTTCTCCACTCGAACCGCACTCCACACTCCGACCGCTCTCTCTACTCAAACTGCCCTCCAAAATCGGACCACCGTCCATACTCGGACTGTCCTCCCTCCACTCTCTCCACTCTCTCCTCTCCCTCCCCTCTCTCCTCTCTCTCTCATGTCTTTCCTTATACTTTACTCGCCTCCTACCGCCTGTCGTTGCTGTCCGCGCTCGCTTCGCGTCCCCCTCTCCCTCATATCCTGCCGCAAACCCTCCTCACTCTGTACGTCCTGTCCATCCTCCACGTCCAACCCCTCTTCGTCTTCCCCATCGCCCTCTACCCGCTCGAATTCCATCTCCTCCTCGCTGTCCTCATCCTGCTCTGTCCCACACACATCACAACTTTCTTCCGTCTCTTCGCACCCGACCCGCTCTTCGAATCCATCCATCCCACCATCCAACACCCTTCGCCGGCAACCACGCCCATCCAAAAACTGTTCCATCCCACTGTCAAACCACGCTTCCTGCCCATCCTGTCCCTGTCGCCCATGTTGTTCCTCGTTCTGCTTGCCTCTGTGCCCTCCTCCCTGCCCACCCTCCCCTTCTTTGCCTGCCCTCCAATCCCCCTGACCAAATCACTACCGCCTGACCCACTACCCCATCTCGTCCTGCCCGCCTGCTCTCCTGCGCATAATCCCGCAACCGCCGCGGGGCCCCCCGTGTGTACCACCATACGAATGTCCACCCCCACACCCAACGCGTTCGTCGTCACTATCGCTGTCCCTGACTCCCTCCACACCCGTAACCGCTGCGCCTTCCCGGCCGCCGTGTCCACCTTGCTGTGATACACCTCACATGACAACGTCTGCGCCAACCTCTCCACCCTCTCGACCTGTCCGCTGTACACAATCACCTTCCCTTGCTCGTACCGCGCCAAACCGTCCCGTACCGTATCGCACACCGCCTTGTCCTCCATATCTTGCCCACCTCGTACGGTCCGTACCCGATACCCAATATTCCGCCTCGTCGTCCGAACCCGAAAACCGGGACCCACCGCCCGTCCAACCCCATCCTACGGCGCCAACGTTGCTGTCAAAAACACGATCGGTGCTGCGCGGTTCGCGCCTTGGCCCTGCCATATGTGCGAATCGATCCCGCTCCTCTGGCAACGCCGGTGCAAATCTTCCCGCAACGCCACCAACGGCACTACCACCACTGTGACGCCTTCCGGCGAACAAAACGCCGGCAACATGAATGACAAAAACCCTTACCGCCCCTCGTCCCGGTGACTTGAACAATCGGGCTCGCCCCGTATGATGGCCCGGATCACCTTCTCCTGTATGCCTCGGAACTACGCCTTCTCGACCAACATGCTCCGTGACTGCCCTCTGATGTCCATCTTCTGTAATCGTGCGAACCGCCGGAACCGCGCCTCCTCCCAAACGCTATCGAATAACTCCCTCTTCAGCTTGCTGCCTGCCGCCTCCTGGCCGCCCTCCCGCCATCGCCATCTGCCTCCATGCGCTGATCCCCACCCGTGTGCCCAACAACCGTTCGCTTGTTGCGGCATGATGCGGCGCATCCGGTCTGACGTCCATTGGCGGTCCAATATCATGTGCGCTCTGCCATTACCCTCCGCGTCCTCGCCCTCTCCCTCCTCGCTGTCCCTACACTCGCTGTCCCTCCGCTCGCCCTTTCCGCCCTCTCCACCCTCTCCGGCCTCTACACCCTCGTCCACGTGGTATTCGCCCCCATCTACCGCCTCGCTTTCCACAATGTGGTCCGCCCACAAAAACGCGGTTGACTCGTCCGACCGCTTCACCATCCCCCGTACCTGCTGCCAAAACGGCAACACCAACCACAAATACCAAACCAACAACTCCCCTGCCTATCCTCGGAATGGTCTCTGATGCTTCGGATACTTCGATATACTGGATGAACGGGTGGCCTGGTGTCGCCCCTTGTCATGTACTCCGATACCTTGGATAAACGGGTACCCGGGTGTCTTGATCCTATGTCCTGGATGGTCGGGTGGCTGGGTTTGTCCCTCGTAATGGGCTCAATGCCCTGGATGAACGGGTGAACGGGTATCGTGATTCTCGTGACGACTTCTAATACCCTGGATGGACGGGTTGCCGGGCGGACGGGGATCGTAATCCTCGTGAATGGACTTTGATGTTCTGGATGGTCGGGTGCCCGTGTGTCCTTCGTGATGGATTCGATGCCTTGGATGGACGGGTTGCCGCGAATCGTGATCTTCATGGACTTCGATGGCCTGGATGGGCGGGCGGACGGGTATCGTCTTCGTGATCGACTTTGATACCCTGGATGGACGGGTGGCCGAGTGTCGTCCTTCGCGATGGACTCTGATGCCCTGGACGGTCGGGTAACCGGGTTGCTGGGTGTCGTGATCGTTCCGATGGACCCCGATGCGAATAAACGGGCGGCCGGCTGTTGTCCTCGTGATGGAGTTTGATACCCTGGATGGACGGGTTGCTGGCTATCGTAATTCTCTTGGACTACGATGCCCTGGATGAACGGGCGGCCGGTTTTCGTCTTTCGTGATGACCGTTGATATGCCCTGATGGATGGGTTTCTGGATGGACGGGGTACCGGGAATCGCAATCCTCGTAATGGACTCCAATACTCTCTATAAACGGGCGGCCGGGTTCGTCTCTTGCGATGGACTTCGATATCCTGGTTGGACGAAGTACCCGGTGTCGTCCTTTGGGATGGACTCCGATGCCCTGGACGAACGGGTGGCCGGGCGTCGTCCTCGGGATGGACTCCAATGCCCTGGACGAACGGGTGGCTGGGTGTCGTCCTTTGGGATGGACTCCAATGCCCTGGACGAACGGGTGGCTGGGTGTCGTCCTTTGGGATGGACTCCGATGACCTGGACGAACGGGTGGCCGGGCGTCGTCCCTCGGGATGGACTCCGATGCCCTGGACGAACGGGCGGCCGGGCGTCGTCCTCGGATATACTCCAATGCCCTGGACGAACGGGTGGCTGGGTGTTGTCCTTTGGGATGGACTCCGATGACCTGGACGAACGGGTGGCCGGGCGTCGTCCCTCGGGATGGACTCCGATGCCCTGGACGAACGGGCGGCCGGGCGTCGTCCCTCGGGATATACTCCAATGCCCTGGACGAACGGGTGGCTGGGTGTCGTCCTTTGGGATGGACTCCAATGCCCTGGACGAACGGGTGGCTGGGTGTCGTCCTTTGGGATGGACTCCGATGCCCTGGACGAACGGGTGGCCGGGCGTCGTCCCTCGGGATGGACTCCGATGCCCTGGACGAACGGGCGGCCGGGCGTCGTCCCTCGGGATATACTCCAATGCCCTGGACGAACGGGTGGCTGGGTGTCGTCCTTTGGGATGGACTCCGATGCCCTGGACGAACGGGTGTCGGAGTGTCGTGATTGTCATGGCCTCCTCGCCTCAGGGGCATGTCAACAGTACACATTTGAAAAGCTTGTTGTCAGAGAAAATCGCAATTTCCAGATGGAAAAATCACATACGACCATAGGCACTGGAAAACTCGGGATCCCGTCCGCTCTCCCATAGATAAGCCAGCGACCGCCAGACTAGTAGTTGGGTCGGTGACGACCAGCGAATCCCTGGTGTTGTATGTTTTTGCGCTGTACTCCGGCACCCATCGGTCGCACCGCCAAACTTCAACATCGATTTTCTCCCGCAAACGTAATGCATTCTTCCATTTGAAGACAGTGGGGATGTTGCTCCATTGTACGCTTTCCGCTCATGTACTTTGCATCCAGTTTGGCCTCAAAAGTGTCTACGGATTCTAACCGCATCATTCCCACGGATGCTATCCGTGTCATTGCTAGCGCCGTTTTCATTTGTATGGGGTTTTCAGCGGATGGTAATAGGTCAGACTGCGAGGCAGTACGCCGCGGGTAGTTGACAATGATGGGAACAAAGGTTGCGCAAGGTTCAGACAGAGTCGTTCACTGTCTTGACAGGGTGTTCTACAAAGAGCTTGAAGAAGATGCTTGCAAGATTGTAGACGTGAACATGACATTGCTTGCGTGAGGAACAAGAACCGTTCCTCACCAGGTGCTGCGCGCCTGCTATCTATATAGAACCAATCTAAGCTGTTACAGACCCCATCGCAGCCACGCCCCGATGGTCTGACTGACACCCGTGACAGAAACGAAGCAAAATGCCCTCGCGGGCGAGAAAAAAACTAAAGACTGTAAGCAACGCAAATGGGCACTCCGATCCCCAATCCAATACGTTGGAGGGCAAGCATCAATACCAACTACCCCTCAAAAAGGCCCAAATTGCGGCGATGATCAACCCACGCCCTTGCCTCCTCGATGTTCTGGATCCTATCGAGGCATCCCGGTACCCTCGCCGGTTTGACCGACAGGATGTCTATGCCAGTGGAAAGGCGGATGGGCTCCAAGAACGACTGCCAGGACATTCCGCGGGGAACGTGCTCGGTTGCGTCTAGGGGCTCGAAGCAGAACAAGACTCGCTCGTGCCCGCCCCCCTTGGACACCTGTTGCAGGGACCCATTGCTATCGGGATAAGGCAGCGCGCTGTGCTGCTCGAAGAAGCGGTACGCCAAGACTACCTCGAGACGTGCCGGGGTTGCGTGAGGGTTGCCGGCGCTGCGGAGATAATCCGCGGCGGTGGTGAACAAGGCTCGGAAGGGTAGCTTGACGATGTTGGCACGACTAAACCCGATCTCCATCAAACACCACGTCCAGCGGAACAATAGGGCCGCGTTCTTGAAGAAGGATTTGTTGCCAGTTGCCGCCTTGACATTCCTGCTTACGCGCCCCGCGGCCTTGCGGAGACCATCGAAGGTGAATATGTCGCCGGTGGTCTGGGGGGTGTGGTTAATCTGGCGCGCACCGTCCTCGCCGAGCATCTTGACGAGGGCGGTCTCCCTGTAGCTTTGAAGCATAAGGTGGACGCATTTCTCCATCACGAACTCGCATAAGGGGGCTGGGGTTTTCGGGTCGACCATCTGCAGCAGTTTATCCAGGAAGTCTCGGACCTCGTGGAAGCCTTGGGCCGGCCGGAGCCTAGCGGCGTGTTGGAAGCCGGGAAGGGAGACGCTGGCCTGGTAGCGCTCCGAGATGGTAAAGGTAGACCAGTCGACGCTAGAGGCGGGGAGGAAGGGAAGCCGTACCGCTCCCTCGATTGCGACAAGCCGAGGCCAGGCCGCCTCTCCTCGTCTGCCGAGCGGGACGGATCGCGGTTCAGGATCCAAGACTCGGACGGCGGGAGGGAACCGAGAAAGTGGCGGAGCGCGAGGAGGAGAACCGCGTGGAGCTGAGCCGCGGCTACCGGGGTCGACTGTTTGCTGTAGAGGGCCCTGATGCTGTCCATGGCGACAAGGTGTTTCTGGATGTTGCCGTGGACGAAGTCTTTGAAGTACCCCGTGCGGTGGATATAGAAGGCGTCAGCGGCAAAAGATATCTCGTTGACGTTGACGGCGACGGGGTCAGTCGAATAGAAGGCGGTATCCTTAGCTGTCGTCTGCAACTGCGAACCACGGTGTACATCTGCGAGCAAGGACGCCCACTCCATGTCTTCGTGCCGTATTACCCTGAAGAGTAGGCGTGAGACCCGGAACTCCGTCCTCCAACCCCATTGCTGCGTCTGATCGTTCTCCAAAGCAACCTTGAGTCGCTTCCGAGAACGGATGTCGGCGGCCTTCGCGGCGGCCCGATTATCAGGCCCTTTCTGTAGCGCGCGGAGGGCATTGTTGTCGACGGTGCTATACCCGAGGTTGACGATGCCAGGATGGGAGAAGGGGTAAATCCTCTTCGCGTCGAAGAGCCCTTTGAACGGGGAATACGTCTGGGCGTATACTAGGCCGTCGCGGGCGTGCGGGTGGCCCCGACGGGGCTCGGCCGTAAGGTTTACGGTGTCGCGGAGGAGGCAGATGGGATATTCGGTGACGGTGGCCTTTGGGAAGCGGGGAGTGGGGCTCGCTATCGGCCTCCGGCGTCCCTTCCTGATCGCTGTGACTAGCCTCATCCTCCTCTTCCCGGTCGCTGACATCCTCGTCGAGGATGAAGCGCATGGTGTTGTAAACACAGCATCTCTTCGCAAGGAGAGGTAGACCCTTGGGGAATCGCAGGTCGTCGACAGCGAGGACCTCTGATGCGATGTCGACATACTGCCGATTGTCGGGCTGTGAGGATCGGACCTCGTCGATAAGGCCCGACACCTCCTTGCTGAAGTTGTCGATACACGTTGCGGCGACTCGTTGTTTCTGGGTCTCGAGCTTGAGGCCTTTACCGTCGTAGGCAAAGAACATACCGCGAAAGTTGGCGAGGCTGTAGTCGCCTACTTTGTTGGACAAGTCGGGGGCATCGTAATGGCTGACGGTATCGAGCAGTTCATGGATCGTGTTCCATACCTGGGGGTCTTTGGAGGGGTCGAGTGTGATGCCGATCGCCCGACCGCGCGTCCCATCCCCTTTACCGGACCGCTCCGAACCGGCTCTCGCCGCCAGCAGCGCGTCTTCGTACGTCGGAGGGATGTGTTGGAAAGCCGCCGCGCTTTGTTGGGCGTGCAAGGTCGACTCCGCACGGTATGACAGTTGCCCGAGGGCGGGGCGGAGAAGCCGATCGTAGAAGGCTGCGTAGGCTTTGTTCGGGATGTGGATCGCGCATTTGGGCCGGTACATGGCAGGGAAGAAGGCGTAGATGGGATGCGAACGGCTTCCGGTCGAGGCGAATAGCATATGCGGGATCTTGTGGAGGGGGATCTCCTCTCGCTTCCCTTCGACGACGATGGGGTAAGACAGGTGGATCGACCGTTCCAACAACGAGCTCGGCTGAGGGACGACGGCCAGGCACATATCCGTACAGAACGAGTTGAGATTCGAGAAGATGGCGATGAAGCTGTCGACGTCCTTCATGGAGTAGTGGAGCTGGGGCCTGGACGGTGCGCCCGCGTGGAGGCAGATCTGCTCGTCTTCCTGGAGCGACCCGGAGAACAGCTTGTGGAGACGGCCTTGGCCAGGGAAATCCGCGCGGTCCCTGTTGAGCCAGACGCCGGGGATATCCTCTGCATCGCGGTAGAGCCCGAGGCATTGGGTGAGCTCGGCTGGGCTGGGGCGATGCTGGCCCCTTGATGTCGTAGGTATGCCGGATGGAGCGGTGGAACGTGCACTGTTCCTCATGCTGCCCCTCGGCGCGACGGTGGGCAGCCTTGGGGGCAGGCGACGACGCCGACGTGGAGCGCGTAGAGGAGGCGTCGGGCGAGCCGGCGGCGGCGAGAGCCAGGCTGTCGTATCCACTTACGTACGCGGTTAAGAGGGGGCAGCTGGGGCTGTGGTCGGATCGGCCCTCTATTGTCGTCGAGCCAGTCGGAGGATGCCGATTCGTCATCGCTAGCGGAAGACGCCGGGCCACTATCCATCAGCTCGTCCTCGACGTCGTCGCTACCAGCGCGCAAGGTGGTTCGGGGTAGGCGTCATCGTCATCGGGATCGAAGTCGTCTGCATAGTCGACGTCATCGGGATCGAAGTTGTCTGCATGGTCGACGTCGCCGGAATCGAGGTTGTCTGCATGGTCGACATCGCCGCTGGTCGTGCGAGAACGAGCCCCAGCCTCGAGATCCGCTGGACGGGATTGTGTTCTGGGACTATCACGAGACGGGTTCGGGTTCGTCTGACGGGTGGCGGGCGGGGTCCTGTTGGATGGAAAGATATGTCAGTTGAGGCGGTAGCTCTCTGGGGGGGTCCGACATACAGCCCGGCCATCAAATGGTTCAACCGGCTCGTCTCCGCGGACATGTCGTCGAGGAGCGCGGAGAAGTTGTCTGCATGGTCGACGTCGCCGCTGGTCATGCGAGAACGAGCCTCGGTCTCGAGATCCGTCGGGCGGGATCGCGTTCTGGGCCTCTTACGAGACGGGTTCGGGTTCGTCTGACGGGTGGCGGGCGGCGTTCTGTTGGATGGAGAGATGCGTCAGCCGAGGCGGTAGCTCTCGGGGGGGGGGTCCGACATACGGCCCGGTTCTCAGATGGTTCAATCGGCTCGTCTCCGAGGATGTGTCGTTGAGAAGCCCGGGTAGGTCGGAACTGGGTGCGTCAAGGAGCGCGGAGAGGTCGGGACTGGTGTGCGAGCGCGCCGTTTGCGAGCGACCATGGCTACATAAGCGTCTGAACGCATGCTGGGCTACCCGAGAAACGAAGCGAAACCATCTGCATATCTATACTTGGGCTTCCTTTCCAAGTTCGCCGGCGAAGACGGCTTTCCAGTTTCTCGTGAGACCAGGATATCGCGCCACCGGCGGCCACCGGCAGGTGCCGATGACCTGGGAAGATTTGACCAGCTGGTTCGCACGCAACGGCAAGCCCAAGCGGATATTAGACCACCTGGTCCAGCTGACGCCGTCAAGATCGTGGCTGGACCAGCTGGCCTAAGGTCGCCAGAGTCGAAGGATCCGTCTGGATCAGCTGGTCTGATGGGCAAGGGTAACCAAGATCTGATTGGACCAGCTGGTCTAATCGGCAAGAGGTGCCGAGATGAGACCAGTCGAGCGAGGGGTTGATCAAGGAGATCTTTGCTTTATCCTGTTGCAATTTGTCATCACACGCGATGGAAGGTTGTCATCTTCGTGAACGTTCTGGGCCGGGAGGAACCCGTAGCGAGATTGAACTGTTCTTATCTATCTTTTCCACCCCCAGACTCCCTCTTGCTACTCGTCATCGCTGCTTGACGCCCATTGTGGCGTCGCCTGCGACGGTATCTCCTCCGGCCCATCTTCCGAGGACCCGTCTTGGTCGTCAGCAGCCCTGCCACCATCGCTCTTCGCGGCGCTGGCGTCTGTTAGTTCCTCCACCCTGCGTATCATGCCCACTCCCCCCGGCTGCGACCAAGCCCCAAACGTCGTGTGTCTGAAAGGCGTGCTTCTCACCAGAGTCGAGGTAAGAAGTGCCGAGAGTAGGCGGCAAGTCGCTCCCTTCGAGAATTGGTCTGACCAGGCTCTGCTCGCTGAGGGCGCACAGCTCAGTGATACCGGGCATCAGGGAGATGGCCTTTTCGATGACGGTGCAGAATGCCAGCCCTCCTTTCTGTCCCCCGCCGTCGTCCTCCGACTTGACGTGGAGCTGGCGGAACCGGGGGAGAAGCTTGGACCGGGGCAGGAACGCCAGGATTCCGTCTCCGAAATACCGCGCGAGGATGGCGAGAGGCTTGTACCGATGGACCGTCAGGGCAAAGTTTCGTTTGCTGATTTCCAGCTGATCGGCGATGAAGGAGGTCAGCTGAGATTGGTGCGTGACCCCCTGCTTGCCCCTGAGCTTGCGCCTGTCAAGGAAAGCCTGAAACTTGGGAGAGTTGCGGAGGATCACGAGCTCGTCGGCCTGGGTGCAATTCTTGATGTTGGTGGACTCCCAGACGCGGACGAGCTCGAGGTAGGCGTGAAGCTGGCGTACATCGCTGCACCGCCGGGAATAGACCTCCTCCCGCCTCAAGGCCCCCCAGATACCCACCAGTCGTGAGAATGTCGGGCAGCCGAGCTCGTCGAGCTCGTGAGCTACCGTCGTGGAGAGCTTGGCGGCCGTAAGCCCTCCCCGCCGCAGGGCTTGGTGGTGCTCCCTGTAGAGGTTGCGGAAGTTGTCACACCCCTTGTCGCCAAAGATATGCCCGAGCAGGGAGAGGCTTGCCGTAATCTCCCCCCCCGAAGCTGATGCAACGTTGGGTCGCGCGAGAGTTGCTGGAGGACATCTTGGGCGATGCTGTGCGGGTGATACGTTTGTGACCCGAGGATGAGGGGTGGCTGGTCCTGGAGATCCTCGACGAGCGACTGGCTTTGGCAGAGGCGAGCGGTCCGGAGGCGTTTGGCAGGTGGCCTTCTGGTATTGTCTCTGTCGCTCGGGTTCTCGTCGCTTTCCGCTGGCTCCTCCACCGACTCTTGGCTTTCGTCCTTGTCCTCACCGTTGTCGTCATCCTTGTCCTCTTCATCCTCGCCCTCCATTTCGTCCTCTTGGTCTTACGTGGCGGGAAAATTAATACGTTGGACAGGGATGCAGGAAAGACTCATACCTTTTTGTCTCTTTCTCTTTTGCGCAATCTTCTGGAGTAATGCGCTGTTTAGCTGTAGGGCAACAGCTTGGTCTTTGGGTGGTAGTTTGGATTTGATACGGCGGACCAAATTCAGAATCTCTCTCTTGGCCTCTTTGAGAGTGTATGGGTGAGGTGTAAGGAAAGGCTCCTCGGTCGTGCATGATGGGGACGGCATTTTGCAAAAAAGAGCTGCAAGACGCAACACAGTGACGAAGAAGCCGATTTCCATTGCTGGACATTCGCGGCGCTGAGGAGAGAAATAAGCAAGGAGGGAGGTGATCCGCGGGGGAAGAGACTAGCTTTATTCGGGGTAGAGCTGCAATCTCCCAATACCTTGGCAACCCGGAAGCCCTTCTCCTCGCCCCGGACAGGGCACTCGGGGCTTCAGAACGCCACTGAGGCCGTTATCTGGTGCACTGATATCCTTATCGCCGGCCACAACAATGGCGGCGACGATAGCGGCAACGATGGCGGAGTGACCCGGCCTCCATCCCAGACTTCGTGATATGGCCGTATACCTCCAAAAGGTCCTCGATGGCCAGCTCCAGGTTAATGATGTACTTCTCGGGAAGATTCAGGATATCTCCAATTTCCTACCAAATCTTTCCACCCCCAAGTCCAGTCACGCTGGCATTAGAGCGAAGGTGGACAACGTTGTCGTCAGACGGCCCCAGACACCCCCAGCATTGGTCACAATGTTTGATAGAGAGGATCCATCTCTGAACTCATGCGATGGCGAACAAGACTGTCTCAGCATGGATCGGATTGATATGGCAGATGATTGTACCTTGATGAGTCTCAGTCCGACTCGGATGTTCCAAGTATGGTATGTTGTTCATAATGCTTGGGCTGCCGTCCTCGACTACTGTCATGACCCCACGGTCTTGACAACGGGCCGCTGCAGCCGAGTCAAGAACTCGACACCTCTTGACATCGAGTCAAGTAGCACACACAGCTTCTACAGCATAGGTAGTTTCCTATATAGATAGAGACGTCCAACGTCTGGTGTAAGGTATCAAAGGTGTGGCCGAAAGGGGGCATCCGTTGATGAAGGAGACTGACTGGGTTGTTGATTCAGTGGGAGCCAGAGACGGCTCTGGCCATGGCTAAGTACACATGTGGCTTGCTTTGTCTATCTGTGGACATAACCACTGCTTTCTGGGCCCATCCAAGGCCTTTCTTGTCTTTTCCTCCTTTCAGAGCGACACTCTGTTGTGTGCGTGCATCTAGTTCACGCTCCATCTTGACATAAGGAACGGCTCCTGTTCATCACGCAAGCAATATCATGTTCACGTCTACAAGCTTGCAAGCACCTACTTGAAGCTCTTTGTAGAACACACTGTAAAGACAGTGAACGACCCTGTCTGAACCTTGCGCAACCTTTGTTTCCGCCACTGTCGACAACCTGTGGCGTACTGCCTCGCAGTCTGGACCCTCTAGGGCCCAAGTTGTAATAGCTACGTTTGCGGTGATGAGTGGAAGGCGAAAGAGTTAAAGGAGAGGAAGGCTGGACCAGGTAACCTGGACGGAGGAAAGTGCTTAGTTTAGACCAGGTCGTTTGGTTTCCTATCTTTGCTGTAAACTGCCGACTCGATTTACCTTCCTTGGATTACCTGACCTGGTCTAAATAACCATTCTTCTTCCTTTGACCAGGTGGTCTAAACTGCCTCATATCAATCATGGTCTTTTTTTCTTCCATTGGACCAGGTGGTCCAAACTACCTGATGTCAACCATGGTCTTTTTTTGGACCACCTGGTCCAAATTCCCTGATGGCAACCGGTGTTTTTTGGACCAGGTGGTCCAGACTACTTGAAGTCAACCAACGTCTTCCTTTGGACCAGGTGGACTAAACTACTTGAGGTCAACTCTGGTCTTTCTTTTGGACCAGGTGGTCCAAACTACCTGAGGTTGACCATGGTCTTTTCCTTCCTTTGCACCAGGTGGTCCAAACTGCCTGAGGTCAGCCAATGTCTTTTTTTTTTGACCAGGTCGTCCACACTGCCTAAGGTCAAGCATGGTCTTTTTTCTTCCTTTGGACCAGGTGGTCCAAACTGCCTGCGGTCAACGAGATCATCTTTTTTGGACTAGGTGGTCCAAACTGGTTAAGGTTAACCATGGTCTTTTTTCTTCCATTGGACCAGGTCGTCCAAACTGCCTGAGGTGAATCAGGGGGTTTCTTTTTGGACCAGGTGGTCCAAACTACCCAAGGTCAACCAAAGTTTTAGGTTGTTCTTTAGACCAGGTGGTCCAAACAATCGTTTTCTATCCTCCAGACAAGGTGGTCCAAACAATACTTTCTCTTTCCAGTTGTCAAGACTAGTATTTATCTACAAAGAGTTGTCCCATGGTCCCGAGGCAAACCCTCCGGGACCCCCGCGGGACAGTCCAGAGCAGAGTTGGTCCTGAGCCCATGATCACTTTGTGGTGGGTCACTTTTGGTTGGTCCTAAAAGCCAACGGGCTATCTTCGTCATGATCGGTCCGCCCTGGCTGCCCCATACGTCCTTTCATAACGATTGGCTGGCAGAGGCTGCTTCGGCTGCCACTTTCCTTAGACCAGCTGGTCTGGCTGATCCTCCTGGTTTGACTACCTGATCCAAACCTTGGTATGGCCATCCCTTTTCTCCTGGACCACTTGGACTAAACTCCGCCACCAAGCTGCTGCCTTCATCTCTTTGTCGTGACTGTGTCGTGGTACTTGTCACGTGCCCCACGTGTGTGCACCTCCACAGCGCCCTGGGCGGTTGCTGATGCCTGGTGGCCTGGTCAGTGAGGCAAGGGAGCTTGGGCCACTGGGGCTCGCCAGACTACCTTTGGCTGCGCAACTCCACGCCCACTTCCACTTCCTCTCTTTTCTTCAGCTTTGGATCTTCGCAGATAGCCTCCAATATCCAGAGCCCGCGCCCTCCCCTCTCTGGCGATCCCAGAGATCTCGCGGCTCCTGGACACTCAATTTTACGTTCAATTCTGAATGGTTCAATTCAACAACACCTATCGATCAACGGTTATTTGATACTGCGGCCTTGTTGGAGGAGATTTGTTGGCTTTCCGCAGCTGTTGTGGCGTGTGGCAAACGATGCTGCAATAGGCTAGCGGCTTCTCGCATGTCAACAAAGGACGCGAGCCGACGCGCAACCCTTGTCAGGTCGCGGTGGCTTATGTGGCCCCACCGGCAGTGGAAATTATCTTGCCTTGTTCCTTCCTTCCTTCCTCCTGACACTTCCATTTCCTTTGCATCTTCCTCCCAACATCACGATTTCCATCGTACTTGTCCTCCATCCCAACAAACCGGCTGCACGGGAGACATCATATTCCTATCACCGCCTAGGTAGCGAGGCCCGCTACGATAAGTACCAGCCCGGTTTCAACAACATCCCAGAGTACAGGCGCAAGACGGCGTACCTGTGGTAATCCCGCCTGGCTTCTGCATTATTGGCAAGGCCTGGTCGCGGTTTATCACAGTCAGCGCGGCTTATGCCCGTACTCCGGGATGTGGTCGCTCTTCGGGTTGGTATTTATAGTAGTAGATCTGGCGGCTGAGGCGACAACGCGAATCTGATGGATCCTGTGAAGCCAGTAGTTTGGGTTTGCTTCTTCTTGGTTTTGAAGTGACAGGTTGGTGTTTGGCGCTTGAAGTGCCTTGGTCTCAGTGTCATGTTTTGCAACGTGAAATTGGGATTATGGCCCGAGCGTCTCGAGCCTGATTTCATGTTTTGCAACGTGAAATTGGGATTATGGCCCGAGCGTCTCGAGCCTGATGTTGTGTTTTGCAATGTGGAATCGAGATCGTGGCCCGGGCGTCTAGAGCCTGGTGTTATGTTTCGTAATGTGAAATCGAGATTATGGCCTGAGCCTCTCAAGGATAAATAAGACTTAAAGCAATTTACCTTGGTAGGGAAGAGTGAAAAAAGGATGATACAAAGGTTATCTTAGATAACTTACTTGACAGAGAAGAAACGATTGGGGAAAAACATGTAAAGATTGTGAAAAAATCTCTATTCCTAATCCGAAGGCCACTATATAATCTCATCATCATCCTCTTCCTCTTCTTCATCCTCATCCTCATCCTCATCATCTTCCTCACCCTCATCTTCTCCCCACCTCTCACCCTCATCTTCATCCTCACCCTCACCCTCATCTTCATCATCATCCTCATCCTCATCTTCTCCCCACCTCTCACCCTAACCCTCCCTACCTCTAACCCTCACCCTCATCTTCTCCCCACCTCTCACCCTCATCCTCACCTTCTCCCCACCTCTCACCCTCACCCTCCCTACCTCTAACCCTCACCTCATCTTCATCTTCTCCCCTCACCCTCACCATCTCCCCACCTCTCACCCTAACCCCCACACTCTCACCCTCATCCTCACCTTCTCCCCACCTCTCTCACCCTCATCCTCACCTTCTCCCCACCTCTCACCCTCATCTTCATCTTCTCCCTCACCCTCACCATCTCCCCACCTCTCACCCTAACCCCCACACTCTCACCCCTCATCCTCACCTTCTCCCCACCTCTCACCCTCATCCTCACCTTCTCCCCACCTCTCACCCTCATCCTCACCTTCTCCCCTACCTCTCACCCTCATCCTCACCTTCTCCCCACCTCTCACACTCCCCTCACCCTCACCCTCACCATCACCCTCTCTCCCTCCCCCCTCTCCTCACCCTCACCCTCACCCTCACCTTCTCCCTTCTCCCCTCCCCTCCCCCTTTCTCTCTCCCTCCCCCTCTCTCTCTCACCCTCTCCTCTCCTTCACCTTCTCCTCTCTTTCACCTTCTCCCTCACCCTCACCATCACCTTCTCCCAACCCTTCACCTTCTCCCTCACCCTCACCCTCACCACCTCTCTCTCACCTTCACCCTCTTCCTTTCCCTCACCTTCACCCTCTTCCTCTCTCACCATCTCCTACCCTCACCTTTCTTCTCTTTTCACCCTCTACTTCTCCCTCCCCACCCTCACCTTTCTTCTTTCCCAACTTTTTTCTTTCTCTCCCTCTCCACCTCCTCACCACCACCCTCACCTCACCCTCACCATCTCCCTACCCTCAACTTTCTTCTCTTTTCACCCTCTACTTCTCCCTCTCCCCACCCTCACCTTTCTTCTTTCCCAACTCTTTTCTTTCTCTCCCTCTCCACCTCCTCACCACCACCCTCACCTCTCCCTCACCTTCTCCTTCTCCTCTCCACCTCCTCACCACCACCCTCACCCTCTCTCCCTCTCTCCCTCACCCTCTCTCCCTCTCCCTCACCCTAACCTTCAACCTCTCCACCTCCTCCCCTCCCATCCTCACCCTCACCCTCACCTCCACCCTCACCACCCTCACCCCAACCCTCACCACCACCACAACCCACCTCTCCCTCCCTATCTCTCACCCTAACCTTCAACCTCTCCACCTCCTCCACCCCCATCCTCACCCTACCCATCTCTCTCTCCTCTTCCCCACCCTCACCATCCTCACCCAACCCTCACCACCACTCCACAACCCACCTCTCTCTTCCTCACCCTCACCCTCACCTCCACCCTCACCACCCTCACCCCAACCCTCACCACCACAACCCACCTCTCCCTCCCTCTCCCTCACCCCCACTTCCACCCTCACCATCCTCACCCTCACCATTACCATCCACACCCCAACCCTAACCCACCCCACACCCTCTCCCTAACCATCCCCCTCTCACCCCCTTTCTCTACCCCTCATCCTCTCTCTCACCTTCTCCTTTATCCCCACCCTTTTCCTTTTCACCTACACTCTCTCCCTTACCCTCACTTCAACCCTTTCCTTCACTATCTCCCTTACCCTCACTTCAACCCTTTCCTTCACCCTCTCCCTTCTCCTCCTCTTTTTCTTACCACCCTTACCACCCACAACCATCACCTCCACCCTCACCTCCTTCACAACCATCCCCCCAACCTCTCCCCTTCCCTACCCTCATCCTCTCTCTCTCTTTTCCTTCATCCCAACCCCAACCCTCCCCTCATCCTCTTATTTACCTTCTCCTTCATCTTCACCCCAACCCTTTTCCTTTTCATCCACACCCTCTCCTCAACCCCATCCATCCTTTTCTTCAAACCCATCTTTTTCCTCTCCCCCATCCTTTTCCTCTATCTCACCCTCTATCTCACCCTCTCCCTTACCATCACCACACACCACAACAAACCTCCCTCTTTCCCTTCTTACCCCCCATCCTCACCCTCATCCTCTCTAACCCTCATCATCTCCCACTTCTCTCTCTTTCCCTCACTCTCACCCTCCTCTTCCCCTCCTCCTTCACCACAACCTTCACCCCACCTCTCACCTTCTCCCTCCCCCTTTTCCTCTCCCTCCCCCTCCCCCTTACCATCACCACAACCACCCTCCCTCTTTTCCTCCTTCACCCTCACCCACCTCTTCACCCTCACCCTCACCCTCTTCCTCACAATCACCCTCTTCCTCACCATCAACATAACTACCCTCCCTCTTTCCCTCACCCTCCCCTCTCTCTCCCCTACCTCACAACCACTTCTCTCTCTTTCCCTCACCTTTACCCTCTCTCCTCCTCCCTCACCTTATCCCTCACCCTCTTCCAAACCATCACCACAACTACCCTCCCTCTTTTCCCTCACCCTCACCCTCTTCCAAACCATCACCACAACCACCCTACCTCTTTCCCTCCTTAACCCTCACCCTCCCCTCACCCTCACCATCTCCAACTTCTCTCTCTTTTCCTCACCCTCACCCTCCTCCACCACAACCTCCTCCCTACCTCTCACCTTCCCCTCCACCACAACCTTCTCCCTACCTCTCACCTTCCCCTCTCTCTCCCTTTTCCATTTCACCACTACTTTTCCTCAACTACCCTTTTTCTCCACCATTTCTTCCTCACCCTCCTCACCCACAACCACAACCCTTACCTCTACTCCAACTCTCTCCCCCTACCATTTCCCTCTTTTTCCTTCCTTTCCCACTCCATACACATCTCCTTCCTCACTTTAATTTATTCCCTTTCCCCTTCCCTCACTACAATCACAACCTCTCCAAACCATCACCCTTCCCCCCTCCCCACCCTTTCCCCCTCCCTCACTATAAATCCCTACCTCTCCAAACCCTCACCCTTACACTCTTTCTCAACCTTTTCCTTTTCACCCTTCTCTTTTCCCATATCCTTACCATCAACCCTTCACTAACTCTCAAAACCCTCTTTTCTCCTTTTCCCCACATCCCTCACTACCACTCCAACTATTTCTAACCCTCCTCTTCCCTCCCAATCCTCCCTCTTTTTCCCAACCCCAACCATCTCTTTCCTCACTTTTACTTCTTTCAACCCTCTCTTTTCCTTTTCAACCCCTTCTCCTCCCCCACATACATCCTCACTCTCCATCTCATCTTCATCATCCTCATTTATCTTTTCCATCACCACAACCCCCTCCCTCTCACTCCTACCACAACTATCACAACCACAACCAACACAACCACAACCATCACAACCACAACCATCACAACCACAACCACCTCCCTCCCCACAACCCTCACCACCACCATCACCACAACCCCTATCCCAACCCTCTCCCTTTCCCTCCCCTACACCCTCATCCACCCCACAACCTTTTTCTTCACTTTTATCTTCATCCAAACCCTTTTCCTCCATTCCTTCCTCCTTTCCCTCACCCTCACCATCATCCTCACCCTCCCCCCTTTTCTCCTTCCCTCCCTTCTTCACCCCTACTCCTACCTCCATCCAAACCCTCACCCTCACCCTCTTTCTTTTCCATTTCACCATCACCATCTCCCAAACCTTCCCCCTTTCCCCTTCACCATCACCCTCTCTCCCTCACCCATCACAACCTTCACTTTCACCATCACTATCAACACAACCCCTCCCTCTCCCTCCTACCCTCATCAAACCCCTCAAACTCTCCCTTCCCATAACCACAACCATCCCCAAAACACTATCCCATTTCCATCTCCATACCCTCAACTTCATCCTCTCCTTCACTTTCACCCTCTACTTTCACCCTCCCCTTTTCCTTTTCATTCTCTCCATCCCCCTTTTCAACTTCCTCCCCAATCCTCACTATCACCCTCATCACATCCCTCTCCCTCTCCCTCACCAAAACCATCCCCACAACACTCTCACTCTACCTTTCAACCTTTCCCTAAACACCTTTCCTTTCCCTTTATCCTCACCTCTTCTCTACCTCTCACTCTCCCCTTCTTCTCCCTTTCACTCCAACTCTTACCTCCACTTCAACTTTCTCCCTCACCCTCTCCCCTTTTCCCCTCACCCTCACCCTCTCCCTCATCCTCCCCTCACCCCTCACCTCCTCTCTCTCTCCTCTCTCTCCCTCTCTCTCCATCACCACAACCCTCTCCATCATCTCCATCACCACAACCCTCTTCAACATCTTCACCCTCCTCCTCAACTTCTCTCTCAACCTTTTCCCTCCCCTCTTTTCTTAACCCCTACTCCTACTTTCACCCAACCCCTCCCCAATCCATCCCCTCAACAACACATCTCCCAACCCTCCCCTTTTCTACTTCCTCATTCACCCCTCTCTTCCTTCTTCCCTCTCCATCTTTCCCAACCCTCACATTCTCCCTCCTTTTCTTTTCTCCAACCACTCCATCCTCCCCCCTCACTCCTCTTTTTCACATCCCCAACCCTCCTCCTTTCCACTACCTCCTCACCCACCACCACTTTCACCACTCTCTCCCTTCTTCATCCTCCCTTTTTAACAATCTTCACCATCTTCCTTATCCTCCCCTTTTCCTTTCCCATTTCACCTTCCCCTTTACATCTTCCCTTTACCTCCACTCCAACTCCCTCCCTCCCTCCTCCTCCTCCATCCCTTTTCTCTCCCCTTTCCCAACCCTCAAACAACCCCTACCTCACTTTACTTCTTTCTCTCCTCTCCTTTCTTCTCTACCTCTCTTCTCTTTTCCAACCTTATTTTCAACTTATCTTTCTCAACCTTTCATTCAACCCTTCCCTACCCCTTTTCCCTTCCCTACCCCTTTTCCCTTCCCTACCCATTTTCTCTATTCCTACCACCATCACAACCCTCACCATCCCCTTCCCTTATCTTCACCATCACCTCTTCTCTACCTCTTCCTCACCTCTTTTCAACCTCTTTCTCTCCTCTTTTTCTCCTTATTACCCCAACCCTTACCTCTACTCCCACTCTCTCCCTCCATTTTTCTCCCTCTCTTTTCTCCTCCCATTTCCTTCCTTTTCTCCTCCCTTTTCCCTTTCTTTTCTCATCCCTTTCCCTCTCTTTTCCAACTCAACTCAACTCTTTCCTTCACCCAACCCTCATCCTCACCCTTTCCTTCTCACTCTTTCCTCTCTCTCACCATCACCACAACCCCCTCTCTAACACCTCTACCCTCACCCTCCATCTCACTACAATCCTCCCCTTCCCTTCTCTCTCACTACAACCCCCATCACAACCCTCTCCCTCCCCTCCTCCTCACTAACTATCATCTCACCTTCCCTTTCCCCTTTCCTTAAACACCTTTCCCTCCCTTCATCCTTACCTAAATCTCTTCAACTATTACTCTCCCTTTCTTCTCCTTTTTCACCTCCACTCTTACCTCCACTCCAAACATCACCATTATCCTCTCCACCCCTCTATTCTCCCCTCACCATCACCCAAACCCTCTCCCTCTCCCTCAAATACACTTACACCCTCCCTCTACCTTTCACTCTCAACATCACCATCAACCAATCCCCACTTATTCTTTATCTTTCCCAACCCTTTTCAACCTCACCTCTCCACCCCTTCACCCTAATCCTCACCTCACCATCTCCCCCTCCTCTCTCTCTCTCTCACCCTCACCACAACCATCCCCACAACCCTCTCCCTTTCCCTCTCCCTCACCCATATCTTCAACTCTCTCCCTTTCCCTCTCCCTCACCCATATCTTCAACTCTCTCCCTCTCTCTTTTCCTTTCCCTTCTCATTCCTACCCTCACCCTCACCCTCTTTCTTCTCCTTTTCACCTTTCCCATCACCATCTCCCTAACCCTCCCCCTTTTCCCTTTCCCTTTCCTCTTCACCCGCATTCTCTCCCCATATTTACCCTCTCCTTCACCCTCATCCTCTCCTTCCCACTCCCCCTTTCCCCCTTCTCACCCTCACCGTCATCCTCTCCTCCCCCTCCCCCTCTTTTTCCCTTCTCTCCTCTTCACCCTCTCCCCCTCACCACAACCACAACCCTCCCCCTCTCCCCCTCATCACAACCACAACCATCACCCCACCCTCATCTCCTCACCTTCACAACAACCATCCCCACAACCATCACCCCCCCCCTCATCTCCCTCACCTTCACATCTCCCTCACCTTCACCACAACCATCCCCACAACATTCTCCCTTTCCCTCTCCTTCACCCTCATCCTTTCCATCCCCTCTTCCTCACCAAAACTACAACTATCACTCTCACCCTACCTCTCAACCTTCCCTAAACACCCTTCCCCTCCCCTTCATCCTCACCTCTTCTCTACCTCTCACTCTCTCATTTCTTCTCCTTTTCACTCCAACTCTTACCTTTACTTCAACTCTCTCCCTCTCTCTTTTTCTTTTCCTTCTCATTCCCACCCTCACCCTCATCCTCACCCTCACCCTCACCCTCCACTCAAATTCTCACCCTCAACATCACCATCTCCCTAACTCCCCCCCTTTTCCCCTTTCCACCTATCTTCTCCCTCATCCAAATCCTCTCCCTAACTCTCCCCCCTTTTCCCTTTCCACCTATCTTCTCCATCCTCCAAATCCTCTCCCCTAATCCCTCCCTTCACTTCTCCTTTCCCCCTCCTTTTCCACTCCCTCATTCACACCTCTCTTCCTTTTCTCATCCATCCTTTTCCCTCTCCTCCCATTCCCCCTCACCTTATATTATCCAACCACTTCATCCTCCCCCTCACTCCTCCCTTTCAAAACCACTTTCCTCCCTTTTTTCCACTACCTCTGAACCCACCACCCCCTGATCCGCTCTCTCCCTTCTTCCTCCTCCATCTTTTCTCCTTTCTACACCTCCACAATACTTCCTTTCTTCTTTCTCCATCCTCCCCCCAACCATTTCACACCCATTCTTTCCCTTTTTCTCTTTCTTCTCCTACCAATCTCTTCATTCTCTTCCTCCCCCTCTTCCTCTCTATCATCCCCCCCTCTCCCTCTTATCTTCTCCCTCTCCACACTCTCCTTTCCCATGTTCTTCTCTCTCCTCCTTATCCTCTCCCGAACTCCCCCCTTTCCCTCCCCCTTTCCTCCATTCCATTCTATTTCTCCTCTCTTTTCTCTCTCCCCCTTGTTTTCCCCCTTTTCTCCCTCCTATTCTTTCTCCCATTTCTCTCTCCCCCTTCTTTCCCTCCTTTCTCTCCTCTCTCTTTACTATCTTCTCTCCCCAAACCCGCCCTGACCCTGACCATTGCCTGACATGTCCGTGACCATTCTACAAATTTGACACTGGCCCTGACCACTGCCTCAACCTGTCCCTGACCATTCCACAAACCTGTCACTGACAATTCCACGAACATGCTGAACCTATCGAACCTGCCCCTTACCTGATCATTTATCTTCACTCTACCAACCACCTTCCTGACCTTGACTATCGCCCTCTCTCTCACTACGACCATGTTCGAAAACCTGCCCTGCACTGCCTTTGTTGCGCCCGTCAACTGTCCCGCTGCCGCCGCCCATCAAAACCTGACACTCCTCCGCTACGCCCCGGTCCAACCCTCTTGACGGGATCTGACACTCGTGTACCTACCACACCATTTTCTTGCTCACCTCGCCCTACCTGCCTTGAACACGGATCGCGACTGTCGCATCTGTCCTCTCACCTCGCCCATAACCTAAACTGACACGACCAATGCTCGATGCTGACCACTTCCTCATTGCCATATACTACCCCTCACCCGCCATACCCCTTCTATCATGCTCAACATCAATTGCTCGCCCATCTCACCCTGCTGAACCCGATCATCACTTGATCTTTGCTTGAACCCTGACCAATACATCACTCAATTTCCTGTCACCCCCCCTCCGCTGCTGTCTTCCAACACACCTTCACTCATACACCACCCTCGTTCAAACCTTGACGTGCCACTTGTGTCATCATTACGGGTCCTGCTTGCGGATCTTGCGCTGCTGAACTTCGACTGCCATCCGAATCTTGACGCTGATCATTTTCTGACAACTGACTACTTTCCATGACCATTGCCAACTCTCCCTGACCTTTGCTTGAACCTGTCCGTGACCATTCCACGAACCTGTCCCTGACCATTCCACGAAACTGCCCCTGACCATTCCACAAACCTGCCCCTGACCTGACCTTGCTTGAATCTGACCCTGACACTCGTCCCCCATGCCCCGGTCCAACGCCCTTCATCCCCCCATCCATTGTACCTCGCCCCCTCCGCTTGCACCATATCCGTTACTTGCCTCACTTACCTTACCTCCTTACGCCAACTACCCTCGCTGCCTTGCCTACGCTCACTCTCCTTACGGCCCTTACTTACTTTCTTACCCCACTCTCTTTATTGACTTTCTTTTACCCTTTCTCCCTCTCTATGGCCTGTATACCTCCCACTCCCATTGTCTCGCCTGTATCACCTGCTCCCATTATAACCCGTCCCGCTACACTCGCGATATCCTCCATACTCTGACTGCTCTCAATGCTCTGACTGCTCTCCATACTCTGACTGCTCTCCATACTCTGCTATGACGGATCTTTACGCTCTTACTACCCTTTGCGCGTATCTCCCTTCCTCGTACATCCAAAACCTCTTGCATCATACCCTCCCCTACATCTATCACCGCATCGTCTCCATCTCGCCTAACCCTCTGCCTTTGATCCATCCTCCAATTCTCCCTATTGTGCTCCCTCCCCACGCCTGGACTGTCCCCCTTCTCTACACTCCAACTCTCCTGCCCGCTCTGACTACTCTCCACGTTCGGACTACTCTCCACGTGCTGACTGCTCTCCACGCTCTGACTGCTCTCCACGCTCTGACTGTTCTCCATGCTCTGGCTGCTTTCCACACTCCGACGGCTTTCTCCACTCGGACTGCTCTCAACACTCCAACCGCTCTCTGCACTCGGGCTGCCCTCCATAATCGGACTACCCTCCATGCTCGGACTGTCCTCCCTCCCCTCTGTCTCCTCTCTCCTCTCTCTCTCCTGTCTCTCCCCACACCTTGCTCACCTCCCACTGCCTGTCGTTGCCGTCCGTACTCACTTCGCGTGCCCCCTCTCCCTCATGTCCTGCCACAAACCCTCCTCACTCTGTACGTCCTGTCCTGTCCATCCTCCACTCCCATCCTCCCTTCGGCGTCCCAATCGCTCTCTACCCGCTCGAATTCCATCTCCTCCTCGCTGTTCTCATCCTGCTCTGTCCCACACACATCACAACTTTCTTCCGACTCTTCGCACCCGACCCGCTCTTCGAATCCATCCATCACACCATCCAACACCCTTCGCCGACAACCACGCCCTTTCAAAAACTGTTCCATCCCACCGTCAAACCGCGCTTCCTGCGCATCCTGTCCCTGCCGCCTGTGTTGTTCCTCGTTCTGCTTGCCTCTGTGCCCTCCTCCCTGCCCGCCCTCCCCTTCTTTGCCTGCCCTCCAATCCCCTGACCAAATCACTACCGCCTGACCCACTACCCCATCTCGTCCTGCCCGCCTGCTCTCCTGCGCATAATCCCGCAACCGCCGCGGGGCCCCCGTGTGTACCACCATACGAATGTCCACCCCACACCCAACGCGTTCGTCGTCACTATCGCTGTCCCTGACTCCTCCACACCCGTAACCGCTGCGCCTTCCCGGCCGCCGTGTCCACCTTGCTGTGATACACCTCACATGACAACGTCTGCGCCAACCTCTCCACCCGCTCGACCTGTCCGCTGTACACAATCACCTTCCCTTGCTCGTACCGCGCCAAACCGTCCCGTACCGTATCGCACACCGCCTTGTCCTCCATATCTTGCCCACCTCGTACGGTCCGTACCCGATACCCAATATTCCGCCTCGTCGTCCGAACCCGAAAAAACGGACCCACCGCCCGTCCAACCCCATCCTACGGCGCCAACGTTGCTGTCAACACCCACAAAACACGATCGGTGCTGCGCGGTTCGCGCCTTGGCCCTGCCATACGTGCGAATCGATCCCGCTCATCTGGCAACGCCGGTGCAAATCTTCCCGCAACGCCACCAACGGCACTACCACCACTGTGACGCCTTCCGGCGAACAAAACGCCGGCAACATGAATGACAAAAACTCTTACCGCCCCCCGTCCCCGTCACCTGAACAATCGGGCTCTCGCCCCGTATGATGGCCCGGATCACCTTCTCCTGTATGCCTCGGAACTACGCCTTCTCGACCAACATGGTCCGTGACTGCCCTCTGATGTCCATCTTCTGTAATCGTGCGAACCGCCGGAACCGCGCCTCCTCCCAAACGCTATCGAATAACTCCCTCTTCAGCTTGCTGCCTGCCGCCTCCTGGCCGCCCTCCCCGCCATCGCCATCTGCCTCCATGCGCTGATCCCCACCCGTGTGCCCAACAACCGTTCGCTTGTTGCGGCATGATGCGGCGCATCCGGTCTGACGTCCATTGGCCGTCCAATATCATGTGCGCTCTGCCATTACCCTCCGCGTCCTCGCCCTCTCCTTCCTCGCTGTCCCTACACTCGCTGTCCCTACACTCGCTGTCCCTCCGCTCGCCCTTTCCGCCCTCTCCACCCTCTCCGGCCTCTACACCCTCGTCCACGTGGTATTCGCCCCCATCTACCGCCTCGCTTTCCACAATGTGGTCCGCCCACAAAAACGCGGTTGACTCGTCCGACCGCTTCACCATCCCCTGTACCTGCTGCCAAAACGGCAACACCAACCACAAATACCAAACCAACAACTCCCCTGCCTATCCTCGGAATGGTCTCTGATGCTTCGGATACTTCGATATACTGGATGAACGGGTGGCCTGGTGTCGCCCCTTGTCATGTACTCCGATACCTTGGATAAACGGGTACCCGGGTGTCTTGATCCTATGTCCTGGATGGTCGGGTGGCTGGGTTTGTCCCTCGTAATGGGCTCCAATGCCCTGGATGAACGGGTGAACGGTATCGTGATTCTCGTAACGACTTCTAATACCCTGGATGGACGGGTTGCCGGGCGGACGGGGATCGTAATCCTCGTGAATGGACTTCGATGTTCTGGATGGTCGGGTGCCCGTGTGTCCTTCGTGATGGATTCGATGCCTTGGATGGACGGGTTGCCGCGAATCGTGATCTTCATGGACTTCGATGGCCTGGATGGGCGGGCGGACGGGTATCGTCTTCGTGATCGACTTTGATACCCTGGATGGACGGGTGGCCGAGTGTCGTCCTTCGCGATGGACTCTGATGCCCTGGACGGTCGGGTAACCGGGTTGCTGGGTGTCGTGATCGTTCCGATGGACCCCGATGCGAATAAACGGGCGGCCGGCTGTTGTCCTCGTGATGGAGTTTGATGCCCTGGATGGACGGGTTGCTGGCTATCGTAATTCTCTTGGACTCCGATGCCCTGGATGAACGGGCGGCCGGTTTTCGTCTTTCGTGATGACCGTTGATATGCCCTGATGGATGGGTTTCCGGATGGACGGGGTACCGGGAATCACATTCCTCGTAATGGACTCCAATACTCTCTATAAACGGGCGGCCGGGTTCGTCTCTTGCGATGGACTTCGATATCCTGGTTGGACGAAGTACCGGGTGTCGTCCTTTGGGATGGACTCCAATGCCCTGGATGAACGGGTGGCTGGGTGTCGTCGTTTGGGATGGACTCCAATGCCCTGGACGAACGGGTGGCTGGGTGTCGTCCTTTGGGATGGACTCCAATGCCCTGGACGAACGGGTGGCCGGGCGTCGTCCCTCGGGATGGACTCCAATGCCCTGGACGAACGGGTGGCTGAGTGTCGTCCTTTGGGATGGACTCCGATGCCCTGGACGAACGGGTGGCCGGGCGTCGTCCCTCGGGATGGACTCCAATGCCCTGGACGAACGGGTGGCTGGGTGTCGTCCTTTGGGATGGACTCCGATGCCCTGGACGAACGGGTGGCCGGGCGTCGTCCCTCGGGATGGACTCCAATGCCCTGGACGAACGGGTGGCTGGGTGTCGTCGTTTGGGATGGACTCCAATGCCCTGGACGAACGGGTGGCTGGGTGTCGTCCCTCAAAATGGGCTCCAATGCCCTGGATGAACGGGTGGCTGGGTATCGTCCTCGTGATGGACTCCGATACCCTGGACGAACGGGTGGCCGGGCGTCGTCCCTCGGGATGGACTCCAATGCCCTGGACGAACGGGTGGCTGGGTGTCGTCCTTTGGGATGGACTCCAATGCCCTGGACGAACGGGTGGCTGGGTGTCGTCCCTCGGAATGGGCTCCAATGCCCTGGACGAACGGGTGGCTGGGTATCGTCCTCGTGATGGACTCCGATACCCTGGATGAACGGGTGTCGGCCTTCATGATGGACTCTGATGCCCTGGACGGTCGGGTTACCGGGTTGCCGCCGGCTGTCGTGATCGGTCTAATGGACCCCAATGCAGATAAACGGGCGGCCGGCTATCGTTTTTCGCGATGGACCTTGATGTCTTGGATGGTCGGGTGGCCGGGTGTTGTTCCTCGTGACGGACTCCAATACACTGGATGAACGGGTGAACGGGTATCGTGATCCTCGTGACGGACTCCAATACACTGGATGAACTGGTGGCCGGCGACGTGATGCTCGTCATGGACCGCGATGCCGTGGATGAACGGGTTGCTGGGTGTCCTGATCCTCGTAATGGACACTGATGCCCTGGGCGAATGGGTGGCCGGTGTCGTGATCCTCGCGATGGACTCCGATGCCCTGGATGAACGGGTAGCCGGGTGTCCCGATCCTCGTACTAAACTATGATGCTACCGATGCTTCTGATGCTCTCGATGTCCTGGATGAACGGGTGGCTGGGTGTTGTGATCCTCGTGATGGACTCCGATGCCCTGAAAGAACAGGTGTCAGAGTGTGGCGATTGTCATGGCCTCCTCGCCTCAGGGGCATGTCAACAGTACACATTTGAAAAGCTTGTTGTCAGAGAAAATCGCAATTTCCAGATGGACAAAGCACATACGACCATAGGCACTGGAAAACTCGGGATCCCGTCCGCTCTCCCATAGATAAGCCAGCGACCGCCAGACTAGTAGTTGGGTCGGTGACGACCAGCGAATCCCTGGTGTTGTATGTTTTTTTGCGTCGTACTCTTGCCCCCTTCCGTTGTTTACGCCCCGTTTGTTGCGTATGACGACAGCTCATGATTTTGTTGAAGCTGTGTGTCCTGGTGAGTCCAGAGTCTTCGACTTGGAATCTTGACAATCCTTTTGGAAGATTCTCGCATTTGGGTTGCGTGTCATTTGCGAGAGCCGTCACAGTGACCTTCTTGATGGGCTCTATTTCAAAGAAAGGGTAACATAGACACCTACTATGTTTGCTTTTCCCAGTCGTTGTTGTGTTCTTTCCCCCATCATCCTAGCTACCCTAGCTCGCTCAGTACCAGTGTCGCCACGCAGTTCGCTTGAATGCACCTCGTGCCCCCTAGCGACGCCGTCTCCCCCAGCCACAGAGTGTCGTGATTGTTATGGCCTCCTCGCCTCAAGGGCACGTCAACAGTACAAATTTGAAAACCCTTTTGTCAGAGAAAACCACAATTTCCAGATGGACAAAGCACATACGACCATAGGCACTGGAAAACTCGGGATCCCGTCCGCTCTCCCATAGATAAGCCAGCGACCGCCAGACTAGTAGTTGGGTCGGTGACGACCAGCGAATCCCTGGTGTTGTATGTTTTTGCGCTGTACTGCTCCTGCCTTCTTGCGTTGTTTGCGTCCCATTTACTGCGTGCAACGGCAGCTTGTGTTTTTGCTGAACCTATTTGTCCGGAATCCCCGCTGGAGGCACTGCCCTGTTTGACAATAGCATGGCACGGCTTACGATGCCAGCATGGGAGTATAGTCTCACAAGGTTATTGTTCATTCTGTGGCCTTTTTGAGTGCGATGGTTGTCAAGAAAGAATGGACTCTTTGCCTCTGCTGTGAAGTCAAAGGAATCCATTACAGCCATCCATATTTAATCGCCTATCTAACTTATGTCCTCCGAACAAGCCACTCACTGCCGTCACATAGGCTGATTGATTATCCATACCGATTCCGGTATTACAGCGGTGCTTCATTAAATGCTACTTGACATGACAAATACACAGGAAACTACACAGGAAACTAACAAAACCCTTACCTTGTCACGGCACCTGCCGTGATATCTGATGGTTGCACCTTTGGCACATGCCTTGGGCAGATGGTTCGGCCTTATCGCCTTATTGCCATGTCTGCCTTATCAGCCTCTGGCCTGCGGGGCAGCCCACTACATAGATCCGTCGTTGCAGGATGGAGGCTTGCGCTTCCTCTTCCTCCTGCAACTTCGTTATTTTCCACAATGCAAGCAAGCCACATCGCAGCCCTGTCTCGATAGCCACCCATGCGCCGTGACATACCTCTCCTTTCCACGTCCATTCTACATATAGCAGACTAGGTTCCGCCTATCACGCATCCATGCCAGCGCCTCCTGGACAGTGCAAATCTTATCCAGGCATCCGGGCACCGGCGCAGGAGGGCACACCTTTTCCCACCCAGTACCAATGATTTTAACCCGTCCTAGCAGCTCGCTGGGAGATATGTGACGGGGTACCAGCTCCACGGCGTCGATGGGCCGGAAGCAGAGCAGGACCCGCGTCTTGCTACGGCTGACCTGTTGTCAGAGGTTGTGCCTGTGACATGGTGTTTGTAGGGTTAGGGTGTGGAGCACCCCACCCGGCAGCAGGGTCTGGCGCAGGGCATATCTCAGCCTGCGCAGCCCATCCACTCTTGCACTCTCCGTGCAACCTTGTTGATAGCAACCGTAACATCCCAAGAGTGCCTGTTGGCCTGGGCTTCCCCCCCCCCGGATGGCCACACGGATGGGCAGCCTCACAAGGCCTGGAGAGCGCTGTGGAGGTGCACACCCGTGACACTGTCTATCGATAGGAACTGATCGCTTCCTCTCTCCCTCCACCAATCAAAGGGCGGAAATCTACGGAATTAACTACTGCTCTTCGGGATGCGGTGGTAAATTCGCCAGGAGCGGGAGAGAGGCGGGAAGCGCCCCGGAGCTTGCGGAGGGGCCGTCGCTAACCACCGAACGAAGCGACGTAATCGAATTTTACTTCCCTCATAGTCCGTGCATCAACTGTCGGACCGGGACCCACAGCTTCTGACCAATCGTTAGGCGCCACAGTCATTGTGCAACCTCCACGGGCAGGCAGCAGGCAACGTCAAATAAGAGCCAGGTTCACTCCTCCAGAAGGCAAGGTTGGCAACACCCTCGTAGCAACAGTTGGGCATCATTAACACCCAACACAATCCATCAATACCAAGCACACAAATAGTTGGTTTCTTCCGCTCCTTGCGGCCGGTTGGTTTACCATGACACTACCTTCTATCTCCCTCTTCTCTTTCTTCCAAGACGCTCTCCTTCGAGCGACGTCGAAACTCGTCTGGGGGCCCTCGACAGATCCCAACAAGCTTGCCCCCCCCCGATGGCTCAATACCCTCCCGCCCAAGAATGGCCGGACTGGTGCCGGGTGTCTTGTCATGGACCGCACCTCGTCAAGGTGGCCTTTCTTGATTCCCTCCCCCGGTTCATGCGGAACGGCTCGTCGATCCTCGATCAGGTCGACAATATCCGTCTGCGACGACTCTCGCATTACAAGTGCTGCACCGACTGGAACCACGAGTTTGTCCGGGCCGACCTTGTCGACAAGGAGAGCAACCAGCCGCTGGTTATGGTATGGGAGCGCGACCTCCCCCTGACCGGTGCCAAGGCCGAGAAGCAACGCGGACTCAGGGTCAAGTCTGGGCTCCCTTGTCAGTCGATTGACAGAGTGACGTATATCACAGAGGACGACTTTTCGGACTTTGTCAAGTCGAAGGGGGCCTATCCTTTGAGGTACATGGTTCTATCTTGTGGCTATCTACCGCCTTAATCATCTCTACTAACTCAATGTTGCTGCTGGTAGGACCGCGGATTTTCCCACCTCTGGCCCGAATATTCTGCAGCTAGCCTCCGTACTCGAGACACATAGTCTGAGTTTCCCGACATACCATGTCTATTCGACCATGTGTTATTGGTACGCCGACTCCACCTTTGAAGTTCTTGCTGAGATTGGCAAGGCGAATGTGTGTGTGGAAGGCAAAGCAGCGCAGAAAAAGGGCGTCTGGAGTTGGCTTAATGTCGACTGCGTCGCATATCGCGGCGTTACCCGGAGGTCGTTGCATGATGATGCCTACCGGCAACAGCTGGTAGAGATGCAAGGGGAGCTCGTCGCCAAGTACGAAGGTACGCAGAAGAAAGCGTGGAGCCAAGAGGAACTGGCGCGACTCCCAGGGGAGGAACGCCAGGCCGTCGAACAGAACGGCTGGAACGTGGCTCAGTTCCTCCACATGATCCAGGACATGCCCACACACCAGAAGCTGTTGGACGGTAGCACCGCCCGGGCGAGAGAGGTTCGGGAGCTTCTCGAAAAGGTAGGTTGAACCCAAACCGTACTGCGGTTTTGCCGATCACCCCCTGCAGCCTACCCCATGCTAACCTCGGCTTCCACGTAGATTCAATTCGGCCAGGAGGAACAAGAAGCCACGACGAAACGCGAGGCGGAAGCCAAACAATGCGCGGAGATGGAACGAGTTCTGGCAGAGCAAGAGGACAAGTGGAGGCGCGCAATATCCGAAGCTAGAGAGCGTCTGGAGCGGGTTCTGCAAGAGCGGGAGCAGGAGCGGGCCCGGGCTGATCAGGAGGGGGCCCGGGCTGATCTGGCAGAAAGGCGGGCTGAGCAAGAGCGGGAGCAGGAGCGGGCCCGGGCTGATCAGGAGCGGGCCCGGGCTGATCTGGCAGAAAGGCGGGCTGAGCAAGAGCGGGAGAGGGCCGATAAACTTGCGATGGAAATCGCCAAACTTAAACAGCGATTTGGCGGCTGAAGGCGCATTGTCACGTGGATGGCACACCCCGTGGAGACATGGACAGCTGGGGGCACTAGGCCCAATCGGGAGGATCGGCAATCGCCCACAAGGTTCGGACCGCAGGGCCAGGTCCTGGATCCAAACCTTCTCTTTAGCTTGTAATTCTACGAATTTGGCACATACAGCTCTGGCATCTCTGCGTGCCTGCAAATCTGCCATCACCGTCACACTACATCGGTAGATAAATAGTCTCGTCCCGCAGACTAGGGCTCTCGACAGCCTTTGTTACCGAGAGGTGAAAGTGACAGACGCCTGAATAAGGCGCCCACGGAGGAGACCTTGGAGCCACAGAAGGCCCTCGACCGTGCAAGGCCGCTCCGAATTTCCCAGAAGGTGGGTGTCAAGTTCGTCCAAGGCTCTATCTTCTTGGTAGAACATCAAGGTCAAAATTTGACAGCGCCCGCGTCGTCTCAGCCTCGTGCGGATGAACCGTGCGAGGTCGAGGCTTATGAGCTCGAGGCTTGGGACGACACGAGCGCCCGAGATGTAGAGTAGCGGTATGTCGGTCCCCCGCAAGGCATCCAGGCCAGCCTGCTTTGAGCGGTCTTGACGAAAAGGGGCTCGGTCTTGTTGTGGATGAAGGTGACGGATGCCTGAATGACTCGCCCAGTAGATTAGTGGCTGTCTCGTCGTCCACGGCTCTGTTGGTGGGAGGGACGACGCTTGTGGCCATGCAGGTCTTCCTGTACCACCGGGCAACCGCCGCTGCGTTGGAGTCTTGGTCAAGACCCGCACAACCACCTGGGTCGTCGTATTGGTGACCCTCAACGTCGCTGAAAGTCCCTTAGCGTCCCCGGAACCCCAGGAAGGAATTTGAACAACCGGGAGCTCCATGCTGTAGGTATGTCGGGACTTGTGGATGAAGATGACGTTGTGAATCACCCCGGACACAGGCGGAGTTTAGCAGGCCAGTCTGGGTTGTCCAAGTATAGAAAAGTCCGACAAAAACACCCTGTGAGTTGCCGTGTCGCCTGCCTAATTTCGTGGAGCCAACGTCCCGATTAACGATCAAGTTATTGACGAGCGATGCACCGCATTGCGGTATCTTTTAGGGGCCCGCCTTGTACCTCTGTGTGGGTTGACATCTTGAGACAGTGTAGCTCCCTGATGCCGAGGTGCTCCGAGGCCATGTTGCTCGCAATTACGCCGGACCTTTCGCCATCCAGCAACTTGAACGTGCATCCCATCAGGAGGTGGAGAACGAAATTAGCAGCCAGCCGGCCAGTTAGGGTTGTCCGGAGAGGAGGTAAAGTCATTGACAAAGAGATACATAATATTGCAGTACGGGGTATCGCCCGATTTTGTGGAGGTCCTTCGGTACTGGCAGCCTCCAGACAGCGCAGAGTTGGGGCTGATGATAGGCACGACGGCCTGATCCCAGGTTTCTCATCGAAGGGCTGTTTTTTGAGCCGAGCCAGCGGGCGGCCGTTGTCGGACAAGTATTTCACGGTGTAGTTGGGGCCGGGGGGGGGGGGGGGGTGAGCCCGGTTTCTTTGAGACGTTGAAGCTTCACCAGCTCTTTTGAGGCGTTCTCGTTCCCTGGTGAAGCGCTAGCTTCCTACCCCAAGATAGTCTAAAATGTCTGCTTCACGGTACTCGTCTTCCTCACCTCCTTGACCCAGAGAGTGAATGGGGGCGACGAGCTGTCCCGGGTTGGCGTTGTGAGACTTCCGAGGTGAAACACGACCTGGTTGCGCTCCCGTGGAGCTGGTGGGCAATGACGGTCTCTATGCCTCAGAGAACGAGGTCGGGGAGTGCATAGTGTGGAGGGTTTGTCATCCTTGGCCTCGACGAAACTTTGGTTAAATCCAAGCCCCGCATCCCAGAGCACACAAGCGTCGCCGACTCGAGGCGAGACGTCCAAGGAGGGCATGGTATAGAGGGCCGCTGCCTTCGGCCCCTTGTTATCATGACGGGAGATATGCCGGCAGTCAAAATGCCGCTACCTGGACCGTCTTTTCCCAACCCATGTAGTCCTCTCTGTTGACACTCGTTGCTCGAAACTGGGAAAACAAGCTCAACAGGTGGGGCTGGTGGCATGTGGCCAACGAGGCACGAACGACGGAGATCATGAACACGGGATACCCTGTCTCTGGCATCAACCATGGCACCAAGGAATTGATGGTATTTCCAGACGACCACCCGGGGCTTTCTGCCATGGTGGCAAGACAAGAAAGAATCCACTCCCCCTCCACTCCCCACCTCCCTCTACCCTCAAACTCTATCTCACCCTACCGTCCCAGGTACCGGCAGCGCTGGGGGAGAGAGGCGGCGGACCTGGTCTGAGTCAAGATGGTCGATAAAGAGAGGGTATGAAGACAAGGTGATGCTCTGTTTTGGAGTCTTAGGCCCGGGTCATGGGTGTGTTGGGATAATGTGTCGAACTGGGGGAGACTGGAATACCACGGGGAATGGGGAATTTGCATATCGCTTGAATACCTGGTTGCCGCGAGCCTGGCATCATGCTACTAAGAGGCTGTCACGGCACCTGCCGTGATGGCTGATGGTTGCGCTTTTGGCACATGCCTTGGGCAGATGGTTCGGCCTTATCGCCTTATCGCCATATCTGCCTTGTCGGCCTCTGGCCTGCGGGGCAGCCCACTACATAGATCCGTCGTTGCAGGATGGAGGCTTGCGCTTCCTCTTCCTCCTGCAACTTCGTTATTCTCTACAATGCAAGCAAGCCACATCGCAGCCCTGTCTCGATAGCCAGCCCTGCACCGTGACAGAGGCCTCGTGAGCCGCTGCTCAGGGAACTGGTTTGTCAGCTCGAGCCACTGGTGTGTCACGCAGGCGCTGGTTTGTCATGTACAAGTAGTAGCCAATGGTTACAGTGCAGGAGGTGGTTGTCCGAGACTCCGAGTTAGGAATGGGCTTCCTTCCTTCAGCCTTGGCGCGCGGACACCCGCGCGGGTTATGCCGCGATTTAACGAGCCAGACTGCTTGCAACCATCTCGCGACCGGCACCCGCGCGGTTCCCAAGGCCATTGTACGACCTCAAATAGGTCTAAATACTCTCGGGTTCTCTTTGTGTTTGTCTTTCTCCTTCATCTTACCATTCAATCCTCTACAGTCAACACGAAAGAACATCCACAATGCCTACTGTCGCAGTAGCCGGCGGGACAGGCAAACTTGGCCGCGCCATTGTCGAGGCCATCTTGGCCGATGGCAAGTTTGAGGTCGTCATCCTTGGTCGTGAGGTAGGATGGATCTCTGGGGACCCCATCATCGGATGTGGTGACTGACAACCATGTCTACCTAGGCCAACGAAGAAAAGGAAAAGGAGATTGGAGCCCGTATCATTCCTGCATATTACGACAATGTCGATGCCCTGGTCGCTCTGCTGGAGAGCAACAAGGTCGAAACCGTCATCTCGACCATGAGAGACATGGGAGGCGCGAGTCCGGATTCCAACCTCATCCAGGCTGCCGACAAGTCATCCTGCACTAAGCGAATGATCGCCAGCTTGTGGGGAATCGAGTACACTGAGCAGTGAGCATCCATCCATGGGCGCGTCGGGCCAGACTAACCCTTCATCACAGCATCGCTTCGTTCTTCCCCCTCGCCCGAGGCAAGCTGGACAACATCAAGGAGCTGCAGTCCACCTCGCTCGAAACCACCGTCGTCGTCAACGGCTTCTTCCTCGACTACTTTGTCGCCCCTCAAGTCCCGTCATACCAGCCCCCGTTCGCCATGGTGCTCGACATCGCCAACAACACAGCCGCCATCCCGGGGTCCGGCGACGTCCCCGTCGTCTTCTCCCATACCTTTGACATTGCGCGGTTCATCCCGGCCCTCCTGTCGAAGCCCAAGTGGGACAAGACGTCGTACATCATCGGCGACAAGGTGACGTGGAACGAGTTTCTGGCCGTTGCCGAGGAGGCCAAGGGCGTCAAGTTCACCGTGGGCCACGACTCGGTGGAGACGCTCAAGACTGGGTTCGTCACCGAGCTGCCGTCGCACCCGTCTATGTATGCCATCTTTCCCAAACCGATGCTACAGGGGATGTTTGCGTCTTTTGGCGTCATGTTTGAGAACGGCGCGTTTGATCTGTCGCCGGCGAGCACCTTGAACGACGAGTTTCCGGGGATCAAGGCGCGGAGGGTCAAGGAGCTAGTGTTTGAGGCGTGGAAATAATGGGGATAGTATTTGTGTAACTATGTACCTACCTAGGTACCTAACCTGGTGAACAAACATGCAGTGTCCTAAAGTACGGCATCCCTACCTAGCTTTATAGTGTGCTTGGAGGTATTACCCGCTTCGCGAGCTCTTTTTTCAAGAGGTGTCGGTAGGAGAGGGGGAATGCGACGCAGGGTACTCGACCTGGGCATAGAGTCCAGTGACCTGCTCTACTTGTGTGATGTAAAGTACGATGGCTAAGATGATGACATGAGTCCGGTTTCGGCTGTCAGGCGAAAAGTGTATGGGTAATAGGTTGGCGGCCAAGACAGTTTCCTTGAATCTCTTTGCCTGTGTGCGTGCATTTCTGTGGCCATGAGCATCCGTCATCTCCTTTATATGCTTCTTCCTCTCCTCCCTCTCCTCTGATATCACAATACACACACTCCGGCGGCCAGTGAGCCACCGGTCAATGCGAGCTGAAGCAACGCGTTTTTGACTGTAGCAGTGATGAGCCCGGAGGCTTGGGTCATGATCTCTCTAGAGCTGTCGGTTCCGCTGTCCTCGCAGCTTTGAGGCTTCTTTCTAGTCGCCTGGTGAGTCTCCATGTCCCTCTCGGACGGCAAACGTCGCTTCTCGTTGCTCTCCCGGCGTCGTCCTATTCCCTGCTTTCCAGCCGCTGATGTCGACGACGGGCAGGTTGACTCTCAGCACGCGGCTTTCACGCCACGCGGCCACACCCAGTTCTCGCTGCTGTCCTGCGCCTTTTCGGCTCCTGCTTTTCAGCATCACCGCAGCTACACTGTCTCGATGACCGCCGAGTGCCCCGTCATTGGCAGAGGCATGCCACGCGAAAGGGGTGGTCCGGATTGACGCCTTCGCTGGTAGTCCCCACGACTAGCACCCTTTTTCCGGCGGCGCGCGCCTTTTGGTAGGCATCCCCGGGGTGGCCTCGTCAGACCACGACGACCTACAAGATCACACGTCACTTGCTCGCTGGTGGGCGTGCTTTTCGACAGGGGGCCTACTACTATTCGGCTTCTCCCATAGGAAGCTGGCTGGGTGGACGGACATCGGCTCCCACCACTGCTCGGTTGACCCCGCCAGACAACACTCTGAACCGCCCGCCCTCTGAGCCATAGTCTGTCCGTAGCTCTTCCAGCAAAGCTACCCGACTTTGCGCCAGGGGCGCGGGGATGAGACGAGGGACGAGGGACGTGGGGCCTGCGAAATCCGAATCCTGGAGTGCCGAACATTGGGCTCGGTTAGAACCCCCAGTACCTAATGATATCACTTGTCATACTTCGCTGTGAATGGTTCAGAGGTTGGTGTGTGGGACATGGACCAAGCGTGAATTTCCACAAAGCACCTGAGAACACAATGGAAGTAGTCGGGGATACTCTGGCTTGAATGAAAGGTATATGCGAAACCCAAATTAAGCTTGACAAGAAAGCAACTCCGACACAGAAGCAGCCCCTGCCTACCTACCTAGGCAGCCACCCCTTCTCCCACCACCTCTCCCACCTGTCCCAGTCCGCCAAAGACCAACCGCTTTCGCTCCAAACCAGCACCCCTTACCAGAAGCAGGCCACCTCTATCGATCGCATCCTTGGTCGAGAATGAGCTGTGACTATGGCAGCAGACGCGGCGCAGCCCCTTTCCCCCGGCCCCTGCCGACCAGGCTAACTTTTCCCCTGGCTTCCCCACCGGCCAACGAGTACTAACGCAAGGTCCTCACAGCAATACCCGTGATAGCTTTCCACTACCCAAGAATATCCTTGGTCGAGCATCAGCTGCAACTATAGCAGCCCGGGCGCAACCCCTTCCCCCCGTCCCCCCCGTCGACCACCTGCAGGCCGACTCTTCCCTGGCTTCCCCGCCAGCTGGCGGGCACTAATGCAAGGTCCTCGCACTGCACTAACACCACCTTAAAGCAACACCTCTCAATAGCAACACCCGTATTAGACTTACACTGAATGACTCGGGATTAAGGAAAGAGTACAGTTACAATTCCCGGGTAAGACGGGTGATTCGAGCTTGAGTCGGACCACTACTGGCTTGGCAGTTTGTAACTATCGACAGAATGCATCACATCGACCTTGATTATTCCGCTGCCTGGCTGATAATGCATGGGACGGCCCCTGCATCATTTCATCTCCCATTGATTGTGTTGGACGGTGAGAGTCTTGTCACTCTTCTCTGATTGCAAGGCCGGGTGATGCGATCACTTTCCATTCCGACTTGCTCAGGCCTTTCAGCCCCCTTCATAACCCTCCTTCGCCCCCCTCGTCCTCACTCACTCGGACACCTTCTCACCACTTCCACACGACCAAACCTCTGCACCCGCCGGGAGAGTCGTAACACTCCTGTCAGACCACACCGCAGGCTCCCTTCTCCCTTCTGGCCCGGCCATATAGCTAATGTCACACGGCTGGCGCTAGTTGTCATACGGCTGGCGCTAGTCGAGGCCAGCTCCGGCCACACAAACCCACAAGAGACTGGCCATCAAGGCCGGTTTGAAGCAGTTGGGCGGCAACGTAGGCCAACTACCAGCACACGGCGGCAAGAGCCATGTATGGAACTTTGTAGCCCATTGGGCACTAGAGTGAACCAATGGCCGTCAACCAGATTGATGGAGACCGGCAGGGCCGGCTGAGGATAAAGAGGCCTTGGACTCCCCAGACTGGAAACTTGGAGGATCAAGGACCTTGAGGCCATTGAGAATTATAAGTTGAATTTGACTGTATTCACATACACGAGTCCGAGTCTCTGGCAACAGACCCTCGTCACAGCTAATCCCTTCCCAGACAAACCCTCAGAAGCATGCACCCCACCACCATCATCCTCTCAGCCGCGGCGGTGATGCTGCAGGCCATTCCGGCTTCGGCGGAGCACCTCACCGTCCTGTCAAGCGGGTGTCCTCGACATGGCACTACAACAACGCGATCTGGCATACCGACTTCTCCGCCTCCCCTACCGATAGCAGCACGGGCTGCCGCAACCCGGGCGTGCCGACTGTCCCGGCTGCATGCTACGATTGGTGGCCGGCCGGAGGAGCAGCGCCGCGTGGCCACTTCGAGGCCACGGGCCAGCCCAAACGGTGCTGGGAGCAGAAATACTGGGATCCCATACCCTGCCCCGGCGAGGGTATCCTTACGGACTGTTACATGAGCCGCTGGCGGGAGGTTGACTGCTATTGGTAGAGAAAGGGCATGAGACAAGCCGAGGCGTTGGCGAGACAAGGCGAAGGCGAAGGCGAAGGGCGAGGTAAATGGGTCAGATGTGTGTTCCGAGTCGAGAGGGATATAGCAGGCGTTTCAATGTGCACAAGTCCTGTTTCACCCTTTCCTATCGCTGATTTTGTCTGTTGCACAGCCTTTTCTTGCGACTTGCCTTTCATTATTTGCAACTTATCCAGCGAGCACTCTGCCAATCGTCGCGCGACGGCGGAGGCCAAACCATGCAGCTCTTGTGCTGACCCTGTCTTCATTCTCCGCCGTTCCAAGCCTGAGAGCCTAGAGGAGCGAACCCTCCTCCTCACCCCAACCAACGGCGAGCAGGTGCTTTTCGGTCACAGGGTCAACCTCGCGGTCTTCCGTCTCCGAACTGGAACACCGTTCTACTTTTGATGAAGACGTGTTCTACTTCTTACAGATGTAGCCCTGGTGCATCGACAACTGGATAGGTACAGAGCCTTTGCTGGGCGGCCACGAGGACCGCGGCAACGACATGAACATATTTTAGACCCAGAAGAGATGGCCGAACCCGGCACGGCACGCTGAGGCGGGAACACTCACCACCGAATGTTTGTCGTTGACAAAAAAGGGTGACCAAATCATAACATCGCCGTCATGGTCACGGCCCAGTGCCCTTGGCGGCAGACGGCCAAGTCACCGTCCTTGTTGCTGCTGTTGGCATTGACAACTGGGGAAAAAGCGGCGCTCCCGTCTTCAAATGAGTCTGGGGACAACGAGAAACCTCGTCACCAACATAGGAAAATTGGGTTCGGACACATTCAGCGACCATCCAAGAGGGTAATAGTGGCAGAAGCCAAGCTAGGGGACAAGACAAGTGACCCGATCTGGGTTTTGACTCGGCATTCCCACCTCACTGTCCAGACACCCTACCGGATCATATACACGACCTGGAACCTGGAACAGTCCGTCTTGTCGCCTGACCCGGGCCACAAATCGTGTCCGTCTTGGCCCAGGGCTGGTGAAAGGGTCGGGTCGATTCGCCATGTACAGGTCAAACTCGGAAAAGGCATGTTCAAGCCCCACCGCGGGCTTGCCACGCTAGTCAAGCACAAGATGGCCAGCTGGGAAGGGGACCTGTGAGGGAATCTATGGATCTACATTCTCGCCACTGGAAGCCCACAGAGATTGCCAGCCACCTTCAGACATGAGACAATTCACTCATTGAGGTCGCCGTTGGTTTTCCGTCTTGCGGCGCCGTGACGCATCACCACCGTTACCACCCCGAAGTTGACGAAATGCTCGTGTACGACTGTGTGTTGAAGTTGACGCTTGCCGGCGAGGCGAGGAGTGAGGCCCTCCTGTGAAGCGAGGTTGATGGAACTGACAGACTTCGCCGGCAAGTGGAAAACGATGCCAGTCCATGTCTCTCGGGCATGGGCAGGCGGACAGACGTACCTCTGGAGCGACCCAGCTTCATGGGCGCCGCCGGGTCTCGTTTGCCTGGGACGTCTTAGGGCTTGTCGAGGGGCCGCCACCCAGACACTCAGGGATCCGGAGGGTTGACCCAAGGCGACGAGGAGGCCTTTTTTCAGCGTACCGCGTGGTTGGCGACGGGAATGGGAGACGCCTCCCGAGATTGCGAGTTTAATGGAAGATCGGGCTAGGGCGGGGGGACTTGGGAGGGATGGCTGCAGTTTCACCTCGGGGCTCCAGGGACGGGGTTTCATCTAGCGTCGGGGGAGTGTGACGCGAGGCGCTTGTAGAGATGGCCCGGCCGCCAACATACATTTGATGGCGCTGCTGGTGATCCATAAGGGGCGACCGGATGATTGGCGGTTATGGCTGTTGCCGCTGTTCATGACATGGCAGGGAGAGACGGAGAGAGAGACAGAGAGAAGGCACCGGCACACTTGCACCCTCTTTCCCGACCTCTTTCGCGGGGTCAATAACAAGGACAATGAGATTGTAAGTGTCCATCGCCACAAGTGTGGACGGATGCCTTGTACGCGCGGTCAGTGGATGTCCATGCCGCTCGTGGTGTTGGGGTCAAGAGTTATCTCCCCAGCTGAAACCAAACGTTGGGGTGGTGGCAGTCCAAGTGACGAGTCTGGGAGGGCCGGTGCAGTGAGCCTGTCCGGGCTCAGTGCCGCCGCTAGGAAAATACAACTTGTTCATCGTGAAAAGACTCAGCGCCAAAGTTGATCGGGCGCATTTCTATGATGGACTTGCCGCTGCGTTTTCGCCCAGCAACGCCCCATGCCTTGTTGTTTCCATGTTCTTTGGCCAATCATGCTACTTCCCGCCACCGATGGCGAAAGTAGCAACAGCTCCTGGCCTACCATTAAGCCGGCTCACGACGGCCTGGATAGACAGGCCCGACCCCGACACCGCCCCCTTTCAGCCCGCATATCCCCGAATGGCCGTCTGCTCAACATATATCCGAGTCCAGAGACACGGACGGTTTAGCTCCGAGCCATGTCGACACACAGCAGCACCCTTCAGGTAAGTTTTGGTGGTGGAGACCACATTGTCTCCCCGTCCTTTCATAATCCCCGCCGCCCCGCACAACCAGAAGAGCACCGTCGTCGCCCCATGATCATCTTTGCCAGCGGTTCGTGGAGATCCCAAAGTACGACAGGGACTTTACTCATCTCGTTACGGCAGAAAGGAAAGCATGGCGACCAAAGAGACCTCTCAAATACACTCGCTTCTGTGGGTTGCAAGAAGGGTTATATCCGGTGACTTCCCTTTTTCTTGGCAGCCCCCAACAAGCTTGAAACGTAGCCCTGGCCCCTGGCCGCCGGCCATCCACGTCTTGGGAGAGGGGACGAACGGAACTGGCGGCACGGCAAGACTTGCCGCGATGAGCCGGCCATGTCCTCCTATGTCCTACCGATCACCGTGTTCTCTCGGCGGAATTTCAAGTTCCGAATCCCGTCCCTCGAGCGGATTACATCCGTATTCCCGTCGAAGTTCAAGTGCGCGCCCCGAAAATGGAGCTCGAACCCTTCCCTTGGGCCTTGGAATCACTTGGCGCAATTCGGTTAGAAGCCAAGCTCTTGCCCAGAAAGCTTGTCGTTCAGACAAGGGCTTGGGGTTCTTCAGCATAGGTCACATCTTCAACAAACCTCCGCGCGATTTTCCGTCCGCATAAACGCAAGACGCACAAGCCGTGCGCAAATCTGGGGTAGCTCCAGGCTCAATCTCTTTTCATTTATCTGGGAGCATCACGGGCCGCTTTGGGACGAAAAAGCTGGGGCAGACACACCAACTATCACTCAACGGCAGTGGCGCATGCGACTACCGGTCTCCCCCGCAAAATCCGGTCCTGTCATCCCATCCCTGCACTCTATAGCCGTTAGCAATAACTAAGTTATACGAGCTAGTTAATGCGATGCAAGACAGCAGCCCCGGTATTACAGGGTCTGATGACAACGACAGCGGCGCTTCTCCGGTGCCTCGACGGTCCCGGTACCGGCTAGACTGGATGCCCTCTCGTCTGTCCGAGACTTGAACAACGGACCTTGGTCACCAAGTTCGATGATCAGTGGAGTTTTCCATATCTCCTCCAACCCGCACGGCGGGGAAGTGGTCTGTACGGCTGCGCGATTGGGGCGCTTTTGGCGGCGCGTGCCAGCGCACATAGCCTGGTATCTCGAGATTTCTCCCATATGAGTGGGGAGAACCATTCTGGAGCTGGTTGGTGATCTGGAGAAAAGGTGGTTGACAAGTATAAGACGTGAGCAATAAGCCTCGAAACTGAACAACACTTCTCCTCGTGCCAGCAAGCACTTGTTCGTCCGCAGCATATACACAACACTTCTCCCATCATTTCAACAACATCCTCATCATGGTCGCCTTCTCCTACCTTGCCATCGCTGCTACAGCACTCTCGGCTGTTTCAGCCACCCCCATGCCGGAACCCTCCCCTGACGCCCCCGACTTTGAGGTCGGCCCCCACAACCTCGCCCGCCGCCAGGGGCTCGACTACAACCAGAACTGGAAGGCCGGCCAGGGCAACATCAACTACCAGGCCCAGTCCAACGGGTACTCGGTGACCTTTTCCAACGCCGGGGACTTCGTCACGGGCAAGGGTTGGAAGGTGAAGCGCCCTCCAGAAGCCTTTAAGGCCGTACAGACGCGACTGGGCTAACCTAAAGGGGTGGAAGGTGGGAAAAGCCAGAAACATCACCTTCAGCGGCTCAACGCAGCAAACGTCGGGCACCGTGCTCGTCTCCGTCTACGGGTGGACCAGGAACCCCCTCATCGAGTACTATGTGCAAGAGTACACGTCCAACGGCGCGGGGTCCGCCCAGGGCCAAAAGCTCGGCAGCTTTACCACCGACGGCAGCACGTACGAGGTATGGAAGCATCAGCAGGTCGGGCAGCCAAGTATCGCTGGAACTTCGACTTTCTGGCAGTACATTTCCAACAGAGTCAGCAAGCGGCCTGGCAGTGGCAGCGTGAATATGCAGGCGCACTTTGACGCCTGGAAAAAGTTTGGCCTCAACCTGGGGACCCACGACTACCAGGTGCTGGCTACTGAGGGGTGGGGAAATGCTGGGGGGAATTCCAAGTATACTGTTTCCGGTTAGGGGGTTGAGCAAGTTGTAAGGTCGAGCATGTGTGCGCAATGCATCTATATTAAAAGCCCTGTATGTAGTTGATTACGTACATGTACATTGTTGCGATGTCTGGTGGTCCTCCACGGCATCCTTTTGCAACTTGTTTCCATAGCCTCTAACGTAACTTATCTTACTTCGCAGTCCTCAGGGCTGTAGAAATCCACCATGCCCCGTTTTGGCCTGCTCGTACGCAAGGGTAGAGGCACTTGGTCCCTACCTAGGTAGTGAATGAGACGAGGTGAAGAAGAGCAGTTGCGCCAAAATATGGGACGCATGTTGTTCACAGGTCGAGACTCGAGAGGAACTATAACTTACCCACGGCACCTTTGTCACCGCCGTCAACGGGCTGGCCGGGAACGTCAGTCCGGTCCCTCAGGAATGGGTCATCCGCATCGGCACCGCATTTGCCTTGGTTGCCAAGACGATCCTCGTCGCTGCGTGTTGCCTATTCACAGCGCATTTGGTACAACCTCAAGATGAACGAGTTCCAGCCGCCACATCGACACCCTCGTCAGCTTGTTGGTTAACATCTTGAGCTTCTGGCCCCTTCGGCTCTGGGAGGGAGTAGCAGTGTTGGCTCTCAACTGCCTAGTCGTTTGGAGCCCCCTCGCCTGGCGGGCGACACCAACGTCACGGTCCCGGGCTTCCTGATGACCCACCGAGCGGCACGCTCGACTTGATGTCCGACGACGCGGCCAAGCTTTTCTTCACGTCGGCGCAGGGCCGCAGCGAGCGGAACGAATACCCCCTCCACGTTGCGCCCGCCGGAGGGTGAACGCATGGCCGACCAGGCCGCCGCTATGGATGCCTTTGGCAAAGTTGTTCGTCGGCGCGGCGGCCCGCAGTCGCGGACGGCCAAAGAGGCCTTGCATGCAACAGGCAGCCATCGCAATGGACCGGATAAATTGCTCCTCCGCCCCGTTGTTTCAGCTTCAAGTCAAAAATACCCGACAACGTGCCCAACCTCACACAAACATGTTACATCCCCAACCAAACCTGCCAGACCGAAAAACATGGGGATCCTCGATCAACTTCCCACGGAACTTCTCCTCCAAATATGCTTGGCCCTCTGCCGCAACAAGGGAGAGGTCGGCCAAGCCAACCTATCTCGCCTCTCCCGTACATGTCGCCGCCTGCGGGATTTAGCCCAGCCCCTTGTCTTTACAGCCGTAAACCGCAACGGCATCACTCACGCTTACCAAATCAAGCTCATCCGTGCCCTTGAGATGCGCCCCGACCTTGCCCGAAATCTCAAGTGCATCATCATCGGACTTAGCTCCGACTACGAGCCCGACATCTCGCCCGACGATTGCGCCTACATCCAGTCCCTCCTCGCCAAATTCAAACTTCCCGCGCCCATCTCCGCCCGCTGGGACGAGGAAAAAATGGGGGGCCCTGCGCGCCTCTTCCTGACCGAGCTCATCCTGCTGCACACGCCTCACCTCACGCATCTGGAGCTCCCCATGAACCCCGAGTGGGAGCTGCCCATCCTTTCCCATTTCGCGGACCACGACGGCCCACCGCCCACACCGCTGCTCCCGCGGCTGAGCATTCTTCAAGTATCGCACTACTACAGCTCCGGCGATCGCTGGGATATCCCCTTCCGGGAGTTTGTCTCGGTCTGCGCGGCCGCGCCAAACCTCGAAGAGCTATGGACGTACAACCCCGGATCGGAAGGCGGGGCCAAGTACCCGTACCCGCTGGGTAACCTGCGGCGGCTCGAGTTTGAAGACGTCTGCGGCATGGATGAGGGTCTGCTGTTCAATATGCTGGCGTCGATAGAGCAGCTCGAGGTGCTTGGGCTGCTGTGGCATCCGTCTGGCGATTCGTACAACTGGACCGGGGAGGGCACCGCGGCGGACGCGTGGAACGCGCTCGTACTGCAGAAGGAGTCGCTCAAGGACATTAGGCTGGATATTCTGCGCGGCGAGGGGGATTATGTCATGGAGGTCGGGCGGCTGAAGTGGTACACGCTCGACAGGTTTGAGAAGCTCGAGGTACTCAAGGTCGGAGAATTTGCGCTGCAGGTGCTGCGGGAGAAGTGGAGGTCAAGGCAGCCGGTCCCGCCGGCGAACGATGATGGTTTCTTGGAGGGTCTGTTCCCCAAGACGATCAGGGAGGTGACGTTCTGGGAGCCAGATGGGGGGTTGGTGGGGAGTATGTCGAGGTTTGCGGCGGCGGTGGCGCAAGGTGAGTGTCCGGATTTGAAACGAGTGGTTATTGCGCCGTCGGAGAACATGTCGGACCGGTGGTTTCCGGGCTGGTTGGGCCAGAGCGAGTGGGTGGGGGCAAGCGGGGATTTGCACAGGGCGTTTGCGAGAAGCGGTGTAGTGTTTGAAGTTCAGACGGAACGCGCTGATGGCATTCGAGGGCCGTTTTGGGGAGGCGATTCCTCCGTGTTCTAGGGCAGACAAGGCAGTCAGGGACTCATGGACCGGAATGGTCAAGTCTGTATGCTACTAAGGTAGCAGCTAGACGATGCGCTAACAGGCCTGGCGGACTGAGACTTGGATCAACCCGAGTGCCAATGGCGAGGAACGGTCTGATCTTTGAATGCAATAAAGTGGTTGGCGGAGGAGACAGTGACGTCTGGAGTGGAGGGGACAGGAGCGTTGGCAATGTTGTAGGCCGGTGGAAGCAGAGTCGCCGTCACCGTGCCAAAGGGAATGTGTTGCATCAGCGGCCTTGTCGGGCAGGCAGGCAGGCGGTCAATGAATTCAGCCGCTGTTATAGACGCTGATGAGCTCCGGAGGACTCTTCTTGGTGGTGCCAGGGTCGCACTCCCCACAGATGCGAGTGTTGGCGTTGGGGGTCGGCGCAGGGGGTATGGTGGCAGATGGGAGCGGTGGCGCCGGCAGCCAGTGTCGGCTTCATTCTGGGCACGGCCACAGTGGTGGGAGGTGCTCTGGCCGTTGCGGGTGCGGCTCCGGTTGTGCTTGGAGCTGCGGAGGTGGTGGGGGGGCGTTGATCTGGCAAGGACGGTCTAGGTGTAAGATTCAGGGGTAATCTCAGGGGTAAAAGTAGTTGTTGATTCAGGGGTGTATGGGAGTGCTAAAAAGCGTCTGCTTGGGCTGTCCAGCCGAGGGCGGCTGGCCGAAGCGATTTCAACCTGCGAACTTTGACAAGGTTGGCAAAACATTAGTTTAAATCCACAACTTGGATTACCATCTCTACCTGTCTGTATCTACCTACTTCAACATCTACGTAGGTAACTACCTATCCGCATACGCACTGTCTGGTATCTAGTCTACCGAGACAAATTCCATTGACGCGAAATGCAAACATCGCTTCCACTCCGATGCCTTTGTACTTTTGATCATTTTTTAATCCTAGCTTTTTGCTTTTTGCTTTTTGCCTCATGCCATGTTCTTCTTCTCCCCCTCCCTTTCCTCCCTCCTCTGCTGTTTTTCTTTCTTGTTACGGCCCCCCCTCTTGTTGCTGTTCTCGCCGGGTTAGGTATATCTCATCGGTCTTGTGTGGTGCAAGGGTCGGCGATGGTCGAGCCCGAGGTTCGGCAAGTGTGGTGTCGAGGTCGTCGGTCCGCGACAGCGAGTCAAAGTTGATCTTGTCGAGGTCCATGCCGCACTCGTCGAGTGGTGGTGCTGGGCGCCGCCATGTGGGGAGAGCCAGTCAAAGGCGGCATGGTGGTCGACGCCGAGGTCTCGTTCGCTGAGACTGAAGCCAAGTTGCGAGAGCACATCATAACGCTCGAGGCCAAAGTTCGATCGTATGAGCTGAGTCTCCAGATGATCCAGCCAAAGGATAAGGAGGCGATTGGGGAACGAGGGGTGTCTGAGAGCAAGCTTCAGAAAGCAAAGCTGGAGGCGAAGGCGACAGAGGTGCGGCGACGTGCTCGGCCTCGGAACACTGTTGAGTCGTGTCCTTGGCAGATTGTAGGAGTGGGCGAGATCGTCATGGTCGGTCGCAAGACATGGAGTCTTGGCAGTCGTCCCGCGGGGGGTGGTCGATGAGGTATGGAGGGTGATGGTTTGCGGCGTGTTTGGAGTCTTCCAATGTCAGTGTCACAGCACCAAACCGTCAGCGGTCCGCGACCGGTCACATGACTCGTCGCGACCCCACCGCACAGAACATAGATCTAGCGAGAGGCGCAGAGCTTTCGCTCTTCCTCCCTTCGTACATTATCAAGTCCATTTACCTAGTTCTTGGTCGGCCGCCTTGACAGTCAGTCGTCCCACAGAGCGCGACCCACGAGGTCTTCGACTCTTCTGATGAGGCAGATCGGGAGAGAGTCGAGACCCGGGATAGATTTGATGAGAAGGAGTAGGTAAGCAGTTGGGTGCCGTGTTGGCCTGCTTCCTCGTCTCAATGCCCAGGCGGATTGCCATATTGAAGGGGTGCCCCGAGACCACTACAGCATATGTTACTACGCTCGACCCCCTGGGGCGTGATGCCGCTGTTGTGTCGCAATGGTAGATTGGCTGGTGGGTGGACCGTGGTAATACCAAGCCAGAACGTTGAGGAGTCCCGAAGGCTGTGCCCTCTACAAGGCCATTTGTGCCAGTCAGGCGGCGTCTTGTTCAGGGTAAGCGAATGAGTCCAAGATGACTCCGTGACAGCTTGACAGGTCCAACCCCTCAACCCCTGAACCCCCAGCCAGGCCCCTCCAGCTCGAACAAACACCAACCCAAGCACCGGGCAACCCCCTTCACCGCAATGACCAGACGCCCAAACTCCAAACCCTTGAACGCTTCTTGTACATGAGAGAATCCAACCACAACGCCCACATTGGCACACCCCGAACACCTGACCCTGCTCCCACCTAATACCTAACACACAGAACCTAACTCCAACCCAACTCCCCCCAACCTCCATGATAAAGTTCAACCCAACTCCCAGACACCTAGCCAAACTCCATGACAAAAGCTCCACGTTAAGCACCCCAAACTCGATGATAACGTTCCACGCAACGGCCCGATCAAAACCGACATACCAACCCATGCTGGGCGTTGGCAGATTTGCGCTTTCGGACTGGACCTTGCAAAGGCTGCATTAGATATCAGCCATCGTACCGTAGACCCTGTATAAATCGGAATCTCATCAGCTCGGGCGCGGCTGCAACGGTGCTGCACAGGTCCTCGTCCGTTTCCCGGAACGTCATATCTATCCTTCTTGCTCTTACAATGATGGGCTCACCAAGCTTCCAAGCCAAGCCCACCATGGCATCCGCTCGAGACATGCCCCGTCCAACTTAAGAAAGCACCCGCCATGCCTCAGCGAAAAGCCTAGGGGAGAACCACGCATTTGGAGAGACCGAAACCGCATGGTGTCGTCGATCCGGGCCCCGGGGAAGTAGGACGTCGATTTGCAAGCCACCTGTCGGTGACTTTCGGTCCATTACGGCTCCATCTGCATAGGCCAAACAAGCAACCATCTCTCCGTCTCAGTCACAGCAGTCCTCGGACGCGGAAAACCAAGCACCGACTTTGAGGCCCGCAGCCAGTGCTGCACCAAGCCATGTAGAACTTGCCGACAGGCCGGTAGCCTTGCGAGGCATGGACAGCTTGGTGCCCTCGAAGCCACGCCGGAAGCCGAAAGCAGGGTACCCATGTTTCATCAAGAATACGCGTCAGGGTTTAAGCCCGCTGTACATTCTTTCAGTCTTGACCTCCCAACCGAGGTAGACAACCCCAGATGCGACCAGTCCCGCTGTGCCAAAAAGGGGCCAGAGAACGGACGGGCCCAGATACGGTACCATGCGCTCATTCCAGGGAGACACGTAATCACCTACCGCTTCCCCTCGTCAGCCAAGACCAGAGCTATCTCGGCCTTGGTACAGGGTTCAACCGTCACCCGTCACGGGGTCCCGGATGCCATAAGAAATGGCCAGGCTGGTGTCGGCGGGAAAGTCCCGACATGTGAGCGGAGACGGGCACTTCACGCGGTGCTCGGCAACGAGCGCATGGGTGGTGACGATGAGGTTGCTGTTGAAGGGCGCGACGACCGCCCGGGCGGTTGCTCCCGATGGCTGGCGTCCGCTCATGGTCAGCGCCGGCAACGACACGTCTCTGTTGACGGCAACGGCGCGCATGTCGTGACATCAATGGCGAGGGGCGGGATCGACAACGACATGGTTGACAGGTACTGGACAGGCGCCAATGTGCCAATGTGCCAACTGGACCACGGGGGCGCTGCTTCTAGTGGCGTGCTCACGCTGCGAGTGCGCGGTTCTGTCGAAGGTGGCCTGCCGGGGGGGCATGGTAAGTCGCAGTCGGTGCGAGTTCTGGCATCGGTGCCAAGGATGCATGTCCGTTTTGGTATGGGGCCAGCCACGGGGAAAGGAGGAGGAAATGCGATGGAGATGGAAGGAGAGAGCAAGTATGGCACGAGCATGGGCAGAACATGGAGCAGAAACATGGCTTGTCCGTATCCAGGACTAGATATTATGACGCTCGAGAATTCTTAATTCGAGTTTGGACACGGCTTCGCCCTCACCCTCGCCCCCGACCAAGGTTCTCTCCCTCTCTCCCCACCAAGGTCCTCTCCACGTCACCAAACCCATGCCGACGTCTTCTATTCCCTGCCCCCCTGGCCTTGCTCTTGAGCTTGCGAGCTCCCCCGACTTGGACATCCATGTCTTGTACCCCCTTCCTCATCAAGGCTGAAAAGGGCCGATGCAGGCGCCCGACGCGCCGGGGTGGCAAAGATAGCCGAGGGTGCAGCATGGGTTGGGCGCGGGGTGGCCTTGGGCACCCGTCGGCACGGGGTCGACAAAAAACCGCCCACACGTGCGACTCGAGCGAAGGTAACGGGGGGCCGAGGGGGGGTCGCCTTGGGTACAGGCACTCGACGTGCCGGGGTGGCAAAGTGAGCCGAGGGCGTAGCTACATTTTGGCGAGGGGCCGCCGCAGGGACTCGTCGGTAGGGGGTTGACAATAGGCCCGCGACAATCGCGACTCGACCGAGGGGCGCAGGGGGCCGAGCTGACGTGGCCTTGGGCACGGGTGCCTGACGCGCGGGAGTGGCAAAGAGGGTCGAGGGTGTCACCTTGGTTTCAAGGGTGGTCGGCTTGGGTATTCGTCGGCACGGTGTCAACAAGAAGCCGCCGACGATACCGGGCACTCGACCGAGGGTTGGAGGGGGCTGACGGGGTGGAGGCCGGCCGACGACGGCCCCAGGCGTGGCGTGGGTTGGGCTGGGGATGGTTCGCCTGGGCTGGCCCAAGGGACGGGCAGGGTTTAGGATCTTGGTCGAGGGGGGCGGGTGGTGAGGACGGCGGTGGCGGCGACGAGTCGTCGTCGCCCAGCCCCGTACTATGTACATGTCGATGTCGCATTGCTTTCGAGGAGGGGTTGTCGGCCTGGTGACGCCGGCATGGGGTCTTGGATCCATTTTGTTGTTGCTGCTGCTGCTGCTGCGGCTGCTGCTGTGTTGTTGGTGGCTGGGAGCTGACGTCAAGACGAGGAAACGCGACGACGACACGAAGAGACTTGTATTTTGGCGCGACGGCCAGTCCACTCGGCGCGTCGAGTTCATCGGCCGAGGCAGTCGCCGTGCGAGCTTGCTTGGAACCGCAAGGCATTGATCAAGGGCAAGGCCGGTCGACATGGCAGAAAGGAAGGCATGGCCGTGGCTGCGGGCTCGGAGGGAGGTTCACGACACTTTGTTCCCCACCGCTTGCCCTTCCAGGTTCTTGGCTCCGCAGACCCGTAGATGGGGGATTTTTTCACATGGAAGCAAGCCGGGCCGATGATCAAGACGACTCCGACTCTGACCTCGACGCAGTTTGGGGTCCTGACACGCCACATGGGCTTTATTAAGCCGGAGAACCTCGAGCCACAAGCTCGGCCCGCCTTTCGATTTACGTGCATTATCCGACAGCGGGGCTTTCGTGGGGGAAAAGTCGCGCCGAGTTGACGGCGAGTGTCGCGGGAAATGTGGGGGTGGTCGATCGCGTCGAAACGGCATGGCCTTGGGGTTCTTTTCACTTGACGTTTGTGGGGGTGCTCCGAGGGGAGGTGGGGGTGGGGGTCGGGGACGGTGTGCGGGGACCCGCGACCACGACCCCGCCACAACCCCGCTTTTGCTTGGTACTCTTCTGCCGGGCGGCGGTGAGGGATGACACTGGTTCGCAAAAAAAAGGTGTGGGACGGGACGGCCCGCCCATGCCGGCAGTCAGTCGCCGATCAGTCCGCATCCCAATGGAGATTTGGAGATCCATCTTGTTCCACTTCCAATCCGGGCACGGATTCAATCACTCACGACTCCATGGCCTTGCAGAATGCGCGGACGGGTGAACAGAGATGACGCCTGTACATTGCATGACTACACGAGGGACGAATCAATCCCTAATCCTTCCGTCTCTTGATTCCCACTCGTGGTTCCTCCAGCTTTCCATCATCTTAGACCCTCCCGCCAGACCAAGGCCAAAACAAAAAGAAGAAAAACAGACAAATCCACATCATGGTCCCATCATCGCCTTGTCAATCACCTTGCGCCCAAAAATTAAAAGGCCTGGGCCTCTACCATCTCCCATCCCGCCTCCTTGTCCTGCTTCTCCAGCTCCTTGCCCGCGACCCAGTCCTTTCTCTTGACGTCGCCGTAAAAATAGCCGTCCAGGCCAGCGAGCGGGTCGTCGCGGCGGGCCCCAGCCTTGTTGGTGGCATGATCGAGTTGCACGATGCTGGCCACGGCGTCGGACACGTGTCGCACGAGATTGACCGTCAGGGCGAGGAGCTGCATGATGGTATCTGTGGGGGGGTGTCACGCGTGTCAGCGTTGAGCGAGGGAGGACCCGACCCAATGCAGCCAAGACACGGGATGAAACGTACCCTTTTTTTCGAGTGGGGGAGGGTCGGGATTGAATGGTCGACGGGATGCAGGAACCCGTGGAGAAGTGGAGCGAATCTTGTTCCGCCCAGGCGATCAATCGTTTGGAGACAAAATTGGGCGGTGGTTGACGGCGGTCTGGAATTCCTCGTTGGCGGTGTTGTTGGGATTGTTTGGGAGCTTGTACAGTCTTGTTCTCGGCGGGGTGAGCTTCGGGGTCTTTGCCTTGCTGGCGCGCCGATTGTCGCGCTTTTTCGCGTTCCTCGACGCGTTCCTTCCTTCCATTTCTTGGGGACAGGACTCTCCCCAGTCAGAGGCGTTAGAGGAGGAGCGCTGCGATTTGGGTGCCCAATGACGTCATTGGCGAAAGAAAAGCCAACCTTTGCTCCCCTTGGAACCCACCAACCCGTCCAGAAAATGAAGAGGGCCGAGGTCCAAGGGCACGCCGCCTTGGTGGCCACAGACTAACTGGCTGGAGAACATGCTGTCTCCATACCTCTCTGCCTCGAGTGTGATGACGGCATGACTTGCCCTTTCTAGCCTCCCCTCGTCGGCGAGTCCTGGAGTTCGGCCTACCTGGCCATTCAATGACATTCATCTCACAATCGGTACATCAACAAGGTGCATCTGGTTCAGGGACACAGGCCCGCGAGCCAACAGGCTTTGTTCATCATCAACATCGACAAAAAATAAATACATCAGGACAGGACAAACACTCACACCACCCCAAATCACACCACCCCATATCCTAACATCCATCACAGTGGGGAAAGAAAAAAACAGAAAGAAACACATGCCACAAGGCCACAAATCCTCCATCTATCATGTCATCCATGCCACAAAAAAACAAACCAAAAACGTACAAGTCCCAGTACGTTAAGTCCGTGTACCCACCAATGGATCAGGCCACCTATGGATCAAAATTATCGACCCCCTTACCCCTTTCAACCACCACAAGCCACGCAGTCAGACCTCGTCAAATCCAGCCATACTACTATCTTTACAATCCTCATTTCCAGAGCTATCAATATGGCCAACGAAGACCTCATCCAAGGAGCTATCGCAGCCGTCAACGACGGCCAATCGCTACGCAAAGCCAGCGAGCAGTGGGGGGTCCCCTTTTCTACCCTACGGCATAGACTCGTCAACCACACACAACCAAAGGGCCAATACGAGGCCAAAGTGATGCAAAAGCTTAGCCCACATCAAGAGAGTCATCTAGTCAACTGGGTTCTCACGCAGGAGGCTCTAGGGCTTCCAGTCAGCCACGCTCAGATCTAAACCTTTGCCAACCGAATACTCCACGCCTCTGGCTCTCAGCACCTTGTGGGCAAGCATTGGATGCAGAAGCTGATTCGCAGGTACCCAGTCCTGAAGACCAAGAAGAAGAAGCGTATGGATATCAAGCGGTTGGAGGGAACTAGTATTGACGTTCTTAAGGAATGGTTCCATCTTCTCGCTATCCCCGAGATCAGCAAGATCCAGCCGCAAGACAGGTGGAACATGGATGAAACTGGGCTGATGGAAGGCCTTGGAATCAACGGCTTGTGTGTGGGCTCGTCAGCGACGAAGGTGGCGCTGGCAAAGCATCCGGAATCACGTATTTGGACCACTATCGTGGAGTGTATCTCTGCTTCAGGGGCTAGTCTTCCACCACTAGTTATCTTCAAGGGCAAAGATGTACAACAACAGTGGTTCCCTGACGACGACGGCGCCCTCGATTTCCTACGTACGTGGCGATTTACAACCAGCGAGAATGGGTGGACTAGCAACGCTATTGCTTTGGAGTGGTTGACGAAGGTCTTTATCCCATCTACTACGACTACGGCTCCCAGACTCCTCGTCGTCGACGGCCACGGTAGCCACGAGACCGACGACTTCATGTGGCACTGTTATATCAACAATATCCACCTCCTTTTCTTGCCAGCACACGCATCCCATGTCTTACAGCCATTGGATGTGGCAGTCTTTCACCTCTGAAGGCTGCGTATCGCCGCCAGATCGCTAACTTGGCTGTGATGACTGACTGCGCACCTATTGGCAAGAGGCTCTTCCTGGTAGCCATGCAGTAGCCAGAAAAGAGGGTCTTACAGAAAGGAACATCCGCAGCGGTTGGAAGGCATCAGGGCTGTGGCCAGTCAATCTGAGCAAGCCTGTGATGAGCCCTCTACTCCTGAAAGAAGCCAGCCAGCCAGCCAGTCAGCCAGCCAGCCAGCCAGCCACCCAGCCAGCCAGTCAGCCAGTCAGCCAGTCAGCCAGCCAACGAGCCAACCGACAAGCCTTCCGACAAGCAATCAAGAAGGTTACAACTCCTAGCCGGAGCCAAGAGATCCACAATCTGGTGGCCTCCAACAAAGCCATCCGAGGGCTCACAGCAGTCGACCCTATAGCCAGACTTCTTTCCAGAAGGTAGGCAAGAGTCTAGACAACAAGGTAGTTAAACTGGCTGGCCAGGAGCAGAAGATTCGGGCTTTGGAAGCTGAAGTAGATAGACTACGGCCAAGGAAGAAAAAGAAGGTTAGACTGGACCCCAACGAACGATTTGCTGGAATTGAGCAGATTATGGAGGCAAAAAGAGAGCTTGGAAGACAGTTGGAAGCCTCAGACATGGCAAACAACTACGTATTTGAGGAGATGTGCTTGGAGTGGTCGATTTTCGACCCTGCCGTGGATAGCTAGATAGGGGCAAAAAATTGATCCATTGGTGGCCTGATCCATTGGTGGGTGCACGGACTTATAGCAGTCTATCACCAAAAGCGCCAGTCACCCAAGTCTCACCCAAGTGTCACTCTCCTCAAATCCCACCAGCGGGCTACCAGGCGGGTCGCTTGCCCCAAGGCGTCTTCTTCTTGGCGGCGGCGGCAGCGGCCGGCCGGGATCGCGCGGGCTCCTTCTTACCCTTCTTCTTCTTGTTCTTCTTGCTCTTCTTGTCCTTGTGGACGTCGGAGGGGTCGGTGTCGACGAGGGCGAGGCGGCGACGGGGCCCTCGACGAGGGTGGTGGTGGTCGACGAGGGCGAGGGGGCGAGGGGGCGACATGGCGCGGATGGGGTCTTCGATAAACACCCAGTCATCGTCGTCGTCATCCTCGTCCATGTCGTCGTCGGCGGTCGGCTCGGGGGTGATGGGGCGGACGAGCCCGAGCCCGCGCCCGCACATCCACCGGTAGGCGATGTCCTCAAAAACATCATCGAGGAGGTCGAGGCAGCGGTTGACCGAGTGGGGGCGGGCGAAGACTGGGCGGGGGACGGGCCGGGGGGGGGGAAACCAACGACCGACATTCTTAGCCAGCCCCAAAACTTTCATCGCCAAGGTCGTCATTGTTTCTGAGCCCATACCATCAGCGACAAATCTCGACATGCGGCTTGGCTGCCCAATTGGCACCAAGAACGTACCTTGGTAGGTTGGGGATGGGGGCAGGGGCAGCGGCCGGGCGGGAAGCAGCTGGGGCGAGGGGCGCGGGGGCGGCGCTGAAGTTTGGACAAACGCCCGGAAGAGGAGAGAGCTGGGAGCGGGCGGGCGGACGGGGAGAGCAGATGGTCAGGCAGCGGGAGCAGACTGAAGGGGATGGTGGCGTTGGTGGTGACGAGAGATGGAGAGGAGGATAGGGGTGGAGAGGAGGGAAGGGATCGTGAGGAATTGTGGGCGACGAAAAACAGCGGCCCCAATCAGCCCCAGTAGCCAGGCCCGGAGACCGACATCACTCACTCTGATCTGGAAAGTGGGCAAGATTTCACCGCTGCCTGGCACTGATGGGGTTGATTGTGGTGAAGTGGAAGGAACGAAAGTGGAAACAGCGCGCCGCAGCGACCAGGACCCTACTGGGCTGCTGATCGCGTCGAGGAGGAAGGAACGGTTTCGAGGAAAAGAGAAGAAAAAAACGCCTGAGGGTGGGTACTAACCTCGACGGCACCGCGTTGGCCCACGTGCCCGATCGAGTCTTGACGGCAGCCCAGGCCACGATCCGGGGAGGCAAGAGCACGACAAGTCTCAGCAGAACGGTGACGGTCCAATTTCTTGCAGACTGACACCCGGCTCATCATGACCAACAGCCTCGTGGATTGCAAACAGCTCCCTGATTTTCGGCGGTTGGGTCTCACGGCGGCGAGACTCGTTTCCGCCGCGAGGCTTCTGCCAGGCATCCCGTGGATAAAGGATAATCATGGGCCACATTCTTCCTCCACAGCGGGGCTTTGAGTTGTCTCCTGCCCTGAGGGAAGAACTTGCCCAAATACCATGACCGATGGTTCCGATTCATAAGGGAGGAGGGCGAACGAGATTGCGTCAGAGATGCAGTAGATAATGACCAGATAGCAATAACTATAACGTGTTTTATAAGCGAGTGTGCAATATAAGCGGGTGTGCAATTTTCCACGCAACGCGGCACCTCTCCAGTCACAACCACTTTTCATCACCATCCAAGATGCCCCCTACTTCAGAAGAAAGCAGGGTAATCTTGGCCCTCCAAACTCTCCAAAACGACAAAAGCCTAAGCGTTCTAGCTGCAGCCAAGATCTACAACGTTAACCGGATGACTTTATCCCGACGACGCGCCGGTACGCTTGCATGACGAGACACCATGCCCAAATTGCGTCGGCTCACAGATTCCGAAGAGTAAGCTATTGTTTGATACGTCATTGAGCTAGCTACGCGATCTTTTCCACCAAGACTATGTAGTGTGGAAGATATGGCCAACCAACTTCTACGCGTATGCGACGCGCCCCATGTCGGCAAGCTCTGGGCTCACAACTTTGTCGAACGCCAGCCAGAGCTCCGTACCCGTTGGACACGTCGGTACGACTACCAGAGGGCCAACTGCGAGGATTCAAAGATTGTTGGAGAGTGGTTTTCCCTCGTCCAGAACGTCAAGGCCAAATACGGGACCGTTGGATGACGACATCTACAACTTCGATGAGACTGGGTTCATGATGGGCATCATCTTCGCGTGTAAAGCCAACTCGCAGTCAACGCCCATCAAGACTCGCATTGCCAACCATCAAAATAGATCCCCGACTTCGATGTTGGCTGCTGTGGACCAGCTTACCAAGGGTACGATGGCTGTGATGCACCAGGTGGCCCTACTTCAGGCAGAGGTTTCTTCGCTCCGCAAGGCCAACGAGGCACTAACCAAGCGCCCGAGAGCTGAAAAAACACGTGTGCGCCTTGGAGGATCACTTGCTGTACAGGATGCGCACGATCTACTAGATCAGAAAGCCGTGGGTGGGGAGGGAGTGCAAGAAACGCAGCCGGGTGGTGGTAGCGCAGGGATGGGTCGCACGAAGGTTCGGTGTTGTGGTGTGTGCGGCAAGCCTGGCCATAATGCCCGTACTTGCCAGGAGGCTGTAGAAGCATCCGATTTGTGACGGATCTCGCAAATGACACGCAACCCAAATGTGAAAACCTTCCAAAAGGATTGTCAAGATTCCAAGTCGAAGACTCTGGACTCTTGGTTGCGTATATGAACCGTTCACGACTGCCGTAGCCGTGACAACCCCCCCGTCCCTCCAGAGGTTCGTCCCGGACCTCGAACCCCCCGGGGGGCCGAGCGAGCAATTGTCCCAAGGAGCTCTGGCGACGAGGGTCAGTTCATGGAACCCCCAAACTACCAACATACTGGTCATCCGTTCTGGCAGACGCTGTTCCGTCCCTGTCATAGGGCAGCGAATCCCGGCAGAAGAGGTTGGGCTCGTTTGCAACACCAGGGCTCGAACCTGGGGCCGTGTGACTTGGAATTGTGACGGATCTCGCAAATGACACGCAACCCAAATGTGAAAACCTTCCAAAAGGATTGTCAAGATTCCAAGTCGAAGACTCTGGACTCTTGGTTGCGTATATGAACCGTTCACGACTGCCGTAGCCGTGACACGATTCAGCTGCTTCTAATGTTATTATAGTTGGTTCCTTGTGTTGTTGTGTTGCAATTGAGGATAACTGTGGTAGAGGGGCGGATACGTTGCACACTCGCTTATATTGCACACTCGCTTATAAAACACGTTAGGTGGATAACGGCGGGGCTTTAGGGGAAGGTCAGTCAATGTCCCCATCGGTTGACTGAGAGTCGGCTCGCGTGCGCTCTGTTCCTTTACATAAGAGCAGGGACGAGCTACCCGTCCATCTTTTCTCTCCTTCGTCCGAAACTGTACAGAGTAAACAACCCCCTGAAAAATGACTTGGCAGACCCCCGATTTACGGCCAAGACCTTTACTTAGCATCGTCTCGGATCTTTATTGCCTGACATCAGCCATCCCACCATGTCATTACATCTCCCGTCTTGCCTAAGTAGGCCTATTGCTGTATGTGCAGCTAGCGAGACATTTCTCCTGGTTATATCGGTGCTATTGCTAAGGTCCAGCCTTGGCCAACCTGCAAAGTCAAGACAAGTTTAAACAATAAAGAACCGCTGGTCGATTCACACTCTCTTACCTCCCTGCTGGTCCAACACCCGAGAAGAATAGGTCTTTTGGCATTTGTCCACAATATCTAGTACCATTCCACTTTTGGAAGGAATCGAGAGACCCCGCGTACCTCGTAGCCAGCCTCTCACAGCCATGTCCGAAAGAATCTCACCGCCTGCTCAAACGCCTCGTCCATGGCCCAGCTATCTTCTTCGCTTCCGGGATCCCCTCTGACGGCAAAGCCATGCGACACCCCGCTGTAGAGAGCAATGCTCCACACCTCTCCTTTCTTGCGCAGAATCTCTTCGGTCTGGTGCCTTAGCTCGTTGGTAAAGATCAGGTCCCGCTCCCCTGCAGCGGCAATGCTCAGCGGTCCCCGCGACGCCCAGAGCTCCTCCTCGGTCACATAGCTAGGGTGGGCTCCGAATCCCACGTCGATCTTGGCCTTGCCCGCATCCAGGAAGCGGACCAGGTGCTTGACGCCCACGCAGTAGCCGACGGCGCCCAGGCGGGTGATGCCATGGTGGTCGGACCGTAGGTAGGCGATGGCGGAGCGCATGATGGGGTCGATTTGCGCCGTGGTGTGAGGGTTTTTGCCGTCGGAGCCGTGGGCGACCCAGTCACTGGTGAGGTCGTCGGTCGGGCCGAGGATGGCGAACGGCTTGCTCAGGGGGAAGGGGTCGCCGTTGAAGATGTCGACAATGAGGGTGAGATAGCCGGCCGAGGCAAAGCGGTCGGCGAGGAGCTGGTTGTTCTTGCTGACGCCAAGGATGTCGGGGACAAAGAGAACTGCCTTGTCTTTGACGCCGGACCCAGAGGGCTTTGCGAGGTAGGCGGATATGGTGGTGTCGGGAATCTGGATAATGGCCCCGGCGGGAGTGCCGTCATGTTCGTAGCCGCTGCTGCAGCACGCGCCAGGAGGCTTGGATGTCATGGTTGGGAGATGTGCTTTGATGCTGCGCTTCCTCGGTATGTTTGTGGGTGTCCTGGAAAAAAGGAGACGAGACAAGCAACCCCTTTTATAACATGGCTAGGTACCTAGATACCAAGCCAGCTTCCGCACATAGAGACAATATTACATACAATATCTCCGTCGCCAATGTCCCCGGGTAGCATCCGAATTCCATCGTTGGTGCCGGGCTTCTGTGGTACTGCACCGCCAGTCAGCGCCTGAGTCAGCGCAGGGTACCTTGCGGAAGCTGAACCCAAACCCCGCGTGTTGAACAACAGTGAGAAGAGATCCGTCAGTGTGGTACAGGGATGAATCAGCCCCACCTCAGTGTACTGGTAACGATGGTACGGCTTATATGCAGCGTATATGAGGTTCCTTGTGTACCTAGGTGGGTACCTTTTCATTACCCATGATTACTGGGCCTATTGGATGCAAGAAGGGCACAACGTCCACAGTATAGGTACCTAGTTTACATGGAAGAGACCAGGATAAAGGTTCCTGGGCGAAGGAGATTAAGAAGTGGAGAAGATAAAGAAGAAGTGGAGCTTTTGGTCCGACGAGAGGACCATCAAACCCAGCCGACATCTTTACCTTCATTGTCGGGAGACTGTTGGAGAGTGAGTTGGTTTCATCTGCCGAGTCTACAGTCTATATCAACTTTCAGCTGGACCTCCGCATGCTTTGCATCACTAACGCCGACATCTTGCGTGCCAAGATGAGTCATTGCCTCGCCGACGGCCTACCATCTCGGCAAATGTTGCGCCCGAAACGTCTGCTCCCGGCATCAAGGTACTTCTTCGTTGGTGGTACTGTCCACCAACTACCCCCAATAGCGGCAGCCAGAACCTGACAACACCCGAGCCTTTGACAGACGGACCTCCTTCAGCGACCCCGCCTTAACACTGTCAGTAACACCTCGGGCATCTTCCCTCGCCCATGGACATTCGCCATCTCGGGACCACCCGGCGAGGAAGACTTGTGAAACCAATCGGCCTTGAGGGCCTGCGGTGGAACCGAGTTTCACGCGGGCCAGGAGTGGGCTTTTGGTGCTCCGCAAATGGGTCATTGGTTTGGAGCTCACTGTTGGAACATGCTGACGAGTATTGTGGTCTGGGTACTTAAGCTGATGAGCACTACACGTCTTGGACCTGCTGTCCGAGGGGGCTCTAGGAAGAGCTGTCTCTCCATTATGCTGAAATTGCCCAGCGACGTGCTCGACTTGCAGCAGCCTTGGGAGGTGAGGACGAACGGTGGATCGATTTTCAGGTAGTTAGGTACAATGCCGATTGCCCCGGGACAACCAAGGTATGGACAACCAAAGTCGTGTTGCAGATTTCTGGCCGCTGAGCAATAGTTGCCTGGGCGATTACATTTACCAATACATGCCCTGACTAGGTGGCCAAAGTTTTATGCCCAAAGAAGTCACTTGTCTTTCCAATTGGATTCCTCTCTTCATTGCAAGTCCTCTAATTACCCGACATACCTGCCCGGCTACAGTGTGCATTCATCTGCGGGCTGCTGCACCCGGGGGATAGAAGTCGGACATGGAGAAGAGTGCCGCGTAGAGACGCTGGTGAAGTTTGCGTCAGCATCATCGAGAGACTGGGTCACAACTGGAATCCCATGGGACGCATCTCGGCATACCTCGAGATCGGCGACGATGTCCATGGTCGGGGTTGCTGCGGGCATCATCTTTCACAGCACAGGTGGGAGAAGGATTCGGATGTTTGTCGCAGCAAGTGTCGAGAACCAGACGAGACCGTGTCTGCTTCTTTATATCGCTCGAGGTGGGACTTCTCGGTCCATCTAGCCTGCAAGCGACCTGCATGCAGTTGAGAAAGGATGGGTATACCGGAATAAGCTGAGCTGTCAGCCACACGTCAGGAGATGTTGACAGTTTGGAGCAACAAACAGAGGGAAAAGATGGGGTCTCGCCTTGGTCGTGTTGATCCGATTTTTCGGGCTCTGTTTGACTGGTCCCCCCATCTTGGTTCAACGGACGGTGAGGGAACTTGCATGAAAACAGTCGCGCTCAGCCGTAGGTCAACCAAAGTTCAATGCACCAGCTTGCTTGGAAACTCAGAACCCGGTCCAGGTGGAGTCGCCGGGAAAGACGACAGCTCACATCCAAGCCACGACAGCACTGGACGTTGTCGAATGGCTACCCACAAGAATTAGGGAGCCACGCAGGCCAAACTGATATGCCAATGGCCAGAGGGGAAGTCCAAGGCTCAGCCCTGCATTGGATGGGGCATCGTGGCGCCCAACAAAGAAATAGAAAAGAGGCCGTGTCGCAAACTCCAGGCACCCTACCTCCTGATGGGTGCCACCACAGGAGACAGGTCAAGAGGCATGGCAGTTTTTGGACCTCTCCGTCTTGCTCTGGAACCATTGGCCGTCCCACTGTCCAGGTTGAGGACCCAACCCCAAGGTTGGGGCAGGTTTTTGCAGTGGGATATCGCATCCCCTGCGGGAGCAAGTTGGAGCGCGTCACCTTCCCCAAGACCCCCCCCCCATCCCCTTTCCTTGTTGGAAGGGTTCCGACCGTGCCAGCAGTCGCAAAGGGGGGAATCGACATTTCCCAGTAGCCTTTCGTCTGAAAGCAGGGAGCCCGGGCCCCTTGGTCAACATGGCCCAGGACAATTGGCACTTCTTCCGCTTGCAGTGTGTTGGCCAACCCCCGCCATCTTTTCCCGTCACTTCCAAGGCAGGCCAGGAACCAAAGTTCACGAGGTCACATGTATTTTCAGCTCAATTTAGGTATCTAATACATCCAAATTCACAAGATCACGATTCATCCTTCCTTCCCACGAGCTATCTATTCCCTCCACTTATCCAAGATGGTCGTCGGAATCCTTGGTCTGCTCCTCCAGTCCCGTCAATGTCGCTTGTCCGCCACGAGGCAAGCCCTTGCTCGACTTCACGACAGTGCAGGGAGAGGTTGATTCAGGAGGACCCAGATTGGTGTCGGTGATGGCGTAAATGCTATAGAGCTCGTCTTTGGTCAAGATTCTCTTTGGCGCACCCCGTCGCAAGAGGTGTGCCGCCAACGTCCGATGCACCGAAAGGTCGGATCGTCGACTGACAGCGTTTGGACTTGAGAGGAGCCTCGGGTTGTCTGGGTTTGGGTGTATTTCTTTTGCCTGTTTTTCTGCATTTGTTGTGGGAGACAAGGCCGGGCCAAACAAGGACGACGACGACAGGCCATTATCTCTTCTTTTCCAGAACTGTTCACCTTTTCTGAATCGGCAGAGCTCGGATGTTGTTTGGCCTACTTGTCGATGCATCGCAACTGGGCGCAAAGGCTGTTGGGATGCACGTCCCAGCTTCCAGGCCATTTTTCGGGGTCGGGGTGGGCGTCGATGGTTGTGATGGTCTCCAGCTTGGACCTGAGCTGGGAGTGTTGTTCGAGAATCCGCAGGGCATGGCATTGCCCCGTTGTTCGATCGGCACCGAGCGAGTCAAGATATCCCCAGAAGGCCTGGACCTGTCGAGCCCGGGTGGGTCTTTGTCGGCCTTGGATTTGGTGGGAGGCTGGCACATAATGGATATGATGGCTGGGAAAACAGATTAAGCCTAATGGGGTCGACTGGATGACGGCTTCGTTAGGAAGATGGAGACGGGGGGAGGGCTGGGCAGGGGAGTTGGATGCAGCCCTATTAAAGCTGATGACATTGCGCCCCCCCTGAGTGATCTCTCGCCAAAAGGTGCCCATGGCAATGATTGGGTGTTTTGGATTCGAGACTCCGCAGCTACGGCAACAACGAACGACGGCCATGTAGCCGTCCCTGTCGCTTTACGCGGACCTGTACAAGATTCTGTTTCCGCCCCCCTGGCCGGACAGCTCGGACCCTCCACCGTCCCCGGACCATCCCCCCGCCACGTATGTCGTCGACAAACAATCTTCCAGGGCTCATCCTCGACGACATCATCCAAGATACTTTGTCTCTTCAGTGTCGCGTCGCCCGGGCTGCCACCTCCCTGCTCCCTCCCCCCCCGCCGTTCCAGCCCAAGTCGCCGTCGCCCAGGATGACGCTCGCGATCATCAGCAAGAGCAACAAGGGCGTGGTTGTTGGCGTCCAGGTTGACGTTCCCGGTCTTCATGGTCGGAATATCGCTGGTTGAGTAGGACTGCTGCAGCTTGGGAGGGATGGCCATGCTGTGGGTGGGAGCCGTGAAAACCACCGCCGTGGTGTCTAGCAATGCCGGACGAGGCGTCTTGGAAGAACTTGACGCCATCAACCGAGGGGAATGCTCGACGGGCGGCTGCGGGAGGACGCTGGCCTCGGGAGGAGAGGCAGCTGCGTTGTGACAAGGCGCCATTTTTGACATGCTCGCTTGAGAGCGGTGCTTGCTGACACTGTTGACTGTTCCAGTCGTCGTGGCTCCTTGGCCATCCATCTTGTGCGTCTCCTCTTTTGGTCCCCTTCCTCGACTGGCAGCCGATGGGGCAAACGTCACCCCAGAGGACAAGACCGCCGATACATGACGACGCCAAACCCATAGCTTCTTGCATCCATTTGCTACCAAGACTTCAGCCAAGCCTTCCCTCGATTAAGCGAACGGTCGGACAGGTATTTCGATTTGGGAACCGCACCCCCCATTCGTTCTCTCCTACCACCCCCCCCAATCCCAGACGGCCCATCGTAAGCCAAAAAAGCGAACAGCAACAGCGCCAACAATGAAAAAGGAAAATTCACAGTGTTCCTTCCAAGAACCCGGTATTATTGTCATCACGAGGCGCCAGGCTCCCGCCCGTTGAGCCCTGTTGCAAGCCAAGACCGGTCAGACGTGTAGTATTCTCGGACCTCGGTTCGGATTCGGCTGCGACGGATCAGACCTGCGGTGTATGCGGGACGGGTAATTGTTGTATGTGCGCAAACCTTCTCAGTACCCCATCACTCTGACCCCGTCTCTAGGAATTCTCATCTCTGTGCCTTTCTCGCCAGTCACAGCCTTCTCTCCGCTTGGTGCGAGTCCAAGAACTTGCGCTCCCCGTGACGAGACTAGATCAGGGAGTCCGAGAATATTACAACGACGGGAGCCAAGGAGACAACTGAGCAGGTTTCTCACGAAAGGATAATGCATCATAACGGGACGACAAACCCCCCACCACTGTTAGCGATGATGGATGCAGCCAGTGAGTCGGGACACCCGACAGAGTCGGTCAGATTGCATCAAGTATAAGGGGACAGCCGTTTCTCCCTTTGCTGATGCATATCCCCAACATCCAAGTCCCCCATCACAGACCGACTACCCGCCCCACCAAGACAAGATCGGAACATGAAGCTCCTTGTTCTTCAAACTCTAACGCTTCTCGCGTGGGGATCGCCGGTCAGCGGCGCCCTCGACCGCGACAAGGCCCTCTCGATCGGAATTGTACGAGTTTCCCTGTTCCCGACTTGTTGGTGCCGCCGAACTGACAAACCTCCCCTTCGTCCAGATTCTTTTCCCGGGATTCCAACCTCTCGATGTCATCGGTCCCCTCGATGTCTTTGCCGGAGTATGTTGTCCCTCTCCTCTCAGTCCCCACACAGCCACGATTCGACGGTCTAACAAGAGTCTACCTTGCCCCTCAGGCCTCGGGCCAGCAAAACATGACCATCTCGTTCCTCTGGAAGACCGCTGGCCCCGTCTCTTCCGTCGGCCCCCCGCGTCTCTTCCCCGCAGCGCCCAACCCCAATCTTCCTGCCGCTGTGTACCCCCGTCAGGCCGTATCCATCGTGGCGACACACTCCTTTGCCGACGCACCAGCCCTCGACGTCCTCCTCGTTCCAGGCGGCATGGGCAACCGGTACCTCAACGACACAGCCGACACGGCCATGGAGGACTTTGTAGCCGCCCGCTACCCGTCGCTGCAGTACCTGCTCAGCGTGTGCACGGGGGCCGCCACGCTGGCCAAGTCGGGCATGCTGCGCGGGCGCAAGGCGACGACGAACAAGGCCGCGTGGACGTGGGCGACGTCGTTTGGCGACGGGATCCAGTGGATGCCGACGGCGCGGTGGACCGAGGACGGCAACGTCTGGACCAGCTCGGGGGTAAGCGCCGGCATCGACATGACGTACGAGTTTGTCAAGGTTCTGCTAGGTCGCGAGGTGGCGGCATCAACGATTAACGGGATGGAGTACACGCCGCATGTGGACAAGGCGTGGGACCCGTACTCGATTGTGTTCAAAGTAAGAGACGACTTTGCTTCCGCTAATTCCCTCTATTTTACTGTGCTCTTCCGCCAGTTCTTTCTTCCTACCGTTTCCCTTCCATGGCTCTCACCAGATCATGAGCAAGAGAGAGGGAGGCCACACTGCAACACTTTTACTGACACTGAAGCCTTGTCAGGTTGCCGGAGCGGATACCTCTCGGTCTTTGGGAGATTGCGTCGGCCCAGTGGGATTCCCATTTGCCTGCACTGGAAGGGGGTTAAGGGCAGCGTAGTCGTCGTATCCTGCAAGGTACAATGGTGGTTTTGTGCCCCGCGGAGAAAACAACAACCGAACCAAACCGAATGTCGACTGCCAACAGCACCGGATTCGGGAGACTTGGCTTGTCAGGCATTCACAGACCGAGCGCGCTCTTGGCCTGCGAACTATAATTTCTTTCCATGGGATATTTGCTTAGCACCAAGACATGGCAATGCCCGGCGCAAACCAGCACTATTTATTACTTCGCATATTTGCTCTTCTCCCTCAACTTCTTCCCGTACAGCTTAAAGAGCAGCGGGGCCGGGGCCAGGATGGCAGCGCAGCAACCCAGCCAGGTCATTGTCCAATGCACCCCAATGCCCTCATACATTGGCCTCGCCGCCATGACCATGCCGCCTGCCACGATGTACCGAACAAATGTGATGCTCGAGAGGGCGGTAGCCGCGTGGTCGCCATAGCTGTCGATGATGAACTCGTAGCTGCTGATGTAGATGGAGACCAGAACTACGCCAAAGACGAAGCATGCAGCGAGGCCAGACCAGATAGATATGCTGCTGTAGTTGGTCCACCCCAGCCAGAACAGGGCGATGGGCAGCAGTGGCGCGGCCACGATGCCGGGCCACAGTCTGAATTCTGGCTGGACCGAGGCTCCCTGTATGTGCTCGGTCTTGTGGCGGGTCCAGGTGAAGAAGACGGGGCCGAACAGGGTGATAGAGGTGGTGCCAGCCGCGATGGCACCAAAGCAGGACCCCGTGAACCCGATCGGCAGGTCGTACGTCTCCTTGAAGATGTAGTCGAAGCCGGAGAGAAAAGAGAACAGCAGCACGTACAGCAGTACGAGGTAGCCGCCCAGCACCCCGACCACCGGCTCCGTGGCGAAGAACTTGGTCGTGAGCGGAAGCTTGTCCCGGAGATGAGAAGCGAACGACCCGGCAGACCCGTGCTCCGATACATAGCGGTCGTCCCCCGTGATTCGCCGGAGGTGCTTTGCCTTCCAGTCGAGGAGGAGTGGCAGGTAGGTCTCGGGCAGCGACAAGACGGCCAGCAGCCACACGGCCCCGCCAATGATCAGAGTGATCCAGTCCACCCACTGCCAGTACAGTCTGGGATGGGCAACTATCCAGCCGCCGGCAATGGGAGCTAGAACAGGGGCTGGAGAGTGAAATTAGCATTATCTTCACAATGGGTGTTGAAGAAGAGGGGTGGACAGAAAACGCAAATCTCACCAGTGACATTCGCCCACGCAATGAGGGGAAACACCCAGGATCGTTTGACGGGCCGGAACTGGTCGCGCACGCTGCCGCCGTTGATCGACAGCGTTGCACTGGAAGCGAGGCCGACGAGGTAGCGGCAGACGACCTGGGCCGCAAAGCTGGGTGCCATGGCGGAACCCAGGACGAAGAAGAGGAAGAAAAGGGTGGACAGCAGATAGGTCGGGTTCCGCCCCACGGTTTCCGAGAGCGGGCCGGCGAGGAGCGCGCCCGAGCCGATGCCGAAGAGGTACATGGACGTCGACAGGTTCTCGGCCAGCTTGCTGACGCGGAACTGGGCGCTGGCCTTGGTGTTGGCCATGGATTCGGCGCCGCCCGCCCACGCCTGCACAAAGATGAGCAGCGAGAGGACGGCAATGTTCTTGGTCCGCGACCTCAGGGACCAGTTCTTGGGGTTGAGCGGGTCGTTCTCCTCGTCGTCAAGTCGGACCCAGATGCGGTCGTCGTCCTCGGCCTCCTTTTCTGCGTCTTGGGCGGCCGATGCCGACTTGGTGTCGGTACGTCCGGTCTGGTTGGCTTTCTCCTCGTCGTTGGCTCCGGGCGGGGAATCGGAATCGGCATCCGCCGAGTCGACGGAACGGCGCGCAATGGTGCGGCCATCCACGCCAGCCGAGACCTGTCGTGCGACATCTTTGCCGATCTTTCGATATTGAAGTACCGACAGCATAGTTCGGGATCCAGAGCGGAACAAAAAAAGGGCTATTGGAAAATGCAACAGCGGGCGTCCGTTGTGCTGGGCTGTGTCATTTGCGAGCTCTTCTTATTCATTTTGACGTAATGAGGAAATTTTGCCACGCGACAGATTTCCAGGGACAGAAAAAGCTGCGTTTCCAACTTGTCCAGACTCTGGCATGGCTGCGGCAAGCCACAGTAGAACCTAACAAGCCACGACTGGCCCTCCCATCACGCTGGGATTTTCTCCAAGCAAAAAAGCAGGTTTGAGTGACATGCATGGGCAGTCGCCGCCGAATGAAACGAAAAGGGACCATCTTGGCAGTCCCCGCTCCGAGTCCGGCATCACAAACCATGACGCTGCCAAGTCACGGCCCGGGCCCAAAGGGCAGGGAACCGCCGTGGTAGGGTAAAGCTTTGTTCTTCCATTGGCCCCGTCGCCGGTCGCCGAAACTCGGCAGCCGAGTGCGGCGTGTGCCGCGCCAAGGCCCCCGGCTCCCATGTTGACATGCCCCTTTTCGCGTCCCCTTTGTCACGATCCCCAAGCCCCTTGCTTGACCATTGACCGCGATGCTTCCGCTTGCTGCTTCTGCTGCGAGGCAGCAACCGCGCTGAGGCTCCCATCCTTTCTGCCCAATGACGTCATGCCAAAATGGGCTTGGCCTTGGGAATTGGACCCGACGAGTTTCACGAGGCCCTAGAGCCAACAAAAAAATCCAGTCCAATGTTCGACGGCGGCGGGGGACCAAGAGCCCAAGTTGTTGCCAAACAATTGGCCAAGAATCCGTCAATGATCCGACGGGGGCTCGGCGTGGGATAAGCCATTAAAGATGTCACGACGGGGTGTGGTGATGTTGTGCCACCTGCTGTGCCACGAACGCCGGCCATCTGCCGGGGAGAATCAGACCCCACGGTCACTATATTCTATCAGCCAAAGCCTGGGATATGTCTTTTCTCAAACGAGGTCAAGCCGCTTCAAATAGGCTTGCAAGGTTAAAGAACCAAAGCCCATGGTAGCTGGCAAGACAACGACACGGAATGGCCAGGGTTCCGTCCTGATAGCAAGGGCTGACTGACCACCGACAAATACATATTCGAACAATTCCGCCCACAGGGTCTGGGCCGACGACTTCGGCCTGTTCCACAAGATGAACACTAATTTCAAAGGGTCGCGTTCGTCTTGTCCCACCCTGCTATATCCCGAGAATTGCTCAAGTAATCCTCGTCAGATGTGGGCTTCCACGGAGACGAGTGTTTGAAGCAGAGGAAAATAGGTAGGTATTTATTCATCGGCAGTCTTAAACCGCAGGGGAGAAATGTTCATGCCTTGTACGTGCTTCCAATCTCTCCCCACCTGACATTGGAAAATGTCACCGACGCACCCGGCGTGTGCTGCACAATCAGCCTCGGGTCTCCCTCGGTGTCATTGCACGGCCCGGCACTCCCACTATCCATCCAGTTCATGAACGTGCTATCATCCGCCCACAGGCTGAAGATCAAGACCATGCCGCGTCCCAACGCCTCGCCCATGACCTCAATGCCACCCCTCTCCTGCGTCCACGACGCTGTGGCGTTGCAGTACCCATCCGTGATCCCATCCACCTCTTTTCCTCCAGCCTTGGCGACAACGTTCTTGATGACCTTGCCATCCTGCATGTACACGCGCTTGATGTCTGTGAGCTTCCCGTCCGCCTTGCCGTTGGAGGTCAGGAACTGGGTGACGACGGTGAATTTGCGATTTGTGTCGATGGTCTTGTTCCTCCCGTAGAAATCCTTGAACCCGTGGGCATACGCATTGTATGAGCACCCCCACTTGTCGCAGTACCCGCCCGTTGGCTGGCCGCAGGTGAGCTCCGAGTCGCAGCTGCGGATTCGTGTGGCGTTGCACGGGTGCGGCGTGAAGATGGTCGTGGCGGCGTTGGCCTCCCAGATGTCCATCTCATTGCAGCAGGCGCCGCTCTTGGCCTGGTTACCGACGCCGTTGATGAAGGGCAGGGCCGGGCACTGCGCGTCGCAGTAGCCGGTGCCATAGGTGGCGCCGGCGCTGTTGAGGCCGGTCGAGACGGAGCGGCCGCCGTCGAGCTCCATCTCGGAGAGGTACAGCGCGCCGTTCATGCCGCAGGGAAGGTTGGACATGTCGACGTCAAAGGAGAACTCGGCGTTGAGCAGCGTAACGTTTTCGTAGTTCTCGCCGTCCGAGGCCACCAGGTAGGTGCGCGGGGACACGGTGGTAGCTTGGTTGGTAAGGGGGTCGATGCGCCACTGGTTGAGCGTGAGGGCGTCGGCGGCGGTCCGGATGCCCCACTGCGAGTAGTCGATGCCCTCGAGGGCGCAGTTCTCGGCGCAGGCCTCGGGGGTGTGGCAGAGGGGGGCGGTGCCCAGACTGCAAGGGGTGGAGGGAGAGCTGACTGAGTGAAAGGAGCGAGAGAAGGCATCCAGGACGACCGAGGTATTCACGGCATGGCAGCCGCCGGCGACAGTGCATTTGTATGTCGTCAGAGGCGGGTGGTGCTCGGGGATGGCTGTGCCAACCTTTTGGGCAGAGACGACGGAGAGGAGTAGCGAAACGAGACTGCCAGCGGTGATCAAGGGCGCCATTTGGAAGCTTGCCGCGGGATTCCCTCAAAAGGAAAAGTCGACGAGGAACAAATTGATGGTGAAACTGACAGACGAGGCAAGGCAATGACATGTCCAAGGGGCTTACCTATGTAGGTACTGAAAAGTATCTGAAAAAGCCTCACGCGCCTCCGAATCGACTGCTGGATACGGAACATTTAAAGCACCTGCGTCTATTCAATATGGAACCCATCTCTCAAAGGTTTCAACCAGCGTCAGAATAGTGGCAGGGCCGACTGCATCCCGTGTCCGATCCAGGCTGAACTACCGGCCGCGGTGCGGGAAAGGCGCATCGCTAAGAATCTTGGCTATCTTGGCTGTGGGAATGACCGGGTATGGAGGTATTGGAGCCGTTTTTCCTCCTTTGCTTTATGCTCTAAGAATTAATCAATCCCCAGGCTCTGTCTGGCGCGCGTGAAGCAGTTATGTGGGGCTTGGCAACTTATCCGCCACCCGGGCCGGATTCCGAGTCTTGACGGACGGGGACATGCCGCTGTCAGATACAAATTACTCATGGTAGGCCGAGATGTGACTCAAGTCGTAGCTTTGGGTGTGGTTGAATTTGCCCCCGAAGTCTATTGTCCATCAGCAGTCTATGGGGGAGAAATAGTTGCAAATATCCGGTTCAGGAGGCTCGTTCCCGAATATGGTGCCAAGGGTTACGGGGCTGATGGTAAGATCAAAGAGGAGCGACATGCCGCGCAAGTCGATGGCTCGGATCGGGACTTGTTGTTCACGAGGCCTAGCACCGAGGCGTGGTGTTGAGAGTAGTGCTCGCCCCAGAAAGCGTTCTCGCCTGTCCACTTCCTCGCCGTTTATGAGCTGGTAGCTGTGGATGAGGGGAAGCCGCGGTAGCGGAAGGTGCCGTTGCTGAGATAACCATCTGCCTTCTCGCGGTCCTGGAGTTGGTGGGTGACAATGAGAGGTAGCTTGGGGCAGTGGAAACGTGCCGTTGGTGACATCTTGGTAATGTTTCTCGTTCTCCGCGTTCTCACCGTCCGCGTCCTCGCCGTCCACAAGCGGGTAGTTGTGAACTAGAGGGAACTTCGGATGGTAGTTGTGAATGAGTTGGGATCTTGGGGGAGTTTCTGTAGATGAGAGGGTGCTTCGATGGCACAAGGTGCCGCTGCTGAGGTTGGTTTCCACCTTGACGAAGTGGACAGGGAAGTATCCACGCAACGGCAAAGGGGTGTAATCAACGGAACGTGTAAGGAAACAAACAACAAGTCTGAGAAAATATGGGTACCAATCTCCAAGTCCAAGTTTGCTTTCCTCCAGACCGGCCGCTAACAGATTCACGAGCAGGAAGTCAATCTCGGCCGACAGAGGACAGTCGTCAATACACCCATCAAGAGTTTCCGGGTCTCGACATTCCTGCCAACTCCCACCAGACGATACCTTTGAGGACGACAAGGCAAAGCTTCATACGCGAGCTACAGTGGTTGCGGGTGTTGAAGGCATTCTTGGGCACTGGGAAAGGCCTGCCGCTCCCGCCCTTATAGCAAAGATTCTTCTCCTTGCCCTGACCATGCCAATGCCGAGGCCGCAGATGGGAATATCCTTCTCGGCACAATCGGTGCGAGTGTGGTGGTGGACATTCTCAATGTTGTGCTCGATTCCCACCTCCTCGCCATCCTTATCCCAGAAGGACAATATCTTGTTCCGGCTCAGCAAGCGGCACGATTTCTAGACGACCAGGTCGGCTCGTCAGGTTACGCCATCCCTTGCATGTCCCGACAGGGTGAAAGCGGGCGCCAAAACACGCACGGAGAAGGAGTTCAATATTTTATTGGACAGCAGAGATAAAGAGATCTGGCGGTGCCTTTGATAGCACTGGGGTCCCCAAAACCACGTCGATCCATCAACAGACCGAAGATGGGACCCGCCATGCATTGCCCCAGAGGCCCCCTCACTCGATCAATCCCACTCCCAATATCAGGTTTATCCATCCCTCCATCTCAACCTCGAGCTGGATGGACATGTTTGTCAACCCACCCCCAACCCGAAACCCAACATCGCGCGCCACTCGCTTACCCCCTCGCCGTAAACAACAAGACGACAACTGAGCCGGGAGCCAAGGCTGTCGCGCGGAAAACATAACACAAGCATCTTTGCATGGAGAAATCGCCAAGGCGATCATAAATCACCTTGATCTCTAAACGGGATCCAGTGCGTGATGCATTGCTGCCCGGTCTGACATGTTCTCTTGTGATCAACGTGCTCTCACATTGGCACGAGAGCGCTTGATGGCTCCTTTTGGCGCCACAGCCAGAAACATGCGACCTTAAACAAAGAGCGGGCTAGCCACCACAGGTGTGCCACACTGCCGCCTCGGTATTCGACATGTCATTGTGATACTAGATCCGAGACGGGGAGACGGGTGAGAAGGGACCATTTTCAGATGACGAGGTTGTGGGGACGTGTCTTGCCATTCGGAGCACGCGCAAAGTGTAGTTGATGGCCCTTTCACCCGGCTTCATGTTCGGTATAAAAGACGCACATCCATCATCCTCTCCATTTTCATCTTGCCAGACACACAGCACGCGGCCTAGACCATCTCATCTTCCACCAGCATCTCCACCCAGCTCCAGCCTCCCATCTTCCATCCACATCGTCGCCCACCTTAACACCAACCCCCACCATGCCGACTGGTACTCGAAAAGACGGCTCGGCACGCCGGCGACGCATCCCGTCCCCCCCGCCTACACCCTTGGCCGAAACCCACGCCCTTCCTCTCCAAGCAACACTGTACTTCTTGAAAAGCTGCACCTGCAGGCTACAACTCGATCCACCTCCTGGCCCGCCCGAGGAACCACAGCCCCGGACGGACCGACGTCCGCAAGTCAACACGTGCCCAGTCCACGGGGCGCCGTCCCTCGCATCGCGGAACCCCGTTCAAACCCCTTCCCGCCACCGGGCCGCTCCCCAAGCTGTCCATGCCGACTTGGAGACTCTCCCGCCTCGCTCCCTCTTCAGCCGCGGCACGGAAAATGCCGCCGCCGTCGAGCACGACGCCCCGTCCGATCATGCATCCGAAGCCGCATCGGGGGCTGTTGTTGCCCAAGGCGACACGGCGGGTCGAAACTTCACCTTGTTCAAGTTCCTTGTTACCGTACTTTGGTATGCCGGTTTTACATGCTGATTCGAATGTTCCAGGGCTACCTGGGCTACAACACGTCTCGGAACATGAGCATACCCCGGGTACTGCTGAGTGACGAGCGGTTATGGTCTTGCGGGGGAAGGGGCGTTGGTGAATAGGGATGCATGGCTCTGGGTTTTGCTGGAGTATAGTAGAATAGATTGTCGGTGGCGAAAGCTGGACTCGGAGCTCTTTGCCGATTTTTGTATTTGGGAGGCGAGATTTCTTTTGTTCTTTTGGGATAGACAGGGAAGACAGGGCGGAATTCGAATGGCAATGCAACGTAAATTGTCATGTGCGTATGCGAACTTCCAACAACAGCATCCAGTGTCTTGTTCATCGCCGGCCTTGCTAATGCGCCGGAGAAAGGTCATGGGTCCTGGCCAGCCGACCTCGAACGGAAACATGCTGAGCATAAACGCTCAGCCTTGGGGATTTTGTTCATTGTGTAGCCTGAGTCCACCAGAAAATGATACTCTCCAACGAGGGACAGTTGATCTCTTCGTACTTGGCGGCGTCAAAGACGGCGTTCGCGCCGACCACCTTAAGCTTGTTGAGCGAGAGACCTTGGCAGAGAGGAAGCGGTCGATGGAGTTGACCGTCAAGAAGGGCGTCTTGATGTAGTTGGAGGACCAGGAGGCGAGCAAGCTGATGGTTCTACATGGATACCTGCGAGGATGAGGACACGGTAAGCTCGCATAGTTTGGAGGACGAGGAGATGAGTAAGCTGGTAGTCTCGGGTGAATGCCGGTCATGCCCTCCCCTTCTCTTGACCGATCTCGATGGCCTCGGCGCTGCTCCGTGTTCTTCTACTTCTGACCATGGGAAACTTGACGAGAATCATGAAGGCGTCCGATCATGCAGCAAGCGATGCGGGCGATTTTCGTGGTCGAGGTCGCCCGGGTCGAGACTGGGTTTTCTTGGGAGGACCGAGGAGCGCGTTTTCCCCGTCGTAGTCGGCGGGGGGTGGCAGCAGCAGGATGCAGATGTCGCCATCGTCCCTCTGGGTCGACTGGATCGGCTCGACCGGTGGGCGCGTGACGAGAGCGAGCGAGGGCGATATGGCGGGTGTTGTCGAGAGCGCCGTCGCTGCGGATCGTATGTTGGAAATGGAAGGATGAACATGTCATCTTGGACGCGGCGGCACATTACTGTTGACGGTCCGTGGCCGTTGCGTCACCAAGCCATGAAGCTGAATAAGGTACTGGTCAGAAAATCATCAACCGCGCATGTTATTTCCACATCAACCAACTAACGTACATGATAAGCGAGTGCACCAGACAAGCGAGTGCACCACTTTTCACCACCCTATAGATACTCTCGTCAATTGCAAAACAGCAACACTAAGAACCAACTATAATTACATCAGAAGCAGCTGGATCAGATGCTTCTACAGCCTCCTGGCAAGTGCGGGCATTATGGCCAGGCTTGCCGCACACACCACAGCACCGAACCCTCGTACGAAACCCCCCTACACCACTACCACCAGGCTGCGTTTCTTGCGTTCCCTCCCCACCCACAGTCCCTGGGCCTAGTAGATCCATTGCATCTTGCAGAGTAAGTGATCCTCCAAGCTGCACACGTGTCCTTTTGGCTCTCCGGCGCTTGCTTAGTGCCTCGTTGGCCTTGCGGAGCGAAGCATTCTCTGACCGAAGAAGGGCCACCTGGTGCATCACAGCCATCGTACCCTTGGTAAGCTGGTCTACAGCAGCCAACATCGAAGTCGGGGAGCTATTTTGATGGTTGGCAATGCAAGTCTTGATAAGCGTTGACTGCGAGTTGGCTTCTCGGGGGTTGTGCGGTGTCTGGAAGACCCAAGAATGGGCAGTGCCAGGCCGTGAGGTCGGATGGGTTGGCGTACGAAGCTTGACATCCAGCTTGGAAAGCACCCTCTCTGGATCGTGAGGAACAAGGCCAGCACCTGCGAAGCCGCCTTGAATATTCCTCTCGGTGATAGAGGTAAAGAAGGCCTTAGCGTTTGCCGACAGGGAAATGTCATGACCCAGGCCATGACATTCGGCCCAGCACTGCCGTAGGCAGAAGTAACTGGTCAACCACAGGAAGGAGGGAGCTTATGGACCAATTAGCGTGGACCCGACCAGGACCCGCAGGGGCCCGGGTCCATTTACCCCACTCCCCCTTAGGACCGACCAGTCAGGGAGGACCCGCACGAGTTGGACGCGACGTCGGGTCCAGATGGCTCGGGTCCTGCCACACCAGGTCTTGGCACCGCCAAGACTGGTGAGGAACACTGCTCTTCAGTACTTAGATAGTTTCCTATATAAGACAGGTAGAAACCCGCACAGAGTACTACCGAGAGGAACTCAACAACAGGCTCAAGGAGCTTGCCAGTACAATCCGAGTAGCCCGGACAAGAGCCTGGAGGAGTGCAGTACAAGAGGCAAGCCAGGCAAAGAAGCCAGACATGATGTGGAGCCTTGAGAGGTGGGCCAGAACAAGGAGCTTCCTCCCACCAGAGCCACCGAGTCTACCGGCATTCGTAGACCCCTCGGGACAGGAGGTGGCCGCGAGCCACGGACAGAAAGCCGAGGCGCTTGCCAAGAGGTTCTTCCCAAACCCCCCAGCCGACCTCGACGACGTCCAGGATCAAACGTTCTCAGACGATTGGGAGCCGAGATTCGACGTACAACAAAAGGTGACGCCGGCCGAAGTCGCGGAGGCATTAGCAAAGACAAGTCCCTGGAAGGCGCCTGGAGAAGACCTGCTCCCCACAGGCCTGCTGAAGGCCTGTGGAAAGCCGCTGGCCGACGTGGTTGCCATCTTGGCCACGAGGTGCCTGGAACTAGGGTGGTTTCCAAGTCGATTCAAGAGAGCAAAGACTGTGGTCCTGCCAAAGCCAGGAAAAACCCCGTCAGTCTACAAGACGCCCGGAGGCTACAGGCCCATTGCTCTGCTATCAGCCTTGGGGAAGGTGATAGAGTCAGTGATAGCCGGTAAGGTCACTCAAGCCGCCGAGGAGAACGGGCTGCTCCCGGACGAGCAGATGGGCAACAGAGCACACCGTTCAACGGAACTGGCAGTTCGCCTAGTTGTAGCCCAGGTTCAGGAGGCGTGGAGACAAAAAGCCGCAGCATCGCTACTCCAGCTCGACATATCGGGCGCGTTCGATACAGTCAACCACGTACGTTTACTCGCCACTCTGCGGGAAATGGGCTTCCCAAGATGGCTGGTCCTTTGGGCAAAGGATTGGTTGACCAACCGAGAGGCTACTCTCTATTTCGACGGTCAAGCAGCCACCCCGACGGCGATAAAAGCGGGCGTCCCTCAGGGCTCCCCCCTGTCACCAATTCTTTTCATCCTCTACATCGCTTCCCTCTACCAGCAGCTAAAGGAGAAGCATCCCCATCTAGCCATAGTGGGGTTCGCGGACGACACCAACCTCCTAGTATTTGGCCAAGAGCCAGAGGCCAATGTTCGACAGCTAGAGGCGGCTTGGAAGACATGTCTGCAGTGGGCAAGCACCCGAGGGATGGCCTTCGCTCCCGAGAAGAGCGAGCTAATCCACTTCAACAAAGGGCGAAAGCAATGGACGCAGCGGCTGGACCTTTCCCAGCCGGGGAGGGGTGCTAGCCAAGTAGAGCCTACAGCTTCGGCCAGATTCCTTGGGGTCTGGTTGGACTGGAAGCTGAACTGGAAGTCCCACCAAGGAGCGGTAGAAAGGAAGCTTACGACCCAGAGCTATGCATTATCGAGGATTGCAGCGAAAACGTGGGGCCTTGGCCTGGCGAAAGCCCGTGAGGTGTACTCAAAGTGCATCCGGTCAGCGCTGGCCTACGGCGCATCGTCGTTCCACATCCCTACCACCAAGGGAGGTGAGCCAGTAAGAAGAGGGATCACCGGGGCTCTCGGAAGGGCCCAGAACAAGAGCTTGCGGATAATAGCGGGAGCTTTCAAGTCGACCCCTATTCGCAACCTCGAAACGGAGACATGGGTACCACCACTGGATCTTTACCTTAACAAGCGACTGGCCGACTTTGAGCGCCGACTACATGAACCCGCTCTGGACGATGGCAAGGGAGACAAGAAATCCCCAGGGAGCATTGTCCACGCGGCTTGCAACAAGCTATACCGGAGGTTCAATTCGAGAAGGAGACACAACGGCCGACCGCGAGCCCCCGGGCCTCAGGCGCCTACTGCGGTGGAACAAGCGGCGAACACAATAGCAACATGGACTGGAAAAACCGACGACACGGGCGAGGTAGCAGAGGAAGCCTGGAAGGAGAGATGGCTGAGGGAAAGAGACGGCCGGACAGCGACAAGGCCTGCCGATGACTTCGACCACCAGCGGGAGACCATGTTCGGAAGGGGGACTCTAACGAGGCACGAAGGACTCAACAAGGCTAAAAGCTCTTTGCTGGTTCAGATTCGAACTGGTGCCATAGGCCTCCGAAGCTTCCTGTTCGAACGGCGAGTACCAGGGGTTACAACGCCCTATTGTGAGTGTGGAGAAGGACGGGAGACTGCCGAACACCTGGTGATGTGGTGCTTGGCCCCACCATTGGCTCGAACGTGGAGGAGAGCAGAGATCCGAACGCGACGGGACTTTTATTCTGTCCTGCAGAACACTAGCCCCTCAGCTGCACGGCTAACGGGGAGGATCCTGAGCTGGCTGATGGACTCGGGTAGACTGGAAATGTACAGCCTGGCTAGGAAGCTGGAACTGGAACAGACGGTCTGATGGCCCGTCCTTCGAAGGCCAGGAGGCCTTCTTTCTTGTATTCGTAGGATCGGCGACCGACGCAGTTCCTTGACTGTCGGTATGGGTTTTTCATCCGGCTCGCGAGAGCACGGTTTTCCTGTACAATTACTAAGATGAGGGTCCGGCGAGCCCTAGGGCACAGCGGTGTACGAATAATAATAATAATATATAAGACAGGTAGACCGCCCCCCCTTGAGTGAGGAACCTCTCTTGTTCCTCACGCAAGCAATTATATGTTCCCGTCTACAATCTTGCAAGCACCTTCTTCAAGTTCTTTGTAGAGCACCCTGTTGTGACGGTAACGACCCGTCTGGACCTTGCGCAACCTTCGTTCCCTACCGTCGATAACACCCACCGCGGCGTCCTGCCTTGCAGTCTGACCCTCTTGGGCACAGGTTGTAACACGGGCGCGTCACGTTTGCGTCGGAGATGGTTGGCCATATCTTCGACGTCACACAACCTGGGAGGAAATGCGCGTGTAGATAGCTCAATCACATACTGAACTATCGTCTGCTCCTCCAGATCCGTCAGGTTGCGTGAGTTAGCTGGAATATCGCGACGTGCAGGCTTGCCAGCGCGTCGTCGTAAGAGAGTCGTATGATGAACGTTATAGATCTTAGCTGCGGCTCGGAGACTGAGATTTTCGTCATTTTCAAGAGCTTCAAGGGACAAGATTAGCCTTGCTTCCTTCGAGGGAGGAGACATATTGGGTTGTAGAGAAAAGGTCAGTGTTGTGTGGTGGGTAGCGCGTCGCGAAAAAGTGGTGCACTCGCTTGTCTGGTGCACTCGCTTATCATGTACGTTACCTGGGTGCCTTGGCTAAAAAAACACAACCCGCAGACGACGACGCCAACGTCGAAGGGGGGAGAGGGTATCTAAAACACCACCAAACCGCAACATCGGCTACACGACCGACCATGCATAATCGAACCTCCGAGGGCCAAGAAAAAAAAAAAAGGAAACCACCGCATGCCGTTTGCCTAACGGAGCAAACCAAACCAAAACCAAATATGCCAAACGTCCACCCCAAACATTCATCCCCAAACACCACATCTCCCACTCATCAGAGCGAAGCTCCCGTCGACACCGGAAAGTTGGTGACATGGAGACGCTTGTCTCTCAGCGCCATGGCGGCGCGGGCGAGCTTCTGCTTCGAAACCTTGTTGAGCACGACAAAGATGGCGCGCTGCAATGCTTGCTCGTGCATCTGGGCGCGATGTGACCTTGAACTTGAGGCGCATGACTTTCGCCATGCTCTGGCCCATGTGATGGAGAATCTCGGTGTCTCCACTATCGTCCGCTGTCGCCAGAGCATCGGGCGAGAACGTGCCCATTATCTCGCCCATTAGGCGAGCCCGCTTCTCGAGCGTCGTTTGTTGGGGTCGGGAGGGCATCTGCTCGGCCATTGCAAGAGCGGCTTGCATTCTCTCTTGGAACCAGAAAGGTACCAGATGCGCATGTGCGCCTCGGTCATGTCGCGCTCGTTGCGACGCACCAGCCGCAGAAACTCGATGCTTAGACCAAAACCAGCGGGCTCGCGCAAGGCGGCCTGGTGCTTGGCATACGCCAGCGATATTGCTATGCGGTCCGGCGTGACGAGGAGCGCGAGGGGCGCCGTGTCGCATTGTTCCAAGTTATGCCGGAGCTTGGTCCGGGCTTGGATCGAGTCGAACGGCGGGAAATCGACTTGGAGGTTTTGGAGGAGGCACTCCACAAATGCCACGACGTAGACACCACAGTCGAACGAATTGGGCTGCTGGGCACACTGCAGGACGCAGAACGGTTAGTGTCAGTCATGGACCGTCAAGGTCATGGGATGGAAACGTACCTCAACGACAGTCGTCGCGTCGCACTTAATGCCATACTCGGAGAGAAATCTCCGGACCTTGTCGTCGTTGTCGTCCTCTCCAGCCCCATCGAGTCGTATCTTTCCAGGGCCCAGTTGGCCCCCGAGCTTCCGTAGGGAGGGCGAATGGCCCGAAAGAGCATCCAATGCTTGCGCTCTGCATCGTTGATCGGCAGGTACAAGACATCGTGACGGTTGGACTCGACCGTCATTCTTTCCAGTCTCCGTCTCGAGACCAGCTTGGACGACTTTCTACTATCTAGCGAAACCACAGCCAAGGGAACGGGCTTGGCAGAATCAGCGGGGAAAGACGCAGACCACAGACGGGGCGAGAGCGGTCAGGCTAGGCCGGACGCCCTTGGGACGGCTTCTTCGTCCTCGGCGCGCAAATGTTGATGCCTCAACTCCGGTCTCTTGGGCAGGATGCGGGGCAAGGGCGTCTTCAGCGTCGCCTGGAGGATACTGTCAATGGCGAGCACGGGGCGCTTGCCCACCGGGCCCATGAACCAACCAAGCAGCTTGGCCACGGCCTCGTTGACGACACTGTCGTTGAGGTACTTGCCGCGCCCGGAATTCTGGTCACCGACGTCGAGGCACTGGAGCTGTGCCTGGAGGAGAGAGGGTGTGGCCGAGCGGGGCCCGACTTTGTTGGATTCGGCGGAATCCGAGATGGCGTCGATGCGCCGCTTCTTGTGGAGAGGCGAGGGGCTGTGGCGGCTCGGGGTCTGGGGGTCGGAAACGACGATGGGCGAGTCCTCCATGGTGAAATCACCCATTTGGCCTGAGGCTTGGCTGCCAGAGCCCATCTCGAAGCTGTCATCGGGTTGTTGGGCTGGGGTGGCCGCGCGGTCGGGAAGCGCTGGGGGGAGGGGATGATGGTCGGCGGGAGAGAACTCGGATTCGGCGGGAGAGGGAGACCTGGCACTGCAAGCCGTGCTCGCGGGGGAATTGGCGTGGGCCGATGACTTGGAGTGGCCTCTGCCCTTCCAAGCGGCTGGACTGTGAAGAGCTGTGTGTCAGAAGTGGAGTGGTGGGGATGGGGGAGGGGGACGCACTCAATGTCGGCGACAGCCTCGCGGGTGAGCTTGAGAGCGAAGCGCTTTTCGCGGCACTCGGGGCTCTGGAGGCGGACCTCGTCGTCAAAATGGGCCTGGATGCGCTCAAACTAATGACCAAGGTCAAAGTTGTCGTTTTTGGCGAGCACGCGGAGGGCGCGACACACGGTGTCGGAGAGGAAATCAGAGTGGTGGGAGCCGAAGAAAAACAACAAGACTTCTTCGGGCTGGTGAAGGGTCTGGCCGAGGCGGCGCAGGCGGTCGGCCGTATTTGTGTCGAGACTGTCGAGCTCTTCCTGGTGCAGGCAGCTGGCGAGGAAGCGGAGGAGGCTGGGCTTGAGACGGCGCAAGGCCCAAATGGCCGGCGCGAGGTGGATGTCGTGGGCGGGGTGGGCGGGGGGGTCAAAGGTTGCGCGGACGGCCTCCCACTGGCTGACGACGAGGTCGGCAAGCTGGGGCTGGTCGGTGCTGCTGCCGTAGTACGAGGCATCGCCGTTGTCGTCCCCGTTGAGGGCAAGAAGACGTTCGCGCCGTTGCTCCGGGGAGAGTGTGGATGGGAAGAGGGGGGAGGAGGGGGACTGGGGCTGCGCGGGCCCGTCCGACATGGGAGCTGGTGGTGCTGGGTGATGGCCTCGTCGGTGTCGCCGGCGTCGTCGTCGTCGTTGACTTGTGTGGTGGGTCGGGGAGGGGGAAATTCGGACCAGGACGAGGACACGAAGACGAGGAAACGCGAAAAAAAAAAGAGGTCAAGATTCAGGGCGCGCCTGAGAATCTGAGGGACTGGGATGGTCGGGCAAAAACGTGTTCCTTGTTCGCGGGCATATCTGCGAGGCAGGCAGCCGCGTTGAAGCACGGCAAGAGCGTGACACTGCATTCAGTGTCGGGAGGCAGGAGGCAAACACCCCAAAGACGAGGCCGACAACTTTCAATCTTCTTTGCGTGTGCCTTGGTTACTTGAACAGAGTGACAGTTTCTGGGGTTACTCGGATCCAACTGTTTTGCTTGGCCCAAGCCCACCCAACGTCGGGAAGGCGCCCGCTCCCGTTTGTCGCGACAACTTCAATCCTTGCCCCACCATCACCCACCCCCCACCATGCACAGTCACAGCATTGCAGCTCCCGGCTCAGAGGCACGCGGCATTCCCCCAAAAGTGTCGAACTCGGATCTGCCGACAGTTGCAACGGCACCCAGGCACCTTGAAACCTTGACGCTTGCCACGGTCAACGAACCCCATCGAGCCGCCCCCCTCGATCAATGCAAACGCCGGCGATGGCTTGAACGGCGGTGAGCAGTGCCAGAAAACGCGTCAACCCCAGCGACAACCCCACCAACCTCATTACGTCTGCTGGCCTGAAAAACTCCCTGGAGGCAACAGTTGAACAGACGCGTGCTGCCTTGCAGAGTCTGTCAGTTTGGACACCGGATGTCGGAATATGCAGCCCCTTGGCTGTTCCACCGTCCACGCTCCTGTCGTCGACGGTACCGGGCACAGATTGGTCTCCGCTGGAGATGCTCCCATCCACAAACATGACATGTCAGTAACCTGAGACGGCCCATCTTGGGTCTCTGTCTTGGACCAAAACTCAACGCGGCATGCCCGCCCTTGTTGGGGCAGCCCCCGCCTTCTGCGATGCTCTTTGTCAAGTTGGAGGCCCTGCAGAAACTGCAAATGCTTCTGCCCCTCACCGCCACACTTACTTAAACGACGGCCTCATGTGCTCCATTTTAATTCGAGACCTGCAGACTTTGGCGGTTTCAAGAGGGGACGTCCATCTTCATCAAGTCGGTCTACTGCATCCTGGGCCACCACTCACAGCTGGGACGACGGACCGGGCCACTGGGGTTTGCGAATCGGGATGCCATGGCAGACTGGTATATGAACTGGTAGCCACTGGTCGTCATGTGTCCCTTGTTCGTCTCGGCATCATGGCAATTTGGGCATGGTGGGATTGGAGAATATCGGGGTTGCAGAGTGGCGTCAGGTCAAGGTCCTCCCTCGGAGCCGCGAGTCTATCTAGAGGTCCCGAACGCCATCATTGTAGGATCTAATTCATCAAGTTTCAGATGGGATCTGTTCTGAACCAGTCAGTTCCGGTGGTCCCCGAACCAAGTCATTATTGGAATGCACCGCCCAGTGCCAACACTAATATCGGCGCATATTTCTGATATATCACTTGTGCAAGGAGCAATTTCCGGTAACGTATATGTAGTCTTGACAGACTATTGCTCGTTTGTGGGGCTTGGAAACATTTGCAGCTGTTCAGACCGTTCCATTCCATCGGCTTCCTCAACTTTCCTTGTCACCTTTTTCTCGTCATTCCACGGCCGCAACACCCCTGCCTGCTCACCCTGCCCAATGCAGATAACTAGCCCCGGGGTACTAGTTTCTAGCCCGGGGTCGGCAGCCAACATATCCGAGCCCTTGCCTTCGGCATGATCCTTGATGACAAGTATCGACGCATCAAAGATGGATTTGACTGCCTCCCCCCTCCCGGCCCCGTCACATTCATAACGAGAAGAATCTCCTGACCTCCACGACGATACCACAGAACAACTCATTCCTCGAATCCTCTCCGACGTTAATGACTCGTTTGACCGGGCCTTGGACCGCGTCGACGAGACATACCAATCTCATGCAAGATGTAAACTTGAATTCCGGCCTCATCCAAGCCACGGGAAATCTCATGCCTCCACAAGATCGCTTACCTCCTCTTGCCATCCACAAGGGGCTCAAGCTGGTGTCGAAGCCCCTCGACAACCTCGTCCAGCCTATGAGCTGGTGCCAATTGGAGCTGGGTTCCAACTTGGATGGGAAGGTGTTGTTGGGGTTCTGTCGTTACAGAGGCTTGTGTGGAAAAATGGGACCCGACTGGTTAGCTGCGGGGAAAGACAGGCAGCCGATGGTCTATTCATTTCACCGTCTTGGTCCTTTGACGCGCCTTGACTGGTCCGATGCTCACAAGAAATTATGCACAGTAATCAGTCGCAGGACTGGACGAGAGGCAGCTCGCCCATAGACCAGAGGGAAGAAGGTCAACATACCGACGACTGCTGGAAACAACTGGCGCTCAGGGAGGCCGAGACATCAATCTGAAACCCGAGGAAGACGGTCACGATCATGGCGGTCGTGGATAGTCTATAGCACGCAATCGGATTCCAGAGTCTTCGACTTGGAATCTTGACATCCTTTTGGAAGATTTCGTGGTTGGGTTGCGTGTCAATTGCTAGAATCGTCACAAAGACCACCTTTAGATCTAAAGGATAGTCAAGATGCATTTTCCGCGTGTCACACAAACCGGGGAGGGACGTAAAGAAACAGCTTGAGCCCTGTGGCTTCTAGAACTAATATTCATAGCATAACCTGACACTTGTGGTGTCCATAAAGTCCTCCACAATTCCATCCAGAGCAAGCCCTCCCATAGGAAGAGTGTCCTTTAGCGTAACCGGCGGTCCCGTTTCGCCATCCGGAGCATTGGGAGGAGGCCGATGGAACCCATCGTAGGCCATCGTCCTGGTCTTGTCCGCTTGCTGCCAAATCCACCACAACCTGTCCACCTGTGTATGGTGGAGGAAAAAGATGGGGTCTGGGTTCGGTGTTAATAGCGGTCCCTTGGGATGACCAGAATTGGACTTGCCGTTCGGTGAGCTGGCAGGGACAAGATCCCCCTTTTTCCCTATCCCGGCACCTACTGCCACCCCAAAATGAACAGATGCGTGGGGTCCGCCCTCGAGGGCGCTTCGGAAGCCGTCGTAGCTGGAATTGGCAAGGACGCCGGCCACTATCTCTGGTGTGTACCGATGACCGAACAAATCACGGTCGTCGGGGTTGCCTGAATTTGCCCGTGCCCAGGCCCGGGACAGCGAATGTTGGTCGACGCTGGTGCCCCAGTACAGCGGGCGATGGTTTTTGAAAGGTCCATCCTGGACGGGAGGCGCAACTAAGCGGTGGGTTGAGGTTCCCTGGCCATTGCCGCCGAACCCGGTGACAGGGTCCCAGACCGCTGACTTGGCCGGGTCATTGGAATCGGCCACCCAGTCCCAGTACATGGCCGTTCCTTTGTAGCCACAGTCTTGGAGGGCCTTTTCGTAGACCATGACAAAGTACCGATGCCAGGGTAGGAAAGGGGCGAACTCATGAACTGGGAGATAGTGTGAGTCGGTACTGGCAGTGCTTGGTTGCAGAAACCAGGGGCTCGTCGGGGCAGACGGAAACTTACTCTGATCATTCAGCACGGCATGCGTGTAGGCAAAGTGTGGTGGGGTCCACCGGCCACTTCGTGGCCTGTGCTCCAGCCCAGCGCTCCAGATAGTCCATAGATCCAGGGTCGCAGGCAGAGATCTTTTCTGCCTCGACACCACCAGCAATCTTCGTTTTCCACGTATCTTGTGCCTCTTGAGTGTGCCACAGGTCATGCGCCCTCTCGCTTCCGCATAAGCAAAATCCAAGCTATTTCCGATCATCTGATTGGTCAATTCGGCAAGATTCGCACGTTTTAACGGCTAATTACGCCCACAACAACCCCAATCGAGGCGTGCCAAGCAACCTCGACGCCTGCGAAAGACGCCGAATCCAGCGTCTCAGCCAAGCAATCCAGACCGTCAAGACGCGCAGATCCGCCGATCGCGCCGCCAAGTCAGTCAGCCAAGCCAAGCCTGCACCCCTGCAGCCAATCTCGACGAAAGCCTGTCCCGAGACAGCCGAAAGTCCACCCCGAAGTGGCATCAAGGATACCTACAAAAGCGCCCAATCTGTGCAGCTGAACAAGTACCAAAGATGGCTGAACCTAGCCTTCACTTCAAGCCGGACATTCCCATCCTCAAGGGGGAGTCCAACCTCCAGAACTGGGACAATATCTTGCGCAGAACGCTGCAGATTATGGACCTTGAAGACCATCTCCTAGGCACCGCAGAATTCCCGGTGCCCGAGACCATCATGCAGCCGACTCCGGAGGAGGCGCGCGCAGAGAAGGACTTCCGCCGTGACAGAGCCAAGGTTGGCCTGTTGCTTTGCAACACCCTGTTGGACCCTCATATTGATCAACTGTTGGAGGCCAACGGATGGGACCGCAATGAGAAGGATCCCTATGTTACGTATACCCTTGTCAAGGTCGCCGTGACCAAGACCACGCCTGAGAACACTGGAGATCTGGTCCAGGAGTACGTCTCTCTCAATCGCAAGAACTTCGACTCCCTCCACAACTACCAGAAGCGCCTCCAGGCGCTCCGCAAGAGAGTGGTGGACCTCAACAAGGGTCTCCCAGCCAACTCGGAGATCCATCTCTGGCTTGCCCTCAACGGCCTCAAGGACGTGTACCCCAATGAACACCGCTTCTGGGTGCGCGATATGGGCAAAGAGGAGCTCAAATGGGATGCCCTCATGTCCCAACTCGCCGGAATGGCCAACAAGGAGACTCAAAAGAAGGCGATGGTCAACCTCCAAGGCAAGGCCAAGTCCTCAGACAACGGCAACAGCGCCCCTGCGGCCCCGTCCAACAACAACAACTCGAATCCAGGCAAGAAGAACCAGGAGAGAGGCACCTGTCCGGAGTGCAACAGCTCAATCTCGAAGGGCTGGAAACACCATACCCCGTGTGGCAAGCACAACCCAGAGAACGCCAGCTTTTGTTGGTGGTGTGAGCCGACGAAGGCTCCGGACACTTGGCGCAACAAATCCGAGGCCATTCAGAGACTCAGCAAGCGCGCGGGATCAACCCCGACAGGCGTACTGAGCACCAACTCGTCTGGAATCCTTCACCCATCGAACCTACTCTTCCAAGACAGCTTCAGAGGCACTGAGGGCGAGAACAACAACTCCTCGTTCGCGACAATCGACCTCTCAACTCTCGATATCAGAAGCAAGAAGAAGTCGGGTTTTCGGACCGGTCCACAGCGCTCGTAAGCGTTGAAGTCCAACAGACCGTCAAGGCAACCACAAGCTCCGCCATGAGCAGCTCCGCCATGAGCAGCTCCGCCATGAGCAGCTCCGCCATGAGTACTACAACGCCGGCCCCAGAGATTCTCACAGAAGACTCAGTCCTGTTCGACTCGGCCACGGCGAAAACCATGTTCAACCACCTCAAGTGGTTCACGAACCTCGCGCCCCTGGCGTACCCAATGGTATACACCTCAAGCACTAACTCCGATGGTTATTCCTACCACGTTGGTACTGTGGAAATCACCACCAAGAATGACCAAGGTCAACCCACAAGGGTGACAATCGATGGAGCATACTACGCGCCCATCATGCCGCTGAATCTCGTCTCCGGCAAGGCACTGGCTCACCAAAACAAGTACTGGGACCACTACAACAACAGACTCTGGAGTCCTTCGGACCCAGACTTCAAGATCCCCATGGTCTACAAGGGAGACGTGCCGGTTATACTCGCAGATGTTCCCAACGACTTCGACCAGACGGTTATCACACCACAGATGGCAGTGATGGCGTCGGTCAACTATCACACCATGCACAAGCGCCTTCTTCACGCCGGCAAGACAGCGGTACTCAAGGCCTGCCAAGAAGCCGGAATTGAACTCAAGGGCAAGCACGACGACTACTTCTGCGAACCCTGCGTGTTATCCAAGAAAACGGATGAGTTGCTGCCCCAGGTGGCACGTCCGGCTTGCTCAAGACCGCTGGAGTTCATCCGACTGGACCTCGTGGTCCATGGCCAACGAGGCCATCTCAACTATCTCTACACCCTTCACTTTGTGGATGTCTACTGCGGCTTCCACTGGGTCAAATTCGCAGCTGAGAAGTCCGACTGCCTTGACCTCATCAAGCAGTGGTTGACCATGGTGGAACGCCAGACCAACCTCAAAGTCAAGATGATCGGTCTCGACGGTGGAACAGAGTTCGGCCAATCGTCCACTGAATTCCAGAAGGGCAAGCTCACAACCTGGACTGACGAGCTGGGCGTTGAGGTGTGGAGAACACCAAAACACACGCCCTGGATGAACGGCAAGAGCGAGCGCGCTGGCAGGGAGATCATGGCCAAAGCCAGAACCCTCATGATCGCCAACGCTATTCCAGAGCATCTGTGGCCTTTTGTGGTTGAGAGTGTCGTCAAGGTCTTGAATCTCCTGCCAACCAGAGCCAACCCAGACATGAAGAGCCCACATGAGGCCTTTGCCGAGGGGGTGGGAATACCCCAGAGCTCGGTCAAACCCTACATTCGGCACCTCAGAACCTACTTTTGTGACGCCTACTACTACCTCAAGAAGCAAGACCGCGTCGACTCCGACAAGTGGGCGCCTCGCAGCAAGAGAGGAAAACTCATCGGCTATGGCGATCTCCATGGCCGTATCTACTACATCTGGAATCCAGACGAGGGCAAGATCGTCAGGGCAAGCGCTGTACAGTTCAACGAAGGCGACAAGCCCCCTCCTGAGGAAGAGGAGATTCCCCTGAAAGTCTACTTTGCCGACTCAACCTACGAGGAGGTGCTGCGAACCACCAAATCGCCCATCTCGATCCCCATCTCGATTGGCGGCGCCAGCCAGCAACAAGGTGCTGAACCGGCTCCTCCGCAGCAGAAGCCCGCGGAGAAGCAGGGTATCTTGAAGAAGACTGTCGCCTCAGACCAAGATGGCAGAACAACGCCGAGGCGTGTTGACTTCTACCTGACCCCAGAGCCAGAGACGCCAACACAAGACCAACAGGTTGCAACGACTGCCAGGTCTGACGACCAACCAGAAGATCACAACGAGATGGACACCTTCTACGACTTCGATGAGGAACTCAATGATGAGAACCCCATCCCCATGGGCAGAGAGACCTTCGTGGACCCTCTTTTGGCAGCCACACAGGCGCCTGGAGAGGTACCGGATCCTGGAGGACCCTCGCAAGTGCAGGGAGAACCTCGCCCAACAAGACAACGCCACGGACCTGGATACTACAAGGACCTCGCAACCGGCAAGATTCGGCCAGAACACCTCTCCGCGGTGGCCATCTCCAAACTCGGCTACATGTACCAGCCAATCGCCATCAAAGAACTGTGCCTTTCAGCGGTCAAGGTGACTCATGACCTCGAGACCAATGGAACCACAGTCCCCAAGAACTACCAACAAGCCCAACGTCTGCCCAACTTCAAGACCTACTGGTTGCCAGCAATGGAGGCGCAACTCCGCAGCCTCCAAGAGAGAGGTGTCTTTGTTCTCGTTGAGAGAAAGAGAGGCATGCGAGTGCTCCCTGGCAAGTGGGTATTTGATGAGAAGATGGAGCCATCCACTGGCATCACCTCGGCACGCGCGAGATACGTCATTTGCGGCAACTTCGAGACAGCCTCATGGAACATGGAGGACCTGTACGCCGCAGTTGCCAACGCCACGAGTTTCAGGCTCTTCATGGCCATCTGCGCCTGGAAAGGCTACCATATTGAGCAATTCGACTTCAAGACCGCCTTTCTCAACTCACATCTCAAGGACGATCACGTCTACTACGTGGAGCAACCCCGCGGCCTTTCCAAAGGCGACAACCTCGTCTGGCACCTCAAGAAAGCCATGTATGGCCTCCGCCGAGCCCCTCAATACTGGTTCGAGACCATCTTACCAGTACTGCAAGAGATGGGCTTCGAGCCGCTCAGCCAAGACACCTGCCTGTTCAAGAATGAGAAGACTGGAGTACTGCTGCTCCTCTACGTCGACGACGTTCTGATGGGGGCTGCCACCCTCGCAGATATCCACGTTGCCAGAGACCAATTGAACAACAAGTTCGACCTCAAGGAGATAGGGGAAGTCAAGAGATACCTCGGCTTCGACATCGTCCGCAACCTCCAAAATAACACAGTCTTTATCTCACAAGAAGCCTACACCAAGATGGTGCTCTCCAAGTTCTCAACACTGGAAGGAGGCGGCAGAACGACCTGCCCCTGGCCAAGCAAGGTGGAAATACCCAGGCAGTGGGATCCCCTTGTGACAGAGGCCCGCCACTACATCAAGCAGACCGGATCCCTGCTCTATCTCAGCACCGGAACGCGCCCAGATATCACATATACCATCTCAAGATTGTGTGAGGGAAATGCAGGGCCAGGACAAGAGCATCTGACGGTCCTGAAGCACCTGTACCGCTATCTCACAACAACCAAGTCAATGGGTCTGCTCCTGGGAGGCAAATACAAACCCCATGACCTGGGCCCCATCGCCTACGCCGACGCTTCGTACGCCGACGATCTGGCCACCCGCCACTCCACAGGGGGCCACGTCGTGTTCTTTGCTGGCGGACCGGTGTTTTGGAAGACCAGGAAGCAGACCTTCGTGGCGCTCAGCACCACAGAGGCGGAGTTCTGCAACCTCACACCAGCCGCCAAGTCAGTTCAATGGGTGGCTGAGATTGTCAAGGAGCTTGGAATTGCAGTGAAGGCCCCCATCGTGGTATTCACTGACAGCGCCAACGCCAGAATTCACGTACTGAATCCCCAGAAAGCTGCTCGCACGCGGTGTATCGACATCAGGTACAAATGGATCGTTGAACAGACCAGGAATGGCCTCTTCGAGATCAAGTACGTCAAGGGGGAGGAGATGATCGCAGATGGGCTCACGAAGCCGCTCCTGCGCGAGAAGCACGAGAAATTCGTCAAGCTGCTGGGAATGGCCTCCATCGCGGTGCCCTGGCTCAATTGAACCGGCACGACTGCAGGGGGTGGAACAGCGACAGGAAAAGCGCAGAAACGCGCAGAAAAGGCAGAAAAAGGGGTCTGGAAGTGGGAAAACACCATGAGAAAGATCACCACCATAGAAAACAACAGAAATAGCGGCTTCACTTGCAAGCTGGTCTGAGGGGGTGTGTGGTGGGGTCCACCGGCCACTTCGTGGCCTGTGCTCCAGCCCAGCGCTCCAGATAGTCCATAGATCCAGGGTCGCAGGCAGAGATCTTTTCTGCCTCGACACCACCAGCAATCTTCGTTTTCCACGTATCTTGTGCCTCTTGAGTGTGCCACACAAAGTCGTCATGAAGTGTTGCATTCGGGTGTTTGCTGAGGCGCGAGGGCTTTTTCGTGACGCAGACGGCGGCGTCGAGATATGCCAGTCTCTCTTCAACTGTTGCCGTGCTCCATCCCTTTCGGAGACGGGGAGACGAGCATGTCTGACGGGCGGCGATGCTGGTGCTGGACGGAAGCGCCGAGGCAACTCCGGCCAACAGGGTGGTAAACTGAAAGAACAACATGGCCAAGATCGTATGTCAGCTCTTGAAGCAAGGACTGCAGACTGATATCGGCAACTCTTCTCCTTGGCCGTGTCGAGAGCGGGCGGCCTATCTTCTTAAATAGATAAACAGCAAGGCAGATTAAGGTCTTTGAACATTCGAAATAGTGAGAGCTTCGTGGCTCTTACAATATTACCTTCTTCTCGAAGGTTTAATGGGGTTTATGCGGAACGGCAGCGGCAGCGCTGGGGTCAGCCTAGCCAAGTCTGGAAACCAGGGAAACCGAGGAGGATTCAAAGGGAGCCAAAAAACGGGTCAGGGGCCAGACACGGGTCAAGACCAGCGGACGGGACGAAAGATAAGATCTCACGTCATCTTGGTTGACTTGACAATCCATGTCCTCGGATTTGGGGGGCAAAGACTCATCGTCACCTGTCGACAAAAGAAAAACCAGCCTGATGCTTGAACGGAGAGGGAGCATGTGGAAAAATAAGCAGATGGTTCAAGGACAACCAGAGACCTTCTCCAAAATGAAGACTTCAAGTTCACCTTGGTACGTACGTATACAGGGGGGTTTTGCGGCTCTGTACTTTGATGCCCGATGGAGTGACCAATTCTGTGCCCGTTATTTGTAGAATCTCGAGTATTTGCATGAATTTTGTCGACCGCCCAGGCGCTTGTCAACCTTGGTGGGTGCGGCACAGCATCTTCCTCTGGACTCAGCCCCCCCACGCTGCCCAATAAGCTCCGAGTACCAGACAGGAGTTGCCTCGACTAGGAAATGCACCACTATCCTCAGCTGCTTTCGGTCCGAAAGTATTGAGAAGACGCAGCACCCCGTGCCGCGGAGCGCGAGGTTTTCGTAAGTAAAATTCTTTTGTCCTGGGTTATGGAGGAGGTCCAGATGGCGGCTGTGGTGGGAGGACTGAGATGGTGGGGTGGGGTGGGCGCCATAGACGCGTGGCGGGCCCTCACACCCAATCGCTAAACAGCCCAACCAGGAGCGAGCCGAACGACCGGGGCATCTCCCGTGACGTTTTCGGGACGTTTTCGGAGGTTTCCGGCATGTTTCCGTGACGGTTCCGGAACGGCAGGAGTCATGGTGGCATGGCTCCATAGATAATCCTAACCCTGGGGCGTGCCCCATTACCTGCCACTCCTGTATTCTATGGTCAACCTACCCCGCCTGGCAACATGACGTAAACAGAACTCTATTCTCTATTTCTGCGCCACCTAGCCTCCCTGCTGCTCGCATCTCCATCGCCGGATCGTCTGATCGGACAGAAAGTCCAGCTTCTGGATCGCCTCCATCATCTCCAGGCTTGGCTCGACGGATACAAAGTCATCCACAACAATGGGCTTGATAAGCCGAATGCTCTGTAACGACTTGGCCCGTGAGAGCTGCACATACAAGCTAACAAAGCTCCCTATCCTATTCCTGCCTTGATTGTAATACAACCCCAGGGCAACATTCGACAGGCTCTTACTCTGAGACTTGTAATCAGTAAGGCAAAACCCTGTAGTGCAAGGCAGGCCCATCTCTGATAATGGATGCCGTCGATGGTGAAATCGGCCTTTTGAGGAAGGTTCAGTATGGTACCTGGAGGAATGTTTGGGAAGCCGAAGCCCGCCGTGACGCTAGACTCGAGGATGATCCCCAGTGGCTTGCCTACTGTGACGGCTGGGCGAACAATGGATACACAACCCCACTGCACCAGCTTCCAAAAGGACTGCCAGAATTCCAAGTCGAAGACTGGAGTTCTGGGTTGCTGATGGGGGAATCTCAGGTGTGATTCAGATACATATGTAACGGTCCAAGGTAGTATTATTGCAACTAGCTGGGGCGACTCTACGAGTACGCAGAACTGAAGAGGAAGGAAAAGAATGCGAGAGATGCCCGCAGGCGCGGGATCTCTAAATACATGGCGTGCCTCTCTGTTCAGAGAGAGAAGAGTGTGGTGGAAGATTCCACGTGCTTCCAGCGTGTGGTCCGTGACCTTTTGGGAATAGCTTCAATCGAGGCCCACTGGCCCCCATGCTGGCCGAGGGTTGCCGAGGCCGTCGCAGGGCCTAGCCCGTTACACAATAGACTGTGGAAGGATGATGCCAAAAGAGAGGCTATTCCGAGAGTGGAATCGCCAAGGCAAATCTGTGGGTGTGGGCGCCGGAGCACAGGCCACACCGCACAGACCCCGCGCACGTGAGTAGGGCGTGGGCCATCCTCTATCTAATCTGTGCTATCTTATCTAGAGGCCGGCGCATTCCGGCATCACACCCCAATCTGCTCCTTGAACCGTACAAAGTCCTGCTGTCCCAGCGCCTTGGTGAGGCCATCCGCAACCATCTCCTTGGAGGGGGTATACCTCACGCTGATCTGCCCTTGTTAGTGTTTCTCACGCAGCCAGTGGTTGTGTATGTCGACGTCCCTCAGCTTGGTCTGCAGGGTGGCGATTTCTTTGGTGACTAGGCCGATTGTCTGCTGATTGTCACAGAGGAGCTGCACAGCTTCGTCGTCCATCTCCACACCTAACTCGCGGATCAGTCGGCGGGCAAAGAGACCCTCCTTGGCCGCCTGCGCGAGGGCAAGGAGCTCTGCTTCTGTGGTGGACGTGGTGACAGTGTCTTGCTTGCTGGCCTTCCAGCCGGTCGTACTGCCGAGGAACTGTATAGCAAAACCTTGAGAGCTCTTGCGGTCCTCGGTGTTGTCGGCGAACGAGGCGTCGCTGGAGACCAAGAGTTGATCCCCACCCCCCATCCGGAGGGCGTAGTTGGCGGTGCGAATAAGGTACTCAATCACTCGGTCCGCCGCGCGGTGGTGCTCATCGCTTGGGTTGAGATTGAGCCTTGTGAGGCGTGACACGGCAAAGGCGACGTCTGGTCTGGTGATAACAGCGGCGTAGAGCAGCGTTCCGGTCTTGCGCTGATAGAGCTGTACGGACGTTGGGCCGGCGTCAGTCTCACTGGCTTTGAGCTCCTGCTTGGTCATGGGGAAGGACCGCGGAATAGCTGGTGTTACGGCAGTGGGCATGCCTGACCACTACGTAACACAACCAAAAGGAAGGACGATGTGATGTCGAAACACCACCACCGCAGGTATGCTTAAGGAGAGGATGTCACGGCGAAGCCCGTGACAGCTGGAGTATTGAGGAGGGACCTCATCTTCTGGATGTAGTCGGACTGAGATAGGTAGATGGTCCGCGTGCTGCGGTCTCGCAAGATCCCCATCCCCAGGAACCACTGGAGCTCGTGGCCTCCTTGTAGGTTGTATTTGGCTTTGATCGTGGCCATGGCTTCGTCGGCCTCCTCCTTCTTTGCCGCGGGGTAGGCTACCACGATATCGTCCACGTAAAAGAAGACGATGACACCGTTGCGGAGCCAGCAACACGGCTCGTGGGGAACGGCTTGGAAGCCTGCGGCGCGGAGATTCTCCGTGAGGTGACGTTGCCAAAGAAGGGGAGACTCTCGGAGCCCATACAGGGCCTTCTTGAGGAGAAGGATCTCGCCGTCTTTCTGATACCCAGGGGGATTCTTCATGAACACCTCGTATGGCAGTTCCGCGTGAACAAAGGCGTTGACGACGTCCCACTGGATGAGTTCGAGGTCGAATCTTGCGGCGATAGCCATCACGGTGCGGAACGACTTTCCGGCGAGGGTTGTGTCACAGGCTTTGCCTGTGCCTTTATGTAGTCACGTAGTCACATGACCTTACGTCATGTGACCCCTCCATGGCACGCGCACTGGAGCATATCCCCAGTGCGCGCCTCGCCCTCTGGACTTTGTGCCCCTCGTGCAACTTCATATATCCTACCACATACCCAACGATCACCACTTGCGCCGTGATACTCTTGCACTCTTCGTGCAACCTTGTTGATAGCAACCGTAACATCCCAAGAGTGCCTGTCAGCCTGGGCTTGCCCCCCCCGGATGGCCACACGGATGGGCAGCCTCACAAGGCCTGGAGAGCGCTGTGGAGGTGCACACCCGTGACACTGTCTATCGATAGGAACTGATCGCTTCCTCTCTCCCTCCACCAATCAAATGGTGGAAATCTACGGAATTAACTACTGCTCTTCGGGATGCGGTGGTAAATTCGCCAGGAGCGGGAGAGAGGCGGGAAGCGCCCCGGAGCTTGCGGAGGGGCCGTCGCTAACCACCGAACGAAGCGACGTAATCGAATTTTACTTCCCTCATAGTCCGTGCATCCTGATCTCAACTGTCGGACCGGGACCCACAATCGCTGACCAATCGTTAGGCGCCACAGTCATTGTGCAACCTCCACGGGCAGGCAGCAGGCAACGTCAAATAAGAGCCAGGTTCACTCCTCCAGAAGGCAAGGTTGGCAACACCCTCGTAGCAACAGTTGGGCATCATTAACACCCAACACAATCCATCAATACCAAGCACACAAATAGTTGGTTTCTTCCGCTCCTTGCGGCCAGTTGGTTTACCATGACACTACCTTCTGTCTCCCTCTTCTCTTTCTTCCAAGACGCTCTCCTTCGAGTGACGTCGAAACTCGTCTGGGGGCCCTCGACAGATCCCAACAAGCTTGCCCCCCCGATGGCTCAATACCCTCCCGCCCAAGAATGGCCGGACTGGTGCCGGGTGTCTTGTCATGGGCCGCACCTCGTCAAGGTGGCCTTTCTTGATTCCCTCCCCTGGTTCATACGGAACGGCTCGTCGATTCTCGATCAGGTCGACAATATCCGTCTGCGACGACTCTCGCATTACAAGTGCTGCACCGACTGGAACCACGAGTTTGTCCGGGCCGACCTTGTCGACAAGGAGAGCAACAAGCCGCTGGTTATGGTATGGGAGCGCGACCTCCCCCTGACCGGTGCCAAGGCCGAGAAGCAACGCGGACTAAGGGTCAAGTCTGGGCTCCCTTGTCAGTCGATTGACAGAGTGACGTATATCACAGAGGACGACTTTTCGGACTTTGTCAAGTCGAAGGGGGCCTATCCTTTGAGGTACATGGTTCTATCTTGTGGCTATCTACCGCCTTAATCATCTCTACTAACTCAATGTTGCTGCTGGTAGGACCGCGGATTTTCCCACCTCTGGCCCGAATATTCTGCAGCTAGCCTCCGTACTCGAGACACATAGTCTGAGTTTCCCGACGTACCATGTCTATTCGACCATGTGTTATTGGTACGCCGACTCCACCTTTGAAGTTCTTGCTGAGATTGGCAAGGCGAATGTGTGTGTGGAAGGCAAAGCAGCGCAGAAAAAGGGCGTCTGGAGTTGGCTTAATGTCGACTGCGTCGCATATCGCGGCGTTACCCGGAGGTCGTTGCATGATGATGCCTACCGGCAACAGCTGGTAGAGATGCAAGGGAGCTCGTCGCCAAGTACGAAGGTACGCAGAAGAAAGCGTGGAGCCAAGAGGAACTGGCGCGACTCCCAGGGGAGGAACGCCAGGCCGTCGAACAGAACGGCTGGAACGTGGCTCAGTTCCTCCACATGATCCAGGACATGCCCACACACCAGAAGCTGTTGGACGGTAGCACCGCCCGGGCGAGAGAGGTTCGGGAGCTTCTCGAAAAGGTAGGTTGAACCCAAACCGTACTGCGGTTTTGCCGATCACCCCCTGCAGCCTACCCCATGCTAACCTCGGCTTCCACGTAGATTCAATTCGGCCAGGAGGAACAAGAAGCCACGACGAAACGCGAGGCGGAAGCCAAACAATGCGCGGAGATGGAACGAGTTCTGGCAGAGCAAGAGGACAAGTGGAGGCGCGCAATATCCGAAGCTAGAGAGCGTCTGGAGCGGGTTCTGCAAGAGCGGGAGCAGGAGCGGGCCCGGGCTGATCTGGCAGAAAGGCGGGCTGAGCAAGAGCGGGAGAGGGCCGATAAACTTGCGATGGAAATCGTCAAACTGAAACAGCGATTTGGCGGCTGAAGGCTCATCTCACGTTTGCCCTTTCTGTCGCGCTATAGGGCTTAAGCTTAGGGTTTGCTAGGTGCTGCTTTGCTTACTTTGTAGCTGAGCTTAGAGTAGTCTCTGTGAGGGAGAACAGTCAATAACAGTGGATTGCAGTGAGTCCAGATACTGAAGCTATCTCTGAAGATCTAAAGCTGAAGAGAAGAGAGAGTGGGAGCGGGGCTCGCGGAGTGCGCGAGCCATAAGTGGGGTGGTGCGACACAAAGAACGCCAGGTCAGGTGACCAGGCGATCAGGTGACCTGCAACGGCTCCATGGGGCGCGCAGGCGCACCAGGAGGCCAGGCACGTGACAACCCCCCCCCCTCCGCTCGAGGCTCGCCCGCGAGTCTCGGAAAAAGAAGGAAAAAATTCGGCCCAAACTGGTCCCCACAGTCCACAATTCCGTCCGTCGTGATCCTTCACTTCTTGCGCGTTGACCTCTTCAACGGCACGCCGGCGGCCTCCGCCTTCTCATCATCTGGGTGATCCTCCGCGAAATCATCGTTCTCCGCCGCCTCCAGCCATTGCTTCAGCCTCACCGGAGGACCTGCCTGGTCAGGGTTGGCGTCGTGGTATTCCTTGAGCTTGGTTGCTGCGTTCTTGAGATCGCTGGCTGGGTACCACGTATCATCGTGGTCGTACCCTCTCCAGGCAACCTGGTACTGGAGCTTCTTCCTGTTGATTCTCGAGGACAGGACCCTGTCTACCACGTATTCCTTCTCGCCGTCCTCCTGTAGAATCTCCCCTTCAGGGTTTTCCGCGGCTTGGCCCGGCAACGGGTTGTCCGGGAATCGCCTTAAGCGATCCGCGTGGAAGGTGTCGGTCCCTTTGTGGCCTGGGGGCATCAGCAGCCGGAACGTCGAGTCGTTTGTCTTCTCCAAGATCTCGAACCATCGCCTCGTGAGTGGGTAGTCCAACTTCTGACTCGGCCGGCCTGTCAATTCACTCTGTTTGACAATGAAGACTTTGTCGCCGACGCCGAAGTCTGGCTCGCGGCGGTACTTGTTGGCTTGCTTTGTCTGGGCTGCTTGAGCTTTCGAGATCAAGCTCCTTGCGTAGTCGACGTATCCTTGTATTCGCTCGGCGTTCTCTTGCGCTTGCTGTCGGCTGACCTTCTCGTACGGAGGCAACGGCTGGGACAAGTCCGTCCTGTCTTGCCAGTTGAAAGTCAGTGGCATGGGGTAGCCCATCATCACTTCGTGCGGCTCCACGCCAGTCGAGTCGTGTGGCATGCTCCATTGCGCGGCGTCGAGGGCTGGAATGGCGTCCGACCAGTTGTCCTGGTAGTGGTTGACAAACGGCCTGAGTCTCTGGTTAATCCATTCGTTGTAGTTCTTGACTTGGCCCGCGGTCTGGGAGTGGCCTGCCGACGCGAGCTTCCACGAGATGCCCAGGATCTTGGACATCTCGTCCGTGAAGTCGGCAATAAACTGTGGGCCTCGGTCCGAGATGATCTCCTCTGGGAGACCGAACACGCGGTATGGTCCTTCATATTACAGCTTCGCAGCCGACTTTGCGGTTGTCTCCGACGAACAAGGGATGCTCCACGATCCTTTTGTCTGCCGGTCGATCATGACGAACAAGTTATCGAATCCCTTGCGGTCCTTTGGCATCTTGTTGAAATCCACCACCAGGCGGCGCCAGCCTCTCAGGGGTGGGGGGATCGGCTTCAACAGTCCGGGTGTCTTTTCTCGGGGTGCTTTCGCAGGGCGACAGTCCATACAGTTGTCGACGTACTGGTCGAAGTCCTTGACGAGGCCCGGCCACCAGTATCGGTCTCGCAACATGCAGCTCGTCTTGCTCCTTCCGGGGTGGGCCGTTGTCAGCCTGCCGTGGGCCTCGCGAATCAACTTGGTGCGGAGGAGATCGACGTCAGGAACGACCAGCTTGCCAAACCTTGTCAGAAGGCAGTTGGTGATGTGGAAGGTGTCATCTCCACGGCGAGCCCTCTCGCGGAACTCTTCCAGGCTCTCGTCTCTTCGGTTGGCTTCAAGGATTTGGTCCATCAGCAAGACACCAGAAGCCTCGGCCGGCTCGGCGTCGTCTCCGAGGATACAGATCATGGGCGTGGTGTCGACTGGATTGGCAGCATCTGCCGTGATATGCTTGTCCTCCTCCCCCGGCTCAGAGATCTGCCGGAAGATCTGAATCGTGCGGTGCGCTTCCTTCCGAGCCTTCAAGGTCTTAAGGTCCTCGGATTTCCGCGTCAGAGCGTCGGCAGCGACGTTGTCGCGGCCCGGACGGTATGTGATGGTGAAGTTGTATTGGGACATCAACTCCGCCCATCCTGCCTGCCTAACATTGAGCAGTCTCTTTGTAGAGAAGTACTTCAGCGCCTCATGGTCCGTGATCATGGAGAAGGGGAGTTTCAGTCCCACCAGCTCCGAGCGCCAGTAGACCAAGGCTCGTATAACTACGAGGAGCTCCTTGTCATGGATGGGGTAGTTCATCTCGGCGCCGTGCATGGTCTCTGAGAAGTAGGAGACCGGGTGCCACTCACCATCCACCAGTTGAGAGAGTACTCCGGCGACAACGCCATCCGAGGAGTCTGTCTCGACTCTTGTTTCGCGATCGTGATGGAAGTGCGTCAAGACTGGCGCGGTAAGCAAGCGGACCTTGAGTTCCTCGAACGCGGTCTGGCACTTGGTGGTCCAGCTGAAGGCTTCGCCTTTCCTTGTCAAGTTATTTAGTGGCCTCGCCACTCTTCCGTAGTCCTTCACGAATCGTCGATAGAAGTTGCAGAATCCGAGGAAAGACTGGACGCCTCGGACGGACTCGGGCGTCTTCCAGTCCTCGACAGCCTCAATCTTCTGGGGGTCGACTTTCAGGCCGTCGGTACCGACAATGAATCCCAGGTACTTGGTGTTCTCGACGTGGAACTCGCACTTGTCAATGTCGGCCTGTAGACCGGCCTCTCGCAGCTTGGCGAGGATCTTCTTGACGTGGATCTTGTGCTCGTCCAAGTTGTCGGAGTAGATGAGGATGTCGTCGATGTACGCGCTCGCGAACTGATCGAGGTACCCCATCAGGATCTCGTTGATGAACCGCTGAAAGGTTGCCGGCCCATTGGTGAGACCAAACGGCAGTACTTTGTATTTATACGCGCCGTATCTTGTCCGGAAAGTCGTCAGGTCGATCGCATCTGGCTCGAGGCGGATCTTGTGGAACGCCTGGCGGATGTCGATCTTGGTGAAGATCTTCGCTTTGGCCAACTTCGACAGGGTCTCGTCGATCAAGGGTAGCGGATACTGGTCCTTCTTGGTGATGGCGTTCAGCTTGCGGTAGTCGACGCAGAACCGGAGTCCTCCGTTTGCCTTCGGAGCGAATAGGATCGGTGCCGCCCAGGGGGCGTCGCTGCTCTCGATGAAACCCTTGCGCAGGTTCTCTGTGATGTATTTTCTGCAGGCTTCCAACTCGTCAGCGGTCATTCGGTACAGCGGACTAAATCCCAAGTCTTCCGGCCTTGAGCCCTCGAGGAGCTCGATCTTGTGGTTGTGCCGAGGGCGGAAGGATGAGAGCTGGTCGGATTCGGCTTTGCTGAACACGTCCAGGTATTCGTGGTATTCTGGTGGCACTTGTCGCAAGACTTTCTGTCTCAACTCCTCCTCATCGTCTTGTAGATCCTTGTGACGCTCCTCCTGCTCCGGTGGTGCCCCGTTGTCATGGACGTCTCGCTCCATCCGATCGAGCTCTTGGTCGACGGGGGAACGCGACGCTTCTCGGCGGGGGGGTGACCTCTGCAGGATCTGCAAGGGGCGCCACGGCTTGTGTTCCGACGGTGGGGCTAAAGCCTTGGGCGTTGATGCTTGTGCAGTAGTCCTTTTTGATAGTGGTGCAGTAGTCCCCATCTTAGTGGTGCAGTAGTCCTTTCGGGGTTAGGGTTATATATGGGGAGGGGGTGCCAGCCCGAGAGGTTGCCGCCAACGGCAAATACAACAACCAAGACAGCGATCAAGACAACAGCCAAGACAGCGATCAAGACAACAACCAAGACAACTGCCACAACAGCGATCCAGACAACCCACAGCGGAATAGACAGCCAAACAAGGCGCAGTCCTACAGGCAAGATTCAGACATGTATATTCCTAACAAAACACACACAAACTATATGTTCGCGCGCGATCTTAACGACGCAACACCTTCTCTTGTTGACTCACCCAGACTCACTCCTTCCGCGCCTCGGCCGCCTTGTTGGTCAACTTGACCTGCCGGCCAGACCTCGTCGTCTGGCCAGTCGTGCCCCCTGCCACCAGCGTGCCCCCTGCCACCTGCGTGCCAACTGCTCCCTGTGTGCCAACTGCTCCGTGTAAGGCCATTCCCACCCCAACAACGGCGGCAGGGGGGGCTTCCTTTGGTATTGCGCGCTGGCGCTTCGGCTTCGGCTCCGGCGCAGCCATAGCAACAATCTATTGATTCTTGGGGGGGCGGCCCCGCTTCCTCTGCTGCGCCGGCGCCTCAATAGCGGTGGCTCCTTGTTCTTTGGGGGTCGGCCTCGTCTCTTCGGAGCCGGCGCCGGTGGCTCGACGGCGGTCTGCCCTCGTGGGGAATCATCTCGTGGTGCTTCCTCTCGTGCCTTGGGGGCGGCGGCGGCGGCTGGTGAGTGGCCTAGTCGCTCTGGGGACCGTCGAGGGGCGCCAAAGCCAAGCAGTCGGCCCGCCCTCTTCCGTGGTACCATCACCAGTCGCGCCCTCTCCTGTGGAGCCTTATCTGCCTCGTCCCCCTCCAACTCCCACTGCGAGAGGCGCCGGCGGATACCGTCGCTCATTCTCGGCGCCGAACCTTGAGGTGGCCCTGGCTTTGTCCGCTTTCGGCGGGGCGGCCGCGAGGGGGTCTGTTGCGAGGGGGTCTTCGGCGTTGAACGGCGCCGAGGGGTCTCTGCCTCCGTCGCTTGCGGAATAGCGAAACCCCTGGTCAACGGGGCCCGTGGTTGGTTTCTGGGCCTGCCTTTGGGTATGGCCATCTTTGGGTCTCTGATCCGAAGGTAGGCATCTTCGAGGTGGAGAGGCCTTGCAAGATACCAGTGTGGGTGGATGTCGCGGAGGTGAAAGGTCTCTTTGTCCCCCTCCTTTCTTGTCCTGTTTTGTACTAACAATTGGTATATCTTGTGACGGCAAGGAATACCAAACTGCAGCCCAACAGTACAAGAGTCGTCGTCGCAAGCTGGCAGGGGTGTAACCTTTCTCCTTGGCTGATGCTCCTCCGCAGGCAACACCGCCACCGCGTGTATATACTCGCTGTTGATGAGATCCAAGCCTTTGTACGAGAGCGTTGTCGACAGTGGACCGAACCACTTCCGGCCGAGATATCGTATCTTCGTCTTCATATTCTGATAGCTCGTGAGCTCCTTGAACTCCTTGCGCTGATTCATGTGCATCTCGTGGAGCGTTTTGGCGAGACGGAAGAGGTCTGAACGATCTGTGAGAAGATAGCTCTTGGTCGTGAGGTTCGTGGATTCGACTGGTGATGCGGCCTTGTAGCCAAAGTTGCGGTATTTCTTGGTATAGCAATGGGCCCACTGCTCACGGAGAGGAAGCCACTGTTTATTGAGATAGCGACAGATGGCTGGTTGGTCCTCGAACTCCTTCTTCAACGCCTCCTAAGCGCCAAAGAAAGACGGCTCGTCCACAGCGTATACCATCAACTGGAACATATCGTGGACCCCCTGGGCATCGTGAGATATCTTCCGAGGCGGCCCCGGAACGGCGGAAAAACCAGAGCTATCTCGCTTGTGATGCGGACCGTGTCGACTACCGGCCGGGAGCGGTCAGAGTCAAAAATGGTGAACGTCCCCTTTACCGGTGTGGCGAAAGAGAAAAGCCACGTTTGCCAAGGGTCCGCTTCCGTCGAGAAGCGGGACCGGGTGACGCGGACCGGGGCACGTCCGGTCGACCGCTCCGCCTCTCCGGGGAGGAGGGTCTCGGTGAGGGAGAGCCCCTCGAGCGTCATCGCCGTGCGAGGGACTCGCGAGACCACGTATGTAAACCACTTTGTCGATGGTTCGAAGCGCATGTTGGGCACCTTGGCGTCCAGTACTTTGGTTCTGGCCGGCGGGGTAAAGAGGAAACCCCAGCCGCCGGCGGTTCGGAACACCGACCTGACGTCGGTGTTTGCGAGTTTGAGCTTCTGGATGACCAACAGTCGGCACTCCGAGGGGGACAGCTCGCGAATGGGGTCGCCGGGCGTGGCGCGCAGGAAGACGCGTTCGTCTCTGGGTGGCGGCTTGGGCTTGGTCGTGGCCTTCCCTGAGAGGCTGGCTTCCTGACCAACCACCTTTGCGTAGGTGGGGGGTGGCGAGGTTGGGCTGGGGGTCCGAGAAGAGGGGGGAGCGGAGTCTGCCTGACCAAAGTCCGGGCTCGGGGCCTTCCCCTTTCCTTTTGCGGCCGTGTTCCACGCTGGCTTGTCGTTCTTCGCGGGTTGGGGGCCTTGGGAGGGGCCTTTGGGCGTGGGAGGTGGAGGATGAGACGAGCCCGAGGGGTCGGTCAGTCGTTCGATGGTGGCCATTACGGCCCTGAGGCAGACGGACTGCCACTTTTTGTCGTGGGGGGAGGGAGTTGGGACGGCAGCGATGGCGTTATCAAATGCTTTGGCGATGGACTCCACCGTTCGCCACATTGCGTCCGCGTCAGCGGATCGCGACGCGCGAAGGGCGGCGAGGAGGTCGGAAGCACCCATGTTGGAGGATGGGCGAGGAGTTTGATGAGGTCGAGGAGGGTGAGGGGCAGGAAGGCTCCGGAAAGCCCGCCAAGAGCGTGGGAAAGTGGTGACGTTCGCGATGGTGTTGAGAGTTTTGTAAATCAGAGTTCCTGATTGGCCGGAGCTTCTCAGGAAAAAGAATACAAGGAAGAGCCTGTCCTCTGCCACTTCAGTGCACGCAGCAGTCGCAAGTGGGTCTGTGCGACCGCCCTATCTAATCTAATCGATGCTGAGATAAGGATGTGTTGAACGAGACGGACCCTCTTGGCACGGCGTGTGGCCAATCGCCTAGATTACCCTCCTGTAACTAGCGTTCCAGGGCGCCTTGGCGCCCTGGGAGGGGGTATCTGGCGCCGCCCCTCTCTGGCGGTCCCACGGATCTCGCCCCTCCAGAACACTCAATTCTACGTACACTTCTGCCCCAATCTGCGTGGATCAATTCAACAGGATGCCTCTTCATGAAAAATCCGGCATCACGCTTATCGACTGCAGGTTCGGGAGCATTTCGACCGCCTATTGGTTAGTAGTTCCATTCTCAACCAACAAGTAGTATCCATGTTTCAGCAATGCAGAGGCGCAGCGCTTCGGTGCAGGGTTTACTCGGCGGCTAATCAAGGGCGGCGAGTGGAAAGATATTATTACATTGAGGTTCGTTGAGGGATTTTCCGTGTTACCTATACGCAATGCCATGTAACATGGGGGCCAGAGAAGTTCGCATGACTGGCATGGAGAGAGAGACAAATGTACGCCAGCAAAGTTCCAATCGCTGGGATTAAAAGCAGCCGACCGACATAAAGCAAAATGTTATGTGACGGAGGGGCTATAGAAGTCCCGATGACGTGCGAGGACGGATGAGAGAGAGGGATATCAATCTATATCTATACGTTCACCGGTCTTCCACTTCCCCTACCTTCATTGCCCTCTTATCCTTGTCGCAACCCCCCGGCTTTCCTTACACCAAGCCTGACAATCGTCCACTGTCATCACCCTGTTAACTTGTCCCGGTAGGTAACCCGAAAGGAAGTTGGTTGATAGACATTGACAAATGTGGCACAATTCTAGACAATGATGGCGAGCCTTTTGAACCAGATAATCCAACCCAACACCGGGGCTGATGCTGTCCTTGCGGACACCAAGGACAGCACGTACCCAGGTACAACGTTTGGCAACGGCGGCGGCATCCTTTGCCTCGGACCATTCCGCACGGGTACATTTTCGATGACAAAGGCACTCAACATCCTTGGCGTCGACCGCGTGCTCCACGGACGGCACATGTCAGGATGGGCAAAGGAAAACCCGCTGCTATTGCAGCAATGGGCGCGCGCAGCATGGGCCAACCTCCCCTACATGCGCGTCCTTTACCCTCACCGTCCCCCGGGATGGCTGAAGCCGGAATTCACATCCGATACGACGTCATTTACCCGGGAAGAATGGGACGTATTGCTCGCCGACTACCACAGCGTGGCGGACGTGGCATGCTTGTATCCGGAATCGCTCATCAAGGCTTATCCGCGCGCCAAGGTCATCCTGTGTCACCGCGATCCGGACAAGTGGGCCGCCAGCATTGACACCACTTTGGTACAACTGGTTACGGGATGGGCCGGGACGCTGGTGCGCAGGTTTGCCGAGCCCCTCACGGGTACCTTTGGCATCACCATGAGGTGGGATGTACTGAGGGCTTGGTTCGAGGTCGGGACAGTGAGGGAGATGCGGGCGGTCTACAGAGACAAGTTTAAGGCACATTATGCGGCTATTAGAGCCATGGTGCCGCCGGAGCAGCTGCTGGAGTACGGCCTCGGCGATGGATGGGGTCCTTTGTGTGAGTTTCTGGGTACGACTGAGCCAGGCCCGAGTGTGCCATTTCCAAGGGTGAATGATGGGAAGACCCTGAGACGCTCGTTGAGACTCGGCATGGCAACTACCGTGGGGAACGCTCTGTGGATGCTGCTGAAGTTACCAGCCATGTTCGCGGGTCTGTGGCTTTTGATTTGGGCAGGCCGGTACAGTGAGTTCTGGAAGACCTAGTATTGTAAGTTGAATGGACTTACATTACCCTTGCCTCAGCGGAAGATGCCCACGTTTATCAACGACGAGAGCCTCATGTCCTCTTGATCCTGTGCTTCCTGCCCGGCACATAGCCCAGGCATCTAAGCCTGTTGGTTCTCGCCCTGCTGAACAGTGAGATGTGACATGTCCAAGTTAGATCAAGACTTGAAGATGTGTCGGAGAGAGGAAGAGAGTCTCGGAGGAGGAGAGAGATGTGTTAACTACCGCCATAAGTGCCATAGCTGTGACGGATCTCGCAAACGACACGCAACCCAAATGTGAAAACCTTCCAAAAGGATTGTCAAGATTCTAAGTCGAAGACTCCGGACTCTTGGTTGCGTATATGAACCGTTCACGACTGCCGTAGCCGTGACATGTACATCCATCAACGACGCCCACTTTAACCACTACAACCCTACCTCATGCACATTATATCACGGCGCAATGGTCTGTCCTTGGGGGTAAGGTATGATGTTTGTTGTTCCACGAGGGGTGGAAGAACTCTGGGGGCCGAGGCCCGCGAGGTAGGCTCGCGGCTGCGGGGTCCCAGAGGGTCACATGACCTCGTGGCTATCTCTCTATCTACACGTGACTATGGACATGACTAGGAGCAGGCGAAGCCTGTGACACTACCTCCCGCTCCTCCGGCAATTGCGCGCAATACGCAGTATACAGCGCAATTAAATGCGTCTTCCTTCCTGGTCCGCAAAACGTGCGGATCTCCGTGGCGGCGCGGGGGCCGTGGTTCCTTCTTGGTCTGCAAAACGTACTGACTTCCCTGGTTTCGGCGCGGGGGCCGGGGTTGAGGGGTGTGCCGGTGGGGGGGGTGGCGCCGGGGAGGGCGGCACCGGGGATGGCCTCTTGGGCTTCTTGAGCCAGGCCGGGGGGTTGCCTTTGTCGGGGTTGGCGCTGTGGAATTCCCAGAGGTCGTCGTCGCAACCTCTCAGGTCGCTTGCGGGTTGCCACGTTGGCTGGTCGTGGCCGGCCCACTTGACAAGGTAGTTCCAGCGGCCGTTACTGGCTTTTCCGTAGTCGAGGATCTTCTCGAAGGCGTATTGATGCTCTTCCTCGAAGCCGTCGGTCCGTACCATCTCGCGGCCGTGATTGGCCCTGACGTTCCGTTCGGTGGCTTCCTGGCCGGGGATGCCCGCTTCGGGGTCCCATCGGCGGACGAGGCTGGCGTGGAAGGTGTTGTTTGCCTTCATGTTGGCGGGTAGGCGGAGTTGTACCGCGTGTGATGATGCCTTTGTGATCTCGAAGGGGCCCTCCCAGCGGGGGGCCAGTTTCTCCGAGGGTCTGCCGGTGGAGATGTTCCTTGTGTCGAGCATCACTTGTTGGCCGGCGTTGTACTTGGGGGCGTCGCTTCGCTTGGTGTTGGCGTTGGTCTCATATCTATCCTGAGCTTGCCTGGAGAGGGTGTTGACCTGGGTGAGCACGGCGCGGAAGCGGTCGGCGATTGCCGAGGCTCTGAAGAATTCGGTGCGTTGGTGGGCAGAGTAATCCGGTGGGCAGGGGGTGGCCGGCTCGACGCCGACTCGGGGGTCGAATCCGTAATTTGCGTAAAAGGGGCTCACCCCTGTTGTCTCGGATATGGCGTTGTTGCCGGCGAATTCGGCGAGGGGAAGCCAATCGGCCCAGTCCTCTTGGGTCCATGAGACGTAGGCGCGGAGGTATTTTTCCAGTTCGGCGTTGATTCTTTCGGTTTGGCCGTTTGTCTGGGGGTGGAAGGCGGAGGAGGGGCGGAGCGTGATACCGAGTCGGGCGGAGAGGGCGCGCCAGAACGCCGAGACGAATTGACTGCCGCGGTCGGAGACAATGGTTTCTGGGCAGCCGTGGAGGCTGTAGACGCGGTGCAAAAACGCGTCCATCAGCTCGTCGGCTTCCAGGGTCTCTGTTGCGATAAAGTGGCGCATCTTGGTCAGGCGATCTACCACGACGGCCACGTGCTTGTATGTGCGGCCCCGCCTCGTGCAGGGCGGGAGTGGGGTGATGTAGTCGACGGAGATATCTCGCCAGGGGCTTAGGGGTAGGGGGAGTGGCTTGAGAAAGCCTACTGGTTTTGACCGTGAGGGCTTGGTTTTGGCGCAGAGTAGGCATCCCTTGCAGAACGCGCGGACTGCCGTTGCGAGCCCCGGCCACCAGTATCGGCGGTTCATGAGGTCCAGGGTCTTGGTGCGGCCGGGGTGGCCGGTGGGGGTTGATGCGTGGGTCCTGTAGATTAGCTGGAGTTGCAAGTCGAGGTCCTCGGGGTCGATGATCAGGCGGTCCCTGTAGTAGGCCTTGTCTTGTACCATTTTGCACTCGTTAAAGGGGATCCTGAGGAGGTCTTTCAGTGGGCTTGGCCAGCCGCGGGTATTGGCGGGGTCCCTCAGCGCGGCCGTTACCTCGTTGAGGAGGGTCGACTTCTCGTAGCTCTCGGAGACGAGGTCGTCAACGTGCTTGGAGGTGTCGAGCGCGTAGAGGCGCAACTGCACGTCGGGTGTGAGGAGGTTCTCGGGGTCGATCTCCGCGGCGGCGAGGGTGAGCTTCGCGCAGTCGTCGTACATGCTGGGGTCGAATCGGTCGGGGTTGATCAGCGGCCGGCGGCGCGCCCTCAGGCGGTCGTCGGTCTCGTCTGCGGGGACGTCCTCGGGTTTCCGGCTCAGGGCGTCCGGCATGGTGTTGAGCGTGCCGGGCCGGTATTTGATGCGAAAATTGAACCTTGTGAGAAACTCCGACCACCTCATGTGGCGGGGTGTGAGCTGTTTCGTCGAGGCGAACGTCTGTAGGTTCTTGTGATCGGTGACGATCTCGAAGGTATCGCGGGTTCCTTCCAGTTCTGGGCGCCATTCCTCCAGAGCCTTGATGATTGCCAGGAGCTCCTTGTCATAGATATCATAGTTACACTCCTGGGCTGAGTGCTTTGCCGAGAAGTAAGCGACTGGGTAAAGCTCGTCGTCGTCGTCGTATTGCAAGAGGGTGCCTCCCGTGCTCCAGTTTGAGGCGTCGACCTCAACGACGGTACGACGGTTCCAATCGTAGACTCGGAGTGCTGGGGCTGTTGAGAACGCTTCTTTTAAGGATTCGAAGGCTGCCTGGCATTCGTCTGACCAGTACCAGGTGCAGTCCTTCTTAGTGAGATCATGGAGGCATCTCGTGAGCCTGCTGAAGTTCCGGATAAAACGTCGGTAGAAGTTGGCGAACCCCAAAAATCGTTGGAGTTGCCGCCGTGTGGTTGGGCTTTCCCATGTGGTGATGGCCGCCACCTTCTCGGGGTCCATCTCAATTCCTCCAGGCGTGATGATGAGGCCGAGGTACTTGGTTCTGGTGACGCCGAACTCGCACTTTGCGAGGTCGATTTGGAGGCCGGCTTCCGCGAGGCGCTTGAGTACCTCCCGGACGTGCCTGGTATGGTCTTTGATGTTGTTTGAGTAGATGAGGATATCATCTAGGTAGGCGGTAGCGTACTCGTTAAGGATATCGTAGAGCGCGTCGTTGATGTATCTCTGGAAGGTTGCCGGGGCGCCGCACAGGCCGAACGGTGTGACGAGTGATTCGTAGAGGCCGAACCTTGTGATAAACGCGGTCTTCCATTCGTGGCCTGCGGCGATCCGGACCCTGTTAAACGCTGCAATAACGTCCAGCTTGGTGTAGACTTTCGCGTCACAAATAGCGTCCAGGGTCTCGCGGATCAATGGAAGGGGGTAGCGGTTCTTGATTGTGATGTTGTTGACACCGCGGTAGTCCTGGCAGATCCGGATGCCTCCCCCGGGCTTCCTTGCCAGGAGGAGGGGGGCTGCTGTACTTGAGATCGAGGCGCGGAGACTACCCTTGGCGAGGTTATCATCCAGCCACCTTTTCACGACGGCCAATTCCGTCGGGGACATGGGCCTGTTACGGCTGTAGGGGAGCGGGGCGCCGGGGAGGAGCTCGATCTTGTGGTCGTAGGAGCGATGGGGGGGGAGGTTCTCCGCTTCTTGGGGGCGAGCGACGTGGAGGAGGTCGTGGTACTCGGGGGGCATCTTTTGGCGGATCTCGTCGTCGGTAAGGGGGGGTTTATCCATTTTGGCGAAGAATTTGGCGGCGTCCTCGTCATTGATCCGGTCCAGGGTGATCGGATTGGCGAAGACGTAGTCGACGAAGTCGTGGCACTGCTCAGGGAGGGCGGCTTTCCAGTATCCGGTGTCGCGTTGACCTCGGAGTAGGTCGCGGAACGCGCCTTCGGTCAGGTCGGGGAGTGGGATTGATGGGCGTTCCTGGTCCTCTGCCTTGGTGACGGCGGCGTCAAGTTCTCCCATCGTGGTTCTCATGATCTGGACGCCCTCCTGGCGGGCCAGGAGGAAGAAGTTGGGGGCGCTGAGGAGTCTGATGTCTTTGGGGTCAATGGGGTCTTTGTCGCGGGTACCTTTCTTCACCAGGAAGCGGCGGACGGGGGCCATCCTCTTCGTGGGGACCCTCATCAGGCCGGCGCGCTTGGCTGGTTGGGGTCTCGGCGGGGGGGCTTGCGGGGGGGGGCGTGGATGGCGGGGTCGGGGAGGGGGCCTGTCGTCGGCGCCGTCTCTGCTTTGGTTGGGTGATGTGGCGGAGGTCGACTTCCCCGTGGTCGTCCTCCTCAGAGTCTTCCACGGAGGGGGGTTGGTAGTTCGATAGGGACTCGATTGCCTGTTGCCCGCGGTGCTGGGGTCTGGTGACGGTTGGGGTGTTGCCACCTTCGGCGTCGGGGACGCGGGGCACGAGGGTCTCGGCGCCTGGCGGAAGGCAGCGGGCGCCGCAGTTCTGGAACCGGAGGTCGAGGGTCTGCCAATCGACCAAGGGGTTATGTCTCTGCAGCCATGGAATCCCTAGGATCACTGGGTTCTCCTCGGCCAATGGCGTGATGAAGAGGGAGATGGTTTCCTTATGGGGTCCGATCTGGAGCTCGAGGGTAGCTGTCTCGCGGATCCAGTCGCGTAGTTGGCCGTCGGCGAGGTAGAGTGGTTGGGGGTGGGGGAGCGGTGTAGTCGGGATTCCGTGGGTCTTTGCAAAGGTACTGTCAAGGAACGCCTCGCCTGTGCAGCCTGAGTCGACCAGGCTGGCGCAGGGTAGTGTACGCTTGGAGAAGGAGAGCTGGCAGGATAGGAGAATTGACTTCTTTTGTTGCCCAAGGGCGCCAATCACGAGTCTATCTACTTTAATCCTCCATGCCTGTCCTTCCCCCTGTGCCCTCCTCGCGCGATTTAGCGGGGAGGGAGCTCTTTTCCCTGCTGGTTATCTGTGGCATAGTCGTCTTGGACCTCGCCCACGACGTAACCTTGGTTGTGGTCGTGGGGGGTGGCGTGGTAGGCGTACTGGGCCGGGGGGTAGTAGTGCTCGGAGTCTGTTGTCATGGAACGGACTTGCGCGCCGTACTGGGGACGGGGGGTATAGTTGTACTGCTGGGGGTACTGGGGGTACTGGGCTTGGCCGGGGTAGGGGGCGGGGGCGTTGTAGCCGCGACCGCCGCCGTTGTAGTCTCCGCGGGGGGCTTCGTAGCCGCCTCGTCCACCGCGTCCACCGCCGCGGGGGGCGCCGCGGGTGGACTGGGTGCCGCCGCCGCGGGTCAGGGCATTGGCGGCAGCGGCGCGGTGGGCCGGGGTGCAGTAGATGGCGATGTGGCCGGCGCCTCCGCATCTCTTGCAGAGGCCGTTGTCCATACGGTACTGGAGCTTGGCTGGCGACAGGCGGGTGCCGCCACCATTGCCGCCGTTGCCACCGACGCGAGCGGCGCTCAGGTCCATCGCGTCCGGGTCTTTCTTGGGGTTCGCGTTGTTGTTGTTGTTGCCCAAATTTCCGTTGTTGCTGCCGCTGCCGGTCTTGTTACCGTGGGACTTAGTGAGGAACTCGTCGTGTTCGATGTTCTTGGCGAGCGCGGAGATGAGCTTGAGCCAGCCGTTCCAGTCGCCTCTGGCTGGCTGGGGGATCTGGGTAATCGTGGCCTTTCTGATCCTGGCGTTGACCTTGTCCCTGAGGAAGCGGACTCGGGTGGCATCGTCAACGCCAGCGCGGTCGGCGAGTGAGACAAACTCTGTGATGAAATCGGTGTAGTTGGAGAAGTCGTCCTTCTGGACAAGCAGGTTGAGCTTCTTCTCCGCGTCGGCAGCGACGTCGAAGTTGCGATACGTGGCGTCGAGGGTTTCGAGGAGTGCTGTCACAGGCTTTGCCTGTGCCTTGTAATGTAGATAACGATAGCCAAGTAGTCACGTGACCGGAGCTCGGGCCAGCCCTCGAGAGCTTACCTCTCGGAGGGCCTCGGCCCCAGAGCTTTCCGGTCCCTCGCAGTACAACGCATATCCAACCTGACCCCTACCATGCGGCCGTGATAGTTTGTACTGCCGTTTCCTGCGGCTTGCGCAATTTCGAATAGCTGTCACGGCGCAGCCGTGCAACGACCACATGACAGATTAGATTAGATGGATTAGATAGGCAGTGGTGGAGCCGATGGGAAGCTCGGACCCTGGCGCGCGCACCTCCATCTCTGGAGGCACGCAGCCACGGATTCCAGACCTTCCTCTCCTCCCCATGCTTAGATTCGCATAACACAGAGAAATCACCTTCACGCAGCCCATCGCGTGCCAAGTCGTTCATCTGATTCGTCACAATCTAAGCATCAACCCCAACACCCCGGATCGTTTCAGTCGCTCGAGCGCGATTGATCCGATTCGTTGAAACGACCCCGAACCGAGCTCGCCAAGCCTGCAGTGTGACGCAACCCGCATCACCTCCACAATGGCGAACCCATTCGACCGACCCGAGGCTGAGCCCGAGGCTGTCGACCCTGCGATTGCCAGCGCGCTGGCCGACGTCGAGTACAGTCACAACTCGCTGGAGCGCTCGCTCGCGAAGGAAACGAAGCTGAGCTTCAACGACGACCTCACCCACGTCTCCGTTCGTGGTCGAACCATCCGCTCGACCACCGCGGCGGACACCATCACGCTCGACGACGACGACGATGGCGAGAACCCCGATCCCACCACGTCTCTCAAGAGCCTCGAGGACTACTGCCGCGCCACGCTTCCCCACGTGCGTTTCGACGTGACGTCCGCGCAATTGCGAGAGGGCGTGGAGGGCCGTGTCGACACGCTCGCCCGCTATTACGCCAAACGCCCGAACATCGAGAGCGGCATGCCGTTCCGCGCTGTCACCAAGGCAGGCGCCGAATCGATCAAGATGGAGGGCATTCTCGACGCTCTCAAGTTCAAGGAGCTGGTCGACGACGACCCCGAAGCCATGTTCCTGGAGCTGAAGATCAGAACCTTCCTCATGATCGCGTACCGCAGCCAGGTGACAGACCTGTACCACACCGCCAATCGCCTGAGTGTCTCGGTCGACTCGCTCGTCGATTGGATTGGACACTTCGCCAAAGCTGACAAGTCGCCCGCCCGCGCCCCCGCCGATGGCTCCGAGCCCGACTCCGACGACGACGCACCGAACAGTGCGCAAGAGAGGCTTGACGTTGCCAACGTGCTGATGGCCGAGATCGCCGACCGCGACGACGTCATCGCGGGTCTGCAAGCTACCGTCGCTGGCTTGGCCCAACGTCTGGGCAAGAAGGGGCGCGCCCCCCGAGACTCAGCCGCCGCTGACTCGGACCAAGGAGACGCCGCTCCCGACGGCTCGCAGCAGACTGACAAGACTGCCTCGACGGATCACTCGCACAAGAGCGACGCCAGCAAGCGAAGCGCCAAGATCGACAGCGCCCCAGTCTACTACCACGACAAGGCCAAGGATACGCTCTCCTTCCCCGCCTGGTACCGCCAAATTGAGAACAAGTTAATCATCAACGCCGACCACTTTGACACGGACCGCGCGAAGTGTGCCCACATCGAGAGCCGCCTCGGAGGCAACGCTTCAGCCAACCTGCAGCCCTACCTCGCGCACACGCACCCCAACGCGATCACCACCGCCAAGGCCATGCTTCAGCACCTGTGGAACGAGTACCACGATCCCACCACCGTTCGCAAGGCCAAGGAGAAGTTCAGGGCGCTCGAGATGCAGCCAAGCGACGACTTCCTGGAGTTCAAGAACACCTTTGTGCGACTTGCGGGAGAATCCCAATTCCCCAAGTCTGAGTGGAAGGACGAATTCCGCACCAAGCTGACGGGCATCATGCAGCAGTACATGATGCCCGCCTACATCAACCCTGAGACCGAGTTCGAGGCCTACGTGCGCTACGGTACGGAGACCGCCCTCAGCCTGGTCCAGGCCCAGGAGAAGAGGCAGAAGGCCAACAAGGACTCAAACAAGAACCCCAAAGATGCATCCGGCAATGCGACCACCTTGTCCTCGAACAGGCAGCGCCGCGACCGAGGCAAGGGCAAGGACACCAGCAAGGACACCACGAGCGGCGCGGCCGCTACGTCTTCAAGCAAGAGTGCCCTCCCTCCGAAGGCGAACTCTGAGGAGATCCGCAAGTTGATGGCCGAGGACCGCTGCTTCATCTGTCGTAAGGCCGGCCACCGCACCAGCAGCTGCCCCCGCAAGGAAGAGGCGGCCGCAATCGAGGAGGCTCACATCCAAGCTGTGGTCGACAAGTATGCCTCCAGGGACAAGACGAAGAAGAAGAAGAAGGGCAGGAAGACCTCCGCCAGGGCAAGGATCAACCAGTCCACCTCGGACGAGTCCGGCTCTAACTCCGACTCGTCAAACTAGAAACCCTGGGGAACATAATCTCCCTCCCAGGGATTGTGCCCACACAGGTATCGCAGGTTACGGATGAGCCCTTTGATATAGGGCGGTATTTAGGAGGAAGAGGCTTTCTATGCACCGCTACTACAATAAACAATGGACTCTCCTTGACAACCAAAGATGCCCTCGTGGACACGGGAGCCAATGGCTACATCTTCGTGAGCACCGCTTTTGCAAGGAAGATGGTGAAGCACTTGCACGTAGAGCAGGATGACCGATTTACACCCCGTCCGATCGGAGGCTTCGACGGTAAGGTAAGCCAGAAGATCGACGTGGCAGTCAAGGCCAACATCAAAATCCAAGGCCGCACCTTTATCGACGAATGGATGATAGTCCTAGACATGACTCACGACATCATTCTGGGACTGACGTGGCTCCGAGAGTACGACATCATCCCAGATCCGCCGAACCGGCGCCTCTTGTTCCCAGAGACGATTCTCCCGGACCCCCCGTGGAGAACCCACTCGCCAGCAGACCTGTCGCCCAAGATGAGAAGCGACGAGTACGACAAGGATGTCGTGAGGCGCGAGGCCTTGATGGAAGAGGAGGATCGGAAGCGGAGGATCGCGATCGAGGTCCGACGCAGAGTCCAGGAGCTGGAAGACGATGAGCGGCGACCTCGCCGTGACAAGCCAACGCCCCCGCCGCCTCGTCAGGACAACCCCACCTTCACGGACTGCAGCCCCAAGCAGATCCTCCAGAGGGGAGCGCACCCAGGCAACGAGCTGGACCAAGTCCGCAGGGCCGTGAAGAAGATGGACCGAGCCATCCACGCCCCCGCCGAGCACCCAGACACGAAGCACGCCGAGCGAAAGGCCCGCGAGAGACGGCGCGCAGTCGCCACCATCATGGACAAGATCGACGCGAGGTTCGCCTCCATCGAGTCCATCAACCTCCTCAAGAGCAAGGATAGGTGTGAGACCTCATGGACGACTCTGCACGAGATCGACCGTATGATACAGGACAAGCAGGAAATGCTCCCTGATCAAATGCCCGACGACGACGAAACCCTACGACGCAAGGCATTCGAATCGGTACCCCACGTCTACCACGAGTACCTAGACGTGTTCAGCAAAGCCGAATCCGACCGCCTCGCTCCGCACAGGGAGGGGGTGGACCACAGGATCGAGTTGAAGGAGGGCAAAAGCGAGGATGACCTGGGCTTCAGCCCCCTATACAAGATGTCACTCGAGGAACTGGAGGCCTGCCGAGACTACATCACTGACAACCTGAGAAAAGGCTTCATTGTACCTAGTTCGACTCCCTGGTCGTCCCCGGTTCTGATGGCCGCCAAGAACGACGGGGGTCTGCGCTTTTGTGTAGACTTCCGAAAGGTCAACGCGCTGACAAAGGGCAATCAGTACCCACTACCACTGATCGAGGAAACGCTGTCTCGAATAGCCAAGGCCAAAATCCTCACCAAGATCGATATCAGGCAAGCCTTCCACAAGATCCGTATGCACCCCGACTCCGAGGACTTGACAACGTTCCGGACTCGATATGGATCCTACAAGTACAAGGTTATGCCCTTCGGCCTCTCCGGCGGCCCTGCAACCTTCCAGAGATTCGTCAACAGCCACCTGATCGGATACCTCGACGAATTCTGTCACGCCTATATCGACGACATCCTCATCTTCTCGAACTCGATAGAGGAACACGAGGCACACGTCAAGAAGGTGCTCAGCAAGCTCCGCGAGATCGGATTGCAAGCGGACCTCAAGAAGTGCGAATTCCACGTCCCAAGGACCAAATACCTGGGCTTCATCGTGGGAGTTGATGGCATCGCCGTGGATCCAGACAAGGTCACGACCGTGGAAAACTGGGAGACGCCCAAGACGCTCAAGGGCGTGCAAGCGTTCCTAGGCTTCTGCAACTTCTACAGGAAATTCGTCAAGGACTACAGCCGGACCGCCAAACCCCTCACGGCACTTACCAAGAAGGACGCTCCCTTCCACTGGTCCCCGGACTGCGAAGAGGCCTTCCACAGAATGAAGAAGACCCTCCTGATGGCGCCGATTCTGGCCCACTTCGACCATGCAAGACAAACAAAGGTGGAAACCGACGCCTCAGATGGAGTAGTCGCGGGAGTCCTGTCACAACTCCACGACGATGAGGAATGGCACCCCGTAGCCTTCTTTTCGGAGACGATGCAGGGCGCCGAGCACAACTACAGTATTCACGACAAGGAGCTCTTGGCCGTCGTCCGCGCACTGCAATGCTGGAGGGCAGAGCTCGTCGGATTACAGACGCCCGCCTTCACGGTCATCACGGATCACCAAGCGCTCGAATACTTCGGCACCAAAAGACTCCTCAATTTCCGACAAGCCGGCTGGGCCGAATTCCTCGCGCAGTACAAATTCGTCATCACGTACCGCCCCGGAGTGCAAAACGCCGCCGCGGACGCCCTGTCCAGGAAATCGGAAGACGTCAAGACACAGAAGGAGAGAAAGGAGGTCGAGAGGACGCTGAGGATCTTCCGCCCTCTGACAACGGAGGATGACCCAGAGTACTCAAGGGACGTCAATGCCGTCAACACCATCAACGAGATCACTGGCCCCGCCACCGTGATGGTGCTCGACGAGGACGTACCCCCGCCCACAGGATCCGGCACGGATCTGACGGATGCGATCCTTACCGCTAACCGTGAGAGCGCCGATCTGGAAGTATGGCGCGAGAAGGCTCGCCAAGACCTGGAAGGGTTCTCCATGCTCGACGAGAAGCTTCTCCTCCACAAAGGAAGAATGGTGGTCCCGGATGAGAACCATCTCCGGGCAAAGATCATCCAGGAGGCCCACTCAAGGATCATCACCGCCCACCCGGGCCGCACCAAGACCCGCAAGATCGTGTCATCACGCTACTGGTGGCCGAGGATGACGGCAGATGTGGACCGCTTCGTCGCCAACTGCCTCTGCAGGGCATCCAAAGATCCTCGGGACAAGACCCCTGGATTGCTACACCCGCTACCCATTCCCCTCAGGAGCTGGAGGTCGCTCGCGATGGACTTCAACAAGCTACCCCCGGACCGCAGCGGGGCAAACAACGCCCTGGTCATCATCGACCGCCTCAGCAAGCAATCATGTACGATCCCTTGCAAGGATACAGCTACCGCCAAGACGGCGGCCCGCCTCTTCTACGAAGGACCCTACCGGTGGGTTGGACTACCAGAGGAGATCGTCAGCGACCGCGGACCGCAGTTCATCTCGGCATTCACTGACGAGCTATCCAAGACCCTGGGAATCAGTTGGAGGCTCGCTTCCGCTGGTCACTCTCAGACGGCAGGCCAGGTGGAAATTATGAACGAGTACATCAACCAACGCCTGCGACCCTTCGTTAGCCACCAGCAAGACAACTGGGCAGCCGGACTGCCAGCACTTGACGCCGTGCAGGGCTCTCTTCCCCACGAGAGTCTCGGGGGACTATCGCCACACGAGGTCACAGCCGGTTACCCCATGCCCATGCCCTTCGACTGGCAAAGTCGGACCAACCTAAAGGACGCAGACAACCCTCTGACCACCAAGGAAAGGCTAACCCGCGAGGAAGCGCAGAAGGCGGCCCGCACGATCCAGACGTACGTGGAGGTGGCCAGAAAGGTTATTGCGAAGGCCCAGGAAAGACAAGCCCGGCAGGCCAACAAGCACAGACGAGAGCCAGACTTCGGAGTGGGCGACCGCGTCTTCATCATCAAAAAAGTATGGTCGACCGACAGGCCTAGCACGAAGCTCGACTACCCCCTGACGCGCAGCCACTACAAGATCGAGGCCATGGAAGGCCACTCCTTCAGACTGGAGGTGCCAGACCAATGGAAAGGCACGACAGTGTTCCCCGCCGACCGCTTGAGGAAATACCCTAACAATCCCTTACCAGGACAAGAAGCGGAAAACCCCTCCCCGGACCTGCTCGACGGAGAGGAAGAGTGGGAGCTGGAGCGAGTCCTGACGGCGCGCCTCTACTACCACAAGCTGCAGTACCAAGTGGAGTGGAAAGGATGGGACCCAGATCCAACGTGGTACCCAGCCTCGGACTTCAAGAACGCGGCCAGGAAGCTGGAAGAGTTCCACGCGCGCAACCCAGAGCACCCAGGGCCGCCGAAGCGACTCGGACAGTGGAAGGAGGCGGCCGAAAACGACGAATTCGCCGGACCACACAAGGACGACGACTTGCCAGCCAAAGAAGGCACCCAGCTGCGGAGATCCGCACGAAGGACAAGCAATTGACGCAGCCTCAAGTTCAGTCCGGGCGCGCAGCAAACTTTTTTTTTTTTTTTTTAGTCTCTTTCAACAAGGACTCGGGACGAGCCCTTCTCCGCGGGGGGGGAATGTCACGGCGCAGCCGTGCAACGACCACATGACAGATTAGATTAGATGGATTAGATAGGCAGTGGTGGAGCCGATGGGAAGCTCGGACCCTGGCGCGCGCACCTCCATCTCTGGAGGCACGCAGCCACGGATTCCAGACCTTCCTCTCCTCTTCATGCTTAGATTCGCATAACACAGAGAAATCACCTTCACGCAGCCCATCGCGTGCCAAGTCGTTCATCTGATTCGTCACAGCGTGCGGATAATCTGACAGTTCTGATCAAGGAAGATGACTTCTACAATCATGGTGCGGTGGTGAAAAAAATGGTGTATCAAGCTGTCGCATTGATTGTGTCGCGGCTACGGCAGTCGTGAACGGTTCATATACGCAACCAAGAGTCCGGAGTCTTCGACTTGGAATCTTGACAATCCTTTTGGAAGGTTTTCACATTTGGGTTGCGTGTCATTTGGGAGAGCCGTCACAGTGGACCACGTTACTCGATAGAACAAGCGAATATTCAATAGAGACTACTCTAAGCTCAGGTACAAAGTAAGAAAAGCAGCACCTAGCAAACCCTAACCTTAAGCCCTATAGCGCGACAGAAAGGGCCAACGCGAGATGAGCCTTCAGCCCCCAAATCGCTGTTTGAGTTTGGCGATTTCCATCGCAAGGTTATCGGCCCTCTCCCGCTCCTGGTCAGCCCGGCCCCGCTCCTGATCAGCCCGGGCCCGCTCCTGCTCCCGCTCTTGCTCAGCCCGCCTTTCTGCCAGATCAGCCCGGGCCCGCTCCTGCTCCCGCTCTTGCTCAGCCCGCCTTTCTGCCAGATCAGCCCGGGCCCGCTCCTGATCAGCCCGGGCCCGCTCCTGATCAGCCCGGGCCCCCTCCTGATCAGCCCGGGCCCGCTCCTGCTCCCGCTCTTGCAGAACCCGCTCCAGACGCTCTCTAGCTTCGGATATTGCGCGCCTCCACTTGTCCTCTTGCTCTGCCAGAACTCGTTCCATCTCCGCGCATTGTTTGGCTTCCGCCTCGCGTTTCGTCGTGGCTTCTTGTTCCTCCTGGCCGAATTGAATCTACGTGGAAGCCGAGGTTAGCATGGGGTAGGCTGCAGGGGGTGATCGGCAAAACCGCAGTACGGTTTGGGTTCAACCTACCTTTTCGAGAAGCTCCCGAACCTCTCTCGCCCGGGCGGTGCTACCGTCCAACAGCTTCTGGTGTGTGGGCATGTCCTGGATCATGTGGAGGAACTGAGCCACGTTCCAGCCGTTCTGTTCGACGGCCTGGCGTTCCTCCCTGGGAGTCGCGCCAGTTCCTCTTGGCTCCACGCTTTCTTCTGCGTACCTTCGTACTTGGCGACGAGCTCCCTTGCATCTCTACCAGCTGTTGCCGGTAGGCATCATCATGCAACGACCTCCGGGTAACGCCGCGATATGCGACGCAGTCGACATTAAGCCAACTCCAGACGCCCTTTTTCTGCGCTGCTTTGCCTTCCACACACACATTCGCCTTGCCAATCTCAGCAAGAACTTCAAAGGTGGAGTCGGCGTACCAATAACACATGGTCGAATAGACATGGTATGTCGGGAAACTCAGACTATGTGTCTCGAGTACGGAGGCTAGCTGCAGAATATTCGGGCCAGAGGTGGGAAAATCCGCGGTCCTACCAGCAGCAACATTGAGTTAGTAGAGATGATTAAGGCGGTAGATAGCCACAAGATAGAACCATGTACCTCAAAGGATAGGCCCCCTTCGACTTGACAAAGTCCGAAAAGTCGTCCTCTGTGATATACGTCACTCTGTCAATCGACTGACAAGGGAGCCCAGACTTGACCCTGAGTCCGCGTTGCTTCTCGGCCTTGGCACCGGTCAGGGGGAGGTCGCGCTCCCATACCATAACAAGCGGCTTGTTGCTCTCCTCGTCGACAAGGTCGGCCCGGACAAACTCGTGGTTCCAGTCGGTGCAGCACTTGTAATGCGAGAGTCGTCGCAGACGGATATTGTCGACCTGATCGAGGATCGACGAGCCGTTCCGCATGAACCGGGGGAGGGAATCAAGAAAGGCCACCTTGACGAGGTGCGGTCCATGACAAGACACCCGGCACCAGTCCGGCCATTCTTGGGCGGGAGGGTATTGAGCCATCGGGGGGGCAAGCTTGTTGGGATCTGTCGAGGGCCCCCAGACGAGTTTCGACGTCGCTCGAAGGAGAGCGTCTTGGAAGAAAGAGAAGAGGGAGATAGAAGGTAGTGTCATGGTAAACCAACCGGCCGCAAGGAGCGGAAGAAACCAACTATTTGTGTGCTTGGTATTGATGGATTGTGTTGGGTGTTAATGATGCCCAACTGTTGCTACGAGGGTGTTGCCAACCTTGCCTTCTGGAGGAGTGAACCTGGCTCTTATTTGACGTTGCCTGCTGCCTGCCCGTGGAGGTTGCACAATGACTGTGGCGCCTAACGATTGGTCAGAAGCTGTGGGTCCCGGTCCGACAGTTGATGCACGGACTATGAGGGAAGTAAAATTCGATTACGTCGCTTCGTTCGGTGGTTAGCGACGGCCCCTCCGCAAGCTCCGGGGCGCTTCCCGCCTCTCTCCCGCTCCTGGCGAATTTACCACCGCATCCCGAAGAGCAGTGTCACGGCTACGGCAGTCGTGAACGGTTCATATACGCAACCAAGAGTCCAGAGTCTTCGACTTGGAATCTTGACAATCCTTTTGGAAGGTTTTCACATTTGGGTTGCGTGTCATTTGCGAGATCCGTCACACGGGCCATGTCGCCTGCTTTTGTTACGTGGAGCCAGCGACAGATATACCTGTGCAAATTCCATGGGAGGGAACTGATGTCTGCTTGACATGGGGATGCATCAACTCATGCCCCAAAGGAGAGAGACAAATGGCCCTGCCACAAGTCATGCCGGGAGTGATCAGGCAAAGGAAGAGTAACCTTGCCTGGAGGCTGGGAGCAGCTAATAAGAGCTACTAGTACCGATGAAGCCTCTTTGACAACATCTACCAAATCCCTCAGATTTGACAAGCAGGCTTTGACTTATCCTGCAAAACTCTCTCGCGCATGCCGCCCACCCCGAACGGGGAGACCAAGACCTCGATCAAAATGACAGACTGTCCGGTGCGGATGTTGTCCGAAGTGTCGGACTGCCAACTTTATGCCGAATACTGTTGTTGACCTTTCTTTGTGTTGGTCATGCTGAAATCCTAATCCAAACTAAACAACTAACGTTACACAAGAGACTCAAAGCTAAACCTTTCCAATGGCGAAAACCCATGAGACGCCTTCATGTCCACACCCTCCACCGAGTCACCCCCATGGGCCCTCAACCATTCTTCCGACGGAGCCTCCGCAACCGGGCTGGCCTCTGCGCTCGGGGCCAGCAACAACGTCTCGCCGCTCCGGCGCATCTTCGCCCCGGCCTCAACCTTCGGACATCCAGGGCTCCTGAAAATGCTCACCTGCACACCCCAATCAGCCAGTGTTTTGGGCAGGAAAAGGGGGTTGGGGAATAACTCACCTCGTCATCATACAGCGACCACTTTCTGTTCAGATCAACCCCAAAAAGCGTGGGTGCTGTGATCCTCGCGTACAACTCGTAGCCGGCCTCGCTGGCCAAGCACGTCTGCAACGCCTGGTCCCCGCCGATGGATGCGTCGCCGTGCACCCTCAGGTACGTGTCCACGCCCAGCTCGGCCGCGGTGCTCGGCACCTCCCACTTGGAGGCGAAGACGATGCCAAACGACACCAGCGGGATCAGGTGCATCTCGATGATGCCCTCGGCCGACACCTGCCAGTTGAACTTGATCTTGTCGTCCCCTTTCTTGTTGGACGTGGCAAACGTGGGCGCATCCGGCTCGTCCTTGTCGGGGTCAATGTGCTCCGAGTTGTCGGCCGGATACCGCTGCGAATAGTCCCATTTGGCCACGTCAAAGTCCACCCTCGCATCCGCCTCGACCGTCACCCGGCCCTCGACCGACGACACCAGCTTGAACTCGGGCCCAATGGTCACGATGCCGGGGATCTTGAAGCTGGCCCCGAGCGGCGCGATGCCCAGCAGCGTGTCCTCCATGTACGGCAGCCGGAGCTCGCCGTGGGCGTGGAACACGAGCGACGCCTGGATCTCGCCCTTGTTGCGCACGTTGATGTACGAATGCCGAAACTCCTTGAGGTTGGCCAGGTCGCCAATGAGCGTCAGGACGCCCGACGTCTGGACGTCGACCGAGAGGCGCGCGTGCACGTCGGCGACGAACTCCCCGCTTGGACACTCGCGCTTCTCGTCCACGATCTTGTAGACAAATGTCTTGGACACGCGCTGGTCCAGCAGGTCGACGTCCTTGTTGACCTTTGTCAGGCGGGTGACCCAGTCAGGCGTGTCGATGCCGAACCACCGGGCCTCGAGCTCGTGCCGCTGGTCGTCGGGCGTGTGGCGTCGGTCGAGCCGGTACGAGTGCTGCACGAACCGCTTGTAGTCGCCCTCAAAGTCGCGCTTGACGATGTGGTGGACGTCTTCGCCGTCGCCGACGCCGCGGCGAAACATCTTGGAGCTCGGCGCGGCGGCCACGACGCTGTCCCAGTAGCCCTTGGCGTTGCTGTAGTCGATGCGGATCTTCATCTTGTTATCGGCGCGGCCCTGGAGGCGGTGGAAGCCGTAGTCAAACGTGAGGTTGTAGACCTTGGAGCTGGGGGGCACCCGCCGCTTAAGAAGGGGAGCCAGGACGTCGTCCTCGTGCGCATCGTGCATGGGCTCGACGCTGACGACGAGGGCGTACTTTCCGGGGCCGCAGTGGTACGGCATGTCGACGACCGTGTCGGTGGCGCCGCCCAGGAACAGCCGGTCGCAGTTGTGGTCCTTGTCCCTCGCGCACACGATGCGCGCCGACTGGCGGCCCTCGTGCATCGTCTCGTCGCAGTCGTACACCTCCCAGTCGGACCCGTCGCGGCGGTTCAGGTTGGCGTGCTGGTCCGGCGGGCCCGACATGATGTGCCAGCCGAAGCTGCCGTCGTTGGGGTGGCCGCTGTCGCCCTTGCCGTCGTAGTCGACGTCAATGTCAAACGTCTGCTCGTCGGCGTCGTCGATCTCGGTGTCGAACAGGTAGTCCAGCCGGACCGGCAGCTTCTTGTTCTTGAGACGGACCGAGTCCTTCTTGCAGCACATGACGCGCCCGTGCTGGGCGTTCTTGCTCGAGCCGTCCTGGGAGAAGCTGTTGCGAGGCCACCGCTGATCCTCGCAGTCGACGCCGCCGCCCCAGTCGTGACGCCCATAGTTGACCTCGTCGGACCGGCACTCGGCCGCGCAGTGCTCCTTGGGGTCGGTGCTGGCGACCCAGCGGCACTCGGGCTCCAGCGAAGCCTCGCAGCAGAGGACGTCCCACGACTGGACCTCCTGGAAGCGGTCGCAGTGTCCAATGGCGATGCCCTGGAAGTCGTCCGTCATCAGGGGCCTCATGGTCGACTTGGGGCAGCGGACGCTCCCGCCGGGCGCCGTGCACGTGTTGCTCCATTCGCAGACGTCGTTGTTGGCCGTCTCGCAGCAGTAGTCGGCCTCGGTGTACGAGCACATCTCGTCGCCGCCCTGGTCGTTGACGAACCACTTGTCGCTAACGACGTGCTGCTCGCCGTCGAGGCACTTGAGATAGTTGCCGCGGCTGGGCGACGAGCCCGAGGGCTGGTTGCCGCAGTAGATGCCGTTCTTGTTGGCGCGCCACTTGCAGTGGTTGGGGCTGGGGTCGCTGCCAAAGGGACAGCAGAGCTTCTTGCGCGGGCTCGAGCTGCCGCCCGCGATGCCGTCGCACCGCACGCTTGTCAGCTCGATAAAGCCCTTGGGACAGTTGTCGCCGCAGTCGGAAAAGCTGCACTTGTCGCCCACGCGCGTCTCCCAGGGGTCGACCTCGGTCTGCACGCCGTTGCGCTTCTTGAACTTGCCCAGCCCGTCGGGCTGCAGCACGGCGTTGAGCATGGTGCCCTCGGCCGTGTCCTGCGTCACGGCCCAGATGAACAGGCCGCGCAGCCCCTGCTTGTTGGCAAAGTCGACCTTCCACTGGATAGTCTCCTCGTCGTCGAACGACACCCACTGGTCGTCGTCGTAGCGAAAGTACTTGATCGTGTCCTTCTTGTCCGTCACGACGGGCGCCTGCGACTTCTTGCGGATGCGCGCAATGTCCTGGTAGCTCATGTAGCCGGGCTCGCCCGAGCACTGGCCGACGACGCCCGGCCCCGAGAAGCCGCAGCCGGGGCGGTCGCACTTGGGGTCCGAGAGGGTGTAGGTCCGCCCGTAAAAGCCGAGGCCCAGGTTGACCTGGTTGGCCGGCACGCCGTTGCGCCAGAGCAGGCTCAGCGCGTTCTGGATGACGGTCAGGTTGGTGTGGCCGTAGACGTGCGGGCCGATCCAGTCGGACTGGTCGTCCCAGCTCCCGAACAGGTCGTAGGTCATGAGGTTGACAAAGTCGACGTGCGGCATCATGGCGCCAATCTCAAAGTGGCGCATGTACCAGTACGACGACGGGGCCGTGAACGAGATTCCCCAGCCCCGCGCCTTGTCCCGGAAGTGTTCGCGCGTGGCCTTGACGAGCTCGACGTAGTTGAGGCCGTCCTCGGGGTTGCCGCCGCGGTCGCCGGCGCCCGGGTACTCCCAGTCGTAGTCGACGCCGTCGAAGCCGTAATACACCATAAACTTCTCCAGCTGCGTCAGGAACTGGAAGCGCTTGTCGGGTGTGCTCGCCAGGTCCGCCCACACGGCCTGCGTGTCGGTGCCGTTGTCGCTGAAGGACCACCCGCCCAGGGCGATCCACACCTTGAGCCCCGGCGCGCGCTCCTTGAAGCTCGTGATGTTTAGAATGTTGTCGTCGGTCACGCCGCGCATCGGGTACACCTCGAACGTGTCGGGCTTGATGTACCCAAAAGACAAGAACAGATGCGTGACCGAGTCGATGCGCAGGTCCTTGTAGATGTCGCGGGCGGCACACCCGCGCCGCGTGAATGCCCACCCCTCAACATAGCCAATGACAATGTCGCGAACGTCCGTCGTGTGCGGGCTCGTCTTGGTCGGCTCGCCGCAGTTGCTCTGGCAGCCATCGCCGCAAAAGTCCTCGACGGTGCCGCAGTACCCGTGCTTGCTGCAGCACACGTGGATGGGGCACTCAGCGCCGGGAATTTCGGCGTGCGGGCCGCACTCGGCGCGGGAGTCGCACTTGGACGTGCAGGCCGGCCCGCAGTGGTCGGCCTTGTCGAAGCCGCAGACGCCCGTGTCGCCGTTGCAGCAGGCCTGGTTGGCGCAGGGGATGTCCTTGGTGCATGCGCCGACGGGGAGGCCGTTGCCCGCGTCTTGACGGATGCCGAGCAGGCGGGGGATGGGCGTCATGCCCGTGGCGTTGGTGTTGGCGTCGACATGGCGGAAGGCGGCGACGGAGAGGGGGAGGAAGAGCAGGAGAAGGGAGAGGAGGGATAGGGTTGGAGGCGCCTTGGGTTTAGCCATTGCGCTGGCCGGGCTGTGGTATGTGATAGACAAAACGAACGAAGGAGAGAGAGACCTAGGGAAGGAGCAAAAGAGAGGCGGCCCTAGAGAGGGAGCGAAGGACGAGACGGCCAGGTATGGATGGACTGGAGCAGACGACGACAACCTCCTCGGCCGTTCGATCTTCAACAATGTCGTTCGGCCGAGGGGCGTATCTCTTGGCAATCCGATAGGAGGTCGTCCATCATGGAAGGATTCTGGTCCCTTTTGCAGTGGAGAAGAACGTCCGCCGACCGGGAAGCGCGGACCGTGGTTCGCGCGGTGACAGTTCGGACTCCCGGCTCCACCCGGTCTCTCTGATGCCGGCGGGTTGCAGGAACAATGGTACTCTAAAGCCGTTGTGCCTTGCATGCCGACCGGGTTGCGATGGAAGGATGAATCCACCCTGGCAGTCCCTGCTGGGCGGACATTACCCGGTAGGATGCCTTCTCGGACTCTCGAGGACAAGGCAGAGTCCGAGGCTTGGCCAGTCAGGGCAGTATGGGGATTCTGAATCGCATGCCAAAAGAAGGTCAAACTCGGATTCGGCTGATATTGCCATTGTAACCCGGGCACCTACTGTGTAGGTAGTGTTGTCCAAGGGGTTACGTTTTGTATTGTCCTAGACGCGGCATTGCCATCCTGTCGGACCCCCACCCTCGCCCCTCAATTTATTTTTGCTGGACGCCCGGGGGTTTGCCCATCATCGACGTGTAATTGTCAGAAGCGTGAAACTCTGCCACAAGAAAGCCGAAATCTGCTCGCCGTCGTCGCCGTCAGTGAGCATCGGGATACCCAAAGTGTCTCTCATCACTGCCAGTCGCTGGCATCCGTCATCACTCGTTTTCCCCCCTTTCTCTTTGGACTGCACGATGCGGTTCATGTCTGCCCTCCCTCTGCTGGCGCTGCTCTTTGCAGGGCACGCCCACTCTCAAACCGTCAGGTTCATGAACATTACTGCGCCATACCAAAACTTCACCACCACCTGCATTGGCATTCTGAACCAAGCCGTGGCCTGCGACCCCAAAGTCGCCGTCGCCGGCAGAGGAGGGGCCTTTGAATCAGACGCCACTCTTGCGAGCGTGTGTACCCCGACCTGCACCAACGCCCTCTCGGTCTGGAGCCGACGAGTGACTCAAGTCTGCGGCACTTCTCGGTACTCGACCGACGGCAAGACCTCGGTGCTCGCCACCTTTCTCGCCCAGGGCATCGTCGAGGTGTACGCGGCACTGTGTGTCCAGGACAAGCAGGGAAAGTTCTGCCATGCCGTCGTACGGGATGCGTTCCGGTCAGAAGCCTCGGGGGCGGCGACAACCATGGCGCCCAGCGTCGCCTGCAACACCTGCGTCGCCTCCATCCTGAGCACCCAGGCCCAGTTACCCATCGGCAACGGCCAGACCCAGCTCAGGGCCCAGTACAGCTCCATGACGTCCAGCTGCAAGCTCTCGTCCATGGCGCTTACCTCGCTCGCCACCACCACCACCTGGGCGACGACCCTGCCCGCCGCCCCTAACCCCTCATGCGCGGGGCAGCGCTACACCGTGAGGGCTGGCGACAGCTGCCGCACCGTCTCGTTCGCCCGCGGCATCAGCACCGTCTCGCTCCTGACCGCTAACAACCTGCGCGCCTACTGCGCCAACTTCCCCGAGGCAGGAGGCAGCCTCTGTATCCCCACCGCCAGTGTCTGCAAGCCCTACCAGCTTAAGGCGGACCTCACCGACACGTGCCACTCGATCGCCCGCGCCGCCGGCATCACCTGGACCCAGCTCGTCAGCTGGAACCCCGAGCTCGGTGAGTACTGCGAGTCCCTGTCCTCCCTCGCTGGCGGCGCCGGCCCCGTCATCTGTATTTCTCAGCCCGGCGGCGGCTGGACCAACCCCTCCCCGGACCCCTCCTCAACATCGGTGGCGCCGACCACATACACCGAGACCTACTTCACCCTCACGCCAACTCCCTTCCCCCCCAAAGAATCCCGCCCCCCGACTGCCACCACCACCTCGGTGCTGTACCCCATGGCCGGCTATGTCGAGCCGTTTGCCAACGGCACCGTCCGCGACTGCCACCTGCACCGGTCGCCTCCCGTGCGCGTCAACGGCTCGTTCGAGGACTCGTACCTGTGCTCCGACTACGCCGCCTTCTACGGCATTACCCTCACCCAGCTCAAGGAGTGGAATCCTTCTCTCCTCGAGCAGACCAGCTTCCCAGGCGGTACAGATTGCTACCTCTGGACGGGTCAGAGGTACTGCGCCCAGCGCGACAACAGCACCGGCCTCACGCCCGGCATGACCAGCGTGTGCGTCGACATGCGCGTTGCAGAGAGTGGCTGGAGGGGGTCCTGCGAGGGCTTCTTGCAGTGGTATGAGCTGGCGGATACAAAGGGGAGAGAGGCGTTTGGCGAGTGGAATCCCAGTGTCCATGCTGGCGGGGATTGCCACGGCTTCAAGTCGGGCGGGACGTACTGTGTTGCCGTGAAGGGGTTCAGGGCCAAGGGCACCATCGCGAGCTGTTCTAGATGGCATTTGTTGAAGAGTGAGGAGTTAGCAGGTGGCTGTGGCACGGTGGAAAAGAAATACGGTGTGACACATGGACGGTTCGTGGCGTGGAATCCGGTCTTGGGGAGCGATTGTAAGTTTCCTCCTCTTTTCTATTTGTCTCTCTGTGAGCTTGGATTCTTGCTGACTTTATTCGCTTCAATTAGGCCTGGGACTTCGAGTTGGGTACGAATATTGCGTGGGAACCCCCCAGTTTCCCGGCACGGGCTGATAAACTTGTTCTTTTCTTGGGGTGCATCCATGTTGAAGAGGTAAATAAGAGTAGTTATAGAGGCACTCATGTCGGGGGTGTTTATATCGAAGGTGCTGCAAAATTCATACACATAATCTCTCCATGCCCTTACTTCAATCTCTACGCCAACCGAGCCGAAGAAGGCTTTCCTAGTACTTGTCACGGTGCAGGGCTGGCTATCGAGACAGGGCTGCGATGTGGCTTGCTTGCATTGTGGAAAATAACGAAGTTGCAGGAGGAAGAAGAAGCGCAAGCCTCCATCCTGCAACGACGGATCTATGTAGTGGGCTGCCCCGCAGGCAGAGGCCGATAAGGCAGATATGGCGATAAGGCTGAACCATCATGGCAGGTGCCGTGACAGTACTATTGCCGTCGTCGGCATAGAGACAAAGCTCACTGCTTCGGCCCGGTGTAAAGCAACTAGGCAGCGGAATGTAAATTATTGTGATGGAAATAGATAAACTACTAACGTACTTGCATAACGAGCGGCGCAGCATAACGAGTGGCGCGCTTTTCTCAGACCTCAATCACTTTGTGTAAGTCAATTCAACCACAACAGCTCAAATCAATTGAAACTACTCGGAATCGCTTTCCTCAGACATTTCTGAAACTACCTGACAAGTCCGCGCATTATGGCCGGGCTTCTTGCAGTTGCTACAGAGCCGAACGCAGGGCTTAGCGACGGTTATGCAACCACCACTCGTGGACGTTTCCTCGCAATGCTGCCCACCAAGTCCCCGATCGCCCATCAAAACAGTCGCCTCTTGCAAACTAAGTGATCCTCCGTCTTGCAAACGTGTTTTTTTGATCCTGCGTCGCTTGCTTAACCGCTCATTTGCCGTACGAAGCTCCTTGGTCTCGGCTCGGAGCAACACCATCTCATGCGCTAACTTCGAGATGCTCTTTGCTTGCAAGTCGATAATGTCGAAAATGTGAGTGGAGGAGCTACCTTGATGGTTTTCGATCTTCCGCTTGAGTGTGCTGGAGCTCAGCATCGCTTCCTGCGCATTGGAGGGTGTCTTAGCTACCCAAGACGTAGCTGTTCCGGGACGCGAGGTCGGAGGAGATGGGGTGATTGGCTTAGGGTCGAGGCGAGAAACCACAGATTCGGGGTCGAAAGGGACGAGGCCAGCTGCTCTGAAGCCCGCCCGTATGTTGTTCGCCGTAATAGAGGCGTGGAATGCCTCGACAAACGCGTCGAAGAAGTCTTCCTTCATGATGTGGGTGATCTGCATTCGCATCATCTGCTCGATTTGCTTGCCGTACGAGGCCTTGAGGGGCTGAAACATCCCACATCGAGAGGCTGAAGGAAGTGAGATGAATGGGGAGGCATGCAAAGGGTAACAATGTGGTTGGCCTTGCAAAAATCCTCGAAGTCAACCGAGTGGTGGCTTTCGTGGCCGTCGAGGACAAGCAGCCGATGTACCCCTCTTGTACGACGCTTGGTAGAATGATCAAAATGTTTTAACCAATCCAGACCAATCTCGTTTGTAGTCCAGCCATTCTCGCTGGTGTGGACTCTCCATTCGGGCTGGAATCGGCTGTCCTGGTACCAGGGGAGCAGGTGGTTTTTCCCCCTTCACGACGAAGTACGGCGGCACGACCCAGCCATCCGCACACACGGCCTGGATCACCGTAACCCACTCCCGATTGCCAGGCTGCTTCGTACGAGGCCGACCGCGGCGTTCCCCTGCTTGTCACGACCTTTGCACCCGAAAGTATGCCCATCTGGAACCCTGTCTCGTCGAAATTGTAGATGTCCCCCTCTTGGATCGCGTACTTGTCAATCACGTTTCGTACAAGCCGAAACCACGCGTTTACCACGTCGGGATCTTCGCATTGGGTTCTCTGGTAATCGATTCGACGTCGAAAACGCGTCGTAAGCTCGTTATGTCGGTCCACGAAGCTGTTCGCCCATCGGGGTCCGACGTGTGACGCGTCGCGTGCCGTGCGAAGACGATCGGCCATTTCTCGAATGTCAGAGAGCCGCGGCTGAAATCCTCGCGCGTCAAGGTCGAGTACCCTCTCAAGAAGGACTGTTTCTTCAAAGTCGGTCAATTTTCGAAGGTTGGCTGGTACTTCGCGTCGTGGTTGCTTTCCAGCGCGTCGGCGACGAAGCGAGGTTTCGGGAATCTCGTAGATCGTAGCAGCTTTTCGTACCGAAAGTTTAGGGTTTTTTTCAAGAGCTTCAAGCGCAAGAATTATGCGACTTTCTTTTGGAAGAGACTCCATTTTGTTTTGTGGAAGAAATTGGTGACAAAGTGAGGAGGTTGTAAATGGGAGGAAAGTGCGCCACTCGTTATGCTGCGCCACTCGTTATGCAAGTACGTTAACTAGGTACGGCCAGTACAATCCGAGTAGCCCGGACAAGAGCCTGGAGGAGTGCAGTACAAGAGGCAAGCCAGGCAAAGAAGCCAGACATGATGTGGAGCCTTGAGAGGTGGGCCAGAACAAGGAGCTTCCTCCCACCAGAGCCACCGAGTCTACCGGCATTCGTAGACCCCTCGGGACAGGAGGTGGCCGCGAGCCACGGACAGAAAGCCGAGGCGCTTGCCAAGAGGTTCTTCCCAAACCCCCCAGCCGACCTCGACGACGTCCAGGATCAAACGTTCTCAGACGATTGGGAGCCGAGATTCGACGTACAACAAGAGGTGACGCCGGCCGAAGTCGCGGAGGCATTAGCAAAGACAAGTCCCTGGAAGGCGCCTGGAGAAGACCTGCTCCCCACAGGCCTGCTGAAGGCCTGTGGAAAGCCGCTGGCCGACGTGGTTGCCATCTTGGCCACGAGGTGCCTGGAACTAGGGTGGTTTCCAAGTCGATTCAAGAGAGCAAAGACTGTGGTCCTGCCAAAGCCAGGAAAAACCCCGTCAGTCTACAAGACGCCCGGAGGCTACAGGCCCATTGCTCTGCTATCAGCCTTGGGGAAGGTGATAGAGTCAGTGATAGCCGGTAAGGTCACTCAAGCCGCCGAGGAGAACGGGCTGCTCCCGGACGAGCAGATGGGCAACAGAGCACACCGTTCAACGGAACTGGCAGTTCGCCTAGTTGTAGCCCAGGTTCAGGAGGCGTGGAGACAAAAGCCGCGGCATCGCTACTCCAGCTCGACATATCGGGCGCGTTCGATACAGTCAACCACGTACGTTTACTCGCCACTCTGCGGGAAATGGGCTTCCCAAGATGGCTGGTCCTTTGGGCAAAGGATTGGTTGACCAACCGAGAGGCTACTCTCTATTTCGACGGTCAAGCGGCCACCCCGACGGCGATAAAAGCGGGCGTCCTCAGGGCTCCCCTGTCACCAATTCTTTTCATCCTCTACATCGCTTCCCTCTACCAGCAGCTAAAGGAGAAGCATCCCCATCTAGCCATAGTGGGGTTCGCGGACGACACCAACCTCCTAGTATTTGGCCAAGAGCCAGAGGCCAATGTTCGACAGCTAGAGGCGGCTTGGAAGACATGTCTGCAGTGGGCAAGCACCCGAGGGATGGCCTTCGCTCCCGAGAAGAGCGAGCTAATCCACTTCAACAAAGGGCGAAAGCAATGGACGCAGCGGCTGGACCTTTCCCAGCCGGGGAGGGTGCTAGCCAAGTAGAGCCTACAGCTTCGGCCAGATTCCTTGGGGTCTGGTTGGACTGGAAGCTGAACTGGAAGTCCCACCAAGGAGCGGTAGAAAGGAAGCTTACGACCCAGAGCTATGCATTATCGAGGATTGCAGCGAAAACGTGGGGCCTTGGCCTGGCGAAAGCCCGTGAGGTGTACTCAAAGTGCATCCGGTCAGCGCTGGCCTACGGCGCATCGTCGTTCCACATCCCTACCACCAAGGGAGGTGAGCCAGTAAGAAGAGGGATCACCGGGGCTCTCGGAAGGGCCCAGAACAAGAGCTTGCGGATAATAGCGGGAGCTTTCAAGTCGACCCCTATTCGCAACCTCGAAACGGAGACATGGGTACCGCCACTGGATCTTTACCTTAACAAGCGACTGGCCGACTTTGAGCGCCGACTGCATGAACCCGCTCTGGACGATGGCAAGGGAGACAAGAAATCCCCAGGAGCATTGTCCACGCGGCTTGCAACAAGCTATACCGGAGGTTCAATTCGAGAAGGAGACACAACGGCCGACCGCGAGCCCCCGGGCCTCAGGCGCCTACTGCGGTGGAACAAGCGGCGAACACAATAGCAACATGGACTGGAAAAACCGACGACACGGGCGAGGTAGCAGAGGAAGCCTGGAAGGAGAGATGGCTGAGGGAAAGAGACGGCCGGGCAGCGACAAGGCCTGCCGATGACTTCGACCACCAGCGGGAGACCATGTTCGGAAGGGGGACTCTAACGAGGCACGAAGGACTCAACAAGGCTAAAAGCTCTTTGCTGGTTCAGATTCGAACTGGTGCCATAGGCCTCCGAAGCTTCCTGTTCGAACGACGAGTACCAGGGGTTACAACGCCCTATTGTGAGTGTGGAGAAGGACGGGAGACTGCCGAACACCTGGTGATGTGGTGCTTGGCCCCACCATTGGCTCGAACGTGGAGGAGAGCAGAGATCCGAACGCGACGGGACTTTTATTCTGTCCTGCAGAACACTAGCCCCTCAGCTGCACGGCTAACGGGGAGGATCCTGAGCTGGCTGATGGACTCGGGTAGACTGGAGATGTACAGCCTGGCTAGGAAGCTGGAACTGGAACAGACGGTCTGATGGCCCGTCCTTCGAAGGCCAGGAGGCCTTCTTTCTTGTATTCGTAGGATCGGCGACCGACGCAGTTCCTTGACTGTCGGTATGGGTTTTTCATCCGGCTCGTGAGAGCACGGTTTTCCTGTACAATTACTAAGATGAGGGTCCGGCGAGCCCTAGGGCACAGCGGTGTACGAATAATAATAATAATACTAACTAGGTACAAGGTTCGTATCCAGTCTTTAACTTTCCCTGACATCTCCCTTATGAAGACAGTCCCGGCTAGCCAAACAACGAATAGGAGTCCGAAAATGGGTCTCCTGCCATGCCCGATAACGAGTCCAACCCGCTGCTGCTGCAGGCAGCCCGCTCATGCAACTCCCCGCGCGTTGCGAGAACATTGGACGACAGTCTAATGCCCGTAACCAACTCGTTTGTATCAATGTCGAACTCGTAGGCGTCCTCCATGTTGTTGTAATCGACCACGAAGAACTTGGTCACAATCCCCTGATGTTTCAGCGAACGGAGTGACGGCCGCTCCTTGTTCTTCCAAATGTTCTCGCCACGCGTTCCGTCGACGTACTGCTTCATGTTTCTGGGCGACTGGGTGATGATGACGACCTCGCCCGAGCACGAATCCGCGATGGCCTTGGACATGTTCTCAAAATACACGATGGTGGCCGGTACGGTGCCGATCTTGCCGAGGTCGACGATGGAGTGGAGCCAGCCGGGCTCGAAAATGCCGTAGTAGTCGCGGTGCTTGGAAGACTCTGCCTGCATGACCTTATTGGGCCACAGATGCCAGATGCTCATCTTTCCCTTGCGGCACGCGAACTCGGCCGCGCCCTTGCTGAGATACTGGGGGTTTGGCGCGGTGAGCGAGCTGGTGTAAAAGACGCACTGGTTGTGCAGCCTCTTGTTAATCTCCTTGCGCATGTACGTTTTCATCTTCTCCACCGTCAGGCTGTCGAGCAGGGCGCGTCCCTCGAGGACCATGTCGGTGAACGTGGGGCAGAACAAGCATCCCGGCGGGTATGAGAGAGGGCCGTAGGGCGTCCCGTCGGGGTTCCTGTCGTCGGGCTCCATGTCGTTGCGGCCGTAGAGCGTCGAGTCGGCCACCGACGAGTTGAGCGCGCTCATGGCGCGGCGGTGGGCGTGAGCGTGCATCTGGGCGTGGACATGGGAATGGCGAGGAGCAGCCAGGCCGTGACCTCGGGGGACCAGCGGGCCGTAGGCATCATGGTTGGCATGCGAAGCGTCTGCCAGCGCAAGAGGCCAAAGAAGGGCCCAGCAGAGGGCGGAAAGCATGGTCGCCGTCGTCTTGGCGGCGGTACCAGAGGAGGACGAGATGGTGTCCTGGCGTTGACGTTGTGGCGGGGTGGGCGTCTGGTGAAAGGACTACTGCCGACACGTCTTTTGTTTTCGCGGCCATCTTCTCCTCTCGCTATACGCACCCCCTCTGTGGTTCCCGTACCTGTGTGCAGGCAGGAATGCAATTTCGGGCGAGGGGAGTCATGTCGCCTTCGTTTATGTCCGGATATCACGCCGCTCCATACCCGGCGCGTCGCCCGAGACTAAATGTCGCCTGCCATATACAAGTGCGAGGGTCGTGGGGAAGGATTTGTGAAGGATGGGGAGCACCAAAGTTTTGACGCAGGGTCGTAGTGCCAAGAATATGTGGCAACAAAGTTAATAAATACTACCATATCGCTGCAAGGTACGCAAGGCACCCTCCCACCTTTCGGCAACGAATCCGAACCCCTGAGCAGCTCGGATTCGGGGTGGATCTCGGCGACGGATGTGCATAATGCTACTTTATTCAAGGCAACCTCCTGTCTATACCTAATATAGCGACGGAGCGGACCGGAGCGGTGGCGTGGAGAATGTGCTCCGGCAGTCGGTATGTGGCAGGACTTCCGGGTTTCTCAACATCTGTTGCTGGTTTTTTCGTCGACTTGCAGAACTCTTACTCTTGGTGCCATATTTAGACTTTCAAAAAGCGAGGGACGGGAAATTGATGGCCAACGAATTGCCAAAGATATGTTGTGTTGCCGAAGATGAAACTATGTCCGGACAAAAGTGAGATGCTAGCTGTATCTTTGGTGTTGCTAGAGTTGGAGTTATTACTCCGGAACCCCATAACGTATGCTACAAATGTTTAGGATTTTGTAGCCGCTGAATGAGACACAAACGGAGGTCGCTTGTAGAAATAATGACAAAGATGTATTGTATTACGGAAGATGGAACTGTGTTCTGTACAGAAGTTTACATGCTGCCTCTCTCTCCCACGTCGTTGCTGCCCTGTCAACCATCATGATAGGACCCCAACACAAACATATGCATCCAACCACATCAGCTCACAATTGGTCCCAACGGCCGTGTTCCACTTCTTAAAGTTGGCCAAGGTGATCTTGTACCGATCCGCAATCGCCTGACACCCGTCACCCTTGACGACCTTGTGGAAGCTCTTACAGTTGGTGGCCATGCCCGGCTGCGTCGGGGTCGGGGTTGTGACTCCGTTCCCCTTGGTGGACGTGCTGGTGCTCTTGATTGTCGTGGTCGGGCCGCCTGTCGCCTTGACGCAGACATAGGTGTTGAGCCACATGCCGTCGCAGGCGGTGCCCACTGCCGGGTTCCAGGCGAGGATCTGGGCAAAGCTAATGCTGTACTTGGTGCCCAAGGTCGCGCAAGTGTCGCCCTTGACAACAAAGTGGAACTGCGTGCACGAGGAAGTGGTGCCCTCACGGATGGGCGTCGGCGTAACGATGCCGTTGCCCTTGGATGTGGTCGACGAAGGCTTGGAGGTGGTGGCGGGAGTGCCGCCGATGATGCCGACACAGACGTAGTTGTTGAGCTGCAGGGTCTCGCAGTTGCTGCCGATGGCCGGGTTCCAGCTCAAGAGCTGAGCAAAGGACACGCTGTACTTGGTACCGATGGCGCTGCACCCATCGCCCTGGACGACGAGGTGGAACTTGTTGCAGCTCTTGGTCATCTTGTCCTGGATCGGCGAGGGGGTGATGATGCCGTTGGCCGGGGTCGTGGTGGTCGGCGGTGCCGTGGTCACGGGCGAGCCTCCGATCAAGCCCACGCAGTAGTTGACGCTCAGCTGGAGCAGCTCGCAGTTGCTCCCGACGGCTGGATTCCAGGCGTAGAACTGGGCAAAGCTGATACCGTACTTGGTCGTGATGCTTGCGCAGCCGTCACCCGATGCGACGAAGTGAAACTTGTTGCAATTCTTGACCGTGTTGTCCGGGATAGGCGTGGGCGTCACGACACCATTGGAGGGCGTGGTGATGGTCGGCGGTGCCGTAGTCACGGGTGAGCCGCCGATCAAGCCCACGCAGTAGTTGACTTTCAGCTGGAGCAGCTCGCAGTTGCTGCCGACGGCTGGATTCCAGGCATAGAACTGGTTGAAGCTGATGCCGTACTTGGTGGTGATGCTTGCGCACCCCTCCCCTGCCACCACAAAGTGAAACTTGTTGCAGTTCTTGACCGTGTCGCTCGGGATGGGCGTGGGCGTCAGCACACCATTGGCGGGCGTGGTGACGGTTGGCGGCGTCGAAGTGCTGGGAGTGCCCCCGATCAGGGCGACGCAGTAGTTGACGCCCAACTGGAGCATCTCGCAGTTGCTGCCAACAGCCGGGTTCCAGGAGAACAGCTGGTCAAAGGAAATGCCATACTGCAGGAGGATGGAAGCGCAGCCGTCGCCCTTTGCAACCGAGTGGAATTTGCTGCAGCTCTTGGTCATGCCATCGCTCACGGGCGTCGGCGTGGCCACGCCGTTTCCGGTGGGCGTAGGCGCCGCGGAGGTTGTGCTTGGGGTGGGCTCGGGATCGGGGACACCGTAGTTCTTCTCAATGCAGTATGAGTTGCCCAAGACAAAATTGCAACCGCTGGCGAGAGAAGGATTCCAGATGGTGAGGGTGGCGACGGTGATGCCCCAGGTATCGCTCAGGTCCTCGCAAGTATCGCCGGCGCCGGCAACATGCCACCATGAGCACTCGGGGAGGGTGTCGGGGTCTGCGGTGGTGGGAGGCGGCTCGAGGAACTGCGACAGGGCGGGGCTGGCAAGAAGCACAAGGCCAAGGCCGAAGTGAAGTGACTTCATGTTGGCGGTTGAGACAAGTAACGAGTGTAATGATGCTGAGCTCCAGAAACGAGTGGCTGGAACGCTGATCGGTCCAAGACATTGGCCAGTGTTCTAGAAAGAGGGCTTATTATACATGTTGGGTTGTCAAACTCGTTTCTGTCTGCCCTGTCCATAGTGCAAAAACCCAAGTGCTGCGCCAGTTTGTGAGGAGGAGAACTATCGTGCAGGGACTCATTTCCCCTTCACCAAAGGAACGCAAGGTAGTAGCGCCGACTATCGGCAAGCTGGACAGAATGAGACCTGACGCCGTCTAGGATCAAGAGTCCCATGCGCCAATTTCACCCCGGTCTTTGGGTTCAGGGAGAATACAACGACTTTTTCCGAGAGTCGGGTTTACGTTGTGGACACCTCGGACTTTGACAAGTACGATGCACCCAAAATTATATTGTTACGCCTGGCACCTGGGAGCCTGGATGCTTCGCTGCCTTTCTTCCGGGATCCAAGGATGCCAAGCCGCGCATAGTGACCTCGGTGTCCGAGGGACCAGGGTTTCAATGGCGAGGGATCAAGTCCGGGGAGCAGATATGCCTTGCCCCACGGAGCGGGACCGTTGAAACGGCCACAGGGCTAAGCAGCCGTCGCTTAGAGTCCTTAGACTACTGCGTAGGTGCTCACGCGGGATCTCGGCGGCCGCTTGTCTGTTCCAGGAGAATCTCCACTCACCCGTCAACCGCCTTGAGCTGTCCACACTCCCAATCGCCGTCGGATTAGATGGACACCCGTTCCGAAGCGGGGGCAGTAGGCCCCTCCACATTCCGGCGAACGGTGCGCACAATGCCCCTGTGATAGGGTTACTACCTATTCAGGGAATAGGAGGTGGTGGCAAAGATTATTTGTTGGCACGAACAGGTCTGGTGGGAAATTCCAGGACGAACATGTCGGTGGAGATGCCAGACGTCAACAAGGCGGCGGAGTTGGTCTGGACGTGGAAGCGCAATCGCATGTCACGGCCAGTGGGGTGGTCTCGCGTTGATCGGCAGCTCGGTGCGACCCATCAACGAGGGTATTCTCTACCAGTCCTCCATGTCTGAACATGGCCGGTTCAAAGTCCATGTCAACTTTCCCATTCCTTGGCGGATGGGCACAGGTATACTTGGAACGTCGACGAGAGAGGTGAGCCAATGACTTTGATTCATGCTGCGGGTTTCGATCTTGACAGGGGTCGGTTCCGTCATGTGAGAAACTCAACAGCGAAGAGAATATACCTCTCCATCTCACGAGCTGAATCTAGATGATGCTACTAATGTAAGCGTAGTCGGCCTGGAGGGAATATCTGTCCTCGCTCTGCATGTCGCTCGGCCGCGGTTTCGGAGATGACAATGTTGTCGGGCTTCAAGTCGTTCTGCTGGATGCCCTGGCCGTAGTTGTAGGCCAGGGCCGAGGCGATGCGTGCAGGAAGCGGTGGGCATCCTGCACCCTGCCCGAAAAAAGGTTCGTCTAGGGCCGGTACCAAACGGGGCTCCGCAGACTCGAGCCAGCAATGTACAGTATGTAGATGGCGAGGAACCGGGCGTCGGAGGCGTAAAAGCGGCACATGTTTGGCAGTAACTGGGGACACAGGGTTAGTATACTATTGTTCCGGGTCGGAGGGAGAAGCTACGAACCTCGTAGCCGACCTTTGTATAGGCCGCGAATTCCCTAAGCCAGAGTTCTACGAGCTCGTGCTGTCCTCGTCTGTCCTATTTCAGGACCTTAACGATAACTGCCTTGGCCTCCCCGTCGAGGTTGGAATGCGTCGCCAAAAATACGCGGGTACTTATGGTCTGGGCAATATCACGACCGCGAGTGAGTGTATACGAGTTATCCCCCGCGGTTCCGGGAACGTGTACGACGGTGCCGGGCTCCATGCCGAGGAAGGGGCTCTGGAGCGAGAGGGGCCGGAAGGCAGGCCGTCGACGTGGTGCCGAGTGATGGAGATGGGCCGGTTGCTGGTGTTGACGACGAGGAGCTGCTCCGTGAAGGCCTCATGGACGATTGCAGTCGACACTCGACCTTTCCGTTGGCCGTACTGGGCGATACGAGAAGGTGGTGTCCGATATCGCTCGAGATTTGGCGTAGCAGCAGCATGTCGGCGCCGTTAGCGCTGAGAGTGTCGCATATGGCCTGTGGCCCCTAGGCCGACCGTTGCTTGAGCTTCCACACCTCCACATCGGTATGGGCACGGACGTCGTATATGATGAGGCGAGTGTCTGGGGGAAAATGCTTGTCCACGTGTAGAGCGGCGAGATTTGCGGTGATTCCATCGAGGCCGTCTACGCCTGACAACTGATCCGCTTCGGGGCCTGCAGAAGGGACTTTTTCTTCTCTTGTCGCCGCCAGCAGTCGCTGCTCGACATGGCCGTCGGAGAAGAGCTGGGCTTTCGACCTCGACATCGACTTTGTCCTCGACCGGCCGTGGCAATGGGCCGCGTGGAAGTTCTCGCTCGATCAAGCCGAACTCCAGACAACGATCCACGCGCGCTTCAATTCGCTCTCGACCCAACTCCCCCTCCAGGGCCTCGAGGCCTTCCACCATGACGTGTCCGAGATGGCCCACTGCGCCCCCGAGGACGACGTCGCCACCTTCCATGCCCTTCTCGCCGCCTGTCGCGACGTCCACACGTCCCCGACCAGCCGGAAGTGGTGGGGGATGAAGAAGCTCGGGACATGGCAGTGGACGGCCGAGGTTCCCTGTCTCCCGCGTTAGAGCAGGCTGTTGGACAAATTCAGAAACATCGGCGAGCACCCCCAGACCCGACGCTTGCAGTCCACGACAGAGATAACCATCATCGGCATAGGTCGCTGACTGCTACACATACGAAGCGCTCAACCAGGACCCGTCCCCCCGTCCTTACCGGCCGTGTCCAGACCATCCGCCCAGGACGAGCCCGACAAGGAAAAAGGAAGCTGGGCCAGAGATTGGTGGACAGTTGATGCTGCGATGGCCGTTTTGCTCGGAAACCGCTCGCCGCCTACAAGCTGAAAGGCTTTGGCGGATTGGGCCCGCGCGCTGTCCGCAAGGCCGATGGCAGCGCGGATGGTCCATGTTTCTCCTCCATGGCTGTGCATGTCAAGATGCATCACAGGTCGACGATGGCGAGCAGTGGCATTGCGACGGCAACCACGAACATCTCTTTTCGCGTCCCTGTTCCTGTTCCTGTTGCCGGTCAACATACAAGTGCCCGGGTCTTGTTGCCTGCCCTTGCCCCCGCCGTCGCACCGTCGCACTTTACTCTACCTTCTCCTCGACGTCCGGGCCGACAACAAACCCAACCATCATCCCGGCTGCCGCCCCAGCCTCCACTACCTACCTACCCAGCCAAGTACATCAAACGCATGACAGAACTGAAAGTCTACATGGAATTCTGCCCCCGCCCCGAGACTTCCCATTAGCCCATGGTCGTTTGTACCAATCCGGACATTTGCGAACAGCCATTGGACTTTCAACGGAACGAGAAGGGTTGAGTTGGGTCCACGCCGCACAGTGGATGTCCTGATTCCGCGATTCCGGCAGGGCCAGAGACATGAATCCACGGCACATCCAGACGACCCAAAGGAGGGCGGTGTCTGCTAGGCTGTCATTGTCAGCTCGGGGCTGGGCTAGCTGCTGCATGTAATGCCTCAACTGCACCTCAAGCCCTAACACCTTGTCCCCCAGGCCCCCAATATATGACTGCCGTGTGCATATAGGCTCAAGAGGTGGTGGGAGGGCGACTGGGGATGCCATGAGTGTGGAAGTGAAAAGAATTACAACTGTCCGGGGGACCCATTGTATGTGTTTGCAAATATGTACTGGCAAGAATCGTCGTCGCCATCAACCAAATATCATGCTATTCACCTACATCTCCATTGCATACGTTCCCTAGGACTAGCAACAAGTGCCAAAATCCAAAATGAAGAGCACTACGACGGTGTCAACTTCAACAACCTCCCCCCTGCCCCATCCTCCAACACCCACAAGGCTCCATCAGGCCCCTGTCGCACGCACCTCGTCCTCTTCCCCAACCTGTACCTCGTAGCCTCCTTTGCGTTATCGCCCACAATCTCCACCCTGACCAAACCCTGCGCGCCCAGCGCACTGATGATGGCATTGCCCTTCCAACTCTTGAACAAGTCCCCTTGTATATAACCAAGCTACTCGGACTAATCACCGGATTCCAAGACGCTTTCGGAGCGACAAACTCGGGCCGCGTGTTGTGCTTCGGGATAGCCCGGCCATCATAATGATTGCCCTGCGACACAAGCGGCCATCCATAGTTTCCTCCCTTTTCAATGAGGTTGATTTCGTCGCCGCCCATGGGCCCCATTTCAATCTCCCAAAGTCGGCCATCGGCGTCAAAGTCGATACCAAGGGGATTTCGTATGCCCAACGCCCAGATGGTGTTGCCTGGGGAGCCGGTGAAGGGGTTGCCCTCGGCCGGGGACCCGTCGTCCTTGAGACGGAGAATCTTGCCCAGGTTGCTCGTCATGCTCTGGGCCGGGTCGAATTGTTGGCGCTCGCCCGACGAGATCCAGAGGGTACTTCCGCCAAACAGGATGCGGTGGCCGAAATGACCGTCACCGTTGATCTTTTGCGTCTGTCGCCATATGATTTGCAAATCCTGAAGGGCACCACCGCCCGAGGTATTGAGCACTAGCTTTGCGCGTGAGACTACGGCCGAAGCCTGCGAGCCGGTGCCGGGCTCAGCATAGCTGATGTAGATGAGCGAGTTGGACGTGAAGTTGGGGTGGAGGGCGACATCTCCAAATCCACCTTGGCCAGCGTTGCGAACGGTGGGAACGCCCGCGATGGTGCCTTTGGCCTTGGTCGTGGGGTCGACCAAGCGAAGCTGCCCACGCTTTTCGGTGACCAGGATGCGGTTGTCGGGGGCGGGGAGGAAGGCGAGGGACCAGGGCTCTGCAAAGTCGGTGATGGCAGTTGTGGTGAATGGATTGGCTTGGCGTGTGTCCAGCGGTTCGGGCCCGTAAGAGGGAGCGCCGAGTGTGGTAGTGGCAAGTGCCAGGAGAGCACACAAGGTGGAGGCTTTCATTGTAGGGAGATGTTGCAATGATCCAGGGGGTGAGGAGGTGGCCCACATACCTGCTGTGTCGTGGAGAACTTGTTGCTAGGTATTTAACATTCGAGCCATCACGGTGTTTACTAGTAACAGGAGTGACGACACACACTTTTGTCCATTCCGGCTGTACTCGGTGGTTGGTTTGCCGCCGATTCGTCGAGGGGCAACATCTCTGGGTCTTATCCCGGGCCATCCAAATGGGAATGGCATCTTGGCGGGTTGGCATGATGCACAGAAAGCCTCGGCGACGGAGTCTTGCGTCCCGCAAAGTCTTGGACGAGGCTCGGCAGCCGGCAGTCGAAGGACATCACGGTCCAGCTTCTTGGAAAGACCATCTTCCGCGTGCCAGTGCCAATCGATATGGGGACCCTGCAAGATGGCAAACTTGACTCCTCTCTATGTTGGTAATGCAGCATCAGGGAGGGTCGGCGACTTCAAGCGCCGCCCCGGATTTGAAAGAATATTAATCTAACGTACGTTATGGCTCAGAAGATGGAGATGCCAGTGGATCTAAATCGTCCAACATACTAGGTACCCCTCAGGGCCCCTATCGCACCTGCCGGTCTGACCACTCTTCACCACTTTCTCAGCGTCCCGACCTGTCGCCTGCTCACCTCCCCATGTTCCGACCGCGCGTCAATTGGAGGCGACCACCATGGACTTTCGCTGCTCGTCCATGTGGGCACGACAATCCCCCACCGTTCTTGCGCTCGAGGTCCCATGACGCTCCGCCCTTTTCCTCGGCCTCCAAGAGCCCACAGACCGACGTGTTCTCGCAGGTTTCTCGAGTTGCGGTGCGGTCCTCAGGCGTGTCCTGTGAGTCTTGAGACACGCTGTTCTTTGACAATTCTTTGCGCATCGCCCAGGCCCTCTTGCGCCTGGACAGGTCCAAGGCCGGAATGCCGCTTGTGGATTTTGGTCAACAAGGTGGATGGAGACCCCAGCTCTTGCTGGCAGTCGACACATGGGAGAAACGTCATTGGGAATGGGAGCAGCGTCGCCAAGCAGAGGTGACCAGACCAAGCCGACCCCGCGCGTGACTTGCTCAACGAATGCCGTGCATCCCGGATGCTTCACCCGCTTCCGCGGCGCCTACTCCCGCCAGTCAGACACTCGCACGCCAACGACAAGAGGCGGGTTCCATGCATTGCACAGGCAAGATGCGCCGTGGGGGTGGCCTTCTGCCCATCACTGCATCGAAATACAGAAAAGCCAATGGCCTTTCCCATGTCGCATTGGATACACGGGCTCAGCAGGAGTCGCTTCGATTCCTTCCATCAGAGTGTTGGCTGCGGGGTGGTCCCACCCCTCATCAAGGGGAACTGGCCACCACTCTCTTCTGCGTGTTCCTGATGACTCTCGGGTCTTGATTTACGTCCCAACTTGCAAACCCTCATACACGACATTGTCTGAATTCTACGAGAACTCTTGCGGGATCACCAAAATACAAAGGGCGTGTCTGGACTTCCCCCCATCCTCCGGTTCCTTGTTGACATCGGAGCCTTCTCCATCAACCCGAACGATGGCGGGCACACCGCTACCGGCCCCTCACACAGAGGAAGCCAACACGTCTCAGGCTACCATCGAGGCCAACGCCGTGCAACCTCACATCGAAGCTGATCCGGAATACGACCACGACTCGGTTCTTGACGAGAGACTCTCGGCTTACACGGCGTCTCTGACCTCGAGCGTTCTCAACTACCCCATGGAGCATGGCAGACGATACCACGCCTTCCGCCCGGGTGCATACCTCATGCCCAACGACGAAAAGGAGATGGACCGGCTCGACTTGACCCACTACATGAACTTCCTCGCACTGGGGAAAAAGCACTATCTGGCCCCGATCGACGAGGCCAAGACGCACCGCGTGCTGGATCTTGGCACGGGCACGGGAATCTGGGCCATCGACATGGGCGACATTCTACCTGGTGCCGAGATCATTGGAAACGACCTGAGCGCCATCCAACCTTCGTGGGTGCCTCCCAATGTCAAGTTTGAGGTCGACGACATTGAGTCCGAGTGGACGCACAGCACGCCCTTTGACTTCATCCACTGCCGCTACCTCATCGGGGCTATCAACGACTGGCCCAAACTCGTCGGACAAATCTACGACAACCTCCGCCCGGGAGGATGGGCGGAGCTCAACAACTACGACTGCATGATCTACGCGGACGACGGCACCATGCCCAAGGACTCGGCCACCCACAGGTGGGCTGTCGACAACCTGGCCCTCATCGACTCGACCGGAAAGATCTCGTCTCCCGGCCCCCATCTCGAGAAGTGGGCACGCGAGGCCGGATTTGTCAACATCGCCGTAACCAAGATCAAGGTCCCCATCGGCCCGTGGCCCAAGGACCCTGCTCTCAAGGAGATTGGCAAGTGCAACTTGATCATGACAACCGAAGGGCTCGAGGCTTTTAGCCTCAAGGTGTTGTGCGGCCTGGGCGGGTGGAGCGAGGTAGAGGCGACATTGCTGCTCGCAAAGGTCCGGGAGGAGATGAAGAAGGGAGAGATGCATCAACTGTATGACATGTATGTAGTTGTTGGCCAGAAACCAGAGTGAATAGGTATGATGCAAGCTTCCGTGGTTGACGGACAGGGTGAGGGTACCGCCGACAGAGAAACAGGCGGCTGGCGAGCGAGGGGGCGACGCGGAAGCGGGAGATGATTGCTTTTCTACTTCTTTCGCCAATTTCGACAGGTCTTGTTACGTGTACCATCTTCGGCCTCGCTGTCGAGGTCAAGAAATCAGAGTTCAAAGGACCCATTGATATTTCTGATCTCATCGTTAAGGGCCTCGAGGGCGTGCTGCAACACGTACCAGCACCAGCACCAGCACCAGGCTGCTCGCAACAAACGGACAGGGATAGCAGGCGGCGGATAACTGCAATACAACCGATCCGGGGTTTTTAGTACTGGTTACGACAAACGGGCATGATCGGCCATCTCCCTTCCTGCTGCCTCTTCCTATCTCGCCCTCTGATTCTCGGAACTCCATTCCCTTAGAAAAGCACTAAGCTTCCGGCTCTCTATTCTTGTCATGAGCTGGAGAGAAGGTGCTGGAACGATGACGACACAGTGGCAAGAAGCTCCCATAGCTATAGCTGACACAGGAGCGTCGGGAGCTCACAGAGAATCTTGCTCCTGCAAGGTTCAATCAATGCGACAGCTTGAGGCACCATTTTTCCCACCACCGCACCATGATTGTAGGAGTCATCTTCCTTGATCAGAACCACCTTACAATTCTCTGGAGGCGACGCGACTTCTGCGCCGCTAATTCAGGCACCTACCTAACCAGCGCTACTGCGCGTCAGAACCCCGCTCTTCCTTTCCGGTGCGAACCTAACCCCCTCTTCCTTAACCCCCTACCGCGAAGGCTATTTCTACCTAATACCTAATACGAGAGGCCTTTTTAGCACGACCAACGAAGTTCCTCTTGTCATGGCCCAGGCCATGACCATTGGGCCATGGCGGGTGGTGGCGGGAAGCCCTCGCCGAAAGAACAGAGTTCGGCTTCTACCAGTCGACCTTTGACAGAATGAAAGTCCTAGAACAAGCGGAGTGTAGCGGGTGCGGCCTCCCGAGGGAGCTCCGGCACTTCACTTCGTGCCCTCGGTGGGAAAACCTGGTTGGAAGAGCCCTATCACGGCGCAAGTGGTGATCGTTGGGTATGTGGTAGGATATATGAAGTTGCACGAAGGGCACAAAGTCCAGAGGGCGAGGCGCGCACTGGGGATATGCTCCAGTGCGCGTGCCATGGAGGGGTCACATGACGTAAGGTCATGTGACTACATGACTATATCTCAATACATAAGGCGCAGGCAAAGCCTGTGACAAGCCCTGTGTCATGACCCAGGCCATGACATTCGGCCCAGCACTGCCGTAGGCAGAAGTAACTGGTCAACCACAGGAAGGAGGGAGCTTATGGACCAATTAGCGTGGACCCGACCAGGACCCGCAGGGGCCCGGGTCCATTTACCCCACTCCCCCTTAGGACCGACCAGTCAGGGAGGACCCGCACGAGTTGGACGCGACGTCGGGTCCAGATGGCTCGGGTCCTGCCACACCAGGTCTTGGCACCGCCAAGACTGGTGAGGAACACTGCTCTTCAGTACTTAGATAGTTTCCTATATAAGACAGGTAGACCGCCCCCCCTTGAGTGAGGAACCTCTCTTGTTCCTCACGCAAGCAATTATATGTTCCCGTCTACAATCTTGCAAGCACCTTCTTCAAGTTCTTTGTAGAGCATCCTGTTGTGACGGTAACGACCCGTCTGGACCTTGCGCAACCTTCGTTCCCTACCGTCGATAACACCCACCGCGGCGTCCTGCCTTGCAGTCTGACCCTCTTGGGCACAGGTTGTAACACCCTCGGCCAGCATGAGGGCCCCGGAGTGGGCCTCGATTGAAGCTATTCCAAAATGTCACGGACCACACGCTGGAAGCACGTGGAATCTTCCACCACACTCTCCTCTCTCTGAACAGAGAGGCACGTCATGTATTTAGAGATTCCGCGCCTGCGGGCATCTCTCGCATCCTTTTCCTTCCTCTTCAGTTCTGCGTACTCGTAGAGTCGCCCCACCTAGTTGCAATAATACTACCTTGGACCGTTACAACATTCGGGGGGGGCTTTGTGGAATGTTTAATGAATTTAGGTAGACAATGAAGAGGACAGGGAGGTCCATGAGAAGGCCTGGGTGAAAGAGCTTTCCCTTCTATACTTACAGTTGCAGTTTTACTCCTGGCCCTCGGATACCTCCTCCACCTTTGCAACTGGCTTCTCCCCCATGTTCAAGCGATTCTGCACGTCCTTGAGGGCCTTGTCCAGAATCTTAGTCTCAAAGGACTTGAACTCGAATGTAGGCACCTTGTTCTCAAACAGCTCGTCGATCTCTTCGAGGGAGCGTCCCTTGAGCTCAGGAATAAAGAAGTAGTACCATACGAGTGCGATGACACTTGTGCCAACCCAGATGTACCCGTATTTTCCTCCCTTGACAGACACCGTCAGTCAATCGAGCCTAAACTCCCGCAGTGGAGGTGGAATACTTACCCAGTTGAGGTTCTCGGGGTTGATAAAGTATGGCGTGCAAAACGACACAAGCCAAATGACGAGCTGTCCAACAGCCTGCGTCAGGCCAAACGACCACGCACGCAGTCTCGTGCTGACCATCTCGGTCGACACTGGACGGGACGCCACGCCAGTGGCAAACGAGTACCATACCAGCCCCAGCGTGATAAATGTGACGATCAGGGTCTGCTTTGTCTCGGGGCTTGTCGGTACGGTGGCGGAAACAGCGAGTCCGAGCATGAAGAGACCGTTGAAGACGGCTCCCAGCATCAAGAAGGTCCGGCGCCCGCAAACATGCCTCATGACGAACAGGCCAATGTTGCAAGCGACAAGACCCAAGCAGGTGCTGATGGCAAAGTAGTGGAAGACCTTGGTGAAGGGCACCCCCGAGATGACGAAGAAGTATGAAGTGTATGGAATGAGGAACCACGCCCCAGAGCATCCGCTGTCGGCAACAGCGGTTCCGATGCACAGCAGCGTCCGTCGGAGGTCGGTCCCTGTTGCACAGGTGTCAGCCAGAGTGTCGCAAAGCACTTGGCGGGGAGAACTCACCCTTGAACATGTCAAGCGGCCCAGTGGTGCTCGCCAGCCGCTTCTCCTCCTCGATTCCATTGATCATCTCGGTAAACTCGACCTCGAGCTCAGCGGCCTCGACCGAGCTGCCTCTCAGCGTCCCCAGCGACTTGCGAGCCTCCTCGGTCCGTCCCATGGTCAGGAGATAGCGCGGCGACTCGGGAACGAACAAGAGGCCGAGGGCCAGGAAGAAGGGCACGATGAGCAAGATGCCCAGTGGAAGCTGGTAACTGAACTTGTCCAGCCGGGACTGTGTGGCGTTTGTGATGGCAGCCGCGACAATGCTGCCAATCAGCACCCACTCGGTGGAAAGGCCGACCATGATGGCGCGCAGGTGGGCGGGCGATGCCTCGGCACAATAAATGTTGGAGAATGTCTGCAGAAAGCCGTTGCCCATGCCGAGAACGAACCGGCCAACGTAGATGGCGCCCTTGTCCTCGGTCGACATTTGAATCGCGATGCCGATGCAGGTGAAGACGCAGGCAATCCAGAGACCCATCTTCCTCCCGAAGAAGACGGAAAAGATGCCGGCTGCGAGGGACGACACCAGCGCGCCGAGGATTGGGAAGGACGTGATGAGCTGTTGGAAGGTGGACTGCGAGGGAAGCGTCAGCAACGTCCGGGCAACATTCGGGCAACTCGGCAGGATGTGGTGGGGGTTTGCCAACTAGTGGCCCCTGCGTTGCAGTCCAGCACTTTCCATAGCCCATAGATCCAGGGTCGCAGGCAGAGGTCTTTTCTGCCTCGACACCACCAACAATCTACGTTTTCCACGTATCTTGCGCCTTTTGAGTGTGCCACACAGGAGCACTTACATTGAGACCGTAGCCGCCAGGGATGAACTCGTTTTGGTAGCCAAAGACAACGAGAAAGCCAGGCAGTGCCTGAAGACTGCCAACGACGCCCGAGTCCATGCCAAACTCAAAGTTGGCCATGGACACGACGCAGCAGATGGCTAGACATTTCCAGTTGGCCAGTAGGGACGACTTGGTGAGTTTGATTGAGTCGGTCATGGTGACTGTCTCCCTGAAAGGATGGTTGCGACGGTGGGCGCGGCTGGAGGTCGACAGAGTCCAGCAGAAGAGCAAACAAAGCCTGTCTCGCGGATGGGCATCACTTGAAGTATTCCATGTCAACATGGATTTCTATTTCTGTGTGCCGGACAGCCCGCGCACGGTGGCCAGGGTCGAGACTCGAGGGCCATTGTGACCTGGCACTGACATTGGAAGAGTTCGGGACCGTCACGCCGGCGTCAAGCCACAACCAAGACCTTGCCGCCGCCATTGGACGATGGTGGATGGGTGTGCTGCGGCGGCGTTGCATCCCACCTCCCCCGTTTCGCGCCCCGGCAACACCCAGGGCCCCCGTGCCATGGCTGCAGACAAACATGGGAGGAGGGAAATGCACATGGACAGGGTACCTAGCTGTTGGCCCGCGATTGGGCTACGCCGCCCTGTCCCGTCCTGCAGACTGCCACGCACGGAACTTCAGGCCGTCCCACAAGATTTGCCGGCATCCCTTCTGGACGCACTACCCATGTAACATGAAAGCAAGGTCAACATTTGTTTGGGTTGGGAAGTGAAAGAAACTCCGTCCCCGACACGCATCCTGCCCCTTCTTCCAGGTTCGTCCAGGGACAAGAAGAATCCTTCCAATGTACGGAAGTTTCGTCTAGCTGCACAAAACAATAGTCCCGCGAGTGGAGTTTGTCGACCACACCTTGCCGGGAGCCTTGTCCTTGGAGTCTCGTCGCCCTGCATGGTCCGGTGGCATGCTCGTTTCATCGATTTGTCCCGGGGTAAGGACATTTGCCTGTCCAGAGATATACTCCAGCCCTGGTTTATTTGTTAGCGTGAGACATCCGAGATACAAGCCAAGGCCTTCTGATAGTTGACAGAGGCCCTGAACTCCGAACTCAAGGCCGAGAGTTGTGCTAACGAGGCCTTCCCAAGAGGGAATTAGCCCTCGATTACCTGGCGAGAGGTCTTGCGCTAACAAACAAACCAGTCTTGGATTGTAGTGCCAGCATGCGGCGCATTGTGGAAGTGGGAAACGCAGATGATGGCACAAACTGAAAGATTTCCTGAGACGGCACCAAACTGTCAGCCCCAGGGCTTCAATAGCTCTCGAAAAACGCTGTCTGGTCTTGTCAATTCCCGGTAACAAAGCAAGGTGCATGTCCTGGTTCATATCGCCGAGGGGCCATGGTTTGGTGGGTTCAGAGGTTCTTCTTGTGCTTGGCTTCTCACTTCGCGTGTCGTTTGTTGGTTTGGGACCAGAGCCCGTCGATCATGTACAAGTCCTTTAAGCGGGTACTTCTGTAACCGTGGCGGAAGTTAATCCGGAACCTTCAAATACAGTCTGCATGCGTTTGCAACCTATCCACCTAACCGACCTCTGACAACAGCAATATCAGTCCCTCCCGTCCTGGCATCCTCCTACTACCGAGTTCCACTCCAAGATTTCAAGATGGGAGTCTCCTTCCTCACCCTCATCCTATCAGCCGCCTGTCTTGCCATTTCATACCATCTTGCATCCCGTCTCACGGCCGTGCGCCGCCTGTCGCACGTTCCCGGCCCGGCATCGGCTCGGTGGTCTTTGCTATGGCTAACCCGTCGACAACTGGGAGGACAACTCGCACGCGACCTCGCCCGGCTCTCCAAGCAGTATGGTCCCATCTTCCGCATTGGACCCAACTCCGTGGTCATCAGCGACCCTTTCGAGGTGCGGCGTGTATGGCAGGCACGTGGCCCTTTCTATCGGTCTAGATGGTACGAGATGTTTCGCTTCGACCAGCCAGTTGAGACCGTCTTGTCCCAGCGTGACAGCGTCGCCCACGGTGCGCTCCGGTCCAAGCTCCTCCCTGGCTACTCTGGAAAGGACGTCGACGACATGCACTCAGTCGTCGATGCGTGCATCGCCGAATTCATCGCTCTCATCGAGCGCAAATATCTGTCGACGGACAAGATTGTGCGACCAATGGACCTAGCCGAAAAGGCTCAGTTTCTAACGCTCGACATCATTTCGACCTTGGCCGTGGGTAGCTGCTTTGGCTGTGTCTCGGAGGACAGGGACACCTATGGCCAGCTCGCGTCCGTCACTGGTTCTGTGCCGCTCGTCGTGGTCATGGCAAACCTTCCTGACAGCTTCATGCTGCTTCAGAACCCCATCTCGCGTGCCCTGCTCCCCAAGGAAAAGATGGAGGGTGTCAGGCGCATGATGGGAATGGCGCAAAAGAACGCCGCAACGCGCTATGGCCCGGACAAGATCCAGGAGCGCGACATGCTTGGTTCATTTGTCAACCACGGTCTCCCCTACAACAATGCGTGGCTGGAAACGTTTGGCCAGATCGGAGCTGGCTCGGACACGACAGCGACGGCAATCCGGATGACGATCCTGTTTCTCATCACGAACCCGCACAGCTACAGCAAGCTGCTCGCCGAGATTGACGCAGCGGTGGAGGGTGGCCGAGCGTCGTCCCCCATCACAGATGACGAGGCCAAGAAGCTGCCCTATCTTCAGGCCGTTATCCGCGAGGGACTTCGAATGTGGCCTCCGGTCGCGGGGCTCATGCCAAAAATCAGTGATTCGGAAGAGGTTGTCTGCGGCATGCACCTTCCTGCTGGTACCGAGGTGAGCTGGGCGGCCATTCCGACTCTTCGCAACCAGGGAGTTTTTGGACATGATGCCGAGTGCTTTCGTCCAGGACGATGGCTGGACGAGACGACCAAGGAGAGGCAGGCTGTGATGGAGCATATGGTGATGCTTTGCTTCGGCGCCCCGAGTCGCTGGGAATGCCTCGGCAAGACAATTGCGCTTTTGGAGTTGAACAAGGTGTTCTTCGAGGTACGTCTAGCTCTAAGTTCCCGATTCATGCATGTGCTGACACCATCTCTAGGTCTTTCGGGGATTCGATATCTCCCTTGTGGATCCCATCACCCCTCTCAAAACATATGACGCCTCCCTCTCCATCCAGTCAGACATGTTGGTGAGAATGCAGCGGCGACCTTGAACTTGCAACGGGGGAGGGCGGTGGTAGATAGTTAAGCACCTAGAAAGGTAAAGCACCTTCAAATCTCAATACATTGGACTGTGTTCGTAGGACTTTCTACATGCTCTATTGGTGATAACCATATCTTCCCCCACCCATTCATACCGCGTGTGCAATGTCGGTTCTCCCGCCCACCCCGTTTGGCAGTCTCTCATCTCTCGTCGAGTGATACTCGAGCTTTATTTCGTTCGTCTGGATAATTCCCCTCTTCCACCGGTGCGCCCTGATGATGCTCCGCTCGCTGCTGTCATCCCTTAGAGACAATTCGTAACCCATGGGGCCTTGAGATGCCTTGGCACTGCTGCCTTGGTCCTTCATGTTGGTGGACTTGCCGCCGGTGCTGATGCCGTTGGACCGGTTCCCGTGGGAGTCGTAGTAATAGCGCTCGGCCGACGACTTGATCTGAATGAACAAGACCCGCAGCACCGGAATGGAAGCGGCCATGATGGTGGTAGCCACCTCAGCATTGCCCCAGATAACAAGGGAGGCCCCATAATCTGCATCCACGTGTCAGTGTATGTCGTTCAAGTTGAGAAGCGGGAGACCAACAGGTAAAGTCGCCCTGAGCAATTGTTTGAATGGCGAGGCACTTCATGGTGGCCGTTGCACCTGCAATGACACCGAGGCTCATTGCAACCGCCACACCCAACTTCTCCTTCTTCTTGAGTTGAAGACTCCAGATCAATGGCCAGGGGATGAAGGCCAGTACAAAGTCCATTGCCGCCGAGTACGCACCGGCGAACGTTGCGTAGGCCACAAAATCCATGCTGCTGATGCACTGTTGCTCACGAGAAACTGGAACGCACTTGAACCATGTGGTGATGACGGTAGTGTACAGCTGGCAGAGGTCGTTGGTCAGTCCCCGATGTATCAGCACAACAACCCGGGCTTGCAAGACTCACCGCGAGATTTGTCGTGATGATGATGGACCAGATTCCCACCTTCTTCGGCCATGATTGCATAAGCCGGAGAAGGGTGATGGCAAAGGATGTCTTGGACCAGACCGTGCCGAGGACCGAAAACACAGTGGCGAGGTTGCCATGAAGGTCCAAGGCGGCGAAGTTGGCTGGATTGACGTAGTGTATATGGCGGCCAAAGCCCAACGATCGGTTATGAGTGCCGACTGCGCCGCTCGCAACGAGCAAGAACTGTTGAGGAAGGTCGTCAGAACAGGAGAGGATGGGACCTCGAGTTCATGGTCAGCTTACCCAGGAAACAATCAGCAGATGATCATCAAGCCAGAGGCCGCGGTGCTTCCGCCACTTGCACCACAGGCGAAGTCCCAGCACCATCCCAGACAATCCCACAAGCGTCCATGTGATGATGTCGGTAGTTGGGCCGAGATCTGCATTTGCATCTGGAACCTGTGCTGCTCCGTTGTTGGAAGCCATGGAGTTATCCGGTAGTGGGAGCCAACTGGATGTTCGAGGAAGTGGTCTCAGTCTAGCAGGGGGAAATGCTGGCGAGTGTCGTATCTTTAGAACTGACAATGAGAAGTGAAAGAAAGAAGCAAAGGGAAGCATTTGGGGTCGGCGAGGAGGTCAACAGCTCGGGCAACCGGGGAGAAAAGATGCAACGAAAATCTAAACGAAAATACAGACGAAGGGGGGTGGGGGCAGACGAAGAGGCCGTCTGGCACAAAATGTAAATGGATTTGGTTTTTCCTTCTTGAGGTCCTCTTCCCACCCTCGGAAACCCACATGCAAGTCGTGGCCAGGGTCCGAGACGCAAAGAACCTTCCACGACTGCAGTGCGCACCCTGTTGCATCAGCAGTGTACCTTCTCCCCAGGCCCGTCCCTCGCCCGCCGGGCCTGAAATGCGCCGTGTCGGCGGCTACTGATGCGATGCAGCAGCGATGACATTGCTATCAGGGGGAAAAGGCTCTTGCAATTACCTGCCATGCCGTTTATTCTGGTATCCAATCGCGGGGCTCTCTTGCGAAGCGGACCCAGGTTCAAGGAAGCCAGTGCGTTGGACGCCACGGGGACCGGTCAACCTCTTTCCGTGTCTCCCAGCGCCACAGAGGATGCACTGAAACAATATGCCAATCGTCAATGGCCGTCGATGCAGTGTGCCTGACCGACGCTTTGGCCGCTTGTGTTCAATGTGCTGGGGAGGCACCCCCGACGCGCTATTTCTACAGACTTGGAACAACAGGTTGACGAGCGAACGACCCAAATCATGCAGGATTGCGAGCTCAGTTCCGGACGGGAACGGTGTCGATACATATACAAGACTGTGGGAAAAGCAAACCCCCTGAAGACCTGAGGACAGTTGAGCTCCATTTAAGCTCGTGGGTCCCAGTCGATACCCTCGAATTTGCAAAACGGGAACCAAAGGGTCCGGACGCGGGATGCCACCGGGGAACCTTGATTCATTTCCACTTTCCCTTCACCCCTGCTCCCCTCTTCCAAAAATAATACGCAAGCTGTATCACGCCTGGAAAAGAAAAGAACCAAAACGCGGTGCTGTCCTGGGAATGGGGAACAGGATCCTTGTGGTGGGGGACCCACCCTGGGCCACTTGGTGGCCCCTGCTTTGCAGCTCAGCACCCTAGAGAGCCCATAGATTTTGGTCCTGGGCAGATTCTTCTGCCCTGGACCACCACCACCAACAATCTCGTATTCTACGATATTCGTGCCTCTTGAGTGTGCCACAATCCTTCAATGAACACAAATCTCGGGGTTTGTCTTTCTCAAGTAGTGCTTCCATCATGGGCCGGGGATTTCAGAATCCCCAAACCGCCAAGGCTGGCTGGATATGAGAAACCAGCCTTTTTCCACTGTGTAGCCAACCATAGAGAAGATCTTGTCACAAAATGGCATTTCTTTTAACAGGTTTGGTGCGATGTCACAAGCCGGAATACCTCTGCACAGCGAATCCACGGTGCCTGGTACTCTCCTGCTGCGGCCCGCACGGATGCTGCTCGCTGCTGTCCCGACCGCCGTCTCATTCCCGAGAACCAATATTTTGACCGGACCGCCATTCTTGCGTCTGACTCTCCAGAGTCGAAGTTTCATCGGAGACCTTCCTCGTCAACATGGGCTCCGACGTGCCGGTACCCCTTTCCCTTTCTTGAAGAACAGTGGGGGCAGCTGGGGGAGATGATGGATGACCAGCACTGTGAACATGACGAGAAGCAGCGTCGGGAGGGGCCAAGGTCTGCCGGCAAAGTCGACATAGCTCTCCTCGCTGAGTTTGATGATGGTGACGAGACATAACCCGATTCCAGCCAAGAAGTTGACGGCCTTCCTGATGTAACTGAAGAACGTCCATCTCGTTTTGGAGGCAATGATGAAGAGGATGTTGAGAGAAATAAGTGTCAACCCCGCAGCGATGAACGAATACGTGAACTGGGCGCAAGGGGGGTTAGCCGAGCAAAAGGATGGGGAGCGGCATGAGCCAGTTAACATACCACCAAGTTGAACTTGTCCCAGTTAAGATCGTTGACCTTTTCCTCCAGCTCCCAGCTCTCCCCCTCAAACTTGTTGACCAGACCCGCAAAGCCGTCAATCTTGAACGTGGTGAAGAGGGAGTTCTCGATGGCCCGGATCAAGTCCCCCAGCGAGCTTTGAATGCCCAGCAAAGTCCCATCATCTTGCGGGACGTCGTTTACGTTTAGCCGCTGCCAGAATTCATCTGGAATGGTGAGCATATCGCGCAGGCTCCGGTCGGTCACAAGCTCTGTGTTGGTGTAAATGGGAGGGAAGACGCTGAAGATGTCGGTCACGGTCTTGTTGAGCCCGTTAACAAGCCACTGACCTGTAATGTTGAAGGCGGGATCGTCAGCCGCGGCCAGAGATTGAGAAAACGCTTGTTGAACACCGCCGATCAATTCGAATATCTTCCACCATATCACAAATTGCGAGGACCCAGTCAAGAACAGCTTGAAGGCGAGGTGAAAGGGAAAGTGGGCGCCGGTCCAAAGCAGCTGCCGGACCCTTGTGCTGCGAAGCTCGCGGCTCTAGTCGATGTATATCATGAATAGGACGTAGATGATGGCGATGCCCGCTGCGACATTGCCGATTGTAGGAGATGCTACGTCACAACGTTAGCAAGGATTTCAACCAAGCAGCGAGTACTTCTCGCGGAGCACACCGTCAGCACTTACTCCATTGGTTGGCGTTGACAACGATGCGACCGACTGAAAGGCAAACGGCGATGATGCCCTCTCCCATGAGAATAAATGAGAGCAAGCTGATGCGCTGGCAGAGATGGGTGCCGCGAAAGCTCAGGGCTGTCCACTTGAGTGAGAAGGCCGCTTGAAGCACTGCCTCAACCACCGTTATCACGATCCATATAACCCACAGAGCACTGCCACCGCCCTGAAAGCCAAAGGCGCTCCCCAGGTAGACTATAGCGGCGACGAAGTGTAGTCCAGCAGCCAATGCGATTGGGATCCTGGCTGTTTTATACCTGCGCGTGTTCCACATGATGGTGACATATTGGGCCGTCATGGTCAGCCGGGAGACCATGAGAATGATTGCTGCACCGTGGTTAGAATCAGCATTTAGGATGAGCCGTGATGTTGTTCCCTTACACATGGTCCGGAACGTTTGGCTGTGTTGGTCTAAGAGGGTGAAGTTGGGAGCTACAACAGCCATTCCCACCATCACCCCAAAATGACATGCCCGAGCCAGGCGCTCTGCTAATTGTCAGCGTCGGCTCTTCTTTCAGCACAAGGGATGTCCCATTTCACCGACCAAAGATGCTGTCCGTTACAAACCGGACATCGAAGAGCCCAAGCAGCGCCCAGTTAAACCATAAAATACTACAGTCCATGTCTCAGATATTGTCCTGAAGTCCACTCAGCTGAAAGGGTAGGGAAGGTAGCTACCTGAGGTACACGACAAAGCTGGACAGCTGATTCGTGTTGGTAATGTCCTGAACCTCGGCAAAGACGCAAAGGTTGGCCACGAAGAACAGATCGTAGAAAACCTGCAGAATTGGTGAATTAAAGAAGTTCGTCACAATGTGCGACCAGCGGACTTCAATCCCGGCACTAGCGAGTGCCCAACGAACCTCAACTGCGGTGGCCTCGTTATGCCTCTGAAATTCGAGATTTGTATCGGAAGCATCGCGGTATCCGAACTCGCCGAAGTCAGGGCCGGAAGGGTGTCCATTGTCGAGGACGGATGCGGCATGATAATTCTCGACGAGAGGACTTTTGAGCAACGGCAGACTGGGGTCCGCAGGGTTGGATATAGGCTCGGAGTGTGCCATGGATGCTGGAGTGGCAAGAAGGATACCTGCAGAGGTATTGTGAAAGAGGAAAAGCTGACCTGCTCGTAGATATAGAAGAGCAGAGAGGGCGAGGTCAGGTTTGGCGGACTTCGGCCATTATGTAGCAGTCGCGTTTTTCTGGAGCGTGGGGCCGGGCATATTGACACGCCATCGTCCATCACCAAGCCCCTTCCTTGCAGGGAAGGGGATCAGAATGGTCATGGTGAAAAGTGACCTATTTTGATGTTGAACCCTGTGCATCTCGATGATTGGCCATCCATTTGTTGGAAAACTGAATGGGTGGAGGTGTTGGAGACGCTTTGCCGATTTGGAGGTCGCCCGATCCCATCTTCGTCCTCTCGTAAACTCCCGCTGACAGCTGAGTAAGACGGGAAACTGCTAACAGGTACCAGGGTAGCTCGACTACAATACAATACTGGTTTGTTTATCAGCGCGAGACCTCTCGTCAAACAAACGAGGCCTAACTTTCTTTAGAAAAGGCCTCGAGGCTTGACTTTAATGCCTTCTGGTACGTTTCCAGGGCCTCGAGTTCTAACTTCAAGGCCTTCTAGCACGTTTCCAAGGCCTCGAGTTCGGATTTCAGGGCCTCCATCAACAAAATCTGATAGCCTTAGCTCACATCTCGCATGTCTCGCGCTAACAAACAAACCAGGGCTAGAGTGTAACGACCGTCAGCCAGCCAATCGTGCCAGAAAGCCGTAATAGCGATATCCGTCACAATTCCAAGTCACACGGCCCCAGCTTCGAGCCCTGGTGTTGCAAACGAGCCCAACCTCTTCTGCCGGGATTCGCTGCCCTATGACAGGGACGAAACAGCGTCTGCCAGAACGGATGACCAGTATGTTGGTAGTTTGGGGGTTCCATGAACTGACCCTCGTCGCCAGAGCTCCTTGGGACAATTGCTCGCTCGGCCCCCCAGGGGGTTCGAGGTCCGGGACGAACCTCTGGAGGGACGGGGGGGTTGTCACGGCTACGGCTGCCGTGAACGGTTCATATACGCAACCAAGAGTCCAGAGTCTTCGACTTGGAATCTTGACAATCCTTTTGGAAGGTTTTCACATTTGGGTTGCGTGTCATTTGCGAGATCCGTCACACCTAGGTAGAAGCAATTTTCGACGCTGAATTAAGGATCCATTTAACTACGAACGTCTCCGTCCTCGTCTTACTTTTTATCCAGCCCCCCATTATCCTCAGCTTGCCAAAAGCTCTCAAATAACCAACATCTACAACGCTTCGTTAGGGTCAGTTGCATCCTGTCCCGAGTTGGTTTCCTCGTAGTGGAAGTACTTGACGAGGCGATAAAAGGCGGCGGCGAGGACAGCTCCCAGCACCGGCCCGAGCCAGTAAATCTGTAAGGTTGTTCTGATCAAGGAAGATGACTCCTGTCACGGCCTGATCGCCTCAGGCCTGTGAACGGTTTATATACGCAACCCAGAACTCTAGACTTGACTTGGAATTCTGGCAATCCTTTTGGAAGCTGGTGCAGTGGGGTTGTGTATCCATTGTTCGGCCAGCCGTCACAACTCCTACAATCATGGTGCGGTGGTGGGGAAAATGGTGTCTCAACCCGTCGCTGTAAGGTGGTTCTGATCAAGGAAGATGACTCCTACAATCGTGGTGCGGTGGTGGGAAAAATGGTGTCTCAAGCCGTCGCATTGATTGAACCTTGCAGGGGCAAGATTCGCTGTGAGCTCCCGACGCTCCTATGTCAGCTATGGCTATGGGAGCTTCTTGCCACTGTGTCGTCATCGTTCCGGCACCTTCTCTCCAGCTCATGACAGTCGCATTGATTGAACTGTCACAGGCTTTGCCTGTGCCTTATGTATTGAGAGATAGTCATGTAGTCACATGACCTTACGTCATGTGACCCCTCCACGGCACGCGCACTGGAGCATATCCCCGGTGCGCGCCTCGCCCTCTGGACTTTGTGCCCTTCGTGCAACTTCATATATCTTACCACATACCCAACGATCACCACTTGCGCCGTGATAGAACCTCGCAGGAGCAAGATTCTCTGTGAGCTCCCGACGCTCCTGTGTCAGCTATAGCTATGGGAGCTTCTTGCCACTGTGTCGTCATCGTTCCGGTACCTTCTCTCCAGCTCATGACAAAATCCAATGGTACCTTGGAAATGACGTCGCCGCCACCGCGCATCCAAAGCTGCGAGCCGGGTTAAGTGAGGCTCCAGTATAGGCAGTGCCTCGGTGTCTGTTAGCTTCGAATGCTGGGATGAAAAGGAGTCGGGTGAAAATATACGGGCAATCATGGACACAAAAAGGGCCAGCGCGATGCCAACGGGGGGCAGGAATATGTCTTCCGACTTTTCCATGGCCAGTGTCACAGGGGCGGAAGACTCTGGCGAGTCTGGAGCTGCGCGTGGGAGTTCTGTCTGCTATTGTGGAAAATAACGAAGTTGCAGGAGGAAGAGGAAGCGCAAGCCTCCATCCTGCAACGACGGATCTATCTAGTGGGCTGCCCCGCAGGCCAGAGTCCGATAAGGCGGATAAGGCGATAAGGCGATAAGGCCGAGCCATCTGCCCAAGGCATGTGCCAAAGGCGCAACCATCAGCCATCACGGCAGGTGCCGTGACAATCCCCCCCTCGCGAGAAGGCTCGCCCTCGAGCCGACTATCTATCGTACAGTTTATCCACCTGGATCCTTCCATTCCATTCCATCCACCTATCTTGTTCTCTTGTGGACGCCGTCGCTGCGATGCATGCGCTGGCGAGGGGCGCGCAAGTGGTGTGAATTGGCCTGGGCCAGGTGCTGGCTTTTTGCTTGTTGTGTTGCCCCGGGGGGCGGAAGGCCGTGGACTGCCGTGTCGCGAATTGCCGAAGGTCCTGGACAGAGAGGACGACTGTTGCCCGGAGCTTGCTCAGGAACCACAGCCAAAATGGCCAGGTTTGAAGCTCGTGATGGGCGACAGGGAGGTCGTAAGTCTTGAGGTCCAAGGAGACCTGTCTGGGTAGGGCAACCAGGGTCTTGTGTTTCTCGAGATCGTGATCAATCGAGTGTCGGAAATCTTGTCCTGCGAGGGCTCGTGGAGGGAGAGCTCGTGGGCCGGACTTGCGAGTCGAGAGAGGGTGCGATTTCGAGAGAGGGTCGCGAATCTTGAGAGTCTTGTGGCCACGAGGATTGTGGGCTTTGGACGTCGAGGAGTCGCGAGGGGTTGGGAGCCCGGGGATGACGACCGGGCTGAGGACGTGTTTGGGTGGTCGGTTGTATGAGGATCTGTCGAGGGAGGCTGGGAGGCTCCCCTCTGGTTCCGTTCGGGCGAGAGAGCTTGGACGCCCTCTCGGGGGTGCGATCATGGGCGAGGTCGCGGTGTGAGCGAGTTGGTGCTCGGGGTGTTGGATATGGGCTCCCCGCCAAGAGTCCTACTTGTTCTGCGTCGCTGAAATTACCCGAGTCGGAACCCGTCGTTGCCCTCGTTGTCGTGTGATGTCGACCCAACGGAGCGGTGCACAGGAATCAGTGCCAGGATTCGGCCCTCTTGTTGTCTTGCTTCAGCTTGATCCAACGAAATGGTGGGTATTATATTGGCCTCCGCAGGCAGAGTGAGGGTGAACGCTTTGGGGCGCTCGAAGATGGTAGATTGCGACGGAGGCGCTGATTCTCAGGAGGCTCGACAATCCGGGGAGAGGAGGCGCTCGGAGATACTGGCTCTCAGGAAGCGAATCTTCCGATGAGTGGGAGGAGATAGGTGCCCTTTGAAAATTCCGATACAAACGGTCGGCGGCACGGCGATCTCGGATCCCAGGGAGGAGCCGACTGCTGCAACTCAAATCCCTGCTCTGGTCTTCAACTACTGCCGAGCGAGCAGTAGAGGGAACTTCGTTATTGTCACAGGGGCGGAAGACTCTGGCGAGTCTGGAGCTGCGCGTGGGAGTTCTGTCTGCTATTGTGGAAAATAACGAAGTTGCAGGAGGAAGAGGAAGCGCAAGCCTCCATCCTGCAACGACGGATCTATCTAGTGGGCTGCCCCGCAGGCCAGAGTCCGATAAGGCGGATAAGGCGATAAGGCGATAAGGCCGAGCCATCTGCCCAAGGCATGTGCCAAAGGCGCAACCATCAGCCATCACGGCAGGTGCCGTGACAGCCAGCATCAGTAACTACCACAAAGGTTAACAGCGACGTGAAGAACATTTCTGTAACGGTACGAATATTACGGGCTTCGCCGTGACATCCTCTCCTTAAGCATGCCTACGGTGGTGGTATTTCGACATCACATCGTCCTTCCTTTTGGTTGTGTTACGTAGTGGTCAGGCATGCCCACTGCCGTAACAACGAAGAGACATCGCAACACCACTACACTACAGGTAAAAGTAGAACGTTGTCCAGTTGAGCTACTGGACCGTAATGTCTCTTGATAGAGAGCACCTCCTTGGTGCTGTGTGTAACGGTCCAAGGTAGTATTATTGCAACTAGCTGGGGCGACTCTACGAGTACGCAGAACTGAAGAGGAAGGAAAAGAATGCGAGAGATGCCCGCAGGCGCGGGATCTCTAAATACATGGCGTGCCTCTCTGTTCAGAGAGAGAAGAGTGTGGTGGAAGATTCCACGTGCTTCCAGCGTGTGGTCCGTGACCTTTTGGGAATAGCTTCAATCGAGGCCCACTGGCCCCCATGCTGGCCGAGGGTTGCCGAGGCCGTCGCAGGGCCTAGCCCGTTACAATTGCCCCCCTCTTCCCCTCCTAATCAGGGGGAGATCTTCCCGTTCTTTGCTTCATACTCATCCAAAGCCTCTGCGTCTAGGAGAGCGCTCAAGGGTTCCCACGTAGGCTTCGCGTAGCCTGTCCACTTGACCAGCAACTTGGTCTTTCCTCGGGTTTTCTTCACGTCCAAAATTTCGTCTATTTGCCACTCTTGGTGTTCTTGGTCGTTCTCTTCGTCGTAGCTACCTCCAATGATGGCGGGAGGTTGGGTATCGTCCTGTTGCTGGGACGGTAAGGGGTCCGAGGCCGTTCTCTTCAACAGCGATACATGGAAGACGTTGTGGATTCCTGGTGGTGTATCTAGCCGGCATGCGTGTGATCCAATCAGCTCCGTGACGGTGTATTTGGCGTTCAACCAGTCGAGCTTCTTCGATGGCCTGTTCGTTTTGATGTGCTTCAACCGCAGCCACACTTTATCCCCTATGCGGAACCGCTCAGCGACCTGTCGAGCATTGTTGGCGTATTTCTCTTGCCGTTCCTGTGCGGAGGCCATCATTGCTTGAGCTACTTCCGTGGCTTCTCGTAGTTTTGCCACGAACGCTTCTCCCGCAGCGATAGGTGACCGGCCTCTTGCTCTTAGAAGCTCCGCTGGTTCGATCAGGTCGAGGATGTTGACGCTGTAGCCGTGCGTCATAAAGAAGGGGCTGGTGTTTGTCGATGTTGCGTCCCGATTATTGATCGCGAGCATGGCTATGGAGAGCAATGGTGCCCAGTTGTCTTGCCAGTACGTTGTGTAGGAGCGCAGGTACTCTTCGACTACTTGGTTCATCCGCTCGGTAGCCCCATCTGTCTCTGGGTGGTTCGCTGTCGACAGTCTCCTCGTGATGTTGAGTAGCTGGCATATCCTAGCCCACATGTGACCCACGAACTGCGGTCCCCTGTCCGAAACAATGGCTCTCGGCAGTCCGTGGTGTCTGATCAGGCAGAGAAGTAGTTTCTCTGCCACTGCCTCACTTGTTATCAGTGTCATAGGCTCGAAGATCACGTTTTTAGACAGGCGGTCCGTGATCACCATGATGTTCGTCGCCTGTTCGGGGCCTGACGGAGGCAGCCCCGTTATGAAGTCGATGGATATTTCAGCCCATATCCGCTCGGGGATTGGTAGGGGTTTTAGCAAGCCTCTCCGTTTTTCCCTCCACACAGCCGTCCTGCCGCAAGTATCACAGTTCCGCAAAAACCTCCGGACATCCTGGCTCAACCCGGGCCACGTGAACTGACGGCTGATAAGTGCTTTTGTCATGTCCCTGCCAGGGTGTCCTGCCAGTGGGGAGTCATGGGTCTCTTGGATGACTTTGGTGCGGAGTGGTTCGTAGTGAGGGAGCCATATCCGCCCTCTCCAACATAGGCGTTTCCCTTCGTCGATGGAGCACTCTGCGATTGAGATAGGCAGGCCCCACTGAGGTGGGAGCTGGCGCTCCCCTTCCATAACCGCTTGTCGGATTAGCCAGTACCGGTTGTTCGCCTGGAGGCCTTCGTTCCACAGATTCTCTAGGGGTCCGTGGGGGAAAGGGTTTTCCGGGGGGTCCGACTTGTCCGCGGGGTCGTCGAGGTCGTGGTCTTGATCGCCATTCTTGACAAAGCCAGCTTTGACTCTGGTCACCGGTCTTGGTGTGGTCGAAGCGAGTCTGTTGATCTTCAGCGCTCTGCCTTTCACGGGCTGTAGCAGCTGGAGGCATCTCCCAGCAAGTCGGTCGTCCTGGTCGGTCGTTGGCATATCTTGTTCCCTCCTCGAAAGTGCATCGGGGACAACTGCCTCTTTCCGGGTCGGTATTTGAGAGTGAAATTATATCGGGCTAGAACCTCGGCCCAGCGTACTTGTCGTTCACTGAGTTGCCGCTTCCTTTGGAAATACTCGAGGTTCTTATGGTCGGACCAAATCTCGAAGTTTGACACGCTCCTGAGCTCTGCGTCCCATTCCTCTAGGCATCGGATGATTGCCAGCATCTCCTTGTCGTGAATTGGGTAGTTGGATTCAGCCGGGTTGTTGCGTTTTGAGAAGAAGGCGACTGGGCGAAGGGTACCCTCTTCGTCATACTGCGAGAGGGCTCCGCCCACGGCATATCCAGACGAGTCTGCTTCAACAACCGTCTTCCGTTCTGGGTCCCACTGCGCTAATATTGGCGCGCTGATCAGAAGGGTCTTCAGTGTTTTAAACGCCTGTTCGCAGTCCGGGGACCAATCGAATGGGACACCTTTCTTGGTCAGGGCGGTGAGCGGCTGGGCTACCTCTGAAAACTTTGGTACAAACACTCGATAGTAGTTTGCAAACCCCAGGAAACTGCGTACCCCCCTGACGGTGCGAGGGCGCTCCCACTGATCAATTGCTTTGATCTTTTCAGGGTCCACGCGGATCCCTTTCCCTGCCTCGAGGATGTATCCGAGGTACTTGACTGTCTTGGCTTCGAACTCGCACTTGTCGATATCAACTTGTAATCCGGCTTCCTGTAGTTTCTTCAGGACTCGTCGGACCTTCTCCCTGTGATCGGATAGGGAGCCGTCGGAGTAGATCAAGACGTCGTCGATATAGGCAGAACAGAACTCGTCGAGAAATTCTCTAAGCGTGTTGTTGATATAACGCTGAAAGGTAGCGGGCGCTCCTGTGAGGCCGAATGGCGTGACCAGGTACTCGAATAGCCCGTATCTCGTGCGAAAGGCGGTTTTCCACTCCTCCCCTTCTTTGATACGAATCTTGTGGAACGCGGCGACTACGTCCAGCTTGGTAAACCACTTGGCCTTTGATAACGACCTCAACGTCTCGTTGATGAGAGGGAGGGGGTATCTGTCCTTGCGTGTAATAGCGTTCAATCCTCGGTAATCGACGCAAAACCGCAGACCCCCGCCGGGCTTCTTGACGAACAGAACCGGCGCAGATGCTGGGGAGCTGCTTGCTCTGATGAAGTTCTTATCCAGCAACTCAGTGAGGGTTCTCCGCAAAACGATGAGTTCCTCTCGTGACATGTTGTATAGGGGTCCCCAAGGAGGGGCCTTCTCCTGGCCGCTTTCGTCCGTCTCGAGGGGAATAGTGTGGTCGACTCCCGGTCGATGCGGTGGGAGCTTGTCTGCCTCGGTGCGATCGAAGAGCGAGAGGAAGTCCTGGTAGTGCCTAGGCAGCTTTTCGCGGGGGTCGCTGTGTTTCTTGGGTGCGAGTGCTTTCGTGATGTCTGCTAAACTGGCGGCAAAAATTTGAGTTGTCTCTCTCTGATCGTAACGAGTCCGGGTCCTATGGGCGCGCCGCACCACTGCCCCAAAGACTCTGGCTGTCAGCTGCGTGAGAGGGTGCCTTGTGTTTATCTTGGGATCCCTCGTCTTGACTACCAGACCAGACGTTCCAATAGTCAATTCGTTTCTGCGAGGCGAGATTGTGACGTCTTCAAAGTCCATCCAGGGTCGGCCTAATATTATGTCGTCTTTCTGGCCGGGGATGACGTAGAAGAAGACTCTATCTCTCTGGTGTCCGTCGATATCCGTGTCCGCGTACACTACATGAGTGATAGCGCGTTCCGAGGTGACGTTTACCTGTTCAAGGTCCCTCGGTCTGATCGGAATGCGTGGGAGGCGAAGTCGTCTGGAAAAGGCTTGACTGATGGTGGCAAAGCTCAAACACCCACTGTCGACAAAGGCTTTGGTGAAACAGATTCTGTTTATCCCAATATTCACATAGATCCCTTTGCCATCCATCTTCTCCTCCATCCTCTTCCATTCTCGTTCGGCCTCTGAATACCCCTGACAACGACTTCCGTCAGGGGGTCAGTCTTTTAAAGACTCGTTTTCGCTCTGATCAGGCGACGTTGGGTCCATTCCCTCATCCTCATCGTCCACAGCGGTCCTTGGTGCCGGTCTTGCCCTCCGGGCTTTGACTTCACCATGCGGTCGGGGGCGCTTCGCGGGTAGAAGGGGGGCACTTGTCCACCCAGCAACCAGTCTTTCCGCATCTGAGGCAACGCCCCTCGTTCCTCCGTCGGTCGACCTCAGTTTGTTCGACCCATAGAGCGCGTTTGCCCTTCAGCTCCTTACTGGCCTTCTGGAAAGCTCGGCCAATTTTCGTGGGTTCCCATTCCATCTCGTCCGCTGCTGCCGCCCGAGCCGCTGGATAGGTTCTTGGCTCGGTAGTCCTGTGGTTGGGGGGAGGCGATCGTGACTTGTCCCTCGACCTCCTCTGGGGGAGAAGACGGAGGCTCTCGATGTTGGCGCTCAGACTTTGCAGAGTTTTGATAAAGCCATGGTAGTCTCGTGGTAGGTTCAGCTGTCCTACCAGTCCTTCTCTCAACTCCCTGTTGATGGCTCTCTTCAAATAGTTGATCTTCACGGCCTCTCCCCATTCGGCGCCGCCACTGTCTGCCAGTTCTCTTTCGAACCTTGGGAGGAAATTGGTGAAACTCTCCTTGTCTTTCTGGTATATCCGTTCCAATCGGCCCAAGGCACTTTGCTCGAGATTTGGGTCGCCGTAGCAGGTCGAGAGGTAAGCAAGGAACTGCTCCGGGTCGTGAGTTCCAGTGTAGCCTCCTCTCTGGAAGAAGGTAGCGGCCATGGCTTGGGGGCCCTCCTCCAGTCGGGCATAGATGTAGGCGAACTGATCGTAGGGGGAACCGATGGCTGGTCCGTCGATCTGCAGCTTGCTTCGCATCTCGAGTTCCCAGGTGCGAAACTTCCTCCTGATCCCATTAAAGCGGGGGGGGTCAGGGAGGGTCGGCTTCTTCTTGACGATGGGAGCTGGGGGTGTCGCAGCGGTTGCGAGTGGTTCGGTCGGGGAGTTGTTGAGTTGCATGGCCGGGCCGGGGGTGGAGCGCTCCTCTCGCAGGGAGGCCAGGTTCTCTTGCAGAATCCGGATCTGCTCTCGGTTTGTCTCTCGTTCTCGTATTTGCTCATCTTGGATGTTGATAAGCTGCGCTGCCAACCGATTCAGCACCTGCGTCAGCTGTTGGGGGTCGTGCTGAACCCCTAGAGCTGTCCCTTCTGACGCCATCCTCGTGTGGTTACTTCGAGTCGTGTAGTTGTTCGGGTTTGCTGCTTGACTGCTGTGTCGGGGTCTCTCTCGTCTGCGCGCGTCGCTCGTCAGCTATTGCTGGCGGAATGGTCGACCCCCAACGACTTCTAGGGGTGGAGTTCTGCGTAATGTAACGGTCCAAGGTAGTATTATTGCAACTAGCTGGGGCGACTCTACGAGTACGCAGAACTGAAGAGGAAGGAAAAGAATGCGAGAGATGCCCGCAGGCGCGGGATCTCTAAATACATGGCGTGCCTCTCTGTTCAGAGAGAGAAGAGTGTGGTGGAAGATTCCACGTGCTTCCAGCGTGTGGTCCGTGACCTTTTGGGAATAGCTTCAATCGAGGCCCACTGGCCCCCATGCTGGCCGAGGGTTGCCGAGGCCGTCGCAGGGCCTAGCCCGTTACACTGTGACAATTTCCATAAACAGCCCTTGAGGGATTATCATCCCTCCTCCCAAAATCGTGTTTGCCCCGGCAATGCTGGCGGGTGTGAGGCAGAACAACTAATCATAATGGGGCGCGCGTTGGCTCCAGAGATTGATGGTATCTACAAAGATCCAAAGCTAGGGAAAAGAGAGAAAGTGGAAGTGGGCGAAGATCTACGTGCCCATTGTGACGAGAGTCAATCAGACCAAGGAGACGGGGCTGCGATGGGGTCTGTATCGGATTGTCGAAAATAACGAAGATGCAGGAAGCAGAAGCTGGAGGCGCCTGCGACCTGCATCGACCATCTATGTAGTGGGGTGGCCCTGCCGATAAGGCCGATAAGGCAGGCGGGGCCAAACAACCAGCCATCACGGCAAGTGCCGTGACACCCATGATGGCATGCGACCTTGTGGCCCAAGCTCCATGCGGCCTTGTGTGGAGCCCAAGGCACGTGATCAGTCATCAGGCATGATCTCAGTGAGATCGGCTTTTGATGGACTGATGGCACGTGACAACGGGAAACATAGCCGACACAAGACCGCCGGCGCATAGAGAAGCAACGAGCTGGACCGGGATAAACAGAATGCCGCGTATCCAAGGTAGTTGTGAAGCCAGACGCAACCCCACTGTAACCTTGAAAAGTCGAAGAACGAGTTAATATTAACGTGGCACAGGTTAAGAGGAAAGCTGACTTCCGGCCCGATTGAACAAGCTACCACTAATGCGGTAGAATGCCCAGACGTTCACGAGCAGGGAGAAACTGTAAGCCAGCGAGATGGGCTTGCATGGGACGACGATTTCTTTTCATGTCGACGACGGTAATGGGTGGTGCTGAACGTGGAGGACGTTGCCCGTCTGTGATGCCGGAATGCGCCGGCCTCTAGATAAGATAACACAGATTAGATAAGAGGATGGCCCACGCCCTACTCACGTGCGCAGGGTCTGTGCGGTGTGGCCTGTGCTCCGGCGCCCACACCCACAGATTTGCCTTGGCGATTCCACTCTCGGAATAGCCTCTCTTTTGGCATCATCCTTCCACAGTCTATTGAACCACTTCATCTGAATCACACCCACGATTCCCCCGTCAGTCTGTCTATCAACCACGAAACACGAGCGAGGGTTGGATGGAAAGTTGCAGCTATTCCAGAACGACCCGATTGCAGCGGGAGGACATCGATTCAGTCATTGACCAAGATCAGAGATATTGCTGGTTTGTAAATGGCTTGTCCATCTCCCCGCAGGCTGACTGGAGGGCCTTGTTCCCCGACGCTGGACGGGCTCGAGAGAGGTGCTTGATTACTTGACCGCGACGAAACGGCGACGAGTGCGGCGCAGCGAAGTCCCTTTTATCGGCCGCGGGCAGTGGTGACTTGTGGACAGTTTCCCAGTTTCCAATCGCAAATTTGCTGAAGCGGGCCACGGCACGGAGAGAGTGCCGCCGTCGATCCTCTTGCAGTTTCAGCTGTGTCGCAGTGGGAAAATGAGTGCCAAGCGGCGGTCGGTATTTCCCGCCCAAGCAGCACTACGCTCCAGCAACAACAACGCATCGTCCTTGAAGGTAGTACATCCCTCCATGCCTATCCCTCGGAGCCCTATTGGTGCGTTATTTTCTCTTGATCCTCCTGGTTTGAAGTCTGCAAAGCGACCAAAAGGTGGTCAGAAAAAGGGCCCAAGCTCCGGCATCGGCACTTTTCCAGCTCAGCAAAGGGCCGGCGCATGCAACCCTGCGCGGTGTGGCTGCGACGACTTTGACGACTCGTTGACGGCCATTCGACGACCATGGCGCGTGGCCAGCTCCCGTCTCTGCCGTGTCAATGCGGCCGGCGTTCACTGCGACGCCACAACCCCGCTCCCACTGCACCTGAGCCATGACCGTCTCGATATTGGCGAATGAATTCTAGAAGCCAAGGAACTCTCGCTTGGTTTCGCTTGAGGGGATTGCGTCGATGCCACCTCTTGGTTGCCCACGAGCCTCCTTCCGCCAACCTGTGGGTTGCCCGGTGCAGCGAGATGGCCGTCGTGGATGTGACGACGGCAGGGAGCTCACATCCTGCGCACTCCTCCTCAGTGACCGTGTCCAACACATTTGTCGAAGATTGAGACATAGGTCGAGAAGTGAGGTTGACTCGGAGGTGCAAAGGAGGCGAAGGGGCCGACACATGGTCGACCTCCCCCGTCAAGGCGTCTGGGGCATCAAGGTTTGTCTGCCATTAAGATCGTGCAGATGTCCTTTGCTCAGAGAAGACTGGACCCCACCATCCACAAATACCCCTTTCTTCTCGAGCTGGGCATAAAACTACAGATCCAGGGCTCAAGGCTGGCCGGTCAAGAACCGTCTTGACCTGCGCTAGCGAGGTGCCTCGTGGGATGCGGGTCGCGTCCCGCACCCTCCCCGGGCGAGTGAAACACGGACCCATAACCAAGATCTGATGCAGTGGTACACTGCTACACCTGGGCCGTCTCTCTGTGTCTGGCCCGTCAAAGCCATTGCGTCGAGGGTTCACGGCCCGGCCAGCGGCGGGCTGGCTGGGAGCAGAGATGGATCCTTATATCTCGCCCACGACTGGACAAGTCTCCACTCGACACATGTGGGCTCTGTTGCTCAACTCCAGTCCTCGCCCAACACGTCGTGAGCGATGAGTCCGTCGCGGCCGATGACTTGAGACCCTTGACGCCAGTGAAAAGTCCTCAACGATTTTGACCATGGAAGCCATCAATCCAAACGCCCAGCTGGTCAGCATCTTTGGCCCACCCGAGTACAACAACTTCAACGAGCCGGTCCCCTTTTCCAACCAGCCCCGGTGTCTGATTGGCTTTACGACAGCCTTTCTTGTAAGTGTCTTGCCGTACCATCTCGTCGTCACTTCGAGGTTGAGATGGCACAGGTTCCGATTTGCAATACGGCGCCCAGATTTGCTGACTCCAGTCTTTTGCCAGGCTCTGTCTTGGGTCTTTGTGTGTTTTCGACTCTATGTTCGCCTCAAGGTCGCACGAGTGCCAGGTCTCGATGATCTCTTTGTGGCACTATATCTTGTATGCGTCTTGCTGCCCTCCTTCCTCTGGCATGTCTGCGTGCTGACTTGCAAAGATTTCAACTTCTATTGCCTCGGTTGTTTTCATCGTCAGTAAGTACATGTCCTCCGAACCAGCCAAGTCTGACATATTACTGACGCTGTGTGTCCACCCAGCTATCAAGTACGGCACGGGTCGCCACTTTCTTTTGCTCTCCGTCTCCGAAGCAACGCAATACCTCATGCTCTTTTACGTCCTCAACGTCTCGCTCAACTTTGCCACGTCCTTTATCAAGTTCAGCCTCCTCTTTCAGTTTCTCCGCATGTTCCAAAAGGGGACATGGGAATATCGCTCCAGCATCGTCGGAATAGCCCTGGTGGCCATTTGGGGAATCACCTTCACCATCCTCGCCATCTTCCCCTGTGCCAACATTCCCGACGTCTGGAACATCTTTGCCAGGGATGCCCGCTGCTGGGCGTACGGCTCGCAGGATCCAGACATCTTCATCGCCACCCTCATCTCTCACAACACTATCAACACCTTTTTTGATCTGTACATCACCCTGATCCCCTTCCAAATGTGGTTCAAGCCCGGCGTTACATCCCGCACCCGTGCCGGTCTGATGGTGCTCCTCTTGATGGGCGCTACGTAAGTGCCTCTTTTCCGGCTCCATATGCTGGTCATTCGCTGACGTGCCCTCTTCAGTGTCGTGACCCTTTCAGTCTGGCGAGTCTACGAGACGGTCTACTACAAGGGCGGTTGGTACCCCACGCGGGACCCCACCTGGTACGGCCCGAAGAGCATTCTCCTCATCATCCTGGAGGTGAATGTGGCTTCTATCTGCGCATCCGTGCCCATCTTTTGGCCCGTCTTGCGCCCGTATCTGGGTGCCATCTTTGTAACACACGAGTTCAGCGTCAACTACGAGGAGCGCGAGAGCATCTCGTCTCTCCGAAAGGGCGATGCGGAGCACGGCATCAACGCTCACTATCAAGACATGTACATCATGGATCTAGTGGACCCGCTGACTGCGCGGGAAAAGGAGAGGCCCGACACTCGTAGCAGGAGTCCTGCAAGAGCAAAGGACGACAGAATCTAAAATACACGGTTCCAGTGGATGGGTGTGTTCTACCAAGGGTGTCTTGGTCTTGTACGAATTGGCTCTCTGCAGTATCTGGTAGACTCGAACAAATTGAAGTTGCTTCCCAACGTGCTCAACCCTAAACGCTGTCAGCCAGATTTGGTTCTCTCGACTTGTGGGAAGCTCCTGGTAAAGTTCCCGGGCAATATTGCACTCGGGTCAACTCAACCACTTGAATTTACTTTGTATCTTTCTGCTGTCTAGTCCATTGCCTTTGATGTCCAAACTAGCCCGTCACAACTTCATCCCTTTGTGTGTGCGCAGTCACCCCTCGTCTGGTCTTCCAACCACATCTCCAAGGTTCTCCTCGTCGTCATCATCCCCACGTGTTGATTGCAAGGACCGAGATGCTCCCCCTGATGGCAAAGCCGCATGGTGAACACACCTGATGCCCTCGATGTGGGCCTGCCATTCCGCCGCCTCGACATCGGCCAGGGACCCCCGTGTGCTGAAACGGACAATGTCGGGGTTGGAAGACGTCGTCTTTGTTTCGCTCAGCGCGCCAGAGTTGTCAAGGCCCTTGCCGCTGTTGCCGCCGCATGCCCCGTCGGGCGCGCAGGCGTCGCTGATGGTGATGCGCTGCAGCCCTTGGGTCAAGCCGCGTTTGACAATCGAGAGAAGCTGGTTGAGGACGATGAACTCGAGCTTGAGCTTGACGCTGTAGACGAAGGGATGTAGCGTGCACTTGAGGGTAAACATGTTCATAAAGTCAAACGTCGTCAACCCGGCATCCAGCGATATAGCGAGGATTTGGACGCTGATGAGGAGAGCGACCACCTTTCGGGTTCGGGTGGCGAATCCTGCATCCAGAAACCGGACCGTGTGGAAGATGTAGAGGCCGCTGATGATGATCTCTTGGAGTGTGAAAACCGCCTGCTGTATGCGTTCCACTACTTCCATTGGCTGCAGGAAGCGCTCCCGGTGGCGTGACATGAGTCCAAACTCAAAGACGACAACGGGCGTGTGCAGGACGAGGCCGTTGATCACGATCATGATGAGGACGCCTCGGAGGATGCGGGGATCCCGGACGACGAGGTGGAGGCGCGACCAGAGGACCACGGAGAAGCCGGTCACATTGCTGACCCAGCCCACCTTGCACAGGACGGTGACGAAATAAGGGTTGGCGGTGTTTTCAAAGGCCTTGAGGAGGTAGCCGGTCGTCTGGAGGATGAGTCCAATTGCCGTGATTATAATACTCCAGAAATAGAGCCCAGTTCGGCGTTTGAAGGTCCCGTAAACCAACACGAGGATCTCTAGGCATGTCCAGAAGGCGATGCCACAAAAGGCAGCAATGAGACCAACGGCAGCGGGGCTTCCACCAGAGGTCAGCAGGTGCGGAGAAGGAATGGGGGGCCCAACCAAACTTACTTCAAGTTCACCCAACCCGCTTTCTCAAAGGTCCAGTCGTACGACGCAAAGGGCACGACCTCGATGGTGTAGGAGCTCATTTTGAGGGTTGCTGTGGGGGGCAGTTGGTGGAGGGACAAGCCCACTGGAAGAATGCACCTTGTCCAAGGCACGGATTGGCACGATATTGGCCAGGGAAAAGGGAGCGGTGCTTGAGCAAGTGGAAGAAACGATGGGCTCCTGAAAGCCATCTGGGAAGCCACAAAAGATCCAGCATTATATAAATCCTCGAGCGCCATCAACCCACTCGCCCCTCTCCGCACCTCGGCCGCATAGGTTGTGCGCTGCTTCGCACTATCTCGAGACGTGGACTCTTCAATGAGAGGAGGTTGGCTGTCGGCAGAGCCCCATTTCCCGTATTGTGGACACCAGGCAGCATTTTTGTCTCACGCGCGCCAAGCATGCAAGTTGCTGAGAGAGGTACACCTTCTAGGAATGGGGCAGACAGACTGTGATTCGCTCGTCGCAACATTTGAAGTCTCTGCCTGAAGCCTCTTGAGTTAAACCTGCCATCCACCAGCACCATCGGACATCTACACCGCCAACAGGATGCAAATGCAGAAGAGGCGTGTCCAGGACAGGGAACGACCCTCTCTTGGGATGAGGCGTTGGAGATGCGGGCGGGCATGCAGATGCTTAAGCGAGCGGACGATCGGTGGGTATTCTTAGCGGCTGAGCTCACCAGTCACCACGTACTGCATTTGCTCGTTGGTGAGTGATAAGTCCGGTGGCGCTGTGCTCAAGGAGCATGTGACCAAGGTAAGAATTACGAGGTGTTAGTTCATCATCCTCTGTGCTGGGGTCCCATCTGTCCAAGAAGAGAGAGTTTCCAGGAAGAGAAAGTAAAACGCATAGGGCCTTTACCAACGCTGCAAAAACTAGAGTTTGAAAGGAACTCGTTGGCGTTGAGAAAGTTGGGAACAAGGGACAGGGGACAGTGTGTACGTTTTTGCCATCCGACTTGTATTCTTGCTGTACTTAGTACTTAATAGGTACCGTTATCGTCCAATTCTGCGGGAAGACCTTGGATGCAGGCCCACTATCTACACTCCAAATCAACCCATATTGATACAAGCCCGAGTAGACTCGAATACATCTCCAAACCATCCATACATTTACTGCCCATTCAGCCATTGATAGCTCGCCATTTCATCCTCCCTGATGCCAACCTGAAACGTTCGACATCTCACCTAGAGAAGAAAAGCCAACACGAGACCTCCAACTGCAAAGACGCCGGGAGCCTTGAACGCGATGCCCTCGTTTGGACTTGTGGTAGTTGACGGGGACCCGTTGGTCGTCGGCGAGCTCTGGTTTGGCCCCGTGCTCGAGGGCGTCCCAGTCGAAGTTGTTGCGGAGCTGGCGGTCACGCCAGGGAAAAGATCGCCGCGGCAGAGCTCAGGAATCTTTGAGACAAACACACTCTGGTCCGCCGTCAGGCATGCCTTAATGCACGTCACCAAGGGGGAGGCGCTTCCGCCCAGCCACGTGTTGCAGGTGCACCGGTCGAGGGCTGCTCCAGTCTCACCCCCGTCGCAGTGCGAGCTGATGGCCAGTCGGCTGGTGCAGTCCTTGATGCAAGCGGGGTTGGTGTTTTGGGCGAGCACGTAGGTTGCTGTAATTGCAGCGAGGATAAGGGCCGTGGACCGCATGATCAGTCGCTTGTTGCAAGATATGGCGTGTGTCACGGTTGTGTAGGACGGCGATGTAAGTGAAAGATCTCGAGAAACGGATTTGGAGAAGGAAACCGGGAGGACCCAGCAGTTGCGTCGAAAGCTATGCATTATATGCTTATTTTTGTTCATTGGACGTCTGCGGCAAGACAACTCTTGTACCTATGTAAGCCCGGAAGGATGTTTCCGCCGACACACCAACACTGCCAGGATATGTGCCATGCTCAACCAATCGTCACTTTCCAAATCCGAGTTTTGGTGTTTCAACAGGGAGTCGGCCCGCCCCTTGGAAGGCTGAAATAAAAATGAGAGAACAGGGAATATACAGGAAAATCGTACATGCCTAAGAATAACTACCCTAGTACTTCCTCTCCTGCCCTGGTCTGTTTGTTAGCGGGAGCAAGACCTTGAAGATACCAGCCAAGGCCATCGACTGGTTGATAAAGGCCCCGAAAATAGAACTGGAGGTGTTGAAACTGTAACAGGAGTCCTCGGAATCGAAACACAAGGCATATAATTGTGGCAACGAGGCCTTGCCAGTACTGGCGAGATGTCTCGGGCTGGCAAACAAACCGGCACTGGACTGGATTATCTGGCGCAAAATATTACCCGACTTTCGGCCTCTTCACTGTATGCTCTGCGAATGGAAGCCGCCAAAGAAGAAGAAGACGGGCCGGTCTCGGACAAGGTAACCGGGTATCATCCAAATTTCGGGACGAGCGTGTGGCCAAAGGGTGCGAGAACGGAAGCCGGGCCGGCCGAGGCTCTTCTTCATAGGTTAACCTTTTGGTGCTGGTGGAGTAAGGATGGCAGGTGATCGGGAAATGTAACACAGCGACCTGTAACAAGCACAAAGCACTTATAGCATAGCTTTGTCGTCTCCGCGCACCCTTGAAGAGTGGCCGATGATATCCTCCCAGCAGTTCCCATATCTCCCTCTTCTGCCAATCGACCTGTCTGCCCCCGCCACGAAATCGGCCAGACATTCCAAACGGCACCATGTTTCCTCACCATACCGAATCCATCGAGGTCATCAAGAACCACTTCAGCGCCGATCCCAAGGTTCAGGCGCTCATCCTGACTGGCTCAATTGCCCACGGCTTCCAGTCGGCAGAGTCCGATGTCGACGCCCTCATTGTCCTGTCCGAGGACGACTACCAGCAGCACGTCGACGTCGGCAACATGACAGTGGTTCTCCATGACGTGACCACGTACCCAGGCGGATATCTCGACGGCAAATACACCAGCCTGTCCTTCATCAAGCAGGTCGCCGAGATGGGAAGCGAGCCGGCACGATGGGCCTTTGACGGCGCCCAGGTCCTCTTCAACCGCAACGAGGGTCCCGCGCTCGAGGAGGCCATCCGCGCAGCCCCCGTGTACCCAGCCGCCGAAAAGCGCGAGAGGCAGCGGAGGTTCCGGGCCCAGCTTGAGATCTGGGCATGGTATACGACCGAGGCTATCAAGAAGAAGAACAAGTACCTCTTGCATACGGCTGTGGGCAAGCTCATCCTGTTCGGCGGCCGGCTGATCCTGTCACACAACGAGCTGCTGTATCCATACCACAAATGGTTCCTCCGCGTGCTCGATAGCGCGCCCCAAAAGCCCGAGGGCCTGATGGCATGCATCGACGACCTGGCTTCTGACCCGACGCTGGATAAGGTCCAGGCCTTTGCCGGCCTGATCAAGGAGTTCCAGGACTGGCCGACAGGTCCTCACCGCTTCGGTGCAATTTTTATGGAGGACAGCGAGCTGAACTGGCTGCACATCAAGACGCCGGTCGAGGACATTTGAGCCTGGGTAAGCTTGGCATGGAACATGGACGGCGTCCGACTGCGAGCGTGGAGCGTGGATGTTGTTTGGTGGGAGTTGAAATGGTGCTGCATGTGGTGCGTGACTCACGGGAAGGTGGAGGACTGGCGAGCTTGTTGGTGTTTTCCTTTCACGAGCTGCAATGTGCATTCTTTTCCAATCCAAAATTCCAAATTCCCCCACCAAAGCATCCATCCAATGACGGGAGTTCAAACCCTTGGTCAGCATCGACCCCGCACAAGCCCCGGGCCCCATTTTGCAAACGCCGAGCGGGATCCCCTCCCGTCCAGTCCTATGGGGCAGGCAGCAATGTTCCTCCCAGAAACTCTCCTTTCCATATCGAAACCTCTGGAAAAGAGAGAAAAGAATGGCGCCTCAAGACATCTGCAACGTCTGCGCCAGGGCAGCGGTGCAGACATGCTTCTCCTGCCTCGGGGCCATCTCCTGCTCGCATTCCTGCCAAGACACGAGTCGCCAACTGCACGACCTGATCTGCCCAACCCTCGCAACACCCCCACCAAATCCCAACCCGCACGTGCGACAGGTTCTCGGGGTGCTGTTCCCTGAACGCCCCCCGCCAAGTCCTCCCTACTTGCAGCTGGTCTGGGTTCCCATCACTGGCTTCACCGACCCAGACTCGGGGATTACCTTTCACGAGCCCGATGTCGGTCCCTTGTTCGGAATAGACGACTCCGGGTCCCTCGACTCAATCCATTCGGAACGAAACAAGGTGAGGGGTCGCGACACTCGGAGCATGCTGGAGATATGGCACCACCGAGAGGGCGACAACAATGCTCACGCTGCGAATGCATGCGTGCGAGCCCTGGCAGACCTCTCCCTCCCCGGCCTCGATGGCTCCCCGTTCCACGACTGGAAGGGTCCCGTGTTGGTGTTGTTCATGACCAGGTCGACTGGCTTCATGGTGGACCCTGGAACCTACCGGAGCTGCGGCCAACAGGACATTGTGGATGCGGTTGACTTTGTCCTCGATCATGGCAACGACATCCACGACAAAAGGGTTCAACGGGCTCTCGAGACCCTCGGCCAGGAGACCCAAAAGGTTGAAGAGGTCGATGATGTCAACGGGGCGGGTTGCTCTGACTTGAGTCAGTCGCCGGTCACACAAAACATCGTGGTGGAGATGGACTGAGGAGACAGGACTTGATGAATCTCTGCGTGCGATATGGGCAGTGATGGAAACAAGAGGAAGAGATTCGACCTTCTAGCGACATGAACCAACGGTTGACAAGAGCCCAAGATTGTTGCTTTCTGTCTCACCTCCCGTGTCCAATAACATGGATATCGTCAACCCCATGATTCCCATCCGCGTCCCCAATGGTCAACGTCTCGCTGAGGTCGGTCATGACACTCGGGGCTCCCCTCAAGCCCCCAAACTGTGCCCCCGGCCTCATTCTTCTCAGCTCATCGGACGATGGGAGGCCCCCGGGGACATCGGCACGCTCATATGCATCGGGCTGATAATAGCCCGGCGTCGCTTCCGTTATCGTTGAGCGGGTCGCTTCCGCTTTCACATCAACATTGGCGGAACCAAGAGGCAGGGATTGGGATTGGGGACTTGGGCTCTCGTGCCCTTGATCTTTCGGCGCCAAAGCAGAATCCGAGAGTCGTCTCCGGCGCCAAAACCACACCAGGCCAATAAGCAAAAGAACACCAATGACTCCGCCGACGGCAGCTCCGGTAATGACTCCCGGGGCTGGACCCGTTGTCGACTCGGAAGCAGGGCTCGGGCCGAGAGGAGGGCTGTCGATGAGACCTGTGGTGATGGGGCGTGGAGCAACCCCAGTTGGCATCTCATTTGCGAGGACTGGAACCAAAGTCAGTGGAAGTCCACAGCGCAAAACCGTCGGTCCATCCAAGTTGAAGTCTTGAGAGGGTCCCCAGCCCACCTACTAGTTTTCCACGGGAATTCAGAAGGCTGATAAGCCCCGTGACCTGAACGAAGCCGTCCGCATTGCAGAAGTACTCCGTCGCATAAGGTCGGTCGAATTCGTCTGTGCTTGGCCGCAGGTGCCAGTACCTCGCCGCGCAATTCTCATGTTGTCCGCTTTAATTTCATCAGTCGTCCGTCCAACTGCGAGCGTAGAAACCCGGTCTCACCAGGTCAGCACGCCTGGTGACGGTGCACCCTTTGGCGTCGATATGTCTTTACACGAGGTTGCAATCCCAAGAACCTCCTTCTCAAAGCAGCCGGCATAAAGCCGCTCGTCTGCAGCAGCAATGACGGCAGCGCATGTCGCCGAGCCGGCGCAAGTGATCGCTGGGAAAGGTCAGGACACAGCATTGATGGGCGGAGGGACGGTACGTACCTGTCGGGCCCTGGACACCACAGGTCTTGCCGTCTGCTCGGCGGTTCAATGCCAGACCCCCAGTGGGTTGTGGATGTGCGGTGATGCGCATCGCGAAGGTGTGTTCTTGGTCGCGTCAACAAGGTGGACGAGCGAGTTTTGGGACGAATGGGCACGAGGGATCTTCAATTGATTGCATGTTTGTGCCAAGAGGTTCTGGACAGGGCTTTTATTGACTAGATCGATCGCCCCTTTCCGGAAGGGGAGACGGCTTGCTCAGCCGCACGCCACCAGCAACCTCTCGGAGATGGATAAATGAAGGCGCGGTCCTCTCGTCTCGTCGACGACGCGATGGGTTTCCAATTTGCGGGGTGCTCACAAGTTGGGAATCTGAGGACCAACATCATGTCTGGCCTCCCGCAAGGACGCCCGCCTCTATGGCGGATTCTTTCCCTCGGTAAGTCGATCTCTGCCCTCTCGGAACCACATCGCAGACACTGACCAACTCTCTCCGAATAGATGGGGGCGGCGTTCGGGGTCTTGCCGAGCTCTTGATCCTCCAGCGCATCTTCGCGACGATGGAAGCCATCGTGGCCGACGAACTCGGCGCGGGGTCTCAGACATTCCACCCATGTCATGTTTTCGACCTCATCGGGGGAACCTCTACCGGCGGGCAAGTACCAGCCACCAAAGACTCAGGATGCCGTTCTCGAGGTGCTCTGCTGACGGAAAACTCTCGCAGGCTCATTGCCATTCTCGTCGGCCGCCTCCGTCTGTCCATCCCCAAATCCATCGCTGTGTTTCGATCGCTGTCGGAGCGCATCTTCCCGACTCCCAAGCAGAGCTGGTTGTCGAAGCATGTGGCGATAGCTTCGGGCAAGACCGTATACGAAGCCAACATCCTTGAATCCGAGCTCCGGCGAATCGTCGACGAAACGACGGGGGACGCCGAGGCAAGGATGATGGTCGATGGCGATCCCAGCTCTGCCTGTCGGGTGTTTGTGTGTGCGACGCGCATGCACACGACCTCGTCCATCCTCATTCGGACGTATACGCCGCGAGACCCGGGCCAGGCCAGCCATCCGGTCAAGATCTGGGAGGCAGCGAGGGCTACAAGCGCAGCACCTCCACTCTTCGATCCCATCACCATCAAGGAGTGCGGCATGACACTCTTGGACGGCGCATTCCGCCTGAACAACCCGGTCAACGAGACAGTGGCCGAAGCTTACGACCTCGAGCCAAGCCGCGAGTTTGGATGCATCCTGAGCATCGGGACGGGCGTGTCCGATGGGCCGTCGCTGGAAAACAGCCGACATCTTCTCAATATTGCCCAGGCCTGCGTTCGAATTTCATTGGACTGCGAAGAGGTGGCGGCAAAGTTCGTCAAGGGCCCAACGGGGGCCCGGATCAACGCAGAGGGTCGGTATTTCCGGTTCAATGTTCCTCACAAGTTGCACGGCATCAACATTGACCAGTGGGAGAAATATGACGCCGTCCAGGAGTACGTCGAGACGTATCTGGAGACGATGAGCTCCCAGCTCGACAAGTGTGCCAGGACCTTGTTGATCATGTCGGGGTATCGAGTGAGGGAACGTGGGGCGGCGCAGCTAGATGCCACAGCGGCCATGGCCTCAACCCTCCCCATTTACTGCCCCTTGACACCACCGATTGCGGCTCTGGAAAAAGATGGTGTGGAAGTGAGACATCTGGGGTTCCCGCTCCCTGCAAAGCCCGAGGCCTTTGAGTCAACGGCGTTGGAGGTGGACGCAAAGACCGTCTCTCATCTATCTCTTGGTGGGATGACCACCGACAACATCTCCTTGGCATCTTACCCTGCTGTGGGACTTCCTATCTCGGAGACCTTGTCACCGTCAACTCTCGCAGGATCAACGACATGTGCATCGGTCTCCCCTGTGTCCGCCGAGGTCCACGCGGCGCTCGCACCCATGGCAGAGATTCTGGCAGCTGGCTCACAGCATCTCTTGCGAAAACAGTTCGACCTTGCCTTTAACCAGTTCAAAGCTGCCATCGCCTTCTCCAAGAGCGTGTCTGGCGGCAGGGAAGGGCTCGATGGGCTTCTCGTGGCGGCGTACCTTGGGATGGGAGAAGCCCTTGTCCAGGCCGCAAGTAAAAAGCAGATGAATCCGGACAAGGCAATGGCACATCTTCGATCAGCCGGGCAAAATGTGACGCGCGCTGTTGCATACGCAAGGGGTTATTCAGGTCGCGATTCGGATGGGGCCGTGTTTCTGAAACAGGCTGAGCTGGCCTTTTTGGTGATTGCCATAACCAAGGCCGAGGTGGAATGTTTTGGAGGGGCTATTGACAAGGTTCAAGTGGAATGTCTGAGGGACAAGGTTGACGATTTCCTTGTCGGCCTGGCGGCGCTAAGGCTTTCCGCCGAGCGCGACGAGGTCGGTTCCATGACTGCCAGGGCAGAGGCCTGGAGAGAGCGGCTGAGGGAGAGGCACGGGGCAGCTTGCTTTTGAGTGTTCTGCCGCCGCAGCAACATTGCTCCCATGGTGTTTTCTTTTGAGCGAGAGATGGATCCACTTGATGTGTCTGCCTTGGCCTTCAATTTTGCAGGGCGTTCACTGAGGCGCCATGTTGTTATCGCGATTGGGATTTGCCGACCGGTGAAGGGATGTTTCGAGGCAGCCCGGACTCGATGCCCAGTTATATCCAAGGAGAAAGACTATCTGGATGCTTGTATTTATCAAGATTTCAGCTAGTCTTGGGGAAGTATGTCTCGACACCGGTGGAAACTAAAGGCTGGGCTGTCGAACTGTTTGCTTAGTTGGGTAACGTTACCTAAAGAAGTAATAGCGGACAACATCTCTGTCTCTGGGAAGAACCTCGGGCATTTTTGTATCCTCCTAAACTTCAAGGTGAACTGAAATTCTCTTCTGGGCGAACGATGAGCATGAAAGTGGCCCAGGTCTACTCTGCAAAAACTGGACGTCGTTGCTTCCTTGGCACTGTTGCAGCCTTCCAATTGCGGAACACAAATGTTCCCGAAACTCATTGCATGCAACTCTGCACGCCGCTTGACAACATACACGTCGTCGAGGCATCAGGGTTCGACTTGAGTCTGGCTCTGCCCTGCCATTCGCCAGGAAAGATTGGGTCCGCCGATTTCAACTTCTTGGACGAGGCAGGAACGGCAGTTCGCAACAATAAGTAGGAACAATTTGCGCCCAAGTCTCCCAGTCCCCAAGGCTAGATTGGAACTCTTCCTCTTCTTGCACCTCTCTAAAATTTGGACCCTCTTTCACTCCAGCTCCCTTCATCTCCCGCCCGAAATCCCAACTCCCACACAAACTCTCTCCGTATCCTCCCAAAACAAACTCTCCCCACTACCCACCAAAACTCTCTGCTTTCAACCAACCCCCCACCACAATCCCCAAGACCACTTCTCTCACGAGGCCTCACTTCCATTCCACCTCCCACCTCCCAGCGTCTTTCTCCTCGCACCACGAACACGCAACATCAACCCGCACAAAACCATCGACAATGAGCTCTCCTCTTCAGACCACGATCGAGGCCGGCGCGGCCGGCGAGGCCTCAAACTTCAGCGAGGCCGACCGCAGGTTCCTGGAGAGCGCATTCACCTGCCTCAAGTCTCCCCCAGAGGTAAGTTTATTTTTCCATTCGTTCCACCTCTCCGTCCCACTCTCAACCCCGCGGAGCTTCCAACCACAGCGAGTGGTACTGACTTAGGTTTCTCCTCCAGCTCGACACGCAGAAGCTCGCGGAGAAGCTCGGCATTAAGCCCAAGACGGTCACCAACCGCTGGTGCGACTTGAAGAAAAAGCTCTTTGCCAATGACGTCGCTACCGAGAGCAGTGCTCTGCCACGCACGCCTGTCAAGAAGCGCAAGACTGGCGAGGCTCAAGGAGGGTCAGCCACCAAGAAGATTGCCAAGCCCCGTTCCTCCAAGAAGAAGGTGCCGGCGGCGGACAAGGAAGAGGACGTTCTCGATGGCTACGACGAGGAAAACAGCGTCTAAGGGAGGATTTTCGGGATCAAGGATGGAACTCATTCGCCATATTATGACTTGGGATTGACAGGGAGACTGGCTGGATGACATCACGGCAGTGACATTGCTTGGGGCCGGGGGAAAGGGCCAGCACATGGAACTTTTGGTGGCTATGAATTGATAGGTTGCGAGGAATGAAAGTGCAGTCTAGTACTTGCTGCTTCCCTTTGATCTGGTTGTGACGAAGGCTGTGACATTTAAATGTGCTAATTATCGCCTCTGATGAAAACTGGCAGCTCCGGATCGGACCAAAGCAGTATTTGACATCCATCTGAAGGTGTGGGGGATTCCACGTCTTCTCTCTTGGCAGTTGAGTCTACAACTCCGCCCTGTCCCTTGTGGCACAGGAAATCGGGCAAAGCTCAATCATGGCAATCTAGTATCAGGGTTTCGAGGTCGTCAACTCTGAACCGTAGGACCACATCTTGCCGGCAAGAGGTCACACGCGAGCAGACAGCACGGGTAAGATTGTAGGACCGAGGACCAGAAAGGTTGATGTGAAGGTGGCTCCAATGGCCTCTGTTGCCTTGAATTCAAATTGCCGCCGACAGCAGGGACTCATACCGCCCGTTCAACATGTCATGTCCCCCCCGCCCCCCCCCTTCCCCCGCCCTCCGCGCCTCAACCAGGCCCAGTAGGACAGTAAATCACCACTGAATCACTCTTGCCGTCCCGCTCCGCCCTTCCAGCCAGTCGGCCACCGTCACAAATCGCAAGACAGCTTGCCTCTCCCCTTGTAGCTCAAGCTTGACCTGCCTTATCCGACCCGACTCCGAACCCGCGGCCTCCTCCTCCATCTGCACCGTTTGCGACACAATCTTTCCCGTCACGGAGCCATCCCACAGCCCATCGCGCCGTGGACAGTCGAGCAGCAGGTGCAGGGCCCTCTTGCGGAGGTGCGGGTTGCGGCAACGGGCGGCAATGGTGTGGAGCGGCATCACGTAACCCAAGCCCGACGAACACAAAGGCCGTGGCGGGGACGTTGCCCGGTCCTGCTCGACGAGGAACTCGCAGTGCTCCAGCATCTCCTCGAGGGAGGTCTCCAGATTGTCAAACGACGATTCGCGCTGCTCGGGTCGGAGCATGTCGATGCGTAGTCGGATTGCGAGCATCAGGTGGTAAACGCGCACCATGGCAATGCCTCGTTCCTCGTGCTGGCGTCGCTCGGTGTCGGCAGAGTCCAGCGTTGTGGCGAGGACGTCCAGAGCGTCCTGACTGCTTTCCAGCGCCCGACAGAGCTCCTGGTGCCTCTTGACGACGGCCCCGAGACGCTCTGGTGTGTCGACGCCGTTGTGTTCTGCATCTTGCTGCAGGGCGAGCGTGTTGTAAAAGAGTCTCTCGGCGTAGACGTGAGCTTCGTCGACCGAGAGGAAGAGCGTGGCTGGTTTTGAGTCGGTCACGAGTATGTCGTGATCGCCAACCTCAAAGAAGGTTTCGTCCATCATGGATCGCAGCTGGCCGTAGACGGACGCCAGGAGGGTTCGCAGGTGGGATAGCCGCACGGGGTACGGCTGGTTGTCGACGCCGTCTTGCTCTTGCGCCCATGCCGTATCAAAGGCCTGGAGAACCTTGACGGCGGAGCGGACGTGCTGGATGGCCTCGGCGATGTGGCCGTGGAGGATGGCGAGGTAGATGAAGAGCACCGAGGCCGTCAGGATGACGGATGTTGCCTCGGCAGAAGGGCTTGCTGGCTGGGAGGGTGGGGCGAGAGCCGCCAACTGCCGGATGGACTTGTTGCTCTGCCGCAGGGCGAACGCCATGCCGCCAACCTCCCCGTTCCCGTGCTTATCGCCGTGGTCTGCGCCCTGCTCATAGGCTTCGTAGGCGGCGCCCAGGGCCACGACGAGGTTGCGGATGGGCGGCGAGTGGATGGCGGCCTGCATGACCTCGCGGCCCCAAAAGGTCAGGTTAGAGTAGCCGCCGAGGGCCTTGCTGGCGTGGGTGTGGAAGAAGTGAAAACTTCTCTTCTCAGCCGAGGATGCGAACAGGGCTGGGGGTGACGAGGAGAGCGATCTGTCGAGAGCGGCGGCCGAGGGGGGGCTGGCGGTGCGGGAGCGGTTGTACCCATCGCATGTGCGTCCTGTGCTGGTGCACCTGCGACACTCGGGCTTGGATTCGTCACATTTGACCTTGCGGGTTCTGGAGGGGTGCTTCGTCAGCAATTGACCTTGGGAGAAGACATAACATGAGGGTCCGCGGCTCGGGAGCCGTTGGATGGCCCAGCCCGCTCAGTCGCTGTCAGACTCACTTGCACGTCAGGCATCCCGTCCTGACTTTTGTGTGAAACTTGAATGTGCGTCTTGGCGGGTTGCCGGGATTGGACTGGGCAGGGAGATTGGGGAGTGTGTTGTTCGGATTCATCATGTGATGCGGTGCGTGGCGGATGGGGTTGATGCCGGCAACGATGGTGATGCTTCAATTGCGTTTGCTGTCTTGGACCGCTCTTGGACCAGGTGCATCCTTTATCGGTCGCTCCCAATTGACTCTGGCCAACAAGAGGCAGCCAAAAGGTGGAGATGACGCTGCCTCTCGCATTATGTCGTCGGAAAGGTCATGTGACTTTTGCGATGGTGCCAATCACACTCGGTCTTGGCACTGGCCGCAGTGCGAGCGTTGCAGATCTGGCAGTGCGTGCATTGCTTGCTGCCTGCTTGGGAAGGCAGCAATTTCTCAGAGTGCGAGAGAGTGCCCTGGCGGCCCTGGAAACTGCCCAGGCAGCGAAATGGGCAGCACGGCCCGAACCGTTGCTGAGCAAGCGGTGGATTGGTTCGCCCCGCTGCGCCCCCCGAAATGTGGACCCCCGAATCCCTCCCGAGCCTCCGCATTGCCCCAGGATGGCTGGTCCGTCCGTCCACTGCTTCAACTCCGTCCCCGTCGCCGTCGCAAGGTCACGTGCCGCATCCGATCCGTCCCCGAAATACACCATGCTAATCTCCATCCTTCATCCATCGTCCGGGGACGCCACATACCAGGTGGATCTCAACACCAGCAAAAAAAGGACCATGGCGAAGGTGAACCCCGGACCGGCTCCGCCTTGAGCGTCGACGCGTTGTTCCCGCGATCCCTGCCAGGAGGGGGCAGTCCTGACAATACAACAATTCGAGGATGACATCAAGGCGAAAAAAATGGCCTTATAACCATTCGCTTTTCTGTCTCCTCTTCAGACAATATTGCTCCAGATCATTGCATCAACTTCCATCATCCCTCGCTTGGCATCTCCTTGTTTTCATTTTCGTCAAGTTTTCCGATTGTTTCTTGTCGTCCTCCTTGTCACCGACGCACTTATCTCACGTCTTTTTTACATCCAGCGACGAGTATGAGTTTCTTCAAATCCCTGGCCATTTTGAGTCTGGTGGTCCCGACGGCCCTCGCTGCCTCGATTCCCAATGTTGTCCGGTCTGTTCTAGATCCCAAGGTCTCCTTGTTGTTCAAAGAGGTGAGCACTCCCTTTCCATTTCCTTGACCCCTTGGCTAACATGCACCAGACAAATATATGCGAAACCACCAAAGGCGTCAAGTCCTACAGCGGCTATGTCAACCTACCTGCCGACCTCGCCGAAGGTCGCCCATACGACGTCCACACCTTCTTCTGGTTCTTTGAAGCACGCAAGAACCCGGCCAAAGCGCCCCTCAGTCTCTGGCTCCAAGGTGGCCCCGGCAGCCCATCCATCCCCGCCGCTTTGGGTGAAAATGGACCTTGCCGCGTGAATCCCGATTCCAAGGGAACCACCCTCAACCCCTGGTCTTGGAACAACGAGGTCAACATGCTCTACATTGACCAGCCCGTCCAGACGGGCTTCTCCTACGACAAGCTTGTCAACGGCACCGTCGACGAGACCTTTCTTCCCTTCATCGTCACCCCTCTCGGGCCCTCGTCGCCCCCGCCCATCCTCAACTCCACGACCCTCCTCGGCGTCTTCCCCTCGCAAAACAGCCTCTCGACCGCCAACACGACGTCAACCGCCGCCCGCGCGGCATGGCACTTTATGCAGGTCTGGATGCAGCAGTTTCCAAAGTACAAGCCTGCCGACAATAAGTTCAGCATCTGGAGCGAGTCCTACGGCGGCCATTACGGGCCCACGTTTGCCGACTTCTTCACCAAGCAGAACAAGGCCATCTCCGAGGGCCGCATTCCCAAGACGGCCGTCCCGCTCCGTCTCGACACCGTCGGCATCGTCAACGGCTGCATCGACATGATGACACAAACTCCCAGCTACCCTGAGTTCGCCTGGAACAACACGTACGGAGTAAAAGCCATCAACGAGACGGAATACAAGGCCGCTATCCAGAGCATCCCAGCCTGCAAGGCCTTGGTCGAGACGTGCCAGTCCCTCGCCGCCAAGAATGATCCCTCCGGGTCCGGCAGCGTGTCCGAGGTCAACAAGGCCTGCAAGGATGCCTTTGACTTTTGCTTCCAGAATCTGCACGATGCTGTGGCAAAGAAGGGGGTGGGTCTCTTCCCCTGAGCTAGAGAGACATGAGCTGACCCAGACTAGCGCAACGTGTTTGACATTACTGCCATGGTGCCCGGCTCGTTCCCGCCCAAGTACGCATCAGGATATCTTAACAGCAAGCCGATCCAGCTGGAGTTGGGCGTTCCTCTCAACTTTTCCGGCCTCTCGTACGCCGCAAGTGACGGTAAGCCGACTGCATCCAACTCGGGAGTCTCATGGCTAATTTCCGGCCAGCTTTTACCAAGACGGGCGACTTTGTGTTGGGCAAGAATCTTGCCATCCTGGGCAACTTGCTGGATCAGGGTGTCAAGGTAGCACTCATGTATGGTGACGCCGACTATCAGTGCAACTGTGAGTTTTCCCCATGGCAAACTTCCTCTTTGCGCTCATGCTGACTGGACTTGGTTGGAAAGGGTATGGCGGAGAAAAGATCAGTCTTGCCATCGAGTCCAAGATTAGCAAGGACTTCCGCAAGGCAGGGTATGCCGAGATCAAGACCGACGGGGACCATATCGGTGGCTTTGTCCGGCAGCACGGTGCGCTGTCCTTTTCGCGTGTCCTCGATGCCGGCCATGAGGGTGAGTCGCCCCCCCCCGTCCACACTCTCTTGTCTTCCGGAACGGTCTAACAGTTTAAAAGCCCCTTGGTATCAGCCCGAGACAACCTACCGCATCTTCCAGCGCGTCATGTTCAACAAGGACGTGGCTACTGGAAAGCCCCCCGCGAACAAGTGCACGTCCTCTACCCGCGGTCCCATGTCCGTGGCGAACGTTTCCAACAAGCTCCCCACCCACCCAGTGTCTGAGTGCTATCTGTGGGATATTTTTGAGACTTGCACAGCCTCTCAGGCCGCCATGATCAAGAATGGCACCGCCATCATGAAGGACTTCGTCATGAAGGGGTACAAGAAGACAGACGGGACTTCGGTTCTCTATTAGACTGATGCACTTCCCCAGGCGGGGGGGGGGTAACTACTTTGAGACGGAATAGGTGCGAACCTTTGTAATGGCTGCCACATAGCGCTAATACTAAATAATGAAATGGTAGTTCCTCTGTACTATTGCTTGCCTTTCCAACTTTTGCGAGTGCCAGTAGAGTAGTCGTTACCCCTTCCGCAATTCTTTCCAATATGCCCACCCCTTTGCAGCGAAAATGGACGCGGCGATGGATGAGCCTTATTCACCAGCCTCCAGCGATCTTTATCACGGCTACCAAGCTCCTCGGAGAAGCTGACCGACAGGGTGGGCTGGACAAATCGAAGCAGCGTCATCACGTTTTATTTTCACATATCGCACCTTGCCAACAATGCAACCTCTACGGATACCTGTTGTCCCGGATGCATGAGAAATGCAAGTCCATTCCCCACGACGCCGCTCGCCATTTGCATTTTTGGAAAAGGATGGCTCATTCTTGCGGTACCGGGGAGCCGGGGAGAATCCAACTGCTCGTCTTTGCCCCGACCGATGCTCCTGCTGCATCGAACTGCTGCGTCCAAGTGGCCACAGCACGTGCCTCATTTGGTCCAAATCAACATCAACGTTTTCTAGCAAGACAGCCCGGCCCGGCTTTGCATACAGCGTGTGGGGGTGGTGCAGTCGTTATCCCCTCGTCCACCTCTCAAGGCCACCCAGTGTCATCCCGTCATCAACGCCAAGTCTTTGCAACCACCACCCGACATAGCAGAGCCCTGAGTTGCTTGATAACGCAGGACGCCGCGACAAGCAACCAGGGGCTAATTGAACCCCCTGAAAAGGCATTTCGTTCCAGCTCCAAGGCCTTCTGCTTTGCCCCCAAGGCCCTCTATTTTAGTCTCATGGCATCTATCCCCAGCTTGATAGCGGTAGCTTGTTGCTCACATGTCTCGTGCTAACGCAACCGGCCCGCGGTGTGCTCTAGCCAACGCCAAGGGTGGTCCTCTGCTTCAACTTTCACCTCCCCGCGTTGAAATCATTTCTCTGAAATATTCGCCATGTTGCTATTCGCGAATAATTCGACGACTTGAAGCAGCACTCGTGCAGCCCCTGTGATGGCGGAATCTGGACTTGGGTGCCGAGGATGATGTTATCTTCGCGACTACAGGGAGGAATGCTTTGGAGGCGGCGACGAGGGGCAAAATAGCAATAAGAGGAGGCCATCCTCGCCGAGATTGCTGCGTCTGGTGAATTGGCTTTGATACCCAACTTTGACACTTTCGGCCGGCCCTCCACAAAAATGGCAGACATCGAAAAGGACTCATCGGCGCCGCCTCTCACCACGGAGAAGACGGTCGCCGTGAGCACTGCAACGTCAGCCAGCTCCGACTCCGGGGAGGACTTTGAAACCACTCGACAGAGGCTTCTTGCTCAGCAGAAGCTCGTCAAGTCCGGCCCCCCGGTGCTACCCATCACGACACTGTTCCGTCGAAAGGGGCCACAGCCCGACCTCGACCAGATTGCAACCCAACCGTCCGTCTATGACGATCCTGACGTCGCCAAGTACTTTCAGCCCATACCCCAGTACGAGAATCGTCACCGCTTCGACCCCTCTGCCCGGTGGACATGGCGCGAGGAGTTGCCCCTTATCAACAAGCTGGACTGGAAGGTGACTCTCTGGGCCTTTTGGGCATTTTTTGCTCTTGATCTGGATAGGGGCAACCTATCTCAGGTGAGACACGGTCTTCTCCAAGCCAATGGGTGCCGTGGTTCTGACAATGCTGTGGGAAGGCCAACACGGACAACTTTCTCGAGGATCTCGGCCTGAATACCAACGACTTCAACCTCGGAAATACAGTGTTTCGTCTGTCGTTTCTTTGTGCCGAGCTGCCCTCACAGCTCATCTCGAAGAAGCTGGGTAAGCCTCACTCCACTTCCAAGTTAGCAAGACAAGCAGATGGACGAGCCTAACATCCCAGGCCCCGACCGATGGATTCCCACCATAATGGTCCTCTGGAGCATTGTTGCCGCTTCCCAGTTCTGGCTTTCAGGCAAAATTTCTTTCCTCGTCTGCAGGGCCCTCCTCGGCATGCTCCAGGGCGGCTTCATCCCGGATGTGGTTCTGTACCTGGTAAGTCTTGGCGGAATGTTCACCCTTGGGGCTCGGTGCTGACGGTGTGCGCAAGTCCTACTTCTTCAAGGGAAGCGAGCTGCCCTTTAGGTTAGCCTTGTTTTGGACAAGCCTCCGCGTTACGGACGTTGTTGCGCCGCTGTTGGCGTTTGGCATTCTTCGACTCCGTGGGACCTTTGGCTACGAGGGGTGGAGGTGGTTGTTCCTCATCGAGGGACTCTTTACCCTCCTGTTTGGCGTCTGGTCCGTCTTCTCGATGGCTCCCGGGCCAACCCAGACAAAAAGCTGGTTCAACAAGGAAAGTTGGTTCACGGAGAGGGAGGAGGTTATTCTGGTCACGCGGATTCTAAGGGACGATCCATCCAAGGTGGGTTTCAATCTCTTACATACCGCGCTGTTCAACCTACCTGCACGCCAAGTACTGATGATGAGAAACTACAGGGAGATATGCATAACCGCCAGGCCGTCGACTTCAAGCTTCTCTGGAAGTCACTGAAGGACGTTGATCTGTGGCCTTTGTACCTGATTGGTCTTACCTTCCTCTTGGTTGCCGGCCCCCCGGACGCGTACCTCACATTAACGCTTCGAGGTCTCGGGTTTAACACCTTCGACAGCAACATACTTACTATTCCAACACAGGTGTTAGGCACATTTACCATGCTGGGGTTAACCTATGCCAGCGAGAGTTGGAACGAGCGTGCCTATCTCGGCATATTTGGACAGCTATGGCTGCTCCCAAACATCGTCGCGCTTGTCGCCTTTCCCGACATCGTCAACCCATGGGCAAAGTTTGCCGTACTCACCGTCTTGCTCTCATACCCCTCTGGTAAGTATATTCCCCTGCAATAACCATGTAGCGCTTGGCTGACCTTGTACGCGTTAAACAGCCCATGCGATCCATGTGGGATGGACGAGTAGAAACTCGAACTCAGTTCGAACCCGAACAGTAGCGGCGGCGATGTACAATATGTTTGTGCAGCTCGGCGGCATCGTGCATGCAAACATTGTACGCGGACCCCTTGCTGTCCAAGGCCTCTCTGCAAAGACCGGCTGCTAACATAAGTCCACCAGTATCGCGCCGACGACCGGCCACATTGTAAGCTGTCCCCCGCGTCCTTGTCAGCTCCATGTTGTCTCTAACATCTTTCTCAGACCGCCGCGGCAACAAGTTCCTTTTGGGAATTAACATTATGAACATTGGCATCTATCTGCTCACCAAGGCCTATTACACTTGGCGGAACAAGAAGAGGGAGGGAATGTGGAATGCACTGACCAAGGAGGTAAGGGAGGGTCAGATATTGACCTTGGCGTTACTGACACCTGCACAGGAGCAACTGACATATCTCGACACGACGACCGATTCGGGGAGCAAGCGACTGGACTTTCGCTTTGCTCACTAAAACGAAGTACCGAGGATAAGGGCACAAGAAAGCCTAGCGGCTGTGTACATCGCCCGGATGGAACCCGGGTAACATGGGCACTGGGGATATGTTGAACTCGGATGTGGTTCCTTGCCAATTTTCTCGGGCCTAGCTGGTATATACATTGGTCTTCAGTTCTAGTCGAAGGCTTGCATTGGCAAATATATAGCTCTAAACAGTTCTTTCATTGCCTTGGACCACCAAGGAGTTGGGGTGCATTGTGTTGCGGGGATGGAGATCGGCTTGTTTGTAAGCGCGAGACCTATCGTTAAGCAAGAGAGGGCCGATTCTGTTTTTGTCAGGCCTAGTTAGCACAATCATAGGCCTCCTGTTCCATTTTCAGGGCCTCCATCAACCGCAAGAGGACCTTGGCTCGTATCTCGCACGTCTCGCGCTAACAAACAAACCGGCGCTGGCTGGAGTGTATTTGCTTGTCAGTGATGACTGCGAACAACAAGGTGCCGCCGGTTCGACGAGAGATGACGGAGTCTATATCACGTGCGGCACGGACAGGCAGTTGTGCTGTGTAAGAACGCAGTTATGTTTGGAAGGAGTCACTTGCTTGAGGAACAGCGTCACGAGTCAATATCACTTCCACGGTCTCATCGTATCAACTACTACTAGTGTTTGTAATGCAGAGCTCAAAGACAAGGCTTGCCAGCGTACGTTCCATGCAACCTCATCCCACCAGGACAAAGGCGCGCCGGTCATTGGTGTTTCGAAACTCGCGTGACTTGTCCTGCCCAAACTGATATCCTGATTGGGAAACCAATGTAAACAGCTCGCGGTGCAAGTTGGTTCTTCTCCAGCAAACCGTGTCCTCCGGCTTCTCATCGTTGTTCGTCTATGTCAACCACTGCGAGACGGTGCCCAGGTATGTCGTGATGGAGCAGAGGGAAAGCGCGCGGGCAGGGGGGGGGAATTCGGTGAGGATTCTGGTCTGAGACCGAATGCGCGGCAGAAAACAGCACGCGCAGTCTAGTGGCTGGTTTGCCGCAGGGATTTTGGCGGCTCGGCATCAGCGGGAAGACTCCGTACCGTGTTGTAATGCCTTCGTCGAGCATGGCCTCGTCGTGCCACTTAGAGCCAGCAACCATGACACGTCTCGGACGCAAGCCTTCCTTCCGCCTTCGTTGTGGGTGCGGGACCACTGGTGAGAATCCAGGCTCCCATTGCGACGGAACTCTTGCAGGCGTCCTCGAAATGGCCAAGGTATCTGTACCAGGGCCGTTAGTGATTGCGAGTGCTGGGGAGAGAAAAGGAGACTTGCCTTGGGATACGAATGAGGCCAGCGTGGTTTCTCGCATGACGGCGAGTGACGGGTCATCGTCGCCGTTGCGACCGTCGCATCCTGAGCTGTTTGTCCAATCCAAAATTCATTATCTTCTCAAGCAGCCCTGCCTTTCCCACGACGCAGGCTTTTGATGCCCCCAAGCGCTCGTCTTCGGACTCCGGTGTCGGTTTGGACGGGGCGGGCTTGCCCGTGGATGTCGAGCTCGACGAAGAGGGAGACAGGGGAGACAGGGGAGATGCGGGCTCGGCTGCGGAGGTACGGTGCCGATTTCCGGACCCGACTGTTCGAGTCGACGGGCTTGCGACAAGGCTGGCGTCGAGTTCGCGGTCGAGGCTTGCTGCGTGGTGCTTGGGCTGCCAAGGGGGCAGCTCGTCGCAGCGATTCGGTAGCAGAGGCGGGAGCTGGATTGTGGGGAGCGTGCGAGTATGCGGGAGGGCTACCGTGGTTGACGGGAGGGCTCAGGTTCGCGATGGCGGCATGGGGTGATTGAACTGCGGGGTTCGTTCGAAGGTGGGACATCTCGGTGATGGAGAACATGGCGTCGCCGGAGTCGCTGTCGTCCGAGTCGGGCGTGGGGAGTCGGGCAAGCCGCAGGGTTTCTCGCTCGGTGTTGCTCTGGCGCGCACGGTAGCTGCTCCATGTCTTGTAGCGGGCGAGGTACTGGAGAAAGGGCTCGCGCAGCCGACGAGGCGAGCAATGGTGGTGGATGCGGGCGAGGGATGCCATGATGGCGGGCGGTTGATGCGTGTGATGGATGTTGATGGGCGATTGATGGCCATGCCAAAGCACGAAACGAGTGAGGTAACTCTGGCGGCCACGCGATAGGGCCTGATGGAGACGCCGCTGCCAGCTGAGGCGAAGATTGGACGGGCCGTGCTCTATGTTAGGAGTCCGAGTCACCTGGCGCGGGGTGTCTAAAGAATATGCATCTAACGAGGTGTCATCAGCGGAAACGACTTCCATTGCAAAGGCTGGCTGCCAGCTGAGAGAAGAATTTGCCCAAATTAACCCCGCATCCCGGCCCCTGGTTCCCCTCCCGGTTTGGTCGTAGTCGCCAACCTCGCGAATTGGACACTGTGCATTGGGACGGGCCACTCTCTGCCACCGACCGACCCACGCCGCCTCCCCTCCGACGCGCCTCCATCAAAACTCGCGACACGTTATCTGCATTCGTGCGAAAGATACGGATGGCTGACGTCAATCGCGCGGCTGTGCGCAGCTACACGACCGAGACTACCCCCGAGGTTGTGTATTGCGGCGACTTTGCAACCCTCGTACCCGAAAATGCAAGCGCGACGAGTGCCTTGAACGACGTCGTCGCCTTTCTCGAAACAACCACCGCGACGGCGACAACCACCACGACGGCGACGGCAACCGACGGCGACCAGCCGCATCCCCCGCCTCCATCGGCAAATTCAGACGAGCCATACCACAGGCGCTTCTTATCTCTCGAGCTATCGTCGTCCCCATCACCCTCCCTCGCGCCCGAGACAGAGTCGCCGGCCTCGTCCTTCTCCTCGACCGCCTCGGACCGCCCGCCGCTCGCCGCGCGTGGTCACTTCCGCCTCTCGCTCGACATCCTGCCCGAGGGCCCGGCCAGCTCGTGGAGGATTGGCAAAGGCAGTAGAAACAAACTCGTCACCGAACACAATCCGCAGCGAGGTGTCGACATCCTCCTCGTCCCCCCAAACGAACACCACGGCTCCGGCGTCGCCAATGTCCATGCCCTTTTGTCCATCCACTCCCTCTCGGGCGCCCTTATGCTGCGCTCGACGAGCAGTCACCCCGTTATATATCTCTCCGCCGCCGAAGATGGCGGCGACGTGGTGCTCTGCCGCGGCGAGCAGACAGTCATCTTCAAAACCGTCAACCGCCTGCGCTTCGGTGCCCTCGACTACATTCTGACCATGCGCGTCGAGGTCGAGAGCCACTTTCAGGTGCTTCGCGACCAGTTCATCACCACCATTCTCGAGTCACCGACTCCGCCACATCCCAAGCTCGACGTCATGCCGCAACACTACCATCACAAGGCGGCTGGCTACATCATGCACAAGCCCATCTCGACAGGCGCCTTTGGCATGGTGCGGTCGGCCATCGACAGCAGCACTGGCAACCCGCTTGCCGTCAAGCGCATTTCCATCAAGAACAAACGCGACGCGCATGCCATCCTTCTCGAAGTCCGGATTGCCCAGATGTTTCGCGACGACGGACCCGGGACAGGAGCCGAGTCGGGCGTTATCCCCGTGCTCTCGTCGTGGTGTGAGCACAACCAGAAGCCACCATGCGGCAGCGCACCCGAAGATGCCTTTCTAGCCATGCCGCTCGCCCTCGCCGACTTTGGCAGCACCGACTGGCAGTCTGTCGCCATGGCCGACCGCCTCGCTCTGTTCCGTGGCACCCTCGTGGGCCTCGCGCGCATCCACGCTGCCAGCATCATGCACCGCGACATCTCTCCCAAGAACCTCCTCGTGCGCTCATACAATCCGCCAATCGCCGCCATTTGTGATTTTGGCAAGGCTACCCAAAGCCGCCGCAGCACCACCACGACCATCGGCCCCGTCCCGATGGTTGCGCCCGAAGTCTGGACTGCCTCGCCGCGCCGCCCCTACGGGCCACCTTTGGACATCTGGAGTCTTGGTTATGCTTGGCTGTCGACCTTTGGTCCCCTGAACTGGGTGCTCTCGTCGGCGGGAAACGCAAAGACTGACGAGTCGAGGTGTCGAGGCATCCGCCGCGTCCTCGACGATCGAACGCGCAATGGGGACGTGCCGCGACGCTTGAGCGCCCTGATGCAACGCATGCTGGCGTATGATCCGAGTCAGCGGTGCACAGCCGCGGAAGCACTAGAACATTCTGTCTGGGACCCCCTGCCAATCGCTTCTCGCCCAGGTGTCGACCTGCCCGGTGTGAACGACGGTCAGGGGCCTGCGAAGCGACCCCGTCTGCTGACTCCCGAACCCGAGCATGCCGCAAGGGGTCGCGATACCGACGCCCTTCTTCTTCCAGACACACAATCTTGGGGAAGATAGGCAGTTGAGTCAAGAACTGAGAAAACACAACACAACTTCCCTGCTCAGCATCCAAGGTCCATCTTGTCCACTCGAGGACCCAGTCGTCTTGTCAGTTTGCGATGCATTTGACAACGCCAGATTCAGCACTTTGCAAGGGGGTCCGGTGTCCCTGATCGGTCCGATGCAGCTCATGGTCTGAGAGCTCTGAAGGTATGTCCAGTCCAGGGGCCGTCGTCTCGATGCCGCAGGCGGCTGGGTTATGATGTACTGATTGCGCCAGATGATCTCCCTCCTTCACCTGGTGCGCTCCAATCCCGCAGGGGTCATACATTCCAACCGGACGTTGGCCGGGACGTGGTTTGGCGACAACAATCCCTCCCCCCCCCAACGCCCGCGTATCACCACTCTCGCCACGCCCCAGCCTTTATGATTCTGATGAGGCTCAAGGCTGGAAATGCAGATCCTGGAATCTGGATACCTTGCAAGCCTTCAAGTCACTTTTTATCCGCTGCTGTCGCCGCTCGTGGCAGCCTGTCGGGTCTCCGAAACCATGCAGATGTGTTCCTGCCAACGCCTCTGATTTTCTGTTTGACGGTTATTCTCTTGTGCCGCTGTTACCCCGGCGACAACAGCGCTGTCCCCTCCCCCATAGGGTCAGGCCATGCGCCCCGGGGTCGGCTCCAGTTTGTCATTCACCAATTCAGGCGGCAAAATGAACACAGCAACCAACAACCATATCGCCCCCATCCTCATCACTTGGGCTCGGGTGCTGGTTGGCCCTTACCTTGTCTGGCTTCCTCAACAAGATGGGGTTGGGATGGTGGCTGGACAACCGGTGCATCTTCCCTACCTAGGTTCCCTCTTCGGCGTCCCAGCTTTCCATAAGAACCATTCTCCACACCAAAAACCGGAACCTCTCCGATGTCACGTCGGTGCTAGTCACCTCCTTCACTCCAAGCAACAAAGCCAGGACTGCGGAATCAAGACGACTCGAGCCTCATTATTAACATATGGAGGGGGGACTCTGTGCCTCGCTTCAGGCACTCCCAAGGCAGTGTCGCTGTATTCGCGACGGCTGCCGGTGTACAATCCAATACTGGTTTGTTTGTTTGCTGGCGCGAGACCTCTCGTCAAAAAAGCGAGGTCTGATTCTCTTCAGAAAAGGCCTCGAGTTCTCACTTCAAGGCCTCGTGTTTCGATTCCAGGGCCTCCAGTTCCAGCCTTTTAGGGCCTCCTGCTCTAAATTCGGGGCCTTTGTCAACTGGTAGATGGCCTTGGCCGGTATCTCAAAGGTCTCGCGCTAACAAATAAACCAGGGCTGGACACGACTTACACCGAAAGGCGCAAGAGATCGATTGTGAGTGTGACTCGCTTGTCGATTGCTCCCAGTCGGCGGTTTGGGGCGCTTTGCCAAGTCAAATGCTGGCCGGATGCCACCCCAAGAGCTCGGTGCTGCGACCGTGGGAATGCGCCACCTTCTGTTCCTAGAGTTGGCCCTACGAGTTTGTCTTGGAACTCTGCCACAGCATCAAGCTCCGGTCTGCCTGTCTGCCCGTCCGAGAACCTCACCGTTTCACGGCTACATGGCTGCCAACTGCCTGAAGCAGGAGGGAGGGAGGATGGCCCGGAAGGCATGCGACAGATACACAACTGTGAGGGAGACTCGCGACTTGGAGGACTAGCACATAATGTCCCATCGCCCTCCTTCTTTCCAGGACCAGCAAGCAACAGGACCTCCAGAGTCTTCCTAGCCATCTCTCGATCAAAACACCGTCTCACACAATGTAGTTCCTCACTGCCGCCGCCTTTTCTGGCCATGCCCTCCCCGAGGCGATGGCACAGCTGAAGCAGCTGAAAGAAGCTTCGTGGGCTGCCCTCAATGAGACGGGTGCCTTTGATCTGGACCGGTACGATACTCTCCTGTCGCCGACATCCTGCGTCAATCGGCAAAGCGGGAGAACACCAGTGCTCCAACGTGGACCTCGTCTCCTTCCTTCGTCACCAGGACATGGGCTGTCGACTCGAAACGGCAATGACGTTTGTAAGTAGATATCTGTTAAGCTTCTCCGCCCCGTAGGATGTCACATGCTGATTCTGAACCGCCTTTGTCGAGATTCTCGCCGACGGATCTTTCGTGTATCTGGGACGCTTGCCCACCCAGACCTTGTCCTCCAACTGGAGAGACATGAAGGTCATCGGTGACTCTGTGTACATTGGGGCAGGGGCCAGCAACCACGGCCCCCAAATCTTCGACTTGAAGAAGCTGCTCGATATCAAGACCGGCTCGCCCAAGGTATTTTCCATCACCTCCCACCTCACTGCCCACATCAAGGGGTTTGGCAACTTGCACAACATCGTCGACCTAGAGGAGAAGAACCTCATCATTTCCGTTAACACTGGCACCAGCGCCAACTGCCGTGGAGGCCTCTTCATGCTTGACGTCAGCACCCCTTCCAACCCCAAGTGGGCTTAGATTCGCACAAAACAGATATACACCTCATCGCAGCCCATCGGGTGCCAGTCATCCACCTAATCCGTCACAGTCGAGAAGTAACAAGTTCGGGGGTTAAGCTCCATACATTTCACTATCTATCACCATCATCTGCACTTAAAAGCACTTCAAACTCGCAGTACCAACCCTCTCCTCGTCGCCGTCCCCAACACCCACTTAACTCCCAACGGTTGATAATCCCCGAAAGGCTCAACCTCCCCCCTAAATCCAGACACATCCAGTGCCGGCCTGGCCGCAGACCATCTATCCTCTCGTTAGTACATGTTCTCGCCATCTTATCAGAAGCCAAGACAAGTACTACTTACCACATTGGGCGCGCCGCCAGGGCAGGTCCACAGATCGCAAGTCTCCTTCTGGCCCTTGCAGCGGCAGTTGGTCTGGCCCTGGACCCTGCCTCCAAAGCAGGCAGGGAGGATCTGGTTGCAGTTGGCGCGGGCCTCGAGGGCACCGCGGGCGTCAATGACATCGGCGTCAATGTCGGCGGGGGCGACGACGGAGGGGGCGGCGAAGGCACCGGCAGCAAAGAAAGCCAGGAGGGAGAGAGTAGAGAACTGCATTTTGATGGTTGTTGGTTGGGGAGCTTTGAAGAGCTGAGAATGTTTTGTTGGTGGTATGTATGTTGGAAGGCTGGAGAAGATGATTGATGCTGAGGATGAGGGGGATGAGAGGTAGGAGAGGCGTCGTCTTGAAAGTCTTTATACTTTGTGAAGCTGATGTCTCTGGCTGCCTTGATGGTGTCTCCCTCGCCTACGACATTGCCCTGCCTCGTCTTGCCATAGCCACTGAGCTGCCCGGACAAAGTCGCAACTTCGACGGCATGGTCTCAGACCGGTTCCTCCTGGTCTTGATGGCGCTTGACGCTTCGATGCACTGAGAGGCTGCCACACCGGATCCTTCATGGTGAAGATTCCATGGTCTATCCACTCGGGGTTCTGTTAACGGCTTGACCGGCTTCCTGCCAATTTGGGGCCGTCCCGGTAGGAGATACTGGGCGGAGACCCGGAGCCTGCGCCTCTAAAACAGGATGTTGTGATAGGGCTGGCGATGACAACAGCAGAGCTCAGCATATGGCCTGAAATCCAGGCCTTTGAAACGTTGCAGTTAGCCTCAAACCCTTGTAGCTCGACGGTTTCTGTCCAAACGCTCGAATAAGCCGTCCCGTTGCCGAGCCCCAGGGAGGATTCAGGATTCAAGGAGCTCTGCCGGCATGTATAGAGCGCTGTGCCTTCAAAGTCGCTGCCTGCCTCGGTGAAACAAGCGAATTGCCGACTGTTACTAAAGCACCAAGCTGACAGGCGGCGGAGGATTAGCTGCTTCGAGCGGCTAATGTCATGATTGGGCGCTACGGCTACGAGCAGACCGTTACAGCATCTCGACTGGTAAGGGCTGTGCACTTTGCACTATGCGCTTAATTAACTGCCGATCACTGTAATTTCCCTCACTTTTCGCAAGTCCGAGTCACCTTTCTTGTAGGCGTCTTTTCTCGGACAGCGTACGCGGGGCTCCATTTCAGGGCCGGCTATCGCGCTTCCTTTCGAGTCAGCCTTGCCAATGATCCATGATCCCTCCCCCTTACCATCCATGATGTAAACACTGACATGAAGAAGCCTGAGAGTGTTCTCCACTCACCGCTAGCAGCCCTTGGACCGTTGGACGTTGGGCACCAGGGACTCAGCCGCCAGCCCGCAAGTGCCGTCATCCTTTTCACAGCAGGCAGCGAGTCTCGGAGAAAAATGTGCTGCAATTAGAGGGTGCTAAAAAGGCTTCAACTCCACCATCACAACTGACCTTTGTTCTCCTCACCTTTCACCGCCAGAGCCCATGTCCGAGCTCGCTCTCAGCTCTCAACCTTATTCGGACGCTCCATTGCCAGTGGGACCGTCACAATGATCTCTCCATCCACATCGGTCCGGCTCCTGTCCTCGCTTTTCCTCGCTTTCAGCTCCTTCACAGCAACAGCAACCAAAATCCTCCCCAACCATGCAGACCCCTCCATCATCCTCCTCAATGCGACATACTATTCCGTCGAGTCCGACGGCGCCTCCATCTACATCCGCTCATCCCCATCCCTCCCCGGGCTCGCCAATCCGGCAGTCCAGCAGCGTGTCTGGACCGACAGCGCCGGCCGCGGGGATGTCTGGGCCCCTGAGATGACGACGCACCAAGGGCGGACATACATCCACTTCTCGTCGGGGCGAGATGCCAAGCACCGCATGCATGTCATCAGCGCGGATTTCCCCCTGGGGGCGTACGGCTCGGAGAAGGAAGTGAGGCTTCCGGGTGACCAGTGGGCGATAGACGGGACGTTCTTGAGGTACGAAGGGAAGGACTGGTTCGTATGGTCTGGGTGGGAGAGCGAGCAGAACAATGCAGATCAGAATCTGTACATCTGCGAGATGCAGGGGCCGGAAAAGGCGGTAGGGGATCGCCATATGCTCTCAGCGCCGAGGGAGAGCTGGGAGCAGGGGGATAGCCCGCTGGTGAACGAAGGGCCGGAGGTGATTGTTGACCCCGAGGGGAGGCTGCATGTGGTGTATTCCGCGAATGGCAGCTGGGGGGACAGGTATTGTCTGGCTGACCTGAGGCTGCGGAAGGGCGGGGACCCGACGCAGGTGTGGGACTGGTACAAGTCGAACGGGTGCTTATTTGGGTCGCACCGCGAGCGGATGATGAAGGGCTGGGATGAGACCTTGTTTGTCAACGGACCGGGTCACCATACGTTTGCGTTGGCCGAAGGCGACGTGGGGAAAAGCCCTGGCGGGACGGAGCGTATTCCGTTTGTGTTCCATGGAGTGGACAAGGGCACAACGTATAGTTGGGCGAATCGGGCGTGGTATACGGGCAGCTTTGTCTGGTGGAGCAAGACGACGTATAGCAGGGCGAATGTGCCTGGAAGCAACACGGATGTTGGGTATAGTTTCAAGTTTTTCGAGTAGGAGGTTTGCGGATAACGGGCATCGTGGCGTTTGGGAAGAAACCGAGACGTGTACCTAATCAGTCCCATTAGCACAATCAGCGGTTAATTCATCAGAATTTCGGACAACTTACCCGACTGGAATGTGTGCGTGACGCGCTGGAGGAGTACGTCGATGTTGGTGGAACGCTGACCTGGCCAGCAGCCAGCACACGACGACGTACATTGTCGACGTCAGCAACGTCGAGAGGCCCCTCTTTACTGGTACGTATCAGAGCCCGGCCGTTACCACATTGGCAGCAAATAAACAAAGATCCACATGACACCTCTCGCCCGTGACATGTATGAATCTCACTCGCCCCTCCTCCGTTACAGTCCGAACCTACTATCGCCAAACCCAAAGGCATCCGCCTGGCTAAAGGGCTCCAGCAGCCCCAGATAATCAACCATGAACGCATCTTGGAATAACAGCCCCTCGGGCGACGGAAACCTCGTCGCCATCCCTGGCTCCGCCCCTTGCAGGAGCGCCTTGGCGATGCCACTCGTCGCCGTCGAGGCAAAGGGAAACAGGACAGTCCAGTCAAAGTCGCCTGCCTCCCGCGACTCGTGCACACCGTCGACACCGTCGCCGAAGCCTGAGGGATTTCCGCTTCCCATGTTACCCAGGCTGCCTGCCCCGATGGCACCCGCCCCAGAACCCAAACCGCTCAACCCCAGCCGGCCATAGTCACCCCCGGCGGCCGCGGGCCGCAGCCGCTCAAACCCCTGCCGAATGACGCGGGCCGAGCCCCACATGCGCTCCAGCTGCACGACAGCCGTAGTGAGCACGTCGAGGCCGTCGTTGGCGTCCTTGGCCAGCGCCGGGATGCGCGCCGCCTGCAACAGCGCCGTGAATGCCGTCGAAACATACCAACAGTTGATGGCCATGAGGAAGCGCGCGTCGCCCCGCGAGAGAATGTCCCACATGATCCTTGCCATGCACGAGGCCGCCAGGATGGCCGGCGGAGGGGCCTGCGGCAGGTCGTGGGCCGAGCGGCGGAGATGCAGCACGATGATGGTCGTCAGGTAGGGAAGGTGAAGCTGGTGCACGTCGCGGTCAAAGGCGCCCGTGGTGCGCGACGCGGCAATGGGCAGCTGCAGGTGCGGCGGTAGGGTGCGCACCCAGTCGGCGAGCTCCTGGCGCAGCGGCGCCGGGAAGGCAGCGCCGGGGCGGGCGAGGGCCTTGGCGACCCGCCCGATGATGGCGCACAGCGACACCCAGTGCACAAAGATCTCGCCCTTGCGCTGCAGATGCGCGTCGGGCGGGAAATCGGCCAGCGTCGGCGGCGCGATGGTGCAGTCGGTCGGGTCGATGATGCACGGCTTGCTCTGGCAGAGGGCCGTGAGCCTCTCGCGCGCAAAGGCTGTCCACCAGATGCGGCGGCGCAGGCCGAGGTCGAGCACGTCGCGCAGCGGGTGGCCTGGGCCGGGTTCGCGGTGCAGGTTCATCTGCTGAGCGTGGCGAATGAGCACCGAGGTCCACCACCACGAGCTGTGCCGGTGCGCAACTGCGATGGACCGCGGCGCCCACCAGTAAAAGAGAGCCACGGCTTGGAGGGTCGCGAGCCCGCCGGTGTCCTCGTCGTGGTAGAAGATGGACGTGGCGCGCTTGTAGTAGGCGGCCGGGCCATCGTGCGGGAGCAGGGGCGGACGGATGTGGCTGCCGGCCACGGCGAGGGCATTGGCCAACAGTGGTGAGCGCAGCGTGTCTTGGTGGATGGTGTCGACATCGAGCACCGGTGCCCAAGCATAGCAGAACTCAATGTATGTGTCGGCGTAGATCTGCTGCAGCTCCTGCTGGCGGCCGTCGGACGGGCTGTAGCCATACTCGAGCGTGGCCTCGAGCTCCTGCTGCTCGGCCTCGGCATTGGTCTCGGGGCCAAAGACGTGCAGGAAGCCAGTGTCGACGTCACTGGGGTTACTCCGTCCCGTGGCGGCGCCTACGAGGAGGTCAGCCGTGGCTTCGAGTTGCGACTGGGGGGTATCATGGGGGGGTGCGTGGGGCGGCGGCACCAAAGGCTGTGGGGGTTGTAGAAGGTGTGATGGGTGTTGTTGAGTCTGGTGTTGGGGCTGCTGTTGGTGTGGCAGTGGTCGACTTGGGCTGGGCAGGGAGTGAAGCTGCTGCTGCTGCTGGGTCGAGGTGGCCGTCGAGGTTCGACGTCGGGGTGGAGAGGGCGGAGGAGGGGGTTGGTGGTGTTCTTCGGGCGTCGAGGGACATGGCGATTGCTCGTGTCTTTGACGGTCGGGGTCGACGGGGCGATGGTTGTTATTTTGCTGCGTCGAGTGCTGAGACCCTTTCTTGCGCTTCGAGGGACGCACTTGGCACTCGGTGCCCTGAAGCGAGCAGTTGGAGCAGCGGGGGGCGAGGCCCTCGCTGCTCTTGGCCTGCAAGTCGCATTTGACCTGTCGACGACGGCAATCCTTGTCAGTTTTTCTCCTCCTTCCCTCTGATCCTCTTTTTGTTTCTCTCCTTCGCTCTCCTTCTTCTCGAGCTCACCTTTTTCGAGTGGCATGCAGAGCACACCAGGTCGGCGCGTTTTCTTTTTGGCTGCTGGTTGTCAAAGTGAAACCAGTCCGTGGCAAGCTCGGTCATGGCTCTGCGCCGATCGATGCTGCGTCGCGCATAACGGCGACAGGCGAGCAAGGTGAGGAGGGCGATTGATGCGACGGGCGAGGCCGGTGATGGAAGCTGGAAATGGGATCAGGTGCAATTGGAAATCCAGAAATGAACGAGGCAAAGGGGAAAAGGGAAAAAGGAAACGGCATCCAACTGCCAAGACATCAAAAAGAGGGGAAATGCGGAGGAGAACATGGGGAGCTGCGGAGAAGGATGCGTCTCCGATGGCCAGGGTTAGGGTACCCCTGTTCCATTTCCAGCAACATGTCTGGTATAGACCCAGGACACACGATGGCATGGCAGGTTTCATGGAAAAGTAACAGCAATCGTAATTGATATCATATAAGGCCTTATATCAGGTGAAAATCAGACATCCAATCCATTCGTATTTCCCATTATACTACCCCCTGAAAAGCCAAACGCTCCCGACCAGACTTGGCCCCCCTCGAACAACACCTCCCCCCCCCACCATCTACATGATATACCGGAATTGCGGATTCTAAGCCTCGTTAGCAATATGCCCCCACAAGCCCACGCCCAGTCACAGCATAGGTACCCACCTTGCGATCAGTCAAGTCATCTTCGTAGGCATGGTCAAAACCCTCGGCAGTGCCGGCCTTGTCGCGTTTCTTGTTTTCCCAGATGCAGACAAACCGGTACACAATCACCAGGGCCGCGGCAATGATGGACGTGATGAGCACAATGATGAAGCCGCCGGGATATCGAGGGGCGTCATCGGTTTTGAAGGCGAGAGGGCCCACAAAGTTTCCTGCGACCATGTCAGTCGTCGCCCATTGACGGCACACCAACAGAGCCAATCCACATACCAAGGCAGTATCCAATGTAGATGCCAGAGCTGGCAATCGATCGCTTCGTGTAGCCAGCCGTGTTGGCCACCTGCAGGCCCATGAGCACTGCGTAGCCCGCGCCGACCGACGGGAGGATCGTGGTGCCAAAGAGGAGGCCGACCTTGGCCGACATGGGGAGCCTCCACAGCAGCAGGCACGCCAACACCGTGCCCATCTGCGCCGCAAAGATGAGGTACGTACGCATGCTCTTGAGCTTGAAGGCGAGGTACGAAAAGATGAGCATGAGCGAGCCGGCCCAGAAGCCGGCGGGGCAGAGCAGGAGGAGCGAGTTGAGCTGGCTGAAGCCGAAGCCCCGGATAATGAGCGGGACAAAGGCCGAGATGGGCCCGTTGGCGATCATGCTAAGCAGCGAAACCGAAAACAGCAGCCAGAACTTGACGTCCGTCACGAGATCCGTGACCTGGTCGCTCTTGAAATGCATGTTGCGAACACCGGAATTGTTGCTGCGCACCCGGGCCACGATGATGTAGCGCTCGCGCTCGTTGAAGCCCTTGGCGCGAATCGGGTCAGGCGGGAGGACAAACAGGAGCGCCACCCCCCAGATCATGGTGAGGGCGCCGCCAAAGTAGTACATGTACCGCCACGACGAGACTCCGCCGCCGATGAGACCGAAGCCGTAGTTGATGAGGGGCGAGATGATGGACACGTAGCCCGTGCAGCAGTACCAGATGCCCATGCGCATGGCCTGCTCCGGCTTGCGGTACCACGACCCCTGAGCACGCAGAGTCAGAACAGGGCTGGGCCGTCCAAGGGAGAAAGGGGCGGAACACATACCACGATGAGCATGAACATGGGGCTGACGCCGCTCTCGAGAAAACCGAGGAAGAAGCGCTGCGCATACACACCCTGGTAGCTGTTGCAGACGGTCGTGAGGATCAGCGTCAGGCCCCAGAGGAACACGGTGGTCGCTGCCACGCGCTCAACCGGATAGCGCTGCGCAAGCCACATGCAGGGGTAGGCGCCAATGATGAAGCCGAGATAGAAGATGGACGCGATCCAGGAATAGCGGTTTCCCACCATCAGGTCGAGATCTTCTCGCAGACCAAAGAGAGCCTGTATGTAAGGGCTTGTCAGACGACTCGAGGACTCGGAACAAGCATCAGCAGGGACATACCGCTTGAGAAATCATGGCCTTGTCCTACATTTCCAAAAACGCATTAATTCCATGTCCCATCAGTGAAAGAACCACGGTAGCTCAACGTACATAATACTGCAGCGAGTAAGTGAGGCAGAGCACTGGCATCAACTTCCAGTCAATCTTGCGTCTCAGCTTCTTTTCCTCCTCGTCGGTCCAGGTCTGGTCGCCGGTGTAAGCGGCGAGCACTCGCATGGCCTCGTCCGTGTGGACAGTGTCCACCGCCGACTTGTGGGCGGTCTCAGCATCGCGGCTGTTGTCCGACAGCTCGGCCGCCGTGACATCCGACTTTTCGGTCGACATTGTGCCCAGTCGTTGCTGTGCTGTTCTCGAGATGGTGGAACAACGAGGTGGTGGGGAGGCAAGAGAGCACGCCGCTGTCCTGCTCCTTGTATCCCACACTGAAGCCGCGCCCTGTTTCCTTTTGTACTTGGGATGTCAACAGCTGGGTACCTACAAGCCAAGACTGGGCCGAAGGATGGGGGGTGAGTGGGCGAGTCCGGGGTAGCGAATGCCGGCAGCTGTGGAGGAATTCCGGGGTAGTGGCTCGGATCGACCGAGCACAGTTGGCAGTCTGCAGTGATTCCAAGAGACCGGTCAGCAGGGCCAGGATGCATCACAGATCCAGACGCGTGGTTGGATCTGTTGGGGCTTGGAGGGTGCGCGAGCGGCATTCTGGTGATGGTTCGCTCCTCGTCGTCCAAGAAGTCGCCGTGCCAGACGAGCATGCCGACGGAGCTAGCTCATGGTACCAGTTTGGTGTTTGCTTGGCACTTTAATCCCGAACGAGATATCCGGATCCGCCAAAGCATTCCCATCGCCACATGTCTCCAATCTCCTCGCTCCCCGCATCAAGCGGGGTATCGGGGACCCTTGGGCGCTTTAATGCACGCGGAGCAGGACTTGGGTGTGTGTGGGAATGGGGGCCCTCTCCCCAAGATGGGGCCCTGGGCGGGGAGGTTGAAGCTGCAACTTGTAAAAGCGTGCAAGACGGACTATCGGTAGATGCCCCTCATGCGCATCGCCGAAGTGAAGACGTGGCAGACCCAAACCCTGAGCCCTTGAGTTTCATCTCAAGCCCAAAAAAAATTGTCAGTCGGACCAACCCATCCAGCAAATGGCAACTCCCCAGCAGACACCCGTCCGGCTCCCGGCCGGGCGGGAGACGGTCGTGGTCAAGCTCCTGAACCCCGTCAACTTTGGACCGGCCATCCTGAACCGCTTCATGGCGCCGGCCGTTCCTGGCTTGGACCGGTTCAAGGACTCGCCCTCGTTTTCCTTTCTTCTGGAGCATCCCTCGGGACGGAGGTTGGTGTTTGATCTGGGAATCAGAAAGGACTACATGAACCACTCCCCCAAGGTCTCCGAGTATATTCCCACGACAAAATACACCATCAATGTTAGCAAGAACGTCGTTGAGATTCTGGAAGAGGGGGGCGTCAGTCCCGACAGCATCGAGGCGGTAATTTGGAGGTAAGTGTTCATGTTCCGTTCGGTTCCAGTGTCCTTGTTCCCGTGTGACTGACAACCCCCAAGCCATTGGCACTGGGACCACATAGGGGACCCGTCGACGTTTCCTCCTTCCACAAACCTGATTGTTGGTCCAGGGTTCAAGGACGCAATGCTGCCCGGCTACCCGGCAAGCCCGGACTCGCCGCTTCTCCAATCCGATTTTGCGTGAGGATCCCAACCAACCAACCCTCCAGTATCAAGATTGTTGACATCGTTCTCTAGCAACCGAAATCTGGTGGAAATCACCTTTACGCCCAGAAACTCCCTCTCCATCGGCGGTTTCCAAGCCCACGACTACTTCGGCGACAGCTCCTTCTACCTCCTCGACAGCCCAGGTCACGCCGTCGGGCACCTCTGCGGCCTCGCCCGAACCACGAGCAGCCCTGACACATTCGTCCTTCTCGGTGGCGACGTGTGCCACTACGCCGGAATCTTCCGGCCCTCGGTGCACCTGTCCTTGCCTGACACCATCAGGCCGCATCCGTGTCGGCCCCTTGGCACAGCATCACTGTGCCCCGGCCACGCCTGGGAGGAGCTCCAACAGTCGCGGGGGCGCAAGACAACTGACACTCTATACGATCTGACCTATGGAGCGGATATTCCCCTTGCCACGCAGACCGTGGGCAAGTTGCAGGAGCTGGACTGCCTGGGGAATGTGCTCGTGATTATTGCCCATGACTCGACGGTGCGGGATGCGGCGCCGCACTTTCCCGAGAGTTTGAACTCGTGGAAGGGGGATGGGCTGGGGGACAAGGTGAAGTGGGCCTTTCTTCGGGACTTGGAAAAGTATTGGGAGTCCAAGGGGCTTCTTGAGTGAGGAGCGAGAGAAGCTGCATCTTTTAATCAGGTCCAAGAAATAGAAGGCTGGCCAAATATAAGCTCAAGCTTCAAGCTCCCTGTGACTTGAACTCGAATATCGAAACGGCCTTTTGTCTTGTTGTCCGGCTCCATTCCCTTTCGCGTCAAAGTTCTCTTGTACGTCGATTCATGAGAAAATATGAAGCCATGAGACCCGGCCTGTCACTGATGAAGGTCCTGAAATCCAAACTGGGGACCCATATTCAGGCCAAATAGGCCTTGCCGGGAAAAATTGGGCCTCGTTTGCTGAGCAAGACGTCTCGCTCCAATAAACGCAACATTGAGTGCATCAGATCTGGGATTGAGAACATGGAACAAGCAAGCTCGCAGGCGGAAGCCCACTAGCACAACGGTCAAGTCCCAACCCGAATCAGAAATACCGGATAGCCCTTTCGGTTTGCCGGGCTTGGTCCAAGACAGGCAGCCGTTTGGCAAGTGTACGGCATTGCCACACAACGCTCTCCATCAGACCGATCGGTACCGGCCGTACCGGCATTGTCTGGATTTGGTATTGCCGATGGGCGTGCGGAGAAGCTCGGCGCCAAGAAGGCGGAGAACCCTGTCTCCCGGCCCCGGCGCCGGTCGGCGTCGACACCCCAAGTCTCGTCGGGGGGCGGGGCGACGGAAACTTGAAGGGGTCAGCGTCGCTGGATGGTCTCAGTGCATTTCAACACCTGGTCGGTGACCCCTCCAGCTTTTCTTTCCGTTAGGCATCATCGGTTCTGTCCCTCTCTCGCCTTTGTCCCTCGGAACACAGCACAGCACTTTCGTCACCCTCCCCACTCTTCGTACATTACTACATAGACGCCCTTCATGGGTGTTTTTGGATCTCGGCCGTCCACTTCGACTCAACCTTCACCCACCCCGGCGCCGCCCGAACCCACCCGGAGCGAAATGTCGGCGTTTGCGGAGGCAAACAAGGATCTGGACTACGATGTCCTCATCGTCGGGGCAGGTTTAAGTGGCCTCTACTCCCTGCACCGAGTACGGCAGCTCGGGCTGCGCGTCAAGGTGCTCGAGGCCGGTGAGGCAGAAGGCGGCACCTGGTTCTGGTATGTGTCTTTGTTCCCGCTCCCTCCCATGTCAGCGATCTGGGTATTGACGGCCCCGCTCCAGGAACCGGTATCCAGGGGCACGATTCGATTCGGAGAGCTACTCATACATCTTTTCCTTCTCCCAGGAGCTCCTCGACGAATGGACGTGGACCGAGCACTTTTCACCGCAGCCCGAGACGCTCAAGTACATCCAGTTCTTCACCAAAAAGTTTGACCTTAAAAAGGATATCCAGTTCGACACCCGCATCCAGTCGGCCAAGTTCCAGTCCCCCGGCAACCACTGGCTCCTCACCGACGAGTCCGGGCGGCAGTACACATCACGCTACATCATCACGGCCATGGGAATCCTCAACCAGCCGACCCTCCCCGTCATCCCCGGCGTCGACGATTTCCAGGGCCAGGCGTGGCACACGGCGCGGTGGCCGGCCGACCACTCGGGCCTGGCGGGCAAGCGCGTGGGCATCATCGGCACCGGGGCGACAGCCATCCAGACGATCCAAGAGATCTACAAGATGGTGGGCACCCTGACCGTATTCCAGCGCACGCCCAACTGGACGGCACCTCTCCGCAACAGCAAGATTTCGGAGGCTGAGATGGCGCTGATCCGCCAGAGGTATCCCGAGATCTTCCAGCAGTGCCTCGAGTCGTACTCGTGCTTCATTCACGTCACTGACAGGCGCAAGACGGTCGACATGTCTCGCGAGGAGCTGTTTGCGCGGTGGGAGGAGCTCTTCCAGAAGCCGGGCTTCTCAAAGGTGCTCAGTGTGTCGGCCGACGTGGCGACGGACCGGGAGGCCAACCGGCTGTACAGCGAGTTTCACGCTAGCAAGATTCGCGCGCGCATAAACGACCCGGTGTTGGCCGAGAAGCTGATCCCCAAGAACCACGGGTTCGGCACACGGCGCGTCCCACTCGAGAGCGGCTACTACGAGGCCTACAACGAGCCGCATGTGCGCCTGGTCGACATCAACGAGAACCCCATCGAGCGCATCACTGGCAAGGGCGTCAAGACGCGCGACGAGGACCTCGAGTTTGACGTGCTCATCTACGCCACCGGCTTCGACGCGGTTACGGGATCGTTTGGCGCCGTCGACTTTGAGGGGATCGGCGGGAAGAAGCTCAAGGACACGTGGAGTGGCGGCATCCAGACGTACCTCGGGCTCACCGTCATGGACTTCCCCAACATGTTCATGATCATGGGGCCGCACCAGATGTTTGGCAACATCCCACGAAGTATCGAGTACGCCGTCGACTGGGTGGCCGACTTCATCGAGTACGCGCGCGACAGTAACGTCCGGTTCGTGCAGCCGACGCAGGATAAGATGGACGACTGGTATGCTCACGTCGAACGACTGGGCCAGGGGCTGCTGGCCAACGAGGTCGACTCGTGGATGACTGGGGTGAATAAAAACTTGGCTGGCAAGCAAAAGAGGTCTCTGACGAGGTACAATGGCCCAGCGCCAGGGTACCGGAAGGAGTGCGATGCCGTCAAGGCCAGGAACTATTCCGATTTTGCTCTTGGGTAGGTAGAAACTGTTTTGTCAAAGAGTACGGATACCACAACTGAAATAAACCTCGGGGGGTCTTTTTGGTGATGAAAATAAGCGTCCTCGTGGTTGTTTTGTTGGGTTGGAGACATAACGTGCATGATAAGCGAGTGAGCCAGATAAGCGAGTGAGCCACTTTTCCGCGCGACGCGCCACTTCTACACCTAACATCAATTTCCTATACAACCCAAGATGTCTTGCACTTCAAATGAAGCCAGGGTGATATTGGCCCTCGAAGCCCTTCAAAATGACGAAAATCTCAGTATCAGAGCCGCAGCCAAGATCTACAATGTCGACCGAATGACTCTCTCACGACGACGTGGCGGCAAGCCTGCACGACGCGATTCTCCAGTCAATTCGAAGAAGCTCACCCAACTGGAAGAGCAGACGATAGTCCAGTATGTGATTGAGCTATTTACCCGCGCATTTCCTCCCAGATTGGGTGGCGTGGAAGATATGGCCAACCAGCTGCTACGCGTACGCGACGCGCCCCCTGTTGGCAAACGCTGGGCACACAACTTCGTCAAACGCCAGCCTGAGCTCCGAACGAGTTATACGCGTCGATATGACTACCAGAGGGCCAAGTGCGAGGATCCAAAGGTCATTGGCGAGTGGTTTGCCCTCGTGCGGAACGTCAAGGCCAAGTACGGTATCGTAGATGACGACATCTACAACTTCGACGAGACTGGGTTTATGATGGGCATCATCTTCGCCGGTATGGTGGTTACGACCTCAGATGGCCGTGGCAAGGCAAAGCTGGCCCAGCCTGGCAACCGCGAATGGGCAACAGTTATCCAGGGCGTCAATGCCCTCGGCTGGGCTATCCCCTTCATCATCTTGGCCGCGCAGTACCACCTCGCCAACTGGTACACCGAGTGCGACCTCCCGGCCGACTGGCGCATCGCAACCACCGAGAATGGCTGGACGACCAATACAGTAGGCCTGGATTGGATCAAGCACTTCGACTGCCATACAGCACCTCGTACGAAAGGCAAATATCGGTTGTTGATCCTCGACGGCCACGAGAGCCACCACTCGACCGAATTCGAGCTCCATTGTCAGCAGAACAACATCATCACGCTCTGTATGCCCCCGCATTCTTCGCACCTCCTCCAGCCACTCGATGTTGGTTGCTTTGGGCCGTTGAAGCAGGCGTACGGTCGCCAGGTTGAGGACTTGATGCGGATGCATATCAACCACGTGAGCAAGCTCGAGTTTCTCTGTGGCTTTCGCAAGGCCTTCTTTGCCTCTATCACCGAGAGGAATATTCAAGGCGGCTTCGCAGGTGCTGGCCTTGTTCCTCACGATCCAGAGAGGGTGCTTTCCAAGCTGGATGTCAAGCTTCGTACGCCAACACCCCGACCTCACGAGCTGGTACACCACAACCTTGGGTGTTCCAGACACCCCACAACCCTCGAGAAGCCGCCTCACAGTCAACGCTCATTAAGACTCGTATCACCAACCATCAAAATAGCTCTCCGACTTCGATGTTGGCTGCTGTAGACCAGCTTACCAAGGGTACGACCGCCGTAATGCACGAGGTGGCTCTTCTTCGGTCAGAGGTCTCTTCGCTCCGCAAGGCCAACGAGGCACTAAGCAAGCGCCGGAGAGCCAAAAGAATACGCGTGCAGCTTAGAGGGTCACTTACTCTACAAGATGCAATGGAGCTACTAGGCCCAAGGGCTGTGGATGGGGAGGGAGCGCAAGAAACGCAGGCGGATGGTGGTGGTGCAGGGGGGGTTCGTACGAGGGTTCGATGCTGTGGTGTGTGCGGCAAGCCTGGCCATAATGCCCGCACTTGTCAGGAGGCTGCAGAAGCATCTAATTCCCCTACTTCTGATGTAATTATAGTTAGTTCTTTGTGTTGATGCATTGCAATTGGGGATTGTTGTTGTAGGGTAGTAAAAAGTGGCTCACTCGCTTATCTGGCTCACTCGCTTATCATGCACGTTATGTCCGTCCATCTTACAACTTCGGCTGCCAGGATGGACAGTCGCATGCCCTCGCTCGTCCGTCGGACCTGGATACGACATAAATGGATGTGTGGTAATTTCTCGAAACGCGTGATGGCGAGACCGGGTGGCCTGGTTGGACCACGGGCCAGGGACCAGACTTCAATCCAATACTAGGTGGTGGTTTGTTTGTTTGTTAGCGAGAGACCTCTCGTCATTCAAGCGAGGTCTGACTCTCTTTGGAAAAGACCTCGAGCTCTGACTTCAATGTCTCGCAATTTGGATCCCAGGGCCTACAGTGTTAGGTTTAGGGCCTTTATCAACCAGTAGATGGCCTTGGCCCGTATCTCAAAGGTCTCGTGCCAATGAACAAACCTTGGTGGAGTGTTTGTGCAAAATGACGTTGTTTTGTCCAAGTCCAAGAAGAGGGGTCGCGCATCTCCCGACGAGCTACCCCGCAATCGAACAGAGGCATGCTGTCTACGACGCAAGCACCCAGGCTCGCCAGGCGCCAGGGGCCGCCTCTTCAGTTCCCTTGATCCACTGCTGCCCGTCTCAATCCCATCTCGACATGACCACCTGCATTGCACGTCAACGTCAGGAGGTTGTCGACCCATCTCCCCTTTTACTACCTATACTTCAATTCCCTCGAATTTGGACAATCCCCTGCCCACCACCATGTCGTCGTCGTACAAGCTACCCGAGGTCTTCATGGCCAAGGTGGACACCTACGTCGACTCCCTCGCCCCCCTGATCCAACCTCGCATCGCCGCCGAGATCCAGACGTTCCAGCACAAGACGCTCGACAGCCTCGAGGAGCAGATTGTATCCGCCTTCCGCTCCCTCTTCAACAAGGACTCGCCCCCCTCGGGCTCGCGCGGCCTCAGCGACAATGTCCCCGATGCCTACGGCGCCCAGTCGCTGCCCTTTGCCGACGAGATCGCCAAGCTGACGCGCAGCATGACCGACCTCGCCGGCGGTGCCAGTGACGATTTGCGCGATATCTTCGACCTCACCGAACAGCCCCAGGCCAGTGCCCAGTCCGACACCCGATCCCGCGGCGGACCCTCGAGCGGACACGACAGCTTCAAGTCCTTCTTCTCAGCCGCGGCCAACGTCGTGCAGGACCACCTCGAGAAAAATACCGGTGGCGCTGGAGGCAAGAGGTTCGAACTCGACGGTCTGCTCGGCGTCCTCAGCAACACGGTCAAGGACGCCGCCCGCAACCCCGAGGAAAAGGCCCGCCTGATTACACCTGACATCAGAGACGCCCTCGGCGCCCAGATGACCAAGCAGCACGCACCCATTGCCGAGCAATTCACCCGCGTCGCCCTCGGCCACATCAAGCGCTGGCTGAGGGGAAACACGAGCTCGCGGGACCTTGGCGACGGCGTCAAGGGCGAGATTGAGGATCACGTCAAGGACCTCGTCAAGGGACTGGGCGGTCTCTTTGGAAGCAAGAAGCACCACTCGGACGAGGACGCCTCCCGGGGAATCCATGGCGGCGACCCCGCCGCCGGAGAAGGTGAGAGTGGCGGCTTCTCCAAGCTTATCAGCGAGAAGCTGAGCACGGGTCTGGCCAAGGTCCATCGAGACGTGCGTCTCGACTTCCGCAAGACGCTAGGCCAGATTGAGCGGGAGCTGTTTGAAATGCTGCCCGACCAGTTCCAGCGCCCCCTCGAGAAAATACTCGGCGGCAACCCCTTTGACGCACAGCTCGACCGCGATGTGGGAATCTCGACGGACCGTGGCTTCGGCAACGATGTCAAGACGAAGCTGCTGGCCAAGATCCGCGGCCTTATCAAAAAGATCCAAGAGACGCTTCGCGAGAGCATATTGGGCACGGTCAATGGCGGCCATCGCAAATTTGAGCGCGAGAGCTGGGTCTTTGTTCAGAACATCGTGGAGGAAAAGATTCAGAAGTACCTGCCCAAGGTCAAGATCAACGTCCCCGACGATATCGGAAATGAGGGCGTCCACATAGGCGGCTCCCCGATCTCCAACGTCCAGCTCGGCGGTGGACACCAGTCGGCGCCCTCTATCCCCCAGCAGCCGGTGCATGCGCCCATTCACCAACCAGGCTACACCGCGGGCTCGCAGCAGCCAGCACATACCCCCAACCAGCAGCCAGCCTATGCGCCGCCGAGTCACCAGTCATCGTATGAGCCAGGGAGTAATCAAGGTTCGAGTCACCAACAGTTCCCGCCTCCCCCCGGCCAGCAAGACTTCCCCCCGCCGCCCAGTCACCAAGCCTTCCCGCCCCCACCGTCTCAGCCCTACGGCCAGCCGCACTTCCCTCCTCCGCCCCCGTCCCCGTCTCATGGCAGCCAACAATTCCCGCTACCGCCCCCTCAGTCGCACGACCAAAAGCAGTACACGCCGTACAACCCCCAACAGCAGAGTCCGCAACAATACACACCGTACAACCCCGAGCAGCACAACTCGCAACAATACAACCCCCAGCAGTACACTGGCCAACCGTCCTACCAGCCAGGCCAGCCCCAAAACCCTCTACCTGATCAGGGGTACCATCCCGACCAACAGACCCGGCCGTATTAGCCATGGGATTTTGTTTGGCAAGACACTGTTGAGAGGGAAAGGATGGCAGGACGGATGAGAAAGCGGAAAGAGCCTGGTTTTGAGTAGCAACCTAGTCTAACCTAGTCCAGGATGATCACCAGAATTCCTGATTTACCAAGTCTCGTCTTCTAGTTCCACGGGCCCACCGGCTTCCTGGCACGGTGGGAGTTCCGACGAACCTTTCCGACCACAATCACCCCCCTGATGACGTTAGTCCTATGAAACCACCTGAACACCGCCCTCGCCACCCTGAATCCTCCGCCTAGCGGAATGCCATACCTCTTCAGCTTGTGTTCTTGTCTCGTCATATAGCTGACGAGACCCGCAAACACAAGGTCCGAAATGTCCCGAAAGATGATGGAATCGTGTGTATACCCGCAGCTGATCAATTGTTCCCTGTATGCCTCCTCCCCGATAAAGGCAGTCCAGGGACATCCCATCAGCAGTCCTATCGCCTTGGCAAGCTGTCGACGGCCCCACGGTGCTCCGTCGCTCATCATCAGGTCAAACGCGAGGAAATTGAGCTTGAGCTCGCTGGCGGCAAATGAGAAGATGGGTTGCCGGGACGGCGAGAAGTGATAAAGGCAATCCAGAGCCAGGAGCCATCTTTCGGCTTCCTCTTCGGCGGCCAGAGCGCACACTGCGCGCTGGATGTCGCTGGCCCAACGGCGTGGCTTTGCCGCATCGGCTCGAAATAGCTCAAGAGAAGCCAGGTTGGATGTCGCCCCCTGGTTCAACTTTGCAACCTCGCGGTTGACGCGACGCAGGGCAACCCCATGCTGCAGCTCGTTCAGCGTCAGCCCCACGTAATGGACGACCCGACCCCCATCATCTCTGGCGAGTCGGCACAGCTCCCACGTCTGGTCCCCACACCCGAACCCCAGGTCGAGGACAGCAAGAGGATGGCGAGAAGAGGATGATCCTGCGTCTTCTGTCCCTTGCTCTGGGACATGGATGATGCGCGCCGTGACGAGAACTTCGCGGAGAAGATTGGCGCATGCCTCGTCAAAGTTGGTGACGGGGTCCCCCGACGGCGATGTCCTTTGTCTGTTTCAGCTTCTCCTCGGGTTGGGCGCTTCAACGACATACCAGTAGCCCAAATTCATCCACATGGAGTCCACAGGGGTTTGAAAGTTGAGTTTCCAGTGGTCCAGGTCATATCGGTTGGTCCTAAGCGCAAGGAAGAAAACGGCAGCGAAGACGAGGGCGGCCACCGCAGCCAGGACGCCAACCACGACTCCCTGTGCGAAAGGAGATGCGCGGGACTGCGGAACCATTGCAGCTTCGGCAACCACTGACACAAGACGTTGGTTCATTTTTCCGCTAGGGAGACGTTATCGAGGCCTTGCAGACGACTACCCATGCCGGGGATGGAAGGAAAAATTTGACAAAGTGGACCCTCAGACGCAGCTGCGGCCGGCCGACCGGCAGCTGAGAAAGGGGGATTGTTTTGATCACGAGCTGACCTGACATTGGACGCCCACAGCATCGCTGGAGAGTAGGACTATACCAGGCATAGTTGTTCATTACTGCCATGGAGAGCTCTCTGGATGCAATTCGACACTACCGCCAAGGAACATCGACTCCAAACTCGTCTGCGATCCTCATGGCAGAAACCACACAACCCTCGAGCAGCACCATGCCGTCCCAACACCACGCCCCCGCGAGCCATACGTTGCCGCTCCCATTTGTCCAGCCCCCTTCTTCGCTCCCCTCGTCACCACCACGCATAATCCGTTCGACCGTCGCCCTACTCTCCACCGTCCGCAGCGTCCTCGTGAAGCCCGCCGTCTTGAGCGTCCGCTTCAAGTCGCCCCCCGCGACAATTAACGGACAGGTCATCACCTCCACCCCACTTGGCATGACGTGCAGCGCTTCGGTGCGCGCCCCTGCTCTGGAAAACTCAGTCCGCAACGTGATGACCTCGGCCGGCCCGGTGCCCCTGCCCCTCGTTGACCGGCAGTGCATGCACTTGTGTGCTGACGAACTCTTGTCCTCGATGGAATACCCCGTGGCCGCCTCGGCCGGCGCCATGACTGTACTCTCCACCCAGGCCGTCGGAATCGCAGCCATACTTGCCGCCAGCGCCGGGACTATCCTCCCCGTGACATCTGGCGACACGGCAAGCACGACGCGGTCAAACGCTTCTTCCCTCAAGTCCGTCTTGCCTGTCGCGGGATCCGTCAGTTGCCATCGCACAAGGACACCGCCTTGGTCGGAGGGCACCACCTGAACCACCCGGCTCCGAAGACGAACGTCGGCGATCCCGCGCACAAGGCGGGCCTGGACCTGCTGCACGCCGCCGCAGACGGCGTAGTGGTGCTGGTTGTACGAGCGAGCGATGTAGTCCACCAAGTCGGTGGCAGGGAAGTCGAGCAGCTCGGAGTGCGTGCAGGTGCTGACGGCGCTGAGGAGCGGGAGGAGGTAGTGCGAGGTGTAGCGGCTGGGGATCCAGGCCCGGTGCAGGAAGCTAGCGAAGGACTCACCGGGGCCGGGACGGCGAAGGAAACAGGATAGCGTGAACCAGAAGTGGGAGAGGATGAGGTGCAAAAGCTCGACGATGTGGCGGGTTAGGCTGTGGCTGGCTGGGCGCGGTGGGGGGACGCGGTGGCCGTTGGAGGCATGGACAAAGTACCCTCCAGTGACGGCTGATGCGTAGGCTGAGGGGCTTGGGCTGTTGGCCATGTTTTTGGTCCCTTCTTCTTCGAGATGTTTCAGAGCCTTCGCAAAGACAAAGAGGAAGCGGACTGGATGCGCAGGGATGTCCAGGTGCCGGTACATGCGGTTGAGGTTGGCGTAGTAGCCCCCGGCCGACGCACGCATCGGTAGGTCGACACGGTCCACGGTTCCATCTTGCTGGCGCTGGACGGATACCGAGGCCGAGTCAAAGGCGAGGGAGTCGGCCAGTGGGAAGTGTCAGCTGAACATATTCCCATCATCTTTGTCACTGACGTACCTGCTCAAACAGCGTGACCGAGTACCGCTGCCGCGAGTCGGTCTGAAGCAGATGGGCCGTCGTCAGGCCAGCCAAGCCGGTACCGACGATTGCTACCGTCTCGACGTCCACCATGGTTGGTCGGGTGCGATACCCGTGTCTGACGGTGACGGGGGGCTGAAATAGTCGACGTGGATGAAGACTAGAAGACGGCCCTCGATGTCGGTCAAGGAGATGCGGCTAGATTTCTTCCCCTAATCCACCTCATGGCTTGGCTGGCTCCACCATTCCGCCATAAAGAAGTTTGCAATGGAGAACATGCCGACTCAGGACCAAGCCGACCAAACTTGAGACGCTAGAGTCAAACGGGAGAGGCGGCCTGGCAAATTCATCTACACTCCAATACTGGTTTGTTTGTTAGCGCGACAACTCTTGCCCGTGCGGGCAAGGCAAAGAGTTTTCCACAAACGAGCACATTCTTCTGTTACAGTTTCATATCTTCCCCAAAAAGAAATCCGCAACCTGCCGTCTTGGTAACAAGCTTAAAGACCTTCGTCGATCCTGACTCCTGCATCTTTGCCGTCCTGCCTGCCCTCACTATGTATAACTAGCCGCTGGTATGTCTGCGCTGGTTCGCAAACCTTGAGATTTCGGGCCATGCCCCGTCTTCCACTGACTCCTCCTTAGATTGACGGCTTCAATCCGGGTCATCGACCATGGGTCCGTTTTGCGGGAACTGGGACCTCGCTGAAAACTAAGAGTCGCTGGAGCTGCCTTTCCCTGGACCCGACTGGATCGCCGATGTGATAAGTTCGGGCAAACCGCGACGTGAAGGAACGAGCTTGCCTGTCGAAAGACTCCACGTATGTCGTTGCATGTTGCCATTATCCCCAGGAGACGGACCCGAACTTCATGGCCGTCTTGCCCGCGTCGCCCCGGCGCACCACCGGACTTCTAGGAAGCTTTGTGTTCCAGCCCCCCGGAGGGAAGTTGTAACAACCCTGCTGCCGTTGCACTGGCAGCGTCTGCGGAAGAGAAAGCCTCGGTTCTGGGTTTGCCAAAAACCCACCCATGGCTGCTCTTGATCTGGCGGGGAAGGACGAGGAAGGAGACTATTGGTGGGGGAAGACGATGGTGAGAACCGTACCAACCAAGTTGGGAGCTACGAAATGGGTTTGGAAGATGCCGAGGACACCGAGTGGTGTCATTTCTCGACGAGGGGACATGTTTGCTCTTTGGGTACCAACGAGCTTTGAATTCTCGGCTGACCGTAGTGATGCGGGAAGAGCCGAAATCGTCCCTCTTGATTAGTGATCACCATTTCCGCGCGCTCTTGGTTGTAAATTTGGCACCGAGAATTGGAACAAAAGCCTCTCCTCCCTCCACAAAACATGTCAACAGAATCAGATTAAGCCATGACGTCCCACGCCCCAAACTTTCACGAGCATCTCAAGAGTCTCTACGCAGAATATCGACACACGGCCGACATTGACGATAAAGGGCGCTTCTTCTCGCCCCACTGCCTCCAAATTTGCCGCCCAACCCCCTCGTTTTGCGCCAACGACAGGCAGACCATCATCAGTTACCTGCACCAGGTCGCCGACAAGACTCTGGCGTTTGACGGCGATGGTGAGGACTCAAAGGGGAAAGGCACTCCCGGAAAGAGTCTATATACAATTCGACCTCTCAACTCGCAGGAAGCTGTTGACTTTGCAACCGACGATATCGTTGCTCCCGCTGGAACTATTTCGGCGGCGTTGAGGTCCAGAGCCGACGCAGAGGAATGGCAGGGAATGAGAGTGGATCTGTGGGACAGCGACCCAAAAGCATTGCTGGTCAAGATCCAGTACTGGTGGCGCGTGGAGGGAGGAGAATGGCTTCAGATTCTCCACGATATTCTCTACATCGGACCGCGCGACGGGACGGAGGGTTCGAGCAGAGATAAAATCTTGGAGTGATCTGTCTCGAGAGTGTAGCGTAATCACAGGCAGTTCAAATAGACATGTCGTGTCGCCCGGCCATATCGCTATGCGCCCAGGCCATGGTAAACACGTCCATCCAACCGTCCAGGTCGTCCATTATTAACCCGGGGACGAGCTCCGGCGTCGTTGCGCGTATCCCATCCGACTCTCCCATTTGGAAGCCTTCCGCACTAGCTGCGGCCTTTTCTGTCGGCTTCGCCGCCAGAAGGGGCCCCCACGCGGCTTTGATGGTCTTGATGCTCTTGACGAGATAGAACATGGCCTCGCTGTTGTCTCCCACCTCTTCTGACCCTGCAGACTGCGACCGTCCCCCCGCTCGGTCCAGCATTTCATCCAGAACCCGGCTCAGGTCGATCGTCCTCCTTACCATGTCTTTATCCCACCAAGGCTCGTTCAGCAAAGTCAACCGGTAGATGGAGATGACAAGGTGGGTGAGCTGAGCCCACATGGCAAATCCAAACATGGCATAGGTTGTTGGCTCGAGTCCAAAGAAGACATCAAACCAAACCCGGGCAGCCTGAACACACCTTGAGAGCATCGCAATTCTCTCCATGTCTGGCGCGGCCGATGATGCATCCGAGCGCATCTGATAGAGGCTGACCTCGTGAATCTCGAGCTCGGTGTTGATGGTGTGAAGACGGAGGATGTCTGCGCGTGGGCTCAGTACCGTGTTTCCAACCGGAACCGGGTGGGAAGAGGGGAGCAGGTGGGCGTACCGTTGGAATCAAGCTGTGCACCTGCCTCCTTTGTCAAACTATCCAGGCGCAACTGCAGAGCGTTGGCTTGGAAAATCTGCAGGCTTCGCAGTCTGTCAGAGGGCCGGGGAGAGTGGTCGTGTATGGACCTTGTGACCTCGTTTCCTATCAGCTTCAGCTGCGCCATATGCGTCAGGATAGAATCCGAGGGAGACTCCTGGACCGCTATTAGGACGTGGAGATGCTCTTCCATCTGCGGCGTCCACCGCAGACCGTCAAGGAATTGGTGAAAGGCAAATGCCCGGAATGAGACTATTCTGATATTCCCTCTGTCAGCTTGACTCTTGACAACCACTGGGCATCAGTGCCTGACGCAGAGGGAGGGGGACCTACTCTGAAGTGATCACAAACGCCGCGACGCTAGCCCGTCGGGCCTCCATGGTGCATGCCACGGGGAATGACAACCTCATGGCCAGCCCCTGAGGCTTGATGCATGACATGGGGTGTGGCTCCCCGGATCTCTTTGGCGCTTGGTCGATCCCGAGATCTTGCACAAGAGCGGTAAGGAGATGGCAGTACATGCACAGGAATAGCTGCTGGGCACCCATTTGGAGGTTTGCCCAGCCCATGTAGGCAAGCAGGCCAAGCAAGAGGTCAAGGCTCCGCTCATGTTGGACGACGAGCTTTTCGGCGAAGAGAGATCTGAGATGTAAGCCGAGTGCCTGCCGGCGGGACAGCGACTTTGTTGATACGGCGACAATGCATTGCCAGAGAATCGGTCGGTCTCGTCGTAGGGTGGCGGGCGTCTCGGAAGGTGAAACGGCCATGAAAGGGAAATGGTGAAGCTTGGAGCAGAAGTGCTCGAGACACTCGTCAGCCTCCTCCTCCGAGACCTCAACGGGCCATCCGGCCGGCTGGACTGGCGGGGGAGGTGGAGGACTGGGGACTGAGAGGGGTGCTGTGGGTGGAACCTTGAACTGGTGAGCCGACGATGCACAGTCGGTATTTCCCCTCCTTGTTTGCAAATTGAAACAAAGCAGCTCGGGTCCTTACCAAGTTAGCATCGTTGCTGCTGCGCGTTGTTTCGTCCCTATTCCCGTCTCCGTCACCGGACAAGCTGGGCGTTCCAGTCGTGGCACTGGGTGTGACAATGGGAGAAATGGCAGTTGGCAGTGGATGTGTAGACTGGTGCGAGGATTGCAGCAATGAGACAAGACTGTCGAGCTTCGCCTCCAAATGCGCGGTCCGGGAGGTGCCGGGCTTCCTCCTCTGCTTGTGGTGAGGGCGCGATGGAGACACGCACTCCGATTCGCGGCCGCGGCGGTGGCACCTCTCACACGGGCCTTCAGGCTGACCCAGCGGCCTTCGCATGCATTTGACCTTTGCTCGAGAACAATTGTCGCACGCCTGTCCGTAAGGAGCGGCCTGTGTGAAGTCGAGGAGTTCCCTCGGTGGTGCCATTGCGAATAAGTGGGATGGAAGAGGCGGTAAGAAAGAGGGGTGTCTAAGGTGGCGAACCCGGGGTTGGCGGAAGGATCGAAGCCCGCGCGGATGGTGGGTGTGAAATAAATAGGGTGCTTCGCCTGTTCTTGTCGGGATTCGATTGGAAGGCAATTCCGTGAATCCTTTGTCTTACGCTCCCAGATACGGGATTTCGGACACTCCGAATCCCGTGTCATGGTTGAACACCCCCCAACCTCCTCCCGGGCGGACACACTCGCGGATTGTGATCTCTGTCCCTGACTTTTGCAACGCAAAATATCCCACGGTCTCTTGACCTGCTCACCGTCTCTCCAGCATTAATAGACGACAGTCGACGTCGGCAACCGAAATGTAACCCCCCTGTGGACCAACAACCAAGGGCAATCGTTGGAGTCGAATGACGCCGTCGATGCAACGAGTTAGGACGGGCTTTATATCTCGAATGAATCCTCCTACGGGCCCCGGGAGCCTAATTGCCGCGAACGACGAACTGCTGGAAGACAGAATTGAGGGACTCCGGTTTGCTGTCACTGTCTCTGTGGCCCCTGTCGCCCTTGTCGTGCCTTTTTGACATGTCGATCGTGCTAAGTGCAGCACTCCATTCTAACCCGAGTTTGCCATGATGATGCCAAGAAATCACACCAAGGCCGGTCCTAAGCTTGTGACAAGTTTGTCTCTCCCGAAGGGGTCGTCTGCTACCGGTGTGCTGACAATCTTGACAACTTGAAGTGAAAACAAACTTTTTCTTTCCGCCCAAGGTCAGCTCGCGAAACCCGGCGCTGGCTGGGTTACCCGGCTGCACTGGAAGCTGACAATGCCGGATCAAGTGAAGAGATCGAGGTTTTGTATCTGCTGGGTCTTTCTGTTCCAGCCGTTGATTGCCACTGGCCGCCTCACCTTAACTACCTACATCGTTCACGCCGGGGGAAAATATGGTTGTTTCTAGCCGCTGCTGGGTGTCAAGACTCAGGGGTGAGTTTGTCCCAGTACGAAATCTTTATGGCCATGGCCTTGTGCAGTTTCAGTGAATCAGCAAGTACTGCGCGATTTGCAACTGCCCTCCGAGCCTCCATGTATGGGGTGTTGCCTTTGGTCGGACTGGCATCCCAGCGGAAGCCATCTCAAGCGTAAAGCAATACAATCTGGTTAACTTGCCTATGTTTGGAGATGCGCAGTTTGTGTCTGACAATATGCTTTCCGTCCGGCAATTAACTCAGAATCGGCTTCCGGCACAAGAAGAAATGGTTATGGGTCCGGGGCCACGGGTCCCGACAAGTGGAGGACAATCAACATGCACTTTCATCAGCGTGCTCCTGGCTCTAGCCGTCAGCTCGTCATCTTCCTTGGCACTAGCGGCGTTGGAACTCGCCATTGCAGGAATCCGAGTGGTCCACGTCGCGCAGCCTGGATGGAGCGTGTTTTGGGGCTGAGGACGGAGTTGCAGTTAGCATCGAAGCATCCAGTCAGCTGCCAAGACCACATCAATGTTTTTGTGCCCGAAGCTGCGGACCCTCGGGGTGGCAAAGGCCGCATTGGTGAGTATTGAGAGCTGCAAAAGAGTGAATTTGGTGAGAGCAGAGAGGAGGTGCGCCCGTTCGTGGGATGGAAGACAACAGCGGAAAATATACGACACAGACACACTGGTTGGCAGGTTGGTTCAAGCTTACAGTCACCACCACGGGAATAAATGTTTGCATCTCATGTCCCGGCTCAGGGCAGCGACAGAATCGGTGAATGGGGACCTGGATCGACTGATGACATCAAGCCATCGCGGGATACAGGCGGCGCAATTCGTCGATGGCACGCCGTGTCTGCAAGATAAATTTAGTCCACTCACCCAGGCTGCCCACCACTCAGCCACCGGTGCTGTGCAGATTGGCCTAACTCGTATCGGCTAAGCGAGACCCGCGAGGGTTCGGGTTGATCGTGAGGATTGGGCTGCAACGGCAGCCATGACAGCATCAATAGTGTCAGGTGAGGCGCGGTCTTGTCCGGAGGATCCATCATCGCCTCGCAAAACCTGTGGAACCTATGGGGCGACGTCGCTGTTACTCGTGTTCACAGTTGCCGCGGTGTGCCTATGGCGGGATCGAGCCCAATGTCCTGTGGACGATGGGAAAAGGTCGGGGAGACAGAAACGTATAAGAACTCAGGGACCTTACCACCTTCAATATCAAGTTTACTCTAGCATCTCATCACTCACAGGACACTCGACTTCTTCAGCCACTCTTCCAACATACAAACCCTCAATACCGCTCAACTTGCAGTATTACCAACCATCTTTCCACAACCTCCAACTGCCCACCATGCATTTCACCACCACCTTCATCAACCTCCTTGCCGCTGCCTCGACTGCTTTCGCTGCCCCCACTGCCCCGGTCGATGCCCAGACCGAGACCATCGCCACCCGCGGCGCCCCTCCCCCGTGGATCATCAAGTCGTTTAAGCGGTCCTGCAATTCTGCCGACACCGAGTGCTGGGTGTCGTTTGGCGTCGACACACAGCTGGGCCCCGTCGTCAACTGCTCCTACGGCGTCAAGGGCACCCAGGCCAGCAGGAAGTCGACCGACAGCATCAGCTGCGGGCCTTACATCATCAGCTCCGGCTGGAACGGCTCCTTCGGCGCCGGCAACGGCTTCACCACATGGGCCATCACCAACCAAGCCGAGCACGCCGTCGCCTGGCCGTCGTATGCCGACAGGGACTTGGTCAACGGCGTGGCCGTCACCCCCGACAGGAGCTTTGCCCCGTCCTGGTTTTAGAGAACGCCTAACATGGCGAAGGGGCATTGAGATTGGAGGCATTTCATTGGGAACGGCTGGGAAACATGGGGAGCATGGCATTCATTTTGGGCGGCACGACTGCATGGGCTGGAGCATTGGGTACGGGCATTTGCAGCAACACAATCCTTAATATTACTAGTAATCAATATTTATAAAGCTCTCTCAAAGTGGCTTAACCGTCACTGTCCTCTCTTACAACCAAGTTTGTAACGGGCTAGGCCCTGCGACGGCCTCGGCAACCCTCGGCCAGCATGAGGGCCCCGGAGTGGGCCTCGATTGAAGCTATTCCCAAAAGGTCACGGACCACACGCTGGAAGCACGTGGAATCTTCCACCACAGTCTCCTCTCTCTGATTGTGTGTTTATTATCGAGGCGGGCCCTAAGGGCTCGGCTCGCTAGGTTAAGCTAGTATCGCTGACTCTATGAGAACAAACATTTGGTTAGACTTTCCTGGTCCCTAGGGCCCCTTACGTTGTTTTTAAAGCCGCCATTCCTGCCGCTAAAGCTTCCCCCCACTGCCTGTAGAGGGCATCGGCCGCGGCTGACTTTCCCCTTCCCGTGAGGGCCAGGGCTCTTCCAACCAGGTTTTCCCACCGAGGGCACGAAGTGAAGTGCCGGAGCTCCCTCGGGAGGCCGCACCCGCCACACTCCGCTTGTTCTAGGACTTTCATTCTGTCAAAGGTCGACTGGTAGAAGCCGAACTCTGTTCTTTCGGCGAGGGCTTCCCGCCACCACGCCCTGTCTGGTGCAAGGGAGTCCCGAAAGGACCAGTGTATAGTGCCCGGTCGGGGCCGGAGGGCGCGTGCCGGTCGCCAGAAACCTAAGGAGAGGGCTGCATAGCCCTGAGGTCGTTCCTGGGCCCACCACGTGTGGACACTGTCTCGGAAGTTTTTCCTTACGAGGGATAGGGCTGCTCCCGGCGTGAGAGAGGCCAGGTCCGGGGCCTCGGCCGGGGAGGACGAGGCACCGAGTTTGGCCAAAGCGTCCGCATGATCGTTGCCCGTAATATGCCGGTGGCCCGGGACCCAGGAGACGCTCCAGCCCCTTTTTCTCAGTGTTGCCTGCAAGCCGCGGGCTAGGGCCCCGCTAGACAGGGGCGCCTTGCCCTTCAAAGCCGTTACCACGGCGTGGTTGTCACTGAAAAAGAGGACCCGTCCTGGGCCCGGGGCCGGGCGTGCCTGGAGAGCTTCCTGGAGAGCTTCCTCGACTGCTCTCATCTCGGCGTCATAGATCGTTAGGCCCGGGCAGGCTCCTTTGACTTCCCAGGCGCAAAGGCCCTCTTTGTCGTAGGCCGCGGCTCCCCATCCTACCTGGTGGCCCTTCTTCGAGCCATCAGTGTAGACGAGGAGGTCGTAGTCCGCAGTGGCCAGGAGAGCCCTATGCGCCTGGGCTGCCAGCTCCTTAGTCGGTAGGGGCGTGGTGCGGGGGCCGCTTGGCAGCGACGGACCAGGCGGCTGCGTCTGCCCGGTACGGCCCTACCGGGAGGGCCTCGTCGAGTAGCGTCAGGCTGGCTTTGGCATCGAGGCGGGTGGGGTTTCCTGCATTCTGCTTGTGCTTCCTAGTGGCTAGGGGGTGGTGCGCGTCGAAAAGTTTTGCCCTTAGGCTCCACTTTCCTCTTCGTTCCTCTAGGAGGAAGCGTGCCGGGGGGATCTGCATTTCCCGATGTACCGCAGTGCCCGGGGCCCTCCTGTGGAAGGGGAAAGCGATGCGGCCTGCGCGGCGAGTGAGGACGTCGATGCTTTCCACGAGCCCTTCGTGTCCGGACGCCTTCATGGGCAGGCCCCTCACAGTCCTGCCTATGGGCCCTTTCCACCACAGCTCCGCCCCAAAGAGGGCGACCGGGGGAACCAGCGCCTTGTAGACGGAGGCCGCCTGCTCCGGTCTCATGAGGGCGAGCATTCCGGAGATCGTCCGCAGTCTTCTACCAGCCTTTCGGACCATCTCCTTGCCGTGTTGGCCGAAGCTGAGGTCACTGGTGATGGTAACTCCCAGCCACTTGATAGCCTTGTTTAGGGGGAGGTTTCCCAGGGCGGTGGGGAGGACGGAAGAAGAGTCGCCCGCCCCCCTCCTTATCAGGAGGGCCTCGGTTTTGTCTGGGCTGATAGGGCAGCCGGCGGCGCGGAGGGCACCAGCTGTGGCGGAGACGGCCTCGTCTGCCCGTTCCATGGATAGCTCCAGGGTTGTTGCCCTCGCGAGGACCCCGATGTCATCTGCGTAGGTGTAGGTGAACGTGGTGGAGCCAGGGTGGGAGTTTTTGGGGAGGGCTGGGGCGAGGTAGAGGGCGAAGAGGACGGGGGACACCGGGGAGCCCTGCGGGAGGCCTCTGGGGAGGGTCCTGCGCATCGACAGCCTTCCTCCTTCGTGGAAAGTCACCGCCCTTGGTCTCGCAAAGGAGACTGCCCAACGGACCAGGGAGGGGGCCCACCCCTGGGAGACCAGGACCTTTCCGAGGCGCGCGCCCTCCACGTTGTCGAAGCCTCCGGCCACGTCGAGGGTGGTGAAGATTCCTGTGGCCTGTTGGCGTCCGGTTTCCATATCGTGGACGAAAGCCTGTAAGAGATCCATCGTTCCCCTGCCGGGCAAGCCGCCGAGGTGGGTGTCCCCAGGATCCCGAACTGGACTACTACACGGCTAACTCTGTCGGCGACGATCCTATCGAGTCCCTTGGCCACCGTAGGGGTCAGGGAGATAGGCCGTAGCCCAGTGCCACTGGGCTTGGGGATCAGTACGACGCGCGCATCCTGGAAGGCGGACGGATAGTGCCCCAGCGAGAGCGACGCCCTGTACACAGCCAGGATCCAAGGTCCCACCTCCTGCCACACCTCTTTCAGGGCACGCCTGGCCAGGTTGTCGTTGCCTGGGGTGGAGGATTTTCCCCTTGTACACCCCCAAAAGGCCTCTTCTGGGAGACCGACTCGTCCCAGGGCATGGGCACACTGGGGGAAGCTCCCCGCTGGCCGTAGGGGGGTTTTCCGGGAAGCTTTTCTTGTAATACTCCCGGAAGGAGTCCTCCGGCGTCTTCTGGCTTCCGGGCCCCGTCCTGAAGCCCCTGGAACCGGTTTTCAGAGTCCGGGCTGCCGCCCAGTGCGGGCCTTTGCCGACCAGGTAGGCCTTCCAGGCGGCCTTTTTCGCCTCGCGGACCGTCCGGGAGAAAACTTTCACCCTGGCTTTCCTGTCGGGTTCTTGCGCATTTTTCATGGCTTCTCTGGCGGCTTCGCACTCTTCGTTCCACCAGTTGGTGCGCCTTTTTAGCCGGGTGCGGCCTGCCGGCGGGGTGGCCGCTCTGGCTGCCTCGGTGAGGAGAGACATGAGGAGCTTGGCTGAGGACTCGAGCTCCGTGACTGAGGACACGGGAGGGGGTTCCGAGGCGGGGAGGAGGAGTCCCTGGAGGATCCTCCTCAGGGCCACTGGGCAGGGCCTCGGGGCGCGGGGGTCCGGGGCTCCTGGCAGGGGGGAAGGTGGGAGCGTGATCCACAGGTGCTTGTGATCCGAGCCTAGGAGGTTTTCCGTGGCTGTTTCGGCGACGACGTCCCCGTGGTTAGAGAAAGCCAGGTCGATGACCCTCCTGCCGTTGTACCTGGTTGGGACACTGTCTCCAGTATAGGTTCCATCGTGGCTTGAGACTAGTCTGTGAAGGTACCCTCCGTCCCAGCCAGAGACGGTTGAGTGAGGGTCCCAGGACGGGTGGGTGCAGTTGAAATCGCCGGCCAGAACCCAGCTGCTGCCCGCGGCGGGGGCGGTCTCCAGTCCTTCCAAGGTGTCCTTGTTGGCAGGGACTATATGAAAGTTTGAGACGGTCCACCCCCTTATTCCTATGGTGACGCCAGAGAAGAAGGACCCCACAACGGTAGTGGTGTGGGCCAGGTCCCGGCGGACGTAGGTAACTACTCTTGGCCCTGAGTTTCCTTCCTGACAAGGGAAGGAGACGTAGGCCTGGTGGTTAGCGAAGAAGCGGGCACCCGCTACTTCGAAAGACGCCACTTCTTGGAGGAGGACGACCGCGGCCCCTCAGCAGCCGCTAGTTGTAGGGCGGCGTTTGTCGAGGCTGTCGACTTGGCGACGTTGGCCTGGAGGACCAAAAGTCGGTCCAAAGGGTCCCCGGCCGCCGATCTTGCGGTGTTGTCTTGGAGTGCCACCTTCATATCTGTTCGACCCCGTTGGGGAGGCGGGTTCGGGGCCGTGGTCGCGAGGAAAGAGGTCTTAAGTGGTGACGACGTCCTAGTTACTCTGGGCGTGGTTTTTGTCACCCGACCTCCTCTGCCTCTCTGGGGTCTGAGGGGGCTGGCCCGGGCCGCTGTTGCGGGAGGGGACTTTTGGGGCTCTGGGCCGTCGGCGGGGAGGCTAACAACGATCTCCCCAGCACTGTCCTCTGTGAGCAGCAGCGTTCTCAGGGCGTCCTCGTCCCCTCCTGCACGGACCGGGGCCAGGTTGTTCAAGAAGGCTTTTGCCTGGCTGAAGGCGAAATCGTCTGAGGCGTCTGTCCACGACGGTTCTTGGGGGGCCTCGGGCCGCTCTGTGTCCAACGCCTTGTCGGCCCTGACGAAAGTGCCTGGTGACGACGTTGCGCCGCCGACGACGAAAGGTACTGGGCACAGCGCTGATACGACGAGCTGCCAGTCGACCAGGCTGGGGATCCTGCTAGGCCGGGACAGGGCGTGCTCGATCCTATGTGGCGCCAGCATCGGTTGTTCGCTCCATGCTTTCTGTAGGAGCTGGCGCTCCGAGAGGCCGTCTTCGTCCTCTAGGGACACCCCTAGGAGGTGTACCGTATGCCCCGCGGCCAGGGACGGGTAGGCCTGCGGCGGGGGGGCGGCAGCCACAGGTGAGGGCGTTCTGTTAGGCGGGCCTCGAGAGTCGACCACGACTGCCTCCACCCCTTCCACCACCGCCTTTCCTTCAAAACCCCACCCGACGTATACTTCCCAGTCATCTGCGCCTGGGGTGTCGGAGGGCCAGCAGTGACCTGCCAGCACGGGGAACCCCACGGTTGAGGACTGCGCTTCCCATCTTGCCTGAAAGCATTGTTTGTTTGTGAGAGAAGGCACCGTCCCCATTTTTACCCCTTTGAGCAGGAGGGAGGTGAAGGGTCTGTCCTCCGGTTCCAACGCCTCGGGGAACCCCGCCAGGGTTGTCGTACCGAGTCCCCGTGTAGGCTCCGGAGCCGTCGCGCCGGGTGCCCTCTGGCCTGGTGCCCAGCTGGGGGGGGAAAAGACGTCCATCATGGGGGTGTCGGCCGCTTCGTTGTTTACGAACATGGTCGTCGAGGTTCTGGTGCCGACCGTGGTAACGTTGGCCCCCGTGAGTATATCCCTGGCCGGGTCCTTTGAGACTGTCGTTCCTCGGGACGGGAGGATCAGCGGGCTGGGTGGTGCCGCTTGGGTCTTTCTGTCCAGCGTCGCTTTCCAGGCAATCGCGCCGGCCCGTCGGACTGCAGCGAGCTGATCGTTCGTCGGTCGTCGGATGCGTCCATTCTCGACAGTCGGTCGTGCTGGACAGGAGGGGGTTACGGCCGTGTGCGGGCCATTACAGTTAGAGCACTTGGGTAGGTCCACGCAAAGGGTCCCTTCCTGGTGGGGGTGTGCCGTTTTTCCGCACACCAGACACCTTGGTCTGGCCAGGCAGGGCTTGGGGCCATGAAAGGCGAGGCAAGTTGCGCATTGTACGATGCGGACCGTGTCGACTACCGGCCGGGAGCGGTCAGAGTCAAAAATGGTGAACGTCCCCTTTACCGGTGTGGCGAAAGAGAAAAGCCACGTTTGCCAAGGGTCCGCTTCCGCCGAGAAACGGGACCGGGTGACGCGGACCGGGGCACGTCCGGTCGACCGCTCCGCCTCTCCGGGGAGGAGGGTCTCGGTGAGGGAGAGCCCCTCGAGCGTCATCGCCGTGCGAGGGACTCGCGAGACCACGTATGTAAACCACTTTGTCGATGGTTCGAAGCGCATGTTGGGCACCTTGGCGTCCAGTACTTTGGTTCGGGCCGGCGGGGTAAAGAGGAAACCCCAGCCGCCGGCGGTTCGGAACACCGACCTGACGTCGGTGTTTGCGAGTTTGAGCTTCTGGATGACCAACAGTCGGCACTCCGAGGGGGACAGCTCGCGAATGGGGTCGCCGGGCGTGGCGCGCAGGAAGACGCGTTCGTCTCTGGGTGGCGACTTGGGCTTTGTCGTGGCCTTCCCTGAGAGGCTGGCTTCCTGACCAACCACCTTTGCGTAGGTGGGGGGTGGCGAGGTTGGGCTGGTGGCCCGAGAAGAGGGGGGAGCGGAGTCTGCCTGACCAAAGTCCGGCTCGGGGCCTTCCCTTTCCTTTTGCGGCCGTGTTCCACGCTGGCTTGTCGTTCTTCGCAGGTTGGGGGCCCTGGGAGGGGCCTTTGGGCGTGGGAGGTGGAGGATGAGACGAGCCCGAGGGGTCGGTCAGTCGTTCGATGGTGGCCATTACGGCCCTGAGGCAGACGGACTGCCATTTTTTGTCGTGGGGAGAGGGAGTTGGGGCGGCAGCGATGGCGTTATCAAATGCTTTGGCGATGGACTCCACCGTTCGCCACATTGCGTCCGCGTCAGCGGATCGCGACGCGCGAAGGTTGGCGAGGAGGTCGGAAGCACCCATGTTGAAGGATGGGCGAGGAGTTTGATGAGGTCGAGGAGGGTGAGGGGCGGGAAGGCTCAGGAAAGCCCGCCAAGGGCGTGGGAAAGTGGTGATGTTCGCGATGGTGTTGAGAGTTTTGTAAAACAGAGTTCCTGATTGGCCGGAGCTTCTCAGAAAAAAGAATACAAGGAAGAGCCCGCTCTCCTCTCTCTGAACAGAGAGGCGCGTCATGTATTTAGAGATCCCGCGCCTGCGGGCATCTCTCGCATCCTTTTCCTTCCTCTTCAGTTCCGCGTACTCGTAGAGTCGCCCCAGCTAGTTGCAATAATACTAGGCAATTTATAGGGGTGCACTAGTTCTTTTGCTAGGGGTGCACTAGTACCCATGTCCGGGTTAGGGTTATGTATAAGGGCAGGTGCCAAGGCCGCAAGCCAGCTGGCTGCCAGCCCCCAAAAATTCTGGGGCCCCCAACAAATCCAACTGCCGCCCCCATGCATCTGGACACATCCGTTCGACGGCCTCCAAGAGGCCGAATCTCGGCCATCTTGATCAATCGCGACATGCAAAGTAACAACACAGGGCGCAAAATACAAACCGTACTACAGTTGATATCCGTACATTGAATCTCCTACTATTCTACATACAATTGCGATGTTCAGCCCACCTCCAGTGTCCCCAGATCGTGAACCCTCACTGCCAGACCGCTCAATCTGGACACACCCTACTTGCCACTAACTACCGCTTCGGCCGCCTTTGCAGTTAAACGGACTGTTCGGCCAGATCTGGTGGCCCTTGGCGCACCTCCTGGCGCACCTCCTGGCGCAGCGGATGGCGCAGCAATTGAGGCCATCACCACCCCACGTGTGCCCCCGCCTGTCTGATCTCCTGGTGTTGCGGCCGTTGCCCTCCTGCGCTTGCGCGCCGGCGCACCACTCTGCGCGGCATCTTGCTCAATTGGTGCATGCGGAGCTGAGGGCTTCACCACCCCATGCATGCCCTCGCCCATATCATCTCTTGGCGTTGCGGTCGTTGCCCCGCGCTTCCGTGCGCGCGCTGGAGCTGTTATCACGAGGAGCCCCCGCCGCTGAGATGAGGCTATCCTCAACGAGGTTCTGGGCTCTGCTAGCTCACTTGCTGGAGGTTCACTCGCAGCCGCTGCCGTCGCCGCCGTCGCCGCCGTCGCCGTGGGCTGGTCCTTCTTCTTGTTCTTGCTGCCTGGAGGCCGACCACGTCTCTTGGGGGGAGCTGGGGGCGGCTGAGGCTCCTCCACCGTCTCAAACGCTGAGTGAACGCGGCGGATACTCTGTTTTAGGCGTGGCGCGCTGCCTTGTGGAGGGCCTGGTGTACTTCCTGGTGTCCTTGTTCCTCTTCTTCTCCGGCCTCCTGGGGTCCTTGGGGTCCTTGGGGTCGTCGGCGATGAGGGTATTCCCAGCACATCTGGCAGGGATCTTGCCTTGTTCTTTGGTCTGCCCTTGCGACTCTCGACGATCTTGGGCTCTTGTATTTCGAGATATCTGTCGTGCTCAATCTGTGAAGTGAAGGAAAACGTCAGCAACGTCAACCTTGACGAGAAGATGGAGGAGGCTCACAAGACTCATCTGGAGATGCCAGTGGGTGTGACGGTGATGGCAGATTTGCAGGCACGCAGAGATGCCAGAGCTGTATGTGCCAAATTCGTTGAATTACAAGCTAAAGAGATGGTTTGGATCCAGGGCCTGGCCCTGCGATCCGAACCTTATGGGCGATTGCCCATCCTCCCGATTGGGCCTAGTTGTCACAGCTACGGCTGCCGTGAACGGTTCATATACGCAACCAAGAGTCCAGAGTCTTCGACTTGGAATCTTGACAATCCTTTTGGAAGGTTTTCACATTTGGGTTGCGTGTCATTTGCGAGAGCCGTCACACTTATTGCGCGGACCTGCTCCTGAAGGAGGATGACGTTCCTTATTTTTCCTCCTCTGCGTGGCTGGCTTGACATGGCGGCGGGGATCGGCCGGGATTAAGATGCTGGGTTGGAGAACAGGCTGGAACTGTAAGAAGTCCCCAGCAAAGGGGAAGACTGGGAGGCCTCCAAATGGCGTGGTAGAAGCGCCTCCATCTGCCGAGCGGCGGAATTGTTGAAGTTTGCCGTTGATGGTGCAGAGGTCATAGCATCCAAGCATACTGACTTCATCAATTCCCAACATCTTCTTTCTCATCCACTTATACATGCCAGGGCCGCCATCGTGGTCTGGCGCTCGTGTCTCGCGAGAAGCTTGTGAGGGGTTCATCCCCAATGCCGAGTGGTAGGTAGTTCCACCAATCTCGGCGGCAGCTGCTCCCAATGTTGCTGTGAGGATGATGGATGATGTGTCTTTCCTCTTCTCAAAGACCGTATAGAAGGCCTTGATGACCCGCGACTTCCCAGTCCCCCCCTCTCCCCCCCAGTATCCGAGGTACTGCTCACTCTCCTCGGGGTTCTGGACAAAGAGGTCGAGTGCCTCTGCTCGTTGTCCCAATTTATCATGCTCGGATGCAGGGTTGGGCGCCGAGCATTTACCACGAAAAGAAGTCGCTGTTTCACGAACATGGGAAGCATCTGGTGGGGACGGGCACCATGGTGGGCTTCTTGAACCAGGAACTCATCAACTCCGATGTCTCGAGGGAGGTGGGAGTGGATGAAGCCTTTCCTATATAGTATCATCGTGTACGACATCAACTCCATCAGATGGTTGTCGCCGGAGAACGTCAAAACAGTCGAGTCCAAGTCAGCCCCATCTTCGCAGGTAGCCACATGCGCCCGAGCAACCGGTGGATCCAAGTTGAGCGAGAGAAGACTGAGGCAGCAACTCAAGATGGCAAACAGTCCACAATCGGCCTCTCACATAAATAGTAAGGGCATCTCCCTTACAACACCAACACAGTCCGCCATCCAAGCGAGGCTGAACATAACGCCTGCCCCACATCCCGTTCGAAACGTGCTTGAGCCAACAGGAGACAATCCCTTGACGGCTCTCGATTTCTCACTAAAAGAATGCATAGTTCTCGACCAGGAGGAGGATGATATATTGGCCAGTATGTTGAGTCTTAGACGTGGAAGATGCGGAGACGGATGCTGATGAGAGTCCGTCCAAGAGGCCTAAGACTGCAAGGGCTCAGAAGTCTAGAGCTGTTCCGAGTCGCATCAAAGGAGGGAAGTGATCTGGCGAGCCTGAGTCTTCCCTCTTTTTGTACGTCGGGAGTTGGGGGGGTTTTTTTTGGGACGGGATTTGGACAGAAACAGGCCCTTTAATCGCATGTTGGAAACTATGGTTTCACTAGGTAGTCACCGATATTCGATTTGGGGAGGATTGGACCTCAGAGCCCTGTATTTCACCCTGACGCACAGACCATGGAGTTTTCTACGAAACCCTATGCCGCGCCGGAGCGGCGTCTAAGTGCTGAAGAGCGGTTGTGCCAAGCCTTCTGGAGTGCCAAGACCAAGGTGCGCCCTCTGCGCCGTGGTGGGACCCACGGCGCACACGGCGCACCTCCTGATTGGTTGCCCCGGGCGTTAGGCTTGTTTTCCTCCCATTGGTCTGCCACGGTGGCCCACAGGCTGCCGCAGCCCAATGTCAGACCTGGGTCATGACATTAAATCCAACAATCCCTCCTATTCAAGATCACTTTCATCCCAGCCCAGCAAGCAAAATAATTAAGGTAGATATTCTTTAGCGAAAAGTTTCAACATACGCGTAAGGTCTGGCAGAATGGAAGGGTGGAAACTACGCCGCATTACTTCGTTGACTCGACAGCAGGAAAGACGAAAACAAGACGCAAAGTCTTGTCATTTTGACAATATCCGAGGAAGACAAGAACCTGCGATCCTTCATTGTCTCGACAATCCGAAAACGGCTCCATCCCATTATCCGAGTCCGACATCTATCTAGTCGTTCCAGAACCTTGGCAGATGGACGACAATGTAGTCTCGAATAGGGAGCCGGACGGGCCTGTGTGCGTGGAGGGGGCTTGACATGCGGTAGGGGGGTTCGGACTAGCGTGTGTCGAGGTGGACGGAACGGCGGGCACGATGGTAGGGCCGACATAAGGCAGCGACAAGAGGACGGCGGTCTGGAGAAAGGCTACGAACGAGACCGGTGGGGGGGGGGGCGAAACGTCGGCGGGGAGCCACCTGGATCAAGGGCCGGGAAGGAAAGGCAAAGGGCTGGCCATGATCCAGAGGCATTAAAGGAGCAAAGTTTGGCGAGGTTCAAAGGGCCCACGTGGGGACTGGGTGCATCATGGCGTCGGCGTCGACGCCGTCAATTGTATACCATTTCTGCTACATGCCCAGTCTGTGGTACCGATAACTACCTCAAAGCTGGCACGACCGCGATCTGGAACCCAGCCCAGCCAGCAACCTCCTAGCCCATGCTGTTTCCACCACCCGACCTAACCGCAGCAAACGGTCGCCTCGTTTGTCGCAGACGTGTTGCCCCCTCCCCTACTCCGTAATTAGCATCCAGACCGGCCACATGTGAAGGTTTGCGGGGGAACCTACAGGCCAAGTGTCTCCCACTGAAAGACAAACGCGCCGAGGAACGCGCCAATGAAGATGCAGATGATGATGTATCCATTGTAGTACATGGCGAGCCTGTGTCAAGTGTCATTAGCTTCACGTCCATCGCTACCCAGACCGTGCAAGACTTACAGCATGATGAAGTACGCTACGGCAAACTGCACCATGTGCAGCAGCGCCCGGATCCCCTGCTCCCAGATCTTGGGCCGATACCCGGCCGGCGCGCAGGCCGAAGCCACGACAATATCCGACCCACCCTTGCCCGTCGACGAGTCCGTTACCGCGGCGGTGGCGGCTGCCTGCTGGCGGAGGAGAAAGGCGTCGTACTCCTTGACGGCCCTTCGGAGGAGCTCGAGCGACATGACGAGCAGGATGACGCCGATGCACGAACCGGCGAACATGCCCGTCGATGTGATCTTCCACGACGACGAGATGAAGCAACTTCCAGTCGTGGACCAGTTCCATAACATCTGGAACGCTATGTGTTAGCTAGCGAGCGAGCCGAAGCCGGGGAGTTCACGACGAACGGAAATCTTGCAGCCATCACCCATGCCGCCCATGTCCATGGCCGGGGCTGCCGATGCTGCGGCGGCGGCGGCGCCCGTCATGGTGCGTGTGGCCATTGCGCCGTGGTCCATTGACCCATAATCCATCGTTGGCTGCTTCTTGCAATCGTGATTAACGAGTGGTGGGAAGAGAGGTGGTTATGGGCTGGGAGGATGATGGATGGGCGGGGAGGATGAACACGAGAGGGAAAGAATGGGACACCCGCATCCCATTTAAAAACATCCCGTTGGTATCGTCTCTCGCTGGTGGTCTGATGCGCTTTTCGTCTTCTGGAAACTATTGAACGTTGCTGTTGATTCTGGTGCAGTTGAGCAAGTATTGTCCCATTCCTTCGTGGGCTGGCGGAAAGGTTGAGCAAGTTTGAGCAAGCTGTGGCGTGTGCTGTGCCCAATCCCAGCGCTCGACTGACATGCAACAGGGTTCAACACCTCTGCGCTTCTCCCAAACCAGGACCCGGACCCTCTGCCGAGACCTCCAAGCATGCAATCCAGCCCTAGTTTGTTTGTTAACGGAAGGTATTCCACATGCCCACTGTGACGGATCTCGCAAATGACAAGCAACCCAAATGTGAAAACCTTCCAAAAGGATTGTCAAGATTCCAAGTCGAAGACTCTGGACTCTTCGTTTCCTATATGAGCTGTTCACGACTGCCGTAGCCGTGACACCCACCAAGGCCTTGAAGCCGGAACTCGAGGCATGAATCTGTCCCGGTCAGGTCTTCTCAAGGAAGAGCCAGACCTTTTGCCAAGGAAGCGAGTACTGTAATGGTCCAAGGTAATATTATTGCAACTAGCTGGGGCGACTCTACGAGTACGCAGAACTGAAGAGGAAGGAAAACGGTGCGAGAGATGCCCGCAGGCGCGGGATCTCTAAATACATGACGTGCCCCTCTGTTCAGAGAGAGGAGAGCAGGCTCTTCCTTGTATTCTTTTTTCTGAGAAGCTCCGGCCAATCAGAGCCTAGAACTACAAGGTCCCGAAACACCAACTCGGACATCACCACTTCTGTGGGATGGAGAGCCTCCCTTCGACGCTCTGGGAAAGCCTCGTTTGTATTCTCGCCGTCCCTCGCTCAGCCAGCGTCGCCTTTATCGCTGGACCGCCGTCGTCTCCCGCCTTCGACGGCCGTCAAAGGCTCCTCCTTCTTTCGGGTCCCTGGGCGAACCCCAATCGCAAGCCGCCCACGCGGAAAGGGCTCGACCTTAAGCTCGCCCTCCGGCCTCGCGAGCCTCCTCTCCCCCTCCCTCCTCAATATCCTCTCCTCGTCCGATACAAACGAGCGCGACATCTCCCCCTTTCGCCTTGGTGTTCGCCTGGGTTTTCTGTTACAACCTGTGCCCAAGAGGGTCAGACTGCAAGGCAGGACGCCGCGGTGGGTGTTATCGACGGTAGGGAACGAAGGTTGCGCAAGGTCCAGACGGGTCGTTACCGTCACAACAGGATGCTCCACAAAGAACTTGAAGAAGGTGCTTGCAAGATTGTAGACGGGAACATATAATTGCTTGCGTGAGGAACAAGAGAGGTTCCTCACTCAAGGGGGGGCGGTCTACCTGTCTTATATAGGAAACTATCTAAGTACTGAAGAGCAGTGTTCCTCACCAGTCTTGGCGGTGCCAAGACCTGGTGTGGCAGGACCCGAGCCATCTGGACCCGACGTCGCGTCCAACTCGTGCGGGTCCTCCCTGACTGGTCGGTCCTAAGGGGGAGTGGGGTAAATGGACCCGGGCCCCTGCGGGTCCTGGTCGGGTCCACGCTAATTGGTCCATAAGCTCCCTCCTTCCTGTGGTTGACCAGTTACTTCTGCCTACGGCAGTGCTGGGCCGAATGTCATGGCCTGGGTCATGACAGAAACCCGTCTCGTCGAAGTTGTAAAAATCGCAGTCGAGGATGGCGTATTTCGCCCGCATGTTGGCAACCAGTCGGAACCATGGCTCAAGAATTATAGGATCTTCGCAGAGGCCTCTCTGGTAGTCGTAGACGCGATTAAAACGCGTCTTTAGCTCTGGACGTCGTACAACGAAGCGGTTTGGCCAGTTCTTTCCGACGCGTCCCGCACCGCGTTTCCGAAGCAGAAGATCGGCCATATCACCAACATCAGGAATCCGGGGCGAAAATCCTCGCGAATCCTGGTCGAGTGCATATTGGACAATCACCTCTTCGTCTATTTTCGTCAGGTTCAAACGGCCGTTAACGCTGCGGGCTTTGGGAGTGACTCCGGTCATTCTGTCGCGGAGTGTCGTTTCGGGGACGTTGTAAATCGTAGCTGCGCGCCGGCGAGAAAGCTTTTTGGTCGTACGGATAGCCTCGATGGCAAGGATGATCCTGGCTTCTTGGGTTTGCACAGACATGGTGTTTTTGTGGTGGGATGAAGTAATTGACTTTGGCGGTCGCGGTGTCTGGAAAAGTGCGCGGGTCGATGGTGAATCACGTTAGTTATAAACCGTTACTTTATCCCGTCAATCCGCGAAACCTTCGATATACTCGCTTACGCTGGGTTTTATACGAAGCTCAATATTATAGGCTCGTTTAACCGTCTTTAAATCCCCTGTCATGACCCAGGTCCAACATTGGGTTGCGGCAGCTCGTGAACCACCGTGGCAGACCAATGGGAGGAAAGCAAGCCTAAGGCTCGGGGCAACTAATTAGGGGGTGAGCCGTGTGCGCCGTGGGTCCCACCACGGCGCAGAGGGCGCACCTTGGTCTTGGCACTCCAGAAGGCTAGGCACAACAGCTCTTCAGCACTTAGATAGTTTCCTATATAAGATAGGTAGACAGCCCCCTTGAGTGAGGAACTGCTCTTGTTCCTCACGCAAGCAATATCATGTTCCCGTCTACAATCTTGCAAGCACCTTCTTCAAGTTCTTTGTAGAGCACCCTGTTGTGAAGGTAACGACCCGTCTGGACCTTGCGCAACCGTCGTTCCCCACCGTCGATAACACCCACCGCGGCGTCCTGCCTTGCAGTCTGACCCTCTTGGGCACAGGTTGTAACATACGCCTCGCGACCTTTTTATCTTCCTGTAGTTCGAGGCTTAATCGTAGATCATTAAGGTAAAGGGCTTAAGGTTAACGGGGTATTAGTTCGCCTAACGTCCGTGATAAGCGAGCGGTACAGATAAGCCAACGGTATACTTTCCACCACCCCACCACAACTATCCTCAATTACACAACCATAACACTAGGAAATGACAATAACTAAATCAAATAACTGAATCAAAAACAGATGAACCAGACGCTTCCACAGCCTCCTTACACGTACGTGCATTATGGCCAGGCTTTCCGCACACGCCACAGCACCGAATCTTCCTACGAGACCCCCCTGCACCACTCACTCCCATCCGCTTGTATTTCTTGTGCTCCCTCCCTAGCTACGGCCCCTGGGCCTAGTAGATCCAATGCATCTTGTAAAGTAAGTGATCATCTAAGCTGCACACGAATTTCTTTGGCTCTCCGGTGCTTGCTTAGTGCCTCGTTGGCGTTGCGGAGCGAAGCATTTTCTGACCGAAGAAGGGCCACCTGGTGCATCACAGCCATCGTACCCTTGGTAAGCTGGTCTACAGCAGCCAACATTGAAGTCGGCGAGCTGTTTTGATGGTTGGTAATACGAGTCTTGATAAGCGTTGACTGCGAGTCGGCTTCTCGGGGGTTGTGGGGTGTCTGGAAGACTCAAGAATGGGGCAGGGCCAGGCTGTGAGGTCGGAGGGGTTGGCGTACGAAACTTGACATCCAGCTTGGAAAGCACCCTCTCTGGATCGTGAGTAACAGGGCTAGCCAGCACCTGCGAAGCCGCCTTGAATATTCCTGTCGGTGATAGAGGCAAGGAAGGCCTTGCGAAAGCCACAGAGAAACTCGAGCTTGCTCACATGGTTGATATGCATCCGCATCAAGTCCTCAACCTGGCGACCGTACGCCTGCTTCAACGGCCCAAAGTAACTAACATCGAGTGGCTGGAGGAGCTGCGAAGAGTGCGGGTGCATACAGAGCTTGATGATGTTGTTCTGCTGGCAATGGAGCTCGAATTCAGTCGAGCGGTGGCTCTCGTGGCCGTCGAGGATCAACTACCGATATTTGCCTTTTGTACGAGGTGCTGAATGGCAGTCGAAGTGCTTAATATAATTCAGGCCTACTGTATTGGTCGTCCAGTCATTATCGGTGGTTGTGATGCGCCAGTCGGCCGGGAGGTGTAACGGTACGAAGAGACATCGCAATACTACTACACTACAAGTAAAAGTAGAACGTTGTCGAGTTGAGCTACTAGACCGTAATGTCTCTTGATAGAGAGCACCTCCTTGGTGCCGTGACAGGAGGTCGCAATCGGTGTACCAGTTGGCGAGGTGGTACTACGCGGCCAAGATGATGAACGGAGGGATAGCCCAGCCGATAGCATTAACGCCCTGGATCACTGTTGCCCACTCGCGGCTGCCAGGCTGGGCCAGCTTTGCCTTGCCGAGGCCATCCGAGGTTGAAACCACCATACCCGCGAAGAAGATGCCCATCATAAACCCTGTCTCGTCGAAGTTGTAGATATCGTCCTCCACGATGCCATACTTGGCCTTGACGTTCCGTACAAGGGCAAACCACTCGCCAATGACCTTTGGATCCTCGCACTTGGCCCTCTGGTAGTCGTACCGACGTGTCCAACGTGTTCGGAGCTCTAGCTGGCGTTTTACGAAGTTATGGGCCAAGCGTTTGCCGACAGGGGGCGCGTCACGTTCGCGTCGGACATGGTTGGCCATATCTTCAACGTCACACAACCTGGGAGGAAATGCGCGTGTAGATTGCTCAATCACATACTGAACTATCGTCTGCTCCTCCAGATCCGTCAGATTACGTGAATTGGCTGGAAGATCGCGTCGTGCATGTCCACCAGCGCGTCGACGGCGTAGTGTAGTCTCTGGGACATTGTATAATTTGGCTGCAGCAAGAACGCTGAGATTGTTGTTGTTTTGGATAGCCGTGAGTGCCAAAAGGACTCTGGCTTCTTTTGAAGGGCTACCCATGGTTTGTTGTGGTAGAAATCAAGTGTAGAAGAGAAAGAAGACGCGTGTCGGTGGATATTCGCCATTCGCTTATATTCGCCACTCGCTTATCAAGTACGTTAGTCTTGGTGGAAAAGATCGCGTAGCTAGCTCAATGACGTATCGAACAATAGCCTTCTCTTCGGAATCTGTGAGCCGGCGCGATATGGGCATAGTGTCTCGTCTTGCAGGCGTACCGGCGCGTCGTCGGGATAAAGTCATCCGGTTGACGTTGTAGATCTTGGCTGCAGCTAGAACGCCAAGACCTTTGTCATTTTTGGAGAGAGCCTGGGGGGGAAAGATTACCCTGCTTTCTTCTGAAGTAGGGGTTATGTTGAATTGTGATGAAAAGTGATTGTGACTGGAGAGGTGCCGCGTTGCGTGGGAAGTTGAACACCCACTTATGTTGCACACTCGCTTATAAAACACGTTAACGTGAACCACCATCGAGCTGACCACTTTCCCCACCACCACGACCATCCAACTTCAAACCGCGTTCTTTTCGACCGCAACAATGTCCGACAACTCGCCAGAGCATCGAGTCCTTTCTGCGATCAATGCGATTCGATGGAAGCTGGGTTTGAGTCACCCAAGCGCCGCCGAAATCTATAACATCCCCAGGACGACGATAATCGCCAGAATGAAGGGCCGTACTGCGAAGTCCGATTACCACAACGCCCGTTTGAACTTGACAATACTAGAAGAGGAGGTGATTGTCCAATACGTACTCGATCGGGATTCGCGAGGGCTTTCGCCCCGGATCGCTGACGTTGGTGATATGGCAATCTTTTACTTCGGAAACGAAGTGCGCAACCCATCGGAAAGAACTGGCCATCGCGCTTCGTTACACAACGTCCACAGCTAAGAAAAACGCGTTTTAATCGCGTCTACAACGACCAGAGGGGCTTTTGCGAAGATCCTGCAATTATTGAGCCGAGGTGAGGGCACCCCATTCCCTTGTTCTGAGCCGCATACTTTCGGGCTGGGCTGCGGTTTTCACGACCATCTTGTCACCTTCGACCTCTGTCACGGCCTGATCGCCTCAGACTTGTGAACAGTTTACATACGCAACCCAGAACTCCAGTCTTCGACTTGGAATTCTGGCAGTCCTTTTGGAAGCTGGTGCAGTGGGGTTGTGTATCCATTGTTCGCCCAGCCGTCACAGTAGGCAAGCCACTGGGGATCATCCTCGAGTCTAGCGTCACGGCGGGCTTCGGCTTCCCAAACATTCCTCCAGCTACCATACTGAACCTTCCTCAAAAGGCCGATGTCACCATCGATGGCATCCATTATCAGAGATGGGCCTGCCTTGCACTCCAGGGTTTTGCCTTACTGATTACAAGTCTCAGAGTAAGAGCCTGTCGAATGTTGCCCTGGGTTTGTATAGCAATCAAGGAAGGAATAGGATAGGGAGCTTTGTTAGCTCGTATGTGCAGCTCTCACGGGCCAAGTCGTTACAAAGCATTCGGCTTATCAAGCCCATTGTTGTGGATGACTTTGTATCCGTCAAGCCAAGCCTGGAAATGATAGAGGCGATCCAGAAGCTGGACTTTTCTGTCCGATCAGACGATCCGGCGATGGAGATGCGAGCAGCAGGGAGGCTAGGTGGCGCAGAACTAGAGAATGGAGTTCTGTTTACGTCATGTTGCCAGGCGGGGGAGGTTGACCATAGAATACAGGAGTGGCAGGTAATGGGGCACGCCCCAGGGTTAGGATATCTATGAAGCCATGCCACCATGACACCTGCCGTTCCGGAACCGTCACGGAAACATGCCGGAGCCCACCGAAAACGTCCCGAAAACGTCCCGGGAGATGCCCCGGTCGTTCGGCTCGCTCCTGGTTGGGCTGTTTAGCGATTGGGTGTGAGGGCCCGCCACGCGTCTATGGCGCCCACCCCACGTCCACCATCTCAGTCCTCCCACCACAGCCGCCATCTGTACCTCCTCCATAACCCATGACAAAAGAAGTTTGCTTACGAAAACCTCGCGCTCCGCGGCACGGGTGCTGCGTCTTCTCAATATAGTAAACTAAGTGCTGTTAAAGCTGTGTGCCTGGTCGCGAGGTCCCGGAGCCCCGGGACCTTGGACCTTTCTGATTGGTTGGACGGGACCACACGGTCCTGTCGTGAATGATTGGCCGGCTGTGGCTGCCTTAGGCAGTCACAGCCCAATGTCATGGCCTGGGCCATGACAATAACGTGGTTGATCACCTGCCTGCCTCCAACCTTTCCCACGACATCGCGACCTTTGACTCTATTACTCTACGACACAGCATCAACGTAATGTCTTCGCAAACCCAAGAATCCAGACTCATCTTGGCTATAGAGGCTATCCGTTCGACCAAATGAATAAACGTCATACACGCAGTAAAGACGTACAACGTCCCCAGATCGACGCTTGGTGACCGGCTTAGAGGATACACCACAGCTCCCGAGAAACGCGACCCCTAGCATGGGTTGACTCAATCAGAGGAGAAGACGCTTGTTCAATACGTACTCGATATCAATACGCGAGGATTTGCGCCCCGGATTCCTAGGGAGAAAGATATAGCCTATCTCTCCTCCTTAAGTCGCGTAGCGCGAACCCGACCGGCATCCAGTGGTGATTTTGCTTTGTACAACGTAGCCCCGAACTCTGGACGCGTCCGTCGCGTACCTATGATAAGTAGAGGTCCTTCTAAAAAGGTCCCCAGCTGTTAAATACGTAGGTTTGCCTTGTTGACAATATACGGGCGAAGTACGCGATCTAAGAGGAGGGCTTTTACAACTTCGCCGAGACAGGCTTTATAATAGACGTTATTTATAGCAGAATCGCTGTTACTAGTACTAATCGAGATGGTATATATAAGTCTCTTTAGGCTGGTAATCGGGAATAGGCGACAGTAATCGAGTACGTCAGTAGCGACGGCTTTATAATACGTATCCTTAACGTACCTGATAAGCGATTGGATCGGACAAGCGAGTGGATCGATTTCGCACGCGACACCGCTCTCTACCTACAACATCAATTTCCTCCACCATACCAAGATGTCTTCGATTCCAGTTGCGGCAAAAGTTGTTCTTGCACTTGAAACTCTTGAAAATGACCCTAAGCTAAGCCTCAAAGCTGCAGCGAGGCTCTATTCTATACCTTATACTACCCTCCATCGCCGATGCGCTGGCAAGCCTGCACGACGCGACATTCCAGCCAACTCACGTACTCTGACAGATCTGGAGGAGCAGACGGTAGTTCAGTACGTGATTGAGCTATCTACACGCGCATTTCCTCCCAGGTTGTGTGACGTTGAAAATATGGCCAACCATCTCCGACGCGAACGTGGCACGCCCCCTGTCGGCAAACGCTGGGCCCACAACTTCGTCAAACGCCAGCCAGAGCTCCGGACGCGCTGGACACGTCGGTACGACTACCAGAGGGCCAAGTGCGAGGATCCAGAGGTCATTGGCGAGTGGTTTGCCCTTGTACGGAACGTCAAGGCCAAGTACGGCATTGTGGAGGACGATATCTACAACTTCGACGAGACTGGGTTTATGATGGGCTTCATCTTCGCCGGCATGGTGGTTACGGCCTCAGATGGCCGTGGCAAGGCAAAGCTGGCCCAACCTTGCAACCGCGAATGGGCAACGGTAATCCAGGGAGTTAATGCCCTCGGCTGGGCCATCCCTCCGTTCATCATCTTGGCCGCGCAGTACCACCTCGCCAACTGGTACACCGAGTGCGACCTCCCGGCCGACTGGCGCATCGCAACCACCGACAATGGCTGGACGACCAATACAGTAGGCCTGGATTGGATCAAGCACTTCGACTGCCATACAGCACCTCGTACGAAAGGCAAATATCGGTTGTTGATCCTCGACGGCCACGAGAGCCACTACTCGACTGAATTCGAGCTCTATTGCCAGCAGAACAACATCATCACGCTCTGTATGCCCCCGCATTCTTTGCACCTCCACCAGCCACTCGATGTTGGTTGCTTTGGGTCGTTGAAGCAGGCGTACGGTCGCCAGGTTGAAGACTTGATGCGGATGCATATCAACCACGTGAGCAAGCTCGAGTTTCTCTGTGGCTTTCGCAAGGCCTTCTTTGCCTCTATCACCGAGAGGAATATTCAAGGCGGCTTCGCAGGTGCTGGCCTTGTTCCTCACGATCCAGAGAGGGTGCTTTCCAAGCTGGATGTCAGGCTTCGCCGCCAACCCCTCCGGCCTCACGGCCTGGCACTGCCCATTCTTGGGTCTTCCAGACACCGCACAACCCCCGAGAAGCCGACTCGCAGTCAACGCTTATCAAGACTCGCATTGCCAACCATCAAAATAACTCCCCGACTTGGATGCTGGCTGCTGTAGACCAGCTTACCAAGGGTATGATGGCTGTGATGCACCAGGTGGCCGGCCCTTCTTCGGTCAGAGAATGCTTCGCTCCGCAAGGCCAACGAGGCACTAAGCAAGCGCCGGAGAGCCAAAAGGACACGTGTGCAGCCTGGAGGATCACTCACTCTGCCAGATGCAATGGATCTACTAGGCCCAGGGATTGTGGGTGGGGAGGGAGTACAAGAAACGCAGCCAGGTGGTAGTGGTGTAGGGGGGGTTCGTGCGAAGGTTCGGTGCTGTGGTGTGTGCGGCAAGCCTGGCCATAATGCCCGCACTTGCCAGGAGGTTGCAGAAGCACCTGATTCAGCTGCTTCTGATGTAATTATAGTTGGTTCCTAGTGTTGTTGTTTTGCAATGGAGGATAGGTGTAATAGTGTAGTATAGACCGATCCACTCACTTATCAAGTACGTTACGTTATATAAAAGATATAACTAGCCGATAACGCAAGGGAACGATATTTTATCGAGTACTATCTTAACCCTAAGGCTCGAATGTTAGTTCTTATATTCGATTCAACGTTTGCGGCCGAAGTTAACGAACTGTCACGGCTACGGCAGTCGTGAACGGTTCATATACGCAACCAAGAGTCCAGAGTCTTCGACTTGGAATCTTGACAATCCTTTTGGAAGGTTTTCACATTTGGGTTGCGTGTCATTTGCGAGATCCGTGTCATGACCCGCGGGTCTCGACAACGGGCCGCTGCAACGCCACACCACAGCGGTCACCCAATCAGAGGAGGAAGGAAGTGGGGCACTAGAAAGGCCAATCATCATATGATCGATAAGGCTTGGCGTCGAGCGTAGACACGCTCGACACGCTCGATCGTCGAGCGTGTCGATTCTAGATACATACATCCACTTCCAGGGCTTGGCAGCTTGGCGTTGCCAAGCCTAGGAATCACTGCTCTTCAGCACTTAGATAGTTTCCTATATAAGATAGGTAGACAGCCCCCTTGGTGAGGAACCTCTCTTGTTCCTCACGCAAGCAATTATATGTTCCCGTCTACAATCTTGCAAGCACCTTCTTCAAGTTCTTTGTAGAGCATCCTGTTGTGACGGTAACGACCCGTCTGGACCTTGCGCAACCTTCGTTCCCTACCGTCGATAACACCCACCGCGGCGTCCTGCCTTGCAGTCTGACCCTCTTGGGCACAGGTTGTAACAATCCGTCACACGAACTAGGTCGGGAAGATGAAGACGTTAGTTGTACGCGCGTAAGGGACGACTAGTTCGTTAACAGCTCGTTAAAAGGCGATGGGTATTTCAGAAAACTTAAAGGTAGTCGCGTTGGAGATCAATATAACGGACTGGGGTACCATACGGTTAACGCTGGCTAAAGGTTAGGCGGCTTAAGCTTAGTAACTTAGTCGAGTCAGTCGCGAAACGCTGCGTTCCTCATCTCCAAGTCTATCCCTCGTGAAACGGACGTGGACTAGTCTTACCTTGAAGTGTTTATAATCTCGACGCTGGTCTTATGAACGGTTTCGAGAGCTTAGAAGAAGGAGTTCGCGACGTCGCCGTAAGTAGTAAAGAAATCCTAAAATGTTATAAAGTCGCCCTTAACGTTCACGACGAAGTCCGAGACCGTTAGGTATACTACGAGGAACGTCTAATTAAAGTTTATACTAAGATGGGGGACAGACTAAGGGCGGGTTATAGGCGAATCAGGGCGGGGTCGGGGTCAAATTAGTCCTAGTTTGTGTAGTCAAGTATAGGTTAAAGTTGTTGTTGGTCGGGTCGGGGCTAATAGTTTAGTCGATACTGGCTCGTATGTAGAACACCGGTAGAAAGGTAGCGTACCGAGGTAAAAGTAAATCCCTTTGTCGGTATACTAACTTACAGCCTCCAGAGAACATAGAGGTATAATATACTATTACGGCGGCCGACTAAGAATTAGGTAAATGGACTTAATATTGTACGAAGAGAGGAAGAGTAAAAGCTCTACGCTTCTCGCTAAATCTAGGTTCCGTACGGTCGGGTCGCGACGTATTGTGTAACCGGTTGCGGACCGCTAACGGTTTAGTACTGTGACAGAATACTTCCTTCTAGTAATTAAATATTTCCTTATAACGTGATCCACCAGTGAGCGGCGCATTTTTCCAGACATCACGACAACGAACTGCCAAAAGTCCACCAAAAACACATGCAATCAGTTAAAACTACTCGGAATCACTTGAACTATCCATCGCTCTAGCGTCTGGACATGTCCTTGCATTGTGGCCGGTCTTGCGGCAGATGCCACAGAGCCGCGCACCAGTCCGACGCCTCTTCGCTGGACCCCCATTTTCCTCCTCGACGCGCTCGTCCTCCTCAACCACACCTTTCTCTGCCATTATCTCCCTGGCCTGGCTTCCGTTAATAGCCCCTCCATCCTGGAGACGCGTTTTTTTAGCCCTCCGCCGCTTCGAAAGTGCCGAGTTGGCCTCTTGCAATGTCTGCACCTCGGTCTGCAACAAGTGGACCATGTGGGAAAACACTTGCATTCCTTTCGAAAGCTGGTCGACAGCGGCTAAAATTGGAGTCGGGGAGCTTCCCTGGTGACTGGCAATTCGATTTTTAATAAGGGTCGATTGCGAAAGGGCTTCGTCGGTGGTCTTGGGCGTCTTAAAGACCCAAGGTGACGGCGGTCCATCACGGGTCCCAGGAGGTGTTGGCGTCCGCAACCTCACATCAAGCTTCGAAAGTACTGCTTGCGGGTCGTATGGGACAAGTCCAGACCCTCGAAAACCCCCGAGAACGTTTTCTTTGGTAAAAGTCCGGTGAAAAGCGGCCTTAAACGCAAGGAAGAACTCAGGCTTCGAGATGTGCGTGATCCGGGCTCGGATGAAGAGGTCAATTTCGGCGCCGTACATCTTCTTGAGGACGCTGAAACAACCCACGTCCAACGGCTGGGTGATGTGCGAGGAATGAGCAGGCAGGCAGATGGGGATGATGTTGTTCTGCTTGCAATAGTCCTCGAAATCGGCGCTGACGTGGCTCTCGTGGCCATCAAGAACCAGCATTCGATATACACCCTCCCGGCGGCCTTCGGTATGCTCGTCGAAATGCTGCAACCAATTCAGACCGGTCGCATTGTCCGTCTATCCGTTTTTCGTTGTCTTGATCACCCAGTCGTCGGGAATCTGGTGTTCAGAGTACCAACTCGCGAGGTGGAAGCGGCCCTTCACCACCAAAAAAGGGGGCACCACAAAGCCGTCGCCAGCGACGCAACAAATTGCGGTCGCCCATTCTCGATTGCCCGGCTGAATAGCCTTTGGCTTCCCGACCCAATCGGAGCGCGTAACGACCATCCCAGGCCGGATCATGCCCATCATGAAGCCCGTCTCGTCGAAGTTGTAGAAGTCGGTATCCGTGATGCCGTATTTCGCCCGCATGTTGGCAACCAGTCGGAACCACGGCTCAATAATTGCAGGATCTTCGCAGAGGGCCCTCTGATAGTCGTAGACGCGATTAAAACGCGTCTTTAGCTCTGGACGTCGTGCAACGAAGCGCGCCGGCCAGTTCTTGCCAACGGGCGGCGCACCGCGTTCCCGGAGCAGAAGATTGGCCATATCTCCAACTTCAGCGATCCGGGGCGAAAAACCTCTCGAATCCCGATCGAGTACGTATTGGACAATGACCTCCTCTTCTATTTCCGTCAAGTTCAAATGGGCGTTGCGGCTATTGGACTTCGCGGGGTGGCCTTTCATTCTGCGGCGGATTGTCGTCGCGGGGATGTCGTAGAGTTGAGCGGCACGTCGGATGCTTATGCGCGGCATCGATCGAATCGCATTGATCGCGAGAATGACTCGGTGCTCAGACAAACTGTCGGACATTGTTGCGGTGGAGAAAACGCGTCTGAAAGTTGGAGGGTAGGATTGTCTGGAAAGGTGCGCCGCTCACTGGGGTGCGCCGCTCACTGGTGGATCACGTTATACGATAAGTAGATGACCCCTTTAAGTAAGGAACTACTCTTATTTATTACCTAAGTAATATTACTTTCCCGTCTAGATATAATCTTGCAAGTACTTTCTTTAAATTCATTGTAAAGTATGTCATTATAATGGTAACGATACATCTAGACCTTACGTAACCCTCGCTCCCTACCGTCGATAACACCTACTGCGGCATCCTGCCTTACAGTCTGACCCTCGTAAGTACAAATAGTAAAAGAAACTAATAATATTAGCCTAAGTAACAATGAAAATGAACGTCGCGCTTTAGCTAAAAATAATCCCGCCGGAAAAAGTTCTAAACTCGTAGTTTTCGAAAGAATAACGGTTACTCTTAGTTAAGACGTTAACGTTCTTAGCCGGCTAAGTCGGAGCCGGTGAAATAACGATTTACTAGGTTTACTATATAACGACGTACCATCACTGCTCATACCGGTCCGACCGATTCGAGGGCAAACACCCAAAACTAGAGTCTTTCAATTCCTCTCACGGAATTCCAGCTCCCGAGAGTAGTTTCCCCAGCGCGGAAACCGCTGCGCGCGGCCGCGACGGCTCCAAAGTCGTCGTCGAAGTCGGCACACGAACGCGACAGAATTTGCACCGCCGAAGACCCACTCGAGCAACCCCACCCGTCGCCCTTAGCAACCAACACACCACCTGGGCCCCCCTGAACCCCCTACACGGGGCAAGATGCCCCCCCCAACCCCTTTGGCCAGCCGCGGAGGAGGGGGACTGAACCGGTCCCAGCACACGAATCACACCCCCCCCCTCTCACCCTCCCCCTCCTCAACCCTACGACATCGACGCCATTAAGAAAATGCTTGACGGAATGGTGGCCCTAGCAAACCCCGAGTCAAAAGGGAAGATGAGAGGCATGGGACAAGACATCCTTGCAGCTTTCCGTAAAGTTCACAACACAGCCCAGTACAAAACCGGGACTATCTCGTTAGCCAACCTTCGCAAAGTCGTGGCCGAAGAAGTCAAGTCAGCTGTCACCGGAGCCCGGGATAAGAGATCCTGGGCCGCGGTGGCCTCACCAGGACCGGGCCCATCCCAGACGCAGGCGACCGCACCAACGAAGATGGTTCCAGCCCGCCTTAACAAAGAGATTCTCGTCAGAGTCAGGGGGATACCGGCCGATATGACCAAACGGACCCCCCAGGAGATTGTCCAAGCTGTCAACCTGGCCTCAGCAAAGAAGGGGGCGATCGCAGCTCGGAAGCTCCCAAGCGGAGACACGATTGTTTTCTTCCAAACCACCGCAACTAAAGACTGGCACTCCACCAATGCGGGTTGGATCAAAGAGGCTTTCGGGCAACAAGCCGAGGAAAACAAGAGAACATTTGCAGTCCTGTTGAAAGGACTGCGGAAGTAAGACCTTCAGGGAAAAACCGAGGAGGAGTTTGGAGAGGAAATCGGCCTCCGAATAGTTGACAAAGTCAAGTTCAGAATACCAAAGCACCAGGAAGCGACCCGGGCAACAGCGCTGGTGACGCTGACCTCCCAGGAAGAAGCCCAGAAGGTCTGCGACGAGGGAGTGGTGTGGAAGTCCCAACTGCTGGACTGCGAGCCGTACTGGGCTGCTCTGAGCCCAGTGCAATGCTTCAGGTGCTGGAAATGGGGCCACACGCAACACCACTGCAGATCAACGCCACTGTGCTCCCGCTGCGGAACGAAGGCCCACGGAGAGGGTGGTAGGGATGGAGAGGCCCAGTGCCCAACCCACAACAAAGAAATCCCCCTCAGATGCCCAGTATGCGGAGGACGGCACCCGGCATGGTCAAAGGAGTGCCCGGAGAAGGCCATGGTCCTGGCGAAAGCCAAAGAGGCCTACCAGTTTCGACCACGAACCTACGAGGTTGCGTTGACTACGGCGCCGAAGGAGGGTGCCTCGACCGCTACAACGCCGTTCACCTTCACCATCGAAGACGAAAGCGATAACGGATACCAGGTGGTCAGCAGGAAGAGGATGAGAGGGAGACCAACGAACGCATCTGCAGCTCAATTCCAAGCTCTCCGAGACCCGCAGCAGACTAGGATCAATTTCGATCCGGCCGGAGAGCGGCTTGCGAACCCGCCAGCCAGCCACGGTACGGAAGTCAGTGGAGCGCGAAGCTCCGCCCAGCTCCTGCCGCTCCCGGACTCAGCCACGGCCGCTGTGCCTACAACCACAGCCGCCCTGAGATTGGACGGGGAGGACACAGTGATGGATACCATCATTGTTGGAGAGGATGAAATTTAAAATCTTACTCTGGAACACTGAAGGAAACAAGCAGGCGCTGGAAGTTCTGTTGGAGGAGGCCAAGTACGACCTTCTTGCGGTGCAAGAACCGTGGATCAACAAAGCGACAAAGTCCACATATTGCCCCCGGAGCAGCAAATATCACCTCGTGTTCAAACACGAGGGCCGCGCAGCGATATACGTCAGCAAGCAGTTCGACATCGGCCAGTGGAACTTCGAGGCCTCGGAGAAGTGGTGCCGGGTGCGGTTCCCTGGAATGAAAGTTAGTCAGGAAGGCCGCGGATTCGAACTATGGTCTGTGTACAACCCCCCAGGCAGTAGGGAGGTTATGGAGTCCCTCCTCGCCCAGCGGAACCCGGCCCACCCAGTGGTTCTAGCGGGAGATTTCAACCTGCACCACCCGCTCTGGGACGAGTTCGACCGGTACGAGGGGAAGGCCGAGGACCTACTACGGCTAAGCTCACAATGGGATTTGGTTCTCCGAACCCCGAAAGGAGTAGTCACACGTGCCCCCCAGGGACGACAACGAGGACGCACGTCGACCATCGACCACTTCTGGACATCGAGCTGTCTCCGGGCGGCATACTACGGCGAGGGGTGCCGTGGAAAGTCAGACCACTACCCACAGGTACTCGAGATAGGAGAGGGAAAGAGGCCAAGGTTAGCCCAGCCGGACGGATGGGTGTGGAAGAAGATGGACAAGAAGAGGGTGAGAGCCGAAGCAGGGCTCCTCCACAAGGTTATGGGGCTCGCCGAACCGGGCCCAAACCGACTGAGGGCAAGAATTCAAACGACCGAAGGCCTCAGCAAGGCATTCGACGACCTGATCGACTGGCTGATTTGGGTCGCGGGGGAATCCGCCCCCCGAAGGAAGGCAAATAGCGGCAAGAGCTCGCCTTGGTGGACACCACAAGTGGAACAAGCAGCTCGAGAGGCAAGGAAAGCTGAGAGAGTAGCGAGAGAGACCCGCACAGAGTACTGCCGAGAGGAACTCAACAACAGGAGGCTCAAGGAGCTTGCCAGTACAATCCGGGTAGCCCGGACAAGAGCCTGGAGGAGTGCAGTACAAGAGGCAAGCCAGGCAAAGAAGCCAGACATGATGTGGAGCCTTGAGAGGTGGGCCAGAACAAAGAGCCTCCTCCCACCAGAGCCACCGAGTCTACCGGCATTCGTAGAGCCCTCGGGACAGGAGGTGGCCGCGAGCCACGGACAGAAAGCCGAGGCGCTTGCCAAGAGGTTCTTCCCAAACCCTCCAGCCGACCTCGACGACGTCCAGGATCAAACGTTCTCAGACGATTGGGAGCCGAGATTCGACATATAACAAGAGGTGACGCCGGCCGAAGTCGCGGAGGCATTAGCAAAGACAAGTCCCTGGAAGGCGCCTGGAGAAGACCTGCTTCCCACCGGCCTGCTGAAGGCCTGTGGAAAGCCGCTGGCCGACGTGGTTGCCATCTTGGCTACGAGGTGCCTGGAACTAGGGTGGTTTCCAAGCCGATTCAAGAGAGCAAAAACTGTGGTCCTGCCAAAGCCAGGAAAAACCCCGTCAGTCTACAAGACGCCCGGAGGCTACAGGCCCATCGCTCTACTTTCAGCCTTGGGGAAGGTGGTAGAGTCAGTGATAGCCTGGAAGGTCACTCGAGCCGCCGAGGAGAACGGGTTGCTCCCGGACGAGCAGATGTGCAACAGAGCGCACCGTTCAACAGAACTGGCAGTTGGGCTAGTTGTAGCCCAAGTCCAGGAGGCGTGGAGACAAAAAGCCGCGGCATCGCTACTCCAGCTCGACATATCGGGCGCGTTCGACACAGTCAACCACGTACGCTTACTCGCCACTCTCCGGGAAATGGGCTTCCCAAGGTGGCTGGTCCTGTGGGCAAAGGATTGGTTGACCAACCGAGAAGCTACTCTCTATTTCGACGGTCAAGCGGCCACCCCGACGGCGATAAAAGCGGGCGTCCCTCAGGTCTCCCCCCTGTCACCAATTCTTTTCATCCTCTACATCGCTTCTCTCTACCAGCAGCTAAAGGAGAAGCATCCCCATCTAGCCATAGTGGGGTTCGCGGACGACACCAACCTCCTAGTCTTTGGCCAAGAGCCAGAGGCCAATGTTCGACAGCTAGAGGCGGCTTGGAAGACATGTCTGCAGTGGGCAAGCACCCGAGGGATGGCCTTCGCTCCCGAGAAGAGCGAGCTAATCCACTTCAACAAAGGACGAACACAATGGACGCAGCGGTTGGACCTTTCCCAGCCGGGGAGGGGTGCTAGCCAAGTAGAGCCTGCAGCTTCGGCCAGATTCCTTGGGGTCTGGTTGGACTGGAAGCTGAACTGGAAGGCCCACCAAGGAGCGGTAGAACGGAAGCTCACAACCCGGAGCTATGCACTGTCAAGGATTGCAGGGAAAACTTGGGGCCTTGGGCTAGCGAAAGCCCGAGAGGTGTATTCAAAGTGCATCCAGTCAGCGCTAGCTTACGGCGCACCGTCGTTCCATATCCCTACTACCAAGGGAGGCGAGCCAGCAAGGAGAGGGATCACCGGAGCTCTTGGAAAGGCCCCAAACAAGAGCTTGCGGATAGTAGCGGGGGCTTTCAAGTCGACTCCTATTCGCAACCTCGAAACAGAGACATGGGTACCACCATTGGACCTGTACCTTAACAAGCGACTGGCCGACTTTGAGTTCCGACTGCTCGAACCCGCTCTGCACGACGGTAAGGGAGACAAGAAATCCCCAGGGAGCATCATCCACGCGGCTTGCAACAAGCTGTACCGGAGGTTCAACTCGAGAAGGAGACACAACGGCCGACCACGAGCCCCCGGGCCACAGGCGCCTACTGCGGTGGAACAAGCGGCGAACACAATAGCAACATGGACTGGAAAAACCGACGACACGGGCGAGGTAGCAGAGGAAGCCTGGAAGGAGAGAGGGCTGAGGGAAAGAGACGGCCGGGCAGCGACAAGGCCTGCCGACGACTTCGACCACCAACAGAAGACTATCTTCAGAAGCGAGACTCTAACGAGGCATAAAGGCCTCAACAAGGCTAAAAGCTCTTTGCTGGTTCAGATTCGAACTGGCGCCATAGGCCTCCGAAGCTTCCTGTTCGAACGGCGAGTACCAGGGGTTACAACGCCCTATTGCGAGTGTGGAAAAGGACGGGAGACTGCCGAGCACCTGGTGATGTGGTGCTTGGCCCCACCGTTGGCTCGAATGTGGAGGAGAGCGGAGATCCGAACGCGACGGGACTTTTATTCTGTCCTGCAGAACACTAGTCCCTCAGCTGCACGGCTAACGGGGAGGATCTTGAGCTGGCTGATGGACTCGGGAAGACTGGAGATGTACAACCTGGCTAGGAAGCTGGAACTGGAACAGACGGTCTGACGCCCCGTCTTTCGAAGGCCAGGAGGCCTTCTTGCTTGCATTCGTAGAACCGGTGACTGACGCAGTTCCTTGACTGACGGTATGGGTTTTTCACCCGGCCCGTGAGGACACGGTTTTCCTGTACAATTACTAAGATGAGGGTCCGGCGACCACTAGGGAACAGCGGTGTACGAATAATAATTTATAACGACGTAATCGCGAAGTCTCTCGATCTCGGTAGCTTACTAACGGTAGTAGTCCTTTATAAGAGCATAGACTTTATGTAACGGGCTAGGCCCTGCGACGGCCTCGGCAACCCTCGGCCAGCATGGGGGCCCCGGAGTGGGCCTCGATTGAAGCTATTCCCAAAAGGTCACGGACCGCACGCTGGAAGCACGTGGAATCTTCCACCACACTCTCCTCTCTCTGAACAGAGAGGCACGTCATGTATTTAGAGATCCCGCGCCTGCGGGCATCTCTTGTATTCTTTTCCTTCCTCTTCAGTTCTGCGTACTCGTAGAGTCACCCCAGCTAGTTGCAATGATACTACCTTGGACCGTGACACTTTACATAGGCAAGCAATCTTCTTTTCCGAAGAGAGAGCGGTCGCGTATTCCTACGCGGGGTTCAGTTAAGGAGAGACCTTTCTGAACTAGGGAAGAAGGAAGTAGTTTTATTCTATCGTAGGTTAATAGTACGTATATAACGGGGCTACTAAAGATAGCTTAGATAATGGTCGTATTAAGTATAACGTGGTCCACCCCTAAGCGACGCACACCCCTGACCGACGCACCTTTTTACGCGTTACACATTTCCATCTTGTACATAGCATTCCTCTACAATTGGCAATGGCAACCCTCTGTAAAGAAAGCCAGATCATCCTGGCAATTGAAGCCGTTCGGCAAGACAAAATCTCAGCCGCCGGAAAGCCGCAGCAATCTACAACGTACCCGAAGCTACACTCTGCCACAGGATAAACGGACGAGCGCCAAAGCTCGAGTCGCGTCATGCAGCCCATCGTTTGACAATCACCAAAGAAAAAGCAGTTGTCCTGTCTATACTGGACCTGGATACGCGAGGATTCGCGCCCCGGCACGCTGGTGTTGAAGATATGGCCAATTTTCTGCTCGCGAGATGCGACGGAGGACGCGTCCGCAAGCACTGGGCCGAGAAGGTGGTCAAACGACAGCCATAACTCAAGACACGTTTCAATCGCGCATACGACTTTCAGGGAGCCCTCTGCGAAGATCCAGACCTCATTGGCGCGTGGTTTAAGCTTGTGGCCAACATGAGGGCAAAGTACAGCATTCTGGACTGCGACTTCTACAACTTCGACGAGACTGGCTTCATGATGGGCGTTATCTGCGCATCTATGGTAGTGACACGCGCCGATCGACTTGGAAGAGGCAAGGCAGTTCAGTCTGGTAATCGGAAATGGGCGACAGCAATTGAGTGCATCAATGGCGAAGGGTGGTGCCTCCCGCCGTTTCTCATTATTCAAGTCGCATACCACCTCGCCAACCGGTATACCGAGGGCGAGCTCCCACTCGTCTGGGCCATTAAGCCAACTTCCAATGGGTGGACAGACAACGTGACTGGCCTTGAATGGATCAAACACTTCGATAAGCACACAAAGTCTCGTACAAAGGGTGTGTATCGCATGATTGTCCTCGATGGGCATGAGAGTCACCAGTCAGCTGAATTCGAGACCTTTTACAAGGAGAACAGCATCATCACTATCAGCCTGCCTCCTCACCCACTTTTCTGCTATGACAGTGGGCAACAACAGAGGAGGTTTCAGAGGTGCAGGTCTAGTACCTTTCGACCCTGAGGCTGTGATATCTAAGCTGGATGTCAAGTTACGGACGCCAACACCAACTGGTCCCCCTTCCGCAGCTGCCGATGCTTGGTTCTCCCAGACACCACAGAACCCAACAGAGGCTGTCTCGCAATCCGAGGACATCAAAAATCGGATTGCCCGTCACCAGGGAAGCTCGCCAACACCGATTTTCACTGCTGTAGACCAGCTTGCGAAAGGGACGCAGGCATTGGCGCGCTGGGTTACCCTCATCACGGCTGAGATACGTACCTTACAGAAGGCAAATGAGGCACTCAGCAAGCGCCGGAGGGCAAAGAAAACAGGTGTGCGTTTTGGAGGACCACTTCCTGTAGGAGATGCACACGATCTACTGGCCCAGAAGTCGGTGCAGGAACAGGTAGAGCGTGAAACGCGTGAGAATCGTGGTCGGCGGACCAGATCAGAGACGGCTCCACGGCGCTGTGGCAAGTGTGGAAAGCCTGCGCACAATGCGCGCACGTGTCAGGAAGATGTGTAAACGTCTGATGTATATAAATCTGACTAGCTTTAGTGTATTGCAGTTGTTGTGTTGGTGTAATGTTACAACCTGTGCCCAAGAGGGTCAGACTGCAAGGCAGGACGCGGCGGTGGGTGTTATCGACGGTAGGGAACGAAGGTTGCGCAAGGTCCAGACGGGTCGTTACCGTCACAACAGGGTGCTCTACAAAGAACTTGAAGAAGGTGCTTGCAAGATTGTAGACGGGAACATGATATTGCTTGCGTGAGGAACAAGAGCAGTTCCTCACTCAAGGGGGCTGTCTACCTATCTTATATAGGAAACTATCTAAGTGCTGAAGAGCGGTCGTGCCAAGGCCGGGCGATGCCAAGCCTTGGTGGTGTGTCTGGTCCCGGTGTCCCGGAGCTCCGGGACCATGGGACCTTTCTGATTAGTTGGACGGGACCCCACGGTCCGGTCGTGAATGATTGGCCGGCTGTGGCTGCCTTAGGCAGTCACAGCCCCATTTGTCATGGCCTGGGTCATGACACGCCCTTGACTCACTAAGTACGTGGCGATTTACAACAAGCGAGAATGGGTGGACTAGCAACGCTATTGCTTTGGAGTGGTTGACAAAGATCTTTGTCCCCCATACTACGACTACAGCTACTAAACTGTTAGTCATCGACGGCCACGGCAGCCACGAAACCGACGACTTTATGTGGCACTGTTTTATCAACAATATCCACCTTCTTTTCTTACCAGCACACGCATCACATGTCCTACAGCCTTTGGATGTGGCAGTCTTTTCACCTCTGAAGGCTGCGTATCGCCGTCAGATCGCCAACTTGGCTGTGATGACTGACTGCGCGCCTATTGGAAAGAGGCTCTTTCTAGCATCTTATGCCACAGCCAGAAAAGAGGGTCTTACAGAAAGGAATTTCCGCAACGGTTGGAAAGCTTCAGGGCTATGGCGAGTCAATCTGAGCAAGCCTGTGATGAGTCCTCTACTTCTGAAGGAAGTCAGCCAACGAGCCAACCGACAAGCCTTCCGACAAGCAATCAAGAAAGTCACAACACCTAGCCGGAGCCAGGAGATCCACAGTTTGGTGGCCTCCAACAAAGCGATCCGGGGAGTGACAGCAATAGACCCTATAGCCAAGCTTCTTTTCCAGAAGGTAGGCAAGAGTCTAGACTACCAGGTAGTCAAGCTCGCTGGGCAAGAGCAGAAGATTCGTGCCTTGGAGGCTGAAGTAGATAGACTACGGCCAAGGAGGAAGAGGAAGATTAGGCTAGACCCCAACGAGCGATTTGCTGGAATTGAGCACATCATGCAGGCTAAAAGGGAGCTTGGAAAGCAGTTGAAGTCCTCAGACGTTATGAATAGTTACGTATTTGATCAGATGCGCGTGGAGTGGTCGATTTTCGACCCTGTTGTTGACAGCTAGAGAGGGCAAAAAGTGATCCATTGGTGGCCTGATCCATTGGTGGGTGCACAGACTTACAACCTGTGCCAAAGAAGGTCAGACTGCAAGGCAGGACGCCGCGGTGGGTGTTATCGACGGTAGTGAACGCAGGTTGCGCAAGGTCCAGACGGGTCGTTACCGTCACAACAGGGTGCTCTACAAAGAACTTGAAATAGGTGCTTGCAAGATTGTAAACGGGAACATGATATTGCTTGCGTGAGAAACAAGAGCAGTTCCTCACTCAAGGGTGCTGTCTACCTATCTATATAGGAAACTATCTAAGTGCTGTAGACGCTGTTTGTATGGACCAGATGAGCCCGATCCTTGGGTGAGAAACTGTTCTTGTTCCTCACGCAAGCAATATCATGTTCCCGTCTACAATATTCCAAGCACCTTCTTCAAGTTCTTTGTAGGTCACCTTGTTCTGACGGTAACGACCCGTCTGGACCTTGCGCAACCTGCGTTTCCTACCGTCGATGACACCCACCGCGGCGTCCTGCCTTGCAATCTGACCCTCTTGGGCACAGGTTGTAAGAAACACTCCCCTTTCCTTGCTGGCTAAACCCCTGGCTTAGCAAGCTATAATTAATAAAGCACCACTAAGCTTAACCCATTAGGCTAAACCTGTAATAATAATAAAATACTATTACGTAACGTGAACCACCAACGAGATGTCCACCCCAACGACCTGTCCACTTTTCTAGACATCGCGACTGCAAACTGTCAAAGGTCCACCAAAAACACATGCAATCAATTAAAACTACTCAGAATCACTTGAACTATTTATCGCACCAGCGTCTGGACATGTCCTTGCATTGTGGCCGGTCTTGCGGCAGATGCCACAGACCCGCGCACCTGTCCGACGCCTCTTTGATGGACCCCCATTTTTCTCCTCGACGCGCTCCTCCTCCTGAACCCCACCCTTCTCGACCATTATCTCCCTGGCCTGGCTTCCGTGAATGGGCCCTCCATCCTGGAGACGAGGTCTTTTAGCCCTCCGTCGCTTCGAAAGTGCCGAGTTGGCCTCTTGTAAGGTCTGCACCTCGGCCTCCAACAAAGAGACCCGATAGGACAACGCTTGCATTCCTTTCCAATGCTGGTCGACAGCGGCTAAAATTGAAGTCGGAGAGCTTCCCTGGTGTCTGGCAATTCGACCCTTAAAAAGATTCGATTGCGAAAGGGCTTCGTCGGTGGTCTTGGGCGTCTTAGCGACCCAAGGTGTCGGCGGTCCATCACGGGCCCCAGGAGGTGTTGGCGTCCGCAACCTCACATCCAGCTTCGAAAGCACAGCCTGCGGGTCGTCGGGGACAAGTATCTGTCCTTGAAAACCCCCGAGAACGTTTTCCTTGGTAAAGGTCCGGTAAAAGGCGGCCTTAAACGCAAGGAAGAACTCGGGCTTCGCGATGTGCGTGATCCGGGCTCGGATGAAGAGGTCAATTTCGGCGCCGTACATCTTCTTGAGGACGCTGAAACAACCCACGTCCAACGGCTGGGTCAAATGCGAGGAATGAGGAGGCAAGCAAAGGGAATATTGTTGTTCGCCTTGCAATAATAGTCCTCGAATTCGGAGCTGAAGTGGCTCTCATGGCCATCATGAACCAGCATCCGATATACACCCCTCCGGCGGCCTTTGGTATGCTTGTCGAAATGCTGCAACCAATCTAGACCGGTCGCATTGTCCGTCCATCCGTTGGGCGTTGTCCTGACAGCCCAGTCGTTGGGAATCTGGTGTTCCGAGTACCAGCTCGCGAGGTGAAAGCGGCCCTTCACCACCAAAAAAGGGGGTACCACAAAACCGTCGCCAGCGACAGCGCAAATCGCGGTCGCCCATTCTCGATTGCCCGTCTGAACAGCCTTTGGCTTTCCGACCCGATCGGAACGCGTAACGACCATACCGGGTCGAATCATGCCCATCATGAAGCCCGTCTCGTCGAAGTTGTAGAAGTCGGTGTCCGTGATGCCGTATTTCGCCCGCATGTTAGCAACCATTCGGAACCACGGCTCGATAATTGCAGGATCTTCGCAGAGGGCTCTCTGATAGTCGTGGACGCGATTAAACCGCGTCTTTAGCTCTGGACGTCGTGCAACAAAGCGCGCCGGCCAGTTCTTGCCGACAGACGGCGCCCCGCGTTTCCGAAGCAGAAGATTGGCCATATCTCCAACGTCAGCTCTCCGGGGCGAAAACCCTCTTGAATCCCGATCAAGTATGTATTGGACAATGACCTCCTTTTCTGTCGCTGTCAAATTTAGACGGGCGTTGCGGCAATCGGCCTTCGCAGTGTGGCCCTTCATTCGGAGGATGATCGTGGACTTGGGGATGTTGTAGATTTGCGCGGCACGTCGGATACTTAAACGCGGTGTCGATCGAATCGCATTGATGGCGAGAATGACTCGATACTTTGGCAGGCTATCGGACATTGTTGTGGTGGAGAAAACGCGTCTTGAAGTTGGGTGGTGGTGGTGGTGGGGAAAGTGGACAGGTCGTTGGTGGTTCACGTTAATGGATTTCATAGTTAGAGAATATAAAGTACAGGGAATCTATAAGACGCGGTATAAATCCCCGTATTTTATTGCAAGATGGACCGTTCAATTCCCCTTGTCATTAAAGTTACAACTCGAGGCTTACGGTGCTGTCGGGCTAGGCCCTGCGACAGCCTCGGCAACCCTCGGCCAGCATGAGGGCCCCGGAGTGTGCCTCGATTGAAGCTATTCCCAAAAGGTCACGGACCACACGCTGGAAGCACGTGGAATCTTCCACCACACTCTCCTCTCTCTGATTGCGATTATATTTCCGGGCTAGTCCCGCAGGGGCTAGGCCGTCCAAGCTATTCGTTTTATTTACAGGAAGGTCGTTAACCCCTCTTCGCACTCTTTTCCTGCTGGTCTTTCGTCCTGGCCTTAAGTGGGAGGGCGCGGAACGCGCTCGACTATGTAATGTTTGGACAGTATGGAGAGAGCATGGCGGCGGGCATGGCGGCGGGCGCCCCGGTGGGGTTGTGACGTTTTCCCTTTCCTTTGCTTCCTTTCCCTAGCGTCAGCGGTATTAGGTTAGCCTAACGAGCGGCGACCTTACAGGTCGCCCCTCGAATAAACAAACTTCACCTGCTGGTCTTTCACCGTCGAAATCGCCTAGTTTCAGCTGACGCAAGGAGACTTTTCCACCACTAGAAACCCCTAAAGATGCCACCAGTAAAAACCCCCGGAGGGGAAAAGGTAGGCTCGGTCGCTTTTGGTGCCCAACCTAAGTTGGGCCTCCCTCCGACCGCCCCGCGTCGCAGCCTAGGAAAACCCAGGCGAACACCAAGGCGAAAGGGGGAGATGTCGCGCTCGTTTGTATCGGACGAGGAGAGGATATTGAGGAGGGAGGGGGAGAGGAGGCTCGCGAGGCCGGAGGGCGAGCTTAAGGTCGAGCCCTTTCCGCGTGGGCGGCTTGCGATCGGGGTTCGCCCAGGGACCCGAAAGAAGGAGGAGCCTTTGACGGCCGTCGAAGGCGGGAGACGACGGCGGTCCAGCGATAAAGGCGACGCTGGCTGAGCGAGGGACGGCGAGAATACAAACGAGGCTTTCCCAGAGCGTCGAAGGGAGGCTCTCCATCCCACAGAAGTGGTGATGTCCGAGTTGGTGTTTCGGGACCTTGTAGTTCTAGGCTCTGATTGGCCGGAGCTTCTCAGAAAAAAGAATACAAGGAAGAGCCTCGAACAGAGAGGCACGTCTTGTATTTTGAGATCCCGCGCCTGCGAGCATCTCTCGCATTCTTTTCCTTCCTCTTCAGTTCTGCGTACACGTAGAGTCGCCCCAGCTAGTTGCAATAATACTACCTTGGACCGTTACAAAGGCAATCTCTACTAATATTTTTCTGCTGGTCAATCCGAGTACTCCTCGATCGAGTCATCTGAGTCTGGGATCTCGTTATCCGAGTTCTATGGTAGAGCCATAACAATGCAGTCGAGGATTTCCTCGAGTGGTGAGCCAGGCGGGCCTCCGGGGGACGATGGGGGCGGGCCTGCAGGTGGCCGATGGATGGTGACGAGGGCGAGCCGAAGGATGCCGGGGATGCCGGATGTGTGTGGGGAGGAGGGCAGACGTGTGGCCCAGTCGGCGGGCAGCGGAACAGGAGGTGGGGGAATGACGAGCGGGTCAACCTCGTCATCGTCGTCTTCGATTGGTCTGGTGGGAGTAGGAGGGGGGGCGCCGAGGGACTGGAGAGAGGCCCAGGAGGGGACAATGGGAGCCAATAGAGGGCCCGCGTGGGGGAGAGTGGGGGCGGATCGTCCGGGAGGCGCGTTAAGGCGAGGAGCCACTCGGATCAGGGGCTGGTGGACAAACATAATGAACCGGCGAGGATCCAGAGGAGGCAGGGGGACTGTCGTCCGGCGAGGGGTCTGGGGGCGATGGCGAGACGCGGGGCAGGAATGTTGCCGTCGTCGTTGTCGTCGGACATTACAGCGAGGCGGCGGGCGCGCGCCTGCTGACGGGAGGAGACCTCGTATCGTACGCGGGGAGGGGTCGTCTGAGTCCGAGTCCCGGGAGGAACTCATCTGGACATCGTAGAGTCTTGTCTGGGCTGGTGGGCGGGGCGACAGCTGTGACTGTGGCCGGGGCGGCAGCTGGGGCCAAGGCCGGGGTAGAAGCCGGAGCGGCGGTTGGAGCGGCGGGCAGGGCCGGCACCGAGCCAGGACGCCTTCTAGGCTTTTGTACAGCACCGGGAAACTAGACATAATAAAATGCAGACAGTCAGCCATCTTGAGCCTATCCTTTGGGGGCAACGACCAGCATGTGACGACGTACGGTACTTTGTGAAATGCAGACCGGCGGAGGTGGACTCGAAATGACCCAATACTGGAGAACAGCTTGCCGAACCTTTCACACGTGCGAACCCGACATGTACTTGCAGGAAGTTCATCCCAATCAAGCCGGGCATCTGGGAGATGGCGGTATTCTCTCTCTTCACGGTATCGTATGGAATTCAGCCTTGCTTGGTGAGTGATCGCCATGCTGATTTGTCGGAATGCAGCCGGGGACGGGTCTTGAAGATAAATAAAGTCAGCAACTAAAGAGAGTTGGTGAAAGGCGATGTGGCATACCGCTCCGGTCAATGCCTTGCGGCATCTCGGCAAGCAGACGAGGACGCTCTGCAGGCTTTTGGGAGGGAAGAGCGTCGCGTCGAGGCCCTCAGAAATATAGTCCCAGTCGCCGTAAATCTCGCCCCCCGAAGGAACTGGTACCAGTTCGGGCCAGTCGAGGCAGACATCGATAGGAGGAGGGCGGGGCCCCAGTAAAAATGGGACATTGTGGCAATTGCGTGTGGCCGGTGCGACGACGACCAGGCCAACAGTCCTTGAGGATATGTCACAGAGTGAAGAAGAATGGCCTGGGAGGGGAATTTGGTCGTGGCGGCAGCGAAAATTCTCCCCTTGCACATGGCAGACATCGCAAAAGGGCAACTACTGCCATCGTTTCTGCCTTCCAACCATTTTCGAGCCGGCATCCAACGACAAGAAGAATTGGCGGGTCCGTCTTGAAGAATTGATGTGACGCGCCTCTTGAAATTCTTGCACTCTGTATTTTCCAACTATTATTACTTTACACGACGCTGTCTCCTCAACTACATGACCTCCCCCCCTCACTGCAACGGCTTGGCATCGTTGTACGACTTTGTCAGGAGCTCGGTGATGCTGACGACGCTGAGCGAGATGGGCCGGTGCACGGCGCGCGAGTACCGAGCGGCGCCCAGGATCACAAGCTGGTCAGGCCTGTTTTTGGGGACGAGTAAAGCGCGGCTGTAGGCATTCATCTGGGGCGTTTCTTTGGCCAGCCACCTGTCCGGCATGCCTCCGTAGCTATTGATGAAGACGTCCGAGTGGTCGTTGTCGCTGACGATGATGGTGCCGTTGACGCCGCCGATGGGGCTCCAGACAACGTACGGGCTCGACCCGGGCTGGCGGCCCTTGATGACGATGGGATAGCCGCGGTCATTGTCAAACTCGAACGGCGAGTTGGCGAGGCGGTAGTAGACGGGGAACTCCTGGTTGCCCCACTGGTCACCGCCGGGGGCGCCGAGGTCGGGCGTGCCTAGTAGCGACAACAAAGTTAGTAAGTAGTACTTTGAGAACCCAGAATAGAGTGAATTGAGACCTGGAAATTCATAAATCAAAATCCATTTGCGCATGGGAGGGATGTGAGCGATGACGGTCATGCCGGGACGGTCCGTGTAGGTCTTGTAGGCAACGTCGTTGACGACCGGGCCCCAGGTCTTGAGGTCTGTCGACTTTTGGTGGGCCAACTTCTGGGCGTGCTTGGGATCGCGCTGGTCCGAGTAAAATACGCCAATGGTGCCGTTGTACGGCCTGGAACCCCAGTATTAGCTGGAGAACAGCGGCATATTGTGGGGATGGCTCACAGGATGTAGGGCTCCCAGATACAGGCGTTACCGTTCTCGGTGCTTGGGCCGCTACCGCGGGCGACGTTGCTCACAAACTTCCACGTGTAGCCCTTGTCGGTGCTGGCGTATACGTCAATGTTGGTGCTTCCGTTGGCCCCTCCGCTCCAGCTGTTTCCGCTGGCCAGCACGGTGCCGGCGGGGAACTCGCCGACGGCCCACGGCAGCTCAGCCAGGGCGGGCTGGGCGCTCATGCCCAGCCCGTTGACCTGGTCCGTCATGTTGGAGATCCACTTCCACGAGGCGCCGCCGTCGCTCGAGCTGAAGATGGGGAAGACGGGCGGGTTGCTGTTGAGGCCGGCCGTGGCGAGGATGGTGCCGTCCTCGAGCTCGGTGATGCGCGGGTACATGATGGTCGAGTTGATCTCGGGCATCCAGATGATGTTCTCGCCAAAGGTGCCAAACGGCTCCGGCTTGGGGGCGGCGGCCTGGGCGCTGGCAAGGCCAACCGCCGCGGCGAGGTAGACCGTCAGGGCGTGGGAGAACATGGCGCCGGGTAGTGCTTGCTCGAGGGAGGTGATCAGTCGATGGCAACCAGGAAGGGGGATTGTGACCTCGGTGGGATTTTAAGTCTGAGCCACGGTTGAATTGGGTGCTGCAGGCAATCAAGTGAACCCGGGACCCGGGATTTAGGGTGCGAAGATCTCGGGTTCTTAATATGGTAGCAATCAACAACATCGGCCGATTCGATGTGCCTGAATGTTTACTACCGGACCATTAGCGCGCCAATGAGTGTTTGCCGTGCCCGATGCCCAGAGGGATTCAACCGAACCCCCCATTCTCCATCCTTCAGTGCCTATCACCGTCGATGAGAAAAGGGAAAATCCTGGATGGCGCCTGTCTAGCCTCAAGATGGGTAAAAGGGATGGTCGGGTTCATCGGTCCGGGCCGGTCGCTGCATCTCCCCAAGGCACGGTTTGTGATGGGCCGGAAATAAGCCCCAGGATCGAGAGACTTGCGCGCCGCCGGGCGTCACCCGCTCCAGTGGTTCATGATGCTACCCCTCTCGGCTCCTCTGATGTCATTCCCCCACCGGCATTGAAAAAGCGTGGATTTCATCAAGCTCACGCTGGCATCGGAGAGCGGCATGTGTTTGCAGTCTTGACTTCGTGGATTGCTATGGTGGCCCAGCTGGGGACAATGTCTACCTACCATTCGTGGCCAATAAGCAACCCTCTCCCCCTCTTGGATACCATCCTCCCCCCCCTCCCCACCTCAGGGTTGCATTGCGGGTTCCCTTGACAAACTCAATCGTCAAGGCACACACTGTTGGGGCCCCACGGATCCTCCTTCGGACCCATGGCGGGCTTGTCGCTATCGATGGCGTGGTTGCAGTTCGCATAAGCAACGGCGACGTTGAAGTCCTGGTCGCTCCAGAGTCTGCCCGAGAGTCCCTTGGAGTTGTGGTAGTCCTTGGTGTAGCACTTGGTGCCGATGGTGGTTGTGAAGTCGTGGAAGATGGTGCAGTTCATCTTGAGCTCGGCGGCGCTGTCGTTGCAGATCTAGGGCGAAAGATGGGTCAGCAGACTTCCTAGGTGCCTGCGAGGGACTGGGAGGGGCCTACGTAGATGCCACTGGTGTTCTTGCAGGCGTGGCGACGGCACGTCTTGGCCGGCGTGGTGCACATGTCATCTTTGTGGACGCCCCAAGCACTTTGGAGATCCATGAAGTCGTGCTTGTCGGCCGTGCTGAAGATTCCGCAGTTCAGTGCTGTTGAATATGGGTTAGCAGTGAGACGTCGACTCCATTCCAGGTTGGGAAGCTCACCCTTTTGGTTCAGAGTCGCGGCTGCGGCACGAGGCTCGTGGATAGCGACCACGGCGGGCGAGGCCATGGCCGACAAGGCCAGCAAGAGGGTCGTCAGGACGTGGATGAGGGGAGCCATGATGAGCGTGTGCGTGGTTCGTTGTCTTGGGGGTGGAGGTGGGAAATTGCGCGGTTGTGGAGGAGAAGACCAAGAGTGGGAGGGAGGTGGTGATAGGTTTTTTATCCTCCCAGGCGAACAAGAAAAGCGCGATTCTTCTGGCAAGGCAAACAGGTGAATTTCCTCGTCGGGTGGAGACCTACCTCTGTGATTGAGATGAAACTGTCCAGGTTGTGGAGCACAGTCCGCGAATTGTGGCGTCGTGCGACTTGAACAGCTTGTCGTCGTGACGAACGGGCAATGGGTGCAGGACCGTTCGAGATGGAAAAGGGCGGGGGGTGCAAGTAGACAAACTCCCCCATCGGCTCTGGATGCAGGGCCATGTTTGCACAGAGGCGGCAGTATTCATGGTTCCTTCGCATCTCATCGGATCACTCCGATACCTCCATGTGTTTGCCATACACAAACAAGGTCGTCACAGGGACGAAACTGCCAACACGGCACTCCTAGTCCACCCAGACCGACACAGCCAGGTCAAATCCACCCAGAGGTCACAGAGAAGATGAGCCTTAACCCAAGACTGAAATCAGGTGATAACTCCCAGCATCCGGCTCTGAGAAAGTACCTTCCAAAACACTGTTCCATCCCATCACTCAGCCGCCCGCAGCCCCCGAAGCCACAGCCCCGCGCGGATCGTGGCCCCATTGCCCACATCCAGGCCCTTTTGCAGCGCCAGCCCCGGCGCGGCGAGGACCTCGTCCAGCGACACCTCGGCCGCCCCCACCTCGGTCTCGCCGTCCATCAGGACAATCCGCACTGGCGGGCCCGGCACCATGCCAGCCGTGACGGGCACCTTGAAAGCCTGATCGTACGCGGGATTCTCGATATCCGTCCCGGGTGCGTCCGTCTTGATCATGGTGCGGAACGTCTTGTCGCCCCACGTCACCTTGACGCTCGGCTTGAGCTCCTCGCGCTTGCCCTGGATTTCGAGCACCGATGCAATAATCACGCTCAGCAACCCCACGGTGCCGGCCCCGGACGCATCCGAGAGGCTGGCGGCGTCGGCGACAAAGGTCAAGTACCGGGCCGACACTGTCAGCTTCCCGGTCGTCTCCTCTTCGTTGTGGAAAAGCGTGAGCTCCTGCTTGCCACCATGGCGAAGGAGCTCTCGAACCGTGGTGGTGGCGGCGCCAATGTCGTCGTCCGACGCCGTGTCGGAATCCTTGACATCGACCTCGATGCCCTGGTCGAGGCTCGCCACGAGAAAGTCGCGCTCCTGGTTCCACTCGGGGTGGCGGTTGTTCTTGACCGTCTTGGTGCGCCACACCTCCTCGGCCGACACATTGACGAGAACGTAGCAGTCGGGCACGTCGTGCACGAGCTTCTTGAGAAAGTTCTTTGACTTTTTCTCCTCGCCAAAGTTGGCACCCGACTCGACCGCCAGCCGCAGGACGCCGAGGGGGTGCTGGTACGTCTTGAAGTAGTCGTTGGCTGCGTCGAGCTTGACGAGGAACCGGTTGGGCAGGACGGCCATGGACGAGATGACGCCCAGGATGCAGCTGCGGATGGCGCGGTCAATGGCACCCAGGCCGGCGATGCTGGCGGCGTCGGTAAACGTGAGCTTGATGTAGGGCTTGTTGATAAAGGAAATTTGCAGGGCGCCGACCTGCTGCATGTTGGTAGCCATTCTCTCAGGGGGTCTTGGAGGCAGTGGGCGTAGACTTACCAAGGGAAACACGTCGGTGACCGGGCACAGCAACACCGAGAGACGGCCCCTGAGTTTGACATGCTCAACACCCTATTGCTTGTCAGCCATCCTTTCTGTCGAGTTGACATGCCACGAGTCATACAATCTTGGGCACCATCTTTCCGTCCAGCTCAATGTCACACTCCCCGTCCCAATCCACGTCCATGTCTAGCGCAATACCACCATTCTCGGTCGTGTGAACGTCAATGTTCTCGAAATGCATGGGGACGTCCCCCAAAGAAATCTTTTCGTAGTACAGGGTGTTGAGAGGGGCCGGGAGCATGGTAGGGAACATGGCCTCGGTGATCTGCTTGATGCTCCGGGCCGTGGCCACGGCCATATTGGGCCACAGTTGCCGGACGAGGTCATTGAGGAATCCTGCGTCATGGTCAGCGTGAGGGCTACCGGTGGGCGTGGGGGCATAGCGGGGTTACCTTTGGACGCGGTGGCGTCCTCGAGAGTCAGGGAGTTGAGAAGGGTAGCCATGTTGCTAAAGGTGTATCGGGTGCTCGATTAGGAAAGTTGTTGATGTTGCGAGACAAGTCGTCGCGACAGAGATGGGTATCGAGAGGAGTGCAAAGACTGGCAACAATTCTCAAAAGGCACCTGCCATAGAGCAGGGGTGAGCTATTAAGAGGGAAGCTTCCAGGTGGGCTCCCGAAACCATACAAGCTGAAGGCAGCGGGGAAGTTGGGCCTGGTGTTCCCACCCCCTCCGGCTCCTCGCCTATCGCAGCCAGTGATGTCAGTCGACGGGTGATGTCATGCTCTTGGCGCTGCACGAGGGCCTGACAGGCAGAAAACCGACGCATGTTCCAGTTTTTTTGGGAGGGGACGAGAGTTTCGTCACTGTGAAACCTGCTTGTCATGGAGTCGAGAGATCAGGGTTCAACCTGGCCCTTCACAGGTGTGGTAAAACAAGACGGATTTGGGCGCTGCAGGGCAATTTGGCAGCCAAAATAGTGATTTCTGGAAGTACTGTGTACCTGACGGAATGGTCTCAATTGATCTCCATCCTTGTACGGGCAAAAGAGCGAGGGTGGGATGAGGGATGCGATGAGGTGGGTGTGAGCTCTTATTGACTTTGTTCAGGGGCTCGCTGGCCCAGCAACCATCCTTTCAACAGAACAGACACATGGAGCCTCAATTCAGAAGGCCAGCTCGGTTCAGTATCTCCCTTGTGGCCTCTGCACCGGTGGTCAGTCACAGGTCGCCAGTCCCTCAAGCCTTGTAAACTCTGACCTTGTAGTCGTCGAGCCAACGATCCTCAATGATTTCCAACTGGACCTGTTGCGTCTTCTTCATAAACGCATCCTCTTCCGTGTTGTGGTAATCCTCCCGGTCCACATCCATGAATCCCTCCTTGGCCGTGGCCCGGGGCACAATCATGAGGGAGTGGCCATTGACAGTCTTGTCGCACGAAATCCTCATCATGCAGGCAGCGCAGTCGACGGGCTCGCCAAACTGGATCCCCCGGTCCTCGAGCCACTTTTCGTACTCGGCCGTCCGGATGGCCGACTTGATCCAGCAGGGGGCCACGTAGTTGATGCGGATGCTCTGCTCCCAGCTGTTGCGCCGCACGGTGCGCATGAAGCCGCGCAGGGCGTACTTCGTGGCCGTGTACTCCCAGTTGCCCTGAGCTTGCATGTCAGCCATCTACTACGAGCAAGAGAGTTTTGGGGGCGGGGATTCACCGGAGAGTCGATCCAGGCCACCATGCTTCCGGTGATGATGAAGCATCGGTCCCGCTCGGGGATGTCTGGCTGTTTCCTGAAATAGTGGACGGCGAGCCTCCACGTGTAAAAGGTGCCGTCGACATTTACGCGGACAATGTTGAGATCGGGCTTGGTGGGCTCCTGATTTGGGTCTGCGAGTACTGTCAGGGAATTCGGCGTAAAATCAGAGCATGGGGAGGGACTCACCGTCGAGATTCCACAGGGAGTCTCCAGAGCTGCGGCTGATGCCGGCATTTGCAATGACGATGTCGACGCTGTTGTGAGGACTCTTGGTTTTGGCCGTGTCAAACATGGCTTTTTGCTGCTCCCAGTCGCGGATGTCGACCTTGACAAAGACACACACATCCCGGCCGTGGGCCTTGTTGAGCTCATCCTGTATCTGGAACCCCCGGTCGTTCATGTCGCCAAAGGTGACAAAGGCACCAGCGGCCACATATTGGCGCACACACTCCTCGCCGATGCCGTTGGCGCCGCCCGTGATGATGACGGACTGGTCGCGGCACATGGTCCGGTCCGGGACGGCGGTGTGGTCGACCGGGCCGGTGTACTCGTAGCGGGGCAGAGGCATGGTGGGGGACTAGATATTGGACCAAACTTGTACACAGAGTGGTAAAACCAGAAAGGGAAGCAGGTGGTGTGTCTTTGGGGGGGAGGGGGTGCGGGAGGCTGCCAAGAGATGTCAATGTCCCTCTCTTATGTTTGGGTCCGGGGAAATGAATATGGAGAGCATGGGGACGGGATAGGCAAAGATAAGCCCACTTTGGATTTGCATCTTGGTGTTTTTGTTTCGATATCTGGATTGGCAATGCCGAGTGCCGACTCGGACTGCCTGACATGGAGGCTCACAGGAAAACAAGACCCCCTCTTCACCACAGCCACTGGTTGCGGGGAATGAGGTGCGGGGTCGCACTGAGGTGGATGCGGGGTGCCAGAACTCCAACAGACCCCAATACGGGGCAACTGTGGAGAGACTGTTTATCGCTATCGGCAATCTCTTTTGGGATTACCGTCTCCACACTTGGCGTTTGCTTGACAAGCGGGACTGGGATGGAATTCGGGCCTCACCAACCCGGGCTGCCACGACATGCCCGCCGCCAGGCCTTTGCCATGAGCCGGGCAAAAAAGACGGAGATCTCAATTCAATCCCAGAGACGAAAACTGTCATTGGGAATTGGAAAAGGCCCACAGTTCCTTTCGTGCCCTGCCGTACTCTGTGGCAACGCAACGCGCCAGGCCGACCCCCTCGTCTCTTCGTCTCCTTCGCCTGAAACTGGCGCCATACCTCTGGTTTCTTCTCGGACCATGATTGAGTGACGAGGAGTTCAATGTCGCCCATCTTGGTATATGAACAAGAGTCTTCCAACTCTTTCCAGTTGTGGTCACTACTCCTCATTCCCAACCCTCCTCCACAATGACGGCCTTTGAAGACTCGCAAGCCCCCCCATCTCCTCCTGCGATGGGCGGCATTCTCAGCAGAACTCCAGTCCCCAGCGTGTCCACACCCACATCAACCTCTCCCACCATGAGGCAAGAGGCGACAGAGCTCCCCGAGGTGCCCCTTGGCACCAACATCCTGCCAAAAACAGCGGCCGCCTCGGACGAGACCAACCCCTACACCCTGAGCCCCGACTATGCCTACACGCCGCGCAAGATCAAGGTCATTACCATTGGCGCCGGCTTCTCGGGCCTGCTCATGGCCCACAAGTTCCAGCACCGCTTCCCCGACATGCGCGACATCGTCGAGCACAAGATCTTTGAGGCCCTCCACGACGTCGGCGGCACCTGGCTGCTCAACACCTATCCCGGCGTCCAGTGTGATGTTCCGGCCCACATCTATGTGAGTTCCCCTCCATGGCAAGCCCACGGCGAGCGTTTGCTGACACGCCTCCCCCCCCCGCAGTCCTTCCCCTTTGACCCCAATCCGGACTGGGAACGCTTCTACGCTTCCGGCACCGATATCCTCGCCTACTTCAAGGCCACGGTCAAGAAGTGGAACCTCGACCGCGACCTCCATCTCAACACGCGTGTTGTCGCCGCCGTCTGGCTCGAGGACTCGGGTCAGTGGCGAGTCACCGTCGAGCACGCCGGCGAGCGCCGCGACGAGTACTGCCACGTGCTCATCTCCGGCCAGGGCGTCCTGGTCCACGAGAACTGGCCGAGCATCCCCGGGCTGCGCGACAAGTTCAAGGGCCACAACACACACTCGGCGCGCTGGGACCACAACTTCGACTACAGCGGCAAGCGCATCGCCGTCATCGGAAACGGATCGTCGGGCATCCAGATCGTGCCGCAGATGCAGAAGCTGCCCGACACCGACGTGCGCAACTTCATCCGAGGGCCAGCCTGGGTGTATTATCGCGCCCCAGCCTCACGCCACCTCGGCCGCGCTGTCGACGACCCCAACCCAGAGTACACCCCCGAGGAGAGGAAGCGGTTTTGCGACCCCGAGCAGCACCTCGCCCATCGCAAGGGCATTATTGCTAGGAGCAACAAGTCCTTCTACCTCTTCATCAAGGGCGACAACAACAAGGAAGGTTCTCGTGTTGCGGCGGCACAGATGCGGGAGAAGCTCCAGCACGACCCGGCCCTGTGCGAGGCCCTCATCCCCAAGTGGGAGCTCGGCTGCCGCCGCATCACGCCCGGCCCGGGATACCTCGAGAGCTTCCTGCAACCCAACTGCTCCTTGACCAACAGCGCCATCACGAGCGTGTCCGAGAACGCGGTGCACACGGCCGACGGCCAGACGTACGAGTGCGACGTCATTGTCTGCGCCACGGGCTTTGACGTGTCGCACCGCCCGCGCTACCCCATCGTCGGCCGCGACCAGTCCACCGACCTTGCGACCGAGTGGGCCGACGACCCAACCTCGTACCTCTCCGTTTCCGTCCCCGGCTACCCCAACTACTTTATGATGATGGGGCCCAACTGCCTCGGCGGCCACGGGTCGCTGGTCGAGTCGCTCAACTGGACGGGCGACTACTTTGTCAAGTGGATCCGCAAAATGGCCACCGAGGACATCAAGTGCGTCGCCCCCAAGCCGGACGTCACCAAGGCTTTTCTGCGCACCGGCGATGAGGTCCACAAGACTCTCGTATGGTCAGGCGCGTGCTCGAGCTGGTATAAACGAGGCACGGTGGACGGCCGCGTCACGGCCCTGTTTGGCGGCAGCGCCCACCTGTTTCAGCGCATCATGTCGGACCTCCGCCCCGAGGACTTTGACATCACGTACCGCACCGCCAACCCCTTTCGTTTCATGGGCAACGGCTTTACCGCGTTTGAGATGGACGAGAAGAGCGATCTGGCCTGGTATGTGGAAAAGGCCGAGATTCTGACCGAGTAGAGATTCGGCGGAGATCCTGGCCGACAAGAGGTCAGGTGGTGGACAAGGCCAAGGGTGGCTCAGAGCAGAGTAAGGCAGAGAGCAGGGCAGGTCAGAAGCAGGGCAGGGCAGGAGCAGGGCAGGAGCAGAGCATAGATACCAATTGACCACATGGAACCAGTACATCATCAACGGGCTCTCGTACCAGGCCAACTACGTCTCCGGCCTCCGCATCATCGATGTCCGTCCGCTCTCTCAAGGCGGATCCCACCGGTCGGGGCATTCGCGAGGTCGGCTTCTTTAACTGCTACCCAGAGGAGGGTTGACTTTAAGGGCACATGGAGCGTTTATCCCTACTTCAAGTCTGGCCACCTTCTCCTCAACATCATCGAGCGCGGCGTTTTTGTCCTCAAGTACAGTCCTTGAGGTTCCACAGGGTCACGCCGGTGCGGCACTTTCCTTTGGCATCCTCGGCAGAACGAGAACAACTTGGACAACCCCTTGAATGATGGGAATCCTGCACATAGCAAGAAAATATATGCCAGGTCACAGGTGACAGATCAACTTTCTATATCTCAACCTTAACCCTTAATCCCTGTACTGCTGTTCCCAAACCTTGACATTGCTCTCTCGGAGCCGCCACAGTCTTCCTGGTCGTCTTGCAACTTGCATCTAGACAAATATGTATTTGAAGTCCTCGGTCATATATTTCCTTTCAATCGATAGGTACCTACCCATTGTCCTACTGACACGCAGCGGTGACGAGAGCGTGGCATGGGCACGTGTCTGGAAAAGACCTTCAATTGCTTTGGTACCTAGTAGCTGACATCTGATTCGGAAACAATTTTTGCTTTGCTTAGGTAGGTATCTACCAGGTTTAATCGAGCTCTTTGTGTGGGCATTGGTTCAGGAGGAACACATGGCATTTTCAGCGGTCTTCAGTATTGTTTGAGGAAACGTAGGTACTGTGACATCAAGCGTGCCTCTTCCACCGGCCTGGACTGGTCGCCACTCGTCTCCACGGAATGGGAGCGATTGAGCAGGCGCAAGATATCATTGGAGCGCTAGATATTGTACCGATCCCAAAAGATGAGGCAATATATGGACTGGCATACCCCCGTGGGGAAGCAGGCCAGGACGCTGCCTAAGCATGGATGAGCTACATTATGTCGACATTAATATGGGAGCTTGCTGTTCCTGGAACATGCACGTACGCCCTGCATGTCGATCGTGGCCCTGAATGGGAGGGTGTTCATGCAGCGAGCGGATCGGTCAAGACCAACTTGAAGGGGGGGGGGAATTGGGCTCGAGACTGGATCAGCCGACCTCGATCCAGCGGCCAACACTCCCGCATAGCGAGACTCGCCCATCCGATGGGAGAGACCTTGGGGAGAGGAACGCACACAAGGTGGTGGGATCTTGCTTGGCAATATATCGCGGTCGGGGATCTTATAGGGGAGCTACGGAGTGAGTCGTTGCTCGCTGGTTGCCGGACTGACTGCCATGGGCCGTCCCCAGGACAGGCAACTCGGCAAGCGTTCCGAACCTGGGCGCTTCAAGGCCGCTGTAAACAAGAAACGAGCAATATCATGGCTGCTACCACGCCCCCCGCAGCGCGTCGAGGCAATACAACGGCAATTAAGGTTCAGGCAATGAGGGGGTTGACTGGTCGGTTGGAGTAATGTGAAATCCGAGGTCACCACCCTGAGAATCACCTACCCCAATCTTCACCACTATACCGACGCACCCCGGACGCGCCAGCTCCGGCCCGGTTGGTGTCGTGTGACGTAGGGGCCCGAGGCCATGAAGAAAACGATGCCAGACTGCGGTGCGACAGCTAGGAAATTGCATTTCCCCGTCTTTGAACGGGGTGCAGGAAGATGCATCCGGGGATATGCGGTGTTCCTGTCGATCCGATGAGCAAATACATGTATGTCATTTTCGTTCTCCGCTGGTGTATCACGGGAAGCGCCTGTTGACAATGCGAATCCGACACGACCCGCAAACTCCCTTTTGTTCCCCATGAATCCAAGCGCCAGCGGCATTGTTTTACGATGCTACCTTTCCCCATGGAGCGTAGATCACGGAAGTGTTCCGGCGTCTAAATGGCCCTGGGCATATTGTCGAGACGGAGTCTCGCGGTAGAGCAGCTCGCCAGCTGTCGCGCATGGAGCACTGACAGAGGGAAGGGACGGGAGTCAAGGCCTGAAGCGAGCCACCCAGGGAGGCAGTCGCCTGGTCCTGGTGGAATCCGCCTCTTGTCAGGACCGGATCGGAGGCGGGAGGTCCGTGAGGGACAATTTGTCGGGATAAATTCAACGGCCCTTCTGATCGTTTCCCCCAGCACGGCTTCAGTCGACAGCGGGTGTGTCCTCGTTCTTGGGAGCCGACGATATGCTCCAATCAGGAGACGAGCACGGCAATATCCGCCCCCTGGCGAGGAACCTCGAGGAGACGTCCGTGGTTCTGCCAAGGCCTGCCACTGGCAGCCAAGACCGGCCAAGACCGTCAGCACTACCTCATCGGCCTTGGACGCACTACAACTGCCGGTAAACCACCCTCCTCTTTGCACCGCACCGGCCAATGGGGTCACGCCCTGGCGGCCTGGACATCTCGGGGAGGGGCCGACTTGATATTGCGGGATTGATTGTCTTCGCCGTTGTCCACGCCGCCGGAAATTCCAGCTCTGGTAGGCCATGGAGCGTTGGGCTCGCTGCTGGCATGGCGGGAACTCATGGCCCGGACATTGAAGGTTGCGGGGACGTGCCTCCGCATCAAACGATCCCCGGCCCGGGCGAGCGACCTCCCACCGCTGCGGTGGCCAGGCGAGGATCCATGTACCGCCCATCCCCGACATCCTCCTTTTGGCCAGTAAGCCAAGGCACCAGATATTGCTCGCAGCGACTGTTTCTTGTGCCTTTTAGGTACACGGGCACATATGGACTCCCCTGCTCATCCAAGACAGATGGAATGGTTGACTTTAGAGTACGGGGCCGTGTAAGGAGAAGAAGCCGCTATCAATTTTTAGCAGATAACGGATTTTGTACCTTGGGCCGTCCAGACCAGCAGCGTTGACCGACAGTATCGTCCGACCTGGATGACGCCGGGCCGGCTGCCAGTGCCCATGCCATTCGTTTCGTTGATCATGGTGACGCTCTCCCGGGCTCGGCTGTCCGGCGTCCACATTCCTCGCCGTCAAACCCCCCACCCCCTAGGCCTCGTAAATCACCCCCCCTCCTCCTCAATCTCGTGGTGAGACCCTCCTTCCCCAGATGCTACCAAGACTGCCGATGCCAAGTCGTCCCCGCAGACGACGTCGCAGCCCGCCCGATTAACCCCATGGCAATCCATTGGCCGGATGGTGCCAGGGGAACATTCGAATTGATGAATCGAAACATCTGGATATGGGACTTCGGCTTCCACTTCCACGGCGGGGAGGAAGCGCCAGGATGGGAGCTGCCCAGATCGGGACGCCCCGCCTGCTGCCAGCGGGCTCGCATCTCGGCTCGTGTGCTTCCTCCCCCCTCCACAACGGCCGGGGCTGGTCTGGTGGTGGAGATGGGCGGGATGGGGGCGATGGCGACAGCGTATAAGAAGAGACGATGGAGGCCGTTCTGGCGTTCTTCAAGACTCCCTTCTCGCCACCCTCGTCCCCACCCCCCCCGCTCCCTTCCCTCACTCGTCTTCGTCGTCCGAGCCGCAGCAGTCTGCCACCCACCGCCACCATGAAGTCGTTCCTCATGGCCGCGCCCCTGCTTGTGGGCCTTGCCTCCGCCCAGGCGGTCGGCACCTCGACAGCTGAGACGCACCCCAAGATCACCTGGAAGAAGTGCACGGGTACGGGCGGCTCCTCTTGCACGACCGTCAACACCGAGGTCGTCATCGACTCCAACTGGCGCTGGCTGCACGACAGCAAGGGCAACAACTGCTACGACGGCAACGAGTGGAAGACGGACGTGTGCAGCACCGCGACCGACTGCGCGTCCAAGTGCCAGATGGAGGGCGCCAACTACGCCGCCACCTACGGTGCCACGACCAGCGGCGACGCCCTGACCCTCAAGTTCGTCACCAAGCACGAGTACGGCACCAACATTGGCTCGCGCTTCTACCTCATGAACGGCTCGAGCAAGTACCAGATGTTCACCCTCATGAACAACGAGTTCACCTTTGACGTCGACCTCTCGACTGTCGAGTGCGGCCTCAACTCGGCCCTCTACTTTGTGGCCATGGACGAGGATGGTGGCATGTCCAAGTACTCGACCAACAAGGCCGGCGCCAAGTACGGCACCGGTGTAAGTGCTCCCTCCCCGCCGCTGTGTGCCCCTAGCGAGCCGGGACTGACCAAGAGAACAGTACTGCGACGCGCAATGCGCCCGTGATCTCAAGTTCGTTGGTGGCAAGGCCAATGTCGAGGGCTGGCGGCCGTCGAGCAACGACCCCAACGCCGGTGTCGGTCCCATGGGCGGCTGCTGCGCCGAGATTGATATCTGGTAGGTTTCCCCCACCTCCTCCCCTCCCAGCAAGGCGGGTAGACCACTAACAGGACACAGGGAGTCCAACGCGTATGCCTACGCCTTCACCCCCCACGCTTGCAAGAACAACAAGTACCACGTCTGCGAGACTGACACTTGCGGCGGCACCTACTCGGAGGACCGCTTCGCCGGTGGCTGCGACGCCAACGGCTGCGACTACAACCCCTACCGCATGGGGAACACCGACTTTTACGGCAAGGGCCTTCAGGTCGACACCAGCAAGAAGTTCACCGTCGTCACGCAGTTCAAGCCCGGCAGACTCACCCAGTTCTTCGTCCAGAACGGCAAGAAGATTTTGGCCCCGGCCCCCACCATCGAGGGCATCTCGGACACTGGTGACATCACCGCCGAGTTCTGCACCAACCAGTTCAAGACTTTCAACGACCGCGACCGCTTCGCCGAGGTCGGCGGCTTTTCACAGCTCGACGCCGCCCTGGGTGTGCCCATGGTGCTCGTCATGTCCATCTGGGACGACGTACGTGCCCCCTTGTCCCCTGGTGTCCTGTTGCAACATGATGCTAACCGTATTGCCAGCACTACTCCAACATGCTCTGGCTCGACTCCACCTACCCCCCGGAGAAGGAGGGCGAGCCCGGTGCTGCCCGTGGTCCTTGCGGACAGGACACCGGCGTTCCCTCAGAAGTTGAAAGTACACACCCGAACAGCAAGGTAATTTGGAGCAACATCCGCTTCGGCCCCGTCGGCTCGACCGTCAACGTCTAGGCGTCCTCGGCCGCTTGTGGTGGTGGTTGAACCCGGCGCCGCGATGCATTATTCATGGGGGCGGCATCTTTGCCCCATTCGCCTGTATTTATTCTGAATCATGCTTGGCGACATGGCCCGGCGCAGAACCTGTAGATAAAGATTGTCTGAAGGAAAATTTCCTTGCCTGAACTCTGTCTTCATTTGTTCCCCTCATGTGTTCTCATTGTGATTTGGATGCAGTGAAAAGGTGTTCCTCCCCTGCAGTAATCAGGGGGGCAAGGGAGGAGGAGGATGACTTGCAGGGCAAGCAAAGAGAAGATGTCAAATGCAACCGATGTCAACTGCCTGTTCTGCCATCTCCGGAGTGGGGGGGCTAAGGAACCGAGGTTTCTTTGTGAAGTCAAAATCGCGATGTCGGTATTTGGTAAGGGAAGCCGCTAGCCGTACCTCACTTCCAATTCAATAACTACTGGTTTGCCCGTTAGCACGAGACAAGTTCGTCCATCCTGGCAAGGCCTTGTTGGCACAATAATAGGCCTCGTGTTTCGATTCCAGGGCCTCCAATTCCGGGTTTGGGGCCTCTTGCTCCAATTTCGGGGCCTTCAACAACCGGTAGATGGCCTTGGCTTGCAACTCAAAAGGCCTCGCTTTAACAGGTGGCCCAGGCTGGAGTGTACGCGGATCGGCCATGTCCAATCGTCAGTGAAATTCCTCCCCGACCGAGCCGTTTCTTGGGAGCTGCCAAAAGGACAATAACTCTCGATCCAAAGAAAAGAGGGCGCCAATGGGGCAAGAGAATGCTATCGTCACGAGCCTCGTCGACGTCATGGCAGAGTGAACTTGCGGGCGGAGGGAGGTCGCGATGGCGACGATGCATAGTCCGTTCATTTCGGGCGGTCCATTCGACTGCGGAAGGTGGCAGGGTGGCACAGGCTGCGCGGTCGCGAGCCGAGGCGCTGAGTGGCCGGGACGGTATCGTGACTAGAGGAGGACGTTGGGAACCGTGGTGCGGCCTTCCGTTCCGGTGCTAGTTCGGTGCTCGGCGGGCCGGGATTCAGTACGCCAGCGTTCCACTGGCTGCCACATGCCGTCGATCTCTGGGGCGGCACTGCAACCTTCCCGTCGCCCTGTGGGGAATTGCAGGTGCCGTCGCACAGCACAAGCAACGGCCGACGGCACGGGGGAGGCGTTCCTCTGCTCGCGACATTGTACAAAATGTCGCGCCTCGTCCGGACCTGCCACGAAGAAAAGGAGGAGAGACACGGAGCGAGTAGTGAGTTCAGCTATCACCAAGCCGTCTCGTGACCCTCCCACTCTGTCATTTCTGCCGCCGCCACCTCGTTCTGTTGTTTACTTTGTCGTCAACGAACCAGCAGCCCCTTTCGGCAACCCCGCCCCAAACCATCAAAAATGCGTGCCATCACTTCGCTGTGTGCTGCGGCACTAATCCTTCCATACCTCGCCGCCGCCTCGGGCGCACCACCACCCCCTCCCCCTCCCCACAAGACGCCCTGCGACAGCAAGCCCCCCAAGCCCACCACCGGTCCTGTCAAGCCCGACCCTCCCAAGCCCACCGGCCCCGTCAAGCCCGACCCCCCCAAGCCCCACGTCGATGTCGACAGCGAGCGCCTGCAAGCTGCCATCACCGAGGTCAGCCTCCGGGCAGGTTCGCAGAAGCTAATGGACTTTGCCACGGCCAACGAGGGCAACCGCGCCTTTGGCAGCAAGGGCCACCAGGCCACCGTCGACTTTCTCTACGACTCCCTGACGGCTCTCGACTACTACGATGTCTACAAGCAGGAATTCATCGCCCCCTTCTCGGCCGGGTCGGTCTCTCTCGAGGTGAGCGGGGTCAAAGTGTCGGACGCCAAAGTCATGACATACTCGCCCTCGGGCAGCGGTGATGCCAGCGTTGTGGCCGTCAACTCGCTCGGGTGCACAGTCGAGGACTTTCCCGCCGACGTCAAGGGCAAGGTCGCGCTTATTTCTCGCGGCGAGTGCGCCTTTGGCGTCAAGGCGACCAATGCCAAGACCAGCGGCGCCGTCGCCGCCATCGTCTACAACAACGTCGACGGATCTCTTAGCGGGACGCTCGGCGAGGCCTCGGACGGCTATGCGCCAGTCGCCGGCATCTCCCTGGAGGCGGGCCAGGCCATCCTCAAGTCGCTCCAGGCCGGCGAGGTCACGGCCAAGTTTGACGTCGCGACAATCCAAGAAGACAGAGTCACGCACAATGTCATCGCCGAAACCAGGATGGGCGATAAGAACAACGTGCTCGTCGTCGGCGGACACACCGACTCGGTCTGGGAAGGGCCCGGCATCAACGACGACGGCTCCGGCATCATCGGCGTGCTCCGCGTCGCCGAGGCCTTGTCCAAGTTCAAGGTCAAGAACGCTGTCCGCTTTGGGTTCTGGTCTGCCGAGGAATTCGGGCTTTTGGGCTCCTATGAGTACATGCGGGTGCTTAATCAGAGCGAGACGCAGCTTAAGAAAATCAGGGGGTACATAAACGTTGACATGATCGCGTCGCCTAACTTCATGTACGGCATCTACGACGGCGACGGCAGCGCCTTCAACCTCACCGGTCCCGCCGGCTCCGACGTGCTCGAGGCCGATTTTGAAAAGTTCTTTGCCAAGAACAAGGTGGCCTCGGTTCCGACCGAGTTCAGCGGACGCTCCGATTACGCCGCCTTCATCGAAAATGGCATCCCCTCGGGCGGTCTCTTTACCGGAGCCGAGGGCGAGAAGACGGAGGAAGAGGCAGCCCTCTTCGGCGGCAAGGCCGGCGAGGCCTACGACGTCAACTACCACGCCAAGCTGGACGACATGAACAACATGGCGTGGGATGCCTTTCTCATGAACACTAAGGCCCTTGCCAACTCTGTGGCTAAGTACGCCCTTAGCTTCGACTCGCTCCCGGCCGTTAATATCAAGCAGAGGCGACAGACTGGTGATCGGGTTCGCTACACCAAGCGGACCACCCATGTCCACAAGCACAGTCACTCTGCCCCGTGCGGACAGGACGGCGAGAGAATCTAGGGGGAAGCAGCAATGAAAGGCGGCTGAAAATGTACATAATCCCATGTAGTAATTCTTGTATTTGAAGCAGACAAGTCCGTCCTAAAGTCATGTCCATCTCGGCAGTCTCCTCCCGATCTTTAACATGGCTGCATAGTTTGATCCCGTGTTGGCCAGATGCTTATCCTGGCAGGCAAGTGTCGCTGTCTAAAAGAGCTTGACAGCTCGCGGACGATGTGCAATCAAGTATCCACATAATCCATTCCACCCACTTGCAGTTCTGAGAACCGAGACGTGGCCCGTCCCGGGATGCTCGGGAGTGCTAGTCTTTGACACTGACAGTCCCGTGAACTTTAGGACAAATATTTCCAGGTCCGTCTTGAAGTAGAGTGGCGGCGAAATCGCCGACCACGCGAGCCTGGGCCGTGTACACCCAAGCGAGCTAGCCGCTCGCCCCGGCTCGAACAGGATATTGTGAACCACATGGTTCAGGGCGGGACTTCGGGAACAGGCCGATTCCCATGAGCCGAGCACCCGGTTAAAGTCTACGTGCTCGCGTCGTCGTGTCTTTGCGGAATACTCAGTAGGCGCACGGAATGTCGGATGAGACTTTGGCGGAGCGAGTTTCTCCATGTTCGCCAAAGACAGGCACCGTTAAGAGTCCCGGTGCAGGGACATTGGTCCTGAGCCGGTCGGACATGGACGTAAGACAGTCCCATCACAGGCATCGCCCTTTCAAAAGCTTGTGTACCTGGGTTCTTTCTGCCGTTTGGGTTGTCTCCACCGCCCAGCTTCCACGAGAATCTCAGCAAGGTCTGCTGGGACGAGTTCGACTACCCGCCCGGACAACTTTCCAATCTGCCTGCTCGCACACTCGTCCAATTCTTCGCGAAACTTGCCAACCTCTCTGCCGCGCAAAAACGAATCCCATTTTCCGACCTTCTTGTCTCCTCAACCACTGCCATGACCCCATCTTCGCGCCCCAACCAGACCTACCTACCTGACAGCAAAGGACGCTCATCTTTGGCACCAGGCGAACCCCCATCCCATCGTCGATCAATGGCTGAAATCCCTTGGACCGGACTCGTTCCTCTCGACCCAGCTGACGGCACATGGCGAGCGCTCCGAATGACGCGCGAGTACATCCAAGAAGTTGACGCTTCAGCTGGCAACTATCATGATGCGTGGCTGGAGAAGGACGTCGATGACGCCACGGCACAGCCAAGCTTGTCAGTTGAACATGGCACACTCATGGCTTGGGCACATCAGGGGAGCTCGCTACTCGACAAGTACACCAGACCTTTGTTGCTTTGCTTCTCCTTCGCGAGTGCCCCTGTGTTTTAACCAAAGCTAAGACGTGTCCATGCAGGCTTCCACCCTAATTTCGTGGCTGTCATGGACCCTCTCAACCCTCCCATCGAAACACTCCTCGATTCTTGCAGACGCGTCGCAAGTCATTTCCCGCCCGCTACACACCTCGCCATCTACATGCGTGTCTACTTATACTTAGACTCGATTCAACCCGAACAACGTCGTCAACAATGCGGCCATCTATACGGAGCGAAGCGTGTAACCTAGACCTCGACAAGTGCAGCATTAGGGGGCTAAGGAGATATCTACCGCGTCAGGACCCAGGATCTCAATCCCTTCCAGAGAAGACGCGCCTTGTAATCCCACATTGACCTCCTGGCTGAAACTTCCGATGAGGACATCACCTACTTCGCCCCCACCAGTGGCTCGACTACTCGACTATCGATGCCTGTCTCAGGGTGTTTGGGGGTTGCTTTTACCCAAATGTGTCAACCATCATGACCTCAAGGCGGAGAAGAACTAGATAATGGGCGGTATCTAAGACCGGTACATCATTCGAACCTACGATGACCTGATGCGCCAGAGTGGAAACCGGGACACAAGAATGGTACTCTGGCATTCCTGGTCGGCAACAACTTCATCCTGTGCGTTATGCGCGCCGACAAGACCGCCACAATTCTCGACTCCATGGGAACGGGAGGGTTACATCTTCAGACTGTCAAAGAGCAACTGGCCCGGAACTGGGCAGAATGGAAAGTCACAGTAGGGACTTGGTCGGTAATCCAAGACAACAAGGATGACTGCGGTATCTACTGCATCGCCAACGCCGCATACAGCATGTCAACTTTTGGAGACTGGCTTGTCGGTCTGCATGTGGGTATGGGAATGGCATCGTCGCCTTTTTCCGCACACCTTGTTGGGCGCATCGAAGAGAAAGTCGAGGCTGCGGTTAAGTGAAGAGAACGGTGCAAAGAGGGGTTTTGAGCTCTGGAATTATCTCGTCCTCCTTGGGAAACGAAAAAGACAGATCGACAAAGAAGAGCTCGTTCAGCTTGTTGGGAACTTTGTCAACACCACCATCCTTGGTCTTGTGCTCTTCAATAGTGTTCCAGTACGAGACTATCATCCTCTTCTTTATTTCAACGTCTTTGGTCTGATTGAGGTGACGGCAGAAGCTAGCGAATGCCTGCCAGAATCGTGGTCAGTAAAGCGTGTTGACAATTGGAGCATTGCTGGTGCTGGAATCTTACCGAAGCAAAGGGTGCCTTCGCAATACAATGCGCCACAGCCATTTGGTAAAGTGACAATAACTATTGTATTGATGTCGGCCTCCTGTTTCCAGGTCCGCGACAGCATGCTTCAGCTCTTGCTCTAAATAGGTACCCGCGGATAAGTCAGTTACCAGGGCTGCATGATCTGGGGATGAGGAGGGGCCTGGGTTGGACTTGCCTTGTATGAAGCGTGGGCACGCTGCTCGATAAGGGCACTCTTTGTCCATGTCCTCTTCCATATTGGGGCTTCGGGAGCTTAGCTGGTAAAGCTGGGTTACAGCCCGTTGATGGAGAGAGGCAGGCTGAACTCGCTTGCCGCCAAATATCGCCGGTCAACGGGGTGGGGGCTTAGTTTCAAATGCTTCGCCTCGTTGTTTTGGCTGAAAAACCTCTGTCGTCGCAAGGCAAGGCAAAGCTTGCGTCCTCGTCTTTTTCGATTCGCGGAAATGGAGAATGGGGAGCCTTAGGTCAGGTAGGTGTGGATGGGGTCATGTATTTGGGTTGGAAAAAAATACTTCCCATACGCGGCGAAGGGGAAGCGCTGAAAACTTGGAGCACCGCTGAATCAACGCTGTTCCACAGGTCGCTGTGATGCTCGCTGCGCTCAACACCACCACTGTCTCCTGCGACTGGGGCGATTCTTCCGCCTTGACCTTCCCAGGTACATACCAAGGTACCTCTGGCAAAGCCCGGATCAGGCCTTGCTCCGCTTCCAAGCTCGCTGGACAAGATTCGACGACCGTGCTCTGCCCGTCTCAGCACTGCAGTCAACGTCTCAATTTTTCGCACCCAAACACCATCACTGCCCGTCACTCCCGGGCCCAGCCAGTTCATCATGGCCGAGAGTCTCTTCGCCAGCACCAAGACACCCATCATGAAGAAGGGCCCCGGACCCTGACGACGACCCTTTCGCCTCAACTTCAGAGCCCCAAGAATATTTCCACATGTGCGAGGCTCAGATGGAGACAAGCATCCCAGCGCAGAAAAGAGCGCTCGGAGAGCAGAGTCCAAGCGTGAATCACAAAAGGTAGGTACAATAACATTGAAAGCCAGCACCTCAGTTACTGACAGTCCCTATCAACTCTCTGCAGATATTGACACCACGACAAAGGGGCCAGCGCCTGTTTCCTCTGCCAAAAGAATGCAAGCTAGAATCGCCAAGACTGAGGATACAGAAAGCTTCGACTGGGAGGATTTTCGAGTTTTCGAGGTTGAGATATGTACGTACTTGGTTACCTCTTTCCCTCTGTAAGTTGCGATACCTACCTAGGTACTAACCGACATTCTGACGCAGAGTTCGACGGGTCTGAGATACTTCTGGGGCGCCGGACTTCTACTGGATATATCCGGGGGCGCCGACGATGACGGAGATGGCAAGGGCGAAGTCACTTTGGGAGTGGGAACATGCTGAAGAAGCAGACCCGGATCCCAAGGGTCAGGCTGAGCACTGAAATTTCCGTCGTCAGCAGATCTTGGCTGTCACCGCCAGACCCAATATCATGGCATTGGTCCCAGTCCCGAAGAAGAAGAACGTCCCTCAATGAGGTGAATTGGATGAGGATGAAGCCGACAAGGACGAGGAAGAGTTTGTTGAAAGAGGGTAGGGGTTGGCGACGAGGAGGGTGAGGATGGGGCAAGTACCATGGGGGGACAGTGACGGTCGACGAAGATCCCTGGGGTCGCAAAGGGTGGCAGCTTGTGTCTAGGGGGCGAGGAGGAGGGGATGCAATCCAGTTCTTCGAGGCCCCAGAATAGTACACGTCGCAAGTATTTGTGCTTCCTCAACCAACGAGACGCACCCTTCAATCGAGTTCCGGTGTCTCTGGTGTTGCTAGACCTGTTCCCAAGCAGGCGAAACCTTTTCCCGAGCAAGCGAGCGCCATCTGTTGACGACCACAAGCCTCGAGCTTCGACTTCAAGGCCTTGAGTTTGGAATCGAAGGCCTTGACCAGCAGATATACGGCTTGGCGATGCCGAGCACAAGCCTCAAGCTTCGACTTGAACGCCTCGAGTTTCTACTTCAAGGGTTTGGGTTTCGGCTTCAGGGCCTCGAATTTCGACGTCAAGGCCTCGATTCACCGGTGTTCGGCCTCTGCAAGTGCCCCGAACGTCTCGCGCCAACAAACAAGACAGGACTGGATTGAACAGCAACCACCAAGAAAAGGAGAAAGCTGTGACACCTGAGATTTCTTCTTTGCCCACGAATCGCAGTGCTTTTGTCCAAAGGTACACGTACCCCTCCCCTACAGAGAGTCCTCCAGTTCTATTCCAAGTGACCCGCCTAATAAACATAGCAAAGATTTTCGCCCTGCGTGTCCATGTACTCGCGCACCGTCGCATCCTGCGCCAGCTTCGCCATGGGCATGACGTCGTCCAGCAGGGACGGCGTGCCCTGCCCGTCCTGCTTAGGCCCATAGTACGCCAACGTCCTGTTTTTGACGTCCTTTTGCTGCCAGAGCCACCACAGCCTGTCGACATTGGCATGGTGAAGGAAGAACAAGGGATCTAGACCAGGTCAGGGACACCTCCACACTACTGGCAGTTCCAACTCACCATTCGGCGAAGCCGCCTGCAAGCCCATATCCCCATCCAGCCCGCCCACGCCCCGATGAACAGCCGCATGCGGCCCGCCCTCGAGGTCCCTCCGAAACTCGTCAAAGTCGTCAATGGCGTTGATGCGCTGCAAGACCTCGGGGCTGTAAGCATCACCGAGCATTGCCGGAACGCCGGGCGAGCCGGGCTCCCACACCCGTGCCAAACACGGTGGGTTCCACTCGGAGCGCGGCTCGCTGTTCCAGTAGGCGGGCTTGAGGTCCTTGAACGGGCCGTCGACCAGGCAGAGGTTGAAGCTGCCGTTGCCGCCGAAGCCGGTGACGGGGTCGAAGACGCGGGCGGCTGGGGGGTTGGATGAATCGGCGACCCAGTCCCAGTACCTGGTGCGTGTCAGTGTCAAAGTGGGGGTAAACGGGGTGGGGGGATGCTGGGTGGACTTGCATGATGGTTCCGGTATAGCCGCACTCGTGGAGGGCTTTCTCGTATACGTCGAGGAAGTAGCGGTGCCATGGGAAGAAGGAGGGTTGGTCGTGGACTGTCTCGGTCAGTGCTGCCCAACAAAAAGAGTCCTTTGATGGATTTTTGTTCTCACTCAAGCCAAAGAGGGTGGCATGGACCCATCCAAAATCGTCGTAAAGAGTCGATTGGAGGCCAATTCTGGATGGTTTCGTCGCAAGACACAGGGCGGCCTTGATGTACGACGTTTGTTCTGCTCGTGTTGCCTTGCTCCATTCCTTTCGAAGCTTGGGGGAGGTGCATGTCGCTCGGGGTGCAACTTGGGGCAAGGCAGCGACGGCCTGGAGGGACACGCCGACCAGCGAAAAAAAGGCAAGGGCTTTCATGGTGGAGAAATGAGAGATAGTACTATGGCTTTGTCTTTGCAAGTGGAAGATGATGAGAGCAGGCCATGGCCACGAAGTGTGTTGTATTTATGTGATTTATGCGGAAGCCCAAGTCACTGCATCCCATGCCCAACCCAAATCCGAGTCCGCCTATCCCCTTTTCTCAGATCCGAACAGTCATTTTGTCACAAGTCGGAAGCCTATGCTGCACAGAATCAACATCACCGAGTATTCGGCCGACGGCCAACGTCTCTGCCTTGTGTCATTGGTACCAGTGTTGAGCCATGAATGGTTCGTTGGCGCTTCGCCCTGCCCGCGTCAGCTCAACGGCCAACTCGCTCCCACTTGATCGTCACACGCAGGAACACATGCACGTTGTCACTCGCAGTCAGCCCTGTGAGCCTCTTGGTTGGTCCGAGACTTGGCGGCGCGGGGCGGTCGGACCTAATGCGAACTGGTGCAGGAAGCGGCACGGGGCGAGGCAGTGCCCAGCAACTGCAAGGGATGGATGGCCATGAGTCGTCGATTTTGAGTTGTTGGTTTCTGGGGGACGGTGCAGACTGCAGAGAGAAACAGTTTACCTGGTTCCTGGTCCCAAGGAGGTGGTTCGGGAGCAATTCAATTATTAAACAATGTGAGAAACCCTGGGAGAGTCATCACCCTACCAGGTTGGCCGGTTGGGGGGGGCCAAGAGAAAAGCAAACTTCCCCTTATTTGACAGATGCAACAGATGAGGTCGGTGAATTACGAATTAAATGTAAAAGAACCGGCTGGCTCAAGAGGTATCAGATAAGCGGGCAAATATGTACAAAGAAAGACTCCAAAAACAGCTCGAATAGCTTGCTCCCTTAATTGCCACCGGCGGCCCAGGCGTCGAACCACCGGACGGCCTGGTAGAACGCGGCCTCCTTGCCAAAGCGCTCCTCGGGATTCGAGACGTTGCCGCGGACACCGAACCCATGGGCAGTGCCACCGTACAGGCTGACCTGCCACGGCTGCGTGACGTTGTTGGCGAGCAGAGACTCGATCTCGGAGCGCCTCGCAGGGGGCATCATGGCGTCGACCTCTGGGGGGCATGTGTGAGCATGTAAACTGCCACCAAGAGCAGAGAGGGACACGACGTACCGGCGGCAGCAACGCTGATGGGCTTGGTGATGGCCAGGATCTCCGAGTTCTCCAGCAGACTGGGGTGGGCAGCAAACCCGGCATCGACTCCCTTGCCCGCAGCCAAGAGGCGGAAAGCGTACCGGCCGCCGTAGCAGTAGCCGGCCGTGGCAATCTTGTCGATGCCGCGCGAGTTGAGGTAGGCCACCGCCTTGGCGATGATGGGATCGACGGCAGGAGGGCTGTGAAGCAGCGTCCAGGCCGTCGCGTTGAAGCCGGGCGTGGCCAGGTCCGCGGGCGCCGGGTCGTTGTTGAACATGTCCGGCGCCACGGCCAGGTAGCCCGCTCGTGCAAACGAGTCGGAGAGACTGACGCACGTGTTAGCCTCTGGTGTCGAGAGCAAGGTGTCTTGACCCCGCCGGAAGCAGGGGAATGTCAGGACGGGACTCACAGCTTGTTCAGGTTGAGCTGGATGCCAAAGGCATCCGTCAGATACACAACGCCGACGGTGGGCTTCTTGCAATACGGCTCTGTGACATAGAGGGTCGCTACAGTTGCGTCAGGTCAGCGACGTGCTCTTGGAGCAGCAATGGAGGGGGGACGGACATCCGCTGTAGGCAATCTCGTGGCCGATGGGCGTGCCGGCATGGGCAATGATCTCGGGGGAGTCGCCGTACGAGCACTGCTTGGCCGAGGTCAAGGAGGCTCCGCCCCAGAGGAGCAGCGAGGCGAGAGTAGCGGTCCGCATAGTCGGAGAGGGTAAAAGAGTGTGACGGGTAGAAAGAGCCCAAGGAGTTGTGAAGGAGTGGTTGAGAGTGTGTCAGCGAGGACTGAGGAGCGGGGAGGGTCCCCTCCGAGTTATATAGGTGCGTACATCGCGACATGGGAGCCCATCGCCGCGTGTTCCCCTATCCCAGCGATTTCGTCAGTTTTGACCCCATATGGTGGCTCCCCCCATGGCCCATGCTGTCGCCGGGTGGCCCCGACGCTGTCATGACAGGGGCGTCGCGAGAGCAAGGGGGCCGAAGCAGGCTCACTGGCGTCGCGCCAAGGCGAGATTATGCGTGCTTTGGGCGCATGTGGCTCCTCACCTTCCCCGGACGAGGTTACCTCGCAGTCGAAACACGCGAGCTTCGAGAAGCGTGAAATGAGGGCGCGCGCACTGGCCGGCCTTCCTTCTGGGGCCGGCCCCCAATATTGGTCACCTTTCTGCAGAGACGAGGTCAGGAGCTCGATTTCGCGATGCAGGCGTTCGGCATCCCACGCGTCAGCGACTCTCCGACCATCGTGATGGAGACCAGAGGAGGTTTGTGCGTCGCGCGCACCCATGTCTCCGTCCTGGGAGGATCATGGCGAGAAAAGGAGCTCCGCCTGGCGTCGGTGATATCGACGACGGTGCGGTGCGTGATGTGATGATGCAGATGCCATGGCGCTGCTTCTCTCTCTCAGAAAAAAAAAGCGAAAAGGTGATGCAATTGCGTGTGCTTGAGGGATGCTTCTGCGCGCGATGCGATTGATCCCAATACACAGTATGCCCCATTACCCCTGAATGACAACTCCGCCGCAGTACAGTAATCCCGACAGCAAGGTAGCCCGATGCCGTATTCCGAATCATTCCCTGGCCCATTTTCCCCGCAGCAATAATCCCAAGCAATATCCAACCATATCCTTCCCCCCCCCCCTTCTGCGCCCGCGACACCTCCGCGTACGCAATTTCCTACACTGCCGTGCTCGTCACTTCTCGCACAGCGCTGCCGTTGACGCCCGTGTCGGCTGAGCTGCTGCCGTCGCTCTTCTTGGTTGTTGAGTACATAAAGGGGCGGTTGCTGTCGCCATCCTTGATTGTGTCCCACTGGCGCATCTGGCGCGTGAAATGCGACCCGTGCGTGAGCTGGTCCAGGAAGCTCTCGGGCGACCTGTCGCTGGTGGCCGTTTTGTCTTGCATCATGCCCCAGTCGAGCAGCAAGCGGTGGATGGGCGCCTTGAGCGTGGGAACCGACGCCGTCAGGATGCCAATCGTGAGCTCCAAGCCCCACAGGATGTCGGAGAGCATGTTGATGCTGGGGCCAGCCTTGCCCAGGTAGCCCATGATGAGGAAGAGGCGCGCGACGGCAACGCCCGTGGCCGCCAGACCGGCCGCCATGAGGCAGCCGATAAGCACCTTTTCGTGCAGCGGACGGTGCAGGCTTCGAATAAACGTGAGGGGCAGCAAGGCCAAAATGAGATCGGAGGCGACGGTGAAGCCTGTGACAAAGAAAAGTCAGTGACCATTTCTCAAGAAGAGGAGGGAAAATGGCCAGAGATGGAACTCACCGCTGTAGACATAGCCGTAGATCATAAAGTCGGCCGGCGGGATACACTTGGCCACTGGAACCGACGTCCACCGGCCCGAGATGGGCTGGCACATGACAAGATGCATCGTGGTGCCGACGATGAGCATGCAGACCTGGGCCCCGACAATGGTCCACAGAGTGCACTTCCACGCCAAGCTGTCCTTGAGGCGGAGCAGCATCAGGGCGACACTGATGCGAATGACATTGATTCCCCACAACCACAATCTGGGATTTATGTCAGTATTTGCCAGTCTGGGGGTCAATTCTGGTCTTGGGAGTCGCGGGAGCTCCATGAGCTGCAGGTTTGGGAGAAAAGGGATCGAACGTACTAAACGGGGTTGTTAGCAAATGATCATCATGTTGGGAAACTGACTCTGTTCCTCGCCGCGTCCAAGATCGAGGAATACTCCTAGACCAGAGACAAAGAAGAGGGTACAAATGAACATGTATTGTACGTACCACTCCGTCGGCAACGATCAGCGGCCCCATCGTCCACGGGTCCGGCGCAAAGCCTTGGGTCCCGCGGCCGTAGTGGTACATGGCCGCATCAATTCCATACCACGAAACCGTGAGCAACTGTGTTGGGAGAACAAGCGATGGTTAGCGGCTGGCCCGTCGCACCAGAGGACACGCATCTCGGAATCGAAAGTTTGCGTACCCAGGCAAAGATGAGGCTGTAATCATCGGCGCCGATGCGCCATGTCGGTCGGGCGCGCCAGTAGATGCGCAGCGCCGTCGTGATGGTCGCGATGCCGAGGAGGGTACCGACGACGGCGAGGGGGATGGCATCGAGCTTGTCGCCGACACGGTAGCCGGGCTCGGGCGGCGGTGGTCCCTTGGGTGGTGCGGACATGACGAGCGAGGGTCGGCGTGGGCACGACGACGGCTGCGCCTGGGAGAGCGCAGAGGAACCACGTCGAGACGGTCCACTCTAATCTAGGTCGTCGTCGTCGTCGTCGTCGTTTTCGTTGGCGTTTTGCTTCTCGACCCCGTAAACATGTCAGGCGAGAACGGGGTCTGGCGGGGCGCGGGAAAAGAGACTCCAGAGACGTTTAAGACTGAGGTGGCATCGTGTTGGACGTCCCGTCTCCCGCCTGCTCGAGCGGCTCACTGGCTCGACCAAACTTTATTCAACCAGCCGTCTGTGCACAAGCGACTGGTTTTCCCTCGCCGTCGCGAACGCCTGCGTGAAGGATGCAGGTCCGTGCTCTCGATCCTGGTGGCTCTGCGCCACTTGTGCGGCGCGTGATTGGCGCGGATATGTCCCGTGTCGATGAGCGAGATGATGGGTTCCCTGGAAGAGCTAGCGTTGGTGACAGTCCATCGCGGGGCCGTGCCGGTCAAGATATGGGTCAGTGTGCGCTGCGGCGGGTTCTGGGAGGGCGGCCGACCGGGTTATGGAAGCGCGTTCATCAATCGGGCTTCCTCGCATCCTCATCACGGAGGGGAGGGCGAGACGGGACTGTGGGCGGCTTGCGGGAGGGTGATGAAGACCCAGACTTCAGAGAGAGGCTCTGCTGGGACTCTGATCACTTTTGGCAGTGAGATCTGGGGACGGTCCGTGAGTGGCCATGTTCCTGTCCGTCGCGATTGTGCCGCTGATCAGCCAGCACCTTGCTTCCATGCTGCCATGGTGTGCTTGTGGTGCGTTCGGACCCGCCCCCTCCTTCCGGAAGGGCCAATGACCTGCAGCATGTGGCCGACGTCTGGGAGGCGCAAAGAAGCTTTTGCAAGGTCCGTGAACCGTGAACACGCGGGGGGTTGACCATGTCTTTTTTTCGTGGCCTGCCTGCTGGGCTGCGGCGTCGTCTGCTGGCCATGCGGAGGAGGGAGGCATCTCGGTGGCACGGCCACCGGTCAAGTTGTCCCTCGACGACGGACAGACCGAGGGCCAAGGGAGTGTGGGCGGGTGCTGCAAGCGAGCCTGTCTCCTTTTGCCTCTTCTTGTTCCGAGTCCAAGCATTCTCCAGTCATCTTGTTTCCAAGCATGAAAAGGCCCCCCTGGGTGGGCATCCAACAATGGAGATGGGCAGAGAGAGGCGAGAGTCCAGACTCTCAGGCCGTCCCCGATGCTGTGCTCCTGGGTAAAGAGTTATGGTCTGGCGGCGGGAGTGGGAGAGTGGTTGGTGGCTTGATCGCCTCCATGCCCGGTTCATCCAAGCCCTTCGTTCGCAGTGGCTGCACCTCATCTGGGGACCGACATGCAGGGCGGGCTGGTTAATTGGAGGGCGACTCCGAGGCGTGGTAGCGGTCCTGCATCATCTTTACTTACCTGTGCGTTAGGATTCATTGGGTTGCCCCGACCCCTCCATCTCTCTCTGTTTGTGTCTTTCTTTCCTGGATGACCAGAAGCATCCACAAGGCCAACAGCGAGACTCGTGGCTAGGTGGTCCCAGATGGCGTGCCCGGTGATGACGTTGAGATTGGAGACAGCGGTGTGGATTGGCTGGCGATGGCATTGCCCGTTGTGCAATGGCGCGATGCGAGATCGGGGAATGAGGGACCACCGGATGGCGGATTGCTTCGCCTGGCAGAGAGATAAAGAGAGGGTCAAGGCGATGATGGATGGATGTGATGCTGGGCGTGGGGGAGCTGTCCTCCCCTGAAAGCCCAAGGATTTTAGCGGGGTAGGTTGGCTTTTGAGTTTTTGTTCCATGTTGTACATTTCCCTTCTGGGGGGGCAGTCCCGGTCCCGTCTCCCGTTTTCCACCTCCGGTCTCCCCATCACCGGCCCACCGCTCGCTCAGCTTCCCGCCCACACCCATCGGAACCCGAGACAACCCGCCCGATACGGCCCACGGCGGCCATGCCAACAGCCACGATTTCTTACCCCCCCTAGGGACTGGCGCCACCGCTCTTGTCGATGCCGGTGAAGGTCCTCTGCGCGGTCTTTGTCCTCCTCGACCCCATCTCGCTCATCGCCGCTGCGCAGACATCGCGCGCCCTCCGGGCTATCATCGATCCTGCCCGCCATGACTTTGTCCAGCGACTGCTCGCCCTCGAGCTGCTGCCCGAGTCCGGCGGCATCGTGCCCCGCTTCCGCTCCCGCGACAGCACCATCGCACCGCCCACGAGCAGCCCCGAGTGGCGCCGAAACAAGTACGCCTGCTCGCTATGCCTCAAGTTACGCTCGCACATGTACTTTAACAACCACTCCATCTTGCGCCTGCGACTGAGGAAACCGCCGTCAGGAAGCCGAGAGGCAACCAAGCTCACAACATGGGAGCCCCTCGAGCTCCGGGACCCCGCAACGAGGCACGAACGCGCTCGACAACGCGCCGGCGCCGACAAGGTCCGGCTAGCCCCCGAGAGGGCTGCCTACCATCAGTACAGCACCGGAGTCGGCTTCCCACCCAGAGATCCGTTCCGGCGAAATTTCGATTTCAATTTCGACTACGGCCCCGCCGACAAGTCGGCCGACGAGCTCGAGAAGGCGCTGTGCGGAACCGAGCGACACAAGCGCGCCTGCAACCCCTGCCGGCACCTGCGCGGCGACTTGAGCCACCCGGGCCGTGCCCTCGGCCATCTGGACGCCCCCATCGTCAAGAGCCGGCGAGTCTCGCACCACCACGTCTTGGAGCGCCACTTACCCGGCCTCCTCGACTTCCTCCACGAGCGGAGCCCGGACCCGGCGCTTGCTCCTCCCGCCACCTATCCGAGAGGCTTTAGGTATTTTAACATCGACCGCCGCTACGAAACATGGACTCTGTACACGGCATACTGCGGCTCCTGCACCCAGTGGCACGAGCTGGCCGGGTCCAGCTACTATGCCTGGAGCCCCAGGGAGATGCCGACTGTCCCCTTGGCCGATCCCAAGCACCTGTCCATCCCCTTGCTCTCCCTGTGTCACCAATGCTCGCAAAGGGAGGACCCGTCTGGGCTTTCCCAACGCCTGGCCCGAGTTGCCATACAATCCGCCAACGTAGCCCTGAAAGCCGTCGATTTTCGGCTGGCCTGGGGCTGGAACAGTCTCTACAATCACTTCACAGACCAGGAGCTGAAGCCCGTTGGGCGGGCTGGGACGCCCATCCTGCATGGCCTGCCGTGGAAACGCCGCACTGACAAGCAAATGTATCCGACGCTGGACCTGGGTGAGGACATGATTCCAGAACTTCGTGTCCGTCTGGAGCGCTTGCGGTCGTGTTTTTCCGACGAGCTTCCTCCTCGCGTTCACGAGATGTACGGTTCTGATAGGGTGTTCAAGATGTGGCTGGATGATCATCGGCTCAACGAAGCCGTCTACCTGCAGATCACCAAGGCCATCACCATGATGGAGGAGCAACCGGGTCTTGTGGAAATGTACATTGCAGAGAGGGAGCCGTACAGGCTGTAGACGCAGGATTTGTTTGCCGGTGCCTGGCCTCAAAATGCTCGAGGTGAAACTATGTGGCTAGGTACATGGAATGTATCCGGGTGAGTCTGCATATGAAACAAACCAGCTTATCAACGTCTTTGGGCCCGAGGGGATGGTCTGGCCGGGCTGCCGGACGGAACGGACCTGGCCAGCCGGGCGCTGGACGCCTGCTTGTCAGCCATGACCAACGATTTGTGCTGGAGCCAGTGCATCGTCCTGTGACGGAGAACAGCGCCCAAGGGGCCCCCTTGCGGGTACCAAGCCCCCTTTTAAGAAGCTTGTCGCTTGTTGGTGTAGGTACCTACGCCCCTTTCCCGCATCTTCGTCTCCGATTAGGACCCAGGCAGCTGTGCAGCTAAGCCCATCATTTTCTCTGGGCCCTCTGCCGCATCTTTGAGAATGCAGACTTGAAAGTTAAACATCCTCGACTCATCGAGCCCTGACCCGTGGAACAGGCAACCGCAGGTTACAGTGGAGGGATGCCCCGAAGACTTACAGCGACCACCAGCCCGCTTCCACCCCTCCTCACGAATCTGCTCCCCACCACCAACAAACAAACACCCCAGCCATGCCCTGTCGCGTCCATGCCTCTGGAATCAATTGTGCGTCTCTCATTGACCGGGCCTCCATGTTACATGCTAATCACTTTCTCATCTCTGTAGTCGCCTGTCCAGCTTGTAGCCTATCTTTTGCCGCACCACAACGACCCTCGACCCCCTGGCCCTCCGCGGCAGTGAAGCTCCCGCATACGCAGTACAAGATGTCGCTGCCTACGTACACGGTTGTCCCTTGGGGCACAGACCCAGTCCCTGGCCGGATTGCCATTCTCCCCCACTCTCGCCCACCACCGCCGACGAGTTCAAGTGATGGGCTGGGCTGGGTTCTGCATGTACGTCAGGTTGACCGTCTTGCACCCTGTTCTCGGCGCGTCCATGCGGTTGGTTCCCTCGAGAACATCGCCCAAAAAGTCCAGCGCCCTCTGTCGCCCATTCGTAAGCTCGTCATTGTGCCCCCCCCACGTATTCCGGTGAAACAGAATATTGGCCCCCCTCTCACAAAAGCTCTTGACCAGCACGTCGGTGTCCTTGACGGGCGTCATGTCGTCCTCGATGGCGTGGTACAAAAAGAGGCGCGTGTTGGGCACCCCGAACCCCCCGAGCGTCCCCTCCCGCACAAACATGTCGACCATTTGCGGAACATCCAAGTCGGCGCGCCCGCCGAGGAAATAAGCAAACACGTCCACATAGCTGTAGTATAGCAGCGAGTTCCACCCGCTCATGTAGCTCGCCCAGAAGAACTCGGTGGCGTTGTATGGTCCCGACTCGTGCATCCGGCTGATGATGTAGTCCCTCTGTGCTGGATACTGCGACGTCACACCGATGATGCCTTGCACCAGCAGTCCCGCGACCTGCGTCCCCGAGAGCAGCGGTCCAGCCGTGCCGACGTTGGACGCAAGACCTCCGATGGCCGCCCCGGCGAGATGCAGGTCCGGCGCGTACTCGGCTGCGAACTCGACCGCCACGTCGGTGGCCGACGCCCCGTTGCTGTACCCCCATAACGCGACCCGCGCGTCACGGACGCCGTAGTGACTGGCACTGACGTTGAGCACTGCCCGCACCGAGTCGAGCGTGATCTTGCCGGCGACGATGTTGGCGCCGTACGATGCCAGCGGCCCCTCAAAGTCGGGGACCGACACCCACCACCCCCTCCCCAGCGCGACCGCCATCTCTCCGTACGGCTCTCCCCATTGCAGCCCGAAGCTGGGGCTGGCGTCGAGGCAGGACGTGTCGTAGGGAAGCTGGTACGAGAGGATGGGCTGCGTGCAGTTGGCCGTCGTGTTCGACTTGTCGCAGGTGGCCTTTTGAGGCAGAAAGACGGTCGTGACCCCCCACGTGGCATTTTCCTGACTGTCGGTCGAGCGGAACAGTACCTGGAACGTATCTCCGACGTTCAAGATGGGGATGGGTGTCATGTTGTAGGCATGTTGGCGCATCCTCAGCACTTGACCAGGCTTTGCGGCCTCCCAGCCTTCGGGTGCTCTGTACCAAGGGTCGGAGGAGGGTAGAGGCAGATATGTCCCTGGGTCGGCATCCTGGCTGGCGGCGCGAGGATCGAGCTTCCAGATCCCCCTGCTTGCCACGACCAGTCTGCTTGCAAGGAGAATCCACGGGCCGAGAAGAAGCATTTTTTGCATGTGATGGCGGTGAGGGAGTGTTCCTTGAGCTCAAGGCTCCCTTTAGTCAACTGACAAGCACCTTGGTAGGCTGGCTTCTCGGCGGACTGCCGATCACGATCCCGAGTACTTGTCTCTGACGCCGAGGGGCAGGGAGAGACAGAGAGGAGACATCTGCCTTGGGTAGCATCAAGGCAACAAGTATGGATATGGTCCCAGAACAGCCAGAGTATGAGCTATAGGAGTGTGCTAATGAAGAAATTTGTTGGCTACCAGGATTGCTTCCAACATCCCCAAACACCTTCTTCTCAACACTGCCGCTTTTGGACCTGACAATGCAACCAAATCCCGCCATGAGTCTCTTGGACAACAGCGCCCTTGGTGTCAAGACGTCATGTCGTGTAACCCCACATCTCGTCCCGACTTCAATTTCTTCTTTGGGCGCCGGAAATGTGGAGGTCCCGCCGGGGAGGATTGGCAGCTCCCTTCGGCCCATTCATCCGGACGGCTACGGCACCGAGCTGCGGCTCTTCGCATAACCCGGCCAAGGTAGAGTTGTCAATCTGGAAGCGTCAAGCAGCCTGCGATAGGTGTTCGCCACAAATTGCGACCACGGTCTATGAAGTTTATTGGCCTCTCCGGCAGTTGTTCCGAAATGGAAGCGATAATCCCCGGAGCGGCAGTTCATGTTTTGCATCTGCATGGCGTGGCCCTCTATACATTCCTGGCTGACAACGGGTCGTTCAGATAAGATGACAGGGGTATGGACCTAGAACGGCTGGTGGGGGGGTTGACGTCTTGGTCGCCAAGTCGTGGGGAGGGATTCGGCGTATATGTGTTGACCTGCCACCACTTTTACCTGTATTCTCGGAGGGGGGTTTGCTTACAAACACACCTCGCGGCACTATTAGGTATTCGACATGGAATTCCATGGTCAGCTCTACCCGGTGACTTCCTGAACACCACCATGAGGTTATCTTCCGTCCTACGAGCCCCTTTTGTCTTCTTCCTCGGGACAGGGATCGTCCATGCCCAGACAGCCCCTTCTCTGGCTCCAACCGTGAAGTTCCTCTACACCGCCAACATCACCGTCGGGTTGCCCGTCGACGTCGGCGCCATCCCAGCGGGAAATGTCACCGTGATTCCGGTCATCGGCGGGGCGGTCCTTGGACCCAAGATCTCTGGTTCGTTTGCTCCTCCCACAAGCATACCCGACACCGCAGCTTACCTATGCAACATTTAGGCAAGATGCTCGCCCTCGGCGCCGACTGGAGCATGCAAACCACGGGGTACTACTATTCCGACATGCGAGCGCTGATCCGAACCAACGACAACTCGCACATCGACGTCCAGATGTCGGGGCTCCAGCAGGGGAACAATAATACCATCTACGTGCGGACGACTTTTCAGACGGGCAGCAAGGAGTATTGGTGGCTCAACTACGCCTTTGCGTTTGGGACAATGCGACCGTCGAGAACCGGGTTCGTGGTCGACATGTGGCAAATGGCTTATACATGAGGGGCTTGTTCTGTTTGGGAATAGGGTGGTGATGCTTCGTGCTCGACCTTGCATCTAGAGATCTGTTGTTCCGTTCTCGGGATGGGATGGCGAGCTGGACTGCGCCTCCCAAGCCCCTGACATATCGAACCAACGCATGAAACCATTGCGCATGCACGAAACCTGGTCTAACAATTCTGCCTCGATCAGTCTGACCGTGCCGTATGCAAAGGGACGAATCTTGGTTATATAGTTTCAACCTGGTTGTTGGGATTACCTGGGTATGTTTGCACTTGGGCGAGGGCGCTGCCTTGCATCGTCAAGGTGTCCTTGGCTGCGAGAGAGAATCGACGTGTCGTTTTCCACCACAGTTATATAATTCACCACTAGGTGGCTTACGTCCCACCTCGAGACATTGAAGGCCTTGGCCAGGAAACAGTTGACAGGTGCATGAGACTCTGAGCTGGATGCCTCTATTTCTGTCAACTTGGCCTTGTCAGGGTGGAGGCAGGTCACAAATAGCACCGCAAGCGTCTTGGGCTTACAAGCAAACCAAGGCTCGATCTCACATGAGTGGTCGAGATTCAGCCTTGGGTGTTTGAATAGAATCCTTCAAGGGGTCAGACCGTCAATGTGACCCATGCCAAATGGTCGTCTTCCGCCCATACGCCGCCCTGCATGACATGACATGAACCGGGTCCGGTAGCGGCGAAGGGCGCCTAACTTCGTCATCACCGCATACACTGCAAAAAACGGAATGCTCAGGCATGTTTTCAAATATTGGCCGAGAATGCGGCACAACTCGACCGGGGATTCACTGCCCCGAGGGTCCGGGTACTCTCTCTCAGGACATTGTCTGCTCGTTGGACGTCCCGTGTGGGTGAGTCTCAGTCGCGCCCACGCGTCGCTGCTTCCAGAAAAAAGGGGTCAGGCATCTCAAGGTTCCCGATATGCCTTGCTCCTCCAACTCGAGGCACTTCGCCATGATCATGTTGGCGGATTAGTCGTGTTGCGTGGCCGAGTCACTGTTTTGAGAACTCGATTGTCCGTTTCCATCGTCCATGCCAGTAGATGTGAAGGATCAGAATATTGAAGGCACGGAGAGACAGCCGGGCGGTATAAGAAGACCGTGGCCTAGGTGCAACGGAAAGAGCCAAAGTCCAAAAGACATCATCGACTGAGAGCAACACAATCGCATCATCATCTTTGCACAATGTTTTTACAAAGACTTACCGTGGTGTTTGCCGTCTTGGCCCAGCTGGTTCAGGGGCAACAAGTCACGGGCATCCAGGCCGGCGTCAACAAGCAGACTGGCGAGCGGCCTTCTCGTCTTGACATTAACCAACTGAGCTCTCAGGGGGGTCCGGCCTGGTAAGCACAATGAACAAGAACACCCCCCCAGAAACAGCTACTGACGACGCTTAGGGACCTCTTTATCCAGGCCCTAGCCGTAATGCAGGCCGCCCCCGAGAGTGACTGGCTCTCGTGGCACCAGATAGCCGGCATCCATGGCCTCCCTTTCAAGCCCTATAATGGTGTTGAGCAAGTTCCTGGCGGCGACGACAAGGCCGGATACTGTCCCCACGGCGAAATCACGTTTGTCACCTGGCACCGCCCCTACCTTGTCCTCCTCGAGCAGACGATGCATACCCACGCCCAGGCCATCGCCAGCAAGTACTCCGGTGCCTCAGTTACCACATACAAGTCTGCCGCCGAGACCCTCCGCCTCCCCTACTGGGACTGGGCCAGCGACCCGGACGCCGCAATCCCCCCCGTCACCACCCAGCCAACCATCAAGATCAACACTTCCACCGGCCCCGCCGAGGTGCACAACCCGCTGTACAGCTACCGCTTCCAGACCTTCCCCTTCACCAACCCCGACTTCCAAGACCAGCCCCTCTCTCAGTTCAACGAAACCAAACGCAGCGTCGACGGCAGCGAAAACTCCGACGGCGTAAACCACTACGACCTCATCGCCGCCCGCCTCGGCAGCAGCTTTCCTCGCATCCGCTCCCTCATCTACTCCACCTTCACCCAAGGCGGCGCCAACTTCGCGGCAATGGCGTCCACCGGCGCCGGCGGCTTCAGCCTCGAGCTCCCGCACAACACGGTCCATCAGGAGATCAGTGGCGGGCCGACGTCCAAGACGGGGCATACCAAGCCGGTGAAGTGGTCCGCGTTTGATCCCATCTTCTGGCTGCTTCATGCCAATGTCGATCGCCACTTTGCCATGTGGCAGGCCATTTACCACGAAAACGCGACGTTTTCGCATAGTGCGAAGGCGCTGGGCGTGTTTGGGACGGCACCGGGGGTGGTTACGGCTGATAGTCCGTTGAAGCCGTTCAAGGATGGTGAGGGGAAGTTCTGGACGAGCAAACGCGTTGAGTCGACGAGGGTGTTTGGGTATACGTACCCTGAGTTGAATGACTGGACGATGAAGAAGGACGAGTTGAAGAAGCAGGTGACGGCTGCGGTCACCAAGCTGTACGGTCCGGCTGCCAAGACGGCGCGGAAGGCCCGGAGCATCACGGGACGGTCTCGCCATGTGCTGAGGGTGGAGAACGGAACGGTTGCACCGGCGACGGAGTATGCTGTTCAGATCCAGGTCGACAGGGCCGATTTGGCTGCCTTTCTTCCGTGCGCGATCGAGGTGTCGATGGACAATGTCGTCGCGGGGGAGTACACGTTACTGTCGATGCCGGCTGCTGGGGTTGGGGGGGCCAAGGTGCCTTTGTCGGTCGCAACAAACGGGACCGATGGAGATATTTTCAAGACAATAGTGGAATGGATGAGCGTTGTGATTCGAAAGGGGGACGGGAGCGGGGTGGTGCCTCCCACCAAGGTTCCGAGTCTTGCCATTGAGATTGAGGGGCGGGAGGTGAAGAAGCCAGCGGTGGATGGTGCCTTTCCCGAGTTCGGGCCTGCCACCACCTTCAAGTTGGATGTTAGGGAGGTGTTGAAGAAGTGATTAGCAGGGCAGAGGGACCTGGGTGCACAGTGGAGAGGGAAACATTGGCCCAAACAGGCTTGCACTTTCATGGCAGTTGTTTTCAGAATAGAATATGCATTACAATTAGACTTGTTTCATCTCAATCATTCATCTTCCTCATCAGTCCGCAATCCCTTCGGGAAGAATGGACACGTAGTCGATGGGCGCGGGCTCCTTGCCATCCGGCTTGCCCACCAGCTTCAACTTGCTCCCCTTCGTGATCGACACACCCTTGAAGGTGATGCGCGTGGCCGTCTGCCCGTCAATGTACGGCGACGCCGCCCGGCCGACATGGTACTCAAAGTCGCCATGCCACCTCCCGACCAGCTTGTCGTCGAGGTAGGCCTCCCAGGTCGAGTTGCCAATGGCCATGTCGAAGTAGTTGACAGCCAGATCGTACTTGCCCGTCTCAATCTTGCTCAACGTCGTCGACGCGGTGCCCTGCGTCGAATTGCTCGACGTCACGACGCAGTGGAACTTGCTGGCCGTCTCAAAGGGCGACACGCGGTAGCTCTGGTACCCGTCCAGCTCCATGTCCTCGGCCTCGATGCGGTACGGGTGGTTCCCGACGCGCCCCGCTTCGTCGGGGATGCCCGACTTGTTGAAGTAGAACTGGTTGATGCTGTCGCGCCACACGAGCGAGTGGCCGGCCTGGAACTTGAGGCGGAAGAGCATGTGCTCGTAGCGCTCCTCGTCGATGTGGCCCTTGAGCGACTGCCACTGCGGAACAAAGGTCTGGGCCACGGCCGAGCCGTCGTAGTGGGCGTCGTAAAAGTGCTGGATGACCGTCTTGCCCGACTTGAGGCGGTGGGTGTAGGGCACATGGTGGAACCACAGCAGCAGGTTGTCGGGCGTCGTCTCAATCTTCTCGTAGCGCTCGGCGACCTCGGCCGGGTACGTACCCGCGAAGCCGGTGCCGTTCCACACGGTGCGGTCCATGCCGATGCTGTCCTCGTCGGCGCGCGTCCAGCAGCCCCAGGGGTTGCCGTCCGAGGTGCCGGGGTTGGGGCCAAAGTGTCCGAGGAGGAGGTCGGTGAGCGTCTGCAGGCCGAGGTTGCCCGAGTAGTTCTCGTACGCGGGCCACGATTGCATTGACATCTTGGTGATGACGTCAATCACCTTTTGGTCGTGGCCAAAGGTGAGCTGGATCCACTCCTTGAGCATGCCCTCGGACGTCTGCTTCGGGTTCCACGCGAGGCGGCCAAAGGCGTAGAGGTTGGACATGGCCAGATGGCTGCCGAGCCAGGTGCTGTTGGTGCCGACGTTGGACACACCCGCGTAACCGCCCAGCTTCTTGCCGAAGCGGCGGCCGCTGACGACGTCGGACACCACCGAGGGCTTGCCGTCGACGCGCAGGTCAAAGTCGAGGACCTCCTTCCACATGGGCGCAATGTAGACGAGGTGGGCCTGCTGGCCAAAGTACTCCTGCGAGACCTGCAGCTCGATGACCGAGGGCGTCTTTTCGAGGTGGGCGAACAGGGGCGACACGGGCTCGCGGACCTGGAAGTCGATGGGGCCGTGCTTGATCTGGATGGCGACGTTGTGCTCGAACTGGCCGTCGAGGTGGTCAAAGTAGTTGACGGCGGCGTTGGCGCGGTCGGCCTTCCAGTCGAGCGTCTGGTTGAGGGTGCGGTGGTCGTAGACGAAAGCGCGGAAGAGGATGATGCCGCCGTGGGGCTGGAGGGCGCGCGCAAACAGATTGGCGCCGTCGGCCAGGGTGCGGTTGTACGTCATGGGGCCGGGTTGGCCCTCCGAGTTGGCCTTGACGAGGTAGCCGGCCATGTCAGGGATGCGCTTGTACAGCGCGTCGGTGATGCCCTCCCACCACTTGACCACCTTGGCGTCGAGCGGGTCAAACGTGTCGAGCTCGCCGAGCACCTGGGGCGAGGCAAAGTTGAGCGAGAGGCCGAGCTGCACGCCGTACGGGCGGAAGACGTCGGCGATGCGGGCGAGGCCGTCCATGTTGGCGGGCGTCAGGGTCGAGGCGTTGGCGTTGACATTGTTGACGACGGCGGCGTTGATGCCGAGCGACGCGAGCAGGCGGGCGTACTGGCCAGCGCGGGTGAGGTCGTCGCGGATCTTGCCGTCCCAGAAAAAGATGGACTTGCCACCATAGCCACGCTCGACGCTGCCGTGAGTGCCGCCGTCGGCCATGTTGTTCCACTCGTTGGTCCATCGGATGGGCGCGTCGGGGTTCGAGGTGAGGGTGAAGTCGGAGGCGTTGCCCCTCGCCAACAGCGAGAGGTAGTGGAAGGTCCCGTACAGGGCTCCGCGCTCGTTCTGGCCCAGGATCAGGACATTGCCGCGCGAGACGTTGAGGTGGAAGCCGTCCTCGATGAGCTCGGGGAACTTGGCAGCGCCCTTGTTCTTGTCGATGAAGGCGGCGACGGTGCCGACGGTGACGGTGGGTGCAGACCCGGCCTTGTCGGAGGCGACCAACTTCTTGCCGAAGATGCCCTCGATGCCCTGCGCGAGCTCCTTGCCGGCCGTGTGGACGGGCGAGCCGACGGTGCTGTTGAGGGTGAGGATCGCCGAAGGGAGGCGCTTGTGGTAGCACTCGGCGCTGGGGATGGGGGCATATCGCAGCCAGCCGGCCAGGCCGTCCTCGGCCACCACCAAGGAAGCCGCCGCGGCCAGGAACCACGGGCTTCTCATTGTGGAGGTGTTGTTGAGGGGGGGGTGAGATGTCAGATCGCGGTGAGGGACTCGGGCATATCGGTGGGAGAGACGGGAGGCTCTGACGTCTTTGTATATGGCCGGACCCGAGGTTCCATTGTGCCTGGCTGCATATGCCTGTCAGTGAAGTAACCACCGGGTACATCACCGGGTCCATATTGCTGCCATTTCCGCCGGGCTGGTTCCCTCGAGCCAACGTTGCAACCGATCTTGGCACCCGGGTATCCGGTCCTCGGCTTCGTCGAGGGCGCAGATTCACTTACCCGCGGCGGAGAAGAGGCCATCTCCGGGGAAAGGTGTCGTGCCTCGAGAGGCCCGCTCAGACCCGGAGGGGGACGGTGCGGTGTTGTGGCACTGGGGATTTTGCCAGGTAGGATTCGTAGCATCCACCGAATATTCAGCCTGTTGTCGACGGGAAAACCCCCCGCCGACTCGGGGTTGGCCAATGGAGCCACCCTCATGCTACCTCCCCCTCCGGGTGAACGGTCGCCGAGTCTTTGTCATTTGCCGGCCCCACATTTGATCGGCGGAGGTCAATGACGGTGGCCCGACTGTGGGTTGGCGTGGAGGTGAAGGATGGGGACGGACTCTGGGCCAGAGTCGGGAGTCGAGGCACGTCGAGCGGGGGAAAGACTCGGAGTTGTCCCCGGCCTGTGGTTCACTGACAAAGGCAAACCAAGAATAACGTAACGTTATAAATTCCAAGCCAACGACCTGCAGCCAAGAAATATGTGTGCAACTTCATGACCAACTTCAGGGTCATGTTGCATGCAAGGCCGTGGCTGGTGCGGCGCGAAGAGTTGTCTGATCATTGCGTCCCAACAAGAGGCCATGTTATCCGGCAATGATCTCGTGATGAAGGTTCTGGTGTTTGTCTGGGGAAGGCTGAAAAAGAAAAATACCTACCTAGGTGCACAATTGATTCAATATCGGAGTTGAGTTGGCATGATATATCCGCTGGCTACGCTTGCTTTGCCCATGACATTTACCACACCGAGATAAAATGTCTTTGGGAGATATTCCTCTTCGTCGATACCATTCGATGTGCTCGTTGAGGGAAACAGGGTCAAATTGATGAGTCTGCAGGTCAGCCTAACTTTGAGGAAACTCAAAAGTATGAGTGTGGCACAGTGTTGCATCATCACGAACCGCGCCGCAACCTCACCCGTCTCTGACTTACACAGTGGGCCATCACGTAGGGTTCGTTCTCGTCCCCTTCTTAATAGGATATAGCCCTGTGAGCTTGGAAGGCCGAGAACTTTGAAATTTGCTCTTGATGTTTCTAGTCACAACAACTTGAAGTCAACATCTGAATCTTGACCGGCAGTGGAAATCTAGGTTTGCGGAAAATGCGGTTGTCACATTTCGCACTCTTGCTCTTGGTTTCTGCTGCGAGTTGCAAGCCAAGGGGAGAGCAGCCCCAGCACAAAATAGTCTTGCACCGAGACACGGAGCCATGCAGACAGGTCCGGGACGAGGTGGAAGCATGGCGGGCCGCTAACAGCGACATACAATGTGAGTCCTTCCAGCAGATCCCCTCTTGGAGGCCCGGTTGGGCCTATTCCTTGTGTGCAACCGCTGACAGCTGTGTTCTGCCAAAAGGAACATTGAAATCTCTGCGGCCGACATCCGCAAGGACCTCTACCAATATTTCGTGCCCAAACATCCAGCAGTGCCCATCAAGCCATTGCTCGCCTATGCCTGTTTGCAGTCGATTCCTCTCGACAAAAACACGGCCGAAAAACATGTCGAGTGGCTGCGCTCCTTCGCTGTGTGGCACAGCACAACAGACCATCTCAAGAACCCGCCCCAGGGCTTCCTATCCAAAGGCGTGGACCTGCTCGGCGGGCTTGATGACATTGCACAAAAGCTAAAGGCGGCAGCGTATCGGAACGAATTCTGAGTTTCTCGTCGATGTCTACACCTTGGGCGACATTCGTGTTCGAGACGGCCATAGCTGGGCACCTCAGCTGTTGGATTTGTTCACCTTTCGACGACGAGGCGTGGAATTTGCCTCGGTCTCCAAGGACGGGACGACCCTCCCCAAGATCTACTTGCACGGTAAGCAGCCCGAGTGATCGTTTGTCTCGCGTTGAGATAATAACCTTCTTGCGCCCCGGCAGACGACATCAAGGACTGGAAGCATCGCAAAAAGCACACCCCATCCCCCGTGGCCACCATCGACGACGTGCCCGCCGCCGAGTACCTCCAACAACTCTCTCTCTTCACCACCGGCACCGACGACCCCGACGCCCGCTTCAACCTACTCTTCCCCAACCTCATCAAAGACACCAACACATTGTACCCTTCCGGCGGCAGCCCCGAGTACCGCGGCGCCCCCTTCCTCCCCGACGCCACGACCGTCCGCCTCCGAAACAAGACCATCCTCACCTTCCCCAACCTCGCCTTCCTCCGCGCCGACTTCTCCAACATCACTACCGCCAACTCGACCTACGCCGAATGGGGCCCCGCCTCCCCTCACACAGACCCCTGGGCCGTTCTCCCCTGGTCAGCCCACGAGGTCCTCGCCAAGAACTTCACGCGCTCCTTCGCCGGCTACCCTCCGCCCCACACCGTCTCCGACAACGGCCAACTCGCCGGCTTTCTGCCTCCCTCCCGCGCCATCTCCGACGTCGCCGTCCTCGACGTCCGCAGCTTCTCCCTCGCGCCAAGCCCGTACAACTTCCTTGAGTTCGACCGCGGCTACGAGACCAGGTTCAACGCATCGGTCGCGCTGATCCGTGCCGCGCGGGCTGCCGGCCGCAAGAAGTTGATCATCGACTTGCAGGGAAACGGCGGCGGCCAGTATATCAACCTCGCCGCGCTGTACGTCACGCTGTTCCCCGGCCTGTCAATCCCGCTGCTGTGGCGGCACCGCGCGCATCCTTTGCTTGCGGCGCTGGTGGAGGAGGCGGATCATCTCGTCGCGGAGGGAGCGAGCCGCAGCGACGTGGTCAAGCTGTTCCCGTTCAACGTTGATCGGTACCTGCGCCCGAACGGCACGGCGTGGGAGTCGTTCGCCGAGTGGTACGGTGCCGGCGTAGGCGGTGCGACGAGGCCGTCGCTGTACAACTTGTCGACGGCGCTGTTTCCTGGACCAGAGTACCGGCACAGGCAGCCGTGGGAGGAGGTGCCGTACCGGGCCGAGGACATCGTGATTCTGCTGGATGGGATTTGCGCGTCGGCGTGCGCGATATTCGTCGAGGCGTTGGTGCATGGCCACGGGGTGAGGACAGTGGCGATGGGGGGTCGGCCGATCGAAGCGCCGATGCAGGGCGTGGGGCAAGTGAAGCAGGGGGCACTGTTGGCGTTTCCAGTCTATGTACGTGCCTTGTTTGGTGTGGTGATGGTTATGGTCGTGCTGACACTTTGTGTGTTTTTAGCCTGGGCCACTTGGCGAGAACTTGACGGTGTCGGAAGGGCTGTGCTCCTGGTGACGGTCCCGGCGTTACAGACACCCATGCTTGTGGTCAACGAGGCCAACATGGTGCCGGTCGACGACCCGGACGGCTTGCCTCTCGAGGTGACATACGAGGCAGCGAACTGCAAGCTGTTTTACTCGTTCGAGTCCATGGTCGACGTCGAGAAGCTCTGGGAGCAAGTGGCCGAGGTGACCTGGAAAAAGGGAAAATGTGTTCATGGCTCGACATCACCGAAGGACTCGCGCATGGGAGGGGTGCCGGCGTACACTCCTGCCGTCGAGGATCGGTACAGACTGAAGGAGGGTGTAGGTTCGATTTGACTTGGCCATCGGATGCGTTGGTGTCGTCTCCATGTGTACTCTCGATTGCAAATGTCTTTGTTTCAATCGTATTCAGTTGTCTACATATATTAATGAACTCCATAACTACCTGTATTCTATATATATCATATGTCATTCCCTTGTTTTCTCGGTGCTCGGCCTTGAGCCCTTGTCTGTGCTGTTCCGAATCCTCTCGACCAAAGGTGCAACGGGTGCCAGCAGCCCCTTGTCCCTCCCCCCCTCTTCTTCCTTCTTCCTCTGCTCTTCCTTCTCCTTCTCCTCCTTCTCCTTCTCCTTGCGCACCCTCTTCATAGCCTCGGCGGTAAGCTCTTGCTTGACGAGCCTCTCAATGACATCCTTCTTGCGGGTCCGACGATCACCGACCGAGATGAGGATGCCAGCCAGGGCATTGGTAGCGATGGAGCAGCACAGGACCGTGGTTGTGACGGCAGCAGGCCGTGTCGCGTATGGGATTCCCCAGGTGACGGCGCCCAGGGTGACCTGGAGGCAGCTGTGTAGGTCCAGGAGGAGGACGATGGCGATGAGCAGCCTCAGCGGGAATGCGTTATGGGTCTCGGTCTCGTGAGGCTTGTAAAAGGTGTGGGACCGGGCCAGCTTCTTTTGGTGGTGCAAAAGCGTCGCCTGCTCCTTGTCCGACAGCACTGGGATGAACTCGTCCTTTTGAGTGACCTGGGCGGCCTCGACGTCGGGCGGAGGATCGCGTGTGGGTAAATCGTTGTGGTCCTTGAGGCCCGGCAGAAGCAGCTTCTTGCGGAGTTTCCACGTCTTTCGGTCTGGGTTCACGTCAGCTAGGGTACTCGGTTCAAGGCCGTCGGTACTCACGTAGGTGCGAAACGTGGATCATCCTGTACGTATCAACAAGTCGCCAAGGGATCATGCCATCTCCAACAATGGCGAACAGCGCGACGAGAACGTAATCGATGACGTTGATGACATAGAGTTGCTTCTCGCCCACATAGATCCATCCAATGAGGAACAGCACCCATGCCAGTCCAAAGAGCGTGATGAGAGTCGCGTAGAGGGTCACGAGGAACCCCAGGGGCCGGCGAGTGTATTTACCAAAGGCCTTGAGGCGCTGCTTGAACTTTGAGCGGCGCGAGTGCAGCATGTGGCGGACGTGGTCGTTGAGCATCTTGATCTCGTCGTCGGTCCAGCCCTCGAGGGTGGCATCCTCGGGAAGGATGGCGTATTGAGTGTCGGAGAGAACCGAGGAGAGGCTGGGTCCACGGCGCGGTTTTGTTCGGGGCTCGTCGCCATCGGATCCGGCCTCTTGCTTGGACAGATCTTCGAGGGACTCGGGAAAGGCGCCGGGAATATTTGGGAGATGCGAGAGGTCGTATGTGGGCCGGCGATTGACCCAGCGGCCGAGGGATGGGACGAACAGCGAGTTTTGAACGTTCGTGATGGACGAGAGGGTGGCCACTTCGGGGTCTGCGGTACGAGGGACACATTAGCGCACGTCTTGAAGGTGTGGAGGGACATGGATGTACCAATGACATCGAGAATGTCGACGATGCGGGAGTCGTAGCAGTCATCGGCGTCTCCCCCTTTCGGGGGGTTGGTCACGGCGGGATGACGTCGCCGGCCGAGGAAGCGGTGCAAGCCACCGCGGTGAGGGTCAACGGGCACCACTGCGACCTGCTGCTGCTGGCCGGCTTGCTGAGAGCCATTCTCGGGGACCGACGACAGGGGCTGGACGACGACGGGGAGGGGGTTGTCCTGGCTGAGCCCAGCTTGTGTGCCATTCTCCTTGATGCTGGAAAGGGATGGCCCCCGCGACTTTAGACGGCGCAGCCTGATGGCCGACTGCTGGCGGTCGAGAGAGCGGAACTTGACATTTCGAGCGGCTGTCGCTGGCGGTGGTCGAGCAGAGGGCGGATTCTCTGTCGTCGGGGTGGGAGGTGCTTCGTGGAGGTCGAGGGGGGTGGCGGCGGGGGGTACTGGGGCGGCGGTTTCGTCATGCCCCTGCTGGGCGCGTTCGTCCTGGACTGGATGGGGAGCAAAATAGGAGGATTCTCCCCTCTCCATCGGCCGAGTGTTTTGGTTCTCGGGTGGATCCATTGTTATTGTTTATGTGCCCAGGCCCTGGATGGAGCTGGCCGAGTGTTGTGTCTTCATTTGGGGTGGTGGTTGTCAAGGAAGCCCGAGAGAGGGACACACGGTATAAGACCCGACGGCCACAGCGCTGTGATGCGCGCTGGCAGCGGGCCGCGTGGCTGGCTCCAGGTGTTCCTTGGTTGCAGTGGGTTGGGCGTGGGAAATTTGTTTCTTGACGTCATTGTTTGGCCCGCTGCCGTTTTGCCGGTCTTTTTTGGTGCCTGAGGTGGCTCTGAAGAGACTTTTGGGGGAATGCGGGGAGGCGGGAATCTTTCCAATCCTGAAATGCCCGGACGACGCAGTACAACAGGACTTGTGTGCCAAAAACAGAGGGAACTCGACTGTAGCATCAAATGAACAAACTGATAAACACCGACGCTCATGAAATATGAGACGGAGAGAGGAGATTCAAGATCAGACCGTGTCTGACAGCCAAAGACAGCCCCCAAACAGTTGCGCGGAACCCCTCTGCTCTCCCCACCAATCCCATGGTTGTGCATTTCAAATGCCATGTGGGTATGAAATGAAATCCCATGACGGAATTCCCATGACAAAAATACCGATTCCTCGACAACGGGGGCCACCCACCAATCGCAGTGCACCGTTCAGTGGGTGGGTCCAACTGTGACCCCCAGGGCCGACTCCTGTTCCCTCTACAGGCGCCCGTCAATGGGACAAATGCAAGCCAACGACCGCGCTCGATTGTATTCAGGATCCCGTCGCAACATCGAATACACAATGCGAACCCTTCTTTTCCCATCGCGATCGCGCGTCCCTATTATTTCAAAAAGACCCAATGGCCCGGCCACCTCCCACCCTCAACTCCCCAACCACCCGACCGCGCTGGTCGCTCCGAGATGCGCAACGACGGCTTCAATTTCCACACCAAGACGACGACCACCTCTCCCGACTTCTTGACGAGCGAAACAGCTTCGTGCCGATACTCCTTGGCAAGATGGGTAGTCGCCAGACGGATGGTGAGGGCCCCCTTCCCCTCCTTTGCGCCGCCCCCAGCTCTGGATCGTACTGACGGCGCCTCTTCTCTCTCCAGTTCCTGTCGCCGTCCAGCAAAGAATGGAAGACATTGCGCGCCGCTGGGAAATTCCCTCGCTCGACGCCCTGCTGCCCCCGGGCCTGAACCCGCCTCACATCAGCCGCAACCTGATAATGCTGCTCAACCGCCTTTCCCGACATCTGACAGCCGCCGAGGCCAGTCGCCGTCTTCAAGAAGCGATCCGGTGCCGACGCGCCGCCGAGACCCTCGCCAACAAGAAGGTGGCAAAGCGCGAGTACTTGACGCGCGCCGATGCCCTCAAGGTCATCGCCGACAACGACATTCCCGATTTGCGCTTCGGCGCCGACGCCGACGAAGACGGGCCCTCCCACCTCGACCCGAGCGAACCCAGCATTGACGTCGTAACCGGCCCCGAGGAACGAACCGACGACGTCTCCGAGCAGACGAGCCATGCTCCCGGCGACGCCAGTCATGTCGCTGAAGAATCCAAAGACACAGCCCCTGCGCCCCCTCACCTTGAGGATACCGCCCACGCTACCCCCGCGACCCCTCGACCCAAGAGAGACCAAGCCGTCCACCCGCTCACACTCGGCCACGCCCAACAGCTCATCTCGCCACCCAGCGACTCTTCTGGCAGTGGATCTACAACCAGGAGCGCGTCCGCAAGGGGGTTGGGTCCCGAGAGGGCAGCCACACCAAGCCCTTGCAACTACGCGTCAGGCGCGAATCGACGTCCCAGTCCCTCAGCGCAGACACTCAAGCGAAGGTGGACCGACCTGGAAAACGATGTCAATCTCGAAGTGACCGGCCTCGAGAGTAGGACCAAGATCCAGCGGGCCCTTCTCATCTGCGCCCGTGCCGAACGCGACGACGCCCATGAGAAGCACGCCGCCATGGAATCTCAGGTGGCAATTCTCGCAGAAGGGGCCGAGTCGATGGAACTGGAGTGCCTCCACCTTCAGGACCGACTCCCCGCCACCATCCTCGCACTTCAAGGCCTTTTGCCCCACATGTTCCCAGGGGCTGAGTTACCCCCTCCAGGAGCTGATTTGGACGTCCGAGATCCTGCGGGCGCCATCGCCCAGACGATTGTCACTTTCCGCGACGCGGTCGCTACTCAACTGAGGCACAAGGAGGTCCTTGACCAACGACTCGAGACAGCCAGGTCGAGCCTGGACGTCGTTGCCAAAGCCCTCGAGAGCAAGGTCTCCGAGGTGACCAAACTGGAGCAGCTCCTGGCTGAGCTGGAGCAGGAACTCGACGAACATAACGACATGTCCCAACTTCTCAGCAAGAAACGCAGGTAGTTTCTGCAAGGTTTGATGATAGCAGCCCAAGATGCCCTGTTTACAGCACCGCCTCGGGAATTGGTTAGCCGACGGCGGTAGACTTCTCCTAGTTCAATCTCTTTAGTCTCCCCTTTGTGGCGCACAGGACACCGGGACACCGAGCGGTGCTGCGGTTCTGCTGATTCCGGCCGCCAGTTTAATGGCGGCGACACAGTGCCCAGAGATTCCCTCATGCATTGCGACAGCAATGAACATGAGACTCAGACCTGCTCCATTGTGAAGGTAATGCACCTTGCCCAAGTGGGTGTTCAAGCATCGAAGAAGTGCGACTTTTGCTGTGACACCGCGTTGTTGTGTGTGAAATAACTGTCTCTAGTCTACACAGCCTTCAACGCGGGCGACATCCCAATCTTCTTCAACCACCTCTCCAGCTCCGCATTAAAGTGATTATCATCCGTCTGTTGTAGCCAGTGCCCCTTGCCCCCAACAATCAAGACCTCATCCGCCTCACTCCCCCGCGGCAGCTCACTCCTGTCAACCCACACCGCCTCCTCGTCACACCCAAACGTCAGCCGGGGACACTTCAGCTTCCCCCGAAATGTCACCACGGCGACCTCCTTCCTCCCCAACCCAAACTCCTGATCCCCCCACCCGCCCCAACACAGCGCAAAAAACACGTCGGGGTCCATCTCCCGGCACCGCCGGGCGTGCCACGTCTTCTCCCACGCCGGCGAACCAGCCGGGTACGTCATGGAGAAGAAGCCAATCATCTTCTCGATGCACCCCGCCGGGGGCTCAAAGAAGCCGGCGTTGGCCTCGCGCATGGCATTGTCCCAGCGGTGGATGGGATCGACGCCGACGAGGGCGCAGACGAGGTCGGGGCGGTCCGTGGCGAGGAAGTAGCCGATGAGGTCGCCTTGGGAGTGCTGCCATTTGTTTCTGTCAGGTCACGACCGAGAGGGAGACAGCGGGGAGGGGGCTCACGCCCATGACAATGGCGGACTTGATGGCGAGGTGCTCCAACAGCGCAGCGGCGTCGTACGCGCAGGTCTGCGGGTAGTAGTCGACGATGGAGGGGTCTGCATCCTTGCCGGGCCACGAGGTGATACCCGGCGTGGGCTTGGGGGCGGACGACCGCCCGTGGCCGCGGACGTCGAGGGTCACGACGCGGTAGCCGATGTCGAGGAGGAAGGGGACCTGCCAGTTCCAGTCGTGGAGGGAGCAGCTAAGACCATGGATGAGGAGCATGGTGGGGGCGGACGTGGCGCCCTCGTCGAGGTACCAGAGGGCGATTTGCTCGTTGCGCTGGAAGAAGGGCATGATGGCGGTTCTGTTGGTTGTTGGGGTGTATTGCTGGTGGGTGTCGGAGTATTGCGTGCTTTGAAGGTCTTCAATCTGGATTGATGCTGAGTTGGCAAGGAGAGGACTTGTTGGACAACATCTCGTTTTGTATTTGAAGCCGACGTCCTAGGTAGGTGATGGCGAAGCAGGAGTCAGTCTCGTGGCTCAAGGCTGAGGTCGGAGATGATGGATTTGTTCTCTCGTAAGCCGTGTCGGGGCACCCTCCTTGGAGTCTCGTCCCTGAATCGCTCTCGCCTGGCCCACCCAATTCGGCATATCCCTCACACAGAAGTGAAATTGTACCTAGGTAGCCAATGCTGTGAACGCAATTGACATCTCCGCTCCCAGTGCATCTTTCCTTTTCTCATGTAACATTTCCGGGAATGGATGTGGTCCGGAGATATCTTGCCTTGACAGCTTTCTCCGAGTGGCGAGGGGCAAGAACAAAACAACCTTTGCTTATTCCGATGCAAGACAGAAACAGCCCAGGAATGGCTTGTCAACGCCCTTCTGTCCAAGCCCTCCTCTGTCCACGCCCCCATTCAGCCCCATAAATATCGTTCTAAAAATGCATGAATGCCAAAACTCCCGCTCGCATGCCCAAGTCTAAAAACCCAACACCAAAATCTAGGTATCCATCCCAAAGAAATCACGAAGATTTTGGCTTCTTGTAAAACACATTCCTCTCCCACCCGTCAATCTCGTCCACCACCGTCTCCTGCGCCAGCTCGTATCCGCCCAGCTTGGGCAGCAGCACCGCCCAGATGAGCCAGTATACGCCGCCAGCGAGGATGATGCCGGCGCCCACGACGCAGTGGATCCAGTACGGCAGGCTGATGTAAATGTTCTGGCCCTCCTCGGGCGGTACGAAGGGCGCGACGACGAGGTAGATGTTGCTGAGGAGGAAGAAGATGACGATGGGCAGCGTGGCGCTGATGGGCGGCGCCCAGTTCCACTTGGCGCGGTGCAGGTAGAGGTGGACGAGGCCGCCGGCGACGAAGACGTTGATGATGGCGAGGGGGTACGAGATGACGCTGGGCACAGTACGTTAGCAACGAGGGTTGACTTGGTTGGGTGGGGGGAAGCGAACTTGAGGATAAAGTTGTACGCGTCGCCCGGCGGCGGGGCAAGCATGATGATGACTGACACCAGCCAGTGCTCAAAGAGACCGGCCAGCGGGGCGTTGAAGGGCCGGTTGCTCGCCCAGAAGCGCGAGAAGGGCAGGACGCCCTCGCGGCCCAGCTCCTGCACCAGACGGCCCTGGGAGAAGATGACGCTGAGCACGTTGCCATAGGCCGACAGAGCAACCAACACGCACAGGGCGCGCTCGGCGGTGCCGCCAAAGACGTTTCGGAACAACGAGGCGGCAACGAGGCGGCGGGCGGCGATGATCTCGTCCTTGGGCACCGCGGCGAAGTAGGCAATGTTGACAAACATGTAGAGCACCGATATGACGCCGATAGCCAGCGGCGCGGCGATGCGCAGGGTGCGTACGGGGTTTCTCGTTTCGCTTAGCGCGTAGTTTGCGTTGCTGGAATTTGAGTTAATTATCATTGCGATGAGCTCGTCAGTAGGGTGAAACTAACCTGTAGCCGATGTAGCTCCAGATGACGTTGTACAGGGCCGTGACGACGCCATATGCGCTGCCCGTGGTGCCCTCAAAGGCGTTGGTGAAGTTGTGCGGCTTCTTGTCCTCGGGGAGCTTGAGGTGGCCGGCGAGCGCCACCCAGCCGCACACGACGATGACGAGGATGATGATGACCTTGATGGCGCCGAGCAGGTTCTGCAGCCGGATGCCCCACTTGAGCGCTAGGCCGTGAATCAAGAAGGCGGAAGTGATGCAAGCGAGGCCAATGCCGCGTTGGTTCCACCGGTCGACCTCGATGTCGGCAGCATGGAGGATGTACTCGCTGGGGAGAATCAGCAGGGTGCGGAACACAGAGGCGGCTAGAGAAACTCACCCAAAGACGACGGAATTCCCGCTCGCCCATCCCAGCAGGACGACGTAGCCGGTGTAGAGGGCCGTGGTGAGAAACTTTGGCTTGCGGTAGACGAACTCAAGGTAGTTCTTCTCGCCGCCGTTCTTGGGAATGGCCGTGCCGAACTCGAGGTAGACCAGTGTGCCGGCACCGGCGATGAGCATGCCGGCAAACCAGATGAAGAGGGAGAGGCCGACGCTGCCCGACAGAGCCAGAATGGAGCCGGGCGTCGCAAAGATGCCGGTGCCGATGACGCGGTTGACAATCAGAAACATGGCCGACACGACGCCAATCTGGCGCTTCGCCTGCCGCGCATCTTCGAGGTTGTCGCCGACTGTCCGCACGGTCTTGTCAGCGTCTGCATCAGGCCTGACGCCAGGCTCGAACGCGTAGAGGGCCTACCCATATGGCTTTCACCGTCGGACGAGGAGCCCTTGACGCCCTTGTTCCCATGTTCGTTCTTGGGATGAGAGAGACCAGTCGACTCTCCGTAGGCAGGAAGTTCGGATGGACTCGCCATGGTTGTGGTCGTGGGCGAGGAAGCGCCCGGAGAGGCAGAGACACGGACAGTTCAACTTGGCGACAGCGACAGAGTCTCGTTCGTGAGCAAACAGTCTGGGCACCCGACGGGACCCTGGGGGAGGGGCCGCAAAGGTTTTATCGAGAATTCGCTGTCCCCCATGGCTGGCTGGCGTGATGGTTCGACTCGGGCGTGCGGATTCGTCATCTTCAGGGTTTTTCGCTGCTTGCCACCGGTGCTTGGGGTTCGGCCATGTGCGTATGCCTGCATTGGGGGCTGACGCCCGCCGGCTCGGGGGGATTCCAGGTGCGTTCCTGGCTTGCCACTGCCATGGTGGAGCGCTCGTGTCATGTCGACTGCCTTTTTGGCGATGCGGCTCCGATGATGTGCTCGCTGGCGTGTTGACGTGCTCAGCATGTGGGAGACTGGGAGCCGCCTGTTCCTGGCTCGGGTCGACAGATGACCAATGGGGTGCTGCCGAGGGGGGTGTTCGTCCCGCCGTGACAATGCAGAGACTGATTCAGGAGTCGTCCGTCTTGAGATGCCTGCCATCAGGCCCAACGCCGCCATCGTCAGCACAATGCCACGTCCGGCAACGGCTCCCGCACCGTTGATGGGTGCACAAACATCGAAGCACCCCAAAATCGGGCACCGGGAGAAGCCGGTCCCCCACAGCGAATCGTGCGAGCACGCTCCGTAAAATGAAGTCGCTGACAACCGGGGACCAGGTTGCGCTGCCGGGTGGGTTCGGTGGATTCGACAAGCCGCAGGGTCCCCGAGGCTCTCACAGACACTCCGGGTGGTTCCCCAGGCCGATGCTGTGCGCCGCGTTCGGAGTTTGCCGTACCCCAGCCATGGTTCGCAGGAGTTCATCCAAACTCGCCGTGAACAGGAACCGTCAAGACAAGAAGAGGACCTCCGTTTCGTCATCCCACCTGGCACCCGCGTCCGAGTCCTCGGGTCATCGGGGATATCCCAGCCATGCATCCGAGTGACACTGATTGCCGAAGGGGCCAAGCGAAATGCGATGCGGGCTGTGCGATGTGAAGGCGGGCGGCTGCCGATGCGACGTGTGATGCAAGTGCGAGAGTCTAGCGACCGTGCGTGGTGGTGAGCTTGTGCATGGCGTATTGCATGATCTGGTCTTTTCCTCCGAGACGAGATAGAATGGCGTGCTTTTCGACATGTTGACAGTTTTTGAGGGAGTCGGCAGCCCTGGCAGAGCGACGCGGCACGGGGAGACCAAGTATATAAAGCTCATCGAGTAGCTCGAGCTAGGTTAGGCAATCGGAGCCACCCGGAATTCTCCAGGCGATGACTGATTGCAGATGTTCAGTCCCGAACGCGATGCCGATGCCGATGCCGATGCCGATGCCGCTTTCCTGTCCGAGCATGGCTTGCCTCGATGGCGCAGGAGACCAAGGATACCGATATCTCGAGTCCGATCGCGGTGATGTCGCCATCCCAGTTCCCACCGCTCCAAGAGAAAAGATGACAGACTGTTGTCAGTTCCCTCGCGCACCAACCCCTCAACGAAACGTGGATTCATTCCATCCTCTGCCAACCAAGGGATGCACTCCATCGACAGCCAAGGCCCCAAGCACAAGATAAGGTTTGTAAATTCTCGACACTGGGTATCAGGTATTAAGTACTAAAAGATCCGCTACTCGCCCAGAGGTGGACGAGAATGATGAGACGTGGTGCTGCTGCGGTAAAGAAACGCTAAATGGACAATGTGCCTAGTTGATAGGCGGTCCAAGGACCCGAGGCTAATCCTTCTTGGCCGTCGCGACGTCAACGACATCGACGGGTCTTTGCGCAACGCCGCCGTCAAACGTCGTGGTCGGCGGGCCACGGTAGTTCTTGCGGCCCCAAGCAAAGTACCAGATCGAGGCAATGACAGCGAAGCCGACCAGCACGACGGGCGCATAGTTGACGCTGGCGGCCGTGACGGGGAGGAAGGCGGGCATGCAAAAGAGGGGGAGCGCGAGGGCGGACCAGCCTGCGCAGAACATGCATGTCAGTACAGCCAATGACGCCAAGGACAATGGGCAAAAACATACCGAGAGCGACGCCGTTGGCCAGCCAGCCAAACTTGCCGAGAGGGAACTTGGCGCCCTTCATCTGCTTGCGGCCGCCAATCATAGACCCGAGGATGGGCATGGCGTACGACAGCGTCAGCGAGATGACGCCGACACCGGAGAAGGCGTTGAAGGCCACGGGCGAGCCGAACCAGATGAGGCCGAGGGCGATCTGGATGGCCATCGATAGCATCATGGCGTTAAGGGGCAGGTCGAGCGTGGGGTGCACCTTGCTCCACCACTTGGAGCCGGGAATGGCGCCGTCGCGGGCAAAGGCCCAGGTGCAACGCGATGCGGCCGTGGTGCAGGCGACGCCGCAGAGAATGGCCAGCACCATGAGCGGCAGCAGGAGGGCGATGGTGGCGCCCGAGGAGCCGACGGCGCTCTTGATGATGGTGGGCGTGGGCTGGGCGAGCAGCACCAGCTCGGAAATGTCGGGCAGAACGAACATGAGGGGAATCAGGAACAGCAGACCTCCAATGGTGTTGATGACAATGGTCATAACCATGGCCTTAGGCACCTGCGTCGACGGGTGCTCAACCTCCTCAGTCATGCTAATGATCATGCCCGTCGACGAGGTCGCGTAGCCGGCGTGCAGCAAGCCCACGCAAAAGGACCAACCGGCGGGCCAGCCCGAGGTCGGCTCAAAGTCGCCAAAGACAAAGGCGGCATCGTGGCGGCCGTTCTTGGCCACGGCGAGGACTGTGATGAGGATGGCGAGGAGGCCGGCGAATGTCCAGAAAACGGCAAAGGTCTGCGCAATTGGTCGCCGTCAGCATCATGGGCACCGCCGAGGAGAGAAGGGAGGAAGATAAAACATACATCCAGGTGGTGAAGCCAGCGGTTGCCATAGATGGAGATGGCGTTGCAGAGCAGCGTCACGCCCAGAAAGACGAGGAAGACCTGGTAGGTGGTCTCCTTCCAGACGGGCTCGCCGGCCTCGGTCTCGAAGACGTTGACGCAAGCGACGAAGAAGAGCGTTGTGCCAAACTGCACAGCGAGGGTGATGGTGATGTTGCCCACGACGTAGGCCCAGCCGCAGAGGTAGGCGGCGACGCGGCGGATCGAGGGGGGCGCGAGCTGGAAGGTCTGGTAGTAGACGCCGCCGGCGGTCGGGTAGACGGACGTGATCTCGCCCAGCGAGGCGGCCACGCAGAGGATGATGAGACTGACGAGCACCCAGCCCCAGATGACGACGACGGGACCTCCGCCCTGAAGCGGGTAGTAGAGCGTCGTGGCCAGGCCGTAGGGGATCGAGGCCAGCACGAAGGACATGAAGGCGACGTGCCAGGTCGAGCGGGTGCGCACCAGCTCGGCCTTGTAGCCGAGGGCTTCGAGCAGCTCGTCGGCCGAGTCGTCGTCGGCATTGGGCTCGCCGGCGCGCGCCGGTGCGGCCCCCTGGGCCCGGGATTTCGTGGCCGAGCCTTGCGAGTCGCGCCGATCAGCCGCCGGCGCCGTGGCCGTGGCCATGGCCGTCGGATGGTCGCTCATGGCGGGGGAGGGCCGGTTCGGTGGGTGGGTGTGTCGGCCCGGCAAAAAGAGACGGACGGAATGAATAAAGCCGAAAATAAAGGAGCAAAAAATGGCAAAGGTGGCGGGAAATCTAGGCCCGGCGCAAAGATTCGAGACTGGGGCCAAGGAGCAAAAGCACGGCACTGATGGCTCGCGATATGGGAGTCAACCAAGTGTAGGTTCCGGAGTTTGTTTTGGTCAGGAACGAAGTTTTGGTGATGGGATTTCCCAGTTTTTTTTTCTCGCGCCGGCAGGTCTTTCCCCAAGAGTTCCCCTCACCCCACTGACGCAGTGTGCTGGGAAGGTGAATGCATCGGCATGGGACCAGTCTTTCGCCTTGAAATTACGTATGATTTTCGCCCGCCTGGCCCTACCTACACTCGGACCAGCGATGCAGGGTCTCGTCAGGGCACCGGGGCACCACCAGGTTCCGGCCCCGCGGCGTGGCGGGGCGTGGGATGGACAAACTCAAGTGACCAAAACTCCCAAGCGTCCCTTTTTTTCCGAACTCTCTCCCTCTCTCCCTCTCCTCAAAACAAGACAGCCCACGCCGGGTCTCGTGCTCTCGCCCGTTTACCGAACCAGTGACAACCCTGCCAGCCTGCGGGATCGATGCATGTCGTGCCATTTCAGAGACCAATGTTACGGCGGCTGAGGGCGGTGGGCGCACCGAGCGAAGCACAAGAACACCGGGCAGGGCAGGGCTCGGGGGCTGGGACGGGACGGTGGATGGACCAAACCTGCAGCGTGGCGGACGAGCTTATCATGCAACCCCACAATCTTGGCGGCAACATGCTGCGGGCGGTGCGCAATGTGATGACCTTCAGACCTTGATGGTCTCGATGGCTTAGTGGGCGAGATGAAAGTCGTCGAGGTTTTTTTTTTCGTCTCCTTTTTTTCTCAGACCTGTGAAATCTGGATGGGCCATGACCTCATGACGTGACGGGCATGGGAGATCCCCTCCACTCCCTCTCCCAAAACCCATCGACTGGGCTTTTGTCTTGTTTCATTTCGATGGCAGAGATTGACGAAGACCAGCCCGAGTCCAGACGCGGTCCCAACCTTATCTGCCAAGACATGCAGGGCGGGCCGCCGATTGGCGGTGGCCAGTGGCACACGAGCACATGTCGGACGAGCTCTCTCTCTTCCTCGGTCCTTTTATCAAGAGGATCTCGACGTGTGCTGGTTTGTTTGCTGGCGCGAGACATGCCCAATGGACTTGGAGGCCCTGGAAACGGACCAGAAGGCCATAAAGTCAAAACTTGGACCCTTTTCTGAAGAGAATCAGACCTTGCCTGTTTGATCAGAGGTCTCGCGCTAACAAACAAACCAGTATTGGACTCTCGCATGGATGGAGTTGGGAGCTGGGAATCTGTCGAGAAACTTCCCTCATTTTTGTCTCGATTGTGTTGCGGGAGCGGGAGCCGAGACCAGCGCCTTATCGTTCTTATCTGCGCCAAGAGCTTTCTTTCGTCAAACATGGTGATGGTTTTCAACGACATCAACCTCTCGTCTTGCCAATGTTGATGAGCTTCAACCTGTGTTTCAGCAGCGACGCCTTTCCATATTGCTTGTATTCATTGAATTGTCATCACCACAAGCCATCAATCACAACAGCGGTTTCCGGCTCTCGGTTACCCAGTCCTCCCACCCCACAGGAACGCTCGTTGTCCGGGGCAGCAGAGTGAAGAAAGAAGTGCATGCCTCCTTGAGGCACACAAATGGTTCTCAGCATTGCATGTTTCCAGAGACGGGGCCTTGCCTCTTTCCAGCCAATCAACCATGTCTGTGTTTCTGCGCGGGTTCGAGACCGCTGCGGGAGCCTCGACTGCTGGGTTCAATGGTGAGATGGGCCTTTCCAGCTCCGCGTTGAGCTCGAATCTATTTAGGAGACCTTGCCAGATACTGGTACCAGACAAAGAACCATTCTTCTCGGCCATGCCATCCGGGCATACAATTTCCTGGAATTTATTCCGTGAAAGAGTAAGCGCCAAAGACGGATTAAGCCAAAGGTATCGACACCGGGGCTACCCTATTCCAAAATCTACTGGCAAGGACTCCCGGGTCCGTCTGTTTACACCCTTTGACGCGCGGGTCCTTCTGTCGGGTGGAGTCAGCCGTTGCTTAGCCCCGAACGCTAGCAACATACGGCTTGTTTACGACCCCTTCATCTGTCGCCACGATCCCCGGTGGCCGTAGTCGAGCGGTCATGGGCCTCCCAGGAGGGTCCTATCTACAAACCACACCTCGACGTGGGGGGCTCCGAGTTCGATTCTCGTCGGTCGCAAAACCCCCCTGACTCAGGGGGGTTTTCGTAGCCGCCAACCTTCCAATAGGTGAGAGCCCGCCTCCTCGTGTGGGGTGGTACTGGTGACACGGAAGTTTGGCGGTGAGCTTTTTGGCTTTTTTGCTGCTTCAATCTTTTGGTGCTTCAAATGCAACGCGCCCTTCCACTCCCCATCAAGTCTCGATCCCAAATATGTAACGTCATCCAACCCCCATGCCCCATACTCGTTAAAGCCAACACTGATTTTGACGCTACTTGAAACAAAGCGACATAACAATCTCGATAATAGTCGATACACAAGCGCTCGAGATAGCTACCTACGCAAGCAAAGCCTATCCAACGCAACATCCCAGTTCAAGTGTCCCCTCATCTACTCCCTCTTGACGACAAACTCCCCCGTCGCTTCTGGATCTTCCAATGCCCACAGGATCCCACCCTCGACAACCTGGTCCCACCTCTTGCACTCCGGCAGCTTGTCGCCGAACCGCCTGAACCCATGCGGCACGCCGGGGAACAGGCTCACGTCGGTCGGCACACCCGCCTCGGTCAGCATCTTGGCAAACAAGAGCCCCTCGTCCCTCAGCGGATCAAGCCCGGCAACACCCACCACGGTGGGCGGAAGACCCTTGACCTGCTCGGGACTCGCGTTTCCGGGATTCATCCTCACGTCGCTCGCGTCGGTTGACTCGACCTTTAGCAGGTCCATAAACATGCGACAGACAGCGCGAGGCAGGACGGGCGCGTCCTTGCACGTCTCCCAGGACGATACCGACGGGTCCCTCATCTTGGCGAGCTGCGGTCCGTAGCACTCCATGTTGACCAGGCACGGGATCATGAGTACCTGGCCGGCGATGGGGGGGAGCGCGGGGGCGAAGTGGCCGAGGTGCTTCTGCAGGACTAACGATGCCGTGAGGTAGCCGCCGGCCGAGATGCCCCCCACGATGACCCGCTGGGGATCTGCGCCCACCATCGCCGCGTTGTTGTGCAGCCACTGGAAGGCGTCCTCGGCGTCGTTCCACGCCGTCGGGTACGTGGCCTCGGGCGTGTGGCGGTAGTTGACGTTGAGCACGATGACGTGCGTGTTGATGGCGATGCGCGAGCACAGCGCGTCGTCGGCGGCGAGCGAGCCAAAGAGGAAGCCGCCCCCGTGGAAATGGATGTAGACGGGTGCCGGCTCGGCCGGCAGTCCCAGATGACGATAGGTGCGGGCCTCGATGGTGGCGCCGTCGCGCGTCGGGATGATAAAGTCTTGGGTTTGGACCCAGTGCCCCAGCTGCTTCATGGCCAGGGCAGACTGCTCTTCTCGGCCGGTATTGGTGAGTTGTCGGCGCTCCTCCAGTGACAGGCCGGCCGGTGGCGGCGGGAGTGTCGGCTCAAGTGCCAACCACTCGGCACTCGGTCCGTCGTATGCAGAAAAGTCGGCCATGTTGTCGGGAGGGGAAGGAGGGGCAGGTGTTGAGATGACAGGACTGAGGGGTTTCGTCGGCTCTGTTTGGGCGGTTGATGGTGAAGGTTTCGGTTGCTTGGATTGGTCTTGGGCCGGGTCTCCTATGTCATCTTCCCATTGGGGAAGAGGGGTACCTATGAGGATGGCTGCCTTTGCCCGGTGGCGAAGAGGCCCACGATTTGCTGGTGCTCGATTTCAGCCATGGTGCCAGACAAGTCCGAATCGTGGAATGCCCCTTGTCTGATCGTGCTGCCGCAAGCACACGACGGGAGCGGCTTCGGGCTCGGCCGCGATCGTCCCAGCTGAAGAAGATGCCCCTTTGAGACGGATGGACGGCCGGTGGGGTGGAGGGCGTGGGGCCGGTGAGCGACTTGAGAGGTGGACTAGTCCGAGACCGGGTTGCCGGGATGCCGAACCCGGCTCACATCGGACCACACTTTGTATCCACCACGCCATCGTTACCACGCCTGCCCTTTTCCGCGCCTGTCGAGGAGGCCAACCCCTCGTCAAGAGCCAAGGTGGACCGCTTGTCTTGATCCGGTCGACCCTCGCGGCCGACATCCCGCTCCGGTCGACTCTGGAATGCTGAAGCGGCTCGCCCCGCTGCGGAATTTTGTACGCCATCCTTCATTCGGCTGGCGTGCACTTGCTTGCCGATCAGCAAATGTCGGCCGACTTGCTCGTTGACATCTTTCGATGGGAGCTGCTAGGGATATGAGCTGTGCCTCCACGTGGGGGGAGGACTGGTCAGCTCTCCCCAACTTCAAAGATCAATGTGAGCCAAGCCGAAACAACACCCACAGCCAACCATGTCGGACATCCCCCTTGCACCACCGTCCCGTTCCCTCCGGGGCCGCGTCGCCATCGTGACGGGTGCCGGCTCCGCTGGAGACGGCATCGGAAACGGCCGTGCCATCAGCATCCTCCTGGCCGACGACGGATGCCACGTCATCGGCGTCGACATGAACCTCGAATGGGCTCAAAAAACAGCCGAGATGGCCAACTCCAAGCCCAGCCGCGGAACGGTAGTCGCAACTCAAGGCGACGTCACCAAAGGCTCAGACTGCGAGGCAGCAGTGCAGCTGGCCCTGCAACGGTTCGGCCGGCTCGACATCCTCGTCAACAACGTCGGCATCGGGGGCGCCCCGGGGACGGCCGTCGACGTCGACATGGAGCAGTGGGCCGAGGGCCTCGAGATCAACGTGTCGAGCATGGTCAACATGGTCAAATACGCCGTGCCCGCCATGAGGCGCAACGACGGCGAGGCCAAGGGGTCCATCGTCAACATGGGGAGCGTGGCTGGGCTCAAGGGGGGGACGCCGCACCTGCTCTACCCGACGAGCAAGGGGGCTGTGGTTAACATGACGCGGGCCATGGCGGCGCACCATGCCGAGGATGGAATTCGGGTCAACTGTGTCTGTCCAGGGGTGCGTCTCTCTTCCCTCACGTTCTCTCGGGGTGCTGACAGGAGGCAGATGCTGTACACGCCCATGATGTATGCCAAGGGCATGACGGAAGAGGCGAGAGCGGCGAGGAAGGCGAGGAGTCTTCTGGGGACAGAGGGGACAGGCTGGGACGCGGCGTGTGCTGTTGCGTTTCTCGCTTCTGATCACTCGAGATGGATTACGGGTCTGATCATGCCAGTGGATGCAGGAACGACGGCTGCCGTCGGTATCGGCATGACCAAGGCGGCGAGTGTAAATGGTTGATGGAAGGCACATTGCATGTGGAAATCCATCTGCGAAATGTCAAATAAAAGGCCAGTTTGCCGTTGACAGCAACATGACCATGGTTGGAGTGGAAGTAGTGTTTGGCGGACGAGTCAACACCTCTGGGCTCCATGTTCTTGCACCCTCCGTCCCGTGTTTCATTTCCAAGTCCAGGACAAACAAGCAGTTTTATTTCCAAAGTCTATTCCTCCTGAATCAACGCCACACGGCCATCAATCTTGCCCTCTTCCAACCCCCGGAGCACCGTGGGAAAGTCCTCCAACTTCCCGCACTGAACTTGCGGACGAATGACGCCCTTGGAAATCAGATCCAAAACCTCCTTCAAGTCGGGCACCTGGCCGCCATAGCTAAAGATGTAGCTCAACCGCTTCCTTGTCCCCGTCTTCATCTTGACCGTGTTCTCCTCGTCGATGCTTCCGATACAGAGGAGTTTGCCTCCGCGGCGTACTGGAGTCGAAGGTCAGTCTTGTTCACCACACTCACTCTCAGAGCAGTCAGTTTCACGTACCAATATCCTGCGCATCGCCAAACGTCTGATGCGTGCCCACGAAATCCGCCACCGTATCAATCAACAGCCCCCGCTCGGCCACAAACTCGACCGGCGACTTGCCCGCAGGCACAATATCCCCCTCGGGGATCCCCAGCTTGAGCGCCTCGTCCAGCCTCTGCTGCTTGATATCGCTGACAATGACCCTGGCGCCAATGTTGTGTATGATCTGCAGCGCGTTGAACCCCAGCCCTCCGAGCCCAAACAGAAACACCGTCTCGGTGGCCTTGACCTCGCCGCGTCTGTGTATGGCGTGGTAGGCCGTGTTGACGGCGTCGGTCGCGACGGCGGCTTCGGCTGGTGTGACACCCTCCGGGACGAGAACCACACCCCGAATGTCGATGGCGGCGTAGGGCGCGTAGTACCCGTCCTGGCCGATGCCGCTGTGGTGGCTCCGTTCGCAGATCTGGGGCAGGTCTCGGGAACACTCGGGGCAGTCGGACGCTCCGCATCCTGGGACGCTGTGCAGGGCGACGATGTCTCCCTGTTGGGTGGTCGGTTAGAAGGATTGATGGCCATTGGTGGGGGTCGGGGCTAAATGCGTACCACTTTGAGAGCTGTGTCCTTGACGTCACTTCCAAACTCGATGATGCGGCCGCATCCCTCGTGGCCCAATGTCCATTTTGACTGGAACCAGTCCGCTTGTTTTTCGAGGGTGAGCAGGGAGTGGTCGCTGCGGCAGACTGGATGGTGTTAGCACGAGTCGAGGTCGCAATGCGGTGGATGATGTCTACCCCCGGAGGCGAGGATCTTGATGAGGACGCCAGTTGGGGATGGTGTCGGCACCGGGACCTCTTCCCAGACCTATTGGGTGTGAGATTCTGTCTTGTTGGTTCTGTTTGATGCCGAGGGTGACAAACGGGCTCGGGGTTCCCCTTGTGCTTCCTCCACGCAAACATTGTCTTGGGTAGTGCTGCCGCCATTTTGGTCTGATGTTGTCTTTGTTGGGCAAATTGGAAAGGTTGAAACTCGAAAAATAAGGGGTGGGCACGATCTCGTTTCTCATGATATCCAGACGCACTCTTCATCTATATAACATCTAGGTACTCTGTTCTCGGCGCTTTCAACCCCGCATCCCGAGTCTCTTGGGGTGCCACAGCCCAGGCATAGCACCCGCACCATGGCTGAGAAGCCCGGGAGACCAGGAGGGCGAGGGGGTCGAGGGGGTCCATCTGTCTTTCATCGCTTCGGCAAGTCCGCTTTAGGCATTGCCTTGATGAGTGGTGTGGGGAAAAGGTGGAGAAGCGTGGAGAAGTGCGGAGAAAGAATCGGTTTCATTCATCAACTCCACGATCCAATGTCAATATTTTGTTTGCCATCCCAAAAAGGTTGCCGACAGTGACAATCTCTCAACACTCAAAGCTGCAAAAATGGTGTTTTATCCACCCTCGTGGGTGCCGGAGCTCCCGATTGGTACGCCCCTCTTTTCGACTTTCTGTTCTCTTTTTTTCTGAGCTGACTCGACACGATCAACAGACCCCCCCGATTCCATTCCCATTCACGATTTCATGAGACTGGAAAAACATGGGCGCCGTTCATTTTCCACAAGCCGAAATCCCTTTACCTGCGGCTTGACTGGACGCACATTTTCCCACGACCAATTCTTCCAGCGCGCCGATAATCTTGCCAAGAGTCTGAGCCGACAAACGGGATGGACGCCCAACGAAGAGACGCCATGGGATAAAGTGCTGGGGGTCTTTTCGCTGAATACGGTACGAGAGAAGCTGTCACCTGTCGGAACATCGGCTGTCTAACAACTGAACTTCCAGATCGACTACATTGTCGCCGCATACGCCGTCCACCGTGTCTCGGGAATCGCCAGCCTGGCCAGCGCATCATACTCGGCCCCCGAGCTTGCCCATCAGCTCAAGTCTTCTGGCGTCAAGGTGCTATTCACATGCATTGCCTTGCTCGGCACGGCCCTGGCGGCTGCGGCCCAAGCGGGCATTCCAAAGGAGAAGATTTTCATCCTGCCCATGACTGACGACAAGACCAAAGTGCCTTTCCTCAGCATCGAAGACCTGATCGTCGAAGGCGTAAAGCTTGAACCCCTCCCGCCCCTGAAGTGGGCGAAAGGCCAGGGAGAACGGCAACCTGCATTCCTGTGTTATTCGAGCGGAACTTCGGGGCTACCTGTGAGCTACCAACCCTCCCATCCCCCTTGTGGCTGATGTTGATGCCCCGTAGAAAGCAGTCATGATATCCCACAGAAACGTCATCGCCAACGTCCTCCAACACACCACCTACGAGTCGGTTGGCAGAAAGCTACGCGGCGTCGACACCCAGGTTGAGCTGGGACTCTTGCCCATGAGCCACATCTACAGCCTCGTCGTCATCTCCCACTGCGCAACATGGCGAGGCGATGAGATCATCATCTTACCAAAGTTTGACTTTGAGACGTACCTGGCTTCCATCCAGAGATTCCGGATCGAGCAGCTCATCATTGTCCCGCCCATCATCATCCGCATGCTCCAATCCCACGAAATCTGCAAGCGATACGACCTGAGCAGCGTCCGCTTTGTCTTCTCGGGCGCTGCCCCTCTCGGGCAGGAGACGATACAAAACCTGCTGGAAGTATACCCGGCCTGGACTATTGCGCAGGCCTACGGGATGACAGAGTCAGCAGTGGTGGTGACATCAAGCAGTGAGCACGACGTCATGCATCGTTCGTCGGGGTCGTTGATCCCCGGTTTCCGGGCCAAGATCATGGACCCAGACGGGAACGAGATTCTGGAGCTTGACAAACCGGGCGAGCTCCTGGTGCAGTCTCCGTCTGTCGTGCTGGGCTACCTCAACAATGAAGCGGCGACGACCGAGACCTTTGTGCACCACGACGATGGCCGTTGGCTCAGGACGGGCGATGAGGTGCTTATGACGCTGGCGCCATCGGGATATGAACACCTGGTCGTGGTAGACCGTCTCAAGGAACTGATCAAGGTGAAGGGGATGCAAGTTTCGCCTGCCGAGCTGGAATCTCACGTTCTGTCGCACCCTGCGGTCTTTGACTGCGCCGTCATCCAGACGCCAGATGAGAGGGCGGGCGAGGTGCCCAAGGCTTACGTGGTTGTTTCCCCCGAGTTCGCGTCGCGTTCCCCCGAAGAGGTGGTCCGGCTCATTACCCAGCACGTGGCGGACCACAAGCCGTCGTACATGTGGATCAAGGGCGGTGTCGAGTTTGTGGCCGAGATTCCAAAGAGTCCGACAGGCAAGATTTTGAGGAGGTTGCTAAGAGATAAGGAGAGAGAAAAGCGACGAAGCGAGGGAACGAGGCTGTAATTGTATAGTTTGGGGTGGTGTCGTTGAAAGGTGCGTGTTTGTTCGAAGTTGTTCCAATGTTGATGTCGGCAACTGCTTGATGGTGATCAATGCCAGAGATTTCGACCGATCTTTCCATTGCTCTCTTGGAGCTTGACAGATAAGAAGGGATGTCTTGAAATGCTGGGTGACCCCCTTGCCCACCGGCCGGTGCTCGGTGGGAGCTTGGAAAGGGCGATGGCATTCTGGGAATTTGATTTTCTTCTCGGTCTGTGGGCTGCACAAACCCTGAAGGAAAAACATGGAGGCTCCCATTTCGCCGTTCCAGCTTCATTCCATCACACCACGTCTCAACCTGCACAGACGGCATGTTCGGCTCTCCAACTTCACCTGGACAGTTTATTGAGGATTGGTCAACTGCCGAACACCGTTGGAATGCATCGACCAATCCAATTACTCCAGGCCAGGACTGTGATTTCAAAGGCTTCCACGGCCATTGTCCTTAAGTTCAAGATGTGCAGAGATCAACGCTTTTTGGATCCCCCGTTGCGGGTCCGGTCGTCATCGATGGACACAACTCATTGTCACTTTGCAGTGCAACCGAAGCGACGATTCCATCTTTCCCTTGGTACCGAGTCTAGAATGATCTCCCACTCTGGCCCGTCCCAGAGACGGCGAGACGACATCTCGGTAGGCACCCAGACATGTCAAAAAGCCGCCGCTGATAACCGGCAGCCAGATTGAGCGGCAGCGGGTGGACAGCTCAACAAGGCCGCAGATAGATTGCCGCGTTGGTCGTCCCAGGGCATGAACGGGTGGTAAATTCTGGCAAATGAAAAGCCATCGGTTCCTGCATGCTTTTACCTGGGCGACATCTTTCTCCTCCGCACCCTTTGGGGTCGCATTGTGCCCGATATCAACCGCCCTGCAACCTGCATTTGGAGAGGAAGAGGAATCCACTGAGGTCTTTTTGGACGGACCCCAGAGGGACACTGACAGACAAGACAAGAACTCAGAGCCCCCCTCGACGCCTTGGAAAGGGGCTATCCGAAATGAAGAACAGCAATGCGTCGCGATTCCGGGCCGTCTCCATCGCCTTGGACGTTAAAATGAAGGTTGGCACGTTGGAAGCCCAGGCAGACCCTCTCTCGATGGTCGACGACCGCCATGGCACGCATTGTTCGGGGGGGGCCGTGCCAAGTCCCGGGGCTTGGGGTGGGATTCTTCGAGGGGCCCGCTTCCTCTTCCGGAAGAACGGTGGATTAATATCCGCGAATTCACCCCCGGCGCGACTTGGCCCACGACACGCCCAGAAATCCCCCACAGGCGCGGCAGTCATGTCGTTCGGACATGGTCTCCCTCCGGATCACCACCGACACTGGGCAGCTGCTTAAACGGATACTCGGGCCCTATAACCCCCTTGGCGATCCCAAACAGCCCCATGGGGAGCGCAACGGCTTCCCAGGTCCCGCCAATGGCACCCTCTCGCGACCCGCTCCTCGGTCCTGCTCGTACCGGGTTGGCATCTCTGGACGTATATATGCCATGGGGGGGGGGCGCCTCGATCTCCGGCGTCTGCTGCTCCAGTAGTCGTCGATTCCAGACGTCCCTCAGTCACTCACTTCCACCACCATGGCGTCCAAGTTCGCCCTCGCCGGCCTGACGGCCCTGCTCGCATCCGTCGCCAGCGCCCAGCAGCCCGGCAAGACCCCCGAGATGCACCCCAAGCTCATCACGCAGCGATGCACGGTCAAGGGCGGCTGCGTCGACGCCACCAACTACCTGGTCCTCGACTCGTCGTCTCACCCCATCCACCAGGCCACCAACGAGTACAACTGCGGCGACTGGGGCAGCAAGCCCAACGCCACGGCCTGCCCCGATGTCGCCTCGTGCTTCAACAACTGCATCATGGAGGGCATCCCCGACTACTCCAAGTACGGCGTCACCACCAACGGCACTTCGCTCCGCATGCAGCAAAAGGTCGGCAGCTCGGTTGTCACCCCTCGCATCTACCTCCTCGACAAGACCGAGAAGGAGTACGAGATGGTCCACTTCACGGGCAAGGAGTTTACCTTTGACGTCGACCCGTCCAAGCTGCCCTGCGGCATGAACTCGGCGCTGTACCTGTCCGAGATGGAGGCGGATGGCGGCAAGAGCCAGTACAACCCCGGTGGTGCTTCCTACGGAACCGGATACTGGTAGGTTTTGCCTTGGCGGGAACAGAGGAAAGTCCGAGACTCGAGCTAACAGCTTCGCAGCGACGCGCAGTGCTTCGTGACGCCGTTCCAGTCGGGCATTGGCAACATCGACGGCAAGGGTGTGTGCTGCAACGAGATGGACATCTGGGAGGCCAATTCTGTATGTGTTGAAGCCCTTCAGTCTTTTTTGTCTCCCCAAACTGACAAGCCCCTTCTCAGCGGTCGGCCCACATCGCACCCCACACGTGCAACAAGCCCGGTCTGTACCTCTGCGAGGGTGACGAGTGCGGCAAGGAGGCGCCCGGCGTGTGCGACAAGTCTGGCTGCGCGTGGCAGCCGTGGAGGGTCAACATCACCGACTACTACGGCCAGGGCCCCAAGTTTAAGGTCGACACGACGCGCAAGTTCACCGTCATCACCCAGTTCCCCACCGACAGCAAGGGCGTCCTCCGCGCCATCAAGCGCTTCTACATCCAGGACGGCAAGCTCATCGACTCGTACACGGTCGACGCCCCGGGCCTCCCCAAGGTCAACGAGATGACCGAGGAGCTCTGCGTCGCCACCAAGTCCAAGCGCTACCTGGACCTCGGCGGCCACAAGGAGATGGGCGAGAGCATGGACCGCGGCGCCGTCTTGATCTTTAGCATTTGGTGGGACGAGGGCGGTGGCATGACCTGGCTCGACGCCAACGAGGCCGGGCCCTGCGTTGCTGGTGAGGGGTTGCCCTCCAACATTGTCAAGGTCGAGCCTTTCCCCGAGGTGACGTTTGAGAACGTCCGCTGGGGCGAGCTCGGGTCGACCTACGACCTGACCAAGGACTGCCTGCACTAAGTATGAAGGTGCTGTGTCGTTCGGAAAGGGGGGAGGTTGGGTTTGGATATTCACCCACTCCAGGATTCAAAATCTAGTTGTAATATAAACATGCAATCAAATCAACGCTTCAAGACAGTTCTAGGTGCCCTGTGCAACACATGTCTGGTACCTAGGGATGGACCAAGACCCAGCACGGGTTTGATTGCTAGCGCGAGACCTTGGAGACTCTACTAGTAGTATGATCGCCCTCAAGTCAGAACTCGAAGTTTGGTGATAGTTTTGCTATGGAGATAGTAGGACTTACTTTGCTGGGGAAAGGCCTCGCTTGCACGGGGAAATGCTTCGTTTGCCTGGGGAAAGGTCTCTCTTGGTTGGGAAAAAGTCTTAATGGCTCAGGGAAAGGTCTCGCTCGTCCTTGGAAAGGCCTATCGGGCAGAGATACGCGCCTCTGGTTTGAATTTGAGGGGCCTGATTGAAATCGGGAAGCCGGCTGGATGCCAGGTCGCAAAGCGAGCACCGGGGCCACGGTTGTCGTCTGGTTGTCTAGCTCTTCCACGTCAAAATTTGACGTGTGGTTCGAGACGGGTTCAATTGCTCCGTACTGAATAATACTAACAATTAACGTGTGTATATGTCGCTCAAGATGTTTGCATCCAATGCTGTGTTCCCCCAAGTGTGGTAGCCCTTTTGTGCGACGCCTGGGGCCAGTTGGCAGCCCCTGCCGCTTCAGCCTTCAGGCCAGTGTCCGCTGAGATTTCTGTCTCCAACAACCACGACCACGACCATTACCAGTTCCAGTCATGCACGCCGTATCCAAGTCCCACCTCGCTCCAACCATTACTCATTATCGTCCCCGTTTACCAGCAGCTGCCGAAGCCCGACTGGCACCCGCCGCCGCAGTGCTCGGATGTCGAACCGCTGTGCCGCTGTTAGTTTCGATCCAAAGCTGGAGAGATCATTCAACTTACCACCACCCCCACACAGAGCAGCAGTTGCCCGACGACGAGCCCTGGCACGTAAACCGCCCTCCGCTATTCGAAGCGCAAGTTCCGTCGGTCGAAACCTGCAGACCACCACCACCGCCGCCGCCGCCGCCACCACCACCTCCGACAGCCGCCCCCGTGTTCGCATCTCTATACCAGTTGCCCGACGGGTCCCCGAGGCACTCGCCCACCGTCACGGCGCGCAAGCCGCGGTTGCGGACCGTCTGGAGGAAGTGCTCGGCCAGTTGCTGGACAGTGGTGGCGTGCACATCGTGCTCGAGGCTGATGGTCTGGCTCTGGACGTTGCCGTCAAAGATATTGATGCTGTTCTGGACGTCGCCCATCCAGTCATTTGTGTCCAAATTCCACTGGACGACGTGGTATCCAAGGGCGCCCATGTCGGCCAAGCAGCCGCCGTCACAGTTGCCATAGGGGGGGCGCATGTAGGTTGGGAAGAAGCCCAGGATGTCGCGGATGGCCTCCTCTTGCAGGCCCATCTGCTGTCGCCGCGCGTTGGAGTCGATGGCGTTGAGGTCGGCGTGCTGGTAGGTGTGGGAGCCGACCTGGTGGCCCTCGGCGACCATGCGGCGAACGACGTCGGGGTTCGGCGCCTGGCGGATGTCGCCAAAGTTGATGCCGTTGAGGAAGAAGGTCGACTTGGCACCATACCGGTCGAGCAGGTCGAGGAGCTGGCTGGTGTAGATGTGGGGGCCGTCGTCGAATGTGATGGCGACTGTGCCCGGGACATTGCACGTGTTGATCTGGACCCCTGTTTCGTGTTGGTAAGTCCGTCCAGCAAAGGGAAGACATGACAGAGGCTTACCATATGGGATAGATCCAAACTGAGGGCGAGGGACATCGAGGATGCCACCACCGCCGCCACCACCACCGCCGCCGCCGCCGCCTCCGCTACTGAGGTGATGTTAGCGAAGCCCCAAGCTTCACACAACATCGCCATGGCCAAACTTACCCTCCACATGCTCCCCATTGGGACTGGCACCCATTCCCGCAGTGCTCAGAGGTCGAGCCGCACCAGTTGTACTCGGAGCAGCAGAGGCCATCCCCGCACGCGCCGATGCCTGGCCCGCATGTCTCCCTCTTTTGGAGAAGGCCGAGGTCTCTGGGATGGTGTGAGTCCGCGGGAGCGGCAACCGCCAAGCTGGCTCCCAGAAGGGATGTTGCAACGAGTGTCCGAAGAAGGGTCATATTGACGAGTATTAGGGATTAATAGCTTGGGGAAGAGCAGGACCATGAGACCGACATGTCAAGGAAGTGCGGCCTTTATCTACAATACTGAATACCCATGTGCAGAATCGGACATGGGATCCCACGGATTACGATCGTCGCCCTTCCCCGCCGCTCCGCAGCGCATCCTCGGGTCGGGGGGCTGTTAGTCAGGAATACATGGAAGACTGTGAGGGTCTCCAGACAGGCTCCCCACCATGGCAGCCGATGCCAACGGCCTGCCCACATGGTGGGTGGATGCCGGGCTTACTTCTTTCGTATAGCATGAGGGTGGTGGGAGACAAGGTCGCGGGCGAATCAAGACGGGCCTGGAAACCGGGTCATGCGGGCCGCGCCAGAACCGAGGGCCGTCGTGGTGGGTTGTCTGCCACCTGCTGTGTCTGATTTGCTGACTCGCGTCAAAGCACTTGGGTCGTGCAGCAAGTGACGAGCAATATTGCTTCGTATTGTAAGGCGATATGGTTGCATCCCGTCCAGCGGCCTGCCCTACCAGCCTGCCAGCTAAATATAACAAGCAGCGTTCCTCTCAACCGAATATTCGCCTACCAGAAGATCAAAGCTTGATGAGTCGTCCGTCCTTTTCCGCCGCCAGTGTCATGTGTTCTTGGGCTCGGGAGCCAAGGGCTGAGGGCCGAGTCGGGGCCTTTCTTCCAATCAGATTTTACTGCCCAGAGTGCTAAGCTCATGATTCACATGTGCGCAATCAAAACCATGGGGCTGAGAGTCGCCTGTTGGGTCCTGACAGCTGACTGCGTATTCCCGGTCACCATCACGATCTCGGGTTCCAACTCCCGGGTGCCAGCCTCCAGGTGCCCATCCCAAAATCGGGCCAAGAACTGCAGTAGCCTGGGAGCGTCAAAGGTCCTTCAAGCTGGGAAGCTACGCTGGCATCTATATTTTCAGCTTTTCCAACGCCTTCAATTGCCATTGCGGCGTATTGCAGAGGACCGCCGTCGCCCGATACGTGTCACCAAAGGGCATTGCCCACCAAAAAGAGTCAGGGAAAAAACATCATGTGTCTCCATCCCCAATCCACAGAGGGAAAGCATCTCAAATTCTTTTGCATTGGGACGTTGTGGTTTTGGGGTAAAAGGACCATGCACTCGTGGGATGATATCATTGCACCTTTTCGGGTCCTCCGAGCCGGGGGCTCGGACGCTGCCGCGACTGCCGCCGCAACGAAATCCGGGAAACATGAGTGCGGCACACCTCTGATCTGCCTTTTTGCTGCTCCCCTCTCCATCTCGTATTTCTTTCATTGTTCAATTTAGCTCCAGGCTCCAGACTGCCGATATTTCGAGTCCACCTTCTCCGTACTGCACTTGGTTGTGGTGGGTATTTCCCCTGTCCCCCGCTGCAAAATTGCGCCATCTCGATCCACTCACGGTTCCGGCAGTCGGGAACGTTCCTGGATGGTGGGATATTGTCGAGTTGCGGGAGGGGAATACCCCGGTGGAACAAATAACGTTACCTATACATCTGCTGGCATCGTTGGAACAACAAGACCAGCTCGGGGAACGATCCTGGACACACAAAGTTCGACCACCTCGGCAAAGTTTCCCCATTCCTTGCAAGCCATCCAGCCTCTCCTGCATGATGGTCGGCGGAAGTCTTATGGGTGAATAACCTTGCAGAGGCTGCGAGGTGGTCAGATGTCAGATGTTGAAGAGGGCTTATCTGGTGGTGACACATGACATCGGCATCGGCATCGACATCGGCATCGGCATCGACGTCGAGATCGCGTCTCGGGCCGACCCAGACTGTTTTGGTGAAAGGACAAGGTATGGATCATTCTAGCAGAGCGTTCTTGATCCTCGCAGAGTGTCAGCATCCCTTGAACCATTTCACACGAGCCCAGAGGTTCAGCGATGATGCGCATAGTTGGACGAACCTCAAAGGACAAGATAGTACTGAATATTTCCTTGGGCTCCAGTGCAAGAAAACTTCTCAAGACTTGAGAGTCTGCATTGGGCTTGGTCCATGCGGAAGAGTTGATGTCAGTCCATGCCCTGGGTATTTGTGCCCCGGCCTTGGGAGACGCAAAAGATCCAAGTGCCATTGCTAGTAGTTCTTGTATCAAACCCCACCCCACGTCCAAGTCGATATCGACTTGCGAAGACCACTTCAAAAATGCCAAGCAGCTCGAACACTTCGTCATCGTGCACAGCACATCACGCCCAATTGGCCGATTCGGGGCTAATATGCAGAGGGAAGGATTCTCACGGGGCTTAGACTCTCGCTACCACGTTCAACAAGAGACAGATGTTGCAACCGGCTGCCTTGGCATTTTGACCCTGGGCTTTTGTCTTGAGCAGAGAATTCACAACAGGCCACGAACATCGACAGATTTAGACGCCAAATACGAGCAGATCAGGCCCGACGAAAAACAGAACCAAGCTCCAAGGGAAAACCTTCGTGGTCTTGAGGTGAACCTGAGTCGATGTCGGTCTGTTCGCGCCGTCTTGCCGCCAAGAGATGGAGCGGACGATGCCGCAGGGTGGCATTGCTGAGCCTTCAACAACAATCCTTCAAACCCCACCCACGATGGCACTTCGAATGGTGCGTCCTCGCGCCGACGACCACGTCCTATTTCCCGTCGCGTGGCCCGCCATGATCGCCAACACCTTCCCTTCCCGCGCTCGATGCCACTGAGAGGAACCCCGTCACGCTCCGAACAACGCGGCTCAAGCGATGAAGGTGATTGTCATCGGCGGTGGCCCCGCCGGGCTCGTCACCCTCAAGTTCCTCGCCACGGCGCACCAGTTCTACAAGCAGATAACGCCCATCGACGTCCGCCTCTTCGAGGCCGAGGACGACATTGGCGGCACCTTCAAATACCGCGTCTGGGATAAGAGCGAGGTTCGTATCTCCAATCTCATCTTCATCCGCGCAAAGCTGCTCACAGCCATCCAGCTGGTCTCGTCAAAGTTCCTGACCTCCTTCTCCGACTTTCGCATCGGCAAAGACGCCCCCGACTTCTTGAGCCCAGAAGCGTACGTCAAGTACCTGCGAGACTATGCTGAGAACTTCGGCCTGTTTGGTCGCATCCACTGCAGCAAAGTGGTATCTAGCGTCCGCCGCCGTCTGCCAGGCCCGGGCCACGTCATCACCGTGTTCTGCCGCAAGACGGGCCTCTCCGAGGAGCACGAGGCCGACGCCGTGGTGGTGTGCTCCGGCCTCAACCTGACGCCCAACATCCCCAGCGACATTGAAGGCCTCATCGCCCCTAACGATGGCATGGCCCAAGCCGCGCCGAGCCCCGATTGGGTCACCCCGGCCTGGGTTCAGGGAGATCACCTCAACGACGACGAGTCCTGGATGAACCGCGCCCTTTCCGCGAGATCGCCGCCCTTTCCCGAACACAGCTTCCGCCTCCTCCACTCGTCGACGTTCAAAAACTCACCAGGACAAGCCAGCGAGTTCCTCAGCGCGACCGGCGAGCCCAGCACCGTCGTGGTTCTCGGCGCCGGAGAGACCGCGCACGATGCGGCGGCTCTTGCCGTAAACCATCCCGGCGTTGGGAGGGTGCTCATGTGCCACCGGGACGGCTTCTTCGTCGCGCCCAAAGTGGTTCCTGAGCCCGTCATCTTCTCTGTGTTTGGCCGGCCATATCCGGCGAAGCGGGCGAACAAGCCCATCGACACGACGGTGGCCAGTCTGTTCGACTCGGCCTATGTCCCGCCGGTGCTGCAGCGTTCGAATCTCTTGTGGGATGTGTACAATGTCTGGGTCAAGGGCATGTTTGCCACCATCTCGGGGACGTCGAGTGGGTTGGACCAGTGGGTCGGCGGGGTGTCGTCGGGGCGGAGGCATATCGATTCTTGTAAGTGCGGGCGAAGAATTATTCCCTGAACCGTGATGGGCCCCATGGCTAACCCCCCACCAGACTTCGTCGTCAAAACCACAAAAGCCATGCCCTACATCTCCGCCCCGTACCGCTCCCAAGCCGGCGTTTTCAACTCGATCCGCAGCGCCCTCATCAACATCCCAATCGCAGACACAGATGGCCGCGAAATCGAGCTCGCCCCGTGGCCCAAACGCGTAGGAAAAGCCGCCACCGGCAGAGAAACCCTCGAGTTCCCCGACAACGGCTCCCCCGAGAGCGCCCGCCTGAAGCTCGCCGGCCCGGTCACCCCCGACGTCGTCATCATCGCCACGGGCTACCGCAGGGAGTTTCTGTTCCTCAGCGACAAGTACCCAAAGCTGCAGGACTGCAAGGTCCGGGGTATCTACGCCGACATAGACGACGGACTGGCGTACATCGGCTTTGTCCGGCCCTCCATCGGTAAGCTCACCTCCCTCCCCCTACCCCTGTCATGCACTGACCCCCCAGGCGCCATCCCTCCCCTCGCCGAGCTCCAAGCCCAACTCTGGGTCTCCCGCCTCGTGGAGCACCACCTCTCCAAAAAGACCCTCGACGACGAGGAAACAGCAACACCCCTCGTGCCCCTCCAGATCAAGCGAAGCCGCGACGCCGCAGTCCCCTACGAGCTCGACTACGCCCTCCACCCCCGCGGCGGCTACGACTTCTTCGCACAAAAGCTGGGCGTGGACCACGAAGGGCTGGCGTACCAGCTCGCGCTCGACATGGGATCGGCTCCCAAGGCGAGTCATGTTCTGCGCAAGCACGGGTGGAAGGTCTTTTTCACGTGGGCGATGGGGCCCAACTTCAACACCAAGTTCCGGCTGGTTGGGCCCTGGGCGGCGCCGGAGCAGGCGGCCGAGATTATGAGGACGGAGTTGTTTGATGTCGTCAAGCGGACTGGAGGGGTAGTGTGTAAGTGTCTTGTCAGAATCCCACGAGGTTGTCTGTGGCTAACCAGAGTTGTCGTCAGTCTTTGTCACTTATACCGTCTTGCCCCAGCTCATGTTCGGTTTCATGAGCATGTTCCTCATGTTTGGCGACTGGTTGGTCGGCGTCGTTAGTGTAGTGCTCGCGATTGCAGCAACCTCGGCGCATAACCTGGCAAGTTGATTCCATCAAGGAACGGGCGACAAGGTAGGTATCGAGCTCGTTTGGAGATCAACGTCTAAATTGAAAGAATAATGGTATCTCTAACGCTGTCTGCCAACACCGGGCGCCTGGATCCCAACGAATGTATACCGGATAATGTCGTATTTGTTGCCCTGAACTCCTACCATAAAAATGCAGACCCCGAAACTGTATTCCACACCCACTTTACATCATGGTGCCACCCAGCCACACGTACGCGTCCCTGAACATGCTCGATCGGCGATTGGACCTGTCGGGGTTGAGCCTCGGAGGCATTGGCAAGTCGTCTAGACCCTTGCCGTTGTCGTTGGCAGTCGCCGCGAGGGACAGTTGCGACCTGCCAGCCTTCTTGTTCGCAGTGCCTGGGCGGGAGCGGGGTGCTTCCCGTCTCGGGAAGGGGGTAACCTCGGGCGCTTCCTCGTCGACCACCTGGACCTTGGATTCGCTCGTGACGGCGGAGGAGCTCGAGAACTGGCCGGGAAAGAGGTAGGCGAGCGGGAGCTTGCAGCCGGGGAGGCATGCGCAGAGGAGAGCGAGGTTGGTCTCGATGATGGCCCAGAAGGGAGCGTCAATGTCATCTGGTTTGCTGTCAGTCGGGGTCCGTTCCCATCAAACAATATTGGACAACTCACAGGTCCGGTCAGAGGTTGGCGAGAGGTTGAAGGCTTGCATTCGCACAATCGTGGTGATGGTGGTGCTGGATCCAATGGTCAGCAACAGGTCCATTGGCTTGCTCACTCGGGGAACTCACAACATGCCCAGGGCAAAGACCATCATCAGCGCCACCTTTTGCCCCCCGGAAAGATTCGAGGCGTGGATGGGTTGCAAAGGAAGGGCGAGGAGGACCACGTCGGTCACGATGCTGAAGACGGCGTTGGCGTACCAGAGCGCCTTTTGGTCGATGCATGTTCCCGAGATGGAGGCGTCCCAGAAGTACGGGATCGGGCTGCACTGGGCGATGCTGGCGACGGTGATGGCGACGGTGAAGGCGGCCAGGAAGCCCAGCAGCGCCAGGCACGAGGTGCGGAACCAGCTCTTGAAGAAGGATCGGAGGTAGAGGAGAACGATGGAGACCTTGACGAGGTTGATGCAGACGTGGTAGAGAATGTCAGCGACAAAGGTCATCTGGCCAAGGTTAGCGCCCCGAGTCATGCCACATCGACGTGCGAATTCCACCCACCCGAAGAGCCATCATTTTTGCATCGTCCGAGAGATCGGCTGCGGGGCGGCCGAGGCCTGACGCCGAAGCGGCCATGATGAGTGCCAGCACCACAACATTGAGGATCTGGACGGGTATGGTCAGTCGAATTCCACCCAAACGAGGGAGGGACTCACCCATGAGAAGAGCAGTGTCGCGTCGTCCCAGCCAAGTCCCGACCACGAGCGCAGCTTTACGCGGGAGACGAGCCGAACCGAGACAAAAAGGGGCGAAAGGACGAAGAAGAGAATGCAGGCGGTTTGCAGCTGGGAAGCTCTGCTTTCTCCAGCCATGGCTCCAGATGGCGTGGCAGCAAGAGCTGCGGTGTGAATGCCTTGAAAAAGGGGACGAGATGGAGCAGCGCGCCAAAGTCGTGTGCCCTTCAGGCAAGGGTTGGCGTCCGGTAGTTATAGCGGACAGTGCCCCAACATCGTCGGGTGCGTCCGAGCAATACCGGGGCGCCCCTGGACCAGGGCCGACGCGGGATCGCGGTTGATTGGGCAAAGATCAACGACGCCGCGTCTGGCAGGGCGTCCGGGGCGCTGACAGTTTGTTCGGGGCCGAGGGGGCAGCATGGTGCAGCAGCCAGCTGAGCGCCGGAGAGCCAGATGATGCTCAATCATGGGCCCAGCGGCGACGATGTCGGGCGCTCATTGGGCGGAGCGGACAGGTCAGCGCGTCTCCTCCCCTTGGCGTCCGGCCACACCAGGCCGCGCCCGCTGCCACTTAAGGAAATTCACAGCGCCACCGTTTCAGAATATCCCGGTCCTCCTCCTGGCCCGGTCATCCCCCTCGATCCCCCTCGACGAGTGTGGGGGCTTCTTTTCGTCCAGTTGTGCTTGGCTGGGGTGGACGAGAGGCGGAGGTCAGCTCGATAAATAAAGGCCCGACATATTTCCAGCTCTTGTGGTTGAGTTGTCGGTTCGAGGCAGTCAAGGAGTCGTGCAGGACAATCTACCTATCCATGGAGGCCTTGGAATCGTGGTTAAAGGCCCTGAAACTGGAACTGGAGGCCTTTCTTGGTGCCAACCAGGCCTGGCCGAGGGAGAGTCGGGCCTTGTCTGTCTCGCAAAAGGTGTCGCGCTCCTGGGCAAGAGGTCGCGCTCCTGGGCAAGAGGTCGCGCTTGCAGACAGAGGAGTATCGGATTGGAGGAGAGGTCATGAAGCTGAGCGCGAATCGATTGAAATTTTCGGAGTTGGAGTAGCATTGGCGCCAGGATAGGTTGCGGGTTCGTGCCTCGTGTCAAACGAAGAAAACTGATTCCTTGGGAAGATTGTTGGTCGGGCAGGAGCAGATGGCTCAGAGTGTCGAATGATGTCATTGGAAGAAAAGGTACGGTCTCGGAAAAGGGATAGGAGGGTTAGGGTTACGCAGCCCCGAAAGGGACACGGCCAAACAAATATTATGGTGGCCTTTAACTAACGTACTTGATAAGCGAGCGACGCACTTTCCACCGCGACGCGGCTGCTCCTCCTTCACCTCACTGTACTACCAACAACCATGGATGGCCCTTCAAAAGAAGCCAGACTGCTTCTTGCCATCGAAGCTCTTCAAAATAACGATAAGCTTAGCATCCGCAATGCAGCCAAATTATACAATATCCCAGAAGCAACCCTCCGCCACAGACGTAATGGCCGACCGATACGACGCGATATTCCAGCTAATTCGCGCAACCTGACGGATCTGGAGGAGCAGACGATAGTTCAGTATGTGATTGAGCTATCTACACGCGCATTTCCTCCCAGGTTGTGTGACGTTGAAGATATGGCCAACCATCTCCGACGCGAACGTGGCGCGCCCCCTGTCGGCAAACGCTAAGGCCTTCTTTGCCTCTATCACCGAGAGGAATATTCAAGGCGGCTTCGCAGGTGCTGGCCTTGTTCCTCACGATCCAGAGAGGGTGCTTTCCAAGCTGGATGTCAAGCTTCGTACGCCAACCCCTCCGGCCTCACGGCCTGGCACTGCCCATTCTTGGGTCTTCCAGACACCGCACAACCCCCGAGAAGCCGACTCGCAGTCAACGCTTATCAAGACTCGCATTGCCAACCATCAAAACAGCTCCCCGACTTCGATGTTGGCTGCTGTAGACCAGCTTACCAAGGGTACGATGGCTGTGATGCACCAGGTGGCCCTTCTTCGGTCAGAGAATGCTTCGCTCCGCAAGGCCAACGAGGCACTAAGCAAGCGCCGGAGAGCCAAAAGGACACGTGTGCAGCTTGGAGGATCACTTACTCTGCAAGATGCAATGGATCTACTAGGCCCAGGGACTGTGGGTGGGGAGGGAATGCAAGAAACGCAGCCAGGTGGTAGTGGTGTAGGGGGGGTTCGTACGAGGGTTCGATGCTGTGGTGTGTGCGGCAAGCCTGGCCATAATGCCCGCACTTGCCAGGAGGCTGTAGAAGCATCTGATCCAGCTGCTTCTGATGTAATTATAGTTGGTTCTTAGTGTTGCTGTTTTGCAATTGACGAGAGTATCTATAGGGTGGTGAAAAGTGGTGCACTCGCTTATCAAGTACGTTTTCCAAATCCAGAGAGGGTCGTCGCACCTAAAGAGAGGGGGATTTTCCGTTGGCCTCCATTCCAGCCTCGTCGCCAAAAGCCTCGCCACCATCGACCCCATCTACAAGAGCAAGAACGGTTTCTACTTGACCTTGGCCTTTGAGCTGATGGACGACGGTCCACCGCACCCACAGCCGTGTCTGGGTATTCCTCTGCTTGGATTGTACAAGCACGGCGCCTCCGATGTACACTCACTGGGTCTGCGGGTCGAATGGAGACTTGCGGGCTTGAAGGACATTTGCTCGGCCCCCATCCCACTCTTCACTGGATTGGTGGTGCAAATGAACAAAGAGCTTGTACGAGCCGGTGGAGAAGCTGGAGTACCCAACGCAGAGAGAATGTTTCAAGAGATGCATGCGCTCATCAACATGTTGCGGTGCCAGACATTCTCCAACCCGGGCTCCGGTACCGAATTCGACCTCGCCATTTACCCTGGGTCCTACCCTCCTATGGTCAGGGTCCTATGATTCGACCATTTGCGCCAGACTCTAGACTTCGAGGTCCTTGAACATACAAGGGCACCTGTTCCTGAGAATGCAACCTTCGAAGAGAACGCCGCCAAATTGCTCAGTACCGCACTGGCGGGGGGACTTACCCCCTTTACGGTGATGAACTACCCGGCTGGGGGTACAAAAGACGCGATTTACTGCATCGACGACACAAGCGCCCGGGCCGTGAGCAAGACAGGAGTCATGTGCGACACCTGCTGTCTTGTCAAGCTGCTCATTCGGAACATGCATCCTTTCCAATGTTCAGCGACCCCCGACAGCGATACCTGCCAGGCATGCACGAGACTTCGTCGTCCGTGTACATTCACCCCGCGGACCGCGCAGGTGGCAGGATGGACGGGAGACAGGAGTCATGGTCCAATCTCGAACTTGGAGATCAGCAAAGCACCAATGAGACATCTCCTCTTCCACAGAACAGTCTCCCCGAAATGCAGCCTGGATGGGACACTGACGTTGCGGGCACCTGAGGGGTGGGATACTTTGGTCGCCCTTTTTGATGGAGCGGATGACGAGAATGAGGAGCAGGAGGATGATGAGGACGGCGAGGACGGCGATGATGACGAGGACGGCGATGATGACGAGAACGTCGAGGGTGGTGAGGACCTCGAGGGTGGCGAGGACGGTGAGGATGACGAGAATGACGAGTAGTGGAATCTGTCGAGGGGTAGGGGCCGGTGGACTTTTGGGGCGTTTTGACCAGTGCTAGAAATCGTCTAGCAGTACCAGGAGGCCATTGTCTCTCAAACGCCAGAGGCCAAGCCCTCACATTTGGCCCAGACTTCATGCTCACTTCGAATGACCCAACATCGCCATGTGACTGTCAATGCCGGGTTACGTTGACGGCCTTGTTGAGACCCATTGGTCCAAACAATGCTGTCCGGTCACTTTTGGGTCCCTGTGCCCCCTCCCGTCATATGTAATGTCTCCCTCGATTCCCGCTAGTTGGCAGCAGCAACCTCGGACCCGATCTATGGCGACTAGGACGCCCCCAGGACCAACAGGTGGATAGGGTGTGCCCTGTCTGTCCTCGGCCGTGTCGTCCCCATGCCATACGGAATGAGCATGAGGGCATCAACACCAAGCGGCCCGGCTTTACAGCTGTCTTAACAGCAGCCTCCTCTGTCACCACCGCCGAACCCGTCACGGCCCTACTCGCCGGTTCACCAGCATAACCGCAGCCTGCCACACCGGCGCAGCAAGGAGGAGTGTCCCCGTTTTCTCCCAGGTCCCTGCCCCTCCGGAGTCGCCCTTGAATTCGAACCTGGCCTCGCGAGAGGGTGTCGCTGCCTCGCCCTCCTCGAGGTAGATATATGGACTCAGGAAGTCGGACCCCAACGACCTCCCAGCCCTCGCCCCGCGCATCCGCCTGCCGACCCTCGAGCAAAGAGGAGGGGATAACCTCCTGGTCATGCCCCAGTCCAACGCCCCCGCCCTGCCTCCCGTTACCGCGGTGGCACCTCCCATCCGGCGGCTACAAGGGCATCGCGAGCGTAGATGAGAGGATGAACCTGGCGAGACAAAAGCCAAGTTGGTAGCGGTGGGGACGCGACCGGGCTGAGCTAGACACAGGTCCATGTCATCCGGGCCGGTTTTCTTCACGCCTTGAAAGGTTGTTGAGGGAGCGTGCAGGGCGTCGTGAGCAAGCTGAATCCTGTCGAATTTTTCGCAGGGGCACAGATGTTGGCGTTCTTGTCGGTGTCTGACTTATAGCAACGGAGCGGCGGTCCTGTCGTATTGGTTCTTCTTCGGCTGCGGCCGGATGTCGTGGACACCGCATCGAGTGTCTCGGGTTGCATGTGTGTTTTTGCAGGAGACGCCGCCCGCATTTGGTCTCGCGGAGTCTTCGTGAGAGATGGCAGTAACGGAGCAAATGGGGCACAGGTGCAGGTGGGGGGGCATATTCCCGGTGCCTCCTCCCCTGCCGTTCCCGGCCGCCAAAGAAGGTGGCCACTTGCAGGCCACATCCAATCCGGTCCTGTCAAGGCCGGCCATCCCCCCTCCCGAGTCGTCGCCAGGAAAACCTCGACAGCCCGAGACGAGAGGTGGGGCCAGCATGCTGTCCCTCCACGACCTTTCGGTGAGGTGGTCCACGATCCAAGCCGCGTGGTGTTGGTGGGAGCCTCAACGACTACTGGCTGGCTTTCTTTTCCGGCGAGAGCGGAGCAACACGCCCAGTTCATGACGGGAGGCGCGCGCAAATATTCTTCATAGCCCTCCATTCCCCATCACTTACCCCATATTAAACACTGGCTTCTCCTGTTTCCAGAAGCCTTTCCATCTTGCCGACAGCCTTGGCAGCACACACCCGGCGCCTGTCTCTCCTCCGGTTCCCTCTTTGGCCGTAACAACTCTTCCCCGATCGACAACAATCTCCCGAATCAGGCCCTCGAACCCGGTCCTGGTCCTGGACCTCGATCATGGACGACGGTCAACCCCGCGCGCATTTGATGAACCACGTGGAGGCTACTAAACAGAAACCCAAGTTTATGCACGACCAAAGGGAAGCACGCGGCTGATGTGCTGCTCCCGTGGCTGGGACGGACTGGCCCCGGAACAATATTCCGAAACCTGGGGTCATGTCAAGATGTCGCTCCTCGATTGGCGCGCTTCAACGCCGACTTTATCCATTGTCCGCCGCCCAAACGACGACAGCCCAACTACCGCCCTCCACACTCCAATGATGGACGCATTGTGGGGTATCAACATTTCCATGCCTCAATCACCCCCAAAGGGCCTCTAATATCAAAGTCTTGGTGCTCGGAGACCACAGCGGCAACCGAATCGTGGGGCAGCTTCCGGCGGCCGACATGGACGACGCTTATAAGCCCCCGATGGCCTCCTCTTCCGCTCTAACCGTCGAGTGGCATCACGACAACCCGAGTGTTCGCAGCCCTTTCCCCACAGTCTTTACACACCAGTCCACCATGCGGAGCCACTCCAACATCGTCGTGGCCTTTGTGCTGCTGATGGCCACGCTGGGCCTGGCTGCCAAGTCGGCGGGGTGCGGCAAGACGCCCACCATCAAGAGCCAGCAGTACAGCATCAACGTCAACGGCAAGTCCCGCCAGTACTACATGAAGCTGCCCAACAACTACAACAAGGACCGGGCCTACCGCCTCGTCTTCACCTGGCATCAGCTCGGTGGCAGCGCCCAGAAGATTGTCAACGGCGAGAACATCAACCAGGGCGGCGCCCTCCCCTACTACGGCCTCAACGCCATCGCCAACGACTCGGCCATCTTTGTGGTCCCGCAGGGTCTGAACAACGGTTGGTGAGTGACACGGAAGGGGGCTAATTCGGCCGCGGAAAGTGGTTCTTTCAAGACTAACCCGCTCTAGGGGAAACCAGGGTGGAGAGGACGTGACCTTCTTCGACAACCTGGTGAAGACCGTCGAAGCCGACCTCTGTGTCGAGACGACCCTCCGCTTCTCTACGGGATTCAGCTACGGTGGTGCTATGTCGCACGCTCTCGGTTGTGCTCGCCCCAAAGAGATTCGCGCCATTGCTGTCATCTCGGGTTCCCAGCTGAGCGGCTGCAGCGGCGGCAATGATCCAGGTAGGCGTCCCGGGACACCCCCCCTTCTATCTGATGACATTCTGAGGTCTCCTGAGCGCGCTGGACTGACCAATACCTTCAAAGTTTCGTTCTATGGTCAGCATGGAGTTGGGGACAGTGTCCTCAACGTCTCTGGTGGCCGCGCCATCCGCGACCGCTACGTCAAGAACAACGGTTGCACGCCCGTCGCAGAGCCCCAACCAAATGGTGGAACGTCTGTGAAAACCGTCTACAAGAACTGCAAGCCCGACTACCCAGTCACCTGGGTCATTCACCGGTACGTGGCCTCTTGAACCGTGTTGTGACATGGCTAACCCAAGACTCAGTGGCGACCACAACCCCTCCCAGGTCGACCAGGGCTCCTCGACGCCCTTTGCCCCCAAGAACACGTGGGACTTTTTTACTCAGTTCGAGGCCAAGTAGAAGATATTTGCTGGAATGGGGATGGCGGGCTCATCGCTGTACATACAGAGCTATCATCACCGATAGTACAAATTACCCGTTCACTGGCCGTCCACCATGAATGCAGCTGGTGTGGAAGCATCACAAATGGCCGCAACGCCCGCATGGACTGGCTGCGGTTTGCAAACCAACAGCCCCCAACAATGGATTCCTTCCATCGCTGCAGAAATCATGACCCACGCCATCAACACCAAGTCACCTGTTGGCCAGATGCCAACTGTGTAAGATGCTGACCAGGCCATATCACTAGTACCTAGGAAGTGGGAGGCACGTTTCCCGCTTGTCTCCGTGGGAGTGGCGCACTGCCCACAGACACCAAGCAGTCCCATGGCCACGTCAACTTCCACATCTTGCAAATGCTGGGGTATTTGGCACATGACATCCACGCCTTTGAGCTCATCGAGGTTGACGACAAGATGAACAGCTGCCCACCCCACTACCACCCCAATGCGTTGAGCGAGGTGGAGAACCTGCACGCACAGGAGGGAAAGTGTGCGGTGAGGGTATCCCTTCGATGAGGGGATTCGTTCTGTGGGGTAAGGTGAAGGGATTCATGCGGTGAGGGGATTCGTGCTGACATAGTTCGCATGGTTCAAGCACCGATTGCAGACCCGGAGCTTCAAAGGCTTCTAGCGTGCGTTCGAGGCCGTCCGGGTCATGCTGACTCAGTCGTTCAACCGGTACAGCTGGACGTCCAGCGCGTCACCGACCGGGCTCATCAGCTGGACCGGGCTCGGACGGACCTACCAACGGTCTGTCGTCAACTTCAGGTCCGTCCGGTCCGAGAACATCGGTAACTTCTACAGCTGCCTTGTGTATCTCATGATGCGCCACCCCATCTCCCAGGGTGCGTCTCCGCCCGACGACGAGAACCACCAAGTCCGACAAGTGCTCAACAAGCTGGAGGTCATTGGACCAAACTGGGTGGATACAAACAAAGACCTTTTGGACACTCCGGGGCCCGGGCGGCTCCAGCTTCTCTCGCGTGACCTGGAAAGGATCGTCGACTTTTCGGGAGACCTGGACGATGACATGGACGATCGGGCGGAGACAAGGAGCAAGACTGGCGACGCCGCGCGAGGTGCCCGGACCTCGAAGCGTCGCCAGATTTCCGGCCGTGCTGATGACAATTAGGAGGCGGGCTAGGGAGGGGGGGGGGGGGGGGCAATGGGTCCTAGCTGGTGAGAGTTGGGGGGGGTCGCTGGTGGCCATGAGCCAGAGAGTCGGGTCGGGTTTCTGGAGGAGATCTCGAGGTTGTCGTGGCTGGTCATGCTTTTCCATTCAGAAGTTGCGACAAGATGGAATGGCAAGAACGACGGCAGTAGCTAACACATTGGCCATGTTCAAGGCAGAGTCTTCTTTTTCTTTTGCCCACCAGCAAATTCATTTCTTCTTACTCGCACAACGTCTCCAGTCGTGGAATTCTCTCTCGCTCGCATCGTCCTCACACTCGCGCCCCCGATGCCTACAAGCGACTTCGACCGTTTGGGCCCTCCCCCCCTCCTCTCGATGTCTCTCTCCCTCTCTTTCCCGAGCCAGTGACCTCGGACCTTGCCTTTGGCGACTGGGAGGCCCCCCTGACTAACGAATGGGCGCTGTCTCCTCGCCCTGTTCCCGTTCCCACCGGCCTCCCGATACCTAGGCCTATCCTTCTAACCAAAGCCTTTTTTCCTAGACCCAGAAACATGTCAGGCAGAGATCGACACTCTGCAAACACAAATCAGAATCGACACGATACGACACCGCGAACAGACGGTGTACGAGCATCTTCCCAACGCTCAAATCATATGGGACAAACATCAGGACACCGAGTTTGTATGTCGGATTCGCCGATGCCAGAGGTTTGGCAAACCATTCAAGGATTCGCCTTTTTCCGCACACCTTGTTGGCCGCACCGAAGAGAAAGTCGAGGCTGCGGTCAAGTGAAGAGAATGCGGTGCAAAGAGGGGGTTCGAGTTCTGGAGCTCCTCGTTGAGAAGGTCCCCTAACGGTTGATGGAGGCCATGAAATCCGAAGTTGAGGCCTAGAGTTGTACCAACGAGGCCTTTTTGCATAGAACCAGACCTCGCTTGCTTAACGAGACGTCTCGCGCTTACAAACAAACTACTATTGGGTTGTATTTGTTTGGCCGACGAGACCGACTTTAGGGGCCTTGAAGTTGAAGCTCGCGGCTTACAGTCCTGTGAGATAGCACTCGGTTGCTTGGGAAAAAGTCTCGCTCTTCTTTCATACGGCCTGGCTTGGACAGACGCGCGCCTCCAGTTCCAACTTCAAGGCCTTCGTGGGTCTCCTGAACATCTCGCGCTTACAAACAAAATAGGACTGGGTTGCACGCTGCATTTCTATAACGCGTCCCCTCGTCCAGACATTTTTCCATCAAGCAGGAATCTCAAAGTTGCAGTAAATGCGGCTCTCCCAGCCCTTCAAGCTCGACATCTTGGCCTCCAGCCCCTCCATCCCAACCAAGAACCTCACCGCCTCGCCCTCGCACCCCAGCGCGGCCGCGACATCCAAAAGCGGCCGCTCCTCCCTCGAAAAGTTCATGACCACCAGTGCCCGCTTCGGCGTCGATGAACAATCCCCTCCCTGCTCCTCCTTGAGATACACCCACACATGCTCATCCTCGGGCTCCAGCAGGATATGCCTCCCAAACACAAACACATCCCGGTACTTCTTCCTCAGCTTGAGCATCCCCCGGTAGAACTCCAAGACGGACCCTGGATCTCCCGTCTGGGTCTTGACGTTGATGGTACCGTAGTCATCGTGGACCCTCATCCACGGCCGGGCATCACCACTGCTAAAACCAGCATTGGGCTCGTCACTCCACTGAAACGGAATACGAGAGTGATCCCTCGCGAGGATGCTCAACCCGTGCTTGGTCTTCTCGATGCGAGTCTGATCGCCGGACGCGAGGGCCTCATTGTAAAAGTTGACGGCCTCAATGTCTTTGTACTCCTTGATGCCCCAGGCAGCCGGCATGTTTGTCATGCCAATCTCCTGTCCCTGATACAAAAACAACGACCCCGTCATCGTCGTCTGCCACAGCGCCAGCGTCTTTGCCGAGCGGCGCCAAAACTCTGTCGTCGACGTGTCCCCGAACCGCGAGACGGCTCTACCATTGTCGTGGTTCTCGCAAAACACCGTCGTCCACCCGTCGGTACCGTCGATGAAGCGCTGCCACTTTTCCGTCATGGTCTTGAGCGTCGGCAGCGTAAACGGCTGGTAGGTGTACTTCCCGCTGAAGAGGTTTCCGTTGCCGAGGCGAATAACGGAGAACTCAAAGACCATGTCGAGCTCCTGGCGCTTGGCCGAGACATAGGGCAGCACGCTCTGCGGGTCGGGCGTGTTGGACAGCTCGCCGACCGAGACGGCCGAGTAGGGCGCCAGGACCTCGCGGTTCATCTCGTGGATGAACTCGTGGATGCGGGGGCCGTTGCACCACATCTCGGGGGCCGGCTGGAGGGAGGAGTTTGGGTCCGAGATGGGCGCGTCGGCGTAGTCGGCGTGCTTGGAGAACTTGTTGACCGTGTCGATGCGGAAGCCGTCGACGCCGCGGTCGAGCCAGAAGCGCATGGTATCTTGGTAGATGGCCGCGCGGCAGTCCGGGTTGTCCCAGTTGAGGTCCGGCTGCTCAGGGGCGTAGAGGTGGAGGTAGTACTCGTAGGTGGTCTCGTCCCAGGCCCAGGTCGAGCCGGCAAAGTACCCCCGCCAGTTGGTGGGGGGCTGTCGGTTGCCGTTCTCGTCGTACCGGGGAGGCTTCCAGATGTACCAACTCCGCTTGGGGTTATCCTTGGAAGAGCGGGACTCCTTGAACCACGGATGCTTGATCGAGGTGTGGTTGACGACCAAGTCCAAGATGACCTTCATCTGCCGCGCATGGCACTCGCGGACGAGGGTGTCGACGTCGGCGAGGGTTCCGTAGGGCGCGTAGATCTTTTGGTAGTCGCTGACATCGTAGCCCATGTCTGCCTGGGGGGACTCGAAGATGGGGCAGACCCAGACGCAATCGACGCCGAGGTCGTGGAGGTAGTCGAGCTTGCAGATGAGGCCCGGGAGATCCCCCCAGCCATCCCCGTTGGAATCGTTGAAACTGGCCGGATAGACTTGGTAAAAGGTGGCGGCCTTCCACCACGGCTCTTCGCCGCGGCGGTCAACGAGGGTTTTGCCTTGAAGGGAGCCCATGTTGGTGTTTGTGATGCAGGTCGAACCGCCAATGTTTGGTGGTGGCGTGAGCGGCTGCCATGTGTGGTCAAATAGTCCCAATGCCCCGGGGGCAAATCAGAGAGTGGACTCCCTCCCTCCAGCCCTGGTTTGTTTGTCAGTACTCGACATTGGAGGAACTAGCCAAGGCAATCTACCTGTCAATGGAGGCCCTGAAATCGGAACTGAAGGCCCTGAAATTGAAACTGGAGGCCTATATCTGTGCCAACTAGGCCTTGCCAGGATAGAGTTGGTCCTTGCTTGTGTGACTTTGTCCTGTGTAACCAGAAATTCCTGTGGAGGACCCCAAAAACCGGTAGCGAGGTGGCGTCGTGGGCTGACCATCAACTTGCGGCCAAACCCTCTTGGGATGGATGTGCAACACCTTGTCATCCTTCTCAGCACAAAGGGCCCAGGGCTTTCCTCTGATCGTCGGTTCAAAAAGGCGGGGAGGCGGGTCAATGAGGAACCGGAGGATTGGGACTTGTCAGTTGAAGCTTGCTCACGTCACTCGGACCAATCCCGGATTAGCGTACCAAAAGATCGACAACGTCATTGCCTCCCCTCGGCACATCTCGACGTCAAACCTCGCCAAATACCGCCATTTCGAGGCAAGAACTTGTCCTGGCATGCGATGCCTTGGAAAAACTCTGTCGCGTGAGTGTACTAGAATACAGTAGCGTTTTTTTTTTGCCTGAGCGAGGGGCAAAATCGGCGATGTGATGGCGGCAGGCAGGGCGGCAGGGGGCTCGGAGTGCTTCAACGGGCGCTGGACCGGTCAGGTCCGGCGTCATCGCAGGGTCCTTCGATAACTAGAAAACCCACAAAGAGTCGCTGCTTCGCAAGACGATTCCACCTTGGTCATCCTAACCTGGACTCCAGCACACTGGTGAGCTTTTCAACATCATGGCATCCCAACACCCCATCGGTAATCCCGCCCTCGCCGGGCAGGACGCCGAGAAACACACCGAAATGCCCACTCATGCCGAAAGAATACACCCCCAGGAGCTCGTCTCGGATGCCAAGCACGGCGCCGACTCAGAACACCGCATGACTCTGTGGCAGGCTATCAAGACATACCCCAAAGCCGTCGGCTGGTCCGTCCTGCTGTCGTCGACGCTGATCATGGAGGGCTACGACCTGGCCCTTGTCGGAAACCTCTATGCCAACCCGACCTTCAACCATAAGTACGGCGAGTACAGCGTGTCGGGCGACAAGTATGTCATTTCGGCAGGCTGGCAGTCGGGCATCTCGAACGGTGCACGCGCCGGCGAAATCTTCGGTCTCCTCATCGCTGGCTGGACGGCGGACCGCTTCGGGTACAAGAGGACGACCATGGGCGCCTTGGTGTTCCTCATCGGCTTCATTTTTGTGCTCTTTTTTGCCCCCAACGTCCAGACGCTGGTCGTCGGCTGCATCTTGTGCGGTATGACAGATCCCGGCCCCTGAATTTTGCGAGACCCGAGCTGACCAAGGACGCAGGTCTCCCATGGGGCGTGTTCCAGAGCGTGACGCCGGCCTACGCGTCTGAAGTCGCGCCCACCGTCCTCCGGCCCTACCTGACAACCTTGATCAACGCCTGCTGGGTCCTGGGCCAGTTCTGCTCGGCCGGCATCAACCGAGCCGTGGTCAACCGGACCGACGTCTGGGCCTATCGCATCCCGTACGCCATCCAGTGGGTCTGGCCGATCCCGATCCTCATCGGCCTCTGCTTTGCCCCGGAGAGCCCATGGTTCTACGTTCGACACGGAAGGAGGGACGAGGCCAAGCGCTCCATCTTGCGGCTCACTTCGCGCAACCAGCCCGATTTCGACCCCGATCAGTCGCTCGCCCTGATTGAGCACACCAACGAGATGGAAAAGCAGCTCAAGGAGGGCGTGACTTACAAGGACTGCTTCAAGGGCATCGATCTCCGACGTACCGAGATTGTCGTGGGCATTTGGTAAGGCGCCTCGGGATCCCGTTTTCGACTGTGTGCTGACGCTGACGTTGCAGGCTTGTTCAAACACTGGGCGGCCAGAACCTCATGGGGTACTTTTCCTACTTCCTCACCCAGGCGGGCATGGACGCGGCCAACTCCTTCTCCCTCTCCATGGCCAACTCGGGTCTCGGTCTCGTCGGGACGCTGCTTTCGTGGTTCCTGATGTACCGGTTTGGACGTCGTTCAATTCACTTCACAGGCCTTTGCTGTCAATTGGTGATCCTCTTCATCGTCGGGTGCCTCGCGTTCGGCAAGACCAAGGCGTCGGTGTGGGCCATCGGAGGCATGCTCATCCTCTTCACCTTTGTGTACGACCTGGCCGTCGGGCCAGTGACGTACTCGCTGGTGTCGGAGCTGTCGTCGACGCGGCTCAAGGCCAAGACCATTGTGCTCGCCCGGGCGGGCTACAATGCGTCCAACATCATGGTCAACGTGCTCACCAACTACCAGCTCTCGACGACGAGCTGGAACTGGGGAGCCAAGGCGGCCTTTTTCTGGGCGGGCACATGCCTCGTGTCGTGCATCTGGGTCTACTTTCGGCTGCCCGAGCCCAAGGACAGGACGTATGCCGAGCTGGACATGCTGTTTGAGCAGCGGGTGTCGGCGCGCAAGTTTGCCAAGACCAAGATCGATCCCTACTCGCATCACCAAGTGGATCAGAAGAGGCTGTCGTCTGGGACTGCTGAAGAATAGGTGCCTGTGCAAATTGTAATTAGCCTGAGTTGATGGGAAGTTTGAATGGAGAATTCTTCCACACCGGTTATCTCGTGTCTCCACCGTCGCCGTAGCTCTAGCTCTTGGTTGCTTCCCAAGGCGGCGGCTGTATCTTCGTTGTCCTCGTCGTCAGAGTCGGTGGTCTCGCCGTGATCAAGGCAGGTACTAGCTTTCAGGTTAGCGCGAGACCTCTCGCCAAGCAAGCAAGGACCAACTCTATCCTGGCAAGGCCTAGGTGGCACAGATATAGGCCTCCGGTTCTAAATTTCAGGGCCTTTAGTTCCGATTTCAGGGCCTCCATTGACTGGTAGATTGCCTTGGCTAGTTCCTCCAATGTCGAGTACTGACAAACAAACCTTGGCTGGCGTGTATTGGAGGAGGACTGGCGGGGTTTTTGAAGAGTTGGTGGTCGGGGAAGACGCCTTGTTGGTTGTTCGGATGGGGAGTATCAAAATGAGGATTCGTTTGGTGTTGGGGAGGCGTCGCGTGTCATGCTGGGAGGCAAAAGTTGTTCTGGTGCCAGACGGGGCTCGATGGACGTGTCGGCGGGCTCCGGGAGATGGGTTGCATGGCGAACAGGCGACTGCAGAGATAGGAAAGTGATCAGCGTGAATCGTGGGGAGCTGGCGCATTTGGGAATTTGCGATTGATTCGAGAGGAACATGAAGCGGCACGCGTCGGTGGTGGTTGTTGGTGGGGGAGAGTTGGTGGTGGGGGGAGACGCGACAGTTGTGAGGGGAGTCGCGTGGTCACATGACCAGCGAGCAAGATTGATCCTTGGCCATCCATGTACGATCGCTTCCCCATTCCTCCACCGACATTTCATTCCTTGCGCTGACTCGCGTGCATCTAGATCTGCCGAGTCAGGAACAGGGGGGCGGGTAAAACTGGTCGGATGGGGTTCGAGGCTGGGATCGGCCACGAGAAAATTTCAACCTTATCTCAACATTCAATGCATTTTTTAAGCCGAGATAAGATTCACTCTCCGCTGGTCCAGACTCGAGGTGTCAACGGCCTGGACCTCGATGTATCAAGATCCGACATGAGTGCAAGGAACGCTCAAGGAATTGCCCTTGTCTGAGAGCACGAGAAATTGGGGCTGCTTGCCGAGGTCATCTGATCAGGACTGTCAATGGAGGCCTTGGAAAAGGAGACAGAAAGGACCCGGGCTCAGGTGCAAAGCCCCTGAAACTCGAATTCACGGTCTGAAAGATGCCGTCCGGGGCATATTTCCCTGTTGTGCAAGCCCAGCCCTGAAATCGGACAAAAGGGCCCTATCCCACTCTTCGTCACAACCATGCCCTGCCAGGAGAGAGTCGGACACAATATTGGATGAAAGGAATCCACTGGGAGAAAAAATCACGAGGACGAGCATGCAAAAGGGTGTGGGCTGCGGTGGTTGAGGTGTGCACGAGCCAGGCGCTGGTCAGTAAGCCGACAGAGGCCGAGTCAACAAACCCCTTTTTTTGCCGACTGCGCCATCAGCGTGGCGACCATGGGGAACTTTCTGCCCAAAAACACAGATCGGAGAGTGTTGAGAGTATGCCACATGCCGTGTAGCCGTTCACTTGTCCCTTTGGTGACCGTTGTGTGACGTGGAGCCCCGGACCGTCGTTTCCGGGCCCCGGCCGGCGATCACCCCGTTCAACACCACAAAACCAAAACAGCTTGTTCAACATCAAGAATTGTTCAAAACGCTTCAAATAAATTGCAAAGTATTCATCTCGTCGTCTTAGACCCTCTGCGTGTTGTCTGTCACTTGTCCCACATTGTTGTCCTCCTCGCCAAACGTATCATAGGCATCTCCCTCAATCTTGGACAGTTGCGCCACGATCCTTGCGGCAAAGAGATCTCCGCTGACGTTTGTCATGGTACGGAATCTATCCAGCAGCCAGTCAGTCGCAACTGTTCCAGGGTTATGGTTAGCCATGTCGTTTCATGGTTGTAAAACGGGCAAATTTCTTTAAGATTCGGGTGGGATTTTGGGGGTGATCGGGATTTGATGGGAAGGGTCAACTCACCAATGACTCCGTACATGCCCGTGACAGGGACATTGACACTGCCCGCAATCATGACCGTCAGGACCAGCGAGGAGCTGGGGATGGGCGTAGTTCCGATCGATGCCAGAGTCGACAACAGGCAAATGATGACATAATCGACCGGTGTGAGCTTGATGCCTTGGGTGACGGCCAGGAAGACAACACAGAGCGGGAAGTAGATGGCGGTACCGTCCATGTTGACGAGGCAGCCAAGGGGAACGGCGAATTTGTTCTGGAAGGGGTCGTTGTCAGTCATGATTCACACATAAAAGGGGCGTCAGGCGTGGACATACCACAGTGTAGGGAACTCCCCGCGCTGCCACCTCACGCATGGTGACGGGGAGAGTGGCAGCACTGGACGCAGAGCCCCAAGCTGTGACCCAGGCCGGGTTGCACTTGATCCAATAAGCGTAAGGATTCGTGCGGGTGATGGCGAAAAAGACGAGGGGAAGGACAATGAGGAGGTGGATCATCATGTTGGCAATGCCGCCACCAATCAGGATACCCAAATTGACGCCAATGTCCTTGATGTCGAGCCGGAAGAGGTTGGGGAGAATGAGGAAAAAGACACCGATGGGCGCCACCTTGATCAACCAGGTGATGATCTTGGTGATCAGCACCTCAATCTCCTCGAGGACCTTGATAATGGCGGAGCCGGGGTTAAGCAGGTAGCCCACGATGACGGCCGTGATGAGGACGGCGAGCAAGCTGTCATTGGCGAGGGCGTGGACGACGTTCTGGGGGATGAAGCTGTCGAACATCTGCGAGACCACGTCGACAATTTCGACCGCCTCACGCTCGGCGTAGAGTTTGGCGTCTTCCTCGGAGATGTCCAGGCTATCGGCATCGACAACCGTCATCAGCTTTGCCCAGACCAGGTCCGTCAGAATCGTGCTGATGACGATGGCAAGGAGCGTCGTAAGGATGTAATAGCCGATCGTGCAGCGGGCCAGGACCTTTCCACCTGGTTGATGCAGTCAGCAAGTTGGTCCGTGATACTGGACGTGGTGTGAAACTTACTGCCTGCCATAGCCCTTAGACGCTGCACCGCCAGAATCATGGCGCAGACAATCAGAGGCAGCACAACCGCCTTGAGAGCTCTCAACCAGAGACGACCGGGGATAGCCAGGATGGTGCTGGCCTCCTTGGGGATATCGTCCACTGTCGTCGTCACGGCCATACCGATGGCAATGGCGAGGGCCGCTGCAATGACAATCTGGGTCGCCGAGCCCGCCACGCGCACCGAGTTCCACCATGGCTTCTTGGTCTCCTGTTCGGTTGTCGTGTGCTGGTCGGGCGACATGGTCGTCGACGTACGACGGACATTCTCGCCAATGCCCGCCGTCTTCTCGGTCGTCTTTTCGTCGTATGTCGGAGGAGATGAGGTCGACGAGGTCCGACGGACCTCGTTGTCGAGGCTCGTCCTCTGGGGGGTTGGTGCCGCCATTGGTCGTATATCTGCTGTGTCTCGTCGGTTCCGGGCGGGGTTCAGGCCTGCCTCTCGTCGTGAGGCGGCAAAGAAGTTGCGACCGAGAGCCTGAGAGGTGAGAGGAGAGTATAGGTCTGGCTGAAACTTGGCGACACGGTGATGGGCGTCCCCGAGGAGGTTTTTATCGTCGTGCGCCCCCACCGCCGCAACATCGCCCCTCGTCCGGTCGAGTCCAGCCCTTGCTTATCATGGTTCCCCTCGTCCATCAGGGCTCCAGCAGCGATCTGGATGCATTACCTGCCGCATTTGTCGATGCTTGCCCTGGAGTTGGACCTTGGCAGTGGCACCAGAGGCCAAGCATCGGCACATGGTTTGATAGGAAGGTCAGATGGTGTGTTGGACGAGCAAACCTGGGAGCTCCAGCGATGGAGCAGGGAAGTGGCCCTTGGCGGAGGCTCGGCGAGGGATCATCCTGTTGCACTGGCGGAGACGGGAGCCCCGCTCATTTTGGCCAAGCCATGCGGCGCTGCCAGTTGCGGTGCAGAAATCCGGGTGCGGGTCGGTCTTGGCTGCCGGCCACGTCGGCCAAGCCGGCGAAAAAGTGCCGAGAAGAAGCGGGTGGCCAGACACCGGCCGAAAACGTCACCGAACGGCCACCGGCGCCTGGGAGTGGTCTGGGGAAAGCAGACCCTCGCCATCCTTCAAGCTTCTCGGATACCATCGGTTGGCCCTTGGTGCATGCGGGCACCAATTGATGGACCGGAACCTTAACTTTGACAAGTGTTGCCACCGCTTCAACATTCCACGGCTGATGCCCAGCAAGGTTCTGGCACAGCCTGCCGTGGCGCCATGCACGGCACACATGTTTACCACCCGAGTCTGTCCGAATGCTCACCGAACACTACTCGCATTAGGAGAAATCCTGCCCGTCTGGTCGGTGAGCTGGAGGGTGTTAGTGGTGGGATTGACGCTCCCAAGACATGCAAACATCCCACATCATGGCGTTGGCGATGCCCAACAAGGTCACAAGATGAGAGACCTTGCATGTTTGAATGCCTGTAGGATGCTACCAGAGTGGAGTCGATATGCATGCTGCCATCCTTGGATTTCTCCTTTAATCTCAGAAAAGAGATATGTAACTGGGGTTCTTGACAAGGATCACCCACCACCACCTTGAGATATCACTGAATGCGGCCCGGACCATTCCCTCATTGCTGGTGTATTTGATAAAGATAAGGCTGCTGGGTACCAAGGTGGATTCATGCTAAAGCCGTATATTCCCTGTATCACAAACTTAGGACCGTTGGCGAAACATAGACGAAAAACCATGGCCATTCGCCCCTTTTCATGTAAACAACACAACACTATGCCGACACCGCAGTGCAGCCACGAATCACTTTAGCATCGAACTTGAAGCCAAGGGCATTTGTCTAGCCATTTATACCATACCTTCCTGAAGCAAATTTCCGTCATATTTCTGTCGCACCTCAAGAGGTCTGAAGCGCTGAGAAACTGTCCTGTCAGCCAATGACCTCAGTTGCAAACCCACACCTTTCCAGCAGGCGGTTCTCATTCCCGGGAGCGTATTTGAATCACAAAGAGATATATTACATAGACCGAGTTTGCCCCCAGTTCTTCCGGGAACCGAGACTTTGATCAAGATCGCATCCTGCGCCCGGTAGGATGCCGCCCGATAGGCCGGGAGAAATGGCCCCCATATACAGCCGCTAGAAACACCAGCACCACCACGCAACCCCTCTTGCGAATCTGTGCCTCAATTGTACCTTAATACAAATGAATTTGGTGCTGACCCGTGCAGCAGAGCGATCATCCGAAACCCACATATGTCCATATCCACCGGCACTTGGTACCGACCATGCATGACCTTTGCTTCCAGACGCCCGACTCGCTGGTTCCGACGGGCACAGGAACATACTCCATCAACTGAGGAATTAATCTACAACCCTGGTATGATTGCGAGCGTGCTTGGCCAGTGGCCAGTGACGAGCCTGGCAATATATGGCAAGTGGAGGAGCTCGGATTCTCCTCGCGTTCTAGAAACATGGGGTATTGGGGCCCTTCGGTTGTCTTGTATAAATGGGCTTCCTGTCCACGAGTCGCGGCCCTTCCGGGATGAGTGCCTCCATGCCTTCGTGCAAGACAAACTTCAGCCAAGCTCGCCATGCATTTGCCCTTGCTTGCCGCCCTGACGGCGGTCTCCGTGGTTCAGGCGGCCACCTATGACTACATTGTCGTCGGCAGTGGGCCAGGCGGTGGTCCTCTCGCTGCCAATCTGGCCAAGGCGGGATACTCGACGCTGTTGATCGAAGCCGGTGGAGATGAGGGCAGCAACCCGACATACGCGGACATTGCCAACTTCCTCGAATCGGCCAACGACGAAGCTACGAGATGGGACTTTTTCGTCAAGCACTCGGATGACCCCAAGAGGGATTTGCAATACAAGTACAACACGTGGGATACGGGTGATGGTTCATTTTACGTCGGGAGGGACCGGCCAGAAGGAGCGAAGGTGAGTTCCATGGCTCAATCTTTGATTTTGAAAACTCTTTCAGCGGGGGCCACTTGCTCACATCTCTCCTCCGCCCAAAGTTCCTCGGAATCCAATATCCACGGGCCGCCGTTCTGGGAGGCTGCTCCATGCACAATGCTGGCGTCGCATCTCTGGCCCAGGATGACGACTGGAACTTTATCGCCAACCAGACCGGGGACGCAAGCTGGGAGGCGAGCAAGATGTCGCGGTACTTTAAGGAGATTGAGAAGAACTACTACCGGCCTTCGACCGAGAAAGACCATGGCTTCAACGGTACGTCCACAGAGATGGTGCCCTCTATTTTTTGCTGACCAAATGACAACAGGCTGGCTTTCGACAAACGTCGGCGACACCTCCTGGGCCAAGTCGGAGGACAACCCGGGCACTCGCATGCTCAAGAGACTCGGCGAACTGCTCGGACAAAACACGACCACCACATCTTCGCTGCTGGAGAATGATATTCTCGCCCACATCCCGGGCAAGGACCAGACCTCGTCTGTCTACAACATGGCGTACCACATTAATGATGTCAGCCCCCTTCTCCCTCACCCACCCCCTCTTCCCTTCTTCCGCTGACCCAAGGCAAACAGATGGGCAAGCGGTCCTCCCCCAACAACTACGTCCGCGCCACTCTCGCAGACCCCGCCAAATACCCCCTGACCTTGGCCCTCCGAACCCTAGTTACCAAGGTTATGTTCTCCAACGCCACTGTCCCCCGCGCCATCGGCGTCGAGATCATGGAAGGCGCCTCACTCTACACGGCCGACCCCAAGCACGTCCCAGGCTCCAAGGGCCCCGTGTCACATGTCTTCGCCGCCAAGGAAGTCATCATCTCGGGCGGCGTCTTCAACTCGCCGCAGATCCTCAAGCTGTCTGGCATCGGACCCAAGGCGGAGCTGGAGAAGTTTGGCATCAAGGTCATCAAGGACCTCCCCGGCGTGGGCGAGAACATGGCCGATAACTACGAGGCTTCGATTCTGGGATCCAGCGCCGAGCCCATCCCGGCCGGTCTGAGCACCGCCATGTTCCGCACATCCAACGCGGCGACTAAGAACCGGAACATCTACGCCTGGTGCGGTCCGTTCAGCTTCGAAGGCGAGTCCACCCGCCATTGAACACTCGAGACGCACGGCTAACATGCCCCCAGGAATGTGGCCCGGTTTCCCCAACACCTACCCCAACCAGTGGGAATGCGCCGTCGCGCACATTGGGCCCAAGAGCCAAAAGGGTTCGTTCTCCCCTGCCCCCAGCTTCATAAACACAATTCTGACCTCCCCCGTACCAGGCACCGTCAAGCTCGTCTCCGACAACCCCCAAGACCGCCCCGACATCAACCTCCACCTCTTTGCCGAAAACGGCGAAGCCGACATCGCCGAGCTCTCTTCCGCCATTTCCTTGCTCCGCAGCTCGTGGCTCGCCGCCGCCGGCACCTCGGCCGCCCCCATCAAGGAGCTGCACCCCTGCCCGGGCGAGGTCGGCAAGCCGCTGTCGTGCACCGAGGAGGCGCAGCGCGAGTACATCAAGCTGCAGGTGTACTCGCATCATGCGACGTCGAGCTGCGCGATCGGAGGGGACAAGAACCCGATGGCGGTGCTAGACAGCAAGTTCCGGGTACGTGGGGTGGAGGGACTGAGGGTGGTGGATGGATCGGCGCTACCGGTAGTGCCCGGGGCGTTTCCGGTTGTGCCGACGATGATGATTAGCCAGAAGGCGACAGAGGATGTGCTGGCTGATGCAAAGAAGTGGATGTGAGGGGGGTCATTTGGATCATGCAGGAGGAGGAAGATTTGGATACCGAGGACAAGGGATTTACTAGTAGGATTATACGAATACAATGCGCCATCAGGCACGAGAAACCGTCTCTGAAAGGCCCCCAGGTGAACCCCTCGAAACCCCCTCTATGGAGACAGACTGATGCATCCGTCGGCAGAGTCCTCTTGGAAGATGCCACCATACACAATACCCTCGTTGATGCCCGCGGGCTGGTCACCATTCTTGGTAATATCACCGACGCCGTTGACGGGCTTCTTGAGCAGTCCAAAGTGGAACTGGCCCTGGCCGCTGAGATCGTTGTTGACGGCATCCACGACGGACTCGAGGGCGTCGTTGGCCCGGGAGAAGAAGACTTGGATGGTGCTGGCATCATGGTCAGCAAAAATCCCCCGATGAAGGTTTTGAGCGGCTCACTTTTGCCCAAAGTCCAACTGCAGTGCAAAGTTGTGAAACACGCCATTCTCAAACGTCGTATTGAACAACAACTGTCCGTCATTCAGATTTCCAAACAACTGCAGCGTGTCCGGGTCGGCCGTGTTCTGGCCCAGGATGGACCCCGTCTTAAGCACAAACTGGTTGGTGCTAAAGTCGGCGCTCTCCAAAAAGGCGAGCTGGTACTCGTGCGACAGGTTGAGCGGGCGCACGCCGTCCTTGAGCACGCTAAAGTGCAGCGTCTTGACGCCCTGGGTGCTGGCGTCGGCCCCGTCGTTGCTGGTAGGGATCAGCTCGGCGCGGCGGAAGGCGGTTTGCGCGTTGAAGATGGAGTCGTCGGTGATGAGGGTCTCGACGGGTTCCGTCTCGAGGTCGATGTCGAACTGGGGGGTGTGTCAGTCTGGAGTATGGGGTGGTGGAAGTTGGAAGAAAGCTTACCAGAGACCCGGCGGCAACGGGCAGGATGCGCAATGCCTGGCTGAAGACGAGACCTGGTTCCTGTCAATTCTCGCTCTCGAAGTCTCAGAGACGCCCATCACCCACCTTGTCCAATAACAAAAGCATTGCTGAAAATGTCATTGGCCACGTCAAAATCGGCCGCGGCGAGCTCGTTGGGAATCCGGCCGTCAAACTGCAAGGCACACTCCTGAGCGACAGCCATCGAGGCGGCCGTCAGCGAGACGGCCCACGAGAGACGAGCAAAAAACATTATGAATGTCGTGATGGGGACCTGCCCGGAGAAGCGAACGAGAGGGCAAGCAAAAAAAGAAGGTGGACAAAGGGCGACGGTCGGTCAACAACTGGACGAGAAAAGAGAGACCAGCGACGGCGATCCGGGAAGCGTCGTCGTCTTGTACCAAATCTTGACCCAGAGGATGCCGGAGCCGTCCAGTCGTCATGCAGGGGCTTCATGGTGGAGTCGGGAGTCTGGTTGGATGGTTGAACGGGCGAGGATCGGGGTTTGCGGCGAGCCGCGGAGAGGGTAAAGTCGCAGGTCGGATCCGAGCCTTGCGGGTTTCAGAGTTGGCGTCAGGGGTGTCTGCGCACCACGCGAGGGTCGACGCGTGCTTCGAATTGACGGCATTGCGTCGGTTGCGGGATGGCATCTTGTGGGTTGATTGAAGGGTTTTGACCGGATGGCTTTGTGAGGGTTGGAGAAAAGACGTTGTCTCTAATGAAACTAGATGGGAAAAGGTAAAAGGAAACAAAACAAACAGGCAACCGAAGCCTGAATGAAGGCAAGTTAAAATGCATAAAGCATGGTGGATGAAAGACGTTCCTAGGACTGCAATTTCTTTTTTTTTTTGCAAAGTGCTCTGATGTTCTGAACTGAAGTCCCAAGATGGTTGTGACAAGGGGCATCACGTGCCGAGCATGTGACCGGACTGCCCAGGAATTCAACGGTGCGAGCTACACACATCTTCGACCTGCCATCACGATGCCCACCAAATGTTCAAATGATGGATTCAATTCTTTGGAATTTAAGCCCCCCCTTTTTCATCAATTCTTTGCACTTGCACCTTGTGATGAAAGTTCAAACCCAGGGTTAGGGCTGCTGCCGTCTGTCGGCAATCTGTCAGCAATCCGCGCAGGTCTCGGCGCAAACAGCAAGTGCTGAGTGGGCCCACTCGGACTTCTGGTCAAGGGACGCGAAAAAAAACAAAAGAACCAAATCTCAATCTCACCTTCTCCGCTTCCCCGTTGCACGACTAATCGACCCCACGAACTGCGCGCAACCGCGACCGCCAAGATGAGTTTCATGATCAGCCATCAGACCTCCGAGTTCGCCCACGACGTGAACGCGGCGGCGGGCGCATGGGGGCCTTCAACCAGCCGAGCCAAGTACGTCATCCCTCCCTCTCCCTCACTCCCCAACCATCCCCAAACTAACCACTCCCGCAGCTTCTGCGAAGAGGACTACGGCACCACCTACTACATCGCCGAACTCATCAACTCCCTCACCAATATCGCCTACATCTACTATGGCCTGCGCCACATGTACCGCGGCAGCGGCACCCCCACCAACCCCAACCCAAGACGAACCCTCCTCGCCCCCAACATCGACTTCATGTCATCCTCCATGATCCTCCTCGGCATCGGCTCCTTCCTCTTCCACGCCTCCGGTACGTAAGATTCATGATCCAATTGACCCCCCTTTCTTCACCAGAGGTCCTGGCGAGAGCTCCGGGAGCTCTCGCGGCTCCCGCGGCGCAACAAAGCCAGCTCTTCGACACCTAAGGGAACCCTCCGCTAACGTATTTTTAGTACGTACTAAATTTCCTGCCACCCTAGGTGGGCATCTATCTATCTCCTGCCAATAGGGAGCTCCCGGAGCTCCCGCCCCCTCGGTTTATTCCCTAAACTCTGCCAAATACTGACCTGAATTTCCTATAGCTCCGTCACACCCTCGAGTACGTCGACGAACTCTCCATGCTCGTCCTGACCTGGTCGATGCTGCGCGCGACCTATACAGCCGGCCAGCCCCCCGCCACGGCGCGCGCCATGTCGGTGGCTCTCGCGGTGTTCTACGTGCCGTACTCGGCCCTGTACGTCGCGACGGGGGATATTATCCTCCAGGTCGTCGCGTTTACCGGGGCGATTGCGCTGATTGGGTTCCGCACGCACTACCTGTTTGGGTCGCTCCGGTCGTCGAGCGCGTCGGTTAACGAGCGGCGCGCGTGGCGGGCGAGGACGCTGCGGGCGGTGGCGGTGGCGCTGCTGGGATATGCGCTGTGGAACATTGATCTTCAGTTTTGCCCGGAGCTGAGGGCGATTCGGGGGAGGGTTGGGCTGCTGTGGGCGTGGCTCTTTGAGTTTCATGGGTGGTGGCACATTTTTACGGCGATGGGCGCGGGGCTGTACATGGATGTTGTGAGGGAGATGAGGGCGGTGATTGGGGAGGAGAAGAAGCGGTAGGAAAAGGAAGCGGAAGATGTCCAAGAAGGAAAGGGGAAAAAAGGGTCTACAGGCTCAAATACATTCATAGAATCTACACGCGCGCGCAACCCTGCAAAAAAAAAAACACCTCCAACTACCACCGCGGTTTGAACTGGCTGTTCCTGAAAATGGCATCCTGATCCGCCAGCGCCGCCTTGAAGACGGACGTGTTGAGAGCCACCTCGGACAGGTCCTTGCGCAGCAGCCCTCGCTTCTCAGCGTGCGCGAGGGCCATGGCTGTCGACACAATGTTGCGGATCTGCCGCCCGTTGAACGTCTTTTGCTTGCCCTCCTCCTGGACCCAGTCGAGGACATTGTCCCACCGCTCAATCAGGCCGCCCTGCTTGAGCTGGCCGAGGAACTCCTTGAAGATGGCTTCGCGCTGGTCCGCCGTCAGGTCGCCGTATTCAATGGCGACGTCTGGGCTTGTCAGTTTTGTGGGGTGGAAGGTTGCACAAGTGTCACCTACGGATGCGGCTCTGGACGGCAATGTCAAATGACCGGAGTCTGTTGGTCGTGAGGAAGAGGATGCCGTCGTAGTACTCGAGGACGCGGAGGAGAACTGTCTTGGTCAGCGGCAGTCGCACCAACACAAAAACTGAGCTTACCGGAAACGATGGTGTTGCGCTGAAGGTCATTCTTGTGTGTGTCTCTGGCCTCCAAAAACACGTCGGCCTCGTCACTGGTCCAAGGTTAGTCCACTCCAAGATCCCCTTCCCAGACAGACAAAACTTACAACAACAGGACCGCCTCCCACAGTCCCGCGAGATCAAACACACGCTGCAGATTCGTGTCGACCTTGGACCCCTCGAGCCCGATATCCGCCACGCCAACACTGAACAGCGGCTTTCCCACCAACGAAGCCACGCTCTCGGCCGTCAACGTCTTGCCCACGCCAGGCACACCTGCATCCGTCAGTCAGCACATCCCAAGCACAAACTCCGGAACCAACTCACCCCACAACAAAATCACTAACCCCTTCCCTTTCCCCGGCGTATAATCCGCAATATTCGCCATCCGATGCGACTGCACGCTCTTCCAAATGATATCCTTGTTCGCCTGATTCAGCTGCAGCTTCCTGTCAAACGTGGTGCGATCCGCCGCGTCGGGCATCATCAGCGACTTGACTTTCAGCTGCACCCACTTCTTCTGCTTGAGCGAGTAGCCCAGCACGCGCGGCGGGCAGAGCAGGTACTGGTCGTTGGTCATGGGGCGGTCGGCCGGGAGGCCGTCCCAGCTGTAGCGGTAGACGTCCTCGCGGTTCTGCTTGCAGTCGGTGCAGCTGCACTCGAGGGATTTGTCGTATTTCTGCATCTCGCCGAGGATGGGGGCGGTCGGGGGCTGGTATTCGAGAAAGGACTTGAAGTCGACTACTACCACGCCTTGGAGCTTGGGGGGGTTAGTTTGGGGACTTGAGCATTAGGGAGATGGGATAGGATGTACCATGGTCTTGACGGTTTGCGACTTTCGGTTCCGCTGGCTGGAGTAGTACGACGAGTACTCGTCGTCCCAGTCCAGCGAGCTAAACAGCTCGCTCCCCTGCTTGTGGCAGGCCATGCCTTGGTACTGGAACGTCTGCTTTCCGCGCTCGGCGATGCAGTAGTCGCGGTACAGCTTCCCGCGGGCGATGAGATCCGTTTTGAGAGTATCAATCACCCCCTTCCCCTGGTCCCCGCCGTTCCGCGACTGGTGCATCGCCAGCGGATATACGGGCAGCTCAAAGACGCCCTTCTTGTCCTGGAACTCGGAAATCTTGAACTCAAAAGGCACCCTGTTGAACGCCGTCCCGTCCCAGTCGAAGCTGTACCCCACCAAGTTGAACGTCGTCTGCCGTTCGTCGTTGTAGTAGAGGTGGCGAGTATCCGTCCTGAACGACACCACAATAAACACCTGCTCCTCCTCCAGGAACGGCCGCGACAGCACCATGGACCCCTGCGGAAACAGCGTCCACAGCGTCTCAAACGTAATCGTCCTCGTCTTGGCCATATCTTCCCTCGTCCGGAAATACCTATCCAGCGCCTCGTCTCCGGACGACGTCGAAATCATCCGCATCAACTCCGCCAGATCAATCCGCGCGAGCTTCACATCCTCCTCCGACTCCCCCTCCCCTTTGGAGGGATCAAAATCCGTCCTTGCCGCCTCCTTGACCAACTCGTCCCACGAAAACACAATGCTCTCAAACGGCGACTCCCACACCTTGGTCACGCCAGACTGCGCGAACCGCCGCGTCAGACGCTCCAGCAGCTTTTGGAGCGGCTGGAAGTGCACCTCGAACTCGGATCCCGACGCCTTGAGGACCTGCTCGCCGTCGCGCTCGCGCCGCGTGCGCAGCCGCTTGCGGTAGATGAAGGCATGCGTCTTTTGGCCGGCCTCGTCGGACGATTTCTTGTACAGCTTGTCGCGGTACTCGCCGCTGTCGGAGTCGAGCTGGTTGACGACGACGCGGTAGCGCGAGGTTTCGATTTCGGCGTCGTCTTTTTCGGCGTCGTCGGTCTTGGGCGGGTCTTCGGCTGTGGGGGTAGAGGCATCTTTTTCGTCGTCGGTAGGCTTGGTTTCGCCTTCGGTCTCGGTGTCGGAGGTGTGCGGGGTGAGGTCGGCGTGGGCGGTACCGCTGGTGTCGAGGGAGCCGAGCTTTCTGTCGAGCTCGGAGACTCGGGCTTCGAGGAGCCGGGTGTAGCGCTGCTCCAGCGCGCGGAGCTGGTCTTCGGCAGTCTGTTCGTGATACGGGGTCAGTAAATGGCATGCGAAGAATATGTCCAACAGGCAAAAGGGGACTTGCCATCTCAAACCTTCAACTTGGAACCTGCTGTTGTTGGTGAGAGAGGATGAGAGATGTCAGGAAGTCGTCGCGATAAAGACTTCCCAGTCATCACCAATGTGCGGCACAGCACAGCACATGTCTTCTTCAATGCCGCCGGCTTCCCATCCGACACCCCTCCCACATCATGATGGCGGCCCAAGTGCAATCCTTCCGTCCGCAAGTGTGCCGTTGCGCACAACACCAGGCGGCATGGAGGCTTGGCATTGGTACCATCTCGGTCTGGTTGGTTTGTTAGCGGAGGACAGCGTGTCTGCTCAATACTGCCGGCCCAGACTCTTTCTTGCACTACCAGAGAGACCGGCCTTGGGTGGTATTGGTGGTCAAGAGGCCCATGGGGAACCTCAGCCCCGCGTTTCGGCCCCCAATTGCCCAGAAATAGCGCTGTTGCCTGCTCGTCTCTGGGACTGGTGTCTGCGTCGATCGACCAAGCCCGAGCCAGCCGTTGGGTATGGGGATTTGAGAGGGAGGGGCTGTGTTGTCTCGAGTGTCGAGAGCAAGCCCCTGAAAAGGAACAAAAGAATCGTCGCACAAGGAAAACTCCAATTCCAATTGCATTTCTGTCAACCATGGTTCTGGAAAAGACGCGGAAAATCGAATGGCGGGCATGGTTTGCGTCTCCGGACGCGGCCGGGGCCAAAGCCGAGTTGGAAACGGCCCGTCTGCTTCAAACCCCCGGCGTCACCCCCGACATCACAGTTGAACTGTCGCGGATCAGCAGGTCAACAAAATCCCACCTCAAGCCAGACGAGCAACTCCTCAGATCCCTCGAATCTCTCGACATCCAGGATTTGCAACGGCACATCGCCGGCCAGATTCCGTTCCTCGCCGGTGCTCTCGTGGAGTGGGACGACAAGAGGAACCGGGGCTGGAGAAAGGGCCGGACCAAGGCGCAGAACTTTGTCGTTTCCTTTGATCGCTTCCTCAAGGCCTTTTCGGGGATTCTCGAGATTGCCAAGCTGGCCGACGAGCAGTATGGAGGCGCAGCAACCAAGATCTTTTCCCTCTTGTGGGCGGTGAGTTTCCATGTCGAGGTTCGATCGATGAGGTCAAGAATGTACTGACTCCGGACAGACAGTCAAGATCAAGGCGGACAATGACGAAGCCATCGTGACGCTGATGGAGAGCGTCAATGATCGCCTCCCGGATGTCGACATTTACAACCAGGTCTATGTCGACTCGGTGCTGGGCGGCATGATTGCGACGACGTTTCGGGATGTGCTTCACTTTTCGCAGCAGGCGACGCTGTATTTTCAGGGCCGTGGAATTTGTAGGTCCACTGCAAGAAAAGAATTTGCTGTGCCCTGATGGAATCTGACCCTGAACAGCAAGAGCCATGAAGAGCATTGGCAACCCCGTCCGCTTCCCCGACATGCAGGAGCAACTGGTCAAGGGCTTCACCAACATCCGCGTCCGGTGCGACGCCCTTCTTGCCCAGCGAATCTCGGAGCTGTCGAAACAAAACGCCGAGCTCCTCTTGCAAATGAAAAGTCAGTCCCCTCCCCTCCCCTCCTACCTCTCTCGCCCCCAGCTGACACCCCCCAGCCATGACCGAAACCCAACATGCCGAACGCGTCCGCAAGCTCCAAAAAGCCCTCGGCCGCCACCACTCCGAGTCCAAAGCCCACCGCGACCAAGACCTCTCGGGATACCGCCACTTCCTCCTCTCGCTCCTCTCCCACGCCCCCGCCGAGCTCGCCCGCCTCTCGGCCCCCGACCTCGAGCGCCTGCCCGAGTACCAGCGCTGGACCGCCGCGCCCTCGTCACTTCTCTTCCTGCACGGCCGCAACGACGCCGGCTGGCCGATGCCGCAGTCGTGGCTGTCGCTCGCCGCTGTGGACATCGTCGACCGCCTCCGGGAGTCGGAGGGGAAACCGCTGGTGGTGTTTCAGCGGTGCGGGCCCGATGATGCTGTGGAGGAGGTGGTCAAAGAGATGATTTCGCAGCTGTTGGATTTGGAGCCGTCGGTGGTCAAGGAGGCGGATGATATGCGGGATTTGGAGGCGAGGATAGCGGGCGGGGAGCAGGAGGAGGTTCCGCTATGCAGGCGCGAGGAGGCGGGAGAGGAGAGGAATGGGCTGGACGAGTATACCGCGGCGCTGACGAGGATTGTGGAGAGGTGTCCGAGGGATGTGCATCTGGTTGTCAACAGGCCGGAGCTGTGTGGGGGGGAGAGGATGTGGGGACTTGTCAAGGCGCTGTTGCGGCTGGTGGAGGAGACACAGGTCAAGGTCATGTTGGTGGTGAGGACGGAGCTGTGGAATATCGAGAGTCGGTTGAGTGACTTGGATCAGGGCGTCATGAATCCGGACTCCTCGAAGCTGGTCGTGCTGCGTCAGAATCAGTATGAGCTGGATCTCGATGAGAGGTATTGGCAGGAAGAGAAGAGACCGAGGCTCGGGGAGTGACGAGATTCGGTGAGTCTAGACAGATTAGTCATGGTGTTTTGGATAACGTTACGTGAAGAAATTTTTCACTTTCAAGTTTCGCAGTCTCAGACGCTCGCCCTGTCGACATGAAGCCCCCGCAACTTCCTTTTACCAAAGCAGCAGAGGGCACCAATATGAGGAACAACTGCCCATGCCGTGTGGAAGACAAATACAGAGGACACTTTAAGTCCCGGGGCTGGCGGAGATCCCACGGAAACACCAAGCCAAGTTCTCCCGTTCAAGGCAAGACCGAAAACCCCACCATCCCCACGACGCTGAAGCCGATACAGGACGCACTAATCAATGGAATTGCCACTAGCAATGCTGTAGTGCAGCAAACCCCAAGGCTGAGTCTGGGGTGCCCGGGGCTTTATCTCCGATGACCTCCTTCCCATATACTGCCCCCAATACCGACCCATCCAATCACCAGCACCCCTAGATTCGAAGACTGCCATTGATAGCACATGGCTCAGTGGTAATAGAACTGGGGTGCGCGGACCCTTCAAGCCCTCCCCGCCCGAGGCCCCGAGTTCGAACCAAAGAAAGTTGACTCTGACCGAAGTAAAAGCCCAAAGATGGCTTTTCGTATCCTCCCACCTTACGAGCTGGGAGGAGAGCTTTTGGTGTTTTTTTTTTGTTTTTCGTTTTGTAGCTCAGGTGACGCGGCATCAGGATTTGGTCACACAGATCATGATGACCTGCGAGATGAACATGTCGCTTGCTGAGGGGATTCGCAGGTTCGAGAGGCTGAACAACACGCGAGGACAGGGACAATCTCATTGTGTTTTTTCTTCTCATTCCTTGGACGAACCTCTCATTCATAATTCAGCTTTTAGATAGATTCTCAGAGCGCCAATCCATAGGAAAACCCCATCGCAAACTTTCTTTGCAACGGTTTGGTCCGAGTCTTGCACACGACAAAACACTCCTGGCGGCTAATCTGAGTGTCGTGCCCACAATCAACAGTCGCATCACCCTCCGCTGGGGTCCGAGTTCATTGGGAAAAACTTCAAACCCGACCCAGAGTTTTCCTCGTCGCCTTTAACCTCCACACCATCACCAACCTCACCAACACCATGTCGAGGCCGTCACCCCCACGCCAAGACCCTCGCTTGACGTGACATTCCCGGAGTCGCAGACAGCTGTGTCATGCACTGCTGGGCTTTAGATAATCCAGACCTCTCAAGTCACATGACGTGACGAGTTTCTCCCCCGGAGTCGGAGATGAAAGATTCTGCAAGCTGGGATCTTGAACCTTGTCTCTTTTCTTCAAACTTGAGGCTCCATTTGAGGTTTGAAGCTCTTTCCCAACCTCTTCGCCCTTCAGTTGATCATGGCACAGCCCGAGGGCGGCCAGATGGCCTCAGATGTCGAAAAGAACCTCAACGCGAGCGAAGCCAGAGTCTCCTCCGTCAACTCCCTGGCAAAAGACGAAGCCATCGCCATGGTCGGAGACCGCTCCCAGGATGTCGACCCAGTTGTCGTGGCGCGAGCTGTCAGAAAGACGGACTGGTTCCTGATTCCCGCCATGGTCTTTGGCTGTACGTCTCGTCCCCCTCCCCCCTTCCTCACAACCCTGCTAACCATGGCCTCCCAGATGGCCTGGTATACTACGACAAAGCCATCCTGGGCGCCGCCGTCCTCTTCGGCATGACAGGCGACCTCCAACTCACGGTGACGGACCGGTCCACCACGCCCCCCACCGTCGACACCACGCGCCTCTCGTGGGCGACGTCCCTCTTCTACTTTGGCATGCTCGCCGGCCTGTACCCCATGTCCTTTGCCCTGCAGCGCTTCAACTTTGGCCGCATCCTCGGCGCCGTCGTCGTCGTCTGGGCCGCCATCTGCATGTCGACGGCCGGCGTCGTGTCGTACAAGGGGCTCTACGTGCAGCGCTTCTTCCTCGGCTTCGTCGAGAGCATCATCCCCACGGGCTTCATGTGCATCATCTCGGGCTTCTACACGCAGCAAGAGCAGTCGCTGCGCCAGAGCTGGTGGTTCAGCAGTACCGGGCTGTTCACCATTATCGGTGGGTCGCTCAACTACGGGTTTGCGCAGATCGAGGGGGGCGGGCTCAAGGCGTGGCAGTACATTTATCTGCTGGCGGGCGGGCTGACGTTTTTGTTTGGGTTGGGATGCTTTGCATTTCCGAGCTCGCCGGTGTCGGCGTGGTTTTTGACGGCGGAGGAAAAGGTGGCGGCTGTGGAGAGGTTGAGGGCGGGCCAGACGGGGGTGAGGTGCACGCAGATCAAGGCGTCGCAGCTCAAGGAGTCGCTGTTGGATGTCAAGACGTATCTTGTGTTTATTATGATGGCGTCTGCGTAGGTTTTCTTGTTCTCGGTTGCTGCTCCTGGCTAACATGCTCAGATACACCATGAACGGCGCCGTCTCGGGTTTCGGACCACTCATCGTCAGCACATTTGGCTGGTCCACCCTCCACTCGATCCTCTTCCAGTTTCCCCTCGGCGGGCTCTGCTTCATCGTCATTCTGGTGACGGGATATCTCGGGTCCCGGATCAAGAACATCAGGATCATCATGCTCATACTGACATGTCTGCCCGTCATCGCCGGGTGTGCCATCATCTGGAAGAGCACGTGGTCGTACCGGGCCGCAGCGCCAGTCATTGGGTACTCTATCACGGGGTTCTTTGGCGGGACTGTGAGTCTGATTATCACAGTCGGCATGTCCTCCGTGGCTGGACACACCAAGAAGAGCTTCATGAGTGGGACCATCTTTGCTGGGTACTGCGTGGGTATGTCAGACATCTTTGCTCCATCTGATTTGCTTTGTTGCTGATTTGGGTAGGCAACATTGTCGGACCTCTGCTTGTCAAGTCGCAGACGAAAGCCCAGCACTATCCCCAGCTGTGGCTGGGTTTGATCATCTGGTAGGTTTGCCCTGACTTAACTCTGATGACGATAGTTTTCTGACTTTTGCGGCAGCTATATCATCTGCATCGCTGCTTCGACTGCGCTCTACGTTGTCTTGTCAAGAGAAAACGCAAAGAAGGAACAGCTTGTTCAGGATGGAAATGAGGAGGACAGGGCTCGTTTCGCGTTCCAGGACTTGACGGACAAGCAGAATCCCTACTTCAGTTATTCTCTTTGAGGGCTGGGGATTGAAAATGCGAATGGGTTGGTAGCAGTAGGGAACCAATTTGGCAAGGCAAACAGTTGTATACGCTAATGGTGTCCCATAAAGGACCCGAGTAGTCCTATGACGAAACCCCATCGATGACTCCATAATTCAGGACCTCTCTGGCATTGCTTGATGTTTGCCAGGTTTGAATATGCAATGAATCACGACGGGCAGGATAAGTAGGTATAAACCAGGACGCGATTCCACCTCCATATCCTCTCTGCTCGTCCTGTTTTACATTGTTGTCAACATTTCCCAACATACGGCTGATAAAGCAGAAATCAACCTTGATGAGTATTACCGGAGATCTTATATTCTTTTCCTTTTTGATCCCCTCGCTCCCTCCTTTCTTTGAACGCCCTTGTATTCCCATGGGGCCGCGGCACCGTAACCACCTAACGTACGTACCATACTGCGGTGGCTTAGTATGCAAGACCAGAACCTTTGCGATTGTGCACTTAGAATAAGGCGTTCGGGTTCTGCCCGCCGGCCATACCCCGGGACCTAATTGAGGATAAGCTGACGGCGGCCGACGTCAAAATCAGACAGCTGCGCTACGCATACATGTCGAGGCGTCGCCGCCAGGACCAGCGCGCTCATACACACCACCATGGGCGAGGCCGTCGAGAGATCAAAGACCCAGCTGATCCCCGCGGCTCTGGCGGCCCGCGACGACGCCAACATCTCGGCCCTCGGCGCCACAGTGCGCACCCTCTCCGACAAGCTCCACGCCTTGGCCGAGCTCGTCCGCGAGCAGCATCCCGCCCTGCCGGCGCCACTGGCGCGCGACGGGACCGCCGAGATGCGGGCGCAGATCCACGCACTTTGCAGGCTCAGACCGACGCCCTGCAGGCTCGACTTGATACCGCGTGCGACAGAGACCCCGCGGTGTACAACTCCACGCACCTCGCCACGTACAGCTTCCCGCACTCTGCTTGTTCCGGGCGCCCTCTGGGCTCGGGGAGTGCGAGCCCACGTGGCTCGGGGAGGGCGAGCCGGTGTGGCCCGGGGCCGGTACGGGCGACATTGGCTTGGAGGGCGGCGCACGCTGTCGCTTGTTTCCCTTCTTGCTGGTGGTCCGTCTCAGACGGCCGGGCCGATCGACGGTAAAGTCTGTCAGAGCGACGGTGCCTTTCAGTACGCTCATCGCGCGAGTAACGTGTCGAGTCTGGGCGACTTGTCACGCAGCTCTTGAAGAACGGGGAACCCCGCGACTTCCCCCCTAGTCCCTCTGGCAGTCCGCACACTTCCTACCAGACCGCTAAAGACCGCAGCGAGGTAATCGCCGACGACACAGACAATGAGTCGAACTCCGACAACGGTGGGCATGGAACCATTCAACATCAGTCGAAATACATCACGCACAACACAACACTCAGAAGAAACCATCTCGAAATGTATTCACCAACAGGACGGCATACTACTAATGCCACATGTCCCGGTATCTACCACCTTTCCCAAAAATGCCAAAACACCCCCCCAAACGCCATAATGCAGCATCCCTCTTCTTCCATCCATTACCAGTTCAACACATTGTAAATCGTCTTTCTCGGATCCCCCTCGGTCTCGACGAGGAGACTCCGATTCCTCGATGCAACGACGCGGGGTGTGTTTTGTTGGGCGAAGCGCGCGTTCATGACGGTCGACTCGTAGCGCAGCTGGGAGCGGATGTACGAGGTGACGCCGTAGACGGCGCCGACGACGACGAGGCCGGGGAGGATGGTTTTTGGGAGGCGGCTGTGGTGGGGATGTTAGGATGCAGGACGAGAAAAGGTTTGGGGGTTGGCAAGACATACGCGATGGCCGAGGTTGGTGTTGGTTGAGGCTGCATTTTGGGATGTGGTGGTGGTGTTTTGTGGTTGTTGACAACAGGGGTTGTTTTTGTGGTGGTGGCGAGGAAGACTCAAGTCAAGACTCTGATGAGGTCGGAGAGAGATGGATGCGAATGGTGATGATGATTCAGGGAAGAGACGGACTCAGTAACGAGGGCGACATCGCGGTTAATAAAGACGACCATTGTGTTGAGGGCATTGCCGTCGCGGATTCTGATCAGCCCAGGTCGAAGACACGATGCTTCGAGGTGTTCTGACCGACACCCAGCAATCGACTGATCGGGCCCGGGTGGTGTCATTGGGAAGCCCATCGGAGGGCGCCGAGCCGGTCTTGGCGAACCGATCCTTCGATCTGACGCCTGGAACCGGGGGGTGGGCGCCGTCCAGAACGGTCGTCTTGGCATCTGACCACGCCACGACCATCGCTCCAGCCAAAATCATGGCGCGGTCCGGATCAGCTTTTGCCCTGGCACCTATTGACAAAGATACGGAACTCGCCATGATCTCAGTTTCTCGTCGGACATTTTGCAAAATTTATCGTCTCTTTGCATGGCATTGGGGGAACATTGCGAGCTGACCCCCCCGTCAATCAACCCAGGCCTTGGAATTTCCATCAGACAAGGTTCTGGTTTTGAGAGGTCCGGCATCGACTTCCAAGTTGGCGACATAGCCGAGCATCGCGGCTTCTTCTATAATCGTCGGGATCAAAGTCCCCCGCCGGGGATTTCGGCAATGGGGGACGGTTGAATTACATTTCCTCATTTCGGGCGCAGTCAATGCTCTTTCGCGCAACGAGGCCGATACAGTTGCCTGGACTCGTACTTTCCTTATGTCGATTGTTTTGATCTGTCCGCTATCGGTCCAACAGGCCATGTGGCGAAAGGGGCACATACGTACCTAGCGGCCACCCCAGGGGCAAGAACTTTGCAAAGATGTTCGCCGAAATCACGACATGGAAATTGGTCGAAATGCGTGCGGCTTCCCAAAGTTTGGGGACCTCGAGGGCCTGATGGGGTACACGATTCTGATAGTTGGAACCACTCCCGGCGACAAGGGAAACCAAACTTGTCCGTCCGGGATTACTAGCAGCATACCTACCTACCAACTGGCTGGCGGCCATGTCCAGTCTAAATTTGACCTTTCGTCCTTATGCCTCGAGAGGCCGGGCGACATCAGGCAAGCCGAGATGCGACGGCGCGATCCCGACCGATCCGTTCCGACAGGAAGCCAAGGTCCACCGCATTCTTTGGAAACACATCCACGTGTACGCCGTGGAGAAGGGTTAGGTGAGCCTCAGTCAGTTCGCAGTATTTCAGCCTCGAGGCCGCTCGCTATTACGAGAAGGACTTCCTTAGTACCTGCCAGCCCCTTGTAGCAACCCCTGTTCTTCATCAACCACTAATACCATACCTACAACGAAAGGGAAGAGGAAAGAGGCAGACATCAACAGGAAATTCTTCCTCAAGGGTTTGCTAAGAGGTCGTCACAAGGAGCTGCCGAGAGCGCAGCGAAATGACGTTAAAGACAACATCAGCGTTACAAGTTGCGAATTCAATGTGTCACGTATTGTAGTCTCAGGGGAAGCTCAACATTTGTTTACTTGGCACGGACCACTCCCGGCCGTTGTGCCGACGCCAGACTGGACAATTGACTTTGTGCCGTTTGAGGTCTCGACACTGACAATGGCATTAAGGGGCCCGCGAGATGCCATTGAGAAGGAAAACTGCTCGAGAGTTCATTGGCCCCACTCCATGAATAGCAGAGGGCAGCTCCCTTTGTCTGAATACAATGGACAATGGATTTGAGTTTGCCAATCCTATTGTGGAGCACCGTCAACGATTCCCGGCGGAGACAACGCCTTTATTCACCTTACGCACAATCGCTTTGCTTCCTCCCAAGGCACCTGTTAAATATCTCGAGGTCTCTCTCTTCCCTCGCACCCCCGATCCTAAACAAATTCTGTTCGTCACAACATACAGCCAAAGCTTCGATTCCACCAATTTACCGCGCGCGAACCCAATCCCCAAGTTCATCCCATCATTCAACACACTCGACCACGAAGCCCCAACCACCACCATGTATCTCCGAAACGGCAAATGCACCTCTGAGCCTCCCACCCGCCGCCAAACCAAGCTCACCCGCCGCCGCCTCCTCCAAGAAATGACACCGCAGTCCTCCCCGCCCCCGACACAACCTCCCAACGACAGCACCCCCAACAACAACTCAACACCCACCTCTGATCCGACAACCCCTTCCTCGCCCCCCTCTTCCCCTCCTCCTTCCCTCCCCTTCCCCAACTTCCCCCCCTTCTTCCCCCCCTTCCTCCCCCCCACCTTCGCCCCCATACTTCCTCGCCTCACCCACACCATCCCCCCCCAGGTCCCCACCAACACCCCCCCTCCCCCCCCTCACAAAATGGCGCTGCAGAACCTGCAACACCCTCTACCCCATCGCCACCACGCGCCGCTGCCTCTCGAGCGGGTGCAACACCCTCGTCTGGGCATCCATGCTGATCAGCCGCCGCCAGGGGTTGGACCTGGTAAATTCAAAGAAGCCGCGGAGGCGGCTGGAGTGGCCGATTCGCCCGGACTTGCCACTGCGCAGGGGGGAGGAAGAGGCCGGCGCAGCGGAGGGATTGTGAGATTTTGTTTGGGTATGAGGCTTGGGAGGCTAGGAGTGAGTGGAGGAGGAGAAGGGAGGCTGAGGCCGAGGCTGCTGAGGCTATTGAGGCGGAGGCGGAGGCTGTTGGTGGTGCTGAGGCTGAGGCTGCTGCCGATACTGCCGACGCTGCTGCTTCTGCTACCGCAAACGTGTGCCAGGCCGAAGACGAGCAGGCACAACGCGGGTCAAGAAAGAGGTCCCGCGAGGCGGAGGAGGGGGAGGGGGACCAGAGGTCGGAACAGGAGACAAGAAGAGCCGTGAAGCGCAGGAAGGAGGTCGCGTTCGTCGAGGGGCGGTTCCACTGTGAGGTGGACTGCGACTACCCGACGCAATGCAGCCACACAGTGTACAGGGCATTTAAGAGGGGCAGGGCGGAGTATGGTGAGGACTGGGTCGGGTATGTTTATGTTGGCGAGAGGGAGCTGTAGGGGGATTGCCAGGTTAGACTGCACCAGAGTTAGAGACGAGGCCCGCATAGACTTCTGGTCGGGACCAGACTGAGGCTAATGATACATTTTTTGGAGCGATGTTGTGCTTTTTTGCGAGGGACTTTCCTGTGACTTGTGACAGATGTGAGTGAGCAGAGTATCGCTAGGAACCTCCATGGACATAACGGCGACCGCAACACGCTGGCATGGCGAGGGTGCCCGAGTGGTGACAAAGCGGACATCTCAAACAATGCGCATGTTTCTCATGGTCTTTGTTGTTTGTTGACTCGAACTCCAGTCCCCTTTGACAGGGACCTCGACGAGTTGGTTGATGTTTCATGGGAGTAAGAGGTTCGGGGCGAGGATGCTCCCATGGTCATGAGTCCTTCGCCGTGTTATCGAGTTGATCAATGCAGAAGAGGAGTTGATTCCCGTTGGGCTTCAACACCACGTCCATAGGCGAGTCCTGCCGCCCGAGACTGTCGCTTATGGCTGCGACGACACTTGACAGCCGCCGCTGACTTCCCACGGACGACATCGTCACACCATCCGGCCCTCTTGTCCCCCAAATCGTTTCAGCACAAGACATGATGTCGTAGAACTTTATCACTTACCATGGGAACAGGTCTACACAGACGAGACACCACCTAACTCAACCGTGGCGAGCTTTATTAGTTGCTACTCGACCGCTGCAGACGGGGCTGCCATCCTGGAAGCTCCGTCGCAACAGTCAAAGATCTGTTGGTACACACGACGGAAAGCCGCCATGAACTGTTCACACGCGACCCAAGTCGGCAGCCGGGGGCAGAGCCCTAGGCCCACCCATGGTCCCGACTGAAGCCGGCCTATCCCCGCAGCCACCCAGCCCAGCCGTCGTCACACCGCTCCCAAGCTCGCCGTTTCCCGCGGCCCGTCGTGGTCCGCCAGAGCTCCCGCTACCAAAGGAAAAAGGAAACAAGTCCAAAAAGACATGACAGCCGAGTTCAAGCACAAAGAATCCCGCATCCGTCGTCCCTCCCTCCAGCTCCAAGGGCATCGCCGCGTTTCGCGTAGCGCAAAAGAGATTGTTGAAGCCAACACATTTTCCCCTCAAAAGTAACTCATCCCCTATGCCTCGGCAGCCTTGGCCTTCTTCTTCTGCTCGACCTTGAGGAGGAGCGCGCGGTTGATGTGGGGTAGCACACCTCCAAAGGCGATGGTGGCCCTGATGAGGGTGTCGAGCTCTTCGTCGCCACGGATGGCGAGCTGGAGATGGCGGGGGGTTATGCGCTTGACCTTGAGATCCTTGGCGGCATTCTGTGGCACACGTCGTCAGCATCCGGCGGCAGCGGGGGTCAAGGCAGCAGCGACTCACCCCTGCGAGCTCCAAAACTTCAGCAGTGAGGTACTCGAGAACCGCGGTGACATAGACGGCCGCCTTGGCGCCTACGCGCATCTTGTTCTGTGTGTTTTGCTTGAGGAAGCGCTTGACACGACCGCACGGGAACTGGAAGGGGCGCGTTAGCAAGTGCATCACGAGATAAGAGCCGTTTATTGGCGCGAGATCCCACGCCGCAGGCCAGGCATGCTCAAGTAACGTCGGTAACAGTGACCCCGTCGATGAGTGACGGCAAGGCGGGGTGGTGGGTAGGAACGCGTTGCACAGGTCCGATGCGATGGTCGTTGCGCCGGAGCCAGGGAGGCATCTCGGGGACCGGCGCTAAGCCATCAGACAGGTCATCGAGGATAAAGGTCGGGGCATCCAGCCGGACCGGGAGGGAGTCGACAGTATCGGCAGCGACGCGTTTGTTGTTCGGGTTGTCTGGTCGAACGAGCGCCGGCCTATCGAGGGGTGCCCGGTCATCGGCGCGTCGGACCGCAAGGTACCGAAGAGCGACGAGAAGAAGAAGAAAAAAGAAGAAAAAAGCTCAAGCTACTAACCTGAAGGCCGGCGCGAGCGGAGTGGCTCTGCTGCTTCTTGGGACCATCGTTGGCCGACGTCTTGCCTCCCGAGCTCTTTCCTCCCGACGATTTGCCCTTGCCGCCAGCCATTGTGCTGCTTTGTTGGTGGATGCGCGGGGTGGGTTCGGGGACGAGGTCGAGAAAAAAGTCGTCGAGATCAATCGGCGCGAAAAACTGTGCGGGTGCGGTGGATGAGGATGACGCGACGATGGAGGATTCGGGCGGTGTGGTGGGGAATATCGATGTCGGATATGGGATGCGATGTCGATGCTGGGGCGGTGGTTGGTGATGTCGCGGTGTTTTGAAAATTCCAGTCCCCAAAGCTGTTGTTGCTCAGCTCTTCTGGGCGGGCTCTTCTCTCCCTCGCCAGGGAAGAAAGCTCGGACCCGTTCCTTGGTTGTTGACACTTTTTGGGGCGGGCGGCACGTGCCGGGCGGGCAGAGGCAGAGGCAGAGAGGCAGAGCTGCCTTTGTGCTGCCCTGGCCGCAAGCGCCTTTGGCCTGGCATCCCCTCCACGAAGGGGCCGTCAGTTGTTGGAAAAAAGGCTGGCTTGGATCATCCGCGAAGAATCCGGAGCTGGAATGTCAGTTGAAGTGGTCGGGAGACCAAACCGTCTGTCGGTCATTGACCTTGACCATTGTGACTGGACTCGTCGTTGCCGAGACGTCAATCCTGACTGCGACAGACACCCCTCCCGGGCGGTCAGGGCGGACCAAAAGATGAGATATGCATTGGCTTCCGATGCCCGAGCAGGGCAGAAGTACGCTTGCGGGCTTGGGAGCGTGGTGGAAGCATCGTCAGTGAGGCAGAAGGTCGTCGCGATGTTGAATGCGAATGTCGATGTTGGATGCTTCAGCGTCAGGGGCTGAGGGCACGGAACACTGGGTGGAGGCTATGATGGCAGATGGCCCCAGCTGCCACCCCGCCGGCCGGCCACTTCTGCTCGGAGGGGAAGCTTTTCGGTGGGCATTTCGGTGACCCATTTTCCCCCCTGAGCAATTCACTGATCACCGGCTCTGCTGCCTGCAACACCAGTCTGCCACGACAATCGCCTTGCTTGCTGTGGACTTCGACGGACCTTCCGTTGGCACCTGTTGGGTCGCAATGCTTCACCGCTGCATCAGTCCCGCAGGCAGTCATGGTCGCGCAGCCATGGTCGCGACATTCAAACTCGGAGTCGCGAGTTTGGAGGCTCGGTAGCGTGCCAGCCAGCGCGGCACAGCCACAGCGAGTCCACTCAATGGAGGCCGCCGAGATTGTCACCCCCCCCCAGACCACCACTCTGCCTGCCAGCCTCTGCCTCATCCGGCCGCCTTAGATTGCCTGAGTGTGGTGCTGGCGCCGGTGCTGCGGCTGTGCAGGTGTGCAACCTGACAGCGGGAACAGAGCGTCGGCACTGCTGTCGCCCGATCCCAGGCACACCTTGGGGCTTGTCCCAGTGCCGCTGGCGTCCCCCCCCAGAGGCCGTTGCTGGAGGATGGATGAGTGGGTGGATGGATGGGAAGATGGGCCGCGGCCGGGTCAGGTCCATTCTGCAGCAATACAAGTCATAATTATCCTCCATATCCTCTTTCTCTCATTCCCGCGCGAGGTTTGGAATTCAAGGGGCAAAACATCCCTCGCCTCCTCAACACGGTGTACTACCAAGACATCTCGACTCATCCATCATGGAGAACCCACCTATTCCCGCGGCCATCATCGAACCTGAGCAGGACCTCAGGCAACCGCAAAACAAGCCATCAGACAAGATCCTCGCCAGTCCCCTCCCCGGCAAGGAGACACCAGCCACAACCACAACCCACCAGGAACGCGCGTCCCAGCTCCGACCCGAGGACCTGATTCCAAAGCAGCATGTCGAGAGATACGATACCTTTGACAGTCTCCCGAGCACCTTTGGTCCCCGCACCAACACCGGTTTCTCGGTCGCCACGTCCACGGCGACAGACACGACAGACTATACCGAGCCCGACCTGACCACGCACAATGATGACGATGAGGAGGGCGAGGGCACCCCGGCCCTTCGCAGCTTTGCCTTTCCATCCTGTCCCTCGGATGACTTGCCCAGTTTCCCGCCCACACGCATGTCCTCGTTTGCCCCCGATGACCGCGGTGCTGGCAGGGGAGAGGGTGACGACCTCTCAGCTCCGACAAACCCCATCGCTCTTCGGCCGGGACCGTCATCCGAGCCGGCGAGAGGCCGGGACCAAGACCCCGGCCCCTCCCGCCGCGACCCGTCACCACACCCGGACGAATCCTTCGTGGCCGAGCCCTCGGTCAGCGACCGTCTTCACATCAAGGTGGAGATGATGCGGGAAGACTCTGAGCTGACCATATCCGACCACACCATCTCACAAAAGGGTGAAGAGTCCAAAGCTGATGCCCAGAGGGATGTCGTCGAGAATGTCTGTGACCAAGTGCTCCGAGATGCCTTCCACCTCGGCCTCGAAGAGCTGGCCACCACCGACGCCGCAGCGGCAGCCTATGAAGCTACCCGGTACTTCCTCGACGAGCTGTCCCGCATCGTCCCGACCAACAGCGCTGCCGTCTGGTCTCCTTCGCAATCGCAGATGACAAGGGACCCCGGCGGGTATGGTCAAGCCCAGGCCTCGAGCCCGTCCCAGGGCAACGGCGGCGGCCATGGCGGCCGCCAAAATGGCGGCGGCAACAAGCGTCGGCCGAGCGACGATGGCGACGACCCCAACCAAGACGGCTACGACGACGGCTACGGCTCCGGCGGCAACGGAAAGCGGCCCCGGACAGACGGACAGCCGCAAGCCGAAGACCAGTACCTCAGCTGTCCGTTCCGGAAGCGAAACCCCGTCAAGTTCAACGTCCGGGATTTCCTCTCGTGCGCCACCCAGTCGTTCCCCGACGTCTCCCAGCTCAAGTAAGCCCCCCACTACACCCCAACCACCCAAAACACCCCCTAACCACCCCCACAGACGCCACGTCAAGCTCTTCCACAAGCAAAAGTCCGTATCCGGCCATGCCTGCCCCCGCTGTAAGCTCAACTTGGGCAGCAAAGCCGCCGTCGACCGGCACCTCGCCGTGACCCGGGCCCTGATCTGCGAAGTCCAAACCTCATCCTCCAGCCAAGACCCCGAGGACGGCATCAACTCCAAGACCGAGGACCTCCTCAACGGCCGGCGCGCCAACACAAAGGTCGACACCTGGGACATTCTCTGGAAAACCCTCTTCCCCCTCGACGAAGCCTCCGACATTCCGCACCCAGGTACTTCCCCCATCCCCGTCCCGCCCCGCGCCCGTCTAACCCCCCCTAGAATTCATCCCCCCCATCGAACTCGAAGAAGTCCACTCCGACTTCCACCACCCCTCCACCCTCGCCTCCCTCCGCACCCTCCTCACCACCACCCCACCCTTACCCCCGACGCCCTCCTCCCCCTCATCACCCGCCACATCGACCAAGTCTTCTCCTCCTGCCGACACACCAAAACCGGGTCCTCCCACCCCCCGCGCCGCCGCCGCCAACAGCGCCCCAAATCCACCACCAACCCCACCCCCACCACTTCAGACACCCTGACCCTCCGCCCCGTCCCGTTTCCCTACGAAGACAACGGCGACAGCAGCCCCGGCAGCGCCATCTCAGGTGGGTCCTGGTACCCCTCCCAACCCCACCACCCGCACCTCTCGCCGATGGCGAGTTTCCTCCCGCACGACATGCTCGCCGTCGGCGGGCGGCTGACGACGTCGTCGTCCAACGCGAGCGCGATCCTCAGCCCGGTGATGGACGACGGGTTGAGTCCCGCCGCGTTCGGGGGAGAGTCGCTGTCGCCGTCGCCGGCGGGGTTTGACGGGACGCCGATGTTTCCTGCTTTGGCTGCGCCCGGAGGCCCGGTGGGCGGTGGGGGGTATTATTTTGGGGGACACCACCACCGGGGGGCTGGAGGGCCGACCGCGGGAGTGTATGAAGGGGGAGGTGGGGGCATGGGGTATGGTGGGGGTGGAGGTGGGGGGAGGATGGTGCCGTATGAGATTGCGACGTCGATGCCGATGCATCCGCTTCCGTCGCAGCAGGGGATGGCGGGGGAGGAGATGGTGCCGACGACGGCGATTGATCGGTCCGGGGGTTTTTCGTTTGGGGGAGGGCATATGGGGCAGGGGGGTGGTGGGGGGTATTGAGAGGTCGGGGGGAAATGAGGGATGCAGGGGCACGGTTAGATTCTTTTGATACCACGTATTTGCAAACAATTGATAGACAAAGCTGGTGTGATTTTGACGTCTGGTGCATCCGACTCCGGGGTAGGTGATCAGCTACGCAATCCACAATCACAGCCATGCATCAATAGGCCTCCCTCTCTCTCTCTCAAGTCCCAAGGATGCTAGTGTCTACGAAAAGTAAACGGCGCCCGCGACTGGCCAATCGGCAACCCAGAGTTGCCCACCGACGCGGGATACGCCCAATGCACCAGCCAGAACATGACGGGGTACGTCAGCTTCCGCCCCGTCGACACCTGCGGCCTCTTCCGCCGCGCCAGATTGTGGCCGCTGAGGATGACCACGTAGCCGAGAACGTTTACGAGGCGGAAGGACCTGCTTCTTGGTCAGTACCCGGCCGAGGGTATCGGCGTGTTCTGGAGAGAGGACGTACAGGATGAGGCAAAAGAAGATGAGAGACGCCGCGGTCGCCTTGGGGATGGTTGTGCCGGGTGGAGAGGCGGCGATGACGGTGGATACAAGATACACCGGTGGGATCCAGCACCCGAGCATGGCGAGCTCGAGGAACATCAAGATGAGGTAGCAGTATCTCTTCAGGGGTTGGGTGGTCATGTAGATCATGCTGACCCAATGGAGCAGGAAAGACGTCTGAGGTTGCCGTCAGAGACCAAATTGGGCGCTGGGACAGGAGCTCAACGTACCACAGTCGGCGCAAAGGCCAGGGCGGCGTGTCGAAAGTACCGCCACGAGAGGGCGGCCGCGACGACGCCCAGGGCGAACTGGATCCAGCCGATAAAGCGGAAGCGGCGCATGGCGCTACGGAAGGCCCTCTCGCAGCTGTGGTGGAAGTGGGGGTTGGCATTGCTAGAGTGCACTTCGTAAATGGGCCAGCCGCACCAGCGGCAGATCCAGGCCGACTCGTTGTTGCCGAGCTTGACTTGCTGGCCGACGCGGAGGCGGCGGTCGTTGGCGGCGAAGGCGCACTTGATGCAAACGGTGCTGAACGGATATCCCACGTCCGTGGGCTCCGACAGGAGCAGGGTCTCGCCCTGTTCTTCGCCCTCGAGGGCGCGCGCCAGGCAGACTTTGCAGTGGCCAAGGATCTCCTTTCTGAAGTTGACGGGTCCGAACAAGGCGCGCATTTGCGTGGGAGAGGTGAGAGCCCGGTACCGCTTGCATGTCTGGCGGAGGCGTACAATGTCGCCAAAGTGGACTGGGGGAGCTGTCAGTGGCGGCAAGACGGCGCTTCACGGGGTGACTGATACGTACGGTACTCGATGATCATGAGTTGGAGCTCCGGGTAGAGGTCAAGGATGTTTTTTGGCCTCGGCATTGGTGGTTCTGGATGGCGAGTCTCATCATACCCGATAGAGGTAAGCGTACTGAGTTGGAGGGGCCCTTTGTGTTTCCCAAGGAGGCTGGGGGATAAAGAGGGTGCCTGTAGCCATGTCCGTGATCTTCTGAGGACACGGGGAAGGCCATTTGGCATGAGAATGATGAGGTGGTCGCGGATGCGGGAGTCGCTGGCGGTCGATGCGCTGTCCGATTCTGGGGGAGCGTCCTTGTCCGACGAGAGCGAGGCTCTCGAATGATTGGGGTTCATGGTGCCGGCAGCATGTCCAGCAGCGTGTCAAGGTCTGGCTCGACCCAGCAATGAACTTATATGAGGGCGAGGGCGCCGTGGCAGAATCCCCGAGCCAACCTCATGTCAACCTCGCTAGGCTCTCGGGTGATGGCGGACGGATGATGGGCGTGTAGTGGGATGACGTGATGTTGGCTTGGACTTTGTCGAATGCGTAGCAGGTCGGAGGATCAAGGGTTCAGGCTCCAGCCCAAGTGTCTCATTGTCGATACCAGTTGGCGCATCGTCTGGGGATGATGGACGATTTAGACTCGGTGCTAGAGGTTGAAAACTGTCTAGACAGAATGCACTTCCAATAGATGGGTGGCTGATGGGACTCGGGACGAGAGCCCTGAGCCCTGAGCCGGGACCAAGACAGTTCGCGGGGCGAGTGGATCTTCATACGCAGGTACGTGTCTGCGAGGAACTCCATGGGGCGAATTGGGGTTGTGACCGGCGGCTGTTTGAGTTCTGGATGACCTGATGGACCGATGGACTGCTGGGAAGGCTCTCGGGAGCGGGGAGGTTGAATCGGCTGCGGGATGCATGCGCAGCGGCGGGCAGCGGGCAGCGGGCAGCGGGCAGTGGGCTGTGGGGGAGCGGGGTTGGGGGGGGGGGGGGATTCTTATCTTATCACTGGAACATTCGCAAACGGGCAGACCTTGGGAGCCTGGGCGGCCAGACGTTGATGGCCATTTTGCTCCTCAAGTGCCGGCCATGTACGGGTCGCTGGGTGCTTGTGCGAGATTCCAACAGGACGAGGGCACCGCATTGGCGTATATGCCCGTTGTTGCTGGGGCGTCATTGCCCCTTTTCCTCGATGCAAAGAGAGAAATTCCATGCCTTGGACGAGGTGGCCTCGGACCAGGATGAAGAAATCACCGAGCCAAGAGTTGTCCAGTTGAGAACCTTGGTGTCGGGACTTTGACGACCTGGCATTTACTCACCGCCAAACACCTTCTCGCCCCGCCTCGCAGCTCCCAGCACCACCTAGTGTGCATCCATGACGCCGATGGCGAGCCATGGTCAGTTCCAAACCTTGCCACATCCAGGACATGTCGCATGTGCCTTCTCTCACCTCGGCCACCAGACCCCAGGCTGCCTGTGCAGCTCATGCGGCACACGACTACCTAGCAGTTTGAAGAGTTAGTCTCCCCGAACCAGCCCTGGATCGAACAGCTCACCGCCAGGTCGTCTCAAAAACAACACCGTCGGCCTGGTCCGGTCGTCCATCGGGGCCGACCCGGGTCCGCTCCGGATGCCTCCCGGGACAGCCAGCTCCGGAAGGGCCATTCTCGAGGTCCGGAATACGAGCGAGGTTGAAGATGGAGCCCGGCATGTCTGGCTGCCGCCCCCCCCCCTGGATTCCGTCCCAAGCGAGAGAGACATGGTGATGGGACCGGATCCTATTCGCTGCGTCATTGCTGTGGGTGGATCGCTGACCGGCCTGCCCAGGCCAATCTCGATGCCGTTTTGCTGCCCAACTGGATCGGCCCTCGAGAATCGACAGGACAATGGCGAAAGGGGATGGCAGAATTCAGCCTCGACGCCGTGTCCGTGTCCGCCGAGCCACTCACTGTCCAATGTCCAGCCTGCCAGCGTCCAGTGACAAAGGCTAGGTGGCCAGTAGGCAGTAGGCAGTCATGGTGCCGCCTCCGCGTGACACAACATTGTGCACTCGACGGGTGCTGGTGCAGCCCTCCACAAAAGGGTGCTGCTGCGGCAGCGGGGAGAGCTGATGATGTCGGAGCTTCCCAGGCGTCACGGCCGTCGCTGTGGGGGAGGGGGGAAAAGCAAAAAGCTGAGAGCTGAGCAAATCCTGTCCTCTTCCATCTGCAATGGACAGCCCCACCACGTCCAGGAGCTGGGTAGCGTGAGCAAAATCCTCCCGCCAGCCCAACAGCACCATCTTGCCCCCCCGTGCCCCCTTTTTTCTCCCGTACCTGTCTGTGGCAGGGATGGCTCTGCCCTTTGGAAAATGGCAATGGAACCGGTGACATGTTGGATGTCTTGTCAGTTGAGTGATGGTGGGTTTCGTTTGTCCCGCGAGGACAGCAGAGAGAGGGACAAGACGTCGGGTGCTCTTTTCTTGTATGCTGGCAAAAGGTCGAAAGGCCGTTGCGACGGGGGGAAAAGGGCCCTGGGAGATTGATTTGGAAGGAAATTGGAAACCGGTGCTGGGATCCAGGGAAATGGAGCTGGGATGAAGCTGGCCGCACAAAAAAGAGAGAGAGAGGTGCACGGACCAGACCCAACTCATTCTTCTGGCACCTGTTCCGGTCCGGGCTGGCTGTCTCTCTCCTCCAAACATTCATTCCATCCTCCAAACCTGGAACCCACGACGTGAACACGCGGCCTCGGAGCTCTTCCATCTGCCATACACACACACCCACCCAGCCCAGCCCGTCGCTCCCATCCCTCGCTTTGAACGACCGGTCGAAACAGTCGACGACCTCGTCGGACCTGTCCGTGGACCCGTCGTCTTTTTTTTTCCTTCCCATTTTTGGGACGACGCTGGCCCCCTTTTCCGCGTCATCGAAAATCACGCCCGCCCCCCCTCTCCACCCCCCAAGGAGAATTCTGCAGTCTGTCCCGATCGCCTCTGCCCGCCAGGCCACCCCGTCTGTGTCCGTCCCTGGCCTCGACGCCGCGCCTCGTCTGAGATCCCCGCCGCCGGACTCGATTCTGCCCTTCGACCCCGCCCACTCGGCCTGGTCCCTGCGTCTCCAGCAGCAGCAGCTGTCTGTTGTTGTCTCGAGTCTCGACCACCCGCCGACGGCGAGGCGCATCCGCCCGCCCCCCCCCCCCCAAACCGGCCATGAACCAACAGCCCGATCTCTTCTTCTCCGGCTATCCAGCCATGAACAACAATCCAAATCGCTCTCCAGGCTCCGCGCGGCCAGGCTACAACACCACGGCCGGCCTGCCAGGCGTCAACCGCATGCCCCAGCGGCAGATGGACGGGTCCGGCCAATCATCTGCTGGTCTATTCCCCGGCGACGATCGCTTCGGCACGTACGACAGCAGCGCCTTCAGGCACAACAGGATGCCACCGACGCCAGGGTTCAATGACAGCTTCATGGGGAACGCACAAGCCTGGGCCTACAACTCGGGCGCAAACACGGTCAACGGCGCCATGGGCGACAGCAGGATGCGTGGTGGCGCCCGGCGAGCGATTCCCTCGGTTCGTATCTCCCTGCTGTTGGAAGAATGCCGGATGGGTTACCCTAACACTCTGAGCAGGAATGGACCATGCCCGAACAGCCTGGCCTCGGCAGCCAGGCCCTCAACACGCCGTCGACCCAATATTCGGCCGTCAACTTCCCTCCGCCTATGGGCCACATGAACGGGGACGCCAACTTTGCGGCTGACCGCCATGCGTACGGCGGCGGCATGTACGACCCCCGCCACGACCCCAAGTCGCTGGGCAGCGATCTCATCCCGACGGCTATCGTTATCAAGAACATCCCATTCAATGTCCGCAAGGAGATGCTCACGACAATCATGTCGGAGATGGGCCTGCCGCAGCCGTACGCCTTCAACTACCACTTTGACAATGGCATCTTCCGGGGGCTGGCTTTTGCCAACTTCCAGAGCCCGATGGACACCCAGACGGTCATTGAACAGCTTAACGGGTACGAGGTGCAGGGGAGGAAGCTGAGGGTCGAATACAAGAAGATGCTCCCTGAGCACGAGAGGGAGCGCATCGAGCGGGAGAAGAGGGAGAAGCGCGGCCAGCTGGAGGAGCAGCACCAGCCCATCACGCTGCACTCGCAGTCGTCGATGCACTCGTTGAATGCGGCCCACACCGCTAGATCGCGCAACTCGCCCCTTCGCAAGTCGTCGACGCGACAGCTGGCGCCTACGCCTCTCTCGAGCGCCAACGCCACCGAGGGCGTCGACCTCAACAACCCCGACACGCTGGCTTTCTACACGGAGCTGACGCTGTTCCGCAACGACCCCAACCGCGAGATCATTGTCTTTCCCAGCACCATCACGCCCCAGCAGCGCCGGACCGTCCACATCCTCGCTCACAACATGGCTCTCGAGCATCGGTCGGTCGGCGAGGGTCAGCACCGCCAGCTGCACGTCATCAAGGACTCGGGAACCGCGCCGTCGATGCACTTGCCACCGGGCGTATCGGCCGAGGCACACCGCCGTGGACTTAGTCGCGCGGCCACCATCGACTTTGCCGAGACGCGCGGCACGCCGGGCCAATACGGAACGCTGGGCCGACAGGGACGCCACGGGCCGACACTGGAGCTCCCCGACAGCCCCGACGGCGCGCTGGGTCTCCGGGGCGTCAAGTCGTTCGCCGACCTGCGCTCCTACACGCCGAGCCCGTCGCTCTCAGCGTCGGGATACGGACAAGGCGCCTCGCTCCACGGGCCCAATGTGGTGCAGTACGGAGAGTACAGCGCCAACCTCGGGGGCCACACCAGCGCCCTCACGACGCCGACCACGCCGGGTGCGGCCTCCAACAACGACCCGTCCCTCCTCATCTCGGATTTGGGCTCCATGTCCCTGAGCGAGCCTTTCAACGGCAATCGCCTTCGCCCGCGCGAGAACCCGGGCGCCATCGGCAGCCAGCGGCCCGGTATGAACGGGTCGAATGTCCGAAGCATTCCCGAGCGCCAGCCCCACGGTCCCGGCGCCGAGTGGGGCGACAGCATGGGATTCACCGGGCGCACCCGCACCAATGGTCACATGCAGCGAGGAAGCGGTCAGTGAATTGCTAAAATCATTCCGTAGACTGGGGGAGCTGACATGTTGGCAGATTCATCCGACAACGCCGTCCGAGGGGCCACGTCGTCGGCCGCCCGCTTCCAGTAGGGCTGGGAATCTCAGGATCGGGTGGTTCGGCGGGGAATCAGCAAGAGCGACTCTTTCGCAATGCCCTGAGGTCAACATCATCATCCGTGACCCATTCACGCCTGCAAAGTGTGAGTACCTTCTGGGCTTGCTCTCGATGACAGACCGTTCCACAGGCACTGTCGCAAGCCCTTGGTGATTTTTCATCGCTTCAACTTCTTGATGGCGCATTTGGATTTTACATGCGTTTCCTACTTCCTTACCCCTTTCCTTGAACGAGGTACCACGGCGGCTCTTTGGCCGGGGTATCGAATGCTGGAAGCAGCACCTGCCTCGGACAGAACCAATTTTATGCCCAAGTCGCCTCCGTGTCTCACCTCCGACACGCGACGACAATGACGAAATCGACGACGATCCGATGCCCGAAGACACGCGAACGAAACGAAGAAAATGGACAAAGACTATTTTATATCTTATGGGCAACCATTTACGCCACTGCTTGGTCGAGTTTTCGGCGAGCCTCTCCCTCGACGGCGCTGCACCTGTCCGGTCGACGGAGGTGGGAGTCGTCGACCTCGCCATGGTCGTGCTGCTCCCACGGTTCGTCGCTCGTGTACGGATAGGGTTTACGGCCGAGAAGCGGCCACCTGGCCAGGCAAAAAAACAAACATGGCTTTACGACTGTTATGGGTTACGACGTCATGTCTTAGATGGCTATGACAGCATCCTTTCTTCGACAGGCTCTGCCAACCCCCTCCTACGAAGAGAACGTAGCACACACGCACGCACACATCACCTAATTGACGCTTTTTCCTGGTCGACGGGGTAGTCGTCGTCTCTGTCGAGTATGACTTGGCGGATGACGGGGACGCTCGAAGCCGTTTTCTTTTTGGTCACGTCTCTTTTTTTGCATTTTGGTTTCTTTTTATCGCCACGGACCGTAATTTGTCTCCCTTCGTCTGATGGGGTTCTGGGCCGTGGCGGAGTCGGTGGGAGATGGGAGATGGGCATTCTCGAATTTCCTTTGCTCTTCGGCTGCATCTTGTTTCTGCGCTTGGCTTTGTTCGTATATCTGCGGCGACGGCTCGGATGCGGTTCCGGTTGATGGTTTCCGTGTAGGTATACTATGCACATGGAGGAGATGGAGATGGTCATGGATGGCGACGCGGACCAGCAAATGTGGGGAGGGAGGACGAAGGGCATGGCCGGGACGTATACAAAGCTTGGATGAGGGTTGGATATTAGATGTCGAGGGAGGGAAAAAAGAATGCTGGTCGGGCTGAGATGTGGTGACGTCGGGATATGAAGGGGGGTGCATGGACATGTGGTTGGGGAACCTGTGGTTGGGGTGGGGGATTTAGGGGTGTCACTCGTGCCGAGCTAGTTGTTGGATACAAGCTAGGAAGCGGGGGTGTCGGGCTCGATTTAGTCTGGCCGTGTCAGCGACGAGGGCTTGAGAATGGAGCGTTGCACGTGTCTGTGGTTCTGTCTTGACTTGTCAAGTGTGTATTTCTATGGGGTTGACTGCAGCGCTGATGCTAATGCTATTCGCAAATGCTTTCTTCCTCTCGCCTCCAATTTGAACAAAAACGGCCTCTCCCCTCAACCACATCCCTCAAGACGCTGCCTCCCCCACCCCCCGATCCAACCACCCCCCCAACCCCTCCCCCCTCATCACCTCCCTCACAACCCCCAACACCCCCGCGTGCAACTCCCCCCCGGCCGCCGCCACAAACCCAAAGTTCCCCCCCATCGTCCGCCTCCCCCCGCCCACCTCGATCCCCCGCCCGTCCACGTCCGTCACCACGCCCCCGACCTCCTCAAAGATCAGCATGGCCCCCGCGTGGTCCCACACCTTGCCGAACCGCGCCCGCGACGCGTACACCCACACGCACACGTCGCCCAGCCCTAGCGCGAGCGCGCACCACCGCGGGACCCAGCCGGTTAGGTCTACGCCGGGGTAGGTGGCGGACAGGTGGGTGGCGACGGCGGTGTGGATCGCGGGGTGGGCGGAGGCGACTTTAGATGGGGTGGCGGTTACGCAGCGGAGGGGGGTGGACGGGGTGAGATTGGGGAGGCGGATTGGCGTGGAGGAGGGGTTGGAGAGCGGGAGGAGGAAGGACCCGTGGGAACGGACGGCGAAGAGGATGATTCCCGTCCCGGGACCCGGGTTCGACGGGAGGAGCTCGTCTGTCAGCGGGGTTGCGCCGCGCACGGTGAGCTCTGGGGACAGCAGTGGGAGCGAGACGACGGCGATGGTCTGCGTGGACCCGATGACGAGCGCGAGGTTGATGGCGAAGTGGTGGCCGCGGAGAAAGGCTTGGGTGCCGTCGATGGGGTCGATGATCCACGTTGGGGTGGTGGCGGGGGTGGGAGGGGATGCGGGGGTGGCGGCAAGGTCGAGGAGGGTCAGGACGAGGGCCGCGGAGAGGGAGGCGGTGGGGCCGGCGCAGACGGGGTTTTGTGAACCGTGGAGGCGGACGAGGGACAGGACCCGGGTGAGCAGGGCCGGGGAGGCGCGGAGCTCGGACGAGGACTCTTCGGCGATGAAGGCGTGGGCGGGGAAGAGGGAGGAGAGGACGGCCAGGAGGAGGGTTTGGATGGCGAGGTCGGCGACGGTGACGGGGGAGTGGTCGGGTTTGGTGACGTGCAGGGGGGAGGGGGTGGTGGATGAGGAGGGGGAAGGGGGTAGCTGCAGGTCGTGGAGGACGTCGAGGCTGATGGCTGTGGCGGCTTGGATGGCTTGGAGGGCGACCTCGAGTTCGTGGCGGTAGGGGCTGTCCATGGTGGGCGGTTGGGGTGGTGTATGTCTGGTGTGGGGGAGACGGGTTGGGGCTGTGTGAACAGAGGGGATGAGCTGGGGTCGAGAATGGACCCCCCACCCCCACCTGGAAAGGGACCCCACGGCTTGGCGACTTGGACAACGACGACCTCCACAGTGGGTGCGAGACTGCTTGCTCTTTTCAACCAGCCAACCTATTTTCTTTTCTTTTTCGCGTCTGCTACGACCTACCTCCGCGGCGTTCCCACAGAACATTGAAAGCCTTTTGCGTGCATGTCGGTATACACTGGGGCCAAAGACCGCGAGAGAGAGACTGGTCGGTTTTAGGCGGCAAAAATGGGGACCGCTATATACGACGGCGGCCAGATCTGAGGTCCCGTTTGATCGAGGTGAGCATTTCTTGTTTCTGATCTCGTGTTTCTCTCTCGTCCAGGATTTCCATGAGGGTATCCTCTGTGGACCACACTTGCTTGCCCTTCGTTTCTCTTCGCCCACAATTCAGAAGCATGTTGACAAGTTGACAGGAACAAACCATGACATGATCACCACGCAAAGACGAACGACACTAGAGGTACCAAGTCTACGACCATATCGGCCCAGGCACCTCCCGTCCCATGTCACATCCGGCTCTCTTCCGAGAAGGACGCCCCGCAATCAATCAACCCAAACACACCTTGTATTAACCACCAGTCTTGGCATTACTGTTGGTCTGGCTCTTTCCAGTTTTCAACCTAGGTAGGTGTAGGTACGTATTCAGGCCCCCAAGTCATATGTGCGCATTAAATCCCGATCTATCATGGCTCAATATTCGAGCTGTTTTCAAAGACAGACAAAACATCGTCAGCAAACACATCAGGTTCTCTCGGGGACATGGTCTAAAGGGCTGGATTTCTTGCTATCATATCGACAATATCCAAAGACGGCCTTCCCCGTCTCCGTCCGTCCTTCCCTTCCCCGTCCGTCTTCCCCTTTCCCATTACGGGTCGGAAACCAAAAGCCGCCGAAAGAATGACACCTCATCCCGCCGTCTAGGCGAGTCGGAGGGGAGAGCCAACGGGCATGGACGCGATCCCTGACAACAAATATCAGCACCGAACAGTCACTGAAAGAAGAGACAAACTTACACCCATCCACAGGCTCCGGAGCCTGCTGCTTCTTGGTGCACGCGCTGTACTGCTCGGGCGTCTGCGTCGTCAGACCCGCCGCCGGGCAGGCCTTGTTGAGGTTGCAGTTCTTGTCCATGGCCTTTTGCAGCGAGTCGTCCTTCCAGCCAAATACATAGTCGCCATGGGCCGCCGACCCGCCCTGGTTCATGCTGTACACGTACGGGTCGCGGTCGGTCGGCCAGTTGGCCGTATTCTTGACAAACTCAGACGTGTCCCACATGACCTCGTACATGATCTGCGGCAGCTTGACGGGGAACTTGGGGTCGCTGCAGCTGCCGCCGCCGCCGGCCGCGCGCGACGTGCCGTACGCCACGTGCGACTTGTGGTCGGGCGAGTCGAGGTTCTTGCCGTCCCAGCACGTCGGGAACACGATGGTCTGCCGGATCTTCTGGCACTTGTTGGACTTGGGGATGCCGACCGTGTCGGAGCCCGAGCAGGGCGCGCCGCCGACAAACGTGTTCTCGTCCGGCCGGTCCCAGCAGCGGTGGCAGATGCTGGCCTTGTTGACCTTGGTCTCGGCCGTCTCCGCCGCGTCGCCCGCGATCATGCGGAAGCCCTGTCCGCCGCCATCAGCATCACCACCTCCGAACAAGAGAAAGGGAGCACACTCACCGGCCGGAACGCCGTCAGCTTCCCGTTGGGAATGTAGTAAATGTCCATGCCGCCGTTCAGGTGCACCAGCGCGCCCTGCGGCCCGCCGTTGCCCTGCTGCGGCACGCGCTTGTAGCTCCCGTTCTTGCCGCGGAAGAACATGGACGCCGTCCAGTAGTTGCTGAGATCTTGGACAAACGAGCACGTCGTGCACGTGCTCTTGGCCACGGGGTCGTGGCCGTCCTCCATCGAGATGTTGAACGAGTTGCCGCCGACGATCTGGTGCAGGTGGGGGGTGTAGCGCTGGCCCGGGTTGACGATGGGGTCCGTCCGCTCCACCACGAGCTGCCCGCACGCGAACCGCAGCATGTTTTGCGCCGTTACCGTGCTGGCGAGCAGCGCCGTCGCCGCCAGAGCGAGGTTGTGATGCATCGTGTCTGCTTGTCGGGGGGAGGGGGGGATGTCTGTCTGTCAGGGGCCGTCAGTCGATGTCTCCTGAAGTGTGTAAACAAGAGAAAGACCACCTACAAGAGCAAACGAGGCAAGCTACCAACAACAAACCGGGAAGAAAGAACTGTGACCTCCCCTCAGGCCGACCTCGATGCACTTATACCTCTCGCCTGACCCGGTGCCCTCGTCCCTCCCTATCCCCACAGCAATCAATACCGCCTCCAGGACCAAGCCATCAACCCCCCCCCCATCCGCCCGGCAAGTACCAACTGCCGATGCTACAGAACAAGCTAGAAGCCCTCGCGGCGCGTCCATCGTCTCCGCTGGCTATATCTCCGCATCCTCATTGGCCTGGCCGCCCTCGCCCCCTTAGATTGCCCTGTCGAGTGTTTACCGCGTTGGGGGGAGGGCACCTGTCAAGGAGATAATTGCCGAGCCACCAGCACTGTACCGCCCTGCTAGACATCGTGTTTCCTTCCCTCCCTCCCCTGTCTATTCCTGGCTGAAGACACATCCGTGACTGGCAGAAAGCGAGCGGACGCCCATATTAAGCCAGCCGGGTAAAACCACCACCACCCACCCTCCACCAGTCCCCCGGACCCCAGATTTTGCCCTTCTCCCCGGCAATAAGGTTCTCACCCCGTCACCGTCGCCTCCCCGCAGCCGTGGCCCTTGGCATGTACCCTCCCCCCCAGCACGGCCGAACCGAACCGAACCGAACTGAGCCGCGCTTCGGGCGTTGAAGTATGCACCTAATAGACATGATAGATGAATGCAGAGAAATGGAAGGCAGCTTCCTTTCATGCTAGACTGGGCTTGGATACATGGAGTTGCCTGGACTGTCTGGACGGCGAGACCGTCAGACCGTGAGACTAGGCCCAAGCATCCATCAACCCACAATAAACAATATGGGGGAACAGCCAACCTGCCTTTCCCTTCCCTGGCACCAGGCCCGACCTGGCACCCTCTCGACCGGATGGGTCAAATGTGACGGACATGGACAGACCCAAACAGACCAGGCCCAGGCGGACCAACGCCCGCCGCCCTCGGGCTGGCGACTTACTTCCTTGCTTCCCTGCGTCCTTCTAGAAGACGTTGCTGTTCCATCCCGTCCCGTATGTCAGTGAAGGCGGGCCAGGCGCCGCGCCGCGGATGAATTACCGTACCTACCTTTGGCGGCCGCACCAACCGACCCGACGGCGACGTCAACATTGCCTGACCCACCCCCTGACAGTGACGGACTGCCGCCAAGCTGACATCCTTGCTTCCTCTTCCCCATATTACCATCCTCTCCATATCCCACACATCCTCCTGTCCGCGATCTAGCCCCCGAGCCGGTAGACTGACACCTGCCATACGACCATGTGACGCGCTCCACTCTGCATGGTCCCTTCACGACGACGACGACGACGGACCGACGGACGGGTGTTTATCAAAATGATTCAGACACTACCTCCGGGCTACCATGCCATGCCTTCCATATACCCGTCCATCAATAGGTAGACAAGAGTCCCGTCCCTTTCCTCCATTACCTTGATACTTGCTGTCTGTCAGTCCACCACCGCCACCAAGAGATGAATGCCCAATAATGACCATGTTTGCCCAGAAAAGAAAACGAGACAGAGAGATGAAATGACCTCCCCCCCACGCACACAATCCATCCGCCGTCAGCTCGCCCCCATGACATGACGCACTCTTTCCACCTCTCCGTCGGCCCTATTCCCATACCCGCCGTCAGTCTGACCCAACGCAACGCACCCATGTGACCTGAAAACCACGCCCCAAATTAAAACGCCACCCCGGACGTCCCCCTCCCGACCGTCTTGAACCGGGCGCTCTGATACTGCCCATCGTTGCCCATCGTATCAAACCGGCTGGGCCCCACCTCGCTGTCGAGGTTGGTGCCAAAGCTGCTAAAGTAAAACCCGATAATCACCACCAGGTAGCTCAGCAGCAGGATGCTGCCCTTGAAGTAGTTGCTCTTGCCCTCGCCGTACATGTAACTCAGGAGAAACACGCACAGGATCACCGTCACCAGGTCCCACTGCGGGAACAGCAGACTGAACGTGTACCGGCCCACGTCCTCGATGGGAATGTCGAGCGGGTATACGGCCGAGAAGAGCACCAGCGCCGGGATCTGCAGCAGGCACACCTGGAGCGCGTACGCCGAGCCGATCTCCATCGACAGCGCAATGTTGCCGTTCATGGCGAACGAGATGGCGTTCTTCCCCCATTGTCAGCACACCCAACACGCGGCAGGATATTGAAGCAAAAAAAACACGTACCAAGAATTCCGTGGTGTTCGGCACCAGCGCAAACAGCGTAATGCCCAGAAACTTCTCGTCCATCTCAAAGCTCTCGAGCACCACGTCCACCGTGTCCACCAGGATCTCGGCAATGATGGCGTACAGCACCGTGGCGCCCATCAGGATGATGGAGCTCTTGAGACGGCTCCAGTTGGGCGCGTCGTGTCCGCCGCCCCCGTGCCCGCCGTGCGCCTGGGTCCCCATGGCCTCGCCCATGTCCTCGCGCTCCGTGAGGGTGGCGCTGCGGATGGGACCGTGGCGGCTCCCCGAGATGGACTGCTGCGCGCTGAGGGGCACCGTACTCCCATGGGCCGAGCCACGCCTGGGCGCCGCTACATTCCTAGCAGCAACGGTCGCCGCAGTGGCGGCTATTTCGGCCACCTGGTGCACGAGATTGTTATTCTCGGCCTCGGAGAACCCGGGGATGCTGAGGATAGTGCTGGGGTGGTCGGCCGTGGGGGCTGTCGACTTGGGAGGCACCACATGGGGCCCAGCACCGACCGTGGAATTGCCGCGCGGGTTCTCATCAAGACGGCCAGGAGGGTGGTGGCCCACCTGGCGAAGCGACTGGCCAAGGATGCGCTTGTACAGGTGCGAGTCTCGGACGTCGGCACCTGCAGCGTCGCCTACAACGTGATGATGGGCAGAGGGCCGGGCGCTGGCGTGCACCGCGATTGCCTCTTCATGCTTCTTCTCGTCAATTTCAGAGTTCCAGATGACGGCAGCGTGCGTGCGCAACGTGAACCAGAGGCCAATGACGTAGGATAGGAACAGCATGCTTGCGGCCATGTAGCAGTAGGGTCGCACTGCCTCGAGGTAGAAGCGATCGTTAAAGGAGGGGGTCTGCGAAAAGTAGCAGCGCCGGCAGTCCCTCATGGCCCCGCCGCCGGGGCGATTGTCCCGGTCAAAGTTGACGCAGTCCTGACACGTCAGCTCGTGAGTCCCGTAGATTTGGTAGAACAGTGTCGGGCCAAAGGCACCAATGACGGCAAAGAGCAGCATTGTTGACGTGACACCTGCCGACTTTGAGTTGAAGCGCTGCGTCTTTCGCTTGATGGCGCCGCAGCACATGGAAATACCGGGCAGGAAGAGGATGCCGGCAAATATGCTTCCGATGATGCTGCCCTCCACCAGCTGACCCTTGCCTTGTCGAAGAGCCACACAGTAGAGAAACACTTCGACGATGGTCGAGAAGAAGGCGTTGATGGCAGCGCCGAGGCCCATCGAGGACTGCGCCGAGATGGAGGCGACGGCCTGGCCGATAAAGTAGGCCAGGGGGATGATGGACGCGAGGCCGCCGATGAAGAGGAAGGCAGGCGACGTCAGGAAGCCCTCGTGGTGCAACCAGTGATCCAGCACCATCCAGTCAAAGATGACAAAGGCCACAATCGCCATGAGGTTGATGAGGAAGATGTTGGTGCCGTCGATGGTGTACTTCCAATACTTGAGACCGACAGCTCGGTAGGTGCACACCAAGATGGAAGAGTGCGTCCCCGCAGAGCTGCGGGCCGAGGACAGGTCGGACGCGAACGACAGAGCCAAGGGGTGGCGTCGGAGATGGTCGATGAGAAGCAGCGTGACCTTGCCCATGGGGATCCAGAACACCAGGAGCCAGCAGATCATCGAGGCGACGAACAGCGATGGCAGCAACAAGAAGTAGAAGAAGAGGAAGAAGATGACGCGACCAACGTTCCACTGGCCTCGGCCAAACAGTCTTCGCTTCATCCTGGGGGTATCGGCGTCGGCCACACGACCGCGGCCCCTGCTAAGAAGGCTGTCGGTCTCGTCGGGCTCCGAGTCGATGCTCCTGCGGGATCGGCCAATGATGGACCGGTTCCCGTCGGGGCCAAAGAAGAGGCGGCCGTACTCGAGATCACCACTCTGCCACTGCTCGTATTCGCTGATGCTCCGCCCCTCCCCTTGGTCTTCGTCCAGGTAGGCCTCCTGCTGCTCAAGGCGGACAACTTGGCCAAAGGGGTAGAACAGGTACCCGGCGAGCCCGGCGAGCACACGTCCGTACTCGCGGCTGCTGGGCGTGGCGGCGATGTAGCAGAAGATGGCGCCGGTGAAGGCTATCAAAGCCATCCACCAGCCAAACGCAAAGGTCCACATGAGGTTGAAGAAGAGCAGCCAGACGCTGACATGGCCGCCCGGCGAGGAGTGGATGTCGCCTTCAGCCGTCTTTTGGACCGATCGGTCCTTCTTGTACAGCGCTGGCTTCCAGAGTCTGATGCCAAAGGGGTGGGTCTCGTTGATGGCCTGCTGGCGATCCTTGAGGGTGAAGCTCTCGGCGTCGCTGATGTCGCCATCCTCGTCCATGTCCATGGCCTCGGCCTCCAGGGGGTCCTCCATATCCACAGTGTCGATAATGTCCTCCTCGGGCTCGGGGGTTTCTTCCTCGTCGATTTGGACTTCGGGTGTCTCGTCGATCTGGTCATCGTCGTGGGCCGACTGAACCCTGGATAGCGGAGGAGCAATGGTTCGTCGGCGCAGCGTGGAGGAGCCGTAGCTTTGTTGGCGCGTGGCAGCGTCGGCCTCGACTTCAGCGATGCCATCGTCTGCCGAGAAGACGCCCCCGCGGTGGGGTGCTTGTGCGTTGGAGGATGTTCGGCGCGGCATGGGTGGTTTGCGCAGCCGTCCGCGGCTTCGGTCGGGGGCCAGCATGGGGGAGCGGAGAGCCACGGCTGGATTGACTCGCTGGGGGGTGCGATCTAATGACGGCCCGCCCTCGAATTGGGGGGTCACCGGGGAGAGTTGGGTCTGGATAGTGCCTGTAGTTGCGCATCTCGTCAGCGACCTGCGGGGCGCGAGCTAGAGGGAAGGCGGAAGGGGGAAGAGGGAAGACGCACCATAGCCGTCCGGTCTTCTTCGGACGGTGTCGGTCGAGTTGGCATGGTCATAGGGACTTTCGTCCTGACCGGTGATGGACTCGAACCGGGAGGGCTGACGGGTGTCGGTGGGCGACGTGTCGGTGGACGACGCGTCGCCGGGATTATGAGACGGATCCATGAGCTCGCGTCGGGGGGTTTATCGAGACGTTCTGGGTGATTTGTGTGATTTTTCCACGGCCTGGAGAAGGTGGAAGACGGAGGTGGAAGAGGGAGTGTCGCTCAGGAGAATTGCGGGCGTCGGGTGGGCGAGGGGACTGGGCGAGAGCGAGACGGTCCACACATGGTATGGCGATTGCTCCTGTCGCACTGAGACTAGGACGGAGTTGCGATGGATTATGGGCTGATGTTGCAAGACATTGGGCAGCTCGGGTAGTTTGCGGCTTCCTCTCCGAGATAGGTTGACAATGGACAAGAAAATCAACAAAAAAACAGACACCGAAACCCGTTTGATCCTGGACCAGACCAGACACGGAGTCTTTTGAGGTCGCGAGGAAGCAAATCGCGGGTGCAGCTGGAGATGCCGGGCCTCTCGGAGGAGGAGGAGGAGTAGCGTGCCTGCACTACGAAAAAAAGAGAGGGCGGGAGGGGGTCGCCGTGATGGTCGATGGTCGACGGTCGATGGAGGTGGAGAGGAGTTGTAGCGGGCGGAGGAGCTGAGGTCTAAACCAAGCAGGCAAGATGCGAGTGCAGCACTGAGTTGAGTTGCAGGCTTGGCTCCTTGGGTGCAGTGCCGGGATGCGGGCCAGCTGCGATAAGCCTTGGAGATTAGCACGCGGGACCGGGCAACAGGCGGCACGCGCCCTCAGCACCCCACATTGGATGGCCCACGGACATTCTCCCCTGCCAACTTCTTTTTGCTTTCTTGTGCCGGATCCGACTTGTCTGGCATGGTTTGGAGCGAACCTGATGCCTGTCCTGCCTGTCAAATATTCAAGGGCAGACGGGCACGACTGTTTCCAACACGAGTAGAGAGTGGACTTGTGCAAATGCGACCCGGACGCGGGGAACAAGGTCATGCTGCATCACAAGATGACAAGATGACAGATGGAGGTTTGGACGGCAGTCAAGTCAACCCACATGCCCATCCCTTGACAAGACCAGAATTCCCATCTTCCCATCTTCCCCTCCTTTGTCTTGAGAGCTTCCCTAGGCAGTGGAATCATGGCCATGAGAGCACCAAAGAGACTCGAGAGAGGACCAAAGATCGACACCACGGCATTCTGTCTCGGCGAGATGCCATCGATATGGCGGTCAAGAGCCGATCTGGACTGTGTACATTTTGCCTCGTCCATCTGACTGTCTGTCCATCTGACACGTCGGATGGCATCCGGGCAACAGACAGCGGACAACGCTAGGTCGTCTGTTCCACCGGTCCAGTTCTGCAGTGCCCCTCCGATAGCCGAATGCCTGATACATGGAAATGCCGTTGGTCAAACTGTCGTGAAAAAGAGTTCCGAGACCCTTCAAAATTGGAGATTCGAGATGCCGGCATCGGGACGCCGTGGTGACATCACTTTGTGATTATGTAATGGAAGCTCTTCGCAATGGCCGTTCATTTTCCAGCGAGAAGCTCTGGACGCCAGGTCACGTGGCAACGGCAGCTCAAGTCTTGGCATTGCTCAAGTCTTGGCATTGAAGCCAGGGTCGAGCGTTGGTTGCGTGGGCCAGAGCTGCCTCGCCAAAGTGGACTGCCTCAGCACTGTCCATCGCCCCCAAGCTCACCATCTCCAGCTCAACACCACGAAACCCCCAACTCCATCTCTCCCATCCAAGAACGGCCCTCCACATTCTACGTGGGGACCCCATTCCGAATCCCATCTCGAACCGAACCTCCGACCCCGACCCCGACCCGAACCCCCGCCCAACACCCCCTCCACCGTCACCCCAAGCTCGAGCGAGCGCAGCCGTCACAATGGCGCTCGACACGTACTACCACAACAAGGTCGAGGCCATGCAGCTCGAGATCCTCAAGGGCCAAGCCGTGCTCCGCCGCCTCGAAGCCCAGCGCAACGACTACAACTCGCGGGTGCGCCTGCTCCGGGAGGAGCTGGGCCTCCTCCAACAACCAGGCTCGTACGTCGGCGAGGTGGTCAAGGTCATGGGCACGAAGAAGGTGCTCGTCAAGGTGCATCCAGAGGGCAAATACGGTAACCCCCCTCCCCAGGACCCCAGGACCCAAGCTGACCCCCACCCCCCCAGTCGTCGACGTGTCCGACGCCGTCGACGTCGCCAAGCTCACAGTCGGCAAGCGCGTCACCCTCCTCTCGGACTCGTACAAGCTGGAAAAGATCCTCCCCTCGTCGGTCGACCCGCTCGTGTCGCTGATGATGGTCGAAAAAGTGCCCGACAGCACCTACGACATGATTGGCGGCCTGGACCAGCAGATCAAGGAGATCAAGGAAGTCATCGAGCTCGGGCTCAAACACCCGGAGCTCTTCGAGTCCCTCGGTATCGCCCAGCCCAAGGGCGTGCTCCTCTACGGGCCCCCCGGCACCGGCAAAACGCTCCTCGCGCGTGCCGTCGCCCACCACACGGACTGCAAGTTCATCCGCGTGTCCGGCTCGGAACTCGTGCAAAAGTACATTGGCGAGGGCAGCCGCATGGTGCGCGAGCTCTTCATCATGGCGCGCGAGCACGCGCCCAGCATCATCTTCATGGACGAGATCGACTCGATCGGCTCGTCGCGCGTCGAGGGCAGCTCGGGCGGCGATTCCGAGGTGCAGCGCACCATGCTGGAGCTGCTCAACCAGCTCGACGGCTTCGAGCCCACCAAGAACATCAAGGTCATCATGGCCACGAACCGCCTCGACATCCTCGACCCGGCCCTGCTGCGCCCCGGCCGCATCGACCGCAAGATCGAGTTCCCCCCGCCCAGCGTCGAGGCCCGCGCCGACATCCTGCGCATCCACAGCCGCAAGATGAACCTCACCCGCGGCATCAACCTGACCAAGATCGCCGAGAAGATGAATGGCTGCTCGGGCGCCGAGCTCAAGGGCGTCTGTACCGAGGCCGGCATGTACGCCCTGCGCGAGCGCCGCGTCCACGTCACGCAGGAGGACTTTGAGCTGGCGACGGCCAAGATCCTCAACAAGCACGACGACAAGGAGGTGTCGCTGGCCAAGCTGTGGCGGTAGAGTAGAGCCAAACAAATCATGTACGATAGTGAGCATGGTAATAGACTGTCTGCGGACCCATGGAGCAACACTTGAGTTATCTCTGAGTTCAGTCCATGCAAAGAGTGCTGTGTATTCCTGCATCAACGACATACGCTAGACACCAAAGCCGAGACTAGAAAATGATGCCCAAAACGCCAGTAATGCCAGACGTGCTGTGTTGTTGTCACACACACGTCGTCTACCCTGTGTATCTTGTATGTGAACCCGTATGCACTTTGCACGCATGCATAATGTATGTATGCTTCCCATCCCACCACCGTTTCCTTGCTCCCCTCATTCCCAAGTCCGTCATGCCATAGCCATACCCCTCCCAGGTCTCTTCTCTCCATTGTCCCAAAACAACAACACCACAAAATCATCACATGGCCAAACTCCCACTCCTGCCTCTCCCCCCATTTTGGCTCTGCCCCTGCGCCCTAACAATCCACTCCACCACCGTCTCATAGCACAGCACAAACTGCCTCAAACTCTGCACCATACTCAACCTCTGCTCCCTAAAGTCCTCCACCGTCGCCGCCACCAAATCCATCCCCTCGTCATCCAACCAGCTACTCGTATCCACCTGCCTCCCGCCCCCCTCCACCGCCGCCGGGCCTGCAAAAAACTCCCCCCTCGCCACGGCTGGCGCAGGGGACGGAGTCGGCGGCACATCCATCTCCACATCCCCGTCCTCATCCGGACCTTCCTCGGAATGCTGCCTCTTCGCCCGTTCCTCCCCCGGCGTCATCGCGCGCTTGTGCGCCCTCTGCCGGCGCCACTGCCGCTGCCGCTTCATCATGTCAATGACCGAATCCACCGTGCAAAACGTCCCCGTGCGCCCGCACCCCGCCGAGCAGTGCACGAGCATGGGGCGGGCGTGGGCGTCGGGCTCGGGCTCGTCGGGGCGGCGGACGTCTGTGAAGAACGAGGCTTGCATCACGTTGGCGAGCTCGACGAGCGCGAGGAGGTGGGAAGGTTGGGCCGGGGTGCCAAAGTCCGGCCACGAGGGGTAGTGGAGTTGGGTGATTTCGCGCATGGGGAGGAAGGGGTGCGAGGCGTGGGAGAGGGCGAATTTGCGGAGGATGACGTAGGGGGGTTCCGAGGAGGTGGTGGCGGTTGTGAGGGGTTGGGGGGTGGTGGTGGTGTTGGCGCGGCGGCGGCCGGCGTCGGATTGTTGGGATTTGGAGTCGCCGCCGGGTGGGGAGGGGGAGGAGCGGTGTGGCTTGTCGAGGTCGAGGGAGACCTTTTTCTCCGACATGACGCGCAGGCGGATGGGGCCAAAGTCGTTGCCTTTCCAGTAGGGGTGGCATTTCAGCTGACCGCCTTCGGATTCGGCTGTGAGCATGACAATGACGCGGACGTCATTGTCCCAGATGACAGACCAGAAATCCTAGGGGGGGTGTTAGCGACGACAGACAAAAACAAGGGAGACAGGGGCTTACCTCAAAGGTGGCCGGCAAGGGGCCCTGCGACGCGATGTACCGCTTGTGGCTCCGCTTGGCTTGAATGTGGCTGGCGTTGACATAGTCGCAGGCTCCCTCGGGACGGCCCTGGAGCCTCACGCGTGCGTGCTCAAACGGCAGAATGTCCTTGTACCGATTCTTGCCACCCTGCTCGATGCCCGAGAGCTGCACCTTGTCCGTCTCTTGGTTGCCGCCACCGATCGAGTAGGCGTTCCGCATACGCGACTGCTCCGTCAGTTCGATCCGGAGGAACTTGTCCGACACCTGCTTGCCGTGGTCCTTGGTCGCGGCGGCGTCTCTCAGCCACGTCGGCAGTCGATTCAGATCCACGCCCGGGGGGAGCTTGACGTCCATCTGCCCGACGCCGTCGACGAGGTCCTGGTTCTGGCGGATGTTGCTGAAGAAGGGGTTCACCTTGTTGTGCAGCTTGGGAAGCATCACGCCTCCGATTACGGGAGGAATCTGCCCGGCCAGCCCCGCGCCTCCAAGTGAGAAGCCCGGGGACGGCCGCCCCGACGACGTGTCGACGAGCTGGGGGTACGCCGCGGCAAAGGCGTTGAAGCCGCCACGCAGGATGGTGGCGGAGCCCGTGTAGCCCTCGTTGGCAAACTTCTTGATCATGTTCATGGCCGACACGGCATCCCGCTTGTCGTTGGACTGGCCGTCGTACACCACCAGGTAGCTCGCTTCCCGCCAGTTCGCAAACCGTTGCTGGTCCTGCTCGCCCTGGAACGTCTGCTGAAGCTTGGCCAAGTTGAAGGTGGCTCTCTTCAGGAGGGTCGTCGGGATGCAGAGGTTTAGGGCGCCCTTGACGCGCGACTGGGCATACTGCGGAGAGACCCTCAAGTCCAAGACGAGCGTGCGCTCGGCCTCCTCGCTCTCCAGAATGTCTCGCAGCTGCTTTGGGCTGATCATCTCTGGGCTGCCGGGTTCCGGTCTGGGGGGAAGGGTCTCCGCTCTTGGGGGTTCCTGGCCCGGCGTGGGAGACGGCAGGTTGGTCCTGTCGTGCGAAAGGGACATGGGGTGCCTCTCTTGGGCTCGAATCATGAGCGTGTTCAGGCGGGCCTGGTCCGGAGCGGAAAAGGGAGCGGAAAACGGCTGCTCCAGCGATGCCGGGGACTCGAAGCGGGACATGGCCGGGAAGAAGGAAGGGTTGAGGGACGCCTCCGAGTTGCGCTTGGAATCTCCCGACGCGTAGGCAGAATCCCTGATGCTGTCGCCGTCGGCGACTTCTTTTGGCCTCGTGGTCGACCCCAGGCGGAAGGGGGCGTCCGAGACATCGCTGGCGTGGGTGTGCCACCGCGGCGGACGTGGTCTCTGAGCGGGCGAAGATGAGGAGGCGGCCGGGGTGCGGGCCGTGTTGGCGGCGGGGGAGAAGGTGTTGGCCGTGAGGCTGAAGCCGCCCTTGCCGCGGTTCATGTCGATCTGCCTCCGGAAGGCCTCAAAATCCGGGTTCGCCTCCATGGGCACCGGCATGGGGATCGCGGCGGCGAACGACTTGACCGACGACGAGGGCGGACTCCAGTTCTCGCGCGGCAGCAGGGACGAGTCCCGGGGGTCGCCGCCGTTCGGCTCGACGGCGAGGCCGAAGTAGTTGGGACTCGGTGTCCGGGCATCTTGGAGGGAGCGGTGGGCGCCGGGGGATAGTTTCGGGGCAGTGGCCTGGCCGACCGAGTTTGGGAGGTGCGGTGACGTCAGGGGGGTATTAGTGGGTTTGCTCGAAAAAAAGGACTGTTGGTTGCCGGAGCGTGATGGCGGAAATGGGTGGTTGGGCGCGGCCAGGAGGGTTGGCGACGGCATCGACATAGCTGCCTTCATGTTGAGGTATAGACCGGGTGGCAGATGGCCGGAGGAGGGAGATGATGTAGGACGGCAATGCTGGTGAGGCTGTGGGCTTTTGTCGCGTCTCGTCGCAGTGTACGGAAACGGTATTTTTGGATGGACCAAGGGCAGACTCCGCTTGGCTGGACCTTATTGAGCAGCCATGTTGGTTGCGACTAGAGACTGATGAAGATAGGTAGTGTATGGTGGGTTGTATATCGGTTGGGGTCGTGGGGGGGGGAGGGGAGGTGGGTTCCTCGAAAAGGGGGGGGGGTCGAAGGGGGATCGTGGGGCGCGGCCTCTCGTGTCTGTCGCGTGGTGGGGAGGGAGAACGGCGGTGGACGATGTTTGGTGGTGTGTGATCTGGAGGAGCCCGTCGCAAAAAAAAAAAAGGGGCGGGGCGCCTTTGAGGGTTGGGGGGAGGGATGATGTCGACGGCTTGACGCGTGGGTGGATCCGCCTGTGCTCGGGATGCTATGCACTGTGATGTCGTCGCCCCAGCCAAATCCGCAATGGCGAATGCGCGCCAGTCGGATCTTGTGTCAAAAGAGGAGCGATCGGCTGGCCGACGCAGCGAAACGGGAAGGGGGACGGGAGCGATTTTCTTTTCCGTCAATGGGTCTGCGCTCTGTCGCGGGCTCTCTCGATCGTCGTTGCGCTTTCTTTCGCCCAGTCAGAGTCTGTCGAGGCTTGACTTGAATATCGGTCGGGGAGAGACGTCGTCGAGGAGGACGGACGGTGAGAGTGTCGGTGACGGGCAGAACAAGAAAAAAACAACTTGCTGGTCAGCCCCGGCCCAGGGGGGACGCAGGGAATATAGGTTGAATCCGGCGGTCAGGGGCGGGGACTCGGAGACTCGAGACGGACATGGATGGGTTGGGGAGAGGGGCGTGGGCGTGGGAGGGATGGGATGGTGGGGTGGGGTCTTGGGTTTCTTCCACTATGCTTCTTGTTCAATCTTGGCTGGACCCCCAAAACATGGGAAATCCCAGATCCCAATCGTCCAAGTCCGGCCCCGACTTGATGGCACCAAGGTCGGTCTTGTGAGGTCGCAAAGGGCTCCTCTTGTCTTGTGATTTCATCAAGAACCCCCCCAAAAGCCACGCCTTTATGCACGCCTTTCTACATTGCATGATTGTTGTTTTCTTCTCCTCACCCAGCGTCTCTCCTCCGACCCATCACCTCACCTTGCAGACTCGCAGAGGTATTCCTGCATAGCCCGCCTCGGACCGTCACCACCAACAGTCATCCCGGCGCTCTGGAGAGGCTGGAGCCCGGCTGTCACTATGGCTGCGTCACCTGTCGTCATCGGCCTCTCGCCGAGACACAGACACCAGCGCGAATGTGGACGAGCGGGGTCCCGATGACCGCCTGTGGCAAGGCCTCCTTTGGGCCCAAAGCTGACTCGGCTGAGACAATCCAACTCTTTTTCGAGGTCTAGACCCTTCGAGCCATCACCACGATCCTATTGAGGACACACACACACTTTTGAGGGAAGGGGAGGGGAATAGGGGTCTACGTGTGAATTCAGTTCTTTGGGCACGCGGTACCGGCTGCCTTCCCGAGGCGGCTTTCATGTTCCCCAGCATGAATGTTTCACACAGGAGTGGGAAAAGAAGGGCCCGGAAAATAGGGGCCATTCGTGACCCCTACGTCATCGCCGCAGAGGCCGACTGGGCCCCTCGCGATATGGGACGACGGCGTCGACGGCACGGACAAAACGGGAGGCATCCCTCGCTCCGCCGGTCTGCCGATCGATGCATAACACTGGGAATTCTTCTTCTCTTGTCTCCCTCTTCCTCCCATCGCGACAGTTCCTTCATCCTCAAGATGGTCCCCAAGGTTGTAAAAATGACAACAAAAAAGCCACGCGAGCGAGGCCCTGCCGCCGCCGGCGGGGGACAGACAGCCAAGTTTCCAGCGTCCAGTGTCCACCCCCCCAACAATGGCGCCATTTTATCACCGCCGGGCCTTGATTCCAGTTCGGCACCCAATGGTCTAGACCCGAGAAGACCGCTGGATCGCCGTGCAAAGATGCTTTTGGGACGGTCGCATTGTTCCCCATTGGAATCCCGCTTCATCGGTTTCCCCTCTTGACCGCCACACTCCGCAGTACGTACTCATTTAAAGTACTACTCGGGGTTGGGCCAACTTTTTCTGGTCCGAAATATTGGGGCGCTTTAAATAGCGACAAAACACCATGTGACAAACACGACATTTCTCTCTCGAGTGCCATTCCACATGGGGCTTTTCTAGAAGGCCATTGTTCCCAGGACACTCCATAAAAGGTGCCTGAAGATCAGCCAGCACCACTCCTGAGCGGGGTTCTGTCTGTTTTCACATGATGGGGGACTGAAATGTGGTGGTGTCGAAATCGATTCTCGCTATATGAGTTGGGAGCCCCCATTCTCTATTCACACAAAAGGGGTGTCTGGCTATTTCCAGACGTCGGCCTTGGATATCCCCTAACTTCCACGACATAGGTCTTAAGAAGCAGCGGAATACCTTTCCTGTACGGGTTATCGGTACCGAGATCGCGTACGACCTTGCACTGCAAAGTTGGCAGTGTCGATGGTGTCTGGTCAGACAGAGGTCACCGGGCCTCGAAACTGTGAGACGTAGAGTATCGTAGCCGCCACCTCGAGTTCTCGTCGCCTCCCAGTCTCCTGGTATCAGACCATGTGTGCTCGAGGTTTGCATTCTGCCTTGGCCAACTTGATCAGCCAGCCAGCTTGTTTCCCTCTGTCGTGGTGTACCAGGGTTCATATCGTGGGACGTCGTGGTTTTGCTGTTGGATCCATCATTCAACACGTGGGCGTGCGCAAACTTGGACGTTGCCGCAAACCCGGCTCCATCCGGCTGACGATTATTCATGCCAAGCCGTAAAGAGGCCCATCAGGTGTTCTCTGTCGTGGCGAAGCATATCCCGTCCGCTTCTTCTTGTGCTCTTTCCCAGAACTCATCAGAGAACAGGCGTAGGTCCGGAGAAGGAGGATGTTGCCCCTGCGCCACCACCCCACTATCTGAGATCCCGGACGAGCAGCCCTCGTCGCGGCCAGCGCTGCCCGTTCCCAGCCTCGTTGCCCGGACTATCGCGGGTCGCAAGGCCCGGGCATCGTCCGTCGCAAAACCCCGTTCGCACTTCCCCAGGGCGCCGTATCGCCTTGGGGCGCCGTGTATCCATCCCCTCACAGCCGAATATAAAGATCCAGACAGTCGACCCGCCATTCCCTCTTTCCCAGCAGTCCCCGGAGCCACTCCAGCCCGAGCCCGGTCCACTCCACCCGCGTCTGCGACACCTTTTCCGCCGCGGCCGTCGCCAGCGCCCCCGCCGTCGTGTTGACCATGTCCATCATGACCGCCGAGGCCGTCTCCATCTCGGCCGATGTCGTCGTGTGGCTGGCGCCCGGGGCGTGAGAAAAGCTCGTGCCGGTTCGCGGCTGGAACCAGTTGCTGCCAAAGTCGAAGAAGCATCGGTCGGACCAGTTGCACGAGGTCAGGAAGAGGATGAGGAGGAGGACGGAGCAGTAGAGGCATGGTCGGTTGAGGAAGTAGGTGCAGACGAAGAAGAGGAAGATGAAGGAGGGCGAGGCGTTGGTCGGGATGAAGAGGAGGGGGAGCCAGCTGGAGGGGGCACCTGTCAATACTCATCTTGGGTCTGATGGGGGTGGATGGGGAGGGGATATGCGCATACCTGCGGAGACAAAACATGGCGGCGACTTGAGGGGACGAGGCCCCGTCTAAATATATTTGATCTGAGAAAAGAGTCCGGTGTCGGTAGGTGCCCGTCGGTCTTGTCGCGTTGCCTTGGTGGGGGTGGTGTCGTGGCTCGGGTCGTGTCACAGAGACCACCGAGGCCGACTTTGCGATCGCCGGCTGGGGAAAACAAAGATGGCAGGCGGTCGCGTGGGGAGAGGCCCGTCTGTTGTGCGATAACTTGGTGTGCTCGGGAGGTTGCGTCGAGGTTTGGAGGGTTTGAGCTGGGTCAGGAGCCCATGATTGTTGTTGGCGCAAGTCCAGGCGGGCAGACGGTGGACAGTGGACACGAGGTTGTGAATGGACTTGAATGGCAGGCAATGACCTCAGGGGCCTGAAATTCGAGATTTTTGTTCAGGGGGCTTATCTAAGCGGACCTTTTTGTCCTTTGCAAAGGGCCACGTGTGACACACATCGCGACACTTGAAGCTGAGCACTGAGCACTCTAGACAACCTTTTCCCCAGAGATGGACTGCAGAGCCATCGGCCCCTTGCTGGAAATATCAGATGGTGAATATCGGACGGGATTCTCCGCGTGTGCCTCTGCATGAATGCCAGCGCGGAGTGCAGGTCCAGCCAGGCCCAAAAGAAAGTTGGGATGCTTCTTGCGACTCGACTTGTCGTCTCCTGATCACCTCCTGATCACCTTGAAAATCAAAAAGGAGATGGAGAATCAGCACCCATCGTCCCCCGCGATGCAGAGAGCGAGAAAAGACAGTCACCCCACCACTGTCTGCCTGCAAATGCCCTCATCTCGCCAGTCAGAGTGGTGATGATGGCCTTTGACTCCCACGCCGCCCCATGAATGTGTCCATGCGTGATTGGGTGCGCATTGCCAGCAGTTGAGCACCCTGATGCACCGGGAGTGGAACGCGGTGCCAAGAGGGGGACGGCACGGGCCACGGGCTGCCAACAGTGCCCAGGTGGCCCGTGGCAGAGCCCAATCCCAACCTCGCTGGTTGCCGCGAAAACGAGCTTGCAATATTTTCCGCGCCGGTTTGTTCCTGGGCCAAACACCAGCGACCGCCGACCTCAACTTCGTCTCCGTCCATTGAGGTTGGGCCGCTTTTTCTTCTCTTGCTCTTTCTTCCTCTCGTGGCCGTCTCCGCTTCCGAATAGCATCTCTCCGCCGTATTCTTTGCCATTCCGGAGCGTCTCCACGTCCGAAAAATCAATAGCTTTGCCGCATCTCCAGCCGCGGCTCCCCAGCCGCTTTGCTGTTGACCCCCCGACGGTGCTCGCAGCCCAACTTTAATATCCAGCTTTATCTCGCTGCGGGTCCTTTCATCTCCATCTCTCAAGCTGCCGCCATCCCGACTTCTTCGGGACCACCCACTCTGACCAAAGACAAAAAACCACGCCATCGCCGAGCCTCGCCATGGCCAACTACAACCACGGCGGCGGCGCCTCGGGCGATCCCACCGAGACTCTCCTGGCCCAGCTGCGTCGCCAGTCGTCGCCGAGTCCTGGACCCGGTGCCGGTCAAGACCAGCAGCAGAACTCGCACTTTGGTGGCTACAACCACAGCCAGGGCGGCCAGCAGTCCTTCTACAGCCATCACTCGAATACCGACTCGCCCAACCCGGGTGGTTACTTTCAGGATGGCATGGACTCGCCTGGCTTCCCGCCCGTGGCCCCAACGCCCCCCGTCCATTTCGGACACTCCCAATACCCTCCTGGCATGATGAACCCCATTGGCACTGGCCGTGGCGCCGCGCCTGTTGGCGACGAGAGAACCGCCCAGCTGCTGAACCTCCTCAAGTTCAATGGCCCAAGCAACTCCAACAACTCGCAGCCCACGTCACGCGACCATCCGATGAGCTTTTCCCATGCCCCCGCTCCCACCATCATCCACGCTCCCGCGCCTACTTCGGCCGACCCGACCGGTCTTCTCGCTGCTCTCATGAAGGGCAACCTGCAGTCCGAGCAGCCCAAGCCCGAGGCGCCAGCCCCCTCCACATGGAACCAAGCCGCTCCGCCCTCTGACACGACGCAACGGTACCTGCTGGATCTCCTCCATCGCCCGAAGCCCAGTCAGAACGACTCCAACGAGCCGCACGACCAGAGCATTCTCACCCCGCCGCCCGGGGACGATGACGCAAGAGATATGGACGACATGCAGCGGTCGGCCGAGCCCACTCTCGTGGACGCCATGCCCTCGCAGTCCGACTTTGAGTACGACCGCGAGCCCATGGAGTCCCCTCACCCAAAGTTCGATTCCACGCCCCATTCGCAGCATTCACACGCCACGTCCAACCAGTACGGCATGCATGGCGGCCATGGCAATCCCTTTGACGACCTGTCCGGCACCTCTCCGGTTCATCGCACTCCCACCTCGACGACACCTGGTGCTTCCGCATCGGGCCATGCCGCTGCGGCGCCCATTCGGATCCAGAAGCCTGACTCGGCGCACTCAGACCATGACCAAAAGCGTCCTCTCTCGGACCGTGGCGCCGTCCCCAGCCCCGAGCACGCAAGGCGCAAGCTCGACCACACTGCGTCGCCCTTGTCGCAAGCCAGCGCGCCCCGGTCCATCCACCAGAACATGTCGCCCCAGTCGGACAGGAGCCACACTCGTCCCTACAACACGGCCGAGGGCACCAATGGCGCCAAGAAGGAGAGCGTCGCACAGGCCGTGAGCGGCATCGCTGAGCAAGCCGACCGAGAGGCGCGCGAGGCCATCGCTCGTGTCCAGGAGGAGCAAGCCCAGGCCGACCTGGCGCAAAACCTGCACAACCTGAACAACGCCCGCACGGAGCACGAGTTCGATACGACAGCGCAGATTGCCGCCATGGCCATCAAGAAGCAGCTCGACCGCGACCCCAACAACGCGGTCCTCGACGCCACCCTTTCCCCCGACGTCGCCAAGGAGGTCAGGGACATCATTGAGGAGGCCGCGCATGGCCCTCTGGGCGTGGCCGACTCGTGGGAGAGCGCCGATGCCGACGAGATCGTCGTCGAGGAGGAGCGCGAGGCCCCCGTCAAGGTCTACAACTTCCCCATGAAGCCTTGGATCGCCATCTCGCTGCTCGAGTCGGACCTCCCCCGGCCCACCTTCCGCGACGACTCGGTCCTCGACATTGCTCGCCTCAAGAAGGACTTTGACCAGGTCGACCGCAACCTCGCTTCCGGGTCCGAGACGTACATGGCCTATGGTATGTCCAAGGCCGGTGGCCTTCGCGTGATTCGACAGGAGGATGGCAAGGATGCCAAGCTGTTCACCGATACCAAGGACCGCATCTTCAACGTCTCCATCTCGAGCTCGCCTCCCGGAGACCACCGCAAGGAGGCCATCATCGGTACCGGCGTTAGTGGCACCGTGTACTGGATCCAGCTCAGGAATGGCGACCGCGACCATCTCGGCGACACGCATCCCGAGCAGTACGGCTTCGCGCTGCCCCCCATCTCGACGCAAGAAGGCGACGCTCCGGGCGGCATCCTCAAGACGCGAGCCAGGGCTTCGTCGGTTCACCCCGAGTTCTTCGCCGTGGGCCGCGGCAAGTCCATCAACATCATCTGGCCTTCCTTCATCCTCGAGAACAACCTCTTTAAGCAAGGGCATGACCGCGTCGTGGATACCGAGAGGCTCCTGAAGCAGTGCTCGCTCAAGATCAACACGGGCAAGGCCGGCAAGGATTTTACTTTCAGCCAGGACGACAGCGTGGTCGTGTCCCTCGATAAGTCGGGCCGCGTCAAGTTCTGGGACGTCCGTGATCTGGTGGCCATCAAGGAGGGTTCCGACCCCTCGGCGCCCATGCCGGTGAACACGTCGCTGGAGATCAAGGAGCCCCTGATGACGCTCACGTCGACGCCCGAGGGCGAAAAGGCGTGGCCCACGTCGGTGCTGCTGCTCGACAAGTTCCGTCCCTACCAGAAGCGCGTGGCGCTCCGATACATGATTGTCGGCATGAAGCAGAACCACACGCTGCAGCTCTGGGATCTCGCCCTGGGCAAGCCGGTGCAGGAGTTCAACTTCCCCCACAACAAGGAGTCGGACGCCGTCTGCAGCGTCATGTACCACGCTCCCTCGAGCATGATCGTCGTCGGCCACCCAACGCGCAACTCGATCTACTTCCTCCACCTGTCCGCGCCAAAGTACAGCCTCAAGAACCTGTCGCAGGTCGAGTACATCCAGCGCCTCGTGGCCCAAGACCCCTCGATCCCCATGCCTGACTCTACTGCCGTCATCAGTGGTATCAGAGAGTACTCGTGGGCCAAGAAGGGCGTCCTCCGCAGCCTCAGCATTGTCGAGAATGCCTCCTCCTCCTCTTCCGAAAGTGAGGAGCCTACCCTCTTTGAGCTTTATGCGATGCACTCTAAGGGAGTCACCTGCATCAACGTAAAGCAAGGGGAGCTCGGCTGGACAAAGGATAATAAGGTCATCTCGTCTGCCGATGCCGTGGACGCCGGCATGGCGAAGATCAACAAGCTCGCTCCCCCGCCCACGCAGCCTAGCTCGGAGGCTCAACAGCCCGCCACGCCCGCTGACGGCCACGCGACGCCCCAGATTCGCATCGCCGCTCGAGGTGGTAGGGACTCTCTGCAGAAGGCTTCTGCGGCCTCGGAAGACAAGAAGGGCCAGGACGTGTCGACGCCCAAGCTGGAGCGCAAGGACGAGGTCGAGACACCGGTGCCGCAGACCGAGCGGGCCGAGAAGAAGGGTCGCAAGAAGCGTAATGCCGCTGATAGGGCGGCGGCAGCTGCCGCGGACCGCGACCTGCCTTCGCTGAGCGGCGCGACTGATCTCGGCCGAACCCTCATGTCGCCGAACAAGAACGCTGGCCGACGCGGCCCTCCTCCTGTCGCTGACTCGTCGGCTCTCGCCCTCACGAATCAGTTTGGCGAGATGGCTCTGGCTCCGGCCACCGTGTCGCAGGACCACCTCGACGCTCTCGTGGCCAACATGGAGTCGCGTCTTGTTTCGTCTGTCTCGGGCCGCTTCGATTCCGTCTTCTCGGACGTCATGAAGCAGATGCAGGCGTTCCAGGACAACCGCGATTCCGCCTTTGTCACGAACCAGTCTGCGCTCCTGCAGATGGTTTCGACCGTGCTCAACGACAATGTCGAGTCGGTCATGAAGAACCACATCGAGGACCAGATCAGCGGCAGCGTCATCCCTGCCCTTCGCAGCGCGGTGGACAAGACGGTTTCGGACCAGCTGGCGGCGAGGTCCAGCGCCCAGACGAACAGCCTCCAGAAGGAGATTCAGCGTCTCCTGCCCAGCGCCGTCACCCAGAGCATGCAGAAGCCCGACATTGTCAAGACCATTTCGGACAAAGTCAGCCACAACGTCAACTACTACATCGAGGCGCAGATCACCAAGTCTCTCGAGGCCATTGTGCCCGACATCGCCTCGATCACGGCCAAGACAGTGCATCAGCGCGTCGTCGAGGATGTTGGTGCTCAGCTCAACGACGCTATTGCGCGCATGGAGGACCGGATGGAGGATCGTCGGCGTGTCGAGGACGAGAAGCTGGATCGCCTCATCGGCCAAACGATGGATCTCTCGAGCGCCATCTCGTCGCTGGCCGCCTCGCAGGTCCAGTTCCAGGATGATCTGGCCGAGCTCAAGGTGCAGCTCCAGCAAGATCGCGAGCGCGAGCCCGTCGTGCAGGACCATGGTCTCGGCCAGGGCCGCTCTCGCGACAGTGTTGGATCGCACGGGAAGCCCGCCCCGGTTCCCCGCGACATGGTCCCGTACCAGCCGCAGCATCAGGCCCATGCCCCCCCCCAGCATGCCCCTCAGCATGCCCCCCAGCATGTTGCTCAGCAGCACCACGCGCAGCCGCACCATTTCCCGGAGCAGGTCGTCTTTGCTCCGGCGACCAGCCGCGAGAGCCGCGAGAGCCGCGAGAGCCGTGAGCTCAAGAATGCCATGGATAGGATCGATGGCCTGATGCGCAACAACAACACGGACGAGGCCATCCTCGCCTGGCTGCACGACACGGACAAGGCCGAGGAAATTTTCCTGCAAGTCCTGTCCAAGTACAGCCCCACGTGCATCACGGAGCTGCAGCCGCTTGTCCTGCTGTCGGTGGGTGCCACCATCAGCGGCAACTTTACGCGCGCTTCGGACAAGATTGTCGAAAAGGTGTCGTGGCTGGAGGTTGCTGTCCTGGCGTTTGACCGCATGGTTCCGAACCTGGTATGTTTTGATCGTCTCCTTTTTCGTGAGTGCAAAGTTGACATTTTCCAGGACGAACAAGTTCGCGGCGTGACGCCCAAGATCATGTCGCTGGTCAAGGAGAGGGCCGAGAACCTCTTTGTCGAGATCAGCCGCGTCGCCCCGCACGATCCGACCTTGAAGACGCTCGGGAGCATTGCTCACCACGCCCGCCGCATCGAGGACCTGTTCCGCCCTCGCAACTCTGGCCCTCAGTTTGGCCAGGGCCCGGCGTACTAAGCGACGGGGGCTTTGGGGGAGGAAACATGAAGGGGGGAGGATACATGGATGCCGTTGGGGAGGTGGAAAGGCACATGAATTTCAGTGGGGAGGGCTTTTACTGGGCGACATTCTGTGCAGGGCAGGGCAGGCATGATTGATGATTCTTCGTTTCTGGAGCAACATGGCCAGGTCGCTGGGGCGTTTGAGCGTCTTTGCCCCGCTTGGGGCTTTTCCGGGTTCTTTTCTTTGGGCTTTCTCAGGGTGTAGATACGGGAGACCATCATAGCCTAGCATAGTTCATTGTCCATTTGATCTCTGGGTCCCCTCCTCTCGTTGTGTGACGGCCGAGGCCGCCGTGATGCTTGGGTGGGGCGTTGGCCATTGTTCAAGTAGTTGGGCCGAGGTCAAAATGGCACCCTACATGGATGATTGTCATGTTTTTATGCTGGTGAATATGACATGGGGTATCCGGCGTGAGTGTGCGTCGAAGCTCCGGAGATCCTGGAGTGAGAAGAGTGCAGTGTGATTCTTTCTCGTCGAAGTCTTTTCTTTGGTGCTGTGTTTTTGATTTTCCTTGCAGTCGAATGCCGTTAAAAAAGTGCTATGGGGAGTATTGCCGCACTTGTACTTTCATCCAATGAACAGCGTCAATGGTCTAGTGGTTAGGATTCAACCCTTCCAAGGTTGAGGGGGGGGTTCGATTCCCTCTTGACGCATTCTTTTTGGCTTTCCATCCCTTCGCTCCACATTTGCCCTTGATGTTCAGGGGCGAGTAAACAACGGAGCTAACGCGATGCGTTGAGGCGATGCCATTTTCTCCTTCTTTTATTTTCCATGTCACCAGTCAATCCGTCGTCGACCAAGACCCGTATCTTTTTGTTCACGAGCAATTGATCCACGCAGATGGTTCAGTTGTTGTTGACTCGAGCATCTCAGCTCGGGATCTGCCTGGAGACTTGGCATCGGGCCCCTGAACGGTTCTCTGTGCGACCGTTCTCGCAGGGGTGGGATGCCTGGCCAGGCAAGGCACATTCGAGGCGTTCTCGACGCGCGGACTTGACGCTGGGGTTTTCAACCACCGACATGGAAATTCCAGGCCCCCCGCATCGACGATGAGCTCTCAGCTCTCCGTCCACTTCTCCAACAAGGTGTGATGTGATAGAGAGCGTCCTACAGCTATGGTTTGTTTGTTAGTGCGACACTTTTGAGTGTTGATGAAGGCTTTAAAGTCGGAACTCGGGGCTTCCATCCATGCAGCCTTAAGGGTCAGATAGGACTTGCTTGCTTGGGGAAAGCTCTCGGTCTTCCCTGGAAAGGGCTGGCCGATGCAGATATACGCCTTGAGCTTGTATTTTTTGGGCCCCAAGGTCGGAACTCGCGGCCTATGTTGATACAATTCATATCTCACGCTAACAAACTAAAAACCGGCGTTGGACTGTACAGTTAAGTCCACGGCCAAGTCCTGGTCAAATCCTGGGCAGAGAGACGCCACCCCTGCTAGCCCCAGAGGCAGCCACCACCGTCCTCAACACCCATGGCCGAATGAGTCCTACCTGTGACGGTGGCTTCAGAGGCCACCAACGTCAACATGCTTCCACGGTACACCAATACTTCATGCCAGCTATTTATCTCACCCGCTGCCCCCATAATCATGCTTGACACACCCCTCCTCATCCACCAAGTGGTCATCCAGTACCACACTGACCCTCCCCCCACCACTCGCCCACGATGATGGACAAGCAAGAAGTGTCGGAGAAGCTCTGGAAGTGGCGCTACAAGCTCCAGCACCTCGGCCAGGGCAGCGACAAGACTCTGGCCGACTTCTCCGACACTGAAACGGACACCAGCCTGAAGAAGCCAAGGAACAAGGCTGGGGCGTCGTCGTCAACGTCTCCCGCTGCTGGGATCGAGCCCGGCTCCAGCCTCGCCATCAAGACGCTGTACGAGGGTCCCAACAGCCACGACGGCCGCTTCGAATGGGTCGACTATCCCCCCAAGCAGCTCAGCAAGAGCGTCGCCAAGGCCCACGACCGCGTCGCCATCCGCGTCTTCAAGATCAAGGACAAGGACAAGCCCGTCATCTCTGGCCGCCACAGCCTCCGCTACCACCAGATCGAGGTGCAGAGCCCGCTCCTCGTCGCCGCCCTCGCCGAGATCCTCGCCAAGCAAAAGATGCACCTCGACGTGCTCGACACGGCCACCTTCTCGCACCCCTTCCGCGAGCTGTACTTTGCCTACGACGACATCCTAGCAAAGTGCCGCGCCCTCGAGGCTGACACGGACCCCGCGCCTGTCCGCCCCTTCATGCAGCTGCTGGTGCGCCTGCTCGACGACATGTTTGCCGGCACGCGCGCCAAGCTCAGGCAGCTGCTCGCCGACGGCCTCGTGTCGTTCAAGCTTGCGTGGACCCTGTTCCCCAAGGGCACCACCGTCGTCGCGTGGGGCAACAACTGCGAGCTGCTGTGCAAGGTCGACGACGCCGCGTACCGCACCGTGGGCGTGACCAAGGAACTCGTCGTCATCACAAAGGTCCTCCGGTTTAATGGCAGTGGTTTCCTCTGGGACGACTACGAGATCAGCATCCCCTCCTTCTCGGGCAACACTCCCATCGTCGAACTGCCGGCGTACCCCCTTGACTTCTTCGACGGCCGCGCCGACACCGTCAAACGGCTGACCGAGCGCGGCCGCCGCGTCCTCGATCTCCAGGGCCTCGCTTACGCCAGCTACCAGGGCATCGCCATCTACCGCGAGGGGAAGAACGTGCGACGACACAATGTAAATGGGAGGGTGCTGATCGACGTCATGGGTTACAACAAGCACCACCTCGCGCAGGGCGCGCGCGAGGGTACCGACCCGCACACCACCAAACAAAATCTCCTCGTCGGCAGCGACCTCTCCCCCTCCACCGCCAAGGGCGTACTCCCCCTCCCCACCGGCGGCACCGTCACCACCTCGGACCCCACCACCCCCACACCAGGCGGCACGCTCCAGCGCCTCTCGGAAGCTGCGCAAGCCCGCAACAAAGCCGCGCTCCTCGCCCTCGAGGACTCCTCCCCCCACCTCATGTACATGCTCCCTCTAATCGAAGGCTACGCGCTCAAGAACAAGCTCTGGGTCTCCTTCTTCGTCGAGGACATCCACCCCCTGACGTGGAACGCCGAAGCGTTCGACCACCTCGTCTACGACGAGCAGCAAAAGGACCTGGTCATGTCCTTCGTCGAAAACCACGGCCTCCAGAAGAAGGCGGCAGTGCTCGAGGACGTCATCGTCGGCAAGGGCGCCGGGCTGATCATCCTGCTGAGCGGACCGCCGGGGACGGGCAAGACGCTGATGGCGGAGGCGGTGGCGGATCGCACGCGGAAGCCGCTGTTTTATCTGCAGGCGGAGGACTTGGGGATTAGCGCCGCGGTGCTGGGGGCGAATATTAAAAAGGTGTTTGAGATGGCGACGGAGTGGGATGCGGTCGTGTTGTTGGATGAGGCGGATGTTTTCATGGCGGAGAGGCATCCGCAGGATATTGCGAGGAATGAGCTGGTGAGTATCTTTTTGAGGGAGTTGGAGTACTTCCGGGGCATCATCTTCCTCACGACGAACTTGTACAGCACGATTGACACGGCGTTTCGGAGCCGCGTGAGTCTGCATTTGTTGTTCAAGAGTCTGACGGCCGAGGCGAGGGGGGTGGTGTGGAAGAAGTTTTTGGAGAGGTTACCGCAACCGACGGAGAAGGACGGGGAGGATGGGGAGGAGGCGGGGTTGGATGATGAGGACGTCAAGGAGCTGGCGGCGTGGCAGCTGAATGGGAGGGAGATCAAGACGGCGGTCAAGATGACGAGGAGCTGGTGCGATCACAAGGGGTATGGATTGACGCTGGCGAGGGTAGAGGCTGGGATCCGCGTGACGAGTCCGCATGCGACAAAGGCGGCGAGGGAGGGGGAGGTGGATACTTCGTTGTATGACGAGTAGGGGCGTTTTTTTTGGAGAATTTCTTTTCGGATCTTGGTCGTTTGTTTTGTTCTCCTTTTCTCCAAACAGTCAAACTCAGGGGCTAAATGCCACCTGTCAGTAAATATCCGGCAGTAAAACATGCTCCGTACCACTGGGACATATTCAACCGGTTTCTTGTCTCATGCTAGTGCCGTTGCAGCATGAGCCGGCTAAGAGCCAAATCCGACGCTGTCCGGCGTGCTTGGCCATCGCGTTTCTGTTTTGAAGGCTGAATGGCCCACGTCCAACCCGACAAGTATCGTAGTTGAAGACAAGTTGCCTCACTGACCTCTGGAATACCAAAAAGAAGTTGTTGATCCCCGGGTACGGTATTATTCGATCCATCATATTGAACACCAAAGCTGGTCCAACATGAGGTCCTCATCGTGGACCCCGGCGTTGCTCGCCAGCTTCCTCTGCCACGCATGGGCATGGAATCACATTAGCGAGCGCCAGCTCCAAGACGCCCTGGACGCAAGCGGTTACACGCTCGTCGCTTGTACGTCTCCCCTACCCCCCCCCAAACCTCAAACCCCCACTGACAACCAACCCTCACCCACAGTCGTCAACGTACGCCCCCACCTCTCGCCCTTGAACCCCCAAAGCTAACCCCCACCCCTCCCTCACAGCCAACAGAGTACGTCCTCCCCCCCCCCAAAATCCAGCACCCACTAACCCCCCCCCCCCTAGCCCCTCCTCCCTCGCCCTCGAACCCGAATACCTCACCCTGCAAACCTCCTCCCCCCCCGACCCCAACATCGTCACCTTCGACTGCCACGCCCACCCCCTCGCCTGCACCCACCTCGACGTCCCGCACCCCTCCGACTCCCCGACCCCCACCATCAGGATCTACCACCGCGACGGCCGCGTCGACACCCACCGCGGTGCCCAGACTGCTCGATCGTAGGCCCCCTCCCCTTTCCCTACCCCCCGTGAGGAGTACGAGCTGATACAGTATGATGTGGTACGATAGAATCCTCTCCTTCCTGCACCGCACCCTCCGCCCTACGGTCCTCGACCTCTCCATCCCGCTGCATCCGTCCATGGAGACCATGGACGACGTCGTGTTCCTCGCGCACGTGCATCCTGACGACGGCGAGTTGTATTCTGCGTTTTATGCGGTGGCGGGGGAGTACAGGGATCGGTTTAGTTTTGTGGTGGTGCCGCCGGAGGAGGGGGCGCGGGGGAGTTTGGTTAGGTGTGTTTGGAATGGAGAGGGGGAGGGGGCGGGGCAGAGGGTTGGGGTTATGAGGGGGGAGGGGGAGGTAGGAGAGGGGGGGGTGGAGAGGTTGTTAAGGGGGTTTGTTGAAAGGGGGTGTGTTGGGGTGGGGTTTGTGGAGGTTGTGAAGGATGGGGAGGAGGTGGTGAAGATGGTGAATGGTGGTGATGGAGTGGAGGAGACGGAGGGGGAGGGAGGACGGGTGCATGAGGAGTTGTAGGAGTCGGTGGGAGGCAAGTGGTATCGAGGAGATCTGGGCCTGGACTGGAAATATACGTTGAGATTGAACCTAACAACCGAGATATCTTCCATGCTGAATCGACATCCCCCCCATTACGCAACAACCCCCACAAACGGCACCTCCTTGACCTCCAACCCCAACCCCGCCCTCAACATGTCCATCCAGAACCCCCACCCCCGACACCACCGAAGCCCTCGCCAGCAGTGCTTCCGGCGCCATCCCCGACCCCACCAGCTCCTCGATGTTCCCAAACTGCCGGAGGATCCGCGCCGCCTCGGCCGCCCCGCCGTGCGACGCACTCAAGCAGATCAGCTGCAGGGACCCAATGGTGAACAGGTCGGCGGGTGACGAGGTAAACACCGGCAGCACATTCGTCTCGTGGCACCCGCCGGACTCGGTGCTGTTGTAATTCGAGCTGGAAAATGGCGAGGCCGAGTCGTCGCTCTCGGACAATGACGTTTCCGATGAGGCCGAGGAGTGAAGGTTGGTCGGGTTGACGGAGCTTGTCGTCCCGGCTAACGCAGAGGTCGATGTCTCAAGTTTGGGCGGGTGGGCAGAGCCTGTCGTCCCGGCGAAGGCAGAGGCCCTCCGCCTCTTTGCCCGCTCGGACTGCATCGTGAGGGTGGGGGAGGCCGGGGGAGGGAGTCGTGCGTCTCTATGCAGCCGGGGCGAGGTGAAGGCGATGGGTCGAAATGAGTGCTCGCTTGATCGTCGCAATGGTCCGTGGTCTATGCTGTGTCGGGCGGCCGGCGGCTTGGAGCTCGCATGCCGTGGGTCGACGGCCATGGTGAGCTGATAGAGCACTGCGGAAAGAACCATGTGCGGCAAGACGGGGAAGACGCGCTTCAGCGAGTACTGCCTCTGATATGTGCTGGTCATGCAGATGATGGCTTCCGAGGACTTTTCGCAAACCTCCCGGGGGGTGTCGTCGTTTCGCAGTTTCGGCACTGCTCCGTCGGTCAAGCTCTCGGTGGTGTTGACAAAGGGGCGGAGGAGACTGAGGAGGCAGTAGTGGTACCAGATGCTGGAAAGATTAGCGGGGACCAGATGACTGGAAGACATTTCTCTTACTGTGCAAAGAGGCCATCCGCCGTGTTCGCTGGGTCCGCGGAGCATCGCCCTGTAAAGTCAGAAAAAGACCCCAAGCACTTGTGGTGCGCCTCGACGAGATCGTTGGCTGTCATGGCCTTTGCAAAGTTGTAGGCGGAGAACGTGTGCACGGTTTCGGTAATCTCAAAGAGGAACCGCGCAACAGGAGGGCAGGCGGGAAGCTCGGCGAAGAACTGCATCTGGAGAGAGATTCCTACGTCTGTTAGAAGCAAACAAAACCCAAAGACGGGAAAACATACCTCGCTCAAGCCGGAGCTTGGGGGCATCTTCGCCCCAGTCACCTTCCCCCTGAAGCCGCATGAACAGAGGCCCGGCATTGGGTTCTAGACGGCCGGTGAGAAGTCTCAAGAGTCTGCCAGTTCTGTCAGTAAACATGTGCCAGTTGATGGATAGCCAGCATACCTCATGACGGTGAACCCCCCACAAAACGAAAGAGACCAGACTGCCTTGTCATCACCCTCTAGAGGGGGCGACGACTGAGCCTGTAGCGCCAGGAGAATGGAGGACCGCACCGACTCCTGGGCCAAGTTCCAAGCTTCGTCGTCGTTACCCTGGCCCATCTCGGTCAAGGCCATGAGCCCCAATGCTTGGACGCTCGGGATCGTAGTGTGTGTGATCTCGGCGGATAGCAATCTTCTGGCTTCGCCCAAAAAGGCATCGCCGAAGCTGACCTGGGAGATGAGCTGCGCCGGGCAGTCCAAGAGCCTACAAGCCCTCCCCAGAATAACGTTGATCAGCGCGCCGGAGCAGTACCGCTGGTTCCCGTCGCAGAAATCCTGGAGAAACTGCGGCTGCGAAACGTGGAGGAATGAAGAGGGAGACGAAAAGAACTTTGCGACAAGTTGCTGGACCAGTTGGAGATCGGGCGTGACGGTCGTCCAGGGCACGAGAACTGGCCCCTGAAACAGCTCCGGCGTCGATTGTCGGGCTGGGACCAGTGACCCGTTGTGGAATGGCGGTGGCACATCTGTATCAAGGGCAATGGAGCGCCCCATCGAGAGGAGACCGCGGTCATGGTGTCCAACTAGCACATCCGATGCGTCGGACATGAGCCTTCCCGGGAACGTGTGGTCGGACGGGACAGCGGCACTGAAGAACCTGCCCCTGGCTGTCTCGGGACTCTCTGCATTGCCAAATGAAAAATTCGAGAGCGAGTCGCGTCGCATGTCGTGGGTAGATCCCAAAAAGGACATCAGAGGCGGCGAGGACCCCTCCAACAGAGCGGTCCCGGTTGTGTGGGCTCGCTGTGGCCGCTGGGGTGTGCTTGGGAGGCTGCTGGTTGCTTGGATCCATTGGGCGATGGCGTCGGGCGAGTCCTCGCTGCGCATCCGATCCAGAACAACCTCCCACTTGTTGGGGTCATTGTTGGCGAGGGCCTGGATGATGGCGTGGCCCTGTTGTTGTTCGGCCCGGAGTCGTTCAATCTCCGACCTCAGATGGTCCTTGGTCCGCCATTTCTTGTCTTCGTAGGAGCACTCCTCCCCGCGGGACCTGCATCGTCGACACGGTAGTTGTCCGTCGCACTGGGAGGGTCAGCCAGGGTCTCAAGTGGAAGGGATACAAGGGCCGGAGGAAAATGACTGTCGTACCTTTGTCCTCTTCTTTCGACAGACCAAGCAGGCGTTGGGGGTGAGATGCTGTCTTGGCATGATACAGAAAAGTAGGCCTTTGCAAATCGTCCCACTCGATCTTGATAAGAACCATCTCCGAGAAAAAGGCTTGTGATATCCGAGACCGAAGGGATGCGTACTGGAAACTATGTCCAGTAGCAGCGGGAAACTAAGAGGGAACAGGACGAGACAATGATCTGATCGAACGAGGTCGGGGGTTTGAGGATGCCGTCGTGGGACCCCGTATTATCAAGGCACACCAGAGCGATCTGGAGGTGCAAAGCAGTTGGGGGGCAGCGAAGCACTTGCGCGGATTTCGGGGAGGCGTAAGAGGGTCCGTCGGCGTCGATGCTCAAGACCTCTCACAGACCCGATTGCCCCTCTCACCATGGTTCGCCGTTACGCAGAAGAGGCTTGAGGGTATAGATGTTCTTGATCGGGCGAGATGGCGGTTATCAGCCGGAAAGGGGGTTGGTCCTGACAGGGAACATGGGCACTGAGGCGGTTGGGATGGCTTCAAAGGTCGGTCACAGTGCTGTCGATTTGGGAAAGTTCGTCCCAACTGTCCGATCGCGGGATAGCTGGCTCTGAGTAGAGCTTTGGTCGTGTCGCCGATGGCGGCATGTCCATGACTCGAGTGACGAGCTCGGTCTTGCTGGTGCGGAGAGGTCTCGGACCTCGTCGTGGGGAGCATCATGGGGCGAGGAGAAATGACGCCAGCATGTCTGACCGGCCATCAGAGCGTTGGCTTTGGCACTCTGATCGTCGGTTCTGGCGCAAGACACACACTGCATGTGACATGAAGAGTGAATTCGCAACCTCATGAGAGGAAAGGGATTGACAGAGGTCTGATAGTTGTCTGCCAAAGTCAGGCCATGGTCCCGAATTTCCTGCAAGACGACGATGGACTCACGTAGGAAGCTCGAGCTTCTTGGGAGGGTCGAGCTCCAGGCCAAGGGCATGTCATTGCGATTGCGATATTTCGTGGGATGGTGATGGTGTTTTGCTATTCGACCTGGCCGCCCTCACATGATCGCGATGGAGGAGACGGCGGATTCCTTGGAGCCTTGAGCTTCGAATGAGCGATTCCTAGAGAACCCTAGCCCATCCTTGGCCGACAATGTGTGCCACACGAACTGGTGGGAGTCTTGTCTGGGCCCTGACGCGACGCCAAAGTCTTCATCTCGCAGTCCAACTGGCGCGACAACGGGAAAATCATCGGAACCAAAATATGGAGGAATTGAGATATGAGAAATACCATTTCAAAGACATCGAAGCGATAGCGACCTCTAAATCATCAGTCACGGTAATAAGGAGCGTCGTCAGTCTCCGAAAATCGTCTCGTTGAAAAAATGTCTTTCTTGGCAACCGCGAAAACCCCGCGTAATCACCTGACCAGCCACCAAATTCTCCAGCAATTCACGCCTCAGGCACCCACGAACCATTATTTTCGACGCCTCCATCCCCAGCGCCGCCATCGCACCCGCCATTGCATTGGAACTCCCCCCCAACTCCCACCATGCAACCAACCCTCCGCCTTCTCGGCGGGCGCTCCGTCTGGAAAGGTACGCCCCCCACCCCCTTCAACCCCCCAAGCTAACGCCTCCCCAATCCAGGCCCGCACATCGTCCCGTAACCCCCCCCCCTCTCCGAGACCCCCCGGCCCCCCGGCTCCCTCCGATTTAACACACGCCCCAGTCTCCCAATCTTCAAAATCCTCCCCGGCCAAAAAGTCACGCCAATCCGCACGCAGGCGCGCTCGGCGACCATCCTGCCCAACATGGTGGGACTGATATTCCAGGTGCACAACGGCAAGGTGTACCACGACGTGGTGATTTCGGACCAGATGGTGGGGCACAAGCTGGGGGAGTTTTCGCCGTGAGTACTTGCCTGGGAGAGGACGTGGTGGTTCTGGGGGCTGATGACGGTGTAGGACACGGAAGAGGTTTACTTGGAGGAAGAAGTAGATGGGGCGAGGCGGGGGGGGCGAGGCACGGATATTATGGGCTTGATGGGTATAGAGCGAGACGGGGAGGAGGAGGCGTGTGTGTGTACTAGACGGCGCATGGGATACCTTGTACATTGGGCGGGGAATGCTTCACGACAAGAGAGCAAGTTGAGAGTGACAGGCGCTGCATTATGGATGATAGAGGCCATCACCTTGTGCATCGACGACTTTGGGGTGGGAGGCTGCCAAGAACAATACCACAAATGACTCAACATCATGTTTGTCAATTTTGTAATTCACCTCCCAATAAGACAAGACCGTGTCATTCATTCTGGCCAAAAGGCAACCAACCCAAACCCAACGCCTCATCATGACCCATACCACCCAACCCAACTCCAATAATGTCCCAAAGCCAAACCCATTCCTCCCATCTACCGATAAAACTCACTCCTCTTAACATTGACCCCAAACTCTCCCACGGCCATCCCCAAATCCTCCATCGTCAATACCGTCCGATTCTGGCTTCCGCCCTGCCCCCCGCCTCCGTACCCGGGCCTCTGAATCCCCAGCGGCCCGCCCCTGCCCTGGTCTTTATTGCCCGGCTGCCCCGCCGGCTGCCCGGGGATCGGGAACCCCGCGGCGGCGCCCAGGCTGCCCATGGGGTTGTTGGCGCTCGTGTTGCTCGCGCGGATCCGGCTGTACTGGTACGCGTCGGCGGCGATGTCGGCGACGAATTTCTGCGTGGCGAGCGCGAGGAGGCGCGCGAGGCGCTGGTCGGTTTGAGGCGGGGGCGGGAGGCCGGCGCGCGTCATGTAGTAGTTTGTTACGGCGTCGGGGATCTGGAGGGACAGTCTGTTAGCGGGGCAAGGGGAAGTAGGGTGGTGGTGGTGGGGGACGTACAATGGGCGCGTAGTCGTCCATTTTGTTGAGAAAGTCCTTGAGGGAGGCGTCCTTGCGCGTGGGGAGCTTGGGGTCGGCCACGGGCTGGGTGAGCTCGGCGGCAGCGGGATCGGCCTCTTCATCGGCGGGCTGGGTGCCATTGGGGAGGGCAGCGGGTGCCGCGTTGGAGGAGACCTGCTCCATGGGGTCAGGTTGTGCGTGGTTGGCCATTTCGTTGAGCGCGACGTGGTTTGCGCGAGGCGTGGCGATGATGGTGGAGGTGGAGGAGGGATTGGCTGCGGTTCGATAAAGGCAAAGACGGTCGCCGAGGGATGTCACGTGAGTGCTCGGTTAGCAACGAATCAACGTGTCTTGGCGTCACAGGTACCCTGAATTGCGATGGAAGAAGATGGATGGTGTAAGTGGGAGATGGGGACAAATGGAAAATGGAAAAGACTATTAAGAGGGAATGATGCCATGGATCACGTGAGGAAAGAGTTGATTATGCAGTGTTTGGAGTGACATGCATTTCTCACAAATTAAGGCTTTCAGTCCTTCCCCCGTGGCCACCTCAAATCTACACTGAGCTCTGTTCTCGACCTTTACATCTCTGACTGATATGGCAAGGCAGCCAAAAGACTGCGATGCATTCTCGCCAGGCCCAATTCCTGACCAAAAAAAAGAACCCCCTGCCTTGCCCATCTACCCCCGGCGACGAGTACTCCGCGTCGGCATCGTCTCAAAAGCATCGTCCGAAATGTCATCATCGCTAATCTCGTGCACTGTTTGCGGCTGCGATCGGTTCGACGCCCTCTGGGACTGCGAAAAGTTGAGCGTCGTCTGTCGAGCCGGAGGCTTGGCCGCTCCCCGAGTGGCTCGGACGGCCTTCTTGGGTGGCGCCGGCTCCTCCTCCTCGTCGTCGTCCATGACGACGTCATCATCCTGATCGTCTTCGTCACTGTCCTCAAAGGGCTGGGCCTTCTTGCGTCCCCGCGCCGGGGCCTTTTTCGCTGCGGCCGCCTTGGCCGGCGCCTTCTTCGCAGGCGCCGCTCGTTTCGTCACCCTCGGTGCGAGCGCCTTCTTTGCGGGCGCCTTGGACGCAGCGGGGGCGCTTCCAAACAGGTCATCGTCCTCATCGTCGCTAAACGTGACGCCAGAAGCAGGCTGCATGGTGGGGCGCCCCGAAGCGGCTGGTTCCGGTGACGGCGGTAGAATCTCCATGGCCTCGGGTCGCGAGTGCCAGTGACCATCCATATCAGAGTCCCATCCGCTCGGCTTATCCTTGTACCTCCTGCGCGGCCCCTGCTTCATCTGGCCGCTCACGGCCAGCCTCTCCATCTGGTCTCGGTACTTCTCGATGAGAGCTTGGATGTCGCCTTCGCTCTTGGGATTCTCCGTGGCGATCCAGTTGACCGACGTTTTGAGCGAGTCGTCGACAAACAACTGGACAGCCTGCTTATCATCTTTGCTAACGAACTGATTAACCGCATCTGTAAAGGCTGTCGCGGCGAGGACCTGGAGGGCCTGCTTGGAAAGGTATTCTTGGACAACCGCGTCCACCTTGATCGTGTCGGCGCCGCCCCCGCCGTCGTCATCGAGGTCTTCGGCGACATGGTCCGGGAGGCCGGCCGCGGTTTTCTTTTGTCCTGCAGGCTGTCAGGAGGTACAAGACAAAGACAAAAAAAAGCAAGACGTACTCGTTGTGCCCGTCTTTTTTCTGTAAAAGAGGACAACGTCGTTCTGGTTGGCAACCTTGCCGGTGAACCTGTTGGAAAAGCGCTGGGGGTTCTCCACCTCAAACTTGAACCCCTCGGGTGCCGTGTACTCCACCTTGAGGCGGATCAGGGGCAGCGGCTGCTCCGAGGGATCCGCGTCTGTGTGGATGGACTGCCACTGATCGTTGGCTTCGGCAATCATCTCGTCCACAATGACCATGAGTCGCTTGGTGATTTCGTGGCGGTTTTCCTGCTTCTTTTCCAGCCCCTTGAACCGCTTGTCCGAGGCAAGCACGAGATCGCGTGTGACAAAGGGCCGGACGGTCTTGAGGGGTATCTTTTGGACATCAAACTGCTTGCCGGTGATGCTGAGGATGGCCACATGCTTGGCCACAGCCTCGCCGGGACACAGCGACGTGGCCACCGACGACCCCGGCTGCATGACGTGGAACCCCGTCTCCTGGTTCCTCTGGGGATCAATCAGGCACTCGTGCTCGTGTCCCCACACGACGAGGTCGAGGAAGTCGGGCAGCATGTTCTCGGGGAGGTAGCTGGTCGGGGTGTGGGCGTGGTGGTTCTGGTGCACCGTCAAGAGGTTGAAGAAGTCGTGCTTTTGCTGGTTTGGCTGGAAGAAGCGGACCTTGTTGTCCCTGAAGGTGCGAAACATCCTCTCGTCGCGGACGTTGCTCAGTCCGTAGAGGGCGAGCTTGGTGCCCCCCTTTTGCAGCAGGATCGGCTTGACCTGGATGTTGTCGGCCTCGGGGACGCGGCCAAAGTAGTTGACGAGGCCTGCCACCTGCAGCAGGTCCAGGGAGCAGAAGTGGCCATCACCGCTGGGGTCGTCGTGGTTGCCGTGGATGGAGAAGACCGGGATGGAGATGTTGATGTCGGGGTCCTCGTAGTTGACGTTCTGAAAGGCGCCCTCAAACACCTCGGCGGCGTCGCTCAGGAACTGGAGCTCGCAGGGGCGGTCTCCCAGGCAGTTCTTGCGGAGAGAGCGCATGACCTGGTACATGGACTTTCGGGACGGCTTATTGTCGTGGAAGAGGTCACCGCCGAGGAGGACCATGTCGACATCTTCGAGGCGGGCCATCTGCATGATCTCGTCAAACGTGCGCCAGCTGTCGTCCTTACGGATGGGGTCGCGCTCTTCGAAGCCGACATGGTTGTCGGTGGCGACTAGGATGCGGATCGTGTCCGCGGCTGAGCTGTCAGCAAGGCCACTGTTGGGGGGGGATCATCTGAGGGACGGGAGCGAACCTGAAGCTGGTGGCATCGTCAAGGCCGGGGAAGCCGCGCCTCCAGATTGGAGCGGCCGTCCAGATACCGATCCTTTCGGGTAAATCGGTGGTTGTGACAATCGGTCGCAAGCTGTCAAGCGTCCGAGGGAGCAGTGTCGGGGTGTTGGTTGAATGGCGGACAAGGTGGACGTCGCGTTTGGTCCAGGCCCGACGCGACGTTCACACGCGGTCACATGGGTGGGTGCAGGCCCAAGTGCCCTGTGGGAAATCTGCTTGGCACTTGGCACTTGGCACTTGGCACACCACACCCCCGAAAGCTTGGCGCTGAACGGGATGAAACGAATGGCCATTTGTTGACTTTGATTTGTTGCAACAGGCGGCCATGTCTTTGCGCCTGCCAAATACCACCTCTTACACCCCCAATCACGACACGCCGTCCAGTGTCCGCTTGGTGTGTGGCCCATCATGGCCGACCCTCCAGCACCCTCAAGACACCCCATGCAGCGATATCGCCAACGAGCATCGCAACGACCGGCACCCAGACCCGAACCCGGCCCCGGACCCGGCCCCGGAACCCAAGTCACAACCCCCGTCGTCGCCGCCGCCGCCCGCCACGCTGCCCGGACGGCTTTCAACACACAGCACATCCAAACTCCCCCCATTGCCAACGCCGCCATGACTCCGTGTAAGTCTCTTCTTTGGTCTCGCCGTCCAGTCCCGTTCGCTTTATCACGATTCCTGATCCGCACCCCCCTCCCCCACCCCCTTCCTTCTCCTTCCACTACTCCGCCATCGTCAACCCCGTTCGCAGCCTCTTCCAGGCTACCCAATCTCTTTCAGCCAACCCCGTCTCTTCCAGATTAGCCACCCTCTTGAGCAAGAAGCTCTCGGCGAGGCTATTTCTTCCCCGCTCTTCCTCCCCCCTCCTCTTCTCCCTCGAAAAAATATCTTCTTCTCCCCTTCACCTGCCACCTTTCCCTCACTCCCAACCACCACTTCCAGCTTCTTGTACCACCATCTTGGAGGGCTGAGCCTACTTCAACCCCTGTCCCTTCATACCACACAGCCGGCACGACGGCAAGATGAGCACAACCTTTTCCCTGCCTGCGAGAACCTCCCGTCCGTCGACTCGACGTGCGCTGGGCGAGTTGAATCCCAACCGGGATCTCAACGCTCCTCGCGGCTTGTCCAAGAGGCGTCCCATCGCATTCGAGAAGGAGAACGAGTTTGCCGTCTTGCGCGGGATCCGCCTTGGAACTTACGACGCCGACGAGGTACGAGCCTTTACTGACATGCCTGTCTGGGGCCCGGCAGCTTCCATTGGTCAAATCTTGGATTCAGAGGAGGAGGACCTCTCCCTTCCTCTGGACGACACCTTTGCTGGCGGGGCTGCTAGCGAGGTCGACGAGGTCGACGAGGCGGTCGATGACGACGACGGCGGCGACCTGGCCGAAGACGACATGGAGGCCGAGTATGCAGAGTCCGACGACGAGATGCTCGGCGAGGCCATGGAGGAGGAGCTGACCGGCGAGCACGGCGACGGCGACATGGCCGATGACGACGAGCAGTTCCTCGGCCCTCCCTTTGACCCCACGGCCGTCGGCCTTAAGGAGATCAACAACCTCGCCCATTTCGGCGTCAGCAGCCACAAGCCCGGAAACGGCGTCGAGGAGATGCTGAGCGATGACCTCGACAAGTTTTGGCAGTAAGTTTCCTCCCATCTGCCGTTCCTTGCCACCCCACTCACAAGCCATCAGGTCGGATGGACAGCAGCCTCACCTGGTCACGATTCACTTTGTCCGCCGCGTCGAGATCCGCGCGATCCGCTTCTACGTCGACTACAAGAACGACGAGTCGTACACGCCCACCAACATCATCTTCTACGCCGGCACCGGACCCCACGACCTCATCCAGTTCGCCGAGGTCCCGCTCACCAACCCGGTCGGCTGGCAGGACGTGCCCATCGCCAACTGCGGGGGCGGCCCGGACGGGCACTCGCTCTGCGCCTGGATCGTGCAGATGCACATCAAGGAGAACCACCAGAACGGCAAGGACACGCACATCCGCGGCATCAAGATCTTTGCGCTGGACGAGAGCGCCACGGGCGGCGCTGCCGTCGGCGACGCGCTCCACGAGGCGGACGCGCGCGTCAGCATGAACGCCGCCAGAGTGCGCCGTTCCATCCCCGGCACGCCGTCCCACGAGGACAACCTTTTGCAGGAAGCGCTGGATGCGTTTGACGTTGGCTACTCGCGCTTTGGCCGCGGCGAGGGCGGGGACTCGAGCCCTCTTGACTTTATGCACGAACCGCAGCTCCGTTGACGGGCCGACAACAGCATGTCTGCTCGGCTGGCCGATTTTTTTGCTCAATCCCGGCGAAAACGCGTGGCTGGATGGTATCGGAGCTCTGGTGGAACTTTGCCTGTAAAAATCGGTGTCAAGGATGGGAAGAAAGATGGGAGAAAAGACATTGAGGTCAAGGCATTTGCGTGTGGAGGGTCAGAGGAAAGACAAGTTGGGGATGGAGGCATTTGCTTGTACGAAACACAACAAAAAATCGGCGCTGAGGAGGATGGGATAGAAGATGGATGGGCCGGGGCTGGAAATGCCCGCTTGGCTTGAGCTTGTTTGTTGAGTTATTGCATGATACCCCTTTTGGCATTTGGTAGAGACGAAAACACTCTCTTCCATCCTTTTCTTCTGATGCTGATCAACAATGCATGACTTGCAAGATGTCTTAGTATTTACGTGACCAAGAGGTATTTTGGGATTCTTTCAGCAGCATTCGTGGATCAAAATACAGCCTGGCCATGTATGGTTCCTGAATAGAGGTGGACACTGGAAATGGTTGACATGTAGTCAACTCCCCGCCAAGCCACCCCGCTCACCACCACATTACATCAGTGCATCACAAACATCAAACCATCGCCATCAACACAACAACCCCCTTTCCGAATCCCACAACCCAACAACCCTCACCATGCCGCCTCCAACCCCCACCCCCAGCGGTTCCACCCCCCGCGCCCTCCTCGCCTTCTTCTCCCGCGCCCTCCTCGCCTTTCAGCACTCCACCTCCCCCTTCCAAGTCATCTGCACCCTCAACCCACCTCCATCAGCATCAGCCCCCTCATCCCCGCCCTCGACACGTCCAAAAACTCTCATCATCCTCGACTCCTCCTTCAACCCCCCGACCCTCGCCCACCTGCACATAGCCACGTCCGCCCTCCGCGCCCACCAGGCACCCTCCCCCCGCCTGCTGCTACTGCTCTCGGTGCAAAACGCGGATAAACCCGTCAAACCGGCCGGGTTCGCGGAGAGGTTGGCGATGATGCATGTTTTTGCGGGGGACGTGCAACGCGAGGTAGGAGGGGAGGTCGGGGTGGATATCGGGTTGACGAGCAAGCCGTACTTTCATGACAAGAGCAAGGCTATTGCTGAGTCGGGGGTTTATGACGGCGGGCTGGAGCAGGTGGTGCTGGTGGGGTTCGATACGCTGGTGAGGATCTTTGATCCAAAGTACTACGGTGGGCAGGAGGGGATGAGGAGGGAGGTTGGGGGTTTTTTGGGGAGGGCGAGGTTGAGAGTTATGATGAGGCCGGGTGGGGAGTGGGGGGATGTGGGGGAGCAGAGGGGGTGGGTTGGGGGGTTGGAGGATGGGTGGAAGGGAAGGGTTGAGTTGGTGGAGGGGGAGGAGGGGGGGTTGGTGAGTAGTACGCTGGCGAGGGAGGCGGTGAGGGTGGGGGATTGGGAGGCCGTGGGGGGACTGGTGACGGAGGGGGTGAAGGGGGCGATTAGGGAGGTGGGGGCTTATGGGGAGTGATCAATGACAGTGGGGGCATTGGGAGCATCTGGGACATATCGATGTGAACTTGTCTGGTTTCGTTGATCGCATTGGCAGTCAAGATGGAGCCATGCACCTGAAGCCATGGCTGAAGAGGCAGGATCGAACAGGTTCATGGTTCTCCTCAAGGAACAAAATGGGCCTGCTTCAAGATGGCTTCCTCTGCCCAGTGCTGTCCTCTGAACCAGAAGGTGGAACGCACCGTGCCGGCATAAGAGTCATGCTCGAGGCTGTTTGCTTCCTCAGGGAAGTGATCAAGCAACATGACATGACTCTTGCTGCCACCCCATGCCAGCTGACGGCGGGTTCCCGCCTGCGGCCTGGTGGGGCATCGAAAATTTGCACTCGTGCACTGACCACCCCAACGCACTATATATTCCCGTCCTCGCTCCCTCTCTTCCTCCCCTTTTTCTTTTTTCCTCATGTCGATCTTACTTCATAGAATCATTTCTATAGTAGTCGTCCTCTTTTGTGTTCCTTAACGGAGCCACAGATCCCACCCGGGTTGATGATTCATATCCTCGACTTGCCCAACAGTTAGCACTCTTTCACTCTCGCCCTGCCTGCAAAGGTGGCGGTCTCTCGCAAGAGGGGCTGTATAGAGAGTGTGCGATGATCTGGACCCTGCCGCGAGGTCTTGCCTTTGGGCGCTCTGGCGGGGTGGGTGTCGATGGAAGTCTGACCGGCCTCTTTTCGCTTTTTCATTGCGCTCCTGGGCTTGCTTGGGACGTGAAGAAGATGGGTTTGCAGTTTGTCTGTTTCGCTGCGGATGAAGTTTTGCTGGACTTTGACCCGTCAATGCGTCCCGGATGTTACCATTCCACCGGCCAACTGCTGAACCCATGTGACACTCGTCGGAGGGCGAGATCACTGACCTCTCGATGATAGCGATCCCCAACCAACACCTGGAGACCCCGCCAGCACCGTCACATCCGCCGGCACTGGTGACGGGATATGCGGCAGTATGATGTGCTTATCAGGACGGGACGGCAGGTCTCGCCCTGCCCCGCCGAGACCGACCTCTGCCGGTTCATGCTCCATTGGAGTCGGAGAAGCCTTCGATTCGACATCCAACAAGTGCCGTGAAGGACCATCTTGGCGAGACGTCACGGGCTGGGACTTCATCTATCGAGTACAATCACATCGCAAGTGGTTGGAGCATAGCGAGGGGGCAACGAGACTGACAACTTGATGGCCAGCACCACCAAAACGTTGTCGCCATTCGGAAAATTCCTGGCGTGGTACCCCTGACGGTCGACATGGAATGCACACCCTCTGGGTAAACTGCCGAAGCCGTCGTCGCCCACCTTTCCGAGACTTGATTGGACATTCACCGTCGCGTATCAAGGGCTCATTTCGAGGGCGCGATATGCCCTGGAGAGTCTCTGGGAGACCTCGCACCTCGATCACCGCATATGATGGCGACATGTCTTGTCCACCCGGCCGGTATCACCCTTTCTGGAAGGAGGTAGTTGGTCAAACTCTCAGGAGAACTTCCAACCTGTGAGCCAAGATAACCGATATTGCAGCACTCTGTTTGGCACCAGAGAGGCCATGGCGAGCTTCGTGGACTCGATCTCGAACTCCGGCGACCAAGATGGAACAGGTCATCGTCGGCATCATACACTGTCTGGTATGCTGGGGATCGTGAGGGGTCAACGGCAAATCCTCGTCCAGCTCATATCGACGCCCATGACCAACGTCTCTCGAATGCCGGGAACCACGAGGGGGGATATGGTCTCGACGGCACCACATATAGGATATAACAGCGGCAAGTAGATAAGCCCTGGTGCCCGGACGACCATATCAAGGTCCACGACAGCAACCGCCCCCTATCCGTCGTGTTACCGTGACGACAACCCAGTTGGGCTGCCAACACTTCCTCGTTTCCCATCCTCCCCGTTCCCAGCATCAGACCCTCAAGACAGCCCCCAACCATGACCACCGCCAGTCTCTGGCTCGTAGCCGCCCTCGCCGCCGCGGGGCCGGCCTTCGCACTCTCTCCCAAGATCGGAAACACCGTCCTCAACGACCAACCCCAACAACTCAGCACCGGCAAGGTCTCGCTCAAGCAAGTCCGCAACCCAACCTACGAGTTCAACGGTGCCCTCGCCGTCCTCAAAACCCACCTCAAATATGGCACCACCGCCCCGGGCTACCTCGTCCGCGCCATGCTCGCCACCTCGTCGGCCTCCCGCGCCGCCGAGATCCTCCGCCGCAGCACCGGCAGCGCCGCCGCCGTCCCCATCAACGACATGGACACGGCCTACATCACGCCCGTGAGCATCGGCACGCCCCCGCAGACCCTCTGGCTCGACTTCGACTCGGGCTCCTCCGACCTCTGGGTCTTCTCCAACTACATGCCGCTAGCACAACTCCAAGGACAGACGCCGTACGCGCCCAACAAGTCGTCCAGCGCCAAGCAGCTGGGCGGGCACAGCTGGAACATCCGGTACGGGGACGGGTCCAACTCCGGCGGCAGCGTGTTTGTGGATACCATCACCGTCGGCGGACTGACGGTCGCCAACCAGTCCATCGGGTGCGCGCAGCAGGTCTCGTCGAGCTTCACGCGCGAGATGCACATGGACGGGCTGGCGGGGCTGGGGTTCGGGACGCTCAACACAGTGCGGCCGCAGAAGCAGCCGACGTTCTTTGACAATATCAAGAAGACGCTGGATAAACCGCTGTTTACCGTTGATCTGAAGCACCGCGCCGGTACCTCCCCCTCTTCCCCCCCAACCATCCCATCCCACACTAACCCCCTCGCAGAAGGAACCTACGACTTCGGCTACATCGACCCCGCCAAACACTCCACCCCCATCACCTACACCCCCATCAACCCCTCCCCCGGCTACTGGACCTTCACCACCTCGGGCTACGGCGTCGGCCCCAACTTCACCACCACCCCGCTCACCGGCATCGCCGACACGGGCACCACCCTCCTCTACCTCCCGGACGCCGTCGTCCGCGCCTACTACAGCAAAGTCCCCGGCGCCGTCGACGCGCGCCAGACGTACGGCGGCGTGGTGTTTCCGTGCGACGCCAAGGCGCCAGACTTTGTGATTGGGATTGGGGCGACGGCGAGGGTGGCGGTGCCGGCGAGGATTATGGCGTATGCGCCAGTGACGAGGGGGAGTAAGATGTGTTTTGGGGGGTTGCAGAGTAGTGGGGGATTGGGGGTGAATATCTTTGGGGATGCGGTGTTGAAGGCGGCGTTTGTCGTTTTTGAGGGGGGGGAGGTGCCGAGGATTGGGTGGGCGGGGAAGGTGTTGGGGTAGGGGATATTTCGGGAGGAGGGGGGAGGGGGGAGGGTTGGGGTGTATACGACGGGGTGGGAGATGTTGGGCGGGGGTTGTCCCGTTTATGAAGTCTGTGGGACATTGCCGTGAGTCTGCCATGTGATGGGGATTTGTGTATGGTTGGTCTGGCCTGGGGACGATTACCTTGACCATCTCTCTGGCACCAAGTGGCAGAAAGGCATGGAAGATGGTGGGAAACAGTACTTGCTGTACACGTGTAATGCAGTCAACTTTGTCGTATAAGACAAAGGCATGGGACCTCGTCGAGACCAGACTGAGACTCAAGATGCAATGGCTTGGTCCTTTGGTGTTGAGCTGAAACGAAATACACGCACACGACTCGACGTCGCTTTATGCACCCCAGATGACCCCCCCGGTGGTGATGCGAGCTGACCCTTGGATTGGTGCATGTGGTATGTGTGCAAGGGGTGGAATATCCCGTCATTGGAACCGAGGCTCGAGGGAGGGTGGCTCGAGGGAGGGTGGCTCGAGGGAGGGTGGCTCGAGGGAGGGTGGCTCGAGGGAGGGTGGCTCGAGGGAGGGTGGCGGGGCTGTCAAGTCCGGAGTTTGCGCGACTTGAAGCTGGCAATTCCCTCGTTATTCCCTGGTGGCCCCAGCTGTTTGAGTCGAGAGGGAGGGTTGGTCGGTCGGCAGGTCGGGTCAGACTGAACGGAGTCGACGGAAATGCTCCATACCCGTACGATAGGGCCTTGTCCACTGGGAGACGGGATGAATGTAACCGCTGCACAGGAGAGATCGGAATCGCGACATTGTGCCATTGGTCAATTGCGCCGTTTGCTCTCGTGGGTCATGGATTTCTTGCATCTGACAATGGCCCACACCAGCGACCACACACCCTGATTCCACACCCCTGACGGAATGCAGTCATGGTCAAGCGAGCCAAGATGGCCAAGGGCGGGAAGGAGTTAAGCTTTTCACCAGCACTCTTTCATCTTAGCCTCTCGGCATGCTCGGCAGTCTTGCAACCTCACCTCCTCAAGTCCTTCTCGAGCTCTGCCACGGTTGACAGCACCAGGTCGCATCAAGCTGGTGGTGGCACTCGCTGGGCACTGACTGGGAAATGAAGGGAATCATGCCGAGGGCAGTACTCGGGATCGGCGAACGGACGACCCGGCAAACCCGTGGAATCAACCAGGACCATCCTGTTTGCCGACAGTCGATGGGGCCGGCCCGACTGGAGACGAGGGCGAGAAAGCGGAAGCGCCGAATGCCGAGGGTCCGGGGCTACGTTCTGGAAGACCCAGGACCCAAGTCTTGTGGGATTTCCACGGGGAACGGCACCAGGAGGGTGAATGATGCTCCTCTTCTTGATCCACCAGCCCACGCCCGATGAGCGCCCCGGGCACACCGTCATCGCCATGCACCAGTGCGCCGGACCGATGATAAATCGAGCATCTCGAGGCGACAAACCTTCCAAACCAGGAAGTCTTCCGTTCCCATCTCCAAAGTGAAGCCCGGAGTTTGTGAATGATGTGAACCAATCGAGCGGTGGGACGGATTACTACCTCTAAGTATCCACAGGTTGAGGCAACTGAACACAATGAAGATCACGCCGTCATTCAAGGCCAAGGCCCATCAAGCTTTGTGGCTGCGTGCTTGTCAACGAGAAGCTGGGACCAAGACATCGAGGTTCACGTCTGTGTGACGAACGGGTCAACCACGCTGCCGATGGCCATGCCTCTCCGATACGGGTGAACCTCAAAATGTTGCCGAGGAGGGCAGGTGTTTTGTGTGGGGTGAAGCGCTGTGGAGGCAAGGGAAGCCTGCTTCTGTGCAGTGTGTGGCGGCAGCGTGTGTCCCACAGGACTGTCCTTGCTTCCTCCGCGAGATGATTTCCGAATTCCACGGGGGCATGATCAAATACGCCTACCAACGCGTTGCTACGTGACAAGGCAGAGGATGACATGAAGGGAGATAAGGGGAGAAGGCGGTGTTAAACTGCCGCCACCCCGAGTTCGCTCTTTCGCTGCTTCCCAAACTTAACGACTTGCGCGCCTTCCCCCTCCCCCAGGGACGCGTGTTATAATCTTTCGCATATCCACCCTCCTCCCTCTTTTCCTTCCCCAGTGCCGCCTCTTTCCCTCTTCTTCCATCTTCTCCCCCACCCCCGCCAAACCAACGAAGCCTCGCTGCGAGGACCCCCGGACTCCCTCTATTCGGCGCAGCAACGAGGACTTCTTCTCCGCGCAACCATGGTTGAGCATTCTCCACCTGCGCATGCGACAATACCAGATCCCTTTTCCCTAACGCGATGCACAGACAACAAGGCTGAGCACTCGTCGTCGACGGGCAGCGACCGCGACGCCGCGTCGCCCGTCGTGGAAAAGATGGACCACACCCCGCCCGGCGACAGCCATCCCCCTTACCTGGACCCCTCTCTCATGGAGGAGGACTACGATGGCAAGCCCACCGAGGAGGAGATGAAAACCCTCCGCCGCGTCCCTGGATCCATCCCCATGGTCGCCTACCTCATCTGCATTGTCGAATTCTGCGAGCGAGCTTCATATTACGGCGTGCAGCCTCTGCTCACCAACTACGTCAACCGCCCTCTCCCCGACGGCGGCAATGGCTATGGCGCTCCTCCCCGTACTGCTGGTGACCAGCAGACCGCCGGTGCCCTTGGCATGGGCACTGTCGCCGCCAATGCTGTGGGCAATTCCTTCAGTCTCCTCGCTTATTCGCTCCCTCTTCTCTTTGGCTGGCTCGCCGACGCCAAAACCGGACGCTTCAAGCTCATCTGCTGGGGTGTTCTCGTCTTCGGCGTCGCCCATGTCGTCCTGGTCGCGGCCGGCTCCAAGGACCTCTTGGCGAGCGGCAACGCAAAAGTCCCCTTCTTTCTCTCCGTCTACGGTCTGTCGTTCGGCGCCGGTAAGCTTCCATCCCGACCTCGTCCACTGCTGCCGCAGGCTAACACTTCATCCCAAAGGCATGTTCAAGCCCAACGTCTCGCCGTTGCTCCTCGACCAGGTCACCACCACCGTTCCCAAAGTCATTACCTTGGCCTCCGGGGAGCGCGTCATTGAGGATCCCGAGTCCACCACGGAGCGCGTCATGCTCTGGTTCTACCTCTTGATCAACATTGGCGGCTTTATGGGCGTTGCGACGTCGTACGCTGAGAAGTACGTGGGATGGTGGCTCGCCTTCCTCATCCCTCTCATCCTCTACATCCCCCTTCCTCTGCTCCTTTGGTTCCTCTACAAGCGTCTGGTCCTGCACCCGCCCGGAGGAAGCGATCTCGGCAACGTCTTCCGCGTCCTTGGCATCGCCTTGCGCCGTGCCGGCCTCAAGAAGATTGGCCGCAAGGGCTTTTGGGACCTGGCCAAGCCCTCGTCCATCGCCGCCGCCGGGCTTGAGAACAAGTACAAGACGAAGTGGAACGACGAGTTCGTCGAGGATGTCCGCCGCACCTTCCAAGCCACTGGCATCTTTTGCTTCTTCCCCATCCAGATGATGAACGACACCGGCATCGGAAGCGCTGCCAGCTTCCTGTCGACGATGCTCAGGACCGACGGCGTGCCCAACGATGTCGTTCAAAACTTCAACTCGCTTTGCATCATTTTGATGGCTCCTGTTCTCAACTACGGCCTCTATCCGCTCCTGCGACGTGGCAACATCCAATACGGTCCCATTGCGCGCATCACGACGGGTCTGGCGCTCTCCACAATGGGTGGCGTTGCCTACACGGTTCTCAACGCCTACGCCTACAAGCTGTCGCCCTGCGGCGAATATGGCTCGAGCGACTGCAAGATCGGCTCGGGCGTCGCTAACATCAGTATCTGGTGGATGGCCGTTCCCTACGCCATAGGAGGTATCTCGGAGCTCTTCATCAATGTACCCGCGTACGGCATCGCCTACTCGCGCGCCCCCGTCAACATGCGTGGACTTGTCTCGGCCATCAACCTCTTCAGCACGGCCATCTCGTATATCATCGGCCTGGCCGCCTCGTCCGTCATTACCGACCCGTACCTGACGTGGGACTTTGGCGGTGTCGCCATTGCCGGTGGCATCCTCACGGTCATCTTCTACTTTACCTTTCGCCACATTGACGACGAGGAGTACGTGCTGACGGTGAAGCAAGAGGAGCACGAGATGAATGCGACGGGCACCCGCACCATTGTGGGCGAGAATGTGCTCAACAAGAGCGGGAACCGACCGGCGCCGATTGCGGATAACGAGGAGATGATGATTTCGCAGAAGCAGTAGGGGACTGTAGCGTATCAGATGGATGGCAGTTCTGGGGACATGTGATCAGGACAGGAAACGAAATGGAATGGATGACATGAAATGAATGTCGAATTGCTACCTAGCGTAGCGTATGGTATGGGCCGAGATGCCCTGCATGGGTCGAGATACCCAGAGTAAATAGCAAGTGTGCACAAGCTGCACCCGTTGATCAATCATCTGAAGGGAACTTTTCTGCCTGCTGGCTCTGTTGTGACTGGTGATTCGAGGAAGGTCTCGGAACTGACAAGGAGCATCATGGAGATGAAAGTCCCCCCAGAGCTAAATCCAAGCCCACATGATTGGTCGTCGTTGATCAAGGAGCGGCCCTTTTCTTCGGTCTTTACCCTCTTTTGCTTCTCTCTCCTGATCCACAGATCGACCAACTTGGAAAGTACGGCTGAGAGACAATTTCAAGAAACACGGGTGTATGCGCGCCAAAAGAAGAAACCATGACCCAACAAGAACAAGACGGACAAAAGGAAAGCCGGAAAAACGGGAGTCTGTCGAGTGTAATCTGGTGGTGTACAACATCATCTAACCGCTGCGCCATGAAAACACCACCTCCGCTTTCGTCCTATACACAAATGCCCACCGTATGAAGCCCCTCCCCCTATCCCCGTCATTCCTACCATTAAATACCCAGTTACCTCCCTTCCCATCACCCCCCCTACCAAGACTCCAGCACGCCTTTCCCCCCCACCACTTCCCCTTGCGCCGCCAAAAGTCTGTCCGCTACCTCGAAAACACCTTGACAACCCCATCCCCCCCGCCACTCACCACCCACTTCCCATCCTGGCTCCACACGACGTCGCACACGCCCTCGCCGCGCATGACGCGGTGGCTCGTAATCTCCTGCGTGCACGAGCGCTTCTCGAGCGACCAGAAGCGCAGCGACGCGTCGTGGCCGGCGCTGACGAGCTCGCGGCCGTCGGGGCTGAGCGAGAGGCTCGAGATGGACGCCGGGTGCGCGAGCATGTTGTATGTGCATTGGCCTGCTCTGTCAGTACACACTAAGAAAAAGGGGTGGGGGCATACCGCTGTTGGCATCAAAGAACCGGACAAACCTGTCCTCGTGCCCCGAGATGATGACGCCCTCGACGCCCGAGCCCGCCATCGACCGGCCGCCGCCCGTGGGGCCGCCGCCACCCCCAACGGTGCCTTCGTCCTCGTTGAGGCCCTGCGGCTGGTCGAGGCCGACCGTCGTGGCGACGACGGCGTTGACGCTCGTGGCGGGCGTGCCGTCGTACGTCTCGAGGCTGGCCATGGCGGCGATCTCCTCGCCCGAGCGCGTGTCGTAGACGATGACGGCCGCGTCGGCGTAGCTGACGACGAACGTCTCGCCGTTGGGGCTGAGCGGCGTGATGCACGTCGGGCTGGCCGACGAGTTGGCGCGCGAGATGGTGTGCACGAGCGTGTGGTGGAAGGGCGAGTTGGACGCCGTCGTGGGTTGCGGCGAGTTGGGGAAGGCGGAGCCCGAGCTCATCGAGTTGCCGCGGACGCGCCCGCCGGGGCCGCGGCGGCCAGGGCCGGGCTGCGGGGAGGTGAGTTGGGGCGGGGCGCTCACGGACCAGACTCGGACGGAGCCGTCTGCGGCGCCGGAGACAAGGAGGATCCGGTCAGGGGTGCCGTAGGGGCTGGCTTGGCCAAAGACGGCGCCGAGGTTGGTGGGGAGCACGCAGAGCGCCCACACGGCGTCCGTGTGGCCCTCCAGGTTGGCTTTGGGGTCGACTCGGCCGCGCTCCCACACCCGGACGGTGGCGTCCTGGCCGCCCGAGAAGATCCAGCCATCGCCTTGGGCCCGGCCGCCCGTGGAGAAGTTTGGCGAGGGAGACCAGGAGGCTAGCGAGAGCACGGCGCCGTTGTGGCCGCGGTGGGTGAAGTCGGCAATGACGTCGAGGTCGGAGCTGTGGTTGCTGGGGTGGCCGGGGTGGCGGTCGGGAATGTGGAAGCGTTTGATGGTGCCGTCGTCGCCGGCTGTGCAGATTTCAGGCTCGCCTGGGCTGCCGCCTCCGGAGAAGATGATGGTGCGGACCGTGTCCAGGTGGCCGCGCAAGCCAAACTTGAGCTTGAAGCTGGCATTCTCTGCGCGTTGGGCGACGGCGTTGAGCGACAGTTCATGCTCCCCGCTTCTCCTACGTGCCATGGAGCTGGAGTTCCGTCGCCGATGAACCAGAGGCCCGCGGTTTGGTGATTGGGGAGCGTTTTCGGCGGCCGAGAACGACTCCGTCTCGGGTCGGGCTTGTGCCTGCGGAGCGGGGGCAGCCGGGTCCGGAAAGCCGCCTTCGTTAAAGTCCCAGGCATCCGTCTCAGGGGTCTCCCGCTTGCCGCCACCCTCGTTCGCCATCTCGGTGCCCTGTTGTGGCCTCCCTGCGTGGTTTCCCATCTTCCCTGCCGCTTCCTCTGAGGACAAACCCGCCGTCTGGGCAGGCCATTGGTTGCTATTGGCGTAGCTAGCGGGAGGGAGTTCGGCGTTTGCGCTGCGGACCATGGGCGAAGGCTGGACGTCGGGGTGTCTGGGGGCGTAGCCGGCAGGACCAGGAGGAGGGGCATGGTTGCTAGTCTGGGCAGCCTGAGCGGATAGATATTCTCGCACATTGGTCGGCTGCGGACGCATAGCTTGCTGGTAAGACGGGTCGAGTGGTGGTTGTCCATACATGTCGCCTTCCCGCAGATCTTCAATCATGGGAAGAGACGGCGACTCCCTGGGCGGGATGGGGTTCGCGGGAGTGATCATGAGATAGGTGAATTCGGCTTGGCACTGGTCGAGGAACATCTTGAGGTCTTGACGCGCCGATTCGTCCTCTGGCTGGCCGGGCTCGATGCGGTGCGGGTTCGCGGCAGGATCCTGGGCCTGGGGCTTGTCTGTTGATGCTGATCGGTCAAGATGGTTAGCGCACACCCAGCGCGACAAGGCTCGCGCCACCAAGAGAGGGACGTACATCGCAGCTTCTCCTCGAGCAGAGCAGAACGGTCAGGATTCGCGCGTTCGGGTTCTGGCGAGGCGGGCTTGCCGCCCTTGAGCTGCGCCGCCTGGTCCTTGACCTTCTTTTCGAGTATCGCCACGTATTTTTTCAGTGCCTTTTGCGTCGCATCTGACCGCCTCGCCTGTCCTTCGAGATTTGCTATCCTGCTCTTCATCTCCTGCCTCTCAATCTCCCAGGCATTGCGGTCGCGCTCATGTCGGTGCCATTCGGTCTGGAGGAAGCGCATTACACCTGGCCATCGCCCGTTAGCACTTGTCCGGGGCTGCGACGGCGTCGGGACCGTCATTTCGTCCGCGACTGAGAGAGGAGGAGACAAACCTTGGAGGGTGTACTCGGTCGCGGCAGGCTGGCTGGAGCCGTTGCCCATCTGGCCGCCCATGTCGTGCGGGGAGCTCCCCATCCCACCACCTCCGTTTGCGCCCATCGCGGGGCTGTGTTGCAAGTCAAATGTTGAATCACGCGCCGCGACACTGTCTCTCCATCGACGCGACCACGGGCGGGAGCAAGCTCAGCGAGTTGGAGGACACGAGAGCCCGACGCGGGGTGGACGAGGTGGCGTGTAGTTTTCGTGGAGGAGAGAATATTTTCCGGATAGTTCGTGAGTCCGGTGTCGCAGAGGAAGACGGTTGAGAGCCCGCGGATGCAGGGAACGTGTCGTCGTCGTGGTGGGTGGTGTTGAGCGAGGCGGCGGCAAGGCGTTGTCGAGGTTGGTGATGCTGCTGCCGCAAAACGACAGCAGCAGCCGCTGGCCCTGCTTGGCGGGCCAATCAAACTGCCTGGGGGGTGTAAGGCGACAAGGCACCAACTGAGCACCCGCAGTCTAGCCGCTTCTGGTGGGTTCAGGGGTTCAGTCGCCCTGTCGCGCGGGACGCTGCTCCTTTTTTTCGGCTTTCAATCATCAACAAGTGTCGTCTTGGCCCCCAAGTCACTCATCCGCCTGCAAAGTTGGACTGCAAATAATCTTGACAGTCATCGCCCCCATAAACTACAGATGATGTACAAATATCCCTAGGGGAGGACCGCCAGCCATATGCTGGTACTGAAGCTGCCCTTGATGGTTGGTGTTGCTCACCACCGTCACCGGTCTCAGCTCTCTCAAAACACCATCTCCTCAACCTCCATCCCACAACTCGTACATGACCTGACCGTCATGCCCTCTTCATTCTCCACGGCCCGCCCCCATTCATGTACATGCTTCTCCTTCCCGCCAATCTTGTCCCCGAACTTCGTCGCTCTCGTCACCGTCCCATCCCCCTTCCCCCGCGCCACGGCTTCAGCAGTCTGCCGCCGCACCGTATCCGTCCTGGTCTTCTTCTTGAGATCCAGCAGCTTCTGCTTAAACTTTGTCTCCTTCCTCTGCTTCTTATCCGTCTCGCGCCTCTCAAACTCGGCATCCAACGCCTCCGCCGACCCCCACTTCTCCTTGAACGCATACTCCTCGACCTGATACCTCAAAAACAGCATCATGTCATGCCAATTCGACTTGTGCGGATTCGGCTTCGACAGATGCGGAAGCAGCTCCGGGTCCTTCAACTCCGCTGTTCCCTTCGTCAGCCAAAGCAACCCCCCAAACCCAGGGAGGAACCAGATAACTCACGCTCCGTCAACAAATAATCCTGCTTACACTCCGTCTTGGTCAACAAACTATACCTCTCCGGAAACCTCTCCTTACACCTCCCGCACACCGCGCACCCAAACACCTCCTCCCACACAAAGTCAATCTCCACCGTCCCGCACTCCCGGCACTTCTTCCTCGCCCTCTCATCCGACAGCACGCTCAGCCCGGGCTCAAACGGCCCCGTCTTGGTCCGCTGCAGGTTCCGCAGCACCTGCATCCGCTCCCACTCGGCGGCCGTCATGTGCGCCGGCTTCTGCTCCGGCCCTCCTCCCTTTTGCTGCTCAGCACCGCCGCTACTTCCCATGGCTTTATTCCACGGGTCGTCCTCGGCGCTGAGGAACCCGCCTTTGGTGTCCGTCATGGCGCTGAATTTGTAGTCGACGAACTTGGCGAATTTGGACGACGCCGGGAGCGTCTCGGGTGCGTCGTTCGTCTTGGCGGAGCTGGCGTCGCGGTTTGTAGTCGGGACTTGGTCGCGCGAGAGGGAGGCGTAGGCTCGTTTCTTGCCGGCGAGGGGGGCGGGTTCGGGCACGGCGGCGGCGGAGGATCGTGTCTGTCGCGAGGAGCCGGCGGCCGCGGTAGTGGGTTCCTCGGCATTGCGGCGGTCGCGGATGGCTTTGGCGCGGAGGCGGGATTCTTCCTGCGATCGCGAGGGTGTCAGTGGGGGCTGCGCGACTCTGGGGGCGTGCTGGGGGCGGAGCGCACATACTATCCGTCGGGCGACGTCTGGTGTTGGAGGTGACCGTGGCCGGGAGGTGCGGTTTGGTGGGGGGGATGCTGGTTGTGACATGGTGGGGAAAGTCTGAACTCTGACGGCTTGGCGCAAGAGGTTGACTGCGGAACGTACGAGTCGTAAAGGAGCAGTGCTGGTTTGGGTGGTTGTCGAGGTTCAAAGTTGTCTTGAATGATGCGACAGCTGGAAGGTTCCGCGCGGGGTCCCAAGACATCCTTGTAGCAGGCATCCGAGGCGCGTCTGCGGGACGCGTGGGACGATCTTCACATTGGCCAAAGAACAAAGGCAGCCCAAAAAACACTGCTCCCAAAAAACCAATGACGGGTTCAACGGCAAATCTGCTATTAGTCATGGCCAGGAACCGACGGCCCAGCTTCACCCAGGCCAGTCTCTAGATGCTACAACTGGCAATATGGTATTACACGCAAACAATTCTCCGTTTCCACCGTCACCACCTCGCGAATCGCTTTCCAGCCCATAACCCAGCCCTCATCCAGCCGCGGGCAAAAGAACCGTATACCGAAACCCAACCTGATGCCTCCCGCCTCGTATACAACAACGCCCTCTTACTCCTCCTTGGCGCCACCACGGCCCGAACGCTCCGCAGCCTCGACGGCCTTCTTATCGCTCTGCGCAGCCCCGCCCTGGAGTCCGCTCATGAACCCGGCGGGCTGCTTGAAGGGGCGCTTGAGGTCACCGGCCGCGGGGGTGCCAAAGAGGTGAATCTTGGTGAGGTTGGCCTCGAGCGCGCCCTTGAGGGGGATGATGCTCTGGATGACGAGGGGGTTGGTGTAGCCAAAGTAGAGGTGCATGACGGCCATCATGCCGACACCCATCAGCTGCGAGCGCATCGAGTTCTTGAGCTGCGCCGCGTCGTAGGCGTGGATCGTGGTCGTCACGAGCTTGCCCTCCTCGGACGAGCCCATCGGCGCCGGCTCGACGTACTTGAGCGTCGTCATGTCTGCGAGCACAACTGGTTAGCTGGGGGTATTTGAGAGTAGCACTGGGGATTTGACGTACCCTTCTTCCCGTCAATCACGCTCTTGACATAGAGGTAGATCCCGATGATCAGCAGGTTGCTGATCGCGTAGGCCGCGCGGCACGCATTGAGCACATTCGGGTCCTCGAAGGGGATCTTTTTCGCCAGTTGCATAACACCAAGCACGATCACCAGGTTCGTGCTGGTGACAAGGGATCAGCATCGGCCTCGTGAGGGGCGGGGGGAGGGAGACAAATTTACTCACATTTGGGGGCTGATAGCCATCTTGTCGGCGCTCTGTCGAGAACTGTGGTTTGGGAGAGTTGGTGCGATGGCTCGATGGGGCTCCGGGGACGATGTCGAGGGATCGGGACAGAGGAACAGTTGCGTAGAAAGTCGAGGTGCGGGATGGAATGCGACAGGACGAGGCGAGGACAAATGTTTTCAGGGCTGTTTTCAGTGGTCGCGCATTGCGCCACGGGGTCCCACCGAATGGGGCAGGAGGAACACACCCCCAATCTGAACCCACCGGCAACGTGTTCTTCCGTTCCAGCGCCCCGTTTGTCCCAACATTCCCCAACATCAGTGGACCTTCTTGGCGGGTCTCCAAGAGGACACGGTCGCGGGTTTCAACGTCGAGTCAAGATTGCGCCCACTTGAAATCCCCTTGCCACTGTTATCACCACCCTCGCCGTCGCCACCGGTCGCCACCAAAAATATATGTAATTGGGAAAATAGGAGGGACTGGTAAAGAAGGATTTACCGCCAAAGAACGCCCTAAATACAATATGTAGGCGATTCGTTGTTCTACAAGCCCTGGGATCTCACCTCCAATTCTGGTTTCAAGTTCATCTACACAAAGGGTGAGATGGGGATCTGCTCCTACACGCATTCGTAACACCCACGGCCATGGTTGAAGATCAACTTGATATGCAGTGTTTGAGTCATCACCGGCGACTCCGGTCCAGGCTTACTTCAGGCTTACTTCAGCAGGAAAGCTTATATGGACAACCCGCCCACAGCTAGTATCAAAGGAATCAACTCACCGGTGCCTTGGACAGTAAGTAGGTAGGCAGGGAGCAGTACCACAGCTGGCCCAGTTCAGAGTTCCCTGCGACTGGGGTCCAAATTCGGTCCATGTCCTCAAGTTCTTGACCATGGCAGTGACTCCCAGTGAAGTTGCACGTTGAATTCCTGATTTTTGTATTGTTTTATAATTTATGCTTTTCCTTCTTGCTATCCCCTCTGCGAGCCGATGGCTCTGAAATCCTTTGAAGCACCCTAGAGTTGAGGCTATCCCGCTGCCATCCCAGGCTGGAAGTTGATATCCAATACCTTTCCCTTGTTTTGGACACCATGATGCATCGCGAACCCTTTTCCCCCTTTCAAGTGGAATACCTGGTCCACAAGATACCAATCACGCTGAGCTCTTCCTTTTGGTCACCTCCCTACGGCTCGCCCCAGATCTCATCAGCAATCTGGCGAACCAAGGCCAGCTTCTTCTTCTCGTCTTCCTCGGTAAGCGGGTATCCCGTCTCGTGCGTGCTGAAGCCGCACTGCGGGCTGAGAGCAATACGCTTCAGCGCCTCCTCGCGTGTCTGGCCGCTGCCCTCGGCAACAAAGTCCGCAGCCTTGTAGATGCGCTGCTTGATCTCCTCCTTGTCCTCGAGCTCCCGGAGCTTGGTGCTGATGGCGCCAATCACGACATAGCGGTCCTTGGGGAGGTACTTGAGCGGCTCAAAGCCGCCGGAACGCTCCGTGTCGTACTCGAGGTAGAACGTGTTCACCTTGAGCTCGGTGAAGAGCTTCTGGGCGATGATGTCGTAGGCTCCCTCGGCAAAGTGGCGGCCACCGATGAAGTTGCCGCGGCACAGATGCACGCCCGTATGGAAGTCGGCCGGCAGCTTGCTGATGCAGTCATTGTACAGGGCAATGTAGGCATCGAGGAGGTCGTCGACGGTGCCAATGTTGTCCGAGTCCTCGGCCCATCCTTGGCGGAACTTGTCGGAGCAAAAGTCTAGCCATTGGTCAGCGTGCGGCCCGGGGAGGCGCAGACGGCCACTTACACGCGAGTCCGGGGTCGTCAAACTGGACGTTCCGGAGCCCGGCGTTGTACAACAGCTCGAGCTCGGCCTGGTAGACCTTGGCCACGTCCTTGAAGTAGTCGGCGTCGTTGGCATAGGCCTCCTTGGTGTAGGCGCGGCCCTGCTTGTAGCGCATGTGGAACCAGGCGGGCGTGATCATGGTGAGCTTGATGTTGGCCCATTCGCTCTCGGGCACCGAGGCCTGGACCAGGCGGAGCTCGTGCAGGTTGGACTCGGACTTGGCAGTGCTGTGCGACAGCTTGGAGCCGGCAATGACCGAGTCCCCGGGCATGACCTTGCGGTCCTTCTCGATAAGGCTGACGACGTCTGGGTGGTAGAGGCGGAACATGGACGCCTCGGCGTCCTGCAGACGGATGGTGCCCTCGAACTCGTCCCACATGAGACCCCAGAAGCGAGTGCGGTTGTACTCGCCGCTGGTCACGGCCTTGAGGCCGAGATCACGCTGCAGCTTGACGACGTGGGCGACGGCCTCCTTCTCGATGGCGGGCAGGCCTGCCTCGTCGGGGCTGAGGCCCTTTTCCCGGATGGCCTCGCGCACCTCGAGGAGGTTGTCGGGCCGCAGGAGCGAGCCCATGTGCTCGGCGCGAAAGGGAGGCATCGTGGCGAACTCGAGTCTCGGAGAAGAGGAATGTCTTGGTCTCGAGGGTCAATGGCAGCGTGACGTCTGGACAGATCAATTCCAGCAGTTTGAACAGTCAACCTCGGATGAGATCAGTGAGGGGAAACACGACGACGACGAGAAAGGGTCCAAGGGGCGGGGCACAGAGGCGGTTCCTCTCTGCCCTCTTCATTCAGGGGGAGACGCTTCGGCCATATTCCTGAGTCCTCCATCTTGACCAGCCGTCTTGGCGGCCCGGGTCTCTGTCCGGCGTGGGGAGCGCGCACAGGCGACAGCCGACAGCGGCTTCTGAGAGGACGAGAAGCCTCTGGATCCTCTCGAGGTGGATGGATGGGCGGGCGGGGAGGCGGGAGGGGAGACGGAGACGGTCGTGTGTCTGTGTCCGGCAGTAAATTCTGGGCCGAACCGCGGTGCCGACTGAAGATGTGCGGGGTAAATCCCACAGTTCCTTCTTCAGGGGCGGACACCTGGAGGGCGGGGGGGTCCACGGCTGTCCGCAGCTGGTGGTTTGGGGGCGTGCTCAGTGAAGTCTGGGAGCTTGGGCCAATCTTCAGTCGTTGCCCATACAAGGTTTTGCAGCAATCATCACCACCACATTCACCCATTTCCCGCGGCGACGTGCAGGCTGCCATGCACGCGGAAACCACCAGCATGGCATGCATGATCAAGACTTGCTGTAGCCCGCGGGCCAAGACATGAGATGGGAGCACAGCATGGCCGTCGCGTCAAGACAGGACGAGCCATGACTCGCCATTTCCAACACAAACGCTGCCGTCGTGTACGCAGTAGGCCTCACTGCAGCGACTGTCGACCTCCCATCCTCAACTCGTTGCCGCCAATGAAATGGAGCGCCAGAGACAAGGCATTCCAACGACGAGGCTCGCCTTGTGAACCAAGGCTCCCCTTCAACTATCGACCTCTCGCTTCTCTCCACAGTGGATGGCCTGTTTCCTTCTCAACCCCACATCTATCCGTCCTCCTATCTCCAGCCTCCAGGACAACAACTTCGCCGGCCAACGCTTTGCCCAAGCTTCCAGGCTCTGGCACAAAGACCTTCGATGACCTGACAGCCCTCAAGTGTCCGCCCCATCAGACTTGGCCGAGCAGGCGGCTAGGCCCCTGACTGCAACCATGGAGGTCTTTCTCGGCAACGTCCCCAAGGACCTCACCGAAACAAGCCTGCACTCACAGCTGGAGCCGTGCATGGCAAGGCTATCCTTTACCGAATATATCTGCCAGAAAGCCGAAGCAGAAGCATTTTGCGTTTGTAGTGTTCCTGCTCGAGAGCGACGCCAACAGGTTCCTGGCCTCGTTCGGGTTCACGGGCACCACAAGGCTCATCGTCATGGGGCAGCCCATTAACTGCAAGCGTAGCACTGCGACGTCGAACCAGCTCCAGCTCAAGCTGAACAGTGCCAGATACGAGATCAACAAGCGCCAGTCCCAACAGCAAAGACCGCCCGAGCAACCCCAGACCGTCTTCTATTCCTCCGAGCTTCACTGCGGTCATCTCGCCTACCTCGGCGGCGAACAACTCGCCTTCATCTCGGAATGGACCGACTCGCTGCCGTCTTGCGGCGCACGCTTTACCAAGAGGAACCTTGTGTTGTGGTCGTCCGACAACTCCCTCTACGAGACCTGCGTCGAAGCCCAAATTCCTTACCAGACCATTGTCGAACTCATCTGGTGGTCCCAGCCAAGCCAGATGGCTGTTGTCCTCTCAACACCCCCCATCTTTGTCAAGTCAACAGATTCGCTTGTTTACAAACCTGCCGATCGCGTCGAGGCCTTCGATACCGCCCATGCGGCCGTTGCCCCCCTTTGCCTCGTCTACCTCATACCGGTCGACTCGTCCACCACCATTGGCGGCATGAGCGCTGATGACAGCTTTCGCTCCCGCATCAATAGGGTCAAGAACATTGCTTTCTTCGACATCACCGAACACAACCTCGGCTTCCAGGTAGCAAGCAGCCACGGGTGCATGTTCAGTCAATACCCCGTAGCCATGGCCGCCTTGAAGGAGCTTCTCGGCGACTACACCCGGACGAACGCACTGCCCTTTGGCCTCCTCTTCATGCTCCAGGCCCTAGCATACAACTCCTATCTCCACCCGAGCGTCATCGCCAAGCTAGCCAGACGCCTGGCACTTGAAGCGAAACCGGAGGATTCCTCCACCACCCTGGCCGAGGCATTCAAGCAGCTCTTTAACCAGATGCCCTATCCGTCTCCGCATTCGGATCCTATGTGCTTCGAAGTCGATGGCATCATGAAGCAGCTCGGCGAGAATGTGGCCAGTGTCAAGGGTGCCCTCTGGACGCACGCGCAGAGCTTCTGGGGGATTCCCAGAGTCGCACGAGGGTCTTCCGCGCGACTGTCACCCCCACCCGTATCACGCTTCACGGGCCCGAGATGGAGGCCAAGAACCGGATTCTCCGCAAGTACCCCGACCACATCGATCACTTCCTTCGGGTGCAGTTTTGCGACGAGAACGGCCAGGACTTGTTCTTCAACCCGAACGTGTCCATCGACAAAGTCTACAGCAGGTTCAGGGATGTCTTGAATATCGGCATCTCGGTCGCAGGACGCATGTATGCGTTCCTGGGCTTCTCCCACTCGTCTCTGCGGGCTCGCTCGGCATGGTTTTCGGCACCATTTGTTTACCAGAATAGCCCCGTGTTTGCCCGCATCATCATCAGGACTCTCGGCGACTTTGACAAGATCAAATCGCCGGCCCGTCAAGCTGCTCGAATTGGACAGGCCTTTTCAGAGACTCCTTGGTCTATCTCGCTCGACGAGCACCAAATCACCGTCTCGAGGATTTCAGATACAGAGCGTAATGGCCGCGTGTTCAGCGACGGCGTTGAGACCATTTCCGTCGAGGCAGCGGAAAGAATCTGGGGCATCATAGGCGAATCCAAAGGCTCCCCGACATGCTTCCAGATTCGGTCTGCGGGCGCAAAGGGCATGCTCTCCCAAGATCTAAACTTGCCCGGCAGGAAAGTCCGCTTTCGCCCTTCCATGGTAAAGTTCCAGAGCCCGGACAAGGGAACCTTGGAAATATGCGACACATCATCCAAACCAATCCCTGTTGTACTCAACCGTCAGCTGATCAAGATTTTGGAAGATATGAAGGCCCCGAGGAGCTGGTTCCTGGATTTTCAGGAGAACGAGCTCCGGCGCTTGCGCAACATCACGTCGAGCATACACAACACGGCCACTTTTCTCCAGTCGCAATCTGTGTGCGAATCCATGCGACTCCCTCAGTTTCTTAGGTTCGCCAGTACGATAGGCGCAGACTATCGGAGTGAACCCTTTCTCCGAGGCGCCGTCGAGGCGCTTGTGCTCAGGGAGCTCCGGTTGCTAAAGCACAAGGCACGCATTCCCGTACGACAGGGCATAACGCTCTTCGGAGTTATGGATGAATTCGGATTTCTGCGCGAGGGTCAAGTCTATGTGACATATGACAGAATGGGAGGACGACACGACTTTCCCCCGGCCGAGGGCCGGGTCGTCGTGACGAGGTCGCCTGCGCTACACCCGGGCGACATCCAGCTGGCTGAGAATGTCATTCCACCAGCGGGCCACCCTCTGAGAGCGCTCAACAACGGCGTAGTCTTTAGCAGTCGCGGAGAGCGCGATCTGCCTAGTCAACTCTCGGGGGGTGATCTTGATGGCGACATTTTCAACATCATCTGGGACCCCCGCGTTGTTGACACGCTCGAGACGTGCGAGCCAGCTGACTACCCTCGCGTAGAACCAGTTGTGCTGAATCGCAATATTATGACTTCGGACATCACCAACTTCTTTGTCGATTTCATGAAGACCGACCGGCTCGGCGTGATTGCGACGCAACACATGATCGCGGCAGACCTTCATCCCGAAGGAACAACACATCCGGACTGCGTGAAGCTGGCCGAACTCCATTCCAAAGCCGTCGATTTTTCCAAATCTGGAATACCAGTGGAGATGGCAGAGCTGCCCCAACGGCAGAGACAAAGACCAGACTTGTAAGTTGAGATCTTCTGCCTTCTTCCCATGATGACCGACGCAAGTGCTGTTACAATGCTAACAACCTCTAGCCTGGCACCGGGACCGTGGGTCAAGATACAGGACAAGGCGGAACTGGAGATGGACGAATACGTCGTCCAGGGGGAGGGTGATGGAGATGACGCCGAAGGGCCGCGCCACAGATACTACGAGTCGAAGAAGCTGCTCGGGCAGCTCTACCGGGCGATCGACGAGCGAAAGATATGGGAAGACGACATAAAACGATGACTGCGCCTGGCTTGGGCTTCTGGGACGTTTTTCTCTCTGGCGTTCAGACCCGGATTGAGGCTATCGGATGTGCCCGCTGGGAGCAACGTACCGACGAAGCTGAACGGATCCGCCTCACGTGGGTTCTCCATCAGATCCGCCTCGATGTTTTGTTTTACTGACCCCCTTTGCTGGCAGATATGAGGAGAGCATCATTGCTCTGACGACGGACTGGTCCGAGCATCCGAGTGAACCACTGACGGAGCTTGAGGTGTTCGTTGGCTTCATCCTGATCAAGTCAGGGGTCCAGACGAACCGCCAACGGGACCGATCTCTCAAGCTCAAGGACGATTTTGACCGCATCACCAACTCAATTGTCCGCGAGTTTCGCAAATCTTCGCTGAGCGGCAGCCTAGAGGGCCGGCTTCAGGCGGTCGAGACGTGTCTCGCGGGGATACATCTCGGCCGCAGCCCAAGCTCGCGACGGGATCATCGCTGGTCTCGAGGCGCTAACTTCCACGTACAGAGCTTCAAGATCGCTGCAGCCTCGGCGCTCATGCGGGAGCTCAAATCTTTTGCCAACGAGTACAGGATGGAAACCAGGGGCGGTGGACTCCCCGGGGTGCAGGGCCTCCCGTTATTTTCTGGTGTGCAGGGCCTGCCGGTGAGGACGATGACGCCGAGGGACACTCTCCCCGTCAGCCGCACACAACATCGCCAACAAACCCCGGACGCCAACAAGCCCCCGGAAGTCAACAGGGTCGAGAGCCAGAGACGAGCAGCACCTGCCCCTAGTCCCGCCCCTCTCCTGACGCAGGAAGAGTTGACTCGCAATCTGTTGAAGCTCATCGATACTTACACATCGGCACAGTGGAGTGATGGACACAATGTACCCTAACCCTCCCTTGGGCCGGCGGGCAATGCTTTGCCCGCAGCACCCCACAGCCGGAAAAAGAGCCGGCTCAGGGCGTGGACGCCTGTGAACTCTCCACCCCTCCAGCGCCCCTCCGCCCCTCTGCCGTCCACCTGCTCCGACGCCGACGCCGGGAAGCATCCGCTTTCGCAAACCATTCATCTTCACTTCGCGGCCCGGTCAGTTTCTGTTTCCATTCTCATCATTCCCACCTGTGACACCAACACACGGACGACATACACAAGATGGCGACCACGGCGACGTCCGGCATGCTCCATGTGACGATGGAGCCCCGCGAGGGCCTGTCCCTTGACCAGTTCCACGAGTGGTACAACAATGAACACGGCCCGACCCGGCTGCGACTGCCGCACATCTTTTCCAATGGCCTCCGCTATCGCGCCAGGGACGGGCAGAAGCCAACGTTCCTGGCCGTCTACGACGTCACCGACATGACCCACCTCGAGACGCCGACCTATACGCAGCTCCGGGCGAACCGCTCCCCACGCGAGGCAGCCACCATCGGCCAGGTCCAGGTCGGCCGTCGCTTTCTGGATCTTGTGGCCACGCAGCAGAGCCCTCTGTTCATGCCCATTGAGCAACTGACTGACGCCGAGGCAGAAGGCCTTGTTCTCGTCGCCGTCGAGGTGTCACTGAAGGGTGACGTCGACCGCGCCGAGGCCCTGGACACTGTCATCCGCTGGTACCAGGAAGAGCACATTCCGATGCTCGCCAAAGTTCCTGGGTGGCTGCGCAGCCGCATCTTCCGCACTCCCTCCAAGATCGAGGGGGATGCCGCGGGCCAGGCCAGGATCGTGACGCTGCACGAGTACACCAAGCAGAACGGCCTCGGGGGCGCCGACCACCTGGCCTCCATGAACACGCCCCGCCGCGACGGCATCTTTGCCAAGTACATCGCCGACAAGATGCGCCGAACCTACGAGCTGTTCTACGTCTTTGGCCCCGCGCCCCGGGAGCTGGAGTCCCTCTCGAAGCTTCCCGCGTCGGCATCATTCACTGCTATCTCGCCCCAGATCGTCAGCTCGGCTGGCCCCGAAGCCTCCATCGACTCCTACGTCACAACCCCTGACGGTCTGGTAATCCCGTACCGGCTCGAGGGCAACCCCTCCCCCACTGCGCCGACCGTCGCCTTTTCCAACTCGCTGCTCACATCCCTGCACATGTGGGATCCGCTCGTGGCCATTCTCCGGGCCAAGCGTCCCGACCTGCGCATCCTCCGGTACGACACGCGCGGTCGACACGACGTCCCGTCTCCGCCCGTCCCCGCCACGCTCGAGATGCTCGCCGACGACTTGGAGGTTCTCTTGTCAGCGCTCCGCATCACCAAGCTGCACGCCCTCGTCGGCGTGAGCATGGGCGGCGCCACGACGGTCCGGTTCGCCCTGCGTCACGCGGACAGACTGGAGCGTTTTGTCGCGTGCGACTTTAACGTGGCGAGCAGCGACGCCAACACGGCTGCCTGGAAAGACCGAATCGCTGTGGCCGAGAACGCAGCGGACGGGGGGATCGGGAAGCTGGCGGGCGTCACGGTCGAGCGGTGGTTCCATCCCGCCACCATGACGGAGAAGAGCGACGTTGCCAAGTGGATGACGGGCATGGTGGCCGAAAACAGTGTGCGGGGCTTCCGGCACTCGTGCCAGGCGTTGTGGACCTACAACATGCGCGAGGAGATCAAGGGGTGCCAGGTGCCGGGGTTGCTCGTGGTGGGTGACGGCGATGGCAAGGGGGCGCTGGTCAAGGCCATGGATGGATTCAAGGGCGATTTGGGGGCCAAGGGGTGCGAGCTCAAGGTGGTGCCGACAGCGGGACACTTGCCGATGTGCGAGTCGCCCGAGGGGTTCTGGGAAGCGGTCCATGGGTTTTTGTAGATGCTTTCACCCTACTGCTTGGCTTGTGAATACAAACCGTCTGCCATGCCATCTTTCCTGTTCTAGGAAACGCTTCTCTCTCCTTTCCCCTTTTTTTCATCTCAGAACACCCTCCTGGAAGAGTCAACACATGCCCCCTCCAACATGTACCGAGGGGCGCGCCACAGCACAAAGTGGCCCAAGCAACGCAATAGTGCAGAGACGTGGACAATCAGCCGGCACCAAACCGAACTCTTGGGTGCCATACGGCAGTCGACAGCCGCGGAGGGGCTTGATAATGGGGGGGCTGCCATTGGCCTGGAGGTCCGTTGCTGCAAGAGGCCATTGACGACGCTGAATTAGCCTGGAGCCGAAGCGATCGACTCCCGCAGCCCGAGGGCATACAAGCTTCTTTCCTGATATTGCTCCCAAGGTTTGCGTGCTGTCGCCCCACCCGTCGGGATTTATTACAACGGCCACTACCTCCGTGGCCGTCTCCCCTGCGTCGAGACATCTATCTTGGGGGGAGGGTGAGGAGCCGCAGGTCCGGGCCGGATGCTTTTTCTGTCTCCTATCTTGGGATGATGGGAGTTGTGAGCTCGAAGGGGGGTGTTCAGTCAACTCTCCCAGTTCTGATGCTCTGCCCGTTCACTGTCGATCTTGTTTGCCCTCGACGGTGATCCCAACAATGATGACGCTCAGCTTGAAGTTCACAGAACCGGGAGATGTTCTCGGGACCGAAACATACACCCCAGGATCGGGCGCTTCACCCGACCCGTCACCCGTACCGCTTGCCGAAATAGTCGCAATATTCAGGACTTCTAGCACAAAGTCGATGGCGAGATGGAAACAGCCGAGACAAGGTCCATCACGGCCACCGGTCCTCCACCACCCGAGCCCCGGGTAAACATGGCTCATCTAGAACATCATGGAACCCAGAGCTTAAATCAGGGCTCCTCCCCACCGTCCTCCCACGAGGAAGTCGACTGCCATCTCCTCGCCCCACCAGACCGTCACCGTCACCGTCACCGTCACCGTCACCTCCGCGCCCTCGACACTCTTTCCCCCCACAGAAACCACCCACCACACTCACCATGGGTCTCGTCAAGCTTGCCGCTACCGCCCTGGCGCTGGGCAGCGTCGCCATCGCCTCGCCCGTCCAGGCCGAGCCCCGGGCGGCGGCGGCCAAGGTGTGCGACGCGGCGACGACGGTCTGCTGGTCCGAGTACGTCACTTCCGAGAAGATTGCCTTCCGCGTGGCCATTCCCGACACGGCCACGGCCGGCAGCTTCGACGCGCTGCTGCAGATCGTGGCGCCCAAGGCCGTCGGCTGGGCCGGTCTCGCCTGGGGCGGCTCCATGGTCAACAACCCGCTGGCCGTTGCCTGGGCCACGGCCACGACGGGCGTCGTCTCGAGCCGCAAGGCGAGGTAAGCTCTCTCCCCCCTTTCCACTTCAGACGGTTCTGACACACACACAGCTCCCGCACCTACCCCGCCGTCTCGACCGACGTCGTCTACACGGTCCTCCCCGGCTCGGGCGCCAACGCCACGCACTGGACCGTCACGGCCGTGGCCAAGGGCGCCAGCGCCTGGGGCACCACCAAGCTGGACCCCAGCAAGTCGGTCAAGTTCGCCTACGCCCAGGCTGCCAGCGGCCCGACGGATCCCACAAAGGCCGACAGCCGCTTCCCCATCCACCAGAGCAAAGGCAGCTTCACGTTTGACCTCGCGGCGGCCAAGAATGCCAACTTTGCGGCTCTTGTCGAGACGCTGTCTAAGCCGGCGGTGAAGACGGTTTAGGGGGGTTGTGTTGGTCTATTTGAAGGGATCGGGGTGGGGGGGTATGGAGCCAGAGTTGTATACAGGCAAGAGTTACATAGGAAATCGTCGCAGAAACCGTACATTTCAAGAGGAACTTTGACTCCGTGACGACATGATCGTATATGAAGCTGAGAAATCAAGCCAGCTCAACTGGAACTTTGACCCGAAACCGAGGCCAAAGTAGAGTAGCTAGCGTATACATCCCACGATCCGCGTATCCCCAGACTTTGTAATCGCTTACAAGATCCGATCCCTCTCCCTCGGACTCTACCAAGCTTCCGCTGTAAACAACCCCGGGCGGCGGATAGATCAAGTCCAATTCGACGGACCCTCGCGATTGGTGACCCCCGCACCCGTCGCCCGTCAAAGCCACTCCCTATTATCCAAAACACCCGGGCGCCGGGACTCGGCCACCCACCCGCCCTCCATCCGATTTCCGCTTCGTGCTTGAAAGTGCCCATCAGCTTTGCGATGTCCATCTACCGGGACATGGAAGAAACCCCCAATCCATTGATATCTCCAAACATATAAAGACATCCGCATCGTGCCCATCCCCAAACCTCACCACCACCACCCCCAACCTCACCAACCACAACACACCCCCACTCACCTCAACCCCAACCGCCATCATGCATCTCCTCGCCCTCCCCCTCCTCACCCTCCCCCTCCTCGCCTCCTCCCACGGCCTCGTCTCCTCCCCGCTCTTCACCCGCGCCCCCGGCGCCGCCACCGCCGCCGCCTGCGTACGTACCAGATCCCTTCCCACCCCATGCCCATCCCCTGCCGCCAACCGGGAACCCCCTTCCCTCCCCCACCCCCCAAACCCTTCACCCCAACCACTAACCCACCCAAGGGCACAACCATGCAAAAGTTCTACCTCGCCGACCCCACCTCCTACCCAGAGGCCCTCATGCGCGCCAACCCCAACGGCCTCGGCAACGGCTACTCCCCCGCGCGCTGCAACCTGTGGCTATGCAAGGGGTACCAGTTCGCGGACCAGCCGGCGTCGGCGGTGCAGACGTACGCGGCGGGCACCGAGGTGGCGATGGAGGTGAAAGTGCGGATTCCGCACGTGGGGTATGCGAACGTGAGCGTGGTGGATACGGGGAAGAATGTGGTGGTCGGCGAGATGTTGAAGGTTTGGGAGGGGGGGTATGCGGCGAGCACGACGTTGCCCGGGGATCAGGGGAGTTTCAAGGTCAAGGTGCCGGAGCTCGGGGGGAGGTGTGTGACGGCGGGGGCTTGTGTGAGTATTTCCTTTTTCCCTGGCGGTGATGTGTGATTGCTGACATTTGGATAGGTTCTCCAGTGGCATTGGTATGGACAGGGGCAGACGTATCAGTCTTGCATTGACTTTGTGCAGCCGGCGGCGGCGGCGGTGCCGGCTGAGCATGCTGGGCACAAGAGGGGGATTCGCGGGGGCAAGCGGAACTAAGTTGTTGGGGAAAAGGGAGAGGTTGCGGAGTTGAGGTGTATATATAAGTTATTAGACTTGTCACGTCATGTACATGGATTCTGAGTTTAGGCACCTACGGAGTGTATTTAGGTAGGTTGAGAAAAAGACAGTTCTCCTGAACGGCATATTCATTGAGGAACGAGAGGTTCTTTCATCGTGTAGTTCCTGGCATGGTGAAGTTTCCAGACTTATCTGATGTATTCGAGAAACTGCAACGTCAAGCTGAAGAAGCTGCGCGGTTCGACAGACGCAGCAACTTTAATTAGACGAAAAGAGTTGGTCAGGAACTTGAATCAATGCTTAGAAGTGGGCTACGGAAAGATCCACACCTTTCTGAACATAGGTTCATTTCCTTGTTGCAGTGAGAAAAGGACATAGCAAGCCTTTCATGCATGTACTTGAACTTACTACTCGAGCGGTGCCTCAAACTTACAACTCAACACTGGTCTATTTGTTAGCACGAGACCTCTTGTCAAGTAAGCATGGTCTGATTCTCTCCACGAAAGGCCCAATAACCCCAGCCCGAGGCCTCGAATTTGGATTTCAGGGCCTCCATCAACCGCCAAATGGCCTCGGCCCGTATCTCGCATGTTTCGCGCGAACACACAATCCAGGGCTAGAGTGTACTGACACATCTCAAGCCAGAGTGCCCCTTTTCTTCAAGCAACCCACAGACACAACAAAATTAACCGACTCTGTAAGTTGATCATATACTTGGCTTCAACGCCGCAAACTATATACACCGTGCCACCCCCCAAAATCAACCATCGCCATGCTTCAGTTCAATCCCATGCTCCCTCGCCGCTCAGCACTTGAAAACATCCGGCCCCGGGTTCTTGTACGACGTGGGAATCGGCCAATTGATGTTGATCTGAATGCCCGGGTGGTTGGCCTGGTACGCGCCCGGGAACGACACCTTGTTGGGAGGCTCGGTGTTGCCGCCGCCCGTGACCTCGAGCTGAGAGCAACTGATATAGAACTGGGCACCACCCGGCGACCCGGCGCTGTGCAGCGCGAGGTGCTCGGCACGCAGCAGATAGTTGCCGGCCTTGATGCAGCTGGGGATGGGGGCCGAGAAGGTAGCCTTGTCTACACATGGGTCAGCCGCCAGTCTACCAGTCAAGATGGATAATAACATACTCGTGCTCCCCCAAGTCAACTGCTGCCCAAACCCAGGCTGCTCATGATAAACCTTGAACCAAACCGCGCCCTCGCCCTTCCACGAGCTGATCGACTGGCCGTCGGGCACGCGCGCCATGTAGAATGCCATCGGCCCCGGGTGGTAGACGCCCTGCGAGGCGTGGTACGGCACCGTCGACCCGGCTGCGACCTTGAGCGTCGCCTGTGCGCCCTGGTGGTTGCTCTGGAAGCACCGCATCTGCTCCGAGCCGACGTTGCCGACGAAGCCGTTGCTCTGAAAGTTGTCAGCCCGTCGAACGTGCTGCCAGTCGCTGCCGCCGGCGACGCGCGGGAAGGTGTAGTGCGCGCTGGCGCTGGTGAGCGCCGTGGCGACGAGGAGGGTGAGGCTGGCGAGCATGGTGATGGTTGAGGGAGGGTATTGACTCGTCCGGATCGCTGCAGCTCGTCTCGTCTTCTACGAGGGAGCCGCATGGTAGATATCCTCGATACGCACCTCCACCTCCGCCCGGTCCCCGGTACAGCCGCTTGGCAGACGTCGTGATTCCGGGTTGCGAGGAGCCTCGCTCCCGACTGCCGCCTCGTCCCGGCGGGTAAATCGACGTGTAGCCAGTGGCGGGGCTGCGCGTGATTGTTTTCAATCTATCGCAGGCGTCGGGCACGACGCCATGCCCCCGCCACTCCGGGATGCATGGAGAAGGTGACGGTGGACATCCTTGGGCTTCGAGAAGGCCACTCGGCGGCGGTGGTGACTGGGGCTTCAATATCGACGCATATTGGGTTGGTGTTGTTTCCGGTTTTCTAGTCGTCACGGGAACTCAGGATTGTGAAGAGTCAATTTCTGGCGCATGCATTCTTTGCTGATGCTGACGCGGCGTCAGCTTGGGATGGGTCGCTGGTGATGATGGGGGACGCGTTAGCCAAAAAGAAACAGTCAAGGAGATTCAGGAGCCATGATCATCATCTCGTCTCTTCGGACAAGCTTCTGTGCCTGTCAATGTGTCCCCGGCCGAGGGCTTTGACAGGCCGAGTCCGACTGTATGACGGCGGCTCGGAGGCTTCAGCGGAAGGCGTGGTGTCGGACTTGTTCCATCTGCGGCCTCGCTTCCGGAGCCTGCCATTGCTATGCAGGTCGGACCAGCTTTCCGAACCTGATTGTTTCCAGGTAGACTGTCGTGGGCTGGGTGACATTAAGGGCTGTGTCGAGCCGCACCAACCACAGAAGAAGGAAAACTCTTCTGGTGGTGAAAATTCAAGTGTTGGGCAGGAGTGAGGTTTTCTGGAGTACAACCTGGTTCGTGATTTCCCCATGGGGAAGAGCATGCATATGTGGGTGGAGGTGGCTCTTCGTACATTCGCAAGATCGTGATGTACAAATCCTCCAAAGGTGTTTCTCCCAGGCGTCACTCGCACTCCCACATGCACAATCATCAAACCAGTTTTCATCCACCCCATCCCCCATACTCCATCCCCCATCCCATCATATCCCTCGCATCCCCCTACTCAACCCCAATAATATTCGCTTCGTAAATCGTCGTCGTCTTTCCCGTGTTCGAATTCTCGATCTTGTTCCGCGTCAGCTCTCCCGTTCACCTCGAGAACCAGTTTGCATGTACCCACCTCATACCTCGGACTGTCCTCACTGGCATTGACATTCCGTCCTGCCTGCTGTCCCGGCTCGGTCAGGACATCCTTGATTCGGCCGGTACTCTCGGGCGTGTTGGAGTCCGGGCCTGGTGGTGCTTTAGCAGAGTGCCTCGGGGGGTCGATCTCGTCCGGGGCATACCTCCAATGGGCTTGTACTTGACTGTCTGTCCTGGTTTGTAAGCGGGCATGGTGTCTGACCTGGATGGAACGATGTAGGTGCTGGGAATTGGACGGTGAGGATGATGGTGGTGAGTCTACAAAGGGGCGGCTCGGTGACTTCAAGCGAACTGGATTCTCTCATCAAACGGTCGGTATATGTACTTTACCAAGCACTCAGACCGCCATCGGGAAATAGTAAGCAATGATGTAGCTGTGACTTGAATATTGACTCGACGGCTCATCCAACTCGTCCTTGCACAAGAGTGACGCCCATGTCCGTCACGGCATCACCGCCCTTCGTCGCACGCGCCCGGGCCTTTCCGCTCATGCAATCATCTTTATTACGTGACTTTGAGAGTAGAGGCATGCAAAAGCATCAAGAAGTACGCAAAATTAGCGTCTAGATCCAGGGGTATAATACATGACGCCCATATCTGATGCGGAATCAGTCGCGATCATCACCGATCGCAACCCCCCGACATTACCCCCCACCCTGAGAATATCAACACAACCGCACCACTTTCGGCTCGCACCCATAGAAAAATCCCTTCCTGTTGCTGTACCCCAGACAGATCCCCACCCGTCGATAACCATCGGGCTGATCCGGGACACGGTGGAGAAGAAGCATGGCGGAATCTCCCAGCTCCAAGCACATCAACTCCTTCTCCATGCCGTCTGGCAGACAGGCACCAGGATTCCTCTTCTCCTCATCGCTTCTGGGCCGGGCGGCAAGGTAGTCCAGCTGACCGACGAGCTCGCCCCGGTGCGCCTCTTTGGAGACGATCCGACCATCTTCGGAATTGACAGCGAAGATGGATTGGCCTGGCAGCATCGAGAAATGGTATCCTGCACGCTTGCTCTGTTTTCCCTCAATGTCGTCCCAGCACACTTTTTGGGCGACTTGGGCAATGAACCGTCGTAGACGACCTCGCACCTCGATCGTCTTGACGATCCTGCCCTGTTCCTCGACTTGTTGGGCACACGTCTTGTCGTCGGTTGGTTTCGGGGGCGCGGGAGATGAACCAAGAAACTGGAAATGTTCAGACTCATTGAACTCGTGTTTTGTTTTGGCGCGGACTTTGAGAGGCAGGGAAGCCCACGACCAAGACGGCGCGATATGATGAAGGGTATTGTCCGCGTTGGCACCTCTTTCGACCGTCCAGGCCAACTGTCTGGCCAAGTTGTCTCTCCAGAGGCCAGCCAGGTATGCCTCGGTGGCGAGACGCTCGCCGCCCTCGACCTTGGCGTTGTAGAAGCGCACGGCGAGACCAGATATGGCCAGGAACCGGTCCTTTGAGTGTGCCAAGTCCCGACGGCTGTAGGCTTCGACAATGTCCAGCCATTCATCATTGAGTTGCTGCTCGTCTCCTGTTCGGCAGACATCGAGGAATCGTTGGGGAGGGCTCAGCGCCTTTGGGACGTCTGGCGAAGCAGCGGACCCCATGTCGCCGAGCTCGGTAATTTGGCTCTCTGGACACGACCAGTGCCACCTTTGGCCTGTCCAGTACAATATCCTTGGGGAGAGCCGCTCCTCCTGGAGCGTCCAGCCTCGCTGGGCTACAGGGGAGCCCAGCCGGACGTGGTCTAGTGTGATGTGGTCGTTGTGCAGCCACTTGCCGCGCAGTTTGCAAGCCTTGTTCCGGTACCTCCATGCCATCCGGTCGTGGAGCATGCGATCCGTGGCTTTGGTGCTGGATGAGGCGACAAGGGTAAAGGCGGCATTCCCATAGACCTCGTGCATGAGCGACGCCTCCGTGTCCCAGTTGGTGCCTTTGGGGATGCAGACGCTATCAATCCACAGGTAGCGGAAGCCGAGGGAGTGGGTGATGGAGATGGCGTCTTGCATCGTCTCGGGAAGGATCCACTGCTCAAAGGGCTGAAGGCGGTCCAGCACTGGCAAGCCGTCCTTGGATTTGGTGGCGGCACCCTTGATCCTTGCCCACTCGGAAGCGGGCATCGTGGTCGGGTCGCCCCAAGAGTAGCTCAGGACAACGTAGTCGACAGGTGAAGATGGCCTCTGCACCAGCCGCACGTGGTTCCCTGGCAGGATCTCAAGAAGCCATGACGGGTTCCTGTCTGACCAGCGGTATTTCCACGAGCACTCGTGGTGGTCGTGGCAGTCGCGGATGACCTGTCGAAGTTCGTGAAAGTCGGCCCGGAGTCGACGCTCTCCCCTGGTCGGGTCGTTTTTTGCCGGACATTTGTCCTTGCCGAGGGGGACAACAGCCTGTGCGAGCGTGTGGATGGAAAGAAGAAGGCTGTCGCCGGCGTCGTCGAGCCGGAGCGCCACGGAGACGGGCCATTGCTCGTCGGGATCCTCGAGGTTCTGACTCCCGGCGACTGTGATTTGGGAGAGAAGAAAGGCGCGCTGGATGACGCGGCAGGTATCGCATGCCGATCGCACGGCGCACAGTTCGAGCTCGCGGTAGTTGGAGTGGAACATGCGTAGTTGTGAAGTGCCTTGATAGGCGGCGTCCTGTCTCCTCTGGACTTCCCCCCAGCGCATGAGGGAGCAGATGACATCGCAGCCCCGGCATTGCAGCTGGCCGTACTCGTTGGCCTTGGTCCGGCACCAGTCCTCTCCGACGTCTGTAGAGCAGTCCATGAGCGTCTTGTAGGGGGGTTCGGCGCCCTTGAGGGTGGGGGTCCGGCGAGTCCGGCTGGTTAGTAGACTGCCGAGACGGAGGACGTTGTGACCAAATAAAGAGGGCCAAAAGACCGACGCCGTCGACTCCATGGTAGTAGGTTCGTGTCAACAGACAGGGGGAAGTGGCTCAGCCGTGGAACAATATAGAGAGGTCGGCACGGGAGACGGGGGCCAGCGGTGGGCAGACTCGAGGGCGGACTGGCTCTTCTTAGTACTAATTAGTACTCAAGAGTCAACACACACTGAGTTGACGCGCCGTCCAGATGTATCGCCAGCCCGACATCACGTCAGCGCGGATCTGGGTTCTCCGTGCCCATGGGGCGGGCTGTATCGTCTTGGACACAGATGGTGGTGGCTGGACAAAGTTGTTCGTGTTTGGGTCCACGAAGAGGTTCAGAGGCCCAAAGCGGACAACACCGCCCCCAAGTTCTCGCCAACTGCTGGCAACACCATGTGCTCGACACGCCGTTGCCGTCCATTGAGCGGCCGTCACCGTCCATCGAGCGGTCTTCGCCGTCCCAATGTTAGGCACCTGCCTGCCTGGGGCAGGGAGCGGAAGTTATCTGCCATGGGGGGGAGACGGAGGAACAGCAAGCTTTGGATCGTGATTTGGCGATGGACGCGTTTCGAGTCGGGTCATGGTGGGTATCGACGGCCCGAGGCGGGTTGTAGGCCGAGTGGACAGCAGGCAAGGAGGCAAGCAACGGACGAGAGGGATCAGTCCTGCATGCTTGGGTTTGGAATTCTGGTCGGTGGTGACGCATTGAGGCCTCGAATCGAGGGGACGATGGGATGGAAGCGTGGGGAAAGGTGGGAGGGAAGTGGACTCACGAATGGAATCGATTCAGAAATCCTGAGGACTGTGCATTGGGTTGGGGCTACAGAAGGGCTTTACAGCGCTGATTGGCCTCAGTTGGCGCTTGGCGGCTGTTGGATGCGGGGTTCCAGCGCCTAGCCTCCAGAACCTTGCGTCTTGGCTGCCCCTCTGGATCCTCCCCTGCCGTCGTCCACATTTCAGGCCAACCATGTTTGCCTTGTAGGGCTACGCAGCAGAGCCCCACCGTGATTCATCATTGCATTGTCGAGGTCCTGCCGTGACAAAAACACTCTCAATTACGAACAGGTGCCGCAGGCTGCGGCAGTCATGTGTCGAGAGAGCAAGTCACGAAATCACACAAAGGTCCTGAGGCAGGTGGGGTCCAAAATAATACTTGGAACCAAGCCCGGCGCCCTGTCGGGGTGCCCTAATTCGTCGCATCGCACCTAATTTAGGGCGCCGCGCACCCAAAATGCAACTTGTGTCCAAAGTCGGCCAAACGCCAAAACAAACAGTGGACATCCACTGCAAGCGCCAAACCTCGTCTTCACCAACGCCCTCCAGGTTGGTTGCCTGCCTGGAATACCTCACTTACACTTCGGGATCTCGGAGCTGATACGTGGAGAACATGTCGGCCGAGAAATTACCTCCCCATCTCCAACGTCGACATTGCAGTTCCAGCCTGGAAGCCATTCCCTTCTCCGTTAGCATTTTGGGGCTGGGCATTTCCACCACAGGCCACACAGGGTGCTGAGACGACAGACAGCCGAGGTCGTCGACGGGAACCTGCGTTTCGTCCCGCCACGCCACCAACCATGACAGGGCGATCGAATTCAGTCGAGCGGAATGCCCTTCCGACCAGTCTCGAGACGAGGGAATCGAGGCTAGCAAGAGCTACTACTCTCGGCAATGGACCCTTCACCACCAACGACACGCAATGGACGTCCTGACTCCTCCCGATTGACGTCGGGTGCCTGACCGCAGCCACGTTCCTCGCCTTGTTGGGGTTGATCTTGGGGGGGACTTCGATCAGGTGCGCTGCAGTCATCAGTCATCACGCTCTTGCACCTCTCTTCCACCTCATTCGCGACGACGCCGGTCCAATGCGTCCGGACGACGCGCATTCGGGGCGAGACGTCTTCCACCGGAATTAGACGCCCGCTTCGTCTGTCATCCTCGCCAGCTGGAAATCTGGGAACGGAGGGCTGGGGCCACGGGCGATGCTCACGTCTCACCCACCCTCTTCCTCGGTGCCCAAAGGGACCGCACCGTGGATGGTGACACAATGCAGTCCCGTGCGGCAAATGTGCCGCCAATCTGGCACGGCATCGCCTCTGGTTCCCCCTTTTCCCCGTTTCCCCACGCGAGTCATCGCTATCGGCCGGTTGCAGACGGCACGGCGGCGCAGGCTCGGTGGGTGAGTCGGGGTGAGCACTCGGGAAGGCAGATGCGGCACAACAAGCCCGTGTTGAGCTTTTCGAGCGTCCTGACAACCCAATCCAGACGTCGGTTTCAGGCTTTCAGCGTCCCACGTGGTCGGGTCACCCAGGCCGCAATCCCCAGGACCGCATCGTTCCCAGGCGCACCACCCGCGGCAGTCTGCAAGGCCAAAAAAGGCGCCATCGTCATGGCCGTGGCTTCGCCATGTGCGATGGGATGGCAGAGGGGACGTCATCCCATGTTGTCAGCAACAGACAGACAGCATGCTGCTGCTCGACCAGAATACCAACACCCGGCGCTTCCATGCCAGCCCAAAACCAGCATGTTGCGTTCTGTCGACCTCTATTTGGGACGTCAGAGATTCCATATTTACCAATTCCCTCTCCCCTACGGCTAGGGCTGCATGTCTGATGCACGCTTTTGGAATCTGCAGAGCGCGTCAGAAGGCTTAGTTGGCGTAGGGCTGGCTCTCCGCCTCCACGCTCACGACCAGACGAATCGGCTTCCGGCATATCACAGATTCACACACTCGCACCCGTCACACCCCGGCATTCACCCCCCGTCGCTGGGACCCGAGGTCCGGCAACCTAGAACCTGGTGTGTAGGCAACTCTGATGCACCCAAGGCCGAAACATGCATAGGGCTGCGCAGGACCCAGAGGGGGCTGGAGGAGGCTCAAGTTCCAAACCGACGAGTTCCAGAATACACGACTGCGTCACTGCCGTCTTGCGCCTTCTGTGCCACTCCATACCCCCATTATACCTCCATCTCGTTTCTCGCAGGGCGGGAGGATTTCAAGCCGGCGGGACCGGTGGGTGACGATGAGGCACGAACTGGACCCGACGGAGAGAGAGAACCCGGGGCATCCGCACCTGGCTGCCACAACGTTCCGAGACCCAACAACCGCAGCAGGCCCAAGAGTGAGGCACGGTTAGACGAGCGAGGCTGCTGTATCGCAGATGGGGTCCAACGGCCGTGACTACGCCTGGAAATAAAGTGGCAGCCTGGAACGCTAGTCCCGGTGTCGACCCACTCGCCCGGCCGCTCTCCCGCCCTCCTACCGATCCGTCGAGACGGTTCTGCTGCCGGCCTAGAGGACGGTGGGCAGAGGCCAAGGTTGCCAGGCCGAGGACTCGTACGTGCCTGATGGTCGACCTAGGGATATCTTGTTCAAATATCCCCATGTCCTGATGGTCGCCATGATTCCAGTTCGTCATCTTTTCCAACAACCCATGGCATATAAAATCGAGACCGCCTGATCTCAACGCCACTTGCCCAGATCCCACCATCGCCCGCAACTGACTCCCGTCTTGTCGTCGTCCGAATAACGTTATCGTCTCATCCCGCCCCTCGGACCCAACCTTGCTCGATCTTCCGACGTCCGAGTCATCGTTCCCAGCGTCACTGCACCCGCGGCCAACATGTATAGAACCAACAACTGCTCGTGGAAGCTGACGCACGTGCTCTGCATCCTCGGACACCTGGGCCTCATCGCCGGCTCGGCCATCGCCTACGTGTATAACGCCTCCCGGGACCGGCGGACGCTTGGCTGGGCCGACATGGCGGGCTTCGACATGGCCCGCATGAACCCCTGTAATCATGTCCGGCTCTTGGTTGCGCGAAACTGGCAGTATGCGACTCCGGATGCCTTTGACGCGGCGGCTCTGCACATGCTCCCGGGGAGCGCCATGGCACTTGTGAGTTGCTCTCTTCTTTGTCACACGCACCCTTGCCCCACCCGCTTCTTCCCTGCTTCTCCGTGTCAGCCTCCGGTCGACATGACCTCAAGCGCAGGTGGCTAACATTGACGCAGGGCGCTCTTGGCCTGGTCCTCAACATTGGCCTCTTTGTCGTGCTCCTCGGCGCCGAGACCAGCAAGCCCAAGTTGACCGAGGGCGAGCAGCACTGGCGCAAGCAGGTCATCACCTTCTTTGGCTGCACGGCAAATCTGATGCTGGCCGTCGCCGGGGTGAGCCTCGCGGCGGCCATGGGGGTCAGGACGCCTGAGTCCAAGTCCCTGATCACGCCGCTGGTGTGTGTCGCCTTTCAAGCGTACGTCTCTCCTCTTCACCAGACGGGCTGGCAGCAGGACCCGACTGCATGCATGCCACCCCACGAAAGGCCCAACTGACATGTCTACAGACCATTAGCACTGGCCACGGCCGTGTTTGACGCCGTCAAGAACTACCGTGACGGCAAGGACCTCCTCGACTGAACGTAAAGACCACACTCGGCCAATTGGCCAAGTGATTCGTACACCACTTGTTGTCGCACGTCGCATACACTCATGTGTCGGGGCGCGCGGAATATATGTCCGCCGCAGGTGGCGGCGGCATGCCCGGGAGGAAGTGAAGAATGGTGTGGGAGGGCAGCCAGCCACTTCAGAAGCACGTCGCCCATCGTCCTTCGTCAGCGACACCGGGCGGACGCCGGACGGTGGACAGACGAGAACGCACACAGCACACACACCGCCTCAGACCAGCCGACACCAGAGATTTTCTACACACTCAGCACACAGCAAGCACATCTCTGCGGATCTTGTGCGCTCCGAGCCCGGACGGAGGCGGACAAGAAAAGAACCTTGCAGGGGAAAAGAAATGCCCTTCCAAGATCTCGCATCCCCGTGCTCCCCCCTCCCCCTCCCCGTCGTGGCTTCTCTGCAAAGTCCTTACCCTGTACGGACCCGCGGGGGTGGGGGAGTACCGGATCTCGGTTTCCCGCAAATGGAGGAGGGCAAAGCGGGCGGATGGGCGGGCGCCGGCGGGAGGGGCGTGCTGCTGACCGTCGGTGCTCCCAATGGCCGCCGTCGGTTGTATGTCGTGCGTTGTCGTCTGCTGGTGCTGGTAGCGGGGGCGCGGACGGGTGACGTGGTGTGGTGGAGGGTGGGGAGGCTTGTCCGACCGGTTGGCGGAGGGGACGATGTCGTTGGTGCGTGCTTGCAAGGGCAATCGACGCTGGTGGGGGGTTTTTTTTGGTGCAAGCTGGATGTCCGTCTGTAGGAAGGGAAGATGAGGCGGTGGACACTGGGAAAATATCATGTCAGATTTCGCTTTCCCCTTTTGGCTTCTCGCGCGCTGGTCCCCTGTTTCGGCGGTCGATCTCACGATTCCTGCCCGCTGGGCGTGGTGGTTCAATCGGTCAATGCGCTGTACGCCTTCTGTGCGTCCATCGCTCTCGTGGAGGCACTGGCGAGGAAGCAAAAAAAAAAAGGATTCGCGGCGGTGCGATGTGCTCGGAATCTTATCGGACACGGCGACGGGTGTTGGCTGGTGTTGGTGGCGTCTGTGGTCGGCAGAGCCGATGCTCGCGGCTACCGTGCCCTACAACGGGCAAGCCAGGTCGCGTACGGCGGCAATGCGGGTCGTTGGGTTTCGGACGTGCGGGGGGGAAACGATGAGCCAGCCAATGGGAAACGGCGCCCACGATAGCAGGCAGCCATCGGCAAAATGCCAGTCCTGAAGGGCCCCACTGAATGTCAGCAACACTTTCATGCACGGTTCTTCCTCTGACAGCTTTTAGCCCAGGCTCGGCGTCGGGCCTTTCAGCGCTAGAATGTAGTGCTCCCTCACTGCGCCGCACAGGGCCCCGGGGTGAAGACGGGCTTTCGGCCTGAGGCAGCAACGGCAACGCCCTGAGAAGATGATGGAGCCACTCGAGCCACTCGAGCCACTCTCTTCCAATCCTCCAGGCTCCCGCCCTTTTGGGGCCTCCAGGGGGGCCTGACGACGGCAGCCGGGAGGCGTCCGAGGAGCGGGACGGGCCCCCCTCGCATCAAAGTTCCATTTTGTTGATTGTACGCAAATCACCGTCCGTCAGCATCATCCCTCTCTCCCGCCCGCCCTCACGTCGCCTTCAGCTTGCATCTTGATTTCGCAGTATAAGGCGTTGGCGAGACTCGGACTCGCTGCTACGCGCCGGTCGCTGTTCTTTTTTGCTGTTTCGAGTCCGTCTTTGCCGTCTGGCCCTCCATCTCGCATCCCTCCGACCCCCTTTGCACGTTTCCCGCCATCACATCACGTACCGCGGAGCCCGCCATCGGATCCTGACTCCCGCCCGTCCCCTCCCCTCCCCAGGCAAGGTCCCAGCAGATCCTCCCAGCTCCCAGCAGGACAGCACAGCTTTCCCTCCGTCATTTGGTCCCGTCGGGTCCTCGATCCTCAACCAACCAACCACAACAACACCACACACAGCGTCGGCCGAGACACATCTCTCGCCCCTTCCTACATCCGCCCATCGCTCATCGCCCATCTCCATCACCCACCGCTCATCGCCGCGCCAGGGCACACCCCATTAGCCTCTGGATGACAGCCCCTTCTCCTGTCGTGCCCATGTCGAGGCTGCCGTCCCTGCTGGCCAGCGGCGGCACCGCGGCCCGAGTGTCGTGGCCGCCAGAGAACCGTGCAGCGAATGCAGTGGCCTCGTCAGCAGCATCTTCAGCTTCCTCAGCAGCGCCCATCGCCTTGTCGGGGCCGATGGGCCTCTCGCCGTCGCCTCATCCTTCGCCCTGGGACCAGCGCAGTACTAGCCCCGACCAAAAATCAGAGTCCCGGACGCTGCAAGGTCCGTCGCCAAAGGAATGGGCTGCGCATCGCGACACCATCATCGACCTCTACCGCCAGTTCCCCCTCAAGAAGGTCAGCGACCTCATGAGGAAACACCACAACTTCTCGGCAAGGTATGTACTGCCTATACGCATCCGTCACTGTGCGCAACCATCCCCGCCATGCTGCTGTCCGACCGGACATCGCAAGCTCCGGTGCCGACTTCCCTTTCGTCTCCTCCTCTCGTGCCCCCCTCCCCCTCCCCTCCCCTCCCCCGGCTGGGACAAACATGCCGGGTGCATCTGCATCTGCGGCTGCCCTTTTCCTCCCACCATGTTTTCAACCTGCGAGGTCCTTGCATCCCAATGATCCATCCTGGGCCTTCCTATAAGTGTTCGGTCCGAAATCATGTCTGTCCCAGTCCTTGACCGAGCCTCTTGACAAAAACCTCTCATCTTTCCCGTTCCTCACCGTCATCGTCACCGTCACCATCACAACCCCACCGATCCTAGCCATGACGTTGATCACCACCACTGACTCGCTGCACAGCAAGCGCATGTATGACAAACGCTTCCGGGAATGGAACGTCTTCAAAAACGTCAACAGCGATGAAAAGGACCGCTCCGTCCGCCGTGCCCCTGCGGCTCGTGCCCGGTCCGCCGCCGCCGCCGCCGCATCGCCGTCGCCGATCATCGACCGGGACAGCATCAGCCAGGAGGATCTGCGCAAGACCATCCGCGTCGCCCAGGCCATCCCCGCCGGCATGAGACAGGCCACCCCCGAAGCCCCTCCGTCTTACCAGCCCGTCCCCGTCCCCGTCGGGTCAGCCTCCCATCCCGCCCCGCCCTCCGCGTCCGGCCGGAGAGTCATGGGCATCGCAGACATGGTCGGGGACCAGACCTACCCGGAGCCCCGCTATCCCGTGGCACCCACCGAGGCCTCGTCCCCACGTGCCATGTCGTCGCCGTCCGACATGGGCTATCCCACCCCGACATCCACCACCGAGGAGACCCCGTCAAGCCCTAACCAGGTCACGTCCCAGTCTCCCCCGGCTTCCCCGCTGCCCAACCTCTCCACCTTTGAGGCCCAGATCCGAGCCCTGTCACGGGTTCTCCCCCCGCCAATACCCAGTGATCCCAGGTCCCACTCCATCGCCGTCATTACCCAGAGCCTCCGCAACTTTTACGACTGGCAGATGGAGAACGTGCCGGCCGGTATGCTGCCCGATGACTACATCTCGCGGCCGTCCGACTCGTCGACGCGGTACTGGGACAGCATCAAGAACGGCATCTACATGGTCAAGATCTCCGCCGGCTCCATGGAGGACCTCGAGCAGCGCCCCGACCGACGTGCCTGGCCCGCCTTTGCCGAGGCCGGCCGCTCCGCCTCGGCCGCCATGACCTCGCAACCCTTTGACTTCCTCCGCAACGTCTTCGCCGTCCTCTCCCCCGCCAACACCAGCGCGCGCCCCGAGCTCCGCCCCATCCTCCTGCAGTTCCTCGCCAGCGAGGCCCGCGACACCCTCTCGCCCACGCACCCCGTCACCGTCATCTGCCAGGAGCTCCTCCGCCACGGCGACGACGACGACAACTCGCAGCAGGAAGTCTCGCGCCGCGGCCTCCAAGCCATGCTCGACATTTTCAGCAACCGCCTCGGCCGCTCGCGCGCCGTGTCGTTCAAGCTGCTCGACTCGCTGGCGACGCTGCTGCGGCGCAACGGCGAGTTCGAGGCCGCCATGGACATTGTGCTCGAGCTGCTCAAGTCGTGCCGCACCGTGTTTGGCGCGCACTCGGACCAGGCGCGGACGGTGCAGAATGAGCTGGCGCACTTTTATATGGTGGCAGACAGGTATGATGTCGCGCTGGAGCACTGCATGGCGGTGGTGCGACGGCCGGCGACGGTCGAGGGCGGCGGGGAGGGTCAAGGATTTTATCAGGATGGGATCGCGGCGCATACGATGGAGGATATTGCCGAGATTCATCAGCGGAGGGGGGATGTCGATGCTTGTTTGGTGTGGTTGGAGAGGGCGGCGGGGATCGCGGTTAGTGTGTGGGGGCCTGGGGCGGTGGCGACGGGGCATATAGTGGATAAAATGACGGGGATGCAGAGGAGGTGTGGGAAGGATCTGTTGAGGAGTGCGAGGATGTGGGAGGCGGTGATTGCGCCGCCGCCGCCGCCGCCGCCGCCGCCGTCGACGGGGGCGGAGAGGAGTGAGGGGAAATGAGGCTGTCTGTTGTTGCTGGGATGGGGTTTGGTGTTTGGTGTTTGGTGCTAGGGTTAAGCGATGCATGAGCGGGTGTGACATGTGCTTTGCTTGAGGTATTGGGTATTGTCTTGGGAGTGGGAATTGAGGAAAAGGGTGGTTGATGCTAATCGCCACGGCGGCTAGGCAGACTATCATAAGAGTTGTTAGAGGGAAGGCAGAGATATGAAGGGAATAATCAAGATGAAGTCTAAGTCTAAGTGTGATCACTCTATCTCATTCGTGTGCCTTCCTCCCATCTAAAACAAACCCCAGGCAAGGAAGGAACTGAATCCACTCACCACCCTCCACCCCCACCTGACTCAACCCAACCCCCAACCAACCCCCAACCAACCCCCAGCCTCCAACCCCCGCCATCAAACAGGTAGGAAGTCCCACCACTACTGACAATAATCACTCCTCCCCGCGCCCGCATCATGACACCCCCCCTCGACACACGCGCTCCGGTACCACAGCGCATCCCCCCCGCGCCGGCCGTCGCACTCGAACAGCGTCGTGGCGAAGAGCTTGTCCGTCAGCCAGTTGGGGTAGTCTTGCTGGCCCTTTTGGAGGCCGGCCCAGATCGCGTCGGTGGACCAGCCTGGGGGGAGTGTGTCAGTGTCTAAAGTTGTAGGTGTCGGGGGAGTGGGGGCCAGGTGGGTGGGGCAAGGAGAGGGGGGGAGGAAGGGGGAGGGGGGAGAGGTACCCATGTTGGCCAGGCTGCTGCCGCAGTAGAGGCGTTGGCCGTGGCAGGTGCGGGATTTGGAGAGGGCGGTGCCGGTCAGGGCGGCGAGGGCGAGGAGGTGGGGGAGATGCATTTTGGTGGGTGGGGGTGGGGCTGTTGGTGGTTTTGGGGGTGGAGGTGGCGTTGAGGTTGGTGGATCCAGGCGCTGATGCTTGGTGGTGAGGATGAAGGGGGGGTGAAGGATGCGGGATCGAGGGAGGATATGTACTCCTGTTGACGATACGACGGGTACGAACGGAGTGCGGTTTGAGCCTTTGGTCCGACTCGGTTCCCAAAGAGACTCGAATCTCTTGTGAGATTCATGGTTCTAGGCCATGACTGGGCTTCATCATTGGACGAGATGCGATGTAGCAGATGATGGGCTGAGGATGAGATGGTGGCATGATGTTCTCTGGCAAACTCAGATGTCAGCCCGAAGCACAGGAACACAGATTCAAAGAGAGAGAATGTGGCAGTGCAGTGAGACAAGTTGTCCCTGAGAAGACGTGTTGACAGGAGGCTGGGGTTCAATTCAAAGTTGTCGTGTCACCCAGCCCAGCGGATATCACTTGTCAGACATTCAACGGCAGAGTCTGAGTGGCTGAGCTTCGACGTTTCCGTTCCCTGACCTAGGGACTGGGCTCACCGCTGGAAAGAAGGCTGATTCTGGAACACGGACGCTGACGGCGGTTGTTTGACGTTGTACCGGCTCGTCGGTCAAGGCTTCGGCTACCCTTGACTGTCTTGCCGTGAGACTCGGACGATGCTCTGTACTACAGCGGGCAGAACCATTATCTTGAGTTTCCAAACGGGATATGTTATTGTGGCGGAGTATCTTGTGGTGATATCTCGTGCCTCGGTCTTTTCTGGTTTGGGGAGTTTGTTTCCGGCTGTGTCCGGTTTCTGGGAAGAGCTCAGCCTGGATACGGGAGTGGGACTAGAAGTCGACTCTGTCGTAAGTGGAACGAATCAAGGTCAAGTCGTTCTCCCTGGGTAGAGTGTCAGTGAAGGATATATGGTAGGAAGCGCCTCTGCGAAAAGGCGCTCAAAGGTTCGCCCAGCAGAGCAACGACTAGAAGCATCCGCAACCCAAGAGGAATCTCACCAAAACAGAAAGCCCGTCTTCCCAGTACCCCAACCAAGCCAGCAACATGGTCGCCATCCCCACCACCCTCCTGGCCCTCTTCCTCGCCCGCCTCGCCGCCACCACCCCCGTCCCCGCAACCGAAACAAACATTACCACCACCTTTGCATCCGCCGTAACCCCCCCTCCTCTCACACCCCCCCTCCATCTCCAAACTAACCCCCCCAGGCCATAACCCTCTCATGCTACACCCCCTCCGGCACGCTCTCCTTCTCGGAATACACCCTCCGCCGCAACCTCGCCGCCTTCCCCGACTCGTCGGGCGCCAGCGGGTTCCCGCACCACTACTCCAACTTTGAAAGCTTCTTCTGGGACTTCAACAAGGCGGCGTGCGACGCGGCGCCGGTGCTGCTCGAGATGCCCGTGTTTGAAAACGGCCGGTTGTATGGCTGGGACACGGCGCCGCGGCCGTATCCAGGGCCGGTGCGGCTGGTGTATGAGGCGGGTGGGAGTGATAGGACGTTTTGCGGGTTGATTGTGCATGCGGCGGGGACGGGGGCGTTTGTCAAGTGTGTTGTTGCGTAGGGGATGGTCGAGAGCGGGGAGGGGGTTGAGGTGGGTTTGGGGGGGTATGGACGTATTTTGTAGAGGTTGGATAAAGGATGGTGGCGCGATGGATTAATAGGGACCTAGCTTCCCAAATTTCATAGATGAAATGTGGGACGGGAAACGAGACATGTGTTGTTGACGATGCGGGGTGCACGTGACTTCGCGAGCAACCCTGATAACCCTGCCAAACGCAACGCGGTCCTCATTCTCACATGCGATGCGAGGTCACCTTTGAGCATTTCAACCTGCAGGCTCGATGCATTGCGAGCCCTAATCAACTCGCCCGCCACCCCCTTTTAAACTCGGTCAATTCCCTTTGTCGACCACTTGAACATCCTCTCTCCACACCTATTCCCATCAGAAACATCAGTCAGACCAACATCATCACATCAATCCACAAAATGCCCCACGAAATCTTCATGACGGCCGTCGTCGCCGACCTCGACGCAGCAAAGGCTCGATCCGTTCTCACAGGCGTCACCGAGACGCGCGAGCGACACCGCTACACAAAGGTCCGCCACCTGCACCGCGGAGACGCCGCTCCCAAGAGCCTGGACAAGCTGAAGGAGCTTGGCAAGGAGCCTCGCAACCCCAACGCCCCCCGCTGGCAGGAACTGCACCAGATTCTCCTCGCCCAGTCGTACATTCTGCAGGAGCGCGTGGACATTACCGTCGAGGTGCTGAACCGGCAGTCGGGGTTTGTAATTTCCTCGCAGATGTCGGCCATCGCCTTCTAACCGTGAGCCACCGAACAGGGACCCCACAGCAACCACCACAGTGCCCCCCACCAAGCCCCGAACCCTCCGATGGGACAACCTCCCAGACCCAAAGTCGGATCGTATCCCGGAGTTCCTCCACCAGCGGAGGATGCTAGAGATTGTCGATCGCAACGTCCCCAGTATCCTGGCGGACGCCAAATTCATGTTTGCCCCCCCCCCTCCCCCTCCACCTTCCTCCCTCTGCCCTTCGGACACTAACCCACGCTCAGCCCAAAAGGTGGTGCCCTCCTCGAGTCGTACCACTGGTGGCTCGACAACATCGAATACGTCCTGACCAAGCCCTACACCATCCCAGCCGAGACAGCTACGCAAGAGGCGGCGATCCCGGTGCCGGAATCCGCCGCGCCCGTGGTGCCCTTTTGGCTACTGGAAGTTCACGCCCAAGTCGAGTCCAAGCCGGAGTTGATTCAGAGCGCGCAGGACCGGCTGGCGCAGACGCAGCAGCGGCTGCTGGGCGTGTTTGAGTTCAAGGTGTTTGACCGGAGGGCGTTTGACTCGAGGATTGCGGCCGATCGGAAGTAGGAAGTTCCGGAAGAGGGTGCTCCCGGGTCTCTGAAGTGGTTCGAAGCCTGCTCTCGCGGGTATGTGGATGGATCAGAAGATGGATCAGAAAAGTGGTGAGATGCCTTGGGCGGTAGTCTGCAACAATAGCTCGGTGTTTGGATGTGCAATCGGTTGGATTGTATGACAGCGGAACAATCGAAAGCGAACTGGACGGCAGGAGGTGATTTTCAACTGGCTACCGTGATATCCATCGTCTACCTCCCTACTTCGTGTGATCACGTTGAGCATCACCACCATACTCTGCAATCAACTCCTTCATAATCCGCATCGCTCCCCCCTTATACCCACCCCCAAACAACACCCAGTGATTCAAATGGTGATACCTGCCAGTCCCAGTCAGCAACCACCGGGCCTCTCAAGAAAAAGAAGAAAAAACTTACAGCTCATATAACTTCACCCGCGCCTCCCACTCCCCCTTCGGGTCCGCCCTTTCCACCAACCTCTCATACTCGTCCCAAAACCCCTTCCCAAAGCCACCAAACATTCTCATCATCCCGACTTCATATTCTCCCACCCCATCTACGATAACTCATGTCAGCATTTACCAGTAAATAGGGGACTCTCAGGGGTAGGAGGAGCTCCTCGGGAGACGAAGCTCCAGGTCTGGGATATCAAGAAATCTAGTACGTACTAGAAAGACACGTCAGCAAAAGGTTCTCATCTTCAGGACTTGCCTTTCCTCCCCCTTGACACCCGGCATCTCCTGGAGTCAAGAAAAGCAGGCGTAAAAAACACTCACCAAACCCCCGCCGGATCAAACACCACCTCCCCCCCCTCCCTCGTCCTCCCACAATTCCCCCCCCACAAATCCCCATGCACCACCACAGGCCTCACCCCCCTCAAATACTCCCCCCCCAACAACCGCGGCACCACCCTCCCAACCACCTCCCGCACAACCCTCTCCATCTCCCCATCCCCTCCATTCTCCTCCACCCCAGCCCGCAACGCGGCAAGCAACCGCTGCTCACCGAAGAACTCGGCCCAGTTCGCGCGGAAGGTGTTATCCTGCACCGTGGCGCCGCAGCACGTCGGGACGGGGAAGCCGAACATGGGGGTGGTGTGGCCAGGGGGGAGAGGGACGGGGGTGGTGTGCATGTGTGCGAGGTTTCGCGCGAGGGAGGGGCCTGGAGAGCCGGGGGTGAGGTCGAGGAAGGATGTGGCGAGGTAGAAGGTTTGGGGGGCGCGGGAGAGGGGGCCGTGGGAGAAGGGGTGGGGAGCGAGGTTGAAGGGGGAGAGGGCGAGGAGGGAGTGGAATTCGCCTGTGGGTGGGGGGGGACGGGGGTTAGTGGGGGTCGAAGGGAAAAAAGGAGGGGACGGACCGCGGAACATGGCCTCGGCGGCGGGGCCGGTGCCGGTTTTGATGAAGAAGGTGGCGGGGAGGGCGGTGGTGGTGGTGGTGCCGGTGAGTTTGAAGGTGGAGGAGAAGGAGGAGGAGCCGTGGGGGTGTAGTTTGGCGGTGGAGGGGTCGAGGTCGAGGGCGGTGGTGATGGCGGGGTCGACGGGGGGGGACATTTTGTGAGTTTTGGTTTAGAGAGGGTGAGTCGCCTTGTTGGGATGATGAGTTGTAAGGGGGGATCTGTTTTGGGTCAAGTTGAGTTGGAGTGCGGGGCCGGCTGGGGTTGACGTCAGTCGTGCCGCTCGAGATTGCATACGGTAGAGTTGGATCTGGCCGCTTCCTTCAGCGAGGGTTGGTGTTGAACACAAGGTTTCTGAGTGGTGATGGTATCGATAAACCTTTGAGTTCAAGTTTGAGATAGTTAATATGTTTGGAAAGTTCTCGTCGATATGTTTCCGCTGGCTCCTATCATGGATACCGCCTGAACACATAAATACATGGAGAAAGCAACTCCATTGCCCCCTATTCCATCCGAGTCTCCATGTTGCCGTCCCACACGAACCCTGCCCTCCCCAACTCCCCACGCCCAATCGTACACACCCCCTCACTTCCTCTCCCCATCCCTCCTAAACCCCCCAAACACCTCCCCCTCCACCTTTTGATCCCGACTCTCCCACACATCCTCGCTACTCCTCTTCCCCGGCCCATCGTACTTTTCCCGCTCCTTCTCGCGATACCACTCCTTGATCGCCTCCTTCTTCAGCTCCGGCCCGTAGCTCTTGATGCGCATGCAGAACCAGAAATCCTCCCACAGCTCCGAGCACGACCGCAGCCCACCCGACCGGTAAACGGCCGTGAATTGCCCGCCCGGCGACTGGCAGTGCCAGGCGTAGTCAAAGGCGTCGCGGCACGAGAGCGTCGTGGGCAGGGAGAGCTCCGAGAGATGGAGGGAGGCCGGGGAGCGGGTGGAGGGGAGCTTTTCGGTGGGTGGTGGGGGAGGGGGGGCGCGGAGAGAGGGGAGGGAGGGGAGCCATGAGGTTTTTTGGGGCTCTTCTTGGGGAGGGGGGGCTGTGGTGGAGGGTGGGGAGGGTTTGGTGGTGTTGGTGGTGGCTCTAGAGTCTTGTTGGATCATATCCCAGAATTTCTGGATTTCCTGGTCGCCGGAGATGGTGGTTGTGGTGGTAGTGACGGTGGTGGTGGTGGAGACGGGAGGTGTCGTCGAGGAGGAGGGGGTGCCGGAGGGCGAGGGGGAGGGGGAGGTCCAGAACCAGCCCATTGTGAGTAAGTGTGGTGGTGTTTGAGGTTGGTGTTGAGGTGAGATTTTCCCCTAATTTGGGAGATGATGTTGGGAGAACAGGCGCTGGTTGTAGGGGGTCAATTCGAGAGGGTTGTCGGAAGCGAGTGAGCGACAATGCCGTGAAGGAACGAGGGGTAGATGTCGGATGAGCAGAGAGAAGAGGGGGATCACGGGATGCGGCCAGGAAGGTTCCTGCCGATGCTCGTGAAGGTTGCACCTTTTTCGGTGGTTGGCCAATCAGGCGTGGTGTTGAGATAACAACTCTGGTTGGGGAGAGAGGCAGATAACAAGGAGCAAAGGTGGGCCTCGACCTCGGCCTGTGGCTTGGCGAGACAGCCAACTTGGCAATGGCTTCGATGACCTCACTTGCTGGAGTTTGCACGCTCCCTTGCTGAATTGCCGCGGCGATGGCTTCCTCCTGCTGATTTGTATTTTATTTTATTTTCAGCCATCCACACGGCGAGCCCTATCGACGTTCGCCACCGCAAGCCACCAATTGGCTTTTTCCTGAGCGGGAAAAGAGTCGTTGACTCGACTCTCCCCGTCACCAACAAAAGATTGAAGTCGAAGGGATGCAATGATACAAGGACGCCTCACTTCTCGGCCCCTGGGCCGCCATGGCCTCTCGCCATTCCGGCTGACAAGAAGCCTCGGCGCCGCTCCACGGCTCGCCCCCCCCACCAGAGACCTGGCCAAACAGCCCCCCCGAAGATGGGAGAGCACCAGCACCAGCCCGCTCCAGGACGACAAGAAGAGCGGACACATCACAGCCGGCCCCAACGAGTCCATCCTCTTCTTTGACAGTGAGCCCTCCCTCACCGTGACCACTTACAATTACTGACGGACAGACCTCTTTCCCCTAAAAATCACACCGATCCTGCTCTGGCGGCCATGGGCCACTTCGCGTGACATTTCCGAGATCCATAAGAGGCTCGAATCCCAATCTCGAGGTCTCCTTGACCCCGTGAGCTTGGTGAAGCGGATAATCTCCGACAAGGTTCCCATCACCGTCACCGAGATCATCCCCCGCCTGAAAGACGGCGGCGCCTTTGTCAAGTTCACCCACGCCAGCGACGTCTCGTCCGCCGAGATAGAAGATACGTTGGCCAAGTCCCTGGCCGAGCAACCCATCCGCCCCTGGTTCAACCCCTTTCTCGGCATCAAGGCCGGCCTGGTCCGGGGACGTCCCTGGCTCGAGGACCTCTACCGCTTCCCCAAAAGCCGCGTCAGGGTCGAGTTCGTTCCAGCCACGGACAAGGATCCCGCCGCCGACCTGTCCCAAGAAACCCTGTACAGCATCTTCCGGAGATACGGCAGCATCACCGACATCACCTCGCAGCCGTCCGACTCCAAGGTCCTCCCCAAGTATGCCTTTGTCGACTTTGTGCTCGTCCGAGACGCCATCATGGCCCGGAACTGCATGCACGGCTTCGTCCTCCGCGAGGCCGGCAGCGAGGCCGCCACCAAGTTGCGCCTCTCGTACGAGCAGCGTGTCAAGCCCCACCACATATGGAACTGGCTTACGAGTCACCCAAGAATTGTGATTCCGCTTATTGCTGGTCTGCTGGCGGCCTTTACCGTCGTGGTGTTTGACCCCATCCGCGAGTGGTTCATCAAGGTAAGTCGAGGTTGCTGTTCGATACCACGGACAACGCTAACGAAACAGGCCCATGTCCAACGGGTGTTCGAGTTTACCGACAGCAAGCTGTACAAGTGGTTCAAGCGCCAAACCTCGGACATGCTCGTCTTCCGCAGGAAAAAGGGCAATCAGGAGGGCCTCAACGCCTTGATCGGCCACCGCAAGGACCTCATCGACTCGATTCAGAATAACCTCCTCGAGTCGACGGCCACCTTTGTGGTTGTCCACGGCCCCAAGGGCTCGGGTCAAAAGGAGCTGGTCATGGACCAAGTCCTGCAGGACCGCAAAGACGTCCTTGTCCTCGACTGCAAGCCAGTCGTCGAGGCGCGCGGAGAGGCCGGCACCATCGGGAAGCTGGCTGCCCAGGTCGGCTACCGTCCCGTCTTTTCCTGGACCAACAACATCAGCAACCTTGTCGACCTCGCCATCCAGGGCACCACCGGCGTCAAGGCCAGCTTTTCGGAGAATCTCGAGTCCCAGGTCGTCAAGATCCTCCAGACCACCGCGGCCGCCCTCAAGGACGTGTCGCTGGCCGAAAAGAAGAAGTCGAGCGACGCCAACATCTCGGAGGACGCCTGGCTCGAGGCCCACCCCGAGCGTCGCGCTGTTGTTGTGATCGATAGCTTCCTCCACAAGGGCGACGAGATGGGCCTCATCTACGAGAAGATTACCGACTGGGCTTCTGCCCTTGTCCAGTCTAACGTCGCCCACGTCATCTTCTTGACCAACGATACCTCCTACTCCAAGCAGCTCTCCAAGTCCCTCCCGGACCGCGTCTTCCACTCCGTCACCCTCGGCGACCTGTCCCCCGACGTGGCCAAGCAATACGTCGTCTCCCAGCTCGGCCAGCCCGAGCAGCACCACAACAAGGACGAAGACGACACCAACCCCGACGGCACCGTGCTCGCCCAGATGCGCGAGCGCGACGACCTCGCCGAGCTCGACGAGTGCATCGAGTCCCTCGGCGGGCGCCTCACTGACCTCCAGGTCCTCGCCCGCCGCCTCAAGGTCGGCCAGAGCCCCAAGAAGGCCGTGTCCGAGATCATCGAGCAATCAGCCTCGGAGATCCTGCGCATGTTCCTGCTGACCAAGAGCACCGCCGCCCCCGCCGTGGAAAAGAAGTGGTCCACCGAGCAGGCCTGGTACCTCGTCAAGGAGCTCGCCCAAAAGGGCTCCCTGCGCTACAACGAGGTGCTCCTGTCCGACACGTTTGCGTCGTCCACCACTGCCGCCGCCTCCAGCGCCGAGGCCGCGCTCGAGAGCCTCGCCAACGCCGAGCTCATCACGGTGCGCTCCGTGCACGGTCGGCCGCAGACGATTCGCGCTGGCAAGCCTGTGTACCAGACGGCGTTTCGGCGGCTGCTGGACGATGATGTGGTGAGGGCGAGAATGGAGCTGGGGCTGCTCAAGGAGCTGGCGGGTATTGAGGCCAAGGGGATTGACAAAGTGGAGGCGGAGTTGAGTTTGCTGGCGGCGCTGCAGACGCAGCCCTATCAGACGGCGGAGCGGGTTAATTACCTGCTGGGGAAGATGCAGACCAGCCAGCAGAAGATTGTGGCGTATGAAAAGGAAATGGGGGTGCTGAAGAAGGTGTTGGCTAAGGAGGCGTAGGGGGAGAGGGGGTGTACGATACCGATGGGCTGCTGGAAGTCCACTCAACCTGGTTCTGGAGGAGCAATGACCTGACGACGTTGAACTCGGACTGATCGTCCTGATATCATTGACCCAGTGTAAGGAATGTAGAATGATTTCCCATGGTGCCCGCCCTGCATAATGGCTTTTGGTGATGGTATATGCGGAGGGTTTGGTGTGATGATTCACGTAAATTCTCCCTGTTCTCGCCACGCCCCCAAGATGATGAACTGCATTGTTCCAACGTTGGACTATGATGGCAATAGCCTTGAACCAGCAACCAACCCCGACCTCCACGTTGGCTCACACCCAGCAGTCCTTGAGGCATGCCTAGAGGTATCCCAAAATACAAACAAATACAGCAGACACAACCCGCCCCGCCCATACCCACAGATAGACAGCACTTCATCGAAAGAAACAGGCTCAGTCAACACGCTGGTGATCAAGCCACAAAGACCCCTGCGAACAAACGCAAGATATATATTTCGCCCTCTTGCTTCCGATCGTCTCTCGCTACAATGCGCTCTGTCCATCCCGTATCCCGTGTCCCCAACTCCAACAACAGCAACAAAATCAACAAGACCTAGCCTCCTCCTGTCCCTCCTACCTCACCCACCCAGCCGGAACAAAAGAACCAACCCAACCCCCATCTCCAACAAGACAAACCTCAAAACCCCCCTGCATCCGCGGCGTCCGCATCAAATTCGACCGTCTCCACGACCCCAACCCCCGCCAAGGTAACAGAGGTAGCGACAGAGGCAGCAGTGGCGGCGTCCTACGCCGCCTCCTCCTCCTCCTCCCCGTCCTCCTCTGCATCCTCCTCCTCCTCTTCCACCTCGGGCTCCGGCGACGCCACCCTCGGCGCGACCTCACAGCCCTGGGAAAAAAAGATCCTCGCCGGCTGGTCATAGTCGTTTTCGATACTGTAGTAATTCCCTGTTTCCCATGTCAGCATACAATATCCAGGGAATAAAAGAGAGAAGAGAAAAACTCACCCCTCGGCACAAACCACATCCCCCCCTCCCCAATCCGAAAACTCGTCTCATTCACCGTCACCAGCACCCGCCCCACATGCAGGAAAAAACTCATAAACATCTTCCTCGAGTTCTTGGGCCGCTTCTCGCTCCCCGGCGGCAGCTCCACGACACCGCAGTTAAAGAACCCCTCGTTCAGCGTCTTGGCGTACCGGAAGTTGGCGTCCTTGACCGGCTGCGTCTCCACCGCGCCCCCCGCGATCGCCAGCTCCCGCACCTCGGTCGCCACCAGCCCGTCCGGCGCCGGCGGGTTGAACTCGTGCTCCGCGCGCCACGCCACCACCGCCCCGTCGATCACGCCTTGGTCTGTTTCCCACGGTTCCGGGGGCGGGGCGTAGCTCTCGCGCGACTTCTTCGGTCTACCGACGGCACCGCGGCCGCCACCGCCGCCGCGCTTGGGCCGCGGCGCGTACACCGGCTCCGGCTCGTCGACGCGGACGACTTCCTTGATGGAGGGGAGGACGAACTTCGTGGGGCGGGACTTGGGCCCGAACGCGTCGGCCGAGGTGGTGCCCGAGTCGTATTCGACGTGCTCGTTGCGCCAGAAGGCCAGCGGGCGCATCGAGTTGCGCCCGGAGCGGGTTTGCTTGATGGTCGAGTTGGCTTGCCCGGGGACTTCGCAGCGCGTGATGAGGAGGCCGCGGGCTTTGGGGAGGGGCGGGCCCCGTGGGATGACGACGGTGGAGGTGTCGCCCGCGCCGGCGAGGGAGGACTTGCGCTTGCGGCCTTTTTTTGGTTTGGGCGCGGGGGCGGCGACGGGTTTGGAGGGTTTGCTGGTGGAGGGTTTGCTGGTGGAGGGTTTGCTGGTGGAGGCTTTGCTGGTCGAGGCCTCGGCAGACTTGGCTGGTCGGCCGCGTTTTTTCGCTGGGGGCTCGGCGGACTCTTCGGTGCGCTGGCGCTTGTTTTGGCGGGCTGCCGGGGGCGAGGCTTCTTCTTCGGCCTCGACATCGGTGAGGGAGCGGCGCTTCTTCGTAGGCGGCTGGGGATCGGGGGTCGGGACCTTAGCCTTTTCCTTGCCCGCCTTTCTCCGTGGTGGCGGAGGGGCGACTTCTTCCTCCTCGCTTTCCACCTCATCTTGGGGCTCGGGCTCGGGCGTCGGGGCTTTGGCCTTTCCCTTGCCAGCCCGTCTCCGTGGTGGAGGGGCGACTTCTTCCTCCTCCTCGCTTTGCACATGGTCCTCGGGCTCGACCCCGTTCTGGATGTCCTCGTCGCTGTCTATTTCCTCCACGACGGGCGCTGGCTTGGCCGGCCTGCCTCGTTTCGCCGGTGGTACCCCGTTGGTCAGCTTTGGTTTCAGCGCCGGTGCCTTTCGAGAATTCGCTGCGCGGGGAGGCGATGACGGTTCTTCCTCGGACTCCTCCGCCGGGGCGTTTTCTTCCACAGGCGCGACGTCGTCGTAGTCGAGTTCCGTCTCGGCCGTCAGCATGGCCATCGACTCCTCCACGTACGCGCCGACCCCATCGTCGTCGAGCTGCTCTACCTCTCCCAGCTGCTCCACCTCGTCCTCGGGCTCTTCCTCGATGTCGCTATCTTCGATGGAAGGGTCGGATCGGTGGTGGCCGTTTGCAAAGCCGTTGGCGCTAAACGTGGGCATCCCTTTTCTAAAGAGAGGCTGCGAGTGCGTCCCATTGCCGTTGGTCTCTGGCTTGTTCGGACCCAGTCGGCTCCTGGGCGCAGGCTGGGAATGGTGGTCCCGGAAGCTGTCGCCGCCGTGGGTGGGCGAGGAGCTGCGGGCGAGCAGGCGGTTGCGCTGGGCGGGAGAGTTGAGCGACGTCTTGACGGGAGATCGAGAAAGCGGGAGGGGGAAGGACAGGCGCTTGGCGGGGCCGCTGAGCAGGGCGGCGGGGCCGGCGCCGAGGTTGGTGGTGAGCTCCATGGGCTCGCCGCTGCCGTCGTCGTCCGAGTCATCGTCGCTGCGGCCGTCGGGCTTGCGCGGGGAGGAGAAGAGGGCGTCGAGCGGTTCCATGCCATGTTCGTCGCGCACGCCCGTGTCCTTGAGCGTGATGCCGGTCTTTCTAGCCGGCGCATTAGTGTGTATTTGTGTATGGGTCGCGGTAGACATACCGGCCGGCCACGCCGAGCTCGTAGATGTGTTCTTGCGGCGCAATGGTGCGCCGCTGTTGCGGCGGACGAGGCGCCATTCGGGCGGGTGTTCTGCCGTGTCCGTGATTGATTCGAGTCGGCAGTCTCTGTCGGGGGACGAGAAATCGATGGCGACGCGTCGACGGTCGGGCACCGTGCCGAGGGGGGAGGCGAGAGTCGAGGGGCGAGGCGAGGGATGCCCAAACTGACGATGCTCAACGGGACGAGGTCTGTGGGTCGTGGGTTGTGCGATGCGGGATGGAATTGCGAGGTGTTGTTTACTCGCCTGGTCGTGGTCGCGGTCGCGGCAGGGGTGGGGGGGGGGGTCCTGTTGCATTTGCTGTTCTCCAAAAATTGGGAGCCGTGGGTTTTGCTCCCTGAGTTGCACTGTGGTGGGTGGCCGGTCGCGTCTTGGCGTGATTGGCCGACGCGTCTAACCTTGATGAATTCCGAGACAGTGCCTTGTATTTTTCCTTGTCAACCGTCTGCATTCAACCCTCAACCACCCGAGAAACTCAGTTGTCACCAAATCCACGAAATCACCACCACCAACCCAACACCACGACGATACCGAGCCCTTAACCCAACCCTCAAGACTATCCCACGACAACACCCCCATCACTCCCACCATGGACATCGACACCCCCGAAACCCCCATCCCCTCCGACCTCGACCACCCCCTCGAAACCACAACCTCCCTCCCCTCCCTCCCCCTCCATCTCCCTCCCCTCCCTCCTCGCCTCCTCCTCCTACACCTACTTCTCCCCCCCGCCCCCCTCCCTCCTAGGCCCCATCCCCCGCCCACCCTGCGCCCTCGGCATCGACGAAGCCGGCCGCGGCCCCGTCCTCGGCCCCATGATCTACGGCACCTTCTACCTCCCGATCCCTTTATCCACCCCTCTCCTCCGCGACACCCACCACTTCGACGACTCTAAAATCCTGACCCCCGCCTTCCGCGCCTCGCTGCTCACCACGCTGTGCACCCCGGAGTCGGATTTGTATACGTCCTGCGGCTGGGCGATCTCATCGCTTTCCGCGCGGGACATCGCCGCCGGCATGCTCCGGCCGAATGCATACAACCTCAACGCGCAGGCGTTCGACGCCACAGTCGGGCTCATCCGCGGGGTTCTGGACAGGGGGGTGAATGTAACAGAGGTATACGTCGACACAGTCGGCCAGCCAGAAGCCTACCAACGGCGATTGGAGCGGGAGTTCCCCACACTACGAATCACGGTCGCGAAAAAGGCGGATAGCCTGTACCCCGTCGTGAGCGCGGCGAGCGTATGCGCCAAGGTGACGCGGGACGTGGCGCTCGAGGTGCTGTGGGAGCAGCGGGGCGGGGAGGGGGAGCCGGGGTGGGGGTCTGGGTATCCGAGCGACGGGCGGTGTTCGGGGTGGTTGAGAGGGAATATGCATCCGGTGTTTGGGTGGGATGGGGGGGAGTGTCGGGCGAGTTGGGGGACGGCCAAGGATATGTTGGAGAAGAAGGGGGCCGCCGGCGGGGGGGTGAGGGTGGAGTGGCCGGTGGAGGAGGAGGAGGAGGGGGGGGGGACGCACAAGGTGACGGATTTCTTTATGGGGGTGGCGGAGGAGGAGGAGGAGGGGTGGGATGAGTTGGGGACCTGGTTTGGGAGGCCGGCGGGGGTGGAGGCGTTTTGAGAGAGAGGAGACAAATCAAGAGGGAACGCTATTCATTACTGTATTACTGCCGCTTTGGAGTTTGGCGTCGTCGCTTGGGCCTTATTCCCAGTCCTCATAGACAATGATATCCTGCCACCGAGCCGTCCGTCTGCCATGATGATACATTACCCGGATCTATACCACACCGCCAAACCGTCCGTCGGCATGCGAGCGAGCGAGCGAGCAAGCGTGCGTCTATCTACATGTCATCGTCATCATCGTACCCCGCCGTCGTCTTCTTCCCGCCCCGGTCGAGCGAGTCCAGCTTGATCGGGTCGCCGTTGCGCCGCCCGTTGGCCGACGCCGGCATCGCAATCGCCTGCTTGACCGTCTCGTTGTTCTCGACAAACTCGCGGAGCTTGGCCTTGCCAATGTCGACCGCCTGGTTCCACGCCGCGCCGCTCATCTGGCTCATGGGGCCCAGCAGGTTCAGCGAGTAGGCCACATATGTCCCGCCGCCCATGAGCAGGATGAGGACAAACAGCACGGGGTTGCGCAGCACTGCACACGTTAGCGGCTCTCCTTGACAAAAAAAGATTCAGAGACTTACCTATCATAATCTCATTCCACCCCAGCACCAGCAGAATGACGTAAAAGTACAGCGGCACCTGTGTGATGCCACCAATGGCGCTCCGTTTGGCCTCGACGTACACGCCGTCCGCCATTTTCTTGAACCGCACCACCAAGTCCTGCCGCTTGGCCTCGCTGAGCACCGTCATCTCCTCCTCGAGGCTCTTGCCCTCCTCCTCGTCAATCCCCCCAATCGGCGCCAGATCCTCCTCGTCTTCTGCCTCGGCGCCCGCAGGCTGAGCACCCACGAACCCAATCAGATCGGGCGGCGCCGACGTCGCCGCCAGCCGGAACCGCGACAGCAGCGGCACCAACCCGAGCGTGGATTCCCTCGCCTTGGTGTACAAGCTCTCAATGTCGTCCGTGGGGCGCCAGATGCGCGGCACGCCCTCCTCGTCGTACCGAAACTTGTCCTCAAAGTTCTCGCGCAGCTTCATCAGGATGTTGCTCTCCATGACCTCCTCCTCGATCTTGTCCCGGAGCGCCACCCAACTCTTGCGCCGCAGCCGCCAGAGCCCGACCTGCACCTCCTCCTCGTTGGCGTCAAAGCTCTTGGCCCGGTCCGAGAAGCGCGTCTCGGCCTCCTTGACGACGGCGGAAAAGACATTCCAGATGCGGTCCCAGAGATCCTTCTCCGTCGGTGGCAGGGTACCCGTCTCGGGAGCGCCGGTCCCCCCCCTCCCAGAACCCAGCTTGTTGAACTCGAGGCTGATGTCGTCCCCGAGCCGCGACTTGACCCACCGCTCCACGCGGATCGCCAGCCGCCGCAGCTCTTCCTTGCGCAGGCGCGCGCTGACCTCATCCAGCTCCTTCTCAAACAGCCGGTACTGTGGCTTAAAGTTGGACCACGCCACGCCCGTGATCAGCAGACTCTGCGCCTCCTTCTTGAATGTCTCGAGCGTCTTCTTCTTCTGTTTCTCGACAATCTCGGCAAACTCGTACGAACCCCCGGCCTTTTGCCCCGCCTTGACCGACCCCTGGACCGCATCGCTAAACGCCGTCACGCCAGCCTTGTGCGCCGCCGCCAGCTGCGCCTGGTACAGCGCCCTGAGGCGCGTATCGATCTTGGTCTCGAGCTCGCCGTGCTTGACGCTGTACACGCCCTTGTGGTAGCGGCTGGCCTGGGTCTCAAAGGCCTTGAGGCACTTTTCGCGCGCGCCGGCCCCCGCGGCCCCCAGGTCGGGGAGGACGGTGGTTCTACCCAGCCGCGTGGCTTCGGCCTGCTGCTCCTCGAGCGGGACGATGACGCTGTCAAAGGCGACGAGGACCTCGCGCGAGATCTCGTCGCATCGGAACTGCGCGAGCAGCTCCTGCTGCGTGGGCAGGTCGAGGTCCTTGTTGTGCACGATCTGGTCCCAGACGCCCTCGGCGTACATGGACAGGCCGTCGGCGGGGATGCGGCGGTGGTATTCGGGGAGGAAGACGCCGCCCGAGAATTCCTGGTCCTGGTCCTGGCTCGCGCGGTGGCCGGTGGCGAAGCGGGCGCCGAGGTTCTGGACCTCGGTGATGAACTTGTCGGGCTGGAGGATCTTGTGCGGCAGGGCGGCAAAGGCAAAGTCAAAGTAGTCTTCGATGGACGAGTTCTCGAGGCCCGGCGGCTTGGAGATGGACGACCAGATCTTGGTCAGGTCCTGGACGAGCGTGTTCCGCAGGTTGGACAGGGGCGTGGTGCCAATGTGGTCGCGGATGACGAAGAAGAGGAGCGACCGGGTCTGGGACTGCTTGTCCTTGAGGAACAGCTGCAGGTTGACCTCGAAGACGGTCTTGAGCAGGCCCATGTTGGCGCCCTGGTACAGGCCGACCTGGTGCTCCCAGATGTTGACAATCAGGACCTCGCTGGTAGCCAGGGCAAAGAGGGCGCTCTTGCGCTCAAAATCCTGGTCCTCGCCGCGCTCGCGGCCGTCGGTGCCCTCGACGTCCATGACGAGGATGTTGTCGGCCATGGCGCCTCCTTCCCGCTTGTTCTTGGACATCCATATTCCCTTAGTCGTCTGGCGTCGTTCGGACTCGGACATGACACTGAACTCGGTGCCAAAGAGGTGGTTGAGCAGCGTCGACTTGCCCGTCGACTGGGACCCGAAGACGGAGATGAGGTGGTAGTTGAAGCCGGCCTCGGCGACGTGGGTGCCGACGAGGTAGTCGGCGAGATGGGACCTGCATCATGGCGGGGTCAGTCTGGGTCAATCGGGCGGCGCATGGTGATGCGAAGGCGGCGCAACGGCAGGGAAGAGGAGCGACGCACGTGAATTCCTTGTCGCCGTCAATGACCTGGATGCCGTGCTCAAAGTTGGCGTCGTCGGCCCCGTCGCCGACGGCGGCAAAGTGGCCGTTCATGGCGGGCGATGGGCGGCAGTGTGGGCAGCGGCTGCTGGGCAGCTGGGATGGCGATGGAATTCCCGAGGGCGAGGGTATTTTCCCTTTGTTTTTGTTCGGTGCTTGCTGCAGGAGGTCAAGGTCGAGACGATGTTGCCATGGTGGCCCCAAAAATGAAGTCTGATGACGGATTGCTGCAAGGCCAGTGGCGAATAGCGAATACGCCAGGGCAGGGCAGGGCCGAGGACAGTGGGCACTGGTCACTGGACAGTTGGAGTGGCCGCTCACCGTCAATTTCCCCCAAAATGACGGCCTGGTGACATTGCAGCACAGCATCCCTTCCCCCAACAGACGGCACGGCTGGCGGCTGACGGCTGGCATGCGAGCGAGGCCCGCTAAACCCAAAGAAGCAGATGCCCCCTTTTTCACCCTTTTCCTGGAAATGTTTTATCGACCACTCTTGGTGTTGGTGGTCTGATGACGTCTTGGAACACCACGATCCATCCCGACAACACCACCCATTCCAAAAGTCATGGGGCCAACTTTCGAGCTGACAGCTGCCAGCTTCGAGATCCAAATCTCTACGGTGGATGAGTAACGTGGATGAGTAACCTCATATGAAAGGCTTCCCCTTCAAGATTTAACTTGATTACAGATGGCCGTATCTTGTGTTTCACGTCTTGATGGGAATCCAAACATGTCCAGGCTCCAGACTTCATGCAGACAACACACATCACCACATACACCAGGGACCAAGATATAGACAAGTAGTGGATAATGTGCATTACATTACCCCTACCACCTCGTCGTCCTCCAAGTTCCATCCCAACCCCAACATAAGAAGCAAAAAAACCCAAGGGCTACGCAGCTGGCTGTTCCATCTACCGTCCCAGCCCTGACAGGTCGCTATCAAAGCACGGCGCCCTCTTCTTCCCAGGCCTGTTTTTCTTCCTGATGCCGCTGCCCTCAACCCCCCGTCCCCCCTTCAAAAGGCCACACAGACCAGCCATGCCATGCAGGATACTCGGTAGTCAATGTGGTTGCTTGTTCCCCGGCAGTATCCAACACGGCAGCCGCAGTGCGTGCCTCTTTTGATAATATAGGTAGGTAGGCAAGGGTCGATCGAACCAATGCGCAAGACTGCTTGTTGCTGTACATCGTCGTCGTCGGCCAGAATCGACCTCGATTCATCGCCCAAGCAAGGAAACTCCCTCCCCTCCCACCAGTAAAGCAGAGAATAACACCATGTCCCCCCGTTCCCACCCCAATGTCATGATGGGTAGTAAAATGCAAAGCTATACACATGCCACCGCCTCGTGGCATCCCCTTCCCGGGTCATCCTTAGTCGTAACCGGCGCCGCGTTGCCATGGGCTTGGACTGCGATATCGTTAGTGTCGATCCAGCAACTCAGGGACTGATCAAACTCACCTCGCTGACCTCCCCGGGTTCGGAGAGTTCCCACGGAACGGCCCGGGGCCCTGGTTCCCCCCATAGGAATTCGCCGACTGGTTCTGGTAGCTCGTCCCCAGAAACTTCTCGTTGCTCCCGCTTCCGCTGTTGTTGTACCGAGGCGGACTACGCTGCTCGGCCGGGAACAACGGCATCGACGGGTCGGCCGGAGATCCGGGCGGCTTGCCGTACGCCGAAGGGTTGGTGCTGCCCATGCGCTCCGCCTGCCGACGCATCGAGTCCGACGTGATCGACTCGGCATCGTCGTCGAGATCCAGGCCGGGCTTGTAGCCGCCCGCCTTGTCGCCGCGCGCCGTGGCCCCGAGGGCCTCGAGCTCCGTCGTCGTGGTCAGATGAGTCTGCGATTTCATAAACGACGTCCTGTCATCCGCCATGTACGTGTAGCGACCGTCGGGGTTCTCGCGGAAGAAGACGAGGCACGTCGTGACGATGAGCATGATCAGCAGGACCAGCGCAAAGATGGCATTGGTGATCCACAGGATGAGGCCCACGACGCCCGTCACCAGAGGGGGTTGGTTAAACACCTCGGTAAAGATCAGCAAAAAGATGGCGTTGATGAAGTTGAAGGCGCAGATGGCAATGTTGAACGAGTTGGTGCTCTTGTCCATCCACGGCCGCAGGACGCTGGCCCCGATGAGCGCAGCCGCCTCCACCACGATGAAGCCAACCGCCTGGACGATGCCGTGCCTCTGCGCAAAAGCGATAAACATGGCCTTGATGAGCAGGTAGCCGAGCGTCGGGATGATAAAGTAGTAGGCCGACGCGCGGAACTGGACGTAGAGGAAACCCCACTTGTTGAGGGCCTGCGGATCCGAGAAGAGAATGTAGGCAGGGTTCCGGTGCATGACGATGGAGCGACGCGCGATGCGAATGACCTTGGCGGCGGCCCAGCCAAGCGTCGCAATCATGCCGACGAGGAAGAAGACGGCCAGGACCACCTCGGCGGACGAGTCAACCTGCGTAAACTCCCAGAGGCACAGAATCGTCATCTGCGGGAAGCCAATAAGCGTCATACGGAACAGGATGCCCTTGAGCACCGTGAACCAGCCGTTGCGGAATTCGATAAACTTGTCGCTCTGGAGCCTCTTTTGCTTGACCAGCAGCTCCAGGACGCCCTTGAAGGCCGCCACGCACATGCTGACAAAGACGACGAGGACGCAGAAAAAGGCCAGGCCCGTCATGAAGAGGTTGGTGGTTTCGATGCCGGCGCGGAAGGCCACGCGCTGGATACCAAAGACGATGAAGCTGCCGGAACCCGTCTGGATGTTGTTGCGGCGAAGGAGCTCGTGCTTCATAACCTGCGACATGGGCTCGGTGATGGTCCGCGGCATCATGGCAATCGACCGCTTCGCCAAGCTCAGGCCCATGGCCGCCACGTCGAGGGCGCGCTTCTCGACTTGGACCGACACGTTGGTGAGGGAGTCGAACAGATGCGACGGGGTGCCGCCTGTCGCGCGCTGGTACCAAGTCAGGACATCCTGCATGAAATCAATCCTAATGATGCCCATGCTCCACTGGAAATCCTGGGTCCACGACATGACGATCGGCGGCAGAGGGATGCCCGTCATGCCGAGCATGGCCTGGGCCTGGAAGAAGCCAAAGAGCGAGAGGGCATTAGCAGCGACGTGCGAGGCGGCGTTGTAGTGGCCCAGACCCGAGATGAAGGCCGACGAGACCAGGGCGAGGCCGGCGACAATGGCTGTCGCCCACTTGACACCGATGAGATCGACCGTCTTGCCGTTGGAGATGTCGGCCTGGACGCAGGCGACGCTCTGGCCCTTTTCGGGGCCGTCCGTCATGTTGATAAAGACCTTGACCGTGGCGTCGAGATCGGGAAAGTCGTAGGCGATTCCGGGAATCTGCTTGATTGCGTCTGGGCCGACCGGGAGATTGAAGTTGAGCGGGATCTTGCCGGCTGTCATGGGGCAGAGACCGGCGAGGCCGGCATCGCAAGGGTTGACCGTGGTCCTGATGATTTGGTAGCCGTATGCAGAGATCATGACGTCGAAGATGACGCTTCCCTGGACCGACGAGACGGCCACAATGTCGACGTTGGCCGTGTTGTTGTTTGGTGTAAAGACGACATTGAACAGGCTGGCCGTGAAGCTCGAGTTTTCCTGGCACGTATTCAACGACTTGGACTGGAGGATGGGTTCGGCGGCGGCGAGGCTGGCGAGGCTAGCGAGGGCCGCGAGCGGCGATAGTCGGGAGAACCTCATGGTGTGGCTCTGGCGGGGGAGTTCGAAGTTACTGTCGTTCCCCGACGGGGTTCGTCGATTCGGGGGTCGAGGTCGAGCCGCGTTGGCTTGGTCGTCGTCGAGTCTCGGTGGTGCCGTGTCCTGGCGTCCCTGTCAAGATCCAGCCGAGGGGGACGGAGTCGTGTCGAGAAATCGAGTAAACAAATACGAAAAAAAGGTCGAGGTAATGGGGGGGTTGGTGTCGTCGGTCGGCTTTGTAGGTAGAGGCAGGAAAAAAGAAAGCGAGAGAATGCTGCCCGCGACACGACAATGCTGCCCGCGACACGACAATGCTGTTGTTAACCGATTGAGAAAGGGACAGGCGACCCGTAAACGACTGTGGGAAGAAGAGTTGGAAAAGGCTATCCGTGGGCAATCACCAGAATCCGGGGATGGAGGTGGTGGTCGGTGGTGAGGTGGTGAAGAGGGACGAGGCCCGACAGTAAAGACGGAGAGGAAGTGGTGGTGTGCTGCTGCCCCTGGGCCTTGGGGCAGTGCAGCGCTGTCGTAATGAGGGAGCGAAACTGGACTTTGGGACACGGGGTACCTGGTCCCTGGCTGGGCGTGAGGGTGGGCCCAGGTTTCCTCTGTTAGTGCTCTTGGCAGGCCAGATTGGGCCCACGGATCTGCGACCTGAATGTGGGCGCTCAATGGGTGGATCAGAGGGTACATGGATGAATGGTGGCTCGTGCGTGCCGTGGAGCGCAAACAAAATCGACCTTTGCATTGCAAGCCAGCTCGCCGCTCTCCCTCTGTATTTTGGTCCAGCGCCTGCCATGATTCACAATCTCAATTCTTCAAGACCAAATCGGTGCTGTACCAGCCAATGCTGCTGCGATTATCTATCGCAAGGGATGAAATACTCTTCTCGACATTCTTTTCCGTGGTTGAGCGACGAGAGGGAATTCCTTGGAGAACCAAGAGACCAAGAGCGCGCCCCTTTTTTTCGTCGGACCCGACGGCTCACGCGCTGCCCAAAAGATCAAAGGCTGACTGACGGACGCCAACACCGGCCGGGCCCCCTCTCCGCCGTTCCCATTTCTTCCTCTTCTTCATCATGCGGTCAACGTGCCCGACGCTGCTGCAGGAACAGCATCTGGCAATAAACAACTTGTCGCCACTACCCGGTGGTGGGAAGGCCGTCAATTGTCCAGACACTGAATAGCCGGCGGTTCTATTTGGGAACGAAAAACCTGAAAGACTCTTCCACGCTGATATTAAAGTTCTGACCACTCAGGTACGAGGCAGGCCAGCGGCGAGCTCTGGGTGCGAGCCCTCCCTTTTTTGCGACGTCGAGTGTTTCCCCTTCTTCGCGTCCAACCACCGTCGAGGTCACTTGTGCACAGCCCCTCTTGGCGATGGTATTTTCCCCTGACCAGGACCAGGCCCGACGCGTCAGCCCAGAGCGCTTCTCGAAGAAGAGATCCCAATTCGGATGGAGCGTCGTAAAAATGGATTCGACCAAGGCTGGGATCTTTTCGTGTTGCTGCGATGCCGACATCCGTGGTCGCATTTGTTGTTGTTGTTGTGACCACATCCATCTTGATCGCTCCGTGACACGACGGCACCAAGAGCAACACAGCGGGACGGCATGACCGCAGCACACAAGAGGGGGAACCTGCAAGCTGCGAGGGGAGGCCATCATCACATTGGTCAACTCTCGGCCAAGTTGTGCCTGGCATGTCTGGCGACCTTGGCACCCACCATCGCCGGCACAAAGCGGCATCTCGGCCAAGGCCCTTCAACAACAACACATTCTCAGGACAGAGACAATGGTTTTGTCATTCTTTGAGAGCCGTCGTCCCATCGAGTTTACCTCGAGCTGATCCGCCGCCCAAGAAACATCCCTCCACCGCCGGGTCCAGACTCCGTCCCTCGAAACCCACCATCAAAACTCGCCTCGCAGCCGATCTGCTCGGATCTCGCACATCAAACGTCGAGCCCCTGGCCTTCTGTTACACGACTGCCCACGATCCGCACTCTAATCAACACGCACCTGTCGCCTCTTCCTTGTCCACATGACGACGACGGTATTTTGTCATCCCATCATCTGTCATCCCAACATCCTTTCCGGTTCTCCCTGATGGCACAGAACATTGAAGCGCACCAGCGGGGAAACGTTCAGTTCTGCACATGATTCAGCGGTAGCGGGCCGCGAATGCATTACAGTTTCGAGCCGGCGGGGAGGGCGGGGCCAACTCTGCTGCAACGTCCATCCCAGCTCCACGGGATCGTCCTCGGGGCTTGAAATATGGTGCTCATCCCGCTGGAGAATTCATGACGGCGGAAATTTTGACCGCCGTTCAAGGCGGAGGAGCTTTCATGACATTGACAAGTTGGCCATGGGCAGTTCGAGCTCGCTCTTCAATGTCTTGCCACTCCCTCGTCAGAATCACCGTCTCTAGACCTTTTGAGATCCCCCAACTGGACCCCTATCGCTGCACAACAGCTGATGTCCCCGGGCCACGAGACGGCAAAATCCAGGACAACCAAGCCCGTCCGCCACCCGAGATACCGGTGGCTATAAAGACCTGCTTACCCGAGTGCTGAACCGCGCCGTCTGCGGTAGTTGCTGTCAAAAGGAAAATCTTGTGCCGCTGGTTCCATTGTTTGACGGGTCGCTAGTCGCTGTCCATGTCGCCAAAAGGGTACTGGGACGGCCCGCTGATGAGACTCCAGCTCTCTGGGTGACGGGGTCGAGGTAATCTGGGGAAATTGCCTGTGATATCCTCGTCAATGTGAGTGACGAAAAGGGAAAACGTGTTGCAATGGTATCAATAGAGAAGCTACAAAAAGTAACAGGTATCAAAATATACAATAAAAGGTACCGGTGAAGCGAAGTCAAGCCAACATGCTAACAGCAACATAACGACGACCACCCTCTTACCACACCCCAACTCACTCACCACCACCTTACCCTCCCCCCCTACCCAACCCTAACCTCCACCCTCCCCTGCCCCCCTCTCCCCCTCCCCCTCCCAAAAATCCTCCACAACCCCCTCCTCCCCCTCCCCCCATCCCTCCCCCCACCCCTCGCCCTATCCTCCTCCCCCTTCCCCCCGCCCTTAAGCACCCTCGCAACCTCCCCCCCCAGCACCCCCACAACCCTCTCTACCCCCTCCCCCGTCCTCCCGCTAACCTCAACAAACTCCCCCACCCCCATCGCCCCGGCGGCCCTCGCCCCCGCCGCCCACACTACTTCCCTCTCCCCATCCCCGGCGTCGGCTTGCGTCCCGACGAGGATCATGGGGTATCCCTTCCGCGTCGCATGCGCGCGGAGCTGCGCGCTGGAGAGCAACGGCGCGAGGGACGCGGCGTCGCGGACGGAGTAGAGCAGGAGGGCGGCGTCGGAGGCGGCGAGGGCCGGGGAGAGGTCGATTGGGAGGGGGTGGGAGAGGGGGAGGGAGGTGGGGAGGAGGGTGTAGGTGGTGTTGTTGATTTGGAGGGTGGAGGGGAGCTGTGTGGTCCTGTTAGCATTTAGGGGTTGGAATAGGAGGGGAGGGAGGGGGGCCTTACGCGGTTGAGGAGGGTGGTCTTTCCGACGGAGGGTGCGCCGAGGATGAGGAGCCGGACCTGGGGGGTGTTGCTTGGAGGCGGTGGAGGGGGCGGGGGGGCGTGTTGAGGGGGGGAGGGCGCGGGGGCTTGGGGTCGACGTTGGGAGGGGGTGTCTTCGGGGCGGCGTTCCAGCGGAGGACGGCTTTGAGGTATTTGGCTTCTTCGGGGGTGAAGACGAAGGAGGAGATGAGGGTGCGGCGCCGCGAGGATTTGGTGGAGAGGGACATGGTGGGTGTTGGTTTGGGGGGGCGTTATCGCGCTGATGGCATTGTTGGAGGGGGTTCAATGGTGATGACGTCCCGTTTGGTGGTGGTTCCTTTTCTGCAAGAGTCGTTGGGCCCAAGGAGAAATTGGACAGAAACCACATCAAGGAGAATAAGAGGTGGAGGAAGCTTTTGGAGCATTATAAGACATCGCCCCTGTGCTACAGCATTGCGACTCACCTGACGGCAAGGGCCCGGAGGATGATGGCGGGAGCTCTGCCACATTCTGGCAAATACCAACCTGATACAGGGAACTGGACGGCAGCGCGTTTGAAGACGATAGGATCGCCATCGCTATAGCTTCAAGACTCGTCCCATGGCCTCGCCTTGGGAGCCCTCTCGGGAGAGCGGCATAGCAAGACTGCCTGTTGCCTTGAAGTAACGTGTGCTTGGTGGGCTGAGTGGGTGAAAGGAGAGGCCAGGAAGAGAGGGGGTAAATGGACGTGGGGGGTATACTGGCATGGAGGATCATAGGGGTTTGGAGCTATGACAAAGGGTCCTGATATCGGGCAATGCATAGGACAGAATCAGGATCCTGCTCACCTTTCCCATTGCGACATAGATTACGTCGAGAGAGCAAACTTCGTATTTGTCTCTGTGGGATGTGTCGTGAGGAAAAGACTGAGTGGGGAAGAGGGACGGCCCCGGTTCGTGTGTCACATTGTGCAGCAACCAAGAGGGAGGAATGGGACGGATTGAGCACTTGCTGAAGCCCGAACGGGCCGTCTCTGACACAGCCGGCGGGCCGGGCAGGATGATGGGTGTGTTGGTGTTGTGGACTTCAAGTCGGGGTATTTGATATGGCTGTTTCCCACATTCTGTTCGATAGGAACAGCGAATTCCAGTCGAGAGCAGGGACGCTCCCGTTCACTCGCCGGATGTTTTCTTGAGCCCTGAAAACAACTGCTTGAGCCGTAGGGTTTCTGATGTGACGTTTGGTCAGATAGCAGCCCGGGGCCGGCGAGAATACGGGGAGAGATGATGGCCCCGAGAGGGAGGATTGCCTCCACGTGAGAAACCGGCCACTTCTCCGATGCAGAGTTCTCTTTGATGGAGCGCGTTTGGATGAGCGGTCAGTTTCGTGGCCGCATGTCTTCTGCTTGTCAGGATGGTTGGGTTTCGACGCTCGAAACGATGCCTCTCTTGTCCGTCGTGTTGCTACTCCGTGTCTTTTGAGTTGGATGCGCTGGCGAGCCGCCAGAATGGAGTCGAAGGAGTGTTTGAGTCGACAGTCTGGTGGATACTCGAATCATCGAGCTAAAGCTTCACTCCTTGATCTGTCTCCTTGATCTGTCCTGATTTGTGAGTTGCCGACCCAGACAAGTCCGAACGCAGACCCGAGCGGGCGGCAATGACCCCCTGATGGCCTCGAGACGGGTCTTCAAGTGCCTGCGAGGGTCCGATGCGATCAGGAAAGGCGACCGGGAGCATGGCACGCGACGAACGAAACAGAAAACCGGCCCGAAAAGAGGTCGCCGTCGCGTGTCGCATCAGAAATCCCAAGGATCAAAACACCAGGTCCTGTTCCAACTTCCGGGCGCCTCTTCCACGACATCCGATGGCCCTTTTGGTGATGAGCGACCTGTCTCCCCCACCATCGTCAATCAGACTGTCGAAAGCGACAACGAAGAGGGAGGACACACTTGGATGCGACGCTCGCCCTAATAATAGGGCTGGAAACTGACGTAACTTGGAGGGGGATAAAGTTGCACTGCCCGGAATTGACGATGGCGATGGCGCCATTCCCGCTCTCTGGCAATGCTCCAGCATCGTTTCCACAGGCGCTGCAGGAGCTGATGGGGGGGCTGGCCGGGCGGCCGCTGGGGAGATTGACGCCGAAGCGCCAGAAGCGCCTGTGAGAGGATCCCCGCCATCTGGTGCGACGCAGCGACCCTGCGCGCGCGAGGCCGCCGGGCCATCTTCCATCCGGCATCTGCCCTGGCCCTGGCCCTGGGATTTGACGGCAAGAGCCTTGCAGGGCCAGCCAGCATGGACGCAGGCACAGGGCAGGAACAGGGGAGCATCAGCGTCGTGGGCGGGGAGGAACGACGCGAGGGGTTTGAGCTTCGAGCTTCTGGCCTCTCACAGGCTGGCCAACGAGAAACATCATCTCAAGACAAACGGGCAGTTGGGTAGGAGCCCAAAGTGGAAACATCTTTCAGCATCGTCCCAAAATCTGCGACACGCAAGATGCCTTCGCATTGAGCAGGAAACCAGGAACCGCAAACCAGAACACACACACGATGCGATCGCCTCGGATCCGATCCCCCTTCTTCTCCGTCCCCCTCCGGAGCATTCAAGCTTCAAAAGAGAAGCGATATGTGACGAGGCCGGCTGGCGACAGATGCTGGTCCATCTCAAAAACTAGTGAAGCGCCTCTTCTCAGAGAGTCATCAGCCCTGCCGCCGTCTCCATTCGGACACACGCTGTCGAAACTGGAATAGTCGGGACTGTCCTGTCCATTCCCGGTCTTGGTCCTCAGCCGCAGCCGTCCCCGCGCGCGCCCACGTCCCAGCCGCCATTCGTGTTGGCACAGGGTGGTGTGGTGGTGCTATAAACCGGTTGGGCCCCATCGCCAGCCCCCTCCCTCCGAGGGATCTTGGTTGACTTCCCTCCCCTTCGCCAGTCTTGTCCTTCTTCTCTCGATATTTGCTGTCGCCTGCCTCGTCGAAAGAATGGCATAGAAAGAAGCCACACCATGGACCCCACGAGCCCGACCAGGCGCCCTCCGGTGCGCCAAACCACAGCTTCGTCCATCGCCTCCAGCCGAATCTCAGGTCCGGCCGACTTCGACGACCTGGACATTCCCCTCCACCAAGAACCGTCATCTCACTCGAGTGAGAACGAGAACGAGGAGCACACATACCATGGCGCAAGATGGACAGGCAGGATGACGGGCGGCGGCTATCAGACCGTCCCCGCAGCTCTCGAAAACCCGCCGGTTGTCACCCCCGAGTCCTCCCCCTCGCCGCCACCAGCGCCCCGAAGACGCTCAACCCGCCCCCTTTCCCGCACTCTCTCCTTACGGGGACACCATGCGCCCATCCCTGAGGAGGAGGAGGGCGCCGACCTAGGTCTCATGCGCTCGGCTGCCCCTATCGCCGAAGAGGGGCACTCCCCAGCCGCGACATACGACCCGTCCATGGGCGCCTTTGATCTCAGCAGCGTCCTGGGCCCGAGCACCAAGGCCGACGAAGAGTTCCTCAAGCGCCTGCAAGATCAGGAGGCGACGGGGACCTTGACGGGCGGACTCGGTGAGGGGCTCAAGACCGAGGCGGTAGTGACCGAATCCGCCCTGCTGGACAAGGCCACGCCGTCCCCCCTGGCCCGCTCCCTCACCCGCGCCTCGAAGCGTCTCAGCCGCCAGGACACGGTCAAGCAGCTGGCCCAAAACGAGGCGAACAGGAGGGGCGAAGTCCTCGAGGTTATTCTTGAGAAACCCACCGACGAATCCCACGCCGGTGTCGACCTGAGTGCCTGGGCTGGTCCCGACTCGGGGTACTCGGCGGACCCGGGTGTCAAGTCAATGACCACCTTTTCGACCTCGGAAGCCAGGACCGAGATCTTTTATCCGCAGCCAAACTGGAAGCCCTTTTCAATGCGATGGCCGTACCTGCTGTTCCTGATCGTCCTGTCGCTGGTCCTGGGCGCAACCCAGGAGGCCCTCTACCACGTCTCGGAGAAGCAGGCCCTCTTCACCTTTCACACGCCGGCCGAGATACCCGGCAGTTCCTACTTTGCCTTTAAGTTTCTGCCCACCATCATCGCCGTGTCATACGGTGTGTTGTGGCAGGTCACCGACTTTGAGGTCAAACGTCTCGAGGCATTCTATCAGCTGTCCAAAGAAGGGGGAGCCCGCGCCGCCGACTCCTTCAACATTGACTACATTACGTACTTTAGCTTCCTCCGGCCCTTTCGGGCGTTCCGTTGCAAGCACTATGCCGTTGCCGTGTCAGCCGTCGCCAGTGTGCTTGCCAACGCGCTGGTACCCACGCTCTGCGCCGGTGCCATTCTCCTGACACCGGATCGGAGCACTCGCATGAGCGTCCCGGACGGGGCCAAGGAGCTCAGGATCCACCACATTTGGTCGCGCATCCTGACCGTCACCATGTTCGTCATCTCCATCCTGGGGACCGTCCTCCTCTACCAGCTCCAGACGCGCCGGTCGGGTCTCATGGCAGACGTCAAGGGCATCGCCGGACTCGCGTCGATGGCAACGCAGTCGCACATCCTCATGGACTTTAAGGAAATGGACGTCGCCACACACAACCAAATCCACCTGCGCCTGAAGCGAAACCGCTACGTCCTGCGCAACTCGGCCCTCGCGCCCTACGACTCCCTCCAGAAGCACGTCTCCCAACCCGCCGCCGACGTCGACTGGGAGCCCAAGAACCACCTATCAGAAAACCCGCACCCCCTCTCCCTCCGCCCCCTGGGAATGCTCCCCTACCTTTCCTTCATCGCCCTTTTTACTCTGCTCCTCCCCATCTTCCTCTTCACCTCGGCCACCGTCGTCACCGACAAGGCACCGTGGGTCATCACGGCCCTCGCTGTTTGCATCAAACTCGGCTGGGGTGGCCTCGAGACCGACGTGCGCATGATCGAGCCCTACTACATCCTGTCACGACGGCACGCGCCCCCAAGAACCCTCACGCTCGACTACACAGCCATGCCCTTCGGCTGGGTCGCCATCCAAGGCCTGCTCAACCGGCACTTTGTCGTCTTTTCCGTCGGCTTCGGCACCGTGCTCACCGAGATCCTCACCATCGTCGTGACCTCCCTCGCCAACGTCGAAGGCCGCGCCTTCATCACCGCCGCCCCCCCGGCACCACCGGGCACCCGCCCGAGCCCGAGGGACATCAACGCCGGCCCCGAGACCCCCCGCAGCTTCTGGATCCTCTTTTCGTTTGCCCTCTTCATCTTGGCGTACATGGGCGTCGTGGCGGGCGTGGTATACGTGCGACGGAGGCGTGTGTTTCTCCCGCGCCAGCCGAATACGATGGCGAGCGTGCTGGCGTATATCCACCAGAGCAAGATGCTGTATCACTTTGTGGGGACCGCGAAGCTGGGGAATGCCGAGATGGTGGCGCATCTAGAGGGGGTCGGGAAGACGTATGGATTGGGGTGGTTCCGTGGGAGGGATGGGCAGAGTCATTGTGGTGTGGACGAGGAGGAGTTGGTGAGTGGGTACAAGTTTGGGTATGATTACAGTCAGGCGACGAATCCGTGGGCGCAGGAGCAGGTGAATTGGTTGTAGGGGGGGTTATGATTTATGTTTTTATGATGGGTTTAGATTTGGAGTTTGGGTTGGGGAGGTGTTGAGGGGATGATACCATTGCTGAACACATTTGATGATTTTCACTGCCCTCCGTCGATGCGTGGTTCTCCTCTTCACTAGGACTGCTTGGATGATGTAGCCTTTGAGTGAGCAAGATGGATATCCACGACCCAACTAACCACCCAACGCCATTCCATCCCATCCCGTTTGTACCCCCCCCCTCCCCACTCCTCCCATATACCTCCTAATACCACCCCCTCCAGTCACCAGCACCCCTCCCTTCGAGGACTGCCACATTGATAGCACATGGCTTAGTGGTAATAGAAGCGGGGTGCGCGGACCCTTCAAGCCCTCCCCGCCCGAGGCCCGAGTTCGAACCAAAGAAAGTCACTCTGACCGAAGTAAAAGCCCAAAGATGGCTTTTCGTATCCTCCCACCTTGCGAGTTGGGGGGAGAGCTTTTAGTGTTTTTTTCTTCCTCGATGCACCATGTATATATGTCAGATGGGTACATCTCCTGCAAGATTGGAATTGTCTCGATCAGTGAGAAACGGGTTTCGGGATCATGGGGACAGTCATATCGCCGGATCACCCAGATGAAGGATGCGTCAAATGGATACTGGAACCGAGTGGAATTTCCATCACCGCCAACTGCTGATGGTATCTACCACAAAGCCCGTACGCACAAGCCCAGAACCCCCGCCTACACCACAACAATCACCCCCCTCCCCAACGCCCTCCTAAACCCCTCGGCAAACGACGCCGCCGTCCGACAATCACTCTCCTCCCTCTTCTCCATCGCCTTTGGCAACCACTCCCTCATCGCCTCGACCCTCTTCTCATTCGACGGATGCGTACTCATCCACTCGGGCACCTCCCCGCCTTCCCCCTCTCTCCTCTCCCGCCTACTCATCCTCTCCCAAAACCCCACCGCCTCCCTCGGATCAAAGCACGCCTCACTCATCATCATCAACCCAATAAAATCCGCCTCCTTCTCCTGCACCCTACTCATCGGCCGCTCAAACGCCACCTCCAAAAACCTCCCCCCGAAATAATGCATCAACGTCGGCCCCAACCCAACCATCCCCACCGCCAACATCGCCGTCCACAGCACCACACTCACCCCCACCGCCGCCGACATCCTCTCCCCGACATGGTCCGCCACCACATGCGCAATCTCATGCCCCAGCACCGCCGCCAACCCGCTATCCCCCCGCGCCACCTCTAGCAGTCCAGCGTGCACAAACACCCTCCCCCCCGGCAGCACGAAGGCGTTCACCCCCCCATCCGGAATCACAAAAACCTCCCACTGCCCCCCGTCGGGATCTAACCCGCTAAACGGCAACAACCTCTCCAACACCCTCCTCACCCTCCTCGTCGTGAAATCCCACCCCGGCAACGGCTGCACCCCCTGCCTCTCCAAATCATACAAGATCCGTCTAGTCTGCTCGTCCCCCGCTTGCCGGACCGTCGCGGCCGAGGAGGGGGAGGAATACAGATTAAAGCGGGTGCGCCCGGTGACCGGGACGGTTTCGAGGTGCGAGAAGTAGAAGAGCGTCGCGGAGCCAGAGAGGAGGAGGAGGACGAGGTAGGTTGTGCGGGAGCGGAGGAGGAGGTGCAGGTGCGAGCGGGTGAGGAGGGGGCGGGCGGTGGAGAGGTAAGTGCCGGTGGGGTCGGTGTAGAGGATGCGGGTGCGGCGGTCGGGGGTAGGGGGGCCGGGGGGGAGGGTGTGGCGGGCGCGGGTGAGAGGTGGGGGGAGACAGGGGCGGGGAGGGAAGGGTCGGAGGTGGGGTGGTGTTGTGGGGAGGCGTGATGTTGTGAGGAGGCGTGAGGGTGGTGGTGGAAGTCGCGGGGCGCACCGCGTGATGGCGCGCAGGGAGAACATGGCGGTGGTTGCAACGATGGATGGCCGCCGCTGGCCGCTGGCCGCTTGTGAAGTTGGAGATGTGAGTTTGGTCCTCAAGTTTATTGAATCAGCATGGTTTTTTGCGCGCTGGCAGCGGCGCAGCGGCGTTGTTGATGGAGGGCCGGCCGCGTCGGAAGAAAAGTGTTGATGGTGTCAAAACGAGCCGTGAGGTCATTGATTCGGGGTCGGATAGGCCTGCATTAGGTAATGCTGGGCATCTTTGTCAAACCGCCGATCCCCCACACTCGCACTCGAACAGGGCTGAGAGACAGTGGACGCCTGAACCGAATCTTGAGGGTTGCACAGCATCACGCTTTCAGCCCTATGAATTTAATGTGCAAGTCGTCTGGAAGTTGGAAGATAGGGAAAAATCGTGTCACCCCTCAAGTAAAGGACAAGGCAGAACAAGACACAGGGGAACGGTCGCCCCAAAGTCTGTCAAGACGAGGACAAGATCACATGAGGACGAAACCAGCAAACACGCCTCTATTAACCCCCTCGTCCCCTCAAGAATAAAAAATGTTTCATCTTTTTTTGATGTGATCTCAGGCCTTGATTAATCTCTCTGCTCTTCTGCAAATACTATTCATCATTACGCCCTTGTATCCAATTCACCCCCTTCTTCTATCCAAAAACACAGGAAACCGCTAAATTCTCAAGCAACTGCATCACCCCTTTACAGGAGCATGGCCATCAGCGCACCGGCCATGACGGCAACAACGCTGACGCCAGCCTTGACACCGCCGTTGACAGTGATGATCGGCTTGCCAGTGGTGACGGGGGGCTTGATGCCCGACCCGGTGCCCTGGGGAGCAACGGGCTGGACAGACACCCATGTGGGGGCCGCGCCACCGGGGGCACCGCCGTGGGGAGAGCCAGCAGGGGCACCACCCTGAGGAGCACCGGCGGGGGTGCTACCCTGAGGACCACCAGCGGGGGGAGCGCCATGAGGAGCGCCGCCAGCAGGGGGGTTAGGGACGGGGGCGCCGCCGGTAGGCGAAGGAGGGCCACCGTGGGGACCGCCGTGGGGGGGCGCACCGCCCGCGGGAACCTCCCAGTCGGGGGCACCGCCCGTAGGGCGGGGCCAGGTGCCCTTGGGGGTCTCGGTGGCCTCGTCGTCAACGGGGCAGACGGTGGTGCTGACGGCGACAATCTTGGTCGTGACGTGGCCGTAGGGGCAGTTGGTGACGGTAGGAGCACACGACGAGACGGTAAAGGTCTGGGTGGCGTAGACGGTCGACGTGGTCAGGCCGCCGTGGGGACCGCCGGGGTGGCCGCCGGGGGGCTTGCCAGTACCAGTGGGCTTGTCGGTGCCGGTGTGGGTGCGGGTGCCGGTGGGGCGGCCAGTGGGAAAGTCCTCATCATCGTCGTCGTCGCACCAATCATCATCATCATCGGGGGTGCCAGTAGGACCGGCGGTAGTGGTGGTTCCCGCGGCGGTGCCCGTGGTTGTAGTAGTGCCGGCGGCGGTGGTGGTGGTGCCCGCGGCGGTGCCCGTGGTCGACGTAGTACCGGCGGCGGTAGTCGAGGTGGTGCCGGCAGCGGTGGTCGAGGTCGTGCCAGCGGCGGTGGTGGTGGTGGTAGTGCCGGCGGCGGTAGTCGAGGTGGTGCCGGCAGCGGTGGTCGAGGTCGTGCCAGCGGCGGTGGTGGTGGTGGTAGTGCCGGCGGCGGTGGTCGAGGTAGTACCGGCGGCGGTAGTCGAGGTAGTGCCGGCGGCGGTGGTCGAGGTCGAGGTCTGCTGGCTGCTCTTCTGGAACACCTTGATGCCCTTGATCTTCCAGGCGACATCCGCGAAGTCGGCGCCATTGTTCTTCACGTACTGGACGCACGTGTCGGCCTTGCGCTTGCACTGGCTCCCATTCCAGACGTCCTGGTTGCCAGCGGCGTCACCGCAAAAGGTGATGTCAAAGACGAGCTTCATCTTGTTAAAGTTCTTCTCAATGTTGCAGCGGTCGTTGATGATCTGGAACTGCGGAGGGCCCCACGTGCCGGGGTTGGGGACCGCGGCGCGAACGGCGTCGGGGGCGTCCTTCCAGCTCCAGACCTTGATGGCCTCGTCGGTCCACTCCATGGCGTAGGTACCGCCCTGCTCACGGCCAATCAGACCCGTGGTCTCCTTGGCGCCGCACCCCTGGTTGAACCATTGGCCTTCGGCCTCGGCCGTGACGTTGCAGTTCTTGGTGGTGACGGTGCCGGTCATGTCATTCTGGTTGATGCGGCACTCGCCCCTGCCGTCCTTGTTGAGGGCGTGGCCCGTGACCGAGTTCTCCTCGGCCAGGTTCCATGACTCGTAGATGTCGATCTCGCCGTTGGCGGGCCACTCGGGGCCGTACATCCAAAAGGCGGGCCAGGATCCGCACACGGGCTTGGGGAACTTGGCAAAGTCGGCGATGAAGAGACCCGAGTCATAGTTGGACTTGCTCTCGATGCGGACGCTCTTGCGGCCCCTGTCGCCGGCGGTGCGAGTCTTTTCGACGCCGATATAGGCGTATTGGCTGGTGGAGCCGATCAGGCCCGCGTTCCCGGCCCCGGTCTTGCTCTGGTAGTTGACAAAGCCGTGTGTCGGGTCGATATCCTCGAGTGTGCCGTCAAACTTGCTCTGTTGGTACGGTCAGCACTAGATCCAGGTCGCCTCGAGGAGATCGTGGGCCCATACCACGAAGAAGGAAAACTTGTCCTCGTTAAAGAAGTTGGCGGGGGTGAAGGACTCGGTGAGCTTGTAGGTGGTGACGGCCTGGGAAGCGACGCCCGAGGCGACGGCCAGGGCAGCCGCGCCGTACTTGAGAAGAGAGGGAGACATGATATTATGGCGGGTATAAACGATTGGACCCTATTAGATAACGAGTGGCTTGACGTGCGATACGTCAGGGGACGAGCAAAAAAGATGCTCAAGAGACGCTGATTTGGTGCAGCGTAACGGCCGTGGCTGAAGCAACAGAGAGAAGGACGCTGGCATGGAACGGCAGAGGGCATCGCCTTTTATGAGAGCGGCTCTTTTCCCCATCCCATGCCCCTTCGGAACCTGCATGCTCCAGCTCAGCTCAGCCTCTGCTGCTGGCGGTGGACACTGCGGCGCGACTATGCCTTGCTGGTATGCGCTCAGGCCATCGAATTCCATGGACGGATGCGGCGTAGGGCGTCTCTCTCCCTGGCATGGCGGGTCCGCTAGCCGATTTGGGCAGCATCGCGCCAACATGCGAGCGGCCCCGGGCGGAATGTGACGGGACAAATCCTAAGAAAAGAAGCTGTCGAAATTGCACAGGGGGCGTTGGAGGGCGGCCATTGGCCGAGTTGCGGGCGATCCAGGCTTGGGCCAGGCTAGTCCAGGTTGCTGGGACTGTCAACGTGCCCAGCGCGTGCTTTGTTGCCGAGTTTATTGCCTCGGGCCCCGCACGATTCGCCAGAGGACATGTTTACTGTGAGGACTTGCTGGGCGTGGGGAGACAGACGACTGGCGGGCAACGGTGGTGATGGCGGGCGCTGTCTTGCAGCTGTAGCGGCCGCGTCCTGACCCCCAAGTCCAATGGAGATGGAGGACATGGCTGGCCGTTTGTCAGCCGTGCGTACTGTAGGATCTGGGTGTGCGAGTGAGTCCGGGGGTCGAGCGCGGCTCTGTGGTGGGGGGAGCAAAAGGGGGTGAGTGTGTGTGGGTGGCCCCATCCCATATGCAGGTACAAGTGCTCTGCATCTGTGGTTGAGCGGGGCCGATCAGGAGAGCAGCAGAGCTCATTGGCGCTCTCGAGGAGCAATTTGCGAGCTGGCACTGACGTGTTTGGTGACCGACGCGGTTGAGGCCCGGGAACCGGGGGACATGGAGGATTCAAGGCAGACGGACCGCTCCTCGCTGTGCCGCTCGCTGCCTCTGATTCACAACGGCCATGCCCCCCCCCCCTCATCTTGCAACTTGCCGCTTCGCTGATTGCTCCCCTTCTCCGTCCCCGTCCCCGTCCCCGTCCCCGGCCGCTCCCCTGGGGCCCTGGGTTGTTGCTTGCTTGTTCGCCCAGAATATTGCATCCAGAAGGCTTGGCCTGGTGGGGCCATGTCAAAATGCCGCGTGAGGCTAAAATGGCGTCGAGATTCGAGATTCGAGATGGATCATGGTGATGGTGAGGGAGGGAGGTCGGCATCACCGATCCGGTGGCTGGCGGTTCGGTCGCCGTTTTGACGCCGCACTGCGTGTCCGTCCGTCCGTACCTGCGTACTGCGTATTCGCTCGCATGGCGCGTCAGCATCGATGCAACTGTTCTTGTTCAGGACCAGGACCACTCCAGGCAGCCAGCGTGGGGCCGATGCTCCGGAGATGGGGCGGCCGCAACAACAATACGAATACCGAAGGCATTGACCATGGGATAAATAAAGGATCCAAAGGGGGTCGTCCCTCTTCCCGAGGTTCCCGGTAGTGGTCCGGTTCCCACCACGTCGTCCAACCCGGTTCGCTCGTGTTTTTTCTTTACGAGGGGCCAGGATCGACGGGAGCAATTCAAGCTTTTGGCTGTGGAGTGCCTTGTGCCCCAGGAGCCACAGCAGGAGGATTGGTTTCCATGCCGATCAGTGCCTGTTTTGCGGGTTCTGGCGAGAGAGGGAAGTCGAAATAAACTTTGGCTTGGTGAACGAACAATGGAAATGATTTTCGGGGGCCTTGTTGTCAAGGGAATCGGGGCGCCACTGTTCCACAGCCCCAGGTCCCAGCCCTATGGTGTGCAACCGACCTTTCCATGTCTCCCAGGCAGAGGGCAAGAGCTCGCTGCACTTGATCTGCCTCGCAATCAAACGGGCATTCGCATTTCGACATTCTTGCCGCCAATATTCCAAGCCCTACTAGAATCAAAGTGTGCCCCGAGAAATTGAGCCTGAAATTGTCAAAACTATTTCCACGGTATTCGTACCTGCGCCTCCCCCGGACCTGCATCACAGCCCCGCCCCCTGAAATGCATCTCCATCTGGTCGACAACCCACTCGTGACAAGGACAAGCATCACTTTGATCAATCCAGGTGGAAAAATCGACACGGCAAGGTTTTCTCTTCGTGGCCCGCCTTGACCAGGTCCAATGACGAGCCAACTCTCTAACCCATCAACCTCATCTCTGAAATCGTGAAGGCACCTATTCCCCATCTTTGAAGCCTCAAAATCCCCCAAAACTCCCTCGTCCAGGCCCATGACCACACCAAACTGACCGCACCCTTCAACCTCTTTCTCTGCACCCGTGAGGGCATTCCCAATCTTCCAGGCCTCGGTTGAATCGTCTTCAAACCCCCAAACTCCCCCAAAATGCAACCAGAGTATCCATACATATAACAACACCAACAGAAAAAACCAACAGAAAAAAACCAACAGAAAAAAAAACCCTCCCTGCTACTTCCTCTCAAAACCCCCTTCACAGCCCCCCACCCTCCTCAACCCCATCCTCACCCTCCCCACCCTCCCCACCCTCCTCCTCTCCGCCTCCTCGGCCTCCACCTCCTCCGAGATCCTCCTCCTCCCCACCGGCAGCGGCCTCGCCGGCCTCGCCACCCCTCCCGAGATCATCATCACCGGATTCGAAAACAGTGCCGTGTCCCTGGTCACCACCAGGGGAAGCACGGGGGCCGCAAACGCCGGGTACGTCGCCATGATGGGGCGACCGTCGTCGTCGTCGTCGTCGTTGTTGTCGCCGCTGTACACTGACGACGAAGGCCGGACGAACGTCGGAGGAGGAGGGGGCCGGGCCACGTCGCCGCTGTAGACGGACGACGGAGGCGGGGCGGACGACACAGGCGGCGAGATTGTCGTCCATGAGGACGGGGGAGCCGGGGGCGCGAACGAGGGGCAGGGGGGAGCCGGAGGCGGGAACGACTGGCAAGGAGGAGCCTGGGGTGCGGCGCTCGTCAACGCCGAGAGTGCGGCGCCCACCATCGCCGCGCATGCTGTCACGGGGGTCCAGCGTCCCGCCGGGTGTGCGGCGCCGGGGATTGCCGAGCGCGGAGTCCAAAATCCCACCGATGGTGCGGCGTCCGGGATCGTCGGCCGGGGCGTCCAGAGTCCCGCCGAGTGTGCGGCGCTGGGAGGCGGTGGTGCGGCGTCGGCTGCTCCAGGAGGAAGCGACAAGGAGGCGTCTCTGTCGGACGAGGCCGAGGTCGACGGCGCTGGTGCGACAAAGTGGTAGATGCCTCCTTGTCGCTTCCTCCTGATCTCCTCCTTGGTGGGGCATGATGAAGGCGGTGGGCGGGCGGCGATGGCGAGGAACTGGTCGCGGCCGGGTGGGAGTGGGAAGGTGGTGCTGTCTAGCACCGAGGTGCGCCGCTGGTTCCTGTGGCGGGGGGGTGGCGGCGGTGTGGTGGCGAGGGGAGCGGGTGGTGGGGTGGTGGTGCGGATGGGCTCGTTCTGTGTCTTGTTAGTTGAGTGAACTTGGACGGGGCCCAAAAGGGGACCTGATTTTGGTGTGTTGGAACAAGAGAGAGGGTGTGATGGCGGTGACAAGGTGACAAGGTGACAAACAAGCTGACAAGGTGACAAGGTGGACAAGGCATAGGGTGTGAGGAAGGTGACAAAGTGGGCAATACTCACGTCGTTCCAAACGGCTTTCTTCTCCTCCGTTGGAGTCTGGTCGCCTTTGCCGGCCGCCGAGGAGGAGGTGCCCATGTCGCCGTTGGTGATGGCAGGCACGTCGTCGTCAGACTCGTCCAGCACCCTGAAGCGCTCAACGGCCTGGGCCACCTCCTCCAAGGCTTTGGCTCCTTCTTTCTCGCTTGTCGTCTGGAACGGGGATGGTCAGTGTCATACTCAGAGCGTTGTGAATTTTGGCGAGTATGTGTCAAGGGGATGTGGTGCTCATTGTGCCAACCAAAACACAACCTGCCGAGGCAAGGTGCTCTGCCAACGGATGAAAGTGAGGAAGTCGACGGGGGGTAATGTGTGATTTGGAGCCAAAGAAGCTGCCGTTCAAGACCTTAAACAAACGTTCCAGGCTCAAATCCTGGTGCAAGGAAAGATGTGAAAACCACGGAGGACTTTGTAAAGCAGAGCAAGGCCGGGAAGCCACGGCGAGATCCGCGAAGCCACGGCGAAGAAAGGAAGAAAAAAACCTTACAATCACCCCCTCGATCTGCTCGTCCGAGTCTCTCTGCCACCCGGCGTGGCGCACCGCAATCTCGTCGCCGCACTGGAGCCTCCTGCTGCCGGCCACCTCAACCTCATCGTCGAGGTTGAGGCGGTCCAGCATCCGCCAGAACTCACGGGTCAGAGGGTCTTCCCCCTGGGTGAGCGTGGACGATGATGGGCCCATTGTTTGCGTCTTTGGCTGTTTCGACGAGGCTTGAGAGGAGTGGTGGCTGCACTGGTTGACTGGCTGGTGGTGGCTGCGGTTCTGGGTCAAGTCGTCGTGCTGCTGTTGCTGTTGCGCGGTCCTGGGGAGGAAGAGGAGGGGAGAGGGAGAGGGGAGGCCGGGGATTTCAAATTTGAAGCGGGAAAAAAGTGAGGATCGTGGGGTTTTCGTGGTTCGACTGCCGGCAGTCGACGACAGGTCGTCGTGGCCGTCGATTCGTGTGGTTGGCCGGTTCAGGGGGTGTCGACATCATCGCGGGTCCAAGTGTGGTGTTTTGGGGGGTATCCGACTGTCGACAGTCGATGGGAGCCCTGGGTGGCTGTCGACACGCGTGGTTGGCCGGTTCAGGGGGGGGCGGCGACATCATCGCGGGCCCAAGGAGTGGTGTTTTGGGGAGCAGCCGACTGTCAACTGTCGATTGCAGCCCATGAAGACTGCAATACGCTTGGTTGGCCGGTTCAGGGGAGGCGACACCATCGCGAGTCTAGGGGGTGGTGTGTTGGCAATCCAGCATGGGGGACAGCGGCTGCCAGCGGTTGAAGGGATGTTCCAACAACGCTCACTAACACGAGCGATCACAAGTCATCGTGCCTAGGCAATAATATTTGCATCCAAGTTGAGGGATAGCAATGGGGAGAATAGTGGTGGCAAGCCTTGGGGAAAGGGGGCTTTGTTTACTCCAGGGGCACATGATCCCGCGCTTGAATCACTGGTCCCAATAGCCATGGCAAGAAAAGACTGTGCAACGTTCCCAATGTACACTCACTCCCTTGGCACATCCTGCAGTTTCCAGGCTTTGGCTTTGGCATCTCTGCTGGCAGTGTGTCTGATCGAACAACAGCATGGGCGACGATCCTTGACTGGATGATAAGAATGGCCAAGATAGCACTGGGACGTCACAAGCAGCTGTCCATTCTGTATTTGACATGATTTCTTTTGCAAACAATCCTTTTGAGATGCCATGTTTTGCAGGCTTATTACCGTGGACGATGATGATGCTTTGTTTACTTCAGGGGCTGTTCTCGACTCTCACCACCCCCACCCAACCTCCACCACTTCACCACTTCCAACAGACACAACCCCATCCCAGCCACGAACACATTTGTCACGGCCCGTAACCCTATGTCCTGCACCTATCCGCAAACCAAGCCCATCGGCTCCGCAAGACATGGCTGCCTGCCGCGTGCAACCACGACCGACAACTCGGACACACACACACGCGCAAGACATGCCGGACGGAAGCTGCGCCATTCCCGAGGCCTTTTCCGCACTTCCATCTTGCAACAAAGATGCAGACTCCCGTTCTGCCTCGGCGGAACGCGGCATCCCACCGTGCATCCGGACGGCACATAGAGAAGAGTTCTGTCCATCCTCAGACTGAAGTTGACCAGCCCCAGCTGGATGCACAGCTGCTGCAGGCATATCGCAAACGAGGCAGGGCAACGTTGCATACCCACCACCTTTCTTGGGCTCGTCTGCACGACATGGTACCTGTAGCTTGCAGTAGTCTTGGTGCAAGGCGACAGAACTCTTTTGCCTTGTCTCTTGCACCGCACCGCATCATCTGCCCTGGGCGTCTTTGCTCCGCCCCAAACCAGAGACACTGCAGACAGTCTCGAACCTTCATGTCGTCACCCACACTGTCAGAACCTTTTGCTCTTTGACACAAGAGCATGAGAAGCAGCATGTGGCTGCAGAGACACCCAGGACGAGGAAGAGCTGCGTGAATCTGCACTGTGCGTACACACTGTGCGTACAAGGACACCAGACAATTGAAAATTCCCCGAGTCCCCCACCGCCCGTCTTTGTGCGCGGGGTCTCGACTCGTCGTCGACTCGAGTTGCCTTTTTTCCCTGTGTCTCCTTGTCCGCGCACAATCGATTGTGCCTGCCAATCTGCGAGCGTCCTTTGTCTGGGCATGACCAATCTATTTTTCGAGACCACGTTCATTGACAGCAGCGACCTGAGCGTCGTCGTCTGTCCCACGGATCCATCCCGTCACGTCACCCCGTCCCAGCTGAATATTGTTCAAGTCGCATCCATCCATCTGGCCAAGAAAAGAATGTGGAATTGGAATTGGGCCGCCAGCCCACCACACCCTTGCTCACCTCGGGCACCAAGCCAAGGTAATGGGATCACACCACGGCCCAGCAGGTGAAAAAAGAGCCAGGACCCGGTGGGGGTTGTTGTCGACGGAAGTTTCCAGGCTTGCCAAGGGGGGGCCTAGGGCCTCTGCCGTCGCTCGTCGCGGGGGGTCGTCGGAAATCCAAAATTTGTCACCACCCCCCAACCGCCAACCAAGCGTCCTCGCAAATGGGAAAACCGTCCCTTCTCACCGACCAAGCCATCGCCATCTTCCCATCAACCATCCCGCGTCCCGCAGGTAACATCACGACACACCCGAGACCCGTCACCGAAAACGCCGTCCCAGCACCGCCAGCACCAACCCCTCTGATTGGCACACCTGCCAAGACCAGCTGGGGGGAGTGGAGAGAATCCGGGGTTTCGTTCGACAGGGCTCAGACCTCTCCAGACTCCACAAGCCAAGCGCCCTGACGCCACGACGCCAGTCCGGATCAGGAAGCGCGGTACTCAAAACGAACGTCCCCTCTTGCGTCGCTTCGTCTCGGCTCTGGATGGGCTGCGTGGTGCCGTGTTATCCAGACGCGCGAGTTCAGCTCCTGTTTCCTCCTTTCTCTCCTTTCTTTTCCATGGGATGGAGATACTTTGGGAGTAAGTACCGACGGAGACGGGAGACACGGATGGAAATGAACCCCGGCCGGGAGTTGGGTCGTAAGGCGGCGGCGGCGGGTCGACCCAGTCGTCTCGCACCGGGGCGCAATGGACCTTGGAGGACCTTTGGATGCGGATAGGTCCTGGGCTGGGTGCCTTCTGTATCTCGGGGGCCTTTGGCCTACAGCATAGGGGGTGGACAACCTGACAACACATCCACCCCCCCCCATCACCCAAGGCCGGCCGTCTGAACCACTGCCACTCCCAAACCTGAATCGCCAAAACCAGCCCCAACAAGAACTTGCATCCCAAGCGCTGAAATTCGCAACATCTGACCCGCGACTCTCTTGCCGCGCGGCCATGCCTTTTGTATTACACAACAAAACCTCCAAGACACAACTAAGTCCGTCTGGGCCTCGGAGTGGTTACAACTTCCACAAGACGTACCTAGGAACTCAACCACGAGATATCCCCGTTCCACCCGCCCCACCGGTCTGTCTGTCTGACGGGGCGCTGTCTCGGCGGGAAGGTACAGGCACATGTCCACTCGATGGCCAAGGACATCTCGGGTCGTCCACAAACCTACCGCATGTTCGCGTGTGTCCCAATCTTGCTGGGACGACCGGGCGGTATATGCTGGGTAAGTATTCCCATGGATCAGTGGATCAACAAGCAAGTCGGTACTACAGCAGTCCTCCGTCGATCCATGCGACTATCTTCAGCAACCAGGGGCTAAACCCGATATTCCCTTCCCAGTTTGGGAAATTCGAGGTCTGGTTGCGGTACCGCGGGTCTTGCGGACAACTCATCAACCCCCTCCCCTCCTCGACAACCGGGAGGCAGGTCCAGGATAACTGGACTTGACTGACCGAGAAACACCATCAGAACCGCAAGTCCCGCCAGCTCCATGTGTTTCGACATTTCCCGTCCACAACATCCATTCGACGGATGGAATAGATGGTCCGCATCAGGGTACTGCGTACTTCAGGTAGATGTAGGTCCCCAACCTACGCAAGCTCCCAAGCAACCTGCCTGAGAAGGCAGACTGGCCCCAGCCGGGCAGCGCTGGCCGGCAGCGGCCAAGCAAAAAAATTGCTTGCAGCGTCAAAGCACCGCTGTGTCCTACCTGCCAGGACCATCAGACACCCGCCCACTCAACTTGGCACCCACCCACCCATCGACCAGCGCAGCGCAGCGCAGTGCAGTTCAGTGGGTGGGTGGGTGTCACTGACAGTGGCTGCCCCTCTCTCATTGGCACATTGACATTTGTCAATTGGAATTTGGCACAAGTTGTGCATTTTTGTGCAGGCAGGCAGGCGGGCAGGCGGGAGGTGCACGTCTTACATCCCGCATGTCGCATCTCCATGTGTACCTGGTGTCGTTGATGGCAATGGCAAAGGGGCAGATGGAAGTTCACCATCCCGCCCCTCGGAATCCGATTACGTTCGCACTCAGGTGTTTGTTCTCATCGATTTCTTTGCGATGCTCCAGAACAGTTCTCAAAGGTATTGTTGTATTGTAGCAGTGTCAAGCAATAGCAATAGCAGTAGCAGTAGCAAGTAGTAGGTATCTCCATCTGTCGCCGGCGTTAATGTTTTGTGTGTTCATCCCCATGGCATCAAGTCATGTTATCCCCGTTCCCGTAGCAGCCATGTCATGATTCCTTTCTTCCCGACCCGAGCCTGTATCATAGTAATAGTAGTAGTGTCGACAAAAGAAAGGGTATCGCATCCAAAGAGAACATGTGGTATCAAGATCCAACGAACCAAATCCAAACCTCCCATCCCTTATCATGGACAACCCCGACCTACTCCTCATCCCCCTCAGCATCCTCCTCCTCCTCCTCCTCCTCCCCCCCCGCCACATAAATCGTCTCCCCCCTCCCCCTCCTCCTCCCCCCCCTCGCCGCCGGCGCCTTCCCCCCTGCCCCCCCACCACCACCACACCCAACACTCAACACCCACCCCTCCCCCCTCCGCTCAATAATCTTGACATCCTCCCTCCCTGCCCACTCCACCAGACACCGATCCCCCTCCCCGCCAAACTCGACCGCGCAGCCCCCCATCCCGCGCACCGTCGGGTCCAGGTGCCGCGCGACGTGCTCCATGCGCGTGTCCCACGCCTCGGGGCCGTGAAACGTCTCGTCGCACCCGACCGCCGGGCACGTCATGGCGTCGGGGAGGACGACGCGGGTGCGGATGGCGCCGTCCTGGAGGGTGCGGAGGCGGCGGTCCCACTCGGGGGTGGAGGTGGTGGTCTTCTTGGTGCCGTCCTTCTTGCACTCTGGCGGCATGTGCATGCGGCGGAGGTGCTGGGTGTAGAGGTCCTTGCGGTTGAAGATGTTGCCGTTGGGGAGGTTCTCCTCGGCCGAGGAGGAGGAGGAGGAGGTGGTGGTGGTGGTGTTGCGGCCGCTGCCGGCGGTGCGGCAGGACAAGGAGTTTGTTGCGATGGGCGAGGGCCCGTTGACGAGGCGCGTGCACTCGGCTTCCTGGCAGATCCAGTAGTTGAGGAGGAGGTGCTGCGTCTGGACGTGGCGCTTCCACTCATTCTTGGCAGCGAACTGCGAGCGGCAGCCGGCAAAGTGGAAGACGCACTTGAAGGGGCGGGTGTGCTTCTTCTTGATGTGCAGGTCGAGCGACGACTGGTCCGTGTAGATCTGCTTGGGCGTGCAGCCGGGCTCGCGGCAGAGGAATTGGCCCTTGTTGGGGGCGTTGGAGAGGCGGTAGGGAGGTTGAGATAGGGCGGGAGTGGTGGTGGTTGTCTTGCGGGTCTTGCGGGCTGCTGGAGTGGAATTGGGACTCGTCTTGGCTTTGGGACGGGTGCCGCTGGACTTGAGCTTCTTGGCCGAGGAGGGCTTGTAGTCGGTGTCGGACTCCTCCGTCTTTCGCTTCGACACGGTGACGGTGGGCTCGTCGTCGGCGTCTTTGCCGTGCTCGCCGGTGCCGCTCGCTGGTGGCTCTGGGTAGTGGCAGGACGGCTCCTGCTTGATCCGAGTTGGCATGCCGACAGTGGCTCTGGGTTGGTGACTGGGGACCACGGCGGCGGCCAGAGTGCTAACGGGGCAATACATGTCCCAGCTGGGAGTTCGGCTGGGGGTCCGGTTCAAGAAAAAGCTGTCGGTCTCGGCCTCGTACGCCTCGGCCTGCTGGCACGAGTTCACCTCGGCGGGATTCACGTAGGGTAGCGGACCCATGTTGTCGAACTGGAGGTCATGGGCGTGCGTGCTCCACTGATCGCATTGGTTGTGGCGGGCGTAAAGCCCAAGCGACATGGTCGTGTCCGGCGGCGTCGCGGGAGAGTCAAAGTCGAAGAGGGAAGCTTCCGTCTCGCCAGGAGGGCTGAGCGCCGAAGGGTATGAGAGCTCGTTGGACGAGATGGGGCTGGCAAAGCGGACTTGATGTTGCGGTGGGCTGGGCTGGATGCCGACGGCGGCGTGTGTCTTGTAGCTGTCCTGGGTATGGCCAGGGGCGTTGAAGATGGCTGTCCGCTGGGTTTCCCGGAGATATTGTCCTACCGGGTAGGGAGGAAGAGTCTGAAGAAGGGGGTCGATGTTGCTTTGAGGACCGAAGCCCATCACAACGCCGCTATAGTAGTAGTCCTCTTGGGACAAGTAGGGGATGTTGGTCGACATGGTGAGAGAGACCCCAGGCCGGGGTGGTGTCTGCCGTGTATAAGAGGAAGTCAGGATGGTCGGCTACCCTGTGAGTGGCGGGGGCTGAGCTGGGGAGCGAGTACAGGTGTTTGTGTTTGGAGGCAGCAAGAGACACCCAGACGGGTTGTCGAGGCAGGGTGCCGGTGGTTGGATATATAGTCGTGTGGGAATGGTGTGCTGGCTTGAGGCTCAGTTGCGCCAGATGGGATGGAGGACGGGCAGATGGGCAGAGGGGGCAGGACGCGATGGGGGAGGTCGTCTGGGTAATAAAGCACCTGCAGGTGCCGGTGCCGGGTCTCGAGCCCACACGTTCGCCCTGTCCCTGGGCGCTGGATAGTTCCGGAGCTATACACGGTAGGGCAGCGGGACATTGCCTGTGTCTGCCAGCACCCCCGGGGTTCGTGGTCCACGAGGTCCACCAATGTACACACGGCCACTGTGCTGCATGTCGTTGACGGGACTGTACGTGGATGTACACGCCTGTGTCTCTATCGGGGACCATTTCCCCTGCCCGCCTGCCCGGGAGCAAGTACATGTACAAAGGGCGGTCCTGGTGAGAGATGTGGGAGGTCTTGATAATGGCAACAGGGGGAGGAAATCATCCCGAGTGTGTTTCTGTTGGCTGGTCGCTGGTACGTGTGCGGCCTGTGGTTGGTGGGTGACGGCGAAGAGGATGGGACCTGGATTGACAGCAACATCTCTGGGCTTGGGGAGAGGGGGGACGGATCTCCCAGCGAAAAAAGAGGTACAAGTCTCGATGTACCTTTTTTTGAGCCTCAAGAATGTCGCTCGCCCGCAATAAGTACAAGCAGGCCCAGAATGTCCTTGGCACAGGTGATGGCACCCGACCCACACACCCTCGAAGAGCAGCCCAAGCCCAATCTGTGTTAGGCCCTCTACACCCTGCCCCTGGCGAGCACAGGGGGGGTGGGATTCGTGACCTGCCACCTGCCACACGACGGCCTGCTGGCGGGAGGGGAGGTGACGATGGCTGCGCCGCGCCGCCTCTGGAGTCTGCTTGTTCTGCAGCGCGTCCTCGATCGCCCCGCGGACAATAAATTGTCAAAGTGGACGGGGAGACGAGAGGGCCAAGCGAGACCTGGGCATGCAGCTGAGCTCGTTGTGCTCCGTAGGCGACCTGTCACACGTCCCGAGACTGAAGATGAGGTGTGTTGCCGTTCCTGATGATTGTGCTGCTGCTGTGCTGCTGCTGGCCAGTGGTGGGTGGGTGGGTCGCGGTCCATGGCGGCCGATTGTGGTCGCCCGCGTTAGATGTGCTCCGCTGAAGAGGTCCCTTCGGTCCCCTATCCAGCCCGGTGACACCTGTGCCACCCTCTCCCACCGCGGCCCAACCAAGGTCCGGCGCTGGCGATCGCTGATCCACTGCGAGCCGCGAGCCGCGGTGCCACGCGAGGGTTGCGGCCCCTGGAGGCCGGGAAAATGAAATCTTTCGTCAAGGCGAGGAGGTTGCGGCTCTGCTTGTGCCACTCCCTCACTCCCTTCTCCGTCTTGAAGAAGTGTCTCTGCCTCTTGCGTGCCGTGTCCGGTATTTGCGGGACCAATTTCCCAGAGGGTTGGTTGGGCGCGGAATCCTCCGGTACCCGGAGCCGCCGCTGGTCAGCGGCATGATGCTCGACCGCGCAGAATGACGAAGAACAAACTTGACGGTTCGTGCCATGGCCATGCCCAACCCACAGACCCCTCGACGACCGATCAGCCTTGGCTTTATCGACCGACAGAGACAGACGGTCAAAACCGATGTGGCGCGGCAGGTTGTTGCTCGGCGCTTGTGGGCTTGGAGCTTGCGTGCTGGCGTGCGGGTAGGATTCCCACCATCGTGGACGGTGGTGGCTTTCGGAGGGCAAGGCCTGCAGCCACCGCCCCCCTCGCCGTCGTCACTCGCCAGGTGGGTTGGCTCACCGTTGTCCGTAACAGCCACTAGGTCCTGTCGGTGCTAGCGGTGCGTCGACCTGAAAACAAAGCCCCCTTCCGTCACCCGTGTTGTCCCACGGACAAGCGGTAGCGGCGGGGCGTTTGGAGGGGCGTTTTGCCATGATGCGATTCTGGGACAGGCAGACTTGACTCTGATGGCGTCTGGCGTCTGCCGTGGGGTTCCGCTGCATGCTGTGTGAGGTCCTTGGCCATGACGACCCTGGAGACGTATTCCGGATGAGACCTTCCATGGGCCGCGGGGCAGGAGAGTGAGAGAGGGGGGAGAGAAAAACAGCCAGCCACTCAGGACCGAAAGACGGCACCCGTTGGCGAATCTCCCCAGATGCGCGACGCCCGGCCAGAGTGAGGCGGCACACACCATCTTCCAGCATCGCGTCGCAGGGCAGTCCAATCGTGGCGCACAGGTGCCCTCTCGACCCGGTGGGAGTGGGTGGAGGAGGCGGCGGCTCCCGCAAACGGGCGAGGTGATGATGAGATCAAGGGAGGACTCGGAGGAGAGACGGAGGATTGGACGAGAATGGGCCTGTGGCCGGCACTTGCTTTCTCCCCCATCCCATCTTGTCTCGTCATCCGAGGGAGCAAGTGGCAGAAACCGACGGCGGTCATTGGCAAACGGCCAACATGATGCCCGCCTTTCGAGGCCTGGTGCGGTCTCAGGTCGAGGGAAGGAGGCCCAGGGGTTCTTTGGAGTTGTGCAGAAGTGCATCTTCCAATCTCGAGGCCTCAAGATCAGCGACCTCGACGAATGGCACTCTCCCAAGAGATGCGACCCGGAGCGGCCCCCAAGTTGTCGTGGTTGGCTCGTCGCCTCTTCCCTTGGACAGCCGCGACAGGTGGTGGGTATTCGTGGGAGCTGGAATCCCGAAACAACGGCCGCGCCTATTCCCCGTGTGCCCGTCTATTTTGGCTGCCTTGGGGAATCTTCATTATGAATTCATTTTTCCCGAGGGACGCTGCACCGACTCCCAACGAGGCGCCGGTCTGCGAGGCGGCCAGCGCATCCATGCAGCGTCCGCATCTTCCGCATCTTCCACGAGGAGCTGCCATGGCTTCGGGAATCGTGGTCCGGCCCCTCGACCCCTGGTCGTGTTTCTCCTGCCGACGCTTTGTTTCACGCAGTGCCGAGTCGCTGACCAACACCATCCCCAAAGACTCGAGAGAAGCGAGAGGCCCACTGTCGGTGACAATGCTTCGAGACCGAAGCAGAGATCCGCCATCGGTCGACGGATCCAACAAAGATTCATCTGTTCTGTCCATCCATCCCGAGCGTCGAGACTGAAACGTGGGCTGCAGTGCTGCAGTGCGGTAGCATGGGGCGAGGCAGTGCAAGCAATTCGACAATTCCTTGATGCTTCCATTCCATCACCGCCCGCCGCCCGATCGACGAGGGCTGAGTGAGGCCTCAAGGACGACTGCACGTCATCAACTTCGGTCCCGGTGTCAATTGCCAATCCAACCCAACCCCACCAGCTGATAAGGCGCCTGGATATGGTGCGGTTGCCTTGCAGAGTCCCCCCAATTGACCAACAAACACACTGCTCGTGACTCTTTTTCCCTCGACACCTTGGCCAAGACGACGCTACCCGAGGCAGCAATGGCCTCCGTCTCCCCGCCATGCACGTCCTCAACGGCGAGGTTGAATTTCCCTCCGTCGGCTTCAGCACTCTCCGAGGACTCGGCAGAGGCAAGAAAATACAAACAACCCAGCCCGGCTGGGCGTTTCTCCCCGGGGATCGCGGGACTCGGAGCACCCGTCGACATGGATGACCGGGACCATCTGATCCCTGCCGAGAACCTGGGCTGAGAAACATCTCCAGTTCTTGGCCCTTCTGTCAAGAACAACTCCCGGACGACAACTTGTCCACCTCATCCAAGCCCCATGACGGCACACCGACCGGCCGGCCGGCCTCGACCGTCTGCCTGCCCAATACCAACCAAACAGCCGGCCGAAACACCGTTGTCGGACAGCCGACTCCAGCACTTCTGTTTGAACATTTCCAAATGGCCCCGTCCCTCGTCGGCTTCGCCCTCGACATCCCATTGGCCCCCCCCCACCCCCAAGCTTTGGGTCCTGGGGAACCCTCACCACCCAGGACTCCAACCCCGAACCAACCACTCCGACTTGCACATCCGTCCTCAGTCTCACCAGACCCAGGCCGCGCTCCGTCGAGGCCATTCTCAAATTCCACATACCTCCATCCGGCAGTCGCTCCCGATCCCGGCCTCCGTGTGTGTGTGTGATATGGGATTTCCCCTCCTGTCTCTGCCAACCACTCGCTATCGCTGACGTGGTTTCGACGAGTCCACGTCCGCATCCCCCCAAATTCCCAATCCGTACCGACTTTCTCCATTGCGTCGGCCGTCCTCAGCTTCCCCCCACGACCCTGCCGCCGTCCAAACGCCAGACCGGGCGCCATCGTCCCAGAGATCCCGTCGCTTGCCACAGCGCCTCCCAGAGTCTGGATGCCTCCCAACAACCACGACATGACCTGACATGATTTCACGACTGCCAAGGTAGGTAGGTACACAGCACGCTTGACCCCTCCCCCGCCCCCTCGTTCCGCTGCCGTGTACCGCGCTGTGTATGTGAGACACGTACAAGTGCTGGTCTGGACCTACAGTGCCGCCGCCGCGCCTCCCCCGGGGCGTAGCTCAGGTCTGCGGATGCTGCGGGCGGGACTCCGGTTGTGCACAAGGACCTACCTAGGTACCCAACGTGGGGATGGAAATCGAAATGCCATTTCATTCTTTATTGTCCCCTTCTGGGGCTGGGTATTGTGCATCGGCCGCAGTCTCCATGTGCGCCGAGCACAGAAGTTTATCCTGAAATAGTGCACTGCTGTGCAGTGCAGCTGAAGTCGTGGCATGTTTCCTTGAATCTGATGATTCGCAACATCCAGCTCATCCATCCCCGGGCTGTCACTCCCCGTCTCTCCGCGGTAGACTAGGTTCCTCCCCAGTGAAACCCGGAAAGTTGTCCAAGGGTTGTTGGTAGGTGTCCGTCGCCTACGACTGAATTACAGGAAACCCGGACACCGTCCCGGACACATCAACCTACAGCATACACCCACCCGCCAGACCTTGGACAGCGCAAGCAGAGTCCTGCATGTAAGTGCCTAACCAGCTTGTAAATCACGACCATCCTCGGATAGATTACCTACATACATTCCACCCACACTCTCCAAACCCAAGAAGCTGAAAGAAGCCACTGTGCTCCGAGTCACCTACCTACCGTAGGACTTTGACAATGGGATGGGATGGGATGGGAGGGTGGCGGTGTTGGGGGCCAAAACCACACCTAACCATCTCCGAAGGAAGCCGGCAAAATGCAAATGTGCGCGAGTGTGTGTGTGTGTTCGTGTGTGTGTGCTATGTGATTGCCAAGACGAAGCTGAAGACCAAGCTGAAGAGAGCTGAACACAAGCGGCACTGCGAGACGGCAAAGTGGTCTGACCGACGGTGATCATCCCAAAAGGTCATCGAGTCGAGACGGGGCGTGGTGACGGACACGATAGATAACGATCCATCCCAAGAGAAAAGGGGGAAGTTGGTACCTAGGGATGGTACCCGAAACCTCCTCCTCACAGACAGGGACGTCCGTTGTCCCATTTCTAGGTCTTCGTGCACATGATAAATATGAGGAAAACGAGATGTGAGGCGAGCGAGAAGAACCAAGGTCAAGTGTCAAGAGATGTAAATTAACTGGTGCAATTGCTCGCTCGCTTGCTCGCTTCAACTCCAGCAAGAGGAAGTGATCTAGGCCGCGTCAACGCCGCCACTCGTGGTCGTCGTCGTCATCATCGTCCGCGTCATCCATGTCCCACCGAGCCCGGGACCATCATGTCCGTTGGGTATCTCCTGTATTTGTCGTCCCAGCTCTCCGAGGCCAACCATGATGATAATACACCCCAGTGTATCAAACCCGTCCATACCCCCTTCTATCCGCCCCCGATATATTTCATCACCAAGCAAAGCCGATGCCATAATACCTATCCCTCTCCGCGAGAGGAATCCAGGTCAAATGCGAAGGGTATCAAGCCAACAAGTCCAAACAAGATAGAAACAAAGTCATCACATCACCCGTCGTCATAATCGTCGTCGTATTTATCGTCGTTGTCGTCGTCAAACATAACAGGTCACGAGCCCTTGGCCACATCCGACGTCTCCTGCACCACCAGTTTGCATTCCGAGCACAAGGAATGCGAGCAGTTCCCTCCCACCAAGCACCGCGTCGTGACGGCCGGACTCCAGTAGTGGCCGCAGTCGCACTGGTTGCGAGTTAGGACTTGTTTTGCCCAATGTGGGAAGGAGAAGGGGCAAGGGTGAAGTGGCAAGAAAAAAGGGGCACATACACAAATCCAAAGCAGCGCGTCCCTCGGACCCAGCTTGACATAGCGTCTCTTCCTAGACCCGGACGCCGCACCCTCGTCGTCATCAGCATCTCCATCGCGGGCTCGCTTCCCCGATAGCGGGCTCAACGGCGACATGGGCTCCTCCGGCTCCCTCGGCTCGCCCAAGATATCCTGGAAGGTCCCCGGCGGCTCCGTCTCGAGGCTCTTCCACTCGCCGATATCCGTCTTTGGCCTCCCGCCCTTGCCGGTAAAGTGCGCGTCAATGTGGTCGAAGCGCTCCGACAGCCCTTGCCCGTCGTCCTGCTTGAATGGGACGGCCTGCTGGCAGAAGCCGCACCAAAAGAGGCTCTCAAAGTTGCGGCGGTTGAGCGAGTCGACGCAGCGCTTCTCGAGCGCTGCTGTGTCCGTCACGCCGTGGGCTTGCGTCAGGTGCTTGGCGAAGCTCTTGCGGCGGTGGCAGACCTTGGCGCAGGCGCGGCGGCCTGACGAGGCCTTTTCCGTGCAGCGCCAGAACTCGAGCTGCATGTGCTGGCTGTTTTCGTGGCGCTTCCAGTCGTTCTTGCTGCCAAACTTCTTGTCGCAGTCTTCCTGGGTGCAGGCGTAGGGCTTTTCGTGGCGCTTTCGGTGTTTCCTGTCGACTTGTCAGGAGAGGGCTCGAAAGGGACGGGGAGGGGATAGGGATCATACTTGAGCTCGCAGGGACGCCTAAAAGTTTTTTCGCAGTCCGGGCAGTGCTCTCTCCCATAGGTAGAGAGAGGACTCTGGAGATTATCTTTCAAGTCATTGTCCTCCTCGTCTTCCTTGGTCTTTTGGATTCCCAGCTGGGAGAGGATCTTGCTGAGCATGCCTTTCTCGTGGAGGGACATGACCAACGCACTCGCCTGGTCAATGTCCATGGCATTGGCAGTATCCTTGGAGGGCGGCAACGCAGCCCGATATGGCGCATTGGGCTCCTCTCGTCGCGCATTAGGCTCTTCCAAGTCATGCCTGGTTGACTCGTCCTGCGAGGTAGTGCTCTCACTGAAAGCATGGAGCCCATCCGTAGATCCATCCTCGGAAGGTGTGTCGCTCGAATCATCCTCATCGGCACCGCTCAGAGATTCGAACTCGGCAGAATCGTGTCCGGTGTGGTCCATATCTGCCTGTCCAGATATGTGGGAGTCTTGGACACGCGGGCTTCCTTGGAATTGACGATTGGCAGCATCCGACCGCTGATACGGCCCGAGACCATCCGGCGTGGATACGCGTGCGGGCGTGGAAGTCAATGCAGCAGGGCATATACTACCTCCCTCGAGAGAAAAGGAATCGTCCGAGGTAGCCGGTGTCAGGGCCTCGGCGTGCGTCTGCGGGTCCGCGAGGCCCCTCAGAATCGTGTCATCCATTTCGAGCGGGGGTGGGCGCTCCTCCTCGTGCTGGCTCCCATCCTGGGCCTCGGTGAACTCATTCACGGGATCCTGGTCCTGTCCGGCTTCCATTTCCTGCAGGCGTTGGGGCTGGTGGAGTTCCTGGCTGACGTGCATGGCGCGATCCTCCAACTGTCTGAAGCTTGTCTCTCGATCCGAGAGACCGGGCAACGCCGACTGGCTCTGGTCCAAGCCCATCCACGGCGAGGAAGAAAGCATATCCAGTTTGGCTGGAGACGCCCTCGGTCTGACCGACGCTCTGGCATACCTACGCTCGTATTTGCTCAGGTCGGGATCGCTGCCTAGATCAATCTGGTGCATCCTCTTGAGGTGCTGCTTGAAGTTATCGGCCCTCGGCCAGTCCTTTGGGGGCTTGGTCTCACACGACCCTTCCATACAGTGATACTTGATACCGTCTGCGCTGTGCACCGACTGCTGGTGTCGCAGGAGGTCGTTGGGGGTTCCGAAGCCCAATTTGCGGGAGCATCCCGGTTCTTGGCACATGTGAGGTTTCTCGTGGCGAGACTTGTGTTTGCTAGAGGCGCGGTGAGAACTTGTCAGAGGTTGGATTCGGGGGTGAGACATACTTGAGCTCGGCTTTTGTCTTGACCATGCTGCTGCAACCTGTGCAAAACAGCGTAGCAGAAGGCTCTTGGCTGGGTGGACGCTGCTGGCTCCAGGCGTCCTGAGGGGGGGGATTTGGTGGCGCCGCGGCGCGCTCGTGACCTTGGCTCTGCGAGTTGTAGAGCTGGAGGTCGGCCAGGTTGCCGACAACGCTCCTCGTGTCAAAGGTGCTCCCGGTATCGTTGATGATAGAGAAGTCGGTCACGCTTGGGAGGTCACCCACGCTGGGATCGACCAGACTATGATAGGCAGAATCATCGTACTCGGAGGGTCCGGTGGTCGCGCGGGGCATGGTAAAGCATCGGTCGCTGTAGTTTACTTGGCCTTGTCCGAGTTTGACGGGGTTCCATGGGGTATTCGGGTCTTTGATGAACTTGTGCATGGTGAGGGCAACACCCCCGGCACGTTGGGATTCCTGGAGCATCATGGCTTGGCCAAAGCCACCAAAGGACCGGTGGTCGGCCATGGGGAAAGTTGCAAAGGCGTCCATGTCTACCGACCTTGCGAATTCCTCGGCGCCGAAAGAATCAGGCGGCGACCCAGGGGGGAGACCGCCCGGGGCCGAGTGGTCCGTCAAGCTGAAGGGCTGGCACAATGTCAGAGGCCGGGTGACGGCGGCGATGACGAGCAGGAAAATACATACCAAGCCTTGCTCATTCTGGCGGAACTGAAACGACCGTTGATCCATGGCGCTGGGGGGGACAGGTTAGCCGGCCGAAGCCGGGCAGGTCTGGCATTTTGATGGACGAACCTTGTCAGGCTGGCAGCTGGTGGTGAGGGGGGGGTTGTATTTTCGAAGCCGGTTCTGGAGAGACGCCAGTCAGCACATCGCGGACAGGCAACTCCACAGGGAAGAATGCGTAGGTAGAGGTTCGAAAGCACAAGTGTATATATCAGACTGAGTATACGGTATCCTGTTCCTATCCATATGTCTTGGCACCGGCGGGGATGGTGGCCGACATGGGGACCAGAGAGAGAGAGACGGGAGGGAGACAGGAGAGAGGCTCGAAAAGGGAGGCCTTACCGCCAGACAAAGCCCGCGAGTCAGACTCCCAGGTGTCGGGGAACACCAGCGATGGAAAAGCGACCAGAGAGGTCAGCAATGCAGGAGAGAAAAGGCAGCTGCCCTGAGAGGGTTAGGTCTTTTGGAGAAGGCGAGGAGGTGGAGGTGGGAAAAGAGTCGACGACGGTTTCGACTTTCGAGAATGGGGGTGAGGCCTCTCTCTGCCCAACGACGCACATGCCCAGCAGTCAAGAAACCAGGGCACCAAGACGGTCAATCAATCAACGGCACGTCGTCTCTTGCGGGGACGGAGAGAGGGCGAATGGGCGAATGAAGCGGCCCGTGGGGGGGAAGAAGTCAATTCCAGGTCGAGGAGGATGGCGTGGCCCGTCGGATGAGGGACAAGTCACAGCATCAAGGATGGGAGTCCAGACGAGAGGAGAAATGTTGCCGTCGGTGGTTTGCGCGACGTTGGATGGAAATTCAGGCAACCATGCCGCCTTTTTTCTCGGCAGCCCGCCTCACTTCTGCCTGCTTTTCGGTCAAGGGACGGCTTGGGCCAATCGCGGTCGGCAATGCTCGGTGACCACTTGCCCGCGCACCATGCGAGAGGAAGTCACGTGGCGATAAGCCTGCCTCAATCACCTCCGACTCGCCCACCATTTCTGCATCCCACGTTTTCCCCAGCTTCGACATCTGGATCCGGAACGCGGCCGAAATCGTGCCTGTCCATGAACCTGTCGGGCCGGGTGGAGAGGGGAGGCTGCTGATGGTATCGGGGAGAGGTCAATATTCTTGTCGGTCCGGACGAGGGACCGAGGATGAGCTGGACGGACCGATCAGGCCGGGAATAGGTGTGACGTTACCCAAGGACAGATGCACTCCCCGCGTCTCTCGACGAGGTGCCGTCCTTTGGGAATCCTGGAGTCACCGCGTCACCGCGTCACCGTTTGCCCAGCTCGCCCATCGCTGAGACCGACTGCGTGACCGTGAGACACAGAGGCCAGTCGGAAACAACGTGTCGACGATGGCAGAACGTCCTATTTACACAGCATCAACCATCATGGTGGTTGTGGTTGGCCATGCTGCATACAATTCAGGGTCCATCCTCCAGCCGGAATGCCCAGACGGCCGGCCATTCCATCCCGCTCCCATACTACCGGGCTATATAGTGGTCTCCCAGACCCGGGTTTGGACGTCGCCATCGCCGGGCGACGATTGGTCCATGTCCCGAAACAAATGCGTTTCAAGATGGCCGTGTTGACCTCGACATCCCCGCCTCGACACTCAGCACACCAGCACGTGACTGGTCCGGCTCGATCTATTCGGAGCCGATCTCGCCGAAGTTGATGGGGATCTTCTCGTGGTTGCTGTGCTGTTCAGGGGAAGAGGGTCCATCTCGCGCCGGAAAGTGGACTCGATCGGTGCTGAGCCGTGGCAGCCGTTTCCACAAAATGACGTCTCTCTTTTCTTTCAGGAATGGGCTGCATCTCTCGCCTGCTCGCGAATCCTTCGTTCCGGCTGCATCTTGGGGAAACTTGGCGGGTTGGTTTGGTCAGCTTGATCAGGTCTTGCTTCGTGGGTCGGGCAGCAGTTGCTGATCTACCTGTGCGGGCAAGTTCGATGGGGACCTCGAGAGTTGGCCGATGCTGGAAAAGCAATGCATCTCTCTCTCGTATAGCTGTTGCTTTTTTGCCATCTGAAGTCGGGTCGTCGATGAATTCCACTCCACCGTCGTCGACGCTGAAACGGCGAGAACAGCCAAGGCGATGCTTCAGATCCACTGCCCTGCGCTAGCCCGGTAACGCACAGGCAGACAGGGTCCCGATGCCCCTGTGCCGCCAGCCACACGCCCCCAAACACCTTCCACTGCAGCGAAGCGAGCCCGGCAGGGCCCAATGGGACGCGAGAACCGGGATGCCCTTTCAGAATCCAGGGACCAGATGTGAAATCTCAATTCGACTTTTTCAATGTCCATGTTCTTCTCTTTCAGTCTCCGGCGTCTTTCCTTCTCCGCTTCTTTCGTATCCTCCTCCCGAGTCGCTCGCTCGCTCCCGTCGTTCCCCCGCTGCCTCTCGAGAGTCGTGGTCCATCGCCCTCTCTTTTCGATGCGTCACCACTCGTCTCTTTTCCTCCCACCACCACCACTCTTTTCTCCCTCCTAGGTCCTCCTGTGTCCTCTTTTTCCACCTTTCCGCCAGCACCGGCTTACTTTGGGCACATCACATCATTGATCATTGTTTGGTGCTGCCACATGCCGTCATCGTCTCTCGTTTGATCACAGCAGAAAGCATCGAGCCGGCCTCGAGGTCCTCCTCCCTCCGGAACCTCACCTCGACGCGAGACGCGCCGTTTCAGATACCACCCCCATTCCGCGCCCGAGAGCTCCCTCCCTTGCCTCCTGCGACAAGGCCTGCCACGCGCCTGCGGGCTCCGGCTCCGACAAAATGTCGATGAGGTCCCCGCGCGGCCACGGCTTCATGCCCATCGACTCCAACACCATGGACGACATACCTCTCAATAAGATGCGGAGCAATGCTAGCACCATTGGTGGCGGCGCCCGGAGGCCCGACCAGACAGCAGCCTCCCACGCCATCGACATGGACGGCCCGGGCGAGAAGCCGGCCAACGCCGCGAACCCAGGCCTTGCCGGCCGTCGACGGGTCCAAAAGGAACTCAAGCGCTCCGGCTCCAACCTGAGCGAGCCCCCCGAGCTCAAGTTCATGGGCCGCTTCTACCGAAAGATTACCGGCTACTCGCCCTTGACCAAATATGCACTCATCATCTTGCCCGTGGCCGCTGTCCTCGCCGCTCCCCTGGCTGCCCTCCCCGTGACGGGCAACATGGACAAGGACCGCGTGAGGCTGGGCGGCAAGGAGGGCAGTAGAATCAGCCTCTTCTGGCTCTTTGTCTGGTTCGAAATATCATGGTTCTCCATCTGGATTGTACGTTGCGCCCCTTCTTGGCTCCATCTGTCGTCTGCTGATAATACTCGACAGGGCAAGCTAGTGGCACACCTCCTGCCGCCCGTCTTCATGTTCTTCAGCGGCGTCGTCAGCTCCGGAACCCGCAAGTATGCCACCGTCATCCGCGCCCTCGAGATCCCCCTGTCGCTCTTCTTCTGGGGCCTGGCCTCGTGGCTGTCCTTCAAGTTCATGTTCACCGACGACTCGATCGAGTGGGTGAATGTGGTCAAGCGCATCCTCCTATCGCTCTTCCTCTCGTCGGCCGTCATGCTGGGGGAAAAGGCCTTTGTCCAGCTCATCAGCATTTCCTACCACCAACGGTCGTTTGCGAATCGCATCCACGACTCGAAACACGAAATCGCCCTCCTAGGCCTCATGTTTGAAACATCGCGCACCATGTTTCCCATGCACGGCCCGACGTTCTCAGAAGAGGACCTCGTCATTAACGATAGTATCGACATGCTCCTCACCGGCGGTAACCTCAAGTTTACCGCCGCGAAGCCGATGAGGCTGGTCGGCAAGGCCGGCCGACTCGGCGACAAGCTTACTTCCGCCGTTGGCAACCTCGCCTCGGAGATTACGGGCAAGAAAATCTTCAACCCCAACGCGGCCCATTCAATCGTCATTCAGGCCCTGGAAAAAGTTCGTAGCTCCGAAGCCCTGGCCCGCCGCATCTGGATGTCGTTTGTCGCCATTGACAGTGACACGCTGTCGCAACAAGACATCATCGATGTCCTGGGTCCGGCTCAACGCGAAGAGGCCGAGGAGTGCTTCAACACGATTGACGCCGACCAGAATGGCGACATTAGCATCGACGAGATGATCCGCAAGGTGGTCGAGATTGGCAAGGAGAGAAAGGCAATCGCCAGCAGCATGAAGGATATCGGCCAAGCCCTGCGGGTGTTTGATAAGGTCCTCCTCTTTGTGGTCCTCATCATTGTCATCATCATCTTTTGTAAGTGGTCTCTTTAGTGTGGTGAGCGGGTATGGGGAGCGGATCTAACCTGTCAACAGTGGCTGTTTTCCAGAGCAGCTTCATTGCCACCCTCACCACGGCCGGAACCACGCTTCTCTCGCTGTCCTTCGTCTTTGCCGTCACCACCCAAGAGTTTTTGGGCTCCTGCATCTTCCTCTTTGTCAAGCATCCCTACGACGTTGGCGACCGCGTCGATATCCAGGGCCCCGAGAAGCAGCAGATGATTGTTGAGAAGATATCTCTGCTCTACACGGTATTTACCCGTATCGACAAGATGCAAGTCGTTCAAGTGCCCAACATCCAACTCAACAATCTGTGGATCGAAAACGTGACGCGCAGCAAGGCCATGAAGGAGGTTATCGACGTCAATGTCTCGTTCGACACGACTTTTGAGGAGATTGAGCTGCTCCGCCTCGAGATGGAGAAGTTTGTGCGCGCCCCCGAAAACAACCGCGACTTCCAGCCCGATGTCGGCATCTCTGTGGGTGGCGTGGGCGACTTGGACAAGTTGACGCTTAAGGTGGCGATCAAGCACAAGTCCAACTGGCACAACGAGATGGTGCGCGCCACGCGCCGCTCCAAGTTCATGTGTGCCCTTACCCTCGCCCTCAAGCTCGTCCCCATCAACGGCCCTGGTGGTGGTGGCGACGCTCTTGGCGGCCCTGCGAACCCGCAGTACGCCGTCACCGTCTCGGATGACTTTGCCGCACAGGCCCGGGAAAAGAGCGAGAAGGAAAAGGAGGCCAAGAAGCTTGCCAACAAGAAGGACGACGACAGCGACAAGGACGGCGATGGAGACGAGGCCACGGAGCAGCGCGCGGCCGAGAACCTCAATACGACAGACCCTGTCTCTGAGGCTCTCGAAGATTGGGGCTACGAAGACACACTTACCAGCCGCACCCCGTCGACGCGACGAGCCAACAAGGCCGAGGCCCGCCGGGACGGCCTCGACCCCCGCGACTCGCTGCGCGGACGCCGCAGGCCCGGCGAAACTCTGCCTGCGGCGCTTAGCGAAGGAGCTCCTCCCGATCTTCGCATGACACCGGCTAGCTCCCGAGGGACGTCGTCGTTTGATATCGAGAGGCAGGCCGGCCTGGCAGGCCCGTCGACAACGCCATCGATGGCTCAGTACGCCAGCACCGCTGGCCCTGCAGGCCCTGCATACCCCATGGGCATATCTCCAGGCGGCCAACAGCAGCCGGGTGGCGTGTTCCAGGGGCCGCCCGGATACGCGCAGCCGACGACGGGGTTGAGCAACCTGACGGTGCAGACGGAACCGCAGCACCCGATGCAGCGCGTCAGCGGCAGCCTGGGTGCGAGGCCACGGGGCGCGAGCGTCAGTGGCGGCGCGGTGGCGCCGGGGCCACCAACCGGGCCAATGCCCCCGCCAGGGACGGGGCCGAGCCGTCGTTGATTGGATTTGATGAGAACCAGCGGAATAACTAGCGAGAAACATGGCTTAATAGGCAGCAATAGGAAGCGATGATGGTGTTGCTTTTGAGATTGCATTCATGGGAGAATAGGAAAATTAGAATGGGCGGTGGGCTTTGGGTCTTGGAGGTATCATACCATGGCAGAAGAATAAGTACGGAACTGCTGGTCGGGGAGAAATGATGGAGGGTCTACATGGCACAATAAAGAAGGGAGAGGGAGTGGTTTGTGGTGGGGGAGTCGGCTGCATTGATCATGATGTCAGCATTGCAATTCATATGCTATTGCCATGACAGACTTGCCGGTGGTGTGTGTGGTGCTTTGATGCTCTTGGTTAGAAATGTGAGGTGGTGGGTTGGAGTCTGTGACGCCGATGGGAGACAAGCTCCTTTGGGAGAGGAGACTTGTTCCTGCTCCTTTCAAGTTTGTTCGGCACATCAACAATGCGGATGGGTGGCAACCGGTACTCTCGGAGCGTTGGCGTTGATGGTCCGCATTGATGCTCGAGTCGACAACCTTTGGAACCCAGCACTTCCATTTCCCGTGGTACCCACGACACAAGACGGTCCCAGCACACAGGACATATCTCGACGGTCTAGTTGGGGGTTCGGAGCAGGAGGTCTCTGCCAGTTCTTGGCGCATAAGGACTCGTCTACCTTTTGGCTGCTCCGTGCTTTCAACGCTTGCAGCGGCGGTTCCTCGTCAGAGCTATGTAGATGGATGACTGTTGATGGATGATGCCGGAGGGGGAGGGCCGCCGTTGTGAGAAACGCAGTCGCCAACCCAACTGCCAATGATCTCGTCCCCCTTCTCTTCGCTCTAGAATTGCTTGCCAGTCTCCCCCCTCAGAGCAACGCATGGGATATACACTCCGCCATGGCAGCTCTCCCCCTTCCGCTTTCACAACCCCCTACCTAGCAAAAATGCTCCACCTCCTCCCCTCCTCCTTCCCGTCCCCCAAGGTCCGTCTTCAGCACCCTCCCAAACACCTCCATCAACACCTCAAAACAAACCTTGGTAATGGCAGGGTCATACCGCCCCTTGCTCAGCTCATCCCGGATAAATGCGTGCTGCGCCCACGCAAACTCGTGCCAGCTAAACGTCACCCCGGAATCGCGCAGGCGCTGGCGGATGAGGTCCCGGCCGGCCGGTGGGACGTGCGTGTCTTGGACGCCGAATATGAGGGCCAGCTCGGTGGTGCTGGTTGGGGTGGTGAATTGCGGGAAGAGGTCGAGGGTGTGGGGGGAGGAGGGAGGGGGCGTGGCGGAGGTGTTGGGGGTGGGGTACGGGCCGAGGGTGCGGGTGTGGATGTCGGTGGCGAAGTAGGAGACGCAGGCGGTTATGCGGGGGTCGAGCTGGGAGGGGGAGGGGGGTTAGTTTGGGTTGGGGGGGTTGAGGGGGTGGAAGGGGGGCTTACGGCGGCGCGGACGGCGAGGTGCCCGCCGAGCTATACATGGAGGGAAGTTCAGGTCAGTATTTGGCAGAGTTTGGGTCATGAACCGAGGGGGCGGGAGCTCCGGGAGGGATGACGGAGGAGATGGAGGCCCGGGGGAGATGGGGGCACGGGGCAGAAAGGGATCTGTTGTGTACGTACTAGAAAGATATGTTAGCGGAGGGTTCTTTGTTCGAGCTTGGAGAGCTCTTGGACCTCTGAACACAGGAAAGGGGGTCCTGGATTTTACGTACCACACATGCCTGTTGAGCCGATCCGGCCGTTACATGTGGGGAGTGAGAGGAGGTGAGAGACAGTCAGGTGGGAGTCGACGTCGTAGGATTCGAGGGTCTGAGGGGGGAACGCGGGGGTTAGTTGAGGGTGGGGGTCGGGGATGGGGGGGAGGGGGATGTGCCTTTTGGACTTTCCACTCGTTGCCTTGGTCGGTGCCGGGCACGTCGTAGGCCAGGGGCTCGGGGCCGGTAAAGTCATGGTAGCTGCTGGGGGCGGCGACGATGTAGCCCTGGCCGGCGATTTGGCGGGCGAAGCGGGCGACGGGGCCGGTGACTTGGTAGATCTCGCTGAAGAGGGCCACGCCGGGGAAGCGTCTGTTGAGGGGTGAGTGTGAGGTCGTGGTTGAGACTGGGATGGCTTGTTCTCACGCGTTGGGGTAGCCGGCGATGGTGGGATGGAAAATGAATATCCCTGGAATACCCTCGTCAGTTGCCGCCGTCGTCTGGTCCGGAGGGTTGGTGGTGCTCAACTCATTGACGTCGTCTTGCCATTGACAGTGGCCTGCACGTCGGCGAAGCTCTCCTTGATGAGCATGGTGGGCGCGAGTTGCGACGAGCAGCTTCTGTGGGGCGGACTGGGTTGAGCTGGTGGTTGAGCTTGAAGCTGGGGGCTGCTCTGGGATGAAGCTTTGGGGATGCGAAGCTGGAGGATCCGAACTCGAGGGGAGCTGTCTTGTCTCGAGCTTGCGTCAAGCTGTCGCTGGGCAGGCAGTTGTGATCTTGAAGATGAGCCAAGCAGAGATTGGTGTCTCCTGCGACTCCGGATGCCTCAAGGCTCACTCAGCAAGGCTACATTGAATCACTTGCATTTCCGCTAGAGAGGAGATCGCGTCCATCTCGTCGCTGCGACAGGTTCGGCATCTCAAGCGGGGATTTCCTCCACAAAAGTGCCCCCATCCCCACACAAGATGTCGACTTGTTTCTTGAGAACACCCGAATCATCCATGGAGGAAAAGTCCTGCTTCCCCCAACTGTCGCACTACCGGACAATCCAAGCGGCCATGGTATCCGCGATGCCGTGCCCGTCCCCGTCCGTCCCCGTCCAAGGTGGGTGTGGGTTCCAGGTTGCCCCGCCACCCCTCCTTCGCGGGGAATAAAATCCTTATCTTATCGCACAGTGACTTCATCATGGCCTGGTGCTGACGGAGGGGCGGCTCGGCTGTCAGAGCTGTCTGCAGCGTCCAGACGGTCAGAGTGAAGCAGCGAATTGATCGTCGAGGTCGACGCATCATGAGTAGCACCCCTTCTTGTCTCTGGAGTTTTATTTGCAGCACGGTTAGGCCGGAAGCCAAGCTAAATACAAGAAGCAGGCAGGTGCTGAGCTCGAGATGTGGTGCTGCGGGAATCAGGCACCCAGACCTCCCAAAGCGGTGTGGGGTGGAAAGGTACTTTGGGGTACATGGCCACCTCCCACCCGCCCCGCCTCTGTCCGCCTTCAGCCCACCACCCAACGCCTCCCAGCTCCGGTTGTCGCTTTGCAACGGGCAGCACTCGGGCTGCGGGGGGGAATCTGATGGTCATTTCTCTGGACAAAAGAGACAAGAGATGGATCAATAGCAGGCTTGCACAAACGGCAGTTGATTTTCTGATAGGCGCATGCTCTTGGGTTGGGCCTCTCTCGGCCGATGATGTGCGTCATGTGCATGAGTGAACGTTCATGAGGGCGAGCAGAGATGAGGCTCGAGACACCACAGCAGACCCCAACAGACCCAACCAAGCGCCCAAAGCTGTGGAAACAATGAACTGCCAGTGGTCAAAGTGTACAATTGTCGTTAGGCTCGGGAAAGAGCATGTGAATTCACACGGCAAGTGACATGATGGCCCTGGGAGCTGGAACTGGGAGCTGCGACGACGTGCTCCACCATGCCATCGATGCAAGGCGGCAACAGTCGTGAAAAAGGGGACAGCATCAAAAGGCCAAAGGCAAAAGGAACAGTCACTGCAAGGCAGAAGATTCCATCTCAGTCTGGCGGAATCGAGTGGCTGCCATCAGTTGCCAGGTCAATCAAGTCACTTCTGGTACCCCCGCTTGGTGGGGTCAAGAACCGCACGGAAGCTCGTAGAAAACGCGACCAACTTTCCAACCTGCGACTTAAAATCCATCTTAGCTGCCCCTCTTGCGCCTCTACAAACCAATTCCCATCAACAAACTCTTCACACTCTTCCTCCCTCCCCCAAGCACCACCACCACTCTTCACAGCGCTACACGATCTCCTGCTTCTACAACACCACACTTCCCAGCGATCGACGTGAACAGTCTTCAAAATGGCTCCCGCTGTCGGTATCGACTTGGGCACCACCTACTCTTGCGTGGGTGTGTTCCGCGAGGACCGGTACGATTTTCCCCTCCCCTCCCCGCCCTTCCTTTGCCAATCCGGCGCCGTCGCGAACAGAAACTGACCCCTCCCCCAGATGCGAAATCATTGCCAATGACCAGGGCAACCGCACAACGCCCTCGTTCGTGGCCTTCACGGACACCGAGCGTCTCATCGGAGATGCCGCCAAGAACCAGGTCGCCATGAACCCCGTCAACACAGTCTTCGACGCCAAGCGCCTCATCGGTCGCAAGTTCAGCGACGCCGAGGTCCAGGCCGACATGAAGCACTTCCCCTTCAAGATCATCGACCGCGGTGGCAAGCCCGTCATCGAGGTTGAGTTCAAGGGCGAGACCAAGACCTTTACCCCCGAGGAGATCTCGTCCATGGTCCTCACCAAGATGCGCGAGATTGCCGAGTCGTACCTCGGTGGCACCGTCAACAACGCCGTTGTCACTGTCCCTGCCTACTTCAACGACTCGCAGCGTCAGGCCACCAAGGACGCCGGTCTCATTGCCGGTCTCAACGTGCTCCGCATCATCAACGAGCCCACGGCTGCTGCCATTGCCTACGGTCTCGACAAGAAGATTGAGGGCGAGCGCAACGTGCTCATCTTCGATCTCGGTGGCGGCACCTTCGATGTTTCGCTCCTCACCATTGAGGAGGGTATCTTCGAGGTCAAGTCCACTGCCGGCGACACCCATCTGGGTGGTGAGGACTTTGACAACCGTCTTGTCAAGTAAGTACCTGATCCCTGATCCCTTTCTGCCCGTGCCCCCATCTCCTTCGGGCCCCACCTCCTCCTGGCCTCCATCTCCTCCGTCATCCCTCCCGGAGCTCCCTCCTCTCGGTTCATGACCCAAACTCTGCCAAATACTGACCTGAATCTCTTTCCAGTCACTTCTCGACGGAGTTTAAACGCAAGTTCAAGAAGTGAGTCTGCCCCTATTCCCATCTCTGTCTGCATTTGCTAACTTTCCCCCCAGGGGTATGTTGTCATTTTTTTGTGTCTCCCTTTCCCTTTGTTTTGTTAGCACCTTCCTTTTGTCGTGACTTCCTGGTCTCTCGGCATCCCTCGGCATCCCTCGGCAATCCTCGACATTCTTCGGCATTCCATGGCCCCAAGGCTCCTTCCCTCCACGACTCCAAGCCAGCATCACGGACACCGCTGGACAGCAAAGCTCCTTCCCCAAACACCCAGGCATCAGCGCATACTCTGCACACCTTCCCTCAACACGTCTCTCAAGAGTCCAGGACTTCCTTCCTCAACTCCAGATGGCGCACATAGTCGGTGTCTTGAGAATCCTGAGTGGGATTCCTCAAGACAATTGCCTCGTCATTAACATGCCTCACTTGTGAACGAGCGCTAACATTTCCCAGATCTCTCCACCAACGTCCGCGCCCTGCGTCGTCTTCGCACTGCCTGCGAGCGTGCCAAGCGCACCCTGTCGTCGTCCGCCCAGACATCCATCGAGATCGACTCCCTGTTCGAGGGTATCGACTTCTACACCTCGATCACTCGCGCCCGCTTCGAGGAGCTGTGCCAGGATCTCTTCCGCTCGACCCTCCAGCCCGTCGACCGCGTCCTCACCGATGCCAAGATCGACAAGTCGCAGGTCCACGAGATCGTCCTCGTCGGCGGCTCCACCCGTATCCCCCGCATCCAGAAGCTCATTACCGACTACTTCAACGGCAAGGAGCCCAACCGCTCGATCAACCCCGATGAGGCCGTTGCCTACGGTGCCGCCGTCCAGGCTGCCATTCTTTCCGGCGATACCTCGTCCAAGTCGACCAACGAGATCCTGCTCCTCGACGTTGCGCCCCTGTCGCTCGGTATCGAGACTGCTGGTGGCATGATGACCAAGCTCATCCCCCGCAACACCACGATCCCCACCAAGAAGTCCGAGGTCTTCTCGACCTTCTCCGACAACCAGCCCGGTGTCCTCATCCAAGTCTACGAGGGTGAGCGCCAGCGCACCAAGGACAACAACCTGCTCGGCAAATTCGAGCTCACGGGCATTCCCCCCGCCCCCCGCGGTGTCCCCCAGATCGAGGTTACCTTCGACATGGACGCCAACGGCATCATGAACGTCTCCGCCGTGGAGAAGGGCACTGGCAAGACCAACCAGATTGTCATTACCAACGACAAGGGCCGTCTTTCCAAGGAGGACATTGAGCGTATGTTGTCCGAGGCCGAGAAGTTCAAGGAGGAGGATGAGGCCGAGGGCCGCCGCGTCGCTGCCAAGAACGGCCTTGAGTCGTACGCCTACTCGCTCCGCAACACTCTTGCCGACCCCAAGGTCGACGAGAAGCTTGACGCTTCCGACAAGGAGACCCTCAAGGCCGAGATCGACAAGATTGTCGCTTGGCTCGACGAGAGCCAGCAGGCTACTCGCGAGGAGTACGAGGAGCACCAGAAGGAGCTCGAGGGTGTCGCCAACCCCATCATGATGAAGTTCTACGGTGCTGGCGGTGCTCCCGGCGGTGCCCCTGGTGGCTTCCCTGGCGGTCCCGGCGGTCCCGGCGGCTTCCCCGGTGCTGGCGGCCCCGGCGCGGGTGCCAGCCACGATGACGGCCCCACCGTCGAGGAGGTCGACTAAATGGGTGGCGGACGCTTCTCTTTCCCTTCTTTCACGGTAGATTGGACCCCGCGATGAGCCGCCATGGGCGCGCTCGAGTAATGCGGAGTAACGGGATGGGTCACTCGTAGATCTGCTTTTCGGGTCATGATCATGATACAGGGGAAAAGTTACGGAGGCTGCATGGTTGTATTTTAATCACGATTCCCATTTTCCTAGCATGAATGAAGTTTCTTATGGTGTTGACTGTGGCCCTGTGAGTGGTGATAATTGTGCACATGTCTGCAAAGACCCTGGGTCCGGTGATGATGTGGTGTTTCTTTCCTCGCCCCCCCCCCGGTGCCGATTTCCCTTGCTGTTTAATCCAACCAGCAAGACGTAATTGGCACCAACACACACCATCCAGTTCCAACCCCGAGACCTCGGCGGCAAAGATAAAGGTGTCCAGGTCCAATTTCAGGGCTTTGCTGGACAAATATAGGCCTCGAGTTCCAACTCCGAGGCCTCGAACATCACTTCATTGGCCTCGAAAAACAGTTCAACGGCCTCGAAAAACATCCCAATGGCCTCGGCCAGTGTCTCCAAGGCCTCGCGCTCACAACTAGACGAGTGCTGGCAGCTGGAGTCTTCGTCAAAAAGTCAAGGCAACCCCCGTCGTGATATCCACCGTCCCATCCGGGCAGTCCCATCGGCGAATCGCCAAGGCCCGAAATCGCGCCATCGCCGGCCCCACCCAGGGGGCGACGACACTGACACGCCGGCGGCGGGACGCCCCTGGGGTACCCGTCGATCGATGCCGACCGCTGCGTCTTACCAAGCAAACCCTATCAAGAGATCGAAATCATTTTCTCACTCACCTCAACAGCTCGGGGACTCACTCACCTTTTCTTCACCGTCAACTACATTTTTTTCACCAAACCCAGGAATCGAATCGAATCGTGTGTCCCGTCAGCTCCCAAATCGAAAACAAGTGCCAGAGAGAATAATAAAATAAAATAAAATGGTATGTCCCCCCCCAAACCTACCATGGACTGCAAAACATTCACTGACGATACCAAGGTCCACGCCGACGCCTCCACCTTCTCCTCGGGCGTCACCAAGGAGGAGGCCTACGAGCAGGTGCTGCTGCAAGCCGAGGGGCTGTTTTATGAGCAGAGGAATTGGGTGAGTTTCTGTTCTTCCCTTGTCTGTCCCTGACCGGTTGCTGACGTGGGCTGGTGGTGGGTAGGTGTGGTATGTCTTGCCTTCTTCCTGAAAAGGGGGATTGTCGAGGTGATGGGTGGTGGTGGCTGATGACGGGAACAGCAACCTCGCCAACACGGCGTCGCTTCTTTGGCATGCGTTCAAGTCGATGCCCGGGGCGAGTGCGGAGGTGAATTGGGCGGGTGAGTGGTGTTTTTGTTTATTTTCCCCCTTCCCCCTTCCCCCCTTCCCTCCTCTCCCCCAACCCCCAACCCCCCACACCCAACACAAGCTAACCCCTCCTAGGCTTCTACACCCTCGACCCCACCCGCCCCTCCAACCCCTCCCAAACCCCGCAACTCATCCTAGCCCCCTTCCAAGGCCAGGTAGCATGCCAAACCATCCTCTTCGGCCGCGGCGTGTGCGGGACGGCCGCCCAGACCCAGACCACGCAGCTCGTGCACGACGTGCGGCTCTTCCCGGGGCACATTGCGTGCGACGCGCGGTCTCTGAGCGAGATTGTGGTGCCCATCGTTGTGGGGGGACGGACGGTGGCGATTATCGATGTTGATTGCGCGGTTGTTGGGGGGTTTGATGAGGTTGACCAAAGGTGGTTGGAGCGGTTGGGGGGGTTGGTGGGGGGGGGTTGTGATTGGCCTTGATGGACTGTGTGTGTTGTCTCGGGGAGGTGAGGGTTTTGGGGGGCGGGGGGGGCGGGGGGGCGGAGCATTGTTGAAGGTGTCTTAAGGGTTGATGAGACTTACGGTGGATGAATGTGAGGCCGGGGGAGCTGGTCGAGGCACTGGGTGATGTCTTCAAGATGGCCTTGATGCCCACCCCCACAGCTTCGTGTCCCCTCCGACGGTATCTCTAGATACGCAGCCAGAAGGAAATAGAAGAGAAGAGGTCTCCCTCAGTTCCTCCGAGCACCATTGGAGTCCTCACAGGCGCGAAAACGGGGAGACAGATTGCTCGTCCACCCCAGAGTCCCGGTACCATCCTCGCTGTCCCCCCCAGTTCCCATCGCAAAGACTCCCGCCGTGGTCTCATCAGCACCTGCGGGCAACTACTTACTCCCCTCCTCCCCGCCTGGTTCTAGAGGTCTTCAAGAAGAAGGTAAAACGGTCGCCCTCCCGCGTGACACGAGGAACCCCCATCGGGCGGGTTCGCAACCCCCAGCCGTCATTCCACGCTGGGTTGGAGATGAGCTTATTTTTCCATCTGCAATTAATGGAGAGTTTTTCGACTGACCGGGAATGTACAAGGATGTCGGTGTGTCGGACGAGAGCAAAGTGTTGACAATGCCAAGCCTTGTTTACTTCCTGTCGGGGGAAAGGGGCAGAGCAACGACATCGACTCCAGCGATCGTACTTTTCAGGCATCACCATCAGTCCATCCATGACGCCAGACACTGTATATTAAAAGAACACTCATACATCTGGCTCTACCTCTGCTCGTCGCTTTCAGACCTCCAAGAAGCCGCACACATAACCCATACATCGCAACAAAGTGATACCTCCAACCCTCCAACCCCATCCATTACCCCACCAGCACCAATACTGCCCTCACATAGCAACCCCGGCACTTACAGCAGCAATGTCCCAGCAATGGTGACGACACCTACCCATGCGGCCACCATCAACGGCCTCTTGTCAACCGATCCACCAAACGTCTGGCCCGCAGCATTCTTGCTCGTCGTCGCCGCCGGCGTGTCCGCTGCCGCGTCTGGCTTTCCCGTAGGAGTTGTGGTACCCTGACCACCCTGGCTGCCTTGACCGCCCTGAACGTTCTGACCGCCTTGGTTGCCCGAGCTGGGCGGGATCTGGACAGGAGGCTGATTACCCGCATTTTGAGATCCTGGACCTTGGAGACCGGGACCAATTCCTGCGCCGTCCTTGAAGAACCTGTCTGCTCCCGCGGGGATCGGGGGCAGTTGAGTATCGTCCACATCCCAGTGTGGGCCTTTGGGAGGACAGGCCACCGAGCGCGTTATAGCAGCACTGGCGCCTCCATCCCCGGAGGGTGCCGGATATTTAGCCAGAGCATTGGCGAACTTGGCGAAGCCTTCCAGCTCCTTGACGTTCGTCGATGTAGCTGGGTTGTCGAGCTGCACAATCCCAAAGTTGTTCTCCTCGTTGGTGTACTCGTACATGAGGCCGCCCGAGTAGACTCCCGTCATTTCACTGCTCATGAGGGCTTGGATTTCGCCAAAATCACGGCCATTAGCTGTGCAGCCGTACTCTGAGAGGCTGTACGAGTTAGCAGAGAAAAATCGCTTGGTCAAGGCACTTACAAGATGGGAAGGCCGTAGTTGGTAAAGTTCTTGACCTTTTGGTCCCACTGCGAAGTCTTAAAGTCGGTGTTGCACCACGAATAATCATTCTGTCCAGTCAGCACACGTCCGTCGACAGCAGAGAACAACTCACAAAAGCAAAGAAATCGCTCCTCTCATCGTCCGACCCGCAGTTGAAGTACTGCGCCTGCTCCATCCGGTTCACGGCGACATCGGCCGCCGAGTAGCCCACCGGAATCTTCCTCAGCTTGCGCACCGACAGATACTGGCGCATGTCGCGCGTCACCGCCTTGACGTATTTCGCCGAGACCGTGCTCGTGACATTATCATTGATCACCTCGTTGCCGGAGAAAAAGGCCAGCGTGTTGGTGTACTTGGCAAACTCGTCGACCGTCGCAAAGATGCTCTGCAGGTACTGGGCGTTGTACGACGGACCCGGGAGGAAGCGGTGGAGCGAGTAGCCGGGGTTGTTGGCGTCGACGACGACGTAGATGCCGGCGTCGGCGAGGGCGCTCATGCAAGTCTCGTGCGTCTTGGAGTTGTCGACCATGTACACGCGGATCGTGTTGATGCCGAGCTGCTTGAACTTGGCAATGTCGCGCATGCAGACGTTGGGATCGGCCAGGGGGTCGAGGCCGGCCGACGAGCCGCCGGGCTGGTAGTCGATGCCGCGGATGTAGAAGCGGGTGTTGCCCTGCCAGAATGCTGGTGTTGTCAGTGGTCAAGAGTCGAGATATTGAGAGTGAGAGCTCGACATACCATTGCCAGACACCGTCACGGGGACGAGAGCCCTCTTGCTCACGGGCTCCTTGTCCGCGGGCGTGGGACTTGCCACGGCGAGGCCGGTCAAGGCCACCAAGGCCGTTGCCAAGAGCGAAGTTCGCATCTTGACAAGCTCAAATCCGGGGAGGCGTTCGGGATGATGTGCGTCGTCGATCGCCGAGGGAGCACGACAGGAGTACCCCTCAATCGACGTTGTGGACGACGTCCTGCAGAAGCAAGCAAGGCGGGTGAGTGCTGGATGCAGACTCCCTAAAACTCGGTATCGAGTGTCGAAGCAAAAGAAGAAGAAGAAGAGGAGAGAAGAGACAGTGGCACGCCCTAGAGTGCTGGACGGCGGAGCAGTGGTGGTTTATGTAAGGACTGACTCTTCCAAAGAGAGAGGGGAAGTGGGAAGAAGAGGGAGAGAAACACAGCCACGGCGTCCAGTGTTGAACAGGTCGAGAGGGACAAAATAGCCCACGACACACAAGAGGGAGGAAAAGAAATTGGAAAGGGCGGGTCGCGGATTTGAGATGGACAGAGGGGAGGAGCAGGACCACCTCTGTAATACGGGGGAAACCACAAACGGGCGTAGCTGGGACAGGACCAGTGGGATTGCCTCGACAATCGGAGTAGCTACCATATCAACTCATCCCATTGCGAACCACAACTGCCTTGGGACAACAAGATGGAAGCGCCAGGAGGGAGCACCAGGAAGGGGCACCCGGAAACCTCGTGCCACTTCAGCGTCGGCCGCCCCTGGCCTCCGCATCTGGTAAGACTCGAGTGTCCATTCAATTCTCTTCATCTTTTCCTCCAACTACCACGATGATTCTTTGCGTGCGGTAGCATGGTGACGGACAAGGGTGAGTAGGGCTGGCGGGAGGAAACAGGAAGGATGCCATGGCGATCTTGTCGAGGGTCGACTTCACCCCGATATTGGGAGACGACCTTTTGCCTTCTTTGCCTCTTCGAATGAGCCCCATCATATTTCCCCCCGTCTCAGCATCCCCATCGAAATGGGGCATGGAAATGTTCGTGGGAATGGGCATGGAAGCGAGACCAGCGCAGAAAGTGGTATTCCCGCCCACGTCCTCGCCATCAGAGGGTCCGATACGAGCTCACGCCCCATCTCTACCAACCACGAGAACCTCCCGTACTCGTCTGATACCCCATCCCCATCCACACCCTGCTCCTTTGCCCATCGCCTTGCCCGTCCCGTATAATCCCCCCTCCAACCCCATCTCACACTCCCCACCAAAAACGTGGGAAAAAGTTCAAACACCACAACAATACAAATGCTATATTCCCTTCCATGCTACCCCTACTTCCACCCCCACCCATCTCAACCCCCACCCTCATGGCCCCCCTAAACAACCTGCACATAACTCCCCGGCACCGCCCCCCTAACCCCCCCCTTCTCCACCTCCACCCACCCATCCCCCTGGTCCTCCCGAATCAACACAAACCGCTCCCCCTCCGCCATGCTATGCTCGGCCTCGCTCTGCGCCGCATACTCGTACACGGCCTCGACGTACTTGAGCTTCTTGGCGCCTCTCCTCGGCGCCACCGCCGGCCCCTTCTTTTTTGTCCCCGTCCCGGCGCCTCCCCCGATCGACGACCCGCTGTTCGAGTACGTCGACCCCGGCCGCCCTAGCGATGACTGTCCAGTGTTTTGCGGTGCGAGGGCTGCCGGTGGGGGGGATGACGCCACGAGTTCCACGTATGACGCCGGGACGAGACCTTCTTTGAAGCCTGCGCGGACTTTGATCCAGCCTGTGCCGGCTGCGTGCAATATGTTAGCATTTTATCAAAGGGGTAGTGGTCGTAGGGGCCTCACCATCCGGATCCAGCACCACTAGATCCCGCCCTTCAGGCACGCTCAGTTCCCCGTCCGCCCCAGCCTCGAACGCGTACATCATCTTAGCCCTTTGCTCCGTCCCGCCGCCGCCGCCACCGCCCGACGCCCCGTTCGTCGGCGTGCTGCCCGGCAGCTCGCTTATATACGCAGCCGGCGGCGGCGCCACGACGCGGTTCTGCTTAGGCGGCCCCGTCGACGGTGCCCCGGCCACCGGCGGGCGCGAGCCAGGCGGCGGCAGATCCGGTGGAGCAGCCTCTTCCGTCGGCGACATGGGCCCAGCGAGGGACCGTTTCGCGCTGGCAGCATACCCAGAACTCAGCGAGGTCATGGTATTCGACCTGGTGAGGTCCGGCAGTTCGGAGCGGCCGGCCGTCCCCGTAGGGCTCTTCGGCTTAAGCAGCGCGTTGGCCGCCTCCTGGCGCTCCTGCTTGAGCTTCTTGCGCTCCTCCTTGGACTGCTCGCCGGGGCACTCGGCGGGCACCTTCATCTCGCACTTGGAGTGGCACGTGTAGCCGCAGTCGCGGCAGTCGAAGCCCTTGGCTGACAGGCCCCAGATGCGCTCGCCGCAGAGGTCGCAGTTGGTGGGGATCTTGAACGTCTGCGACTTGAAGTTGTGGTTCTTGGCGCCGAGCGTCACGTCGCCGACGGCCGCCGTGATGGCCGACGTCTCGACCTCGGCCGTCAGCCGCCGCCGGTCCACCTGGTGCAGCTCCTCCTGCATCAGGAATAACTGCCCGACCACGAGCACCTCGTCCTTCTTTTCCGTGCCCTCGCGTATCTTTTGCTTGGTGCGCTTGACTGCGTCGACCTCGCGCCGCTTCTTGTCCACTTCGCGCCGGAGGTCGCCGAGCTGGCTCTTGGACTTGTTGAGCACGTTGCGCAGGTAGACGCGGGCGGGGTCGTCCGTGACCATGGTGTCGTCGTCGTGCCAGACGGGGCTGGGCTCGAACGCCTTGTCGGGCGGCTCGTGGAAGGCGCCCATGTTGTGGGAGAGAAACATCATCGAATCGAGGTGCGGCTGGTTGCGCGTGATCTCGTGCGCCAGGTGGTCGACCTGGCCGGCAGCCCGCTGCAGCATCTCGGTTTCGAGCTGCGCGGCCAGGGACCACAGCGCGTTAAGCTTGAGGGTGCGGAACTCGGACAGATCCTGAAGACTGTCCATGAGCTCGGGCAGGTACTCGTGGTAGTACTTTTCCTTTTGCTTGTTGGTGACGCTGATGGCGATGAGGTACGTGTTCTTGAGGTTGTTCATCTCGTGGATCTGCTGCTGGTAGGCGCTCTGCGCCTTGGCCTTGCCCATGTCGAAGGCCGACTCGGTCTTTTTCCGCTTGCTCTCCACCTCCTGGCAGGCGGCGTCGTATTTCCCCTTGACCTTGCGCAGGTCGGCGTACGACCCGTCGCGCTCCTTCTCGAGCTTGTCGGCAAAGTCGACGTGGCGCTTGCGCAGCTCCTCGAAGCGGTTCCCCACGTGTTTCAGCGGCTCGGCCACCTTGTTGACGAGGTCGTTGCCGAACTTGTCGTGCTCCTCGGCGCGGGCCTCGAGCGTCGTGAGGTGCGTCGTCCACGTCGTGAGGGAGGCGCTGCCACCCAAAAGTCAGCCGCCGATGCACCCCAGGGTAACCCGGCGGGACCGGACCTACCTCTCCAGCGACCCCGGCGTCATGGTCGGGCTGTCGCCCACGCTCAAGCTCGCCGACTTCTTGGTCTTCTTCTCAAAGTACCGCTTCGCCAGGGCGTTGAGCTTGGCGCTATATTCCTTCTCGATGACGCTCCGCTCGCGGTAAAAGGCCTGGATGTCGTCGAGCCAGGCGATGCCGCCGGCGACCCAAGCATTGGCGGGCTTGAAGCCATCCTAGCAGCAGCCGTCGTCAGCACTACCACCTCTTCTTCCGGACGACCACCACCACCACAAACAAACCTTGAGCTCCGACCCAAACGACGGCGCAACCTCGGCCATGGCTCCTTTCCGTCCCGTTCGTAGACTCAGTCTTCGTCCCTCGTCTCGTCGCTAACCATGCGAGGTCTTGCTGCTTCTCGAACCGGATACGTATGTCGTCGTCGTCGTCTTCGTCGTCGTCGCAAGGCGGGAGGGCATCATGTGTCCAGCCAGCAAAAGAAGAAGAAAAAGTCACCACACGACCTCCCGAGTCGCAATGGGATTGAATGATTGATTGACTGGTGATGACAATGATCGAAAAGGACAGCCACGAGCACCAAGCCACGAGGGGCGGCGTCGTCAATCGGTGCTACCCCTCCTCCAATTGGCGTCCCGCCGCGCCGCGTGGGGCCCGCAGCTGGCTGCACCAGGGAAGTGGGCTGTGGCTAAAACACTCATGTACCCCGGTTCTGCAGCGGGATGGGCGGGAAACTGGGCCGAAGGAGGATAAAGAAGGGGGGAAATAGAAATGCGAGGAACTGCATCGAGTATGCAGGTTCGTTGGTTACACTGATTTTTTTTCTTATTTTGTTTGCATGTGTTGTCCGACTCGGGATATCGGCCATGTCTTAAACCCCTCCCTCCAACTTGGCTGCATCAGAGACAGTCGAGTCGAGTCTCCATCGTAGCATCATGTTCCCCATGACAACCTCGAGAGACCAGTTCTTTGGTTTGGTTTGGCCCATGGGCATTCTCCAAGGTCAGTCGGAAGCTAAGGTGGTCGGCGCCCAGACCAGCGCTCCCGCCATGTGGCTGTGAGGAAGTTGGACTCGAGGTCATGAACAGAGAGCACATGGAATACGAACTTGACCCACCTCCAGAGAGTTGAAAAGCCCGTGGCAAACATCAGACATCATCACCATCACCAGACTATGCAGGTGGAATACAAACATTAATTTAATATAAAATAGCTGGCGCTAACGCCATCGCTGTGAGGACCCTTTCGCCTTCCTATAACCAACTTGGTATCATCGAGTCGTCGCTTGGTAAAAAAATAGCAGACAATGCTAGTCATCCTTCCTCCCTTCCCTTATATCACAACATGGACCTCTTCCTAGAGCCATCCGTAGTCGCGAGCCCCCTAGTACCTGCGACGCGAGGGGAACCACCCGCGACGGCGACGGGGAGCCTCGACGTACTCGGTCTTGACCGCCGCGGCAGACTGGTGGCGGCGCTTCCTCCGGCCCGAGCAGCACGTCAGGAACACAATGACCGTCGCAATGAGCGAGCAGATGGCCGCCGCCAGCATCGTCCACGCCGCCGCGCCAAAGTAGGCGTTGTAGTCGGTGTTATCGTTGATGTTTGACCGGACGATGCTGAAGAGCACAAAGTCGATGATCATGATGGCCACCGTCACGATGAAGGCGAGGAGCGCAACCATGGATGCCAGTAGCGACCCGAGCACACCGGCGCCGAGCGAGAGGAGGAAGGCGATGAAGTTGAGACCGCAGGCGATGGGGTGCAGGATCATGGCCTTGGTGAGCGCACGGGTCGTGTCGCGGGCCGTGTTGGAGAACTCGGAGCTGGCGCCGGCCATGTCGAGCACGTCGGCCGGCGAGTAGCCGACCCGGGACTTGGTGCAGTCATCGCTGCGAAGTGTTAGCGCTGGCCCGATCGCAGACTTGTGAGTGCGGTTACGTACGGAGCATTGGGATTGTTGACGCAGGCACCAAAGGTTCCAAAGGCCACCTGGGTATAGTCGCGCGCCCTGCCGGTCCCCAGCTGGATCTTCAGGAGGCCAATGTCGTGGATGACGGGGGCCGAGATGCAGGTCACGATCAGCAGGACCGTGGCTGCGAGCAGCAGAAATGTGCCGATGTGGTGGAAGAAGCCCATGGTGAAGTCTCGAGGCTCACAAAGCTGCGGCAGCTATTATGGTTTGGCGTGGGTGTCGGCGGTGGTGTGCACGGATAGATGGTTGGTGAATGGTTGGAAGTGTGACCTGACTCTCGGGGCGGGAGACCACAACTGGATATAAACCCATCGCCCGTCGAGGACCAACTTGGTTGGAACCCTTGATTCAACCAGTCTCGGGGGTGACGTCGTCCACCAGCCCCCAAGGAGACCAGGCTTGGCTCCCGCACTTGGCTGACCACGTCGGGGCGCATTGGACCCCCCAGCGGCGCTGGCCTTGATTGTGCGGTTCCCATGCGGTCGCATGGCCGGCGATTCGATCATCGCAAGGGACGGCTGCGACGGCAGGGGTCGGTTCCCTGGGGAGAGCTGGAGAAAACTGCGGCAGGCCGACGACGTGCATCTTGTTTGTGACCCCTGCGTCTAATTGGCCATGACCCTGATGACGTAGCCAAGCCTCAGCCAGTCCCCTTGACCCCCTTCAGCTTCGGCTGGGCATGGCGGGGCTCGGCACCCACACCCGAACCGAGCCAGCGTGCCCGGTTTCTCAGTGGCCCGACCATGAATGTCTTGTGTGATGACGGCACAGCATCCTTCCTTTGAGTTTGCTGTCTGCTGTCCACTGGCTGGGGTGCATCAAATCTGCCACTCTGCCAGTTTGCGCGACCAGAAGAGGCGTCCCAGTCGCGCCAGGCTTTCAGGGTCGGCGGCCTCCGCATTGGAGACTGACATGTGCCAGATCCGCGCAAATATGGTTCGCGTGGCCTGATGAAAGATTTTGCGGGCGCCGTTTGATTGACGGCACAAAATGTTCCGAGATGGAATTTATCCACTGTGGTTCAGACGAGAGTCAGGAACTGGTCTTGCTGATGTCGCCACTCCCGATCGCCCGGTCTTTTGCGCAGATATTCGATCATGGACTTGCTGCGAGGTTGCAGTGCAGAGAGTCGATGCTGGATTTGACTGAATCGCTTGTCATCGCTCATCGCTGACCAGTAATGTTGATCGCCGCGCGTCCAATGTTCTCGTGTCTCCAGCGCCCCAAGGCACTGCCACACTTTGGCTCCTCTTTCCAGAAGTTGGCTTCACTTGGTGACCGGTGGCTTCGCAGCGCTTGCGTATATCTCTCGGGGTGTTTCATGGCGCGGTACCTTCTTCATCGCCTGTCGGAGCTGGCGTTGTCGAACAAAGCTTGCGTTGCCCCCGACAGGTCGCACCGACGACATTTCCCAATCGGCCAAGCCCGCGGCCGCCATGTCATCAGGTATCACGGCTTTCAATGCTCTTTTGGAGGCTGACGGGCGATGGAAGGGTCCGTATACAGTTGGCCATGGCCCGGAATGCGGCGACTCGAGGAGACTCCAGAGCCCCCGCTCCTCGGCAGGGAAGATCTTGACGGTGTATGTAACCTCTGCGTCGGCGCCCGATTGCATTTCGGGCAGGTTTGGCTCGTCTGTGGTGTCGACAAGAATGGGGAGCGGAGCGAGACGGTTGGACGGCGAGCGCGCGATGCGGAATTCGAGGGGGCTTGTTTGGATGAGCCTCTGCGCAGAGACACGGCTCTCGGTGACGGAGACGAAGGAGGACGGGTCCTTTTGTAGCAGCTGTCAACATGCCCCCTGGCCGAGATGGGCTACCATCGCACCACTTACATGGAGCCTCTTGAAGAAGGCAATGGACGAGTGCTGCTTGAGGGCTTCGAGCACCGCTCGCCGTTCCGACAGCGTCCTCGGCATCGGCTCGACCGTGATGTAGAGGGCCCGGTTGAGCAAGGCGCTCACGCTCTTCTTGAATGGAGTGGACGCCATGCTGGCTCGTGGGTTGGAATCAAGGTGCGCAGCGCGGCATTGGCAGAAGTAGAGGCATCGGTGCCATGGGATTGTCAAATGTCAATCGTCTTCTTGACCCTGCATTTTTTTAGCTCAAGCTCAACACCGAAGCTCCCGTCTCCATCTCCACCTCTGCGCTGCAAGGGCGGCCAATCAGCTCCCCGCAATCGATAGGCTTGGTTCACCATGTCTTGGCATTTTCTGGACGACAACTTCATTCTCCAGGACAAGTCATCAACCCACCCAATCTTTACCTTCCATGCTGCTCGCTTGCATCGTCACCGCAGTGCTGGATGCCATGTTCATTATGGAGTTTCACAAGCTGCACATTCACCGAACCTAGCATACAAACTCGACTGAGTTCTCCAGGAGTCCTTCCCGGAAAAGATCCGTCCAGACTGACGCTGAAGACCGAGGCCGGGATATATTCCAAAGTCCGCCGGATTCCGCATGCTATGAGCCCCCTTGATACGAGCTCCGGTGCTTCCAAGGAGAAAATACTTGTCTCACCACTGGCAAAAGTCCGGGCCTTTCACAGTTGACGGTTGCAAAGACCCAGTTCTCGACATCCAGTCTCCTTCAACACCCATCTCCTTCGGCGCCAGCTCCTTCCGGGGCGGGATTCAACCCTTGAAGGAATGCTACGGTGAAAAACAGACTGCTGCACCAAGGGTGCCATGGTAAGAACTTCCCCTCGGAGGGATCAGGGGACGTTATCACTGCATACAAGACGATCCTCTTCGAAGCAGTCGCAGGAACAAATATTTGCCTAAGAATCTGAACGATGGCGGCATTTAGTTCCGGCCCCAACTTCAATCTGTCTCTTGGGAATACTATTTCTACGTGGAATTCAGTCCGCACGTTGATGACGGTGGACTCTGGGGGTCGGATTGGCGGTCAATCTGTTCCTTTGTCACCAACAAACAACCCTCACAACCTAGATAGAACTGCACCAGCATGCTTCCATACGCCGGGTGCATGGTATTGCAGCGCTATTTCGAAACAGCAGAGAGCCCGTCTGTCAGTCCCCCGGCGGTGCAGGTCTTGCCTTATATCGGCCGCGTCCATTGGAGGGACCCCCCCCCAAAGAGCCACCACATGGGAACACCGAGCCTTGCAAGATCACGGGTATCTGACATAGTGGCAGCAGAATCCTATTTGCGCTCGCCTTATTGCCTCCTCGAGTCCGTTGGTTTCTGCCAAAGCTTGGAGTATGAAACTGGACACCGTACTACCTCCACCACACGGGGCTGTCACCCCTTCCCGGTAGACCCTTGCGACGGGACATCATACTCCAGTGGCCGGACATCAAATGACAACCGATCGATCTTTTCTTAACCACCGCCAAATCTCCGAAGACGTCGGTGGTAGTATGGACCTTTCCATCTTCCAGCACATGTACTTACAGATTGAAACATCGCCGTGTCTCGTCCTGCAGGAGAGGGGAGAAGGGCACGGCTATTCTTTGTCCTATCTCTCGACGACAAGGGTGTTGTTGTGGCGGGTCATCGTGTCGACGAGACTCGAAGCAATATACCAACCGCGGCATTGTTCTGTCACATTTGCGGCATGTGTTTGTTCAAAGTTTTTGCAACTGACTAGAGGGGCACGACGCCGGTGGCCCTCACTCGTAGGAATAATGGTTGTGGTCTTCAGATACGGGGTCTGTCTGTTTCGGTACCGATGAGAAGGGGTTCTGGTCTCTATACCTTGGGTTTGGGTGATGTTTGTCTCGATGAAGCAGGCAGAAATTGAGATATCCTGGGGTAGATGGTATCGATGGTGCAGAATGGGACTGTGGCCGTGTAGAAGCAGTTCATGAACGTAAGTCAAGGAAACCTGAGCGGAGCGTACCTCATGGAGGAGGTGCTTCTTTGGGATAAGCTCTCAAGTTACTCTTGCGAATACTACACCATGTTGATACGTATAGGTATATCGTCTCTGTAGATGATACGACACTGATCCTTCTCTTTTTGGGGATCTCGGATACTGAGCATCGGGGAGGAGCTCTCCGTCGGGACTCGATCAAGCTCCCAGAGGTATTAACAATAACTACTCAACCACGCATGTCTTCCTCTTGACAAGACCTACCCCGGGGTCTGCCTAGATCAATTCCTGTCAATGCCAACACAACCCCTCAACTCCCATCCAGGGGCAGCACATCACATGTTGACACACCCCGCTCCCAGCTTATCAACACAGCTTCACATGCAACAGGACAAACCTTCTGCCCCATTTATCCCAATCCAAACCACTGCCGTCATCCACAGTTGGCCGTAGTCCAAGTGGGCACTGACACCACCCACCCACCAATAACACCCGTTGTCGCGAAGCGATATATGACCCGTCAGCCCCCCCCCTCGTACGGACGTAGGATCAAGCAGATAGCGTTGGGCGTCGCCATCGCATCTTATCATGCCGTTCCAACCAGTGGTCAGTCAGCAAGAGAGGCTGAGGTTACATTGAGCGTGCAGTCCCGAGAGTGGTGCGTCCTCCATCAACTGTCTGTTGGGATTCAGCCGTGCCGGCGTGCTGGGACCGACGTGCGCGCACTGTCTCGTCTCAGCCGCCCGGGGGATAGGTAGGACAGGCCGAAACATCAAACATAGGTATACTGTACCGGTAGAGTGAAGAGCGGCAGGTCGATATCAGATCAGATGCAAAAAAGGCGCCGCCAGGAGATCCGATCCCCGCGTGCGCATGCTGCAGTCCCACCGCACGCCTTCGCTGCAACGCTCTTGGGCCCATATGGGCGGTTCTCCCGGGGAGGGCCCAGACTCTCGAGATCTGGGCTGCCGTGCTGCCGTCGCCAATGGCAGCCCGACGGTGCGGGGGGACGATGGTGATGAGGCCACCATCATCTCGGCCCAACGGTCGAGCGTCGAGATTCGGCTCGACAAGGGGGGGGGGCTGCAACAGATGCAATTCCCAAAGTCTGTGTCGATGGTTTCAGCGCGCGTGGGTATCATTTGGAACAACAACTGCCGGTAGCTCAGCGATGGCTGTGACACCGCCCCGTGTCGCAGTTTGGCAGCATTGATCCCAGAGTAGCCTGTTTTTCTTACACAGTATTGGGGTGGAATTGGTAAGAGACAAAAAGGCGTGGAGGGGAAACAAAGAAACAAAGAGCTCGATACTGGTGAGGCTATCCGTCAATAAGCTCGAGTCCATACCCTGACGCCACCAGAGTTCGGGTATCGGGCCTCACTGGCGGATGTCGCCGACAGGACCGAGATTATGGCCATCCATGAATCATCTATTCCATCTGTTTGTCGTTTCGTCTCGTGCCGTCGTTGATGGTTACTAGGCCCGAACTGTCGGGAGGTTATCAAAGAGATGCGCGACTACGAGGGCCTAGGGGTACGTAATACTATACTTATGGCGGTATTACTTATAGGGTAAAGGCGGTTAGCTTGATGAGACGCGGCAGCAAAGGCGAGATTCTCGGTGGTATTCAGGGTCCTTGGGAGCGTGGTGTTGTTCTGCTGCTGCATTGCCATTCCGGCACGCTGCACGCCATGCGCCCTGATGAGAGTTTGCTGGGCCCAGCGGTTGGGAGACGCTGCGGACCGTGGTTCGGGTGGTGAGACCTGGGGCGGCGCCTCTTGTGCGGGCCATGCGAACCTCGAAACATGGGAGCCAGCATGGAGTGTCGCGATCGTCGGCCGCCAGGCTCGCCTCCAGAGTGCTGGACTCTGTCGCCATGATCGGCATCTCCACGAGCCCACAGCCCGAAGAGCTGGAAATCGAGCATGATGCCGGTGTGATGGGTAACAAATACCAAGACGCTACTGCGCCGTTGGCTCTGCAAGTTTCGCTGTGTCAGCACCGTGTCAGGCTCTTGAGCATGGCCGACCCGAACAAGCGGGCAGCAGGCCCCGATGGCCGTCCTCCCGTCGGAGAAGGTTCAAAAAGACTGGATCGTGACCCGAATTCAAACGACAAAGGATGAAAAGGCCCAGTGCTGAGGAATTGTGCTGTGCAAGGCAGCAAGGCACCTTTGCAGCCAGTCGTCGGCCTCTTGTTCAAAACCTCCGTCCATGCCAAGGCAAGCCATCAGCAGGGGGACAGGAAGAGAAAGAGCCAAGGGCAGAACGGGCCGTCTGATTGGCAAAAGTCCGTCACCTTCAAGTGACCTTGCTGCTTCAGGAAAGGCCAGGCCGGCGGGTCACCAGGGTTAAGGATCTTTTGCTGCAAAAAGACGGTTTGTGACGGTTTCTTGGGGGCCGACTGCCGACGGAGGGGCAGAGAGGGCCAACGCTGCGCGGCCCAACGACCGATGATTCCAAGTTTCCTCCAAAATCAAATGATCAAACTCGCCCAGTGCGATGCTCGCCCAAGTTCCAACTGCCGGAATGCCAAATGGTGTGCTGTGGGGAATCGGGAGCGAGAGCGATGCAACAAACGCGGCAGGCACAGAGGCACAGGGGTCCCAAGGGAGGAAGGAACCAGGGAGCAGGGAAGGGAAACGAGGGCCAAGACAGGACGGACAGTGAGACGAGCTGCGTTCCCACGGTTCCCTCTCCGAGGGCTTGGGTCGCGTTCCAGTCGAGACGACTCGAGCCCCGAGGCACAAAGAAAAAGTCTCCAGACAGTGCGAGGTCCCGTCCCCTCCCCCAATCAGCGTCCCCGAATCGGACGGCTCGAAATCCCATTCCCAGCCCAAGGGTTCGCTCCTTCCCCCTTCGAGGTGGGTGGTGGGCCGTGGCCCGTGGCAGGACCAACCGGTCGAGCTGCAAGTGCAAGTGCAGGCCTGGGATCCGGGAGCCTCCACCCAGCGATTTGCAGAAGTGCACTTTCCGACCTTCCATGCCTCTTGTCCTCTTTTTGCTTCCCAGTTCTTGGGTCTCAGGGTCTGCACAGGTCTGCAATCGCCACCTGCCACCCCGGAAAATCCAAGCAGCGCCCAGCAAAACGAGACGCCCCCCCCGGAATCCAAGCACCCAAAGCACCCCAACAAGCTTGAAGCAACGCGCACCCAGGGCGTGTCCGTATGCTTGCAGTTGCAGTGCAGTGCAGTGGATCGTGGGCGCGGGAACACTTTGCCATCCCTTTTCTCCGCTGCTCCTCTCATCATCCCATCCCATCTCCATCCTCATTGTCCAACTCCACCGCGCCGTCTTGCTGTCCGCCTGCCATGACCTGAGCTCTCCTCTCGACTCCCAAGCTCGCTCACCACCGCTTCGTAACCTCTCTCTACAGAGACGAGACCTTTGCTGCCAGCATACGACGCCATATATTGTCCATTGCCGGCTTCGGACCATCAAGACCTCACTCGGTCCAACCTCGACGCGCTTAGATACCCGGGCCGTCCGACCTCACCTCGAACCCCGAACCTCGAGCAACAAGGCACTCGAATGAGTCTTGACAGTCGCTATTTCTACGAGCTGCCTCACAGCTCGACCGTGTTCATGCATTCAGAATCGCCAAGTCTTCGATAACCACCTCGACGCCCCAACGACACCACATCTTGACCACCGCGACTCGACCCTGACTCGACCAGCGAATCTCGCAGCCGCCCGCGCAGGCGGTGATTGGAGCCGGGTCCGACCCGGCGTCCCTGCCCCGACATGACGGACAATTCCTCAATCGGGCCGCCGGACGACGGTGCAACCGGAGCTCCCAGTACCACCGACCAAGACCCAACACCCCCGATTCGTGAGCGGCCGAGCTCAAAACGTCCGCAACAGGACCGGATACTACAACCCCCTCGACGCGCCACACGCCGACCATCTGCTAGGTTACTAGCCAACGTGGAAACATTGGTACGGAAGCTGAGCAGGCAGAACCTCCAGCAATTGGAGGAGGCAAACCACGAGCTAGCAGTAGCACAAGCTTCATCGGCAAGCTCTCCACGCCCGCCACCACAACCCACGAGTCCCTCCAATTCAAAACCAGCCCCGGACTCGGAAGGAACATATCACCCTGAACACCCCACCGTCACTCCCATCACAGAGCTGACTGCTCTGCCGGGCTCGGACGACCCTCTGAACCCCAGATGTCCCATTGAGATCGACCAGGATGAGATTTTACAGCCACTTCCCGCCCTGAGCTGTTTGGATGGAGGAGGAGATCCAATGGACATTCAATACGATCCTCCACCACGTCTCGATTTGGTCGCCGAGGCTATCGAACCCGATACTCTTCCCGGCGTCACACATGGGGTGGTGTGCGTTCTCGAGGCAGACCCGGCATATGCCCACGGGAACAGCGAGCCTACCCTGGACGACGAGGCCGGCCTGCTGGAACACTTCCGGGCGATGCGGCGATCCATGCTACCCGGCGGTGCCGTGCGCCGCACCGTCAGCGGCGTCCCTCTACGGTACCGGCTGTCGGCTGACGTCGCCCTCGGCTGCCAGAACGTGGTGCGGAGTCGGCCTAGGATGAGAAAGAGGCCGACGGGCAACTGGCAAAAGAGATCACGGACAGAGAGTTTTGTCTCAAACTCTTCGGCGGCCCCATCGGCAGCCGCGTCACCCGCCGTCCAGCCATCGGATTCGCCATGCCCCTCGTCATCCATGCCGCCATTTCTCTGACGGGTGTCAAGCCGGGAGCTTGTTCCTTTGTGGTTTTGACTTATTTGAGCTGGTTTCAGGAGCAACGGAATACATATACCCCAGTTGTTATTTAGTCTTGTTTATTCTTGCGGATCAGCATCAACCAGGAGTTTGGGAGCAGTGGCTACTGCTACAAGAAATATCGGATGGCATTGTGCAGCGACACGCACTATTTGTACGGCATTTAGACCCGGGCAATGGGTTTCATTTTTGCAGAAGAATGGGGACGAGGCAGTTAGTGGGCTTGGAGGATTGGGAAGACTGAATCTACCACCATGTTTGGCGATGTTCGCCACCTTCTATTTCGGGTTCCTTGATTGCTCTGTTCTTGTGATCTCGGACAGGGAGCGTTGGCGGTGTTGTACGGTGTGGATTGCGGAAGCAAAATCGGTGAGCTCCCCCCTTCCCCTCGTGCGCCCTCCCCCGAAGCTAACACATGACTGTCGAGATCCCAGGGAGGGCCACCAACATCTTCTTTGATGATTAGCAATGTGTATTCATGGGAAGCAAGGCGCAATTCCCATTGTACCGTGCCAAGCCGACAGCATCGGAGCATGGCGACCTCCATCCGAGCTCCAACATTCCAGCTCTCCCCACGCGCCTTTGTCGCCACGGTCGAGGTCTGCACCCCCCAGCTTCGTCTTGCGACAAAGAACGAGGACGGTTTCTTTATCGGGGGAGACTCGGTGGAGCTACCCCTCTCATGTTGTCGACTGGTCGGGCCAAAAAGGGGAGGGTCCAGGTGTGTTTGGGTGGTGTTGGCCATGGAATGGGTTGTTGTGGGAGACCACGCCCCACGCATTCCGGGACCTGCATCGTGTGTATACATATGTCTCGCTTCTATCTGCCCCCTCCCCCCATCATCCCATTTTCTTCTGTTGGTCTGAAGCTCCCATGCCATCTGTTGCTGTGGCAGGTCGAGCGGGTTTGTTGACTCGTCCCCTTGGTTCCCTCTTCTTCCCCTATCATGGCGACCTGCAGCAACTTTTTGCCGCACCACACCCAACTCAACAATCATCACAACAACAACCCCTACGCTTTTTCCAAGCTCCCGAGAGGTGCGCGCACAATATCCCCAGGAACACACACAGCAGCGACCCCGAGAGCGCAGCAAGAAGAGCTCTGCCGGCGGACAATGGCCAGCCTCCACGGCATGCCCTACTCGACCGGCGAGTTCTCCCCCCACGAGAACAAAGCGGCCGCCGACCTCTTTTGGCTGCCGGTGTCTCCCGGCAAGCCCGCTCCCGCCGACTTCCTTGACGAGTTTGTGGTGCTCGATGGCGGCGATTCGACCACGACCTCGACCACGGACGGGGGCGAGGGAGGGGGTCTGGCGAGCGCCATCACGCCACCCGCCGTCTCAATGCCCGCGGGGCGACACGTCAACATTGTAAGTGCAGTGGCGATGCCCAGTGTGACGGCTATGGCTCACAGTGGGCGCCAGAAGCAGGAGCCGGACCAGCAGCAATATCGCCAAGGACGCGGTGGCCACCCCATGGACGCCCATCACATGGACATGATCGACATGGGCGGCCTGCCTCTGCACTATCACGACATGTTGGGCACGGGCTCCATCTCCGACTCGGAGCTGCTCAAGCTCGAGGGACTGTCGATGCGCTCGCCGCGCGTTCACGTGCCGCCCAGCTCGGCCTCGATGCCGCCGTCGCCGCCGTCCATGTCACGGTCGGCCAGTCCGCGCAAGGCCGGCCGGCTAGAGGCGCTCTACACCAGGGCTCGCAACAAGGTGGCCAACTTTCAGGCCAAGCCCACGGCGCAGCAGCAGCAACCGCAGACCGTGGCGCCGTCGGAGATTTCCCGGGCGCAGATGGGACCGGCCAAGTCATCCAGCCGGCCACGGCCGACCGGGAACAAGGCGCCCCTGTCCCCGCCCCTGACGGCGTCGATGCCGGAAGGCATGTCCGCAAGCTTGACCAGCACCGACGCAGGCTTCATCAACGGCTTCATCAGTGACCCCTTTGCCGACGCACGCATGCACAACGGAGCCATGCCCAACACGCCCCTCCACACCCCTCTGATGAACGGCAGCTTCGACGCCAACGGCACAACCTCCATCAACCCCTGGGACACGCCCACCCCCGACATGGCACACTCCTTCAACGGCGCCCCCCACCCCGGCTTCTGGTGGGGCGACCCCTTCGCCTCACACCCCAACAACTCCATGCCACACCTCGACATGGAGATGGACATTGACGACCCCGAATTCTTCAACACCTCCTCCACCACCAAACTCCCCATGGCCGCCCCGCACCACCAATCCTTCTCCTCCTCCTCCAACTCCAACCTCTCCCTCTCCGGCCTCATGATTCACATGCCCCAACCCCGCAGCGGCCCTCCCCCGGCCGTCCTCCACCCCCCGCGCTACCACTACCCCCCGCCCCCTCCCATCCCCTCCTCCGCCAATGGCCCCGCCACCTCCCCCCGCCGCCTGACCAAAGCCCCGCGCGCCCCCTCCTCCGGCGCCCGCCGCCACCACTACCCCCCTCCCCCCCAGCAGCAGCAGCAACAACAATCCCCGCGCAAACCGCGCACCGCCTCCGGCGGCGCCGGTCCGTCGGTCCCCTCCTCCCCCACCGCCGCGGTGCCCTCCCGCCTCCACCGCCGCAGCGCATCGATGCAGATGCTTTGCTCCACCGGGGGGACGGCGGTGGCGGCAGAGCCGACGACACCGTCGTCGGCGATCCGCAAGCGCAAGTCGTGGACGGGGCGGCGGACGTCGTCGCATCACCACCAGCAGCACCTGGAGAATACCCTCCTCTCTGCTGGGGGGTCTCCAAGGAAGCCACAGCAGGCGTCGAGAAGGACGCCGAGTCTGCCGGCTATGGGGAGTAGTCACCATCACGGGCACGGCCAACATCATCCGCACTACCCGCACCCCCAACACCCCCACCCCAACAGGATGCACCAAGACGACGGGGACGAGGACGAAGAGGAGGAGGAAGCAACAGAAGACGGCTTCGTCAACTACACCCCGCAAGACCACCGCGTGCTGATGACGGGCGTCGCGCCCAGCGGGAGCTCCAAGACAAAGGCCAGAAGGGAGCGCGAGGCGCAGGAGCAGAAGCGGAAACTGGGCGAGGCGGTGCGGAAGGCGGTGGCCGCGGCCGGGGGGGATGTGAGGAAGTTGGAGGAGGGGGGATGGGATGGGGTTGGCGGGTTGGGGATGGGGATGGGGGTTTTGGAGGGGGGGCAGGGGGGGAGGGGCAGGGGGATGTAATCGAGGCGGAGGGGGGGGCTGAAGGAGGCTAGTGGTAATGTTGTTGATGGTGATGATTTGGGGGAGGGGGGTGGACGGAAAGGGGTCCCGGTTGCGTTGTAAGGTCGAGTTGCAGGCGGGCAGGGATTGGAGTTGAGGATCGGTTCAAGGAGTTTTTTGTCGTTCGTTCTCTTCTTCTTCTTCTTTTCGGTAATCTCTTCTTTTTTCGGAGTCTCTGCTTTTTAGGAGTCTCCTCTTTGGGGTGATGTTCAGAACTAGGTTGTAGGTCAGATCAGTTTGTTTACAATTGTCGCTGTTGAGATTGAGTGAGCTCAGGGGGTGCGCCTTTGGGAGAAGAACAGGTTTCCAGTCGGGCTCGCCGTCCTGGGAAATGCTTCTAGAGCCTAAGTCGGTAGAGAATGAAAAGGACATGTTTTGCCAGGCTCTCCCTCCGTCTTCAACATACCGAACGGCGTGTCCTCCCTTGCTTCCCCTGGAATGCATCCACCACTGCAGCATGACTCGCAGCTCCAACTCGCCGCTCCACTGAACACTCTTCACTGGACAAAGCCCATCCACAGCCTACCCATCAACCCCAATACCGCATCCACCCCCGTCAATCAGCAAAACAGGACCGCTAGCTCAGTGGTAGAGCAACCGGCTGCAGCGTTCCATTCAATCTTCGCTTCTGAAAAAAAGCGTGGCAGTGGAGCAAGTGGTTCCGGTAGGTCTCGTGTTCAACTCACGAGCGGTCCTTCTTTTTGTCAGTCTTCTGTCTTCATCTGTTCTGACCTCCCCCAATTCTTTTTGCTGGTCTGGCTGGGTTGGGTCTTGGACTGGGACTTGGCTGGAGGAGGGGGACGAGTTGCATCTTTGCTGCAGTTACATACGACTGAATTCTGGGATCTGATTTATTGATACTGAAGTGGAAATAGGAGAGGGAAATATAGCTGTTGGGAGGTAAATATTTCCGACGTTGCGGCAAACACACGCCACCAACAACTCCCAGCAACACTCGTGATGGCGACCACGGAGGTAGGGGGGGGACGGGGAAATGACATCGCTTGACAGAGCCAAACATGGACTTGGCCCTCTTCTCAGCAGCACTCCGCCTGCCTGACAACACACATGTGGACAAAGTACTCACCAACAACCCCCCATACAAAAAACATCACAGAAAAAGGCATCGCAGAAAAGCGTCACCGTCGAGGCCAGCCAGTGATATTCCAGACAAAAGTCGCTCCAAATCGCCTCGAGTACATGTACCAACACGCGCCAGATTATACATCCCCCCCCCTACAAGGGACTACCTCTTCTTCCCCTTGGCCACCCTCTTGAGCGCCCGCACCTCCTTCTTCATCCGCGGATCCACCATCTTGTACCGGCCCTTGACACCCCTCGGCCGCCCATTGATACCCCTGTTGGACCCCGCCGCCTTGACCACCTTTGTCGGCGCGCGCCTCTTCTTGCGGCCCGCCGCGGCAATCATCTTTGCGATGCTGCTGGCCTTGTCCTTCTCCGAAAGGCCCTCGTCGCCCGCTACAATGTCCGCCTTCTTCTTGAGCTTCTCGAGCTTCTGCGCCTGCTTGAACTTCTTGCGCGCGCGCGCCTCGGCCACCTTCTTGATCGGCCGCGCGTTGTACGCCCGCAGCTTCTCCTTGATGGCGTCGGCCGCCGCCTTGGTGATGGGCTTGTGCGGCCGGTCGTGCTTGCCTTCGTCGTCGAGGAACCAGTCGGGCAGCCCGTCGCGGTCCTTGAAGGCGCGCTTGTTGAAGCCGTCGTCGACCATGTCGTACGACGTGGCTTCGCCCGAGGCGAGCTGGTGCGCGAGCGTCATGGCTTCGGCCGTGATGATGTCGATGTCTGGGGAGGTTAGTGGGGTTGTGATGGATTGGAAGACGAAAAACTTACTTGGTCGCCCGTCCTTGGTCCGCTTCTCGTGCTCCTCCCAGTCGTCGTCGACGTTTCTGGTGTTCTTGACCACCTCGAAGCCGCCGTCGTCGGATTCCTCCGCGTCGGTCTGTTTGGGTGCGGCCTTTTCCTTCTTGGTCTTCTTGGTCTCCTTGGTCTCCTTGGTTTTTGTCTTGGCTTCCACGACTGTCTCTTTGACTTCGTCCTCCATCTCCTCGTCGTCAGAGTCCAGGATGCCCGGAATAGAGTTGAAGATGTCTTGCTTGAAGAACCCGGCGGCGCGCTTCGAGAGCCCATTCGCCTCGGAAGGCGTATCGTCCAGGTCCGTAATGAGTGGCTTGGCCCCATCCTCGGCATCGTCCTCGTCGCCGCTGCTCTCCTCCTCAAAGCCTTCGAGTTCCTCGTCGTCGTCGCTGTCCTTCTCGTCCGCCGATACACCCTCCCACTCGTCGTCCTCGTGCTCTTGCCTCGCCTTCTTGGCGCGGTACTTGGCGTCCGACTCGGCCTTGCGCTCCCTGTACTGGTCGTAGAGCTCGTCGAGCTCCGTCTCCAGGGCATCGCCGTCCTCGTCGCTCTCGTCGTCCGTCTCTCCCGAGGAGCCGAGGCCCGAGTCGCGCTCCCGCTCCCGCTTCTCGTCGGCCTCGCTGACAACCACCATCTTGCCCTTGGCTATCCGGTTCATGACAGACCCCTGGTCGATCGTCTTGAGCTTGAACATGGCGCCCTCGCCGCGGGGCCCGTCCTGCTCCATACCAATGTCCATGGGCGCCGTCATGTTCATCTGCATGCGGATAATGTCCTTGGTCTTCTTTTCGTTGTCGCGCCTCCTCTCGCGCTTCTTCTTGGAGCTCTCCTTCTCCTTCATTTTTTGGAGGTCCTCCTGGATCTGCATCTCCTCGTCCATGGGTTCGACCACGGCCACCTCCTCGGACAGGGCGGCCTTGCTCTTCTTTGAGGGGAACCCAAAGACTTCCCGCACCTTCATGCGCCATTTGAGCAAGAGCTTGAACTCCTTGCGGCCGAGCACCTTCAAGTCGGTGCAGCACTGGCGGATCTCGGGTGTTGTTTCGGGGAGCTTGTCGAGGGCGGCCAGGGATACATCTCCATTGGGGGGTTGCTCAAACGACAGCTTGTTGTACTGGCCGAGGATGGCGATGGGGTCGATGGTGTTAATGAATTCGCTGGCGGGGATCTCCTTGAACTGGATGTCTGTGGGCTGTTAGCAACTGATGCATGCTTCAGAAAGGGGGTTGCGCATACAGTCTCCCTCCTCGTAACCGTCTCTCTTGCGCTTCTTGATCTCAGGGTTGTACACCTTGGCCTCGTTGTTCGGGGTCGGGTCCGCCAGGTCCTCGAACACGGACCGGGGGTCAAGGAGACGGGGGTCGATCTTCTTGGGGGCCTTGAATCCGCGGCAGACGACGAAGATTTCGGCAGACACGTTTCTCGACGAGGGGGGCTTGGTGGCCTCGACCTTGGTGAAGAGCTGGTTGAAGACCCAGAGCAGGGGGTTGTAGTCTTTGGATCGGAACACTTTCGTCTGTCCGGGGAATCAGTATTGTCCATCTCCATCCACTCAAGAGAACATACCACAAAGGTTCCTCCCTCAATCAAAAACTCGGTCGCCAGCTTCAGCGAGTGGAGCACCAGCTCGGCCTGGTTGAACGAATCCTGCACCCAGGCGGTACCGACGTTGGGCGCACCGTCGTGCAGCACGCAGTCGGCCTTCCATGTCTTGAGATGGCCGCGGATGGTGGCGCGGCACTTTTCGGTCGTGATGTCGCTCTGGAAGGTGATGACCTTGGGGATGGGCTTGATGGGCGACAGGTCGACACCGATGATCAAGCTGTTGGCCGGCATGGTCTCGGCGGCGATCTGACACCACGACTACAGACACAAACACTGTCAGATCAAAGCAACAACAACATGGAAGGCACAACATACACCGGGCGCGGCGCACAGGTCCAGCACGACCTTGCTCTTCTCGAGGAAGCCATATTTCTTGTTGAGCTGGATCAGCTTGAAGGCGGCTCTGGCACGGTACCCCTTTTCCTTGGCGAGCTTGTACCACTTGTCGAGACGGCCCTTGCCGTGCTTCTTTTGGATCGCCATGGATCGAGTCGGGGGGTGTTCGGGGTATCGAACCGTGGAGATGGCGGTGCGAAACGGCAAAAGAGAGGCCGTCGTTGCTTGCCCACCAATTTTTTTAGGACTGCGAGCGGGCGATAAGCGATAAGCGCCGAAAATATGCCGAGTGGGGTGCGCGAGCTGCGAGGTACATGCCACAGGTTCCTGTGGGGCTCGCGTGCGTCGCTGGGTGGTTGGCTGGCGACATGGATGGCGGCCAGACGTGTCGGCCAATGGGAGCGGGCAATCGCGCTCAAAAGGGAATGGCGGCTCCATGGCCCATTAAAATCCACGCCCAAAGGCGCGTCATTGCCCCCAGCAGCGCGAGACCGCGTCTTGGAGCGGGCCCTGGTCCTGTGGCAGGGCCCTCCACTGCTGGGGGACTGCCCTGGCCCGGGGCTGGCCCATGCCTGTCCGCACTCTCTTCAATGTCCCAGCAACGACTGGAGACTCCCCCTCCTCGTCCCAAGTGCGAGCCCGACAAAATCCCTCCCCTCGTGAAGAAATATCGAGCCCCTTCGCAGTCGACCCGAGCATCGAGCTGGTATTTTACAGTACACATAATCAGTACCATTGGATCCCAGGTTGGACTTGGATTGTGGTGGTTGACGACGAGGACAGGACTGGACTGGACATTGTCTTCTTCCCTGCCCGGGCCTTCACCATTCGCCATTCACCATTCATTCTCCTTCCTATTGTCGACTCCCTCCCATTGTCGTCTCCCGTCTCGCCGTGGATCCCCTCAATAGCCAGGCACCCTCCCGCCCCGCGACAATGGCCGACAAGCAACCATCCGGCACCAAGAGCTCGGCGACGCTGACAAACAACCTCCTCTCGTCGCCCCCCCGAGCCCCCTCCAGTCGAGGCAAGGAACGCCGAAACCCGTCCATCACCCCCCGCAAGTTCCAGAAATTCTTCACCCCCCGATCCCGAGTCTCGTCCAAGCCTAGCGCTGCTCGCCGCGCCCTCCGGGACCTCGCCGATTCCGCCCTTAACCGATGCCAGACTCCGTCGAGCCCCCTCAAGGCCGTGTCCGAGGAGACGGACGAAGACGAACTGCCCTCGTACCGGGGCGCAAAGCGGAGAAAGTTCAACCACAATACACCAGACCTCGCCCTCCACTCGCTACCCTCGCCGCTGAATACCTCGCCGGCCTTTTTATCGAGCCCCGGCGCCCGGCCAGCACTGCGGAGTCCTATTCAGTCTCTTCGTTTGCGCCGCAGCGTCCGCGAGATATTGGATGAAACAGACGAATCGGAAACGGAGGAGGATGGATATGAACTGCCGGTGCGGTCGCTCGAGTACAAGAGGCCGGTGCAGCTGGGTCGTCGTGGCTTTGGAGGCCAGCTGCTCGAGAGGATGACGGGTGGCTTGTCGCGGACCGTTGACCGGGATCTACCTCATCCGATCGCCGGTAAGCTTTCTGGTCCTATCCCGAACCTGGCTCGAATAGTTGCTAACCCTGATGTTGTTAGACTGGCGCAACGAGACGGCAAACTTTTACAGCAAACCCGAACACTCCCACTTTTGCACCAGCCATGAAGGCAACCCCCAGACTATCCCCTTCTGCGTCACGAGCTGTCATAGTAAGTCAACATACACCAATACCAACCACCAGAGGCTGACTTTATACAGAGAACAGCTTGGTTGCTGTTGGCGACGAGGAGGGCCATATCCGTTTCTTGGACACCACCAAGGACTTTTCCAAAATCCACGTCTCGTTCCCTGCCCACAGCAACGCCGTCATCGACCTCGACTTTTCCACCGACGACTACCTTTTGGCGACGGCTTCAGGGGATCAAACCGGCAAGGTCATTGACGTCATGACCCAGACCCCCATCTCCTCCCTCGTGCACCACACTGCTTCTTTGAAGCAAGTGCGCTTCCAGCCCGGCCGTGGCCAGAACTGTGTCCTCGCCACATCCGGCCGTGACGGAAGCGTTCAGATCTGGGATCTGCGGTGCCGTGGAGGCCCCATCCAGGAGTTCACTGCCCCCGAGGGGAGAAGCCTCCACTACCGGGTGCCCAAGAAGGTCATTCCCGGCTGCGTAGTCAACAGCATCTACGACGCTCACGCCCGCCCAGTCAAGCCCGCCAAAAACCAGCTCCCCGGCCCCTCTTCGGGCGCAGGGGACGTGGCTCGCATGAACGAAGTTCCCGGCCGCATCGGCGAGGTTTCAGTTACAGCACTCCAGTTCCTCCCCTCCGGACGCGAGCACCTCCTCCTCACGGCCTGCGAGGCCGACTCGAGCATCAAGCTCTGGGACATCCGCGCCATCCACACCAGCCGCAACCACCACAAAACCAGCACCCCCGTGTCCTTCACCGCCACCCCCGCCAGCCACGCCGCCTTCCGCCCGTTCGGCATATCCTCCATGGCCCTCGGCGGGGACGCCTCGCGCCTCTACGCCCTCTGCAAAGACAACACCGTCTACGCCTACAGCACCGCCCACCTCGTCCTCGGCCACGCCCCTGAACTCCAACCCACCCCCCTCGGCCAGGACCCGCCGCGCCACCGCCGCCACCACCACACGGCGCAGGAGGGCCTCGGCCCCCTCTACGGCTTCCGCCACCCCATGCTCAAGGCCACGAGCTTCTACGTCAAATCCGCCATCCGCCCCGCCGCCGACGGCCGCGAGGAGCTCCTCGCCGTCGGCAGCAGCGACAACTGCGCCGTTCTCTTTCCCACGGACGAGCGCTACATCCAGGCCGCGCTGCGCAGCAGTGGGGACGAGGAGACGTACTACGTCGGCGCATCGACGGCGAGCCTCCCCGAGCGCGGCCGGCCGGCGGCAAGGCCGGGGCTGTCGCGCTCGAGTAGCATGACGGGACTGTTTTCGAGGCAGGCGGACGCGATGCCGGTGGTGAAGCGCGGGACGCCGCTGGTCAGGGGGCATGAGAAGGAGGTGGGGGCGTTGACGTGGACGAATGAGGGGCGGTTGGTGACGGTGGGGGATGATTGGTTGGTGAGGTGTTGGAGTGAGGGGGCTGAGGAGGCGAGGGATCTCAGGCTTGGGGGGGAGACGGAGGGGAGGAGGTGGGGGTGTGGGTGGGCGGATGTGGGGGATAAGTGGGAGGGGGATGCGGAGGATTGGTGATTTTTTGTTGGACTGTTGTTGGCATAGCGTGTTTTCTTTTTAAGGGGTGTTGGAGTATTGGCTGTTGGAGCGCTGAGGGATATACCCAAAGAGATGATGGGACTGGAAACACAACGAGCGACGGTCTTCATTGTCATGGTGTTGGCCATGCAGAGCGGGAACAGCAAGAGGAGGAACAGCAAGAAGGACACTGGACACCAAGGCCTGGATGACCTTGGAGAGGGAATAGGTGTTGGGCGATCTTGTCATTGCATTGGAGAGGGAGGACAGGACCTCGCAAGGCGGAGGCAGCGGACTCGCAGTATAGGCAGTTTGCATTCTTGGCGTTGCTGTCTTGGGGAGGAAGAAATGAGAGAGGAGAGGAAGGTGTTACAAGGAGTGCAGAGTAGTTGGTAGAAAGTAGTATCTTTATTGGTGGTGATATGCATATACTGTACCCCTTGCCTCGTGTTGTGTTGCCCTTGTTGGTGATGATGATGTCTATAGTTCAATATCATGAGAATATTTATTCGAATACGGTACCCTGATCAAAGGCAAGAAATCCAGCTAATACGGTAATCATCCCATCTGCAAGGTGTCCAAGCCCCTGTTCCAAACAAAGTGCGCCGTCCGTCATCACCAAGCCCACAACCCCCTCCCCAGCCCCCAAAGCACTCCCAACGCCCCCAAGAGCAAGACAAGATTCCTCATCCCCGTCGGTCCCGCCAGCTGCTTAGTTCCCCCATCCAGCGACCTCCTTGGCAGCGGATCAAACCTCACCACCTTCCCCTCCGTCACCCCCTCCACAACCCCCTCCGCATCCTCCACCACCATCTCCCTCGCCACCTCCGCGGCCTGCCTCTCCACCTCCCCCAGCACCGGCACCACACTCCCCACCCTCCCCCCTCCCCCCCCCTCCTCTAACCTCCCCCTCCCCCTCGCCTTCACATCCCGCCTCTCCCTCGCCAAAACCACACTATCCCTCACCCTCCGCCCCGTCAAAATCCGCGGCATCAACCCCGCCACCCACCCCTCCTCCTCCACATCCCCCTGTCCCGCATCCCCCCCAAGCAACACATCCACCTCCCCAACAACCAACACCAACCCCTCAAACACACACCTCGCCTCCTGCACCACCTGCTCCGTCTCCCGCTCGCTTAGCCCCGCCTCGAGCTCCGCGAGCCGTGCCTTAAACTGCCCCTTGACCTCCTTCTCGCCGTTGTCCGCGCCGGGGAAGCGGAAGAAGCTCAGTGGCGGCGGGGTGTCGTGGCCGCCCCAGAACTCCGGGCCGGCGGATTCCAAAGTCGCGAGGATGAAGCGCCCGCCTGAGAAGAGCGCCATGTAGAGGACCCATGCGTAGGCGAGGAGGACGTGCGGGTTTTTGGCGACGGAGCGGCGGGTGTGGGCGAGGAAGGCGGAGAGGCGCGGGGATGTGGTGGGGGGGAGGCGTAGGGGTTGGTCTGGTGGGGAGGCGAGGAGGCGGGAGAGGTCGGCGTGGAGGGAGGGGGTGCGGGGAGGAGGGGGGAGGAGGGATTTGAGGATGTGGAGGATGTGGGGGGACACTGGGGGTGACGGGGCAGGGGGTAGGGGTGGTGGCGAGGTCGTGGGGGAAGAGGGAGAGGGAGGTCGGGGTGAGGTAGGGGGCGGGGGTGGGGTGGGGGAGGTGAGGTTGAGCCAGAGGGATTCGAAGACGAGGTAGATCGGGGCGATGTGGAGGAGGCCGGTGGTGTAGAGGGCCGGGGTGGTGGTGGAGGGGGGGAGGGCGAGGGGGAGGCGCGAGAGGATAGTTTTGTTGAGGCGCGTGTGGGTGGTGCGCGTGGCGGCGTTGATGAGGTCGCCGAGGCGGGGGCGGGAGGCGGGAGCGGTGGTGGTGGTGTCGTGGGAAGCCATGGCTAGGTGGGCATGTCGGTTGGAGATAGTGGCGGTTCTGGAAGGTGAAAGGAGGTGAGGTTGTTGAAGGGGGAGAGAAGAGGCGGAGAAGTCGAGAAGGGTTGGTTGAGGGGTGTCGGATGAGGAGTGTGCGACCTGGGACTGGGAGTGTTCTGGTCGTCGAGGTACACGGGAGACGAGACAGTCTGGGATGTCGACGTTGAGATAGACGAGTGTCTAGGTGGTTTATGAAGGGATTATGAGTGATGAAGGAGTTCAGGAGTCCAAGGCTCTGAGGCTTCCAATGAGTTCGGTGTGATACAGCCTTTCAAGGCTTGACGGGGGAAAAGGCGAGCAGGTGACGGGCGCGACTAGGCAGCATGGTCGCAGCTTCCACGTGGATGCCTCGTGGGCGTATTGTTTTGATGGTGTTGTTGCTGTTGTGGGAGTGTAACGGCCAAAACGGCTGGTCTTGAATAAATCAAGGAAATGAGTGGATCATGGACACTGTCGAGATGGATTGGGGGAACACGACGTCAACAACGGCAATTCGCCTTGCAATGGCAAGAAACATTTTTTTTGTATTTTGGAGGAAGAAAAAGGCAAGAAAACAGTCAACGAGGCAGCGCAGGAAATGGGGAGCCTGTTCAGGCCTGGTGGTGGCGAGACCCTCTTGGTGCGTCATGTGGCCGTGAACGGCCAAGGCACAGAAAAGCCATATATTTCAAGGGGGCCAAAACAACACAAGGAAGGACCACAGTAGGGGTCATTTTCGCCAGCAGAGAAACACGGAGCTCATCAGGTCTCTTCATTCAGTCATAACCATGGCCACCAGCCATGAATGTTCGCAACGCTGTCTCAAATGCGCTTCCCCCTTTTGTCTAACGGGCTGCCGTTGCCGTTGCCATTAATCGTCACCTCTCAGACACCGCCCCCATCTACGCCGCCACCTTGGCCTTGTACTTGGTTGCCGCTTTGTCAAACAGCTCGCTCTTCTCCGCCACGTCCGAGAGGAAGGGATGTTGGGGAGCCGCCTTTTGCAGGGCGCTGTCCGGGAGTTAGCATGGCTTCTCGACAGCAGATAGATATAGGGGGCGCACCTTGTCAACTCCTTGGGATCCTTGCCCATCACCACGCTCAGCACCAGCAGATTGGCAATGGCCTCGGCATACCCGGGCTCCTTCTTCATCGCCTCCTCCAGCGCGGCCTGCGCCTCTTCTGTCCGGCCGAGATGCAGCTCGGCGACGGCCTGCGAGACGAGACTCCGCACCGACGACGTCGCGGGTGCTTGCGCGAGCTCCTCGAAGACGTAAAACGCCTGCTGGTACTTGTCGCCGCCCTGTGACCCCAAAATCGTCAGCTCTGCACACAACCCACGGCACACACCAGAAAACTCACCAGCCTCATGCCCACCCACGACTCGGCCAGATTCACCAGCAGACTATCCTGCGCCCACCGCCTCGCCGCCGCCACCTCCTTCACCGCGAGATCATTCCTGTTCTGCTGCAAATGAATCTGCACCACGAGCGCCACCGCCTCCAGATTCCCCTCGTGCTTCCCCAGCACCGCCAGCGCCTCCTCCGACTTGCCCGCCGCCTGCAGCACCGTCCCGCCCAGCGTCTGCACCGTCGCGTTGTCCCCCGCCGTCGCTGCCAGCCGCTCGACCACCTTGACCGCCGCCTCCGTCTTGCCCAGCGCTTGGGCCGCCAGCGCGGCGACGGCCTCGAGCTCGGGTGCGCTCTCGCCCTTGACGTCGGCGAGGACCGCGGCGGCTTGTCCGAGGGCGACGCGCGCGCGCAGCTGGAGAACGCGCGCGGGCAGGGAGTTGTCGGGGGAGAGGGCCGAGGTGTCAAAGTCGACGACGGCTTGGTATTGGCCTTGGTGGAAGTGGTTGTGGATGTTGATGAGTTCGCCTTCGGCCGAGTAGGGGTCCATGGTTGCGGTAGGGGGGGGTATTTCGGGGTCGAGTGGTTTTGGTGGGGGGGTGGTGGTGGGTGGGTGTTTGTTTGCGATCTGGCGGCGACGAGCTCGGTCGAAGCTACGTGGTGGGATGGCGGGCTCACCGAGGTGAGCGGTGAGGGGCAGGTGAGGGGATTGATAAGGGTTAGGGTGTGGATACGGTGACAAGTTCAGTGGTGCTCTTGTGCTTTGGGCGCGACGATCCAACATGCACAACACCGCGGAACTCGACAGCTGGGTATCAGGGAGCGATCTTGCGAAGCGGCGGCCTGGCGAGTGAAGAGGCGGAAACACCGATACACTCTTGATGTAGTTGGGAACCGATGAGCTGACGACAACTTTTTCCCCCCAATTCTCTCGCCATCATCAACATCATCACCATCACCGTCGACCTCACCACCTACACTCGGCGACTAATTTTCATGCCTATACTGACGATGGACATGGCTACCGAAATATTGTGGAATGACAACTGAGAACACGCAGCTGAGGTCCCTCAATCCACCAAAAGACCGGACAGGGCCTTGTGAATACCGGTAGCGACCGAGGTGGGCACAGCGCGGAATATATCAGCTTCTCTCCGAAAGTCTGGTGGTCGCCGGTGCGCTACGTTTCGGGGCTGCACGCAAGATGAAGGGGTTTGGCCATGTCACGACAGTGAAGCACCCCCCCGAACTCCCCGCCATCGCGACACACCGACGACCTCCACCACCCCCCTCAATATATTCACCGATACCACTCTACAGACTGCTCACTGTCCACGACATGCCATGAGCAAATCGACTGGCCACCAACCGGAGCCTTGCCAGCACTGCATCAACGGCGACCGAACTTGTGGCCTGGTTGACCTGATGGCCGCCACGAGTCCACCAGGTCCGGTCGTGATGGACGGGACGCGGCATGAATGATTTCCGCCAGGAAGAAACCGTCCACCCAGGCTCTCGGACACCCCGCACCACCAGAGCCAGAGAGTTGAGGGCGACGACGCAATCCAAGCGAGTCGCAGATCAAAGACCAAGCTTGGAGTTCTTCCGGGAATAGAAACTCTTCCTCGCCTTTCCTTTCCCTCTTTCTCCCACTCGTCGACATCTCTCGCTCGGTCTACGATGCTAAAGAAAGCTCCCACGGCGATGGCGTCTGTCATTACCTGCCGAGTCGGCGGCTGGAAAACGGCCATCCGATGCAGGCTTGCTGCAAAGACGGGACTATTTTGGAGCCTGGGCTCTGAAACCGTGCGCCCACGAGCGGTGGCTTCGATCGCATGCAGCCATCCGGCACGGCGTCGGCACTCTCTTCTCAGTGTAACCTCCCGGCGAGCTTCCATGCCGGCCGCCGCCCTCCGGTGGGACAGGACAGACCATACTCTCTCTGCTTGGAGTCTACACCGCACCAACTGCCCTGGACCTGGGCCGCAGTCCTTTTCATCAAACATTTCATCCTCTCTGGCGTCGTATCTAGCCCAGGAACCAACTTGAATGCGAAACACGCAGCAATTGGTGAGAGGATGGGCGAAAACCAACTTGCATAAAGTCTCTCTTATAATAGACCCCCCGGTCAGCCTGACGCACTCCCGTCATTGGTGGCCCCCTGGCCAGTCCCGTCCTCACCTCACCCACCTCGAGGTGAAGGGGGGGCGGAAACCCCTGCCGCCATTTGTTACCACAAGTCCAACGCAGAGGGGGCACCGCCATCCCGACGGCTGCTGTTGGATGTTACCTGGGAACAGCACGGTGGGGAGAGGCTCGGGGGAAAAGCCTGGGCATGTTTCCAAACCCACCGGCGGTGCGAGGGAGCTCACATATATGCCACCCCCACGGCCCCTGCTGGGGTCGACGGTCTCGTCCACCGGTCATCCCATGTCTCTTTCTTCCTTCTTGTGCCAGTGTCGGATCTCCTTGACATCTACAGCCTCTGGGATGTGCTTTGCGTCTTGACTGACTCTCTACCCCGTGGCACACCTCCACATGTCTCTTGTTGTCCTCTCCCTCCCTCCCAGTCCTCATCGCCAGCCACGATGGAGATAGTAATACCCCCCCGAGACCACGGGCCGTCCACCTTTCGCTACACCTGGGACGAGAACGGTGAGGTCCAACAAATGACGAGGTACACCCACCCATCCCCATCCCAACCCCCCTCCCCCAACTAACCCCCCCCCGCCCAGAGTCCGTGACGACCTCCCCGCCGACCGCCGCGTCCAACTTGGCCGCCAAACCGTCCAATGGCCTTTCCAAAGCGTCTCCACCGACCCCGAACTCCCCGCCACGCCCACCGCCACCTGGGTCTACGACCACCGCCCCGTCACCTGGGAGCCCAAACGCTCCCGGGACGACGCCGACCAACTCTCCCTCGGCGACGACGACATCATCCCGGACTACGTGCGCAACTACATCCGCGGGGAAACCCCCGAGTCGGTCGCAAGGCGCAAGCGCAACGGCGGGAAGCTGGGCGAGCGCGGCGTCGACATTGCGCACCAGCACCGGCCGCACCAGTCAAGGGTCGCGGACTTTGAGGGGTTTAGGGAGTTGGGGCCGAGTCCGAGTCAGATGGGGGCGTCGGTGGGGGATGATGAGAGGAGGTTTATTCTGGCGGGGGGGAGGGAGAAGGAGGTGAGGGGGTGGAGGAGGTTTGTGGTGGGATGGCGGGGTGGGGTGGTGGTGAGTGGGTTGTTGGTGGTGGTGATGTTGGCGGTGGCGGTGGTTGGGTTGGTTTTTGGGGTCGCGAGGGGTGTGGATGGGGTGGGACAGTCGGTTTTGTTTTCGGGGGCGTGTGGGACGGTGTCGACTGTCAATTGGAGTTTGCATGTTGTTATCAGCGTCATGGTTGTTGTTACTGTCGTTGGGGGGAACTACGTCTTCCGGATCCTCAGCAGTCCGACGAGGGAGGAGGTCGACATGGCGCATTCCAAGGGGGAACGGTTGGACATCGGGGTGCCGTCGTTCCGCAACCTCGCACACATCGACGCTCGCCGGACGGCGATGGCCGTCGTGATACTCCTCGCAGCGGCCTTGACTCAGGCCACGTAAGTCCACCCCCCGACACGACTGGCTGGGCTGTGCTGACCTGAACAGCTACAACGGCGTCATCGTCACCTCCATGACAACCTCCGACCTCACCCTCGTCCTGGCAACCGAATCCTTCCTCACGGGCGCCCAATTCAGCAACGACACCTCCACCAACCGCGGCCTCCTCACCCGTCTCGACATCCTCTCCCTCCAACAGCAGGCCAACCGCGGCGAACTCACCAACTTCACCACCACCGCCTGCCTCGAAGAACTCACCGGCGTCTTCTCCACCCGCTTCTCCGCCGCCCTCCTCATCACCAACGCCACCTCCCCCGCTACCACCTCCGTTCTCCAAACCTCGTCCTCCTCCCGCTCGCCCGGCACCGCCCTCCCCCGCGACCGTAACTCCCTGAGGTATTGCCTCGCGCGCCCCTCCCCGCCGCCGACGTGCTCTCTCCTGCTCAAAGCCCCGCTCCTTGGTGCCGTCGCGGTTCTCCATCTCCTCGCCCTCCTTACCACCGTCGTCCTCCTCCTCCTTCGATTCTCCCCCGACGACACCACCACCACGAGCCAACCAGGCACGCCCTCCCTCCGCCGCTGGGTTGTTACTCTTCTCCTCTGGCTCACACCTGCCTCCCTCGCCGCCGTCGCCCTCGCCCACTCCCTACTCTCCGAGCCCTCTGCTCGCCTCTCACCATTCGGCATCCCCTCCCCACACGGCCTACTCCGTCTCCCGGCGTCAACACCACCAGAGGCTGCCGCCCTCGTTGCATCTACACCGCATCTCCTCCTCTTTGCGCTGTACCTAGCCATTGACGGCGTCCTGGCGAGATACCGACAGGGAAAGGGCATTTCTCGACTGGCGTGGTGGGTGGTAGCGGTGGTGTTTGTGGGGTTGGAGTTTCTGCTGGGGCAGGGGTTTTTCTCTGTTGGCGTGGAGATGGGAGGGGAGTATAGGGGGGAGTTTATGGCGGTGAGTGGGACGGGGATGTTGGGGGTGTTGGCGGGGTTGGTTGGGTTGGGGCTGGGGGGTGGAGGGTTGGTGGTGATGACGGGGGTAGGGGGGGAGGTTGGAAGGGGAGAGGGGAGGGGGAGGTGGTATTCTTGATTGTTCTTCTTTTTCTTTTGTATTGGGAGTGGGGAGTTGGGTTTGGGTGTTAAAATCCCCTGGATCCGGATTCAGGGGTTGGCTGGTCTATGGTGTCTTTGGGTTTGGCAGGATGGTGTTGGGGTATTGGGACTGGATGGCATGGACGGTGGGGGTTGTTTGTTTGCGTTTATACCCACCGGATGGATGGCAGGAGAAGATATGGAGACCATATCCTCCACCAAAAGAATAAAATCATATCCTACCTCCGCTCCCCATGCGTGAATCTACTCCCCCTTGGCATTTGCCTTCCCAACCGCCCTCACAAAGCTACTAAACGGATACAACGGCCCGCCAAAGTCCATGTCATACCTAGATCCCCCCCTCATGTCAGCTCCCCCCCCAAGCAAAACAAGTCACAGACAGGGAAAAAAACATACCAGTAATTCACCGCCACACAAACCCCCTCCTCCCCACACGCCTGCGAAACCTTGTGGTACCTATCCCGTCAGCACCACCCCCCAACCCAAGAAAGAAAAACTCACCACAAACAAGGCAAATACAACATATCCCCCTCCCCCAACACCACCCTCGTCCCCCCCCTCGCCAACCCAGACCACCTCGTCCCCCGCTCCCCAGGCCGATCCGGATCCCACACCGGCGCAAACGGCACCTCCCCATCCCCCCCGTCCTCCCCATCCAGCACCAACTCCAACCCCCCCTCCCCCTCTGGGCAGCGCCGATACGTCCCCCCCTTCAACGCCGTCTCATTCACGCACGGCTGACACGCCGGCGGCAGGAGGACAAAGGTTTTTCGTCCGCGGATTTGGACGTAGATGTTTTCGTAGGCGTCGCGGTGCAGAGCGGTCGTGGAGCGGGAGTTGCCGATCCAGAGGTTTGTGGCGTCGGGGAGGGGGTGGGATGACGAGGAGGGGTTGGTTGGGGAGGAGGGGGTGGGGGAGAGGGGGGAAAGGGCGATGTGCGCGAAGGGGATGGAGGTGGGGACGGACGGGGCGAGGAGGGGGTATTCGTGGGGGAGGTTGTTGTTTTCTGGTGGGGAGAGGGGTTAGTGGGGGTGTGGGGAAAAGGGAGGGGGCGTACGGGTCTGGGCGTATCGAACTTCCGAGGGGCTGGTCTCGGGGTGGTGTTCTTGGTGGATGAGGTAGTCGAGGAAGTCGGGGAAGGGCTGGAGTTCTTCGTGGGGTTTGGCGAAGATGAGGGTGGAGGGGTCGGAGGGGAGGGGGGTGGGGGCGTCGGCGTTGCTGGGGGGGAAAGGGGGGGTGAGTTAGTTGACTCGTACGTGAAAGGGGGGGGACATACCCAAAGGGGGTCACGGCGACGTTGACTTGTTCGTTGGCGAGCGTCTCCTTGAGGTAGTCGACGGACCAGGTCCTTACGGCCTTCCAGTCGGCTGCTCCGCCTCGGACAACAAAGGGTGTGTTTTTGGCGACGAAGCGCATAAACTCGAGGGGGCTGGGTTCATGGTCGAGTTCGATGATGGACGAGCTGTTGAGCTCGTTGTAGGACGTGATAAGCTCGGTGATGGCTTCGTCCATTTTGGCGGGGTTTCTTTTTTTTGTCCGATCGGGAAGGTCTCAAGCAATACCAGCCAAGAGACCTTGACGCTACGCGGGAAGTATAAGGCTGAAAATAATTGCGAGAGACGTTGTTCTCATGTGAATTCAAGGTGGTGAGGTTGAATTTTCAGCGTGACCCCAAACGGAAGCTCAAAGCAACCCCACATGTTCGCAACGAACGGGACTCCCCGCGTCGACCGTTCCCTCATGTCGCGATATCAATCAAATACGATCCAACGATGTGACGGTTGTGCAATGATCGAGATTGTAGGCATGGATCGTGTCCACATCTGGCCATTTAACGCCTCCAACGCCATGCGACAGCTTCGTAAGTCTTGCCCTGGCCTGGGGCTGGCTTGGTACGCCGAAAGGCTGCTTCCACTGTCCAGGGCAGTACTCAAAGGACTTTGGACAATCTGAAAGCAGCGGGTCTTCCATGTTGAATGTAATAAATTTCCCATGTGGTGCAAAGGTGATGGGGGAAAAGAGAGTGCCCGTTTCAACTTTCCGTGGCAGGCGGTCCGTGTCCCAGACAGAATGGAACCGTGCGCTGAATTACAGCACGTCACAGCCCCCCTGCTTTGGGGATGCCCCCCAGGACCGTGTCACGTCAAATGGGAAGCGAGGGAACCGCCCACACCATTTTCAATCGAATTCTGGGATTCCCATCCCCAGCCCTCGCCAATTGCCGACTCCCGCCCGGCGCTGCGCGCATGGATGGCATGACGGCCACGACCCACGCCCAAGACCCTGCGTCGACACTCCATCCATTGTCAGTACATTTTTCTCGTCGACGACCTTTGGACCCGGACCCGGCCCCAACATCTTCAGCTCGAGTTGTCTCGCTCTGCCGCCGCCGCCGCCGAGTACGCCAAGCTGCCACTGCGTGTCTCACATTTCGCGTCGCCGTCTCGATCCGTGTGACCCCTTGCGACGCTGCGAGCCGTTGGCCTCGACAGACCTCAACACCCACGACGGGCCGCTGTCGGCTCTCCATCCCTCGGCCTCTCTTTCGACCAAATCTTGTCCGGACTCTGGCCGAGGGCAATCGCTTTTTGCTTGTGACGACGCTGCTATCCACCAGCCAAGGTCGCGCCGAGCCACGCCGGGTCGAATCGACTGCCGGCTCCGGGCTCCCCTTTGTTCCTGGAAGTCCCCCGCCCCCACCGAAAAGGTCCGCCCGGTCCCGACGACCAGACTTGTCCTCATCATCAAAAATCATACTTCGCAACCATGGACCTCACATCATAATACCTTCGGACTCTCTGACCAAGGGTGGCTCGCTACTAGGCTGGCCCCAGTCCCCACATCACTACCCACCACATCCCCTCACGCCCCGATCCAAGGTCCCCCTTTTCGGTTCCACCCCCTTATCAACATCCCCTCACCGGCTTGTTTGTTCGGAGACGGACCCCTCCCCTTTGCTGCCGGCACGGACCGAGCAATGCCTGACAGGGTTTGTCCCCCAACCCAACAAACACACGGGTACTAGCCTCGAGGCTCCCCTTCAGACACCATGCTGTGGTATCTCCTCTACCCGATTCGCGGGTATGTCCTCTCTGCCCCTGTCCCTGTGCACCAGAGCACCCATACTGACTAGCACAGGACCACCGAAGCCCCCGTGCTGGCACCAACTCACCCCCTTCGGGCCGCCTTCTCCCGCTACGGCACCTGGGCCGCTCGTCACGTCCAGACCGTGCTGCCCATCTCGGCAGCCGTCGTCTTCATTTTTCTCTATCTCTTCCCCTTTCTCTACACCACCGACACCACAAACATAACCAGCGGCGTGTCCAACCTTCCCCACCATGTGTGGACAGACGCCCAACCCCTCAGCACTGCTGCCGTCGTCGAGCCTGACGTCATCATGAGGTCCATCTGGGTCCACGGCAGCTACATGAAAGCCCTCGACCGCGACGTGCTGCTGGGTGCTCTCGAGCTGCAGGACCAACTCCTCGGGCCCACCACCGACTTCAACCCCCGCCGATCCGCGAATTCCCTGGACCTGCCCGACACCCGCACCGACCTCAACCAGAACGAGCGGGACACCTTCCACATCGTCAACGGCCTGACCGACAAGTCGTGGTTCTTTCACTCTCCCCTGCAGTACTGGTCTGGCTCGGCGGCCAACATCATCGCCGACGAGGACATTGTCTCTACCGTCAATGCCAGAAAAACACAATCCACCTCGGTCAATGTCACGCTGCGCCACTCCATCGTCTTCAGTGGGAAGCGGTTTGAGGAGAGAAAGCTGGTGGCCGCCGATGCGCTCGTCATCACCCTCATCCACCTTCGCGACTCTCCTGTCGGGAAGCAATGGGTCAGAAAGGCCAAGGGGCTCGCCGAGCGCCTCGGTGACCAGTGGACCATCATTCCGGAAGAGGGCATCAGCACTTCCCGCCAGCTCTACGAGTTTCAGTTTCGCCCCATGTCGTGGCCCGATCTCATCCTACTGAGCATTGCATACTCCCTTACGTTGGTATATCTCGTGCTCAGCCTCTCGCGCCTTCACGCTGTCAAATCAAGGCTCGGTCTCATGGTGACCATCGTCCTCCAAATTGCCGCCTCCATCGTGTCCAGCTTTACCGTCTGCGCCATCTTCAAGATCGATCTGTCCCGGGTCCCGTACTACGCCTACCCGCTCGTCGTCCTGGCCATCAGCATGGAAAACTCGCTGAGGCTCATCAACGCCGTCATCATGACGTCCTCGAGCATTAGCATCAGCGCCCGCATTGGCGACGCCCTGGGTGCGACCGCTCACGTCGCTGTCGCCAATCGACTGCAAAACCTCCTCATCCTGCTTGGGCTATCGAGGATCACGGTGCCAGGGGTTGCGGCCTTTTGCACATTCGCCGCCGTGGCCATCGTCTTCGACTTCTTCTACCTCGCCACCTTCTTTCTCTCGGTCCTTAGCGTGGACGTCCGGCAGCGGGAGCTGAGCGAGCTAGAAAAGGCATCCCTCAAGCGGACCAAATCTCAGCAGGCGTCCCAAGAGGCATCGGCCTGGACAGACACCATGCGTCAAGTGCGTCTCGGTGAGATTGCCCTCTCGACCCGTGTCGCGGGCACCATTGTGGCGCTTGGATTCGTCCTCATAGCACAGTCCCACTACGCGCCCGAGAGCGGCCGACGTTGGCTGAACCAGATCTTTCAGCTTTCGTGGGCCAATACCGCAGCCTCGTCCAAGTCGTCGCTTCTGATTGACATTCACCAGGCCAGAAGTCCCACGTCGTGGCTCCGTCTCCAGGACCACGAGACGGCGCGCGAAGTCATCAAGGTCGTCAAGCCATGGGCACACAGCTACGTGGCCCTCGTATACGACCCCATCATCTTTGTCTTGAAGGGCTCCGATCGCATCCCCCACACCCGAGAGCCTTACTTTTTGCCTGCGCTCTACGACTTCTTCCACAACGAGATTCCCCGATTCGTGGTGCTGCTGGTCATTATTATCGCTTTGCTCAACATGTTTACGAGGCACCTCGTTAGGGACGGGTACAAGAACGGCGGCGACCCCGAACACCCCGACGACGAGCCCCTCTTGACCGTCCAGGCCCTGCGCAGGGATCACACCCTCGACGTTGTCATGATGACGGCCTCGCCGGGCGGGCTTCTTGTGTCGGTCGGACTGGACCGCGCCATTCAGGTATGGGATGTCCCGGGCGGCACTAGAAGCCGGGTCATGTCGGATTCCGAGGTGCCGCTCGAGAACCCGTTTCCCGTCTTGGGCATTGCTGTGGATGACGATTCCAAGCAGGTGGCCTTGGTATCGTGGAGCAGAGTGTTTGTGTGGGACTTGGAGGAGCGGCAATGGGGGCCGACGGTGCAGATTGAGCTGCGTGGGCACAAACCGGAAGCTGTGTTTTACACCTCTAGGAATGCCGACTCTCCACCATCTCTGGTGATTGTGAGGCGAGATGGCACCATGGTCGAAATACGTCTCGAGACGGAAGAGATGAGTGAGTTTGTCGTATGCAAGACGCCTCTCATCTCGGCGGTGCCCTTCAGCACACAACGTACGTACTCGGTCTGATCTGTCTGCAACCCCCACTAACGCACTCCAGATTCGACTGGCCAAAGACCTAGTCGCATGGCCATCCTCACAGTCTCCAGGAAAAGCTGCGTGCATCTAGTTGGGCAGAGCGAGGAGGGATGGACGTCGGACGAGATCAAGTTCATCGATAGAGACACCGAGCTCGCATCCAAAGGCGTCCACACCCTGATACCGATACCGGCCTTTTCCGCGTACCTCGTCGGGCGCCAACGCAGCGTCGACCTAGTGGACCTAGACTCCTCCGCCACCATCCACACCTTTACCACCGAGCCCATGCAGCCACGGTCCCTAAAACACATCGCCCACGCCAAGGCCCAGCCCACCGGCCTCCTCTCCCTCACCCTCGCCTACGTCAGCGCCGAAACCGGCGAACTCATTGTCCAAACCCACCTTTCAGACAACGAAGACGCCATCATCTACGCGCACAGCCCGGACCACCCCCAACCCTGGACCGCCGGCCGCACCGAAACCCGGCGCATCCCCAACCCAGGGACATGGGAAGCCCTCTCCAACGGCAGCATCATTGGCGTCCGGCAACGACTGGCGTCCCCACACACGCCCCCCGAATCCAGCCCCTTTCGCCGCAGCTCCCAGGACCCCGACACATGCAGCGAGACGTGGGAGGCCTGGGTCCTGAGCCACCTCGACAATGGCACAGGCGGCGACTTTGAGACGCGCTCGCTCCACGGAATGCAGGGCGGAAAGAATAACCCGCCGCAGGTGTCGACGGACCACCTGATGATCGCGGCGCTTGGGCCGATGGTCAGGCTGGGGACGATGAGCGTCGCGGTTGGCTATGGGGACGCTATCAAGATTGTGAGTGCGGGGCATGAGTACTTTGATGATGTGGCGAGGGATCAGAGGTTGGGGCTGGGGGGTGGGGGGGTTGGTGGGGGGAGCGTGAGGGGGTTGGCGGCGAGGAGGAGGAAAGCGGGGGGCGCGAGGGGGGCGAGGGGGGGATAGGACGGGGATATATGTCCTGGTGTTTTTCTTTGATGACGAGATTGATGGTGTGGAAACGGCTTGGGTCTCTGCTAGGATTCTAGAGGCATGAGACGGAGAAGCGTATATATGTAGTCGTGTGCTTGAATGAGGTGCCCCCTTGTTGGATGAATGGTTGATGGGTGGCGTAGTGGCATGGAGATCTTGTCAGCGTCTAGGAGCTCCCTTGTTCCGTATAGGTATCTAGGGCATGGCTATATCGAATCGGTATGCGCGTACCGCCGTCATGAAGAAGCAAGCGGCAGCAGGTTTACCTGAGATGCATCGTTGCTTGGAGAAGTATAGGTGGCCAAGATGGGAGTGAGAGCCGACCAAGCGCAGCCGACGAAGCCATTCTCCTGTTTGCCTTGAAGCCACGAATCAATCTTGGCATATTTTCCCTTTGCGCCGCCTCGGTGTCGAGGTTCTATCTAGGCCTAGCATCGTTGCCGTGTGTATCAATCTAACGTTAACTATAGTATATAAGTACTATATTGACTGCGCGCCAGTCTATCTCTATTTACTCTATTCGCGTGCGTCTCTCGTCTCTCCAACACCCGGCGATTGGGGGTGGGAATCCCTCACCCCCCAGCATCCTCCCTCTCCCGCCTGGCCACCTCAATCTCCTGCCTCATGGCGTCTCTCCCCCGCCACAGCACAAAATTCCTGTATCGTATGCCCATCCCGGACCGAAACCTCGCAGCCGCCCACTCATTATACCCAGTCCACTCCTCCTCCTTCACACCCTCCTCCTCGTCCTCCTCCTGCCAATCCCACCCCCTCCCCAACCACCGCCCCCCACTCCCCATCGACACTGCCCCCATCCACCCACACCCACATCTCCTCGTCCCCCTCCCACTCCTCGTCCTCTCCACTCTCCTCCCCCCTCTCCAGCACCCGCCCCCACTCCCTCATCACCTCAAGCAGCATCCGCCCCTCCCCCAGCCCCGTCGCAACCTCGGGCGCCCGCACCATCGTCCCGTCCGGCGCCATCCCCACCCCCAACCCCATCACCTCGCGCCCCCACTCCATCCACGCTGCAAACTCCGCGTCGGTGAGGTCGTGGGCGACGTTGTTGACGAGGTTGAGGTAGTGGGTGAAGTTGATGTGCTGCTGCTGCCGCTGCTGCTGGCCCAGGTTGACGTGCCGCTCCCAACGGTTGACCTGCTCCTCCCAACGGTTGACGCGCTGCTGCTCCCAGCGGCTGACCCGCTGCTGCCTCTGGTTGGCTGCCCGGCTCAGCGCCCGTACCTCGTGAGCCCGCCGGAGCAGGCTCACCTCGCGTCAACAGTCCGGGCAGAGGCGGGTGGGGTCGTAGACGGAGACGACGGTGGCAGCGCGGGGGAGGGCGCGGACGCCCGTATCTGCCGGGGTGACGACGTCCGCTTCGCCCGGGACGATGGGGTCAGAGGGCGGGGCATGGAAGGTTGCGAGGTTCGGGTCGACGGGGGTGCCGGCGGCGGTGGGGGGCGGGGCGGGGCAGTGACGCTTCGGGTGATGTGTTAGTATGGGCGGTAGCTTGGGGGAGGAAAGGGGGCTATGGTACGTACGTTGGTGAGTTCGCCGCGGCCGCAAGGATGGCCAAACACGAGCGTGGAATGCTCACAGAAGAAGGTCTGGGAGTAGTAGTGGCACATTTTTAGTGCTATTGCTACTCTTTTGTGGGTGGGGGTTGCTTGATCAAGGGGGCTCGGGGGGGTCGGGGGGTATTGGTGAGGTTGGCCGTGGGGGTGGGGGGACGTTAGAGGGACGGTTGTTGCTGGGAAGGTGGGGGGCTGGGTTGGCGTCTCTGGGTCAATGTTTTACGTGTGTGGGGGCGAAGAAAGGGGGTTGCGAGGGTTTGGAGGACATGTATGGTGGGTTGGGAGTAAGTGGTGGTTGAGTGGGGGGGGATTGGGGGGAAAGGAGGACGCGGCTCTGGTCCGGGACGAAGGTAGCCGCCGTGTTGCGGTGGTAGGGGGTGGCAAGTTTACCCTCAGTCGTCTGGTGGTAGCGAGGGTTTGTTGACAAGTAAAGGGGCAGTTGACGGTGTTGATGGTGTTGAAACCCGGGACTTAACGAGAGTTGTCCGTCAACTGTCGTCGACTGTATGTTGAAAGCAAGGTCATTGATGTCCCAACCTCATGGGGTGGCATTAGATTGAGCCTTATACTGAGTATGCTATGGGTACTGATGGTCGCGGTATCGGCGTGTGAAGGAGATGGATGCCAGCTCCGCGTTCACCGCTGCGCGTCGTGAGTTTCAAAGATGCTTCGATTTTTGGAGACCTAATGCATACTCTGGATTGCCAGATGCGCACATGAGATGATACCTACCGGAGAGTTGCCTTGCTTGTGATTATACGGATGAAGATCCAGCGCGCAACTCAACGGAGGCCGAGGACCGGATGGGTGCCCGAGGCCACTGCAATGCTGGCAATGGCGGGCATGTGAAACTTTACAGTTTCCCTGGCGAGAAAAAAGGTGTACAGGTAGTGACCAAAACGGGGAGACTGGGCGTGTCCATTGTAGTTTCGGCGGGTTTTCTCGGCGTTTCGGTGAACAGCACCGGCGCCGAAGGCTCTCCCGTCCCCGGCCGAGAGGCAGGAAAACACCGGGGCCGGATCTCGCCCGGAACCCGCAGGAACCACCATCGGCATGGCGCTGTTTCTCCAGAGCTGACGGGTGCCAACTGCCCATTGCCGCGTTTAGAAGGATCGGCATTGAGACACTATGGTAGGGCTGCAGAATGCCAGCCACCACGACGCTGTGCAACAGTTGCAAATGAAGGCCGTTGGGGCGCTTTTCGTCGTCGGGTGTGAGGAGAGTGGCGTGGGACAGAGACTGAAGGTCATGGACTGGAGATCAGGCAAGCAGCCTGTCCGACGGCATGCTCGTAATGGCTGTCTTCACCGCCAGTTCTCCCGCGTCCCGCTTCGTCAACGCTGTGGGATCAAGAGCAGCAACGTCGTGGAGCTGCTGGGCCGCTGAGCTGTCAGAAGACAGGCACACCATCATGTTGTGCAAGTTCGATGAAAATGCAGCCTAGATTGGAGAGGGGGCGGTCGCATATCCGAGGCCAAGCGTGTTGTTCGGCTGTCCAAACAAGGCTGGAGCTGGTGAAGGCCTCCTTTTGCGACCGCGGATGCTGACCATTGCTGAATGTGCTGGCACAACGACCGCCAGTCGATGGTCTCTTGTGAGAAATGCCCCTAAACCCGGTGGTTGGGCGTGAGTGAGTGTCAGCGTCGGAGTTCTGAAGGTCTGCCATGGTCCCGGAACTTGACCATCTCACCGAGGCTCGTTTGGTCGAGGCGAGGGGCCATCACAAAGTTCCGTCCAAGTTCCGTTGCAGCTGCTGCTGCACAGGCCCCGTACGCGCACCGGACGCCAGGACGCGGGGGGCGGGGGGCGGGGGGCGGACAGCATGTGCAACAGAAGACCACAAACGGACCGTTGAGAGAAGTTGTCGACAACGTGGTCGTCGGCGCACAAGGACACAACGATAACGTTGTTCCGACGTTGGACTGTCTCGGTGTCTCGGAGTCAGTCAGCTTCTCAGTGAGGTGATAACCACAGTGGAAGTCTGGGTGAGGTCGGGGACGAGAGAGAAAAGAGAAAAGAGAAAAGAGATGCAAATTCCAAAATTGCTGTGGCACATCAAACAACGGCAAGACCCAAAATCCAATTCAATGCCCGTCCAGATCGGGGAAGCTCGATCCCCCACCCTGGGGCACTTTCTGGGGAGGCGCGACGGCGCGTCAGGTCGGCGCTTCCCGCAATGTCGAGACTGCAGGGATCCCCCACTTGCCCTCGCGCGGGATTCAGCCACCGAACGCCGCATTCGATGCCCAGGAGCCGGGACGAGCAGTGGCAGGCGCTGCGCTGCAGGCGGCTGGCGCGCTCTGTGCACTGCTGGGACAATCACTTGCAAGTTTGACGGAGGCAGTCGACACTCGACACTCTCCGTCCCTCACCACTCGCCCTCCGTCGCACACGGCCGTCGCTCTCTCACCCGAGTCACTCTTTTTTTTCTTGTTTCGAAAGCGAGGCCATTCGTTCCCTTGCTGGCGCCTAATTGTTCGAGGCTCGCTCTCTGGTCGTCCATCTCGACGGGATCGCAGGGGTCCCTGAAGAAACAGGGAACCGCGTGGCTGGGCCGGGCCTGGCGCGTCGCCCTCTCTCTCGCTCTCTCGACTCTGTCCGTCCAGAGACTTCAACTCGCTCTTCACCTCACCTCCCTCTCTTCACTCACCTCCCTCTCACGATCCCTCTAACGACGGACAACGCGAGTCGCTCATTCATTCATTCATTCTCACTCGCCCCGCCCCGCCCCGCCCCGCCCCGCCCACACCCACGCTCATTCACTCCGTCTCGTCTCTCGACGCGTCCTTATTCGGTCGCAACGCCGCTCCTTTTTTATCCTCCGTCGCCGTCGCCCAATCGCGGGCTCTGCTGTCTCTGTCGGACGAAGGCCGTGGGTCGGTTGGCCGGTCGGGTCGTCTTCTGCGTCGCAGGCCTGCCTTGCCGTAGCCGTGGTGCCGTGGTTGAATGACGGTAGCCCGGTGGACAACTCACCTCGCAGCTCGCAGGACCCCCCCATCGGCTGCACCTCGAAACGGCTGCCATTCGCTTCTGGTCTGGAGAAGAATCCCCCGTATGACATAACCCCCGGGGCCCTCGCCATCTTTTCTCCAGACTCCAGTCACCAGTCTCCAGCCTCTCCAGCTTGGCCTGTGGACTGTGGACCGTCGGTCAATTCGCTGCCGGCAACTGCATTGCCTTGTTGCGCCCGCGTCATACGGTGCACCGAGAGTCTCTTCGGGAGTCTGGGTCTGGTCTGTTGTCTGCCGTCCGTCGAAAAGGCAAAAACCCCCGGCCAAGCGGCCGACCCACCGTCGATACTCGTTCATGCACGACGCCCTCGCACCGCACTGCTTTCTGCGACGCCGCCGTGCTGCACGACTCCTTTAAGACACATACAGCCCTGGGGCGCGTCCCATCCGCCCACTCCCACTCCCAGCCAAGACCCGCGCACAAGATTATTCCGCTGCCGCTGCCGCTGCGAGCGAATATTCTTGTTTACCCTTCCTCTGCAGCAGCAAGCCCCTTGCGCAGTCGCCCCGCCGCGGCTTTCCGCCTCCTCGCCTGTCCTCCTCAACCCCCTCGCCGAACCCGGCCCCGATCACTGGTTCCCTCTCTCTCGGCAGTGTCCAGCCTAGCGCGACTGGCGCCAGCCTCCCTTGGGGTGTTGACGTTGTTGCGACTCCACAGTTGCCCCAGCGCGACTTGTCGTCGAGGTTCCAGGACCAACTCGGCTCTCACCGCCTTCCCCCCCTTCGTCCCCCTAAACAGGTGCACGGCCCTTGTTTTCGGACTCTCTGGGCTCCCTTTCGACTCGTGAGATCCTCCAAGCTGCCCGTGTCTGTGTCGGACACCCCGGATTCCCTCTCGTCGCGCAGGAAACAAGGACGAGACGTCGGCGCCATGCCCAGCCTCAAATTCGCCAATCTCGCCACCTTCAACTCCGAGCCTCAACTCCCCGGCGTCACCATCTGCTAACGGCTGCTGCGCCCATCGGTTGATTCGCCTGATCCGCCTGTACAAATTACCTCTCTGGGGCTAGTTGGCTTCGCTGTATCATATTGGTCAGTGGTCCTCCAATGGTTCGGTCCCTGCTGCCCGGTTGGCCCCATGCTGACCCCGAGGACGTAGTGCTGTGTAATTACAGGCCATAACAAGGGTTTCTCTGCCCTCTTCGCGGGCCGTGGCTTTCTGGCCATCGAGTCGGGAACTTTCTGCTTCGGAATCCGGCCCAGGCTGATATAGGGCAGCCTTCACCTGCGCTGATGCAGCAGGAGGCCCATTGCTTCAGTCACTCGTTCAGTCCGGCATATCGCCCTATCAACGCGAGGGGTGTGGCCGTCTGGTAACCTCTCAGCCTCAGCAGCACCGTCGTTTGCCACTGCACCTTCGCCGGCTTCGATTACGTTGCCAGCCTGCTCCATCAAGGTCAGCCCTGTTTCTTTATGGGCTCGCGTCGGACCTAATTCTCGATTCTGTCTCTTTCACTTTTGGAGGCATCACCAAGGTACGTCGAGAAGCACAAGGACGCCATTTCCCTGTCCTCGTGGTGACCCTGGCACGGGACCACTTGTCACCTGTTCGCGGTCCCTCGATCCTCTAGGTCGGTCTCGCTGACCCCCCGCCAGCCACACGCACATTTCACTCAAACGACAAGTCATTCTCGATGGCTTCTTCAGAAGTCGATCAAAAGTTCCTTGGCAAACTTGCCAAGGCTGTCGAAAACGACAATCCCCTTCTCGCCTCGGTCCTGTTCAAAATTCTCGGCCTCTCCATCAACCTCTCCAGCCAACTGATCAGCGCCCAAAAATTACGGAGGAACGACACGACGCCCCTTCCCGAGGCGATGGAGCTGCATTTTCACATCATCTGGCTGTCCCGGGAAGGCCTGGTCTTGCTGAATCAATACGTTATCCCCATGGTGGGCAAGTATGGCGAGCTTAAAGTGCTCGCCTACAAGCTCCGCGCCTCCTTCTACCACATCTTTGTCCTCTTCCACAACACCCCTCCCGTGTCGACACTCAGCCTCAGCACCCCCGAAGGCCAGTCATCGAGCAGCCTCCCAGGCCCAACACCCATACGCGTCGACAAGGGGAAAGGGATCGCGACGGACGACGGACCCGACGCTTCATTTGCCTCGAGGCAACCGCACACCTTTGAAGGGGGTCCAGTCGGCCCGCCGCCAGGCTTCGGGCCAGAACGGCCAGGTCCCCCAACGGCATTCCTCCTCAAACCAGGGGACTATCTCCCACAGGCGCATCGGTACTTTCAGGACGCGGTCGCGCTCGCCGAGGAGCTGTTGTGGGGGTCACATTCTCTCCGGCTGTCGGTCAAGACGGAATACGCTGCGTTCCTCTACGAATGTGTCCACGACCTCGAGGGCAGTCGGCAGCTGGCCAAGGAGACCATCACCGAGGTGTACGACGCCACGGAGGGAATCGACAACGACATGTTTGCCGACGCCTGCGCGCTCGTCAACGTTTTGGGGAAGATGATGAAGCGGGGCCTCGGGTCAAGCCACACCCTCCGGAGCAAAGGCCAAGGGTCCAGCTCGGGGACGCAGGGGACACCACGAACTGAAAAAGCAGCAGCAGCACTCACGGACGCGAGGACACACGCGCCACCACCAGGGATGATTTGATCTCCCCACCGAACTGTTTCATACCAAAATTCAGCATGCATAGCGGCTCTGGACACGAGCCCTTTTTTTTTTTTTTTTTGGATAGAGGGCGAGTTGTAATTATATCTTGGACCATGTACAGACAGCGATCTTTTTTGTAGGTATTGCGGGAGCGAGCGTCTCTGCTTGGCGGCATTCGGTCTCTTGTCTTTTAGAGCTTGTCTTTCTTGTACGATGATACCCCAGATCGTCGAGGAGGAGCGATGGTGTCTTGGGGGAAGCCCACCGGAGCTGGTGGCCCCTGTTTTGGAGATTTGTGTGGTTAATAGGTAATTTCGCGCCATTGTAGCATGGCTGCCGTTCAAAAGCATGGGATGGCGAGTAGGCTATGGCCCAAATGAATTCGATCAGTTTCGTCGTCTACGGGAATGCCGACGAGGGGTGAAGCCGGGCAGCGCAGAAAAGGGGTGCCAACACCACCAACCCAGATCGAATTCGGTTCATCACAAAGGATACCGCCTCCCAGTCTCGTCAATCTCATTCGGCTCCATCAAGGCATCAACCGATTCGATGTCCCGAATGTCATTTGCGCCGTCGATATTTTCCTCTTATGCCTCGGAGCGAGCGAGCGAGGTGCAAGAGAATTGGACTTAACTCGAGGGAGGGGAGAGGAGGATGTACATGCTCACCGACTTGACCCCAGCTAGGAAAAAAAGACGTCCAGTCCCGCTGAGAAAACAGTCCATGTAGTAGGATGCTAATGTGAACTAACTGACACAAGAAGGAAACCTGCAAAAATTGTACTCTCCCGCCGGGAATTGAACCCGGGTCTCGAGCGATGACATTGGATGACAAGCTCACATACTGACCACTATACTACGGAAGATGTACAGGTGTGTGCACCTGTCGTAGCTGGTTGATGGATGATGGTGGGCTACACCTACCTATATTACAATGCACGCTGGAAACACTCAGGGGGAACACCCGCAACTTGACGTCGGCGTTGACGTCGATGTGTTGATTTCCCAGAGAGAATATTCCAGCCGCTCTGCATTAATCTTGAAGATCTACGCCTCCGTAATTTAGGAACTGGGACAAATAGTAATCAGGTCTCGCTTTCCCTCGAATTGAGTGGTTCTCACCGGGTCGGGACGCGTCAAGCTCCCCCGGACACGGAGGAGGTGCGGGGTCGTGAGACGCGGGGCAACGCATCCCCGGATGATGCGGCGGGACGCCAATGAAAAAGGCAGACGGCTGCTGCCACCGGCGACTCGGGGGGTTTTTGTACCTTTGTTGTTGCCCTGAGATAAGATCCGCTCTCACCTAAGACTCCCTCCTGACATACATCGTGGTTCACCGCCCCTTACTTCCCCGCCCAAACCCCGACAACGTTTGCTAAAAAGGCAGATACATATCCGGCGGTGAGATCGATAGCACAGGACACTCGGTCACTCACTTACACTCCTAACAGCAACACCAACTCACAACCCACCACCGCCACTACCACACCACCAAAATGCCCACCCAGTCCCCGCCCCCCCAACTCTCCCCCTCCACCCTCCTCACCCTCTCCCTCACAGACGCATTCACCCCCCTCCCCGCCCCCCTGCTCCTCTCCGCCCTCTCCCACCCCCCCTTCCTCCCCCTCCCAGGCTCCTTCAACACCCGCGACCTCGGCCTCCTCCCCGCCTCGCGCCTCAAACCGCACCTCTTCTACCGCTCCGGCTCCCTCGCCGGCCTCACGGACGAAGGCAAGCGCGTCCTCCGCGACGAGCTCGGCGTGCGCACCGTCTATGATTTGAGGTCGGTCGCGGAGCATGAGGCGCAGCCGGATCCGGAGGTTGATGGGGTGAGGGTGGTGTGGGAGGGGAGTGCGGAGGGGAGTGCGACGGTGGAGTTGGGGGGGTTTGTGGAGGGCGGGGGGGAGGAGGGGGTGGAGGGGATGTATTTGGGGGTGCTGGGGATGTATAAGGCAGGGTTGAAGGGGTTGTTGAGGGGGGTTATGGAGGGGGAGGGGGGGGTGCTGGTGCATTGTAATGGTGAGTTGTCTTTTGCATTTCTGTGTTGTTTTGGGGGTGCTGACAGGTGTGGTAGCGGGCCGGGACAGGACGGGGGTAGCGTCGGCGCTGCTGCTGGCGTTGGCCGGGACGGATCCCGAAGTAATTGAAATGGATTACATGTTGTCGCGGATCGGCACGGAGCCGGCGAGGGAGCAGCTGGTGGCGTTTGCGCTGCGCGGGTCCGGGGCGGAGAGCGTAGATGCGCCGGGGTTCCGGAACATGTGCAACCTGAAGGTGTCGTGCTGGCGGCGGTTTATCCAGGGCTTGGAGAGGGAGTATGGCGGGTGGGAGGAATACGTCACCGGGGCGTTGGGGTTTTCCGACGACGAGTTGAAGGTGATCAAGAAGAATCTGACGAGGGAGGATTGAGAAGGGGGTGGGGGGCGTCATGGTTGCCAAGATGGGTTCGGGGAGGGATGCTACGTCAAGGGATTCTAGAAAACAAGGTACCAAACTTCGTCATTGGCATGGGACCCGTGACTTTTGTCTCACGGTTATTTTCACCTTGACCCGGTGGTGTGGTGCGACACAGACGGGGACACGGGCAAACACGTGTGTGGTGTTTGTGGTGGGAAGGGATCTTCCCGGCGGTGACATCATAGGTGTTTTCGTTCCCCTCTACACCAAGCTTTTGGGACCAGCGAATCACATCGTCGCCCCACCCACACCCGCTGACGACGCCGCGACAACGAGCAACCCTTTGTGCATTTTCAGGGTCTGAAGTGGGAATCAGGGTCTTGGGGGGAGGGACATCGCCAGCCTTGATCTTTATTGGATTTGATGTCATGTCGGGGGTTGGCCATGTCGGTTGGGCTGAGGGGGGAGGAGGAGGGAGCCTCTGACGTCGCCATCTTTTCGCCCAGCCTGACGCGTTCTTGGGCGTTTGTTGCAAGAAAGGAATTGTGTATATAACTTTGCCTCCTCTCCCGTCTCAAGTGGTTATATCTCCCTTCACTATCATCAACAAACAAACATCAAGCCTTGCACATCAAACCAAGACAACAACAACAAGAACAACAACACCAACCAACCAACCCAACCCAAACCACAAACACAACCACCCAACATGCCTCTCTTCTCCCGCCGCCGCCCTGTGACCACAACTGTCGCCCCCCGCCGCCGCGGCCTCTTCAGCAGCCGTCGCAAGGTCCGCCCCGCGCGCCACGCCCCTGTCGCCGTCGGCCACCACCACCACGCCGCCCCGGTGCACCACCAACAGCGCCGCCCGTCCATCGGCGACAAGATCAGCGGCGCGCTGCTCAAGCTCAAGGGCACGCTCACCGGGCGCCCGGGCCAAAAGGCCGCGGGGACTCGCAGGATGCACGGTACCGATGGACGGGGGAGCGTGAGGGTTGCCCGGAGGAGTCGGTTTTTTTAGATGAACATGAGGGATATGAGCGATGGATTGTACGATGATGGTTGAGCGTTTTGCATGGATTTCATTTTGTCTATGGGATGGCGCATGATTTGGAGGAGCTGTATGATAGAGATACCCGAGAGTTGTATGGATAGGAGTGTTTGGCATATTCAAGATTTATTCTCGACAATGAACATCTGGCGAATGTGTGTGACTTGTGTTGTTGAGTGTTGAGGTTGTGGGCGAGCATGTCTGAATTTGAGCACGTCATTGATGTCTCTCCCGTCCTGCCGCCATGTTGAGTATTTCTCCTCCAACGGAACATCATGGAGTTGTACATCATATTCTCGCTTCTTCTATCCATCTACGCTCTACAGAAACCCATCTCTATCGATGCCATCTCAAGACCAGAATCTTCAACCCTGAAGCCCAACATGATACCCTTCCAGCCCTCCACTCGAGCCCCCCTTTTCCGTGAGCCTCCCCTACCCAACAGGATACAAAACCATACCCGGTAAACAAGGCCTGCCATGCCGCCCCTCCCACTCCGGCCCCCCAATCCCATCATCCTCGTACCCCAACCAGTGGTTATACAACCTCTGCGGTGTCACCGCCCCAGAATCCCACGTGGCACCCATTCCCCATTCCATACCACCATCGCCCCCCGACCCGTCGTTCAACCACCGTTCCAGCTGTGCCCCGTCCCACACCCGGTCAAAGTACACGGGCACGGGCGCATCCACGGCCTTCAGCCCGTGGACAAGTGCCACCGTCCCGGGCGCCATGTGATTCCCCTTGACGTCCGCGGCGTGCATCGCATCCACGAGCTTCCTCGACGCCCGAAAGAGCTGCGCTCGGCGGGGGAGGTCGTCTCCTGAGCGGACCGGGTCGCTGTCGTCGACTTTGGAGATGGGCGACAGCGTGATGAGGTCGGCCTCCTCATCGACACCCCACTCGTAGTCGTCTTCCTCTGGCGTGGCGACTGGTGGTTTCGGTCCGACGGGTTGGACCGTGGGAATATCAGGGGGTCCCCACACCGAATCCCCGGCGTAAGCCTCCTCCACTGTCTGGCGGAAGTCGGTGTCGTAGTCGCCGTGGAAGGAAGGGATGTAGTAATGCTGGTTTCGTTCCCAGAGACCCTTTCGGGGCTGCTTCTTGGCGAACTCGGCGAGCCGGGTGAGGAAATCGTAGTTATGTCCGATGATGCGGACGTCCATGTCCCAGTTCCAGACGTGGCTGAATTCCCGGTGCTCCCGCATGAAGAGTTGTACCGGTGGGAATTGCGAGCTGGGTTCCGGAAGGTCGTCCGGGGCGAGTTCCGGGTAGAGTTGCTGTATCATTGCCGTCTTCCACAGGACGGTCATGTCCCAGAATTCGCGGGGGATATACTTTTCGATAATGGCACGGTATGATTCGTTGCTGGACCATATATCCATGTCCTCCTTGACGTGGACGAACAGAAACACTTGGTAATCTCCGCCTGACCGTAGACTCAGTTCCATGATGAGGGACCGGATGACCTGTCGGTCGTTGTTGGTGTACTGTCGCTCTGTGTCGGCTCGCAGAAGGATGGCCGTCCTTGGTTCCTTGGTTTTGCGTACGGACTTCACTGACGGCTTTTTCCCTTCAACCGTTGAAGAGGTCAATCGCGCTCCCATCTGGTTCTGTGTCTCTGAGCTGAGCAACTGCCGACCAGAGACAGCGGGCTCTGTCTTTTCCTGCCTGTCGTATAATCCCGGGGAACGATCAACATCAAAGCGCGCCTTGTTCCTGTCCTGGCAATGAATCTGGAGCTCCCCCCAGTTCACCCCATCCCAGTCGAAATCGTCCCCTTCTTCAAGGGTCGACGGCAGCCCGTACGGGGCCAGGCGGGTTTCCCTCTCAAAGCAAAGATCCGGGTCCATTCCCAAAACCTCAAAGCCCCCCATCCCGGGATCAGGGAAATTCCGTGGACGGCCCCTGAACACTCGAACATTGTCCGTGACGGTGCCACTGTGACCAAGACATTCAACATACTCGGCATGGAGGGCCTTCCAGTCATCGGTGTGGTACGGATAGGGGTTGAAGAAGTATGTCGGCTCGTCGGCAAAGCTTGTGGTGGTTTCAGCGAGGACGAGCGATCCATTGTGCATCGTGGACGGCATCTCAGCCACAACAAGACTCTCCAGCGTGTTGCCGTATATCGCCCCTGCCCCGGGTGCCCTTGACTCGCCATCAGCAGAGTCGACAACCATCAAACGCCAAGGACTGGATGTACTTGGCCAGGGTCTCGGACTCCTTCATGAACTGCTCCCGTCTCTCTGCCTTGATTCGTTGCTGTCTTGCTGCTCCGGGTCAGTGCAAGCTTGGGGGGAATAGGAATTCCATGTACCGTATTCCAATCTGGAAACACCGTCGCCCCTGGGGCGTGCTGTCCTAGAGTGCCGGTTCCAGGGGCTTGGGCTGAAGCGAAGCACAAGACACCAGAGGAGCACGACGGCGACAAACGACGTGGAGAAGGACCTGGGCCGCCCGGCGCGAAGGGCCTGCCTCCGTTGGTGAATCATGCCCTGGTCTGTCAGAAAAGGAAATAAATATGACCGGGGGTTGTATCAGCGGTCGAGGCGGTTCATCCTGATGGCCCAAAAGATATTGACGTCCCAGTCGCAGTATGAGAGAGAGAAATGGAAAGACGAAAAAAATAACCAAACTCAAACGACCATGACGAGGCCCAGAGGTCGCACCTGCACATCCACTAGCCCGGCATTGAGGAGCAATGGCCCCATGCCGCAGACCAGACATCAGAATATGATGACACTGCTGCACGTGGACAACCCCCGCCCACCAACACCTTGACATCATCACCTGCCCGGTGCAAAGGTCGACATGTCCACCTCGCCCAACTTTACGCCGCCACATTGACGAGCCGCCCGAACTGATCCCTTGCCTCGAACCCGACTTGGGGCTCCCACACTTCATCCTCATCAAACGCTCCGCCAAACAAACAGAGGAAACTGGGTCCGCTCCCTCCCTTCCATACTGTGTACTCCCTTCCACTCCCTAGCAACCTCATCTCCCATCTTCCCCCAAGAAACCACAGCCTACCCAGCAACCAGGAAACAGGACCACCCACCCCCCACCGACCCAGTCCCTACCTTCACACCAGCACACCGCCAAACCAAAGCCAGCCAAACAAAACCCGGGCCGGCAATCGGACCCGACCCACGACGCAGGAACCCAACCAACCAGCCAATCGCCGAGACAAACGAACCGAACCACCCACACCTCGACGACGAACCTCCAGCGCGCTGCTGGGCGATTGGACGACGACCTCACCCCGAGAAATAAACCCAACCCACAATTCATAAGACCTCCCGCTTGACGTGTGCCGCCCACGTCCAACCAATGTTTTCCTCCCGGGTTCCAGAGAAAGGGGCGGAGATGTCGTGATTTCCGAGATCTGTCGGGTATGGCGGACATCGGCCGATCTGACCCAGATTCGCTGTGGCATCCTTCTGCCAGTACATTCGAGTGCCCGTAGACAAGTTGAGAAGCCGTCGCGTCATGTCGTAAAGTTGCTGCAGTCAACACCATCACCGGCACCACCCACATCGAACGGGACGCCCGTGTTCAACAAACACTGTTAATTCAACACTCGACCACTCAGACAGACCCCTCTGAGTCTGCCCATCTATCTGTCTCTCTGCACTAGCATTAGGTATTATACAGGCTGTACAACCTCTTCCCTCCCTCCCACCTCCCCCTTCCAACTACCCATCATGTCCATCCAACCCATTCCATACGTCTCCCACCCCTCGTTTTGCCCCCTCGTGCTCCGCACCGCAGAGTTCCCTCCCCTCGTAGACAGCTCCAAACAAATGAGAAATATGTAATAGTCGTTGGACCTCTAGTCCAGACAAGGCTTTCGCCCCAAGCCAAAAAGATTTCGCTCCAAAATGTTGCTAATGCGTGAGAAGAAAGGGGGGGGTATATGCTGTGCGCTCTCTCCCAGAAGTAAAAACAAAACAAAAAGACAACACCTTCGACGCCCTTCCGGGTTGTCGACAGAGACAAGAAAAGATGCGTCATCAAGAGGACATAGCCAGGGAAACAGTCATCCTCACATCATCCCCAACCGCGTCATCCTCTTCTCCATCTTCGGCCTCGGCGGCGCCAACCTCCCCCCGCCCGGCGACGGCAACCCATACGGCGGCTGCCCCATCCTCGGCCCCCCAGACGGCAACCCCTGATTCAACGGACTCGGGCCGGGCCCCCTCCTCCCTCCGGGCCCTCCCGGGCCCATCCAAGGCTGCTGCACCCGCCTCCACGCGTCCTTCTCACAGTACGCCTTCCCGCCCACCTCAAAGTACCCATCCTTGAGCACCGTGCCACAGTCCCCGCACCGGAAGCAGCCCACGTGGTGCTTCCGCGCCGTCTCGTCCTCGAGGTACTGCCCCTCGATGCCCACGCCGCAGTGGTTGCACAGGCTGCCGTTGAGGCGGTGGTAGTCGTTTTCGCAGTAGGGGCGGTCGTCGAGGACGTAGAAGGTTGATGATGAGAAGGGGGCCTTGCATCCGAAGCAGACGAAGCAGGCTTTGTGGTAGCGCCCTGTGAGGCGGCCGTCGGCGCTTGAGATGGATTTGCCGGTGATGGGGAGCGTGCAGGCCTTGCAGTCGCCGCGGGATGAGGGGGCGGGGGTAGGCCGGGGACGGGTTTGGGACGGGGCGCGGGCTACCGGTGGGTCCCGGGGGTTGGAGCGCGAGCGGGAGCGTTCGGGCTCGCGGGGGCGGGAGGCGGCGCGGGCGGGTTCGCGCGGGCGGGATTGGGAACGGAGGGTTTGGGGTTCCCGCGCGCGGGATTGCGACCGGTCGGTGCTCCCCTCTGGGGAGCGTCCCCAGGACGGAGGGGGGACAAATTCGGGGGAGACGGCGGGCATCATGGGGGCGTCGTTGGGACTCAGATTGAGCGCCGTCGCGTCGAAGTTTGGCGACAGCGGCGACACCGAGAGGCGGGGGTCGATGCGCGGGTCGTAGCCGCGCTCGGAGGGCGGCGCGGGTCGCCTCGCGGGGGGTCGGCCTCTGCCGGACTTTTCTATCGGTGGTGGCTGGAGAGGGGAGAGAGGCAGCGACTTGGCGGGACCTGTCATCGAAGTCTGGAGGTCGGCCATGAGGTTGTCAAAGTTGGAGGTATCCGACGCATTCCTCCCCGATCTCGACGTCAGAGACCTCGGCGGACTCGACCGCGAGCTCGCTGTGCTCGGCCGCCGCTCGCCCTGGCTAAAGAGGGACGAGCTGGACACGGCACTGGGACGCCGTTCGCCTTGGCTGTATCCCGACGAGCTGGATACTGAGGACTCGGAATGCGCATGGTAGGGGTTTCCGATGCCGAATTCCGCCGCCAGGTTGATGGATGGCACGGTGGGTGTCGGGATCGTGCTGGTTCGAGGAGGGGGCGGGCGCGAGGTGTCCGGCCCTCGGCTCGGCCTTCTCGCTCGTTCGCTCGTGAGGGTTGGGCGCTGCTCCGGCGAATTATTCGACGGGCGACGGAACCTGTCGGGCCTCGCCGAGGGCGCAGAGGGGGTTCGTGCAGGAGGCTCTGCGCTCTCGGTGGCTCGTGGAAACGTCTCGGACCGGTTGGGCATGTTGGGGCGATCCAGGTCGGCTTCGTCCTGATCTCTCGATGGCGGACCGAATCCCCCATACCCGTTCTTCCTTGGCGCTCTCGGCACCGGCTTCGAGCTGTCAAAGCTGCTGCTCAGGTTCGAAGCCGAGGTGCCTGGTCTGTCGTTTGCGGCGTCGTTGCTAGGGCGTCGGATGGAGGCGGCGGATGGCCGTCGGCCGGCATCGAGAGGCCCGGGGGCAATGGTATTCATCCGCTCCAGAAAGTTGGGTGCCTTCTTGGGGGCTGGGGCGGGATACAGTGGTTCCCCAAAACCGTTATCGCTGAGTCCACCATAGCCACCGGGCCCTCTCCTCGAGTCTGGTGGAGGCGAGTCGTTGGCGATCTGGGGTGTGAAGTAGTCGTTCGATCTCCCGGCGTTGGGTCGTTCGATGGGGGTTTTGGGCGACACGCTCCTCGAACCGCTGGAGTAGCTTACTGGTGTTAGCTGACCTTGTTGGCCCATGAAGGGACGATCTGCCATGGCGGTTAGCGGATGAACTCTGGTCATGTTGGATATACCCAGCACATACTGGCAGCAGATGTGTCGACTTGAGGAGGCGCGGCGCGGGTCTGCTTGTCGGCGGACCCGGACATGCCAAATGGCAGCGATATTGGCAGGGCGAACCTGTCAAAGATTGATGCTGCCGGCATTGGGGGTACAGCTGAGACGGTGTCAGTGGAAGCACTGGGGAATGGTAGGTCGGATATCGTACGTTCAGCAGCAGGGCCACTGCAGATGTGCTCGCCCATCATCGAGATCTCGATCTGGCGACTACATGATGAGCATTTGACAGTCGGCATGAACGTCGACTCTCGTGGCACGGCCATGTTGGTGTGATTTCGTCTCCAACAACCGTCCTATCGTTTGGTGCTGGTCGCGAGCATAAGAGAAGGAGTCGAGGAGGGCGACGGTTCGTGGTTGTCGTGTTGATGGAGCCGGAGACTCGCGCTCAGATCCTTTCCAGTCCACCAGGTCCTCTTTCTCGGCAGTCCAATAATCCACGCTCTTTCGGTTCCAGTTCGAATCCAGATAGTTTCTGAAGCTGTCGTGTGGGTGTTCAGGTCGTCGATTTCGGTGAGGTGTTGGGGTCGAGTCGACTCTGGGGGAGCTGCACGGGAATGGATGGATCTTGTTTTCCAGAGGGGCAGGGACTGGGAAACAAAAGATCCGAGCGAGGGATGGGCGGCCGGGGCCCTGAAGAGAGACTGTGGGGGGGAGGTCGGGCTGTTGCGGGTTGTGTCTCAAGAGGTGGAGGTGGACAACGGTGCCGGGAGACGGTGTGGAGGGCCGAGGGTGGTGGAGGACGGCAGGGTGGCAGGGAGGAGAGTTGCTGAAGAGAGAAGACGGCCTGGGGTCCCTGGGCTGGGCACTGGCAGGGTTGCAGTCGGGGGGTTTGCGAGGCCCGTGGACGGGGGGATCTCGACGAGGAGGGGATGGGGGATCCGACGGCTACCTTTTGGACAGTGTGCTGGCAATCCAGGGTATTGTTCTGGTATCCAGGGAGGTTGACGGCGAGAGAGTGAAGCCGTTGGTGATGATGATGACGAACTGCACCGAATGGCGTGTCGAAGAAGGGAAAAAGAAGGGAGTCGAGAAAGACTGCAAGGGAGAATTGATGCTGATGAACAAGAATTGATGCTGATGAACGAGAGAACCCTAATGAATCCAAAAAGATCGTCGTCGACGAGGCCGGGACGAGAAGGAGAGACAGGTCTGGCCCCTGATTGCTAGCGGTGGCCCTGCTGTCGCCAGTGCAGCTTGCAGCGACCGTGTGCCCGCACACTAACCAGGTGTGGTAGCAGTGGCTGGAGGACCCTGGACGCGTCTAAACCCGATCTGCTCGGGGCGTCGTGAAAGGAAGATGCCGAGCACCAAAAGCTCATGCAAGGCATCCGAGGATCAAGCTGGGGATTGGCGGCAGGCAGAGGGGGGGGGGGAGAGGGAAAAGGGAGACGTGAGAGCGGTGCGCATAAAAGAAAGTATCATGTCTTTGTTCATCAAGAGATCAAGAGATGTAGAATCTCTCTCTGGTCATTTCGGGAATAATGGACAGGGCGATGGCTCGAGCTCGGAAAAAATGCCGACGGACACGCTTCAAATTCGCAGAGATTCGCAGAGATTTGGCAATGGCACTCGATCTTGGGGGGAACAAGGCCATCCAAGACGTCGAGTGGCATTCTGGTGTTATGAGTCCCCCACAATTACCCCATGTCTCGTTGTTTCTGCTAGAGAGGGTCCATTTATTCCAGACGACGACCACCAAGACGTGCTGCCGGTTTCAATCATTGGAAAATTATCACTCGAAAATTAACGACGCAGATAAGGTCCGGCCCCTTCGATGATGGCGGTGAGTCGCCGACTGCTGTGGACCTTTTGTGGTGGGCACTGGACAGTGGGGAAGGGGAGCGGGTACCTTGCAGCCAAGACCCCCAAGATCGAGCTTCGGGGAAGCCTCACCTCTTCAGGCCAGCGACCATTTCCATTTCGGCAAGGCGTGATGGCGCCCGTCAAGCTGAGGCCGGGCACTTTGTGCACCGTCAGTTCCGGGCTCCGAACATCCTCGGTCCGCATCGTATCGCGATCCCCCATCATCTTTGCCCTTTTCCCGCGTCTCATGAAATAACCTGATGCCGTCAGCGGATATGTGATGATGATTATGCCGTGCGCGAGGAGTTGCCTGCCCATCCATCCCATCAATGTTTGTCCAAGACGCCCGGACAATGAGGCGTCGTGGTCGTCGTGGAGACGACGAGCTCAACCACGGTCGCCTCCCCACCGGCAGCGCGACGCCACGCTTCCTCCCCCCTCCCCAAGCCTTGCCATCAGTGCCAGAATGCTTCACCATCCCACGCCCGCCAATTGCTCGATGCTGCTCACCGTCGCACCGACCGGCCAAATCCTCAAGATTGGCTCCGAAGGCCCCTCGACGAGGTGAACCCTCCCGCCTTGTCAAACCAGCCAGATGACGGCTACCCACCGATGACCAGTGACCAGCGCGACACTGCAATTCCCCGTCCCGTCTCGTGAGCCGCCGTCTCGCCGAGTCGGCTTCGAGAACCTCGTCCCCCACTCGATTGGGCCTCACGGATCTCGGTCCAACACACACACACACACACACGATCATGGTCGCAATTCCGGCTGTTCACGCGATCCCCTCAGGACATGTCGCAAGTTTGGCTGTCGTCGGCGGCTGAATGGTTCGTCGCGCCCGTCCTGGGCCCCAAGGCGACAAGATTGATCGCCACTTGACACGTCCAATCGACGGCCGAGGACGAGCCGCGGGGTCTGCTCGTCCGAGTTGGGATGCCGCCGTGTGCCACCAAACAAACCGGCAGAGGCAGAGGCGCCTGGGAGTGTGGCTCACTCCAACCACACACGCAGCAAAAGCTGAGCTCATCGTCCCCTCACGTGGGTGCCTCCTCACCGTCGCTGACCCCGAGCCGACCTGCTTCAGAAGAGGCAGCGGGGCGCCCGTGGTGCTCGTCTGATTGCTCAAAGCCTCGGTGGGGATCGTTGACCTTGATCTTGACGCCCGGCGGTAAAAAGGCCACCTCGGCCGTCACACTGGATGACCTCAAGTAGGGCAGAGATGAGCGAGTCTTTGTTGCCTCGCCGTGTCATCAGAGCAGCCACCCATTCAGCACCGTCACCAGCCTGGTCAGTGACCCGTCCGACATCTTGCAGACGGGTTGCCGTGATGACACTCGGACAGGGTGGAAAAGCGTATTGTGTAAGTGCTTGCATATCTCGCTGCCACCCACACCTGCCCGTGTGCTGAGAGGGCATCGTGGTGGCTCGGGTTTGGTGATTTCAAGGCGTCCGCATTCGGTTTGGGAGGCTTGACATCCCGCAGCACATTGTCACCTTGTGCCGCGGCAGGCTGTCGTCCCTCGACGACGATGGCCGCCCCTTGGATCTGCGTCGTCCACAAAGGGAGAGAGAGTCGCAGGATGAAATTGATGTCAGTGGTATCATCATGTTGGTGGTGTTGTGCACTGCAGTACACGCAATCTGCGTACACAGTAGTCATCCATTATCAGCAGCCGTATCTCGACGACAGCAGAAAGAGGCGTCATTATTGCTGGGCTATTCTCGGAGCAGTTAGCTGCAGTGGGGGATCCCATGATGATGATGGGGGCGGCCGGTGGCGGGATGCACGAAATCAATCTGAAGACGGCGGGGAGGCGGGCGTCTGCTTGTGGGCAGCCCCGATCGACGACAGCCGACAATGGCCTTTCTTTTTCCTCGCCTTGGTGCATTCCAGAAGCCAGATCCATATTTAGCCTCTTGTTCCCTTTCCCACGGCAAGGCGACGACGCAACCAAGCGCTGCTGGTGGATTGTCGTGATGGGTTTCAGACCAGCCATGCGGTGCCGCGGGAGGGCCCATGATTTGCTCGCATTGTTTGCTGGGAGTCGGGACGAGGAAGCTCAAACAGAAGCATGAGCATGGGGACACGACGCCCCTCTTCGTGAAACGGCGCTGCCCAACATAGCACCGCCGAGTTATTCTGCACAGCAAGACGAGAATACGGGCGTCATCGCCTCGGCGGTTGCGCAATGGACGACGTCAGCGAGAGAAATCGGAGGAGGATGAGACTGCCTGCCGTCCAAGAGGAGGCTGAGACATGGCATCCGTAGCCGAGTCCGACACGCCGGCGCGGGATGGCAGAGTAAGCCAGAGTAAGCCAGAGCCGCAGTGCCTGTCCACAGTCATCATGTCTTGGTTGGCCACGTCGTCCCGTCCTTGCAGAGCATCGACATCCGGAAGCCCCTCTCCACCCTTCCGGACCGTGTCGCCGCGGTGTAACAGGCCGTCACTGGCCCGGGCGGCGGCCCCGCAGCAGCCCGAAGGCCGACGTCTCCTCGCGGCCGGCGTAAATAAGCGCACGCTGCGGCCGTACTTTGTCGTCCGAAGTGACCTGTCATTCTGGCCCGGCAGAGATCAACAAGATGTTCGTGGGGTTTCTGTCCGCAACGAGACCTTTGCATCCCGTCCACGGCAGCGAGGCTTGAAGGATGCCTGAGGGGGGAACGGTCACTCCGGCAGAGCCTATGGGATCAAGTCGAGCACGTCTTGGTTAGATGTTTGGATGACTGATGGAATGGTAGACACGCAGAACAGACAGAAAACGATGGGAGAGCCAAGACGAGAGTCGTTCGTGATCCCACCTTCCCCCGATGTGTTCAAGTGTTGTGCTGGCGGGGATGCCCAACAAAAAAAGGCCTCCGCCCCCGCCGTCCCCGGAGGCTCGCAGTGCAGGGGCCACCCGGCCCGGATATTCCTGGTGGTTGTTCGGCCGACAATCGTCGGCGACCAATCAGCGGCGGCCGGCAGCGGCGCAACCCCTCGCTAGCCGCTGCAGCGACACGCATCTGATAGCGGGGTTATCGTGCGAAAGCGAGCCAGCAGACCACTGCGCCTGTCGGTCTACCAGATGGGATGGCGGTCTCTGAGAGCAGCGGTGGATGCAAAGAGCCTTGCCTGCCTATAAGCACGCCAGACGAGAGTCAGGAAATGGAAGCCTACCTAACGGAGAAAGCGACTCGTCACTGCTGTCTCATCTGGATCCCGTTTGTAGGTTGACGAGGGGCTCGAGGCCTTATCGTGCCGTCTTCACCTCTTCCTCCTTTCTTGGTGCTGCAAATGTGATGGGCTCGCGCCATTGCCAATACCCCCTCGTTGCAGCACGGAGGACGCACCAAAGTGCAGAGACTCCATCGAGGATGGATCCAGACGGGCTGGACGAGACTGGAAAGAAAAAAGTCCGCGGATGAATTCGCAGTAGCGTGGCCGAACGTGCCGGCATTTCCTTGGTGGCAGGCTCTCACCGCCTGTGCCCTCGGCCCTTGCCCACTGCCCAGACTGCCCGTCCCTCCGTCTCCGCCCGGTCTCGGTCGAAATATAAAAAGTGGAAGCCGCTGTCTGGATCTCGTCCCAACTTCCTCGTTTTTACACTCGCAAAACATCATCTCGTCCGTCCAGTTCCAGCCTCCTCCTTCAAAGAACCACTTTGGTCAGTTCGATCGCAGCTCTAGAGCAGCGATCCCACAACCGCCAAAACGTTCTCCAACCTACTTAACTCGTAAGAATCCCCCCTCCTTGCCACTGACTGCCCTCCCTATCCTTGCACTCAACAACAGCACCTTCTCCATTTCCTGTTCCTCGGCTTCTCGTCACTCGCTCTCTGCTCGCCATTCTCTTGCTCCCTGACCTCTCGCTAACCCTCGCTCAGCGTCCACCACCCCTACGCCGGAGCCCGTTGCGGTCCCTCGGGAAGTTCAGCGGACTCACTCATCACCAAGTAAAGACCAACTTCTCCCCGTAGAAGATCATCCCTGAACCTCTTGAACCGCCATGGCCCCTCACGCCGAGACCGATATGGCCTCCGTCAACGGTGGTGGACACTCCAACGGATCCTCGAACGGATCTGCTGCTGCCCGTCCCCTCTTTACTGTCAGCTCTCCCAACGTCGCCTACACCGACGATGAGATCCGCTCCAAGTACACGTACCGCACCACGCTCGTCGACCGTGCCGAGGACGGCAAGTACGTCGCGGTCCCCAAGGAGACGCTGTACGACTTCAAGGTCGACCGCAAGATTCCCAAGCTCGGCGTCATGCTGGTCGGCCTGGGCGGCAACAACGGCTCCACCGTGACGGCCGGCATCATCGCCAACCGCCGCGGCCTCAAGTGGGACACCCGCGAGGGCCCCCGCGCTGCCAATTACTATGGCTCGGTCATCATGGGCTCGACCATGAAGCTCGGCACCGACGCCAAGTCTGGCAAGGACGTCAACATCCCCTTCCACGACGTCCTCCCCATGGTCCACCCCAACGACCTCGTCATTGGCGGCTGGGACATCAGCAAGTTGGATCTTGCTGCCGCCATGGACCGCGCCCAGGTGCTGGAGCCGACTCTCAAGGCCCTCGTCCGCAAGGAGATGGCTGCGATTGTCCCGCTTCCTAGCATCTACTACCCCGACTTCATTGCTGCCAACCAGGAGGATCGGGCTGATAACCTGATCCCTGGTTCCAAGGCCAGCATGGAGCACGTCGAGCGTATCCGCAAGGATATCCGGTACGTTCCCCGCCCTTTGAACTGCGATGGCCGAGTGCTAACAGGAACACAGCGACTTCAAGGCCAACAACGGTCTGGACAAGGTCATTGTCCAGTGGACTGCCAACACGGAGCGTTTCTCCGACCTCCTCGAGGGCGTCAACGACACGGCCGAGAACCTGCTCAAGTCCATTGAGGCCGGCCACGAGGAGGTTTCCCCCTCGACCGTCTTCGCTGTTGCCTGCATCCTCGAGAAGACGCCCTTTATCAACGGCTCGCCCCAGAACACGTTTGTCCCCGGCGCCATCCAGCTCGCCGAGCAGCACAGCGCCTTCATTGGCGGCGACGACTTCAAGTCGGGCCAGACCAAGATGAAGTCGGCCCTCGTCGACTTCCTCATCAACGCCGGCATCAAGCTCACGTCGATTGCCAGCTACAACCATCTCGGCAACAACGACGGCAAGAACCTCAGCTCGCAGAAGCAGTTCCGCTCCAAGGAAATCTCCAAGTCCAACGTGGTCGACGACATGGTCGAGGCCAACAATGTGCTCTACGCCCCCGGCGAGCACCCTGACCACACGGTCGTGATCAAGTACATGCCCGCCGTCGGCGACAACAAGCGCGCCCTCGACGAGTACTACGCCGAGATCTTCATGGGCGGCCACCAGACCATCTCCATCTTCAACGTGTGCGAGGACTCGCTGCTCGCCTCGCCCCTCATCATCGACCTGGTCATCCTGGCCGAGATGATGACGCGCATCCAGTGGAAGGCCTCGGGCCCCGCCGCCCAGGCCGACGCCGAGTTCAAGGGCTTCCACAGCGTGCTCAGCATTCTCAGCTACATGCTCAAGGCCCCGCTCACGCCCCCCGGCACCCCCGTCATCAACTCGCTGGCCAAGCAGCGCGCCGCCATGACCAACATCTTCCGTGCCTGCGTCGGTCTCGAGCCCGAGTCGGACATGACTCTGGAGCACAAGCTTTTCTAGGCTGCTTCATGTGGGATGGTGTTAACTGTTGAGTGCGGAGGACCTGCCTTGAGTTACTAGTATGGTTATGGATGAAGCAGCGGCCGGTCATTACCGAAATCGGTGCCTTGCCTGCGTGAGGCAGTTAGCCAGTCTTTACTATCCATATTAAAAATTGGTTTCCCAACTCTTTCAGTGCTGTGCTTGTGTGATGTGACTGGAAAGGAATTGAAGCCATCATGATGGCATGCGAGGTCTCGGCGGAGAAAATGGCAGAGCATCGAATATGTTTCCCTTTCTGAGTACTAACCGAGGTCCTTGTACGAACTGAACTGAAGGGCAAATAGCTGCCTGGAGCTGTCTGCGATCTCGATGAAACTGTACATCATCTGAAGCTGGTCTCGTACCTTGACCCCTCCACATCGCCGCCCCAAACCGCACCGTGTAAACATCAACCCCTGAACCCCCGAAACAAACCTACCCTCTTCGCTCACCGCCAACCTCCAACTCACATCTCCACCACCTCATTCCAATCAACCCCCAAAACACAAACTCTCCCCACTCCTCCTTCTCCCTGCCACCCCACCACCAGCGTCACGCGGCAATACGCCAGCTTCTCGTCCACCTCCTCGAGAGTAACGACGTCCTCCTCCACGATGGACCGCCAATCCTCTCTCACACCATTGGCGTTGGGTTTGTGTGTTCCCGTCCCGAATAATAACTCCGTATATGCCCTGTCGCTCCAGACGATCTTGGAAGCCGAGAGGCAGCCGGTCTCGTCTGCGAGGTTCCCTAGAGCGGCGGGGTTGAGGACGAGGGAGTGCGTGATGTTGCAGAATTGGCAGGTGGCCGAGGGGGTGTTGGCGTAGAGGGGGAGGCAACTGGGGCGGTGGGTTTGTTAGCATTGAAGTCAAGTGGGAAAGGGGGAAAAGGGGGACTCACCACTCGGCACAGCACAACTCGCCCATCCTCTTCATCTCCCCCAACGTCGTTCTCAACACCACCACATTCACCCTCGCCACAAACCCCCCTCCCTCCCCCCCTCTAACCCTCTCATCCATCTCCGCCAGCGTACACTTCCCCCCCTCCACCCCCTCCGGAACCCCCCCCTCCGGAAACGGCACACAAACCACCTCCCTCTTCCCCCTCTCCGCCGCCATCCTCCTCAACCACCCCACCTCATAAACCCCCTCCGGATCCACCTCCACCAGCGTCCCCAACCCCACCCCCAGCTCCGGCACCGGCCCGCTCTTGCCCAACCTCGGATTCGTCAGCAGCAGCACCGTCTTGCCCGCCGTCCACCCGCGTGCCGACGCCGACTTGTCGCACCACAGCTTGAGCGGGCACCCGGCGGGGCCCATGGTCTCGTCGAAGACGCGGACTTCGGTCAGCAGGAGCTCGTGGCCGGGGGGGTTCTTGGATTTGAGGGCGCGCGGGGGGAGGACGGCGTCGACGCAGACGAGGAGGCGGGCGTCGAGGAGGGGGGTGGGGGCGGTCAGGAAGGTGCGGAGGGTGGTGAACGGGGGGAACGAGGGGAGGGGGAGGGGGAGGCGGAAGAGGGTGGGGAGGGCGGTGAAGGGGTGGAATTTGACGGAGGAGGTGGAGGTTAGAGTGGGGTGGATTGGGATGAGGAGATTGACGTGTGGGATAAGGATGGGGGTGGTGGTGAGGGTGGATGTGATGGCAGTAGTGGCCCAGATGGTGACGAGGCGGCCGTATTGGAGGCGCATGTGATGGTTAGCGGTGACGAGGAGTTTGATCTGTGGGAGGGGTTAGTTGAGATTGGGAAGGTTTGGGAGTGAGGGGGCACAAACGGCGACCAGACCGGTGTCGTCCTTGATGACGAGGAAGTGGTAGCCTTTGGGAAGCATAGATATCCTTGAGCCGGGATTGGTCTCTAGCGAGAGGGAGCTGTTTACGATTCGGCCCTTGAAGGTGACCTTGCAGCGACCGGGTTGGAGGTCCGAGATGTTGACCTGCTCGTACACGCCCTTGGGGTGCCAGACTTCAGTTTCGGGTTGAAGGCCGACACCAGCATTGGAGGGAGCGAGGCCATCGGCGGGCTGCTGGAGCATGCCACTGCCGGGGACGGCGTATGAGGCGGGCGGGACCTGAGTCTTTGGGAAGAAGGACTCGATGGAGCGGTTTGGAAGGACCATGTTGAAAAGGGGTGGTGATGGTGATGGTAGTGGTTGTGTGGTTTCCAGGTACGGCTTTGGAGGTGACGAGAAAGAAAGGGCGTGATGCAAGAGGCGGGGGACAGGATTGTGCGGGATGCAATGTTGATTAGGTGTGAGCAGTGGCATAGACTGGGGAAGGTGCTGCGGTCCCGGTGATGATGGAAGAATGCTCCTTCCCAAGATACCATCTGTGGTGTACCCCGTCAGGGACCGGGCCGCGTCTCTTTCCCAACGCCATCACCAAGACGTGAATTCTAGCAATTCCTTGCACCGCTGGGATTCATGGAATTACACACTGTAAGGAATGGATCAGCTTGAGCAGGAGATGCAAGGCGACAACTATCTGGAAAGTGTAGAAGGCCAGCACGCTTTACAATCTTGGACAACTTGATGGTCACGCGGTTAAAAGCCCGAGGGTTTCTTTCGATGGGCAACTCCTAATCCATTGAACCCATCTGAGGGATGTCGACGTCGACTTTGAGCATATACGGAGATCATCCAAGGTCTGGCCTTGGTCAGTCCTGGCAAGCCAGCGTGCTCCCTTCCAGGCACTGACAGCTGCATCTTGAGAAATACAATCTCAGTTCAGGTGGGTTTCCTTCACTCGCAAGACGGCAGGTATGGGATGGGCTGGCATAGGGCTCTGTGCTTCGAGTTTCCTCTGTTCAGGGGTTGAGGCAACGGCATTGTGGCTGCGTCGATGATAAAACCAATTAAGCGGTGGCATTCACATCTAATGGCTTGGTGGCAGAGTGGTCTAATGCGCAAGACTCGAAATCTTGTTCCTTCGGGAGCGTCTGTTCGAATCAGGCCCAAGTCGAGATAACGTTTATTTTTGGTCTCTCTTGCCCTCTTCCGAGGGACTTTCTTTTTGCCTCCAAAGTGCCGAGACTCTTGACTTCGATTGTTACAGCTGAATGGAACGGCCATGACATGCCCGTCTGACCGCTGACGTTTTGCTGCAGGAGAAGAGTCTCCGTGACGCCATCTCAGAAGAGCACTGCGCAGGCCTAGCGCTTCAGCGGATCAATCGCGAATATGCAGGGGAGTTGTCCCGATTCGCCCCCTTTTCCCCCAGCTTCTCGCACTGGCGTCGCCGTTTTTTCTTCGCACGGAGCGGGCGGGCCGTCCAAAAAGCAGCCACTTCCCCAGAGTTCCCGATCCCGTTGGTCCAACCTCAACATTGAACCCGTGCCGTCTCGATTTCGTTTCTCCTCCCGACTCTCGACGGGGCACAGCAGTAGTGGCGTGGGGGTTCTGCATCAAGTTGACAGCGTCCAACATCCAACGTTGCACCGTCTCCCCAGCATCCCATCGCTGCGTCTGGGGCGGCAGAACCGCTATTTCTGGGTCCTGGAATCTGGAATCTGGGTCCATCTCTCCCCCTCCCGCACCCCAGATTCCCCAGTCCGAAACGGGGGGTTCTCTGGACGCGACTCGTCACTCAAGACAGGACAAGCAGACGGGCTTCTTTCTCTTGAAGGCCTCGTCTTTTGTTCTCTTGAAATATATTCCCAACCTTTAAACACATACCCACCTCCCATCCAAAGTGGCCCCCGCACGGCGGCAAGAGGGGGACGGCGACGCGGCAGGGAAAGGAGCGGCATCGGGCCGGGATCGGGCTCTTGCTAGACACAATGACCATGGCCGGGCTCTGGACGGGGCGCCGCACCACCTCGGTCGACGACTACCCCGGCGTGCTGGTCTCGCTGGACGAGGCCCACCTCCACAGCCACACCCACGGGCTACGCCGTCGCCCCGGCTACGACGGTCACTCGTCCGAAGATGACATTGCGCTGGAAGAGGGCACCGGCGACGGGGACACCGTCAAGGTGGCCGGCGAGGACGAGGCCACGGCCATGCTCGACATAAGTGCCCCCGAGTACAGCATCGAGGGTCTCCGGAGGGAGGTGCGCAGCGGTGCCAAGGGCGAGAGGTGGACGGCCTACGAGAGTAAGTCATCACTGCTCCTTGTTCTTTGGGGGGCGGACGGACTCTAAGACGGGCTACCTAGTGAAATCAAAGCTCATCAATAAGGCCATCCAGGACATTGGCATGGGGCGGTATAACTGGCAGCTGTTTGTCCTCTGCGGCTTTGGCTGGTTCGCCGACAACCTCTGGATGCAGGGCGTCTCTCTCACCTTGCCGTCCCTGTCCGCCGAGTTTGGCGTGTCGGAGAAGTCCGTCCGCTACACGACCTCGTGGCTGTTTGTCGGCCTCTGCTTCGGGAGCTTCTTCTGGGGAATCGGGTCCGACATCATGGGCCGGCGCATCGCCTTCAACGCGACGCTGCTCATCACGGGCGTCTTTGGCGTGGCCTCGGCCTTTGCATCGACCTGGGGCGGCGTGTGTGTCCTCTTTGCCGCCATGGGCTTCGGCGTCGGCGGCAACCTCCCCGTCGACGGCGCCTTGTTCCTCGAGTTCCTCCCCGACGCCTCGAGCTCCCTCCTCACCCTTCTCTCGGTCTGGTGGCCCATTGGCCAGCTCGTCTCGTCCCTCCTCGCGTGGCTCTTCATCGCCAACTGGCCTGCCGACAAGGGCTGGCGCCTCTTCGTCCTCACCATGGGCATCATCACCCTCGTCATGTTCACCATCCGCTTCTTCCTCTTCCAGCTCTTCGAATCCCCCAAATTCCTCCTCTCCCGCGGCCGTCAAGCCGAAGCCGTCGCCGTCGTGCACGGCATCGCCTTCCGAAACAACCGCAAGACCTGGCTGACCCCGGACATCCTCGACGCCGTCGTCGACGGCGCCCACCACCACCACCCCACCCACCACCACCCCACCCCCTACCACCTCCCCACCACCCCCACCACCATCCTCCGCCAAAAGCTCTCCTCCTTCTCCTCCTCCCGCCTCCGCCCCCTCTTCCACACCCGCCCCCTCGCCACCGCCACCCTCCTCATCTGGTTCATCTGGACGACCATCGGCCTAGGCTACCCCCTCTTCAACGCCTTCCTCCCGCAATACCTCTCCCACTCCACCACCACCCCCCCTCCACCATCCACCCCGCCAACCCTCCCGCCCCCCTCCACCTACCGCTCCTACGCCATAACCTCCCTCCTCGGCCTCCCCGGCTCCCTCCTCGCCTTCCACACCGTCGACTCCCCCTCCCCGCTCCTCGGGCGGCGCGGCACCCTCGCGCTCTCCACCCTGACCTCCGCCATCTTCCTCTTCCTCTTCGTCCGCCTCGGCACCACGCCCGCCGCGCTCCTGGGGTTCAGCTGCGTCGAGGCGTTTGCGCAGAATATCATGTACGGCGTGCTGTACGCGTTTACGCCGGAGCTGTTTCCGGCGCCGGTGCGCGGGGCGGGGGTGGGGGTGGCGAGTTTTTTGAATCGGGCCGCGGGGCTGGCGGCGCCGCTTGTGGCGGCCGGGGTCCCCGGGGAGGATGGGACGAGCGCGCCGGTGTATTTGGCGGGGGGGTTGATGTTGGCGGCGTTTGTGGGGGTTTGTGCGGTGCCGATTGAGACGAGGGGGAGGCAGAGGTTGTGATGGGAGGGGAGGATGGGTTCTTGGGAAGAAACGGTCGAAGGCATGGGATACATAGCGAGGTTTTGTACGATTTTTTTTGGAAGCAGAGGATTTGGGTCTCAGACATTTGCATGGATACAACGTTGAGAGCTGAGCAAGTGACGGTAGCAAAAGCAAGACAGGTTCATGTTTATATATACTTTCATGGTCAGTAAAGACCCAATGCAACAAACAGCTAGGTTATCCAGTCTGGATCGCACATCGGTAGCTGGCCCTGCTCGTACCGCTGCTTGCACTAACCACCGTAAAGTCGTAGGAGCAGAAACGATATTATTCGCACCCATCTATCCCCTTGGTACACCCCCTACTTAGTCCCCCTCGCCCCCGCCGGCGCATCCACCCTCCTCTTCATAAACGACCTCCCCAACGCGTCCCTCACCATCGGATCCGACCGTATCGTATTCTGCACCAGCCACTCCTTCACCTTCCCCCTCACTGTCCCCAGAATCTCCTCATCCCCCGCAAACGGCGCCATCTCCGTCTCCAACAACCGCGTCGCATCCGCATCCAACCCCTTCACCATGCCCTCCAACCGATCCAACCCCATCCTCAACGCCGCCTCCTCCCCGCCCCCCCTCCCCCCAGCCCCGACTTGAATCTGCCCCCCGCTCGTATCCGCCCCGAGCAGCGGCCCAATCTGCGAAAACGCAATAAACATCGCGACACTCCCCTTCCTCGCCAGCGCCACCGCCTCAAACGGCAGATAAAACGGCGCCCGCCCCTTGACACCCAACCACCCCATCAGCGGGTTCACCACCGCCCTCAGCACGGCGGGGAACGTCGGCCGCGTCACGGCGTGCAGCTCAAACACCAGCAACCCCGCCAGCACCAGCCACCGCTCGAACCGGCCATAGTCCATGTACCCCAACAGCCCGAGGGCATACAGCGCGGCGGCGGCAGCCGCATAGTGCGCGACGATGGACTGCGCGCCGTGAACGACGTAATCGCGAATCGTAGTGCAATGCGGCCAGCCGAGGACGGCAGGGCCGAAGCGCTCGTAGGCGAAGCGGCGTGCCGGGTGGGAGAGGGTGTCGGCGGCGGTCTGGAGGTGGACAAAGTAGGCGTTGATGGAGGCGGCCGACGAGGCCGAGGGGGAGGCCTTGTCCGGGTGGTGCAGGGCGGCGAGGCGGCGGAAGCGGGACTTGACGTCGCGCTCCGTGGCGGAGAGGGGGACGCCCAGGTCGTGGTGGAAGGTCGAGGCTTGGCGGAGGTCGTAGTCGGCTTCGTACAGGGTGTAGAGGAGGTAGAGGGTTACGACGAGGATGTGGATGCGCCGGCGGTGTTCGGCGAAGCGGGGGGTGCCGGGTTGGGGCTTAGGGTCGCCGGCGCGGATGCTGATGCTGTAGTAGAGGGATTGGGTCCAGCCTGTGACGAGCTGGGAGGGGGGGTTGTCAGTGGGGAGGGGGGAGGGGGAAGGGGAGAGGGGGGGCGAACGTTGGGGAGAAAGGTCCAGCCGAAGAGAGAGAGGAGGCCAGACATAGCTGCTGTTGGATTGGGGGTTCAATCTTCGATCGGTCACGGTGGGATGGGGGGAGTCGATCCGGGTATTTTATCAAGAGAGAAAAGCCATAGGTGTGATGTTAATGGCACATGGAGGCGGGTTGAAACGAAAGACGGGGAGCGAAAGGCGGGCGCGGTGGCTGCTATTCACAGGCGCAAATCGGGAAAGTGTTCACGTTTCGTTTTCTTTGTCGTGGCCAGTTGGGGAAGCGGCGCGTCAGAGCTTCTTGTCCCACTTCAGAGCTCGGGGTCGTGTTGAGTGCTGAGGTAAGCCTGCCAAGAGATTTGGTCCTCTGAGACCATGAAATCGAAAATGAAGAAAAAAAGAATAATCGAATTTGTGCCATGGAACATGTTCAACCTCCTTCTCGGGAAAATCAATGGAAAATGCAGAGCTCGGCAACCCTGTCTCAGCCATCGGAGAAATCCCCCTTCTTCGACGACAGCCCGGTGGAAGTTTTCCAGTGCTCAACAGACGCCCAGAGACGTAGCCATCCGCTTTAGCGAGGTTTCTCCCGACACCGACGACACCTTTCGTCCACGAGGCGTCCAAGTTCCGCGTTCCAAGCACTTTCCGGGTCACTGCTTGCTGCGAGGGCACCCCAGACAGACACAAGCGACGGTTACACCGCGGGCGCCTTTTGGCCGATGCGATTGGAACATGCGAGGGAGAGCTTCTATGCGCTCAGCTGGCGACTCCCGTCGCTTCTTCTCAGGCGTCGATCTTGTCGGAACTTATGACATTTTGGCTCCATCAACCAGAGATGGAGGAGCTTGCCATCTCGATGTCGACGTCGATGGGCAACAAAAGAGTCAAAGATGGGTTTGTCCATTCTTGGACATACCTCGGCATCCACTTGACGAGACTGCGGGGAAGGGAAGCCCCTTGCCCTTGGCCACCGGCTCCGCGTTTTGGTGTGCGGAGTCGGCACTCGCGAAACCACCACGGCCAATCGCCGGCGAGGCCGCAGGGGAACCGGCGAGCCGTCCCTTTGACGGCGGAGCCAAGGCCTGCTGCCACCCATTGCAGGAACACAGCCAGGCGTGGGCTTCACTCCTTCCCCAAGGTGATGACATACCGCTGCCCGTTTGGGAGTTTGGAGCTTGGAGTGGACACCCCAGTCCCCCAGTCCTGCCAGCTGAACCCCCAGTTCTCGTGTGTATCTTGCCTCATCCCTTCCCCCCTCCCCCTCCCCTGGAAAAGGATAGCATTCCATCCATCCCCAAACCATGCAACGTCGGATGGGATTGGCGCGAGTCCGAGGCCGTGGTTGTAGTTGGAGAACCCCCCTTCCTGACCCCATGGCTCGCACTGTTTGCCAAAGCACTTCTTATATTTTGATCTCTCTTTTGATCTCTCTTTCTTGGAGCCTCCCCCTCGTCCTCCTTTCTCTTCACGTTTTGGTCCCTCCTGTTGCCACAGCACCAATCCCACACCAACATGACCATCCATTCCCGCTGGCAGGTGCCCATCCCCGAGGGTTCCCTACAGAAATGGATCTTTGGCTCGGCCAACGACCACCTCCCAGACACCAAGTCCTTCATCGACCCCGAGCAGCCCGAGACCAACTATGTCACCCTCAGTAACTACCGCCTCCTCTCCAAGCGAGTGGCCCTCGGTCTCCTCAAGGCCGGCCTGAAAGAGGGCGACCGCGTATTGACCTTTTCCGGCAATACCATTTTCTTCCCGTGCGTCTTCCTCGGCGTTCTCATGGCCGGAGGCATCTTCACCGGCGCCAATCCTACCTTTGTTGCCCGCGAGCTTGCCTACCAGCTAAAAGACAGCGAGGCAAGCCTCTTGATCGTCGCTGAACCCGCCCTCAAGACCGCCCTCGCGGCAGCCAAGGAGATTGGCTTTCCCCAGGACCGCATCTATGTCCTTGGCGGCCAGACCCCGTTGGCTCCCGAGCTGGTAGCATCGCCTAACCCCGGACCCGGTGTCAAGGGCCGGGTCAACGGCATCCGTCACTGGACGGAGCTGCTGCAGGGAAACCTCTCACAGGCCCAAAGCTGGAGCTGGGTGGAACCGCGCGACCCAGCCGACACAACTTGCTGTCTCAACTGTAAGAAGAAGCACAGTTCGAGCAGCCCAAACCAGCTAACAACCATCCAGATAGCTCTGGGACTACCGGGGTCCCCAAGGGCGTCGAAATCACCCATCGCGCCTACGTCGCTAACGGCGCCGGCGTCATCTACACGCAAAACCTCGACCCAGAAGCCAGCAGCAGGCAGAGGTCCGGCCTCTGCTTCCTGCCGCTCTATCACGCCTACGGACAGACGTACTTCATCGCCAACTGCCCTCACTCGCAAACCCCCGTCTATGTTATGGCCGGCTTCGACTTTGTCAAGATGCTCGAATACATTCAGCGCTACCGCATCACCTCGCTGACCATGGTGCCGCCCATCGCACTCGCCCTCGCCAAACACCCGCTGGCTCGGAAGTACGACCTCTCCAGCATCACAGGCATGGGCTGCGGCGCCGCGCCCCTCGGTCGCGAAGTATGCGAGGAAGTCGAAAAGCTCATTCCGACCGGTAGCACCGTTCGCCAGGGCTGGGGCATGACGGAAACTACATGTACCTGCATGTCGTGGCATCCCCTGTCGGAGATGGGGCCGAGCAGCGGCGTCGGCGAGATGATGCCCAACTGCGCGGCGCGACTCATGTCCCTCGACGGCAAGACAGCCATCGAAAAGGCCAACGAGCGCGGCGAGCTCTGGGTCACGGGTCCCAACCTCATGCGTCGATACTGGCGCAGACCGCAGGCCACAGCCGACACAATGCACGTCGACGCCGACGGCACGCGGTGGCTCAAGACGGGCGACATCGCCTACGTCGAGGCGTACAGGCCGGGGACAATCTTCCATGTCGTGGACCGGTTGAAGGAGTTGATCAAGGTTAAAGGGAACCAGGTAGCCCCGGCGGAGCTGGAGGCGGTGCTGCTCGAGAACCCGGCCGTGGTGGACGTTGCGGTTATTGGCGTGACGATCAACGGGGGCGAGGTGCCGCGGGCGTATGTGGTGCGGGACCCGAGGTCGCCCGAGGTGACGGAGGAGGACATTGCGAGGTGGCTGGTTCCCAAGGTGGCGAATTTCAAGCAGCTGAGGGGCGGTGTGATGCTTATCGACGCCATTCCCAAGAATCCGGTAGGTTCTTCTGGGGGAGGGAGGTGGCTGAGACAGATTGAGGCTAACGCGTGGTACAGTCGGGAAAGATCCTCCGGGCACACCTTCGCGAGCGCGCGAAGAAGGAGGTGGAGGGTATCAGGGCGAAACTGTCTTGAGGATTGGGTCGTGGATGGAGACACGATGTCGCAATTCGCATTGTTGAGGGTGGGGAAGGACCTCCTCGCTTTGGAGAGGGGACTTTTCACGAACTAGACCTACCATGGAGCCCAACCGGGGCTCGGTCTTTGGGGTGTGGGAGATGTATAGTTACGGCAAGTATATATACTCATCATTGTTCATTTAGCATAACTTGGTGCCTACATTCGTCAGCAATTCTCTTGGGTGTCGGTACCATAATTCCTGTCCACCAAGGGTTGGCGATTCTGCCTTGCCCCCATCATGCCTGTATGCTCGTCTCTTCACTCTAGAACGGTTACACTCCTTTTTCTGTTTGCCTCTGGCAGCCCTCCGGGAGCGCCTGGGGCGGGCTGCTCGCTACTCTCGGAATGGGCGCTCCTTTATGGTCTGAATCCCTCGTTGGTTCATTGTTTGAACTTTGCTGAAGCCCTTCATAGACGGCGCATGTTCCTCTTTTGTACATGAACCAATAGGCTTGGTGGCAGAGTGGTCTAATGCGCAAGACTAGAAATCTTGTTCCTTCGGGAGCGTCTGTTCGAATCAGGCCCAAGTCGAATGTCTTTTTTTGCATTTTTTTGCAGCCTCTTTCACTCTCTCCTCCATAGGAAGGAGGAGGCTCTGGTTTCTTTCTTTGCCTGGGCAATAAACTGCAAATGTCGCGTTTTCGCGCTTCGTGGACTCGGATGGTGGTGTAGCAACCCTTCCAGATCGTCCTGTCATTCCCGACTTACACAACAACCATGTCCCCGCAGCCATAAGCCGTTCCGCAGCGGGCCGTACCTATTGACCCAGGTCTTATGTGAGTTTGGAGATGACAGGCAGCCAGGCGAAGATGCATTTCCTTTGTGGCTTCTCACTGTGGGATTCGCGCGGGAGACTGGGATAGGTCTGGATCCATTCTCCCATCATCTGGCGAGGCTTCAGTGTCTGCCCGCTGTTGATACGAGGGAGCTGGACAACTGATGTCGAGGAACAACCTGTTGGGAACAGTCATGGTGGTCATTTGGAGTAGTCAGGGGCAAAGAACATAGACAGCGAAAACAACAAAGCGGCGACTTGTTGACGGACAAGAACAACAACACACGACGTCGACAATATGATGAGAGTGTTGGACAGGGGCAGTGTGTCGAATGTGGGGTACGGGAAGTTGGGAGCACGGATCGCGCGGTGGCTGTTCCCAACATCCGAGGCATCTCACATGTCGCCAGCGGCCAAAAAGCCGACGGATCCAGGGGGGGGCGTCATCGCAACCGGGTTCCATCCCGCCCTCCAACAAAAAGCGACCTGTTCCCGTTCCTGCTCCTGCTGGTTGCTCTCCCATCTGTTGTTCTTGACTTTTCCACGCCCTTCACTTCATCACCTGCGAATATACTTTCCACTTGGCTTGTCGTCGTCCTCGTCGCATCACCACCCTAGTCGCCACCATGTCTCTCAAGAACGGTACGTGATGTTGTCGCATCGCACCGACCTCGCCGGATGCTAACTCGGTCGCGAACAGACAAGTTCCCCTCGTCGGCCGCCTTTGACGCCATCAACTCGGCCCTCAGCGACCCCGCCGAGAAGAAGACGGCCATCAAGCAGGGCAACGCCGTCTTCGCGTTCACCCTCAAGAACGCCGCCGGCGAGACCGAGAGCTGGCACATTGACCTCAAGAACAAGGGCGAGGTCGGCAAGGGGCTCGGGGACAAGCCTACGGGTGAGTTGGGTGATGGGTTCCGCCCACTGGAAAACCAATGCTGACAAGTCACAAGTGACCCTCTCCCTCTCCGACACCGACTTCCAGAGCCTCGTCACGGGCAAGGCCAACGCGCAACGTCTCTTCATGTCGGGTAAGCTCAAGATCAAGGGCGACGTTATGAAGGCCACCAAGATGGAGCCCATCCTCAAGAAGGCCCAGACCAAGGCCAAGTTGTAAATGGAGAGAAGGGAGGGGCTGTTTGGATTGCTGATGGGCGGCGTGCATTGCTGGGGGCGTTTTGTACTATACCTCGGTCGGGGCGGGCATGGCCTTGGCCCTTGGCTATTGCGTTGAAGGGCGGATACCACGGGTGCAGTTGGAGAGTAAAAATGCATACATCGACATTGGATGATCTGGTGGCTTTTGTTGGTGTTGATGCGCGTGCGTGTCCAATGGAGGCAAGATGGAACCTCCAGAACAGTCCCATAGGCGGCTATGGAGAAAAGGGCGGTGGTTGATGCAATGGCAGGTCCGGATGCAGAAGAAACGGATGATGATGGATGCAATCCTGAAGACACCAAAGCGGATTGGGTAGGGGGCGGGCATTGTCGCCTGAGGCAACATGGCAACCCGTCGAAGCTCAGATGGCCCGTGCACTCCTCTCTCTCAGGGTTGAGGGGAGCGCGCCGGACATGGGCCACTCTGCAATTTTTTCCTGGTCTGTTCCTCCTGTCCAAGGAAAAGGCACAGAGCCATCTCCCGCAAAACACCTCCCTCCAACTTTCTGGTGTGCGCCCCTTCTCCATCGTACCCGCCTGTCTCGACGGGACGACCTGGTTCTCGATGCGTGTTTCCATCAACCATTTCATTGGACCCATCGATTTCGATTCTCTTCTTTTCCGTCCTTAATCTTTGTTGCTTCTTTCCGCCAGCGACACCTCGAGACGCGATCCCCGAGACCGTCCTCACCAAAAAAACTCCACCGGCCTCCGATTCGCGCGCGACGCTGCCCATTCACGCCTGACGCCTGGAAGACTCCCTCGACCGAGGCCGCTGCCACGCCTCGACACGCGACGGCGACAAAAAAAAGCGCGACCTCCGCACCTTGACGGTCGTCGCGACGAGTCGTCCCCTCCGTCTGCCTCCCTTCCCCATTGTAATACGCCTTTCTCCCGGCCTCTTCGCGTCTGGCCATTCCACTTCCCCCCACCCATCACCAACATGGAGTCGCCTGCCAAAAAGAGAAGCATCTTTGGCTTCTCGGGCCTCGGCCTCTGGCGCAGCAGCACAGCACCACCTGCCGATACCAATGGGACAATGACAACATCGTCGGCGAAGCCCTCTGCCGTGTCGCTGCTGCCGCCCCGGGTCGACTCTGGCAACGCGTCGGTCCTCGAGAGCCCCGCCAAGCGTGCCTCGGACACGCAGCTCGCGTCTCGCAAGATTCTCAGCCGTCCCCAAGGCCCTTCCAGCAAGCTATCGCAGAGTGTCAGTGTCGCCGACTTTGATCGCGCCTCGTCGGCCGCCCCCAACATGATGCCATCGTCGACCTCGTCCGCCTTCCTCCCCCGGAGGAAACCCGGCGACAACCCATACAAGGCCTCCGCATCCGCATACTCCTCGTCGACCATCTCTCACCCGCCCCCGATGAGCTCTTACAAGGCCAACAACTTTTCCGGCACCTCCTCGACGCCGCGCAACATCTTTCGGACTTCAGCGATATACCAGAGGCCACCGCTGCCCACCTTCGCGCCCCGTGTGCCTCACAACACGCTGACGCAGTCTTTCCCGCCCAATACCCCCGGGAAAGCCCCCCGTGGCTCGGTGGCCGATATCACCGGTCGCGCCATGGCGCAGACGACCTCTTCGGAGCTTTTCGAGATGCGCATACCCGACCCGCCTCGCCATCTCACCGGCGAAGCCTTGGCCAAGGAGGTACCCGAGGCCGCGTCTCGCGTCGGTTCTGTCTACGCCGACGAGTTTCTCGCCCACTACTGCCCTCCCGATCTGGACGAGCATCAGCGCCGCCAGTTTTTCTGCATTCTCGACCTGAGACGCCTGAAATATGCCGCCAACGAGGTGTTTGCCAAGAAGGATTGGAAGATCAACGCGATAAACTTTGCCAAGGAGTACGAAAAGAGCCGAAGCCTGATCATGCTGCGTTATGGCTTGTACGAGTTCAAGACTGTCAGGGCGTCGGAGGCGGTCAAGAAGGAGTGGCGGGAAAAGCACGGCATCGTTAGCACCGATGACGAGGCCGAGTCCGCTTCGCTGGTCAAGCCGAGCTTGATGTCCAAGAGAAAGGCAGAGGATGACTTGCAGTCGACGGATAGCGCCCTGACGACGGCATCGTCCAATGCCAACAAGCGGGCCCGCGCCCCAGACCCTCCAGCCCCTGCCCCGGTCAAGACGAAGCGCAAGGCCGATGCCGAGCCCGGCGAGAACCAACCGACCAAGTTGCTCAAGCCTTCTTCCACTTCCACGCCCCAGAAGGCGCCGTCGGCGACAAAGTCGGTGTTCGAGAGCATCGCCAAAAAGTCGCTGTCCTCCACAACCCCTGCCAAGCCGCCGGCCAAGACCAACCTGTTCGCGTCCACCACAGCGCCCAAGCTGACGAATGGCGATTCCGGCCGGTCGGTCTTTGACACGATCGCCAAGGCCGCCCCTGCTCCTGCTACCAACATCTTTGGCCATCTGTCGGATGCGAGCAAGGGCAGCCCTAACGATGATGCCGATGCCGAGAGCGAGACGAGCTCCGGAGAGGAGGAGGAATCCGAGGTTCAGCAGGCTAGTCCGAGCGACGATGCGAGCGCCGCCACGAGCGGTGGAGTAGCTACGCCGCAGTTCGGGGCCGGCAACACGCACGCCACTTCCAACGGCACATCGAGCACCTCGTCTGAGGATGGCACCCAGGGTCGCAGCTTGTTTGACAGGATCACCAAGGGCCCGGATGGCCAACCGCTCAAGGTTCTTCCTCAGCAGTCGGCATCCCCCTTCAGTGCGTCCGACAAGGAGAAGTCTGCGAGCCCGCCCAAGGAAGTGGCGCCCTCTCCTGCTCCCACAAACAATACCTGGAACACCAACTCTCCCATCAAGTTCTCCGCCGGAAGCAGCTCCTTCCTCGGGGCTCCCACCCCGATCCCGTCCGCCTCGGCTTCCATCGACTTTGCGGCCAAGAAGTCGGAGTCTATTCCCACGCCTCAGACCTCGTTTGGTTTCCCCAGCAAGGCGGCGGAATCTGCTCCCAAGGCCGATGAGGCCAAGGCATCTCCGGCCCCGTCCATGTTCTCCTTTGGAGCAAAGCCTGCCGCCGCCGCCACCACGTCCTTCGGTGCTCCTGCTTCCACCACGTCCTTCGGCACCCCCGCTGCCGGTTCTGCCGCCTCGCCCCTCTTTGGACCCGGAGCGCCTTTATTTGGTCAAGCCAAGGACAAGGACCAGACCAAGGAATCGACGCCTGCCCCTGCGCCGGCTTCCAACCTCTTTGGTTCCACCACCCCGGCGCCCGCCGCCGCCGAGACCCCGAAGCCTTCCGTGTTCCAGTCGTCGACCCTGTTCGGTGCTCAGCCCAAGACGGATGCCACGCCGGCCCCGGCCTCTCAGGCTCCGTCCATGTTCGGGAAGCCTTCCTCGAGCGAGACCCCGGCTGCCGCGCCTCCCTCGACCAACCTCTTTGGTGCTAACTCCACCAAGCCCGCTTTTGGAACCAGCGCCGCCCCGGTCTTTGGATTTGGAAGCACACCTGCACCCACGCCTTCGGAGAGCAAGCCGCTCTTTGGTGCCGCGCCATCGGAGAGTAAGCCTCTCTTTGGCGCCGCCACGCCCGCGGAAAGCAAGCCGCTCTTTGGCGCCGCGAGCTCGTCAACCCCGGCTGCGGAGCCGAAGCCGATTTTCGGTTCTACCCCAGCGCCCTCAGCAACCACCTCCGAGACGTCCCTTTTTGGCGCGACACCGGCGAGCCAGTCTGGAGCCGCGAAGCCAATCTTTGGCGCGACTCTGACCAGCCAACCTGAAGCTTCCAAGCCCATGTTTGGCAGCACGACACCGGCCGCTCCTCCTCCGAGCTCCAACATGTTCAGCTTTGGCAGCACCACTGCGCCATCGCAGCAGTCGGCCAGCCAGCCAGGCGGAACTGGTTCCATTTTCGGGACTGGCGCTGCTGGTGGGGGGACCTCGTTTACCTTCTCTGCCGCAGGCGGACCGACCGGCGGCAACCCCTTTGCCGCTCCTGGAACCACATCGGCGCCGCCCTCTTTCAACTTCGGTAGTGACGGAGGCTCGCAACCCTCGACCTCTTTTACCTTTGGCGCGGCTACCCCCGCACCATCCATCAGCTTTGGTGGTGCCACGCAGGATACGAACTCCCAGGCCAGCCAGGGCATGTTTGGCTCTTCGCAGGCCCCCATGTTTAGCTTCGGTGGAGCGACCTCCCAACCCAACGGATCCGCCATGTTCTCTCAGCAACCCCCTTCTACCAGTGGATCAATCTTTGGCAATAGCCTCGCTCCGGGAGGGGGGACCTCCACAGGTACTAGTAAGTCAGACCGCACATACACCACCCCAAACATTTTTAACAATCCATCAGATTCCCCATTCACTTTTGGCGGCGCATCCAGCCTGGCCACGACGCCCGCGGCGGGCACGCCAGAGCCGGCTGCCCCGTCCGAGGAGAACAGAGGAACAAACGCTGACGGGGCTGAGGAACCACAGGAGCAAATCTCGCTAACAAACGGCGGGCCGGGGGAAGAGGACGAGTCCGTCGTCCATGAGATTCGCGCCAAGGCCCTCAAGCTCGTGACGGCGGCCGACGACTCGGACGACGACGCGAGCTCCAACAAGACCAAGAGCCCGTGGCGCACGCAGGGCGTGGGCCCCCTGCGTGTCCTCCAGCACAAGGCCACGGGCGCCGTGCGCATGCTGCTGCGGGCGGAGCCCCGCGGCCACGTCGCCCTTAATAAGCTGGTGCTGCCCAACTTTTCGTATCGGGTCGAGCCGGCGGGCGGCAAGTACGTCAAGATGACGACGGCGAGCGACGACGGCAAGGGCTTGGAGACGTGGATGCTCCAGGTCAAGACGGCGGCCGCGGCGGAGGCGCTGGCGAAGGTGTTGGAGCATAATAAGAAAGCGAATGAGAAGAAGTAGGGGCGGCGCTGTGGGGTCGCTCGTCTTGGTTGCTGTGGTGGCAGGGTTTCTGTTTATTGCCTGTGTGGGATATAGTCTGGAGAGAAGAGTTGGGGAGGGGAGGGGGTATACAAAACCGGTAGGGCTTGTTTCGTTTTGGGTGTGTGTGTCGGATTATCAGTTTTAGTTTTTGTCTTGTCTTTTTTTTTTGCATTAGAGGGATCGCAAAGTTTGGGGGCGCGAGGGGGGGTTTGTGGTTTTCCCGCCTCCCCTTTTTTTCTTGTTTTTCTAGTTCATCCCCCGCATGGCATAGCATTGTTCTTTTTTGTTTTTCTGTTTTCAGTTTGTCTTCATCGAATCAGGCTGTTGGGGATGGAGATGGGTGACGGTGGATACCAACTGCCAAGGTTGAAAGATGGATGGGGGGGTGGATCCTATTCTTGGAACCGATGTGGAATCGTGTCTTGAGAGGAGAGACGATCCAGTATGTAGGGGCAAGAGAGGAGAAAACTGGAGAGGAGGATGCAGAGGAAGAAGAATGAATGAATAGTAGTAGGAATACGAGGTCGTCAGAGGAAGCACAGCAAGCAAGCCTCTTCTCTCGTCCCCTCTTGTTCGGCAGTGATGATGGGCGGCGTCCGGTGGTAGACTGGGAGGAGGAGGAGGACCGCCCAGGGGGAAGAGAGACCGAGCAAGAGAAAACTGGGGGCGCCGCCACGTTGACTATGGAGATGCTGCCGGCAGAAGATACCTCATGCAAAAATTGGTCTTGTTTTCTTTTCCGATTGCGCCTTGGCCGCTTTCCAAGGGCGAAGTGTGCTTCCGTCTCTTCGCGTTAGGTGTTGGGTTGGTTGGGGCTGGGGAGCCAAAATTGAATGCTGTCTCGGTTCTAAAATAAACTCAGACCCCTTTTCTCTTCCTTGAACGCCATGGCAATTTACCAATTTAACCCCCGCTGATTACACCCTCTACACCAGACGATTCTCTATAACACGGCAAGCATGGCTTTCTACCCCATTTCTGTCACCTCGGAAGCGCCCCTTGGCCCGTCCCTTCACCACCACTCCTACTCCCACCTCCCTGATCACCACCATCCGCCTCATGACCGCCACCCCCACTCCCACTCCCCTCTCCTTCCTCCACACCCGGCCCAACCTCCCCATCCCCTCCCACCCCAAACTCCACAAAACTCCCACTCGCCGTCGTTAACATCGTCTCCGGCGACCTAACCCCCCCTCTCTCATCCTCCCTCTCACTCCCACTATCATACCCATCCTCACTCCCACTCCCCCTACTACTCCCACTCCCACTCCCACCCCCCCTTCCACTCCCACTCCCCTCCCCATACCCCACCACCCCCTCCCCTCCCCCCTTCTTCCCCTCAGACACCTTCTCCTCACTATAAGGCGGCGGCGGCCCATCCTCCAAATCCCTCGCCTCACCCCATCCCCACACCGGCGGCGGCACCGCGACCGTCGTCGTCGTCGTATCCCAGCCCGGCTGGGCAGGGGGGTCGAGGCTCTGGCGCTGGACGACGGCTGCGGTGGTGGGAGGGGGGCGGTGGCGGCGACGACGGCTGCGGTGGCACCGGTGGGTGAAGAAGGCGCCGAGGCCGACGAGGAGGACGATGCCGACGGGGATGAGGACCCAGGCCCAGGGGTGCGGGGAGGGGGAGGGGTTGAAGTAGGAGGAGAGAGGGGGGGTAGTGGTGGGACGGCGGGTGGGGGGGGTCTCTTTTTCCATGGTTTTTCTTTTTGGGGGGGGGGAGGTTGGGCTGTGTGTTGTTGTTGTGTGGTGTTTGTTGGACGTATGGGAATGGCCCGCTATGGCGCTGATGATGTCCGAAACATCTGGGCCAGAGTATTTTCGGTGAGCGAGCAACCACAGAAGCCTGGTGACGGCGTGGGTCGCGGGAGGACGAGAGAGAGGATAGGGGGGGAGGCGTCTCCCGAACAAAAACAACCGCTCCGAGTGACTAGATGTATTATACCATCCTTCACTCCATGACCGACCAACACGTTGAATTCTACCTCCCTCGCTCTGACACGACCAAGAAGAGAACCCGGCGGCGGCATGTTTCGGCGGTGGTGTTTTGCTGCATACATCTGCGAAGAGTGATGTACTTGGTGCGTCGGATGGCTCGAGATGGGGTCATTCTTCAGCAGTTTTGCTCGAATTATTATTCCTGATCGCGCCACATGTGACACCACCTGCGCGCCATGCGTAAGTCCTCGAGAGCTGGATGCCGTCGCCGTTTGTAACGGTCCGTTGGTCTGCATGATGCATGGGGTTTGGTACGTTCACGGTCCCGAGATGCCGAGTTTGTGAGGGATACCTTCCGAGGTATATATGTGCTAGACCCACGGGAAGCATCTTCTCATTGTGGTGGGGATAAGGTGCGAGAGAAAAGCCAGAGATGTCGGAGTCGTTGATCGTCGACATGTTTATGAGATGGCGTGGGGGATGAAATCCTTTCCGTGGTTGTGAAGCAGACAAAGACGGGACGATGCGGGCGTTGAAAATATTTATTGTTAGCAGTGCATGCCCCAGAGGCGGGCGTCCCGCCTGCCTGAATTGCCACCATCACAGGCGCTGTTCGTCCCTCCAGTCAGGTGTCATTTAGCGCTGCCAGCCCTGTGGACTACAAACCCTGGGTTCTGGCGCCCCAAGCCCGGTCTTCTTGGCTTCTTGTCCAAACTCCAAACCGCTTTGACTTCTTCAACATCCAACATCCAACAATATCACTACCTACCATCAACACCAACCACAACAACAACACATTCCAACCTCAACCCCCCACCACAATCCAAAATGCCAAGAGTCATCAAAGGTACCTAACCACCCCCACCCCCTCCCCCCCACCTCACCCCCATCTAACACACACGCAGGCACCCTCATTACGTGTGAGCCGGCCATCAAGTCCATCATCATGCTCATCAACGCCGAGAACAAAAACGAAATCATCATTGAGGACCTCGACGAGACACATCTGCTCATCAAGGACAGCAAGATCTACGATCTCAAGAGGCTTCTCGACCTTGTTCGTTGCCCCCATGCCCCCATGCCCGCCTACTACATTGCTGACGCTTTACACCACAGAGACTCAAGGAGACGCTCAAGGTCGAGGCGCCTTTGGATGACAGCGACTAGGAGCCCAGATTCAAGGAAAAAACACGCAGAGGATCGGGAAAGAGCAAGCGAGAGCGTGAAAAGTCTTTGGATGCCAGTGACAGGGAGTGCCTCAAAGCTGTAAATAGAGAGTCAGGTGAAAGGTTTGCAATGACGGCCGGATGAGTTGGGGTTTGGCTTGTTTCAAGCGTGGTATTAAGTATGGTATTTTTTAGCTGTTTTCACTCGGACAGGAGTTCTTTTGAAGCTCTTTGGTGAATTTATGACGAAGATCTGTTGATTTTTGACGGATTTCGCTCTGTATCCAACGCCCTCCCCTGTGACACATGCACCTCACAACTTCTCAAACCTCGGCTTCGACTTTGCGATGCCGCTCAGCAACGCATCCTGCATATCCGGTGCCTGCAGGGCGAACGCGTTCCACGTAGCCGTGTACTTGAGATCTGCGGCAGTCAGTCAGTCGTCAACATCGCCAAAACACCGAAGTTGAAAGCAACCTACTCTCATCCACGGTATGATCCCTCGCGTGGTTCAACAACTCTTTGGTACCCTGGACAGCAACCGGACTCTTGGACGCCATGAGCGCCGCCAGCTTAGCGGCAGCATCCAGCGCCGCCGCCTTGGACTCGTGGACCTGGCTCACAAAGCCCACCGACAGCGCCTCCTTGGCGTCAAAGAACCGCGCCGACAGACACACCTCCTTGACCCACGACGCACTCGACACGGCCTTGGGCAGACGCGCCAGTGTCCCAATGTCGGCCGCCATGCCAATGTCGACCTCCTTGACCGAGAACCTCGTGTCCTTGGCGCACATCCGGATGTCGGCGGCGCACGACAGGTCGATGGCCAGTCCAATGGCGATGCCGTGCATCACGCAGATGACGGCTGTCGCCGGGGTGGTGTCAGTTGGTACGGAAGAAAAGGGGGTCCAGGGCTACCTACGCTTCTCGCAGTGCTCGACGGCCGAGATGCAGTCCTGAAAGTCGGTGATGTACCGCTTGAGTTTGATGGCCTTGCGGCCGGCGTCGGCGCCGGCATCGCCTTGGATAGGGGTGCCCTGACTGGCGGCTTGGACGTCGAGACCGGCCGTGAAGGCGCGGTCGCCGGCGCCGGAGAGGATGACGGCGCGGACGTCGGGGTCGGTGGAGAGTTGTTGGAAGATTTGGCGCAGCTCGAGCCACATGGCCTCGAGGAAGGCGTTGAGCTTCGCCGGCCGGTTGATCTCGACGTGGGCGACGAAGGGGCTGGGGGAGGTGATGGCGTAGTGCTTGTAGGCCGTGTAGGCGGGTAGTGGTGCTTGTGCCATGGTGACTTGCTGTTGTGAGACTGAGGGATGTGGAAGGGGTGGTGGTGATTGGGTGGTGTGTATGTACCTGGGGTGTTGTGTTCAGGGGATCTTGGGGCTGCAGGTCGGGTGGAATGTATGGAATAGAGATCAAATGGAATTATATAACTATTGGAATCAAAGTGTTGGACGGCTACAATTTTCCTTGGGCGTGATGGATATGGGAGTTCGAGATGGTCTGGGTCAGGGAGGCAAAGATGCCGAGGTCAACGTCAAAGGCGGCCAAAAGGGTACGTACCGCGGGGTCGAATTGGGGTCGATCAGCGCTTCGCTTGGCGGCTCTTTGGAGGCCATGTGAAAGTTTCAAGAGATGGAAGCTCTCCATCCAAAAAGGAGCCAGCGACACAACCACGATACCTTCTCCTTCCCAGCCCAGCCCAGCTCTGCAAAACAACGAATATTGCTTGGTGGTCCTTCTGAAATGGAACGGCCATCTTGTTCATTTCAACAGCAGACAGGGCAAAGCTGCCGTCCAGGATTCAAAGCCAATTCGGTTGAGCCTCCCCTTCAGCTACCAGCAAGACGGAGAGTATATACGTCTGGACTCTGAAGAAGAGGATACAATCTTCAAGTCGGAACCATGCTCGCCATGACATCCACCCGGCCCGGCCGCCTGCATCCGACCAGCACATGGGCGGGGGCATTTGTGCAGCATCACCCGCCTCACCGGTTGATGATGAAGTCAACGTTGGGGCACCAACATGCAAATTTCCACGGCCTGCAAACGATGGAAAGCTGTCTCCAATCCCGTATATTTTCCATTTTTCCATCCAGAAGCGACGGGAGCCTCACTGTGTTGCAGGTGAGCTTGAACAGCAAGAAACACCAGATGCCAGATGACATGTTCGATAGTTATGGGCCGCACATTAACATCCATCTCTGCAATTCCCAAAACATATGTTCAGTTCGGTCATCAGCAGCCTTTCTTTACTTAGGGCAGGAGGACGTCCACGGCGGAGCACTCCGGAAGTAGCGCCACAGAGGGCGTTGCACTGGACGCGCAGGTGCAGCCTAAACCCAGCCGGGCATGCCCTGTCGCTTGCCCTGTCGCTTGTGCTGTCCATCGAACATCGTTTCCCTTCCGACGGGGACGCAGAGTTTATCCAGCTCTGCCAGATTTATTCTTTCCTCGAAAGAAGAACAGCCGACAAAAAAACACCCCTCGCCCTCTCCATCTGTGGCTGCTGCATTTCCAAGTACCCAGGTAACAGCAGTGTCGAACGAACTGGTCCCTGGAAGTCACCCCCCACGTCCAGTCCAGCCCTCAGCAGACCCAGCCCAACTCCATCACAATTCACGGGCAGTGACCACAGCTGCCCCGAACCCCCGTCGCCGACAAGCTCTGATCGACCTCAACTGCCGACCCGCAGACACATCCTGACGTCCTCCTTGTCCACTGCTGCCCACAGCCCACAGCTCGCTGTCGCCCCCTTTTCGACCTTCAACAAACAACGCCGCCGTCTTCTCCTCAGCGTAATCCGTCGAGCCTGGCCCAGCTCTCACTCGATAGAGGCCCAATAGCGGGTTCCCACGCACCCTCGGCGCGCCTGTTAATTGCCTCCCCCTCCCCAATCAGCGTCGAGCCTCGACATCCCACGCCGCCGTCGTCTGGGACCTTTCCAACTCCAATCCGCCGCTCACTTCTTGCCACGACCTGTAAGGTGCCCTGGTCTGCATGTCCTAGTCCACGCTTCCTCCGCAGACACGCACTCGCGCACGACGCACACGCACGCCTCTGCCCGTCCGGCAATCCTGGAATCAGGTCCAACGTGGTTGCAGCCGCTGGTCGACGGGTGATATGGGGGAACCCTCGTGCTGAGACCAGACCTCGTTCCTCATTTTTTCTCTCCAACCCTTCCGCTTCCGCTTCGCGCCTCTTGTGCCCAGGGCGCTTCGTCCTTCCTCAGCCTCCGGGATCTGGCACCCTGACTCCGGACCCCTCTCGGCGGCTGTACAGTCCATCCATCCATTTTCCCGGGACCGACCTTGTTTTCTCGTCGGGTCCAAATCCCTGGCTTTCCTCAGTTGACGGCATCGAAGCCTCGAGCGCTTCTTCTGCGACGCCAAACAGTTGAGCCCGGGCCACGCTTGTTTCTTTTCCCGTCCCAGTCAGCAGCGAACCCCTCGCCTGCGGAGGTCCGGCCTTCGGAACGGAAACCCGCTACCCAGAGGTGCAGAGTTGGGCGACGAGCTGCCTCGCCCGTCATTTCGATCCTTCCCTCGACATCACCGCGCAGCGATTGAGCTGCTGCTTGGACGGCGACAATGGCAACCCCCAGCTCGACCAAGCCCGACCCGGGCGACATTTTGCTCGTCATCCGTAAGTCACACTTCCCCCTGATCCATTCCGCAGCCCTGGAGAAACGGACGACTGACGTGCTGGCCTTGCAGATGATTTCATAGCCCGCAGCTCCGACGAGCTGAGCCTGGCGAAAGGCGACCGTGTCGAGCTGGTTGAGCGCGACGACGAATTCGGAGATGGCTGGTTTCTCGGAAAGCACCTGCTCAATGGAAACACCGGCCTATTCCCCGAAGGTACGTCGCCTTTGTTCGCGTCTCGTCATCGCAAGCTGACCCTCGCCAGTTTATACCCGACCGGCGCCCAAGCCGACCCCCCCGATGGCGACGATGGCCGCGGCCCCGAGAAAGCCCCAGAGCCTGGCTCCTTTGGCAGAAGTCGCCAATGAGCAGTCCCCCTCGATGACCAACACCCCCGTCGACGACAAACCGATTCACATTCCCGAACCCCAGCCGACCCCCGTTACGCTCCCGCTGAGCTCCAACAAATCGACGACATCCACCAGCGGCGGACCCCCGCCCGCCTACTCCTCTACATCGCTGCCCTCATCAAGTGCCTTTGGTTTTGGCGGCCGGCTGAGTTCGAGCACGGATAGCCACGTCTTGCACGAGACGCTCAACGTCATCGAAGAGCACATCACAGACATGCACTCGCCCCAGGGCAACGGCGGCATGCGCCATGCCAATGATTCCGGCAGCGAGTACAGCTCCCACATGGACCACCGCGCTTCGTACATTCACGGCGATGAGACGGACGAGGAGGAAGACGGAAATCATTCTAGGAGCGAGGTCGAGTCGTGGTCTGCCGACGAGGTCGCCGAGTACCTCTTTACCGTTGGCGTCGAGAAGCACCATTGCGAGGTCTTCCGCGACCAGGAAATCTCGGGCGAAGTGATTTTGGGAATGGACCAGACATCTCTCTTCATCAAGGCCTTCGATCTGGGGTCGGTGGGACGGAGACTGAAGACGTGGCAGAAGATCAAGTCCCTGCAGGACGAAGTGAATGGGATGGGAGGGAGGAGGAGCACCTTGACGTACGGGAGCGAGGCGGGATCAGAGGCAAAGACGCGGAGCAGGACGAACACCATGACCAGCTCGGGGCGCGGCTTTACCCCGACGGACACTCGCAGCCTGTCGCTCCAGACGAGGCGCTTGTCCCAGACACCCAAGCTCGAACCCACGATGCCGGTATCTCCCGTCTCCCCCTTGGTCGAGAGCCCGACCCGCAACTTCCACGAGCAGCGACCGTCTGCTGCCTCGATCCGAGATTTGCACCACTCGCGACGCCATTCCTCGACCGACTTCCGCACGAGCGGTATCACGGTGCAGACGACGAGCCCGACGCCCAAGCTGGCGACCGCCGGGACGTTTCCCCAGAAGCAGGAGGCGGGTCACAGGAAGCAGCCTTCGTTTGATATTCACTGGACGCTTGGGAGCGCCACGGCGTCTGCGCCGCGGCCTTCGTCGTCTGCCGGGATCCAGGAGGGTGCGAGTGAGGCGGTGCAGACAGATTCGGCCCTTGATCTGGACAGGGGCTACTTTTCGGGCCCCGACACCAATCCTCAACGACGCAATGTTTTGAAAAAGCGTGACAGTGGCCAGCCGGGAGTTGGCTCGCCGGTTTTGAGTTACGCGGAAGAACAGCGCGTTAGGAGCGCGACTGCCCTCTCTCGACACTCGCGCTTCGGCAGCGTGGACTCGGTCCGTGATTCAGGAGCCCTCTCGTCGGCGGCGCAGCGGTATTATGGCATGGGCGGGAACAGGCGCACGGCGTCCACCGCCACGACCGAGTCGATGCGCCCCATTCCCCCCTCCAAGGACGCGGCAACACCAACAGTCACCAAGCTTGACGCGGCCGACACGGCGAAACCGTTGCCGAAGCCATCGTCGGCCATGAAGCGACTGAGCCAGGTGAACCACCCCGATTTCAACGTTGCCGCCGCACTGCGAAGCGGGATGGGCGGTCTGAGGGCTACTTCGGAAGCCGTCACAGGCCCCGAACGCGCCAAGATGGCTGCCTCCCCGATGGACTCCCCGCTCAAAGATTCCCCCATGTACACCCCCTCGCGGACGGGATCTAGCACTCCTTCGGGCGGTCTCAGCTTCGAGTTGGACTCGCCCGACATGGCCAAGAGCCCGAGCACGGCCACCACAGCCGCCAGCAAGACGGCCCGAAAGAAGACCAAGCAGGAAACCAGCGCCTACACGCGTGGTCTGCTGAACGTTTCCCCCCGAGAGGCCATGGTGGACGCCGACTACAGCGGCTGGATGAAGAAGAGGAGCGCCAATCTCATGACGACGTGGAAGCCTCGGCTCTTTGTGCTCAAGGGCAGACGGCTGGCGTACTACTACTCGGAGGACGACACACAGGAGCGGGGCCTCATTGACATCTCATTCCACCGGGTTCTTCCTGCCGACAACGAGCGTCTTACTGGTCTCCACGCGACGTTGACAGGAGCCGGAAGTTCCCCAGCATTCCCGGCCGGAAGCCAAGTGCCGACACTTGCCGCCACGGAAGCCGAACGTGATCCGGTCCAGGAATCCGAATCGATCTTCATCTTCAAGCTGGTGCCACCCCGCGCTGGCTTGTCCCGCGCCGTGAACTTCACCAAGCCCACAGTGCACTACTTTGCCGTGCCGAATATCAAGCAAGGCCGATTGTGGATGGCTGCCCTCATGAAGGCGACTATTGATCGCGACGATACCAAGGCCGTCACCACAACGTACCAGCAAAAGACCATCTCGCTGGCCAAGGCGCGGCAGATGCGCCACAGGCCCCCCGCGCTCATGAATCTCGAGGAAAACGACGGCGACGCCAGCAAGAACAAGCGCGACTCGGATAGGAAGGAGGCAGGCGGTCTTGGGATCGTGTACGGCGAGACAGACAGCGGGGTGTCCGGACTCGATAAGCTCGGGTTCCACCAGGTTGAGAGCGCTCGAGCTGGTAGGGGCTTTGGGTTCGGGCCTGAGAAGGATCTGACGCTGCCGCAGAGCGCATAGAAGCAGTCTTGACCTTTTCTTTTCTGGTATCGTCTCGACGACAACACTGTTTTTTTCTTTTAGCTTGACAGTTTTCTTTTTTAGTTTTGCCACATACCCCCCTTCCCGGCAACGGCGCTCAACTAGTGTATTTTCCCTTTGTTTTCCGTCAAGTCCATACATAATGTGTCATGTACCGCAGAGAAAAGATTTGGCATGGGACAGGCGCATATTGGTAGTTTGACGATTTTGAGAGGGGGGCAGCGCGGAGGTACTGGGTCATGGCGAGGAGGTGGCTGTTGAAGGACGTCGCCATCAACCAAACTTGGCAGATATTTTCTTTGTCTCTTCTGTCCGAGGTGGTGGTGGTGGTGGTGGTGCTGGTGAGGGAGGACAGGGATGAGATGGGGAAGGGGGATTTTCAAAAGCAGTATAGAGCAGGCAGGCAGGTCATGGACAGGACGGGACGAGGAGGATGGAATGGAACGGTTTGATGTATATGACTCGCGAGGGGGATGGATGAGATGAGGAGCCTGCTTTGGTACCTGGTAATTATCCCTGACCTGGAGGTTTGGTCTGGGACAATACAGCATCTGTTAATATCTCGCTTCCATGTTGAAAGTTGTGATTGTTTGGTCGACTGCCGTGTTCATGGTGATGATGCCCTGAAAAAGCTCCATTGGGAGCTTGATTGGAGGTGGAGAGGGGACAATGAGAGGTGGGTCCGGCCTGAAAAGAAACGGAGAATTCCGCCAAACGCGCCCCAAAAAAAGTCGCGTCTGGTCTGTGCCCACCTTCAGCAATCGACAGCCCCGGGCAACAGCAGAGAGCTTCGGTACCTTGCACAAAGCTTCTGAGGGCGCGAATCTTTTCCACCCTACAACAACGAAAGCACCTCTTTGCGCCGCCATAACTTCTTCCGAATTGGCGCGCGCAACAAGTCAGGCAGGATCCGAACTTGCTCCCCCCGAGGATGCAAACAAGAAACCAGCCAAACCTTGTCGCGTTGAACCTTGTTTTCTCCCAAGGCACGAATCCCAGCAGCGACGGCGACAGCACCACCGCCTAGCCACCTCCCATCGCAATCAATCCCCCATCTCTCCTCGACACCTCTAGCAGCAGGGCCTCTTTCCCGAATCTCAAGCTTCCCACCAATACCGACCACCATCCCAACCGCCCACCATGTCGAGCCGCTTCCAAGTCCCCGTCGACTCGTCCTCCCCTCCCTCCACCCCCGACCGCCACTCATCGCGCCACCACGGTGGCCCCGGCGGCACCGGCCGCAGCCGCTACGTCTTCGGCAACGACCCTTCCACCACCCCCGCCGGCCCGCCCCCCTCGTCCCACACCGCAAAGAGCTTCACCCCCGCCGGCGCTCCGTCCGCCTCGTACCTTGGTAGTTCCATCATGCGCGGCATGACGTCGGGCGCGCCCAAGCCACCGCTCTCGTTCTCGATGGAGGGCGGCGACCGTCCGGGGAATACTAGGAATTTGTTCACCGGCGGGGCAAAGCCCACGCAGAGGAAGAAGACGGCCCCGGCGGCGCCGCTGGGACGGTCGATTCGTGGGCCGACGACGAGAGGGCCGTCGGGGTTGAGTCGGTCGGTTTTGCCGGGGGAGGAGGAGGAGAGTGAGAGTGAGGAGGAGGAGGAGGAGGAGGAGGAGAATAGAGGGGGGTCGGGCACGTTTGGGGTGCCGTATGATGAGAGTTATGATGATGGGGAGGAGGAGAGTGAAGAGGAGGACGAGGAGGACGAGCAGCAGCAGCAGGGTGGCATGAGGGGCGGACAAGGCCGGGATGAGCACGACGACTACGACGCGGACATGTGGCTCGACATGCCGGCCGGGACGCCCCGAGGCGGTGGGATTGGCGACGAGTCGGATCTCATGATGCTCAATACCCCCGCGGCGACGGAGCGCGTGCGACGTGAGGCCGAGGACATCTTTCGCGCGTCGTCGATGAATGCAGGCGCGGCTAGACGGCGCGATTACAAGTTTGCGGCGCTGGCGAAGGATGTCTACGGCCAGATGGGCACGGCTGAGCTGATGGAGCCGCCGCAAGTCATTTTGGGAACGGAGGCTATGATCAACCGCCTTTATGACGACGGCGTCGGGGAGAACGAGGACGACGAGAAGCTGGACGACACGCTGGCGACGGTGGCCAGCCGCGTGGCCAAGCTGTGGCAGGGATATGTCGACAAGCTCCCGCAGCCGCAGGAGGACCACGCCGCCGAGATTGGACCCGGCCCGCACGCGTCCGCGTTTGAGAACGCAAACTACCTCGCGAATCTGGCCCTGCAGCTCCATCACAGTCGATACGAGGATGGCGGACAGGCCCAGCTGGAGCCCCTCCCCGAGACGCTCTTCCGCTGGCTCGAGGACCATCACAACCTGTACGCCGGCCAGGTCGAGGACGTGCTGCATTTCCGACCCAGCCCCGCCTGCCACAGCCTGTTCTGGCAGTCCATCTTCATCGCCCTCCTCCGCGGCAAGGTCGCCGACGCCGTCAACCTCCTCCGACAAGCCGGCTGGGGCCACGTCCAGCGCGGCCAGCGCGGCTCCGATTACGCCTACACCGGCCAGGCCCTCGAGAACGTCCAGCGCGCGGTCGAGGCCACGGTCCAGATGCTCGAAAGCTGCCCCGGCTTCGACGAGGACTGGGAGATCTGGAGCAGCGACTGGACGCTGTTCCGCGTGCGCGCCCAAGGCTCGCTGGAGCACCTCCGTCGCTTCGCCGAGGGCAAGGACAACCTCAACGAGTCGACGTTTGCGGCGTCGCGCGGCCGCGCGTCCATGGCCGGCCTCGCGCGCCGCGCCGAGAGCCAGGTTCCGTGGGACATTTACGAAAACCTGTGTGTCATCTTTGACATTGTGCTGGGTTCGCCGACGACGATTCTGGGCACAGCGCAGGACTGGTGCGAGGCCACCATCGGCCTGTTTGGGTGGTGGGACGAGCGGCGGCCGGACAAGAACGGCATGCCGGCGTCCATGTCCCGGTCCCAGGCGTTGGTGATTGCGTCGCCCGGCAAGGCGGACGTGGATGCCTACCTCGACAGGCTGGCGCGCGCGTTTCACATGGCGATGGAGGCCGACTTTCAGATTAACGCTATGAGCGCGGTTGAGGTCGGCATGGCGAGCATCTTTGAGGACAACATCAAGGCGGTTGTCGGCATTCTCCGCGGGTGGTCTCTGCCCGTCGCCTCGGCGGTGGCCGAGATTGCGTCGCTCGGCCGGTGGATGCCGCCGCACCAGCCGTCGGGCGTCTTTGGCATGGAGGATCTCGACATGGACGACCTCGAGGTGCTCGGCATGGATCCCCGCTCGCCAGACGAGGTGGACGGCATCAAGGACAGCACGCTGGTGCATTACGCGCAGTCGCTGGCAGAGTACGAGGAGCTTTCGTCGGTGCAGGATAAGAGCGGCGCCACGAAGGACGGGTGGGAGCTGGCCATCAATGTGTTGGGTCGGATGGACTCGCCCGAGCGGTCCGAGGAGATGGTCGGCTCGCTGGTGCGCATGCTGCTGGAGAAGCTGGACGTTGACTCGAGCAAGATGGTGGATCGCATCTGGGAGCTGCTGAACGGACTGGGCATGATTCCGTACGCGGAGGAGACGGCCGAGGTAAGACTTTTCTCGAACCACCAAGGAAACACCAACTAACTCCCTCAGACCTACGGCGACATCCTCAAGCGCGACTCGCACCGCTACGGCGACGCCATGCGCTACTACGCCCTCGCCCACCGCCCCGCCAAGGTCCGCGAGGTCATGAACCTCCTCATCTCGTACTCGCTCGTGCAATCCGCCGCCTACCCGCCCCCCGCCGACCTCGACGACTACCTCCACCAGCTCCTCGCCGACCGCAACAAGACGCTCGAGCGCTTCGCCGCCCGCGACCTCGAGGCCGCCGAGCTCCTCGGCAAGATGCTCAGCGGCTACGCCTCGCTGCGGCAGTTTTACGACATCCGCGACGGGGCCCACCCCACCGCCACGGCGCGCCAGCAGGCCGCCGCCGCGCTCGTCAGCGTCATTACCAGCTCGGATGACAATATCCGCGGCGGGCTGTATGATCAGACGCGGGACGGGATTGTCAGCGAGGACTTTTTGCTTGCGCTGCTTGGGGAGGCCACGGCGTTTGTCTCGGACCCTGCGAATGCGAATATCCACTACGGAAGGGCGGCCGAGCCGGCGATCACGCTGGATCAGATCGACGTCATGCTCAAGGCGGTTGAGGACCTGCAGGCTGTGGGCGGGCGCGTGTACGGCACGTGCGATGATTTCTTGGGGGTGGTGTTGGCGGCGGTGCCGGGCGGGCTCAAGGGTGGGACGCCTGCCGATTTGATGACTAGTGGCGCGTCGGGGAGCTATGTGCTGGGCGGGAGCTCTGTCATGGTTAGTCAGTTGCACAAGTCGTTGAGCGGAGGGGCGCTCAAGGCGGTGAAGAGGGGGTGGGACTGGCGGAAGGCGATGTCGGCCAAGAGTAAGGGGGAGGATGTGTTGAAGAGGTTGAGGTTGGGGCTGGCGAAGGATTTGGCGGCGTTGTGGCTGGCGGAGGCGGATGGGGGGGTTTGGTAGGGGGGTGCGAAGGAGATAGACATATCAAGGACATGGGATGCAGTGGGAGGAGACCAGTATTTGTGGGGGATCAGTGTAGCTATAATACGAATAACCCAAGAGAATGAACCATGGCAGAAAACTGACTCCATCCCCAACCCGTGCATATCCCTGGTACCTAAACCAACCACCCACCTCCCCCCAACACCCCCTCCCACGTCTCCCCCTCCCCCCTCTCAAACCTTTTCACGTCCACCACGTCCGCCGCCCCAAAGTTGCGCCCGTACAGGTGCGGACACCCCTTGTTCGTGATGCCCGGCGCGTCGTCCCACTTGATCACGCCGGGCGGGGAGGCGAGGCTGGAGAGTCGGAGCTTGAGGAGGTAGAGCGTGGGTAGAGTGGTGAAGTAGAGGGATGCGGTTGTGGGGATCTACGGCAGACGTGTTAAGCGGAGGTCGTGCCTGGGGCGCAGGGAGGAGGGGGATTGACTACGAAGGGGAAGGGGGTTGGGGAGCAAGGAGGTGGGGGGGGGGGATTAGGGGCCAAGAGAGGGTAAAATAAACAGAAACAAGGGACGGGAAAGGGGCCTGTTTACCTGCCACGCGGTACTTAGGTGGATGAAGCCATCCTGGGCGTCGAGGTCCGAGAGGGGGTACTCGGCGGGGATGGGGGAGGGTGGGGGGTTGATGATTATCTTGTAGACGAATTCGGGGAGGGGGGAGGGGGGGTCGCTGGCGGAGGAGGACATGGCTGGCCTGCTGGGGTTTGTTGGTTGGGTTGTGTTGGTCGGTCCGGGGTTTGGTCGTGGTGGTGGTGGTGAAGACGGAAGGGAGGGGTTAGTGGACGGCGGGGGCGGCCGTGCCAAGGCCGAGGCCCGGAGGGACTGTGCGGACTCGCTTAAGGCCGCCCGTCTCCGGCCGAGCTTCAGTTTTTAGGGGAGGAGGGGAGGTCTGTTTGTTTACATCTACTCTCATATTTTGTCAAGTTACTATCTATCTCACTCCTGAGTCCAACATCCCCAAGCACACTACCAAACAGACAACAAGATGACGTGATATCCCGACGCCCAACCAACAGCAAAGCCCAATTGCCATTCACGGATAATATTCCCGCTCCCGCAGCCCCCCTCCCCATCTCCACTCTGGTGCCTCCCGTGGAAATCCGGCAAACGGGTGGAACATTGATTTATCCTCCCCTCGCCTCCCCAACAAGGCGTCCTGCAACCCCTGAGAAACCATGCCCCGAAGCAGCTTAGGGGGGGTAGCTGAACCGCCTCGGGATGCATGCCTCGGTGTCGGCATCGTGCTGCGGGCTTGGGGTTGAGTTGGTGATTTGGTGCTGTTGAGACGCTTCAGCTTGATGAAGCTTCAAGAATGGCATCATATGGGCAAAGACAGGCATAAACTGGAGAGTTCACCATCTCGTCACCCATCCCGAGAGATGTGAGGCACCGCCGTCGGCACAACAAAAACTGCCGAGCCGCGCCGAGTTGGACTTGTATGCCGTCAATATGGAGGAGATGGACCCTGATACTCCCGCCCGTCCTATTCCACAGCGATAAGATAGCTCATCCACCGCGATCCGCCGCGCTGCTGCCCAGAGAGAGGCGCAGAGATGTTCCGGGCTAGACCGCAGATGCCGTGAATTCGCCGAGCTGCTGTTCAGACGACGGGATCGGGATAAACTGCAGTCCAGACAGCATTGCCGGCCTTCACTCGGCAACCCCACCTTTGTGGCTGCTGCTGGACTTTTGGAGGCCGGCGGGGGGAGGGGAGGAGGGGCGGCATGTCTGAAGCGGGGTCCCGTCCCGCAGCATCACACGCGAATTGTCCACTCCATGACCACCTCCTTCCACCGTTATCTTTCACCGAGGAGGTAAATAAAACCATACATCCATCGAGGACACCCTCTCTCTTGCTTCCCCCTTTTTCTCTTTCCCTCCCTCCCCTCACACTTATACACCACATCCGACATCATGGCGTCGACAGTAGGAAAGGTAACCCCACCCCTCCCCTACCCCATCACGTCATCAACCAACTAACACCTCTCCCCACCACCAGACCATCACCTGCAAGGCCGCCATCGCCTGGGGCGCCGGCCAAGACCTCAGCTACGAGGACGTCGAAGTCCTCCCCCCGCGCGCCGGCGAAGTCCGCATCCAGATCCACTACACGGGCGTCTGCCACACGGACGCCTACACCCTGTCCGGCAAGGACCCTGAGGGCGCCTTCCCCGTGATCCTCGGACACGAGGGCGCGGGCATCGTCGAGTCGGTCGGCGAGGGCGTCACCTCGGTCAAGCCCGGCGACCACGTCGTCGCGCTCTACACGCCCGAGTGCAAGGAGTGCAAGTTCTGCCGATCCGGCAAGACGAACCTGTGCGGCAAGATCCGCGCGACGCAGGGCAAGGGCGTGATGCCCGACGGGACGTCGCGGTTCCGCGCGCGGGGGCAGGACATCCTGCACTTTATGGGCACGTCAACGTTTAGTCAGTATACCGTGGTGTCGGACATCTCGGTGGTGGCGGTGCAGCCCGAGGCGCCGATGGATCGGACGTGTCTGTTGGGGTGCGGGATTACCACAGGGTACGGCGCGGCGCGGATCACGGCGGCGGTGGAGGAGGGGAGCAACATCGCGGTGTTTGGCGCGGGGTGCGTGGGGTTGAGCGTGGTGCAGGGCGCCGTGTCGCAGAAGGCGGGCAAGATTATCGTGGTGGATGTGAATCCGGCCAAGGAGGAGTGGTCGCGCAAGTTTGGCGCGACGGACTTTGTGAATCCGACCAAGCTGGCCGAGGGGCAGACGATTGTGGACAAGCTGGTGGAGATGACGGACGGCGGGTGCGATTACACGTTTGACTGCACGGGCAACGTGAGCGTCATGCGCGCCGCGCTCGAGGCCTGCCACAAGGGATGGGGCCAGAGCATCATTATCGGCGTGGCGGCGGCTGGGCAGGAGATTGCCACGAGGCGTAGGTTTCTTCTTCCTGTCAAAGTGGAGAGGCAATGCTAACAGCAACCAGCATTCCAGCTCGTCACCGGCCGCGTGTGGAAGGGGTGCGCCTTTGGCGGCGTCAAGGGCCGCTCGCAGCTCCCCGGCCTCGTCGGCGACTACCTCGACGGCAAGCTCAAGGTCGACGAGTTCATCACGCACCGCAAGACGCTCCCTGAGATCAACTCTGCGTTTGACGTCATGAAGCAGGGCGACTGCATCCGTGCTGTTGTCAACATGCTGGAGTAGGGGGGATAAAAACTGGCCGACGTCACCAACCCGCAAGGAACTGGGGGGAAGTTGTTAGATCTCACATCTTGATCGGTTTGCTTGTACTTTCCGAAGTGTCAGCGAATAGGGACAACGTCAAAATAAAAAAAAATAGAATCAAAACTCCAAGACAACCACCAAAGCTGTGTGGAAACTTCCACGTTGGCCCGTGAAACACCACCTGCGACAGCATCAGGTCTAGTCCTGGCAGCTGTATCCCCGCCAGGCCATCCTTAAATCCCCGCCGCGGCCGAGTCAGGGAGCATCCGCCGCCGTCGTTGTCGTCGTCGTCGTCGCGGCTTCGGTCGCACTGCCGAAAGAGCGGTGGCGACACGACAGACGACGGATAGACAGTCGACGACGGCTGCAACGTGCCACGTCGGTGGAACACGGAGCGGCAACAAATGTCTCCCCGTATGCGATGCGATGCGATGACGATGGGCGAGGCCGGGCGGCGAGATCTGGTCTCGGTTATCGACCGGAAAGGTAGGGGAGGTGGAGTCATGGAGGGAGGTGGAGGAGGGATCGTGGATGGAGGGGGAGGTTCGCCGCCGGTAGATGTCGCTGGGAGCTCCTGGTTGGGGACAAGTCCAAGGATGCTTTGATTTCTAGCTCCGAGTCTTTTCCGGGGGAGCCGATCGTTTGTGGATAGCGGAGGTTGTTGTCGATGCGGTTTGTGGTTCTTGTAATTCAAAGACGCAATGCATCTGATGGTCTGAACATCGATGGTCCGAACTTGAGAAAAGTACCTACTATGCAGTAGGCAGGTGGGTGACTCGAGAGGACATACACACCGCCTCGGTACTGGACTGCTGCTGCCGGTGACAGACAGCGGGAAGTCGGGGGTGTGACGTGCGTGCCCGCATGCGGTGTAATCGACGACTGGGATTCGGTGTACATGGTACGGAGGGGTGCATGTTGTCACCTGCGAGAGGGCCGTGTCTCGCCCATGATGGTCGTCGGGCGCGGGTTGGGGGGGGGTCTAGATCTTCTAGCACGGCCCGACGACCATGGATGGTGGTGGTGTAAGTTGGGTTTACGCAGATGAGGGGAGAGGATGATGTGTTTGTCCAAGCCAACTTGAATTCCCTCGTGGAAGGAAGCGATTCGCACAGCCGGGGGCGGTGGCTTGGTTTGTACATCTGGTGTTGAGGATGAACATGGTTCTGTCTCGAGGTGTCGACAGGTCGAAGTTGGTTCCACGATGCCGTACTGCACAACACGGCGGTGAGTGACTTGGGACCGTGGGGTCGTCAACTGTTGGTCTGCGCGACGCTACCGTAGATGGACAAGTCAACGCGGGGAACATGTTACTCTCGATAGGCCGACCCCGGGACATCTGGCGGACCTTTTTCGAGGCCCAGGGGGGAGCCAGGCAGGCCTCAGCTGACGAGATGGGGGGCCGGCCATGGTGGTGTCTGGGTGAGCCCATGGGCGAGCTGACGGAGACATGACGATCCCTGCCCCGGGAGTGTTGCCATGGACCGTATGTTCCGCCATGAGGGCAGGTCTCTGTATGTCATTTGTCAACAGCGGAGAGGATGGTAGGGACTTGCATGTGCTGTTGGAGGGCATCTCCTTTTCTCATCCGGGAGAGATGGCCCGTCTGGAAATAGTAACCGGTCAGCGGCGATGGAACAAAGACGGAGGCTGGACCGCATCGATCCAAGCCCGGCCTTGATGTATCATTTTCCATTTCGGGTACTTGGGGAGAAGGTACTGGCTTCCGGCGCACCGGTCTCGCGCAGACGGGCAGCGACAGCAGTGGTTTTTGACTGGAGCTGCAGATGGCGGCATGAGGGAATGTACTGACCTTTCCCTGCCCCTGCAGGCTTGCGGTGATGGGCGCACAACATCAGCTCTTCAGGTCTCAAAGTTGAACGAACGGCCTTGGGATGATGGATGACTGATGCGTGGGAGACGCTGATAGGAACACGGCCCATATGGCTCAGGCGACCCCCAAGCCCCAGGCCCAACCCGAGCACCAAATGCAGCAGCACACGGCAGCAGGAATGCAACTCCGATAAAGGCCCTGCCGAAGAGGTACTCCCGTACCCATTCGCACGCGGAAATCCGGGCTGCTTGCGAGCTTTGCGCATGGCACAGCCCAAAGGCCATGACAAACCATCGCAAAGGCATCTAAACGAAAAAGAATCGCGATCCAACCGAAAAATGGGGTGGTGTCTTGCAAACAGTCAGTCGCCCTTTGGCCTTTTGGCCTTTTGCCCCACGCCTCGCTGAGCACACGCATCACGGCGCTGCCTGCCCACTGCCCCCGCTCCCCCCCTGACCCTAGCTCCCCCAGGGGACCGGGGCCTGGGATGTTCCCGGCCTGGTCCCGTCGAACGGCTTCGCTCCATTTCCACCCTGGCCGGCCTCCCTCTCTCTGGCCACCCGGCCCATCGATGCCCACTCGGCTCGCGACCCCTGCCCGCCCACGCCACGTGAACGGCCTTGCTGTCATCGACCCAGCAAGGCCCTCCGCCGCCGCCGCCTGGTTATAACGTCGTCCTCCCGCCTCCCCTTCCCACCCGCATCCTCCTCCCTCCTCCCTCTCACCCACTCGCACCCGTCTCGTCAGCCGCCGCCCGGTCCGCCATCCCCCTCAAACGGTCACCAACAACCGTCTCTCTCACCACCTCGTCGATCCGTACTCAGCGCCTCTCCCCCATCCCTCGACTCACCGCCCCCCGTCACACGACCAACCACCACCACCATGCCCCCCCGCAAGATCAAGTGCAGCTTCGACGACTGCAAGGCCGCCGCCCAGCGGATATCCGGCGACTGCGCCTTTTGCAACGGGTACTTGCCCCCCTCCCTCTCCCTCGAAGAACCCTTGACTAACCGCCTCCTCCCCCACCACAGCCACTACTGCAACAACCACCGGCTCCTCGAGGACCACAAGTGCCAGAACCTAGAGGACGTAAGTCGCACCACGCCCTGGTGGCTCGTCGGCCTCTCGGACGTGCTCTCGTCGGACGACTCGTTGGCTGACCTTTGCTTTCCTTTGTCCGATCACAGTGCAAGAAGGAGGCGTTCGACCAGAACCTCTTGCAGCTCAACCGAGAGCGGACGCAGGTTATCAAGGGCGTGTAGGGATTTGACTGCGACGATCCGCAAGGTGCCCGACAAGCTGCGAAGCGAAACGCCTCGTCGAATGGCGGCAACGCACGACGACGCCGCGCGATCGATGACAAGCCAACGACGACGACGGGCGCAGCGCAAGCGCCAGTGGCGGAGGCGAGGATCCCGTGCGGGTAGCCGTGTCCCTGTCGCTGTCGCCGCCGGTGTGTGAATCATTCTTTGATTCATGGCGTGGAAACTCCACAACCCACCACGCCATCCGTCGCTATCATTCTTATCGGGCGCCTCCGACTCCGCCTCCGACTCCGCCGAGAGTGCTCCGCACTCGCGAAACGATGACGCAAGACGACGACAACCGCATGTTTTATTTTATTGTGATTTGATTCTGATTTGGGACAGGGGAAGGATCGGATCAGGACAGGACAGGAGCAAGGCGTCACGGGGTTACTTCTTATTTATCTCTCATTTTTGTTCATCGCCCTCTACTGCTTCCCCCCTCGTTGCGAGGCGCAGGACGATTTTGACTGGCATGGTGTTTTCTGTTCGGGGTGGGATGGCAATGTCTATAGACAGCTTATTTTGTCGACACTCGTCGGTGTCGGTGTTGGGGAGGTTTTGGCCTCGGAATTTGAAATCAACTCAATTAATTCAATTCATCATTTGCAAATGTGACCGCTGACTGCGCACATCCGAGCTCGGCTTCTTTCTTTCACTCACCGGAAATTTCAGCTTGTGCGACAAACGTTCCGTTCGGGCAGTGTTATGTGACTTGTACATTTTTCCCTGGTAAAGCAAAATTCATCCATCTCATATCCTAGGTATCTCCGAGCATGACTCCCGTTTGGCGTACGCAATCCGCAGCCCGGTTGATTAGTTACGGGCAAAGCTCTCCGATATCGTATCTCCAATCTCAACCCTCAAGCTCCGCATCGACTCGTAGGGTGCCGGTGGCGCCGATCACGAGGTCGATTTAGTGGATTTCGCCGCATGCTCCAGAGTCGCATTGACGGCCTTTTCCCCCCGATTCCGGATGGAATGTTCCAAGAGGCTCTGGAGCGCTCGGTTGGTTTGTTGCCGGAGAGTTCGGTTCGCTTGGACATGTGGGGGCCGGTGATGGCTCCGATCGATTCTTCCAGATTGCCGCCGGAGGATTAGCGGTGGTCCGGCCGTAAGTTCTAGGCCGGTGCCGTCCGTGTTGACCGCCGGGTTCGGGTATAACTGGTCCGGAGCCGGGCCGTGGATTCGTCGGTTTCGGATTTGATCTCGTCCTTGATGGTGATGGCTTCGGTTTTGGTTGTTGTGGTTGTGAAGTCGACGGGAGCATCTTCTTCCTCCTTTTTGACCAAGATGTCCATCTCCTCCTTCTTTTGGACCACTTCCGTCTTTTCCACATCCTCCTTCTTTTCTACAAACTCCATCTTTTCGGCCACTTCGATCTTTTCCACAACCTCCTCCTTCTTCCCAACAACCCCCTCCTCTCCCACACCAACCCCCACCACCCTCCCCATATCCCTCCTCCTCCTCCGCCCCTCATTCACTTTGACCCTATCCGCGGCCCGACACAACCCCTCCAACCCAACCTCACACTCCCCGCACCGCCTCCCCACGGGCAGACACACCGCCTGCCCCAACCCCACCAGCAACCAATTAATCTCCTTCCACTTCTCCTTCGGCAGCCAGCTCTCCAGCGCCTTCCTCGTCTCCTCAGGCGTCTTGCTCTTCTGCCACCCCCACAGATTCGTAATCCGATGCACATGCACATCGACCCCAATCCCCTCCACCCTCCCCCACCCGTTGTCCGCCGCCATGCACAGGTGGGCCATCTTTGGCCCCACGCCCGGCAGCGAGACCATCCCCTCGATCGTATCGGGAATGTCCCCGCCGAACTTATCCCGCAGTATCTCGGCCGTCTGCTTCAGGTATTTCGTCTTGTTGTTGTGGAACCCCACTTTCCCAATCAGCTCGTTCAGAACCACCGGGTCAACGGCGAGGAGGTTCGCAAGGTTCAGTCCCGGCTCGGCGTCGGGGGTACACGGCGGGAGCTCAGTCTGCAGGCGGCGCATCGCGACGGCGTTGACCGTGTCTTTGGTCTGCGACGAGAGCATAAGCGAGACGAGGGTGTGTAGGCGGCGGTCGAGCGGGGAGGCGGTGGGCAGGGCGAGGCGCTCGCAGCCCATGGTGTCGACGGGGGCGTTGGAGGCGGCGCCGCCGGGGAGGCGCATTTGTTTGGCGAGGTTGTAGATGCGCTCCCAGTTTTCAGGGGGTTTGGTGGTTGCGGATTGGAGGGGTTTGAGGAGGCGGGGTTTCGGGGCGGGTTTGGATTTCGTAGTGGGTTTGGATTCGGGGGAGGAGAGGTCGGAGTCGTCGAGGGAGGAGAGGGAAGAGTCGGAGTCGGGTGGCGGCTTGATCTTCTTTTTGGCTGGGGGAGAGGAGGTGGTTGTTGTCGAGGCGCGTTGCCGCTTGGCGGTTATCCGTCGGACGGCGCCCCTGACTGGGGGAGGAGATGTAGCTGGCTTGACGGCATCTTCGATGTCGGAGCCAAAGGTCACGTCGTCGTCGCTCGGTTCGGGCTTGTAGGAGAACTGGGCGGCGAGGTTGGCTCGTGTCGAGCGACGCGGCAACGTCGTGGTCGCGCCTGTGTCGAAGTATTTGGAGGTCTCGTGGGAGGCACTCATGATGGCGCGACGGACTAGCCGTAGCATGCAAACGGTTGAAGTGGCCCAGAATGTAGGCGGTGTCTTGTTGAAGTTGCTGACATGAACTTGAGAGAAGAAAAATCTCGAGTTTTTCCCCAAAAGAAAGCTGAGGAGCTTGGACCTGCTGGGGGCGTCCCTGAACCGGGCTGTCGGGTCGCCGGCCATGCACGAGCGCTAATCCGGAACAGGGATGGCCTGGCACCGTTTGGGGAAGGGTTGCACTGTGCCACTGACACCACCCTTAAGCCGACTCTTATTGCTGGGGAGGTCGATGTTTTGCGTTCAGGGTCTTCAATTTTCGACCTCTTCAGTATTGCCCTGCTTTTTTGACTTGTTTGTCCCTCGGGAAATCACACCGAGAAGTTCATGTCAACTTGTGCGGTGGACATTGGATACTCCATGACAACACCACCAGCCCCCTATTGAGAGGCTTTGCCCGCTGAGATGGAGATGTTCAAGTCCGAGGGAGTAACTGGCAAAAAGAAGATACTAGGAGAGATGGAATTCGAACCCATCACCTTAGGTGACCGAGCACACTGACATAGATCTTTAGGTATTGAAACACAGAATGCAAGTTCGCTGCGCTCTTACCACTGAGCCACACCCCCTGACAGCATCATTGAATGCAGGGAGATGGGTTTCCGTACATGTCCTGCAGAGTGGGGAAGCTAGGGGCCCAAAAAGGATGGTTTGAGAGAACTGGGATCGAACCTAGGACCTTTGGAACCGCCACATATCATGCCAAATCTCCTGGCCCGTTCTTCATGAAGCAAGTGGGCAGTAAAAGAGTGAAGAAGCATCGACATAACGTGGTCCACCAGTGAGCGGTCCACCCCAATGAGCGGACCACTTTTCCAGACATCGCGACTGCAAACTGCCAAAAGTCCACCAAAAACACATGCAATCAATTGAAACTACTCAGAATCACTTGAACTATCAATCACTCCAGCATCTGGACATGTCCTTGCATTGTGGCCGGTCTTGCGGCAGATGCCACAGAGCCGCGCACCCGTCCGACGCCTCTTCGATGGACCCCCATTTTCCTCCTCGACGCGCTCGTCCTCCTCAACCACACCTTTCTCTGCCATTATCTCCCTGGCCTGGCTTCCGTTAATAGCCCCTCCATCCTGGAGACGCGTTTTTTTAGCCCTCCGCCGCTTCGAAAGTGCCGAGTTGGCCTCTTGCAATGTCTGCACCTCGGTCTGCAACAAGTGGACCATGTGGGAAAACACTTGCATTCCTTTCGAAAGCTGGTCGACAGCGGCTAAAATTGGAGTCGGAGAGCTTCCCTGGTGACTGGCAATTCGATTTTTAATAAGAGTCGATTGCGAAAGGGCTTCGTCGGTGGTCTTGGGCGTCTTAAAGACCCAAGGTGACGGCGGTCCATCACGGGGCCCAGGAGGTGTTGGCGTCCGCAACCTCACATCAAGCTTCGAAAGCACTGCTTGCGGGTCGTATGGGACAAGTCCAGACCCTCGAAAACCCCCGAGAACGTTTTCTTTGGTAAAAGTCCGGTGAAAGGCAGCCCTGAACGCAAGGAAGAACTCGGGCTTCGTGATGTGGGTGATTCGGGCCTTGATGAAGTGCTCGATTTCAGCGCCGTACATCTTCTTGAGGACGCTGAAACAACCCACGTCCAAAGGCTGGGTTAGATGCGAGGAATGGGGAGGCAGGCAAATGGTGATGATGTTGTTCTCCTTGCAATATCCCTCGAATTCGGCGCTGACGTGGCTCTCATGGCCATCAAGAACTAGCATCCGATATCCACCTATCCGGCGGTCTTTGGTATGCTTGTCGAAATGCTGCAACCAACCTAGACCTGTCGCATTGTCTGTCCATCCGTTGGGTGTTGTCTTGATCACCCAGTCGTCGGGAATCTGGTGTTCAGAGTACCAACTCGCGAGGTGGAAGCGGCCCTTCACCACCAAAAAAGGGGGCACCACAAAGCCGTCGCCAGCGATGCTGCAAATCGCGGTCGCCCATTCTCGATTCCCTGGCTGAATAGCCTTTGGTTTCCCAACCCGATCGGAGCGCGTGACGATCATCCCAGGCCGAATCATGCCCATCATAAAGCCCGTCTCGTCAAAGTTGTAGAAGTCGGTGTCCGTGATGCCGTATTTCGCCCGCATGTTGGCAACCAGTCGGAACCACGGCTCAAGAATTGCAGGATCTTCGCAGAGGCCTCTCTGATAGTCGTAGACGCGATTAAAACGCGTCTTTAGCTCTGGACGTCGTGCAACGAAGCGCGCTGGCCAGTTCTTTCCGACGGGTTTCGCATCTCGTTTCCGAAGCAGAAGATCAGCCATATCTCCAACGTCGGCAATCCGGGGCGAAAATCCTCTCGAATCCCGATCGAGTACGTATTGGACAATGACTTCCTCTCCTATTTCCCTCAAGTTCAAATGGGCGTTGCGGCTATCGGACTTCGCAGGGCGACCCTTCATTCTGGCGATGATCGTGGTCCTGGGGACGTTGTAGATTTCGGCGGCACGTCGGAGACTTAAACGCGGTGTCGATCGAATTGCATTGATCGCAATAATAACTCGATGTTCTGGTAAGCCATCAGACATTGTTGCGGTGGAGAAAACGCGTCTTGAAGTTAGGTGGTCGTGATGGCGGGGAAAGCGGTCCGCTCATTGGGGTGGACCGCTCACTGGTGGACCACGTTACTTCAAAGTCAGGATTACAACCATCGGATTCAAGTCTCTCCTTCAGCTCTATTATCGTCCCGCATTGGACAGTGACTTCAAGTCCCATCATCTACATCTCTAAGATTACTGTGTGCTGTGTACCTGTACCTATACTCAAGCCAAACTGCTCTCCCAACTCCGAGAAGTATCCGTTGCAATGATACCAAAAAGCCACCGTGTTCAACAACGCCCGCTCCCACCGACAAAAGGAATCGGCCCCATCTAAATCAGAAACTCCTCCTTCACCCAATGGTTCAACACCAGCTGCCCCTCGGAAAACGACGATGACTCTGACCTCACCACAATCGCAGCATGCGAATGCCTGACCTTGTGGATCCAAACCGGGTACTTCCTGAACCCCAGCTTGTCCAGCTCCTCGATCGCCTTGAACTGGTACGGCGCCAGCGCCAGCGTCGGCCTCTCGGGGATCGACATGCGCCTCTCCCGCTTGACAATCTCCTCCTCGCCTGACTCTTCCCCTTCTCCGAGGTACTCTTGGTCGCCCAGTGTCTCCCCTCCCAGGTCCTCCACCACCCGCTCCCTGATCTCATCCATCCATAGCCTCGCCGACCTGTAGTCCTTGATCTTGACCCCCAACCCCTTCTCATGCTCCTTCACCCTCGTACTGCTCCTCTTCGTCTGAATCCCCGCATTGATAAAATACCCCACCACCCCAATCGGAATCAGCACCACCAGCGCCAACACCAACGGCGCCCTCCCCACCCACCTCCTCACCACCGTCCCCATCCCCTCCCTCCCCGTCTTCCTCCTCCCCACCCCCAGCAAGAAGCGCAGGCTGCACCGGATCCAGCACAACATCCTCATACCCCTCCACAAACCTAACCCCCTCCCCCCCACTCTCCAACCACTCCCCCCACGGATCCCTCCTATCCACCCCAGTGGTATACCACTCCGCCGTCCGATCATTCACCACATTCGCATACACCGTCCGCCTCCCGAACCTCCCCAACCCCTTCGCAAACACCCCCCTCCCATCCGCCAAAACCTCCACCAACGGCCTCCCCGTCCCCTCAAACCCATCCTCTCCAAACAACTGCCGTCCACTCGCCGCCAGCGTCCTCGACCCAAGGAAATTCCACATCCCCCCCCTCCACCCGCCCCTCGGACTCCGCACCCCGAGGAACGGCGACGCAAACGCCGCAAACTTCTTGCACTCGAGGTTATCCAGCGTCCCCTGCGCGTGTAAAAGGCCGATGGCGTAGCGCGCGACGAGCCCGCCGAGGGAGTACCCAACTATGGAGAGTTTGACGAGGGAGGGGTGGAGGGACAGGGTCTGTTCGATCTCGTGGCAGACGCGCTCGCCGCACGTGTGGATGCCGTCGTAGGTGTGCATGCCGGCGTTGGAGGAAGTGAGGAGGATGTAGAGCGAGGAGGGGGGGTGCGCGGCGCGCAGGGTTTTGGCGATGGAGAGCATGTGGGTTGGGTTTCCCCAGAGCTATAGAGGGGGGGGTTAGTTTGGGGGGTTTGGGGGGAGGGGAGGGGGGCTTACGCCGTGGACGAGGACGCAGAGGTGCGTGGCGGACTCGGCGCCGATGTTGAGGTCTTCCATTTTGGCGCTGTGGTTGGTGTGTGTTGGTGTGAGGTGCGCGTGGGTAGAGTGTTGTTGGTGTTGCGCGTTGAAGAGGCAAAGATGACGAGAGTCGCCGTTACAATCCGTCGCGACACGCCAGTTGTTTTGTACAAGACAGCCCAAGGTTCGGACGGGACGGACTTGCGAGAAACCCGGGGTCCGGAAACTTATCCCCTGAAAGCGCTGGCCACAGCGGCGGAACTTTGGCGGCCTGGAGGGGCTGTTGCGGCTGTGCAGACACTGACAGGGGGGAGATAAGCGGTGTTAAGCCCGGGGCCGCATTCTTTTCCCGATCCCGTCGTCTCCCGCACCCTCCATCTTGCGGCAAAGTCAATTCCTCCGATCGATCGAGTCAGAACTTTGTGTGTCGCTGTGCCACACACGTTTTCTGGTGCCCGATAGGCAGGCGGAGAGGACACGCAATTAGCTGACGTATATACGCGGGTGCTTAGGCTCTTAGGTTCGACGGGGGTGGATGACGCTGCGATTGTTGTCTTATTTGGGACCTAAATGCCGTCAGGCGATACGGCGAGATGGACACACCTGCTAGAAAAGCCACAGTGGTTGTTTCATTTCATGTTCAAGGTAATGCCACATTTCAGATGAAGTCGTCTTGTCACTGCAGTCGATGACGACTTTTGTCGGGGCCTGACGTGGCTGGCATCGCGATGTCTGTCGGGACTCCCGTCGGCAGGCATGTTGGGACAGAGGGTTGAGAACCCAACACCTTCACTATACCTTCGGTGGCCACTGTCAAGGTAAATATTGGAATGTCAAAATAGAAGTTTGTTTTTTAGATAATATTTCTCATACAGTCTTTTTCTTCGATCTCTCCGCTCCTCATCACCACCTCAGACATCAACATTCACACGTCGCCCAAACACTACAACTGGCTAAATACACTCAAATTACACACCAAACTCAGACTGCATGCTATCCACGGTTTGTATCAATCCAACAAAAATATGCTCAAAAACATGCCTCTCCATATCCAAACTCCCGTCCATGCAAAAACAAAACTAATACCGCGGCGTCCACGGCCTCCAGGGCTCGACAGACCACTGCTGCTCGTACTGCTCCCGCTGATAAACCTCCTTCCGATAATGCTCCTGCGCATAAACCTGCGGCGGTGGTGGATAATTCGACTGCGGTGGATACGTCGAGTGCGGTCTCTCCTGGTATCGGACCTGCGACCTCTCCCTGACTGTCGACCTCTCCCTGTGTCGCGACTGCTCCCGAGGTGCCCGGGTTGGCTCGCGGGGATGTCGTCTCGTCTCCTCTGGTGGTTGATAGGAATGCCGGGACCGGGATAGTTCCGGTTGGTAAGACGGGCGGGATAGTCCTTGTTGAAGATGTTGCCCGGAGGTCGCCGGCCGTTGGATTCGCCGGACCTCCTCCCGCCGATGATGGTGATCCCAGTCGTCTTTTTGGTGGGGTTGCGGGTATTGTGGTGGTGGTGGTGGTTGGTATTGCGGTTGTTGTGGTGGGGGTGGCGGCCCCGGCGGCGGCGCATAGGGTCCCCTTCCTCCCCTCTCCATCTCGATGCCCTTGTATTCGAGCCTCTTCATCAACCGGGTGCTGGGGCTTCGCTTCGTCTTGGCGGCCCGCGTGACTTGCACGACGGGGCGGTACTCTGGATCGGAAAAGTACTCGGCCGTGGTATCGTCCTCCTCGAGTGCCTCCTCCTCCCCGACGTACTCGACCAAGTCCCGCCCATACTCCACCACCGTCGTCTGCTTCTCCTTCTTCTTCCTCCTCCCGCCCTCCCTCGTCCTCGTCCTCGGCCTATGCCTCGAGCAGAGCCCCTCCTTGTCCACCCCCTCCCCGCACGCCGGGTACTCCGTCTTGACCCCCTCCCTCCTCCCGTACGCGCACAAATGGTAGATGCACCTCGTCGTGCCATCCTCGGCGCCAAACTCGCACCGCACGCACGTATGCTTGGCGCAGCACGCCCCGGCATGCACCGACTGCCCGCTGCACCGGCGCCCCTCGACGTCCCGCCAGATGCACACGTGCTCCTCGCAAAACTGCCCCGCCGCGGCCCGCTGGTTCGGACAGTGGCCCTCGGGCCCGCGACCGCCGATGCCGTTGGCGCACCGGTGCGCCTCGCAGAGATCGGCGCCGTCCATGGCCACGCTGCGGCACCCCTTGCCCTTGGCGCGGCACACGGAGCGGGCGTGGGAGCGGCAGAACTCGGGCACGCCGCCGCTCGATAGGGAGGCGCGGCGGTCGCGCTCCTCGGGGCAGGGCGTGCCGTCGGCGACGGTGGCGCGGCAGGCGAAGCGGTGGTGCTCGTCGCAGAAGTAGGACTCGGAGTCGTCCGGGAGGAGGCCACCCGAGTCGCGGACGCTGTAGACGAGGCGGCGCGGCACGTTGAGGCAGCGTTGCTGGGGGGCGGGCGTCGACTGGCGTCGGGAGGAGGGGGTGGCGGCGGTGGCGGACCGGCCGAACCGGCAGAGGTGGGCTTCGCAGAGGGGGGTGCGGGCGCCGGGGGACCGCGAGGCGGCGGGTTGGCCGCAGGCGGGGGCGCGCCAGGCCACTTCCCGGACTACGCACGTCATTGGGAAGATGTTGGGGGTTTGGTTGTGATCTCTAGGTGGTGAGAGATGATGGGTTGTGGATGTGGTGGTGAGATGTGAGATGGGTGATGGGAGAGAAATGGAGATGGAGGGAATTCTCCGAGGGACCTAAAGAGGTTTCTGACTTGGGATGCCTGGCCGTTTGACGGGTGGCATGGCAAGAAGAGGGGGGGTTTGGCTAATTGGGCTCAGATGGGCGGTTGGGCTGTTGGGGTTGGGCCTTTGCTTCGGTTCATCACTCAGCTCAAATGGCAGACAATGGTTTGGACCGTGAGGCAAGCAGGGAGAAAGGGGAGATCGTGTGTGCTGTGTGTGACACGCAATCTTGGATCAGCAAAGAGAAGGAGACAGCAGGCAGGGGAAACAGGGCTCGATGAGGGACAAGCAGGACAACAGACGACGGGGGAGACGAGGAGAAGAGGAGACGACGAGATGGAAGAGGAAAAGGCGGGAGGGGGCCTGATTGGGCATCCGTGGTGCCCTGCTTGTGGCCTGTGACTTTCCTTCAACTGCATGTTGACGTGGAAGCCCGCGGACGGGGTGTTGAGCGGTGGTCGTGGGGGACGCCTGGCAACAGTTGAAATGCCGGGGCTGGGAGCAACTGGGCGGGTGATTGGGGAAGCGTGTCGTTTGGGGGTGAGGCGACGATCCAGTCGACGAGTTCGGTTTGGGAGGATGCTGCGAGAGTGGGTTTGCTGTGTTGTCCAAAGGGGGCACGTGCGCTTGCTTCCGGGTCTCCACCCAGAGTGGGTACCGGAGACAACACCACCCGACAACTCACGATCGATTTCCAAGGTCAACAATGACAACGCCTCAGTTGTCCTTACTTTTTTGTCGGTGATGCGGAGATGGGCTCCTGTACCATGGCTTGAAGAGGGAACATTTCCCCAAACCCCGCGGAGGATGGTACAGCACATGGATGCAAGCAGCCCAAAGCAGAGGGCCGACACTCGAGCAAACACGGACCTGGCAAACTCAACCTCTCCAGCTGAGCGAGATCAAAGAGCGTGGACATAATCGAGACCAAAAACATGCTAAGACTATCAGCCACAAACGGCTCCTTCCTGATCATCCGCCATCAACCCCATCCCAAGACTCACTCCCCCTTCCCGACCGGGTCGTGAGCCGCAACCTCAATCTCGACCCTCATGCCCGCCGAAGGACCTGCTCCGAGCTTCGCGACGCCCACCGCCGTCATCAGTGGCTGATGGTCCGGCATCCATTTCCTCAGACTCCCAATGAGGTGTCCGAGAAACGCCTCGTCGTCCCAATAGCTCTCCACCACGTAGACCCTCATGCTATACACCTGCGCCCACCCCTTTCCGCCAGCATGCGTGAGCGCCAGCTGCACATTCTCAAAGACCTGGTCAATTTCCTCCAGCGGATCGGTCTTCATCGCCCCCGTGAGGGGATCCCAGCCGCCTATGGAGTGGTCAGCTTGCGACATTTCATGATTCGAGATGGCTCTGATGGATGAACTTGCCTTGGCCCGATACCTCGATCCTGTCGCCCACTCTGACTGACTGGGAGTACCAGAAGAGGTCGCGGACAACTTCGCCCTGCTTGGCATAGGCAAAGAACTGCGGCTTTGACATAGTTGAGGCTGGGATCGGACCGGGGCAAAGAGACGGGATGTCGTACGGCTTGATTTGAACGAAGTTGACCAAGCCCAGCTTCCTTCAACTTATACCATCCCGACATGGGCGTTACATAGCCAACGTCGAACATCACGTGGGTTTTAGCCAGGAATCCTTCTGCAACTCGGGCTCCATACCTTGGATGCCAAGTCCTACTCTGACAAATGCGTCCTCAAGGCCAAGTGTAGGGATTTATCAGCATTGCAAGCTGGTGCCTGAAGTGACGATTTGAGGGGATGTTCCTCGAGAGAGTGGATGATCCATAGGTACCGAAGTCAGCCACCGAGATGAGAGAACATTCGGTTGTGGGACTGCCTGGTTCGTCGAGTGTTGGTGGATATTTCCCTGGGCAGGTTGGTTATGAGCGACTTCATGCTGGGCACCCTACGGAAAGGATGAAGTATGTATTTGAGTAGATAGAATGGTAGAAAAGAGGAAACCTCGTTTGCGATGCTCCAAAAGTGACATCGTCCCGTCTCAAAAGTCCAACATGTAATCTTGAAACATGAACAATAGGTAGGTAACCAAAAGATACATCCTCGTGCTCCGGCGCTGCCATCAACTGTCTCGTCCACGTCCAGCGCCGCCCCTGAGGATTTCCTTCCCAAGCAAGACAGGCAAACGGTTGGCGTTTCGATCCTCTTCGTTTCCTGCGCTTCACTGTCGGACTGCTTGGTGGCTCTTTTCCAGTTCACTTCCTCACCACTGGCTCCTTTCGCGAGGAGAAGTTCAACAATTGCAGAATGGCCGTTGCGGGCCGCCCGAGCCAGCCCTGATAGACCGTTCTTGTATTTGACATGAATATCGGCGCCGTGGTTGATCAGAAGGGCGACGATAGCATAATGACCCAAACCGGCTGCCGCTACCAGCGGCGATGAACCCAAAAGGCTCTCTTGGGCATCGATTTCGGCGCCGTTGTCAAGGAGAAGTTGCACCGTCCTAGTCCTGGGCACTTTCCTTGAGACTGCAAACGCCAGTGGCGTCTGCCCGTATCTTGCATCTCTTGCATGGACACAAGCTCCCCGTCTGAGCAACGCGGCGAGGCGACTCGGCGATGCAGCGTTAACCATAACTTCGTTCATCAACGGAGTTGTGCCAATGCCACTCCTGCTTTCGATGCTGGCACCCCGGGAACACAAAAGGTCGAGCAAGTTGCCGGAGCTCATCCAAAGCACTGTACAGCCGTGGACGTTCTTGGCCTCGATGTCAGCACCTAGCTGGAGGAGGTAGTCGACGGTTCTGAGATGGCCACGCTGCGCCGCAACGTGTAGGGGGGTCTGCCCCATGCCTGAGGAGCGCGAAGTGGCCGTCCCGCTAGATTCATGGTTAATCAGCGACAGGATGTTGTCTCCGGCATCATTTGTTGCCTCGATGCTAGCACCTGACTGGAGCAGGGTCTCCATGGCGTCATATTGGCCCAGGGCGGCAGCTTTTAATAGTGCCTAATTTTTTATAGCAATGGACTCAGGGACATTGGTGTTTCCGAGGCCTTCGAGGAGCACCTTGAAGATGTCGGTGTCCAGGGAGTTGCTGATGGCGAGTTCGAGAAGTACCGGGTAGTTGACAACTGGGAGGTTCTTGTCGGCATGGATGCAAATAAGGTGCTTTGCAACATCGGTCTGTCCACCCGCAAGTGCATATTCTAGTGAACTCCTGGTCTTTTGCATTGGCGAGGAGGGACTTCGGCCAATGATAGCCCCAGGCAGGAGACCCGCGATCTCAAGGTTAAGCAGCAGCATCGCGGCTCTTTTGGCATCACCTCCTCCCACTATCGACAGCCATGTCGGGTTAAGTCTCGTCAGCTCCTCCATCTCGACTCTCCCAGTGAATAAGAGGAGGGCAAGTAGCTCGGGGGCCCCAAACGCGGAAAGGTTGGCGGTCAGAGACATCCAGGAGTAAGAGACCAGGCCGAGTCTGACTCTGCTCTTGTTTGGAAACTCCAAATACTGTTTGAACCGCTCCTGAAAAGGAGAATCTGGGCCCAAAGTCGCCGAGATTCGTTCCAGCATCGCCCGAAGAGTCTGTTGCTCCCCACCCGCATGTAGGGCAGCGCTGAATGGACAACCATATCGCTGATCCTCCAGCGCAAGACAGTCCACGCCAGGAGGGAGGAGCTTGATCAAACTGACCAAGTCACGCTCAGCGAGGACATACAGGAGGCTTGGCGTCGGCTTGTAATGTCGAACAAGGCGTTTCTCAAAGATGTTCTGCCATCTCATCCAGTCACTGAGTGTCAATGTGTTGAGAAATCCCTCCTGGCCCGATCCCCCTTTGACTGCGGCTTCAGCATGGTCGAGAACATTCTGTGTGGCGTATTCGAGAATTGGATTTGCTTCCCCAACATTCCGGCGAAGATTTGCTGCTTCCGTTGACGAAGCTTTGGGGAGAGTGTCCGGTATGTCGACGTCAATGATGCCGCGACGAATACAATTCAGGCAACATTTCTTGAGCGTGTCCTGACTTGCAGCCTGAAAGTCGACGCCTAGGTCAGACCACACTTCTCTCAACCCATTTTCTTTGAGAAGAAAGTCCCTGACAGACTCGTGAATGAATTGGACCGTGGGCTTTTGGACTTTGTGATCTCTGCGAGACCTTTGGAACAGTCGAGAATGTATTTAGCAATCGTCTCGGGTGTCGTGGCGTCCCTGTCCCACTCCAAGAGGACGTTAGGGTCGACACCAGACATAACTGCAAAATACAGCTCCGTCGGTGTCAATGGCTTCCTTGCAAAGAGAACCCACTGAATGCACAAGAGAAGCTCTTCCCTGTTCGAAGTGTCGCGGGTCAGGATGTTGCGGAAGAGCTCATGTAAGTCGGCCGGGATCTCTCGAATTCGTTTCCGAAGACGATAAATTCGGCCGCCGTCAAACTCCCTGTTCAGCATGCCGGTCACCAACACAATCCACATGAAGACGCCCGACGCCCTTGCTTGGACGTCAGCACGAATCTGTTCCGCGAGTTTGCTGTGCCCTATCTTCAACTTGGCGCTGAGATAGTTGACGATATCTTGATGATGCCCCTCCTGGCCTTCGAGGAAAAGATTGTGCTCTTTGGACATGGTGATATGCAGATAGTGTCTGCTGGCGAAGCAAACCCGGAACGGAATGGCTGCCTCGATAGTCTTCTCGCCGAGACGCTCAAAGAAGTAGACCATGTCCCGGATTTGCTGGTCGGCACACTCGTCCAGGGCGTCGATAAAGCAGATGATGGGAGCGTCCCAAAGATTCAAGACGACTTCCTCAAACATGGATTAAATAGACTCTAGCGTCCACTCGACATTGCTCTTCCATATGAGGGAGCCAAGGGTGCTGAAAGGAATCATGGTAGACGACAGCTGCTCCAAAAGTTGGACCAGTAGCGAGCGAAACAGGCCAGATGCGGACTTCTCGAGATCGTCACCACGCGCGTTGAAGAAGAACGACAGTATGACCTCGTCCTTCGCATCTCGACGAGTGTTGGCGAGGGCAAACTTCATAAGAGTCGACTTTCCTGCCCCAGGCTTGCCTTTGATCCACAGGAAGCCGTTGTGCTCAGCAAGTTTTCCGGGGTCGTACCAGTCCAGGTATTCGGACTTTTGTAAAAGCCATCTGCAAGTTTTGGCGTGTGCGGTCTGGATCGTCATGTGGCGAGCGTCTATTTGATCGAATCTCAATGACGCGAGCAGGTCCTTCTTTTGCTCTCCGGTGAGCTCTGGGGTGGGTTCGGGACCGGAAAGTTTGGGACGGGTGCCCGTAGTCCTAGTGAAAGCGGCGGCAACTTTCTGATACTTGTTGTCGTCCGGTCTGGCAAAGCGGCACATCTCCATGTGATTGCGCCCAATGTGCTCGGTGACTTCAACAGAGGGAAGGTTCAAGTAAGAAGAGGTATCATCGACAACCTATTGCCAAGGTCAGCAAAACGACGCATGACTACAGGAAGAAATACAGCCAGGGGTGCATAGCTTGCGGCCAATGAGGATTCCGATACCAAATTGCTCCTGGAATGAATGGATGGCCCAGTTTTGTTCCTAGGCCATCGGTCCGAAAACGTCTCGTAGTTCCTTGAGCCTTTCTGACGCGGGCAGCAGAGTCTGGACAATGTTTTCGTTGGCCGTGATTTCCGTGGCGCGTGCGAGATTCTCTATGATCTTGTGCAGGAAGCCTCGAGGGTCAGCGCCGGCATGAGGGGTGCCAAAGAATATGATGCCAACAGTAGACTGGAAGACATGGAGAAGGTGAGCTTGGCCGAGCCGACAAGCCCCTGCTCTCCGCAACATCTCCTTGACAACAATGCCACCAAGGCTGTGAACAATGAATAGAATCGGCCTCGAGGGGTCATTGCGTCGAACCCCTTCCAGGGCAACGAGGTGGTTCCAAACGATATCGCAAAGTGTGTCCTTGTTAATGTATGATCCTGCTACATGTCCGATTCTGGTGTCGTATCCATAAGTCAGAATTCGGGCATTCGGGACAGTGGAGGGGACCAAGTCCCGAGGCCAATATACATCCGAGACTGACGTCTCATTTGCGAGGGCCTTTTTGGGGAAAAGATCCAGCCTTTGGATTTTGGCTGGGGGTTCGTCTGTCTTGTCGATATTTCGGTTTGAGTGTGATTTTTTCGATGACCATATATGCTCAGGGTGGCCAGTGAAGCCATGGACAAACAGTATGCTTTTCTTTCACGTCAGCGAATACAGAGGAAGGCCTGTGATGAAGATTGCTCACTCGAGAGTCGGTTTCGTGGGCTCGACAAGCACAGTCAGGCCGGTCGCGGGGATAGGACCCTTGCGGACGAAGAGCTCCGTCGGGTCGAAGGCGGAGCGGCCCCCGATGCTAGCCATGATGGTGTTGCGTTATTTTGGAAAAAGGCGCTTGTCAGTGCTCTCTCGATGGCAGCGCGTGCATGGATTGAATGGGAAGAGTTGTTCAAAGCTTCTGAACTGGCAGTTGCGCTCGTTCAAGCCCGAGCCTTGCTCAGCCTCACTCAACGTGCTTCATTCATGTCTTCCAATCAGGCTGCCTTTGAGGCAGGCCGACCAAGGCAGCAGCCATCACTGTGTGGTCTTGTCTTTCGAGTGGGTTGGGAAGCTGAAAGACCGGGTTCCCGACGAAAGGCAAAATTCTCCCTCGTAGCCTCTAGGCCAGGTACCTGTATTTGTTTTCTTCCTCGAGTCTTGCCCGTCTTCCACTGGACTCGAGCTCTCTTATGTTTTGGAAAGCAGCGGCTGTAGTCGGTCATATCCGTCGTGGACAGACGACTGCCAGCAGGTGCCACACCGCTGCCCACAAGGGCCCAAGCAGGCCCCGCCTTTGGTGCCTTGACGGGCAATGAGAGAGGAAGAAGCTACAAACGCCCACGACTTACTTCCCAAGATGGCCGAAATATTCTGGTTCACAAAGAAACGCCCTCCATCCTCGTCCTAGAAGCTGAGGAAGATGAATGCCACCGGTACAAACAACCTGGCTTGACCAGATCCACCTATTTCTTCCCTCCCTCCAACCGATTCTTTTCACCCACCACAAACCACCCCCAAAACAAACCCGCCCCCCCTAGGTCATTCTACCCTCCTCATCTTGCTCCCCCTCTTCCCCCTCAACCTCCCCCAAAACACCACCGCCAAAAGCATCATCAACACCTGCGCCACCACCACCCCCACCCCCCTCCTCACCCCCCTCCCCTTGCCCCCCCTCTCCCCCGCCGCCCACCTTCGACAGACCTCCCCCATCGCCCTCGGATCATCCGTCACCACCCCGTCCACCCGCCCCGTGCTCACGCACCACCGCATCCAATACTCGTCGTTCACCGTCCACGCAAATACCGATGACCGCTCCCCGATGGCGCGCGTGAACCGTCGGCCCAGCGGGCCGACGAGCGCGAGGTGCATTATGTTGTAGGCGGTGACGGAGGGGTTGGGGAGGAAGGGGGCGGCGTGCAGGTGGGAGAAGCCGATGTGGGAGAGGGGGTAGGAGGGGAGGAGGGAGGTGGCGAGGGTTGTGTATTCGGACTGTTGGGAGGGGGTGTTAGTGTGGTGGGGGGAGGGGGAGGGGGGGGGACGTACAGTCCAGCAGCCGAGGAGCACGCGTTGGTGCCAGGGGGCGGAGGGGGGGGCGGGGGTGGAGGAGAGGGTGGCGGCGATGGCGGTTAGGAGGGTTGCGGGGTCATCTGTGAGCTGGGGGGGTGGGTCAGCTTGGGGGTTTGGGGGGTTTGGGGGGTTTGGGGTGGGGGAAGGGGAGACAGACCTTGATGTCGAGGAGGAGCCAGATGGAGGAGAGAGCGGGCTGGGCGATGTACTCGAGGAGGTCGGAGAGGCGGGCAAGGGGCTCGTGGGGAGCTTGTGGGGTGCGGAGGGTGCTGAGGTAGGCCCAATCGCAGTCGGCGACCTTTTTGTTGATGCCAAAGGTGCGTTTCAGGGAGGGGTCCTTGGGGATGTCAATATTGTGGGTGGAAAGGGGTAAAATTGTGTGGGGCGGTTGCGTACGTGGGCTAGCACCACGACGCCGTCCTTGGAGAGGTGCAGGTCGGTTTCGATGGCGTGGGCACCAGCCTCGACGGCACCGCGGAAGGCCGCCATGGTGTTTTCTGGGAAGGCGGCCTTGTACCCGCGGTGGGCAATGATTTGGGGAATGCCATTGATCGAGGCTGGATGCGTGTTAGCATTTTGAAGGTTGGGGTACCATCACAGTGGAAGGCCATGGATCAACCGCGTCTTGCGTGAGCACCAAGACTAAGTCAAACCAACACCCCCAAGGAAGCACTCACAAAACATCTTGTTCTTCGCCGTCTCGGCGAGGAGCTTGGTGTTTTCCGTCGCCATGATGTCGACTGTCGACATGCTGGAGTTTTCCAAGTCCAAAACGATCGCCTTCGAGTTCCACACTTTCTCCAGGCCAAAACAGGGTCAAGACAGCAACAATACCCCGTCAAGCCAAACACAGCGCCGAGTCAGCGACGTTGAGATTCTATACCCATACAAGATCGTTACCTCCTGACCTCGTTAAAACCAAGGCTCCGAAACCCGGGCATATCGGCCTCGTCACCACGACCACCTAATCCAGCAACCAAACACCACACAAAGCCAGGAGATAAGCTCCCCCCGCTTATCTCCGAAAACACTCAGCCGCCTGCCTGCCACCGCCGAACACACACACACCCGCCCCGCACAGCCCCGACCTTGCCGAGAACAGTTCTGTAGGTGTGTGCGCTCATGCAAGTGTGGGTCGACACCAAGTCGCGCCGGGGTCCCGGGTCCGCCCGACCCGACCCCAAATCCCGATCGCAGGCCCCGCCCCCGCCAAATTCCTCTGTGGCACACGCCGCGGGACCGAGAGCGGCGGCGGATGCGAGATCGATCTGGATGGTCTGGGCTGGGCGGTTGCCTGCGGGTTGGGCTGGAAGGGGATTGGTTTGCCGACGATGGCCTTTTTTTCTTGTGCCTTCTCGGGCCAAAGGGGGATTGATTGTGTGAGCTGGACTTTTGGATTTGGGCTCGGGTTGGGGCGGCTGGAATGTTCTGTCTGGGGGAAGAGGGGGAAGGGTGGTTCGTGTTGTTCTTTGCGGTTGGTCGATGGGGTGAGTAGGTACCTTCTTGTAGAGTGACGGGTGGTGGTGGCTATTCGGACTGGTTGGGGTTGAGGGTTGTTTCCAGACTTGGATCGTCCACGATGATGCTGTTGATTGACAAAAACATGTTGAATCCTTGGATAATGGAGACTGTGATCCTCGTTTTCGTCTCTTTCCAGTCCACATCTTCGCGTCCGAAACCGGTACCTCCACCGGAGCAAGAGATGGAGACGGTCCTGACGGTCATCGCAAAACCGAGGCGACGACGACAGTGTCTTGTGGGTGGAGAATCTTGTGGGTGGAGCATCTTGTCCCCAAAAAACAGCCTCAAAACAATGCGGATCCGTCGACAACTGCCCTGAAGAAGTTGGCTGGGCTGGTTATTGCCTGGAATTTCGTTGAAGAAGAAGCTTTGGCAAGGTTTCAAGATCGAGGCAGGTACCGGAAGATCATGATCAACACGCCCACTGCCTCCCCTTTTTCCACCACAAACCCTAAAAAAACATCACCAACCTCGCGCCCTTCGGCACTTCACCCCAGCCGAGCCCCCCTATCCACACCCAGGTACCAACATCCACAACGCCAACATCCACAACAACCAAGTCCCAACACCGGCCCCAGCAACCTCCCTGTTTTCCTTCCTTATCTCCACTGCGGCGACCACGGCACTCAAAAGAGGACCCCGAAGACCCCGGAGCCCAGGCCGCGACTGACTCGAGCGCGTACATAATGCGCTCGCCAACCCTACCTCCCTACCTGACCTGGCTCAACAACAACGGAGCATCATGAACGGTGAGCGCAGCAGATTTCAACGTCCAACGAAAAGGTCCGCATCACCGTCCACCGTTCAAGGTGCGCCTCCACCCCCGCGAGACGAGAGACTGGGGATTCTGTCGCCATCCAGTCGGGCTTTCGCGCATGGCACACGTGTGGCCTCGCCTCGCCGCGGTATCCCTGGATGCCTCAGACAGCGGGACAGTCGGGGTTGGTTGTGTCTTGATCAAGATCAACAGAGGCGAAAAAAGGGGGAAACGAGGAGGCGGAATCAACCCCGTCTGTCGCTCAACCCACCACGTCCGTCGTCAATGCGGGACAGAGGAACCAAGATGAATAAACTGAATTGTATTCGCCTTGCTTGCGTGCTTGCCTGCTTTTCTCCTTGCCTTGACGAGACTAAGTACGGGTATCCCTACAGACAACCAGTTCTGCGTAGATCCCGGTGGTATCCAAAACAAGACTCCCAAATCGCCTTGCGCGCTCGCTCGCTCGCTTGCTGCTGCTTGTGTCAACACCGCAGATGTTCCGCGCATTTTCCTTCCCCCCCAACCAGCCTGAGACCTAGACGGTAGGTACATAGGTACTGTAGATACTCCTCCGATAGAAACACTGCCTCGAGAATCCCCCCAGGGGACCCCACCATGACTCGCCCAGAAAAGCACCCAACCTAATCCGTGCATCCATCCATCCAATCCAATCCATCCCGCCCAATATCCAAGCCACACTGCCCCAAGCCAAGCAACAAGTAAATCATGTCATCAAAGCCCAAACCCATCCAACCCGTCCCAATCCCCCGGCCCCCCCACCGCGAGCACCCCGCCTCCATAGTCCAGATTCCCCAAACCCCCCTGTCCAACATCCATGTCCTCGCCCCCGGTCGAGCTCAAGCTCTCCTCGCTCATGCTCAGCGTTGTGACCGATCCGCGCCCATAGTCCCCCAGGTTGAACCCCGACAGGTCCCACGACTCGGGCGACCACGAGCCCGTCGTGGTCGTAGGGGTCTCCGCCAGGCCGCCCCCCGCGAGGTTTCCGTAGATGCCGTCAAAGATGTTGAGCTGACCCGTCTCGATGGACCCCAGCAGCGACTCCCACTCGACGGCCGAGACGCCCGGCGGCGCGCCGTTCCGCGGCATCGCGTCGTACAGTTGGCTCTGCTGTGCCTGCTGCGCTTGTCGCTGCTGTTGCTGGGCGCGCGCTTGCATCGGGGAGGCGGGCTGGGAGGGGGGCGTGGATTGCAACGAGAGGTAGTCGAGGTTTTGCTTCGACGGCGGACGCGCCATCATGACGGTTTGGAGGTGGCTCATGGAGAGCCTGTGGTCGCCGCCGCGGCGGGACGATCCGAGGGCGTCGGTCCGTGGTGGCCCGTCCAAGGACTGGCGGGCGCGGGCGCGGTACTGCTCCGCGGCTTGGTATTGGTGGTGGTGTTGCTGCTGGGGGTTGGTCATGCGCCGGAGCTTCTCCTGCTGGAGAAGCAGGTCCGTCTCGCTCACGCTGGCGCCGGTGGGGAGGCCGAGGGAGCTGGACGTGCGGCGGGGTGTCGGTGGGGTGGTGCGGTAGGTCGGTGGTGCCGCCACGTAGGCCTCGGGGCTCTGCCTGGGAGGGGTCGGCAGGGATTGCGGGGCTGGCTCGTCGACGGTAATCAAAAGGGCGGCAATCCGCTTAAAGTCGATGGAGCCGGGCGCCTTGGTCTTGTCCAAGATCTTGGCGACGCTATTGACGAGTTTCTCGTTGTCCTTGAGGATCGGGCTCTCGCGCTTGAGGCCGATGGTGTGGCAGAGGAGCGACATGCCGCAGAGCATGAGGGTGTCGGCCTTGTTGAGGCAGAAGGAAAAGGACATGCTCCGCTCCTCGAGGAGCTGGATGATCTGAATGATGCTCTTGCTGGACTCGCCCACTGCGATGACCGCAGTAGCGCCCTTGGATCCCAAATTCGAGCACACGGCCGGTCGATAGATGAGAATCCGCATGTAGTAGTAGGCAAGAGCCTGCATGAGTGTTAGAATACCGAGCCGACCAAAATAAACAAGAAACTCACCAGAAGAGGCGACCTGCTACCGGTCACATCTGTCGACGGCTTGTCCTGCTTGAACGTGAGCCGCAGGTGAGTTGGCAGCTTCTCGTACCACTCTTCCAGCTCGGCATCGAGAGCCGACATCTGTTGGATGGAAAGCTCGTGCGAGGTGGCCGAAGGGTAGATCTTTTCCAAAATCTTTCCGAGAATCCGAGCACCACGGAACAGAGCCAGGGCGCTCGAAAGCCTGGTGTGCTCCCCGGGCAGGCACGGCTGGAAACCCTTCTCTGTTACGTACTCGTCGTCGGTGTCGGAGGGGAACTCGGCGTGGATGTCCTCTTCTTTGAGCAGTTTCGGGAGGCCGAGCATGGCAGCGGAGAAGCTACGACAGTCAGTAAATGGTATCCAGGGAGAATAATCAGGAGAGCGTACCAGTCCAGCATGTAAAGCGTCCAAAAGACCTTTTTCCGGGTCTCAATTGTCAGGACGCCGAAGGAGAAGCGCTTCTGGCTCTGGTGCAGTCCAAGGCGATGCGACAGCCCGACGGCAATGCCCTTGTAGTGCTGGAGGCGCTTGTAGTCGGCCCTGATGGCGCAATACACCATGGCGAGGAGCAAACTCTGCAGGGTGACCATGGTGTTGTCCATGAGGATTGCGTCCAAGGCCCGCTGCCACTGCGTCTCGCAGGCGGCAATCTGCTCGAGGTCGGGCTGCTCGCCAGACAGAGCGGCGATGCAGAAGATGAGATAGAGCTGGGCGAGCTTGTGTTTGTTCCTAATCTTCTCAGGGTCGACGACAAACTCCTCGTATGTTCGCAGGAAGGTAGGCTTGTGCAGCACCGGGAACAGGGGCGCCCACTCCTGGAAGTAGACGTTGACGCATCGGTCGGAGAACAGCCTCGGCGGTATCCTCATGCTTTGCGGCGGCGGCTTCGCTGTGAGGGGGAAGCAGCCCTGCGTGTGCAAGAAGGCCTCGGGGTTAAACTCGGGGCACGACTTGCCGCTCTCCTGGATCTTGCGCTTGAATGCCTCTGTAGGGGATGTCAACAACAAAGACCCAAACAGGGGGAAAGGGGCACAAACCGATAAAGGACCGGCCGCTCGAGGCACCCATAAAATAAGAATCCGAATTCTCCACGCCCAACAACAACGGCGACGCCAGCACGCGGAACGTCTCCTCCTTGGGCGCCGTCCCTGCCTCCTTCTTCACATCCGTCGCAGTCGGCGAGGCCAGCGAAGCCTCGGGAGAGGCGCGGCGGTTCGCATGCATCTTGGAGAGCATGTCGATCTTCTCGTCCTTCTCGTCCAGGAGGTCCTTGAGCTCGCGGACTTCGCCCTCGAGCACGCGGACGCGCTCCTCGAGGGACTCGGTGTACCCACGGGGGAAGGCGCGACGGCTGAGCTTGTCCGAGGTGCGACACTCGAAGCCGACGTTGGAGCACTGCGAGCAGCAGGGGCGGATGCCATCGCAGCGGATCTTTTTGCTGCGGCAGCGGTCACAGGCCTGGGCGATGCGGCTCTGGGAGCTGGTGCCCACCTTGATGACCTTCATAGGGAGTATTCCGGGCATGGTGGCGGTTGGGGTGTCTTGGTCAAGGGCAGCGCGGGGTCGGTCCTCGGTCCTCGATCTTCAGTCCTCGGGTGACACAGACTCGTCTTCTCCTTCTTCGTGTGTTTGGTCTTCTTGAGCCTCGCCGGCGCTCACTCTTCAAACGAAGCCGTGTACCATGGACTGGAGCTGGGGCGAGATCTGATCGAGTACCAAGGCGAATTCCGTACGGAGAGATGGGTATGGGTGAGGCGGATGGGATGGGCAATTCCTTCCAAGGGTGGGAAAGGGGAGTCTTGGAGGACGCGGGAGGGCGGGTCGGTAGGTTATATGGAAAGGCTAAGATCAAGGCGACGGCGACGATGGGATGAGGGAAAAAGGCCAAGTCCCCCAAGTCCCGGCGGGCAACGGTAGCATTGGCACAGGCTATTGGCACTGGGTGCAGTGGGTATGCGCCTGAACAGGACTGCCCTGAGTGGCAGAGGGGCAGACGGAGGGGGGGCGCGCTAGAGAAGCAGGCACCGCAAGTGGGTTTTGCGGAGAAGACTCGCTCCAAAAAGGTTCTCGGTGGACTCGACTGTTGGGCCTGCCCTGTGCGCGCGCAACATTGACTTGACTCGGGGCCCGTCGGGGCTTGATTCTTTTTGTTCCCACAATCACAGGACAACCACACCGGGCATCACAGGCAAGGTCAATTGCAACAACTACCACACCACACCGACGATGGAGAATCTGGGCCGAGCAGGGAGGAATCTCGACGAGACCAGCTGGGAAGAAGAAAAATATTGTTGAGACATCGTCATCGTCGTCAATCATGGCGGTGACTTGCCCGAGAGTCACCCCTCCTCCCACACGCCCTCCGACTCCCCAGCCCATGCCACCTCCGCCCCTCCACACCGTTCCCCAGAGTCCCTCCCCCTCCGCGAATGGCATCGCCGCGCTCCCTGCAGGGAACAAGGTCGGCGAACCCCATCCATCCCGACGCATCTCAACTTCTCCCAGGGTCGTCGACCGACGACCGACCGGACCGACCGTACGAGTGGCGTCGCCGAGCACCGCAACCAGCCACGTGCCACGCCAGCATGGGACATGGTGATGGCATCATGGCTGCAATGGAAACCGCATGCGCGCAACCACCACCCCGACTAATCGGCGCGACCTGAGTGGTCCCGTCGCTGCAGCGCGCTGAGCTGGGCTCGCTGGGAATCTCGCCCCTCCAAGACCTCGGCATCGCGCTACGGCTCCTTTGGGGACAACCGTCCCCAGGATCGATCTGGGCCGACGACATCGTGATGAGGGGAGGGGGAAAAGTCGGGGTAAGCCCCATGCGCTGCGCATCCCCTCGTGGCTATCGGCAAGCCGTAACGGCGAGGCGTATACTCAGCACCATTCCGTGTCCCTCCGAGAACCCCTCACATCAAAATATTCAGACGTCCTTCTGAAGATTCTCGAAACCCGTCAGGACAGCAACTACTGCGTAGCATCCTGACCACCACCCCGCCTCCGGCACGGTGGAGGAGGACGACGACGACACCCAGCGACCACCGACCTAGGCTAATCTCCCCAAGGGAACCATTCCGGTTCGCACACCCAAACAAAACTGGAGCAGCAGTCCATTCGACGGCAAGCGACGGTCCTGTCCCCATTTGTAAGGCTGTTGCTGTTTCTATCCCGGGGGTCTTCTCCAATAAAAGGAACTCAAGCCGCCGGCGTTAGTTACAATCGACCAAACCTTCATGGACCGGCCGCGCAAAAAAAGGATTGTGGGGGGCGTTGAAGTCGGCTCCGTGGTCCGTCGTTTCCCATCTGCTCGGAAGCGCATCGCGCGAAACTCCCATGACTACTTTGACGACCTTGACAGGGCGCCACATTCCGCCGTTGCCGTTGTATATGAGGGCCCTTTACACTCAAATATGGCACACCATGTCCCCCAGGATGTCAAACCCCTCGACTCTGCCAGTCAGACGTATGTGCAATATATGAACCTCCGAGACTTGTGCCGTGTTCCCCTGCATATGGGGGATATCACCGAAGCTCTGTGGAAGGACGGGACCCCGGGGGGGTCACGACGATGATGAGCACGACCAGAACAAGAGGTTTCCAGGTTCGTCCACTCGCTTGGCTAATGCAACAACACGGTGCTTGGGCCTACCCCAACCTGATTTTCTGTTTTATATCTCTCTCACCGACTCATCAATGACGGCGACGGCGACGATCAACCAGACAGCAAGCATGAAACAAGTGACCCCAAAACAAGCCATCAAGTCCCGGACGATCACCTCTCATCACCTCTTTCAAACCAAACAAATCACCCCCTCGCTGTCCGCCAACCCCAACTCCCACCCCGCACTTTCGGCCCCGGTTGTTATGTATCTTCGCTTGCACACCAAGTACAAGCTTGCTGGACGGGATCGATCGAATTTCCACTCTCCGGCAAAATACAGCCACATCCCGGGCGGTCCGCGTGTACATACATAAACATACATGGGCATTTTTCCCACTTGCCGCCCGCCTGCTGCTGCATATGACCAGGCAATCTATGAGTCTTCTTTTCCTTCCAGAAGCCGACAGGGAAGATATTGAAACGGGTCCGTGATATACCGACGGACCCACTCCTGAGCCGCCGTGAGGTTTTGGAGGCTATCGCCGCTTGGTGGATGTGTTTTTTTGGTGTTTGCTGGGATGGGGTCGCTGGGGGTAAAGGGGTTTGAGGACCATGGTAGCATGATGGTCGGTGAGGTTCGGTGTGATTAGGTGGCATAGTTTTGGTGGTTAAGTTCAAAAGGGTTTGATTCGTTCTGGTGATTGTGTGACGGAGGGTTTGGGTGCGGATGCTTTGTCGAGATTATCTTGCGAAATTGAGAGACTATGTCGATTATGTGTTCGGATTCTGTGCGAAGGGAGTCGAGCAAAGAGCAAAACTGTTGAGGAGCCGCACGGTAACAACTCAGCTAAAGTCGTCTTCGGTCTCTTCGTCCCTCGACTGGCCGTCCTCGCTCTCCTCGGTAGGGTTCATGCTTCTGAGATATTGACCGACCGTGCCACTCTCGAAAAGCGAGGCCCTCTGAAAACAAATTAGTGAATCCAGCCCTTGGATCCCAGAATGGTCACGACAGAACATACCTCATTCTCCAACACCTCAATCCCGTCCTCCAACAGCCTCGTCTCCATGGTGCGAAGCGTCTGTGCAGCATCCAAACACTCGGGCCTCACATCACCCGGCTCCGATACGTTCTCGTACAACCTGGCTTGTTCCAACTGCGTCTGGAGACTCTCATGCAAGACAATGACAGCCCTAATCCGGAACAGGGGCTGAAGCGGATGGGTCTGGACTAGCGATTCAAAGTCTTTGGCCCGATCTGTGACGTCGTCGTCCTGCCAAAATATGCGCAACTGCTGTCCGCCTTCGTTGTCTTGCAGGATGCGGAAGTTCAAACCATCTTCTTCGTTGAGGCACATTAGATGTACGAAGGGACACTTCCATTTGATGAAACCAGAGTCGTCTCGCTCCAGCTGAATCATGGGCACCTCGCCGAACCCGACACGTTTTGCCTTGGCGAGGGGGTCGTCGTGGAAAGGGTTGTCCAGTGGGATGGCGAGACTGTCGATGGTCGATTCTGGGTCGATGAAGCCATAGCTGAAGAGCATCTCGGCGGCGGATTTGGATTCGCCGTAGCTGATGGTCACCTCCTGTCCTTCGTCGAGGTTGACTCCCGGTCTGGCCACAAGGATGACCTCGTCTTGGTCGGTTTCGTCGTAGTACGCCGTCGGGTTCATCGAGTGGTTGACCATGTCGATGCACGGAACCATGGACGCGCCCGAGCGAGGGAGTTCAAGGCACCGGGACCGGTACAGGGCTTCAAGCTGGATCCAATCCCGGAGGCTGATGGCCATGTCATTCCAGAGCAGCTCGTTCCAGCAGGGAATTTGGGAGGACGTGGCTCGGATGGTATCGAATTCAGTGATCAAGGCCTTCATTTTGGCGTTGATGGCCGTGTCGAGGGAGGTGCCTCGGAGGAGGAGCCGTTCATCCCCGTTCCAGAGGGTTGGGACGGAGACGTTTCTGGGGAGGAAACAGAGGTAGTGTGTCCACGGGTTGAGGATACCGGCGGATTTGTGTTGGGGTTTGGAAGCCAAAGCTCTTTGTACGAGAAGGAAGAGCAGTATGTCTGCTCTCGCCGACTGTCGGTTTGTTAGCTCGACCCGAGGAAGATGCGCCGCTGGGGTCAGGGGTAAACAAACGCGGAGCCCCACGGCGTCGAGAAGCTGCTTGAAGGCATGGTCCTCTTTGGCGTGTTCTCGGACGGCATCCTGGTTCAATACGAGGGCATGAGGAACGGTGAGCAGGATTTGCTTGTCGGTGGTGTCTGGGTTGGTGATCAACTTCTTTTGGCACACAACGCCATAGCCTTTTCCGTCGGATTCCGTGATCTTGACATCGTGAAGCCCGACACCGCTGAAACTGGCCCAGATGGGCAAGCCTTCGATGGGGAGCTGTTCTGTCATGGTTGTTGGTTGTTGGGAGTTGGGGAGTTTGTGACTTTGGACTCGGAAGAAATCACATTATATCATGTTGGACGTGTGTGGACAGATGATGGCCTGGAGCTCATGAGCCCTCACCGGAGCCGAGAGAGTTGAGGGCTGTCCGAGAAGAAGAGCCTCAGAGCCGGAGCTTCGTGGTGGCCCTAACCCTGTCTAACTTTCAGAGATGGTCAGGGGGCGGACAACCTGACTTGATCGTTTGATGAGATATAGGTATCCTGTGGCGCTGAAGACAGTACTGTGATTAATCCACATGTCTTACTTGATTGGAAAGTTTCAGGTGACGGACTTCGAGGAACAATGGTGGAGGACGAAAGCTCTGAAAAAAGAAAGCAGAGCTTCGCACTGCCCCTCCTTTATCGGCGCCGTTATCAGGCGGGGCAGATCTTTTCGCAGTGTCGTCGCAAAGGGTCGTAGGAGCGTAGCTCCCGCGACACTGACAACCCCTACTGTACCTGGTCCTGTCCTCTCATTGCCATTGAGATTGGCATCCCTTCCACTCTTTCCTCGTTATATAACTGCCAACCCTCAAAATGCCCCGAGATCCCCTCATCGGCCTCGTCGGGAAGCCGAGCGCGGGCAAGTCCAGCACGCTCAATTCGCTGACGGACGCCACCTCCAAAGTCGGTGGGTAGCCCATTCCCAGCCCTCCATGCCTACACCCATCGCCCTCCCAACCGGCGGGACGAGCCCGAGAGAAAGGAGGAAGAAGAACAAGGGCAACTCCAGCTGATACGGTTCTCCGCGTAGGAAACTTCCCGTACGCCCCCCCTTCCCACGACCTCCCCAGGCGCATCACTGACCGGCCCACCCCAGCTTCACCACGATCGACCCACAACGAGCCATCGGCTACCTCCAAATCGACTGCGCCTGCGCGCGCCACGGCCTCTCGGAGCGCTGCAAGCCCAACTACGGCTCGTGCGTCGACGGGCGGCGCAGCGTGCCCATCGAGCTGCTGGACGTGGCCGGGCTGGTGCCGGGCGCGCACGAGGGCAAGGGGCTAGGCAACAAGTTCTTGGACGACCTGCGGCATGCCGACGCGCTGATCCACGTGGTGGACGTGTCGGGGACGACGGACGCCGAGGGCAAGAACACGCGCGGCTACGACCCGTCGGTCGACATTGCGTGGCTGCGGTCCGAGATTGTCGCGTGGATCCGCGGCAACCTGATGGACAAGTGGGGGTCCATCAAGCGCCGCCATATTGCTGTCAAGGCGACGGCTGTTGAGACGCTGCAGGGCCAGTTCAGCGGTTACGGGAGTACGTCGACGGTCGTGGCGCGGACGCTCGATAGAATAGGACTCAAGGAGCCGCTGGAGGAATGGAGCAGTATGTTTCTTCCGTCCCTCTTGCTTCCCGGGGTACTAACATACCCCCCAGACGAAACCATCGACCGCGTGGTCAACGCCTTCATCGACGAAAAATTCCCCACCGTCATCGCCCTCAACAAGATCGACCACCCCGACGCCGACAAGAACATCGCCAAGATTGCCAAGATGCAAGACCCCAACTCGGTCGTCCTCTGCTCGGCCGTCTCGGAAATCTTCCTCCGCAAGCTCGCCAAGCAGGGCTACATCCGGTACCAGGAGGGCAGCGAGTTCGTCGACACGCGCGAGGACCTGATAGCCGACGGCGACCCCGACGGCGGCGGCCTGAAAGAGCTCGACGAGAAGAACCGCAACCGGATAGAGAACCTCAAGGACATGGTGCTGTACCGCTTCGGCTCGACGGGCGTCAACCAGGTGCTGTCCAAGGCGGCCGAGCTGTTGGGGCTGACGCCTGTGTTCCCGGTGCGCAGCACGACGACGTTTGCGTCGGGCGCCAACGACTCCAAGGCCGTGTTTCGGGACTGCGTGTTGGTCAAGAAGGGGACGACGGTGGGGGACGTGGGGAAGAAGATTATGGGCGATGCGCCCATTGCGTTTATCGAGGGTGTTGGGGGGACGCGGGTGGCGGAGGACCAGCTGGTGGGAGTCGGGAAGAACGATGTGAGTTGTGATTGTCTCCGCGCCTGCTGTGAACTTGCTGACAAGGTGCAGATATTGGCATTCAAGGTTGGAGTGCGCATGCCGTAATGAACGATAATGATGGACAACTCCATCGGCCCAGCAGTTGGACGTCCGAGTTATTCGCCAGCATTTCTGCATCTGAAGTGTTCCCTTCAAGTTGATGTAAGCCAAAGGTGATGCCGCAACCATGTAGGCAAAACCTCTGCGGCGCAGTCATACATCACAAAGTCACATCGGCGAGCAGTTCAAGCAAATGGACGTTCACTGTCATGTACAACTGCGTCAATTCCGGGATGACTAGAAAGCTTCGTGGTACCGGGTATCATAGATATTAAAGCTCGCCTAGGGAGCTGCCAAAGCAAGAGAGAAGTGCGTCGAAGAGAGAAATGCCCCTACGAGGCGGTCGTGGTGGTGTGGTGGTGGTGGTGGTGGTGGTGGAATGGACCGCAGTCGCAGTCCGATGCCCAGAGCAAACAAGAGAGTCGTGTAAAAAATCAAACCAGAGCGCTCCCGAGAAATCATAATCATGAATCCCTTTCCCGCCTGTCTTGCCAATCCCCCGTTTCCCCGAGTCCCCAAAGGAAAGTGTAAAAAGCCAGAAAAAGCCAAGCCGACGTAAGAACGGTGTGGTGAGAAGTCGTCGCGAGTGATGAGGTGATGCGATGCGCTGGCGGCGCAGCAAGTGACATCGGTAGTTGACGAGGGCGGGTGGGTGGTGGGCTCGGCTAAGGCCGCATGCAGAGAATTGGATTGATGACCACATGCCCACCCCGAAAGCGGTCGTCGTCGCATCTGCTCAATCGTCGTCCTCCTCCTTCGTCACGGCGGCGTCTCACCATGCCCGTTCTTCGGATGGCCTTCGACGCCCATCGCCATCATGGGGCGGATGACTTAGTATTTGAGAATGATGTACAGGGCGTGGATGATGCCGGGAATGTACTAATGACATCATGTTAGCTCGTGCGACAACGCTTATGCTGCTGCTGCTGCGAGAGTCGGGAAAATGCTTACACCCAAGATCGTCAGGAGAATGTTGATGCAGAGGTCGCCGCCACACCCGCGCTCGAGGAAAACACCAAGAGGGGGAAGGAGGACGGCGAAGACAATCTTGCAGATGTCGCTGTCGAGTTTGTTAGTGTCGGGGTTTGCGGTGCTGAGCGGAGAGAAAGGCTTACCTAGCGGTAAAGGCCATGATGCCGGAATATGTTGGTTATTGAGTGTTGGGTTTGTTTGGTTTGATGAGCTGGTGTTGATGTTGATCAAAGTCTGGGACAGTTGAAGATTGGGAAAAGCAGAACAGTGGCTGCGGGGCCGACCAATGTCTTAAGTACGTCGGTAGGACGACAGCGTGCTTGCTTGCCAAGGAGAAAAAAGTTGCCTGACTGTGAGTGTAGGGTACCTTCTTGCTTTCTCCCCCTTCCCAAAGCCAGAGAGAAAGGCTCGCTGCAGCAAGGCGATTGGAGATTCGACGTGCGTCATACCTGACCTTGCACGGGCAATCGACGAGGTCGACCCAGCCCCCGTGGGTTCCCTGGCGATCTCATAGTCAGCCCACGATTGGTGGAGGCCCCCCACTAGCGCATGGTGTGTGCCGTTTCCTCGCTCAGCCGACCTTTTGATGGAAGTTCGGCTCCCTCTTGAGACCCGACGGAAGAAGGACAGTCCAGGGTTTGAGGTGCCGTTATTGATGGATCCCATCGCTCCCAGAGATCTGGGTTTCTACCAGATTCAACTACAAGTCACGACATGTCGCCGACGCCCCAACAAGCCGTCGCCGGATCTCACGGCAGAGACCGGGACGGGATGGGCCAGCAGCCAGCTAGCCACAGGCTCGGCGTCAAAAAGATAGCGACCCCGGACGGGGGGGCTGGGCTGACGGAGGTCAGGCACGGTGATTTGCCAGCCCAATCCAAACCTCATCTCTCCGCTTGGTTGCTTGGTTGCTTGGTGCCTCGGCCGCAACGGCTCCTGACAAACCACATGCAGCTCCATCTTCAGCACAACGCATGGACGGATGGTGGGTTCAGGGTGCTCGGGAAGAGATGCGGGTTCCTCAGGGCGGGATGGCGTCGCCGGTCGGGATCCCCAGACGCCATCGCGCGATGCACGAGAACAATCGAGACAACGGCCCATGATGGCAATGAGCCTTGCGAACACACCACAAGCCACATCCAGATCGCACTTCGCCATGGTGGATTGCGCGTCTCTCAGCTTTGCCTGTTGAAAAACGCCCATCTCCAACACGTTCCAAGCTCTGGCGTGACGTCTTCTTTGCCCCGCGATCTCAAGGTGTGGGCTGCTGCGCCTGATGGATGACATCACGCTGGGAACACGCCACACCTCCTGCGGCACCGAAGGTGTGGCGCGGCTTGGTGGTCAACTCCACCACCGAGGTATCGAAAACTTGATCATGATGCCCAGACCTTGGAAAGTTTGTCGGGCAAGTCCGAGAATATGTCTTGGCGACCTTGCTCCAACCCAGGACTCCGGATAGTGGTGCCGGTTCGTCATAAATCGTGTCGGCTATCGGCCGAAGAAAGTTCCCATGACAAGCGGAAAGTATGTTGACATCAAGGATCGAGACATGTCCTGATTGTGACTTCTCTCAAGCCTTGTCGCCACAATGTTTGCACCCACTGCAGGCTCGCATGTGCTACATCATGGCGCGCGGTCGACATCTCCTCAGTACCTATACAGCATGAACGTGCCCCTCGTCGACGTTCGTCCGCAGCATCGGCAAAATCAAAGCCGGCGCATTGAAGTCTGCGACGAAAAAGTCACACCAAGGCGGAATACGTCTCGGGAAGGACGAGCAACGTGTGACGGCCAAATCCTCCGGCCTCCGACCTTGCGGGGTACAGGCCCTCCGAAGATGTCTCGGGTCTCTGGTCCAAACCCGGCCGGCGCGGGGCAGACAGCCCCCCCGACACCGGGCCGATCAATCGGCCCCACTTCCCCCCAATCAGCCGAGCCCTAACCGCCAAAAATCCAACACACAATTTTGCGAAATCCCCTCTGCTGCCCGCTAGCGACGAACTTTTTTCCACGACCCCGACAACCAACCGAAAGGCGCAGGATTCTACCTCTTTGCGTTCTCAGTCCATCGTCCTCCATCCGACTCTCGACACTTGTCAATCCCACATCCTCCCACCGAAGAAATGGCTCCCGTCGCAGTATGTTCACACCTGGCAACGCTTTGCTGTTGGCCCAATGCCCTCTCGGCCTCCGAACCGAGAGGTTTGGTCTGAGAGCGGCACCATGGCGTGAAGCAGTAGGCTAAGTCATTTTGCGAATTGTAGAAGAAGTCCACCAAGGCCAAGGGCCCCAAGGTGACCAAGAAGGTGAGCGAACCCCCTCCCCGGAGCTCGATTGACAGCGTGGCGCCCCAAGGAATCTCAGTCTAACCACGCACCAAACAGTTCGTCATCAACGCTTCGCAGCCCGCCAGCGACAAGATCTTCGACGTCTCGGCTTTCGAGAAGTTCCTCAACGAGCGCATCAAGATCGAGGGCCGCACCGGCAACCTCGGCGAGACCATCAAGATCTCGCAGACCGGCGATGGCAAGATTGAGATTATTGCCCACAACGAGCTCTCTGGCCGTTACCTCAAGTACCTGTATGTCACCCGACACTCGCAGAATTCACTCTGGATAACCGCTGACACCCTCGCTCCAGGACCAAGAAGTTCCTCAAGAAGATGCAGCTCCGCGACTGGCTCCGTGTCGTCTCGACCTCCAAGGGCGTCTACGAGCTCAAGTTCTTCAACGTTGTCAACGACAACGAGGAGGAGGACGACGAGTAAGCGGATGGATGATGAAGTGGATGGAGTCGGCGGATGCCTCCGGGCCGGGATACCCTACAGCGGATATGGGAGTTGTACGGATGATGTGCATAGCGGAACCGGAGGATGAACCAAATTCATACACGTCGCCCGTCGTGGTGACAGGGCCCGTCGCGGCGACAAGGCGTTCCGGCTGGAGTTCTGCCGTCTCACAACACCAATTTCTCCCCTTTTCTCATTCGTGACATGTGACAACCTCCAACGTCCATTCCTACGGCAACGTCCTCATCACCCCCTCAAACGCCACCAGCGCCATCGCATTCGCCGGAAACGCCCTCAAAAAGCACGGCAAGAACCCCTCCAGTACCCCCTCCACCCCCTCTCGGCATACACCGCCCTCGCCGCGTCCCTCCACCTCGGAAACCGCCTCACCCCATCCCCCAACCCTCCCCCAAGCGGATCCGTCATGACCCTCTGCTTGACCACATCGCTCGGATAGCTCGTAATCCAAAAGACCTGCGCACTCAGCCCCCCCGCCCAAAAGTTCACCACCGGCGCACTCCACCCCGTATTCCCCCCCAACCACCTCGAGAAAACATCATAACTCCCCCACCAAAAGAAGAAAAAACTCCTAAACAACATCGTCGCCCCCAACCCATGATACACCCCCCTCACCCCATGCCACCTCCACACCCTCCTCACGCAATCCACCGGGCCCGCGTACATCCTCCCCTCCTTCCCCGCCGCGTACTGCACCTGCAACCTCGCTTTAACATGCTCCACCGGCGCCGCCACGAAACTGACCGTCGCGCCCGCCATGACCCCCGCCAGCCCATGCCCATAAGTAGGTAACACGTCCGCCCCGGGGAAGAGGTGCGTGTGGAGTAGCCGGCGGTAGACGGTCAGCGAGCCGAGCATGACCGAGTCCATGAACATCCACCCGACGAGCGGGGGGGTCGCGCCTTTGTAGAGGGCCAGGGGGCCTTCGTGGCGGAGGGTGGAGAGGAGGCAGGCGAGAGGGCCGGAGAAGCGCGAGGGGGGGGTGGTTTGCAGGCGGACTTTGATGGTGTCGAAGGGGTGGCCGACTAGGAAGGGGACGGGGGGGTTAGTTGGGGTGGAAGGGTGGGGGGGGAGGGGGGGGGCGTACCGGCGAGTTTGGCGATGCCCGAGAAGATACCGGCGACGAAGCCTTTGTAGTTTTGGGTTGGGGGGGTGGTGGGGAGAGGGACGGGGACCGGTGCCGGAGGGGGCGGGAGGAGGGTGGTGTCGGCTGCCATTGTGGGCGTTGTGGGGGAGGGCGAGTGGTCGCCCGAGGTGGGGGGGGTTGTGCGAATGGTGCCGACCGGGGAATACGCGTTATGGTGTTGTTGTCATGGTGAGATGTGGTGAGACCTTTTTTTCTCTGAGACGAGAGCTGGTTGAAGTTCGAGGCCGGTGCCGGACCCCACTCAATTGGGAGCTCTGGAGCTCCGGTCTTGGCGGGGCGGCTTCGATGCCGTGCTTGCGAAATGTGTCCGGCGCCCTTCTAGACGGGCCAAGGTGACGGGATCGCGTCTGCGATGTCACTCCAGCGACCCCGGAAAGGGGGGTTGCAAAAGTTTGATATCTACCATGCCTTTGCATCCGTGCTCTAGATGTTTGTACACTCCGTCGGACAGCCCTGTGGATGCCTGTCGTCTCTCTCCATTAGATATACAACCCCCATGACCAAGCAGCTCTGTACACCTCCTCTCCCAGCCTGCTGCCCTCTGTTCGCCATCTAGGGAAACCTCTCTCCCGGCTCTACCTCCAGTATACCGCCACCTCCGCCCCAGCTCGATCCTCTTCTCTCCCACCCCCTACACCACCGCCACCCCCGTCCCCCACGCCGCCCTCTTCCCCCACAACACCGTCCCCCCGAGCACCCGCCCCACCAAATACCCCCCATACAACCCACACAAAATCGTCACCGGCCACCTCTGCCAATCCCGATCCCAATCCAGCGGAATCGGCACCGCACCCAACCACGCGCCCACGAACCCCCCGACACACCCGCCAAACGTCTCATCAACCGGCGCGTGGAACGATCCAACAGCCGCCCACGCCGCGCCGTCGACGCCGTGGACGTAAAACAGCGGAAACAGCGCCAGCACCGCGAGGTGCGCGGCACACAGCGCCGTGTGCGCGACGAACGTGTAGGCCGGGGCGCCGAAGCAGACGAAGGCGAAGTAGAGGAGGGGGATGATGAGGGTTGTGAGGAGGAGGGAGAGGAGGGCGGACTGCGACATCCGTTAGCACCGTCCTTCATTCCATAGCTTGTAAACGGGGTAGGCAGCGTACCGTAACACCCCTCTGCGCATCCCCCGCAGCACCGGTACCCTTCTTCTTCTCCCCCGGACGTGATTTCGCGGCGGGCTTCGCAGGCGACCCGGCGGCCGGCAGGCACAAGACCGCGTACGCGACCTGCAGCGCGGCAACGACGGGGAGGGTGTTGGCCATGGCGGGCACCGGGTCGGCGACGAGGGCGGGGAAGCGGAGGGCGTAGACAGCGGCGAGGAGCGCGGGGAGGGCGTGGCGCGCGGTTTGGGCGGCGGGCGAGGGGCGGATTTGCACGGGGAGGAGGCGCGCGGGGGTGAGGACACCGGGGGGGGGGCCCTTGGTTGGAGGGGAGGATGCCATGGTCACTGGGTCGACGAGTGGCATTGTTGCGGTGGTTGGGGGTGGTGAGGAGGTTTGGGAGATGGGGAAGGGGAAAGTCGAGATTCGAGTTTCCTGTTTGGGGATGGACGGTTGGATCCACGTCGCGAGGGCGCGCTGGGGTGGACCCTAACCCTGGGGTGCGGCATGATCACAAGCTTTCAGTTTGAACACGGATTTTGCATTTTAATTGCAATGGTAAGGGAGATTCTGGGTGCGTCTCTTGAGAGATTGCTGTATAGAGCTAGTGTCTTCTGGTACCAGCCTGAGGATAAATGGTAGTAACAGCTGTGACATCTGAGCCGGCCCCGAACCCTTCACCACATGCAAATCCTTCAACATCTCCAGCCAAAACCACAAGCAGTACAAGCGTAATGTCCTCCCATTCCATACCACCCCTCACTCCTCCATCTTGTTAACAGGGAGAAGATTCCGCAGCGACAAATCATAAACAACATCCTCCACCTTCTTAACCGCATACTTGATCGAATCCACCCGCTTCCGCAGGATATCGTTCTTGAGGTTGAGCATCTGGAAACCAGCATGGAGGTCCTTGATGAAGGAGCTGATCCGCACCGCCAGCTCCGTGTCGCCGAGAGTCACCGAGTTCATAGCCAGGCGGCTGAGCTCGTCGATGTTGGAGATGAGGGCGAGGAGGTAGTCCTCGATGGTGATGTGGAAGGCATCGCGGTCCTTGAGGTTGATGGGCACTGGGGTGGGGGGTTAGCTTGGGTGCCAGGTGGGAGTGTTGAGTGGTACCTACCCTTGAAGAACTCGCCTACTTCCTCCAGCGTCAAGAGACGGCCGACCTCGCCGGGTCGCGACTCGGTGCCGACACCACCGAGCCACGCGCAGAGCAGGACAGTGGAGATGGCTTCTTGGACGGCGCGAGTCCACTTGGAGTTGTATCTGGTCTCCGTCAGGATGGACCTCGATTCCTATACGTGGGGAGGACAGACTTGAAAAAGGGGTGGTTGGAGGCAAAGGCATTCAGCGTCGCGATGCTCTCGACCTCCTTCTTGATACCCGCCTCCACCTCGGGGATGAGGGTGTCATCTGTCGTCTCTGATGTCAGCCGTTCTCATCGTGGCGGGGGGTTGGTGGTACAAACACTTGGAGCGAGGGGTCGAGTGAATGCGAGACAGCAGGCCCTGGGTGAAGGAGACGTGCTGGGAGAGGTCGTCGATGATCTTTTCGAGCTCCTTGCGGATCTCGGTGTCCTCCTCGATCTTGGCCTTGAGCTGGTCGAACAGCGCGGGGTCGATCAAGGGCGCCATATTTTGGTGGTTGCTTGGTTGGGTTGGAGGCTGAAAAGGCGACGGGATTTTGAACTTTGATTCAAGATCAGGGCCGTCGCTGGTGGTTTGGTTCTGTCGGCGTTTGGAGGGGCTTTGGTGATGAAAGTTTGCAAACGACGCGACATGTAGAAACGGAGACACGCAGTCACGGAAGGCACAAGCAGTCAGACATCAAAAACAGGCACCCCGTGTCTCCCAACGATGGCAGAGGATGTTGACCTTTGCCATGATGGGCATCGGCTCGTGATCTACATATCTTGGTGGTTCATGGGCTGTCACGACATCACAACCATTTCCTGGCGACACAATTCAGGCAACACAACTCGAGATGGCGACGCTCCCCTCAATTTCCTCGACATCAAGCAGACTAAATCAACACATCCACCACCACCAAACCCACAACACAAACACCGATTTCTTCCTCGCAGCCCCAGCCTTAGCCAGAGAATACAACGAAAAAGGGAAGTTCGCATCACCTGGAGGCAGTGTAATACCAGGGACACTGTGGCCGACGACCATGGGCAAGCCCAGAGGGAAGTCCGCCGGCAGACAAAAATTAGTATAATCAATAATCTGGTCCGTAGACCAGTATCAGAGATTAAACTGATAAGAACAGATACTACACTTGATCTAAGCCAAAAAGGCAGAGAAGCTGAAGAAAAAAGAGAAAAAGGAATGGAAAAGTTGGGAGGGGAGGGCTGGATTTATAGGGATTGGGGAGGGGCCTGTGCGCGAGTGCCCATTCTTTTGGTGAGGGGTGATTGGCTGGGCTGGAGTCGGGTGTGGGGTCTTTCCCTCTAGGCTTCCACTGCCTGTGGTAGAGGGAGTCATTGACGACGGCCTGACGACGGGCGTTCCTGCACTGCAAACGGGACCAACATCAAGATGGTCATGCCCCTCCGGCCATCGCTTTTGGGCAGAGAAAGCTTCAAACTTGGCGTGTGGTGATGTTTTGTTCAGCTTCAAAATAAGGCATCCAGCAGAATGGTCCTCGTCGGTTGACCTGCCCCTTTCCAAGTAAACAAACGACACCCAAAACTCCCCCACTCAAGGCGCGAAAAGGAGAGATTCCAGTTCTCAACGCGCCATGTCTCGCTGATCAACAGTCTCCGTGGTCTCTCTTATTCTCGCTAATGTTGCTACTTCGTCGCTACCAAATGGTCTCGCTCATCACGTCGCTTCCCACTGGTCAAAACGAACAACATGCAGAGCAACACTCCCCATCATCACACCGGCCACCCCCTCTGGATCCCCAACCTCCAACCAATCCTGTCCCGCACCTCCTCACCCATCTCGTCCGTCACCAACAACAACACCCCCACCATCTCGTCCAGCGTCTTCACCAACTCACTCGAGGCCCCGTCCCACACAGCTCCCTCCATCGGGCACCCAAACTCGTCCCAGAAGCGCAGCATGCCGTCGGTAGTCACCCGCGCCCAGTCATGGCGTGGCATGGCTTCCCTTACCTCCGCCATCACGGCGGGGCCCACAATCTCTTGGAAACAGGCCAGTGCTTCTCCAAGTTGACCGAGGTGCTTGAGTTGCCGGTCCCTCCGCGCACGGTTGCTTTCCTTCTGCCTCTCAAGTTTCTCCCGGTCGTCGTCCAGAGTAGAGGAATTGGCCAGAATCATCTGGAGCTTCACGTCTGTTTTTCCAAGCATCAGTTTGCCCTCAATGTCAAACGAGTTTTGAAGCTCTTGTCGGGCTCCATGTTCGCGGGAGCCCGGGTTCGCAAGGTCCTTTTCGCGGCCATCCAGATGTTTCCGCAGGTTGTCCCGTATTCTGTTTAGGCAATCCTGCATGGCTTGGTGGCCATCGGGTTTGCCATCGTCTTTGTTTACAACATCGGGCTCCGGGGATACGCGCTGCGTGGTGCAGGGGGAGACGTCCCATTCGATTTCTCCGCCTTCATCTTGGTGGCCATCAGCTTCCCCATTGCCCTTGTTGTCAACATCGAGCTCAGGGGATACACGCTCCGTGGTGCAGGGGGAGACGTCCCATTCGATCTCTTCGTCTTTATTCTGGTGGCCATCAGCTTTCCCATTGCCCTTATTGTCAACATCGCGCTCCGGAGATACGCGAGCCGTGGTGGCAAGGGAGACGTTCCATTTTGTTTCGACGCCCTCTGTGGCAAAGACAACCTGATAACCGATACCGCTGGTGGCTGTCGTCCGGTAGTATTCGATGCTGCTACCGCTTGTCGTCCGGGGCTTGTCTTGGTCTTTAGGGACGGTGGCTGGGGGAAGACTGTGGCTGCGTCCATGCTTGCCGAGTTCCGCGGGGTCACTGTCGGCCTTCATGGCGCGGAGCTCTTCCATGGTGTAGGGGGAGACGTCCCATTCGATTTCTTCGCCCTCAGCATCGCGCTGCGGAGATGTGCGGTCCGCGGTGGGAGTGCAGGCAAGCCATTCAACAACTTCCTCTTCATATGGGGCATCGCCGAGCTTCAAACTGAGCTTGGCGATGGTTTTCAGCTGGTCGGGGTCGATGGCGCTGGCGCTTGTCTCTGGCGGCTTGTCTTGGTCTTCGGGGCTGGTAGCTGGGGGACTGTCGCTGCGTGCATGCTCGTCGAGTTCCACGGGGCTTGTGCCGTTGATCAAGGCGCGGATTTCTTGGGCCAAGGCTTGGAAGGAGGCGAGCCAAGCATCTATCGCGGCGATTGATGCCGGCGGGGCTTCGTCACTGATGCTCGAGGTGGTGGAGCGGTCGCTTGTTACTGACGACACGTCGTCGGCTTGCGAGTGGAGGGGAGGATCCAGGGGCCCATCGCCGCCCTTATTTTCTTTGGACTCCATGGCGCCCTTGTCGACGGATTCTTGGGCCTCCAAGAGCAAGGTTTCGAGTATGGCGTCCAAGTCAGGTGAAGCGGTTGCTTCTTCCCTGTCGATCTCGAAGGAGCTTGGTGGTGGCAGTCTGCAGTCGGTCATGTATGTCTCAACGGGCGGGTGGTTATTGGACGGGGAGCTGCAAGCCCGAGGCGGGCTCGGGACCGGCTCCGGTGCAACGCCGGGTTTGTTGATATGCTGATCCATCGTGCTTGGAGTTGTCGCGCTGGGGCTGTGCGGGTGGTATACCGGGGGAAGCGACAAAGGGTGTATTTTAATGATGTGGTTCTGAAGATGCTGAGTCCCGTCGTGCTCTAGGAATGTGCTGGGGATAGTGTAGTTGAACGTTGTTTGGGAGTGGAATCAGACCATGAGTAGAAATGGGAGGGTATGGCAGAGAGGAGCACACGTACCAACCTACCCATCTAGTGATGCCCATCGCGGAGAGACCTTCTGCTTAATCTGTGTGCTCCCCCGTTTCCAATCTCGACTCATCATCACTTGCCGTCCTTGTAAAAACGGAAGCCATTAACCCCCCATCATTGTCAACAGTCTTCCCGTAGCCGCTCGCTCTTACCATGCCACGGTATCTCGACAGCCCCCCCGGAACTACCGGACTCCAGTTCGTCGTCGGTCAGTGCTTGCCGGATTCGTGAGCCTCAAAACAAAAGGAGCAATCCAGTTCGCATCCAAGGGATAACTCTTGGTTGAACCTGTCGAACAATTAAATTATAATTGAGGGCTAGGAAATGTTTGCAAATGCAATCACCTCGATCAGGCCGTAATTCGGGTCCAGGATGGGAGAGATGCATATGTACATAACTGCTTTCTTCGACCCTGTTTATTTACTCCCCCCTACCCCACAGGCCCCCTCCCCCCTCACAAACCCCCCTCTGAACCCAACACCCCACCCCCAACCGATCACTCCCCTCCCCCAACCAAACCACAAACTCCCCCTCCGGCACCGTCCACCCCTGGCTCCGCACATCCCAAACACTCAAATCCCTCCTCGTCAACCTAACCCTCACCACCTCCTCCCCTCCAGGCGCCAGCTCCGCCGTCTTCGCAAAGTCCCTCAGCTGCAACACCGGCGTCCCCGGCGTCCCGTCCGGGAACTGCACGTACGCCTGCACGCTCGCCTTTCCCCCGTGGACATCCCCGACGTTGCGGACCGTGACGGAGATTTCGAAGACGACGTCCCAAAGGGCGGGATGTCCGCCTTCTGCGCCGCCCGAGGGTGGGAGGTCGGTCGTCTTTTGCGCGGGGTGGACGGTTGGGTTGGTGGTGGCTGCTGCTGCGGCGGCGGAGGCGTCTGAGGCGGAGAGGAAAGAGTAGAGGTAGCGCCAGATGAAGGTGAAGCCGGGCGGGGCGAGGGCTTCGGACGCTGGGGGGATGGTGGTAGGATAGGAGGGGACGGATCCCTTTTCCGGGCGCGGGGGGAGGAGGCCGGGGACAAGGGGGGCTACGGGGCGGAGGGTGGCGTTTGAGAGGGAAAAGTTGGTGTAGGAGAGGCCGTGGCCAAAGGCGTAGCGAGGGGTGATGTTGTGGCGGTGGAGATGGCGGTAGTCGATGAAGAGGCCTTCGGTGTAGGTGTCTTGGACCTGGCCGAGGGCGAAGCCGCGGAGGGTAGAAACGGAGGCGGGGAGATCCGAGGCGGACTTGGTGATGGAGTAGGGGAGGTGGCCGGACGGGGAGGTGTCGCCAAAGAGGATCGAGGTGAGGGACTCGCCGGCTTCTTGGCCAGGGAGGTGGGCAAAGAGGACGGATTTCACAGAGGGGAGGGTAATCCAGGGTTCCAGGATGAGGGGGCCGACGGTATGGGCGACAACGATGACGTTGGAGAATTTGGCGGCGGCATCTTGGATGAGCTTGTCGCCGTTGTGCCAGGCGGAGAGTTGGTCTTTGTCGCGGTCGCCGTGGTTGCCCTCGACGGTGAAGCTGTTCTCGCCGGCGTCGGAGCTGATGAAGACGATGGCAATGTCATCCGGAGAGGGCTGAGGGATGTTTTTGGGGAAGGTGTCGGTGTTGTGGAAGGTCACGTCGGGGATTCGGCGCCGGATGGCGTTGATGGGGTCGTCGAAATAGGGGTACTCGGCCACGCCAGAGCCCCAGCCCATCCCGAGGGTTCCCTTGTTGCAGGCTCGGTTTCCGCAAGCGTTGGGGCCATCGGGGTTGACAGCTGCGTCAGTGCCAAATACCGTGATACGTGATTGCGGGGATATGGGTAGGAGAGTATCGTGGTTCTTGAGAAGCGTGATGGCATCTTGTGCAACCTGGCGAGCCACCAGGTTATGGTCGGCTTGGGCGTTGACAAACCAGTTGACCTGTCCTGTCGGGGAAAATAAGGCAGCTGGGTACAGCAGGCCGTCGCGGGACTTGGTGTTGGACGAAAAGTTTGGTCGTGGGTAGTCCTTGTCCTGCCCGAGTTGATACCACGCGGCCACGATTCTTGTGACCATGTCGTTGAGCCTGTCCACCGGGACGGATCCATTCAGGACCGAGCGTGTAAGTTCATATTTCCAATAGCTATTCCCAAACAGTGGGATCGGGGTGTCTCCTGGCATCGACATGTCTAAACCTGCCAAAGCCGAAGACACGCCCGATATTTCTGCGGATGTCAGTTACTTGCGGACCCCCCCCGGAAAGTCTTTAGACATACGAGAGAGCCAGTCTGACATGACAAAGCCCTGGAACCCGAGCTCATCCTTAAGGAGGCCATTTATGAGATAGCTGTTTTGCGAGCAAGCCGAGCCGTTGACGGCATTGTACGCTGTCATCGCCGAGCCGACGCCGGCCTTGACGGCGTCGGCAAACGGCCACAGGTACAATTCATGGAGCGTCCGATCATCTGACGCTCGTCAGTCCAGTTGTCCATCCCTCAACTCAGGGGCAAAACACACCAATGTTGGCGCTATACCCAGGCTGGAAGGGGTTGTACATGCGGTACATTTCCTGCTCGTTGCCTACCAGGTGCTTTATTGTCGCAATGACACCCTGCTCCTGGACGCCCTTGATGGTCAAGGCGCCAGCGATACCTTGGATAACGGGATCAGAGCCGAAACCCTCCCAGTTGCGGCCACCCAGGGGCTTCCGCCCCAAGGGACCAACCGTGGGCCCGAGATAGACATTGGCACCCTTGTCCCTGAACTCTTTGCCCAGCGCAACCCCTCTTGCGTAGATCAAGTCCTTGTCCCAGGTAGCTCCAGTGGTGATTCCAGCAGGAAATGCCGTGACGCCATCTGTCGAAGCAACGCCCAGGGCCGAGTCCTGAAGACACAACTGAGGAAAGCCAAGACGAAGGGCGCTCCCGGTGTTTCCCACACAGGGCCTAGATGGTCAGCTATGGAACATGAGAAACATGCAGGGTGAAGTCTATCTGCACTAACCCTACCCGAGAGTTAGCCTCGCTGGACAAATCAGGGTCCTCCGGGGCCATGTCTTACCCATGTAGATGCCAACGCCGCCCGTGATGTTGGTCTTCTCGGCTAGGGTCATCTGCGAGACCATTTTCTGGGCCTTGGCATAGCTGTCTTTCCACGATGGAACCCATCCTCCATGCGGTGCCGGGTAGTAAGGTCGAGCCTCGAATCCACCTGGGACTGCATCTCTAGGGTGAAGGGTGGCTGCGTGGCTCGGGCGTTGGAGGAGGAGGCACAGGGCAAGCGAGAGCAGGCGGATGCTGCAGGTGAATACCATGGTGACCAAGGGAGCAGTAGCGGCGCAAAGGCCAAACAAGGAGGTGATACGAGATGGCTTGCATGTGCGACAGAGGAAGGTGAGAGGCTTCGAGACAGAGTCTCGCTTCGGGGGCCGGAGAAAGAAGTACGGAAAGAAATACGGAAAATAAGTCGAAGGTTTCGCTGTTGATCAGGCACTGTCATCTCTGGCTGCTATAGCATATGCCATGGCAGCAGAATATTGAGCCGGGTAGTAGTTGGGTTGCAACGTTGGGTCCATGGAGGTGCAAGCCTTGATATTGAGCGTTGGGGGGCATGACCCGGCCAGAGGGTCACCGTGGCAGATGAGGTAGCCGCGAGATCCATTGCCACCGCCAGCCACGCTGTCGAGATTCCACGAACCAGCAGACTCGAGGGAGTTCCTGTTTTGAGGGTTGGGCGCGATGCCCGGTTGCATGGGTGAGCAAGTGCCGTTTGGGCTCCTGATTCGCTGGCCAGGGACGGCTGGAAATTGGGAACTGGGCGCCATCGGAAGAGCGCCATCGAGAGAAAGAGGTGATATTCCCGTGAATCCCGTCGTCTTGATCATTGAGACTGCCATGAGCACATCTCGGGTGGCATTTTTGGCAGCAATACCACCCAAGGTCGAGCAAGAATCGCGGGGAACCTTGTCCCAGGCTTCCATCGGGTCAGAAGACCGTCAAGGTCGCTGTCGACGCTCGAGCCGTCCGGTCACTGTCGCAGCGAACCGGCGATTGTTGCGCGCGGGGGTGGTCTGTGGTTGTCTGTCGGGAGCGAGGGGATTCGAACAAGTCCACGTGCGATGACGGTTCATGCGAACAAGGTCGTCCAAGATCAAGCACAGGTCAGATTCGTAAAAGGATCCCGGGTAGGGTGACAGCGCAGTTGGCTTCTGCAGGAACGCGAATGCGCTGCAGAAAGGGGGGTTGCAGTTTTGTCGTCTCGGACGAGGGGCGCATTGCGGAAAGGTTGAAAAGAGGAACCTGTTCGTGGGGGGTTGGAGGGGGGAGGGGGGGTAGCTCCGGCATGTGATTGTTCGGGCGGGCAGTGCCGTATTACAGGTGGGGTCGGGAGATTGCCGAAGCCCGTCCTCCCTCTGGAACATTTCCTGGTTGGGAAAAAGGCGTCTTCTCCCCCCAACATCATTCATGCGACGACGGCAGCGAAACGGTCGAGCGAACATGGCGCGCATGGAAAAGAAGCACGACCCCCCCAGGAGATCGTAGCCGATCATGCCAAACATTCGAGGTTCAATCCCCTGAATCCCGTCGATTTCCAATCCCCGCCCGGCAGCGCAGCCGTTCCAACGTCGCACGGCGATGCCCCGATTCGGAAGCCGCCAAGACCATTCCCACGACCATGTGCCCACACTGCCGACGACGACTCCTTTCTGGAACAATATTCAGGAACGGGTCGTTCCCCAACGGTACCTGCAGCTCTTATCTTCCGCACTGCCCTCTCGGCCCTAAACCTGGTGAAACCAACGCCTCTTGCCGGGATGTCGAGATGGCGTTCGGGCGCCGCTCCCTCGGGTGTGCCGGTCTGCAGCAGACATGGAAGAGCCGCCTCACAGAACGCAGGGACTTGAAGATGTTGTTCAAGGTCTCGCTCTCAGCCCCAAGGTTGTCCATCGTAGACCGCCACGGGCAAGCAAGTTGACGTGAGCATCCTTGCCTGGACAAGACAAACCCGGGGATTCCACTACGATGGGAACAAAGTACCACTGCTGTCCTCCCGACGAGATGGAGTTGCGTGCTCCTCGCTACGACTCCACGAGGGCTGTGGGGGAGGTTGTTCCTGGCCCCCATTCTCCCGAGAGCGAGAGTGAGACCATCGTACTCGCACCCCTGCCAGTCCCTATATGCGAGCCCTTGGATTTCCCATCTGCGGGGACCAATCCAAAATGGAGACTATAGTACAGCTTGTCGATAATGCGGTGGGGATGCAACTTCGATAGCGCCGCCTCTGGGGAATACCAGGTGCCGCCCCCTCGTCCCCCATGCTTGTCTGCAAGATATAAGACGGCGGGCTATCGCCATCCACCTGGACCACGTCGGTAGCAGCGTCCGTCCCTGATCCCGCAGACCAGCTCCTCCTAGACCGTCACCATGAAGTCGTCTCTCTTTGCCACCCTCGCGGCCCTGGCAGCCACTGCCTCCGCCTCGCCCGCCGTGATCCCACGAGGTATGTCTCCGCTCTACCCGAACGGTCACACCCGCAACTAACGCAACCCAGACACCGTCACGGTTGCAGAGATCAACGACTTCCGTCTCTTCGCCCAGTACTCGGCCGCAGCCTTCTGCAACGACGCCAACGCCCCCGGCCAAAAAGTCGCCTGCGCAAAGGACTTTTGCCCGCTCGTCGAAGCCCAAAACACCTCCACTGTCGCCAGCTTCAGCGGCTCCATCACCGACATCCGCGGCTTCACCGCCGTCGACCACACCAAGCGCGCCATCGTCGTCTCCTTCCGCGGCTCCGTCTCCGTCCGCAACTGGATCGTCGAGTACTCCCCCCCTCTCCCCTCCCCTTCCCACCGCAAACTAACCCCCCCTCCCCCATTAGCTTCGTCTTCGCCCAAGTCCCCTGCACCCTCTCCCTCGGCTGCCTCGCGCACGCCGGCTTCCTCTCCGCCTGGTCCGAAATCTCCTCCCCCGTCTTTTCCTCCGTCGCCGCCGCGCGCCGCTCCAACCCCACCTACAAAATCATCGTCACGGGCCACTCCCTCGGCGCCGCCGTCGCGACCCTCGCCGCCGGCCACCTCCGCAAAGATGGCAAGCACGCCGACGTCGACCTCTTCACCTTTGGCTCGCCGCGCGTGGGCAACTACTTTTTCGCCAAGACCATCACGGACCAGCCGGGGCGCGAGTACCGCGTGACTCACGCTGCGGACCCGGTGCCAAGGCTGCCGCCGATCGTGACCAACTACGCGCATACCGCGCCGGAGTACTGGCTGCAGTCGACGACGCCGGGGGTGGCGGATACCAAGGTGTGCGGGGGGTATTTTAATGTTGAGTGTAATGCGGGGGAGGAGGGATTTGATATGAGCTTGCATTCGTTGTACTTTCAGCAGGTGAATGGGTGTGGGCAGGGGGATACGACGCCGTGGAGGAGGAGCGGGGTGAGTGACGCGGAGTTGGAGGCGTTGATTGGGGGGTGGGCGAAGGAGGATAAGGAGTTTGCGAAGGGGTTGGGGCAGTGATGGGTGGTTGGTGTGTAATGTTTTGTGTATAATGTATTTCTATGACGGATGGGGGGGATGTTGGAAGCTTGGAAGGAGACGGAGATAAGCTTTGATGATACGTACCAGCTACCTTGGGTAGATCTTCTTTGTATAGGGGACGGGCAGCCGACAGGTTGAGCCACGAGATTTGGAGAATCAGAAGACATCTTCTACAAATCTGGATTCTTGATTTCATGGTCCCCCCACCCTTGCAGGTAATTGGAAACAGGCCCTGCTGTGCCGTTCAAAAGTCAGTAATGCCACGTGGATCGCCCAGCCCGTATGGCCAGCACCGTACCAGGCTGCTGCATTGATTTGCCTTGGGACATATGCTCACAGAAGCCTCAGGCGAGTGGACAGAAACAAGCGAGGGGGTAAAGTTTTGCCCGATGTCGGTCCCATCATCTCAGTCCCTCTTCCTGCAGAGGCCAACAGGCAGATACTGTCGACCCGAACAACGCTGTCCCCGCGGCGGACCGCACAACACCACACCCAACCGAAGCCTCAAGACAGCCCACAGAAAGCCGGGTCCATAATACACCCCCCATCTAGCGTCAACATCCATCCATAATGTACACGCCTCGCTCCCACCCATACTCCCATGCCCTAAACCTCGAGGCCCCCGCCCTCTCCTCAACCCCCAACCACCCCCCCAGCGTCCACCCCCCCTCCCCCCCAAAAAGTACCCCCCCAGCCTAAGCACTCAACCTCTTCCTCCCCTTGCCAATCCTCCTCTTCAACGTATTCCTCCCATTCCTCGTCCGAATCCTGCTCAAAAACCCATGTCTCCTCTTCTGAATCAGCCTCGTCGCGCCCGACATGGTCGGCCTTGGCCCGCAGCGCATCTGCGCCGCGACGCCCGCGAGCGCCGGGTGCGCGGTTATCGACGTCTTGGGGACGATGTCTGCCGTCGCTTCCCCTGTGATCATGGTGGTGGTCGTGGAGGCGCGGAAGGCCTGTGGGCGGAGGATGGTGGTTGGGCGGAGAGAGGGGAGGTTGGAAATTGAGCTGGGGGAAAGGGGGTTAGTATGGTTTGTAGGGGTTGGGAAGGGGGAGGGGGGAAGTACCGGGAGGGTGGTGGTGTTGGTTTTGTGACGGCGAGGAGGGGAGAGGGTCGGGTGAGGAGGGACGGGCGCGGGAGAGCGGACCGCAGGAGAGGGGAGGGGGCGAGTAATCGTGTCATTTTGAGGGGTTTGTGAAGTTGCGGGTGTTGCCCAGCGTCGTCAATTGGCGCGGGCGGGTGAGGTTTGGTGGTGGAGGTGTTGGCGATGGGGGTGATGCACGAGTCGCCGAGATTCTTTTTCGGTTGGCGGTGACAGCTGGTGGAGCGAGCTTGAGGCAGCTGGCAGGATGGACGGCTGTGGACGGCTAGGGGTTAGGGTTACGTGCGGAGATGGATAAAGGGGGACAATGGCTGTACGGACAATGCCGCGAGGGTTTGAAGCTGGGCACAATTGAAGAAGCAGGCAAATATTTCCAGAATTAGGGTAGCGTGGTACGAGATTGCTGATTAGATCGAGATCATGGATATTGGCAGTATGCTGAACATACTACATGCCTTGCTTCACATGGCAATCACTCAACCGGGAAGATGTACAATTCATCGCTATTTTCTCATAACTAATCTATTAAAGAAACTGCAAGTGATCTGAGCTATTCCAGCCCAGCGCTCCCAAATTTTACAGACCACCACCAGCTTACAACTCGTCCCGCCCAGTAGTGGTCGCGACATCCGTCTTCTCGTCCACCTTCGTCTCCACCTTCTCAGTGGGCTGCCAGTTGAGCGCCTTGAGTCTCTCCGAGAGAATGGGGTGCGAAAAGTGGTACGTGGCAAAGGCCCAGTCGGCATCCATGGTGCTGAGATTCTGGATCTGGAGTTTGATCAGCGAGCGGGCCAGCTCGCCGCTGTAGCCAAGGTTCTGCGCAAAGGCATCGGCCTGGAACTCGTAGCGACGGCTCAGAATGTTCATCAGGAGCTTGATGGCCGTGTCCATGGGACCCAGAATGTCCGAGAAGAGCAGGAACCCAATGATGATGGGGTGCTGGTTGGTGAAGCCAAAGTCGGCATACAGAGAGCCGTTGTTGACAAAGACGGAGAAGAGGGTAAAGATGTAAAAGAGGTTGACCTTGAGACTGTTAGTTTGCGTCCAGTAAACCCCGCCACGACGACACATACCTGGGAGATTCCAAAGAGCTTGGTGGTGTGGCCCAAGCTCCAGTGGCCAAGCTCGTGGGCGAGTACAGCGACGACCTCCTCGGTCTCGCTCTTCTGGATCAGAGTGTCGTAGATGACAATGTGCTTCTTCCAGGGGAGACCAAAGAAGTAGGCATTGCTGTGGGCACTGCGCTTGCTTCCATCAATGACGTAGAGCTCGTGGAGGGGGAAGTTGAGCTTCTTGGCGAGACCCTCGACCTCCGTCTTAAGCTTGCCCTCCTCCAGAGGGGACAGCTTGTTGAAGAGCGGCAAAATGGCAATCGGGTAGATGGTAATCATAAAGACCTGGAGAGCGGCGCCAAACAGCCAGAGGTAGTAGAAGAACTGGTTACCAGTCTTTTGAATGATGGCGAGGAAACCAGAGAGGATGGGCGGGGCGAGGACGACAGCGACGAGGTTGGACTTGATCATGTCCGTGATGAACAGCTTGGGCGTCTGCTTGTTGAAGCCAAACTTTTCCTCGAGAACAAAGGTCTGGTAGATGTTGGTTGGGAGAGACAGAACCTGGCTGATGAACATGAAGGTCAGGATGAAGACGATGGAGTGCGAGATCTCGCCCGAGAAGCGAGCGGGCGCAAAGCGGAGGAGCAGGTTGCCGGTCCATGACCACAGTTTGGGGAGAATGTCGAGCTGGTAGAAGGCGATGTTTTGGATTTGCGAGTACAGGTTGCTGACGAGCTGGAACTTGGCCTTGGCCCGTCCATAGGCCTGGCTCTTGTCGAAGACGTCCTGGGAGACCTCGAGCTCGAGGACCTTGGGTGGCTTGGTCCTCTGGAGGACGCGGTATTGACGGAGGCCGAGGAAGCCCTCAAAGACGAACTGGGCGACGGAGAAGCCGACGATCAATCGCTTCCATGGGAAGAGGGGTCGGTCGAGAAACTTTGCGAGACGCTATTCACGATCTGGTCAGCATGGGGGCAAGCAAGATCGAGGCTGGGCTCGGAGCAAGACGCACCTGGAGGAAATCCATCTTGACGGTCGGGTGCGACCTCGCGTCGCTGGGGGAGCTGGTTTATGAGAAACCCAGCTGGTGTGGTGGTTGAAGAGGGGGAGAAGCGTGAAAGAGAGATGAGCCTCTGCCGCATTCAACCCTCGCCGACAGAACAAGCTGTCCTTGCGCGTCGCAACCAAGGCATGCTGCAGGGATTGGGGCTTGGCCGAGCTGCTTCTGTTTCGAGCGTTTAATTGGCCCAAATTCCCCGACACTGGATCCAACGCTTGGAGGCGCGACCAGTTTGTCTGCTTTTAACATTGTGTCGCGCGCAACTGAACGTCAAACAAACAGCTCCCAATGTTCTTGTCAAAGGATATTTTCATTACTGCCTCGAGACTGCCAAGGTATTGTTTTCCTCTAGGTAAGCACCACATCTCCCCTTCCCAACACGCTATGGTCAGGACGACCAACGTCGGAGTGCAATGTCTCTGCAGACATGTGATGGACATGCAGAGCGTCTGGACTCTGCAGCAACCCATGCTCCCAACTCCATCTTAAACCGCATATTCCAACTAATAAAACTTCAAGTAGTAGGACAACTAGTACAGTGGTCAGTACGCTTCTGTGTGCTCCTTCAAGGTCCCGAAGAAACCCAAGTTCGAACCCTGGATTGCCCTGCTACTCCTCTCAGAGACATCATCTAGCGTGATGTTTTTGCGCCCCCAAACGAGAGACCCTCTGCGGCGACTTACACTGTTCGGTCTATTTTTTATCTTCAGACCTTACACTTGCAAGCACCCTCTCCAGCAGCTTTTCGCGGGGCTCCGAAACATAGAACCGAATCTTCCGCTTTATGTCGGCGACTGGTGGTTAGCGACCAAGCACACAGTGCTGAAAGTTGTTTGCGAGCTGGCGACCAACCTCCCGCAACCAAGTGCGCAGCTCTTCCTCTGACCAGGTTTCGGGATGTCCTGTTGGTGCTCCGCGCTGAGGGATGAGGTCGCCGCCCCAGATCGCCCAAACGGCTACACCCGTGACGAGGCCCGCGTACGCCAAGAAAGCGTTCTGTACATGTGGTCAGCGCTGAAGACATCCTCTTCGTCGGTCAACTCACCTTGGACTTCATCACGTTGTCAAGTGGGGTCGGCATCTTTGTTGTGATTGTGTGGCTGACTCCACTTTTGTTGTCGTCGAGTGCAGGTAGGCAAGTAGGTGCTACGTATATGTCTTGATATTGCGGGTTGTTTTATGCGCCCATGGGATTAATAGCACTGAACTCGGGTAATATACATGTAGTCCTCTTGACTGGGTGGCAACGAATCTTGTTATTGATTCCAAGTGTCCTGCTGGCGATGACGCCACAGAGCACACACGCCACACCCAACAGGCACAGCTTCCTGCCAAGCCATAGTGGGGGAACAGCCGCCTGCCCAATTCGGCAGACTGACCGCCCAACTCTGCCTAAAATGATTCACGCACTTTGCTAAAGTGGGCATAACCGGAGGTATCCCCACGATGCCGGGGCCTGGGCCCAATTGTTGACGGAGATGGAAGGCGCTCGGGCCGTAGCCCCCCAGTAGAGAAACAAAATACAGACCCCCCTACAATTTAGAGATGGTGGGCCGCCCTGTACCGCCCACACACTTTTAGATTTCGACCTGCCAAAATCCCGTCAACACCGCGAAATCTTGCTCCTCTCCAGACCCAGTCCCAAACACCCGACCAACCGCCAACATGCCTCAAGAAATCGGAGATATCAAGAAGGTACGGCACTGCATGCGTCACCACCTCGTCGAACTTCTGCTGACAAAATTGAACAGTTCATCGAGATCTGCCGGAGAAGCGATGCTTCGTGTATGTGCTTGCCGACTCGACCACCCACCCCAGAGGGGCTCTCCGAGATGAAATTCTGACTTTGAACCACGCAGCCGCGCGCATCAAGAAGAACAAGGGCACCCAGCAGATCAAGTTCAAGGTCCGCTGCCAGAGGCACCTGTACACCCTTGTCCTGAAGGACTCTGAGAAGGCCGAGAAGCTCAAGCAGAGCCTCCCCCCCAGTACGACAGCCACCACCACCGAAGCTCTCAGAACTCAGACTAACACGGAACTTGCAGGCCTGAAGATCAAGGATGTCCCCAAGAAGAACAAGTCCAACAAGACTGCTTGAGCGAGACGATCCGAGGCATGGAGGATTTCGACGGCTGAGGCGCGACGACGAATGACGACGACGAGAAGGGCCTGGCATGAGGGATGCATTGCATTGCAATTAGGGCGGCCCAGTTTCCGCTGGGACTGGGCTCACGGAAAGACGGCGTCTCGGGATTTTGGGAGTTGGGACGGTACCATGCAGGCCCCTGAGGGCTTGTTGATAAACAAGCCTCTCGGGATACGGACTACGAAAGAATCGCATTCATCAGTCAGCCAATATCTGACGGTCTCCTCCAACCGGCCGACCGCATCTGTGATTCCCCCCTTCTTTACAACATGCGCTTGTAATGCGTGGACTTTAGACTCACGCGCCCGCTGGCCTCCATGAACTGACCAGCTTGCTCCGCCTCCCACGCCTCCTCCTTGGTCTTCCACCCGCTAACAACCACATACTCTTGCCTCTCCTCCGACTCTACATCCTCGCGCCAACCCCCCCTAACCACATGCGGAGCCGCCGTCGCGGTAAGGTACCTCTTCCACCCCTCCACAACACCGCCGCCCTCCTTCCTCCCCCCTTTAACCTCCACGCGGCACACAGCCACCACCGGACTCTCCAACAACCCAACAACCCCCTCCCCCACCACCCCTCCAAAGACATCCCCCTCCACATGAAGCAGCGAAAAATCCTCATTCCCCTCCTTTGAGATGAACGGCCCCAGCGTGTTCATGACGCCGGCGTTGTCGTCGCTCTTGATCCACGCCCAGTGCGCGGCGACGGACTGCCACCGCGCCGTGATGAGGATCTCGGCAGGGTCAGAGACGGACTGGAAGCAGATAGAGCCGGGGAAGTTGGTGGGGAGGTGCGGGTAGGTTTTGGCGTGCCATTTGTCTTGGACGGCGAGGGCGGCGCGGAGGAGGGAGAGGGCCGAGGGGGAGGGGGTGAGGTGGAGGAGAGCGAGTTCTGTGACGGTCATGGTGTAGCTTGGTAAGGGCTTTGGTAGGGCTGGGTTGGTTGGTTGTGTTTCGCGCTGGTTAAGTTGGGTTACCTGCTGGTTGGGCTGCTTCGCTTTTGTTTACTCGGGGACACAAGGCAGTGATGAGATGACGAGTCCGCGGGGTGTTGCTTTTGACTGCAAGGGAGCGTTGCAGTCGCATTTTCTTGGTGGGATGTGGGGAATTGGAATCCTACGAGCCATCCTGCTGATTACCTTTCGGAGCGATTTGAGGAAGCCAATGGGCACTATTTTCTTGTGCAGTCAATACAGTGTACGGAGAAGATGCTCTGCTGATGGACTTGGTTGAACTTTGGAGTGAGGGAGAGTTCGCCAAGACCATCCTTCACCTCGCATGATGGAGACTCCCAGAACATGCTGATGGTGACACCGTGTATCCGCCGAGATGAAATTCGCCAACAGCCAGGTCCATATTGGACAACCAAGCACGGCTGTGGTCATCCCTAAGCCTCCGAGTTTACGTCGCCAATGTCCCACCGGCGTTTGTTCTGGCCATTGTCACACATGGTATGCACGATGGATACGCCTTTGCCAACACCCCCAAACCAACTTCCCCGTGGGCTTCACCTTGGCTTCCAAGTCACTTAATCCGGCAATTTAGCTGATAGGCCAGCGGGAGTGACGACGCCGGCTCGGCCGGTTTGCGGGCTGGCTGACATGGTGGGGAGACGGCAGTCACGGGACCGCAGAGCGCGCGACGGCAGCGCGGTCGAGAAGGAAAAGGGGGGCGGGAGGGTGGGCTGCTGACCCAATGGAAGGCTCGAATTGGCAGAGGTGTTTCTCTGGGGAGAATCGGGAGCAACGGCGGCCCCTGTCATCACAGCGATGCCCCCCTGCGGCCAGTTGCTGCGCCTGGATTTCCGGTTCGCTGGGAACACGACGGCGCCAAACAGCAGTGTTCCAGAACACCTGGATGGCACCCCACGGGCCATGGTCCGGCTCGGTGTCCCCCCCTGGGCCCTGGTTGACCACGATGACGCCGCAGTGCGCGTCTCCAATGGCAAATGACTTTTTTTTTCTGTCCAACGGGCACGATCCCGTTGGCCATTCGCCGTCAGTCCACCGGTGTTTGGCTGCCGTTGCCCCCAACGTTTTCCTCAACCGGTCCGGTCCGTGTAAAGGGGGTTGTGATACCCACCACCACTTCTACGTCCACCTACCTAAACACTGCCTCGACTCGTTCACTTCCTCGCGTCTTGTTTCCGTCGTACGGTTGATCTCATCGTCGCTCATCTTGTTGCTCCACGCGCTACTGTTTGGCCATCGCTCCGTCGCATAATTGGGTCATATCGCAACCGAATTTCCGCTCTCCTTCTTCTCGACACCGTAATAACCACCGCCCTTCGCACGCCATCTCTGGCCAGCCCAACGCTTCCGCCCCCTTTTCTCGACTACACATTGCTTCTTCTCCAGCTGCGATTCTCGACTCGATTGTCTTGCGACTGCCGCCGATCGGACGAATTACACTCCCCCCGACCTCGGCACGACAGCACATCCCCCCGACGACCTCTCGACTCCCGGAGTCCCCGCGATCGCATCAAGTCACCCGAAACAGAGTCTCAGAACCGCGCATTCGGATCCCTCCCTTGCGCTCTTTGTGGCGCGTTCGAATCTGAGCCGTCCTTTGACTGGTCGGGCCCCCCTAGGCGCTGCAATCCGAGGCCGCGTGCCGCACAAAGGCGGTCATGACGAACCGGGCACTTAACGGGAACGGGGTCAACTCCCGCACCCTCCACGAGGACTTTGAACATGTCCACATCAACGGCAAGGGCGCCAACGGCAATGGCAACATCAGCAGCAGCGAGGGCAGCACCAACGGCACCGAAACAAAAATCCCCCAGCGACGAAGGATGGACCGCAAGAAGTCGAGCCCCATGGCGCCCACCTTCATGGTCTCGGCGCCGGGCAAGGTGATTGTGTTTGGCGAGCACGCCGTCGTCCACGGCAAGGTCAGTCTATTCCCTCTCGCTGGTGATGCGTTGTTCTGATTCCATTGGCGCATGCAGGCTGCCATAGCTGCCGCCATCTCGCTTCGGTCGTACCTCCTCGTCACGACGCTGTCCAAGTCCAAGCGGACCGTTACGCTCAAGTTTCCCGACATCGACTTTGACCACACGTGGAACATTGACGAGCTTCCGTGGTCCACCTTCCAGCACCCCTCCAAGAAAAAGTACTACTACGACCTCGTCACAACGCTCGACGAGGAGCTCGTGGCCGCCATCCAGCCGCTCGTCCTCGACATCTCGCCCGACAAGCCCGCCGAGCTGCGCAAGGTGCACCAGAACTCGGCCGGCTCGTTCCTCTACATGTTCCTGTCGCTGGGGTCGCAGACGTTCCCGGGATGCCAGTACACGCTGCGGTCGACGATCCCAATAGGCGCCGGCCTGGGGAGCAGCGCGACCATCGCCGTGTGCATGGCGGCCGCGCTCCTGCTGCAGCTGCGGACGCTGTCCGGGCCGCACCCGGACCAGCCGTCGGACGAGGCGCGCATCCAGCTGGAGCGCATCAACCGGTGGGCCTACGTCTACGAGATGTTCATCCACGGCAACCCGTCGGGGGTGGACAACACGGTGGCGACGCAGGGGAAGGCGGTCCTCTTCCAGCGCACCGACTACAACCTGCCACCCGTGGTGCGGCCGCTCTGGGACTTTCCCGAGCTGCCGCTGCTCCTGGTCGACACAAAGACGGCCAAGTCGACCAAGCACGAGGTGGCCAAGGTGGCCAAGCTCAAGGAGACGCACCCCAAGCTGGTGGGGTCCATCCTCGACGCCATTGACAAGGTCACGCAGAGCTCGTCGGACATCATCCACGCCGACGACTTTGACCACGAGGAGGAGGAGAGCCTGCGCAAGGTCGGCGAGCTGATGAATATCAATCACGGCCTGTTGGTGTCGCTGGGGGTGTCGCATCCCCGGTTGGAGCGCGTGCGCGAGCTCGTGGACCATGAGGGCATAGGGTGGACAAAACTCACGGGCGCGGGAGGAGGCGGGTGCTCCATCTCGCTCATGCGGCCGGGTGTGCCCCGAGAGAAACTCAAGCGGCTCCAGGAGCGGCTCGAGGAGGAGGGGTACCAGGAGTTCAGCGCGACGCTGGGTGGGGACGGTGTGGGTGTTCTCATGCCTGCCGTGCTCCGGAATGGGATGGATGGGGACGAGGAGGGCGGGATGGAGATCGATCTGGACAACTTTCTGAATGCGGAGGGCAACGAGGGGGTGGAGAGGCTGGTGGGTGTGTTTGGGGACGGGGGCGAACGGGAAGGGTGGAATTTCTGGAGGGTTGAGAGCTGATGGCAGTGAAAGCAAGGGGGGGGGGTGAAGGGGCGGGCGAAGTGATTCTTCGAGGTAGCCACACAGCTTGGGGTGGCGTTTAATGGACTGATCCGGACGAAGACGGCCAGGTTCCTCCTTTCAAACAGGCTTCTGGAGGTTTCGGAGAAGGGATAACAATTGTAATGTCAGTGATCCTCCAGAAGCGTTTAGATATCTTCTCTTGGCGGGTGCGAGACCCCAACAATTCACCTACAACAATAGCAAGACGTACAACAAGGACGGCCCTGGAACCGTGATTGCCTGGTGACACGAGACGGAAAAGAGGCAAAGACATGTATGTAAGGGAGGGGGATCAAGCATAATACTAAGGGTTGCCATTGTTTTCTTTGGGGCGGCCGTTACTTGACACTGGTATTGTTCTCGGACCCCTGAAACTGCCCTGCACTGCACTGCTACCCCGCGGGCCGCGAAGCTTGACAGGGAACATCACCAAAATCGGGACCCGCCGTGTTTGCTCCCCCCACCACCCTCAGCAGCAATCAAGCATACCACAATGCCACCCCAGGGCAAGGCGGCAAACAAGCCAAAGACGCCTTCAGCTGACGGTGAGCGCCCCTTTTCTTCTCCCGGGTTAGCTCGATAAAGATCGATGAGGCTCTGACTGACACCTCTCCCTCTTCCCCTAGCTTCGTCCAAACCATCCCCAGCTTCTCCGTCCAACCCACCACCAGCAGCAGCCCAACCAGCTCCAGCCATCACCGTCGCCGAGCGCACCCAGCAGCGTACCGACGAATCCCGACCGTCTGACGCCTTACGCCGCAAATCCGGCTTCGCCGCCCTCCCCGACGAGGACCGCGCCGCCTGGTTCGCCTGCCACTTCGCCCGCTCCCAGCCCGACAAACGTTCCCGGTTGCTGCCCAAGTTCCAGCGCGAGCTGTGGCGCGCCGTTAACGACGCCGGCCTTCCTATCCGCGCCCTCCCGCGCACCTACCGCTGGGGCATCGACCGGTCCGGCCAGGACGTGGGACGGTACCCGATCCCGCGGTTCGACGAGCGGTTCGAGAAGCGCACGAGGTGGACGGAGCTCTTACTTCAGAGCAAGGCATTCCGGGAGAGGAGAGAAAGGTCACGGAGCGGCAGTTCCGATCCGGGGGACATTATCACGGACAGCGACATCAAGGAGGAGAGGCTTCGACGCAGCGCGATGGCCAAGCTCAACAGCGAGCTGTACGGCGTCGTGCCGGAGGGGGGCTTTGCGAACGACCCGGAGTGGGACGACGTCTTGCCGCTGCCGGTGGAGGAACCCGAGGGGGCGCTCGCGACCATCTCGTACCCAGCAGAATATGCCACAGGTAGTTTCCCAGCAGCCCTACCCGGCAACACCAGCTAACCCCCCCCCCCAGCCATCTCCTACCTCCGGGCCGTCATGGCCAACAAGGAGTACTCGTCCCGCTCCCTCCGCCTCACCGAAACCATCATCGAAATGAACCCCGCGCACTACACCGTTTGGCTCTTCCGCGCCTCCATCCTCCTCGCCATGGCCCTCCCCATCCCCGCCGAGCTCGCCTGGCTCAACGCCGTCGCGCTCGAGCACCTCAAAAACTACCAAATCTGGCACCACCGCCACCTCCTGATGGACCAGCACCACCCGACCATCGCCTCGGACCCATCCGCCGTCGCCGCCGTCGCCGCCTCAGAGCGCGCCTTCCTCGCCCAGATCCTCGCCTACGACACCAAAAACTACCACGTCTGGTCCTACCGCTCCTACCTCGTGTCCAAGCTCAACCTGTTCGCCGACCCCGCCGAGCTTGCCGCGGTCGAGGCGCTGGTTGACGACGACGTCCGCAACAACTCGGCGTGGAGCCACCGCTTCTTTTTGGTCTTCTCGGACCCCGAGGCGTCGACGCCCGGGGCGCACGCGACAGAGTACGACGCCGCGGTGCCGCAGGCGACTGTGGATCGCGAGGTGGCGTACGCGCAGGAGAAGATTGCGCTGGCGCCGCAGAACCAGAGTCCGTGGAACTATCTGCGGGGGGTGCTGGTCAAGGGGGGGAGGAAGCTGGGGAGCGTGGAGGGGTTTGTGGGGGGTTTTGTGGAGGGGTTGGAGGGGAAGAGCGGGGGGAAGGAGGAGGTGAGGAGTACGCATGCGTTGGACTTGTTGGCGGAGATTTATGCTGAGAAAGGGGATAAGGAGAGGGCGGATTTGTGTTTGAGAAGGTTGGGGGAGAAGTGGGATCGGATTCGGGTTGGGTATTGGGAGTGGAGGAGGAAGTGTCTTGAGCTTTGAGGTGTATCTATGGTTGGTATGAGGTCTTGTTTTTGTTTCCTTTCTGGTCGGGGCGGATAAAACTACTACAGATAGGGAGAGTGATAGGACTCTGGAGACGGACATATTTCGCTGGTCAAGTCAATGGATGGTGTTGATCAAGAGTGGCAGCCAAAGATGAAATGGCTGATATTCGCCCCAGTGTCATGGCCCGTCACCCCTGACCTATGAACATTGACCTTTCTGTATATAACCAACTCCGTGATAATTCCCACAAAATGATCGCTATGCCGTCCGCCGATGGTGTCGGCCCAAAATCAATGCCTTCCCATAAACGCCGTTATACCTAATCCATGCCCGCCTCCCATTTTTCCCCTCCCATCAACAAACCTATCCCCATCAGCAACACCTCCCTCCGCGCCAATCTCGTCCCCCGCCTGCGACACCTAATCACACCGATACTGATCCGACGCAATCAGAAACCGCCTCGTCGCCTTGCTCCCATGCCTCGCAATCGCATCCCAATTCGGCACCAATATAAAATTCTCCGTAAACCGCCTCTTCTCCTGATGCCTTGGATCCGCGCCCAGCACCAACGTCCCCGACACCGACACCAGCACCATGACCCGCACGCTCTGCGCGGACTTTCCGCTACCACTACCAGACGGCGCAAGCAGCTCCGTCGGCGCCGCGAAGCGGTAGTCGGGGTTGAGGACGTGGGCGTCGAAGGCGGCGACGTCGTGGCGCACGGGGGAGGGGGTGGGGGTGGAGCGCGCGGGGGGTGGGGTTGGGGTGGTGGTGGTGGTGGTGGCGCGTTGCTTGGAGAGGATGGCGTCGTATTCTTCGGGGGTGGCGATCAGGGCGCCGTTGATGCAGATGTCGGCGGGCTTGTGGCCGGCGGCGCGGTAGGTGGGGTTGTTGTTGATGTAGAAGGAGGAGATGGGTTTGGAGTCGTTGAGGGCTCGGTAGAAGAGGGTGATGAAGTTTTGGGCTTCTGGAAGGGGGGTTAGCGAGGGGTTGGTGGGAGAGATGGGGGGGGGGGCGTGCCTTCGGCGGAGGCCCGGACGGGCTCTTTGAGGGAGTCTGGGATCATGGTGACGGTGGGGGTGGGAAGACTGGAGATCCCGAGAGAGTCTGGAGATTGTCAGATTCATGGTCTTAGAGGTTAGAGGACTGCCGCTTACGAATGAGGCCCCTGGGGTCAAGATCGAGAAGCTCCGGGTGAGCACGTGAGGCTCGAGGTTGGGAATTATTTGAGGAGGATTTGACGCCTGACGGATTGAGCGATGTTGAAGACAGCGAGAATCGGTGATTTGGCAGTTTGCAGACTTCGTAGTTCTGGTGGAAAGGGTGCCAAAATTGAAGGGCCGCGGAGCTGGTTGGTGTTTTGAGACGAGAGAATGAGATTCACCTTGATGGACAAGACTTTGACGGGCTTATGCAGTGGAACCCTGAAGCTGCCCGACTGACGCACAGGTCACTGACTGCCCTGTGGAGCTCCTGTTCCCAACGGCATGTGGGGAACGCTCTGTGTAGGGCCGTGGGTGTTGATGGTGGGGGTCATCCGTAGGCCTTCACATGCCGGGACAAGCCAGGAAAATCAACCACTGTGTCCCCAGATTTATATTTCAACACTGACTGATAATGTATCTCAAGGCCCTCGAGGACGTAAATGCAGTTGTATGACTCGAAACCCCCTTTTCGTCCTGAAGCGACTCGACCCACGGAACCCGATGCATCAACGCAGGCAGCCATCCGTCTTGCCTCTTGAGACCCCACTAAATTTTTCAGAGGTCCTACCCAAGGTACTGTGTTTCTTAAAAGGAAAATTCGTATGTGAGATCTTCAAACAGCATCATTCACAGGCACCGAAACAGCTGACCCGCCGAGTTAACTTTTCGACGATGTCAACTCACTCTGGCAAGCCAACAAAAAAAACCAAATCTGCACACGCAGAAATTAAGGTGTCTCGACTTGGGCCTGATTCGAACAGACGCTCCCGAAGGAACAAGATTTCTAGTCTTGCGCATTAGACCACTCTGCCACCAAGCCTTGATATCTACCTTATTCTTCTTATTGCCCCCTAGAATCTACCCCGCCCTAACAACCCGGGCTCACCTCACCTCACCCAAGCCCCCCACCATCCTCACCTCCCCCTCACCAAAGTCAACAAACCACCACCACAACCACCACCATCACCACCACCACCCCAACCAAACACCCTCGCCAAACCTCACAATGCCCCCCATATCCCACCAAACCCTCCCCATCGCGGGCCACCTCCTCGACATCCACGGCCTCTCCGACCTTCCCCCCTCCGCCACGCACATCACCTGCCTCTGGCTGTACCACGGCCGCCTCCGGCGCAAGGAGGACATGGCCGACGTGGCATCGCGCGCCGTCCGCGCCTGGCTGAACCACAACCCCTCCAGCTCCTCCAACCGCGGCCTCATCGCCCTCGCCTTTGACCAGCGCAACCACGGCTCGCGGCTGGTGCACGCCGTGGCGAACGAGTCGTGGCGGGCGGGGAATGAGACGCATGCACAGGACATGTTTGCGAGTGTGGTTGGGGGGGTGGTGGAGGGGGGGGTGTTGATGTGAGTTTTTCCCTGTGTGTGTTGGTCGGTGTGGTTTGGATGGGGGCTGATGAGGGGGTAGGGATTTGGTGGGGAGTTATTTGTTCCGTGGGGAGGGGTGGAGGACGATTGATCGGCACATTGCGTTTGGGTTCTCGATGGGGGGGCATAGTGTTTGGCAGGTGATGTTTGCGGAGCCGAGGGTGAGGGCCGGTGTGGTGGTGGTTGGGTGTCCGGATTTTATGAGTGAGTCAATGTTTCCTTTTCCCTTGTGTACGTGGATTGTGGCTGATGGGGTGGCAGAGCTCATCTCGGAACGGGCAAAGAAGTCGAAGCTTTCGACGGCGGCGGAGGGCGGGGCGTCGTTTATTGGGAGCAAGGACTTTCCCCCGGCGCTGGTGGAGGCGTGTCGCAAGTATGATCCCAAGGGGTTGTTGTTCGGGACGGGCGAGGTGCCGCGGCCGGGGCAGTACCCGGAGCATACGAGGGCGGTTCTGGCGGAACGGCTTCGTGGGAAGAAGTTCTTGGTGTGTTCTGGTGGCGAGGACAGATTGGTGCCATACTCGTGCGCGGAACCCTTCTTGAACTGGTTCAAGGATGCGACTGGGTCGTGGCACGAGGGGGAGGATATCTCGGTCGAGGACATTGTCTACCCCGGCATCGGACACGCCTTTGAAGGAAAGATGATCACGGACGCCCTGCGGTTCATCGTCGACAATGTGGACGACGACAGCGGGAAGCCAAGCCCCAAGATTTAGCTCAACATCAACACATTCACTAGGTACCTAGGAACATAAATACACCCCCACCTAAGCAGTCCTCAAACCCCCAATCCCCCCCTCGCCCAACGCCTCCTCCCCATCTCCCACCCACCTAATCACAACTCCACTCCTCACCCTCTCCCCCTCACTCTCGAACAACTCCTGCCCCACCCCCCAACAATTCCTCCCCCTCCTCTTCCCCGCCAACTCCCTCTCCACCCCATGCGGATCCGCCTCCCACTGCCCCAACGCCAACTGCACGCCCCCCCCCCCCTCCTCCGTCCCCGGCGGACTAATCCCCACAAACGTCACCCTCTCCATCGGCCACCCAATGGCCGCGCAGTGGCCGTCGACGAGGCGCGTGCGCTTGAACCCGTGGCTGACGAGCGTGAGGCGCGCCGGCCAGACGCCGTGGCGGTGCCAGAATAAGACGGTGGAGAAGAGGATGTTGTGGTACGAGTCGAGGGCGCGCTCTTCGAGGAGGATGCGGGGGTGGGAGGGGGACGGGGGGAGGAGGGAGAAGTAGGCGTTGGCGTGGGCGAGGTTGTGATAGCTGCGGGCTTCGGAGAGGGGGGTTTCGGGGCGGGTTGGGGCGCTACGGGGGGATTAGATGTAGTGATTGAGGGGGGTGGTTACATGGGATGGTGAGGGTTCGGATATAACGTGGGGGTATTGGTTGCGGGTTGCGAGGTAAACTCACCCTGAAAACACCAAGACTGCGTCATTGTCGGCTGCTAGGGCTTGGATTCCGGCCTTGATGTGCTCGATGAAGGTCGGGGTTTCGCCCTTTTTGTAGCTCTCAATGAGCCATTCGGCTTCGTCGTAGCCGTTCTTGGGACCGCCTAGCCAGATGGCATGACCGGTGACGATTATGAGGTGGTTTGGCGGCGACATTGTGGTGATTCTGTTGTTTATTTGAACAATACTTGTCAAATTGTCAGCGACGCCGAGATTCTAAAGCTTGACCGCTTTTTCGCACTTGCTGGCATGAGATCATGTGACGGCCAGGGGACGGAAAATGAAGCCACATCAAGACGGAATTCGATAGACAACATGACTTGTCACGATGTCTTACGCTTGCCGGAGGACCCGGAGGACACTCGATACTAGATAGAGACTCCCAGCGATTACCAACGGGGAATCTCCTGCCCTTTCGGAAGCCCATTCCAGAGCCCCTCTTACATTGTCTTCCGCGTCATGTTGCTGGGAAGGCTCTACTCCGTACTTGGAGGCCACAGCGAGCAGCTCGGCCGGATCCGAAGGCTTGACCCACGGCATCCCGTCGACCGGACCGAACCGAACCGCCGAAACCCGGTCGCCAGGCTGGAGCAAGAGACCAAAGATGCCGTCCATGTCCTTGCCTTGCGTTGCGGCAACCACCCATGTTACGGGCTGCCCCTGGGCTCGCAAGTGCCTCTGTACATATGCGGCCAGGACTTCAGCCGACTGCGAGTTGTGGGCGCCATCAAGGAGAACGTCCTGCTGACGGCCCGTTACCTTTGACAGATCCAGTTTCTGCAATCGCCCAGGCCACTCGAGCTGCCTGATGAGCGGTAGCAAGTCCTCCAACGACCGCTTGCCCTCTGGCCGGGCGAGCCGAAAGGCAAGATGGGCGCATGCCAGATTCTGAAGCTGGTGAGGTTCCAGCCCGGGTGCGGAGACGGCCTCGGGATAGTGCAGCTCGGCCCCGACCTCCTTTGCATGCTCCTCAATCACCCTCAGAATTGATGGTTGATTCGTCCCATCCACCACGCAAGGCACGCCGCGGCGCATGATGCCGGCCTTTTGCAACGCAATGTCCTCGACGGTGTTGCCCAGAAAAGCCTGATGGTCCAGTCCAATCTTGGCAATGACCGTCACGGCCTTTTGCTTGAGAACATTCGTAGCATCCAGCCTGCCCCCCAAGCCGACCTCGATGACGCCGTAGTCGACATTCTGGCGGTGGAAGATCTCAAAGGCAGTGGCCGTGAGCAGCTCAAACTCGGTGGCGCCCACGCCGTCCTCGACGTTCCGGCGTTTCACGCGCTCCTCTGTGTCGAGGAACAGCTCCTCGGACACGGGGGCGTCGTCGATAGCGATGCAATCCCAGCGGTCGACGAGATGGGGCGAGGTGAAGCGGGCGCAGGACACGCCGCCGCCGCTGGAGCGGATCATGGCCGAGATGTAGGCACATATCGAGCCCTTGCCGTTGGTCCCGGCCACGTGAATGGCCTTCCAGTTCTGGGGCGTGTTTTGCAGCAGGCGGCCGACACGAGCCAGTCCGAGGTCAATCATGGTGGTCGTAGTGCGACGGGCGCATAACCCCCCTCCCTTGGGACTTAATGCGCGGGGACACGGACAGAGCCGGTAATGTGGGCTGCCTGATTTTGGGTGGAGGGGATGAATGACTGTTGATATTTTTGGTGGGTGGGTGCGAGATTCGAGTTTGTTTTGATGTTGATGGTTATGATGTCGATGTGAGTCACGGCCGTCACAAGAAACGAGGTTGCCGTCGTCGATTGCCAAGCCTTGAGATCGTGGGAGTCGTCTTGGGAGCCTGTCGTTTTAACGCGGCCGACCTGCGCAGAAACTTGGCGTGGAGATCGGTAGCGAGACCCTGACGCCCCGATCGATGCATACGAGATGCAGCGAGGCACGCGACGCGCTCGAGGCGCTCATTACGCGTTCGCGCTTACACTGCATACAAGACTTGCCCCCATTCTGCGGCTCCAAGCATGATGCATTTAACCATGCTCCTCCCGGCACTGCGCTAACCCCTGAGGGTGGTCTGGGAGGGAGAGAGGGGACGAAGCAGGGGCCATCCCGCAAGCCGGGGGGCAGCTCTGGGCAGTTGGCGACAGGCCACCCGCTCAAAAGGCATTTCGCCTCCTTCACCTCTTCCTTTTTGCTCTTCCATTCCCCCCCCTCGCCCTCAAGTCACACCCGCAACCCACAACCCGCAACCCGCAACCCCACGACGCATTTGCGCGAGGGTCTCGAATCGACGCTCTGGTTCATCCCCCCAACATCCACAACGTCGAATTCACGTCGATTGACGAGTCGCGCCATCACCCCCGGAGTCGCCCGCAGCCGTCCATCACGCTCGTTGCATTTTTTTTCTTCTCGTCTCTCTTCCCTTTGCGCCCGTTTGCTCGGTTCAAGGCTGCGACTCCAAAGTCCTCCAAGATGGGTCTTCGGTAAGCCCTGCCCGCCCCTCCGCCCTCCGCCCTCCCTGCTGCACCGTGTCCGTCCACCTCCACCTTTGTTCGCGTTTGCGCGTCACGGTGTCGCAAAAGGCCATCGCGCATCGATTCGCAACACATTTCAAGAGGTTTGATTGTGCTTTGCGTTGGTGTTTAGCATTTCGCAATTGCATCCAACCACATTGGCCGTCTTTTTCTCGTCGTGTTCCCGCGTCGCATTGCGGTTGCGCTAACCCGCCCTGCTTCCAATCAGATTGTACCAGGCGCCTGTCAAATCCGACATCCAATCCAAGCCGGCCGCCGACAAGGCATCGGCGCAAGCACGGTCATCGATCCGGAGAAGCAATGCTCGACCCGGTCATGTAGACCGCGCCCTTTCTCGACAACTCCGCGACCTTCACTCTGCCCACAGGACGTCTCTGCGTGGAGGCGCCCCGGCCACCACCACCCAAGACAATACCGATCGCAATGCGACGTGGGGGCTGCAGTCCGACTCGGACTCGTCATCGGATGAGCCCGCAACAACAGGCGAAAACACGGCCGACAGTCGTCGAGCGCTGCGTCACATCAGCCACGCGGGCATGCTGGATGACCACATCGTCGCCCTGTTTGGCGAGCGGTGGGCTCAGCTCCACGCGAGTGCCGCCCCCGGCCCCTCCCGGGACCACGAGGATCGCCAGGCGATACCCCCCCTTTCCTCGATGGCGCTTGAGCCCGAGTTTCTTGCCCCTCACCGGCGTCCCTTTTCCGAGGCCTATGCGACGTCGAGCATGCGGTCAACTCAAGCCCCGGCCCGTTCGGTACGTGCCAGACCGGCATTTAGCACAATGCGTCGGCCTCGGGTGGCAGGAAGCCAACCGTCCCGCAGCTATAATCGCGCGGTCCCGGAGGCCCCCCTGGTGAGCCGCCGCGAGCGAATGGAGCGGCTGCGCAGGGCGGTAGAAAGCAACACGTCGTTCGACGGTCTGGGCGATCGGAACCGCAGCCTCAGCCCCGAGGGTGACAACGTCTGGGAGACGCTGCTGACGACCATATCGCCCGACCCTCAGCCGCCGAGCGTCGGGTCGTCGTTTGCGTCGGCATCGGCGTCGGCATCTGCCACGGCTTCGCAAGGCGCAGCCACGGGATCTTCGCGGACGTCGTTCACGGGCCGCATGGAGATAGATGAGCTGCTGGCCTCATTTGAGCCTCAGTGCGAGTCGGGGTGCGAGACGAGCTCAGATAGCGAGGGCGACAATGCCCCCTACGAGATGGGCCGTGAACCCGATCCCCCGATCCCCTACAGCCGCTCGTATGCCGATGTGACGCGCAGCAGCGGCGGCAACAACGAAAACCCCGTGACGATTCTCGGAGGCATCGGCGGCATGCAGCGTATCGTCATGGGTCTTGCCCAGCGCGAGGATATCCCGGACGAGTGGTGGGCTGAAGCTGGTCTTAGCCGGACTCTGTCCCGCGACGCTTCTACCCAGTGAGGAGACGATAAAAGCATGATTTTCGACGGCGTTTATAGGTTGGACGTTTCTGGTTTCTGGCGACTCGGCGTTTGGGCAAAAGGCATTCTCGGAGCCATGTCTGTTTTGGCATCCCTCGACGGGGAGGGGCGGTGGGTTTCTGATGGCCGTCGGTTCCTTGGCCATGAAAAAGCTTCTGTGGTGTGTTGACGTTTTCCAAACATTCAGGGCCATGTGGGTGAGGGAGGGCAACTTTGGTCATGTCATGGTTTGGCATGTGTATGAATAATTCTGTACGCTACATATGAGGACCTGAGGCTCCTTCTGGCCTGGGCTGGATCGATACCCTGGAATGGACTGCGGTGTTGTTATTCCTTGGAGAGCAAGAGACACACCCCTGATTTGTGACGGCCATGGCCGATGATGAAAACCAACATGACGACGACGACGACAATGCCGTTTTCCCCTCTTTACAACCGTGGAACCTCTGTCGTCTCCCCTGTCCCCCCCTCTCTCGGACCCGGGCAAGGCTAGGATCAGGGTTGCACGAAAAGGGGATGCATTGCTGCCGTGCAAGCTTTCCTCTTTCCGCGCGCTCACGTTGGGGAACTGGAGCGCGTCGAAGCCAGGCGGGAACGAACTTTAAGTTTTTTTTTCAACTGCGAAACAACGTCCATGTTGTTCCGACCCGGTGCGGATAAGGATAGATTGGAATTGTATTTATTCAAAGAGCCGACCTGCCCGAAAAGAACATGGAAGTTGGGCCGACAGATGTCAAAGAGCAGCCGAACAGGCGGGATGTGATTGTGTGCCGGGCTGTGAGAAAAAGGCAAGAGCCCTCACTCTGGTAGACAAGAGATACTCCACGGCAGGATGTTCACGCTGTGTTGGATGGACTGGACTGCCCAGTGGCCTCACTACTTACACGCTGGTGCGCTGGAGAACACTTCTCTGGGCACCGCTCGGGCGGGCAGGCTCACAGGTTAGGTTCGTTCATCAGAGATGGAGGCCCAAGGAAAGAGGAAGCCCAGGTCAGGTCGCTCCAGATTTTCAGCCATTGGCATCGCGCGCCGTGACACTGCAGCGGGGGGATGGGGGATGGAGCTTCGGCGATAGGTACCTTGCCGCCGATAGTTGTGCCCAAACTTGGATCTTACGAGACCCAGGCTTTTTTATTTTCTGCACTTCCAGGTTAGGTGTTGCTGCTCCGAAACAGAAGACGGTGAAGGACATCACATCACGACTACCCTTTTCACAATCACCTTCTTCCTGGAGTTGTTCTTCTCACAAGGCAAAGGCAGGCAGCTCCGCTCTTGTTTCGATTGTTCTGATTCCCCTTCCAGAACCAGGAAATCAGTGGAGCTCGGCCCGGCAAACAAGACGTCGTTACGGGTCCTCGGCCAAGTTTAGCGTCCCTGGCCTTGGCCCTGGCACGCCTGGGCTCGGCGGTGGGTGCACAGACAGGGGCTTGGCGGGCCTTCTCAGTTTCCCAGTTGGAGCATCCCCATCATCAATCGCATCACGGAACCTCCCCCCGCCAAGGCGATATTCTCTCGACAAAAACAATATCCCTGTGCAGGTACACACGCCTGACCTCCAGGGCAAACCACGACGACAACGACGGCGACCAATTCCCCCCTCGCCTCGAACCTCGACGACCACACCCAACGAGTCTCGGGTCAAACAAAACCACGAAAAGCCAACCAACCGCCCTGGCTCCCTCCCTCCATCTCGAACCGACGACACCTCCCCGACCCGAGCCCCCCCCTTCTCCGCCGGGCGGGAATGACATCCGCGACACCACCACCTCCCTCCAAACTACCCTCCTCCTCCTCAATACCCACCCCCCACGACGACGACAGCTCCCTCCCCACCCCAACGGCCACCGAATCCCCCGCGCCAGCGGAAGCTCTGCGTGCACCGGGGCGGCGGGGGATTGCAACACCACGACCAAGACGGCGGCAGGACCACCCCCCGAGCGGCTAGACAATCACCCAGACCCAGAGTCTCTATAAGCGACCGACAGGACGGGAAAACATGGCGCCGGGGAACGGCTCCGCGTACCACGCCGGCGGCGGGAGGAGCAAGGCGGCGGTTGCGGCCAAGATGCCCAGTCGACGGGACGCGGGTGGAGGTGGTGGCGGCGGTGGGATGGAGCAGGAGAGGGCGGTGCAGGATCCGGGGTTGAAGGATTATGTAGGTCTTTTTCTTTCCTCTGTCCTGCCTGCGGTGGTCGTTGGGCCTGTTTGGTCTGGTCTTGTGTTTTTGGGGGAGCGCATTCATCTGGTCTTGTGGCTGGAGATGCGCCCCCCCCCCCTCCCCTGGCTTGGCATGTGGACGTTCTTTGTCGTCTGGTTGAGCTGTCGCTTTGGAGGGGCTGGACAAACATTGGATCTGATAACTGACTTTGTGGCCTTCTAGAGACTCGGCGATTGCATTGGCAGGGGCGCGTTTGGATCTGTCTACAAGGCCTTCAATTGGGGGACGGGCGAGGCCGTGGCAGTGAAGCAGATCAAGCTGGTGGATGTGCCCAAGAGCGAGCTGCGTATGATTGAGGTAGGCGGACAGTCTGGACTGGAAGTGGGATGGATGGGAGCTGACGGACTTTCAGGCCGAAATCGATCTGTTGAAGAACCTTCATGTAAGTCACCATGTACTTGGGTTGTATGCCGAGGCATGCGCTAACATGTCCGCCAGCATGACAACATTGTCAAGTATATTGGCTTTGTCAAGTCGGAAGACTGTCTCAACATTATTCTGGAGTATGTCCACCTCAACTGCGGACATATGGCTGGGGGCTGACCGTGATGGACAGATACTGTGAGAATGGCTCGCTTCATTCCATCTGCAAGGCATATGGCAAGTTCCCCGAGAACTTGGTGGGCGTCTACATGACTCAGGTCCTCCAGGGCCTGCATTACTTGCACGACCAGGGTGTCATCCACAGAGACATCAAGGGCGCCAACATCTTGACGACCAAGGATGGGACAGTGAAGCTCGCCGACTTTGGCGTGTCGACCAGCACTCTTGCCGGCCCGGACAAGGAGGCCCAGGTCGTGGGCACCCCGTACTGGATGGCTCCAGAGATCATTCAGCTTTCCGGAGCGACGTCGGCTTCCGATATCTGGAGTGTAGGATGTACTGTCATTGAGCTGTTGCAAGGGAGGCCGCCGTATCACAACCTCGCGGCCATGCAGGCACTTTTTGCCATTGTCAACGATGACCATCCCCCTCTGCCGGAAGGAGTCTCTCCGGTTCGTACTACCTGCGCGAGCCAGAGACTGGATCGCTAACATGGACTAGGCCGCGCGTGATTTTCTCACTCAGTGTTTCCAAAAAGATCCCAATCTCCGCGTCTCAGCCAGGAAGCTGTTGCGCCACGCCTGGATCACCGGCTGCCGGAGGAGCGACGCCCCCGTATCCAAGGCTCCTGCGAATTTCACCCAAGCCGTCGAGGAGGTCAAGCAGTGGAACAAGGCACTCAAGTCGTCTGAGCACAACCTTCGAACTTCGATAAGCTCCGACAGCAGCGGGCCACCACGGGTACCAACCCACGGGAATCGGCCCGGACTCGCTCCCGGCAAGGGCCACTTGGCACTGGCGAAACCGAGACCGACGGCGGCTGACTTTAGATCCCCGGAGCGCGCAGACGACGACAACTGGGACAATGACTTTGCCACCAACATAGCCTTGCACAACCTTCCTCATATCAAGGGGCAGGACAACTTTGGCGGGCAGTTTTCTGGCGACAAGTTAAAGGCGTTTGCGTCCATCGACGGCCACCGCGAGGACTCGGATAACTGGGATGGCGACTTTAGCAGCGACCTCTTGACCATCAAGGGGCCGCGACATTGGTCTGATTTTGACGCCCAGGAGCAGACGATTCGACCCCTTCCGAGGAAGACAGAAAAGGCACCCGAGACAAAACCGCACAGTCACAAGAGGCAAAAGAGCAGCAGGACCGCGGCGCCCACCATCTCCCAGCCAAAATCACCCATCGGGGGGCAGTTTGGTAACAAATTTCAGCTGCCTCCACGGCCAGATCTCATGTATCGGGAGCAGTCGGTGGAAGATTATTCGGATCTCTTTGACGATAATGACCATGTTTTCAACAACCGGCTCAGCATTGTCACCAAGGTAAGCATGCACTCCAAGGCGGTGTTGGCCATTCTAACACTCTGCAGGATGCGCCTCAACTCTTCCACCCCTCGGACCTCACCAGCCTGCCGCGGTCCACGCAGTCCCCAGTGGTGGGGAGCATCCGGAGGCAAGCGACATCACGCCCCACCATCGTGGACGACCAGCCAGTGAGAAGGTCGCGGTCGACGGTCGAGATTACCAAATTTGCCGAGAACGAGGGCGACGAGGACTTTTCCGACATCTTTGGCGGCGGCGACGCCTTTGCCGAGCCCGAGGAGAGCGACCGCGGGTCCGAGGACGGACAGCAGCTCATGCTCATGTCGAAGCTGTCGCACAACTCGTGGCTCGGCGACGAGGAGGAGGAGGACGACCCGTTTGCCATGATGGATCCGGGGTGGGACGAGATGGACCTCGAGGCCAACATTGCGCGTGATCGCCACGCGAGGTTGGCGGAGAAGGTGGAGGAGCTGGTGAGGTCGATGAAGACGACGGAGGGCGAGGATACGTTGGCGGATCTGGCGGAGGATTTGGTGAGTTTTTTGGGTAGGGGGGGTATAAGGGGCATGGCTAACGGTTCGCAGCTTGCACTCTTGTGGGAAAACACCGAGGTCAAGGACCTCATCATCAGCGCGCATGGGTTGCTGCCGATTCTGGAAATCCTCGAGCCGTGCACGGTCAAGAGCAGGCAGCATATGATTCTGCAGTTGCTCAAGATCGTGAATGCGGTACGTTGTCTGGGGAGGAGTCGGGGTTGGGGCTATGCTGACCAGAACAGATCATTTTGGACGACGTGGAACTGCAAGAAAACTTGTGCTTCGTTGGTGGCATCCCCATCATCACCAAGTTTGCGGCGCGGCAGTACTCGAACGAGATTCGACTGGAAGCGGCCGCGTTTGTGCGGCAAATGTACCAGACGTCGACCTTGACGCTGCAAATGTTTGTCAGCGCTGGTGGTTTGAACGTCTTGGTCGAGTTTCTTGACGAGGATTATGACGCGTCACAGAGTCTTGTGCTGATTGGAGTCAACGGCATTTGGAACGTCTTTGAGTTGCAGGTATGTTGTTGCTGTGGAGAAGCATTCTGAGGCTGAGCTAACTGCCTGGAGGGACCAACACCAAAGAACGACTTTTGCAGAATCTTTTCGCGTAGCAAGATTCTTGACCCGCTGGCTGCCGTCTTGCACAAGGTGTTGGATGAAGAGGATAAGGATGAGCTTTCTGAGCTCATAGAAGGGCGGATTGTCAATATCTTTTACCTCTTCTCCCAGGCCGAGAATTACGTCAAGGAGGTGGTGGCTGATCGACAGGTTTTGAAGAGTAAGTTGGACACGTTCTCACCGGGGAACTTGACTGACTCTCGGTAGCCGTTCTCAAGGACCTCCGACGCATGACACCGTCACACCAGATTACCATGCTCAAATTCATCAAGAACTTGTCCATGCTGTCGACGACCCTAGAGTCACTCCACTCTGCGGACGCCATCGACTTTTTGATCGACGTGCTAGGCCACTCGATAAGGAAAGGGGCTCAGCACTTTCGCGAGATCTCCAATCAGGTCCTCAACACCATGTTTAACCTCTGCCGGCTCAGCAAGGAGAGGCAGGAATATGCGGCAAGCAACGGCATTATACCCCTCTTGCTCAAAATCATGAAGACAGACCGACCCCCCAAGGAGTTTGTCCTCCCCATTTTGTGCGACATGGCGCACTCGGGAAGCAAAGGGCGCCGCTACTTGTGGCAGAACAATGGGTTGGACTTTTACGTTTCGCTGCTCTCAGACCAATACTGGCAGGTCACGGCGCTCGATGCCATATTCGTGTGGCTTCAGGAAGAGACAGCCAAGGTCGAGACGCATCTCCTCCGCGGCGAATTCACCACATCCATCATGTCGTGCTTCATCACGACCAAGGTCAACGCCTTTGACCCGAACCTGCTGGAACCCCTCCTCAAAGTCCTCCGTCTGAGCCCCTCGGTGGCGGCGTCGCTCGCTAAAGCCGACATGTACGCCGGCATCGCCCAGAAGCTCAACCACAAGAAGGCCGTCGTCCGCCTCAACCTGCTCCGTCTCGTCCGCAACATCATGGACGGCTGCGAAACCAACAACTCGGCCCTCGCCTCCCGCAGCACCTCCAACACGGGCCAGCAACTCCGCCTCCTCTTCGACGACATTCAAACCCTCGCCGACAAGGACGCCGCCGTCCTCGTCCGCAACCTCGCCTCGGAACTCGTCCGCAGCCGCTTCGACACAGACTTAACCCACGACGTTTCCGCCCTCAGCCTCGCCCCCGGTGGTGCCAGCGGCTCCCACCCAGGCCCGCGCTCCCGCTCCGGCCCCCGGCGCACCACAAGCTACACCGCCGCCTCCCTCCCGCCCACCCCGCTCGGCCACCGCCCCTCACAATCCTCGGCCTTCATCGAGGTCGCCTCCACCCCGAAACGCACCGCCCTCGCCATGACGCACGAGCGCGACGCCTCCATCTACCGCCCCCGCAGCCGCGACGGGACTAACCTCCCCCGCCGCGTCAGCGGCGACACGACCGCTTCCTCGTCGTCCCTCGGCCCGACGAGCGGAAACCCCGCCGCCGGCAAGAGCGGCAGCAGGCTCCCGCGCACGTCGATGACGGGGTACGCGCGCCCGAGCCTAACGTCGTCGGTTACGGCGCCGCCGTCGCAGAGCAGTCGCAGCAACGAGGGCAAGGAGAATCAGGGGCGGATCCGGTCTGGGTCGTCGGCGGTGGCGGATATCCAGACTGGTGGTGGGAGGATCCGGTCGGGGTCGTCGACGACGGGGTATGCGGTTTCGCCGTCGACGACGACGAGCGCCGCCGTGGCGGGGTTTATGAGCAGGGAGACGTCGGTGACGAGTGGGAGTGCCAAGAGGAGGAATAGTAGGGCGCCGAGCTCGGATCTTAGGTGGTCTTAGGAGGCTGCCATTGGTGCTGGGGTTGCTGGCGCTGGTGTGGGAGGGGGTGGGAGGAGGAGGAAGTTTCTGGGGGTGCCGCCTTTGGGGAGTGGAGGCGGTAATGGGGGGAGGATACCCAGGTCGGAGTAGGAGGGGAGGAGGGGATCGAGGTAGAGCATTCTTTTTTTTTTTAGTTTTGCGCATTGCATAGGACGATTAGGGGATGAGGAAGGGTAGGGGGGGTGGGAGGGGGCATTCATTGGGAAGGCTGTTGGTTTAGCACATGGCGGGGGGGGGGGATGATGACATGGACAATGCATGTGTACGTACGTTATGTGGCGGCGTATGGAACTGGTATACTACACACGGCTTGTATTCGTTGTGTACATGGTGGTGGTGGAGAGGGGACTGAGATAGATGTGGTGGTATACTACATACATTCCGAGCATTTGTCCGTCCCAAGGGACATTACCAAGATGACAATGTCATCCCCGGCTTTGGTGATGGCGGTCTCTGTGCCGGGTCAATGGTGGAAACAGCTCCGAAGGCCGGCCATAGATGATGGGGTCGCGAAGAGATCGGCATGATGTCCAAGCATAGAAATGAGCCCGAGAGACGATGGCAGCAGACGAAGAAGTGGCAGTGGGAAGAAAAATGAACAAGAAGTGAGGGGGGGGGGGCATAAAAAAAAGAACTGACTTCTCTCTCCTCTCCCTCCTCGGAGGGGAGCAAAAAGAGAAGCCTTGTTCGGGAATTGAGCCCGACGTGGGGGTCGAACCCACAACCTTGAGATGATAGTAGAAGCAATCGAAGTACACCGGTAGAAGCCTGCCGGGGGGGGGAGACAGAAGTACTAAGAGTCTCACGCTCTACCGATTGAGCTAGCCGGGCTTCTGTGGATTGGATTTTGTTGAGGTGGGGGGTGGGTATTGTGTGGTATGTGGGGGGGGAAGGTTTGTCGTAAGGAAGGACGGGAAGGAGCCACCACCGTACCTAGGGTTGGGTGGGTCTGGGCGGTGGGGGAGTGGCAGGTGGGGGGTGTGTTCGATCATGGGAGCATGTGAAGAACTTACGGACTGTCCCTCTGGTTTCGAGGTTGTCTGTTCCCATGACGAGAACATCCACATCAAGGAAACTGCCACTTCAGCAGTCCAGACCACCAGGCAAAACACAGCACATCTCTGCTTACAAAAATGATTATCAGACTCTGCCACATGGGCAATTAGCTATTACAGTAGCTAGTTTCGACCAAAGCAAATACCCATAGCTAGCTAGGGAGGTAGGCAGCCCCTACGCATCATTCCGCGTAATCTCATGAATCTGCGCTGTCGCGTGGTCTCGGGTGTCTCGAGAAGCGCCATTAAGCCCGCCGCTCCCTCGACGGCTTCCTTCCAGTCACATCTTGTCGCTGTCCTCTCTGCTGATTCTGTCGAAAATGACGTCCTAGTCCAAATTCCGCACCCCTTCTTGCCCCTTGCCCCTTGCCCATCGTATCGATATGGTCGGCCTCTGTCCCGGGGGTTCTTTCCCGGGACTCCCGTCATCCAGCGACTCTTGCTGGCCTCTTTCCCTTTCCCTTTCTCCAGTGTGCCCTTGTGGTTGGCTACCTCTGCACCTGCAAGTCTTGTGCCTCGGGTATCATTCCTGTCCTCTGTTCGGCCCGGAAGCAGATCCGTCTTGTTTCCTGCGGCGGCGTCGCCGGGATCATTCCCTGCAGAGTGTCCCGTGGCGAATGTATTTGTTATGCCCTGGTGGTGGCCATGTTCTTCTCCATCCATGTCCATCCACTGGGTTTGGAGCCTTTCCGTGGCTGTCGCAGCGTCGTCGGTTTCGTGGCTCGTCAATGCTCAAGCTTCAGGCTCCCGCCACCTTGGCGGCCCTTAGTCCGTCTTCCAGTGCGCCCCACTGTCACCATCCCCGCCCAGGTACAACTCGATGGCGTACAGACCCATGGTAGCCGCGAGGTTGATCCACCGCCAGGTGCTGCCACCGGCATCGCCCGCCCGCAAAGTCCACCCGAGGTCGTCGCCGCCGTTGACGCTGAAATGCTGCAGAAGCAAGCTTGTGTACACGGCAATGAGGATCGAGGGCGAGAACGAGCTGAGGAATCCCATGAGCCGATTGGCGCCTTCGTTGTCCTCGAACGAGGGCTCGTCCATGATGGCCTGGGCTCCCAGCTCTCTCACGGCCGGAATAATTCTCGTGGCGCAGTAAAAGACAATGGTGCGATATGTCAGGGAGATGATGACGCTGGGCGTGATGGTCTGGAAGGCGGCGTAGATGAACCCGAAGGACGAGCTCACGGCGGATGGGAGGGTGCTGAGGATGTGAAGCAGCGTCGAGTAAGAGGCCATGATGATCGGGGGGAGAGGTGGGAAATCGGGCTGCAACGCTGCCGCTTGCTCCGCCGCCGCGGCAGCCTCGGCCGAGGGCTGGTAGTCGGTAAAGATCTGGTAGACGCAGAGGACAATGTAGGCAAAGAGCAGCGAAGACTCGACGGGGTTACCGCGGCCGCTACCGATGCCGAAAGCACAAAGGAAAACCGCAGAGGTCATGGTCACGCCAATGAGCGTAGCGTCGAGGTTGTTGATCTGAGGGAAACGGGCGATCCGCCAGAGAAAGTAGGCGGCGCTCGAGATGACGGATCCCGAGAAGACGAGAAGGATAATCTGTCGTGGAATTAGCATTGGCAGGGGACATAATTCGGGCATGACAAGGACGTACCACCCAAGTGTCGCTCCTCCCGCGGTTGACCAGCCATCTTGTAATCTGCCCGGCTGCCTGGATAACCAGCAAGCTGCAGAACCCTTCGAGGAGCTGGAAGATGGGGCTGGAATAGCTCAGAGTCTTGTCCCATCCTCCCAGCGCAACTGTCTCGACGACACCATCACGCCCAAAGAACCAGTCGGACCAGCTGCTCGTCTTGGGACCGTTCGTGACGTGGGAGAAGGTGCGTTCAACCCAGGTGCTGCCAGCATCGACCGAGAAGCGGTTGAGAGCCCAGATGAGGAGGGCGGGGATGACGATCCACTGCGACCAGCCCACGAGGGTGGTGAAGAACCAGCGTACCCGCGACCGCTCGGGCGTTAGGAGCTTGCTGGAGCTGTAGAAGATGTAAAAGAGAAAGAGGGCGAGCGAGTAGGCCAGACCGGAGTCACGGCCGCCGACGTCAAAGGCGAGAGGGACCGAGAGCACGATACTCAGCAAGAATATCGCGCTCGAGAGACCGCTGAATAACCACCACATTATCGCGGCGGACGAGCTGGGTTCGCCCGCTGCCTCGTTGTGAGAACCGCACGCAGTGCTGGACGTGTCCGGGCTGTTGTAACGCTATCGTGTGGAGGGGGTGGATTCGTTGGAAGGAAGTCGTGGGGGGTCGTGATGTGGCCACAGTGCGAGGCGATCGTTTGGTGCCGAGGTAACTCGAACGTGGTCTCTGGGCTTCCCGTCGGCTCCTCGCAGAACCGGCGATGCTCGGTGTGGGTCGGTAGGTTATCGTCGACGGTGGTCGTCGGTGGCGGGCAATGCCGTCGAAGCAGTCGCGGTCGGGCGATGGTCGCGATGGCAGTGATCGGCCGTTGGTGGTGTTGGGTGACGAAGGGAGATTGGCCTGGCAGGCTGCTGGGAGCGAGATCTATTCGTCAATCGAGGGTTGGATCGGGTCGACGGGTGACGGGTGACGGGCGATGGGTGCTTCGCTGCAGGTCGAGACGGGATGATGGACGGGATGAATTGCAGGTGGGGGTGGGCGGCGGTGGTGGCTCGCCGGTGGTTTGGGAGCGGGTGGTGAATGGTGGATGTCAAGTTCGATGGCCGGTCGAGACTCGCACTGGCGTCTGGAGATGGGACTGGGGGAGGGCTGTGATGGGCGGCGGTTGTGGGTTTCTCAAGAGACCATCTCAGGGCTTTTGCTTGTGTGTCGATTCGAGATGCACGCCGAGATCCACCCCGTTCCCCGAAATTTTGGGCCTGCAATTCCTGCCCTGTCCCAGTTATTTTTTCACGTGTCCAAGAGCTGTAGCTTGGGAGCGGAGCGTCATCGGTTAGAGTCTACGTTTCCACCGAACCAAGTTGCAAATGTAAAAAACTGGCCAGTAAATCAACGCCAAAGTACTTGCTTCACCAGGTACCGTAAAATAAATGCTCTGCTATTGACAGCAGCAACATTGGGAGCCTTATCACCATCAGTCCCATCGTGGGGTCACAAATCAAGGCGCGACGGATATGCATATACACCCTGGGGCAAGCTCGACATAACACCGTGTATGTAAATATTGTGTCGTCAGTCACGGCATGTGACAGCCAACCAGAGCTTCCCGACGCGTAAATTGCCAGACACGCAGCCCGAAAGACAACAGCCTTGGAAACGACAGCGAGAAACTTTGGTCCTGCCAGAAAAGGGCCGGTCCCTTCCCGCCAGTTCGGCAGTCGGAACTGGAAGAGGGAGTGCAAAGGTGTGGTGTTGGCGACGACCTCGGCGCTGCGAGCCCTCCGTCCAACTCTCACATCGATCACTTCTCAAACGACGGGCAATAAAAGCCATCGCTTGGCTGGCTCGCTGGCCATCAACTTGGACAATACCTAGGAACCCAGCTCTTGGAACTGGGTATTCGTGCCCAAAGCCAAAAAAGGGACAACTTGCTCAACACAGTGGCGGGACCCACCTTCTTAATCCAGAGCCGTCCACGAATCTTACTGGTCCGTTTTCAGTGACCCGAACATTGACGTCCAGGTGAGCATCCAACATCTGTCCGAGGTGACCTTGTCTCGATCAGCTCACTTCGGTGAGAAAGCCAGCTCGCCAGGTCTCGCAAACAATCCCCCAGCCGAGAGAGCAACAAGCCTGTATAGGGATATCGGCGTTCTTGCTCGACATCCCATCCTCCTTTGCGATCTTTGCATTGTCTGAAGATCGAGTTCATATCCTCTGTCTTCTCCTAGAAAGATACAGGAGCATCTCGACCGCTGATGGGAAAGGCCTCGCGAAGTCGGTGCTGTCGGACAAGGTATTAACCTCGTACATGTACTGTCTTTCTCTTGCGTGATACTTTCATCTTGCGTGGTATCTTTCCTCTTGCAAACCCTCTCAACAAGAATTCAAGCCGCGCTGCCAAGTAGGACCAGGTTCATCACCGCCCGGTTCGGATACATATCCCACCGTCCCATCCACACGCTGGCCATCGCCGAGAGCATGCTACCGGCAGGCAAACAGCGGCGACGTCTCGTGACAAATTTCGGGCGTAGAACCACCAAGTCGGGCCGGCGACAGCCCTGAATCTTCAGGCCTCAAAAGGTAGGAGGAAAGGTGCTGATGGAGGAGGCACGGGCAGTGATTCAGTTCCAGGTCGTACTTCAGTACCCGCCTCTCCATCATGAGCCCATCAACCTGCTTTGGGTGGTGAGCCGGGGCACGTGTGGTGTGCCGTCCCATGAACCCAAATCCCGTTTGTGCCCCGGCCTACATAGCTTGTGTTTACACGCCTTCCTTTCGTCGCCAAGATCCCCAGTGGCCGCAACTCGAGCGGTCATGGGCGCCCCCTTGGAGGGTCCTATCTACAAACCCCACCTCGACGTGGGGGACTCCGAATTCGATTCTCGTCGGTAGCAAAACATTCCTGACCCAGGAGGGGTTTTCGTAGCCGCAGACCTCCCAATAGATCTAGAGCCCGCCCCCTTTCGTGAGGCACTGGCTCTAGGGGAGTTCTGCGGTGAGCTTTTTGCTTTTTTTCCTTCTTTTTTCTTTCGTTGAGATCTCCCACGGGCGGGCTAGTGCCCAGAGACGAGATTCGGACACAGACCTGGGCATCGGGAATGAGTTTACAATGGCGTCCCTAGGGCAAATCGCCAAGCTGGCACTGGGAGGAAATGTTTGATGCGTAAAAGAAGGATGGTACCCAACTCTGCAGTGGCTGATAGGCCACCTATACCGTTACCACACCAGAACATACATCCTGCCTGCCGGTACTTCCTCTTGCAGGTTGGCAAACAAGGCGTCCGTGGGGTGATGTTTTGCCTTGTTGACCCTATGGCTGGAAGCCCCTTTTGGACGTCGTGCTGGCTCCTTCCGACATAGACAACACCGAGACCCTTTCCGTCCACCGTCCACCGTCCGGAAGGGTTCCAGAAACATGACGTCCAAAAGAGTCAACCCACCACCACGACATCTACATGCATTGTCTCACAAGAAGATGGGGGAGCATGTCGCCCATTGTCGGCTCATGAACCCACCGCCTCGGATGGACATCACCTTGTCCTACCCCCAACCCAAAAAAACATGCGAGTTCCACTCGTTCGTCCAACACACTGTGACACCAGACTGTTGTGTCTCTCCGGACGTCCCGAAGAGCGGTGGGGGTGGGTTTGTGCCACCTCTGGAAGCACCGGGATTGGGCATGGGGAGAAAAGGGGTGTGGGGTTTCGCCGCGGGGCTTTTTTGTCGTTTACACCAAACAAATGTTTTGAACCCATGTCGTCGCCATTAGGTAGTGTTGGTGTTTTCTAAAGGGGATTTTCTCGAGAAACTACTCCGCCCTGCTCCGCTGACAAGAAAAGACATGATCTTCAAGCTGTGGTGTTGGCGATCAGATGCCAAGAACACAACCACTACCAACGACATCGTGGGGCGAAACAGGCCCGAACGTACTGGATCGACAACGCCCGTGATCCAAAAGCCAAGACAGGGCAGTCGAGATGGGAAACTTTTGCCCAGTTACCCGTCGATTGGGAGAATCCCATGTCCAGTTCTTCAAATGCGCTGGCGTATCTCTCACCCGCGCTGTCACATCGTGAAGTGCCAACGATGCCAAAGTTGGGCACCGGGCCCCCAAATGTGATGTCGAAAGTCCCACGAGGCAGAAAGATCGGCAATCTCCGCCCTTCGGTGTAGGGACCCCTGGCGGACCGGGCATCAATAGGAAAACTTGCTTTCGATCAGGGAGATAACGCTACCGCCGAGCCAAGTCGATTCCCGAGTTGCGCCCGACACAAGCTACCGGGAAGATGAGTAGCCGCATGTTTCCCGTCGTCTGTTCTGTAGGTAGCCTAGTCAAAGCTCCATAGGGCTGCATACCGTTGATGCAGTATGCCGCGGAAGAAAGATGGGATGGCAAGATCCGAGGGAGAGATCTCGGTAGACGATAGAGTTATATACTCGAGCAGTCTCGAGCGGTAGTACAAGGCAAGTTCGAGCATCGACATACTGTCCGTTCTTCTAAGTTGGGGTGGCATACGGGTCCAAGAAAAGAGCGGTCCGGAGATTTGGCGGGCGAGGCGGGAAAGTGAGGCGAACAAAGTCTGGCTCGAGGGGCAACCATGAGAGAGACCTCTCTTTGCATCCAGTGTGACCCACTCAAGCCACCCTCGAGCCACCCCCATCAACGAGGGTGGCATCAAGAGCCTGCAAGCCCATCTCCCCATGTGCCTAGTGAGTGGCTAGAACGAATTTGGCGGTGTGGCCCGAACAGGTTGGCACTGGGCCACATCGAGCGTGAACCTTCTAAAGCGCAAACACTCTTCAACTGGTCAGCCACACTCAAGGTGCAGATGTCAGTGGAGACATATAAAGGGTCTTGTTTCCTTGCCTTTCTGAAAAGAGAGCCCAAGCCTTTCATTGTCAGGCCAAAGCTTGCGTCTCATCCCAGAAACCCACCCAGTATGGCCTCCTCCTCAAATATGAACAGATACTGGATTCCTCACTTGGATATCCACAAAAAGGTCATCACCCAGGAGCTCCAGTACTACCTCGGGCCCGAAGCCACCGTGAGACCCTTTACCAGAGAGGTACGATACCCCCCCCCTGTCATCCGGGATCTTGGCTGACGAAGATTGTCTTAGGGAGAAGACGGGTATTTGATATCGACACCAGGGCCCTGTCTGACCGATGTGAGACTAGTCGCAAGATGCCAGAGCAACGATGATCCTCGTGGCTGACCTCCTATGTGCAGGAGCAGATTGATGACATATGTGTGAAGAGCAAGGACATGTGGGAGAGACAGGCGGCCGCGAGGGCGGCAGGAACATCCGACAAGCCTCTCAAGAGGCCGCTCCATCGTCCAGTGGTGATGTCTAAGGCAGGCAATGGTGGCGGGGTATCAAGGCGGAGGAAAGAAGAGCGTCGGCGCAGTGACACCAGGAGTGGACAAGACGAGAGGCGCAGGGCTTGAGAGCCCAGATCCACCCCTCCCTGGCAAGCGGTTGACGGGGCCCGGAGGAGGATTGTTGGGCGAGACTGCATCATGCGTTGGATTGTACGGTTGGGCGGATGAGTGCATGCGTTCCGCCATGCAAGACGGAGTCTCGATGTGCCGAGCTCGGCCTGTGTCCGGCCGTCGCCGAAGCCGAGAATGAGGATGCGTGGAAGCCAGGCGGGGGATAATAATCATGGCCGTAGTTAGTCGCTGTGAGGCGCATGGGAGTTTCGAGTTTGTGGTGGCAGAGCGGCCGGGAATCTCGGTCTGACCAAGTACATCGTGCCATCTGGCGGTGCGTTTGCGCGAACCCAAATGGACACCGCATTTTCCTATCTTTCGACGGATAAGTGCATACATGTGCCGGTTCATGCAACAGGATTCAGAAGGGAGCTAGCCATGGTGTAGGCAGTCCTCTGGCGGGTCCTGAATGGGGTTGTTTGCTCAATGACATGCACCCCAATTCGACTGGATATAAAGGATCGATTGTCATGGACGCGAGGACTGTCTGGACGCCGCAGACGAGATCGTGTTTCGACAGTGGTGGCCGCTCTGCATCGACTAACAAGCGGGAATCTCGAGACGGGTACTCGGGGCTTTTAGACCAATCAACCGAGCCGGCTCCGAGTCGAGACCGGGGTGGACTCTGGAGAGGAGTGCTTGAAGGCCATCTGAGAGGGGCCGCCAGAGAAGGTGCAGAAAGTAGTCGATATCAGGCGCGCATGATGGTGGTCAAAACGGCCTTTCCGCCGATACGCAGAGGCAATACGGCCGGAATGGGGTGAGCGTCCCACAACATATGCTGTGCCACCTTCCCGGAAAGCTTCCTTCAGCGCCGGATGGAGGAGAGAATACAGATGTATCCACTCCAGAAGAGGAAGAGGACGCCGCTTCGACTCGTGGCGGAAGGCGACCGGAAGTGAGCCCCCTTTGGCCTCTCATGAGAGGGGACGAGGTGGTGACGATGTGACTCCGAGGTCATTGTTGAGGTCGACTGCCCCCATTACGCGAGAGGGAGCCCGAGAGAAGATTGCCGCTGTTGGCGCCATGATTTCAAGCTGCTAGAGACTGCACCGATGCCTCATATCTCTGCACGTCGACCGGGCCTGCCGACCAGAGCAGCAGGGCCTGGATGCTGACGGTTGGGCTCTTGGGACCATCCGCATGTTTGCTACCGACGGAGGGGGCAGAGGTAATGTAGCCGAGAACATTCACCCATTCGCCGACGCGGGTTTGCTCTGACCCCAGGCGCGCGAGGACGAGGTCCACGTTGACCAGAGCCCGAACTGGAGACCGGTCATCGGGGCGTGGGTGAACAAGTGTCAACGTGGCGGTTGCGATCGAGTAGGAAGAGACACTGGGAGACATTAGCACTGTTTCCGAGAAATCGAAAAACAAGGGACCGAGTCCATTTGTGCCGAGCAAAAAGTTCATTCACCCAAAGTGAAAAGGCACTTGGCAGAGAAAAGCAGCCAAAAGGAGAAAGAAAAAAAAAGGAGAGAGGCTCACCATCCGAGAAATCTCACCTTGTCTCCCGTCTCCTTGGAGGGCAAAGACGAGAGAAGGCACAGTTGAGAGGGGGGGGGAGCGTTGTTCATCGGAAATGTGCTGGTAGAGAAAAGAAGCCTCGAGGTTCTTTTTCCAGATGGTTTTTCTTTCTTCAGAATGTTCCTCGCGAGGTTGAGGATTTGCTCGTTTGTAACTCAGCAGTCGCTCCTTCCAAGTGGTTCCTGCTCCCATGCTCTCGAGGCGTTCGAGCGCACAGGACTCTGAGGCGCCCGTGCTCGCCAGTGCCGCTCTGAGGCGTGCCCTGACTAAGCAGAGGCTGGCAGGTGACAGCCGTACGTATCACATGATTTGAATTTCGCGGCTGATGTTCGGCATTACTGGACCGCTGGGCTGCGGCAGCCTGGCCCTGGTTCGTCATCACTGGCCCGACGACGCAGCGACTCCCAGGAACTTCCCTCTGTTTGCATCATCTGCCCGATACGCACCTGTCCACGATCTTCAAGCATTTCACTGGCGACCCAGTCTCTGCAGTATCTTTGCCCCCTCTGTCTGTCATTTTGCGCACTCGATCTTTACATCCCAACTCGCACCGAGCCCCCGAGGCTTTGGCCAGGTACATTCCGACGAGGCTTGTCTGGATAAGGTCGTGACCCCGCCAACGAGGGGAGGCGTCATCGCTAGGCTGGTCACCTGTGGCTTTGCTCAGAACCTCAACCAATCCTCACACCAACAACCCCAAGCGCGCCGCAGCTCCCCAGCACTCTCGACATCGACCACTCCCTCGAAACCAACCCCTTTTCTCGAATCGTCGCCATGTCTGGATCGTGGGGGGGCTGGCTCTTTGGCGGTGCGGCTGCGAAGAAGAAGGATACTCCCAAGAATGCAATCCTCGCCCTCCGGTCGCAGCTGGAGATGCTCCAGAAACGCGAGAAGCACCTCCAGAACCAAATAGACGAGCAGGATGCCTTGGCGAGGAAGAATGTCAATACCAACAAGAACGGTACGTCTGGTGCCCCGCATCTGCCTTATCGCCGAGGGCGAACAATTGTGCTGATAGCGTCGACATGACAGCGGCGAAGGCGGCGCTGCGACGGAAGAAGCAGCATGAACACTCGCTCGACCAGACTCTCGGCCAGATCGGTACTCTCGAGCAACAGATCAACGCCATCGAGTCGGCCAACATCAACAGGGAAACCCTTGCGGCGATGGAGCGGGCGGGCGAGGCGATGAAGCAGATCCACGGGAAGCTCACGCCGGAAAAGGTTGACGAGACAATGTGGGTAGTCCTGGTTCTCCTGCGCCCCTGAAATGCCAAGACATACTGACGGCGATATCTACAGGGCAAAACTCCAAGAACAGAACGCACTGAGCGAGGAGATTGTCGACGCTATGAACAGCATCAACCTGGGCAACCAGATCGACGAGGTGGACTTGGAGGCGGAGCTCGACGAGCTTCGCCAGGAGGAGCTGGACCAGAAGATGCTGGAAACCGGTACCGTCCCGGTGGACGCCATCCAGCGTCTCCCTGCCGCGGGAACCAAGGAGCGTAAGCTACACCCTCCATGTTCGTTGGCGTATTTGCCCGTGTTCCCCACTGACCGCCTGTGCAGCAGCAAAGGGAAAGCAGATCGAGGAGGACGACGAAGAGGCCGAGCTCAGAAAGCTGCAAGCCGAGATGGCCATGTAATGCCAAGACTCCTTGCAAGGGGAGGATGGGGACAGGCTGCATGGGAGGGCCGATGTTGGATGCAGGGTGATGCGGCCGCTTTGAGAAGTCCGATCTCGAACTGGAGCGGATATTTGCTTTGACGGGACAGCAGAGCTGGTGGCGAGGTCATTTCGTATGGGATGGGGCGTCATCTCTCTTGTCCCGGGTCGCTACAAAGTATGCCGTCCGCATCCTTGGGCTCTATGGTGATGGCGTTGGCGTTTTCGAGGGTTACACATATTTCCGTGGCATCAAGTCGTACAGAGTAACGGTCACCCAGGTTCACCACTACCTACGCACATGGCACTTCTGCAACCTGCAACGGCAGCGGCAACGGCGCTGCAGAGGAGACTATCACTCTTTTGATATCAACCCCATCCCGGCCCCGTGGATGATCCCCACTGCTCGTGGGAGGAGCAGCAGTCTGCAGGACTGGGCGGATGGGTTCGTCGGCCGAATCTGCAAGCCCATCCACTCCAGAGGCATGGATGGGATAGGACACCGAGAGACGCAAGTGTCTCTTGCCGTACATTCAGCCACACACCGCCGTTTGTTTGGCCGTGAACCGAGTCCCGGCTTTTGGCTGTTCTTGTCTCTCCCCTCGGTCGAGGTCCGGCATGTCTTTTTTGTCTTTGGTCCGTATCTGGCATGGCGTGGATTTCTTTTTGGACGGGGATCTGAGAAGTGGAGAGAAAGGCTAATGTTTTTTTTTTTTGAATCGACCATTTCCAGCCTCGTTCGAGTTTGAGGAGAGGCTGGCGAGGCTGGGGGCGGGTTGCCAAGAAGTGCCTGGGGAACTGGAGCACCGAGGCATGGTGGATGAGCGGTGAGCGGTGAGAGAGAAGGCATCATCGCATCCGATCTTCCATTCTTGTCTCCATGTCACTGAGGGGTTTTGGTGGTTCGGTCGTCGAGATGCAACGCAAACGGGCAGGGTTGGATTGTGAAGAGGCCAGAGGGAGAGCGAGGTGGTGACGTTCCCGTTGAGTCATGTTTTGTTACTGTCAATCATAGATTTGTCATGTCACTAAATACGTTTATTTTATTTTATTTTTCTGCTGCCTTTCTTGACGCGTCAAAAGCAGCAAGTTGGTGATGGCACATGTGTTTGGGTTGTCCCCGAAAACCCGGCGGCGAGGCTGGTGTGCGGTGAGAGGCCGGGCGGGGAGAGCTGTCACACCGTCCAAGCTCCTAGCGCTCTCCGGACCCCTGCCGTCCGGGGTACGGCCTGGTCCCAACGTTACTCGACGGGGTGTTAGTGCGGGACCTGCGGTGTGGGTCAAAGTCGTCGAGGCGGTCAGGCCTTTTCCAAGTCCCCCCTCTAACACTGCTGAGGACGGCAAATGTCCCCCGTCTCGATTCGACAATGCGGTATTTTCATGGCAGTGGACAGCGCAGCGCCCAATTCGCCATCAATTGGAGTTTCATCGGCGAATCGGCTATGGGTGCGCGCAGGCAGGGGGGCGAGAGACAGAGTGTGCCCGTCGTGAGCGAGTGAGCAGCGAGCGAGAAAAAATTGTTTGGCCGCTTCTCCGCCGGCCGCTGCCCGCTGGCTGGTGCCGCCCCACGCAAAACCGATTTCGGTTGCGTTGGCGGACCCCACCCCTGCCGGTCCTCCCCCTGCTGCATGGATCTCCACAACCGACAAGCCAAAAGACGAACACCACGTAGCCGCGCGAGTTTGCACCATCCTGCACGCCTGGGAGGTCGGGACGGCTCTTCCCACCCACATCAGGTCCCCGCAGGTCGAGCGACCGACGACGACCACACTCTTGTCCGCGCCGGGCGAGTACCGGTACCACCGGGCTGCTGCCACGACAGCACGAGCACACGCCGATCCAGGGACGACACCTTGGGGATCCGGTTCAGGCGGGGAGAGCGGCCGTTGAGGCCCAATATCAAAGTCTGGCTCTTTATTTCTTCCCTTTTGCGGCCCCGCGTGGCAAGGTGTGATGGTGCAGCCGAGGGGTTCGAGTCTTGGGTGTTTTCACCAACGTCGACGATGTCGATGTGCGTTCGTGCTTTGGGGGGGTCGGGAGCAGATGCAATGCCCACGAGCTGGTGTCCTGTCTCTTCCATGTCCGGCGACGAATGGATGGGGGCATTGGACGTTCAAGTGGACATGATTCTTCAATCAAGTGTCAACAAACCCGCCTCCCACCTCCGCATCGTCGTCCAATCCGGGCCGCCGTGCTGAGGCTCGGGCTCCATCGACCACGGCATGAGTGGGATTGCCTCGTTGCCAGTTGGCCGTTGGGCCGCCATTCACACAGCTTGCCGCACACCCACGCCCTCCTCTGCTGCCTGCCCGCCTGGTCTTGTCTCGACGGACACATCGGTTCTCCAGGCCATGGCCGTGATGGCGTCGTCGGATTGCTGCCGTGCTGTCCAACCCCATGCCGACGTGGCGCCACTGCAGGTCGCTATCCGGAGCGGGCCACTCGGCGAGGCCCCGCCAGGCCCTCGATGCGGTGCCATGGTCGTGACTGCCCGGAGCACCTCGGCCAAAGACAGCTGCCCGCATTTTTTTCACCCTCTGTTTCGTTCTTGCCAACCACCCAACGTGGGGTTGGTGTTTTGTTGACTGGGGGGTCCGCATCCATGTCGCCAGCCAGCACAAAGTGGGCAAGCGCAACCTCGATGGATGGAGAAGGGACCAGGATGGCCATGCTCCTGCCCTTGACCCTTGCCAAGCCGCCATTTTCTGTGCTGCTATCTCTCTTTTCTCCACGACGCCCCTCATGTCCTCGGGCAGTCGCCTCTTTCTTCCCTCCTGCTTCTGGTCCTGCACCTGTGATTCCTGGAACCTTTTTCCTTGCCAGGCTGGAGGTTTTTTCTGCATTGTCATTCCATGGTCAATTGTTCGAGATCGAGATCTTTACCCCCCCGAGTCCCACGATATACCCAATCCGACATCAGCCCAGAAATAATTCCGACGCCGGCCACCTTGCTCCGGTGCCCGTCCGTCGATAGCACCTCAGTCGCGGCCAACCATAGGACGTGACACCCGAAGGGCCCCCCCTCTGCCGTACCGCACGCAGACTCCTGCTGCTACCGCTGCTGCTGCCCAGCTGCTGCATCATCCCACCTCTCCCACTCCCACCTCTCCCACCACCAACCACAACCTCTCACCACACAGTAATACACGCAAACAACTCGCCGTCACCCGACCCCATCCGCGTCCCGCGTGCCCGCCCGCCCACGGCCCAAGGTCCCACCTCGATTTGGGTCGCCACTGCAACCATCCGAGACACAGTCCTGGTCCGAGAGGGACACACGACCGTCCTGCATGGAGGATAATAAGACCGCCCCTCAGGCCGTTTCCGTCGAGATTCCGTCCGACCAGGCCCAAGCTGAGGTCCCACCAGTATGAGCCACCCAGATGTTGAGTTCTGCCCCTCGCGGGCGAACATTGATTGGTCCCATGTCCAGTATGCCGACATAAGTGAAATACAGGTTACCAAATATGAGAAGGTCAAGTACTTTCAGGCACCACCATCCGACACCGACGAGGTCAACGGGGACGACAAGGAGGTAGACGCCAGTAAGTCCTCGGTCACTCGGTGTGGACGGACGTGTGCTGATACATATGACGCAGCCAACGGGCAAGCTATGGATGATTCCACCCCTCCATCCGGGCCGGCCGGCGCCCAAGGGGTTGACGACGAGCCCTTCGGCGAGGTGACGCCGCCGGACACCCCAGCCGCTTCTGCTGTGGGAGGCAAGAAGTCCAAGAAGGACAAGAAGAAGGCCGCCAAGGCCAAGGCAAAGAACGCCGAGCCAGAGCCCGTCCCCGAGCCCGTCCCCGAGCCTGTAAAGGCCGCCCCCGAGCCTGCGCCGGAGCCCGAGGAGAAGCCCGAGGAGACATCCACCAGCAAGAAGAACAAGAAGAAGAAGAAGAAGGGCAAGACTGCCGAGGCGGAAGCCACCCCAGAGTCCGCCCCCGAGGCTGCAGAGCCCACTCCAGAGCCCGCCCCCGCGCCCGCGGAACCTACCCCAGAACACGCTGCCGGGCCGGCGGAACCTACACCGGAGCCGGCGGTTGAGCCGGTGCCGGTCGCTGAGCCAGAGCCGGTTGCCGCGCCGGAGCCAGTCAAAGAGGAGCTAAAGGAGGAGCCCAAGGAGGAGCCCGAGGAGGCGGCGTCTAGCGGCAAAAAGAAGAAGAAGAGCAAGTCCGACAAGAAGAAGGCCAAGAATGAGAAGGCCAAGTCATCTGCAAAGACAAGCGACGATGAGGCCAAGTCACCAACCACTCCAGTTGTCGCCGCCGCTAATGAAGAGGCTGCGGTGGCCGAGCCAGCAGTCGAGGTTGCCGCCAAGGAGGAGACGCCCAATGAAGAGGTTGCCGAGGCATCGGCGCCTGTTCCTGAGGTGGTAACCGAAGTTCCTGTCGCCGAAGCCAGCACTGAGCCAGAAGTCGCCCCAGCAGTCGAAGAAGTCGCCGCTGAGCTCGCTCCCGAGGTTGTCCCCGAGGCCACTCCAGAGGTTGCTGCGGAGACTGCTCCCGAGCCTGTCCCCGAGGTTGCTGCTCCCGAGCCTGTCCCCGAGGTTGCTGCCCCCGAAGCTGTGGTCGAGGCGGCCGCTCCCGAAACCGCCCCCGAGGCTGACGTTGAGGTTGCCACCCCCGAACCCACTCCCGAGGTTGCCGCCCCCGAGCTCGCCCCCGACGCTGTTTCCGAGGTTGCCCCCACAGACACCAAGGAGACCACTCCTGAAGAAAGCAAGGATGCTCACCCCAGCCCTGCTGCCGAGCCCGCTAATGTCGACACCGAGGAGAAGGCGGCCGAGGTCCCCGAACCCGCCGTCGAGACTGCACCTGCTGCCGAGACGGCTCCCGTTGAAGAGGCGGCCGAGGCTACCGTCGAGAAGGAGGCACCCGCAATTCCCGAAGTTGCGGCGGAGCCCGTGCCCGAGCCAGTTGAGGAGGCTACCGCATCACCTGCTCCCGCCCCTGTCGACGAGATCCCCGCCCCTGTCGAGGAAACCCCCGCTCCTGTCGAGGAGACCACCGCTCCTGTGGACAATACTCCCGCCCCTATTCCGGAGCCCGTCGAGGAGACTGCTCCCGTTGCCGAACCGGAAGCTGCTGCGAAGGCTGTCGATGCTCCAACCGAGACAAAGGAGGAGACCGCTCCCGAGACACTCGAAGAGACTGCTCCCGTCACTACTGAGCCAGAGGCCGCTGCGGAGGTCGAAGAGGCCGCTGCCCCTGTCGAGCCCAAGGAGGAGGTGGCTCTCAAGACAGTTGAGGATGCTGCCCCTATCGCTGCCCCCGAGTCAGAGATCGTCGCGAAGGCTGAAGAAGCTGCCCCTGTCGAGGAGAAGGAGCAGGCAACCCCCGAGGCCGCTAAGGAGCCCAAAGCTGCCCCTGTCGAGGAGAAGGAGCCAACTCCCGAGGCTGCCACGGAGCCAGAAGCTTCCCCTGTCGCCGAGTCGATAGACGCTAAAATCGAAGACGAGGCGCCGGCAGTCACTGAGCCTATCCTCGAGACTGCGCCCGAGCCTGCCGCAGAAGTTGCCCCTGTCACTGCCGCTGAAGTCGCCCCTACAGTCGACACCACCCCTGCCGCTGTACCCGAGGCAACCGACCCCGCTCCCACGACGGTAGAAGACGCGGCTCCCGCGCCCGAGACTGATGCCACTCCAGATGTCGCTTCTACCCCAGCTGTTGCCGAGGTCGAGGTGGCAGACAAGACCGAGGATGTCCAGAAACCAGAGGTCGGACCCTCTGTGGAGAAGGACGTCGAAGTCGTTGCAGCTCAGGAGGAGGCCGTGGCCGTCGAAGAACCCGCAGCGAACGAGCCCGAGGCTACATCAACCCCAGTCGAGTCGGTGAAAGACGAAAGTACGTCCGAGTCTGCGGAGGATATCAAGTCAGCTGTCGAGGTTGAGGCTCCCGCCACTGTTGAACCAACTGCAGTTGCTGAGCCTGTCGCAGAAGTCAGCGAAACGTCGACGGAGACGATGGCCCCCTCAGCTGAGACTCTCGACGCCTCGGAGGTACTAACCTCTGAGGCAACCCCGGCGACTCAGCCCGCCGATGAGGAGGTCGCTCCCGCTACCGAGTCCAAGGCTGAGACCGGCGCGGTTGCCGACGCTGAGGTCACTCCAGCGCCGACGACTGAAAGCGAGCCGACGAAGGTGGAGACTGCACCCGCCCCGGAACCCGAGGTCGATGCTGCCTCTACGCCCGAGACCGAGGCTGCCCCGGCGGCTGAGGTTGAAGCTGCCACTGTTGTTGAGCCAATTGCGGAGACGGAGGCCAAGGATGAGGACAAGGTGGAGGAGAAGACGGCCGAAGTGTAAGCATCTTTTTCATTGCCACTCAAGTGTCTTGGTTACTGACTTTTCTTTTAGTGAGGCCGCCGCAAACGACGTCGCGGAGCCTAAGGAGGAGGTCGTTGTCGACGAGCCTGCTGCTGTTGAGGCCCCTGCTGTCGAGGAGGCACCCGCTGTTGCAGGTGAGGCCACACAGACAGCTGCTCCTGATGCACCTGCCGAGGTCGAGGAGAAAGAGGTTCCTGTTGCTGCTGAGCCCGAGACATCTACAGTGTACGTGAATGACGTCTCCTGCATCTGACCGCATGCAAGACACTGACTAGCTGCAGTACCCCCACTGAGACTGTTGAAACCCCGGTCGAGGCAGAGGAGCCCAAGCCTGCCGAGCCTGCCGTGGAGGCTGTTGCGGAGGAAAAGGCCGAGCCTGTCGAGGAAACTCCGAAGGAGGTTGTCGACTCGGCCCCTGAGCCTGAAGTTGTCGAGACTGTTGCCGAGGCTGCCCCAGTCGAGGGAGCTGTCGAGGCCGCTGCTGAGCCCGCAAAGGCCGAGGAGCCCACCGAAGTGGCCGAGGAGGTTGTGGAGAAGGCTGCCGTCACCGAGGATGCTGCTCCCGAGGTAAAGCCTGTCTCCCCCACCAAGTCAGTGCACTTTGCTGACTCTCCGGAGATCATCGACGGTCCTCTCACTCGCGACTCCGATGTGCACATGGAGAAGTCGGAGGACGCCGAGAAGGACGCAGCACCGGAGATCATCGCCGAGCCTGTGATCGAGTCTGCAACTGAGCCTGAAGCCTCTGTGGAGACTGTTCCGGAGCCCGCTCCGGTTGAGGAGAACACACCCGCCCCTGAGGAGCCCGCGGTAGAGGAGGCCGAGCCCGTCAAGGTTGAGGAGGTCTTTGAACCCGCCAAGGCTGAGGAGCCGGTCGCTGAGGTCCCCGAGGCTGCGCCCGTCGAAAACAAGACTCCAGCGGCTGTCGAAGAGACTCCCGCCGAGACCGAGACTCCCGCCGAGACCGCTCCCGTCTCCGAAGTTCCCGCACCTGTTGAGATCGCTCCTGTTGCTGAGGAAGCAGCCCCTGTCGCCAAGGAGGTTGAATCCATTGTCGATGAGCTAGCTGCTGAGGCCTCTGAGGTGTCTACTGCGCCTGCGGAGACTGCCTCCACCACGGAGGCTGTCCCCGTGGTCGAAGAAGCTCCTGTTGTCGAAGAGGTTGCTCCGGTCCCCGAAGCTGCTCCCGTCGTTGAGGAGGCTGCCCCTGCTGCCGAAGAAGCTGCTGTTGTCGACACTGCCGCTCCGGTTGCCGAAGAAGTTGTGCCAGCTACCGAAGAAGAGCCGGTTGCTAAGGCTGCTCCTAATGTTGACGAGGCCCTCGCCGTCGAGGAGATACCAGTTGTGGAAGAGACCCCCGCCGTCGAAGAGGTCCCTGCTGCCGCACCTGAGGCCGCTGCCTCTGCTGAACCTGTTGTTGAGGTCCCAGCTGAAGTTGTCGAGGAAAAGGCTCCCGAGGCACCCAAGGAGCCTGAGCAGGCTCCTGAGGACAAGCCTGTCGATGTTGAGCCGGTCGTCCACACCAAGCCTGAGGAAGTTGCCCCAGCTGCGGTTGTCATCGAGGAGGCAAAGGATGTTGCCAAGGATGAAGCCCCTGTGGAAGCGCCCAAGGACGAGGACAAGCAATCCGAGCCTGTCCCCGTCATCGCCAACAACACCCCTGCCGAGGATGAGGATGAGAGTATGGACACCGTTGGGCCTATTCCCAGTGAGGAGAAGAAGGTGGCTGAGAAGGCTAAAGGTGAGGCCCCAGCGTTCCTTGATACCCCCGTGGATGTCGAGAAGGAGGAGAAGGAGGCGGCTGCGGAATGCATTTCAGAACCCAAGGACGCACATCTGGACACGGAAACCCAGGACCTGGCTGGGCCGGATCTGTCGACCACCAATGATACCCCGATCGATACCCTCGACACGCTTGTTACGCCTAATGATACCCCGGAGAACGACATCACTTCTCCTCTAATTTCTACGACTGCTCAAGACGCCGAGCCGGAAACTGCATCTCCGGCTGCGGATGTGAACAAAGACGCGCCTGTGGAGAGCACATCGCGCGGGGTCATCGAGGAGCCCAGCCAGCCGTTGGGGGTTGTGAGCTCCGACAAAGAGGATGAAGTCACGTCCGCCGAGGTCGCGACCCAGCCTGAAGGTACGAGATACAAGCGGCGTGACATGATGCGAGATTGCTGACGATTTTGGCAGATGTCAACGTCGAGAACGATGTTGTTTCTGATTCGGCGGCTGTTGTTGACCCCAGTGAGACGGAGGCTGAGCCTGTCGCTCTTGCCGAGACCGTTCAGGAGGATTTGCCGGAAACCTCCGTTGAGGCTTCCGCCGAGGTTGTCGAGGAACCTACGGAGGAGAAGGCCATGGATCTTGCCGAGCCCGCCCTTGCATCTGCCACTGCAGAGGACACCACCCCCGAGGCTCAAGCAACCCCCACAGATGACGAGCCGACCACCGAACAAGCCCCCGAGGTTGCCAACGAGGAACTCACCAATTCTGTCCCCGAGGCTGCCAGCGAGTCAGTTGCTGTGCCCGTAGCTGCTTCAATCCTTGCGGCAGCTGCTGTCGCTACAGTTGGATCTACCTTCGACGGCCCTGCCGGGAGCACTGAAGATACACCCTCGTCCGCCACCGAGCCAGCAGTCGAATCTACCGCTGAGCTTGTCGCCCCGGCGGTTGTCGAGCTTGCCCCCGAGCCTGTCCTTGAGTCAGCTGCTTCCATTGAGCGGTCTCTCGTAGTCGATTCGGACACCAAGGTCGTCGACCAGGGAGCTGAGTCTGTCCAGGCACCAAAGGATTCTGCCGAACCTGTTGTCGCACCCCTGGACGCTCCTGTAGAAGTCAGTTCCCCCGAGGCACCCATCCCGGCCACCAGTGAGCCAACCGACACTGACACTCCCGACCCGGCAGGTGAAGCCGACGAACGTGTCGCTGCTCCTAAGGTCACCCCTGATGACGCTGGGGGGCCTGATGCCGAAGGCACCGAAGAGGTGGCTGGGCAAATTGAAGAGCTCCCCAGTGGCTCTACTGCTGGTGTTGCTTTCGTTCAGCCAAGCGGCGAGAGTCACGGCGAAGAGCATGTCGTTGAAGAAGCTGTGGTAGTCGCCTCGGACGAGCCCGCCCCGACGCCACAGCCCCTCGATCCTTCGCCCATTGCCACTGAGGCTGCGGACGAAGCTCCCCCCGCTGTTGAGGCCACGCAACCTGGAGACATCGCCCAGCCTGGAAACAACATCCAATCCGAAGTCATCGCTCAGCCCGACGACACTCGCTCTGTCGCTGTTGAGGATGCTCCCCAGGTTTCCCCCGAATCCGTCACTCTGGTGACCGAGCCAACTGGTCCAGCTCCCATCGATGGCTCGGCGGACGCTGTCGACGTACCTGTTCTCGTTGATGAGGTTCCAGCTTCCACAGCCCCAAAGTCCTCTTCCGATGCCGTCAAAGCATCCACCCCAGTTCCCGTGGATACCGAGACTGCGGCCGCCGTCGTCGAGGTTTCCCCTGTCACGTCCGAGACTCCTGTGGTGACCGAGACCGTCAAGGATGGTGGCGCCCATCTTTCCTCAGTGGCGGATGAGCCTACGCCGGCCATCGAGTCTACCGCCCCTGAACCTGCTCTCGACGAGTCTCAGCCCGCTGCATCGGCAGTTGAGGCGCCTTCGGATGTCTCTGTTCCTGTTCCCGTAGTGGAGGCGGAGACCCTGGTCGCCGAGGAGGCCGCAGCTGTTGAGCCCCAGTCTACAGATGTCACGTCCAAGATGGCCGAGGAGGCTTCTCCCCTGACCAACACTCCTACTCCCGAGGTCACAGAGAATGTCCCCGTCGCAGAGGACACCAAGGAGGAGGAGTCATCCAACATCCTGGAAATTGCCGCCGCTGCTGTAGCGGCTGGCGGTGTGGCCGCCCTGGCAGGTGCCTCAATCCAGAGCGTCGTTGCGGACTCTCGGAGCCTTGAAACCCAAGATGATGCACCTCACGAGGATGCCGAACCCAAGGCCCTTGAGTCCAAGACTGCCACGCCAGAGGATGACAAACCCGCCGCCCAAGTTGACGTCGGCACTGGCGACCCCATCTCCGAGGACTACGTGTTGGTTGACGACGTGCCGATCCCCGACACCGAGCAAGCCGACCTCCACTCACTCGAAGAACCGGTCCCTGTAATTGAACGTTCCGTCGTCTCCCTCGATGACGACGAAACAAAAGAGGTTGTTTCCTCGGAGCCCACAATTGTTGATGCCGAGACCAAGGACCTGGTCTTGGTCGAGTCTGCTGAAGTACCCACCGTCGACACGCAAGCAGCTCCCATCGCTGACACCGAGGCGTCCCAAGCCACGGTTCAAGAGGACGCCGTCATTGTCGATACCGCTGATCAATCTGAAGCTCTCACCACGGAACCCGTTGTGGTTTCCATGCCGACCGACGAGAGTGTCAATCAATCTCAGCCCGAGGCCATTCCGGAGGCTGTCAAGGCGGACGACGGGCTCCCCGTTGAGTCTTCTGTCATTCCCGATACTATTGAATCCAGCAGCATTTCAGACGAGGTTCAACCCGCCGATGTCAACATTTCTAGATCCCTTCCCCTCGAGACCCAGGCTGCACCTGCGGACGTCCCCCAGAGCAGGTCCTTGGAAGTCGAGGAATCGGTCACTGAAGATTTTCCTTCGGCAGCAATTGCTGGCCCTGAAGAGAAAGCATCAGCCAAGACGGAGGCTGCCGAAGTTGCTCACATTGAAGAACCCCTCACCGCCGAAACGGCTACCAGAGACCTTACGCCGGTTGTCGAAAGCAAAACGACCGATGCCCCCAACGAGTCACCATCGGATGACAACAATTCGCTCAACAAGGAAATCGCAATCGGTGCGGGCGTCGTCGGAGTGCTGGGTGTTGCGGCCGCCGTGGCCGCCACCCGACTCCCCAGCAAAACGGGTCCCCGGACTGTTGAACTCCTTGAGCAATACGCCGCTAGGCTCGACGGCTCTGGAGGCAGCGGTACGCCTGAGTCGGGTTTGCGTTCGCGGAACGTGGCCGGTGGGGCCAACCCCCTGTCCGCAGAGTCGTCCCATGTGGTAGACGGGACTGTCCCTCTCTCGGAGTCTTTCCACGTTGTTGAGAGAGCTGCACTAGCTCGAGAAGAAGCTGCGACAAGCACAAAGGAAAAGGAAGCTTCTTCCGAGTATGGTGAGGAATTTGTCGCCCTGTCCAAGGATGGTGGAGCAACCGAAACTGATATTCCTACTCCCATTCAAAGGCAGCCTTCGACCGTCGGACTCCTCCCGGGAGGTATCAACGCTGCGTTCCGTGTACCCACACCTGCTGTCGTTCTCCCTGATCTTGATGATCCTGTGGCTAAGCAAATGAGCCGCGCGCGGAGCATCCGCCGCCAGCGAAGAAACACGATCAAGCAGGCGGAGGAGATGGTTGCTGCGGCCGTCGTCATTTATGCTACCGCCGAAGTGCTGAGCCCACCGGCCAGCCCAACGTTTTCAAGCCCGTCCGCCGGGGTCTTTGGTCCATCTGAAGTGCTTTCCGAAAGAGGAGGAAAGGGGAAGGAGAAGGATGTCGAGACGCCTGTCCTGCTTCGTCAAGATTACTTTGTCCCTGGGCCAGAGTATGAGGGCCGAGGCAGGACCAGGTCGAGAGACACCGGGGCAGTGCAAGAAGGCGGGCTTCTTAGTTCTGTTGCTGACCTCTCAGTAGACGACAAGGGAAAGACTAGGGAGACCAAGACCGACGAGGACAAGGGCGTGCCCGTGTCGCCCCGACGCAGCAGCCATCATTCCTCGCGCCACCGTGTACACCGGGAGCGCGACAGCCGAGACGGGAGCAAAGAGAGCTCCAGACACTCACAGCGCCACAGATCGGAAAGTCACACGTCGATCAAGTCCGCCACTGAGTCGGCCACCAGGCCGCGGACGCCGACCAGACGTGACAGCGCCATTTCGGAGAACACCGGCAGCGGTAGCCCCAGGACCAGACGGCGCCGCACTCCAGAGGAGCAAGAGGCCCACGACAAGCGCAAGGAGGAGCGGCGTCGCCGTGAGCTGGAGAAGGCCAAGGAGGAGGCTGCCGAGCTTGAGGCCAAGACTCGCTCTCCTCCCAAGCCCAGCTCGTCGTCGTCAACGCGTGATCGATCCGAAGCTGACAGACGTGATCGATCTGAACACTCGAGGCGTGAGCGGCCTGAGGGGGAGAGGCGTGAGCGTCCTGAGGGGGAGAGGCGTGACCGGCCCGAGCAGGAGAGGCGTGATCGACCCGAGGCTGAGAGGTCCGAGTCCAATCATCATCGCACCTCTCGGAGACACAGCCGCGCAAGCGCCGACCCTTCCAAGCCAAGCACTCCGACGGACGCGGCGACTCCCTCTCCCAGCAAGAAGTTCTTCGACATCAAGCACAGCAAGGGCGCGGTCGACCCCAACTTCAGCATCAAGGACCTGGCACCCAAGGAGCCCTCGCTCAAGGACCTCTCGGTTAAGCACCCGCCCAATGCATCCAGGACCACGACGGAGCTCAAGCGCTCCAGCACGTCGCGCAGCAGCACCAAGCTTCGCAAGTCGGAAGATCGCATCCGCGGGTCTGAAGATCGTGGGAGCCGCTCTCACCGCTCGCGTGACGAGGGCAGCTCCAAGGGCAAGGAAACTAGAGACTCGCTTGCTGGCGACGCAAAGGCCAGGGAGACGAGGGAGACGATTGCGTCGACGGCCAAGACTAAGGATTCGGTCACGTCGATGGGAGCCAGTGGGTCTTCGACGAGTGGCGAAGGAGACGCTGCTCACCGGGCTAAGAGGCAGGAGAGGCGCAAGGAGCGGGAGGAGAAAAAGGAGAAGCCGGGCATCCGGGCGGCGATCAAGCGGTTCTTTACGAACTAGTGGTTTTTTGGGGAGCTGAGGGAAGTGCTGGGGTGGGGAGGGTGAGGTGGTTACGAGTGTTGGAGTTTCCTTGTGACGACAAGTTTATGTATGAGACGAGTATTCTTTGGAGCGATGGTTTGGAGGGGAGATTATCACGACGCTATGTGTTTGGTCCTTTGGCTGTATGGTTATGTGTTGGGTATGGGGGATAGCTGCTCGACGTGCGATGGAAAAGATTAGCGAGCGATGGGTTTGTGTTTTTTTCGAGCAATGGTTATGCGAAGCAATGAGCAATAACGATGATTATGTTGCACAATTGAAGTTCTCGGGTAGTGGAATGTGTGATGTTCGTCGTGGTGTTTTGGGATTTTGGTGTCCCCTGAAATGCAGACACAGGCCGTTTCCGTCTGGGCCTACGGGCGACAGAGTACGGGGTACGGATACTAGTGTTCGGAAGAGAAACCCCACACGATGGAACCCGCGGGAGGCCGTCCGAGTCGGATTGAGTTTGGACGACAATGGCTGTGCGACAAGAGGCAAAAGTTCATGAGCCCAGGAACGGATACTAGTATCCAAAAAAGAAAATTGGCCTCTGCCCAATGGCCCAATGGCGCGGGGCAAGCGCCAAGCCGCCATTCCAGGGGAAATTCCTCCCGAAGTCCACATCGAATTCAACCCTCCAGGCCCGGCCCCAGGCCCCTGGCCAAAATATTCCAGCGCAGTGTTCAATTCGTCAACTGCCGGCAACGCGCCCCCATCGGCACCCCTGTCCGGAAAGAGGGACAGGCGAGAAACCGAGAAATTGCACTGGAACCGGCCGAAATTTTGTCAACACGTCGTCTCCGTCTCGTCGCGAACTGGCAACAAACACTAGTACTCGCTCCCTCTTTTCCCCCCTCCGGCGATGCTGCAGGTATTCATTCGCTCGTACAGCACCTGACAGCCCACTCACTCAACAGCGAAGCCCGCCGCCGCTGTCCATCGACGTTCCTTTTCGCGCCCCCTTGCCTGCGTTGGGCTGTTCGCGCCGACCACGCCATCCCTGACCCGACTGGCCACTGGCCCTCACCGCCGCCGTAGTCGTTGGCACCATCGCAACGTTTGTCCGCTTGACGACCCGTCGGACCCCTACACGCGTGTCCGACAGACGACCTTGGATCTTCTTGGCACCTCGAGTATTAAGAGAGCGTCGCCGTCTCGCGACATCCACCGTTGCCCACCATGTCGACCCGGTATTCACTGAGGCAGACCCCGAGGTATGAGATATCCTTCGCCCCCTTGCACCAGTCCTAGCAGCGTGCCGCTGGGCTTCCAGTCCTGCGCCTTGGACAGGCCACTGCCTTATGCGCTGCCGGCGCGACGCCATGCAAGACCCTCGACTAACCATGCAGCAGAAAGAAGGAGCTTTTTGACGGCATGGTAGAGACGCCTGTCCGGAGAACATCGACCCGCCGCAAGCAGTTCCCCCTCGAGTCCGACGGCGAATCCAGCTCTGCCCCCGAGCCCACGGCCGTCGCAAAGAAGCCGACGCTTAGGAAGCGAGGGACCGCCAAGTTCATCGAGCATCTCGACGAGGAAGAAGAGGACCCGTCGACGGCGCCCACCACACCTGAAGAGGAGATGGCTGGCTCGCGCGGGTTCCCCGTCACCATCGGCGACGCAAAGGATCATGTCAATGGAGATGCAAAGGCTGCCAATGGGCCGGCCGAGGAGAAGCTCATCGACGGCTGGAAGCCCGGCATGGATCCCAAGATCGACTACTCGGGCGAGTACGAGTTCTTTGGTCCCTCGTTCGTGGGCGTCATGATGCTCGGCTTCCCCATGCTCATGTGGTACATGTGGATCGGTGCCGAGTACTACAACGGGCTCTTCCCCACGCCCGCGGCCGACCAGAGTCTCAAGGAGTTCGGCCTCCACCTCGCCAACCTCGTCTACACGGGCGCCTTCCCCCACGCCAAAGCCTGGGCCATGTACTGGACCTTCTTCATCTTTGAAGGCGCGTGCTACTGCCTGATGCCCGGCGTCTGGGCCTACGGCAAGCCCCTGGCCTTCCTCGGCGGCAAGCAGCTCCCGTACTACTGCTCGGCCTACACCTCCTTCTACGCCACCATCGCCGTCATGGCGACGCTGCACATCACCGGCCTCTTCCGCCTGTCGACCATCATCGACGAGTTCGGCCCGCTCCTCTCGGTCGCCATCCTCTCGGGCTTCATCGTCAGCATCATCGCCTACGCCTCGGCCTTTGCGCGCGGCGCCACCCACCGCATGTCGGGCAACCACATCTACGACTTCTTCATGGGCGCCGAGCTCAACCCGCGCCTGTTTGGCATCCTCGACTTCAAAATGTTCTTCGAGGTCCGCCTCCCGTGGTACATCCTCTTCCTCCTCTCGGCCAGCACCGCCGTGCGCCAGTACGAAACCTACGGCTACGTCTCGGGCGAGGTCTGCTTCATCCTCATGGCGCACTACCTCTACGCCAACGCGTGCTCCAAGGGCGAGGAGCTCATCATCACCACCTGGGACATGTACTACGAAAAGTGGGGCTTCATGCTCATCTTCTGGAACCTCGCCGGCGTCCCGCTCTCGTACTGCCACTGCACCCTCTACCTCGCCAAGCACCACCCCGACACGTACCGCCACCACCCGGCCGTCCTCGCCGCCATGTTCGCCGGCTATCTCTTCGTCTACTGGGTCTGGGACAGCTGCAACAGCCAGAAGAACCGCTTCCGCTCCGCCGAGCGCGGCACCCTCCGCCTGCGCAACACGTTCCCCCAGGTGCCGTGGCAGACGCTCGAGAACCCGCGCACGATCGAGACGGGGCTGGGCGACAAGATCTTGGCGGATGGGTGGTACGGGCTGGCGCGCAAAGTGCATTATACGTGCGACGTGTATTTTGCGCTCAACTGGGGGCTGATCACGGGGTTCGCGAGCCCGTTTCCGTGGTTTTATCCCGTGTTCTTCGTGACGATGATTGCGCACCGCGCGTGGCGCGATATTTCGAGGTGTCGGCACAAGTATGGGGAGGCGTGGATGGAGTATGAGAGGACGGTGCCGTATTTGTTTATTCCTGTGAGTCCCTCCCCTGTTTCTGGTTTGAGAGCTTGTTCGGGGCGCAATGCTAACTGGCTTGCGTTAGTATGTCATTTGATGCATTTTTGTATCTTCCGATGGGGTACTCCTTGCAAGCAAGCCATTAAGCAAGCAACAGCAAGCCGAAGCGAGCGAGCGAGCGAACCGATACACCGTTGGCTGGGGTTTCTGGCGTCGTGCCCCCATCTGGCACGACGGCCACTTCTTTCTTGTGTACATGTACATATATCTACCTACGTATATTCCGGCATTGGAGGTCGGTGAGTGGTGGGCAAGAGGCGACGAGGTGAAGAGGTGGGTGGTGAGAAAAAGAGGCTTTCAAGCTTCAGACAGACAGACTTGGGATGAAATGGCAACAGGATGAGATGAATCTCGAACGGAAAGCATGGCTGCATGGAAAGGGGGAAACGAACGAGAGTATTTAATAGTTAATATCGATGACGAGAAATTTCACTGCTGCAGCAGACTGCCCGTGTGAAGAGGAATCGAAGACGTATCCGGGAAGTGTTGGGGCAGTTCAGCTTGGTCTGGGAATGGTTCCGATGGTGTTTCGGTTCCCGAGACATATCGAGGCTCGAGGCTGAGTGTGGTTCGCGTTGTGCTCCTTTTTGAGTCGTCCGAGTCTCGTCTCAGACAAAGTTTGAGCATGGCTGGAGGATGGGAAAGGGACTCGCGGACGTGCACACACAGAAGAGCAGTGAAACGAAGAGCGCGATTGTTGACAAAGCTGCACAATCTCGGCCCCTCCATCCCGTCTATACCGAGGATCAACGGCACTCGAACAAGCCCGTCTTCCAAAAGAAACTCTCTTCCCATCCGTATTGCCATGCTTGCACCCCTCCCTAATGTGACAATAGTACATGTTGCATCTTCCCTCGTTGTGCAAAAAGCAAAAGCCATTATTCGAGGTGCTTTCCCTTTTGCCGTAATGCATTCCACCTCCACCGAGATACCCTCTCCCCCGACTAACAATATGATACAGGCAACCCGCATTGCCATGACTGCCAAACTCCAGAACCAGTGGCGCTAACAGGGCTGACAGGTGACAGCCCTACATTAAAAAGACCATGGATCGCCGCTGATGTGTTGATGACTCTGGTGAGCCAGCTTCGTGTGCGTGGGATGTCCGCGAAAAGGTATAGCTTGTCGGCCCAGACACTCGGCGGCTGCCAAGAAAGCCAACTTAACACGTCGTGTTGAGGGTGGCCTTGGAGTTCATGAGCAGAGCAACAATCAAGCCGTAGAGACCTGGGGCATGTGGTTAGCCCTGTTTTCGTCAGAGTGGCAAGGAATGGTAGCTTACCCAAGACTTCGGCGAAAATGAGAATGAGAATCATGCCGACGAAAAGCCTGGGTTGTTGGGCTGTGCCGCGCACACCGGCGTCACCGACGATACCAATCGCAAAACCAGCAGCAAGACCAGCGAGACCGACGGCGAGACCGGCACCGAGTTGGATGAAGCCCGTGTAGAGTGCGTAGCCTTCCTGGCTGAGACTGTCCGAGATCAAAACCGAGACGACGAGACCGTAGATACCAATGATACCAGCCATAATGACGGGCACAATGTCTGTGAAGAGGATGGTCAGCTTCCAGCTTATCCGATCAGCGCGGCGACGACATACTCTTGACGATGAGGTCAGGGCGGAGGACACCCATGGCGGCGATACCGACACCAGACTTGGCGGTGCCATACGAGGCGCCGAGGCAGGTGAAGACGATGGAAGCTGTGCAGCCCATCGCTCCGAAGAAGGGCTACATGTTGATGGTTAGCATGGGCGATGATGGTTTCTCGGTTCGATGCCGAGTCGCTCGTGTTTTGGGATCTATCGACGGCGAATTGGGCCGGTGGCGCAGTGTCGGAAGAGGAGGGAGTACTAACCGCATACACAGGGCTAGAGGAGACAGACGATGTTAGCATCCAGACTGTGTAGAGTAAGACGAGCCATCGTGGGTGATGCTGCATCGATGTGGAGGCGGAGGCGTGGGAGTTGACGACGTCAGGGCGGCAGCAGAAGCTCGGTCGCGTCTGCGGCGGAAATGGCATGGCTGACTGGGACTCACCAAAGATCGGTCGACATTTTGATTGCTTGTTCGAGCTGAATCGAAGGGTGGATATGGGAATGAGCGGCTTCTCGAAGGCGATGCAGGCGGGTGCGTGATGGCGTCGTGGTTGAAGGCAGCGATCGAGACGGGAGCCGTGTGTGGTTGTCGGTTCGAGATTGGTTTTGCTTTGCTGGATGAGGTGTTTCTTGGGGGCGAGCTTGGTCCCCCAACTGGGTACCTTGGACATGGCCCAGTTCCCCCTGTTGCATTAGGTAAGCCGGCTGTCGGATGAACTCCGCTCCTTTCTGCCACCCGACACCGCTCAAAACTTGGGCCAGCCGCCCTCTTCTTTTTTTTCCTCGGCCGCCTTGTCGAGCTTCTGAATCTGCATCGCCAAATCACCACTTTGCTGTTCAACGAACTCTCTCCGGGGCGAGCATCCGCAGTGAACCCTGGCATTTTTAGACCGACTCTCTTCGAAAACACATACCAATCAAGCCAATTCCCACCATGTCTGGCCAAAACGAGTCTGCCGCCTGGCCCAAGGCTGAGGACCAAGCCCTCGTTCAGGAGATCCTGGACTGCATCCAGCAGGCTAGCCACTACCGCCAGCTCAAGAAGGGAGCCAACGAGGCCACCAAGTCGTACGTGCACTCCCCATATCTTCCGACTGACAAGCGACAACTAACATGCTTTCTCCAGCGTCTCCCGTGGTACCAGCGAGCTTATCATCCTCGCTGCCGACACGCAGCCGCTCAGCATCGTGCTGCATCTCCCCCTCCTCGCCGAGGAGAAGAATGTCCCCTACGTCTTCCTCCCCAGCAAGACCGCCATCGGCCGCGCCTGCGGTGTGTCGCGCCCGGTCATCGCTGTGTCCCTCACCTCGAACGAGGCGTCGGACCTCAACGCCAAGATCCGCGCTCTCCGCGACAAGGTTGAGAGACTCGCCATGTAAATGGCCGTCTAGGAGGGCGGCACGTCCGCCAAGGAATGGAGGCGGTGTGGAAGGGAAGGGAAGGGAAGTCACCCAAAATAGGAAAAGCTGTGGCCATGTGCACATGGATATCTCGGGCTGCTTGCGCCTTGGGGGGCCAAGGGTCGTGATTTATTCGGCAGCAAATATGGTCTGCATAAAACAATCAAAACTTAAAGAGTCAACTCAGGGTTGGCGTCTGTTGAGGTGTTGATGTGCCGTCCCGTCTGTGTCTGGTCACGCTGGGCCTTGCATGCCGTCCAAGACGTGGGGGAAGCCATGCAAAATGACGAATGACCACTCCTGCCCGACCGCCCCACCATCGCGTCCCGTCGTCAGCGGCTGCGCTCAACTCACAGTCCCTCTCCCCCACTCCCCTGCCAACTCCCCATCCAGGAACGACCTTGAAGACCTTCTGAGCTGTAGATTCAACATCACTCATCTCTCAGTGTGCTCTCTTCACTGCCTCTCATTCTCATTTGCAACATACTGAATATTCGTCCCCTCTTCTCTACCGACAGTGGATGGTGACGTCTTGTGAATCAGGACTGAAAATGCCGAGTTTGGCGCGCAAAGTTCTCATCTGCGCGGCCGTCGACGGCTTGATCTTGCAGCCGCTGGGCTCCAAGAAAGACCAGCGTCCGCCGCCCTCGGTGAGGATCAAGTATGGCGATGCTTCGGTCTCGACCGTGTCCCGGGACCTGACGCCCGACACGTTGGCTCCCAACTCGTCTTTCGAGGCCTTTGGCATCGTGGGTCCGTACCCCTGAGCCGGCTTGCACACCTGACGTCACGGGTTGGGCTGCCACTAACACACAATTCCAGGTCTTGTTACTGTGTTCCGCTACAGCTATCTCGTCTCCATCACGCGTCGCCAGCAGGTCGCCCAGCTCCGTGGCTTGCCCATTTATGTTGTCACCGAGGTTGCCCTCACCCCTTGCACGTCGCAGAAAGACGCGAGTGAGGCCATCGGGAAGACGGCCATCGCGCTCAAGGCGAGGGCCCTCGGTGACGCCACCGATGACGAGGACAGTGGCACCGACGACGAGGCGCCGAGGTCGAGGGCGAGTAGCGACGAAATAGGCGATGAGACCACAACAGAGGCCGCCCTGGCCAACAAGGCCTCCGCCAGCAGCACCACAGCACGCAGCAGCATCGCCGAAGATGTCATCAGTCGCCGGGGCAGCTACGGCCGTTTTGCGCAGCGCTGGTTCAGCCGCTCGGGATGGGCCCAAGACCAGAAAAGGAACATGGGCTTGAGCCCCGAGCAAGCCGTCGCCGCCGACTCTGGTTCGGAGGATTCCGGGAATAAGAAGCCGGACACCAACGTGCCCAAGAAGATACCCATCCCGGATGATGCAGCCACTACCGAGGCCGGGCTCGCCCTGCTGCCGAAGCTCCTGCGAAGCACTCAGATTCTGTTCGGGTCGAGCAAAACCTTCTACTACTCGTATGACTACGACATCACCCGCAGTCTGGCTAGCAACAAGGCTCCGGCCACTGCCACCGTCCCGCTCCATGCTCATGTGGACTCAAACTACTTTTGGAACTGCCATCTGGCACAACCATTCATCGATGCCGGCGCAGACAGTCTGGCCTTGCCGCTGATGCAGGGCTTTGTCGGGCAACAATCCTTCGTGGTCGACAGCAACCCCCCTCAGATTGACGATGGCGCCCTCATAGGCTCGGTTGAGCTGAGCGAACTTGCCTCTGCCAAGGGAGACTTGAAGCCAGCGTCGCCGCCGCCTGAAAAGACAACCGCCGACATGCGACCGAGTGAGAAGCGCTTCGACGTGACCATCATCTCGAGGCGATCCATCAAGCGCGCCGGTCTGCGATATCTGCGCCGCGGCATCGATGAGCAAGGCAATGTGGCCAACTCGGTCGAGACGGAGCAAATCTTGTCTCCGTCGACGGCCACATGGGATCCTAATGCCAAGGTCTGTTCCTTTGTCCAGATCAGGGGTAGCTTCCCCCTTTTCTTTACTCAGACTCCCTACTCGCTGAAGCCCACTCCCGTGATGCAACACTCGGCAGACGCCAACTTTGCTGCGCTCAAGAAGCACTTTGATGGGCTCAAGAGGAAGTACGGGCAGCTTCAGATTGTCAATCTTGTGGAAAAGCACGGTGTTGAGTCAACCATCGGGCAGTCCTACGAGGAAAACATTAAGCGTCTCAATGAAGCGGCCGCCGAGGAGACAGAAAAGGTCAACTTTGAGTGGTTCGACTTTCACTCGGTCTGCCGGGGCATGAAGTTTGAGAACGTTTCGGTCCTGTTGGAGATTCTCGAAGAGACTCTGGAGGGGTTGGGCAGCACGGTGGTGATTGACGACAAGGTCGTCGCAAAGCAAACCGGCGTGCTGAGGACGAACTGCATGGACTGTCTCGACCGGACGAACGTCTGTCAGAGCTCATTTGCGAAGCACATGCTCGACTATCAACTCAAGGAGCAAGGTTTTGACATGGCGGTGCAGCGTGACCAGGAGAATGCCTGGTTCAACACCATCTGGGCTGACAATGGCGACGCCATCTCCAAACAATATGCTTCGACGGGTGCCATGAAGGGAGACTACACGCGGACCAGGAAGCGCAATTACCGTGGTGCCTTGACTGATGCTGGTCTCTCGCTGACCCGACTATTCAACGGGTGCGTAACACATGTATCTCTGCGTCTTGGTATCTGCTAACCGAGTATCCAGCATGTTCAACGACTTCTTCCTCCAAACCACCATCGACTTCCTCCTCGGCAACGTCACTTCGATGGTCTTTGAAGAATTCGAAGCCAACATGATGATCAAGGACCCCGCCGTCTCGATGCAAAACATGCGCCAGCAAGCCATCGAAATGTGCCAGAAGCGCGTCATCGCCGACGAATCCGAAGAGTTCATTGGCGGCTGGACCTTCCTCACCCCGACCGTCCCAGACACAGTCCGCTCCGCCACCTTTGAAGAAGTCGTCCTCCTGCTCACCGACACAGCCCTCTACCTCTGCCGCTTCGACTGGAACCTCGACAAGATCTCGTCCTTTGAGCGCGTCGACCTCGCGCACGTCCAAAAGATCAAGTTCGGCACCTACATCACCTCGACCATCTCGGCCGCCCAGACGGACGACATGCGCAACGTCGGCCTCGTCGTCGAGTACAAGCCCGGCAGCACCGACGTCACGCGCGTCAACACGCGCTCGCTGTCGTCCATGACGGGGTCCACGCAGCCGCAGACGGGCATCGCCGGCTTCTTTGCGCGCAACGCGCCCCAGGCCGTGACGCCCGCGCGCCGTATCGCGCTCAAGGCGCTGCACAGCCAGACGTCGGCGGCGGATCCCGCGGGGCGAGGGCAGCAGCAGCGCGAGCGCGACGAGCCGGGCGCCATCACGCGCATGACGGAGATTCAGCAGGTCGTGGTGATTGCGGCCGAGATTGAGAGGCTGGCGCTGCAGAGTCGGCCGCGGCCGGCGGGCGAGGGGGGGAAGGAGGGGGAGGGGCTGATTGAGAAGGGGGATATCATCTCGCTGGCGGAGGCGAGGAAGAATACGACGCTGCTGGAGCAGTTGGGGCATTCGATCAAGAAGTTGGTTTGGGCTTGAGCTCGGGGGGGAGGGGGGGTTGCATATCTGGTTGGAGAAGAAGTATTGCGTACACGGTAGTATAATCGAGAGTATACTTGTTCGTCGTCTGTTGTGTTTGAAGTGCTGTGTCCGTGCCGGGATGGGTGTGGTCAGGGTGTATTTACGTTCACTTGGCTGGTCTGCTTGTTTGTTTCCAGCCCCTGACAATTCAATATGCCCCCTTTTCCGGTTCTTGTTATTTTAGACCCCTAATGTCGACTCTGCATCAGGGCAGGTTTATTCTGGTGTAACCAGCTCTTAATACCCTGTCCTGGTTTTCTCAAGGCGGTCTTTATCTCCCCGCGCAGCCCATATTTCCTGTTCCCCAAACCCCCATCTTGAAATCACATGCAATCAAATCCCATACCCTCAATTCCCATCTTAAAATCTCAAGCCCCTTTCACCCCCCACCCTCCCCCACCGCCCTATACAAATGCAACTGATACCTCATATTCTCCAACGGAATCGGATACTCCAACCCACCCCCGGGGGTCTTCCCACCCCCGCCCTCGGGAAGCCTAAACCACTCCGACCCCCTCTCCTCCACCTTCTCCCACCGCGGCCTCCCCTCCCCCTCCCCGCCCAGCAAAATCCTGTCAACCAACCACCCCATCGGATACGCCCTCCCCTCTCCCTCACTCGCACCAACCTTGGTCTCGGAATAACTCCCGGGACTATCAACAACAAGCAACAACGTCCCCCCCGCCACCTGCCCCGTCAACCCAAGCAGGAACTTGGTCGTCGCGCCTACGCCCGCCGCGGTGAATAGCTCGTTGAGCGTGAAGAGCAGCGTGATCAGGACCGGGGGGGAGTTTGGTGTGAGCGGGAGCGGGGAGGTGAGGGCGTCGGCGTGGAGGAAGGACGTGGTGAAGTGTGACGGGGGGAGGAAGGGAGGGAGGGACGGGAGGGACGGGGTGGTGAGGGTTGCGGTGAGGGCGGAGATGGGGGCGGACCAGGGGGCGGAGTCGAGGAGGGTGAGGGTGCTGGTGAGGGTGGGGGTGGGGGTCGGGGAGGTGGAGGCGAGGAAGGAAGCGACAGCGACGGTTTCGGAGGGGCCGCCGCCGATGGAGAGGATGGGGAGGTGGGTTGATGGGGAGCAGAGGGCGTCGAGGTGGGGTTTGAGGCTGCTGAGGATGGCGGCGTAGCAGAGGGAGCGGGTGGGGCTGTAGCGGGCGGCGTAGACGGAGAGGTTCTCGGGGGTACCGAAGGCGCGGGCGAAGTCGCGGTCGAAGAGGGCTTGCTTGACGGATTGAAGGGTGGTGGGGAAGGTCGGGGAGGAGAGGACGGAGTGGAAGGCGGTTTTGTAGATGTCGAGGATGAGTTGTTGGTGGTGACGGGTGGCGCTGGACAAGGCGATTTGCGAGGGGGACTCCTTTTTGGAGGGTTGGAATTGCTTTTTGGAGGGGACGTTGGCGTTCTTGGCCTTGCCGGAGGAGGAGTCTTTTTTTTTGACCATTTTCGATTCGTTGAACCTCGATGGTGTGTATCTGATTGTGAATGTTGTGTTTGATGATGATGCAAAATGTTGAACCCCACCGGCGTCAGTCTCAGTTGCACACAACCCTAACCCCCCTCACGCTCCCAGGACTTCCTCCTCGACGCACGAGTCTCCAAGGCCCAGCGAGATCTGCAGGGTTTCGCCTGCCGGCTCTATTTCACAATGCAAAGACTACTGCAGGCCCAGTCAGGGTACAATTTTACCGGGAAAGGCGGAGCACCGGTGGGCGGGGCATGGCGGGGCATCCGGAGTTGCCAACAGTTGCAATCTCTCCCCCACCAAGAAGGCACCGCTATCGCACGCGCTATCGCTTCCAGGAACGAACCGAGTCGAGTCTGATGACTGAGGGCGTCGAGGTCGGGAGCGATGCTTCTGGGAGCCAATGGCGTCGGCAGAACGGAGCAGATGGGCGGCATTTCCGGAGTTTCCAATGCTGGCCACTGCCGTGCCGTGGCGGCGGGAACTGATTCGAGGCCGAGAATTTCACCCCGCGGGGTCCCCCCAAGACATCCAGGTGCAAAAAGATAACAACAATGCCCCGCGGAGACACGAGGCTGGGACAATGTTCGAGGTCTGGCGAGGGACAAAAAACAGAAATGGTAGACCGCATTGAACATCTCCTCGGTGGATTGTCTTGGTGTCCCTCGGTGAGCACTGGGCTGTTTGTCAAGACCGGCCCAAGACCGGCATTCATGGAGGGGAGGGGTATGTTTGGAAAGGCGACCAGGGAGGGCATCAACAAACGCCAACTGCAACGCTTACTGAGCGAAACATATGGATGCCTGATCGCCAATTGTTGGAATGGGAATGGGAATGGGAATGCGGCAATGGGGAAAAGGGGAGTTTTGGCCGCGAAGGGTCGGTTCAAAGGCTCAAAAGGGAGCGAGGGGGGCCCAAACTGCTCGACGTCACAGACCTCCGATCGCAGGACCATCCTCGCACAGCTGCGGCATCCAAAAGTTCGCAAACACACTCCGGCCCCCCTCGAACCGCCTCCCGCCTCCACCAACGCCGTCGGACGAGTAACGACAAGCACCAAGAAAGATCTTGGTGATGCCCTGATCTCTCTCCACTTGCAATTCACCCGCACGAACCAAAAGCGGCCCAGAACGACCTTGCCCACGCCTCCTTCGTTCCCACCGAGCCCCCCCCCAGCGCCAGCGCCCACCCTCACACATCAGCGTCCAGCAGCATTACCCCACCCGGCAAGGCCAAAAAGTGTCAGAGAAACCCGTCCTGCCCGTGCCGACGTCTCCAGTCGCGGCCATAGCCAGCATAAAACAACAGCACCCCCACCTCATCGCCTGTCCCGAGTTCTTTCTTTCCTCGATCTCTCCCTCTCCCTCTCTCTCCATCCCCAGACAACCCCTCGTGTGTCGCCCTCTTCCCCCTTTGATACCCCCCCCCCCTACAAGCGCACACAACCGCCATCATGGGCTACTCCGACGCCGACAAGCTCGCGATCAACACGATCCGCGTCCTGGCTGTGCGTATTACCCCTCATCCCTCAACAATTCCTCGCGGCTTCACCCCGCCCCCGCCATTCCGTTGGTGTTGCTGCTCTGCCCCACCATCAATGGAGGGGGGGCAAAAAAAAGAGACAATGGTGTTCTCTGCATCGAACCACGGCAATGCGCGGGGTGGGATGAAGATGCAGTCAATGGGATGCGCAGTTGCTCACCATTCTCGTGTCACAGGCCGATGCCACCGCACATGCCAACTCCGGCCACCCAGGCGCGCCAATGTAAGAAACCCCGACGAGCTCCGATGCCGGCCGGTTCCCGCTAACGCACTCAGGGGCATGGCGCCTGTTGCCCACGTCCTCTGGAACAAGTTCATGAGGTTCAACCCCAAGAACCCCAAGTGGCTCGGCCGCGATCGCTTCGTTCTCTCGTACGTGTCCTTTGCGGAAATATCCCCGCGAACCTTCTCTGACAAGTCCTCTCCAGCAACGGCCACGCTTGCATGCTCCAGTATGCTCTCCTCCATCTCTACGGCTACGCCCTGTCGATCGACGACCTCAAGGCCTTCCGCGTACGTCCCCAGCCTACCCTGCAACATATCTCTCCTGCTAACAACCCTCCAGTCCGTCGACAGCATCACCCCCGGGCACCCCGAGTCCCATGACACCCCCGGCATTGAGGTGACCACCGGTCCCCTCGGCCAGGGTATCTGCAACGCCGTCGGTCTCGCCATGGCCCAGGCTCACACCGCCGCTGTCTTCAACAAGCCCGGCTTCGACCTGATCGACAACTACACATACTGCTTCCTCGGCGATGGCTGCCTGATGGAGGGTGTCTCGAGCGAGGCTTCCTCCCTGGCCGGCCACCTCCAGCTCGGCAACCTCATTGCCGTCTGGGACGACAACCAGATCACCATTGACGGCAGCACCGAGGTGGCCTTCACCGAGGACGTTGTCAAGCGCTACGAGGCCTACGGCTGGCAGGTCCTGACCGTTGGCGACGGCGAGAACGACCTCGACGGCATCGAGGCCGCCATCAAGAAGGGTCAAGAGGAGAAGACCAAGCCCACGCTCATCAAGCTCACGACCATCATTGGTTTCGGCTCCAAGCAGCAGGGTACCCACAACGTCCACGGCTCGCCCCTCAAGCCCGACGACATCAAGCAGCTCAAGGAGAAGTTCGGCTTCAACCCCGAGGAGAGCTTCGCCGTTCCCCAGAACGTCTACGAGCTGTGCCACGAGGCCGCCTCGCGTGGCGCCAAGCTCGAGTCCGAGTGGAACGACCTCTTTGCCAAGTACGGCGAGCAGTACAAGGCTGAGCACGACGACCTCGTCCGCCGCCAGACAGGCGATCTCCCCGAGGGTTGGGAGAAGTCCCTCCCCGTCTACACCCCCGCCGATCCCGCCGTTGCCTCCCGCAAGCTGTCGGAGATTGTCCTCAACAAGATCCACGAGGCCATTCCCGAGCTCGTCGGTGGTTCCGCCGATCTGACTGGCTCAAACCTGACCAGGTGGAAGGACGCCGTCGACTTCCAGCCCCCTGCCACCAAGCTTGGTGACTACACCGGCCGCTACATCCGCTATGGTGTCCGCGAGCACGCCATGGGTGCCATCATGAACGGTCTGGCCGCCTACGGTACCATCGTTCCCTACGGTGGTACTTTCCTCAACTTCGTGTCGTACGCTGCCGGTGCCACGCGCCTCTCGGCGCTTTCGCGCGTCCGCGTGATCTGGGTGGCTACCCACGACTCGATCGGCCTCGGCGAGGATGGCCCCACCCACCAGCCTATCGAGACCCTCGCCCATTACCGCGCCCTCCCCAACAACATGGTGTGGCGCCCGGCTGATGGCAACGAGACCAGCGCTGCTTACTACGTCGCCCTGACGTCCAAGCACACCCCCAGCGTCATGGCTTTCTCCCGCCAGAACCTTCCCCAGCTCGAGGGCTCGACCATCGAGAAGGCCGTCAAGGGTGGATACGTCCTTCACGAGGACGAGTCCGCCGACATCACGCTTGTGTCGACGGGATCCGAGGTGTGCATCTGCATCGACGCCATCAAGGAGCTCAAGGAGAAGCACAACATCAAGGCCCGAATGGTCTCGATCCCCTGCTTCGAGGTCTTTGACCTCCAGGACAAGGCCTACCGCATGAGCGTCCTGCCCGACGGCATCCCGTCACTGTCGGTCGAGGTCATGAGCACCATGGGCTGGGAGAGGTATACGCACGAGCAGTTCGGCCTGAACCGCTTCGGTGCCTCGGGTGCCTACAAGGATGTGTACAAGGCAAGTCATTACTGTGACTGCGGTGGATGAATGTGCTGCTAACCTATCTGCGCGCTCTGTAGAAGTTCGAGTTCACCCCCGAGGGCATCGCCAAGCGCGCCATTGCCACCATCAACTTCTGGAAGGACGTGCCCAACATTCGCTCGCCCATCAACCGTGCTTTTGAGCAGATGATCTAAGGTGGTTGTGGGGTGGTGACGGGATGAGGAAGAGGTCCTTCGAGGCTTGGTGATCAAAATAACTGATCTGGTCGTTCCTGGGAAGAATATATATGGACGGACCTGGTAGAGACAGAGTATCTGCCTGCTTGTTGAGGGTTTGACGAGCGATCGGTGATACGGTAGCCTGATGAATGAAACGAATGATAGACCAACTGTGGTGCGTCCACGTGTCTGATGAGTGTGTGACTTGTGCGGTTGGTATGGCCACTGCCAGCAAGGCGGTGCTCACCAGGGTTGGGACTTGATGTGGTATATCACAAATCAATCCCAGTCCAAGCAAACGATGCTGCAAGCCCAGTTGAGGTTGTACAGAGTTTTTTTTTCGGTTGTCTTGGTGTTTTTCTATCTTTGGATGTCGAGATGGAGCCCAAGACCAAGACAAAATGGACCAGTGTCGTCACTTTTGGGTACCCCAGTGGCTTGCCAGGGGCAGGACAGGGATCACGCGGAGCACTGGCCACCAACAGGCCCCTCCACACCACAAGCAGGGAGATGCCACCTCGCGCCAGCTGCTGATGCTGCCGATGCAACTGACACCGACAACCACGACCACAGCTCTTGCTCCTCGGCACCACCACGCGCACGACCACGACAGGACCGACACCCATCTGCTGCTACGCTCTTACCGCTCTCTGCGCCTAATCAATTCCACATCTGGCGCACCACTGCGGGAGTCGGAAACTCTCAAGTTAAAGCTCCCCCACCACGACCACGACCACGTTGTCACGAGCAGAGTCCGGACTGCTGCGACTACGACTGCGACCGCGACGCGCGCAGTGACCCCGAGTTCACGTGTCACGCCGACGCCAACTACAACTGCGCCCGCAAAGATGGAGGACGACAAGGCCAAGGCGGAGAAGTTGGCACAGGCCAAGAAGAGGGTATGATACCTCTTCCTCTCATGCTCTCTCCGAAACACCAAACCTCAACCAGATACTAACCCGCCTCCAGGTTGAAGCAATGAAAAAAGCCAAAGCCAAGAAATCCGGCACTGCTAGCTCCAGCGCAAAGAAAGACGACACCACCACCTCCCCCGCCCCGGCCTCCCCCTCCCTCGTCGAACCCACTCCCGCCGCCCCTGAGGCCGCCGCCGAGGAAGACGTCCCAGCCACCACCACGACGGCCGCGCAGCAATCCAAAGCGCGCTCGACCTCGTTCCGCCAGGGCTCCATCTCGATCCCGCACCCCGGCGCGGCCGTCGTCGGATCCCCGTTCAGCCCCGACGGCGAAACCGCGCCCGACATCTACCGCAAGCACGTGACGCGCATCGAGGAACTGGAGCGCGAGAACAAGCGGCTGGGGCGGGAGGCGAGCGAGGCGGAGAAACGGTGGGAGAAGGCGGAGGAGGAGCTGTCGGATTGGAGGGAGAAGGAGGGGGGAGGGGGCGGGGATGGGGGGGTTGTGGAGGGGTTGGTGAGTTCTTCTTTCTTGTTGGCGGGAGCTGGGTAGGGTGATGCTGATGAAAGAAACAGAAGAATGAAATCGCTGCGCTGCAGCGGCAGAACGCGCAGCTCCAGGCGCAAGTCAGCCGCGGATGCCCCGGCTCTGGCGCGCGGCACGGGTCGTCGCCGTCGGTGTCCCTGGGTGCAGGTGCCGGCGAGCTCGAGGCGCAGCTGCAGTCCAAGGCGGCGACAATCGAGACGATGGAGCTCGAGATGTCGCGGCTGCGTGCGCAGGTGGAGCGGCTGTCGGTGTCGGCGGCGGCGCCGTCGGAGCAGACGGCGGCGCTCGAGGAGAAGCTGGCGCGCGCGGAAAAGGCAGCGGCGCTGGCACAGCGCGAGCTCGGCGACCTCAAGCGCAACCTGGAGCGCGCCACGGAGAAGGCGGTCAAGGAGGGGTCGGAGCGGACGTCGGCCGAGACCAAGGTGCGCGCGCTGGAGCGCGAGGGGCAGGAGGTCGGGAGGGCGAGGGAGGAGCTCGGGAAGAAGGTCGAGGGGTTGGAGAAGAAGGTGGCGACGCTGACGACGCTACACAAGGAGCAGGATGGGAGGTCGCAGGCGCTGAGGAAGGAGAAGGAGAGGGTCGAGGGGGAGGTTAGGGAGTTGAAGGAGAAGGTGGAGAGGTTGGAGGCGGAGAATCTGCGGTTGCGGAAGAAGGACGCAGCGGACGGGGGTGGTGATGACGAGGGGGTGGATGAGCTGGAGAACGAGGAGCGTCTGAGGTTGGAGAAGCGGGTGCGTGAGCTGGAGGCCGACAACAGCGACCTCCGTCGTGGCATCTGGCACGAGCGGAGGAAGGAGATGCAAGTCGGCCCGGACGAGGTGGGGAGGTTCGAGAACGTCGACCTGGGCTCGTCGCCGTCGCAGCGAAAGGCACCTGGCGGGGGCGGAATTGGCGACTTCTTCAGCAGCGGCCTCAGCGCTCTGACGGGGGCGGCGGCCGGGGTACCGCAGCATGATGACCTGCTGGAGGATGACGATCTGGAGTTTGACGAGGAGGCGTTCCGCAAGGCGCAGGAGGAGGACCAGAAGAAGAGGATCGAGCGGATCAAGGAGATTAAGAGGGGCTTGAAGAACTGGGAGGGGTGGAGGCTGGATTTGGTGGATAATCGGCGGGGGGGAGGGGAGGGGATTGGCGAGATCTTTGAGGTTTGAGTGAGGGTATAGTATATGGGAGAGCCAAGATGGGATGAAGAATCCTTATCGTTATGCATGTTGATATACTAGCCATCGGTTGCTGTATGTATAGAGGATGGGTGTTTTACGTTCACAACAAACTGCCACAGGGTGTGGCTGGCTGGTGTTGCGTGGTTGTGTCAGGGTTGTGGGGTTTCGCAGCGGATGTCTTGACGTCGTCGTCTCGGGACGTCCAAGTCCATCGTGACGATGTACTTTCAATACCGACATCATTTCAATCTTCCAAAGGGTTCTTGCTCCGCATGTGCTTTGCCTGGGCAGGCATTGGGAGGAGGTGGCCCGGGTCGCGATGATGTCCCCTCTGCTTCGTCGTCCATGTTGCTGTCCAGGATATCGTTCGAAGAACACCAGCACAAGAGTCTAGTAGTAGCAATGTCCAACAGCCATCTCATTCAGGCCATGACCCAGCACGATGGCATGTAAACCCTAGCCCAAGGAGGCCGGCGGATAACGGCTCTTGCAAGGCAGATGCAGCTCTGCCGATCGAGGGACGCTTGACGCCGCTGTCGTCAAGGACATGATAGACTGAATATACAGGAGAATGAGACGGGTGTAGGTGTAGATACATAGTTGTGAATGCTAGTCTGGAAATATTTAAGCTTGCTCGACTTTCCACAGAGAGTGTTTCTAATCCACGGCGTGCTATATGGCGTCCGCGTTCCTGCACGCGTCGATGCACTATATAAGCAAGGCCGGTTACGGATATCGATGGGCCGAGTTGAAGCCATCGTCACAGCAGGGGTAGAGCGGCCGTGTCCGGGTACCGCACCCCGCGTCTTTTCCACGACGGGGTCAGCCACCATCGAGGGTGATGGGAGGAGTGGAAGCCATCGTCACCCACCCTGACCAGGCCGCCACTCGTCATCGACGTCTCCAGCGACAGGAGCACGCTGAAGCTCACCCACGGTGATATTTCCACCGTACAAAACGGGTCCTCGGCAATTGGCGCCTGCATAGTTGGCGCTACTGTCGCCGGGCATCGGTTGAGCATGTCAGGGAAGAACAGAGGCCAGCAACGACGGAGGGAGAGGTTGCTCAGGCGTCCGGCCTGCCTCCGTTTTGTCGGCAATGCTTCCGGGCCAGCGACCGGGGGTTTTCCTCGAACGGGTTATTTTCATTTTGGATGCTCTTGGGCTACTAGAACATGCATATTGGGACGCATCTATTCTTTGCGGGCGAGTTCACGCGGTCGGTCGACATGGTCGAAGCGTACGAAGCTGCTCCTGCTGCCGTCGCCTCCGTACGGAGGGTCGAGGCAAACGTCGCCACCTTTTTACGGCGTTGGTCCCGAGAGGGTGCCATGTCAGGATAAAAGATCGAGCTTGTCCCGCTGGTCAAATTGACTCTGGTGGAAGGTAAGGTAGGCTTTGCAAGCGAGGAGGTGGTGGCATGTGACAAGAGCCACCGGCTTGGGTGTGATGGCTTCATGTTTTGTCCACCCTGTCCATCATCTTCCAGCATCGAGTCGATATTGCAGCTCCTACTCCTACCTGAGGATTCATTTTGGTTTGTCAAGGTTCCACGTTTCATTTCGGTCTTTCCCAGAGACATTCTGGCCTATGGAGAGAAACCACTACCCGTCTTCTCGCACCTACGTGCACCCATCGTGACAGAACCCACGGCATTCTTCAAGGTGAAGCTGCCCAACTTTTGCAATTTGTCGGACGAGCTCACATGGTCAAGGCCATCGTTAGTTTTGGAGCTCAACCCCGATTCTTTTCTTTTCTTCATGGTCACGGGGCTTCCTCGTCCTCGGAGATGGACCGTGTCAACATCTCGGCGATAGTATGGTTCTCCCCGAAGACCTGCCCAAGAGGTAGGGCAGTTTAGGCATGGGAGCATCTTGTTTTGGATGCAAGGTCGAGCTCATGGTCCATTCCTTTCAATCCAGGCTGTGTTGTCTACTGAAGCTCCTGCCTGGGGGGTGCTATAGGGCCATCACCGTCCGTTTTGAGGACCTATCACGATCCAGCTCGGACTGCCTCCGGTTTCTAGACTACCCCCTGAAGCCAATCCGTTCCGGGCACTGAAGGGGACACCGTAACGGCGTGCCACGGCGTACCGTCCCCCCACCCTCCACCCAAGGATCAGATAACCCTAACCCATCGTATAATGACAAACAACATGTCCTCGGTCTTGGGCCTATGGGGTTTATTCTGAAAAGATCGTACCCTAACCCGCTCAAGTTGGTTTATTTCCAAATCCGGCGCACAAAAGGAGAAGGCTGGTGAACTTGAGTCGGCCCTGACCCCAACCACGACCCCCGTCGACTTTTTTTCTGCTCTCTCCCTACATCGTCGCTCCATGGCACAGACCAGAAGTAACATGCTCTTGTGATGGCCTCGACAGCTCATGATGACGATCCGAAGCTTCTCGGCAACCCAAAATTCCCTGCCGATGAACGCCAGCCTCACACACATGTAGCCTGGTAGGCATCTGAATACCTACCTCCTTGGTTGCCGCATCCAGGATGGCTCGACGCTAGGCTGCGGCTCCCGAGCACATTACCGGCAGCGGTGCATGTGGGTATGCCGCCGTTGGGCCATGTACCTCCCTCCACTCGACACGGACGAGTGACCCAGTTGCCGTGCCCCCACAGCATCCCCCGTCCCGTCTCCTCGACTGTCCCACCGCCGGCCAGCGCCTCTAGACTCAACCCCTTCCCCGTTCCCACAGCTCTTGACGCCTTGCCACCACCACCACCTCCGGAACCGCATCTTCTCCGGAACCGTGCCCTCCCCGCGTCGCATACGACAGTGCGCGGTCTGGCTGCATGTCGACGATGCCGCCGAGTTCCGCGTCCATGCCCCCGCGTCAAGACCACCAGTCTTCCGGTCCCAGCCGGCTCTTTGACCAACCCCGAGGTGGATATATCGAGTTGACATGCGTAATAGTGGTACCTATGAATTTTTGCTACCTTTAGATCCAGCAAGCATCTGGGCCCCGTAGGTCTCGAGGGCATAAAAAGCCGGTCTTGCTCCCCCGGTCCGTCCTCTCAGATTTCCCATCCACATACACAAGCTTCCCTTCACAAACTATCATCCATCAGTCATTACAGTGTTCAAGTCCCCGGCGTGTCTGATCGATTTCCATCCATCTCCACCACCCGACAACTTTCCAGTCTCGTCCTACGTACATGCGCCTAGAGACATCTTCGGCTAGACGTCCTTTTCCCCCTTTCGTCTTCCATCACACCTCCCACTCCTGAAGCACCAAACTCCCAACTTTCCATCCAGCATCTCGACTGTCGGAAGTTTCGCCCCTCGCTTTTCCATCTCAATGTGCGCCCGGTGCTATCGAGATCGCCGGCGACGACGACGACACCTTCCCACCATCATTTATCCCGCCCAGGCAGAACCTCGCCTGGCCTCTTCAGCGACAGCGACAGAGGCAGCCGACCGCCACCGCACCGCAGCACTCGTCTCACTCCGCACGCACAGTGGTAAGCCCCCACCCCCCCCCTTCCGCACAAGATCCCACAGTCGTGGACGAGGCTCATCGAATTCAGAGCCTCCTGCCATGTCCCACGACCGGCCACTGCCCGCAGACCGGGCGCCCGTGTACAGGGATCCGCTGCACGCCGGGCCTGTCGCCGAGCCGGGAGAGACGGTGCTCCCCTCCATCGAAGACGAGGAGGACAGGGGGCCCGCGGCGAACGAGGACAGGCCCGCGGCGAACGAGGACAGGGGGCCCGCGGCGAACGAGGACAGGGGGCCCGCGGCGAACGAGGACAGGGGGCCCGCGGCAAACGAGGACAGGGGGCCCGCGGCGAACGTGGGCAACGATGTCAGGCACATCGTAGTTTTTGTGCCCGCAGAGGTGGTGGAGGCGGCCATTATTGAATGGCCTGATGGGTCGGATGACGAGATGCGGTGGCACAAGTGGCGGCGATGAGGGGGGGGTTGGCTGCCGCACTGTTGGTGTTGAGCTTTCCATGTATTTCGTTCTCGAGTTTTAGATACCAGCTGGCAGGAAATGTCCGGCAAAACAAGCATTCATGATACCAAATTCTGTCCGATTCGCCTTCTACCAGTGACTTGAATGCTCTCCGACGCTTGGTGGTCATCGTTGTAAGTGTCTCTCTCCCTCGGTGCTGAATTTGCAAACCTCTCGGCTTGGTGGCCCATCGACGAAAGAGGCCAGATGTGTACATTTTTTCCAATATAAAGTCTTCTTCATCCCCATCCAAGTTGTTGCCGGTTCCCATCCAATTCCCCCTCCTTCTCCCTCGAGCATGGACACATGTCCCAGCAGCGCCAGAACCGACAGACGTAATCACATGCTGTCCGTAAAAGGAACTTTTCCGTTGGGAGCCGATGACTGCAGCAGATCTGTAGGGCGGTGGATAGACTAAATGCACTCGGATGTACCCCAGGAATATTTTAACCTTGAAGTCGCCTCTCCCAATTTCTGTACCTTCTCTCCTTCTATGGTTGCTCGCCTTTCATACTCGCAGATCGAGTCATTTCCTTGCCGAAACTTTCCATTTCTTTTGTGTTCAATCCCCCTCGTCATCGTCGACGGGCTCGGGGGCTTGTCCACCTTTCCTTTTCTCTCTCTCCTGATTGCATCCCCCTTTTTTTGGGGAATGCGGGGGTGACACAATGTCAACAAATCCTTCCCGCAGTTTTGGTCGCATTTCGCGGGACACCCGTCTTCGCTTAGACCCTGGCCGCATGTCTATTTCGACCCCTGGTCTTGGCGCACGCCCTAACATGGTGTGTTGTTTTCACCACCATGTACACAGAATGCAAAATACCATATGATGATACTTGTCAACTCCAACGCTGACCAGAGCTCAGTACACCAGAGCTCAGTACATGAAAGAAAAAAAAAAGTCTCCCGAGACGGGCATCAAACTGTGGAAATGCACCAAAACGCCCGCCTCCCCCTCTTCTCGTTTTCTCTCCGCAGGCCGCGTACCTACCACCAGCACCAGACGACGCATGCGCAAACCCTCCCTTCGATGCCCTCTCACCCAGCAGCAGACGCACATCCCGCTACCAGCCTCCTACCAATATCGCAGCACCCACCTCCTTGCGTATGGCGCCATGGAAGTGAGGCCAACGATGACGAGAATACCAGCCCATCGACCGACATGCACACACACTGCCTCCAAGCACAGAGACGCCCAACGGACATCCAGCTCGAGCACCAAAACGGTACTGCGCAACCGTCTACACACCCATCAACCTTGGCCCACCCCCCTCGCCTCACTCCAGCGGGACCAAACAACCCCTCCAAAACCCCCATCGAAAACGGACGCGGCTACCAGCCCCATCCTGCGCTTCCAACGCGCAAGGACATGCGCACGCACCCCCCCCAGCCCCCCCCCGGACTCCGACCGTTTTGGCGCAACAACTGCATGTGCCGGTAGCGCCAGGATGGAACGATGCCGACGGAGCGGATCACAATGGACGGAGCACCGTCTTGCTGTGCCCTCGCCCTCGCCCTCGCCCTCGCCCTCGGCCTTGGGCATTGTGTGGTCTTTTCCCTCTGCTCCGCAGAGGTGACGCCGCCGACATGGCGCGCGCCGCGCGCGCAAGGTTAACACTGCCGTTTTCCAAGGAGAGGAGGATGGCAGCTCTGCAGAGGCCAAGGGCGAGGAATCTGGAGATCGTCAAAGGCGTGAGTGCCCGCCCGGGCCCGGGTACGCCCCCATTGATCCGAGAGAGAGAGAATCACTGCGAGCCGCGGGGATGGCGCAAGTGGTGGGAGAGGGGGGAATTGGCCGATCAAGTGGCTGATTTGCTTCCCTCCCGGGGGCGCGAGAGCACTTCCGCTGGGAGGGGGAAAAAGGAGAGGGGAAGGAAGGCGTGCCGAAGCGCCTGACAGTGGCCTACGCACCTGCCCTACCAGGCAAACCCCAAGTCTTCCTTCTCCAAGAAAGGGCTGCCCGCCCAAATTGGACTTGATGGACACGCCTCCCACCAAAAATGGCACATCAAGGGCACACACATCACCGAATGAACACCAACCAAAAATTGGCACGGTACGGATACACAGGGTAGGTACTACTACTACGGTACCCGAGTATTCTTCCATTTCTTCTTTCTGCCTTCTCAGGGTCCTATCCACGGCAGGTCCAGTACACCAATGTACACCCCCACTCTTGCCAGTTTTATTTCCTCCCCCACACACCTGACCACCAACAAGAAAATGGGTATTTTGATGAGGACACAAGAAGAAAAGCGACAAAGCAAACTGACTGATACACAGAGTGTAAAGGAAAAAAGGACCGAGGCAGGGTTGATGGCCCGACCCGGCCAAAGTCGAATGGGTTGAGAAGGTGGTAATGATCCCCCTCTCGCCCTCGAGCCAAAAAGAACAAAAAAAAAAGGAATGGATGTAAATGCCCGCCGTCCGTCCGTCCGTCCGTCCTTCCATCCTCCATGCTGGAGTATCTTCCATCCCGGATACCGAATCCCCCCGTGTGTAACACCTCCCACACCAACAAAATACCAACTACCTCTTCTGCAATGTTCCGACCCGAACAACTCCAGTCACTCCTAAAGCCACATCACGACGCAGACCAAGAGCGCCGCCAAGCCCAGTGTTGTTTATCCCTGCCGCCTATAAAGCCTCTTGGTCGCGCCGACCTTGCCCATCTCGCCAAACTTGCCCTCCTTGACCGCTTGGCTGGCCATCGACGACGAGGAAACCTTGCGCTCGCCACTAACGAGTCGCACCTTTTCCTTGACGCTCTCCACCCACAGTTTGCTCTCCTCGCTGAGATCCGCGTGCTTGGCCTTGGGCCCCGCCATGCCGAGCGAGCTGTCCTCCTCGGCCCAGCTGAGCCGGGAGCTCGACCGGGACGGCCCCGAGTCGCCCGAATCCGGAGTGTCGGGCTTGGTCATCAGCGCCAGCGGCGTCTTGGGTAGCCCGTGGCCTCCACTCCCCAGAGCCGCCGCCATCTCCTCTGCCGCCGCGCTTCTCCTAATCTTGCGGACATGCAGGGGTGTGGTGGGAGAGTAGGAGTCCTGGGCCGACGCCGGGCGCACCGGCGGAGTGGACGCGGCGCGGGGGAGGATGGGGAGGTCCTTGATCTCGACCTTGCTGCGTGCGCTGCGACGGCCGTGGTGGCTGGCGTACTCCTTGAGATACTCGCCCAGATCGGCCCAGCCGCCTCCGACACGGACCATGACGCGCTCCCCCTGCTCTCCCACGCACCGGATGAACAGCTTGATGGGGGCTTCGCCGTTGGACCTCGACAGGTGGTAGAGCTTAATCTCTTGGTTGCCTCGGTTGCGCATCCGGGAGTTGCGGTTGTACGCCGGCGCGAGGGTGAAGGACGGTGTACCGGCGCGCGACGACATGTTGGACACGGTGGACAGGCTGGATTGACTCCTAGGGTATGGGTCCTGCTTGGGTGTTCTTCGCGTCGGCATGGTAAAGTCGGGGGGGTTGAGGTTGATCGCGCTGGGTTCGGTCGTGAGCCGGATCTTAGCAGGCACAGACTCAAGAATCTCGCTGATTTGCTGCTGCAGCTGGTCATCGGATTTGGCGGCTGTGATCTTGGCCGGGCTTCCCAGATAGCTCGACCCCGCTTCTTCCAAGAATGACGACTGGAGTGGAGTCATGAGGGACGATTCATCATCAGGAATCTCGGCAACCGTCGGCATGTCGTTGAAGCTGACCGAGACCGACCTCACACTGGACCGGAACGGCTGAGGGGAGACTTCGAGACTGAAGTCATCGCTCGGGATCGGATCCAAGTCGCCATCTCGCAGGCGGGGAAGCTCGGGGGTACCGTGCTCGAGCTGGTCGCTCGAAAAGTTCATGTCGCTTGGCATCTCGTGGACAACTGTCGACAGGTTGGAGGCTTCGCTGTCTCGTCTTGGCCGGGGAAGATAAGGGAGCTCTGGCTCAGGGCCCTCCTCTTCCGGCATGTAGTCAAAGTCGGAGTCGCCTTCAGGGGATTGTGGTTCGTCGATGAAGGAATGCCTTTCGACAGTTTCATTAAAACTCGGCCAGTCTTCCAGGTCGTCGTCGTCCAGATCAGGCAGTTTGCCATTCGAGACACCCCCGTCAACCTGGGTGCTCTCATCGGAACCCAACAAGCGACCATGGTCGCCCCCTTTTTGTGTCTGATAAGGTTGGTGGATGGCGGGACTGTCCATTCCGCCATCGTCCTGGCCCTCGATCGACTCGTCGTCCGGGAGGTGGACCTTGATGAGGGGGGGAGGGGATTCGTCTCGAAGCCTCAGCGAGGTGTCGAGTGACGTCACTGTCTCTGATGGCTCACTGGCGTCCCTCGATGAGTCTCCTTCGACGGAGGATACAGTGGTCGGCGAGAGAGATCCCTGCTCCGGAGCGGGCGACATTTCTATCGGGGGGTTGGTGCTGAGTTGTGCCAGTGCCCTGGTATCGGCCGGGTTCTTTCCTGGCAAGACAGCTGGGCTCGCAGCCCCCGTCTCCTGCAGATACTTCGCCCAGTCTGCTTCTCTAATCTTTTGTTCGCAAGCGACCGTCCACTCGCTATATGTCTGTTCCAACGCGTCGACACGGTCCAACCAGTGCCCGGGGAGCGTGTCGTCGGAGCCTTCGAGCATATCCAGCATGATGTCGAGGTCTCTGCCAGCCTTGGCGACCTTTTGCCCCAGGATCGACTTCATGACATCAAACTCCTTGCGAGACAGGGTGGAGAGGCCTATGCTGGGTGGTCTGTTGGAGGCATCGTCTTGATCCGGTTTGGAGCTCGCGTTGATGGCGTTCCATCCAGACTCAATCGCGACTTCCCCGTCCTCGAGTGACGTCAAGAAGACCGGTGTCCTTCGTAGCACGAGCAGGCGGATGATCCAGATGTTGATCAGTCTCGTCAGTCGTGACAAGTTCGGTAAAGCTTGCAAAAGGGTTGCCGTCAGAAGCGCTGTCAAGTCGTCCATTCTCGCGATTCCCGAAAGAGATGACGTCACGGACATGTTCGAGTCCATCATGGGCGAGCTAGGCCGCGAGAGGGGCATGATGTGGTTGTGTAGGACCTGGCTCTTGATCTCTTCGAGGTTCAGGTCTTCCATGCCGCGCGATATTTCTTCGAGCCGCCTCTCGTATCGCGCAACATCGGCGGCTGACAGGCTCCCGTAGTGTGTTTTGCCGGGATCGGGGGGTCCCTCGTCGGGGAGAAGATTGGGGGGTGACGGCTCATCACCAGTGTGGGAGAGGCGTTTGCTCTTGTTTGCGGGTATCTCGAAACCGGTGGAGCGGTCGGTCGAAGGCCATGGCCAAGCCTTGAGCTCGTCGAGCCATTCTTGTATGCTTTGAGATGCGATGGCGGCACGAATGGCAAAGGACTGCTCGTAGGCAGTGGCCGTGGCCATGCATTCCTTCAGCGAGCCCGAAGGGTTGCGGAAAGCCTCGAGGGCAGACCTGGGCGTCAGGTTCGAGAGGAGATCGTCGGTGTCGCGGGGGCGGGTGGGCATGTCGGGGGTCGGGCGCAGTGGTCGGCCTCGTGGCGGTGGCGGGGCCAGGTGAGTGTGGGAGTAGGCGAAGGGTGAGTCGGCCATGATGACGAGCGGCGTCGTGTCGTGTCGGGGATGGCGGGTGTCGATGTTGTCGTTGTCGTTGTCGTCAGTGTTGTCGACTATCGGGGGTTGGCGGGTTAGCAATTGATGGGGTCCGCGGTGGGCGACATAATGCCCTTTTTCCTATGAGCCCAACACCGAGGCAGAAAAGGTGGTCTCCAGGGCCATGGCAGAGATGACGGTGTTTGGTGGTGGCCAGGAAAGCCCTGATTCGCCCAGGCTGCGTGGTGCTTGCCGTTTGCTTCTGGCCTCCCCGCTTCTTTTTCTTTTGGTCAGATCCGATCTGCCTGCCTGGCTGTGTGGGCAAGAGATGGAGCTGGTTTCGTTCAGGGGCTGCCTGATTGATGGCAGGACAAAGCAATGAGGGCGCGACTTTCGGGTGTGGTGCGGGCAGCTGCAGTCGTGATCGGATGCCCGGAGGACGGGACCTGGGCAAGAAAGACGTGAGGCTAGGATGGCGTCGTGCAGAGGGCGACGGGAAAATGGGGCCAATGAGTTGGTAGTGAGACCAAGCAGCAAAGGAGCGACACCATCTGAAACGGCGGATAAAAAGCGTAGCGATGGCGGATGGCGTGGATGGTGGATGGTTTCACAAAGAAAGGCGAGAGACGCGCGAGAATCGATGAGCAGAGAACGAGACAGCTCCAGAGGCCAAAAGGTGAGTGGACCGCGATGGCAATCTGGAGATTGATGCCATTGGAGCCATTTTCCACCATACCCAACCCGGACGCTGTCAGGCTTCAGCGGCCTGGTCGCCTGGGAGCCAGCACGGACCTTGCAGCTTGCCGACATTCTGTGCATTGGCCGGGGAGCCAGGCCGTGGCACAGACCAGCACCAACAGGGGACCAGACAACTTTGGAGGGCATCTGTTGGTGGTGGTTCGTGTCACCGCCCCACATTGATCACCTTGGTGTCAGGGGTCACGGTCCGATGTGGGACGACAACGACGTCTTGTTGCACAAACATTTCAATTCTTCAATCTTGACCCGACCCATTTCCGAGCTGTCGACATCCCATCCTGCTGTCGATATTCAGCATGGCCCGCCACGCCGTTTAAGGCTCCAACACATGTCACAATGTTGGAGGCCTGATGCGATGAGGATGGCGACTTGTCCTGATCTGATCTGAGAGACTCCCGAGTGGAATTGCAGATGGCATGGTGTCTGCTTTTTTGACTGTGTGGTTGTCGATAAGATCAAGATAACAACCCGTACCTGTCTGCCATGTTCTTAGTGCGGTAGATCCAGTCTCACCCTCTACTTTTGACTGGCCTCAAATCCTGGGCGTCCTGTTCTACCCAAGCAAGGTACTAAGGGACCTTGAGGCCCCTCCCAACTATCAGCATGCCATGTGACCGTGTGACCGAAGTACTACTAGACTAACTTATATCGCCAACGGCTTGGGACTCGCCGAGTCCCGTTGCAATGCCGAAAGGCTTTTCAACCATTAGTCCCTTTAGATAATGTTGCCGAGTGGTTCCTCATTTTCATCTCGCGCGACACCCACGGCTAGTCCTCCAGCCCAAGAAGAAGCTGGCGACGTCAGAGAGGGTATTTCCCAATGCGAATCTACGTGCCGCTGAAAAGCTTCTAGGGCGGTGGTGTACCGGAGCTCGTCGTCGGAGCTCCCGCCGGCGTCCTTACTCCATTTGATGGTTAAACGGAAGGTAGGTAGATATGGAGGAGAGGACTATACTAAGTGTTTATGGAGGAATCCTAAGTATGGTTACGGTTAGAGCGACTTGGAGCGTCTTGGGTTCAGTTCCCGTGCTGATCTCCAAGTTGCGGTACGTCGTCGACACCCATCTGACTATAATTTTTCCTTTAGGCTATGTCGAGGCGGAGGTAGAGCGGGTGCCTCAGCGGGTGGTGGTCCGGAGGGGGTTAAGCTGATTCATTGTTGACGCCCCTTTTCGCTGCAGGGCCAAGCGTTCAAGTACCTTGACATCCGAGTCGTGGGGAAAGCAACAACTGCTTAGAAGCAAGGAGATGATACAGATGACCCGGAAGTGGATTCAAGATACCATGGCCTGTAAATTGGTAGATTTATCATTCCGATCTTGAATGCCACTTTTTGAGGTGAAGAGTTTGGGATCAGACTGTGGTCAAAGTTAGCGGGGTGCCTGGGCATTTGTCCCGCCCTCTCTGCTTGACCAGGAGGGAAGGAACGGTCAAGATTTTCAGCAGAGTTAATTGGTTGGCTGATTTGTCGAACTGCGGTTCCTTTTGGCCCGAACAATCGTCCAACCGCCGAGATTCTTGACGGTCATGTTCCGACGCCTTTGCCATTGCGGTCCAAACAAAAATGACAGACGCCAGTGCTGCTGCTTGAGTAGGCACCTGGACCCCACGTACAGTCCCCCGCATCTCACCCCTACGCGACCCTACATTAACTCCCACCCGCCGTCATCGAACTTCCGCGCCCCGAACCGAATCTCTTCTCTCGAGCACTCCACCTTCTTTTCTGGAACCCTTCCATCTGTCCGCGAAGCCATCCCAACCGTACCACAAGCCCGAACCTCGTCTCCCGTGAGCCGAATGGACGAAGCTCCCCTATCGAATTCGCGGCCGAAAGACAATATATCTAGAGATAGCGGCACCTTCCGGGGCAGGAGACGCCGCTGGCAAAGGTGTCGTTGGCTTAGACTCCAGCACCCCGCCGTCGATACAGCTCCAGCCGATTTCCAGCTCCGCAAAACTGCGAAACGTCACCCGCGCATCGCATGCCACACTCTGACAAGGCAGCCTGTACACTTCCCGCCTGTAGAGCATCCCCACAGAAACACTCATGACCATACTCGGCTCCAAAGTACACAAAGCCGTCGCAGAATGAAGCACACCTCTCCAGCGTCATGGCGTCGTCAGCGAAGCTCGCTTGTGCGAGGGCCCTCACCCCAGTGGCTTCAGTCTGACATCCCACAAGGTCGAAGACGCCCACCGTGGGCTTGTGGAAAGGGGCTGTGCTGGTGGTAGACGAGACGTGTCGCGTCGCTGTCGTCGAATAGAGCTCGAGACGGTTTCCCGATCCGCAGAGTTCGGCCGCGTCCCCGGAGCAGGGCATGTTGCAGTCTGACTGGGCAGCCTGGACGCTGGTTTCGTCCAGGCCGTTCCCGCAGTAGCACTCTCTCCCATATTCGGCACCCCAGAGGTCGAATCCTGTGCAATTCCCCATACAACTCTCGAGTGTCATGCTGTCGTACGCAAACGACGCCCCGCGAAGGGCGCGCACGCCTGTTCCTTCGGTCCAGCAGCCTAGAAGTCGATATCCTCCTACCGCGGACTTTCGAGCTGGTGCTGTCAGGGATGGTGTTGTCGTCGAAGAGAATGGGGGTGACGACGTTGCAGGGGTTGGGGGTGTCGTCGATGATGGAGAGACCGAACTACCCCCCGCAGTCGAACAAACAGCAGACCCCGAAAAGGTCAAACAAGTGCCTCCCAGCGCTCCCGCCTGGTTGAAGTCGTCCACAAGCCCCGATGGTCCGTCGCCTACCGAAACGGTTATCCTCGCGTTGTGGCTCAGTCCTCCAGGAACAGTAAACTGGGCGGAGTAAAAGGTATAAGTTCCGATGCAATTTCCCCTTGACATTTCGATATTTGCCTGGTTCAAAGCGGGGACCGGGTTGCCGTTGGTCGCGTTTCGCGGCGTTGGGTAGGAGACCTCCATGCTGACAGGAAAGACCAACAGATCGTTGCGAACCAAAGCCATCACGGAGAGGGTGCCGGTGCCCTGCAGCAAACAGCTCTGTGGCTTCTGGAGAAGGATGCCGTCGCTCAGGGGATACGAGTTGCCATTGTTGTCAAAGGTCTGACTGCTGCCGTCCTTTAGGTTGACCTTGACGATAAACGACGAGATTCCGGTGGCCACAGGGACCGAGACCGAAAGGGGAAAGAAGCCGAACGTGTCGTCAAAGCCCCTCGAGACTCCCTGCAAGTTGGCGATGTGGGAGCACGAGGATGAACCACATTCGTTTCCACCACTTCTGTCTTTCCATTCGAAAATAACATTCTCGATGGTGCCAACCGGGATATTGGTGGTGCGGACCCGGACGAATCCAGTCAAGAGGAAACTAGTACCTGGTGTGGCCAGTGCCAGCTGCATATCGACGGGCTTGATGGTGTAAGGCACGATTGGGTCCGTCAGAACAACACCGCCTGGGACGACGTCAATCATTTTTTGCAACACGGTCTGGCAAATACTGCGGTAGGCCTCGGGGGCGGTCATGGTGTTCACCGTCGCGTTGCCGTCCGAGCTAAACACCTTGAAGTCGGAGTTTCTGCTGATTTGAACAGACGGTCCAGTGACAAGCGGGTTCGTCGTAGTGCCGTCGACGTATTCGGTGACGACCTTGTTGTCAAAAGCCGACACCGTCGTGTCGAACCCAATCTGCCCGTTGACACCAGAACCGACAGGTACAATATCGGGAAAATCGGCGCTGTGGACTCCGCCCAAGGTATGCCCACACGCAGTCACTTGGATCATCTCGGTTGGCGTGAACCCCATCCGGTCGAACTGCTGACGGAAGGTGACGACGGAGTTTTGCGGCTGGGGCACACCGACTCCCCCGCCGGTCGTCGCATCAACTCTTCCGAGTCTCAGAGGGATGACAGGACCTCCACAGGATCGGACCGCAGCATACACCCCGGCGGCGATCAAGTCGGCCATGCTCGATCGAGGCGAGAGGTAGTTGGCATGGAACTGAAGCGTCGCAGCATGTCCCGATCCGGTATGCTCTCCGTTGCCCAGTTCAAACTGAAGCGAAGCATCGATGCCTCCGGTTTCGAAATATTTGTTGGCCGTCGCCATGTCACTGTTATGATTAGTATCTCCTCTTAGATCCCATGAACAGCTGAATTGCAGACCTACTGAAACGCGGCGCGGAGCCATTCGGAGGCTGTCACCCGGCCCGGCCCGGCGGCCTCGTTGCCGCATGGGCTGATGATGTCGTTGAACAGTCTCCCTCGGAATCCCTGGAGCTGAAATATAATCTCCTCCATCTCGTCTGTTGCTGCTGGCCATGTCGGATCAGCCCGTGCTGCGCCTATGGCCAATGACAGCAAGTTGGCGAGAATGGGTATCCTCGTTCTCATTTTAGGTATGGTCTTCAATCCCCGTGTAAATATTAGAGTGCAAGGCAAACATAGGAGGTACGAGGATGCGACTCGCCCAGATTTAATCCACACAGGATGAAAGAGCGATGTCATCGGAGAATCAGCATGTATCCCGAGCCTTTTAGGGGGAAAGAGAGAGCCAGGCTCGGTGGTCCTGGCATCTTTCAAGGTTACAAAAAACGCCTCCAACGCCGCGAGTGGCCAGAGTCAAGCCATCAAGTCGATCATTCCGCCCTATTTTTACCATCGACTAGTTTGCCCGAAACCGTCGCCATTCCCCCCCCCCAGTCAGGGATCGTCAACATCCCCCACGAGTCGCCAGGCAACACACCCCTGCAGATCACCCGCGGGGGACCCATGCACTCACCGTGTTACCCACGCCGTCGGGACTGGACCCATGCAACCAAGATCGCCAAGCAACGCCCAATGCCAGGCTGACCGGAAATGTGATTGGTTGTCTTTTTCTCCGTCTAGTGCCGACCGCCTCGGATGGGATCGAGAGGAGAGGAGCTGAACAGAGACATCCCAATCGTTTCCCGACGGCGGCGGCTGCAGTTGGCACTGCGTCAGGCGTCCCGAGGGTATTGGTTGTTCATGAGGAGGGAAGGTGGGTGCAGAGGGAGGACCGTCTAGTTGCATTTCCCTCTGTTGTGTACCCCCCCTCTGTTCTCCAACGTTTGACGTGCATGGCTGAGAAGCAAGTACCACACCCCCCAACCTCAGGACATTGACATTGTTGACCTCAAGCACGTGTTCAGCATCCCCGTAAAGTAATCAATCAGACACATATATTGCTTCAGGTTCTATGACATCCTTCTCATGTCTTCCCGATCGAGCATCCCTTCTGCTCCAAATCCACCTGGGCAAGCATCCAAATATCCATCCCGGGTATGACTACATCAACACTGCCCCCGCCCCTACCGCCTCCATCGCGTCCGCGTCATTTTCTTCTGCTGCGACGAGGTCTCGGCCTTAACGCCGTCGCCCGCCGCACGTGCTCGGGCATCTCATCCCGGTCCGGCCACCAGACCTGCGCGCTCGCGAGCTGCTGCCAGTTTAGCTCTTCAGGCTCTCGTCCGGGTGGCGGCAACGGCGGCTGCGGCGGTTGCGGCGGGGAGTTGTGGCCGCCGCGGTTCCGGCGACGACGGCGGCGGCGTGGAGGGGGAGCGGCCGCCGCGTCGTCGTCGGCGTCATCGTCCTGCCGCTCTGGCGTGGACGGCGGGTCGGGGTAGCGGGGGGCGCGGGGGACGCCGATGTTGGCGGCGGGACGGGGGGGGCCGACGGTAGGGTTGGGGGGCGCCAGCACGTTGGCGGCGGCGGAGCGGCGGACGCCGATGTTGGCGGCGGTGGCGGTGGCGGGGTGGATGATATCCTTGTTTTGGTTCATCGTCCTTGATTGCTGGGGTCAGCGGTCTTGGTCGGATTGGGTCTTGGTAGATGGGGTTTCGGGTAAAGGATGCGATGGGGGTTAGTGCTTCGGAGGATGGGTACTTACTTGGTCAAAGGGTGCGGTGGAGGAACTTGGTGTTCTTTGAAGTTGGAGTGACAAGTGTGCGAGACTAGGTGGAAGATGTCTGGTAGATGCTGATGGGATGAACAAGGAAAGGGAGAGACTCTATGGGGGGAAATAGTGTTTATATATCATTGACGGGCACTCTCGCAGTTTGCGGACTTGCATGTATATGGAGCCGAGGACGTTTCCCAAGGAACATTGATTATACCGTAAGGTTTGAAAGGCCGGTATAGGGGATTGGATAAGTGACCTAATGATAGCGCCTGAGTTCTGCATTTGAAGTTGCAGAACCTGTCCGCAGACCAGCGCATATTACATATATACATGCCCGGACCCCTAGATACCCACTGTATAGAGACATTTTATCACTATTTAGCATGACATCTATAGTTCCTTCTCACACGGCCCCCCCCCCCCCAAGCTTCCTTGCCAACTACTCATGTCCATGTACGAAAGAACGTACAGCGCCGTGGTGATGGTGCTCGCACAATTCTCGCTGACTCCTCATGATATACACCATGTCTGCCGCCCCTGAACTACCTGCAAATCCCTACACACTTTACGTCCCTCCTCACACATATGGATCGCCTGGGAAAACTTTCGTCCAACCCGTTTTGTGTGGGCAGGCTCCGAGTCCGCAGGGTGGCCGGGTGTAGAAGGGACTCGGATGCTGAGAACCTCCCGCGCAAGGGAGACATCTCCAGCAGCAGGGAACTTGTGCTGCCACCTGACGAAAAGGCAACAGACATATCGACAGACACCTCCAAACGCTGTCCGAATCACGCTGTTTTCATGGATAACATGCGGGACGTGGACGACGGACTTGTCCGGCGTGCCTTGGCGCGGGAGAAAGGCGCCTCACTGGGAATGATGATCAGACTATTTTCATGGGACACTGATATGCCACAGGACGTGGACGCCCGACACTGCCCGGCGTGCCTTGATGCCGGAGAAAGGCGCCTCAGTGTGAACAATGCTTCTACCGGAGTGGACTCGGAGCTCCGAGTGTCCTTGTTGTGCGTTTGTGCCGCAGACTTGTGCCGACGTCGGGAGCATGTCGGTTCGGTTCCGTCCCATGTTTGGTCTGCGATGGTGTGTTCCATGGCCGTCACGATGCCGACCATCCGGGGGAGACGCACAATTCGAATAATTCATGTGGTATTGTTGTTGTTTCTTGGTATTATAGAATACATGATACTATAGTGCGGGCGTGTACCTACGTAGCTTGGGCTTGGGCTTGTGACGCGAGTTCCAGCCGCGCACATGTCGGCCACCACACCCAAGCCAAGAGGGAGGCGCCAGTTCTCCCCTCCCCCGGCCCACATCGCTTCCTGTCGGTGTCATCGTCGTTGTCGTCACCGAATGGCGCAGGATGCTTGAATGCACGACGACATCCGTTGGCGACATCAGGAGACAAAACAAGTCCCTTTCGACACCGGCCCTCTCCCCGACCCACACCTCCGTTTCGGTGCCATCGTCCACCCCTTGCCTCCGAAAGGTAACAGAGAAAAAAAAAGCGTCCAGCGTTATCCTTCCTCGCCCAGGAGATGGGGGGAGATGGGGGTGATTGGGGTGATGATTCCTTGGTTGCCCTCACTCCCCCTGCTCCCCCATTCCCCCACTCCCACCCCCTTCCCCCCTTCCCCCCTTGCCCCAAACTAAAGTCCTCCAAAAGAATCCAAAAATCGGTTTCGTTGCCGTGCGGTTTCTCGCTTTTCTCTTTATATCTTGTAGTACTCCTGCCCCATCCAATGCATAAAAGTCGTTTTCAACATTTCAAGATTCGTAACACACACACACACCTACACCAGAAAATCCCCAAAGAAGTTGAAAAAGAAAAAAAGGGACGCGAGCCAGCCTGCTGCCGTCCGGGTATATCAGAAGGAGAATCAGAAGAAGAAGAATTCACAACAACATCAACACACCACACCCATCACCACGTAATCTTGGTCACCCTCGTCTTCAGATCCAACGACCCCGTCGGCAGCTCCCTCGACCCAAGCTGCACGACAGCGAAGCGCTCGCGGAGGTCAAACTCGACGGCGCGGACCATCACTCGCTTGTCCTCCGGGATCGGCGGCGGTGGCGGCGGCAAGACCGACGGCGACCTCGCGGCAAACGACCCCGCGGCAAACGACCCGTTGCTGCTGCTCTGCCGCCTCGTGGCGGGATCGTACCGCGCGTTGCCGCCCGGGCCGAGCGAGATGTCACCAAAGTCAATGGACCCGCGGATCCCGCTGCCTCCGGACCCGCTGGTCGACGGTCTGGGGCTGTCGCCCGCCGCGGGGGGCGACCGCATCATGGACGCGCTGACCATGTGGAAGATGTCGAATTCGTTGTTGTGGCCGCCGCCGGACTCGGGGTGGCCATCGCTCGTGTCCTCAATGTCGGCCACCCACATGGCGATGCGGGCCGTGAGCTCGCTGTCCCACATGCCCTCGCGGCGCGGGCTGCTCTTGAGGAGCTGGATGGCCTTCCAGCGCAGGGCGCGGTCGCGGCACTTTGTGGCGACGACGAACAGCGGCGGGACGATGCCCAGGTCGGCGCTGAAGCTGGGCTTGATGTGGCGGGCGGCGTAGTTGAGGCCGCCGAACGAGGCCTCGTGGCGGCCGCGGTGGCGGCAGAACTGCGGGTCCGGGCAGCGCTTCTGGGCGGCGCGGCGCTCCTCGTCGCCGACGACTTCGAGCGCCAGGTCGACAATCATGTTGAAGTCGGACGTGTACTTGTCGAAGCCCATCTCCGTCTTGCTGAACGTCATGAGCAGCAGGATGTAGCTCATGACCTGGTACATCTTGAGCACGGCGATGCAGGCCTTTTCCTGGCTGCTCACGCCCGGCGCGGTGCGGGAGGCGAGGATGTGCTCAAAGGCGTCGGACCAGGCCTCCATCTCTTGCTTGAAGCGCGCGCCGTATTGGCCAATGTGCTGCGGAAGGATGCCCATGACGGAGCTGCGGGTTTGGTTGAACATGGTCTCGGTGAAACGGAAAGTGCGCTCGGCGAGGGCGTCCCACTTGAAGCGCGCTTCGAGGACGGAGGAGAAGCGGTCGGGGATGGGGTCCTGATAGATGGAGACTGGGGATCCGGCGGATTCGGATGTGGGGGAGCTGGGGTCTTGCGGCTGGGACGGGGTGAGCCGGACCACGTACGGCTGGGGGAAGTGGAAGGCCATGTCGTAGGACTTGGCCTGGATCGCGAGACGGGTGAACATCTGGATGAGTTCGGCCTCGACCGGTTCCTCCGGTCTCGGCATGAATGCTCTCCTCCTCTCGGCCCGCAGCTGTTCCAACAACCCGAGGCCTGTTTGGATCTGGACAATCGCCTGCTTGTGGTCGCCGATGAAGGAGTCAAAGCAGGCAAGCAGCACGCTGGCCATGAGTCTCGTCCTGTGCGAGGTGTCCGCCGAGCCTGCCGTCATGAGCTCCTGGCAGGCGTTCGAGTACTGCTTCACGGCCATCTCCCAGTGTCTCCACGCGGTGTCGCTGGGATCCCGCTCGCCTGTTGGCGATCCCTGTGGAGACTCGGTCGACTTCTCCAACGTCTTGTACAGGGCGCCGAGGGCCACGACGGCATGTCGAATCGACGCCTCCGAGTGGCACTCCTGGAGGACGGTGCGCGACCAGAAGCCCGAGTCGAAGAAGCCCGAGAGCTCATTCGCCGTTTGCTCCTGGAAGAGCTGAAAGTATAGGCCCTCTTGGAGGTTAAAGGGCAGGGTGACGATGGGTTTGCACAGCGATATGACGGTGCTCGGGGGACTGGGCGTTTGCGGAGGTGTAAGGTTTCGGCGCTGGAACTTTTGCACTCGTCTCGGCGGGAGTTGAATGGCCTCGCGGCCCGGTGGCGGTGCGCTCGCGACGAGGATGGGTTTCGGGGCGATCCGGATCTCTTCAAACGGCCTCGCGCTCCGCGGCGGCGGCGGGTAGCCCGAGCATATCTTTTTCGAGCGGATGCAGTTGGCGCAGGACGGTCGCTTCTCGTCACACTTGATCCTCCTTTGTCTGTCGAGTCGCATCGTGGTTAGCACCGAGTCCCCTTCCTCCCCTTCCTCCACTTGTCTCTAGGCTGATCAACGTACTTGCAGTTGTTGCAGCCCGTCTTTACCTTGGGCTTGCTTGTCCTTGCGCGGCGCGGCTTCGCTGCGTCGGCGGCATCGCTCGGGGGGGTGCTGGTCGAGGAGGCGGCGGGTGTGGGCGTGGGCGGTGTCCCCGCGGCCGGGGGCACGTCGGACGACGGCATGAGGTTGATGTCGGAGAATTCTATGCTGTCGGCCCAGGCGCGGTCGTCAAACTCCCAGTGTAAATCGGCAGATACCATCGCATTCGCTGTCGCAGAAGCTCGGGGGAGGTCGAGGGGACCAATTGGGCGGCCCGAGTCCAGAGGGGGTGGCGGCAAAAGAGCTCAAAGGCCGGGGACACTGCTGTCTCTGCCGTGTGCGTGTGCGCTTGCGGAGCAAAGAGACGAGACAGGGGTCGTGGTCGTGGTCGCGGAGATCGGGCCAGCTTTGTTCGGTGTTTCGCGGGTTTGCTCGGCGCACCGGCTCAAATAGAGAGAGAGGGTGCGGGATTGGATAGCAGTGAGAGCAGCTCGGCGGGAGGAGTCTGGAGGCGGAAGATGTTGAGGTGGAGGTGGAGGGACCAAGGGGAAACGATGTTTCTGATGAGGGGGGCAGAAATTTTGCTGAACCCCTGTGCCACGCCAGAGCAAGGTCGTCGAGATGAGCACTGAGCACTGAGCAATTGGGGGGAGGGGGGAGAGCAAGGGTGGGAGCGCTACTACACGGGCTACGGGGCGAGGCTGGCTGTCCTTAAAGGCCGTGGAAGTCTGAAGTCGGAGGAGGTTGCACGCAGCAGCAGCCGGGGACCTCTCGGGGAGGGCAACCTCACTGGCTCCCCACGATGCAGCAGCATGGAGGGCCGCCGAGCCGCCCACATTGTTGGCCCGGGGGGGAGAGGGGAGAGAGTTGTCGTTCGTGCTTCTGCTTCTGCTCTGCCGCTCTGCAGATCCTGGAGAGATGGGGCCTCGGGGTGAGTGGTGGATGTGCCAAGACTGGCCTCTGCTGTCGAAGGTGTGCCCTGCATTTCTTGGCAGAAATGTGTTTGTCGCTTTCGCACCGAGAAGACACAACACGCGGTGGAGAAGAATCTCCAGGAATACAGTGCCGGCGTTTGAAACAAAGGGGATCGCGATCGCTTCCCTCGAAGGCAAGTATTCTCTCTTCTTGACAGACCTTGAAACTGTCGAATCTCTCCCCGATCAGCCATCTTCTCACCCTCGCCGCACAGCCCGGCAGCGATCTGGGGAATCGGCACTACCACCTCCCACGATTCCCAGCTCTACCTGGGCGCCCTGTGTTGCCGACGACGTACGTCCTATATCTCACTGATCGCTGCTCTCCAAGAACTACACTGCGTAGTGTGCCGAGCCGTGATGCGTCCAGCAATCTGAAATGCCTCCTTTCGTCTGCAGGCGGGGTGCCACATGCAGCGAGCATGGCTCAAGAAGGGTACTACCAAGGCTGTGCTGGCTGGCTGAGGCTCGCCCCCCCATCCGGATTGGATGCCCGGCCCTCTCGTCTGTGATCGCAAACACGACGGCGGGGGGGTGACGAATTGGTCACAGCTGGTGCGACGGGGACGCGGCCGCAACCGTTCGGTGACAACCATGGAACGTGCCCTCTGGCCTCCGCCCTCCGCCCTCCTCCGAGAGAACCGATCAGATCGAAATAAAGCCGACCCCGGCACCTGCTGTTGCACTGGCCCTCCATCTCGGCAGGCTTGAAGTTGCTCGCCGAGGCAGTCATCAGTCGGCATCTGGCGGGCCGTGAAATAGAAAGGCTGCCCTGGAGCTCCTGGTTTTTCCAACCTTTCTTCCCGCCGCCCGGGCTTGTCGTGGTCCGACTCCCCGCGCCTTGGACAGGACGGAGATACGGCGTACAGTGAAACCCTCCCTCCGTTGGGACCACGTAGAGAGGTTCGTTTCCTCAGCGGCTTTGTTCCACCAGAGAGGAGCATCGACGATCAGCGTCAGCAAAAGGTGGAAACCAAACGAAACCCCCATCTCAGCCCTATGGCCGAAAAAAGACCCCCGCTGCTTGGTCCCTGACTCCCTGGGCGCCTCATTGGGCGCAACGAGCACCAAGCTCTGCGGGTCGACCCAGCAAGTCATCCGCCATCGCGGCAGACAAAGTCGTTTCTCTGCCCCCAATGGCTGACGGCTCCTCGTGGGATTCTCGCTTTGAAACCACCCATCATGAACCATGCAGCGGCGATCCATCAGCCCTACCTACGGCGGAAAACATTCTCGATTCCGGAGTGCCCTATGGCATGGCGGCGATGGGCCCGATGGGATCGCCCCCCCCCCTCGCACTCCACGGCATATTCCACCGGGCGGAAAAGGGGGTGTGTCGCGGGAGGTTCGGGCTCGGGCTCGGGCTTGACCGGACGGAGAGACATTCGAACCGGCGCGGGTCGATTCGAAAGATGATGCCGAAAGCGGACACACGAGGCTGAAATGTGGCCGAGATATCAACGTCGAGGACGCCCGCAGCAAATGATGGCCATTTCGCTTCCCCGGTATTCAACTCCTCCCCTTTTCAGCACGCCGTCTTGCTTCTGTCCCATCTTGGTCCTCGGTGTTCATCTCTTCTGTTCCATCCCAGCCCGCAAAAGTCCCTTCGCTGTCTTCTTCCTGACCGGTCTGCCTCCAGAGCAGCCGGCCTGATTGGACCACATCCATTGGTTGGCTCCCCTCCACATCTCTGCCGTCGCAAGGGGAAGGCGCACGAGCCGAACGTCGTCAATCGAACTGTCCTGCTCTGCGACGCTGCCCTGATTGGCCTGCCCTGCATCCCCTCATATCGTGGTGGCGGAGGGCTGTCCCAAGCTTTCTAGAACGTCTCTGCCGCTGCGCCACGATGCTTGCCTGGAGACGACATCTCCAACGTCGCCAAAGAAACAAGCGGTGAGCTTACCGTCAGAGCGACGTCGCTGGTGATACGTGGGGTCGCAAGTTCAGCCGGCGGGATTGCCATGTCCCGAGCCCGTGCTGCTCCGATCATGGCTGTGCAGTGCTGGCGAGTCGTGATATCTTGTCGACCCCACGTCAGGGTGGGGGACGGGTTGGTGGCTGTGCCCGTCCGTGACCCGCTTCCCGCCCGGCCGACTGGACGGCGATGACAAAAATCGCAAGGCCTCCGGGGCCGCCGATGCGGGTCGCCGATGCGGGTGGAGGGTTGTTGTGCCGTTTCGGAAGGTCGTCGAGCCGGGTCAAGTGCCTCGGTGCACGATCGACCGCTTCGCTCTTTACTTGAGGACGTAATAAAGTGGATGATGGCCCGAAAAGCGACCCACCCCTCTTGGAGGTCGCCTGGACATGCGAATCCCCTCAAAAATGGAAACGGCCTGGTGGGTTTCGCTGCTGCGACCCGCGGGAGGGACACCAAGATCCAAGGAAAAATGAGGCCACTCGAGGTCACGATGGAGAACCCCCTGGAAAAATCATGACCGTGATGAGGTTGCCTCTTTCTCTTGCCCTGTTTCACACGAGGCAGCAATCTTCAAAGTCGATGTCTCCAGGCACGATGCAACTTCAACACCGTTGCCAAGATGCATCGGGGTCTCCAAACAGAAACCTGCAGCTCCCGTCACGAAGGATTGACCTCGGGCTTGTGTCGGTCACCGAATCCAGAGCCAGGTCCGCGACTCGTTTGCAAACCGGCGTCACTGGAGGTCATGGTGCTCGGCCTGTTGCAGTTCCATCCCGTATCAGTGGGAACTTTGAGGAACTTTCCTCTCCTCTAGCTGACACAAAGAGGCAGCGGGAGATATTAATAGCGTGGTGATCTGAAATCGCTACACAGTCGAGAAACTCACTTCGTGAGAGACCCATAGGTGTCACGGAATGTGGAGGGGGACCTCAGCAGCACCGCTCTCAGCTCTGGTGGGGATGTGCCGGCACTCAGCCCTACAAGGGCCGCTGAAATCTCATCGACACCCACTGAGCCAATCACGTCGTAGCGGGCAACACCACTAAACTTTAGCTCAACAACCATTTCGACATGCTCGGAATAGCCTCAACTTTTCCAACGCGAGGCTCAAGTTCCAGACAATATTCTACCGATCAAACAACCCAGAAACATGTCTCCAACGACCCTCTCCGATGTCATCTTCTCGGAGCAGGCAAACCACAACTTCTCAAAGATCCTCGGCGACCTGAAGCGCTTCAACCTGTCCATCACCAACCGGCTACGGTCCATCGAGCAGGACTCTTCCTTTGTCCGCGATGTTGCCGAGGCTCTGGGTCTGCCCCTGGTCGCGAACGAGCGATGCGGTAGCTGGTACATTGACCCGGCTCACAAGGCCGGGTCTGCCTACTTCAAGAGCACCGACGGCCACACGGGGCAGTGGAAGTTTAGCACACGAAGACTGAATCTTCATCTTTTGGAGCTGATTGGGTCGAGGGATGGGTAAGTGTTGTTTTGGCTCACAACCACCCCTTCAAGAACAGCGAACGCTAACCCAACCCACAGCTGCATCATCGTCGACTCCACCCGCCGAGGCAAACGTACGCCCCTCCCCCCCCCCCCATCCCACCCCCCCCCCATCCTAACCCCTCCCCCCATCCTAACCCCCCCCCAGGCATGCCCGACGCCCTAAGCAAAACCATCCCCATCTGGTGCACCATCCTCAACCGCGCCCTCTTCCCCTCCACCTCCCACGCCCTCCACGTCCCCCCCAACGTCGTCTCCCCCACCGAAAAATCCCAAATCGAAGCCCTCCTCCCCTCCTTCCTCGCCTCCTTCCTCGCCCTGCACCCAGACCTCCCCTCCTTCCTCACCAAACCCCTCCGCCCCCTCTGGATCACCCACGACGACCCCCTCCCCGCCTCAACCATGGCCTCGGCGTCCTTCCACCCCGTCGTCTGCTGCACCAGCTCCCGCCGCGTCGTTGGCACGGAAATTAGCGAGGCCGGGTACATCCAGGGCGCGGGCGACGACACGGAGAACTGGGCGCTTGGGCTGACGGCGCCCATCTTCTGGGCGCATCGGGACGAGCTGCTGGGTACCGCTGAGGCCGACCTCCCGGAGCTGATCGCGTCTCTGCTCGCCAGTTCGGACGCGAGAGAGGGCGTCAAGTCAGACTTGACCCAAGTAGCGCCGGGTCTGTTCGTCGGGACGCTGGCGGTGTCGAGGGAACCGCTCCGGGAGGAGGGGGCGTGTGTGGTTGCGCTTTTGGGGAAGGTGACGGAGAAGGCGGGGTGGGTGAAGGGGCCGTCGCATTTGGAGGTTGGGTTGGGGAGGAGTAAGGCGGGGAGTCGCCAGCTGAGGGAGGGTTTGCCGGTGGTGTGTGAGTTTGTTGAGCGGTATCTGGCGCGGAGCGCGGAGGAGGGGGGGAAGAAGGTGGTGATTCTCTGCGAGACGGGCAAGGAGATCTCTGTGGGGGTGGCGCTCGCGTTGTCTTGTTGGTGTTTTGATGATGGGGGGAATGTCCGGTCGGGTGAGGGGGGTGGTGGCACCGAGACGTTTACCAAGAGCTTTATTCGTGTCAGGCTGGGGCGGATTATGACGGCGATGCCGGAGGCGAATCCGAGTCGGGCGACGCTGCAGAGCGTGAATAGTTTCTTGATGGATTGGCGGAAATGAAGAGAGGGTGTTGGTTATGTTGACTGGACTTGCGGTGCTCTGTGATTTCGTGCCGGAGGTCTCGATACCACAAGGTGCTACGTCTCGCCGCCGGACAGTGATGGAAACCATGCCGACATGGCTTCCGGAGGACACCTCACAAGTCCACAACATTCATACCTCCCTCTCTCTTACCCATCCCCGAGTAGGCGAGCAAAACACCATCCTTGCTCTGACGAAGAGGGGCTTGGAGAAAAGGATCCCGTCTCAATTCCGGGTCTGCCTAGGACGTGTTCCTCTTTGCCGAGTTGGGACTTCTTCTCGTCCCCCGTCTTCTTTCATGCTGTCGTGTACCCGAGGCCCCGGGGCTATCTGCTATTGCTCTCCTGAGGAAAATGGACGACGTCGTGGTTGTCCACGAGATGGGGCAGCCTCTCCTGTCTTTCACTCAGCGCCAGAATGTGTCATGTGCCCCTGATCAAATGTATTGTGTCAAACAACTCTAGTGGATGCTAGCAGGGCAGAAAACAACCCATATCAACATCTCGTCGCTCGGAGAATCCCACATCCCTCTATCTCTATCAATGATCCTGTCTTGCTCACTCCTGTACGCCCCTTCTATTCTCCCATCCCCCTCTCAGACCTCCCCCCTCTCAAAGCTCCCCCTTCTCAATCTTGGCCAAGCACCCCTCAAACTCGCTCCAATCCCTCATCACCACCACCGCGCCCGCCTCTCTCAACGTCTTCTCCATCTCCGCCTTCTGCCCCTCCTCATACGGCCCAACATACCCCACCACCTTAATCCCCGCCCTCGTCCCACTCAACGTCCCACTCTTGCTATCCTCCACCGCCACACACTCCCCCGCCTTGACCCCCATCTTCTCCATCGCAAACAAATACACCGCCGGATCCGGCTTACTCGTCGGCACCGGCAGGCTCGTCGCGGCACTATACACGTCCCCCCCAAAATACCCCGCCTGCCCGACCTTCTCGACACTCGCCTTGACCCTCCTCAGCGCCGACGAGCTCACCACCGCCAGCCGGTACCCGCCGTCGCGCAGGCGCGGCAGCACCGCGTCCACGCCCGGGCACGCCACCAGCTTCTCCTCGAGCTTGGCGATGACCACGTCCTCCTCGCGGCGGACGTACGCGGCGAGCTCGTCCTCGGGGAGGGCGAAGCCGTAGCGCTGCGAGAGGGACGACATCATGCCGCGGAAGTTTTGGCCGACGAACTCGGTCATGAGGGTCGGGCCGGTGAAGGGCTGAGAGAGGGGGAGGGACTTGGAGCGGGCGATCTCGTTGATGAGGTCCGCGCAGCCTTCGAAGGCGAGTTCTTCCGAGAGGACGAGGGTGTTGTCGCAGTCGAGGAGGATGGTGGTGATCTGGAGGGGTGGGGTTAGTGGGGGGTGGGGGAAGGGAGGGGGAGCGGAGGGGGGGGATGCACCTTGGGCATTTTGGCGGTTGTGAAGGGGGCTGTTTGGGTGGTGGTGCTGGTATGTCGTGTGGTGGGTGGTGGTGATGGTCGGGGTGTAGCACTTGATGCTGTGTTCTTGTGGGTGATGTTTAGGGCAGGAAAAGAGGACACGCAAGGTCGACTTCACATGCGTGCGACAGTGGACTCGGGCGGGATTGGTGGTGTTTCTGATGTGGAATGGACTTGGGAGGAAAGAAGTGCATTCCAGCAGGACCGAGGAGATAAATACTTGAGACAGGTTCCCGCTCACCACCCTTTACTCCACCGCATTCATCCGTGCCGGTTTCCGTCTTGGAAATTACTCGATACACCTCCCAACCCTCTGCTGTCCCGCCAAAAAGTGAAAAAGATGCTGATGCATACAAATGTTTATGCGCCAAAACCTTGGTGGCATGTCGATCATGTCGTCATGGAGTGGGGCGCCCCTGGATATCGCAGCATGTGTCAGCGGGGGCCGCGGGGAAGAGGACCTGAAGGACAGGGACAACTCAGGTCCTCTAGGACGTTGGGTGAACCTCTTGGGCAGAGGAATAACACCGCTTTGTAATGGTGCTTGGACTGAAATTGGAGGGTTTATGCGGCATTTTTAGAAACCTGTTGCTGATGAAGCCGGCTTTTCCAAGGCGGATGGACAACAGACTCAACCACGGACAAAAAGAGGGGGAGGGGTTCGAGAAGGGGTTCCCGTCAGGGGAAGGGCCGCTGAGGACCCTGTCGATCATCTACCTCCATCGGGGTCCCTTCACGCAATGCACACAGCAGTGTCGCCCGTAGTCGCGGTGGACATGGAATGAACACGTGCTCTGTAGTGTTCGAAACACGCTCTTGACCTCCTGATATCCTGATATCCAGCTGGGATCGGACCCTCCGCGCTGTAATCCTGTCGGTCAGATCCGACATACGCATGGTGACGCCGAAACAATAACCACCGCCCATCTCGACCTACTCACTCCCCTCATCAGACGACACATCCCCCTCCCCTCCCCCCAGCCCCGCCGCCATCTTCTTCTCCTTCTCCTTCTGCCTCCTCTTGAGCTTCTTCTCCCGATTCAACCGCTTCTTCTTCTCCTTCAAGTGCTCCTCCTTGCTCATCTTCTTTGCCTCTTCCTCTTTGGCCGCCTTGAGCTTGATCCTCAGCGCGATCCTCCTCTTCTTGCCCGGCCTCTTGCGCCCCTTGGGTTCCCCCTCCCCTTCAACTTCCCCCTTCCCCTTAGCTTCCCCCACCACCTTCCCCGCTTCCGCCCCCCTCCCCTTCTTCCCCCTTATTGCCCCAACAATCCTCACAACCCTCCACGGCACCTCCAACCCCCACGCCCTCCCTCTCGCCCCCATCACTACCTCCTCCCCGCTCACCGCCGCCGCCCAAAACCGCGCCTTCTCCTCCTCCGTCAGCGGCCCGCGCACGTAAAACTCCACCGGCCGCTGCGACATTGCCGGCCCCTGGTGGACCTCCTCGGCGAGGTTGATGTGCTGCGTGGGGGCCGAGGTGGAGAAGAGGCGGAATTCGAATTCTTCTTCCTCTTCCTTGTCCTCCTGGGCGTCGGGCATGGGGAAGTCGTCAGAATTAGGGAGAGGGGGGAGGGTGATGGCGACGAGGCGGGCGAGACGGGCGTTGAGGGCGGCTTCTGATTCTGTTGGGGGTTTGGGGGTTTCGTTTCCTGGGCTGGAGGCGCGAGAGGAGGAGGGGGAGATGAAGAGGTCTTCGCGTCGGACGCTGGGGGAGGTTAGTACGTGGTTGCTGTGAGGGGATGGGGGGGGCGCACCGTTTCGCGTCGGGAGGGTCGAACATGGTTGGTGTGGTGGGAGTCGACTGGGAGGTGGGGAGGTTAATTGGGAGTGTGAATATTGGTGGGGATTCAGTGAGCGAGGCGGTTGGTAAGTGAGTTCGGTGGGACTAATCGTTATCGTTGATGCGTTGAGGTGAAGTGAAGTGATCATGAGTGTTTGCGACGAGATGAGTGAGCTCTGGACAGGAGCTTGGACCTGAAGTTTGGAAAATTGAGTGGGAACTGGGAATGAACTGCCAGCTGTCCACCAGCTGGAGTGACAAGTTGGTGGTCAAACACCACGGCATTCTCAACCCGGAAAAACAGTGCAGATGTCAGATAGGCTAAACCGATGAACGGAACTTGTGTCGATGGAAAGCCACTTATGGAATGGCTTAAGAGTATAGAACGGCTTGCTATCCCTGCATTTCTCTGGTTGCGGTTCGGGCCCCGGCCGCCGGATGCCGAACCAGTTCGTGGGTTGGGTGAGGCAAGCATGTCTCAGTTGCCTCGTGCGGTGAAGAGAACAACCCGGCATCATTGGACGTCACACGCCTCAACGAGTCAACAAATGCGCCTCCATGCCATGTGTAAGTACATGTCGTTTTTCATGGGGATATTTACACCAGTCCCCATGTATCTCTTTTGACCAGCCCCGACAGGACATGTTCCTCATCCATACCCATCCACCGAAGCCCGCTCCAGAGCGAGCCTCTCTCCCTCTCAATCGACCAAACTGACTGAATGCGTGCGTGAAAACAAAACTTCCACGCCGAACACACAATCTCTAGAAGCACCAAGCAAATGCTGACTGGCGCCCTTTCAAAATGAATCATAAACACCAATCCAGCATCTCCAAAAGCAGCGCGAACCCCTCATCATCAGCCTCAAGAACGACAGTGGTCGGGTATCCCCATCGCAAAGCCAAAACTTGCTCGTTGTGACCAACACTGAAGTAAAGGAAAAAAGCAGTATGCCGCCGCTCCCTGATCAAAATGCTCGCTCAGTTCTCTCCTGCCTGCCGTCCGTCTCCTTGGCAAGACATGAAGGGACGGAAAAAAAGGAATCAACCACACATGACAGAAGTCGACAGGAAAAGAAAAGCCACGACGCCTCTTTTCCAAAACAGAGCAACAAGAGGGAGAGGCCGCCAACTGATTCTCATCACTTCACCGCTGTCCTCCCTCCCTTCCTGTTGTTCTCTCCTCTCCCCACCGCAACACCATAACCGATCCCCCTCAGCTCACCACCCACCACGCAAACCAGAGAACCGCCTGACACAAGACCGCCAGACCCAACACACTCAGCACCCAAAATCAAGCAAGCCATGAAAAAAGAAGAGGGCGTGGTATCCATATATTCGTTCCAGAAAGTGCAACAAAAAATCGCGAGAGAAGAAAAAAGATCAGAGAGGTATAGACATGCGAAAACAACAACAACAAGGGAAGGATATATATACAGCAACAACAGAAGCAAAACATCAAACGGACGACGCAAAACAACCGCCGCCGCCACCATCTTCCGAGCCTTTTCCCCGTTCTGTCCCCCTTCCCCCGTTCCGTTCCGTCCCCGTCTTCCGGCATACACACTGAGAAAGAAATCTTCTCTCTCCAAAAAATAAATACGGTCGAAGGATAAGTTTCGTCAACATCAGGGTTTCGCTTCGCTTCTTCTTCTTTCGTTCGCGGGCTGGGTGGTGGTTTCGTTTGGGGCGTCGTTCGGCGGGACGGGACTGCGCGCGTGCCGGGAACTGCATGAAAGTCGACGTCCCCCTCCTCATCCAAAACATCAACCACATGCAAAACCTAGGGTATCTCTCATATCATCGTCACCCCCATCCCCCCTATGTCGCATTCCACGCATAATGCGGCACCCCATACCCCCCCGGCACCGCATGCGGCGCCGTCGTCCCCGCCCCGCCGCCCGGATGCTGCCCATGCCCATGCTCGTTCTTGATGCTCGGCGGGGGATACGCATACGGCCGGTGATCGCCCGCCGTCGTCGCGCCGTACGCCGCCGCCGGCGACTCGCCCGCCGTCGACGTCCACGACTGCGACGAGGGGTAGTAGTCCCGTGGCGGGGGCGGGCCCGTCGACTGCTGCTGGGGGGCGCTGCCGGGGTTGGACGCCCCGCCTGCCGAGCCGGGGTTGTTGTTGTTGTTGTCCTGCTGTTGCGGGTTGGGCGGCGGGTATTGGGATTGCTGCGAGGGGGGTTGCTGCTGCGCCGAGGTGGGTTGGGAAGGACCGCCGCCACCGCCGCTTTGGGATTGCGGGGAGAGCTCGCTGGAGCCGACGCTGGCGTAGCCGGTGGGCGGGCCGTAGCGGTATTCGCCCGAGGTGGTGTCGGCGGAGATGGAGCTGGCCGAGTGGATGGATTGGTGGGAGGCGTGGCGCGGGGATTTGGAGGGGCGCGGGTTGTTGTCGACGTAGCGGGGGACGTTGAGGGAGTTGTCCGACGGGGCCGACAGGGAAATGTGCGGGGGCGGGGCCGAGGTGTAGGTCGCGAACTGGGTGCGGATGGGGGGTGGTGGTTGCGTGGGGTCTTGCTGGGCGACGAGGGAGAGCTGGACGGAGGGCATCGATGTGGCGTGTTGTTGGTGGCCGCCAAGGGAGGACATTTCTTGGGGCTCGGTGGAGTAGGAGGGCGCGCCGGAGAGGGGGAGTTTTTGCTGGTAGGGGTCGCCGGCGAGGGAGGATGTTGGGTATGATGTCGTGGGGTTGTGTGGCATCGAGACCTGGCTTTGGGGGTTCCAGGTGCCTGTGGGATAGGAGCTGTGGTCTGGTCAGTCTCGGTGTCCTTTTCGTCTCCTTCTCCCTCGAATCTCCCCTGCAAAAACTCACTTTGATCGCATCTGCATCGGGCTCTGCGGCAGTTGCTTTCCGGCGCTAAACGTAAAGGCGGATCGGGGAACCTCCATGCTTGACACGCGCGGTCTCGAATCGTATGGCGGCTTGTTGAGCACGACAGCCTGTGCGACGATCCCGTGGCCCGTCTCGACCAACGTCTGCCCCCTCGACCCGGCGCTCGACCCAAGAAGGGGGATCTCCTTCCTCGCCTGAAAGTTGCGTGGACTCCTCCCGCGCACGACAATCGGCGCCGTCGTCAGTTCCGAAAGCACCAGCTTTTGCCCGTTGGCGAGCGTCCCGTGGAGCTTGAGGTGGAGCACAAAGTGCTGTTGCAGCTCCTTTCTTCTCCCGTTGTTTGCGGTTGCTCTGTTGGGTTCCAATTAGCCATCGCCTTCTTTTCTCTTGCTTTCCTCTTCCACTTACATCCTGAACTGCAGCCGCCTCCACCCGATGGGGTAGATGGCATAGTGGTCCCCGCCATTGTCCTCGGGCGCCTCCTCCTCGGACCACGGAATCAACGGCAGCGGCGGCGGCTCCTGGTCGGGGGCCTGGTTGACGTCGGGCGCGTTGGGCGGCGGCGTCTTCCACGGGATGACGATGAGGCGCACGGGATGGCCGTCGACCGACTCGATGGCCGAGATGCTGACCTCCATGTTCTTGATGAGGCTCGTCTCGCCCGTCTCGAGCATCACCGACAGGGGGATCTGCGGGAAGCAGAGGCTGCCGCTGATCTGGAACAGGTTGCGGCGGTAGCAGGTGAGCTCGGCGTTGAGGGCCTGTGGATGCTGGCTGGTCGGGTGCGGGTGCCCGGGCTCGCCGGCGGGGAACTCGGACAGGAAGAACATGCCGTGCAGCTGCGCGTCAATTTCCATCTCGTGGATGCGGCCCTTGCCGTCGACGATGGTGTGCTTGTCGCCGAGCTTCTTGAAGGCGAGCAGCTTCTGGTCGTGCGCGTTGGGCTTGTAGTCGTCGCGGAGGTCCTGCACCATCTCGGTGTACGGCGCGCTGGCCGTGGTTGGCGAGTTGTCGACCTGCGAGTAGGACCGCTTGAGGCTGTTGATGCTGGGGATGTTCATCAGCGACGGGTGCGGGTATCGGTCGTACGGGTCGGCGCCGCCGCCGCCGCCGCCATCCTCGCCGGGCCCTGGTGGCCGGTGGTGGTACTGCGGCGGGTGCTGGTGGTGCTGCTGCTGCTGCTGTGGTGGTGGTGGTGGGTAATCCATGGCGTGTCGACTCCTCGGCCGGCCTCCTCCTGGCGGCATCACGACGCCGCTCGCGTCCTGGGGGTTATAGCGACCCGACATCTGCTGGACGGGCCCGCCATAGTTGGACCAGAGATTCCCTCCGTGCTGCGTCTCGCCCCTCAGCTCTGCCATGGTTACCGTGTAGGTTGCCGTAGCGGACATGGAGCACGCCTATTCCTCCGCGGGCAAACCCTACGACCTGGTCCGGTGAGAACCCGTTGCCCAGTGGCGAATCCCGACCTTTTTCCTCCTCTTGTCGGCTCAGATGGTTGACTCGGAGAAATGCGGTGTTGGTTGGTTGGTGGTGGGGACTGCTGCGATGGCGAGGGGGTGGGGCGATATACTGATCACCAAACGGCCGCTGTCGACGTTCTTCTGCGTCGCGGGGAGATGGAGCCCAGAGACAACAAAAGAGTTGGCAGTTGGTGGTTGGCAGTGTGTGTTGGCAGTGGGATCCTTATTCCTCGGAAATAAAACGAGGGCGGGATCGCAGGCACAACAACACGGCATATACAAGAAGAAGCTGTGGCAAGGTTTTGCTGGAAAGAAAAGGGAGCCAATGTGTACTTGTATAATCACCTACTGCGATCCGGTCGATGGAGGGGACCGTTTTTATGAAAGCAGCTCGGCACTGTCCCCGAGGGGGTGACAAGGGGGGGGCGGGGGGGTGGACGGTGGAGGGACAGGGGATGGGGAGGAGACCAGGTCGGCCAGACAGGGGGGTGGGTGTGAAGGAGAAGGGGGGGGCCGTGAGAGAACCGAGTGAGAGGCGAGACCAAGCTCGGTCTAGCGTCCGTCTTTTTTCCAGGATCTGGAGTTGTCGACTGATGGGAGGCGTGTTTTTTTTTATTTTCCCACACAATCGCATGTCCCGCAGCACTCCCGTCTGCAGAAACGTTCCAACCACACAGGGAAGGAGGTTGAGAAACGGGAAACGGGGGGACGGGGACGGGGACGGGGATGGACGGGGGCAGGCAACCCCCTCCTGCAAAGCCGATGAAGATGGATGGCATGGGGGAGAGATGGTCCTGCTGAGCTTGGTGCTTGGTGCCATGATGGCCCATGACGGCGCTTGGAGGGCCATGATGTCGTGAAATGATGGACGTCAGTTGTAGATGAAGAAACGCGGCTCGTGTGTTTTGACGAGATGGCAGCATGATGGTGGAATGGTTGGAGAGATTTGTTTCCTCATAAGACGTGCTGTTATGCCTTGGATCCCCGGGAAATGGCCACAACATGCGCCGCTTTTGCTCAATTTTGGATCGGGAATGGCGACCGCTTCGCCAACAATGCCATTGCAAGCGCGCCGTCCTCTCATGAAAAGCCGATTTTATCTCTTGGATCCCCATTGTTCTCGGCGACAAGCAAGGACTGTCTTTCGAGAGCGGCGGGCGCAAGATTGGGCCTCCAGACAGACCAGACCTTGGAGGAGGAGGAGGCGGAACAGGCGTCTACCGAGCCGAACCATCGAGAGTGGAGGCAGTGACTCCGTAATGGAAACGCTTCTGCCTCGCCGTGGTGGAGGCGCCAGGGCGATCTGTTTGGTAAAGGGAAAGCCAGCCTCCAGCGGCAGTTCCACCACGGTTATGTTGACGCGGGAGTCGGCGAGATCTGGCCCGTCGCCGAGGAAGAGATGACTTCTGTCTTGATAGAGGTTCGACAAGACGAAAACACCACGTCTCCCCCAACAACAAGCCACACATTGATACCCATCCCGTCGACAAGGCAGGCACCTTGACAGCCGAGGGAACGGAGAGGCCCGGCGGGAGGCTGGAGAGCGGATCGAGGGCACGATGCCGCCGTCGGGAACGTTCACAGGTACACGGTACACTGGACACGCCCTGCCGTTCTCCCCCTCCCCTCCAACAAGAACCTCCCCCGTCCCCCTCCTCTTCCCCCTCCCCCTCTCCACTGACGGAGCTCCCACCAATCCGCCTCCGGTCCAGGGTCGAGAACGAAAGCAGGACCCCGGCCGAGGACCAGGTCCGTTCGATATCGAGCCGGCAACAAGGGGGGAAGGGGGCCATCTAACGACAAGTGAGGAAATCCTCCGAACGGCTTCAGAGCGTGACACTGGCCGACCCGCAATTTTCTAGAAGGCCGTTGGGTAATAACGCGCCGAGCAAAGGGCCCCCCCCTCATTTTTTTTGTTTCTGTTCTCTTGGTTGCGATGGTCTGTCTTCCTGTGTGTGCGCGCCAGCTTCGTCGCGTGGCCGGAGCCGTGCAGCGAGGGAAACGGGAAAACGGGACCAGATCGCGCCGTCGTTCGGTTTCTGCGAGCGAGAAAAGGGCAGAGGGGGAAGGAGAGAGGGCCCGAAAAAATCGGTTCACGAGATTGCCAGCGACCGGGGTTTGGTGGGCAAGCGGAGAAACCAGCGCGAACCCTGGTCAGCTCGGCTGCGAGACCGCAGGGGCGACGACGTTGAACGGCAGCAGCATGGGGCATGGGGCAGGAAGAAGGGGCAGAGAAGGAGGGGAAGCAGCCACACTTTACACAGACCCCCCCCCTCTCTTCTGGCCCCCCTCCACTCCACACTCCCAGCTTCTCCACCCGCCGCCCAGCAGCAGCCAACAGGAGGCGGTCGACGTTGGGGTTTTCTCTTGGCCGCCGTTGACTCTTTTCTGTGGGCGTCGGTCTTTGTCGAATCTCACAGGCACGTCTAAACGAAATCACCACGTCCGTCAACCAGCGCCGGGAGAGCCGCCACGGCGCTGCTGTCTTCCGGATTCCGAGTATGGATTCGATGGCGCCCTATCTCTCCGTCTTTTTTTGTTTTGGGCTTCCAAGTTCTCAGCCCCGACTTCCAGCGTCCGCGTCCAGGTTGCTGCTGCTCGGCTCCCTTGCCCCCCAGCTCGTTTCGGCTCGGTGCTATTGTCACAAGCCAGCGGCGGCAACGGCGAGACGAGGCCCGGCGCGTGGTGGCCGTGGCCGAGACCAGGACCTGGAGAATCGACATGGGATGTCCACCGTTGTCCTGCACACTGCACAGCCTGCGACGCGGGAGGTCCCTCTGAAGCGGGAAGGAGACACGAACAGAGGGACTTTTGTGTTGATCTGACCCCAGCCTCTCCAGTATCGAAAGCTCCAACCTGGGGTCGGTTGGGTCCCGTATTGCTGACTGTTCTGATCGATAGGATACAACTCGCGCTGCGGTTGACCTCGTTAGAGACGATATAGATTACCCGCGCTTCCTTCGCGGTGGCGTTGTTGGCTCTTTGATGGCTTCGCATCTCGACATCGGCACTCACTTCATTGTCTGTCTCCGTCCGATGACTGGACAAGCTCCGAGTCACCGGCGCAGTGCCTGCAAGGAGCAAATAAAGGAGCCTCGGAGGGATCGCGCTCTTCAGCCATCATCCCAGTTGACGGAGCGGAGATATCCAGACGACATTCCCAAACAGGAACTGTTGGTGCGTGCCAGGACCCCTCATGCCCACGATCTTGCGGAGTCGTTGGGTCACCGAGCAGAGATATCTCCAGGTCAGGCGCCGGCCTAGTGACAGCAGCCCAGGCGCAGAACCCACCCACGCAACGTCGACTCCGATTGACAGTTGCAAGAGAGAAGCGCAACCCGCAGTGCGCCGTGCGGGAGCGTCGATTGCCCCTCTGCGGATGGTGACACGGCATCCCCGTTTTCCATGCACGCCCAGCCCAGATAGTGCGCTGCGCAGCAGGACGAGCCAAGGTTGGCAAGGGACGCTACTGTGGGTATGTACTATGTTCTAAGTAGTGAGTCTCTAGGTACCTACACTGGACTCACAACGACACAAGACGGGGATCTGGCCAAAGATGAAGCTGTGTTCTGCGTCTGGTGGTTCGCTCGATACGAGATTCCCTCGACTCGGCGTCGGGGAATATAGTCGATAGATGGAGGAGGCAAGATGACGATGGCAAGATGCAACGACCTGCCGGCTTCAGCTCGGTCACGCCACGCGACTTGTCAAATGCTCCAGACCTCCAGAATCCGAGCCGTGGCTGGTGCTGCTGCTGGCCGTTGGCGAGAGGGCCCATAGGCAGTGTGATTGGCGGGGCACCTTCAGGATGGAGGGACTGAGGGCGATGCTCTCCTCAAAGAGTTGCCATGCAGTTCTCATGTGCATCCATCCCTCGTGCAGACGGAATGATGCCGGGGCAGGGAAGAGGCGGGAAGCTTCGCCGTGTGCTCCGCGCTATTCTTCGGTGTCCAAGACGATCTCGTTGCCCTGGGCCCCCATCAACAGGTGCGACGAAGCACAATCTGGCCGATGCGATTTGATTGTTGCGCAACAGGAGCACCAAGAGTCAGATTGATGGGACAGCCTCACTCGCTGCAGGTGGGAATGGCAGGTGTTCAGCTGTTGCATACCATCCTTGGTGAAGACCCAGCCCAACCACTCTTGCTGCCAAGGCGTCGACGAGCACGATAGCCAGTCGACGATGTTCATGTCGATGCGTATCTCTCCACCCCGGTCATGGAACTCGGAAAGGTCGTGAGTCGTCTCCATCCTACCAGGCAGCGTAGCAGGCTCCGATGTTCAGTTGGCGGCAAGCTGGAGTCCCGAGACCACACGTGCAGCTGGGAGGTGTGGCATTTAATGTATTTATATTGCCCCCCATCACCCCATCCTGGTGAAGGGAGCGACGCCGCCCAGAATCTCTGGACTTGGTGGGGAGCCCTGTTGCTAAAAAAAAATTGCGGGCGGCGGCGGTACGGGAGGCCCGTCCAGAAGTTGATGTGAGATGGTTGCCAGTCATGGTTGCCATTGTGCCGCCCCTTCTCAGACCTCGGAGCATGACGAACCCGCCTGCTGGAGGGAAGGGCGGGGGGCTGCGCAGGTGCTCTTTCCTGGTTGTCAAGAAACACCCGCACCAGAAACCAAACCCTGACGTGCGAATCGCAACTGCCATAGATCAATCAAGCCTGGACTGGAGCTCTTGCCCGGGGTTGATTGCCTTATCAGACGACGGCGGGGGATGGCGAAAAAAGTTTCACACTGGGTGTTTGAACTTTGAAGAGATCGTCTGGTTCCATCCAGGCTGGCTCCCAGGCCCCCCAGCTTCTTCCTCCATCACTCCCGTCTTCAACGGTCACCGAGACGAAACAAGCTCCGGGACTGTGGACATGCTGTCGATTGCGTCGCCGTCGTCACGTCACAAAAGCAACACACACACACACGCGCGCACCCTTGCAACTCCAACGTCGTCCGCAAATCGGGCCGCCGCCGCCGCCCTGCGGTGTTCCCTGACAGGATTTAACGTTTTCTCCTTCTTTTTTCTCCTCTTGGTCGAAAAAGAAAAGTCAGACACAGGCACCACCGGCACCGGGCACCCCCAGGGTCAGCACCCTCGAGGCTCAACCCCACTCGGCAGAGGCCGGTGGCGGTCGGTTGCAACTGCGCCCGCACTCGCCATGCATTGGCGAGCGTTGCAATCACGATTGCATCGGGGCAAGTCAGGGGACAGCGTTTCCTCGACCGCTGACGGACCGGCGACGTTGTTCTCTTCGAGATCTGAGCAGGGAGCGGATGTGACCTTCACCCCGCCTCCGCCTCCGCTCCCCCCGGTGTTTCCAACGCTCTCGCGTCGGCTCCCTGCTTGGCGTCCCCTCGGGGCCGATCAGAAGAAGAAATGGCGAGAGCATCAAAAAGAAACAGACCTACGCTCCGGCGGCGGCCTGGTGGGTACGCAGCCACACTTCCCCTCCCCCCGAGCCCCCCTCATGCACAAAATACATAGACTGAATTCCAGCGCATCGACCGTCGCTCCAGCCGCGGTACCACGTTTCAATGATTGCTGGGGCTGTCAGTCGTGCAGCCTTGTGCTAACTCGATGCAGTATAACGAAAAGCGGCCAATGGATCCAACTCGTCCGGCTCGGCCTGGAGGCTGGCTCGACCGACCGACCGACTCCTCGATGCCCCGCTCCGAAAAGGGGCCAGGGGGGGCTGCACCCACCGCGTCAACAATGGTGTCGTCAACGCCCTCGCTCTGCCGAGGACGAGGGTCCGTGTCTCAACCCCGGGGGGGGCTTCGTCTTCGGAAACGGGCGACGCGAGCCCCTCGACTAGCGCTCGCGGGGCCGTCAATAATGGCACTCTGGCAGGTGAAAGAAGGTTCGGCAGGTCATTTCCATCGGTCGAGAGCCGCCTTCCTGCGTATCTCTCGTCCCGGTCACTTGCAACAGCGAACCCGCCTCTCCAGATTCGGCACACCATGGCAGACGGCGCAGAGCTGAGATATATTGACGCTGTATCCCCCATCTGCCGATGCAGCTCCTGCACCAGAGCACCAAGATCGAGCGAGGACTTACGGGGTGCGTGTCAATACGGAGGCCACGGCCATCAGCTGCGAGCCTGCGGCCGAGATTGTGTCCTCTCATCCTTCCCAAGACGTCTGCTTAATGGCTATATGTGCGGGCTAATATAGCAAGGTCAACGAAGCCACACTTGGCCCGAATGGGGCTCTCCTCCGACGGGCAGCCCTCGATCTGACAAGTATTGTCTCCTCTGCATGTGCTGGAGACCATCACGTTTCTTCACAAAGGACTCTGAGTGCAGACAGCATGTGGACGAGGTGCAAGGGCTATCGTTGCTCTGAGCAAGTTCTCCTGCCGATATCCAACGGTGGCTTTTTTGCGACACGGCAAGGGGTCAAGAAAAAGCACTGGATGGCACCACCGTCTGGCCAACCCAGATACACGATACTCCCGCTTGCTCCCGCCAGCCACCACCCCCGCAGCACACAACTGTTGCAGTTGCGAGATCGATTATGACCCGTCCCCATCCACCCCCCGCAGCCAATGGCAACAGGAGATTGTACTTGTACGACTACGGATAAGCACGGAGCATCGACGACGACGCTGGCGAACAAACATCACAGAGGAACAGCAAGGGTCTCATCACAGCCCCTCATTGCATCTCCATCCATCACGTCGCGTTCAACCCATGCAAATCGGATCGGAAGTTGGAAACCGCCGCGATTGCGCAAGCTTGCCTGTCGAATTCTCTCTCAAGGTTAGCCTCCCGCACACTCTGGTTTGCCAAGAATATTTGTGCAGGAGAGCATCAGAAGCATCTCGGCTCAGGTGTGTGGGCAGTGAGCCTAGTCCTGTTCAGCAAGGGCACTTCGCCAGGCCAACTTTGCACATGCTGGAGAAGGGGCCTCTGCAATCCCTGCGAGTTCCTGCGCCGGTGGAAAAGCCAGGGGAGAAAAAGGCGCTGTTGTCATTGCTGAATCATCAGGCACAGCGACAATCACAGGATATGGCGCCTCGTGGCGCTCAACCACCAACTCAGGTCTTTCAACGCGGGAGCCGAAAAAAGCAACTGTGTACAACGTGGGTTGCGCGGCACGCAGCACTAGCAAGCGCGGGCGTCTGTGAGGTTGACACGGCTGGGAGAACTTGCTCAGTCCTTCCTTCTGCCGCCCGACATCATGTCAGCTTCAAGCTTCGACCGCCCAGCCACTGCGAGAACACAGGCCGGGACGGGCGCACGAGAACGCACACAGATACAGCATGAAGTCCTTTCGGAACTTCTATTTGCACCCATTAGAGTTGAGCAAAACTCCCGCCGCTGACCGTCGCGGAGATAGGACTCGATCAAGCCCGACATTGGCCCAACACTTTCCCGCCATGTCCGAAGTTACACGCGGATTTCCCGCTCCCGACTCTCGACTCGAAACTCTCGACAGACGCAACAACTCTTCTGGCGGCGGGGATCCAAAGAGTCGAACGCGGTTCTCAATTTCCTTGTGTCAATGCGCAGCGAGATTGGCGATATCAACCCACTGTCTGGCGAGACTGATCTTGGATGTCCAAGATGATGGTGTCTTCCCTCCAAACACTCGGGTGTTTCAACAAGATGATGGTCGAACGACGAATCTCGAAATATCTTGTCCATCGTCAACCAAGTCTGGATGCTCGGCGCACCCCGCCGTGGGCCCACCTGCAGCTCCGATCGCGCCGCCGCCTCCCAGAACTTCATGGGAGTCGGGCCGTGATGACGGCCGCGGGCTGGCTGTCGTGGACTTGATGCGCCTGGTCCCTCACCAATTTCACATTCCAGTCGACATCATAGCCGTCCCTCCCACACGCCTTGTCGACGAGGGCGTGGTGCGGTGCGCACTTTCATGGCCACCCCGCCATCCCGTCCCCTCACGTCCAGCGGGCTGGCGTGCCGTGGCACGTCACGGATTACTTACATACAGTGTAGGACTGGGGGCCGAGGGTCGAATTGCCGGCGTTCTAAGTTAAGAAACATGCGACACTGTCTCGCGCTACAACCTCCAACGCTCAGCACAAAGCCATGACGACGCTGCAGCCCTATCTCCGACGTTTATGCCGCCCAGCACCTTGGAGACCGCCTGGCTCACTCTGTCGAGATGGAAATCAATCTACATGCTACGGAGAGATGCCGCCACCGTGGGTGAAGGCGGCTGCCACGCGTGGCAGAGTAATGAAGAGAAGCGACGAGGCATTCTAGAAACAGGGAGCTTGGGCCCTTTGCATTTTGTCGATATTGAAGGATGCTCTGACCGCTCACCGATGCCCATGCTTCAGGCGTCCAACGATCTTGACCAGATCATGGGGCGTGGACGGTGGCCCTGCTGGCCGCAAGCGAAGCCATACCTTACCCCGCAAAGGAGCGCGTCTCCACCAGCGCTCAGGCAATGTTTTGCAGCTGCTGGCAGCGGGGACGGATGGCAGGGCCGGCCGAGACATTCTGAGGTCTCCATAATGGCGCAAGCTATCTTCGAGAAGGCGGTCCTTCATGTCATCTCCGACATTCAAGGTGGGTCATGGCCCGTGAGACACGCCCCCCCCTCCTCCCACCTGGTCGCGAATCAACGCTGGACGGCAACTGCGAAAATCGATGGCGGGAGCGGCATAACGTTTTCTGCTTGCGCTATCGGCCACCACCCGCGTCGATGGCGGCGGGGGCACCGAACAGTTGTTTCCAGGACTCTGGGAACGCGCAATATCGACGCGCCATCGAAGCCTCTGTCATCGACATCGACACTGGCCGGATGCTGCTTCGCCAGCTGATGGTCTGCAGAACTCCCTCACGGGATCCTACCCTGCCTCGATCCCTCCCTCGCCTCCCCTCCCAGCGAATCCGGGGTTCCGTTGCTGGTCCGTATAAGACGGCCGCCGTTATTGCAGCCTCTTGCTGCTGGTGATTTTAGCCTGGAAGGGCCGATTCGGCGTCCTGCCGTTTTTCCCAGCCAATCGACCAGGCCAATTGGGGGACTTAGAAAACAAGGTGCGGCTGCGTTGATGGTGGCGCACACTCCGTTCCCTCTGGTCCATCTCCCAGTCTCACGCTCCCTTCCGTCAGCAGTTGGAGGATGTGGCAGCCTTCGCGTCGACACGCCGCCCCCTGATTGGGTCATGCCGACCGTTTATTCGTGGACCGACGTGCAAGTGAGCCTTGCAGCCTGCCCACCACCACAGCCATCTCCAATCGAAGAGTGAGCCGTCGAGTTTCGCTTGCGGGGCCCGGGGTTGGCAGGACGCGGACGGAGCGGGAACGGAGGGGTACTCGGGCCCTTTGTTCCCCCTCGCCTGGTGCTAGCTTGCCGTGATCCCGTCGAGGCCAAGGACGCCCCCCCTGCCGCACAGCGAGGTCAAGCCCTGGCCTAGGCGCGATAGGGGATGGGCCGCCTCAAGATCTCATTCTTGCAGGGCCGAAGCGCACCTCCAAGGACACACTACCATGTGGTAAAACTCCCGACTCTCGATCCTGTCGCTGCACCGCTCAGACTCGTGGCGACACGTGTGAGTCCGTAGCGGCTTCCCTTGTGTGTGTCGACATTGGCTAACCAAGCTTCACTGTTGCGCACGGGTGTCCGCGATGCCCGCGTTGGACATTGGACATTTGACGCAAGGGGCTGCTGGTGGGGAAGACCTGACGGGTGGTGTGGTGTTGAAGACACGCGATGGGCGTTTCTTCGTCTGAAGCGAAGCCAGGCACCCCGGCAAGCCTCAAGCAACCACGGAGATCGGAGACACGAACAGGGCGCGCCGAGAACCGACACGCTACGGCTCCCGATGTTGTCCCGGTCCGCCAGACACCAGTGGCTTCATCGGGAGGATGGAGATGAGGTTTGTGTCGAGATCGCCATCCCCTCGAAGACGGACACTTGTTCTTCTTCCTCCCCTTCGCTTTGGGCCTCTTTGTTCTGGTGTTAGAGCCAATCCGAACCCGAGATGGCCAGCGCCATCCCATGCAAGGACACCCACACCCTCCTGCTGTCCAGCAGCCACAGAATCACACCCCAAGCGGTGACTGAGGGGAGATGCGACTTCGGGCAAAAAGCTGTTGTATTGGTACAGGGCATGTAACTGCGCTGCATCGTGGTTCGTGCGGGCAGACGGACACTCCGCTGGATGCCCCGGACGACGACGAGGATGGGCAGGAGAAGAATGCTCCGTCCAGATCTGGCTGGCACGTCAGGCGCCGTCCAAGGCGACCCTATCTCCCTTGACCTCACGGCATCCATGGGGCGGTGGCGGCGGTGAGATGATGTTTTTCTTCGAGCAGAGCCGTTCGCTGCTCATTTCGGTTTGTTCGGTTGCGAGAAGGACATTGCAGCGGGCGTGCTGCAACGTCGGCGGCAGGGACCAGAGACCGAAATCAGGGCGGTGATGGAGGCGGCGAGGCTGGACGTGCTCAAAGCGGAAGCCGGCAAGGGCGGGCTCGACCCATTTCGGATCGTGAGGGGTCGGTGATCGATGGGCGCAACGGTGATGGATGGAACGTTGTCGCTCGCGTCGTCGTCTTTTCTCACTTGCTCCCGGAGAGGCGCTGGTCAATAAAGCCCACGCCAAGGACGCAACAGGGTCGACGACAGGGGGTGTCGGTGCAGCAGCAGCAGCCCCTTGGTCTGAATCCAAACGGCGTTGCAACGCTGGTGGGCGGGCAGGAAGAGGCAGGGCCAGGGGGGTTCAAGTGGACGAGGTGATATGGCTTTGGCGATTCGAGAAGTCGGAGCGAAGTCGCTTGAAGTTCCGATCGCCGCTGCTACAAACACACACTTGTCCTGTTTTCTGATGTTGTCCGACATATGGACAAGGCTCTCCATATGGGATGGATTTCCAGGCAGTGAAATTTGTTCCAAAAGGGCTCTGGAACGACCAAAGATGGGCGACTATCGTTTTTGTTTCATTTCATCATCGTCATGCGAACCCCTGGCAACCCTCGGTGGCGGCGGCCGGCGGTTGTCCAACTTCCAAGTCAGCCACTTGATCGTGCAACAAGCGGAGCCGGTCGGAAGCACGGAGAGTTGACGGCGGCGTCAACAGGGGGTCGCATCGCAAGCCTCTGATGCGATGGACTGGACCGCCTATCGTCGTCCCAGTGGGAAATCACATTCTGCCCTTTGGACCTCGCCCGCCGGTTGTTCTGGTTCCACATGGAGACAAGTCTTTGCGCCTGTTATTTTCCGGATTCTCTTCAATCTTGGTTCCATCTTTGATCACAACCATAGGACGAGCAAGAAGGACTCACGAGGCACTCAAGAGCCGAACAACAAGTCTGACCGCCAGGGTCGCAGAACCTCTCCCCTCACTGCCCCCTGGCCAGTGGCTTTGCTGGGGTCTGGGGTCCTTCTTGCGCTTTCGGAATCAAGTACCGAAAGGGTAGCCCAGGTAGCAGGGGGGTCGTTCACTTCACGTCCACTACGACGGTGCCTTTTTCCCTTGTTTGCCGTTGGTGTATTCGCAACGGCGGGCACACTAGACCGAGTGGGAAGCACGGTGTGATTGTGCGAGACCACTCGACGCAACGGGGGCGTCCCTGGACTCCTGCTTGTGGCGGTCACTGTACTCCTCCGATATGCCCAGTTGGGATGGAGACTGTGAGGAAAGGGGATGGGTCTGGCTGGAAGGGTGGGCGGACAGGCAGGCGAGAACCGGTCAGGAGAGTGACGCAGTCTCTTTCTCTGGCTGGACGCCGCAGGGGACAGGAGGAGGGGAGTGTGTGGAGAGAAGGGGAAGGGGGGACGGCGCTGGACTGGGCTGTAACATTGACGTGGCGAGCTTTTCGGGGCTTGCTTGCTTGGAGGGTTGGTTCGGTAGTGGCCAGCCAACCATCTCGCCATCTAGCCAGGCCTCTCTGGATGGGTCGATCGAGGCAGGTAGGTGGATGGTTCCCGGAGGGTGGGCTGGCGTTGTGTTGTTTGCTTCTGGGGAGATCGCTGACACTCTTGGGCTCGAGCTGCCGGACTTGATGGACTGTCAAGTCGGAGAAGCTGTCGCTGTCCCCACGATGTCGAGGGATACCGATGGAAGCAGCATCGGCACGGCGGATGCTAACATGGGCAGCCAGTGTCCGACTCTTGGCCTGCAAAGTATCTTGCTCCCTGTATCTAGCATCCCGCTCCCGAGTTCGCCTTCAAGAGACGCAGCCACATCAGCTGCCAGGCGGACCTCCGCCCCCATACTCAATATGCAGCAGCAGCAACAACAGCAGAAGCAACACGACGCCTTCCCAATCCTCTCGTCCAGTCCCAAGGAACATTCCCCTTCCCCCAGCCTGTCCCGGAAAAGGAAATGCAGCGCAACCTGTCGACGCTGGCCATCGGGGCAAGCCACATGAGCTGCTTTCCCAACTTGGGAGCGCAAAGATCCCACCATCACCTCCGGGAGCCCAGGAAAGGCAACAGCAGCACCAGGAGCGACGGCAGCACTCCGCAGTAGCAAACGACCGAACTCGTCGACGACTCGATACGGGTTGTCGGAGACAGAGTTGCAAGGTGGTGTAGCAATGAAAAGGGGGACGGCGGGCTTGGAGACAAATACTCCATCTACGCTACATGGCTACTCTACTCTACTCTACCTATTCTTGTGATGCTTTTCGAAGAATACGTAGAGTGGCGGGCTGGTAGGTGCTACTACTGTAGTAGGTTTATATTTTGGTGAGAAGGGATGGCATGCTGACGGGCCCGCGACGGTGATGGGCGGCGGACGGAGGGTTTGTTACCTTGTTCAGTAACTGTCGGTGAAGGGGACTGGCTTCAACGTATCCTGATATGGACGGCCGTTGTTTATGGCGACTGGTTCGTTGGAACTGTGAGATATCTCGGCATCGAGCCGACTCTGGAGCACTGCTGCTCTGCCCACGAGGCCACGTATCGCTACCTATCTTGGTAGGTTGAGCGGTGGCTCTGGGAGTGACTTTGTCTCCAGTTGTTTGTTTTTGGGTGGCGTGTTGGATGCTTGACGCCGTGGGGATGGGACGTCAAGGGAGGTAGTTGAGCACTGGAAGGCAACGTGTGATGTACTAACTGCTACGGGATGGGCTAGATCGATGACGGTGGTGGTAGACGGTGTGGACGTCGTCTGTTGTCACAACACGATGGACAGACAGCTCAGTCAACGATGAACGGCGATGGTAAGCAAACACGAGAGGGACATGCAACTTCAGGGTCTTGTAACTCCGTCTGTGGCAACGGAAAGTCAGGTCAGATCAGATGGCCCCCACTGGCTGCCAGCCAGCCAGGCATCGAAGCATCGTCTGTATCCCGTCCGAGCCTCGGAGCCTCAGATCGCAGTAACTACCGTCCCGCCCCTACCAACCAGTCTTCCACCCGTCGAGGTCAGATCAGCACACCTGTTTCGTTTGGTTGAGGAGGCCGACAGCTTCTATTGATGACGGCGGACACGGCAGCAGACGCGGGAGAGAGAAGGGAGGGCGACCGTCTTTGGTAACGAACGAGCGGCTTCCAAAACTTGGAGCCGGGCGGCGGGCAGAGCACAGCGGTTTGGTCAAGAGGGGTCGCGGACTCAGTTGGTTGGTTACGTACGTGGGCTGGTAGAGATCGGTTCGCAAGATATATGGCTGGTTCGCACGGCCGGGAGCTGCCAGTGCCGGGCCGTCTTCGTCTGAGAGACGGGACCGCGCCTCAGTCGGGAAGGTGGTGGTTGACAACGACGACGACTTGTCGTCTTGGGAGACAGACGCCCAGTCGTTGTCGGGCGGGATATCGCGGCCGGCTGGATGGCTGCGCACAGGATACAGGAATAACAAACGTACGTGAGAGGAGAGATAGACACAGACGGACCGACTGCAGATGCACGCGCAGCAGCAGGCATGCGGCAGCCGTTGAGGATGCACGCTCGCTCGCACGGGGTAGGGGAGGGGGGGCGTCTGGACTTGAACGGTTGGGCCTGTGTCTGTCCAACTCTAGAGGAGCTGGATTCAACCAGGTCGGACTAAACCAACCAGCAAGCAGAGAGAGACCAGAGCCCGACTGCGCGGAAAAGGGGGCTGGTTCTTCGTCGTCTCTGTCCGTCCCCCCCGTGTGCGTGATGGAGCTGCATTGCGTTGCGTCTTTACCCCATGTACGCACCTTACCTCCTCCCTACCTACATACCCGCGTCTTGGGGGAGGACGACGTTGTTAGTGGCATGTAGGGACTGTGTCCGAGCTCTGGACGTTTGGAGCCGGGGACAGACAGGATGGGTTTCCCTCGGGGAGGTGGGTGCTCCTCATCCACTGGCACGGCAATATCAAGACGATAGGATAGGACCGTGCCGGCGGATGCGGTCCCTTGGGTGAGCTAGGTCGAGATAATATCCGCAACGTTTTGCGTAGGGCCCGCGTCGTGGAGGAGAATTGCCCGGTCAATGGTAGCATACCTACGATATACCCCCCGATGGCCTTACTTATCTACCGGGTAAGAGAATGTAAAAAGAGGGAAAATTTCGGTTCAAAAACACGACGTGACCGTTGCCGGCCGTTGCTTGGGTCAGATGCTTCGGAATGTAACCCTTGCGGTACCTGTCTGAGTCGATACGACCGTAACCACAATTTTACGAAGGGAATGATCCAAAGGGAAGCTGGAAGGGGAAATAAAAACATCTCGTGGACCAGAAAGGCAGGGAAAAAAGAGAACCATGGCTGAAGGGGGATGGAAATCCGATGGAAAACGGAGGGTGGGTTAGGTTGTGGGAGGAAATGGCTGAGAAAAAACCCGTTGACGCCATCCCTCCCCAACCCGGGACAGCAATCCGGCGGCGGCGGCGGCGGCGGCATCAACGGCGGTTGAAACCCCTTCCGTCTGTCTCTTCGACTGCCGTTGCGCATCGATCCGATCTGGGATCACTTTGTTTCCGAGGCGTTTCCATTCCTTGGTTCCGTTCCACCTCGACCCATGAATCCCTCCTCCTTCCTTCTCGCTCGCCCCGAGCCAATGCCAAACATGTCAGAGAGCATGGCTCGCGAACCTCAGAGAGAGAGAGGAGGCAGGAGTGGACCTGGTCTGGTCCAGTCCGGCAGTCGAACCATACCACGCCCTGCCCTGGCTCCAGCCACGGCACTTTTTCCTCTTCCTTGCTTGTTGCTGGGGGCTGAACCCATCGGCAGGATCTCCCGGACATCCATCCCTCGTGATCTATCCCGTACACAGAGGATCAGTCTCGGTCTCGAAGCCAGACGGCGTCCGCCTTGGCATCGCACGACGACGACGGAGACGACGAAGGACCCGTACCAGTGTCATCCTCCTCCCACTTCCTCCTCGAGTAAGCCACAGTATCGCCAAAGGCAAGGTAGCTGTCGTACCTGACAGGAAATTTCCAACGCCGCCACGCAGCAGACGACGCTACTCCCGCCGCTGGAACGTTGCCTCGACGTAACGAGTGAGGTCGACCCAAAAACAGAAGCAGCAGGGCGCGGGCGTCGATGAAATCACCGAACCCAAAGAACAACACACAAGAGGACAGAATATAGAGAGGCAAACAAGCTAATCCCACCATACCACTGCAGCCCCCAGATATCTCCGAGCGAACGAAAAAGGGACCTCGTGTCGACGTGGAGATGCGGCGGCCGTCCACTCCCTCGCAGCGACGGTTGGATGGGCCCTGGCGAGGCGACGACAACCAGCCATGAACAACCGTCAAGCAGCAGCCGACAAGACCATAATGGAGGGGCGTGTTCCCACCATCCCATCCCTCCCTCGCAACCATCGGGCAACCTCCCAAGCGGGGCGGACCTCGCCCTCCATTCGGCCGCCACGTCGCATCGCCGTTCGCCTCGTGGCTTCTTCTTCTCGGCTGGACCTCGCCTCTGGTCTCGTCCCTTTGTCCCGGCTGCCGACCGACCGTCTCACCGACCCCCGTGTGGGCGCGCCCTCAAGGTCCTTCCCTACTGCGTGGATATAGATGAAGAACGCGCCGAGACAGCCGGCGGCCGGCGACGCGGCGGACCTGGTGCAGGAGGACAGTGGGGACGGGGGGCGGGCACTGCGTAGAGTAGAGTACCTGGCTGGCGACCTGCCTTGTATGGTTGGTTGGTGCTGCTGCGGAATTCTCCCGAGGGGGTGGTGGGGAGGGAGGAGGCGAAGCGAGCGGATGGGTGAGAATGGGAATGGAGACTGGGATGGAGACGGGGTTGGGGTGAGATGTTGACTGTTCAAGATTGATGACTGGGGGTTTCACTCACTCACCGTAAACGGACGGATGAACCGAAACGCTGATATGATGTATGTATGTGTGTACGTACTGAATAAAAGCTAAAAACGCAAACGCTGATGATGATGATGATGATGATGCTGTCATATGTGAATTCCGCGACCTCTGCCCCCCAAAACCAGTCGGAGCAGCCCTCTCAAACCTCAGCTCCTAAAAGCGAACAAACACATTCTCCCCATCCTCCTCCTCCTCCTCATCGTTCAGCGCCAGCTGCACAAACTGCCTGACCCAAGCCTGCTGCGCGGCGTCAAGCTCACCTTCCTCCGCTTCGAGTGCCCCGTCGCCACCCCGGCGGTTGATGCGACGCTGCTGCTGCTGCCCCTGATGTTGTTGACCGCCACCACGCGGCGCCTGATCTCCCTGGGCATTTTGCCGGGGACGACCCGCGGCCACCGCCGCGCCGCGACCCCGTTGACCGCCGCGCGCCGCTCCTCGCCCTCGCGCCGCTGGTCCACCGCGGCCATCACCGGCAACAGCAGCAGGGGGAGCGGCCGGCCGGCCGCGGGGTCCACCTCGTCCGACGCCCACGGGCGGGTTAGCGGCGATGCGGAGGACCAGGGGGCCTTCTCTCGCGATGCCGACGTCGGCGCCGAGCGGCTCGGGGGCGTTTGGCGGCGGGCCACCAGCCCCCTGGTTGGCCGCCGCGGCCATTTCCATGATGGCGTTGATCTCTTGGTCGACGGCGTCGTCGTCGGCGGGCTCCTCGATCTCGGGCTCCGGATGGCCGACGACCGGTCCGGCACCGGGGATGGGCGGTCGGGCGTGGTTTTCGGCGGCGTCCACTTCCGAACCGTCGCCCTCCTCCAGCTCCCAGAGCCGCATGTAGCAGGGCGTGGCCTTGCCGTTGGGCAGCTCATTGAAGTGCTGGTAGGGGTTCCCCGGCTCGAGCCAGGCGGCGCACAGGTAGCAAAAGTGCGTCTGGCACCGGTAGCAGATCATGTGGTTGCAGCCGTGCGTCTTTTGCGTCCTGGACGCGCAGGTAGGGCAGGCGGTCGAGTGATGGTTGATGTACTCGAGTGAGGCGAGCTCTTCGGCCGTGGGCATGCCCTTTTGGCTTGGGGGGAGGCAGCGGAAGAACTCGCCGTGCCAGGACTGGAAGCAGCGGCCGCAAAAGGCGAAGCCGCAGTCTTCGCAGATGGCGAGGAGGTCCTCGACGGGCTTGTACGGCTTGGTGTCGCCGTCTTCTTTGTCGGAGCCTTCGTCGTCGGACATCTCGACCAGCTCGAAGCCCTCGGGCTTCTTGTGCTTTTTGGACCGCGCGGCACCGTTGCACCACTGGCGCGGGCAGTAGATGGTGTTCTTGTCCGACTCGAGTTCTGTCTTGTACTTGAGCGAGACGTAGCGCCTCACCACGTCGACGTCGAGGGGGATCTGCAACAGTTCGCTCGGGTTGACATACGTCCGAGGCTTCTTGCGCTTGCTGTTGCCCAACTTCTCCCGCTCCTTGGCGCAGCCAAAGGCCGGGCAGCGGACCGCGGCGAGGTCTCCCTGTTCGATGGCGGCATTGTAAAAGTCCTGGAGGCACGGGACGCAAAAGACGTGGCCGCAGTCGTTCATCTTGTGGCAGACGGCGCCCTTCTTGGGATCCAAGCACACACCACAGTCGAACGTCTGCCTCTCAAACGCGGCGTGCTGTGCTTTGATGTCGTAGTCGAGGATGGCGATTTTGTGTTGAGGGTCGACTTCCAGGGCTCCTTTGTCGTCGACGAGGCCAAAGACGGTGTCACCAGACTGCTGAATGTGGTCGATGTAGGTGAAGCCGACCATGTCCCGACCCATCTCCTCCCACAGACGCGGTGCGTCATCTTCCAGCTTCGCGATAGTCTCTCGAGGAAGCCATGGTGGGTGGGCTGAGATGGTGACCCGGGGAGGCTCATCGGCGGGATATTCTGGGCCAAAGGAGATCTCCAGGTGCAAGGAGGGGAGGTGGGCTACCTCGTGGGAGTCAACGTGCAGTCCGTTTGTGCCGTTGCCCACGTGGTTTCCGTTGGAGGGACCTGCGATAGGCGCGGCATCCGCAAGGGCGGGGAAGAAGACGACGACGGGGTTGGAGGGCGCGACGGGGATGTCCAAGCAGATGGTGTAGGGATCATCGGTGCGCACTTGCTGGATCTCGGGGTAGATGGCCTTGAGGGTGCTGAGTTCGACGTCTCGTGGGGTCTCGAGGGTGTCAATGTCGGCCATTTGGTTTGCGGGCGTGGTTGCGGTAGTGATATTGTGGGTTGATGTATGCTTGGTAATCTCAGATATTGGACCGTGAGAATATCAGGTTGAGGTCGAGACCGATGTGAGAGTCAAGACGGAGCGGGGCCGTGGTGGCGGCAGTCAACACTGGTATGTCGCCCTGTGAAATGCCGGGGACAAATATCTCTCCTTCCAGGACAAGAATATCCAAGCAATGGCAATGTTGAGATGGATGGTCAAAGCCGAGGTGGCGGAGGTGAAAGACGTCCGATGTCGAGGCTCACGATGGAAAAGGAAGCCCGGGAGTCGTCAGTGGGGTTGGGGTTCGTGTCTCGTCGGGAAGAAATAAAAGCCTGTTGTCAGAATACCGAGTCCATCTCGGAAGGTTCGCTCCAGGGGGCGATTTTCTCTGCTTTTTTTTCTGCTTCTTCCGAGGTCCAGGTAGAAGGTTGAGGTCGAGTTGATGATGACTCGCTCGGCCTGCGATTTGATTGCCAATTGCCGGTGATTTGACGCCACTCCCAAACCCGAACCCTGCCGACATTTCAGCCCCATATTTCAGTGCGCGAGACAAAATAGTGGGGCTCTGACAGCCGAGCGGGCAGAGCCGATTGGCCATGGGCAAGACATTCTCCAAAAGTCGTCCACCTGTCAGCACCGCTCCACAACGTCACGACAAAAGCGCCCTCCTCCTCCAAGACTCCAACCTCTCCAAGCCACGACAATGACCGCACCACTGCCAGCATAGCCCAATCGATACCCCCCTCAAGCGACTCCTACGCGTTTCTCTCCCCCACGAAAAAGACCAGGAAAAAAAGCAACATGTCCTCGCCCGACATCACCCCCCTCGCCTCCCTCTCCCTCACCCACGTCCGCTACGTACGTCCCTCCCCCTCCCCCCTCCCCCTCCCCCTTCAGCCCAAACTAACCACCCCCCCCCCCCCAACAGAACCCCTCAGACCCCCTCTCCCTCCTCTCCGCCTACCTCTCCCTCCTCCCGCAAGCCCTCCTAATCGCCTACACGACCCTCGCCCTCTGCACGCGCGAAGCCGAAGTCCTCCTGCTCCTCGCCGGCCAACTCGCCTGCGAAGCGCTCAACTTCGTCCTCAAGCGCGTCATCCGCCAGGACCGCCCGCGGCACATCCACTTCGACGCGACGGCCACGAAAGGGTACGGCATGCCGAGCTCGCACGCGCAGTTTGTTTCGTTCTGGGCGGTGTCGGTTGTGCTGTTTCTGCTTCTGCGGCACCGAGGCGGGGGGACGGCGGTGGTGGTGAGGGGGGTCGTGGGGGTGGTGGTCGTGGGGGTGGCGGCGGCGGTGGCGTGGAGTCGGGTTTATCTGGGGTATCACACGGGGGGCCAGGTGTTGGCGGGGTGTGGGGTGGGGGTGGGGTGTGGGGTGGGGTGGTTTGGGGTGGTGGAGGTGGTGAGGAGGATGGGGTGGTTGGGGGCGGTGTTGGAGTGGCCGGTCGTGAGGTGGTTGCGGGTGAGGGATTTGGTGGTGGAGGAGGATGTGAGTCTGGCGGGGTGGGAGAAGTGGGAGGCGAGGAGGGAGGCGGAGAGGTTGAGGAGGGAGGTGGCGAGCAAGAAGGGGGAGTAGGGGGGTAGATACCCGCGGCAGAATGGAATATGCATGTTCAGGCAAGTTTCATTGACAGGGGGAGGAGTTGGTTGTTTTCAGTGTGATATTCAGCTAGTTTGGTTTGTCCTACACGGCATGCCCTGCTCCGAGCCAGACTGACAACGCAAGGCTCTGGACCCGGCGCCATGCCTCCCTTCCCCTCTCCCTCAAAAGGGGTTGGCTAAAGATGAATGAATGAACAGGAGAGAGAGAGAAGGGAAATAAATATGGTAGGGTAAGTATCCCCCTGATGTCACAAAGCCCAATGGCAGCGGACGTACACTCCCCCGTCGATGGGGACACATACCCACGACAAAACCCTCAAGGTTAAAGGATAGGAATGGATGAAAGGTATCCCCGCCCACCCCCAGTTCTGGTTCTCTTCCTCCCAGGAGGTCGATGGTCTCGCCAGCCAGAAATCTCAAAAGAAAACCATGGATGGATCGTCCTCCGACTTGGTATCACCGACATGACAAGAAAAAGGGAAAAAAGAGCCGCCCCTTCTCGTCAACGCCTAGCCATCGTAACAACAAAAAAAAAGAAAAGAAAAAGGATTAGAGAAACAATAGGTGGGTTGTGTTGGTGGTACCGGCCAATGTAGGAGGGTGAATGGATATGGGATAGGTAGGATATATATGGGATGTCTATGAAGCAGAGTCGGCACCTTGCCATGCCCCAACACCGGAATATGCCTTTGGTTCGACAAGAAAGCAGCGCGACGGTCAAGATCAAGGGTGTCGGTTAGATCCAGTCGCCCTTGGCGGCCCCGGTCGCCGGCTTCGCCTTGGACGAGTTGCTGCCGGTGCTGTTGGACTTGCTGACCATAGTGAAGCCGACACCCTTGGGACTCGGGAGCTTGTTCTTGGTCGGGCTTGGTGGGGCATAGACCTGCGGCTTCAGCGTCAGGACGGGCGGCTCGTCATCGAGCTCAGTGTCCGAGTCATCCGAGCTGGCGTCAATGTCATCGAGGTCCACCACGATCGGGGCACCGGGCTTGGGTACGGGCGGCAGTGTCTTCATCTTGGCCGCCTTGACCGGGTCCCTCGGGACGGCTTTGGTCACAAGCGTGTCCTTCTGATCGGGAGCAGACCCGGGCGAGATGAGGGCGGTGGGCCGCGGAGAGTCGGTGTCCTTTTTCTGCAGCAATGGGCAGTCTAGTGTGTGAACCTTGGCGTCATTGACGACCACCTTGCTCTGGGCGACGGGCGGAATGTCGTCCATCGAGGAGAAGCGGAGTCCAATCTGCACGGTGGCAGTGGAGACCAGTGAGGAGTCTCGGCGGTGTCGCCCGTTGGCGAGGGACCGCATGGAGGGAGGTGGCCGGAGGTTGTTGGATAGCACCTCGTTGGAGTTTGAGGAATATGTGGTGGATGGTAAGAGTGTCACTGACGACTTGACGCTGGGAGCGCCGCCAGGGAAGAGTGCGTAGGACCGCATGCGCATGTGATTGAATGCCGACGACACGGTCGAGACTCGAGCGGCTTTGGGTGGCTGGGGCATTGGCTCGAGAGGAAAGGCGGCATTCGAGCGGAGAGGATCTCGCCCGTCGTCGTAGAACGAGGATACCGGCCTTCTACCTCCCCGCTCTTCGTCCTTCTCGTATCGGTCCAAGCTCGCCTCGCTGCTCCGGCGCCGCAGACCGGCTTGCTTCCTGACGGAGCGGAGGGCTTGATCATCCTCGTCGCTGTCGTAGCTCTCCCGCCTGACCTTGTACTTGGCCCGTCGTTTCTGATACTCGCCCACCTTGTCGCCGGGGCCAATGGTGGAGAGCGTGCTGGATTTCAGAAACAAATAGAGCCCGCCCGTCATCAGGCCAGACACATTCGCCACCACGGCTCCTACCATGCCAAGATTGAGGGCGTTGGGGTCTCCCGGCGACTGCTCAACAAAGGACAAGACAAAAAAGAAGGGAATGGAAAAGGCCTAACCGGGTCAGCGGGGCGACCAGGCACCTGGGGATGTCTCGAATACTCACGGTTGAGATGGCTGCAAGAGCCATGTAGTAGACCATCCTCGACGCATTCACGCGCGCTGTCACCTCGACCTTGATGCTCTTGTGTAGCTTGACAAAGATGATGACGGCACACGCCAAGAGGGTGGTGACGATGACGACCAAGAGGATGAAGCACCCCATGGAATACTCGGCAACAAACCAAAATAGAGACAAGAGGCACGTATTCTTGGCCCGTTGAAAGTTGGCCACGAGGAATGTCGTCAGCGTCAACAGGCCCACTTTGGTGAGGCATATCGACACAGTCCATTTCGCTCGGGGCGCAAAGGGTTGATCTTTTTGGAACGCCCGCACCGCGATCTCGACACCAAACACCATCTGGATGTACGGGACCAGAAACACGGCTGTAGAGGGTCAGCAACCACCATTTCCCAAGAGAGTTAGTTCTCGACGTACCAGGCAACACCATTTGTGAAAGCAACGTGCATCCTTCGCCGAATAGTTTTTCGAGACCAGTCGACTGAGCAACGGCGAAGGTGATGCTTTGCACCACAATACCAAAAGACAGCACCAGCGGGTACACCTCGCCCTCGGGGACAAATGAGAATCCGTGTCGTCTGCAAGACGTGTTAGCTCTCCTCCATGCCAGACAGTCAGCCTCCAGCCCTCCAGGAGCACCTACTGAAGGCTAAAGTTTCGGACGTTCCGCTTCTTCCTAAAGTACGACTCGATCAAGATGCCCATGGCCGTCGCAAAGGCGGCTATCGCGTTGAAGGCGGCGAGGATGATTGTCGAGGTTCGGATCGACCGGGCGGCGGCGAACTGAAAGTTGTTGACCTGCATCTGGCGCGAGGGTTGGAATGTTCGGTTCGTGGACGCCTGGAACAACCGATTCCCAGCATTCCCAAAGTTCCCTTGCCCACCACCATTGAAATCCCTCACTCCCAGCCATCCAAAGACGCCATCGTTTCCGTGTAGTGGCGACATGAAGGGCGATATCGCTGGACAGCCTGGCGATGGCGATGGCGATGAGGCGTAGCAGTGCCCTCGGTCCACTTCGTCGTCGTTGTCAAGTCATCTAAAGACAGTCGTCGGGTCTCTCGCACGTCGTCGGCCGGTGTGTGGAACAGAAGGGAAGGGGAGGGAGGAGAGCGTAGCTGGTGGGGAGGGAAAGGCGAAGGTGTAATGGCAAAGCCCTTGTGGACAAAGGCGGGGAGTAGGCCGGGGGTACGGGGCAGGGGTATCACACGTCGTAGCTGGACCACGGACCAGACGAAACAGCCCGGTCCCTCGGTTCAGTGTTGGCTGCGATGGTGAAGAGTGTGTAGGTCTGGCCGGGCGCAGAACAGGGACCAGGGTATGGGAGGAGAGGGGCGAACGCGATGACGAGAACAGGCCCGGCAAGCATAAAGTGCGGCTGGTAGCGGGGCCTCTTCCAGAAGAACCGCAAGACGGGACGCATGAAGGAGAGACAGACACGATGTGTTGCTGGGCCCTGGTCCGCTCAGTAAGACCGGCGTGGTGTGTCTGCCTGTGGGGAGACGCTGGTCCCCCTCACGGGCAGGATAGAGCCGGCCAGGGATCAGGCCTCGAGTTGCTAGACTCGTCGGGCGGTGCTGTACGAGAAGAAGAGACGTGAAGGGGGGTTCGGGGGAGGCGACGAGGGGCCCAGATGCCGACCAAGATCTCTTGGCGGAGACGGGAGGAGGCCGGCGGCGCCATGATGCAGCCGGGGTGCATGAGAAGACTGCTGGGCGATGGCCGAGAGGGAGAGGGATCTTGGAGAACACGAGGCCCGTGCTTCAGATCGCGACCTCAAGCTTTCTCATTTTCTCGTGGAGACGAGACGAGGGCCGCCTGGGCCGGTCAGGACGGCGCATGGGCATTGATCCGATGCTGGGGGGCAAAGAGGCCCGAGTGGGCTTGGCATCGATTCGTGGGCAAGGTGACAGCCAGAGGGGAAAAGAGTCGCAGTCTTTGGCGTGCGAGGGCTGGTTGAGGGGGGGGACGAGGTTCGAAGGCATTGTCGCGACGTGGGGTTGAGGCAATCTTGTGACAAAACCGAGTTTCGTCGTTGAGCTCGAGACCCTGAGACACCTCCAGGGGCCTGTGCGCCCTGTTGGAGAACTGTCCAGAAGGGGGATAGCGGCTTGGCGACAGGGGCTCCCATGCTGTGCATCAAACTCCAAACTCCCCCGCACCCAAGGGTCAAAGGGTCCTCTTTCAACCTCACCTCACCTTTCTCCACATCAAGCTCGCCCGCCAGAAGCACCACCACCACGCCACCGCACCAAAATAGTCGCCCACAGCCAACGTAATGACCATCTGCTTGGTGATCTCCGTTGCCCATTAACCTGTGGCCTCGGGGATACAGCCGTTCGTCGTACAGACACTGCAGTCGCGTCCAAGAAGGCAAAGAATTTGGAAGATGATCATGGACAGGCGGACGAACTCTGCCATTCTTTTTTTACTCTTCGTCTGCAATACCACCGATCACATTCATCCATTCTACAAATAACCTGCGCATCAAATTGCGCTTCTGCCAAGACCATCATCGCCAGCTCTCGCAATCGAGACCCTCACGGCCGACGCCGTCGACAATAAGAAACACTCGGTGAGCAGCGCCGAGTTCTCGTCACAACGCCACCTCCAATACGATATCGCCAACCTTAAATGAGAAACCTATGCTATGCGGAGCCAGAAACATTCATCGGCAACCCCGCCTGCCTTTGATGCCGAAATGCCAAGGACCGACCAGGTAACACCAGCTGCTCTGCTCCCCCGTCTCTCCTCCCCATGCCTCGGATCCTCCATGGGGGAACCTGGTGGCAGCATGGTTCGTCCTCTCTGCTCTTTGATACGGACCGCGTCTCAGACTCCGGATATCTCTTCTTCCATGTCAAAGAGCCTGCCACCATCACACCTCGCCACTGCTGGCACCGTCATCTCGTCGTTGATCACCTTGGACGAGCAGAGATCCCCCAGACTCGCCAGCAAGACTGACGATAAGACGAGTGGGATGTGGCACACATTGCAGTGGGGTTATTGGTCTATCACTCCTCAACCCCGGTTGTGTCCATGAACCCATACTCAGCACCATGATGCCTTCAATGTCAGATGCCGTCAGAGAAGAAGCAAGCCAACATCCCCATCAACACTCCCCAAGAGCAACAATCCCGGCCGGGACAAATCCACCGACGGCTTACAACCTCGGAGATATATCATCGACCGTAAACCCTTCCCTCATCCCATCAAACAGCCATCCAAACGTCCCCACCACACCGCGTAGATTTCCTCTGACAGCGGAAAGGGAAGAGCCCGCCGCCCCAGCAGCCCCACACACAATATCTGTAGGGAGAAGGGAGACTCGGGGCCTCGATAGCCCCGAAATGAATAAGGGCCTCTCCGTCCGGGGACGTCTGGGCAGTGATCAACATTGCTCCACCATTGACGACGGCGCTCCCCATCAACGTTTGCATGAAGGATGGCAGCCCCCGATGAATAATCCCATCTGCTGTTGCTCTCATCATGCTACGCTGAGCAGACGAACTGAATGCATTGCCCTCCCACCAGCTTTGAACTCTGAACTCATCCGGATGACGATATCCTCTCGGTTTCTCGCCAGCAAGAGAGAACCGCATGACCAGCCCTCCCCTCCAGCCCAAACCTCACCATTCCCACGCCACGCCACCAATGCCGCCCGCAACCCCCCCCCCTCTCCCGTCCGAAATCCAAATACCAGACCCCTACATTTTACCAGGCCAAGCAGACGTTTAAAGCACTGCCTGCCCACTCCTCCATGCCGTCCCGCCTGGAAACGCACCCAAATACATAGACGGGCAGCAGCCCGCGTTCTCAGATAGATGAGGGGACTGTCGCCACTCCCCGGTGGCGACACTCGTAGGTTCTTGCATTGTCGGTCGTCGCCGTGGTATCCCATGTCTTGACTGCCGTTGTTCTTTCCGTCTTGGGCGTCCGTGCTGTTCTGGTGGAGCGACGGGGTGAGGCGGTATCTGTCGGCAATGCCCTGCCGACTGTGCCGTTTGCCGCTTGTCGGTGAGATCCGTGAGCCCGTTGTGGTGTGTCTGGTGTTGCCGAAATGTGATGTTGGGTCGTGAGTGGTACGATGTCTGGGTTTGGGTTCGCGATAGTTGTTGTCAATGTCGAGGCGACGCTGAGCTGGATTGTAGTTTGGAAGGGAACCAAAACGGAAAGGCCCAACGCTGTGCACAAGTGCTGTTGGCGACGAGCTGCCCTAGCAAGGGCAGAAAACGCCCTCGAGCTTTGTTGCAATGTCACGTATGCCCGCCCATCCATCGCTGGCACTGGCAAAAAGACAAGCAAGGGAGTAACGTCATTCGAACCCATGACCTTAGGAACCGAGCACCGCTGATGAATACAAGGCAAATCACAGAATGCAAGTTCGCTATGCTCCTACCACTGAGCCACACCCCCTGGACTTTCGATTATCGTTATGGTATAGGGGAAGGGTCCTTGCTCATGTCCTGCGCGGAGAGGGATACCGATGGAGGGCGTTGAGCACCTGGGACTTGAATCCAGCACTTGCCATCGAATGGCAAGGGACAAGACATGTGAGGCCGAGGAACACAACCCGATGTCAAATACATGTTCAATGCTGGCTTGTTCGATGACCAGGGTCGATCCCCATGACCATGGACCGTTGGCACCGACCCGTCATCTCCAAATGACCCGAATGAACAATATTTGCTGGACTCTTGCGATTACCCCCTACCCCCCCGCGCTATACTTCAAGAACACCGCCCATATCCCACCCAGTACCCAAAATCCGAGACACCCAAGGACATGACACCATTTTGACCAACATCCCCCCCCCGACAGCCCGACAGCTTGGAGTTCCCGTCAGCAGCCTGCACGACAACCCCGCCACAGCACCCCTCCCCCTCCTTCGCCTAAGAATCCTTCTTCCCAGCCGACCGCACGGCGCGCACCTGAAACGCGTCAAAGATGTCGGTCGACGAAATGTAAATCGCGTACAGCGGGTTAAACACCCAGAGCATGTTGAAGAAGGCGAGGTAGACCCAGAGGTACATGAAGTTGCTGGTGTCGAGGTTGAGGTTGCCCGTGAGCCACTCGGGGCAAAAGGTCATGAAGCCTTTGTGTGTGTGTGTGAGTGATTGAGCAGACGAGGGGGGAGGTGGAGGGTACATACCACCGTAGAGCTCGGCCGTGGCGAGGATGATCATGAGGATGTTGGCGCGGGGGTTCTTGCGCGCAATGTCGAAGCACACCCAGACGCAGAGGGGTCCGACGATGAAGACGGTGAGGAGTTCCAGGCTGACGACACCCTGTGGTGCAGAGGCATCAGTACCATTGCCTCCAAAGCATTAAATGGAGATGAAGACGTACCAAATCAACACCAGCCCATCGCTTGTCGGCTCGGGCATAGACCATCCCTGGCAACACGGAATTAGCATCATTGTCGACTGTCGCAAAACATCTCGACCCCTCCCTCTCTCATGCCGACGGACGTTTCAACACCGTGACTCCCACCACAACATTTCCAGCCCATCAGCAATCCACATTTGACCCCCCTCACTCCCATTGCTTCAGCACGCCCAACTCGAACAAAATGAACCCCAAAACTCACAAAGCATCGCCATCGGCCCCCCCCCCACCGCCCCCGCCTGCGCACCGTGCACCATTCCGCTCGTCCCCAAGAACCCCTCCGGATCAGGGTGATACACATCCCTCATCCCGCCCGCCTCCTTGAACCCCGCCAGGTCCGCGACCGAAAAGAAGCAGTGGTACAGGAAGCTGCCCTCGAGGCAAAAGTGGATCATGGCGTCGAAGGCGTGCCACACAAAGAGGAAGCGCAGCTGCGAGGGCGTGCGGGGGTCCAGGAAGTGCTCGGCGAGGCCCCAGGCGGACAGGACCATGACGAGCACGGCGCCGAGGGAGACGGCCGTCGTCGTGTCGGTCAGCTCGGCGGGGAGCGAGTCGAGGAGCCATTCGAGGAGGGACGACATGTTGGCGAGGAGTAAGACGCGACGCGTCTACTGGGATGTTGGATGTTCAATGTTGGTAGATACAAGTAGACAAAGCGGTAATTGATGCAGAGCGATGGGAAGATGAGCTAAGTCGCCCATGAGTTTTGTTGACGAGAGGTGTCGTCGTCGCACCGCATCCCGGGAGCTCTGCCGGCGAGGTCTGTGCGCCACACCCGACATTGCGGGCGACGACAGGGGTGAGGACTCGCCTCCATGCTAAGCTTACCCGGACCTTGCCACTTTTCAACGGCAGACACATGTCAACGGCAGAAACATATCACTCGCAGTCAGTTACTTTCAAATGAAACAGTGTCTAAAGAAACGCGGTCGTGAATTCGATTGCAGCTGTGCTGCAAATCGTCGTGTCGGGTATGTAGGTAAAAGTACAAGTCCTCCCCATGTGTCCTGTGAACCCCCGAAAACTCCGTCCCGTCAATCCTCTGCAGTGTCCCATGTTGACGCCAGCCCTGTTGTGTCCCATCAAGCGAAAAGCTCGCGAGATTTCAAAGGCCGAATCATGACTGAATGGCAATGGCGGGATGTCTTGGAAGAGGCGATTTAGTGGGTAGCCTTCTGCTTGTGGGCCTCGGCCGAAGCGTCGTGCTTGCTCTCATCAAACTTGTCGGAAATGGCGTTGCCAGCGGCGTTGACGCTGAAGTGACATATTAGCATCGAAGAGCTTGAGACTGGTGGTGATGGGATTGCTTACCGGTCACCAGCGGCGACGTGGCTGTCCTTGGCGACGTTCTTGTTGGCCTCCTTGGAGGCGGTGGCGCTGGTGCCCTGGACCTTGTCCGCGACGTAGTTGCCGGCGTTCTTGATGGTCTCCATTTTGATGGTTGGGGGTTTGTGGTTGAAAAGTTGAGTGAAGTTGTTGTGGAGTTGTGTTGGCAGTGTGATGAGTGCTTGAGTTGCTTGATGATGAGAAGAAGAAAAGGGTTGTTGGAGGAGGGAGGGAGGACAGCATTATATAGGCAATCTCCCCATCGATCGGGGTCCCGTTTGTTTGCTTGAAAGGCAGTCACCTCTCCTCCATCCCAGGTTGTTGCCCTGCGAAGCGGCCTGTGGAGGGGCTACGACGTCATCGGCAGTTTGGCCTCAACTGCCCGGATGGAGCTGCAACTGGGCCCCCACACCAGCGGCAGCGAACCAAAGCGTCCCAAATGAACCGTGTGGATGGCATCAAAGGAAGGCGAAGTCGCGCTTGCCTGTTCCCATCAACAAACACCCCGCACTGCTCAGGCTGCCACAGCCAAAAGTCACCCATGACGTCATTTTCAGGACCTCCTGTTCCAGATGGAAAGGACGCTACGGTTCTCCACAACTCCCAAAGCTTGACATCGGGCGCCTGGTCTAGGTCCGCAAGAAGCCGAATGGCAGGTACCAACAATGCTCCCAAGCTCCAGTGGCTCCCAAGGTACAGACAACCCAAATCCCCTGCAGGAACCGCCAGATCATGGCTGTGACGTGATTCAAATTGGAGTCTGACAGCACAACAAGCACTTGGCCAGAGGCTTCGACCTGAAAGGTACCATTCGTTGATTTGATCAGCAGAATTGCACTCTGAGGAAGATTGACTTTCGCATGTCCCCCATGGGATTGTTGTTTGTCGTTGCCATGAGAATTGCGGTGGTGGAGTTGACGTTGAATTTCGATGGCCGAAAACGGGAAAGCGCATCAACCCCCCGACGCAGTGACGCAAGGGTGGGTCTTTCTGCCGCCACTGCGCCCTCCCATTCGTCAGACCCAGCACTCTGCATGCGGAATGACGAAACCATTTCTTCGTGGGGTAAGCCGCAATGTTTCAGAGGGGCGTTTTGTTGCCGCGGCTGCCAACGACAGAGAACCTCTCATGGCAGGTGCAGCGCGAGAAATGCCATCTGGATCGCCGATTGCCATCAGATGATGCGAAGTATCGACATGGGTAGGCCGTCGTTGCACCTCACGCCCAATCCGGGAAGCCGCGGCGGCACCATGAAGCGACATCATCGTCCCACACCTTCGCTCCATAGGGGAGAAAGCCGCCGAGGCCCTTCCGATGTGTTGCTCAGTTGAGCATGAGAAAATAAGGCCAATGCGTCTCCGAGCTTCCGCTGCACCTCTACCCCTCAGTTGAGCCAGCAGAGGCTGGCGGGGTTGACACACAAGGCCCATTGTTTGGGCAAAAGGAGAGACGAACGTTGTTTGGCGAGGTTGAAGAGTTGGTTTCTTTCTTGCTGCTTGTTATTCCACGTTGGCCGCCGAGTTGATGGGAGCCTGGCATCAATCCAGCGTTTCTCCGGTCCCAAACATCGTCTCCCAATGCAGGCGGTGGAAGCCGGGCGCTGCCATCTCAGCTGGCATGAGCCGCGGCTGCATGACAGGCGCAATGCAGAACACTCCCCACCACAAGTTATTTGGGTCACTCATCGATCACGATGGCATCACGAGCAACTGCCGAAGCGTTGCTTCTCATCCGCTTCCTTTAATCCGCTTTCTCGACCTCGATCCAACGACGCGATCCTCGATTCCCCATGCCCGATGTATCACAGACTTGGAAACCACAGAGACTCCGCTCGTATCCCTCTTCCGCTTGTACTACTCCGCCCCTGAGCAACAAAGATCTTGTTTATCCTGGTTCCGCTCGGCTTCCCCGTCTAGTCCTCGCCCTGGTGACACATGTCACGAGGTCTTCGACATGAAGAACTCCACATCTTCCTTCGCACACGATGGATGGGGTATCACCTCCTCCCCTCTCTCGTGTACGTGTTTCGGGGATTGTGACTGGCCAAGATCTGTCCCATACGGGATACAAGCTTTGCCGGGCCCCTGATATTTATTGCCCACCAGAGTCCGTCTCCTTCTGTCCAACTCTCAACTTTACCTTGATACCATTTCACATGCGGGAGTCATGGCAAGAACAGGACCCACGACAGCCAGAGGGGGAAGAGACTCGCTTCAAGGGCCGCCGTTTTCCAGCCGAAGGCTTGTCGATGGTTCATGTCCATAACGTACCTGTCCCTTTTCACACATTCTTGTGTTTTCACTGCCCTCGAGATGGGGCTTCTGACACCAGGCGTCCAGAGATAACCCAGCGACCCAAGGTCAGTGGCCAAAACAAAGCTGACATTCCGGCTGGCGGAGAACAGTTTCTCAGATCTCGAGCCTCATCTCCATCGAGGAAGGGGCGCGATGGCATGACTGGCCTGTATCGGACAGTTCAGTCCGACTACTCAACACCCTTTGGCCAGCCATCGTCATCCGAAGGGAGAGTTGAACCAGCTGAACCGAACACCACGCCTCGCCTACCTCTGGAAATGTTGTGTCAAATCCCTGAGGGAAGGAAGTCCCTGAGGAGTCGATTTCCCAAGACACGACAGCTACCCCTGGCTTCAATCCTAAGAAGGTTTGAAGCCTCTTGTTTGCTTCCTCACCCCCTTCCTCTCATTCAGCCCTTTGAGTGGGAGACTCTATCTTCTCCTGATGCAGGGCGAAGCCAATCCTCATTGACGACATACTCAAGCTCTTGATATGTTGGCTCGGAGGAGTTGAGGTGACTCGCATTTTCACGGCGGGTCACCTTGTCCACTTCCATGGAAAAGTGTCTCACACTGGAGCGTAGAAAAGGGGCTTGTCAACACTAGACCCCTGTCACCGCACTGCCAGGGCAACACCTCTCTCACGCCCAAAAGCCCAACTCCCAATTCTTTTTGCGCCAGACATTCCATCACAACTCACACGCCGACTCGAAACCCGTCAAAAATCTCGCAAGAAAAGTCGAGGTGGAAGACGTCACGTGTTCCTTGGGCATCACCACTGACAACGCATCGGCAACCCAAGTCCAAGGGAGGTAATGGCATTGCCCGATCAACGGCGCGCCCGATTTGCCCCCCACGTTTTGGGAAGAAGTGCGTGCCTGTCGATGGTGCGAAGTTGGGAGCGGCTGTCGATGAGATGCGACCGAACGTGGCGCTCGCGATTGGGAGATGTCGCGTGGGCAGTCGGTTGATGAGTGGAATTGTCGCAAGTAGCCGCAGAAAAAAGACATCTCGCTAGTGTACCTGCGGCGGCATCGTGCCTGATATGGGTCAACATGACATCTTGCAGCTTTTTGATGAGGTCGCTGGGCATGGACGCTTCGTCGGGGCGTTTGAAACGGCTCGGGGAGCACCAGAGCTGGGACCATCAAGCCGGACAGAGACAGGCGAGACGAGATGGCACGTGCGCAGCTTGCTTCCCCGCGACGGCATCTCGTCATTCCCCTCACTTCACCGCCCCTCTGCAGGGTCGTGCAATGCAGGGAGGGGCAGAGGGGTAGCGGCGCGAAATCGACTCGGGAATCGAGAGACAGAGAGTCCAGAGTTGCTGGGGGGGAGACTGTAGAGTTTAAGAGTAACTCAATTCTTTTCTTACAACCTTTGCATTTACGTGAAGCTTCTCGAACCTACCAGAAGGCTTTGTTTCTTTGGTGGGCAGTAAACCTGCTGAGTGGTGCCCTGCGTCCGCCTGTGAAACCCCAGCCCAGCACTGCGTAGTGCCTGCGTCACCACCAGTCACCACCTCAAGTCCCCAGAATATCCGATAGGCCCGCCGTCGAATCTTCTACAAGCTTGACGACTGAGGCCGACCACACCACTTTGTTGCCAAGGCATTTTACAGACTTTTGTTTCTTCGACTCGCGACATCCGATTGCCAGTCTCCTTTTCTCCTTCAACCTGTCTCTGCAATTGCGACTCTGAAGCAGAGAAGCGCACTACCTATCTGCATCTGCCTCCAGCCGGCCATTTTCCCCCTCTCCGACGGTCGTAACAAGAGCAAACTTTGCTGTGGGAGCTCCCTCGAGCACACACAATCAGCACCACCCATCAACCAAGGGGCAGCAGCTCCGTCACTTGTTCTCCCGGTCATTTGATCAGGACCATCCCGTCTACCTATATTCCACCCCTACCGAGTCCTTCTTCCTCCGAGACACACACCCCTCTCAACCAAGACCGAACCATCCAAGATGGTCAAGGAGACAAAGCTCTACGACTCGCTGGGCATCAGCCCCGGCGCGACCCAGGACGATATCAAGAAAGCCTACAGGTAAAGCTGCCCTCTCCTCCGTCCTCTCTTTATCCTCTGCATCATCAGTGTTTTGGTCCTTTTTGCGCCTCAAGCCTCTCTCCTCATCAACTTACCCCTCGGACCTGACGTCGCTCCACCGTCAGAAGCGCGATCGCGAGCTAACCCCTCACTTAGGAAAGCTGCTTTGAAATGGCACCCCGACAAGAACAAGGACAACCCGGACGCGGCCGAAAAGTTCAAGGAGTGCTCCCAGGCCTACGAGATTCTTTCCGACGCCGAGAAACGCAAGATCTATGACCAGTACGGCCTCGAGTTCCTCCTGCGCGGCGGCGCAGCCCCGCCTCCCGATGCCAGCGCAGGCCCGAACCCCTTTGCCAGCGGCGGCGACGGCATTCCCGGAGGTTTCGCCTCGTTCTTCACGGGCGGCGGCGCACCGAATGCCGGCAATGCCCGGTTCTCATACGGATTTAACTTCACCGACCCGAATGACCTGTTTCGCAACACATTCCGGGAGGCCGGCGGCATGGGCGGGGCAGATCCCTTTGAGGATCTCTTTGGCGCGCGGGGATCGCCTGGACAAGGTGCGGGTCGTCGGGGGATGCGGGGATCGTTTGGCGAGAGCACACGGGCCGCCCGCCAGGCGACACCCGAAGTCACAACTGTCGAACGGCCGCTGCCGCTGTCGCTGGAGGATCTCTACAACGGCGTGACCAAGAAGATGAAGATCAAGCGCAAGATGTTTGACGACAACGGAAAGAGGACGACAACCGATACTGTGCTCGAGGTCCCCATCAAGCCGGGTCTCAAGAAGGGTAGCAAGATTCGGTTTAAGGGAGTGGGAGACCAAGAGGAGGGTGGCCAGCAGGATTTGGTGTTTATCGTCGAGGAGGTGAGTGGACATGTTCCCACAAACAAGGGGGTTGGCACTGACATTATCTCCAGAAACCACATCCCTTGTACACGCGAGATGGCGACGACATCGTTCACAACGTCGACCTCGAGCTGAAGGAAGCCCTGACAGGGTGGAAGCGGACTGTCACGACGATTGACGGGAAGAACTTGGTCGTGGAGAAGACGGGCCCGACACAACCCGGCAGCTCCGATTCGTATCCCGGCCTCGGCATGCCCATCTCAAAGAAGCCCGGCCAACGTGGCAGCTTTGTCGTCAAGTACAACGTCAAGTTCCCGACCTCGCTGACGACGGCGCAGAAGCAAAAGCTCCGCGAGATTTTGTAAATGTAGGCCTGGTCTCTTTTTCGCCTTTTCTAGGTACATACATCATCGGAGGCGTTTGGGGTTTTGCATTTCCGACGGCCAGGCCATGTGGGCTGTCTTTATGAGGATGTGGTTGGGGGTTGGGGTATGAGCATTGGAGTTGTTACCGTGGGGGTGTTTTTTATCTGAGATTGCTCCCCTCCCATTGGGGTACATTGATAGTTGGTAGAGGAAGATGATTGCGACGATGTCCGGTGTGACTTGTGGTGATGTGCATGAGAACCAGGACGTGGTCTATGATATAGATTTCGGAACGCCTATGTCCCACGTGTATGTATATATGTCGGCTTGAATGATACATTAAATGATATACGTAACACTGCCGCAGCGCACATCCGCACATGTGTCCCATCCCATCCAAGTTTCCCATGCTCCACTCCCTGTCCAGCCACCCCTTTGAACGCCAGCGGAAGCGATGTTCACGATTCACGTCCTGCAGGTTTCTACAGTCGAGGGCACAAGGAAACAACGTCCAAAATGCCGCACAAAAGAAGACCAAAATCACCAGCAAGGGCAACTAGTATAGTGGTCAGTACACTTCGTTGTGGCCCATGTCCCCAGACATTGAGACATGCCCGAAGAAACCCAGGTTTGATTCCTGGGTTGCCCACACCCATCCCCTCACCAGGGGAACAACACTGTATTTTTGCTCCCACTCTGGTAACTCCCACTTCGCATCCCTATATTCAAGCCCCCTTAGACTGTCAGGAAGCACATCACCAAGCAAGTCAACGTGGCCGAGCGGTCAAAGGCGCCACGTTAAGGAGTTGCATTCTTAATCATATATCGGCTCGGCTTCATCTTGCGATGGGGTCAGGAAGGGTTCCGTGGTCCGAAAGGGCGTGAGTTCGAATCTCACCGTTGTCAGGTGTATTTTTGGAGGGGGGATGTGATAGAATGTGATCTTGGGGGGAGGGGAGGGGGGTGCTGATGCTGAGCTTGAGGGAAGGGGATGTCCTGTGGAGGAGTAGTTTTGGGGGACATAACGATGAGGAATATGGCGCGATACATGAATGATACGAGTATCTGGAAAATGAGCCTCAAATCTTTGTTTTGAGTACCAGAACTCAGCGCATCTGAAAAGAGGTCGAGATGAAGTTGATGATTGAAGGTTGGGGAATTGGGGTCGCCAAGGCCCCGAGGGCCGAGACCGGGGTCCAATGCAGGGGTCATGCTTCGGCCAACCAGCGGCACCCTTGCCGCCAGCGGTTGATGGAGAAGTTTGGCGGGCAGCAGTGCCGTCCAGTAGCCTCCATCTTCCAGCAACAACAACTCTCACCAGCACGGCACCACCAAACATCTCGACAAACAGACCGTAAAAAACAGCGATCACGGCGACACAACATAGTCACAGCTTCCAAAGCTTCATGATAGCGAAACGGCGCGCAGCCGCCTGATAGCCACCGCCGTCCAAAACGATTGACAGCGGCCATTGCCCCTCCAAACCACGGCGACAAGTCACGCCAAGTCGCGAAACCATCACGATGAACGCCCTCTGGAACCATGCCCTCCTTGGCACCGGCGGCGATACACCAACAACCCCGACCGGCACCGCCGACCTCGCCGCCCCGAGCCCCGTCGGGCCCTTCAGCCCAGCTGACGAAGAACCCATCGCTCCCCAGCCCTCGCCCGCTCGACCCCCCCTCCTGCGCGAACAGTCCCAGCCTCCACCGCCAGAAGAGCAGCCCCAACAACCCCAACAACAGCAGCAACAGCAGCAGCAACAACCATGGCAACCCGCCGCTCCCCCGCCCCCTCCTCGTCACCACACCCCTACGCCCCGCCCTCCCCCGCCGCCAACGCACCCGGCCAAGAGCAACAACAACAACCCCAGCAGCAACAAGGCCAAGGCCAAGTCCCGCAAGACTCCCTCTCCCTCGCCCAGCTCCGGCGCATCGTCGCCGAGTTCCCACGCACCGAGCCCATCGCCTACGACTATGTCTACACGGACATGGGCCCCGTCGAAGAGGAGGTGGACGAGTGGTTCATGTACAACTTCTGGCAGTGGGTACGGCTGAACGCGGCGGACCGCGCCTTCCACGGCGCCTGGGGCCGGCTCGTGCAGCAGCAGCACGGCGAGGCGGACCAGTGGGAGGGCATGGACGCCGCGGCGCGCGAGGCGTTTGTCAAGACGTTGCTGGGCGCGCTGTCGTCGCAAGACAAGGCGGTCAAGGTGGAGGCCGTGGGGGCGCTGGTGTATCTCGTGCTCGGGCGGTGGACCGAGTCGCTAAGGGGCGCGTCGGTGACGGTGCCGAGTGGGAGGGCGGCGGGGAAGATCAGGTCGGCGGCGACCAAGGTGCAGCTTTTGGCCATGAGGGAGGGGGTCAAGGTCCTGGCCCAGTGTGGGGGGTTGCCGGCGGTGTGGGCGGCGCTGAAAGATTCGTTTGAGTTTTTTTGGTATGTCGATTGGGACGTGTGGTTGGATTGGGTGTGCTAACTGAATGCAGGTCGGAAGAAGTTCCGCAAAACTTGACCCAGGCGGTGGTCGAGGAGCTCATACACTTGATGACGGTCATGTATATGGTGATACAGCAGACACTGGACGATCCGGAAGGGATGGCGTCGGTTCGGGAGGGGATTCTCGCGCTGGAGCCGAACCTGTTGCATTTTATGCTCCAGGCGACGGCAAGGTTGAGATGGGATGAGACTTGCATTCCGCCATGGATTCATGTAAGTGGTTGGTTCCTGGGGAAAGGGGCTCGAGCTGACATGCACAGCACCAAATCTTTCTCCTATTCTGGAAGTCGCTTCTTCTGGTGTTTGGGGGGTCAAAGGAGATCGAGGAGGCCAAAAAGGCGACGAGCGAGATCCAGCATGGCGAGGGCGACAAAAAGGAGTTGATCAGAGCGTCTCTTCTGGACTACCACGTCTTCCGGCAGGAGATCACCTCCAAGTACCCTGCCTACATCCCTCCCCAGCCGCCGATTCCGCTGGAGCCTGAGCAGTCGTCCATCATCCCCCCGTTGCACAACTACCCATCGCGGACCAACGGCCAGAACGGCATCCTTCCAGGTCCGCCTGGGCAAAGCGGGGGAGCGTCAATTCTTCACCAGCCGGTCCACATCGCGACGCCGGCCCCATCACCCCCACCGAGTCCCGCTGTTGGCAAGGGCGGAAAGAAGCAGAACTACCAAACGAACCAGAACTTTCCTTTCATGTACCCCCCGCTCGACGCTACTAGCAACAGCGCCGGCGGCAAAGGCGGGGCAGGGTTACAGGATCTCCTGGTGGGTAGGAAGTGGGAGGGCAGCGACGTGCCCTCATCCATCCTCGAGGCGGCCGAGCTGTTCTCCAGGAGAGTCAAGATGACGAGGGCGACACGGCAGCTCTGGGACGAGAGTGAGAGGTTCCTCAAGTTTGAGCGTGGCTGGGAGGGTCCCGACGATGACCTTATTGACGAACTCGACCTCTCGTCGTTGACGCTCGAGGAAAAGAAGGACCTGGGTCTGGCAAAGCCAGATGGCGAAGAGGAGCACAAGGGGAAAGAACCTGAGGTCGATTATGGGCCACACGGTGTCCCACCGGATATAAAGCAGAGACTTGATGCCGTGGAGGACTTTTACGTACGTCTTCTGAACGGAATGTCTCTGGTGTTTTACTGACAGCTTTGCAGAAGGAATCGTTGCCACATCTCCAGTCCCTCGTCATTGTGTTGCTCAAGGCCATCATGGCGATTGCTACCAACATGATGACACCACCCAACGGACAGGCGCCTGGCGCTGCGCCGCAAAACGGGGCCCGACCCAACGGCCAGTCCGGCCAGCCGCAGCACAATGGCACAAATGGGTCAGCCAAGGCGGATATTGGGTCCCCGACAGAGTCGGACGTCGACGAAGCGAGGAGTCGGGAAATCGCTGCCAAGGCTGTGACGGGCATCTTGGTGCTCCTGCTCAAGTGGTTCAAATTGTCTCGTGAGTACCGTCTTTTTCTCTCTCTGGTGGGCTACGCTGACGGTTTCTAGATGTCCTCAAATTCGAGTACATGACGCAACTGTTGCTCGACTCCAACTATCTGCCCTTGGTGCTCAAGCTCTTTGCGCTTCATGACATCCAGCAGGTCGTCGAGAGCAGGACGGACCGGATCGAGCAGAGGTGAGTTTCAGTGAAGGCTGTATGCAGTGCCATGCTGACTGTGATAGCTTTTTCTACTTTTGCGGCTCCCGCGCGGGCATCATCTCCACCCAGGGCATCCCCAACCCAACGGCGACCGAGTTTGAGGAGGACGAAAGCGAAGACGACGCCGCACCACCGCCTATCAAGCGGGGGCGATCCCCGTCCAACCAAGAAGCCGCCGCCGCCATCCCGCTGCCCAGCACGTCCCCCCAGCCCACGCAGCGGCCCGAGGTGGACGAGATGGGCTACCCCGTCAACCCGATGCCCAAGGAGCCCATCACGGACTTTTCGCGGCGCAACTTCTTTGCGCTCATCAACTACCTGCGCGTGATGCAAAAGATCTGCAAGCACAAGGCGCACCGCAACCTGCTTATGATGAACTACAAGAGCTCGGGCATCCTGCGCAAGTCGCTCAAGGTGCCGCAGCAGGAGCTGCGGCTGTACACGCTCAAGCTCTTTAAGAACCAGGTGCCGTACTGCGGGCGCAAGTGGCGGCAGAGCAACATGCGCGTCATCACGGCGGTTTACTTGCACTGCCGCCCCGAGCTGCGCGACGAGTGGCTCGCCGGGAGCTATCTCGATGTGGACGTGGAGGCATCGCTGCCGCTCGAGCAGGCGCTGCGGAGCTTGACGCACTGGTTCAATATGCGACGGTACCCGGACAAGATGGCGGCCGAGGTGAGGCAGGCGCTGCGCGAGGAGCAGGACTTTTTTGTGAGGGAGCTCGACAAGGTGGATCTGAACTGGGCCGACGTCGAGGGTGATGATGCGTCGGTGAGGTTGGACTGGGAGCAGGATTGGCAGCAAGGGGGGTGGTGATGACAAGGGTGGGTGGATGTAAGATTTGCGTATTTACCTGCAGTCGGCATGGGATGAGTTGGGGATGTAGACCACGAACTTGGTTTGGAAGTCTTTGAACGAGAGTGATACCCTCCTGTTGACAGAGATCGGGGACACAGAAACGGAAAAAATACAATGTTGATGACGTTGTATATTCTTGGCAGTGTAGTTTGTTCCTACCGGGTATTATATGCTCCCCTAGACTCTCCGATGTAAAAACAAAGACGCCATTCCCACCCAGGACTCCCGAATCCCGAGACGATGCCAGATTTAAACACGATCATACACCCCATCGCCGTACCTGTAGTTTGCAGGGGGGAACCTCGCCAGGGGCACCACCTCCTCCATCCTGTCCCCGCCATACCCAAGATCACCACCCCCGATGTACGCTTGCCGGCCATGCCCATGTCCATTCCCATACCCGTCGACATTGCCCACAACCTCATACTGAGCACCATCTACCCGCCCATACCCAGCGCCACCCCGCCCATACCCATCCACATTTCCTGGCCTCGCCCCTCCCCACCCCTCCTGCTCCCCCATCTCCAACCTATCCTCCTCCGCCGCCTGACTCCTCCTAACATCCTCCGGCAGCGCATGCCCTGGCAACGCATCCGGATTCGGCGCCAGCGGCATCACAGCCTCATCCTTCCCCCTCTTCCCCATCAACCACGCCCAAAACCCACCACCACCCTTCCCCCCACTCCTTCCCTCCTTCTTCTCATCCTCGCCCCCCCACGACCCCGGCATCGCCCCCGTCCCCGCCCCCGGCATGATCGGCCCCGGCGCCATCCGACTCTCCCTCCTCCGCTGGCGGATAAGGCCCAACTCTGTCAAGATCGAAAAGATAAACAGAAATCTGCGCCCAGTCAGCACCCACCACAAATCCTAAAAAAAAAGCACAGGAGGTACTCACATCCCCAGCACCCCCGCAACCAACCCCCCCATCGCAACCCTACACCCCCCATCAACCCCAACCCCCACCCCCACCCCCTTCCCTACCTCTCCCTTCCCAAGCACAGTCTCCACCTCCCTCCCCCCAGCACACCCCCCGCCCCCAACCGAATTCGCGCTCGCGACGTAAATCATGGCCGCGGCGAACGCCGCGTCCAGCACCATGCTGAGCAGCGAGACGGGCGGGGACGTAGTGGTTTCCGGGCGCGCGAGGCGCAGCGCGAGGATGCAGAGGAGGGAGTAGAGGAGGGCGGCGCCGGAGATGCCGGTGACGGCGCGGATGGGGATGGGGGAGGGGAGGTGGTGTTGCGAGAGGGTGATGAGAAGGATGGATTGGAGGGTTAGGAGGGTGAGGGAGAGGAGGGCGAGGAGGATGCGGAGGGAGAGTTTTAGGGTTCGGAGGGGTTTGTGAGGCATGTTGGTGTTGTTTTTGGGGGGCGTTTGTGATTTGGGTTTGAAGGGGGATTTGGTGGTGAGGTTGGTGGTGAGGTTGGTGGTGAGGTTGGTGGTGAGGTTGGTGGTGAGGTTGGTGGTGAGGTTGGGAGGGGGGTGTCCCGTCCCCGAGGGGAGATATAGATGTGGGATTGTCGCGATCGGATGTTGCGTTGCTGGCGTTCACCGGGGAATAAGGTAGATCGGTTGCTGTTGATATGTATGTCGCCGTTGGTTGCCGTGGGAGTACTGCTGCCTCTGTGTCTGTGTCTGTGTAATATCCCACAGACAAACAGACCCGACTTCGTAGAACCCCTCTTCCTCGAAACGCGTAGGTAGTACGGTTGGGACAGCAAAACGTGTAGAAACGCCCACAAAAAGAGGACACGGCAATCAAGAGGAGCAAAACCACCCGTCAAGTGCAAGTATAAAAAAGAATGGAATGTCCCCCCGCAACCCAATGGAATGGGCAACACACCCACTTCAAGACAAAAGTCCCATCGCCTCCCTTCTCGACTCCGCCCGGGAGCCTCACCCTCCCCAATCAGCCAGAACCCAACGAGTTCGCCTTGAACCGCCCCGCCCATCCACGCGTCTCCCAGCACCTTGTCCTCAAAAACAGCAATGGGGGGGCGTTGCTGCGCCCATCGGATGACGAATTGCGCAGCACCACCGTCGGGTTGGTCGGGTTTGGGGGTGTCAAAACGACCCACATCCAATCGCGGCGCGCGGCGTTGCATGACATCACTGGCCACTGACGAGTGCCGCATCGGATCGGGTATGGGTGATCCTTAGTCCTGCGACGCCGCGCCACAGTGGCGGTGCAAGTATCCAAGCAGGTTGCCCGGTCGCCGGTGTGACGGGTCGAGGATCGGGGGTTTGTTTCTTCGGATAGCATGATATGCGAGGAGATGAGATGGAGAGATGGACAAATAAAGGAACAAAAAAAATACAAAAAGCTCACCGCCAAACCCCCCTATCACCAGTGCCCCACGAAAGGGAGCGGGCTCTAGATCTATTAGGAGGTCGACGGCTACGAAAACCCCCAGTGAGATACGGGTTTTACTCCGAGAATCGAACTCGGGATCCCCCACGTCAAGATGTGGTTTGTAGATAGGACCCTCCAAGGGAGCGCCTCTATGACCGCTCGAGTTGCGGCCACTGGGGATCTTGGCGACGAAAGGAAGGCGTATAAACAAAGACTATATAGGCCGGGGTGAGGAAGCTGGGAAGGGAAAAAACCGGAAAGGGAAAAAAAAAAAAAAGCTCACCGCTGAGCCTCCCTATTTCAGCGCCCCCTCCGAAATGGGGGTCTATGAGGAAGGTCAGCGGCTACGAAAACCCGGTGGTTTTGTTCCGTCGAGAATCGAACTCGGGGTCCCCCACGACTGTGGTTTGTAAATAGGACCCTTTAAGGGGGCGCCCATGACCGTTGAGTTACAGCCACTGGGGTTCTTGGCGACGGAATGAAGGTGTGTTGACAAACCCTATATGGCCGGAGGTAGGGCAGCCGGGGATGGCGACGGTCGGTGCTCGGCAGGTGTGATGCTGTCCAAGGGGATGTCTTCGCCATCGAGAAGGCAGGCATGGTATATGGATTATCATTGAAGCCTGGAACTGGATATCCATCCACGCCGTCCAATATCCCGTTTGCGGACCATGATATCTCACTCTTTCCCCCTCTAGACCCGTACCCAAATGTCCATGTCAAGCCCCTCTTGGGCCCGTCAGACATGCATCCTATTTACCATTTAAACAAAACAATTACCGGGTAGTGTGATTCCAAGACGCCGTCGACATGCAAGTCATCTCAACCACAACATAGGGAGAAGAAATTGAAGAAACGAAACAACCCCGGTCTCACGGCCGAGGCAGCGGCTCGACATCCCCAGAATGTCGAATCTCCTCCGACAGCTCCGTGCGCTCCTCCTTGTCGTCCTCGTCCTCGCCATCCGTGCTCTCGTGGTTGACAAACACAAACGAGACAAACACGATGCCCGCGCCCACCCAGTACACCCAGCTCGAGAACTGGGCGTACTGAATCATCTCGCCAATGAGCGAGAGCGGGATCGTCAGGGAGATGCCCACCGTCACCACCAGCGGCGTCGTCAGCAGCATGGCGTACGCCCACGACATGTCGCTGAGGAACGACGCGACCGAGTTGACGATGATGATGGTCCAGATAGTGCCCGTCGGTGGCCATTCGAACTGCGAGTCCATCGTTAGCATCTCCCGCAGTACCCCCAGGCAACACTTACTGTCTCGATCCCCGTAAAATGCAGGATGATAAACCCCGGCCACAAAAACACCAAGTTCAGCAGCCCCACGAGCCCAAAGAACAGCGGCATATCCACCCTGTCCTCGTTCCCAACCCGGCGCTTCATGACGGTAACATAGATCCCGTAGATTATGGCACTGAAGAACGCCATCGCATCACCGATCGCAATCTGCGCGGTCGTCTTGTGCGGAAAGTTCCCGCGGTGGTCGTCGTTGCTCTGCCCCGCCAGGTCCACCGACGAGATCAGCACCACGCCCGCCATCGACGCCACCACGCCGCCCAGCTTCCGCACCGTAAACGGCTCAACCCCCGTGACCGCGCACGCAATCAGCGTCCAGATGCTGCTCGTCGATGTGAGGATCGTCGCGCTCGCCACGCTCGTGTACTCGAGGCACGCCGACGCAAAGTAGTTGGCCAGGAACCAGAGCATGCAGAACTCGAGGCTCAGCCACGCCGTCTCGCGCACGCTGAGCTTCTCCTCCTGCTTCTTCATCCCGCCCTCTTCATCCTCCCCGACCAGCAGCAGCGCCCCCGTCTCGTCGTCCTCCTCGGCGACCTCCTCGTCCCGCGACTTGATCGCCCCCCCTTCGCGCCACATCTCCAGCGCCGCGGTATACGTAGCCCCCACACCATTCTCTAGCACATGTCGTACCCCCATCGGCACCAGCGAGACGGCAAAGAGCGACGTGTTGGCGTACACCAGAAAGAACGGCTTGCTGTATGTGTTGTCGGAAAAGATGTACTACCCCCCAGCATCAGCACCACACAAACCCAACAGAAGAAAGGGAGACTCACACTCGCCAAGAAATTCGACAGCGTCCACATAAACACGGTAAACAGCAACAACAAGATCCCCAGCGTCCTACGCGCCACGCCCAGCAGCCCGAGACGTGCGCGCAGACTGCTGGACCCCTTTGTCGTGTGTGAGCTTGTTGTGGACCGTGGACGGCGGAAATGGGATGTACTGCTGTTGCTGTTCCTCGATGGCATCGGGGGGGTGTCGTCGTGGTCGACGGCAGCGACGGGGGCGTACGTGGGACGGCCAAAGTCGGCGTCGTCGGGGATGAATTCCCCCATGAGGGGGCCGGGGGCGGCCATCGTTTGTGATTTTGGGTTCGTGATCGGGAGGAGAGGAAGGGATCGGGTCGGTGCGCGATCACGGCCAGCCGGGGGGCATCGTAGACGCCTCGAAGGGATCGTCGGGAAGCGAAGGTGAGTTGTGTGTTGTGCTCGAACGGCGAGTGACGCAGCGTCAGCAAAGGTGGAGGCCGCTGTCAGACGGGGCGCGAGAGGGTGTCGTTGCGGCGGTTGCTGCTGCTGTAATGGCTAAATGACAGCGAGGTCGGTCCTGGTATGTACAATCGGACATGGATCCATGCGGGGAAAGGGGTTCCAGTGGGGGGATGGGCAGGTCGAGAACTGGAGGAGGGTGGAGTTGGGATCTGCTGGCCTGGTGCTGGCGAGTCGTGGGGAGGAAAAGGGTTTGGTGGAGGGATGCGCGTGGGTCAATCCGCGACGAGTCTGATGAATTCCTCGAGCCAGGCTGGTGGATCACAACGGTTTCACGGGATGGGCTTGGCATTTAGGGGCCAGGGTTAGGGTCAAGTCGGCTTGTGCCGAGTCCCGATCATCGGACGGGAATCTGGCAAGGTACGAGATGGTGAACATGTGAGATGGAAAGCTTGACAACGAGGCTGGAGGATCAAATACGTAGTTCTCAAAATGTAAGCTGGTGGGGACTCAGCGTCTGAGAAAATATGCCGTATGCCATTTACACCAATGCAGCATCCCTCCCCTCCTCCCTCCGTGGGAGAAACATCACCTCCAAGCTGCCGACTTTCCCAACTCTGAAGATTACAGCCGCGGTGACCCATCGTCAGACTAGACAAGGAAAAGACGGTAGACACAAGGAACTTGGCCCCCTGCTTGATATCATACATAGTAGAGACCCCCCCGTTCCTTCCCCCACCATAAACACAAACTTGGAGCTGTCATGTAGCTCCCCTCTCAGCATCCCCTCTCAGCACGCGCAGCCGTCACGGTCGTTCTCGATGTGGATGTTGATGGGATCCTGAAAGTCGCCGCTAAACTCCTCCGACTCTTCCTGCAGCAGCGCGTTTCTCGCAATCACTGGTCCAAAGTTAGCAAAGGCCAAAAAAGAGACATCTCAACATCCACCTACCCTCAAACGCCTGCTCCACGTTGATCGCCTCCTTTGCGCTCGTCTCAAAATACGGGATACCCCCCTTGGACTGGCAGAAAGTCATGGCCCGCTTGGTGGAAATCTGCATGTCCTCGTCAGTCAGCATGCCCCCCAAACCAACCCCCTCCCCAAAAAGACGCACCGCTCGCTTGCTCTCCTCCACATCAATCTTGTTGCCCAGCACCACAAACGGAAAGTTATCCGGGTCTCTCGGCGACGCCTGGATCAGAAACTCGTCCCGCCAGCTGTCGAGCGCATCAAAGCTCTTGGGGTTGTTGACGTCGTAGACGAGCACGCAGCAGTCGGCGCCGCGATAAAACGCCACGCCCAGCGACTGGAAGCGTTCCTGGCCGGCTGTGTCCCAGAGCTATCCCCCGCCACAAAAAACTCTTAGCACTCTGCCTGCCTGATCTTGGCTGTGACGGCTTCCGTACCTGCATCGTCACCTGACGGTCATCCACCTGCACCTCGCGCGTGAGGAAGTCGGCGCCGATCGTGGCCTTGTAGCTGGCGCTGAATCGCTTGTTGACCTGGATTGCGCGGGAACCGAAAAAGTCAGTCCCTCGTCACCTCCCCTCGGTCGGGTTGCGTGGGTGGTGGTGTGCCTACATATTGGTTCATCAAACTCGTCTTGCCGACACCGCTGTCGCCGAGGATGATAACCTGCGTGTGTGCCCCATCGTCAGCCATGCCCAGCCACCAAGTCAGGTCTCCAGTCGTCCATCAGGCAGGCAGCGCGAACCTTGAGAAGAACCTTTTTCCTCGAGGCCATCGTGAAGTCGGTGCCTCGGGGGGCGTGTCGAGGAGATGAAGTGGGCGGGGAAAGGCGGCACGCGGTCGGTCGGTGGCGCTTAGTCGTCGACGGTCGTCTCGGGGACGTTTGGCTCGTTCGGCGCGGGGGGTGGTCGTCGTAGGTCGTCGAGGATCGCAAAAGACGAGACGGTCAAGGCGGCGTCGGAGGTTTGGTTGACAAGGAGAGGCAGATTGGATGGGTGGCACTGGGCCGGGTGAGCTGTTGTTGGGACTCCGCTGTTGTGAGGAGTGACGAAAGTGACGGTGCATGGGCCTGGCCAGCGAGGCACGAGGCACTGGCGCCCACTGGCCCGTTGATTCGACACCCCCTGCTCGCCCCAAGACGGCTGCCTGCTGGGCCAATCACCAGAGGCGCAGCCCGAGCTTGGGCTCCATGATAACGAATGCGTTATCGCGCCTCGCCTGTCCGTTTTGGGGGTTAGTGCACACGGCACTGTGCCGGAACCGCTGACGACGTCACGCGGGACACCTTTTGCACAATCCGCTGCAAATTGTGAAAACCATGCCAGGTTGGGAGTTGTGTTTACTTTGCCCCTGAAGCCGTTGATGTTGAACAGAGCGGTTCAACAAGGCAACGTCCCCCGTTTAAGTAACGCGCGAAATGAGGACTTGCTATTTAACGGAAGAGATCTCTAAAGGAAAGGCACTCCCGTCACTGACGGCTTTGGTACATCTACTGGGAAATAATACGTACATGATTCGCCAGCACCCTCTGCTCAAGGTGCTGTGCAGGGTGCCCGTCCCTGTGCGACCAACGCCTTCTAAGCAAAGGACCTTGTCATCTATTTCGGTTGCCTGTATGTAGGGCTTCGGTATATACAGGCCACATCTGCCGGGCGTTCGGCCATGATTTTCTCAGCATACCTGGTCTCTTCTGCAAGGCAAAGGGAGTCAGTATTTATAACGATTTACGAGTGCCATGATCCAGGTCCGTTCCGTGTCTGTTTCCTTGTTCGTTCATACCTCTCTGCTCTTTTTGCTCTCTTCAAAACCAGACCAAATTCATTTGGACTAGCCATCGCTCATGAATTGTTACCCTCACCCTTTGCTTCTGCTCCTGGCATATCAACATGACGACCGTGAGGGACATTTTGTTCAAGTCTGCATTGGCAGGTGCATCATATCACACACTGCCAGGAGTCGGCAGGCCGAGTCTGTCGCAAAAGAAATGGGCGTAAAACTATCATCAGGTCGAAACTATTCGGTTCCTCATCGACCCTTCCCCAGACGCCATCAACGCCGAGTTTGGGGACGAAACCGCTCTTGACGGCCATCTCCTTGACAGGCACATGAGCCCATTGAACCACACTACCGAATGGTTGCAAAAAGAGGGTGACAGTGTCCGAACATTCTACACCCACATCGCCCACCCCATCCAGTGGCCTTCCAAACCCAGCATGGCACGCCATTCATCGTCCTGCGGTCAGAGTCGGAGCCTCTTGGCACAACCCATGTCAGGCAGACGGTAGACTTTACGTGGGCATTCCAAGATCATGCTCTTTTGATAGGGGAGCACAAGATGCATGGGATAATCGACACGGCCAAGCGCAGCCGGACAGCAATCGTCGACTCCTCGGGCAGGAGCTGAGAGGGCAAAGTTCATCAGCAATAGCGCGTTGCAGTGATGGCTGCCTGCTGACGGGCACACTTTCAGATACTACCATAAATACAAATGCTTTGCTGCATCGGCATTTGACGGAAGGCACCTCCTCATTCTAACATTCCACGCCGGGACGGTTGATGAGATCAAGCAACAGGACTATCGAGTCACAGGTCTCCTTTTCTCAAGTACATGTGCGACGTTGTGCTATGGCCTCTTTCGCGTGGTGACCTATCAAATTCGGCGAATGCAAGCTGCCGCAGCCCTGGAAGTAACATTGGACGGTTATGTTTGCAGATTCAGATGGTGGTCAGGGCATCCTTTTTAGGTGAAGACGAATAGCGAGGACGAGGAACACGAGACATATCCCAATAGCTACAGGAGAATACTAAGTCCGGATGGCGCATGGTACTGGGCCTTTCCGGATGAAACACCTGTGCCGGACCGCAATGGGGAGTGCGTATGGGATACTCGCGGCCTCGGGTTGTGACAAGGTATGGATCTGCAGCTCTGTCTATAAAAGTGGACCTGCTCGTTTGTTTATACCGTATACTACCTCAATCATCTTTATAAATGTACAGTCCCTTCGAGCCAATTCCGTCTCAATCTGGGGTTCCAACCTCCTATCCGCTTCGCATCTCCCTCGCTCACTAACCCTGCCATTTCCTGCCCATCGCTTCAACTTTAAGATGGAAGACGACATGGACCAGGTGAACCAGATCAAGGTAGGTACCAATATTGTCCAACCCTCGCAAGCGCCTCCAGCTCCCAACCATTAATCCCCGCTTCAAGATCATTCAGTTTGGCCGGCGACGGTTCCAAGCCCCAGCGCAAAGAATCTGGGAGAATCGCCACGTCTATCGCTTGCAGGTCCTTGCTAGTCCCATCGCCCGCTGGCTGTCCTCCTGCCGGTGGATGCCCCGGACCGTCCTCTCCTGGCTCCCATGACTGCTACCAGAGTGGTTCCTGCCGCCGCGTGTCATTCTCAAGCAGAGGAACCCCGAGAGGGCCGACAGCTACGAGAACGAAATCGACACATACGAGCGCCTTCGGCCCCTCCAGGGCACCCGCATCCCGCGCTTCCTCCGCGAGGTGGCCGTCCTCTGCCCTGCCGCCGAGATGAGACATCAAATCAGCCAGCGGCCCACTCCTGCCATCCTCCAGGAACACATTGAGGGAGTGGCGCTGCGGGACCTTGCGCCCCAAGAGCTCGGGAATCCGTCCCTCGTCGACAGACTCCAGGCCCTGTACGGCAAGCTCACGGAGCAGGGCGTAGTCCACGGGGATCCGGAGCTCCACAACTTTCTGCGCCTTGGCGACGAGAGCATCGTCGCCATCGACTTTGAGTTCGCCCATCCGCTTCCCAGCACAATCACGAATGAGGACGAGCTGGAGACCTTGAAGACCATGATGTGGCGGGCGCGGGGGGAGGAAGACGTCCATCCGGGCTCGGACCTTGTCATCATGGTAACCCCGGCGGGCCGAAAGTCATCGCATGCCCGCTGGGATGTGTGAGGAGGGGATGAGACGATGATGCCACTGGATGGGGCGGGCTCTGCGGGGCCAGCACCCGGCAAGAAAGCATCACAGTGCCCCCCCACCCCCTTCATCCTCGCACTGTACGCCACCACCAAAAAAGACAGCCCGGGCTCATTCACATGTTATTGGGGGAGCTGGGACTCAAACCCAGGATCTCTTCGCTTACTTCGTCAAGCCACCGCTGGGTAGTAAAATATGCAGACGCTATTGGAAAACACAAGATACACACACGGCAACAATCAGACGAAACTCGCTAGCGCTCTGTCACTGAGCTACTCCCCCCGGAGTATGTGGTGATCTTCAGTCTTGGTGTGTTGGACTGAGGATGGAGAGGGAAGAGAGGAAAAGATAGAGCGGGGAGGGAGGACGGGGAAGATATAGGTTTGGGGGTTGGTCGGTGCAGGACGTCATCATGATGTCGTCGTCACATGGAAGAGGGCGAGGTGTCCTCTCTCTGTTGATATTATTACCGTTTGTTTGTTGTTTTTGTCATCTTGGAGGTGTTTGCTCCTATCCAAGGTTTGGGTTGTAGCGCTGCAAAAAAGGGGAGACCGACACCAGAAGTAGTTGCAGCAAAGCAGTTCGATAACAGTAAAGACAACCTTCTTGCTTATGCAGACGCGCCTGGGAAAAGAGTACGCTTTTAATTAACTTATATTACATTCCCTAGGGCCCAGCCCCTGACACTCCCTTCACTGCTCGCAAACCGGCCCATACTCCATCCAAACAAACCAGCCCCTGTATCGTGCATCATCTACCGCCGCCAGCCAAAGAACCGCTCCAGCTCAGCCTCTCGCTGTTGCCGCTCTTCTACCGCTGCTGCGGCCTTGATCGCTTCAGAAAGTAGCTGAAGAGAGATTACATGAACATCCTTGAGATTAGCCTGATCCTGCTCTTCCTGACTCTGGCGGGCGAGGGCCTCCTGCTGTTCCTGCCTTTGAGCGGCCTCGCGTTTGGCCTGTTCCCGCTCTTTCTGCCTCTGGCGGGCGAGGGCCTCCTGCTGTTCCTGCCTCTGGCGCGCAAGGGTCTCCTGCTGCTCCTGCTTCTGAGCGGCCTCACGTTCGGCCTGTTCCCGCCTCTGGCGGGCGAGAGACTCCTGAATTTCCTGCCTTTGGCGGGCGAGACTCTCTTGCTGCTCCTGCCTCTGAGCGGCCTCACGTTTGGCCTGCTTCTGCTGTTTCCGCCTCTGGCGGGCGAGAGCCTCCTGCCGTGCCTCCTCCTGTGCCGTCGCTATTGGAATAGCCGGTGTCTGCGCGCGAATGTAGGGTTTGTTGTACTCGAGTACGTTGGATATGCTTCACCTTTGTGGTTAGCGTACGAAATGCACAGATAAGAGAAGGGCATGTGGTCAGGGGGGGCTTACGAAACATTCAGGACCGTGATAGACACCAGAGGCTTGGTCGCTTGCTCCCAGAGGGCGACACCAGACCACTGCACGAGGAGTCCTATCCCCACTCTCGAGTCTCCGGAATCCTTGACGTGCAGCAACAAGTTCGGGCGGACGACGCACTTGGTGTTGTGCTTGTCGGCTTCGATGTTCAGAGGCCCCATCACTCCACTATGACCTGGCTGGAAGAGTTTATTGGGGAGACAGTTTGGCGTAACGGTCTCGTCGGAGAAAGAGTCCTCGGGAAATATTGTCCCCGCAAACTTCTCTGTATCTGCGACGACGCCCATGGTGATCCGCAGCATGCCTGCACCGCCGGGTCGCCGGAGTAGCTGCTGGCGCGCAGCTGCATTCGTGAACAAGCCGGGATCGAAATGCACGCCAATCTTGATGCTGAGGCCGTAGTGACCTGGGGGGGCGTAGGTAAGGAAGCGGGCGTGCGAGTCGTCGTTGAAGAGATGTAGCCTGCGCAGGGTTGTTAAGTTGCCGCCATTATCAGGTGTGTTTAGCCTGCGCCGAACGAGCGACCAGTTCTCCCTGCCACCCTTGGCGAGATCGATGCGTGGGTTGACCCCCTCTCGTGCCGGAACTAGGTCATCAGGCTTCAGCAGCAGCGTGCTGAGCACGTGGCTCACTTTGTGGCTGCTATTGTGGCCCTTGGATACCTTGCCATCATAAAAACAGCCGGCGCAAAGATCATAGTCGTAGCACACGGTACATTGTACCCGGTGGTCGCCGGTTCTGAAGCCACGCCGGCATCCCTCACAACAGGCCCCCAAGTCCACCGGACCATTTGACCGCACAGGAGTCGGTGGACTCCCCGACGTCTTGAAGAAGGACGAGGAAGGATCTTCATCCTGTGGATGAAGATTCAGGCGGGATTGGCTCTGGTCAAGGGGCAGGTTCAATGATCTTGGCCGGGGCATGGTCGTGTCAGATTTTGTTGACTGATCGCTCCAGGACGCCCGATGCAGCGCAGGATTCCGCGAGCCAGAAGGCGTGAGCCGAGTCTGGGGTGGGCCGTCTCTGGCTGGACCGGGATTTTGTTGGTTGTATCCACATCCAGGTGAGACTTCGTGACGGCGGCGTGGGGGCGGCCGGTTTGGTGCAGATGGCCTGGAGACGGAGTGCGAAGGCCTGTCGAGGGCTCGACTAGTGCCTAGAACATGCGATGAGCCGTGCCGCACTGCCAAGTCCTGGGGGGGGGGTTGATTAGCACTCACTGGAAGGCGCTGGGTTGCTTTTCGTGGTCAAGAGGACAAGATCCACTATTCTGGACGCGACGGGTTGCCAGTTCTGGTCGTTTTCATCCTTGAACTTGCCCATGTCTCGGTGTGCTACCCGCAAAGGGTGCCGAGTGACTTCATTCGGTAAATTCAGGACCGCTGATGCACGATCCACAACCTAGGAGCGGAAAGATAGTTAGCCACGAGGAAGCCTGCAGAGGCGGGCGGCAACACGGTATTCATACCACATGAGCACCCCCTGTCTCATAGAAAGTGTGAATTATGATCCCCGTGCAGATATTGGAGAACTTGCTGGACGTCTCGAACAGCGCGGGACTACCTTTCTGCAAGTCCCGGATCATATCCCCCGGGTGGAAAATGTTTAACCCCAAAGTGATGGCGTTGGCAACATTTGTCACCATGTTGCCAAACTTGGCAAGGCTAGCCCCTTGGTGTGGCGTGCCTAGGAAGACAATGCCCACCGTACTTGTGAGAACACCCAGATGCGAGGAGTTCGTCTTGGCTTCTACCAGTGCCTGTCGGGGATTGTCAGTTGCCCTGGAGAGCGAGTAACCGTGTCGTCCACACCCAAGGACTTACCTGTTTTACCACTATACCGCCGAGAGAGTGGCAAACCCAGATGATCTTGTGGTTCTACCACCAACGAGTCAATATTTTGGAGAGGTACGGATCTTGGAGGGGGGCTGAACCTCATATCCCTTCCTAACGTCACTGATTCGGGTCAGGAGAGCGACAGCCTGCTCGAAGATGCTCGCCGCCTGGAAGGTAACATCGGCGGGATATCCAAACGTCCATATGCGAGCCGAGTCGGTGTTGGTCTGATTCCGGATGCATTCGGGAAGGAGACTCTGGAACCAGACAGTCCCCTTTTCTGGATGCCTCCATGAGCTGGTGGCTGATCCGCGGAGGCCGTGTATGACGAAGATACTTTGAGTATGGCGTCGTTAGATGGCCCAAGAGAAGCCTGAGTGAGAGCAGAACTTACTCGCAAGTACATTGGTTCCCCTTTTCTGTGTCTTGAGGGTGCACAAGATAGAGACCTGGCTCGTCTTGGCCGATGAACCGGGTTGCTGAGGCAGCCTGGGAAGCCCGCAGATCAGCACCGGTACGGAATGGAGCTACATCTAGGGGAGGATGGCGATCGCCCCAATACGCACCATCAGAGTTTAATTCTCGTCGGGTAGATCTGGCAGCCCGTGGTTCATCCGTCCCTGTTCCGGGGTACGGGGGACAACAACCCAGTTGTCGAGTGCAACAGCGAGCCTCGAGCAAATAACTGAAACGAGCGTGGAATATTAGGAAGAGAAAAGAGTTTCGGTAACCATTATCGAACAATGAGAGAAGGGAGCAGGGTGGAGACTCAACTTGAATGGATTCCCTTTGCCTTCGCAAGGCTCTCGCTGTCGCCGAGATGAGTGAGAGTCGGGAGAGTGAAAGGGTCTGAGAGCGTCCCGACTTCATGCGCCTATTCGGAGGCTTGACGCCTCTCTGCACCCGAGCCACTCGAGACTCCAATCAGAATGAAACGCTTCCCAATGTGAAATCTTTTAGAGTCGTCAGGCTCTGAGGTCTTGGTGTGCCAAGCAAGAGTCGCGCGGCTCGCGGGGTGGCCGCCACGATGCAGCCGCAGGGGATACTGGAGCGTAAGGCAAGGAAGGCTCCATTGAACCATCTTACCGCCCGTCCCTCTCCTTTCCTTTTTTATTTGTGTGTATGTTCTCTCCAGCATGAAAGTCCGTGGCCGTCTGGGTTAGGTAGGCCCCAAATATGGACCCTTCCCGGCTCACCAAGAAACTCGGCTCGTTTTCCGGAAAGGCCGCGACACGGCCACGCCCGGGGGGCCCTTCCGAGCGTCGAGTCCTCAATTGGCGGCCCAGAGAAACTCGTTTGAGTCGTTTTTAGAGTTCTGGGAGCCATCGCCTGGCCACCCCTTTTGGGAGCTGGTCCGGCCTGCGTCGTCGGCGCCTTCAGCTGCTCGTCCTCGTGGTAAGAGACCATCCCGCAACAGTCTCCCGTAGATAGCCAGGTACCCGGCCCTCCTTTGACGCCCACCGGCCCTCCGCGACCAAACATCCCCAGACCACTCAGGTGTGTTTACTCTGATTTAAAAAAAAACAGTTACGTTAACCTAATTCAAAATGAAGAACATTTAACTAAAGAAGGTTTGTTTCGAGGACCAGCGGCGGAGGCAGGGACCGAGGGGGGCGCTACCACTGGTGGGCGAAGCCGAGAATCATGTCGACATATCCAACTCCCTCGCCGGTGGAGACTAGTCCGAGGAGAGGGACTGTGGCATCTGTGTTGAGACGTACGATACGCGCGTCCTCCACGATGCTGTTGCTCAGCACGGCGACTGGTTCCGCTGTCCCGGTGCCGGTTGCGGCTCAGGCCAGATGCACGACGCTGCCGATGGCGCCCCCATCGTCACCTGCGTGGGATGTCGCCGCAAGTATTGCTTCCGGCACCACATGCCGTGGCACGAGACGATGAGCTGTGACGAGTATAACCGTTTTCTCGCCGACCCAGATAATTTTCGCAGCGCCTTTGAGATCGACAACGAGCGCGTGGACCGCCAGAGGGAGGCCGAGGAACGCCATCGTCGCGAGATTAAGGTGGCCGACTCCAAATTTGCGCGGAGTTTGGTGGAGGAAGAGAAAGCCTTGATTGAGGCAGAGCGACGGCGAGGAGAGAGGAAGCGGCCCGGGCAGAGGCCGAGCGGCTGGAAGCCGAGCGCAGAGCCGCCCAGGAACGCGCCGCGGCAGCGACAAGAGCAAAGATGGCGGAAGAAGCCAAGAGGAGAGCAAGGGAAAATGCAGCAAGCGAGGCGGTTGTGAAGCAGACGACCAAGAATTGTCCCGGGTGTGGGTGGCCGATTGAAAAGAATGACGGATGGTTCGTGACCTCCCATCTCCCACCTTCCGTGATGAACAGTGGCTGACTTGGCATTTACAGCGCACACATATGACCTGTAAGTGTCCCATTTTCATCATGGATGATGGATCACTTTTCTCTCCTGTCCAATGTGGTCCCCCTCCTTTTCCTCCGAATCAACACGGGCGTCAGTTCATTTCCCAAGTACGAGACTTAAGTTGGCCCCCTCCATCTAGGTATCAAGTGCTCGCACTAATTCTGCTAGTTGTGTCTCGGGACATGGGCCACACATCGCGGATGCTCGTAGACGAGGCCTCCCTCCAGCATCGCCAAACACAACGCAGCTTCAGCGAGCCATGGAAGTCCAGATGCCAACATTCCTTTTCCACACAGGCATCAAGTGCAAACACGAGTTCTGCTACGACTGTCTCGCCAACTACAAGGTCAATCTCAAACGCAATAACAGCGCGTACGAAAAGGCGTGTCCGTGGCATCCAATAAATTCTGACTCCTCATGAGGGCTGCCGGGGGGGGGGGCGAGAGAAAACCTCCCAGGTCCACAACGTAAAGGATGAAGGATGAAACCTCCACAACTCAACATCAATCGAATTCTCTCACAGCAACATAGACTACTCCAGAACAAAACAAGACATGTGCACAAATTCCCCTGCAGTCGGGGGGACTTGCATTCGGAAATAGTGGCATGGACCCAAATGAGCAACAACGTCACCTGTTGGACAAAGTCTGAGCGGCAACCATCGTTCATGGAAAGATATGTACTCAAAGTGAATGAAGTACTACTAGTAGGTATGACTTTCCTTTCCATAAACCACCTGCTACTAGTTAGAAAACCAAGAGATCTCTCCCTCGTCCAGACAGATTCACCCAAATAGCAGCATGCTCGACCCTACAATAACGACCCAAGACTACTAGACACTACACTCCCCGGCCACGTCCCCCCGAAATATCACTCAACCTAAACGTATCAGCCAAGCTCCCGGAATCCTTCCCCTTCACCCCCGCCCCGGCGGCCGGCACCGCATCCTCCCCTCCCCACGCCACCCCTCTCCCCGAGTCTCTCTGCCTCTCCAATCTCTCTTTCTTCTGCCTCTCCCGATAATATAACAACCCCAACCCAAACACCACCGCCGCCCCCAGCATCGACCCAACCACCACCCCCGCCAACGCCCCCTTGGACAACCCGCCCCCTTTCCCCCCATCAACCGGCTCCGGTGTGGGACTCAGCCCCGGCACCACCGGTTGGTTCTCCCCATGCCCAGGCAAATCGGTGGGCACGACGCCCGTGGCCGTCGGGGCCGGCACGTCGTCGGGCGAGGTGCGGTTGAAGCAGACCTGGTCAATGGTCGTGGGGTCGAAGGAAGCGGCGCGGACAAAGGTGATGTCGGCGCAGGCGTAGAAGAGCTGGTCGAAGGGGTGGTCGAAGTCGGCGGTGTAGCGGACCTGGATGGTGGCGTTGGTGCCTTCGGTGATGGACGAGGGGGGAGGCGGGAGGGAGAGGCAGGTGTGGCCTGGGTCGAGTTCGCGGAGAGGGGGGGTTAGGGGGGTGAAGTCCGATTGGGAACGGGGGTCTGGGAGGGGGTTAGAGGGTGGTGGGTGAGGTTGGAGGGGGGGCTTGCCGTTCTTGTAGGAGATGCCGATCATGGTCTCGTAGGAGTCGTCTTGGGCGACGAGGGAGACGCGGCCGCCGGCTGGGGGAAGGGGGGTGGTAGATGTTAGTGATCAGATGCAACTAGATGTTCTTGTTGACGTACTCAGGGGAAACTCGACCCGCTTCCCGGGACCCTCGACGGAGCCGCAAGGGGCGTGGTTGTCGATGTGAGCTGACCAGGCTCGATCAGGCGGCCAGAGGAAAGCAGCAGGGCCCATTTCCTCTTCCGTGGCCAGGATGGGGACCGCGAGTCCCGCGAGAAGGAGAAGACGATGCATTGGGTAAATGATTGTACCTGAAACTACACAATGGAGTGTATCTGGTGAAAAGAGACTCGACTAAGAGACGAGTGCTGGAGAAGTTTAGTTGTCAGTCAAGGACCGAACCAGACGGGACTCCGACGACGAAGGCGGCTTGTCGGGCTTTATCTTCCTCTGTGTGCCAATATCTCACCCCCACAGGTAGAGCACCCATGGAGAAATGGCCAAGACGGCATTGGAGTCACCCATCCCTCCACACACCATCACATTCAAGTTGTCATATGTTGTTCTCCGGATGCTCCAGTGCCCAGCCTTCAGCTGCACATGTGTCTGGGACGCTCTTGGTGGTTACGAGGTGCTTCCCCTCTTTCCAAGAGAATTGGGGTGAAAACTCTGCATGCGTCTCCCCTTGGCAAGGAAAGAATGGCGGCAGGGAGGGAAGGAGGAGGTTGGCGAGAGAAAGGTGCGGTGTCGGATCTAATCAGATGATCAGATAAGATCACTTGGCAGAGTGGGTCTCTAGATCTCTCGGAGGTCGGTGATTGGCCAGCACCGGGTGTCTCCGGACCGCCATCACCATCGGGGAGCTGCTTCCTGCTCGGAAGGGCAGCTCGGCAGGAGTGACCGACCTGAAGAAGGGGGCACAACCTGCCCGGCCGAGCGCCAAAGCACGGGTCGTCACCTTCCCATGCCCGGAAGAGCTTCTTGCCCAGCCTCGCTACCCGGCCAGTCACCAACTCTTGCGTTCACCAAGCCATCCTGAGCATGGAAGCTGATAATTTCCGTTTGTCATGACTGATTCGGTTCCAAGGCGCTTCTCAGAGAGGCCGGGAGACAGTGCAACCGGGAAACAGAGCCCGGACTCTTAACCATCGACGTTTCCCTCCCCGGGTTTCCTTCTTCCTGTTTCCAGAGATAAGCACTTTCCACTCACAATGACTCCCCTTCGTTCTTCCCTTTTTGCCATTCTGGCCGCCGCTGCCATCCAGGCAGCTTCTCCTCCCCTCGACTCACTCAACTACGTCGCCCTCCTCGCCCGACAAGCCCCCGGCACCCCTCAATTTGACTGCCACTCCAACTGCGGTATAGCCTTCCTGAATATGACTTGATCCTATTGTTTGTTTGAAACAATTGCTAACCTCTCCTTCCAGGCAATGTCATCGCCGGCGCCCGCGTCACCGACCATTGCGCCAACGAGACCTGGACCGCGTCCTACGACGCGTGCATCGGATGTGCCCAAGAGTTTGACATCTGGAAGCTCTACGGCAGCGGTGTGACGGCTGCTGCCAAACCGTGCGATCTGACTCCAACACCGTCGCCATCAGGGGGCGCGGCCCCCTCGACCACGGACGCGTCATCGTCGACTGGTACGCCGTCGCCGTCTACCACCGCGGCGCCAAGCGGGACCGGGGCTGCGAGCACGCCTACTGACACGGGTGCTGCTACAAGTGTACGTCATAGACATAATTTGGCTCAGGGGTTGTCCCAGGTTCACTACTAACTGGGTGTCACAGCTGACGTTGACCGCTGGTGCTCCGGCGTCTCCCGTCTACGGGACGGCGGGAGGGACCTTGTTGTGGCCCCTCCTCGCTGGTGCGCTTGGGCTTGCTGCAGGTCTGTGACGTTGTCAGTATGGCAATCGTGGTTTCTTGTGCTGTCATAAATTGGCAATTTGTTTGTTGGTTGGGAGAATGAATCCTGTTCTGGGCATATATAGGACGGTTAATGTTGCCCCTGAACAAAAGAGAATGTTCACCACCGCGACGAACTCTGGCTACTGTGTACTCCCTACTCAAATCATCAGCCAAATTTTGTTAAGCACTTCATCACTTCTTCGCCCTTCCTTACCAGGTTGGCCAGTGTTCCGGAACTTGACCCCTGTCAAACAATTCTCGGAAAACTAACTGAATATCAGCATCTGAACGAGAGTGAGTCGTTGTTGCATTGTGTCTACTAACCAAAGTTGGCAGGTCTTTTCCGTCGCCCCGATAAGAATATCAATCATGGCTACTGGGCAGCGTGCAACTGAAGGCGCGGTTGGTTTTCCATCAGGCCACAACTCATTGATAACCTCGGTGTCTTTAACCCAGCAATCATGGTTCGTGCTAATAAACTTCATCATAGTTGACCTCCAAGGCAGTTGATCAGCTTCCTCTGATCTCCAAACTCTGGAGCGAGGCGTACGAGTCTCTGAAGACAGACAAAAATATTATTATTATTCGTACACCGCTGTGCCCTAGGGCTCGCCGGACCCTCATCTTAGTAATTGTACAGGAAAACCGTGCCCTCACGGGCCGGGTGAAAAACCCATACCATCAGTCAAGGAACTGCGTCAGTCACCGGTTCTACGAATACAAGAAAGAAGGCCTCCTGGCCTTCGAAAGACGGCGCGTCAGACCGTCTGTTCCAGTTCCAGCTTCCTAGCCAGGTTGTACATCTCCAGTCTTCCCGAGTCCATCAGCCAGCTCAAGATCCTCCCCGTTAGCCGTGCAGCTGAGGGACTAGTGTTCAGCAGGACAGAATAAAAGTCCCGTCGCGTTCGGATCTCCGCTCTCCTCCACGTTCGAGCCGACGGTGGGGCCAAGCACCACATTACCAGGTGCTCGGCAGTCTCCCGTCCTTCTCCACACTCGCAATAGGGCGTTGTAACCCCTGGTACTCGCCGTTCGAACAGGCAGCTTCGGAGGCCTATGGCGCCAGTTCGAATCTGAACCAGCAAAGAGCTTTTAGCCTTGTTGAGGCCTTTATGCCTCGTTAGAGTCTCGCTTCTGAAGATAGTCTTCTGTTGGTGGTCGAAGTCGTCGGCAGGCCTTGTCGCTGCCCGGCCGTCTCTTTCCCTCAGCCATCTCTCCTTCCAGGTTTCCTCTGCTGCCTCGCCCGTGTCGTCGGTTTTTCCAGTCCATGTTGCTATTGTGTTCGCCGCTTGTTCCACCGCAGTAGGCGCCTGTGGCCCGGGGGCTCGCGGTCGGCCGTTGTGTCTCCTTCTCGAGTTGAACCTCCGGTACAGCTTGTTGCAAGCCGCGTGGATGATGCTCCCTGAGGATTTCTTGTCTCCCTTACCGTCGTCCAGAGCGGGTTCGAGCAGTCGGAGCTCAAAGTCGGCCAGTCGCTTGTTAAGGTACAGGTCCAATGGTGGTACCCATGTCTCTGTTTCGAGGTTGCGAATAGGAGTCGACTTGAAAGCCCCCGCTACTATCCGCAAGCTCTTGTTTTGGGCCTTTCCAAGAGCCCCGGTGATCCCTCTCCTTGCTGGCTCGCCTCCCTTGGTAGTAGGGATATGGAACGACGGTGCGCCGTAAGCTAGCGCTGACCGGATGCACTTTGAATACACCTCTCGGGCTTTCGCTAGCCCAAGGCCCCAAGTTTTCGCTGCAATCCTTGATAGTGCATAGCTCTGGGTTGTGAGCTTCCGTTCTACCGCTCCTTGGTGGGCCTTCCAGTTCAGCTTCCAGTCCAACCAGACCCCAAGGAATCTGGCCGAAGCTGCAGGCTCTACTTGGCTAGCACCCCTCCCCGGCTTGGAAAGGTCCAGCCGCTGCGTCCATTGTTTTCGTCCTTTGTTGAAGTGGACTAGCTCGCTCTTCTCGGGAGCGAAGGCCATCCCTCGGGTGCTTGCCCACTGCAGTCATGTCTTCCAGGCCGCCTCTAGTTGTCGAACATTGGCCTCTGGCTCTTGGCCAAAGACTAGGAGGTTGGTGTCGTCCGCGAACCCCACTATGGCTAGATGGGGATGCTTCTCCTTTAGCTGCTGGTAGAGAGAAGCGATGTAGAGGATGAAAAGAATTGGTGACAGGGGGGAGCCCTGAGGGACGCCCGCTTTTACCGCCGTCGGGGTGGCCGTTTGACCGTCGAAATAGAGAGTAGCTTCTCGGTTGGTCAACCAATCCTTTGCCCACAGGACCAGCCATCTTGGGAAGCCCATTTCCCGGAGAGTGGCGAGTAAGCGTACGTGGTTGACTGTGTCGAACGCGCCCGATATGTCGAGCTGGAGTAGCGATGCCGCGGCGTTTTGTCTCCACGCCTCCTGGACTTGGGCTACAACTAGCCGAACTGCCAGTTCTGTTGAACGGTGTGCTCTGTTGCCCATCTGCTCGTCCGGGAGCAACCCGTTCTCCTCGGCGGCTCGAGTGACCTTCCCGGCTATCACTGACTCTACCACCTTCCCCAAGGCTGAAAGTAGAGCAATGGGCCTGTAGCCTCCGGGCGTCTTGTAGACTGACGGGGTTTTCCTGGCTTTGGCAGGACCACAGTTTTTGCTCTCTTGAATCGGCTTGGAAACCACCCTAGTTCCAGGCACCTCGTAGCCAAGATGGCAACCACGTCGGCCAGCGGCTTTCCACAGGCCTTCAGCAGGCCTGTGGGAAGCAGGTCTTCTCCAGGCGCCTTCCAGGGACTTGTCTTTGCTAATGCCTCCGCGACTTCGGCCGGCGTCACCTCTTGTTGTATGTCGAATCTCGGCTCCCAATCGTCTGAGAACGTTTGATCCTGGACGTCGTCGAGGTCGGCTGGGGGGTTTGGGAAGAACCTCTTGGCAAGCGCCTCGGCTTTCTGTCCGTGGCTCGCGGCCACCTCCTGTCCCGAGGGGTCTACGAATGCCGGTAGACTCGGTGGCTCTGGTGGGAGGAAGCTCCTTGTTCTGGCCCACCTCTCAAGGCTCCACATCATGTCTGGCTTCTTTGCCTGGCTTGCCTCTTGTACTGCACTCCTCCAGGCTCTTGTCCGGGCTACCCGGATTGTACTGGCAAGCTCCTTGAGCCTGTTGTTGAGTTCCTCTCGGCAGTACTCTGTGCGGGTCTCTCTCGCTACTCTCTCAGCTTTCCTTGCCTCTCGAGCTGCTTGTTCCACTTGTGGTGTCCACCAAGGCGAGCTCTTGCCGCTATTTGCCTTTCTTCGGGGGGCGGATTCCCCCGCGACCCAGGTCAGCCAGTCGATCAGGTCGTCGAACGTCTTGCTGAGGCCTTCGGTTGTTTGAATTCTTGCCCTCAGTCGGTTTGGGCCCGGTTCGGCGAGCCCCATAACCTTGTGGAGGAGCCCTGCTTCGGCTCTCACCCTCTTCTTGTCCATCTTCTTCCACACCCATCCGTCCGGCTGGGCTAACCTTGGCCTCTTTCCCTCTCCTATCTCGAGTACCTGTGGGTAGTGGTCTGACTTTCCACGGCACCCCTCGCCGTAGTATGCCGCCCGGAGACAGCTCGATGTCCAGAAGTGGTCGATGGTCGACGTGCGTCCTCGTTGTCGTCCCTGGGGGGCACGTGTGACTACTCCTTTCGGGGTTCGGAGAACCAAATCCCATTGTGAGCTTAGCCGTAGTAGGTCCTCGGCCTTCCCCTCGTACCGGTCGAACTCGTCCCAGAGCGGGTGGTGCAGGTTGAAATCTCCCGCTAGAACCACTGAGTGCCCATAAATGCATGGAACCTGAGCCGGCAAGGATTATGTGGTTCAAGGAATTAGGCCCCGTCGGGGGGAGGCTTTTAGTTTCTGATCTAGCTATCAATCCGGATTGCATGGAGATTCAAGAAGGCGTCGGACACACGGAATACTCGGCCCCAGAGTCTTTGAGTCTAGCCCAGTGGCCACAAAGCGCGGTATGGACTCTCGGGGGGGTCTTTTGGAGCTTCTGACTTGGATGATCGAAGGAGCAAATGAGGTGGATGCTTTCAGAGAATAACGTTGGGCTGAAGAGAAACGTTGGTCCTTTTTTGAGACTAAAGTAGCCGACACTGGAGAGCGTCTTGTCTGTGTAGACACAAAGGTCGTCAAGGTACGTTACAAATATGCGTTGAGCGCTTGTCCCGTCGCGTCCGCTGCCTAGCGGTTGAGAGAGCAATAGTAACCATGGCGGCAGTGGTTCCAAGTTCTTCATGAACACGACCGGTGCAGTCAGTTCATGCACGACGCCCTCCAGATTGTTGAACATCAAAAAATTATAGTCATATCTGCTCGACGGGACCGCTCGTCACCCTCGGAACTTCAACAGAAGTTTGAGAAGCTGCGGGTGAAGTGCGAGTCGGACGTTGACTACTGCGTAAAGCCTGTCCCAAAAAACGCCCTCCCTGATATTGAGGCTGGGTTGGAGAATTTGTCTCTTGGCTGATGGGACACCAGACTTGCATCCTGGGATTCGGGGTCTGGTGTTTCACTCCAGCCATGCTGGTGGGGCTGGTTTGCGGTCAGAAACATGGAGGAAATTGTACAAGAGGTGTTTCCAAGACACCAGGAAGGCAAGATGAATTTGATATTGCGAATGGGACCAACCGCTGAACCACTGAACCCCTGAACCCCTGAACCCCTGAAAAACAGGATGCATTGTGTTGTTGTCGTTGCGGGCCGATGACAAGGCCGCACGATAAGGAAGCGATAAGATGTCCTGCAGCTCACCCCATTGGCCACCGATTTCCACGCCTTTCAACACCTCAACACCATCCAGTCGCGATCTCCAGTGGACGAAACCACAAAGTATTGTTTGCAGGCCCGACATCGTCGCCCCCATGGGTCCCGGCACCCGCCCCGCGCCCCGGCCGAAGCACTGATGGCTGCGGCGGATCCCGACCCGAGGCTGCTGCAACAGCTCCACGAACTCAACGACATTGAACTGGCCGCCCTCCTCTCCCTCATCGCCCGCGAGCACTGTCTCATCAGCACGCCCGCCGATGCCGTCGACGACCTCACTGAAGAGCTCCGCCTAATCGCCGCCCGCACCTTTGGCCTCACCTCCACCGTCGTCCACTGCCACGCCCACACCACCCTCGACGACTTCGCCAACGCCATCCTCCTCGTCCCTCCCCCACGCGCCTCCTCCCCCACCAACACCCGCTCCAACTCCCCTTCCACTCCCGCCACCCCCACCATGACCCAGCCCCCAACAGCTCCTACTTCCCCTCCCCCCGCCCCGGCGGGCAGCACAACCCCGCCAGCCTCCCCCCCACCTCCACCGCCCCCCCCAAGCAACCCCAACTAGCCAACGTCGTCCTCGCCAAGCACCTCGACCGTGCCCCGCTCGCCGTGCAAATCCAAGCCCTCGAACTGATGCGCACCCGCCGCATCTTCACGCGCACCAGCGTCCAAACCGCGCCCAAGCAATTCCTCCTCATCGCCGTCCTCGGCGCCCCCAGCGGCGGCCGCGCCCACGTGACCCCGCACCTCAACGACTTCTTCTACCTCGCGCACTGGCACGACGCCGACGCCGACGGCTTCGACTATCTCGACGACGACGACGCCGCCGACAGTAGCTATGCCGACGACGACGCCGCCTCGACCATGTCGAGCACCAGCGTCGTCGTCAAGCCTCACCATCGCAGCGGCGGGGGCGGGAAGCGCTCCTCGTCCTTCGACGGGCTATCCGTCCGCCCCCCCGCCGCCGCAGTGATTAGTGAGGCAGACGTCGCTCTCCTCGCGCAGCTGTCGCGGCAAGTAGCGGTCGACGTGGACGTGGCGCGGTACCAGATGAACATTGTGTCGTTTCTGCGGACGCACCGGGCGGTGGGCGGGGGGGTGACGCCGACGGCGACGAAGCACTTTGAGCAGCTGATGCGGAGTCTGGCGCCGCTGCACGGGCTGGACTATGTGACGCCGTCGCTGGTGGGGATGGCGGCGCGGAAGGTGTACCTGCATCGGATACGGATCGTGAGGCCGGAGAGGGAGAGGAGCGTGCAGTGGGGGAGCGAGGTGGAGGCGGTGGAGGCGGTGCTGGAGGGGATCGGGGCCGAGGAGGTGTTGGAGGATGTGCTTGGGATGGTTGCTGTGCCGAAGTAGGCTGGCATGGCTAACCACCCACAGACGGCGCAAAGGGGGGATGTGGACGGATGGGTTGGGAACAAATGCTCTCCCACCCAGGTTGGGATTAGGAAACGAGCTGTTCATCTGTTTGCAAACAGGGTTGAACAACAAGGTTTAGATATCGCTGCATGCAGAGTTGGATTGGTAACATGGGTACCAGGGGCGTTAGAGGCAGGTCATGAGTTACTCGATTTCCAGTTCAGCCTTGCCGGTTCGGATGGAATCCCACCGATGCTTGCCAGTCACACTGAACTCCAAGAAGTCCTACATGGGATATCTTCCGCTTTCATCAAGTCAATCCAAGAGTGTGCTGGTATTCGTACACTATATTCCCTCTTCCCATCCGACAACAATATGGACGGTTGGCCATTGCCCAGGCAACATTGCACATATACCCCCCTGTGCCCCCTATTTACATTACGCAACCGGATGGCAGCCTCCCTTGGTGCCCGAGTTGCATTGTCCCGCCCAGTCCTCCGGGGCAACCGTGTATTAGTTGGTAGACAGCATTTCTCGCTGCTGCAGTGTGTGTCATGATGGTTCGTGTTCCTCGTCGTCGTGTCTAGTACACCTCTGAAATCTTGCACTTCCATCCCGAGGCCTGCGAGAGCAGTGGCAAGCTGCGAACCTAGTTAGCATCATGAACCGGTTAAAAAGTGGAAGAGTTCGGCTTACCTAGCACCCAAGCACCACCCCAGCTCATTCCCCTTGATCTGCTTGGCAATCTTGACCTCGCGGTCAATCGGCATCTCGTAGCCGGTGTGCGTCAGCGCCAGCATAAAGTTGAGGTCCATGCAGTGCTCGGGGCGATCGCTGAGCTCCGCGAGCGCGCCGGGCACGCTCTCAAACACGTCCCAGGCCGGGGCGCCGCCGCACACGCGGTTGGCGAGGTCGTGCATCTCGCGCAGCGTAAACGACTCGGGCATGCCCAGCGGCTGGGTGCGGTCGTAAAAGTACGAGAGGAAGTACATGTCCTCCTTGGCGAACGTCTTGGCGATGGACGGCTGGTGCACGCCGTTGAACGAGCAGGGCGTCAGGTTGCAGGCCGAGTCCTTCTTGAGGATGCGCTCGGCGATGGCGCGGCACTGGGCCGGGGCCGGGGTCGAGGGGCCCGTCATGTTGAGCTTGAGATCGGCGCCGAGGGGGTGGCCGGAGGGGAGCTTGACCTTGGCCATCTTGGACATGCCCGAGGCGTAGCAGGGGTTGACGAGGGGCTTGTCCAGCCAGGAGCGGTCCTCCTTCTTGGACGAGAACTGGTCCTCGACGAGGGTGGCGATGATGGCTTCGCGCGCCGACATGAGGCCGTAGCCGAGATGCGAGTGCTGGTAGAGGACGAACTTGCGGCCGCCAAAGTCGAGCTCGTACTTGTGGTCGCCCTCGGCGAGCTTCTCGGGGATGCCCGAGAGGCTGGGGGAGAAGCGCGGCTCAAAGACGAGCTGGGTGGAGCCGCCGCCGAGGTCGAAGACGGCGGCCGTCTCGCTGTGGTCGGGGCCGCCGATCTTGCCGAGGAGGTAGTTGGTCGTGATCCAGGCGTAGACGCCCTCGTCGGAGCCGTCCATCATGGCGACGCCGTTCTGCTCCTTGGACACGACGGGGAAGGGGTACTTGGTCTCGAGGTGCTCGCGGACCTTGTCGAGGATGGCCTTGCTCTTCTCGGGGCCGATGAGGCGCAGGCCGGCCGTCGCCTTGACGGCGATGGGGCTGCAGCGCTTCAGCTTGTCGGGCACCTTCTCGAGGGCGGCCTCCATGAGGGGGTCGAGGCTCTTGGCGGCGCCCTCGGGGTCGTCCTTGTAGGCGCTCAGGCCGCTGCTCTTGCCCTCGATCTTTTGCGTCATCTTGAAGAGGACCTCGTCCTCGAGCTCGGGGGCGGCGCCGCAGTTGTTGAATTTGTAGACGTGAATGCGGGAGCCGGTGCTGCCGGCGTCAATCATGAGGACGTACTGGACGATGGGCTTGTCCTTGGAGAAGGACCTGGTGCACCGGTCGGTGCCGTACGACGAGTCGGAGGGTGTCTGGCCCTGGTTGCCGGAGGATGACGCTGAGGCGGGCATGTCAGTTAGGGGACGTGTTCCCGCGGCGCCTGGGGTGGGGGGGACATACCTCCTCCATGGTAGATGTCGACGCCCGAGGGCGAAAAGTAGAAGAATACGAGGAAGACGACAAAGACGATGGCGCCCGTCTTGATCCAGCGCGCGCGCTGCGATTGCGAGACCCAGGCGGACTGCATTCTGGCGAGGAGGCCCGGCTCGTGGCCGTGCTCGAGGTCGTAGCGATCAGGCTTCTCGTGGGGGTCGTGGGCGACTTGCTTGGTCGGCAACGAGACGGATGTTCGCCGCATGAGGGAGGATGCGGTGCTCGATTGCAACCGGCGAGGTCGTCGTCGTCGGCGAAGCGAGGTACGATGTGTCGTGTTTGATTCGGCGGTGGCGAAGCGGCGGTTACACGGACACAAGCGCAAGCACCAAACGAAGGGCAAAAAATGTGGGATAATGAAGGACCGAAGAGAAAAAAAATCAAGTCATTGAGGTTGTTGCGCTGCTCGTTGTCGAGAAAAGCCGTCGACTCGAGGTTCGCGGTGTGGGATGAAGATGAATAGGGGGAAGGCGGAGGCGAGGTTGTGGAATTTCCCTTCAAAATTCCCAGCGGTTGACGCTGCCAGCCAGGGGCAAGGGAGGCCTACACGTGCCAAGCCATCCCCTGGAAGAGGAGTGTCCAGATCCAACGCAGCCAATTCGGCAGAGATCTGTGCCAAGCCCAGCTTTTGGTAACAAGTACCAGGTACCGAATGTATCCATGCACTCTTGCGGCATATTCTCTCTGTTGGATGTCGAAATGGCAATGAAAAAAAAGAACAAGACTCTGAAGGGGACTCGGAAATGGCCCCAAGTTTGAATCATTGCATCTTTGGCATGGTGTGGTGTAACGACATGTCTGGGACAGTGACCTTCGAGGTACTTGGGTACCTGGCTCAGCCAGTCCCGTCCTTGGCTCGACTTCCAGAAGTTCGCCTCGTCACCACTGTTGCCTCTTGAAAGTCAAAAACTTCAACATTCAAACAGGACCTCAACACACCCTCGATTTCGCAGCTTTTTCTCCAAAATTAGGTAAAAACCAGAGATCTCAAAAATGGACGTCACTCTGCTGGTCTACGACCTCTCGCGGGGCATGGCGCGGCAAATGTCGCAGAACCTCCTCGGCTTCCAACTCGACGCCATCTACCACACGTCCATCAAACTGCGAGGTCGCGAATATGTCTACGACGGCAGCATCGTGTCAATCGTACCCGGATCTTCTCATCTTGGCCGGCCAATGCAAGAGATTCCCCTGGGAAAGACGGAATGTATGCGCAAGCCCAGGACGATCTCCAGGAAAGTCACTGACTCGAGACTCTAGTGCCCATGGATGTCATTGAGGAATACCTCGACTCTCTCCGTGAGATTTACACAGTCGAGGCGTACGACCTCTGGCGACACAATTGCAACAACTTCTCCAACGACTTTGCCATGTTCCTGCTCGGCAAGGGCATCCCAAGCCACATTGCCAACATGCCACAAGCCGTTCTGTATGTTTTGCCCTCCAGGAAAACATACTTCAGCTCGGGACCACCACTGACTTGTGAACAGCGACTCCCCCTTTGGTCAGATGTTGATGCCTATGCTGGACCAGCAGGTCTCGGCAAGCAAGCGCGCCGGCGGTATCCTCGGAATCCAGGATACCCCGGGCAGCTCCGTGAAGCCCAAGACCGACTTACACCACCACGAAGGCAGGGTCCAAATCGTCACCAGCCTGGCCCAGCTCAACCCGCTGCTCGAAAAGGCCAAGCACTCCTGCGCCGCGGTCTTCTTCACATCGGCCACCTGCCCGCCATGTAAGACCCTCTACCCCCTCTATGACCAGCTCGCCGCCGAAGTCAGCGACAAGGGCATCCTCATCAAGGTCGACACCTCACAAGCCATTGACGTCGGGAGGCAGTACTCCATCTCCGCCACACCGACATTTATCACATTCCTCAAAGGCCAACAAGAAAACCGATGGATGGGCGCCGACCCCAGCGCCCTCCGCGGCAACGTCCAGCTCCTCGTACAAATGGCATGGCCGCCTCACCCGCACCAAGCCCTCCGCCTCCCCACCCTCAATAACCCCAACGCCCAGTCCGTCCTCTACACCAAGGTGCCCCCCCTCCCCAAGCTCCTCGCCAAAATGGGCCCGGCCGCCCACGACGCCCAAGTCCACACCATCAAGCGCTTCATCGAGACCCGCGCCTCCTCGGGCCCCGCCGAGGCCGCCCTCCCCAACGTCGACAACTTCGCCGCCTACGTCCGCGAGTCCCTGCACACCCTCCCTCCCGACGTCCTCTTCACCATCGTCGACCTCCTCCGCTGCGCCCTCGTCGACCCGCGCTTCAGCGCCTGCCTCGCCGAGGAGTCGGAGCACCGCACCGTCGTCGCCGTGCTCGAGCACGTGAACGGGCTCACGTCAACCTGTCCATATGCCCTGCGCCTCGTCACGCTGCAGATGGCGTGCAACTTGTTTTCCAGCGCGCTATTCGCGGAGCAGGTCCTTCGACATGATCAGCTCCGGGCGGCGGTCACGCAGCTGGTGTCGGCGAGTTTTCTGGATGAAGGGCATAGTAACGTCCGGGTGACCGCGGCGTCGCTGATGTTTAATGTCGCGCTGGCGAATAGTAAGGCGAGGAGCGAGGGGCCGGGAGATGGGCTGCCGGAGGGGGATCAGGTGGAGATGGCGGCGTCGGTGCTCGAGGCGATTGGGCAGGAGGAGGCGTCCAAGGAGGCGTTGGAGGGGATGTTGATGGCGTTGGGGTATTTGGTGTATCGGCTGCCGCTGGATGGGGAGTTGGCGGAGTTGTTGAGGATGATGGAGGCGGGGGGATTGGTGCTAGCGAAAGGGGAGGTGAAGGGTTTTGGGGGGTTGAAATTGCTGGGGGAGGTCGGGGGTGAGCTGCTGGGGAAGGGGTTGAAGAGGGCGTGAGTTGGATGAGGGGGGCTGTATGAGGGGGCTGTATGATGAGTCTGGGCATTGGTGGGAGTATGGCTTTTGATATTCAAGCGTGGGAGGTATAGAGGTTCTGGTAGAATGAGGTTTCTTGAAAGGATGGTCAATATCGGAATGCATTTCTCTGTTTGCCAGTCCCCGATGTAACTGAAAGTTGAGACAATTGAATCGCGTGGCTGCAAGACAATGGTCACATTCCACACCAATAAAACTAAAACTCAACCCGACCTCCAATGTTTACCTGCTTCCTCTTTTTCCGTGACACGTAGCACAGCTCTCTGGAGAACAAAATGTCGGACGAAACGATCGTCTTCAGCGATAAAAGCACTGGCCAGTCAGCGACTGACAGCAGTGAAAGCCGCCGCCGTCTCCCCCAATCCCACCCCTGCTCGCTTCCTTCCAGCTGGTCGCCCGCTCCACAAATTCACCCTAGCAACACCTGCCCCACGGCGCCCCAAGTAAACAATCGACCCATCGCGACCAGGGTGCCTCCGCGAATGTACAATCTCCTCCAGATCCGGCGAGACGACCTCATCGCCGAACTCCAGCAGTCCCTGACGACCCTCTCGCTGATTCCGCGTCTCATGCCCACGCCGACGCCGACGCCGTCGACCGCCCACTCCTCCTCCAACACGATGCAGCGCTCCGTCCGCTCGTCGGCTTCGACGCCCTCCCTCCGCGCCCGCGACGGCACCGTCCCGCCGCATGCCCGCGCGGATCCCGGAGGCAATGTCAGAGTAGTCGTGCGCGTGCGCGCCTTTTTGCCTCGTGGTACGTTTTGCGCTTCAATTTCTGTCTAGGGTGGGAGACAAGCTGGGGAGGGAGAACGGATGAAGTAAACAACCCGAATTGCTAACATACACCACCCAGAAATCGAGCGCCAGGCCGAATGCCTCATCGGCATGGACCCCGCCACCCAAGAGACGACGCTCATGGTCCCCAACGACACGGATCCCGCCAATGCGCGCGCCCGGTCGCGCATGTCGATCGAGGAGAAGAAATTCACCTTTGACAACAGCTTCTGGAGCCACAACGAGGCCGACGAGCACTACGCCAGCCAGGAACAAGTCTACGACAGCCTCGGCGAGGAGTTCCTCGACCACAACTTCGAGGGCTACCACACGTGCATCTTTGCCTACGGCCAGACGGGCTCGGGCAAGTCGTACACCATGATGGGCACGCCCGACAAGCCTGGCCTGATCCCGCGCACCTGCGAGGACCTCTTTGAGCGCATCGCCGCCGCCCACGAGGAGACGCCCAGCATCAGCTACAACGTGCGCGTCAGCTACTTTGAGGTCTACAACGAGCACGTCCGCGACCTGCTGGTGCCCGTGCCGGCCGGCAAGGAGGCCTACAACCTCAAGGTGCGCGAGTCGCCCGTCGAGGGCCCCTACGTCAAGGACCTGACCGAGGTGCCCGTGCGCAACATCAACGAGATCCTGCGCCACATGCGCAACGGCGACAACAACCGCACCACGGCCAGCACCAAGATGAACGACCAGAGCTCCCGCAGCCACTCGGTCTTCACCATCATGCTCAAGCAGATCCACCACGACCTCGCCACGGACGAGACGACGGAGCGCAGCAGCCGAATCCGCCTCGTCGACCTCGCCGGCAGCGAGCGCGCAAAGTCCACCGAGGCCACCGGCCAGCGCCTGCGCGAGGGCAGCTCCATCAACAAGTCCCTCACCACCCTCGGCCGCGTCATCGCCGCCCTCGCCGACCCCCAGAAGCGCCGCAAGAGCAAAGCCCCCAGCGGCAGCGGCAGCACCCTCAAACCACCCGCCTCTTCCTCCAAATCCATCGTCCCCTACCGCGACAGCGTCCTCACCTGGCTCCTCAAAGACTCCCTCGGCGGCAACTCGAAAACCGCCATGATCGCGTGCATCGCGCCCTCGGACTACGAAGAAACCCTCTCCACCCTCCGCTACGCCGACCAAGCCAAGCGCATCCGCACACGCGCCGTCGTCAACCAGGACTCGCTGTCGGCGGCGGAGCGCGACGCGCAGATCGCCGCCATGGCCGACGAGATCCGCGCGCTACAGCTCGTCGTCAACGACAGCCGGCGGCGCAGCGAGACGGAGACGCGCGACGCCGAACAGCAGCTCGAGGAGTATCAGGCGCGCGTGCGCGGGCTGCAGCAGGCGATGGAGGAGCGAAGTTTGGTGGCCGAGGGGAAGATCAGGAGCTTGGAGATTCAGAATGAGGCGTTGAGGAGGCATTTGAGGCTCGCGGTGGAGAGTTTGACGAATCCGATTCCGGATGTGGTGGTGAAGGAGGAGGTGGAGGTGGATAAGGAGAATAGGAGGGCCGGGAGGAAGAGTCTTGGCGGGGAGGGGGAGGAGAGTGAGGAGGACGAGGAGGTCTGGGATGAGGAGGACGAGGCGTACGAGAGGCTGGCGCGCGAAGGTCAGGAGACGCAGGAGGCTACGTATCACCTGCTGGATGAGATTCGCGTGTTCAAGGCGCAGCTGAAGGACGACAAGGCGAGGTTTTGGCCCGAGGGGGAGAATGCGAGGAAGACGGTTACGGATCTGTCGCATATCCTCAAGCTGAGGTAGGGTTGAGGCTGGGGTCTGGGCTGGGATGGATGGGGGTTATGAAATGATGGCATCTACATGGTGGTGCCTGGCATGACTTGGAGTTTTCGGGGGGAGCGGGACAAGCGAGCGCGCCTGGTTTTTTTATGTTTATCAGCGCTTGGGTCTGGGGGTTATCAGCGACGAGACAGATACAGTACCTACTCGGTGGGATTACAGGATTTTCCCTCTTTTTTTTTGTTTGGGGGGTTTGGGCGGGAAATAAACCGGAACTCTCTCTTTTTCTCTTTTCCGCTTGGAACTGGCACAGGCATCGAGACCGGGTCAAGCCTACTCGGTCCCGTCAGATCAGGGGTCCAGCATAGTGTAGCATCGTGGGAGAGCATAGCATAGCGTAACACTATGGGAATGGGATCTCTCTGTGATATTTACATGTCTCGGGTGGCATGGTGTTTTGGGTTGATGAGCCAGAGGACGGTGTTTATCTGAAGACGACACTTGTCCCTGTCCAGCTCTGGACGAATAACGCTCCCCTCCTATCTTTAAATCCCGCCTACCTCCCCCCCCTTTAACTAATGGCGTTGTAGGCTCTCCAGTATTGTACCACCAGTACCGGCGCGTCTCGCTGGAGGTCCGCCTCCTTCCATGTAGTCTTCCAAAGGGCCTCTCCCGGTATCCAACCCTCCCATCGGACGCGGAAAATGTCCACCTTGATCTCGTGGCCCACAATCGAGTCTATGGGGACCTCGTCGCCGTCGCTGTCATTCGGAGAGGTTCAACGGTTGTGGACTGGGAGATGTTCGGCCGGTGAGTGCGGCGGGGTCATGATCCGAATCGATACATCACCCTCGGCGGCAATGTCACCCACGCGTGGGACCACCACGCCGAGAGGCTCCCTAGCTCGGACGTTATTTCTGTGGACGGATGTGTGGTATACATTGGCCTTTCAGAGGCAGCTGCCGACGCGAAATGGGCGGAGTGGACGAGCCAGCCGGAATGGCAGGGACCCTCCGAGAGAGACAGACGCACTCCCGGAGGACGACAGGATCACGAACTCCAGCTCCTTGCGTGGGCTGGTACTCGAAGTGTCCGCACCGGGCGAGAATACCTACCTTGGAGCCTCTGGGCCATTTGGAGGGAATCGCTGGGCTTTTGCAGAGATACATTGATGTTTGCTCGCAGCGAGCCGGGCTGAGCAACACGGGGGACGGGGGCAGGGCATCGAGATTCTGGCCCCTCCTCGACCCCGGCGTCAGAGTGGGGAGTGGAAGGCATTATGAGAATCCGCAGCATGTCCGCAGCTTTCTTGAAAAGGTCCGCCGCTGCCATATCGTGGGGTTCACCCAGCAGGGGGCTCAGGTGGACGCTTGTTTGTGTCTGTAGGCAGCAGTAGAGTCTATCGGGATGGTGACAGCGGTACCTAGGTAAACATAGACGTGGGAAGCAGGAGGGGGGGGCAGGCCAACAGCGCCGTGTTTCCATGCGAGCCAGACATGGAAAGGGGGGTTGGATCTCGTATGTTGTCTAAATGTTTGACGGCATTAGGGCTTGGGTGACTGGATGTTGTTTAGGAGGGAGAAAAGTTCGTCCGTCATGAGACTTACTCTAGAGCTTGGTGGCATTTGGCGTAAGGGGAGGCGAATGACAGACCGCCAAAGTTGAACGCGAGAGCCTCCCCGGCACCTCCTGCCGCAGCTATCCTATAATTCTCGGCGCACACTTCTTCAGGGTCATCAACGAGAACGGGGGCCAGGTGACGGCCTCGGCCAACCTCGCCTCCGCCGGCGCCTGGAGGGCCTTGGCCTGGCCGATGCTGTCGCGGGCGGCGGCCTCCGTCTTCCAGGTTGTGCGGCGGGTGGTTGGGCGGGGGCGGCAGTGCCGCTGGTTGCGGGGCGGGTGGTGGTGGATCGCGGGGGGTTGCGACGGGTGGGAGTAGAGTAGGGGTGGTCCAATCGAAGAAGATGACGATATGTCAATCTACCGCCCATCCGAAATCTCGGAAGACAGCGACTGGGAGAACGAGGGCCTCGAGCTGTATGACGGAGAAGAGGAGCCGTACGTCCCAAGGCGTCGGATCCTCAAGATCGTCTTCCTCGAGCCCCACCCACTTCGAGGAACTCTATGTTCTTCTGTGCCGTGGAGGCCAACCCCGGGCCGTGCCGTCACTGTGCCTGCGAGGGCGGGGGGGCCGCGTGGATCGACGCACTCTAGCCGTCTGTCGAGATCCCACCCTGGGTCGTCGCCACACTCGACAGACTGACGACGTACGGAGCACACTTCTCCGCGACCTGGCCCTCCTCGCACCTGATGAGAGAAGACGCGCAACCCCCCTCGCCCATGGACATCAAGACACCACCCGGGACTCGTCGCCCTCTCTCACCCTTGGCCGCCGATGGCGTCCTCCCGTCACTCGGCATCTTCAAGCGAGTGCGAGACCTGCTTAGAGTTCCCGAATAGCCACGTCCTGAGACCGAGCCGGGCGACAAGTCTCCCCTGGTTCACCCGGAGTACCTGGAGACCACTGCCGTCGTCCTTCTGGCAGGTGGACCTGGGAGTAGGAGCATCCGGGCCGAAATATGCCACGACACATTACAGCGTTCTGTCACATACACACAATGATGTTTGGGATAATAGGATTTAATGTATCCTTGACTATGTACGATGCCTGAGTCGCAAACTCTGGAAATGCTGATAAGATGCCGTCCATCCCGAATAACAAAAGAAACCAAACTTTAGTGTCATGTACCCATTGCTCGTGGTATTCCATAAGGTCGTCAACCCATAGCGCCCCAGTCCATGCATGCCCGGTATTGTGGGAATCTGTGCGAAACCCTCCGCCTGTGCGCCAAAAACCCTGGAGAAGTGCCGAAAGAAAAAGAGTCCAAAAACATATGCCGAGGATGATGTTGGCCGAGAAAGAGCCGTCGAATGTGCCCCGAGTGTCGTAGTATGTCATGTTCCGCTTGAATATCGGACGCATGATGTCCTGCCCGATGATGCGATGCGCCATGTGCCATGCAATGCAAAAGTTGAGAGAAACCCCTTCCGAATAATCCTGAACCCCATGCCCTAATCAATGTAATGCCCGTTGCCGGTTTGTGTATCGCCCTTCCTGTATGTATGCCCAAGCCAATCCGAGATCCCAAGTCGTGTCAATCGTGCCTTATTTGCCGCGGCTCAGAGCTTTTTGCTCGGCGCACGCTTGGAGGATGTTTCCCCATCGCGAGAGCTGCTGCGCAAAACGAGCTTGAGTTTCTTCTGCGGGCGGTGGGGCGAGTCGGAAGCCTGGGCATCGTCGACGGCGGTCTTGTCGGCGGAAGGAGACACCGACGAGGGGCTGCCGCGGCGCTTGATGACGATGCGGGGCGATGGGCGGCTCTTGGTGGGCTGCGTCGGTGAGACGGAGGCTGCAGCGGAAGTCGAGAGTGCGGGCTTGGGCGAACACTTGAGCGTTATAATTTTCTTGCCCGTTTTCGATGAGGCGTCGCTCGAGCTCTCGCTGCTCTGGCTTCGGCTGCGGAGGCCCACTGGGACCTTAATCTTGATGACCCTGGTCGGGCCGCCAGACGAGGTGCTGCTTCCGCTGCTGGTCGAGACCGCCGGTGAGACGGAGAGGTCATCTTCGTCCATCGCCTTACGCTTCTTGGAGAAAGGAGGAGCGACGCTGTTGAAGGTCGAGGTCGAGCCCACACTCTCTGCGTCGCTGCTCTGGTCGCCGTCGTTGGCGCTGTCGAAATCGGCGGGGAGGGCAATACCGCGGGGGTGGCGGCGGCGGCGCTCGGGCTTCATGAGACCCGCGAAGACGTCCAGGGCGATGTGAGGCTGGTTTGCGGCCTCGTCGTCGCCAAGCTCGAAGCCAGAGCCGCCGGGCTTGTTGGCCAGCTCCGCTTGCGTCTCAGTGTTGGCCTTGGAGAGCTGTTCGAGGAACTCTGGGAGCCTGTCCAGAAGACCGCTGTGCCGCAACATGCCGGCGTTGACCCTCATTTCTGGCTTGACGCGGGCCTCGGAGGGGTGGGGTCGACGAGTCCGCAAGTCTACGACTTCGTCCATCTCTTCGTCCGAAGCAAGAGCGGCGGACGGCTCGCGGGAGGGCTGCCGGGGCGAGCGGACGGGAGAGGCCATTGTTTCGGGAACAAGACGGATCCCTGCCTCGATGTCAAGGTTGAAGGCGTGCGGAAAGGTCTCGAAGAAGTCGTGGTTGGCGGCGATGGGGACTTGGGGGAGGGGGCGGTGGCCGCAGTATCTCGCTGCCCAGGCTCTGGCTAGCTTGGTCAGCGACGGCAAGTTCTCTTTGGTGCCTGCGTTGAAGTATTGCAGGGCGATGTCGACGCCCTCGCCAAAGAGCTGCAGCCCTTGGGCGGGCGCGGGTGCGAAAGTAGAGGCGGGCATGGTGAAGGTCGGTTGTGTGGTGGTGTGGGAAGAGGAGAGTGGTGAAGCGGGAGGAAGGACCAACTGCAAACAATGAACAACACAGAGAATGTGTTCCAATGTCGATACAGCTGTATGTGTGATCAGGTCTGAGGAGAGGGGATGTGGGAGGAGGGCATGGACGGAGGGGAAGGCGTCAGAGAATATATTTCCATGTGTTCGGGGTCCCGAGCACCAGGTGACTCAACGAGGCCCCGATTGTATTCACCACCGCCTTCAGACGACTCGTAACAATGAGATGCATGGGCGGGCACAATAGGCAAGGCGTGTGCGCTTCTTACCTGGTGAATTTCCAGCTCCGTGGGCAGATAATGTGAATGTGGTGCGGTGCCGCGGTGCCCAACAATGAGGTGGCAGCTGTCGACAGGACCGTCGAGTCGATGAGTGACAGGCCCGTCCGCTGTAATTGGTCTCTGGGGGAGGAGCACCGAGGTGGCTCGTGGCAGTGGCCAGCTAGCTGGTCGAAGCAGGGCGAAGAGAAAGGATCGGACGAATTGGGCAAGCAGCAATTGGAAGGTTTGATAAACTGAATGTTTTTTTGCAGATGGGACGCGGATGACGCGCTTCTCGGCAGCTTGCAGGTGTAAAATCGAGAGCTGTCTATCGATATCGATAGCGATACCCGACGAGCCGACCTGCTGTGGCCCGCTAGCCACGCCCCAGCACCATGGCTTTCCACGAATTCCATCCTTCTCTTTTCATTGTTCACAGTCTCGAGCTCGAGACAATTCGTCCCCCACCGTCCGCCAACAATGGATGTTGCACGAGGGTCGCTATACAGCAAGGCCGACAAAGTGACAAGCTGCCCGATGGTCCACCAACCCACGAGTTTGCTGATCCTTCAGCTCTGGATTAGCCCCATTGCTCTTCCACCCATTGGAGGGTCCAACTCCTCCCCCCTGGTATGTTCGAGCTGTCGTGGCAGAACCGGCCCAACGGGGGGCCCTATCCCAAAAGTGACAGGTAAGTAATGTGAGGTTGGCCGGAGTCGAGCCGGGTGCCGGCTGAGATGCCCCGCCATCGCAGATCCCGGTCATCGTCAAGTTGAAACAACAGGGAGCTCTATCTTCACCACTCGGGGAATATGTTTCACCCTCAAGGCCTTGGTCCCTTTGCTCTCCACGGTTCGGACGACTCGGTTGACAGGTCGGCACTGGTTCCACGTCGATGAGGCCATCTCTCCTCCCAAAAAGTGACCAGTAGAACTCGCCAACCTCTTTGGCCTCGTCTTGGTTGCACGCCAGGTCCCTGACTGCTCAGCTTTGGTCTGCCCTTTGGGCTATTCAGGGGTGGTCTGCCCTTTGGGCTATTCAGGGGTCGTGAAATCGGCCGACGCCCAACATCCCACTCCCAAGTTACCCCTGAGTTCGAACGAGCTATTCTCGCCAGCACATAAACCCATCTGGCGCTTCTTGGCCGTCTGGTCACGTTGGACCCGGTGCCACGCTTCCCTCGGCCATCCTATCCGCAAAGACCTTGTTGAAACGCATTGGGCGTGTTTGAGGAAACGGAAGAGGAGCCGATCACACCTCACGCAGGTACCCCGCCGAGCCCGCCGAGCAACCGCTCCTCCAACCCCCTCCCCACCCTTGGCATCGTCGCCGCGACTTACAACTATCAACCCCTCCGTCTCGCCGTCTCCTATCCTCACGTCCTCCTCACCACATCTCTTTCTCACCCACCGCCAACATGTCATCATCACGCCCCTCCCTCTTCACGCGCGGCCTCTCGGGCCTGTCGCAGAGCTCCGACCCCAACTCCCCCAGCGTCGCCTCCCCCGCCGAGCAGCGCGACGACGCCAAGCGCAATATGCTCAAGGCGATGCGCCCGCTCCCGACGCAGCACTACTGGAACGTCTGGTTTGACCGGCACCAGGCGCCGCCGCCGGGAGGCCAGCCGCCAGCCGGCGACGGCGAGTACCAGGTGCACCTGCAGCAGCTGGGCGCGCAGATCGAAAGCGTGCAGGACTTTTGGCGCTACAACAACAACACGCCCGTCGAGCAGATCAAGATGCGCGAGTCCATCTACCTGTTCAAGGCCGGCTTCAAGCCCATCTGGGAGGACCGCCGCAACATCCTCGGCGGCAGCTGGACCTTTCGCGTGCCCAAGAGCCTCGGCCCGGACGTGTGGACGCGCGTGCAGCTGCTGGCCATTGGCGAGAAGCTGCAGAGCGTGCTCGACGACGGTATGCGCGCCCCTCTCTCCCCCCTTGCGTCTTCTGTCAGGTTCTAACAGTCCCCCCCCCCCAGGCGACCAGATCTGCGGCGTCGGCCTCTCGGTCCGCTTCAACTCGCACCTCATCTCCATCTGGCACCGCGACTCGTCCATGAAGAAGTCGATTGACGGCCTGCTCGCCTGCGTGCTCGAGGAACTCCCCGCCGAGCTGCGGCCCAAGCCCGACAACTACTTCTACAAGAAGCACTCGGACCACGCCGGCTTCAAGGTCCCGCCCGAGCTGCAGGCCGTGCTGGACTCGCAAAAGGCGCGCGAGGCGGCCGCGGCAAAGGTGGCGGCCGATGCTGCCGCTGCACCCAAGATTGAGATGAATGCGGGGACGGCGCCGGATATTGTTGTTGATGACGCTGCGGCGCGGTGATGGCGGCAGTGAAGGGTGGTGGGGGTGAGGATTTTCAACAAAGGAGATTTACAGAACGTCAATGGGGCGGATACAGACATGTTTGGATGCATTTCTGCATATCTGGCTAGAAGGGATGGATGGTGGACGAAGGGTATCTGACAGATCTTGGAGATCTTTTTTGCATTATTTACGGCGTTGGACAGCGGACCGCGGTTCCCATACTATACTTACCACAACTGCCGCGCAAGAGCCTCGGCTCTGTGGCAGCGTTTGGAGGAATACAATTCAAGATTATCATCATTATCATGTCCTTGTGGGTCCCCTCTCCCCTTCGTCCTACTCCGGGCTGCTAGCCGGGCCTGCTTCGATTCTGTTGCTACCATCGTCTCTCCATCCCGGAAGAGTTCCCTTCCATAGTTTTGACCAAACTTTCCAGATGAACATGGCCATCTCCTCGCAGCGGCGGGCTCGTTCCATTACATGAGACTTCCCAGCCAGCCTCCCTCGTCCAACCCCCCTATTCAAGGTGGCCCAAGATGCCCCTCTGCCGCCCACCGTATTCCATTACCCCAACAAACCCTCCCCAGCCGAGCATCACCTCGTCCGAGAATCCCCCCACGTACGTCACCTCCAAACCCCCGCCCTCCTCATCACCCCATCAAACTCGTCCCTCCCCACCCCCTTCCCCACCCCGGCCCCCCCGTTCGCCTCGAGAATCATATCCTTGAGCACCTCCTCGCTCACGTCGTCCGCCCGCAGCAGCGCCGCCACACGCTTCAGGTGCGCCAGCGTGATCGGCTTGCCCCCCGCAAACAGCGCAAACGCCTCGTCCACCTCGGCCTCGTGCGCCGCGTCCGACGGCGGCTCGCGTGCCTGCAGCTTGAGCGCGCAGATGCCGACGAAGGACGGGTACGTCGCGAAGCCTTCGTCGTCGGGGTCGAGGATCGAGATGAAGTCGGCGAGTTCAGATTTGGAGGAGGGGGGGATGCCGAGGGCACTGGAGGGGGGGGGAGTGGTTAGTGGTGGGAAGGGTATGGGGGGGGGGAGAGGGGATGTACATTAGGGCGCGCCGGACGTCGGGGATGGGGATGACGCCTTCTTTTTCGCCGGCCATGGGCTCGGAGAAGAGGCTGAAGGCTTCGCGGATATCGGTCTCTTCTTGGGCCGTGATGCCGTGCTCTTTGGCGAGCTTGGAGGGGCGCGCGGCGCGCGAGGGGCCGGCGTCGGTGGTGGCCGCTGCTGGGCGGCGCTTGGGGGGCTGATGGGGGGACAAAGAGTTAGCTATCTGTGAGGGTATGTGGGAAGATGGTGGCGGGGAGGAGAAGGTACCATTTTGTGTCGCCTGGCGGCAGTGCTGCCGGCCTGGGTAGGCGGTGTCAAGTCGTGAAGATGGATGCGATGTCGCGTTCGCTTCTGTAAGGGTCGAGGGAGATGCGATGAGTGGGGGAGGGTTGGGGTTTCCAGAGCTTGGGGAGCGGGTGGGGCTGGATGAGCGCCAATCCGGCGCCAGGTCACGTGGGGTGGCATATATATTCCTGCCAAAATTTTCCTTTGGTTTCTTCACCTCAACATCACAGAATTCGCAACCATGCGAACAATCCACCTCGATGCGACCAGCAGAGGGCAACCGAAGCGCTTCACTGCCGTTTGAGATCAGACTGTCATGCAGGAACCTTCTCCAAGGTATTCGAGGCGTGCCTCTCGCCATTGGCGATGATGCCAGACTCGCAAAAAATCTCCTTTGTCTTTTTCTTCCCCTTCCCACACCCCGCTTCAACATTTTGCTAGAGCTTGCCGTCTCCAACCACCAGGGCGAATGCAAGTGTGGACAATGAAGCAATATTGAAACAACACTCCTGTCATACCCAAAAGGATGACACGGGTCCGACAAGCTGCAAATCGCCGTGGTCTCTTTCGAGGCTCGGTGGCGCGGTTTCCGGAGACAGACCTGAACGTACACATTCTTGATGTATTCTGTGTAGCTTGCAGCTCTTGACGATGATGAGAGCTGCTGGAACATCCGACGCTGTGTCTCTTGCATCACTATCATCCTCGATTTGACCTCGAACAATCATCCTCGGGATGCGAATTCTTCAAAACACATGCTCTCCAAGGAAAAGTACCTGTCGTATGTCGTCCCCGATGCTGCCCCGGCCGTCGATCCCGGAATATCAGCAGCACAGCAGCCTCCAACCACCACATACGACCATACCCACTGGAGAACTCGGGATCCCGTCCGCTCTCCCATAGATAAGCCAGTGAGGGCCAGACTAGTAGTTGGGTCGGTGACGACCAGCGAATCCCTGGTGTTGTATGTTTTTTGGTCTTTTTGTCAAGTGTGCTTGATCTACAGGGGAGATCTACAGGGGAGAGGGCGGCATCACGGACGAGACTTGGAAGATGAAGAAGGCTTCCGCCTCTCTCGAGAAAGCTCCGAGCAAAGCTTTCCAGCGACGAAGCGGGACTCAACATCAAGTCTTCCAGCCAGTGTCAATAAAAAGCAACCTCGAATCCTGAATCTCGGGGGGAAAGAAATGCAGGCCTGGCATTTTCCGCGGTTGTCGACTGCGCTTGGAGGTGTCGAGAGCGCCAAGCAAGCTCAGGGGCGGCAGGCCAAGCAACCCCTAAAAACACCAACCACCAGAGGCACACCCCAAACTCAAAGCCAATGAATGCCCTCCAGAGTCCAAATGTCGCTTCCGCGAGCAAAAAGAAATCACACGATCAGCTCTGACTGGGATAGAGAAGACCAGCAAAAAATCTGACAAGAGCGAGATTCGAACTCGCGCCGGATTTCTCCGACCAGGAAACACTCTAGGAGAGAATGCGAAATTCAGGTGAGCCTGAACCTGGCGCCTTAGACCGCTCGGCCATCTTGCCCACTGTGGGTTGGGGTGCATTGTCGGAAATAGAACCTAAGGATGGTGGGGTGGGGTGTATGCATGCTGCCGGATATCCACCAGACCCCCTTCTACTTCCTGGGGCGTCCCTTTGCTTGGGCGTTTATTTGGTAGGATGAGTATATCACGAGGTGGGAATGGAAGGGATAGTTAAGTCATTTTCCTGGTCTTATTTTGTCCAGGAAAAGTTTCGTACTTGGCCTTTGTCAATCTGCTGAGATGGGAATATTCTGTTACCGGAGATTGTATGGGCTGAAGATGTCGATGACTTTTCACTGATGGAAGGTTCTTGACACGCAGAGTTGCCAGCCATATCTATTGTTTTTGGCCTTCCTAAGTCAGTTTTAGGGAGGCACCCATCTCTTGTTCCCGAGTCCTACTAGACTACCTAGCAGAGTACATGTCCTTTTCAAGACAATAGATATGCCACATGCAAGTCACCCCCACCCGTCTCCCTGAGCATCCAGCCATGCTCCAACAGAAATGTCCCCCAACATTAAAGATTTGACTTCTCTTGTGCCGGATGTTCCCTGTAAACACGAAAACGCGCGCGCAAAAGATGATCAACATCAACAACTCCCATTGTCCGCTCGCCTCTCCCTCAACGTCACCACTCCGCTCCCCAGTACAAGCGACGCATAGAGCCCCCCCGCCCATCCTACACCCCCATCTCAAGACAAACATGATGTCGCACTCACTTGAAACTATTCTTCATCTCCCTCAACTTGGTCATGATAGCGACGGGATCCGTCTCGCCCGTAGCCTTTTGGATCTCGGGGTCCTATTTCGTTGCGTCAGCACGGAACCCTCCACACATCCACCGAACCATGCACTACTAACCTGCGGCCGCATAAACACATTATGCTTCTTCTCATCGCCAATCGTAAACTTGCCCTGCGTCTCCTTGTTCGCGTCGGCGAACGCGTCCAGGGCCCGGACGGCCTCGCTCTGCAGGACCGATAGCCCGAAGCGGACGTTGGCCTTTGTGTATTCGTGGCCGGGCTGCGATGGACACATCAGTACCACACTCTACATGAGAAGGGGAGGAGGGTAACTCACAAAAACCTTGGTATCATCCGGCAACGCCGCCAATGTGACATTCAGCGCCTTGTGCATCTCCTCGCCGGTGCCTTCGAAGAACCTGCCGCAGCCTGGTTGCAGTTCAGCATCAACCTACCTGTACCTACACATACATGAGGAAGAACAAGACTCACCTCCGTGAAACAGTGTGTCCCCAGTAAACACAACCTTTTCGTCGCCGTCCTGCATGAAATAGCAGATGCTGTCCTGCGTGTGGCACGGCGTGTGCAGCGCCTTGACGGCGATGCTGCCGATGGAAAAGGTGTTGCCGTGCACCGGCACCACGTCGACTTTTTGGCAGTCCTTGCCGCCGATGATTTCGAGGTCGCTGCCGAGGGTGGTGAGCTGCACGGGGGGTTAGCTACCTAGGTAGGGGATCGGTGTAGAGGGGAAGGGGGGGCTTGCAAGTTCGGTGTTGCCTCCTGCGTGGTCCCAGTGGCTGATTGGGGGTTAGTTGTTTGGGAGCGGTGGGTAGGTAGGTGAGGGGAGCGCACTGATGAGTGTTGACGATGGCCTTGAGGTTGATGGAGCCATCGTCAATGGCCTTTTTGAGGACGGGGGCGACTCTGGGAGGTGTTTAGTGTGAGTGTTCTTTTGGGAGGAGGGGGTGACAAGCGTACTCGGATGGATGAGCCGGATCGATGATGACGGCGTCCTTGGTCTTGTCGTCGACGACAAGATAGGCGTAGTTGTCACTACTGCCCACCCCTGTGTGAGAATGTCAGATGAGCCTGCCACGTTGAATAGACCGGAGACCACATACACATGGGAATCGATTGGATGCGCATTGTGCGGCGAGTGATGAGCTGCGACACTATGTTAATTCACTTGAAGTGAGGGGTCAATCAAGTTGGCAGTCGTACCGGTGTTGCTAAAGATCGGATTTGTCGCTGTACTAGAGCCCTGTTGCGAGTAAAGACGTTCATGGTGACGACAAGTTGAAGCCCCTCGCAGAAGACGGGATGCAATAAGGCGTGCGGCGTGCGGCGTCGCGGGTCACGATAACCAGTTAACCACTTTGGACGCCCGGAGTTACCGGCTATGACGTTTATCGCCGCCACTGGGCAAACGGCCCCAGATTCCTCCAGGATCTAGCTCCACACGGGTCACCTGACCACCCTCTGGACACTCTCCCCTTTCTTTCTCCCCAGGTAGTTAGGTAGTATCTAGACAACACCAATCGGCTTGGGCACCCACGTCTCCTCATCATACAGAGACCAGCCAGGCAGCACCTCTTCCTGGCCCTCCTCTTCGGCCCCCTTCCCTCCCCCCGATGCTTCTATCCCTTTCAACACCTCCCACGCCCGGCCCATCTCCGCCCTCAGCATTTCCACATCTCTCAGCCCCTCCTCTGCCTTTTCCTCCTCCTCCATCTTCTCCCCTCCTTGCTCCTCCCTCTCCCTCTTCCTCAAAACCCTGACCAGCCCCAACGCCCTCCTCAAAGTCCCACTATCCCTCGCCCCCTCCACAATCCCATCCAAACAAGCCAACACTTCCCCCTCCCCAAACCTCCCCACCGCCTCCCTCACTTCTCTAACCCTCTCCCCCTCCCCCTCCTCATCCACAATCTCCCCCACCACCTTCCTACACTCCCCATCACCCGTCCCCCTCCCCCCCACAACCTCCCCATCCCCATTCCCTCCATCATCCCCCCCCTCCCCCTCCAACCCCCTCCAATAAAACCCCCAAATCCACTCCAACCCCTCCCTCGCCGCCCCCCTCAACCTCACCAAGCTCGGCAGCGCCTCATGCGTCGCCTGATGCCTCAACTCCACAAACGCCGCGGGCAACCCCACGCTCCGCGCCAGCCCGTACATGCTCATCTTGCGCGCGCGGTCCTGGTGGGAGTCCAGCAGGCCCGTGACGAAGCGGGAGAAGGCGGCGGCGTAGGCGGCGCGGACGGCATAACTACTCGTGCTGGGCCCCCCTGGCGGGGGGGAAGAGTCGAGGAGGATGGCGGCCGTCAGGAGGGCGGTGGATTCGACGAGGTGCGGGCAGCCGGTGCGGTGCATCCAGGTGGCGACGCGGGCGACGGCGAGGGATTTTTGGTCTTGTTGCGGGAGGGTTTGGTTGTGGGAGGGGTCGGGGTGGTGGTCGGGGTAGAATTGGGAGCGGATGGCGAGGAGGTCGTGGCGGGAGCGCCAGGGGGTGAAGATGTATTGGACCATTTGGGGCGTATTCTTTTGGCGAGCCGATTGTGGGCTTGGTGTGCTTCAAAAGAGGTAGGTTCTTGTGAAGTGAATGTATTTTGTCTCGCTGCCCGGTTTTGGTGGTGGTTGTGTGGTGAAAGTTGAAGGGTGCAGATGCAGAGGTGAAGTCGAGGAAGAGATGCACTGAAATTGAAATTTTGCGGGCCGCGACAACTTCATCCCATCACATCAAATTTGCACCCACGCGACGCGACTCAACCCCCCATTCAAGTTCACCACAAAACTGCGAAAATTCGAGCAGCGCGATCATCAGAAACGGGACAGTTGTTCATTACTGCATGGACTTTTTGATTTCACCATCTATATGGTCTGGGTCCTGGGCCCCACACCCAGTCTCCATTTTTCCAGTTCCATCTAACTATCCCTCTACCAAAACACCCCGCTAATTCTACGAGATGGTCTTCTCCTTCATGGTAATACCATACTTCTCCTCGAGCTCCTTCATCAGCGGCTCCGTGATCTCCGTGCTCATGGGCGCGAGGATGCCCTTGGCGCTGATGCGGCCGTCGAGCACCTGCTTGACGGCCACACCGCACGGAACACCCACCAGCTTGGCCATGGCCGAGTAGCCCTTGGGGTCGCCGTACTCGCACAGCGTCGACGTGCGCGTCTCGAGCGACCCGTCGGCGTGCTGGATGCCAAACTTGTGCTGCAGCATGACAAAGTCGCGCTCGCCCTCCTCAAACTCCATCTTGCGCTCGAGCGTCGCGCACAGCGTGTCGAGCGGCGTGCCCTTGGGCGTGATGGGCTCGTCCGAGAATAGCCCGATCCACCGCAGCCCGCTGATGATGCGCTGCCGGTCCTCGTCCGACTCGAACTCGGCCTTGGCGAGGATGGCGGCCTCGAGGTCGGCCGTGCTGCTCGACTTGGCGCCGACCACCTCCTTGGTCGCCTCCTTCCACGGGCCCGCGCGCGTCAGCACGTCGAGCGTCGTCTCCTCGAGGAAGCCAATGTCGACGAGCACCTTGATGAACTGGGGGAAGCCCTGGTACCGCAGGGTGCCGCGGATGATGGTTTGGGCCTCGGGGATGCTGTAACGCTCCTTGTAGGGCGTCGAGTCGCGGTTGGGGTAGGCGACAAAGGCGTAGCCCGGGTAGATGAAGTAGGGCCTGGCCATCTTCATCAGGTCCTTGCCCGCGACCTCGACCACCTTGCCGTCCTGCCACCAGCGGCCGGCGTTGCGCAGCGCCAGCAGCACGCCGCGCGACGACCACGAGAACTTGTAGCCGAGCGGGTTGTCCGAGTCCTCGGGCGCCGGCAGGCCGCCGCAGTACGAGAGGAAGCTGAGGATCTTGCCGCCGGCGCGGTGCACCTCGTCAATCGTCTTGATGGCGTACAGGTGGTCGATGCCCGGGTCGAGGCCGATCTCGTTCATGACCGTGATGCCGGCCGCCTTGGCCTCGGCGTCGAGCTCCAGCATGGCCGGCGACACGTAGCTCGTCGTTACGACATTTTTCTTGTTGCGGATGGCCGACTTGATGACGGTCGCGTGGAACGTGTAGGGGATCAGGCTGATGACGAGGTCGTGCTCGGCCACCTGCGCGTCGAGCGCCTTGTCGTCCGTCACGTCGAGCGAGACCGGGTGCGCGTTCTTGACGCCCTCGGAGAGCTTCTGGGCGCTGGCCGTGGTGCGGCAGGCTGTGTGGGTGCGTTAGAGCAAGGTCCCCTCTCGCCACTGGCATGTCAAGGGGAGGAGGGGGTCTGTCGCACCAACCGTGACGTGGATGCCGGCGTCGCTCAGGATGTCGAGAGTCGGGCGCGTGACGAAGCCCGCTCCGAGCATAAGCACCTTGCTGCAATCATGACAAGTCAAGCGTCAGCCCAAGCGGCACTATCCCCGCCTGCACTCCCAGCAGGGTCATGGTGTTTTGCCTGCTCGTAATGGCGGGGTGAAGGACGGGACCACGACGTACTGTTGAGCCATGTTGGGTGGTTGGAACTTGGGACGAGCAGAACACAGTTGATGACCGTGTAATTTCTTCACCGTGAGAGAGTAACGGAAATGGCCTGCGTGTCCCTCTTGTTTGAATTGCAGAGGCACGAATCGGGCAGTGAGTCTTCCGGCGGGCCTCATCCGATAGCGGCGGCCAAAAGTTTTGGATGCGGGGGAGGGGAAGCTCGCCGCGGGGCAGAACGGAGCGTCTGAAGCTCTCTCGCCGTTTTTGCTGTGCTGGCCAATCGCGACAGGGCATTTGAATTTTGAACCGCAACAACATACTGACGTCCACTTGTCCGTCCGTCCCACTCTCTGAGGACCGCAGAGGCAAAAGACCTGGATATCATCTTGAGTCCCGGGCTTTAACCCCGGGCATAAATCGAGCTCGGTTCAACCTGTTGGCCCCGGTGGCAGAATCTTCCACTCTGCATGTCCCCCCCCCCCCTGAAAAGATTTCCGCCATGACGCCCACCTCGCTTGCGCTGACTGAACGCCGTCAATGACTGTGGCAAGCATATGAGAATCACGGATCACACAATCATGTTCCCAAGGGTGGTTTGTTGTTAATATTCTTGATTGTAGACGAGAGAGAGAGAGAGCAACTGCCTTCCCTCCTCTGTCCTGATCATCGCCGCAACTATCTAACCCATCATCTGCCCGAAGCAGTAAATTACTACTGCCATGCGTAAAACCTGGCAGCGTGAGGGTTTCCTTAGCCGCCGTCTTGTCTACCTCCCGGGAGACGACGATGTCCGTCCACCAAAACACCAAAAAGCCAAATCCCCGCCACTCCATGTCTCCGGAGTAAATGCCCTCCCTGCCTTGACCTCCCAACCCCCACGTCTGATCCGGTATAGAACCCATCCAATAAAAAGAAAAGTGCCTCTCCCTCTTGGTAGTACAGGTCCAGCCCCGAAAATAATGGCGAGCCCCTCGCGGGGTTCCAGTTGCCGTGATGATCTCCAAATAAAAAGACGTGAAAAAATGTCCATCCCGTTTCCGTTCCCATGCAGAGTCATGCGCATCGTACAGTGGTGGTGATGGGCTCCGTCGTCAACCCAATCGTCATTAACAGTCGTCCCCCTCGGCATCCTCCTCCTCATCGCCGCCCTCCGCATCCGCCTCCTCCTCGTCACTGACAGGTGGCTCCCAAGCGTCCTCGAGCTTGAGCCCCTTGCCCGTGGGCTCCGGGTACGCGCCGCCCAGGAGCGAAAAGACGGTCGATCGGTGCAGGGTCGCGACGGGGTCTCGGTCGGGCTCGTCGTACAGTCCCATGCCGTAGAGGATCTCGCCCTCGGACTCGTCCTCGTCGTCGAGTACCGCCGGGAACGGCATCGTGTCTTCGCTGGCCACCTTGGTGGCGGCGATCGAGACCTCGGTCTTCATGGCCGCCATGGGCAGCGGTGGGCGAGAGACGTAGTCTTCTGGCGTCGGTGGTGCGGCGTACTTGTCGAACCCGTGGGCCCTGAACGCCTCCCAGTCCGCCATCATCTCCAGCTTGGGCATCTCGGCTGACGAGACGGCTGTGCTGCTCCCGCTGTGCTGCATGGGGTTGTACGTCTGCTGCCAAACCTGCTGCTGCTGGTTGTTTGGCATGCTCGGAGCGACAGGGGACTGGTACTGCTGGGAGCCAACGCTGGAGTAGGGAAGGGAGAGGGGCGAGAAGGTCGAGGCGGGCGAGGCATATCCCGAGTAGGCTATCGGCGTGGGCGGGAATTGCTGGTAGGTCGAAAAGATTTCGGCGTCGGTGAAGTTGGGAAAGGGATAGCCCGTCGTCATTTGCTGTGGGTATGGCAGTTGCGAGGCGTGCTGGAGGTGCTGGAGCTGCTGCTGCTGGATCTGCTGCTGCTGCTGGGTACTCGGGTGCCAGCTCACTGGCCGTGCTGGCCTCGTCTCGGGCTCGTAAGCGAACTGTCGTGATACGGCGGCCGTGGGCGCGGGCAAGTAGTTCATGTCCACCGGCTGAAGATGAGGCCGCTGGTTTCCCTCCCCGACCAGCGTCTTCCTCCTTGCGTGATAGCCCAAAGACCGGGGGCTGTTGTTCGCGCTCCCGGGCTTGGTTATCCTCATGGCGGTGCCCATGTTTCCTACTCGCTGGTTGCTGGACCCTTTTGAATATCGTCTCGAGTTGCTCGCCGTGGCAAGCTGTCTGGACAACTCGTCCAGCATCGCCGCATTTGTGATGTAGCCGGTGGGAACAAAGTGCTGGCCACCAGCCATGTTGGTGTTGAGAAAAGAGGGCATCATCTTGATGGCGGGGAGCCTATGGTGGCTCGGGGCTCAAGAGGAGTGCGGTTCTGGTTGGGGTGTAATGTCGACGACGACAAGATGTGTATGTGTGTTGGGAAGTGATGGGGAGGAAGGGGGGTAGTGTAGTGTAGATAAATAAGAGAGGCTCGAAGTGCAGGGTGTAGCCACAAACAAGGGGTTGTGGGTAACTGGATGTGGAAAGCCAAAGACCCATGACGAGAAGTCATGGCGCAAAAGGAGACATGGGCATGGGAGTAATAATCAAACCTTGTTTGGCAAGACATCTGGGCTCTCGTCGGCGTGGAGAGGTGTCCCGAGACGGAGACGGAGAGGAGACATAACGAGAGGAGGCACCAGGCCGCTTTGGCATGCTGTGTGCGAGGATGCGTGTCAACCGGGCTTGTCCATGACTTTGATGGCCTGCGTCATATGTGCGCGCAGGGATACTTGAGCATGCCCCCCAACCTTTGAAAGGATGGGATGGGACGGGGAGGGAGGGATGGGGTGGAAGGGGTTCGGTGTCTCTGGTCAGTGGCCAGGTCGTAGCAGCAGGCCCGACGTGGTATGGATGGGCGTGCATAGAGACGGACGGCGTTGGGTAAGAAAGGGTCCGGGCAGGGCATGGTTGCAGGGGGATGGGGGACGAGGGACGGCGACGGCGACGGAAAAAAACCAAACCACATTCCTTCCATGTTCGCCGTGGCTTGCTTTGTCGTTGCGTGTCTGTCGGCTGCAAGAGGGGACCGCAAGAGGGGTGTGGGCGGTCAAGCGGAGCAATCAGGCGGAAGGGGGAGAACCTTTGCCTTAGTTTGGTCCATCCAGGCAGGGAGGTCACTTTCCATGGGCCGTCGTGCTGCGTAGCCCTGGAGGTGGCCCGAACATCCAGGTGCTCTCTGTCTGAGCGAGCATGTACTGCGTACTTTGGGCGGCACCCAGCCAAGCACCAAGGTACCCCCCAGCGGCACCATTTGCTGCGAGAGTGGTGGCCGGCTGAGTGTCGGGCTGTCTTGCCCAGATGTGTGGGTGACGGTGGCACATTGGTTAATGAGAGAGAGCGGCATGTTTCCAGGTGTCGGAAAGGTATACTTGCAGTGGTACATGGTACCGTGCCGGGTCGGATTCGGAGACGCGCCCGGAACAAATGTGGAAAAAGATTGGATGGCCGCGGATGGATGGGTGCGAGAACTGCCAAGGTAACGCGCTATTATTGATCCATGGGAGGGACGAGGGAGAGGCAGGGGCCGCGTGCGCCGCCGCTGGATATCAATGTCAGTGTGATGAGCGAGGAGGCATCGAAGAAAAGGGACGAAGTCCACCAGGGCCCCCCGGCAGGCTAGCCACAGGGGGGTCGCCGTTCGATACTCCGTACCCAGTTTGTGTTGAAATAATACAGGTACCTTGCGCTGGAGGGCTCCGCAAGAGGGCACCGTATAGCGCAAGGGGCGCACAGAAAGACGGGCCTTCGGTACCCGCCCGTCCGTGGGCAGATGGCGGGGCCGAGTTTGGGTACTTGAAGGCACAGCTCCAAGGTACCTGGCGTCAAGGTCGGCTGCCAGCAGCCAGCAGCCAGCAGCCACACAGTGGGGTGAATGTGGGCAGCAAGGGTGTCGACGGCTTCCAGGGCCTCGTCCCAGGCACATGGCCGCCATCTGTCTAGACCGGGGCCTTGCCCCTGCAACAAGGCGACGTGACAGCATCGGGGGGTGTGGGAGGCAATTCCGACGTTTCTCATGTGGCTTCTGGGATCGACCAGGATGCTCGCTACCGACCACACGCCCCCCCTTCTTCAGGCCACACCGTCGAAACTGCGGCAGATTGCGGAGAAACCAGGCCACCAAGGGCGTGAGCCCATCACGCTCCATGGAAACCATGTCTGTTTCGAGCGGTTCCACGGTCTGGCGCGGCTCCAGATTGGCTGGCACCGGAGGGAAGAGGGAACAAAACGTGAGCTCTGTTCCCCCGGCTAAGGGATTCTGCACCCTCCACTCGTTTGTCGAGCCCGGGAGCACGGCCGATGGGTGGCGGTCGACGCGGCCGATGGGTGGCGGTCGACGCGGCCGGTCGGTCGCGGCAATGCTTTGCTCCTTGCCTTGTTGCTGGTTCGGTTCGGTCGGCGGGTGCCTCGAAACTTGACGGCTCGAACGAGGCAGGCTCAGGATGGAACCACGGAGCCATCCAAAGCCTCCACAGTCCACACGAGACGCGGGATACGACAGCTCAGGCCATCGACGACGGACGACGGATCCGACTCGTGCATTCGCCCGTCCGCGGCACGGCGGCGGAAAGTGGCTTTGAGAGTCGGTGGCTTCTCTGGATTTTAGAGTGCCATTTTGGCGGCTGGAGCTGAGGCAGGGATTTGCGGTTTGCGGAGTTGTTGTGGTCGTCCAAGGTGGACGCTCCCTTTTTTTCCTCTTCGGTGGATGATGGCGCAGATGCAAGAGGGGAGGGGAGAGAGAATGGGGTTCGAGCAGAAAAGCAAAACTTGCTGTGGCCTGTGATGTGGGGTTCCTTTTCTCGCACCCCACATCGCATGGCAACAACCGCCGCCCTCTTTTTGGGGGCCGCCCCGCCTGGAAAAAGGTACTTGTGTACCTCGACAGGTACCGACTTCAAGTACTTATTCCGTATTCTTCAGAAAGAAGGAGAAATAAAGGATTGTAAATTCAAGCATCTCGAGATGGTGCAGTCGGTTCTATTTCTCCCGAGTCCATGGCGGGGATGGGCCAGTCCTTCCATTCCATCCTCTGTGATACTCCCAAGCAGCCGGGAAAGGGCAATTCAGCAACAGAAAGAAAAGAATTCTCGCCCTAACCATTTTTTTCCCCCAGGCATGTCCAAGTCCTCTTCAAATATCATCTTTGGGTCACCCGAGGCATCAATAATCAAGGGGCCAGCCATGATCCGCCCGACACCGCCACTTCCAAACCGGCAGCCGATGGTCATGGAGCCAAGTTCAGCATCACCGGTACGACTGTTTCGAGTTGAAGCGACGCTCACTCAGGCTGCTGGCCTGCGTGCATCACTGCAGCCCGCTCCAAGTCGACCACGACCACGACCGCAAAAGGGCCGGTCACCGATCCGCCCTTGTTTCTTCATTTACGACACGACACACACGGAGAGGCAGAGGCAGTCAGGCAGAGGCAGGGCGGAAGCCGTTGTCAATGCGAGCAGCCTGGTGCGTGGTGGCAACTTGTCCCAACCGTCCAGCCGTCCAACCACCAAATGCAGAGAACACAGGCCGTCTTGGTTCGTTGAAACAGAGCCCAGCGAGCTGAGCAGATTGCAGATGCAGCATCACCCATCTCCATGCTGCTGCCGACGGGAGAGACAATACTTGCCATGTACTGCACGGTAGCACCCTGCAGTCCAAACTGACACCACTCAGTAGTAACATGCCGCTTGCAGGCCGTCTCACACACAAGGTACCACTCCTGGTGCTATATTTTCTCTTCCGCCGCCTGTCGACGAGACCTCCAGCTCATATCGGTGCTCTGCAATGGAACCAGAGTCCGGCTCGTCAAAGACCCTTCCAACCCAGGGAAATGTGCACCAATCAAGATGTCGGCGTCATGGATGCCTTCGCAGGTATCTGCGGACGTAGCAGGCGGCCAGGTCCTCTGGTCCTCTCAGAGGGTGGTCCTCTGTTGACGAACTTTGGATCTGCAACATCCCCCTCACAGCCGCACACAGGACTGCAAACATGCACACCCCCCAGTGGCCATCGGACCTGTTGTGATTTGCTGACGTTGGGTAGTGTAAGAGGGCGGATCTTATCGAGGCTCAACTTGCTTCTCGTCCTTCCCCACACGAGACATCACCCCACCCTTCCGCTCGTCGGCCATCCACCACGGTGACCACTGACAACACCTCCAAGAGGCCCAGCGACGCAGCAAATCGCGCCTTGGCTTCGCAGTGCACTCTTAGTCGCTCCATGGATTCAACCTCACCATTGGCCCACTTGTCCAGGACATGACAGAGAGCAACAAAGATGCCGTCGATCGACTTCCGGTCGACACTCTCTCCTTGCACTGCTGGCATCAAAGTCGTCCCGAGCACAGATGTTCGTCGACAGTACTGCGTAAGTACCGACGCCAGTCTTCGACACACACACACTGTTCGTCCGTTGGTATTCGTACTGGGGCTACTTAAGTACACAGAATACGTGGAGGTACATGGTCGATACTACTTAAGTAATGTACACGGTAGCGCCCGGCAAACTTCGTCGTTGCCCCTCCCCCAGCATCTGTTACGCCTGTCCTGCAGGCGATGAGAGAGGCACTTCTCCCCAAGTACTTTTCAGACAATTTTCAAGCTTTGACTGACGCTAGCAAGGTTGCGTCTTCACCACCTGCTACTTTGGGACCAAGTCGAAGACTCTTAGCAAAACAGCCTGGTCGCTGGCAACCGCGTTTTGCGCCGGTGTTTCATGAGCCTGATGTCTGTCCATCGGCTGGATCGGCCCCGATGAACAGCAAGGCCGCACCGCAGCAGAGCGGAGCGACTTTGAGCCCAGAGGATACTTGTACTTACGTACTCTGAGGTACTATGCATACTTACAGGTCATTGTCCACCACTGCATGAGTACTGAGATCCACATCATGGCATGTGTCAGCGACTCTGGCAAAACTCTTTCTCGACGAAACTTTGGCGCCATGCTGAGAGGCCCCACGAACACTTCTTGACGCAGCAACCTGAGTCTTGTCGATGAGCAGGGCGGACGTTCTGGGGCCCCGACGCAGAATGGTTGCTGTGCTTCACAGCGCGCAGCACACATAGGACAGAGGCTTGGCCGATGTATGTATCTCTGATCATCATTCGGGACCATGCCCTGGACTGGGTTCGTTTCACCGTCTCCGTCGTCACTCCGGCTCAAGAGTTCATTGTAGTGGCTGAGTTGTGACTCTCTGGGTGTTCCGATACTGCAAATGCACACCGAGCCGATATCGAGAGTGGCAAGGGCCTGTGAGTGGGTACCCGTGCTGGGTATGCGGAGAATGCAGGACTGACCAAGTCTCAAGGTTTCCGAAGCTCGATCAACAACCATCAGCCGGGGACCCGGATATTACGAATTCACGATTGTGCTTCTGGAAACAAGAGGTTCCAGAGTACACAACTGGACAGCACCCGAGCAGATCCGGAGATGCCTCCCATCGGAGCAACCAGTGATCCAACTGTCCCTCCGTCTTGGGTCCGCCAGACGATAGAGACAAAAGCAGGTCCTACACACGCTACTTCAGCAAGTACAAGGCAATCAATCTGCTGAGCGATATCACCACATCACCGAACCAGCTGCCCTCGACGAGCCACAGTGCCAAAACCCCGAGGCACTTCGTCCCGTTCAAGAGCCCCGCGGTCAGCCGGGGCCCTGCCGCCGTGGTGACGGGGCTAGCAAATCACCGAACCTCGAATCTGCGTCGTCGGCAAGTCATCTCGACACACCCCCTCACCCCTCACCCCTCACCCCTCCCACACTAAAAGGGGACTCCCGGTCGGTGCCACCGCAAATCCGTTGCCATGGGTCCTAGGGCGACATGGGGGGGGAGCAAGGAACAAGGGGGTCAAGGGCTGAGATCCAGCCTCCTCGAACAAGAGCACGGACCGCGGGGTGAGTCGCGCGTCGAGCTGCCCGCAACCCGTCCGTCGCCCGCAGGCCGCAGCCCGCGATGCCGCACGTTGCAACCTCAAGGCAAACCGCAGTCCCCACATCGAGAAAAAAAGCAAGGACCACTCGAGACGCTGGGGTGGCGTCTGTGAATTTTCCATAATCCCTGTCGGGCGACGGGCGGTGCGGCAGGAGAACTCCTACGCCTGTGATTGGGCGCTTCCTGGGGGCCATTCAAGGTGTACCAAAGGGAAGAGCGATTCGTTCTGTTTCTCCCCATGCTGTCATCCAACACCACACGCCTCTTGGAAAGTCGGATCCCACCGTCCGCCAACGACATTCCAAAAGGGGCCCACGTCGTGTTCAAACCATCCTCTGCTCATGCAGCCTGCGAACAAGCCCGTCGTGGTGCAATGCACGCCCTACACTGTCTGGTTCAACGCCACCACACCTGGCCGACCTGGCGCTGGCGGACTGCGTACGAATTGTTTGAGAGGGGCTCGAGAGGGGGCAGTCTCCCCCGTGACCATCTGTAACCAGCAGGAGCCCATGCTTCCATGCTTGTGGACTCCGGAGGGTGTCGACATCTCAGGTTGCGGAGTGACTTTCTGCATCCCGAGACCACCCCCGACATGGAAGACGATCGCCAAAGCGAACCTTTTGTTGCCGAGACGGAGGGCAGCAGCAGACCAGACGGTCCGGAACAGAGGGCGGCATTCCACCCGGTACACCATGACTCGCCCTCTCGATAGCAGACATGCAAGCGGCCAAAGTCGGCCGCGCCAACCTGAGGATCCAGTATTGCCCTCAATTCCAGCATCAAAGAAGGCGCCAGCGTCAGCTCTGATGCATGGCTCAGTCAAGCAACCGAGTGCACGAACGAGCTGTAGCAACCGGCCGTACTATGTACATACCAAGGCAATTTCATTCGACAACGCGGCCTCCATCGCTGGGTCGCAGCCTAGGCCCTTCTCCGAAATGCGGGTGTGTCCAAGTCGCACTCGATGGATCGCGGTCGATGGAGACGATCCGTCGCAGCCAGATCGTCACGGCGTCCACCCGTCAATCAAAGGTGGAGGCTGAGCAAGTTTGGTGTCCCTAGCCGCCAAAAGTTTCTGGTGGGTAGTCAGGGGAGGACTGGACTGGCGTCCAACAGGTGGGTGGCCTTGTTGGTCCGCGACCGAAACCAATCTGGCCAAAGTACCCAATGCATCACCGGATACGGTGCAGGCATCCGGACGGAACCTGGCCACCGTTTCGCCCAGAGATGCAGCGGGGCAGACATTACCAGCCACAGCGGGTGGACCCTGCCAGGATGGGCAAAATAAGGACTTTGAATTGCGCAGTCTCTCCAAGTCGTGTTAAGTACTGACTGGGCAAGTTGCTCGAGAAGCAGAGGACAAGGACTTATCACATCCCCCAACACGTCCGAGCATGGCTTGAGAATCGGTAGCCTCTGCGGCGGTTGTGGAAAGTCGGGGGCACCTGGCGCAGATGATGGGTTTGACTGGCTGTGGAGTGAGTTTTAATGAAACCGCGAATCCTCCATGCTGGTTCGGCATGTCTGCCTCATCTTCTAGAAGGAGGGAGTGCAACGGAGAGCGCAACAAGCGAGAAACGGATGTCCCTGTGGGTGGCCGATCCGAACGGGCATGACTGACAATGTTGCGAGAATCACTCTCGAAGTGGGGGTCTGTGGGGGACATCCAGGCTCAAACCGACGGAGCACCAAGGAAACCTTGAAGCCGCGGGTACCAAGACGCTCGATTTCCCGCCGAGCATGGATCAACCGGACTGTAACTTGTGAGTAGTCATCGCGGCAGGGTCCTCTCCGTTCTCAGCAACTCGACACTTGACGCTCGACAGGCCGCTTCTCATTCCGTATTGGCTGTCGCACAAGCCCCGTGGGCCGCTCTGGCAATGGCACGATGCAGCAGCACGCTCTGTGACCCCCGTCAGGGGGAGGAGCGGGCTGCAACAGGCCCTTTGGAATCCTAAGAGACAGTGGGTGGATGGTGCCGCGGCGCTTCATACGGCATGAGGAGAACTCGGGATTGGAGTACACGTGTATATTGGGACCCGCGGCCCAGGTGAGCCTGATCGGACGGACCGGCCGGCTGATGGGCTGCTGGAAAATGACACAGCAGAGAGAGGCCTGCGACCTGCCTCTGCAACAACGGGGCGGAAGCGAAAGGGAGCCAGCGGGGGGGCCCGGATTGGCTGGACGCAAACACAGAACACGGCGGCGAGGGCGGATGGCGGGTGTACGGGGGCGCTGAGTTCCACTTGAGTTGATGCCCACCCTTCCCAACTTCCCAAGAACGACACGACGCCGGCGCCGAGGCCAGCCACAGGGGGGGGTCTCGTAGCGATGAGTGTGGCCCCTCTGGAGGGTGGACGACGGCTGGCTCTGATCCCATCTCATCCGGAATCAGCTCCCAACAACTCCTCCAGGCCCGACATGCATCGCCAGACTGCCAACCGCTGCCTGCCAGGTCCGGGCGGCCATTCGATACTCTCAATATTATGTGCGCTTTTGCCGGGCGCCTCCGCTGCAGAAGGCGAGTCGCCGACCTTCAGTGACAGCGAGAGCGACGCGTACGCACGTCACTTTGTCCGCCGTTGGCTCCTCTCCACCACCGTCGACGAGAAAGGCCGGGTGCATCGCGCGTGTCCGTAGCACAGCGGAGGCCAAGATACCAGGACACACGCATGGTGAGCATCCAGGCATCGAGCCCTCTCCTGCATCGACGCGGCCCTCACCAGGAGAGGAGCAACGCGATAGGTGCATCACGACCCTCTCACCGACCCAGAAACTGTGCTCCATCCGGCAGATGCTGCTTCAGGCCGCAGCGCTTGTTCGACGCCGAGCCCGGCAGTGGCCTCGCTCGTCGTCGTCACCGGTGCTCGTTGCCGGCGAAAACCATTCCCTGCTTCTTCTTCTCTCGTCGGCCGCATTCCCGCGGCGTCCCCTCGGCCGCTCCGCATAGCAGGCAGGACCTCCCTCTCAGCTCTGGAATACCCGAGATGTCTGTCTCCCTGTCTCGACTCGCGACTTCATCAACTCCCGGCCCCCGAGACGTGGCGGGTCCCTGACGAGGTGGTAATATGCGCGCTAGCGATGCTCAACTTTTTCGCTCAAGGCTCCGCCGGCTTTGCGGGAACTTGTCTTGGTAGGAGGAGGGTCATGTCTCGATGTGGCTGCTGCTTCGAAGGCTCGATTTACCTGCTGTTTTGACTTTTTACCCGGCCTAACCTGGGCCCCTCGCCCCTCCTCGTCACCCAGCACTTTACTGCACATCAGAACCGCCTAACGACGCTGCAAGTCTCTTGGAGGTCTTGGTCCCCTCCTGCAGGACAAACAATCAGCCATCCGTGAGCCTTGAGCCTGTCTCACTCACCCAATTCGATAGCTCCCGTCCCTCGGCTGGGGGATTGGAGGGGGCGCATTCCTCAGACTGATGCAACGCCGCCCGCCACAGGCCATTGGCCCCCCCTCTCCTCTGGTCGCCGGCACCGGATCCATGCTCCATGCCTCCTTCGGCTTGCCATAGACTGCTGGAGACAATCTTCGCAGCGGGTCGCCTCCCATTCACCGCTCTTCTCGCGACATGACCCAGGCTACCTGATGTTTGGGGCACACTATGGCTGGTTTATTGCCCGCCGCGCAGCAACTGATACGGCACACGCGCATCCATCCACAGACACCACCACACACACACCATCTCTGCATTGCCATTCCATTCCTGACGGCTTTTCCTCGGCTCTGGTGATGTGATCTGGCTCCTCCCCGGCTGGCCACTGGCCACCACCACCCCCCTCGATGTTCCCCGTGGTGTTGTGCTCAACCCCGCCGCGGGGAAAGCGTCCGCCGTCAAGCAGCTTGGAGCAAGTCACTTGCCCCGTGGAAGCGGTCCAACCCCGGGCCGCCATTGCTAGTCGGGAGTCAGGAACCTGCTCGGCTTGCACACACTTCCCTCAAATGAGACTATTTTCCCTCGAGTGTCTGCAACTACCACCCAAGCCGTCACAGCGAGGCGACTCTGGTACTACGTACTATTCTCAGTCGTCCTCCCCCCCCTTTCTTCGTCTCTCCGCGGTGCCGTTCCGCCGTCAGCTGCATCAGGTTGCCATCAGGTTGCCAGCCCACCAAAGCCTTCTCGCTGAACCTTTTTGGTGGCCAGTTCCACGGCAAACGCCAGTCTCGCCCCTTGGTCCCAGTCGTCAGCGTGACAGATCATCCCGTACAGCATTCCCGCCGTGAACGTATCACCCGCCCCGACCGTGCTGCAGATGCGAAATCCATATTAGCGTCTGAAGCTCTTCTCAGAGGATCCGGCGGGCCGTCTACTGTGTATGTGAGCTGCGGGTGCGCCGCTCCACGCCCGACTGGGCAACATGGCGCAAGTGTGTTCATGAGCCATGGACGGCAAGAGACATGCTTGAACACAGGCAGGGAAGCCAAGCCTCAGGCATACGGTGCTCGTCGCCTCCTCCCTCACAGGAGCTGTCGGCCGGGTCCGCTCCCGGCCGTCCTTGTCCTTCCAGCCTGCGACCTGTTGCGTTGCTTTGCTGTCCGTCTGACTGACCGACACACTCTGTTGCTTCTGCAAGCCATGGCGCGCCGGCGTCGTCCTCGCACCACCACACACCGCAATGTATCATGGCTGCTGCGGAGTGAGATGCCGCATCGGGGCGGATGCTTCCCCCCCTCCTCCTTCTCACCGACAAACAAGCACAAGCAGACACAGAGAGAGGAGATCGGGGGATCAACTCACTCAACCACGACGATGTCGGTCTCGGACGGCCGATGGGTGGTGCTCTCGTCCGAGAGGCGCGATAGTGCCGCGGCGCCATGTGCCCCCCAGGTGCAGAACATCTGAGCCCTGCTCGGACGCGGGCGGTTGGCAATCCCATGTGTTAACCTCGGCGTCTCTCTTTTTCCGCCCGCGTGGCCGCTCTCTATTTTTCGCTCCCCTCTCTTGCCTTTTTATCCTTTTTCGGGGCAGGTGGGAAAGGGCAAACTCACACCTTGGACGCCGCCTTTGCCGCCTCGCCCCGTAGACAGGTCTCGGCGCTGGTGTACCCTCGGCTCTGTATGTCAGATGGGGCTCGGTCAACAACAAACCATGGGACAGGCAGGGCGTGCAGGTTGGTGGTAGTTCACCCACCTCGGCCCAGCTTCGGGAGTAAAACACGGCGTCGGCCTCGGCAGCCAGGGCGTCGAGCCCGTCGCGGTTGGGCTTCTCGACCTCGACGCTGATGGTGCTGCGAGGAGAGACGCGGCGGAGGTGACGGATGCAGGCGAGCGTCGTCTCGGGGGTCCGGCCCTTTTTTCATGTTATTTTTGCATTCCTCTTGGTTCTGTTATAACTGCGGCTCGAAGTCGGCCCAACTCACAGGAACGGTCATGATCCGGGGAGGAGGGATGGGGGTGGGTGTTGCAGTCGGGAGAAACGTACCTCGAAATGCCACCAACTCTCGGTGTCTTGGCTGGTCAGGTCCTCGTGGTCGATAAGGTTGTCGGCGAGGGCGGTGAATTCGGCGGTCGTCATCTCGGGGAGGTCGTTGAAGTTGACGATGGTCCGGGTGCCGGTGGCGGCGCTGCGGATGATGCTGGTGAGGGGTGGAGGTCAGTTTCTCTGTGCTTCGTTCGGGAAGGAGTTGAAGCTGTGGGATGATGGGATGGTGTCCATCTGTCATCTGTCAACAGATTCCCATCTCCACGTCCGTCCACCACGAGGTTGAGTGGAGAAGACAGCGAGGAGCCCAGGCAGATGCGGTGAGCGAGACGCAACGGACATACCCTGCTCGCCCTCGCTGTCTTGGAAATGATGCTCCCAGGCGCCAAAGTCTAGACAGCCTCTCTGCCGGAAGCCCCCTTTCCCCTTGATACCCCCCATTCTACCCATCAACAGAACAGACCCCGAACTCGGCACCGGAAATCAGACGCCAAGGGGAACAGAAACAACCTACAAACTGCTCGCCGCCTCTCTCCTCCCCTCCCGGTAAAGACACCGCGAAAAGTCCGGCCGATGCAGCCCACCTCCATCCTCATCCCCGCAACCAAACGACTCAAGCACCTGCCTCGTCGCTGGAGCGTCGGCCGCCGGGAGACACGAGATGAGGTGTGTCTTGACGTGCTGCTTGGTGGTGCTGGTGCTGGTGCCGGTGGGCTTGGGTCGGAGCAGCAGCAGCTGTTGGAGAACTTCGAGGGTGTTGGGGCAGTTGCCGCCGCGTCGGATCTGGAGAGCGGTGGCACGGAGTTTGGCGTCTTCTTGGGGGAAGTGTGGGACGCTGGAAAAGAGGGTGAGGGTCAGGGGTGTCAGGGGTTTGTTTACTTTTGTTGGTAGAGGGAGGGGGGGATGGAGTATAGGTGACGGACAGGGCATGTGGGAAAAGAGATGGGGAATTGGTAAGGCTAGCTGTAGAAACCACGTCTTCGGTGGTATTGTTTGTTGGGGAGCTCGGTAGGTAGGTAGGTAAGTTTTCTGGGAGGAGGATGACATAGTGCCCTTGATCGCCATGGAAATGGCGAAGCCTAGTAGCAAGGAGCTCGGGGAAGAGGGACTAGGACCATGGTGAGAGACAGGGACTTACGTGAGGATGGTGTCAAGGTAGCATGCGCCGACGAGAATGATGTGCTTCATGTTGAATCCGAGTGATTCGGGTGTTGGTATAAGTGACGTGCCCGTCCTGGTCTGCTGAAAGCTGGGAGAAGACGGGATTTGGATGCTTGGTCGGGAGACAGATGAGCAATTAATCGTCCAAGTCCGCCACAACTTACAGAAGTTGGGAAACAGAAACCATCAGTGTGAGATGTAAAGGTCAAGCAGCAGAGGCGATTTTAGGGGCCAGAACAGCCACGCCATTGGGGATTGGGCAGTCTACGCCTGTCCCATTCAATCCCGTCGCTGCCCAAAAAACACAAGTTCTCGCAGTTTCCCCTTTCTCTTTGCACCTACTGAAGGGTGTAAAGGGGGGGTTCGTCTTTCATGTCGTGATGTTACAGCCAATGATCGACCCACTGTCACCTCAGAGCCCAGGGCCCAGGCCCAGGCCCAGGCCCAGAGAGGCAGCGAGTGCCTGATTCATTGTTCCCTTTTGGGGGGGTTTTCCCGGTTCGTGATACACGACGACTCTGCCCCGCCAATGACGCAGGCTCGCAGGGAAGACATGATCGCAAACAGAGAACAAAAAAGGCAGACAGAAACAATTGACAGATACCTAGACATCCAAGCACCTAGATCATGACGCGACGTTGAGATTGAGATTGATATCCATCATATTTCAAAATGATGAAGAACAACCTGGCGCACCACTCTGCCCCCGACGACGGTCACTCGAGCGGGAGCGACGAGGACAGGAACGCCGTCGAGGTTGGTCCATTTCCCCTCAATATACAGATAGGAACTAATCGGGAGATCGCCAGGTCCTCTTTGACCCGTCCAACCCCTACCGTCGCAAGAGCTCCCTCGTCACCAACGAAGCCGTCGTCCCCAACCTCCACCGCCACCCCACCACCAAGACGGAATGCCTCGTCCACCAGGTCCTCGAGAGCCAGAAACAAAGCCACGACCACCATGACCACCGGCCTCAGAGGTCCACCAGCCGGAACTCGCGCCCCCCCACCCGGAGCCACGGCGCGACCGCCATCGCCCGCGACATCTCGGAAGAATCGGGCCTCAACCGACCGCAAGACCCCAAGGGAACAACCCTCACCTCGTCGCCGGCCAACCTCGACTCCCCCCCCTCCTCCTCCTCCGCTAACGACGCACCTCGTCCCAAAACCCCTCGCTGCGTCCTCCTCGACTCCAGCACCCCCCCCAGCTCCGACGACGCCGACCCCGCCGGGCAGCTCGACGAGAAAGAATGGCGCGCCACCATGACATCCGCCCCGGCCCCCTCTCTTGCCCCCTCTCCTGCCCCACGCCCCCCGGCCACCGCTGACGCCCCCCCCGACCCAACCCTCCACTCCCGCCTCCTCACCAAGAAGCAGCTCTCTGAAATGGCCTGGGGCGTCCGCGAGCTCTCCCGCCGCCTCGGTAGCATCCGCCTCAAGTTCCGCGTCAAGTCCATCTTCGTCCTGACAAAGATCCACGACCGCGAGCTGGTGGCCATGGCGCGCGAGCTGACGGCCTGGCTGCTGGCGCAGCCCGCGCACTACACGGTGTACGTCGAGGGCGGCGTCAAGGCGCATCGGCTGTTTGACGCCGAGGGGCTGGTCGGCGGGGACGAGGATGTGCGGCGGCGGCTGCGCACGTGGGACGAGGACATGTGTCGCGCGCGGCCGCATACGTTTGACTTTGTGATAACGCTGGGCGGGGACGGGACGGTGTTGTATGCGAGTTGGCTGTTTCAGCGGATTGTGCCGCCGGTGTTGAGTTTTGCGCTGGGGAGTTTGGGGTTCTTGACCAAGTTTGACTTTGGGGGGTTTAGGGAGACGTTGACGGGGGCGTTTCGGGACGGGGTGAGTGTAAGTTTGAGGTTGAGGTTTGAGGGGACGGTGATGAGGAGTAGTAGGAAGAAGAGGACGGTGGTGGACGGGGAGGACGAGGAGGATGAGGAGGAGATACAGCGGCAGAGGGATCTGGTGGATGAGTTGATTGGCGAGGAGAAGGATGATGAGCGGACGCATAGGCCGGATGGCACGTTTGAGGTGCTGAATGAGATTGTCGTGGACCGCGGGCCGAATCCAAGTGAGTTCACCCCCCCCCCCCACCATCCAAGGATACACACTAACCCCCCCCGAGCCATGTCGGAAACCGAAATCTTCGGCGACGACGAGCACTTCACAACCGTCATGGCCGACGGCGTATGCGTGTCCACCCCCACCGGCTCCACCGCCTACAACCTCGCCGCGGGCGGCTCCCTCTGCCACCCCGAGAACCCCGTGATGCTGCTGACGGCCATTTCGCCGCACACGCTGTCGTTCCGCCCCGTCATCCTGCCCGACACCATCGTCATGCGCCTCGGCGTGCCGTACGCCGCACGCACTAGCTCGTGGGCCAGCTTCGACGGCCGCGAGCGCGTCGAGCTGCTCCCGGGGGATTATGTGACGATTAGCGCGAGCCGGTACCCGTTTGCGTCGGTGCAGATGCACGGGCGGAGGAGCGAGGATTGGATTAATAGTATTAGTAAGAAGTTGGCGTGGAATTCGAGGTCGAGGCCAAAGGCGTATAAGGAGATGGATGGGGGCGGGGGTGGAGAGGGGGAGAAGTCATAGGGGGAGGGGTTGCAGAATAGGGTCTAGGTGATGAATGGACAGGTCTCTTGTCCGCTGAAAGATATGTTCCTTGCAGCGACTCTGCACTCTGGCTCTATTCCCAAGTCCAAATCAGCATCTCCCATCAAATATAGACGCACGCAGACCACTCCAGCTCGCCGGCAAGACCTCACGAGGTTTCCAAGGTACCCAGGTACAGAGGACACACAAAAGGGGTAGACACAAACACCAGGAACCGAAAGGGCAAGTTTTATACAGCTTTCGCAATGACGATCTATTTGATGCCATCTAAGCATAATATCTCTAAACGACAAAAGAAGTTGGTTCAAACAAACAAACGCTCCACGCCGTCATGTTCCCAGAAGCCAAAATACAAGCCAACACCTGAAATCCCAAATTCCCTATAAACTCTCTGCTCGAAGATAACCCCAAACCAACACCAACCCACTTACATCTACACAGCAACAGCCGTAGCAGCGGGAGTCGTAACCGTAAGCAGCGTAGTCGGCGTGGGAGTCGCAGTGGTAGCAGCCACAGCAGCAGTAACATTCACCCCGGGCTCCACAGCCTGAAACAACACCTCCTCCGGCGCATCATCATCATCGTCGTCACCGGCCATCTCGACAAACGTCATGGTGAGCCCGGCGTCCCCATCGACGTTGAGGTTGACTGCGTCGATGGTGTCGCTCCGTCGCGAGACTGGCGGCTGCTGCGGAGGGGTGGGGACGGGGACATCATGGGCGTCGACGTTTGAGTTTCCGTTTCCTTGGAGGGCTGCCACGGTTTTTAGACAGGGAAGCGCAGAAGACGCCGGGAGGGGAACTTACCAGCAGGAACACCCCTCCGAACATACATCGTCGTAATCTTTGCCTTCCGCCTCGGGGCAGCGGCGGGCTGCTCCTCAACCGCCCGCTTCGCCGCCTTCCCCACACCCCCAGTCGGCACATTATCAACAATAATCCCCACCCCGCTCCCCTCGGCGCCCGTGCCGAGCTGGATGTCCGGGCCCTTGGTCAGCCCGACCTCGGCGTAGCGCAGCGCGCGGTCGAAGCCCGCGAGGTCGCGCTTGCTGGGCTGCACGCGCGGGTGCGCGACCACCTGCTTGCCCATGCCCTGGAGCGCGGCGATCTGCTGGGCTTGCTGGGCGAGGGTGGGGTCGGCGGCGGCGGACTCGACGCCTGCGGCGGGGGGCCGCGCGGCCGGTTGTGCTTCGGACGAGGTGGCGGAGCTGGAGGCTGCGTTGACGGCGGCGCCTTCGAGGGCGTTCATGAGTTGGGAGACGTCTTGTTCTCCGCCGAAGCTGATTTCGCCATCACCTGGGGGGTTGTTAGTGGATGTGGGAGGGGTAGATGGGGATGGAAGGGGGGACGTACCGACTACGAGGGCTGGGGAGTAAGCTCCCAGGTTGATGTTGAGGGGGAGTGCCGCTGCGAGGCCGGCGAAGGCAATGAGTGCGTACTTGACCATGTTCACGGGGTTGTGTGACAAGGTCGAGCTGGGCGTGTGTTTGAGAATATGGGTGAGGTAGGCCGTGGAGTTGTGGATGGAACGACCTGCGTTTGAAAAGGGGTGTGTACACACAAGTAGCGAATTGAAGGCCGTCAACGGCTGGAGTGGTTTGAATGACAGATGCTTGGTAGATCACAGCTTGTGGTTGGAGTGAGGGAAGAAGGGAGGTCTCTTGTTGATCATATATACACCTTCGTCAGACGAAAGCGAGAGCGAGTCCGCCACAACTTTCATCGACGGCTCTGCTGTTGAGAGCAGAGTCAAGCATCTCGACCGTTCGCGCACAACACGGAGAGGCCGAACGAGGACGGAGAGGCAGAGAGACCTAGCTCGGAGCTCTTGAAACATTACTGACACGCATCTCTCGAGCTTCGAAATAGAGTTGAGAAACATCGAGAGTCAGTCAGCTCTGAAGTGGGCCCGGCAGCGACCAGACACCATCATCGCCTTCGGTTGTCCATGGTCGGGGCGAGTCGAGCAGGCGTGATGGCGGCGACTCGCCCAGCCCACGGAACTGTCGCGGCGATACCACTTTCTTCGGAGTTCGGCCAAATGACGGCGGAAATGTTCCGATGTTTCGAGAATTCTCAGACTTGTTCATCTCGAAGGCTGAAAGGTCTAGCCCGATACTCGAAGTCGATGGATGGTGTTGAGACCGTGCAAATGTTCCATATCGCCAAGCGATGTCCAGGAGCTCCCAGCAAGACGTCTCGACGTCCAAGCGCTCCCCGCCAAATCCGCCTCTTGTCCAAGGATCAGCAAGAGAAGCTCTGCCTGTGCATTCGTTTCATAGAATCGCAGGTGACCATGTCGTGAGTGTGTGCTGCTCTTCTCTGACCAGGTCGAAATCCCGAGAGCTCAGTACCAGTCTCCCAGTATGAACATCTTTTGACTGGCATAAGCAGCTCCAGGAAGTTCATACAAGGCTGAAATGTGCTGGTTGGGTGGGCCAGGCCATCGACCAAAAAAAGTTGCTCAGCCATGTTTTCAGACCCCGGGTTGGAGGTTGACGTCTCAATCCGATAGTACAGATGAAGTCGAGCCCAGTACTTTCTAGAGCTTGCCGTGCCGATGTCAATGTTGCCCACGCTATCATGACGCTCAGTGCTTGGTGCTTGCCACTTGCAAAACCTGACTCGGTCGCTGTGAGCTCGGGCGGGACCGAGACCTGTGGTCAATTGCCATGCGAAGACAGTGTCTCGGTCGGCTTAAATGGCTGCTTCAGCCGTTTCCTTTGCGGCCGCACCGTCCTTCCTGTTGACTGGGCAGATTCTTGGATGGAAAGTTCAGAAAAGGGTGACCATCTCGAGCGGCGTCAGGGTGAGATGGCCAAGGTTGACGACTCGTGGCATGGCTGGTATCCAGGGGACCACCTGGTGGGCTTTTTTGAAGGACACAGGTCGAGCTGGCAGCTCATCCAGATGCTGTCCAGATGGCCAAGCAAGTACAACCCAATACTGGTTGGTTTGTTAGCGCGAGACCTCTCGTCAGGCAAGCGAGGTCTGATTCTCTCTTGGAAAGGCCTCGTTGGCACAGTTCTAGGCCTCGAGTTCGGATGTCAGGGCCTCCGTCAGCCATTAGATGGCCTTGGCTTGTATCTTGCATGTCTCGTGCTAACAAATAAACCAGGGCTGGAGTGGAAAATCTCAAGGTGAGGATGCGGTGTTGGATTGAGTCGGCAAAGATTCGGAGGTTTGGTTGGGATTCTAGGAGGGGAAAAAGAGAGGGGAAGAACCGACTGCCAATTGACGCGCTCCAAAGATCCTTGTCGCGCTCCCACGTGATCTTAAACCCGTGCTCGAGCCGTGTTCATCCGATCAAGATCTCCAAAAGGCCCGTGCACTCACCCTTGGATGTTGCGAAATTTTGGGGTCAGCCAAATTTTCGGATTTCCAGAAGCCTCATCAGCGTCAACCTCGAATCCCCCTTCGTCTCGATCCCGCCCACTCCGCTCCTTCCTTCGCTTTTGCTTGCGTGGCTAGGCTCTCACAATGGCGTCCACCATGCGCTCGGTTGCGCCCTTTTTCCGCGCTGCGCGGTCCTCGCTCGGGCGGAACCCAACAAACCCCCTGATCTCTCTCCAACGCCAGAGCAGGACACCGGCCGTCAACCTCGCCCGCACATACGCCACCTACGAGAGGACAAAGCCCCACGTCAACATTGGTACGGTCCCAAACACCCCAATTGGACAGGAACCCCCTTCTAACACGGCTCCCAACAGGCACCATCGGCCACGTCGATCACGGCAAGGTCCGTTGACCTTCCCCGCCATGTCGACCAACTCGAGCTGACCAGACCGTGCAGACCACCCTCTCCGCCGCCATCACCAAGAGACTCGCCAGCAAGGGTCTCGCCAACTTCCTCGACTATGGCTCCATCGACAAGGCCCCTGAGGAGCGGAAGCGCGGCATCACCATCGCCACTGCCCACATCGAGTACTCGACCGAGAACCGCCACTACTCCCACGTCGACTGCCCCGGTCACGCCGATTACATCAAGAACATGATTACCGGTGCCGCCAGCATGGACGGCGCCATCATCGTCGTTGCCGCCTCGGACGGACAGATGCCCCAGACCCGTGAGCACTTGCTGCTCGCGCGCCAGGTCGGCATCCAGAAGATCGTCGTCTTCGTCAACAAGGTCGATGCCCTCGAGGATCCCGAGATGCTGGAGCTCGTCGAGATGGAGATGCGCGAGCTCCTCTCGTCGTACGGCTTCGACGGCGACGAGACCCCCGTTATCATGGGCTCGGCCCTCTGCGCCCTCGAGAACAAGCGCCCCGAGATCGGCGAGCAAAAGATCGACGAGCTCATGAAGGCTGTCGACGAGTGGATCCCCACTCCCGAGCGCAGCACTGACAAGCCCTTCCTCATGCCCGTCGAGGACGTCTTCTCCATCGCCGGCCGTGGCACCGTCATCTCGGGCCGTGTCGAGCGCGGCGTCCTGAAGCGCGACACGGAGATTGAGCTCGTCGGCATGGGCAACGAGACCATCAAGACCAAGGTCACCGACATTGAGACGTTCAAGAAGTCGTGCGACGAGGCCATCGCCGGCGACAACTCGGGCCTCCTCCTCCGCGGCGTCCGCCGCGAGGACCTCCGCCGCGGCATGGTGGCCGTCGTGCCCGGCTCCGTCAAGGCCCACACCGAGTTCCTCCTCTCCATGTACGTGCTCTCCAAGGAGGAGGGCGGCCGCCACAGCGCCTTCACCAGCGGGTACCGCCCCCAGCTCTACATCCGCTCCGCCGACGTGTCCATCGTCCTCAACCTCCCCGAGGGGGCCGAGGCCGGCAAGATGGTCATGCCCGGCGACAATGTCGAGATGATGGCGACGCTCCACTTCCCCGTCGCCATCGAGGCTGGTGAGCGCGTCACCATCCGCGAGGGCGGCCGCACCGTCGCCACCGGTCTCGTCACTCGCATCGTGAAATAAATGACACGAGGTGAGGTAGCATCGAAAGGGGTCAGATCATGACGCTCCGCCTCGGAGCAGCAAGGAGCGAGACAGGGCAAGGAACACAGCCTTTTTGCATTCAAGGACGGGCGAGCGGACGGACGGCGGACCGGGAACGGAGTTGAAAAATATATTGCACAGAGGCGGACTTGGTGAGCAATTCGGGTTATGTTGCAATGATGTATTTATGAAGAACCACCACCACCACACCCCGGGCCCCGCCCATGTACATGTCCCCGAGGCAACTGATCTCCCCTCTTTTGCTTTTTCTGGCGTTGTCTTATATTCCTGTAACATAGACAAGATGGCAAAGACAATGGTAGAAATCGCGGCACGGCCGCTTCAAAGTACGAATGTGTGTGGTGGAGTGGGGGATGGTTTGACTGGGTCTGGGAACCTTGAGGGCCGGATGAATGGTTGGATTTCGGGATCCCGGTCCTCTGCCAGGCCGGACTGCTCCGGCCTCGGGTCCCGGGTTGACGAAGGACCAGCCTTTCCATCATGAAATGCAATCGAGTCCCCGGAGAAACATCACCGTCACCAGAGCAAGCAACACACAGTCTTGCAGCTTCCACATTGTCTTTCAGGTGCCCTCTATTGTGCCTGTACCGCGAATAGGAGAGGCAGGCAGGTAGCAAAAAAAAGAGAAACTCCCCAGATTTTGCCAGCCAGGTCCGGACCAGAGAACATATCCCCCACCTTCCTTTCACTGATTTTGTCTTGTCCCGGAAGTAGTGTCAATAAAACCCCATATGAACTCCGCCTCCCAAAGCCATGTCCACCACCACCCGTCGTCGATGGGGGGTCCCGGTTTCACAACATATGCAGAGATTTGGTCGGCGAGAAGAGAATGGCCCAAAGAATAACGCTGCTGCTGCTGCTGCCTGCTGCTGCTGCCTGCTGCTGCCTTGTGTGGTTTCCGCCGGGTCTGCGAGAAAGAGAGAGAGAGGGGGAGGGACCGCCCCCCTCATTCTCAACACCACCAACCACCGAGTTTGTTTCCCGAGAATCAATTGTCGATTCGTCCAACCGTCGTCTTCCTCCCAGATCTCCCTCCTCTCATCCTTCTCCCCTAGTCGTCGCGCGACCTCGTTCTGGGGCGGCCCAAGGTCGCTCGGCGTCCTCCTCCCATGGCGTGGGAAGGGAATTTACCGGTGCTGTTGGTGGGCGGGGGTTGTTAGTATGGGGGTGGGGGTTCGCCGGAGTGTTGGTGGTGGGGACGCACCTTGACGAAGCCAATGTCGGAGGACTTCTCGCGGAAGCACTGACGGCAGATGTTGAGGCCGTACTTGCGGATGAGACCGGCCTTGTGGGTGCAGACGCGGCTGTGGGAGGGGGGGATAGGTTAGCGAATTGGTTTGTCTGGGGGTTTCGTGTGTCCTGCTGCTGCTGCCATGGTCGTCCGTCATTCGTGCCTACCCCCTTGCTCCTCCTCCTCTTCCGCCTCCTCCTCCATTGTGTCGCCGACATGGGTGATGATGATGATGGGGATGGAAGTGCCCTTACCAGCCACGGGCGCCCTTGCCGTAGGTGCGCGGGCGCGAGTTCCAGACGGATTCGTGAGACATGTTGGGTGGTTTTGACGGTGGGGGATGTCGGTTGTCGGTCCGGGTTGCGAGGGAGCGGGAGTTTGTCGTCGACGGTTTCGCGATGGTTGGCGGGTTTTTTGGTGCTGGGGCTGACTGCAAAACTTGGGTGTGTTTTTTCTGTGCGGACCGGCCAGGGCTTGATTGCTGTGGCTGAGAGGGTGCTTGAGTGGGGATGTGTGGCTGGGTTGTCAGGAGCTTATCGGCCGCCAAGGGGGGAGCTGGGGCGGCGGACTCGAGACAAGGCGCACTGACGGCACGCGGGGGAGTGGGTCCGGCCGAGCTCTGGCTCTGGCGATTGGAAAGGGGCGGGCGGCCGGGCAAGCGTCGGCAGTCAGCTCGAGTGCAACGAGCAAAGTGGCATCTTTTCTCTGGCTTTGCGGATTTCAAACCATCATTGCCACATTTCTTTCCGGCATTGATTCTCTCTCTCACTTCCTGGCGAACATCTTCTTCTCCAGGCTGATCTTCCCCCTTGACACACACACCTGCGGTTTTCGTAGGAAAGCCTCACCACCTCCACCTCTCCCCGATTAGCCCAGCTCGGTGTTGACCACCATGCTTTTCCAGAGCTTTCTGGTTGCCGGCCTTGCGGCGACCGTTGCCGCCAAATCCGCCGTCATCGACCTCATTCCCTCCAACTTTGACGATGTTGTGTTGAAGTCCGGAAAGCCCACCCTCGTCGAGTTCTTCGCCCCGTGGTGCGGCCACTGCAAGACGCTGGCTCCCGTCTACGAGGAGCTCGCGCAGAGCCTCGAGTGGGCCAAGAGCAAGGTCCAGATCGCAAAGGTCGACGCCGATGCCGAGAAGTCTCTGGGCAAGCGCTTCGGCGTCCAGGGCTTCCCGACCCTCAAGTTCTTCGACGGGAAGAGCGACAAGCCCACCGAGTACAATGGCGGCCGTGATCTCGAGTCGCTGACCAAGTTCATCGCCGAGAAGACGGGTGTCACGAGCAAGAAGAAGGCGGTGCAGCCCAGCAACCTGGTCATGCTCACGGACAACACCTTTGACAAGACTGTTGGCGGCGACAAGAATGTCTTCGTTGCTTTCACCGCTCCCTGGTGCGGCCGTACGTATCTCCCAATGTGTACTGCGTCTGGAGTGGACTCTGGCTGACCCTTTGGCTCTAGACTGCAAGACCCTCGCCCCCATCTTCGAGGTCCTCGCCAACACCTTTGCCAACGAGGATGACGTCGTGATTGCCAAGGTGGACGCTGAGGCCGACAACAGCAAGAAGGTGGCCAAGGAGTTCAACATTGCCTCGTACCCCACCATCAAGTTCTTCCCCAAGGGCAGCACCAAGGCCGAGGACTACGATGGTGGCCGCGCCGAGGCGGACTTTGTCGAGTTCCTCAACATCAAGACCGGCACCCACCGTGTTGCCGGTGGCGGCCTCGACGAGGACGCCGGCACCGTCGAGGTCCTCGACGAGCTTGCCACCAAGTACCTCAACGGTGCGTCCCTCGAGGAGAGCGTTGCGGCCGCCAAGAAGGCCGCTGAGGGCCTCAAGGACAAGCTCGCGCCGTACTATGTCCGCGTGTTTGAGAAGCTGGCCAAGAACGCGGGCTACGTTGAAAAGGAGATTGCCCGTCTGGAGAACATCATTTCCAAGGGCGGTCTTCTGTCGACCAAGGTCGATGAGCTCACGGCCAAGACCAACATCCTCCGCAAGTTCCAGAAGGTCACCTTCGGCAAGGAGGAGCTTTGAGTGGGGCCGTCTCGGTAGCGGGTAGACGCAGATCTGGGAATGTTGATGCTACAAAACAGGAGGGCACTTGGCAGTCCGCAGCGCCATGTCACAGCCATGTATTATGAGTGAACGGGATACCCGTAGGCATTTGTGTTTGTGTTATTTTTTTAGGTTCTGTAAATTATCAAGCGCTGAAACCAAGACAACCAACCTCGACCATATAAACTCCTTGTCGTGTAAAACTCCTGGCACCCCATAATGACACTTTTCCCCGCCGACCTTCACTTAGCCCCCGAGTTCTTGTCCTTGTTGGCGACAAGCTGGGTTTCGAGGTTGTCCAATCGTCGCGACATTTCATCCACTGCATCTTAGTCAATCTGATATCCCCGGTGAGTCGGCATAGGGTACGTACTCTTTGCGAAGATCTCGCTCGATACGCCGGCAAACTTGTTGGAGAGGGTGTTCAGCAGCTCCTCCAGCTGGGCCGTGAGTTCTCCGCGTGCGTCATCGGACGATGTCTGGGGAGTTTAGCCGTAGAATCGTCTGTTGTGGCTCGGTGCTTGCTTACATTTGGTTGATTTGTGCTTGAGCCTGGGTTGTTGGTGGACATTGTTGGGATGACGAGGGTGAGGCGCTAGGTGAGCTGGTGTTGACGGTGGTGGCGATAGCTTGACCTCTTCCGTATATGCGGGACCGTCGGGGAAAGGACGTGCTTGCTAGCGTCACTTGAAGCAAGTGTATATATTTTTTGTTGACTTGTTGATGCAGAAAACCTTGGGTTGGCGATACTCGTCTGGTTGTCGTGGTGTTTAGATTCTGAGTTGAGAATGAGCGAGTGACTGGCCCCTTTGTGCACAGTGTGGTCATCGCCGTGGCCAGGCCGACGGACACTGTACGCCCCTCTGGAGTCTGATCTTGCTCGGCAGGCGATGCCAAGATGAGAGCGACATCACACAGGCAGTCGCGACCCGAAATCATTCATCTCATCCCGACATCTTCACCACAAATCTTCATCTCACGACAGCAACTCTTCCTCTTTTACCCTTTCCCAAAATCACATGAGATCTCGATCTGGACTGCATCCCAAAGGCCTAGACCGGCCTTTTTCTTAATCTCGCCAAAGATGCCCCATCCGGCGCCGCCCTGAGATCAGCCACAATGCCGACGTTGGAGCCCCAACCGTCGCAGGACACGAGCCGCCTGGTCCTCGTCCTCGTCCTGCTCCTCTGGCTCATGGTCACCCCCGACAATGGCCAGGTCATGATCACCGGCCCTTCCTTTGCCTCGTCCCGCCTGCAACGCCACCGGGAAGCCCATGGCGTCATGAACGGCACCAACTGGGGCGACTTCTCCCCCCGCCTCACCACCGACCCCCCGGGGGTCGGCGCCCGCTACCTCAACATGACGGGCTTCCGCCAGGACGACGGATACGCCTGGGAGGACCTGGGCCGGTTCCGCGACCGCTGCCAGGAATGGAGCCAGAACGCCCTTGGGAACGAATTCTGGGACCGGCCCGGGCCGAGCCAGGTGGTGTGGAAGAACGCGACGGGCCGGCTGCACGGGGAGTGGGTGCGACGGCCGGGGACCAACGAGAGGCAGGCGGCGGGGTACAACCTCAGCGCCATCGCGCCAGAGATTAGCTGGCTGGGAGGCAGCGCGGACTGGCAGCGCAACGTCACGGGGGAGCACGGCACGGTTTCGATGGTCCTGGAGGAGTACGAGGGCGCGGCCGACTATGGCGAGAGAGCCGACCCGACCGAGGCGCGGTCCTCGTCGTCCGCGGCGGTGGCGAGGCAGACGTCGGCGTTTGTCTTGGTCCAGGACGAGGGCAGCGGGTCCATGGTCTGGAGCATGCGGCTCCATGGGGTTCACTGGCCGCGCCAGGGGGCGATGCTGCTTTCGACGACGAGCGACAAGTTTTATGGCATCTTTGGCTTGCCGCATCTTGCGCCGGGTCTCGAGTTTTTCACGTCGAGCCAGAAGCTGCTCAACATCACGCTGGACGAGGTGCTGCGGAAGAGGGAAAAGGTGCGGTTCACGGATCCGAGCGACCCGTGGACGTCGGTTGTGGAGAGCAATGAGGAGATCTGGGACAAGTCGCCGCGCTGCGAATACATTGTGTACGCGCAGCTCCATCCGTTGGATGCGAAAGAGACGGCGTCAAACAACTACCGCGGCCACGTTGCTGAGGGGCTTCCTGGCTTGCTGGATGAGATGGAGCGGGAACTTCGTTTCCCAACGGGGGCGCCATTCAAGGCAGTTCCAGATCTCCGACTCTCCATGGTAGCCTGGTCTCCTGACTGCGGGTACTTTTTGGAGTCGAAAGGGCCGCCACATTACGCATCGGTTGACGGTCAGCACCTCGTCGGCGTCAAGGAGGAAGTGTTCCTCTACGAGGTCAAGACGTGGATCCTGGCCCTGGCTAGCGTATACCTTGGGCAGATCTGGCTTCTGAAGGCCCAGATGAAGGAGACCAGCACGCCGTCCACAATCGGCCGCGTCAGCTTCTACACCGCCGCCGCCATGCTCCTGGCCGACGGCATCATCTTCTCCGGTGCCACCATCGTCGGTCTCGCCTCTGGAAATACATGGCTAGCCTGTCTTCTGGTCATCTTTGCCAGTTTCGTATCCATGTTCATCGGCGGAGCCTTCCTCGCGGATATCTACCGGATCCAAGAACCGGAACGCAGGAACCGCGACCGCGACCGTGAGCGCAACCGGGCACAAAACACTGCCGCCGCCGCCGCCGCCGCCGGGGCAACCACTGCCCCCGTGCCAGCTGGTACCCTCCCGACACCCGCAACCGCCCCGCCGGCCCGTCCACGGTCTCCCCCCATCATCATCCCCTCGGATCAAGACATCGACGCCGAAATCGCTGAAGTTGCCGCCCTCCCCACCACCAACCCCGCCGCCACCACCACCACCACGACCCAACCCTCCGAACCGACCGCCTTCTCCTCCATCCTCGGCCGCCTCATCTTCCTCGGCCTCGTCCTCCTCTTCCTCTCCGTCTCGGCGACCTCGTGGTCGGCCCCGCTCCGCGCCCTCTACGCCAACACGCTCGCGGCGCTCTACCTCTCCCTCTGGGTCCCGCAGATCGTCCGCAACGTGCAGCGCAACAGCCGCCGCGCCTTCTCGTGGCGCTTCATGGTCGGGCAGTCGGCGCTGCGGCTGGCGCCGCTGGCGTACTTTTACCTGCGCGAGGACAACCTCCTGTTCGCGGACCCCGACTGGCGCGCGTTCGGCGCGCTGGTGGCGTGGGTGTGGTGCCAGCTGTGGGTGCTGGCGGCGCAGGACGTGCTGGGGCCGAGGTTTGGCGTGCCGAGGGGGTGGGTGGCGGAGGCGTGGGAGTATCATCCGGTGTTGAGGGAGGATAGTGTGGAGGCGGGGGGGCTGCCGATTGGGTTGGTCGGGGCGTTTGGGAGCGCGGACGAGGAGGGGACGGCGGGGGGGAGGGAGAGGGAGAAGGAGAGGGAGAGGGGGGGGATGGTGGTCAGGGAGGTGGATTGTGCGATTTGTAGGGAGGGGCTGGAGGTGCCGGTGGTGAGGGCCGGGGCGGCGGTGGATCCCAAGGCGGCGGGGGGGGTCGCCGGGGTGCTGGCGAGGAGAGCGTACATGGTTACGCCGTGCAGGCATATTTTTCATACCAAGTGTCTGGAGGGGTGGTTGAGGTTTCGGTTGCAGTGTCCGATTTGTAGGGATGAGCTGCCGCCATTGTAAGGGGGGGTAGGGAGTTGAATTCATTGCACATGACTATCTTGTTGAAGATGATGCCGTGTTTATTCTGGGTAGAACCCCTTTTCAGTCAATATTGTTGCCCCGACAAAGGTAGGCTGTTGACCACCCCCTTTTCACCATACAACCTGCATCGGTCCCTACGGCATTGCACCCAGCATCATGGATTTAACCTCCGCCGATCCTCTTCCAAGACACCGAATTCACAACTACACCACCAAATCAGATCCTCAGGGCTGCGCCATCCAAGTTGGCTATGCGTGCATGCGGCGTTGGTAAGATCTGCCCCTCCACTCAAGGCTGACTATGGCCGATCAGTGATGGCTGAGAGTTGAGGGCTGAAGACCGATACCGAAGCTGATGCTGCCTAAGTTCATCCATCCTCGGCAGCATACGGAACACGAATTATACGGGATGATGATGATGGCGATGTGCAGTCAGTCAGATGCCGGTTGAGTAAGACAATGCCACCTGTGCCTCTTGTCCTTTTCCCAGCAGAAGGCGGGGAAATGTGCATCATGTACACTAGGTACTGTGTAGGTACTTGCGTCATTATCTGCCCCCTCGTCTAGACCTCCATTTTGAATCCCTCGCGATCCTCCCCGGTGGGCTCTGCGGGGAAGAAGAGTTGGAGTTGGAGTTGACCTCGGCCGGCCTCCCGTCGGTGGGATTCTGATTGGCACGACAGAAGACAGAGGGGTCCCTACCTAGGCTGAACCGGGCCGGGAGCACAGCAGCGCCATCGATGAGGGGAGGAGGGTAACTGAGATAGGGAGCTGGGTAAGTAGGTAGGTACGTAGGGAGGGAGGGTTCAATGTGGGCACGGCAGGTTAAAAGAGAGAGTGCGGCTGTCATCCCGGGGTTTCTTGAGAACGGCGGCGGATTTACCCAGCCTTGAAACTTCCACACACCCTGACACCCTCGTTTTTTGTTGAGGAGGAAGAGGGTGGTGGGTATGGAGTTGCATCGTCTATCTGGCGGGCGGCTTGGCAGAAGCTTGTGCCGTGACCCGGGGTCTTGTGGGTGGGCGGCCAAGAAAGGGGGAAAGTGTCTTGGGAGTTGCCTGATTTGGAGGTTGAGAAAAAGACGTTTGCGATTTTTGGTCGCGATATGGGATGATGGAATCGGGCTGAAAACGACTTGATACGATGCGGTGGGGAGATGGCGGGGAGATTCTAGACCCTTTGCTTGTGCAGAGGGACTTGGGAGGTGGCCAGGAAGGGAAAGGAGGGCGTTGCTTGTTTCTCTCTTCTTTTTTTTTTGCATTTTTTTCGAGGACAATTCCCATGGTTCCATCGCGGACCGGCCGCCCATTTTACCACAGCAGATCTCCATCCGCCGACAGCAAGAGGTGCTGTTGGATGTTTGCATTGGGGGGTGTCGAAGAGATGAAGCAGAACCAATCTCACTTTCGAAAGGTGGACGCCCCCCATTGGGAATGCTGGAATGATGGCCCACCGCGAATGCCCGTTTCCAGGAAGGCCAGCCTCTTGTCGTGTCCTGAATGTCGTGTCCTGAATGGCGTCCCCCCGTCTCCGTCTCCGTCCCCCAGTCAGCCCGGCGGTGTGAAGGGTGGGCATCGATAATCGATTGGGATCTCGCCAGAGACGGTCCAATGTCGTCTGATTGAATTGCATGTGGTCCCTTCTATTTTTTGTTTCTCTCTCAAACTCTCTCTGTCTCTGTCTCCTTTTCTCTCTCGTGACGGTGCCGCAACACCAAGCTTCGCACACGACCGCGACACACGACACACGAACTCGAACACTCGAACACTACCCCCCCTCCCCGTCGTCGAGACAATTGAACCGAGCCGTCCCCCACGACGCGGGCAAGTCGACAACGACCTTGTAAAAGAAACAAGAGCTCCAGCACTCTGAAACGTCGCCAACGGTCAATCAGCCTCGCGTCGCCGCCACTCTGGAGCAATAAAGACGATCGCATCGCAGCTGTCGAACGCGGCCTCGTGGAATTGAGACTGCTCTTGTCCTGAGAGCGTCTGACGAAACCGCATCATCCCGCATCCCACCGCAGCTGTCCTTTGTTTGGCTGGCTCGGAGCTCGTCGTGCATCCACCCAAGCCGGCAAGATTCCACAGCCCACTCGCCCTGCAGATCGACCCACCCCGATTCGGCCTTTTCGCATCTTGCCTCTGGGGGACTCGGCTCGGGGGAGAGAGGAGAGGTGGATGGTTGATGCGGATGGGAATGTGGATGTGGATGACGTTTCCCTTCAACCTTCAAGTCTTGAAGTGACGAAGTCTACAAGTCTGCAACAATACTGCACCACTACCACTACCAGTGAGTAGGACCGCTGCGCATCACCACGTTGCCGAGTGCCGTCAGTCTGTTCCACCACCGCCACCGGCCCTCGAAACCGAAACCTGCTGTGGTGGTTGTTGCGCGTGGAGAAAAAAGGAAGCAAGGGAAAAGGCAAAGGAAAAGGAGGGTGCCCGCATTGCCATTGCCATTGGCACAGCACAGCACACCCCAAGGGCTGAGGTCATAGGCTACCCGACGCTACCGCTACCGCGACGATCGCCGCTGGGAGGAGGGCTGTGAACGATTCGTCGATTCCATCATTGGGCCTTGAGCCTTGGTTGTTGGACTCCGAAGCCTGGCCCGCGCAGTTGAAAAGTCGCGGCAACCCCGCGACGCCCGCTCCCCTGCCGCCATGGTCCGTCTCATCCCCAACCGCCTTCGAGGCTCCTACTCCAACAGCTCGTCCACCAAATCCACCACCAACAACAACAATACAAGTCGCACCGCCAGCCCAATGCGCAGCAAAGGCGATTCCGCAAGCCCCGAGGGCCGCAGGGAAACTGGCCTGGTCCTGAGCGTGGGCATCCTCAAAGTCGGTTCCCTCTGTTCCAACTTTGTCGCATTGATTGTTTGTGCTGACACCGTTGCCAGGCCAGGAACCTCGCCGCCAAGGATAGGGGGGGCACTTCAGACCCAGTGAGTGCACTCAATCCCAAAGCACCTCGATGGCCAATGCTAACCGCCCGCGTCGCGTCGCAGTTCCTCGTCCTCACCCTCGGCGACGCCAAGCACGTCACCCACTCGGTCCCCAAGTCGCTGAACCCCGAATGGAACGAACAATCCCGCCTGCCCATCAATGGCGTCGAGGGGCTCCTCCTCGACGTCTGCTGCTGGGACAAGGACCGCTTCGGCAAGGACTACCTCGGCGAGTTTGAGCTTGCGCTCGAGGAGATCTTTACCGACGAGTCGGCCGAGCAGCCCCCGAAGTGGTTCCCGCTCAAGAGCAAGCGCCCCGGGAAGAAGACGAGCGTCGTGTCGGGCGAGGTCTTGCTGCAGTTTACGCTGATCGATGTTACCAACACGGGAGCGACGAGCAAGCAGGTCCTCGACAAGTTTGTGGCCATCGCAAAGTCGGTCTCCGCCGTCGACTCCCTCTCCCAAACCGCTACCCCAAGCCGCACCCCCGTTCTAGGCCCCATCAAGACCAAGCCGTCCCCAGCGAGCAGCCAGGATGACAACGACGAGGACGACGACTACGACGTCTACGACGACGAGACCCCCGAAGACGAAGACCCCACCAAACCCGAGACGATCGAGAAGCGGAAGAGGCGCCTGCGCATCAAGGGCCTGAAGCGCAAGAAGAGGGACAACCCATACGAGTTTCTGAACGGTGGCAGCGACGTGGTGGGCATCATCTTCCTCGAGATCTGCAACATCACCGACCTGCCGCCAGAGTCGAACCTCACCAAGACGAGCTTCGACATGGATCCGTTTGTCGTGGCGTCGCTGGGCAAGAAGACGTACCGCACCAAGACGATCCGCCACAACCTGAACCCCGTCTTCAACGAGAAGATGATGTTCCAGATCCTCGGCCACGAGCAGATGTACCAGTTCTCGTTTACCGTCATCGACCGCGACAAGTACTCTGGCAACGACTTTATCGCGTCGGTCAACTTTCCCGTCCGAGAGATCATCGACAAGGCGCCCAAGGCAGACCCCGAGACGGGTCTGTACCAGCTCAAGGATGTGCCCGAGTACGCCCCGGTGCAGAGGCCCAGATTTATGAGACTAGGCCTCTCCCGGACGTCGTCGACGCAAAGCCTTAGCAAGGTCGGTCGCCCGGGCATGGCCAAGAGCCCGTCGGCCATATCCTCGGTCGCGTCGACAGCCCTGCCTACGCCCGCCATCTCCTCCCAGGGTCCTATCCTCGAAGAGGCGGCGCAGCAGCCCACCACAGCTCAGCTGCACCCCCAAGACAATGCAGTTGTTGCCGCCGCGGCGACATTGGGAGAGACCTCGCCAGACTGTGAAGACTCCGAGTTCATCACCATCACGGTTCCTCTGAAGATGAAGAACCTGGAAAAGTGGGAGGACAAGCACAACCCGCAGCTCACGATCCGCGCCAAGTACATGCCTTATCCGGCGCTGCGACAGCAGTTCTGGCGTGCGATGCTGAAGCAATACGATGCCGACGAGAGCGGGCGCATCAGCAAGGTCGAACTGACGACCATGCTCGACACGCTCGGGTCGACGCTGCGTGAGTCCACCATCGACAGCTTCTTCCAGCGGTTCCCCCACAAGGCGACGGAGAGCGACGACGCCGAGGATCTGACCATGGACGAGGCCGTCATCTGCCTCGAGGACCAGCTGGAGGCCAAGGCGAAGCCCCAAGGCATCGCCGAGCGCGTCAAGGCAGCGGTCCCGGACGCGGCCCAGGTCAAGACGCTGCTCGCTGTTCCAGCCAAGATGGTCGGTCTCGACACCGAGTCCTCTGGGGCCGGCACCACCAGCGACTCGTCCCAGACGCCCATCGACGGGTCCACCATCAGCGTGCCCGAGCTCAGCGTGGCGGGCGAGGAGGGCGATCTGCTCGACAGGGAGGACCTCAACCTCAACAGTGGCGAGGAGCACGTGGTGGAAATTCGCGAGTGCCCTATCTGCCACCAGCCGCGGCTGAACAAGCGCAAGGACACGGACATCATCACGCACATTGCCACGTGCGCGAGCCAGGACTGGCGCCAGGTCAACAACCTTATGATGGGCGGCTTCGTGACGTCGAGCCAGGCGCAGCGGAAGTGGTACTCCAAGGTCATCACCAAGATCTCGTACGGAGGCTACAAACTGGGGGCCAACTCGGCCAACATTCTCGTGCAGGACCGCATCACGGGCCAGATCACCGAGGAGAAGATGAGCGTCTATGTTCGGCTGGGCATCCGCTTGTTGTACAAGGGGCTCAAGTCGAATAGCATGGAGAAGAAGAGGAGTAAGTGCCGGAGTTCCTCCCCCAAGTGACGTGTGCTGACGCCAATGTAGTCCGGAAGCTCTTGAAAAGCATGAGCATCAAGCAGGGCAAGAAATTCGACGACCCGGCGTCCAAGGCGGAGATCCCCAAGTTTGTCGAGTTCCACCGGCTCGACCTCTCAGAAGTGCTACTCGACCTCAAAGACTTCAAGAGCTTCAACGAGTTCTTCTACCGCGCGCTCAAGCCAGACGCGCGCCCGTGCTCGGCACCCGGCAACCCGGGCATCGTCGTGTCCCCCGCCGACTGCCGCTCCGTCGTCTTCAACCGCATGGACGTGGCGACCAACGTGTGGATCAAGGGGCGCGAGTTCAGCGTCAAGCGGCTGCTGAGCGACGAGTTCGCCGACGACGCGCCCCGGTACCAGAACGGGCCGCTCGGCATCTTCCGCCTCGCGCCGCAGGACTACCACCGCTTCCACATTCCCGTCGACGGTGTCATTGGCGACTACAAGACGATTGCCGGCGAGTACTACACGGTTAACCCGATGGCCATCAGATCGGCGCTGGACGTGTATGGCGAGAATGTGCGCGTCGTGGTACCGATTGATTCGCCGCAGTTTGGACGGGTCATGGTCATTTGTGTGGGCGCCATGATGGTCGGGAGTACGGTGATTACGCGGCAGCCGGGGGAGCAGGTCAAGCGCGGCGAGGAGCTGGGGTATTTCAAGTTTGGAGGGAGCACCCTGGTGCTGCTGTTTGAGTCGGGCAAGATGGTGTTTGACGATGACTTGGTGGATAACTCGAACGGCGCGCTGGAGACATTGGTGAGTCCTCCCACTCTTTTTGGGCAGGGGTAAAATGCTAACGGTGCCCGCGCACAGATCCGTGTCGGCATGTCAGTCGGCCACGCCCCCGGCGAGCCGCAGTGGACGCCAGACATGCGCAAGGACGACGCCCAGATCACCGAAGCCGACAAGAAGGAGGCCAAGCGCCGGATCCAGGGGCAGGTCGGCGGCGGGGAGTCGCCCGAGGACAGCGGTGGCGACGAGCTGGCTGCGATGGGCGGCGGTCACGGGAGCGGGCTGATTCCCTCGGCGGCGAATATCTCGTAGGGACGACGATACTCATGGCGAAGGGCGGTTCGTTTTGGCAAAGGAGGGGGAGCAAGCATTACGTGATGATGGTTTTTTTTTCGAATGGAGAGAGACAAAAGACAAGGGGGGCGGGGGTATTACATAGAGGAGGGAGCGAGAGAAAGGGAAATCAACTTTACCTGACTGACTGACTGACGGATAGAGAGGGGGAAGATAAATACAGGCATTTACAGAGATGTATACATATTATCATATTACCTTGCTCTAATGTTGCAATGGCCATGTTGGTGAGCATTACAAACCGGGGAGGAAAAAGTCAGAGTGCCCAGGCAGAAGGGGGAAAGACAGCGAAGACCCCTGGCTGTGTGTGACTCTGGAGTTAAAGGAGGGTCGTGGAGGAGATTGATGGATGACTGTCAAGTTTTGGTAATCAACGAAACATGGGGAATGGCAATTCACAAGCTAAAATCGCATCATCCATGCCTGCTGATTGAACGATGACTTTTCCATGTGCGGTCCCAAGTTATCCCGCCATCAAACGTCCGTCAGCTTTGGCAATGATGATTGTGAAAACCGGGCCCGGGATGATGTGACGAACCACTGTGCAAAGGAAGGGATACGGATACGGCAGCCGGCGGTTGACATCCCGTTCGTTTGGCTCTGGGAAATGCAAACCAGAGAAAGAGGAGGCTTCTAGACACGCCCATATCCAGACCACCTATGGCCACAACAAATGATGACTGGCGGTTCTCGTCGCCATGGTTGGCTCACGGGTGGGGCGAGGTGGCACGATTTCTCGCCGTGAAATCAAACGATTCTTTGAAATGGGTGGGCGCTGATTGGTCAACAGGGGGGGGGTGTGGGCGTGGGATAGGGGCGTGTGTCGGATGTTTAGGCATGCCCCGTCGCGTTCTGGACGCCAGGGCGACAGGGCGTGCTGAAGGAGGCCTGGGGGATGGGTTGGGATGGGTTTAAAGGTCGGGGGCCCAACCACCACCACCGGGGTTTTGTTTTTCTGGATGTTTTGTTGGTATCTGAAGATCAACTCTCTCGAGGATTTTGTTGTTTCTGAAATCTCTACTCCTGATCAAGAAGAAGAAACGCCGTTGCTTCTACTCGCATCGTCAACTTCACAAAGTTCACTTACACCCACCCTCAAACCCTCCCTCAAACCCACCCACCCCCCAACCAACACCACCACCAAAACACCACCAACATGTCGCCCACCTACACCATGTCCGCACACCTGTGCAAGCAAATCTACACCTCCTGGATCCAGACCCGCAACGACGCGCTCCCCTCGCCGCCCGTCTCGGCCAAGCCCGTCCCGAACACGATGCGCCGCTCGCCCTCGCCGTCGGCCTCGGACGACGGCGGCAAGCGCTCCATGGACGACGACAGCAGCAGCAGCCGCCGGTCGTCGCTGGGCTCGTCGCCGCCGGGGTCGGGGTGGACTTGGCAGCGTCGTTAGGCTGGACTGAAGTTCAGTTTCTGCGACGCTACGGGGTGGAGGTCAAGTTGAAGAAGCGGTTTTGGATACACGACTTTGCGCCCCTTCCGAGGGGCAAGGAGGACGACGAGACGAAAAGACACATCACAACACTTCTCGATATACCGCCCGCCCGGCTTCACACCAACCAACAAACACATCAGCCCGTAAACACGACTAGATACCTACGCGCATTGAGACCAGGTACGGCGCGCGCGCGCGGTGGACGTCCGTCCCATCTACACCCTCCCGCCAAGCCACACCTCCAAACAAAACTCCGCACCGGCACCGACGCCCACCCCGAAATCTACTCCGCTCCGCTCCGCCCGAACAGCAATGAACGGCGTTGCCGTCGCCGTTCCAGTCGAGGGAAGATGGGAGCGTGGGAAAAACACACCATCGCATCCCACAATGTCGTCACCCCCCGAGAAATTCGCCATATCCCCTAAGAATGGCGATCACGGCTCCCGGCACCGACCCGGCAGCCAATTCAGCCGCCGCCGGCCAGCGCCGTCAGCACAGCCAGCGCAAGATCGCACCACCCACCGCGAATCGCACCATGGGGGTTGGGGAAAACAGCCCATTTCATATGGCAACCCCTCATTTGGGCAGCAGGGCCAAGACATACTCCCAAACAACTGCCAACCCAGGCAGTCCCCAACCGGCGGCACCCCTCACCGGCAGAAGACCGCCGTGCCCCGGGCTCACCACCCCGCATTGCGCCGGGCCGGGCCGGATTGTGGATCTTCACCCGCACCCGCATCGCTGGGTCCACTCATGAGGATGTCGGCCTCATCATCACCGCCGACCTCATTCTCTTCCTCCTCTTCTTCTTTCTGTGTCATCAAAGCCATTTTCTGCGACGGGTTCCAAACCTTTGGTACACCTTTTTTTTTTTGCTCTATATATATGCACGTTACATGTAACGGGTGTAGGAGATGAGATGAGACGGCCTTCATCTATACATGCATGGGCCGTCGAGGGAGAGGGAAGCATAGCATCATGGCATCACTGAGTTTTGATACCCCCAGCCAAGGCTGGAATATATTCTATAAATGTTGCACATCACCGTTCTCTTTCTGCTGGCTTTCTTGCTGCGTGCCTCACCACTCATATTGCCGGAGTCTGAAGACCACACACTCACGGCACAATCCTCGTTGCAGATCAATCTGTATTGGCTACACCTACTAGCTAACCATTCTAGGTACCCCCCAAGACACAACCACAGCCCCCTCAGCTCTGTCGAACCTTCCCTCCCAACCTTCCCTCGGGCTCCTGCGCAAGAGGCTCATACAGCTCCGACCCCGAGCTCACCAGCCCCTCGAGATCCGTATCCTCCTCCTCCACCACCGTCTGCCTCATCACCCCACCCCCTCTCGCCGTCGGAGGCTGCTGCTGATCCCGCCCCGGCGATAACGGCCTCTTCAACGTCACCAACTCCATCGCCCACGGCTCGTCCTCCCTCGTGGTCGGCACCGGACTCGCCTGCCGCCTCGCCGCCCGGTTGCTCCTCCTGCTCGACACCCTCCTCACCAGGTCCGTCGCCAGCGCCCCGATCCCCGTGGCCTCGGCCGCCGTCTCGAGCGCCGCGCGGTTGAGATGCGCCGCGCTCTCGTCAATCAGCCTGTTCTTTTTGCGGATCTCGGTCCAGCGCGTCATGGCTCCGAGCTCGAGGATGTTGACGAGCCGCATCTTTCCCGAGGGGTTGCCCATGAGCACGGGGCGCCACATCTCCTCGTCTGTCATGGTGGCCGTCGTGTCATCAGCGATCCGGCTTGGTGCTCCACCACCGCCGCTGCTGGACTTGCGGCGGGCGATGCTCTCGCGGCGTATTTCTGTCCACTTTTCCATCTCGAGCGTCTTGGAGCTGGGGATGATTTGCACCTCCTTGAACCGGAGCAGCACTGCTAGGAGCAAGATCGTCAGGAGAAGCAGGATGCCGGCCACGACGCCTGTTGCTGTGCGTTGGCCGAGGTTGCGCTGGAGTTCGCCGCCAATGGCTGTGGCAACGGCGGCTAGGAGGAAGCCAAAGGTGTGGCAGACGGCGAAGCCTGCCGTGACGCGGGGGAACGAAGAGTAGTTGATGCGTTTCGCCCTGCCGGACATACTGCGGAGGCGACCGCTCACCCTCGTCGGAAGATCCGAAGTGTCAAATGTCTCCATGATGAGTCCGTTGCATTCCGCAATGGCAAGGCCCGAGAAGACACCGATCAGGGCAGCCAAGAAGACGGGCACGGCGACGGGGGTTGGCGGCCCACCCGACGCAGCCGTATAGGCAGCACCCACAAGGGGGAGGAGGATGCAAAAGATGGCACGTCTCATCAGATGCGTTGTCCAGGCCACCTTCCGATCCAGCGTATCCAGCTCCTGGTGATGCCGATCGCGGGAGAAGATGTTTGCCTTTTGAAAGGGAACTGCCACCAGTGCTCCGATCGAGACGAAGAGGATGCAGAGACCTACCAGGGGCGACTTGAGCATGTAGTACTTTGATGTGAGAGAACCGAGGAGGACGATGATCAGCACGATCTGGGCGTAGATCCAACCCGTGTAGAGTGCCACGACGGCGAACCCGGGCTGCCGAAGCATCTCCAGGGACAGCAAGATGCCATGGTACACCTCTTCCCACCACCAGGTCGGCCCATCCTTGACTCTGTGCATCTTGACTTCGCCTCTGGCCACTCTCCGCGATATCTGGTCACCATTCTTGACCTCGGCCATAGATCGCCGGAACGGCGACCGACGGACCTCTGGGCAGATGACGTTCAGCAGCAGGACCAGGGCCACAATCAAGATGCTGGTGTAAAAGCCCCAGCAAGGGTTGGCCGTGTTGATGATGGCCGCGCCAATCAGAAATCCAATCCCAGAGGCGCCCGTGAAGCACCATGTCCAGATGCCGAGCCAAACTCCCATCCCGCCTCCATGTCTGCGGAGGTCCTCCTTGTCAACAACTTCTTGGTGCGGATTTCCACTCATGAGCGAAGAGCCGAAAAGGTCGGTGAGGATCGCGTTGAAGTTCATGCTCGCAAACCCAAGCGTGAGGCCCATGAGCGCACGGGAGCACAGGAGAGCCCATCTCCAGGTGCTGACATAGGGAGACCTCAGTTCGCTGACCGAAATGGCTTGCGGGAAGAGAAGCGGCATCGCCAACACCAGACTGGACAGGATGTATGGCTTGCGACCGTGGAGCAGAGGAAGCGGCCAGAAGAAAAACGTGGGAATCGCAAGACCGACAAAGAAATAGACGTTGCCCATGATGGCAAAGTGATTGAGGTCGGCAATGTAGTACTGGACCGAGGGAACCAGTCCAGCGTAGATCCCGATGAGTATTCCGATGGCCGCCGTGCTCACACAAGCCACCGAGGCCACGAATCTCTTGCGGACTGTCGACCAGTCTCGAGCAACAGGATGTCGTCGATAGGCCCGGGCCAAGCTGAATCCTTGATACCCGCGGATGCTGACGTGTGCCTTCCCACGGAGGTTGACTCCCCCAATGCCATTTGACCGTCGTGCTCTTTGTACGGACTCAGGGGCTGATTGAACTTGTCGTTTGCCCACGGGACCTGGCAACGATGTCTCACCACGATCCCGATTCTCAAAAGAAAATCGACCTCCGTCGGTATCATGTTGGTAGTCGTGGTCTTCCCGCTGCTCACGTTCTTCGTCGAACGAACCATCATAACCGAGCGACATCGATCCCCGGGGTTCCCCTTCCAACAGACCGACCACCATCTCCCCGTCGTCATTTTTGGACAGATCCTCATCGGAGGGCGGCGCCCCATCCATCGACTGATGGAAGCTGGGGTGACGGTGGAGGCGAGGGAGCCGGCAGCTTATCATCTTTCTGACTATGCCCCGGCCTGACGGACACCTGGATCCCGGTGGCGAGTCCTCTTCTGAAATCTTGTCGATTCGCTTGGTGCCCCCGAGAGGCTCCTACTCTGTCGGAGGGTTCCAACCGCTTGGACGTACATCCAACGGCCGCGCCACCTGTCGGGAAGAAGAAGCTTTCAAGTACTCCGATGGGCTCGGCATGTCCTTGAGAAGACTGGACGATCGCCGAGGAATCTTGACTCCGATATTGCCGCTGTGCATGCCAGGCATAGAGCGAAAGTGCTTTGGCTGTGGGCGCGTGGGAATGGGAGTCTTGATGGCCGTGTCTTTGGTCAGGGTTCGAATTGTGACCTTTCGCGGGGGCTCCATGCGCGCCATGGATGCCTCATAGTCCGTCATTTCGATCTCGCCGGGCAGGCTTTCGTGTACGCTGGGCTGGTGAGTCGCAGCAGCATCATTGCGTTCCATCTCGACTAGTTCAGGGTTATGGTCAGTTTTCTGGTCTTCACGACCGGCAGTCTGGTTTGCCAGGACCGTTGCCTCGTTTACCAGATGCTCCATTTTGTCGACTGTGGTTTTGAAGTCGCGGTCCACCGTTTTCGTCGTAGCCGAACTGCTGTGATCATGGGGCAAGTCAGAGGGCTCTGGTCGCCGAGGAGCAGTTCTTTTCGGCATGTCTGTAAGCTTGGACTGGTATGGCTCTGGCTCGGGCTTCCCGATGAGACCGCGAATCCAGTTCGGCGTCCATTTGCGGCTTGTCGATTCGATGCTGACTTTCCTCACACCCGAGCTTTGCCTATACGCGTCGCGCAAGTTCGTCAAGCTGCTCTTGGTGGTGGGCCGTTGAAGCGTGTGGGATGGTTGACGGATGGCCTCGTTTCCCGCGAGAGTTTGCGACCTGGCTGCCTTGGGGCGCACGTTGCGAGACTCCCAGTAGGCAACGAGGTCATTTGCCGACTTTCTGCCCTTTAGTCGTCCCTGCTTCTCCACACGGAAGCCCCCAGACTCGGGCCGAGCGGTCTTGTGGGAATCGGGCTTTGATGACATCACATCGGTGTTGCCTGGTTGGAGTATGGAGGCGATGCTGTGGCCGCTTTGGCCCGATGGGAAGAACCCCCGGGAGTGGGCTGCCGGGCTTGAATGGAGGCTATGGCAAGAGTCTTGTCTTGAAGCTTCGTCCCAAGGTATGCCATCATCCCTCGCAATAGCCGACTGGTCTTTGAGCGAATGGCGGTGATCTTGATGCCCGTCCTTCAAAGATGTAGGGAATGAGACGCTGCCATCGTGGGTTGCCTGGGACGCTCGGGTTGGAGTACCTGGTGCATGGGGTCTCCAAGGAGTTGTGCGAGGCGAGACGTTGGTCACGCTGGAGCCAACAGAGTGCCCGCCCGGGTAGCGCGCCATATTCTGCACCGGATCGAGGAAGTGCTCGTCCGAGATCAGAGAATCGGGAGTGTCCTGTGGCGTTCGGAGTGTCTCTGCGTTGTTCTGATTGGCCACATCTCGGGTGTAGGCGTTGTATGGTTTTGTTGGGATCGTCAAGGCGTCTCGCAGGTGCTTCGGAATCTTGAAAGGCGGGATGTAGGCCAACGGGCGGACTTTCGACACGCCTTGGTAGCCACGTGCAAGACCCTCGGCTGTAGGGTGGTCCTTGGGGATCATGAATGGGGCGCCTTGCCAGGCCATGTCGTCGTCTGCAAGTTCTTGATACACGCGGCTCAGGATCCGCCCGTCGTCCTCGGAGTTGTCTGGAATCATGGCACCGGATGGAAAGAGGTGCTACCCCTTGGGCCGCTGTTGACTCGGGTACTCTGCAGAATCATCGGAGAGGGAGCGCTGAAGAGTCTGCTCTCTCGAGATGGGCCTTTTGGGCGGAGGGCCGGTCAGAGGAGCGTCAAAGCCTTCGCTTGTCTGCTGATCCGAATTGAACATGGATGAGGCTTCACTCTTGTGGTCGATGAAAGGAGGGTTCGCGGTGCTGTCGAGAGATGGCGAGTGGGCGGCCGAGTAATATGTCAAAGCTCGCTGGTAGGAGTTACTCCTGGCGTCTCTGATCGAAGCAGTGTCTTCTGTTGGCGGCCAGTATGGGGAGCCGTCTGTGAAATGCAAGACCACGGTGGACGAGGACCCGTCCTCGTCGGGGGAGTCCTCGTCCACCGACTTGTTGCACGTGGCTGCTCGCAGGAAGTTGGTGATCATTGCTTGACGGTGGTTGGGATCGAATGGTCGAGATCGAATCTTGAGTCGAAGAAGAGGTTGGGAGACTTGTCGAGTCACCTTGTTGATGGATAGGTGGAAAGTAACGGGGCCTGGATCCGGGCTGGAGCAGTCTGGACACATGAAATGCCCAGAAGAGAGGTCAAGAGGAGGCCGTATGGGGCATACGGCGAGGGGTCGAGAGGAGGGGGCGGGCTCGAGCGAGTGGTTGTGTCGTGAAGGAGATGGATGCAAAGTAGGATATGTTTCGTGTTGCGTAGTAGGTGTTTACGCCATGGTGGTTGACGACGGTTGAAGGTTGGGGTTGGATATTGATTCTTGATCGAGATGTGATCCGGGTGACTCAAAAGGATTGGGCGGTTGCAGAATTTGAGAACCTGTCAGTGGAAAGAGCGTTCAGGGGATGGCCAGTCCGAGGTGTCGATGCCATTTGGAGGCCACCGGGGGTTGGGGGGGCAGGAGCAGCCCGGTTTTTGTCGCCCATACCTGAACAGAATGTGAGTGCCGTTTCCCAGAATACTCACAGCTTGAGGTGGGCATAAAAATCTGTATTTTCAATTCTTTTCTTCTGCTCCAAGGCAGAAATGATGCCTAGCATTTCCACAAAAAGTCGGCTGGTTCCTTCCAGCCCATCTGCCACAAGGTCCAGACCACCATTACGGCATCTCAAGTGCCACCCTCCTGGCTAACTCTTCTGCCCGAACCCCCTGGACCCCCTCAAATCAACTCAAAGTCATCCACCTTGTCGCGATACTTCATAATATTCCGCTTGATCTTGCTCCCAACCGCCCACGTCACAAAGTCCTCCATGCTCCGCGTCACCAAGAACGCCGGGTCGAGCACCTCCTCGGTGCCGACTCGGACATGGCCTTGCTCGATCATCTTGGTGGCCGCCTGCACCGTCTCGGCCATCCGCAACCTTGCGTAGCAGCATCGTTAGAACCGCCGCTCATCAGAGAGACAGGGAATACATACCTCGTCATGACGACAGGTAACCGCCGCCGGGCGAGCGCGCTGACTGTGACCTTGTTCTCCACCTGCGAGAGCTTCGACTTGGTCTGTCAGGTGGTAAGTGAGTGTCTGCCTCATTTGTTTTGGGGGCGGGGAACATACCGACAAGATTCCCATGTCGTAGAGCTTGTCGAGAAGAAGAATCTCATGCTTCCGCCTGGTCTCGTTCTCCGGAGGGAGGAGCTGAGGGGATGTCAGTGGGCAGTCGGTCAGATTTGGGTGTTTCGTTCAGCCTACACTCAACCGATGTGCCAGTTGCCTCAACGACTGCCATAATGTTAGCAAAACGTTACCACAGGAATCAGGAATCGACATACACCGCATATCTTGTTGTACTTGTGATAGTCCTCGGGCTTCTGGATCATGTACCGTCTCACGACGTCGTGGTCTCGGTGGTCATTGTCCTGCTTGTAGTTGACAAAGTCGTGCTTGCGCAGGAGTTTGGACTCGTGATACTTGAGTTTCCGGACCATCTTCACGGGCTGCTGCTGTCAGACGTGGTTCTGCTGTTGGGGATATTGGCGTCAAGTGGTGAAGTGGTGAGGACCTTGATGAATGAAACCGTCGACGAACTTGACCGGCGAAAAAAAGATTCCCCACAATCCAGCTGCACTTTTTTGCCTGCCGCGACCCTTGCATGTGACCCCAAGGCGCTAAAGGCACCCCCTCCCCATGCTCTCAGCTCCCCCACGCCCACGCAGCACCCCTGTCTTCAAGCCTGCAGAAACTTTGATCCGTCTGAATTGAAACTCCATTCCAAACCTCCAACCGCCAAGCATCACCACCCACCACGCCGCCGCCCCTCACAACGGGCACCCCCAACCACAACCACAACCATGACCTCCCTCCTCCGGCGCTGGCTGCCCTCAGCCCTCCGTCCCTCCACCCGTCTCGTCTCCACCACCGCCCCCCTCGCCGGCGGCGGCCGTACGTCCCCCTCCCTCCCCAACCCACACCCAAACTAACCCCCTCCCCCATAGTCCGCGACATCTCCCCCTCCTCCCGCCTCCTCGACGACGACGACTCGCAAAAACTCATCCGCTCCTTCGTCACCCCCTCGTCGTCCTACAAGCAGCAACTCGCCAACACGGAAAAGAAGCGCGCCTCGCTCGCCGACGTCGCCGCCTCGCAAGAGCGCGAAGCCTACTCCCGCCGCAACCGGCGCCCGTGGGCACGCGGGACGGTGTACGCGCCGCGGGACCTCGGGCCGGCGGCGCAGCGGCGGTGGCGGAACCCGGCGGGGAACTCGCGCGGGGATCCGCTGGCGCGGGACTTTGTGGATGAGATGGGGTTTAACCCGTTGGATAACTATCGGGTATGTTTTCTGGGGATATGGTTGGGGGGTTGGGGCTGACAATGGGGGGGCAACAGAACTTTGCGCTCATCTCGGAAAACATGACGGCGTTTGGACGGATCAAGAAGGGCAGGCTGAATGGGCTGAGGCCGGTGAACCAGAGGAAGATGGCCAAGGCGATTCGGCGGGCCGTGGGGCTGGGGATCCATCCGAGTGTGCATCTGCACCCGGAGATTTTGCTGGCGCCGAACAAGCATGTGACGCATGGCACGCTGCCGAGTACGCAGATGCCGTCCAAGGGAAGGGATAAGCTTTAGGTTGGGGGGGTGGGTGGGATGGAGCATGTGTGGGGGGCGTCGTGATGGTGGCCGTGTATAAACATGCATTGCTTGGGAGAACATAGACGGGCCTGTTGCAGGTGCAATTGTACAATATATGCCAACCAAACCAACCAGCCGATGGTGGTATCCTCCTTTTCCCCTCCCAGTGTATATGTACCATCCCATATGTACACAGTTTGCATGCACCCCCGGAACATTGTATTCTATCGACATGCTCATGCTTCAAAATGCCTGACAATGTCAAACTTGGGACCCGTCATCGTGTTCCTCTGCCGCCGCTTCCCGAGCTTCTCCCAGAGCTCGGGGTATTCCTGCTTGGCCCATTCGCCAAACGGCCCCTTGTAGCCCATGGGCAGGGCATTGTACACCACACCCAGCCTGCGATGTCCATGTTAGCTGAGAACTCAAGTAACTACAACAAAAAGAACTTACGTCATCCACGTCGGCGGGTGCCCCGTCTCCTTCTCCATAACGCTAATCCACCTCTTGACATCCTCCAGCTGCCCGCGCCCCGCCAGCGCACCACAATACGACAGCACCACATCCGCCGGGACATCCAGATCCAGCCTCATCACGCGCTGCCAAATCTCCTTGGCCGCATCATCCCTCTCCTGCCGCCCCTCGCACACCCACAGCACAATCGCCAGACTATTATACGTCGGCCCCTCGGCCGACGCGATAATCTCGCGCCAAAACTGCAGCGCCATGTCGTGGTACCCGCTCGCGCCGTACGCCAGCATCAGCGCGTTGCGCAGGCGCGTGTCCACCTCGACCGTCGTGTCCATCTTGAGCATGTTGTAAATCATTTGGACCGACTCGTCGTCGGGCGCGCATCCGAGGCCCTCGAGGCAGCGCACGTACACGTCGGCCGTCGGTCGCTGCGCCGCGTTGGGGTGTCCGCGCATGTGCCCGAAGACGTAGCACGCCATGTCGGGGCGGCGGCGGGCGAAGAAGGCGTCCATGAGTCGGAGGCGGTGCTGCGGCTCTGTTTCGGGGAAGAATTGTCGGAGGAGCGAGTAGGCGTCCCACGCGCGCGCGGTGCTGAGCTTGGGGTTGAGGATGTAGTCGACCAGGGCCGAGCGCACGAGCGCGCGGTCCTCGAGGCCGTACGAGACAGTGTGTAGGGAGAGGGTGTCGATGACGTCGAATTGCTTGTCGGCGCGGAGGAAGACGAGGCTGAGGGCGACGACCGTCTCGGGTTCGAGGCGGGCGTGGCGGAGCTCGACGGAGGCGGTGACGTCGAGGATTCGGTCGAGATCGGGGGTCTCGGCGTCGCAGAGGATGCGGAGGTACTTGTTGAGGACGGGGAGGTCCTCGTTGGGTTGGAGGTCGCCGTCGGCGTTTTGGAGTTTGAGGAAGATGTCGTGGGCGCCGCTGAGGTCCCCGGCGGCGAGCCGGCACTCCATCTGGGTGATGTATGTCACCCCATCCACTGGGATGTCGAGCTCATCGTGCAAGGCAAAGAACCTCTCGGCTTGCAGGGGGTTCTTCTTCGTTATGGCCGCCTCGACGAGACAGAGAATGTTCCTCGAGTCAACTTGAATAGGCGGTCGGCCCTCGCCGCCTTTCTGTATCTTTTGGAGCAGCTGCTTCACATAATCGACGTCCCGATCCTGGCCAGCAACGCTCCACTGGAGGATAGGGTCCCAGCCGCGGGCGAATTTTGGACGCGACTCGATCAACTTGTCATAGACGGCCTCGATCCATTTTGGCCGCCCATTTCGCAGGTAGAGGTCCGTCAAGCTCCGGTAGAGCGTATAGTGCATCGTCTTGCTGCCCTGCTTGGTCGTTATGGGTTTCTTGAACCATCTCTCCGTCTCTTCAATGTTGCCAAGTCTCGCATATAGTTGGGCGACGGCCGCATGGGCAGCCGGCGTGCGTGGAAGATTCGCAGCTTCTGCCTTGTCCAAAAACTGCAGAAGCTCTTGCTCCCTCCCCTCGGCCGCGAGACCAATTATTACCGAGTCCCACATGGGCGCCTCCGGGCCGGAAATGGAACCCCCTCCCCATGCCTTGCGCAGGTCGTCGAAGCGCTGGGCGGCCTCGACGGATGCGCCGTACAACGTCAATGTCTTGAGGAATAACCCGAGTGGTACGTGTTGGTGGGCGACAGATTCAGGTGTATGGTCTTTTCTCCACTCGAGCTCCTTGAACACCAGCCTCGCCAGCTCCAGGTGGGTGTCCGTCTTTCCTCTTGGTACCACGTTGACCACCTCCAGCGTCGTCGCCAGATCCTCCACGGCAATGTCATCGTATACCCCCTCCCCCTCGGCATAGTTCTTCGGATCGAGGAGATGTAGGAGCACTCGGTAGACGAGAAAGGCCTGGGTGGGGTTCAGTTCGCCCTTGTTCTCCCACTTGAAGTAGACAAACTTCCGGAAGGCGTCGACCAGCTGGTCCCGCGGGGGGATTCGTAGATTCTCGTTCTCCAAGCTTCGGAACTGCAGCAGGGATTCGTAGCCGGGTTCGAGGAGGGGTTCCTTGACCTCGCGCGGGGGTTTCGCAAAGATTCCGAGAAAGGTCCTTCGCTGTTGCGGGGCTCGGACGGAGAGCAGTGATGGCGGGCGGGGGCGGCATTGTGTGAAGAAGCGGCCCGAGACGGCGGGACATGGGCGTATCAAGCCATGGCCGGCGAGGAGGCGACGGTAGACTCGGCGCGTCAGATGCGACGGCATCGGCATGGTGGGGATGTCGGAAGGAGGGAGCTAGTCGCGGGCGGTCCTGCGAGGGGAAAGGGGGTTGAGCCGGGCGCAGATCTGTGTCGAGGAGGCTCTGGTGCACCGGTACATGTTGAAGCCTCCGGGGCGGCAGTTGTCGCCGTGGTGGTCGGGGTGGGCGGGGGTCGCTGGGAGGGGTGGCGGGATGATGGTCGTGAGCCAGATGGCAATCAAGAGCTTGGGCTTTTTTTGGGTGGTGACCTCAATTTGCTGTCGAGCTTGCGCCGGTGACCGCACAGTGGAGGCAGGCTTGGCAGTCTGCAGGGGGTGATGTGCTGAAGCTTGGTGGGGGCAACCGAAGATTCGCCGTCACTGTCTTTCAGTGGACTCGGCTCTGAAAGCCTTCACTACAACAACATCCATGGATTTGGAGGGAAATGGGATTCCAGAAACAACACAACATCGGGCTGATGAGATAGCTCGGGTCTCACAACATCAAAAGATCCCATGTAGGGTCAATTCGAGCCAGAATATATATTCTTGCTCACCCCCCCAACCCCATATTGCCCTCTTCCGAGTGTCTCGTCAACACAAACTCTCTGTTTACAATCCCAAACGGGGGTCTCTCACTTCACCTCGACCATCTCGACCATCTCACACCTCCAGACCAAGACACACTCGTTGACCCCCCAACACCACCACCATGGCCGCTGCCCCCCCAACCGTCGTTCACCTCAAGCAATCCTTCCTCACCACCCAGACGCGTCTCCTCTCACAACCCCTCGCCCCCTCCCGCGACTGGCTCACCACAAACACCACCCACGACGAAGGCCTCCCCCCCAAAGCCGTCGACGACGCCCTCTTCAAGCTCAACCAGCGCCTTCAACAACACACGCGCCGCGTCTACGCCCCACAGGCGACCCGCCACGTCGCCGAGCAGATCGACGCCCTGTACTGGAACGCCGCCCTCGCCGCCTCGGAGAGTCGCAACGATGACGACGACGAAGCACTGAAAATCGGCTCCGACCTGGGTATGCCCTCCCCCTCTAACCCCACCGCTTACCAAGCTAATACTGCCCGCCAGTCGACACAAAAATCATCACCGCCCTCCCCGCCTCCTGGTCCACCGTCTCCCCGTCGCAAGCCGAGGAGTTCCCCCTCGAAGCTACGCGGTATGTTGAAGTCGTCGCGGAGCTCCAGGTGCTCGACGCGCGACGCGAGGAGGCGCGCGCACGCGTGGTGAGGTTGCAGAGGATGAAGGGGCTGTTGGCGCCGTTTGAGGACGCGGCGGAGACGGTGCAGGAGAACTTGGTGACGCGCAACGGTGAGGTGGAGGCCGAGATGCAGCGGATGAGGATGTTGCTTGCGCGGGTGGGGGGACGGGTTGGGCAGTTGAAGGAGGGGCAGCAGGGGGAGGGCAGGGAGGAAGGGGACGGGAGGGTTGATGAGGAGGGGAAGGTTGGGTTGTTGTTGGAGAGGTTTTAGGGGGTCTTTTGGCTCGACGGTGGGACAGGTTGGGGGCGTTTTGAGGCGTGTTGATGTTGGCATGCTCACGACCTGATGGACAGGAACGGAGTCAAGGGATGGAGTGGTTGCTTTTATTTCTCATGATACCCCAAAATCCACAATCTTCACCATTCCTACAACAAACTCGCTATACCCTCCCCCGAACGCCATTTCATCAATCATCCCCCTCCCAAACTACCCAATAATTGTCGCATCCTTCGCACTATCATCTAAGTCCAACACCTTCGCCTCATCCGTCCCTTCCTCCCCCTCCTTCTTCTCCTCCCCCTTCCCCCCATCCTCCTCCTCCTTCAACTCATACGGATTCGGCCTCACAACCCTCAACCTCACAATCTCTTTATCCTTATCCCCCTCCGCCACCTTGTAGTAAACCCTCAACCCGACAACGGCCACCGCATTCCAAGGATCCCTCTCAAACCGGTCCTCGCCCCCCCTCGGTCGATCACCATGATGAGACGGCGGGTGGTTGGATACCACCGGCGGACCGCCGCCGCCGCGGTGGTTCGAAGACATCCCCCGCATGTGCCGCAGGCTGTCTTCGACGCGGTAGTCCAGCTCGCGGTCGGTTACGTCGGACACGGTGCCGAGGCTGATGAGGTCGTCGCGGTCGGAGTCGTCGGGGTTGAAGTTGAAGCCGCCGGGGCCGCCGCCGCCGGGGAAGGGACGGGGTGGGGGTGGCGGGGGCGGGGAGTGAACACGGTGAGGGGGTGGCGGGGAGTGGACGCGGGGGCCGTGGAAGGGATTTGGGGAGGGGCCCCGAGGGCCACGGGGAGGCGAGTGGTCACGGGGGTAGTCGTGAGGCGAGTGGTCCCGGGGGCCGCGATGAGGGGAGTGGTCCCGGGGGTCGTGGTGAAGAGGGCGGTTGGGCGAGCGGGAGGGGGATCGACTCCTTCCACCTCGGCCTCCTCGGCCTCTGCTTGAAGGAGGGGGCGGTGGAGGTCGAATTCGGTCGCCTAGGACGTTCTTGAGCTCGTCTTTGAAGCTCGATATGGCTTCGAGCGCGCCTAGGACGGTTTGGAGCTTGGCCTCGAATTGGGGGGTGATTGAGGTGGGAGGGTTCTCTGCGGCCTTCCCGCCGTCGGTCTTCGTCTCCGGCTGGGCATCGGCGGCTGATGCTGTCTTGTCGTTCTTGACAGTATCTGGCGAGCCGCCCTCCCGCCCAGAACCCTCCAGCTCCACGCCCAAGTCCTCGACATTGCTGCCCCCGGCAGGTGTGTGATAGACGCTGGCGGATGGCGCGGTGGCCGAAATAGCCGACGACGAGGTGGGAGGCGTGTTTTCTCCAGGGTCCGTCGACGCTGCTCCCTCGGATGATCCAGCTGCGACTGGTCTTCCCTCGCCCGGCCGTTGTCGGCTGTCGACTTGGCCTGACCGTAACGCTCCGGGAGGACCGGGCAGCCTCTTTTCGTCAACCTGGACGCCCTTTCTTTCGGTCTTGCCTTCATCTCTGCCGCGAGCCTCCTCCAGTTCTTCCAGATATTCATGGAAGCCCCTTTTCTTCATCTCCTCGGCCACCCTCCGATCAACCTCCTCGCGGTCCTTTCTGCTCTCTTCGGCTCTCTTCCTGAACTCCTCTTCCACCCTCTGGCGCAGCATAAACTCCAGTTCTGCCTTTGCCCTCCGTTCCTCTTCCCACCTTCTTCGCACCTCGAGTTCGACCCTGGCTATCTGTTCCCTTCGGAACCGCGCATACTCCTCCTTTTCTCTCATCTCGTCTTCCATCTTCTGCCGCATTTCGAGCTGGATGGTCCTGAGCTCTTGCTCCTTTCTCACGGCGCCCGCCCTGTCCCGGGCTTCCTGGTCGTCACTCGCTCTCGGGCCCCTTCCCGTCTCTTTGGACTCGTCAGGCCGTGCCTCACTCTCGACCTGCGTCTTCTTTGGTTGAATCTCGCTCTTGGCTCCGGTATCACCCTCGACATCGGTCTCAACCCCCTTTTCTTGTTTACCACCAGCTTCGCCATTTTTGGGCTTGTCATCTCCGGGCCCATCATCCCTCGGCTTGTCGTCCGCGGACTTACCTTGCACTTCAACAGTCGGGCCTTTGTCCGCCTCCCATTTCTTCCTCGCCTTTTCCATTTCCTCTCTCATCTCCTCCTCCTTCTTCCTCGCTTCCTTCTCCTTTCGCTCCATCTTCTCCTTCCTCCTCTCCTTCTTTTTCGCCTTCATTTTTCTCATGTCGCTGATCTGCTTATCCTTTTGGTAGTACATCCTCTCCTTCTCCTTCATGATCGACTTTCTCATGCGCTCCCGGTACTTTTCCTTCTTGCGCTTCTCGTACGCCTCCCGCGCCGCCTTCTCCTCGTCCGTCTCGACAATCTTGGCCTTGCTGTGGGCCAAGTCGTACGCGAGGGCGATGCGCAGCAGCTTCTCCCGCCGGTGCTTTGCGTTTCGACGCACCATGTCCTCGGCGGGGATCAGCTCGTCAAAGCGGTCGGCGTCGATCTTGACCAGCACCACGTACTCGCCGGCCTCGAGCTCGAGCTCGACGTTGACGGAGCGCTTCATGCGGTACGAACCCTGCGTGCGGACGAGGTAGTCGTCGTGTCCGGCCTTGTGCACCCGGAAGGCGAGGCTGAACATGTACTGGCCCTCGAGGCCGCGGAAGTATCGGTCGTCGAGCTGGGAGAGGACAAGCACCACGGGGCCCGGCTTGTCGAGCTGAAAGACAAACTTGGTGTCGTGGTACTCGATGGTCCAGGGCACCGAGAGGGTCGTCCACAGGGACGCGACCTTCCAGCTGTCGTCAAAGAGGCGGGTGCGGTCAAAGTTCTGGTACTTGCGGAGGAGGTCCTTGTACGAGATCCAGAACGCGCCGTCATCCCCAAACCGATGTCCGAGTTTCTGAAGCCACTCGGGAGTCCACTCCTTGGATCCATCACCTAAGCCATCAGCATCTTGTCCACCACCACGAGACGCAAGAAAAGGGGTCACTTACTCCACGCCCCCTTCCACTCAGACTTGCCCCATGGATTCTTCAACAGCAACAACCGCTCCCCATCCATTTCGACCGCCTTCATGATCGAATACGCATGCTGCTCGACAATCCCTTTCCTGTCTCCCCAGCCCCTCCCCCACAACCCCGTCGAGCACCCAAACAGAAACTCCTTGTTCACCTGCAGCATCTCCTCCTTCCAAAACGCCTCCCTATCCAAAATATCCCCAATGAACACCTCACTTGTCACTCCTCCAGTCAAATCTTCCACGCCCTCCCCGGAACAGCCCCCCTCAAGCGTCGCATAATCCCCATGCGCCTTCGCATACGCCTTCTCCAACAACGGCAACCAAGTCTCATTCGCCTCCTCACACTGCGCAAAATAGAGCGCGCCAGAATTGCTCTGATAAGCCCGCCTATACACCTCATCACTATCCACCCTCTCCCTTCCATCCTCCCACAGCATCCGCTCAATATTCGGCCGGTCCGACACCGCCTCATCATAATCCGGCTTCGTCAGAAACAGCTTGTCGTCGATAATCTCGCTGAACCACCCCCCGTCCCGGTGGAACACGAACCCGTACACCCCCACCGCCTCGTCCCGCGCCACGCAGATCCGCTCGATAAGTCCCGGCTTGTCGCTCATGGTGCACAGCGCCGCCATCAGCCAGCAATCGCCATCGCGGCCCTGGCGCACGTCGTTGGCTGTCGGGCCGTCGATGAAGAATTGCGGCGCGTCGAAGATTTGCGAGACGCGCGCGACGGATTTGGGCGTGAAGCGCGCGCCGGGCTTCGCGCCGTCCTGGCGGCGCCGCGGGTGCCGCTCGCCCTGGCGGTGGTGGCGGTGGCGACGGGCCGGGGAGGGAGGGCGCGGGAAGGGTGGTGGCGGGGGGTAGGGTTGGGGTGGGCGGGGCCCGGGCCGGGGGCCGGGGCTGCCGCCGCCCGAGTCTGAGTCCGAGTCCGAGGTGAGGTCGGAGTCGGCGATGTTGTCGAGGGATTCGAGGCAGTCGCGCCGGCCCGTCTTGAGGTCGAACTCGAGGTCGAAGTGCGGGTCGCGGTACTTTTGGTTGAGGCGGCGGCACTCTTGGATGATCTTGTCGACCTTGGCGCGGCAGAGGGCGGCGGCCTCGTCGTAGGAGGCGAGGGCGGGGGCGCTGGTGGTGTCTTTGGCGGTGGTGCGCTGGGCGAGGGTCTCGGTTTGGGAGGTCTTGGGGAGGAGGGCGGTGGCTATTGGGGGTGTCAGATGAGGTTTGGGGATAGGGGCGAGGGGGGTTACCTTTGCCGGGAGTCTTGGTGGTGAACTTTCGCCAAAAGTCGTCGACCTTTTTCTGAGGCTGTCGCGGGCGTCCTCGGTGGTCGCCGGGGGGGAGGATGACGGGCATCTCGGCCATGACTCTCCTCCCCATTGGGCCGTCGATCGAACTGTCGGAATCCGAAGACATTGTGTCCTCTCCTTTCACAGCACCCAGGTCGTTGATTCCGTCAGAACCAATTCGTCGATTTCACAGCGACCCAAATCGTCAGTCGCAATGCTCCCGTCAAAATACACGTCAATTTCAAGGCGCGACAAGCAAAAGTCACCGAGACAGAGAAGGCGAGAGAAGACTCGGACCCCAACCCGCAGACCACAGCCTCGTCGCGCGCACCACCGCTACCTATATATCCCCGAACGCCATCTCATCGTAGAGTCACACCAGGAGGGAGGGGGGCTCGTTAGGTGCCCAACGATCTGCAACAGGGAGCCGGCGGCGGGCGGATCCTATGAGACGCCGCCATGAGCCTCTTCAGCCCCCAATCCTCCGACCACCCCCTCGCACCCCCTCACGTGTGGTGGGGATAGGAACTCTGCATCGGCATGTCCCTCAGCCTTCGGCTCTCCGAGAACCAAGGAACCAGTCCCACTCGTTTCGTGCACGGCATGCAAGGTGCAGATGTCTGCCTGTCTGTCTGTCTGCCTGCGATGCGAAGGTAGCCAGCCAGCGCGGCTGGACTGTGTGCGACCGCGTATGGCGGCCTTCAGGGGGGACGGGATGCTTGCCTTTCTGGCATCTGGGAACGGTACAGGACATTGAAAGGATTCCCAATGGTAGGTCGACGAGGAGAGGGGTGGTTCGGCCTGCAGGTCGCTTGTTGCCTTGTTTGCCTTGTTTTCGGGGATTGGATTTCGACACCGAGGTTCTTGGGTGAGGGGAATATCCCCTTTTACCATCGTTGTCCTGCGACGCAACTGTATTGCTGTCTGTCTTGAACTGTGATTTCAGATAGATGCAACATCAATTCAAGAAGCCCGGTTGGTCTAGTGGTATGATTCTCGCTTAGGGATTTGAACCCTGAGTCAAGTTGCGAGAGGTCCCGCGTTCAATCCGCGGATCGGGCCATTCTTAATTTTTGACATTTTCGCCTTCACCACAACACCCAATGTGGGTGGGAGATGAAATCGTTTTGCTGCTGCTTTGCTCCCCGTCAGGTCACTGCGGTTTGAGTTCAGAAGAGAGGGAAATCGACAAAAAAAAGAGGGTGTGGTCAACTCGGAACATCACCACCCTCCTGTCAAGTTCCAACACCGCCAACTGGAGACAGCAAGCAAAAAGGAAACATCCCCTTCGTACAGGAGACACCAACTGACATTCCAATGCAACTTACCCGGATCGAACGGGTGACCTTCAGATACCAACGCCTACGTACATCACACAGGACATTTACAACCAAAGTGAAACTTCAGTCTGACGCTCTCCCAACTGAGCTAAAGTTGCTTGTTTGTTGATGTCCTCCCACAGCCCTGTTACGCTCCAAGCCAGCCCTCCTCCCCTGACAATTGAGAAGACAAGGGGAGCAAAAAGAACCAATTCCCAAGTGGGAAGAGGATGGCATTCATGTCTGCAACTTACCCGGATCGAACGGGTGACCTTCAGATTGTCATTCCCCCTGTGGAGGTGCTGCTCGAGTGAAGTGGACTTCAGTCTGACGCTCTCCCAACTGAGCTAAAGTTGCTTGGATGGTTTCGTTGATGCGGTTGTGGAGTGGTATTGGGCTTGTCGAGTCAGGTTAACGGATCGGAATGCGGTGATGGAGAGGTGGATGCAGTGCAGGAGGTGGAGGAGTTGTGGGGATGATGTATTTGTTGCTTGCATGTGTGCATGAAGATGGACGGTGGGGATGGAGAAAGGGATGGAGGCACGACTTGGTGAAGGGTGCTCTGGACAAGGAGGTTCCTATGTTTCTCCAGACGTGAGATTGATGGGTATCTGTGCAAAGGAGGACGTCGTTTCCATCGTCACCGTGAATGTGCCCATGTACATCAAATTGTTCTCGTCTCTTCATCCTCCACCTATCCTCAAAGTATATTCTAGACTCCATGCTCACCCCATCCATCCGACCTCTTCCCATCGCCCCCGTCATATCTTCCTAACCGGCATGATATGTATCGTACACAAGCCCCCCCTCCCGTCGGCATTCCCCCATGACCCCATATTTGACCTCCTTCGACGGTGGTATATCATTATTTGCCCATATGATCAGGCAACTTAAGAACCATGTACAAGAAAACAACGACCCAAACCACAACAAATATGGAAACGTCCAAAACAGCCAGGATATATATCCAGCCCCAAAAATATAGCAGGTCCCAAGACAAACCGCACCGGCCCCTTCCCCAGCCCCCACGTCCCTGATCATCGAGTGTTGGCGCTCAAGCTCGCAAACGCATCCGGGCTGTGCCGTCCATTGGTCCACTCGAGCCCGCCGCCGGCCATCATGCTCTCCCGGCTCGAGTTGTACGGCTTCGAGGCTGCCGGCGCAAAGGCCGCATCGATCAGGTTATGCTGCTGTGCTGGCATGGCCATGTGGCCCGCGCTCATAAAGGGGTTGTTGCTCCCTGCCGATATAGGGGTAGGCATCTGAGCTTGTTGCTGCTGCTGCTGCTGCTGCTCGGGTTGTCCGTGCTCTCCCGCTTGTCCCGCCTGGAACTGTGTGGGAGCAAGCTGAGGGTAGTTATACAGCGCCATGATGGATGCCTTGTCGGGGCGTGCTGGATGGTATGCGACTTGCTGCTGCGGGTAGTACCCCGTCATCTGCGGTTGGAACGGTGATTGCTGCGGTTGCATCATTTGGTTCGGTTGCTGCTGCATCATCTGACCCGGCTGCTGCTGGTACTGCTGTGGCATGGTCGGAGTTTGGGCGAAGAAGGGGTTGGTTGTCTGGGAAACTTGGATTTGGGGTTGCTGGGTAGCCGCATAAAAGTCTTGCTGCGACTGCTCGGGGATTTGCGTCAGTGGTGGCGACTGGATTCTCGTCGGAGATCGTGTGAATGGGTTGCTGGCAAACCCGCCGGGGAAGGGTGCGGTGTTGACCGACAACGGCTGCTGCTGGTTCATGAAGGGGTTGTAGGCCGTTGTTGGCTGCGCGGGGGGGTAAGTCTGGCTGTTCTGGTAGGCATTCATGTAATTGTGTTGCGATGTCGGGGCCTGGGGTGTCAGAGGCTGCTGATATGTGACTTGGGGAGCCGCCTGCTGGGCAGCCAGCCCTCCCGTATGGTTAGGGAACAGTGGCTGCGAGGGCGGTGCCAGAGAAAGACCCTGATATGCCTGTGTGATGTCTGCCACCTGCTGCTGGGAGGTTGCGCCGAATGGGTTGTGGTTCGGGGCCAGGTATGGGTTCCGGTTCTGCAGGGTGCCCGTCGACTGCGAGGAGAGGGGTTGCGGCGTGGGGGGGTTGTCGAGTATGTGAAAGGGGTTGTTGGTCGCCGGGCTAAGGGGGCGCGCGCGTGCCGTATCTCGCATCGATGTCGTCGAGGCAGCGTGCGTCAAGCTGCGATTCACAGGCATCGACGACTGCCTGATTGGCACGATGCCGGGTGATATTCCTCCTCCCTCGCCCAGCCTGATCAGAGCTTCAATGGTCTTCTCCATGTTGCCGCTGACCCCCTTCAGCACCAACGTATTCCGCTGCTCGTCCATGAAGCCCATGTCCCGGAGCTTGGCCAGCTTCTTTTCGGTGGCATGCGCATCCCCGGCTTCGTCATTGCCTCCCACACTGGCTCCAAACACCTGCGAAGCCTTGTTCCACCGCTGCGACGGGTCGGGGGGGAGATCTCGGGGGCTCGGCGGTGGCTGTTGGGCGGCCTTGGCCTTGGAGCCGAGGGGGAAAATGGACGAGGCGGATCGAAAGCCGAAGCGGCTCGGGGTCTTGGGGGGGAGGGGCGGTGGTGTCTCGTCGGACTCGGTGCTACCGGTGTTGTGTCGCTTGCCCGTGTTGAAGTTACGGTTCATGTACTTTTGCCGGATGTATCGCTCCATGGCGCCGTCGATCTCGTCAGCGTCGACTGGGAGCTGCACCTTTTTGTTCTGTGGGTTATAGGTCTTGTTGGACGAGGCGTTGCCAACCTTTCGCATGTTCTGGGAGGGGGCGCGGATGAGGTCAGTCTCTCGCCGGGCCATGCACAAGGCAGAGGATTTTGCGTACCTCGACCTGCTCGTTGGACCAGCTGTCCATGCTCAACGACTTGACCTTTGAGATGTGGGTGCCCAACTTGCGGTGGATGGCGGCGCACCGCATGCAGAGAAAGATGCCCAACTGTCGGATAGTCCAGTTAGCTCGCGCTCTCGGTTCTGTGCCATGTACGTTTCGGGGGGAGGGACGTACGCTCCATGATGCCCAAGCTGTTCACCCCGGCCGCGCGTTAGCCAACACGTTCTCCTCGACAGACGGAGAGAGGAGGTCAATTACATACAAGGGTTCCGGGCCTGGCAGTCGGCACAAAAGTTGTTGCCGGGCACCGTCTGGACAAGCTCCTGCAAGACTTTTTCGTTGCGCGCCTGCTGGCGCTTGCTCAAGACTCCCGTCATGTCGCGTGAGGTCGGAGGGCGAGCGGTCGGGACATGCAAGGGGCCGAGGGACCAAGATGGCGAGACAATTTCGAGGGCGGCGCGGATATTCTTGGTCAGGCGCGGTATGGGACTGGGCTGGTGTTGGTTTTTGGATGGGTTCGGAAGGGCGATTGGGGATTGGGAATTGGGGATGGACGAGCCCGACCAGGAGTCCAGAGCACCCGGAGAATGGACAGCGGACAGCGGCATCAAGCGTGTCGAACAGGGGACGGGGGGCCCTGGACCTGGGGGGCGATGGCGCACTGGGCGCCGGGCATCCAATGGGGAGGGCGGGTCAGGAGTCTTCAATGCGATGTGCGGTCGACGAACCAGGAAATGCGACAATCAAGAAAACAAGCACCGGAAATCCCAAGCTTTTCCGGCAAACAGTCCGCAACCACAACCACGACAGAAACACGCCTTCGCCATTCCATGTGTTATTTTCGTGCTGGCGCATTGGGGATGGTATCACCGCGCTTCAGCCCCTTGAAGAAGAGGGAGGGAGTCTCTCCCCTCCAGCTCCTCCTCCTCGAGGTCCCCCTCCTCTCCTCCTCTTCCTCCTCCTCCATCGCGACAGGACCCATCCACCACCATCGCCCTTCTCCACCACCCCAATGCTAGCGTCTGCAACCTCAGAGAGGGGTGATTGTCATCTGGGGGTAGTCGACAAAGAGTCCCCAGGCACGGAGGTCACAGGTGATGGAAGAACCACATTGAAAAAAGATCCGCTCACTCATCGTGTAACCACAAATTGACAGACGTGACATTTCTTCCGCCCGGAAAGCCACCCCGAGCCGATAATGAATCGCGGATGCGCATTGTAATGAATCGCGGATGCGCATTGCTGCAAAGGCACGAGCGGACGGATGCGCAAAAAACGACGGACGTTATTTTGGGCCAGGGACCGAGCACGCCCTCCTCCTTTTCCTTGTCAAGCTTGGATTTTCAGGGGCACCACGGAATAAATGGTCTGGACTCTTTTCTCCTTTGTTTCTGCACATGTTCATTCAACCTGGAAACAATTCCACCTGGGGCTTGCGGTGGCTTGCGGGTCTTGCTCCGAGTTCTCGGCATCATCGGTCGGCCACATGAACGAGTACTTATTCGGAGACGTCGGCAACACAGGACTCATCATCGGAACTGAAATGCTCCCGCCCTTCCGGTGCTGACTCTTCAAAGTCTCATTCACTGTCCTGTCCGGAAGACCTGGAAGAATGAATGAGCATCGCTCTCCTTGGGTGACCGCCAAGGCCTTTGTGTGATGTTCTCTCATGGATTTAACTGATGACCAGATCAGTTTGTGGTGTAGGTAATACCCACTGAATGAACTTCATAGAGCCCACTACCGCATGCTGGGAATAGCTTCAACTATGTGTCACTTGACATGCCGAATATCAACATAACACCGGGCCAACTGCAGAGCAAGGACCGTTCATATCTTCAAACCTCGAATATATGTACTCTGAAAGACATTATTTCCTCCCCAAAGTCTAGCCTACGTTGCCATCGTACTCATTCAACAATAATTGCCGCCCAAGTTCTCCCAACTTCTTGCAACAGCAGGATATATCCATCTTCTACCCCAACACCAGCGAAAACATCTCCCATGAAAGTGAGAATATCAACAAACACGCAATGCTTCGCTCTTCCACAAAACGCCCCCAACACACAACCCCACATTCCCACCCATGCTGACATCCCCAAAGCGGTATCTCCGAAATCGCCGGCCTCTCCCAGACATACGCGGCCGACCCGCCCGGCCTGCTTATCAAGCCGGAGAGATAGTCGGTCGGGACAACTACCGTAAAATGTCCAGCGTAAAGGCAACACTGCCATCATGCGGAGATCGACCAACTGCAGCAGAGTGCTGATGCCAACCGCCGGGAGCATCGACAGCACCCAGGACTCCACAGCCGGTGGGGAGGGGAGACAAGCCGATGTCAGATTCCGTCTCACCGACGGAGATATCCCTTGCTGGAGGTAGGCAGCCTTTCCAACGACTTGAAGCCGCTGATAAGACCGACGATCCCACTGCCCCCCTCTCCTCGCTCATCCACTTCACCACCACAATAACCACCACCACCACAATAACCACCACCACCACAATAACCACCACCACCACAATAACCACCACCACCACAATAACCACCACCACCACAATAACCACCACCACCACAACCAACACCACCAAAAATGCCCCCCCAAAACTTCACCCCCTCCTTCCCCCTCCTCACCCCCCCTCCCCCTCCCTCCCCCGCCATAGCCACCCTCCTCACCACCCTCTCCCTCCTCCCCCACCCGGAAGGCGGCTTCTTCTCCGAAACCGACCGCGACCCCCTCCTCATCCCCTCGCCCTTCCCACCCCCCTCCACAACCACCACCCATCACCGCCCAAACTTCAACCCTACCCTCCGCAACGCCTCAACCTCCATCTTCTACCTCCTCACCCCCTCCTCGCCCCAAGGCCACTTCCACCGCAACCGCTCCCGCACCGTGCACACGCTGCACCGCGGCCGGGGGCGGTACGTCATCATCCACCCCCCAGAAACCCCCGGCGGCGGGGGGGAGGTGAAGGTGGAGACGTTTGTTGTCGGGGGGGATGTGGCGAGGGGGGAGAGGCTGCAGTGGGCGGTGGAGGGGGGTGTTTGGAAGGCGAGTTTTTTGCTGCCGGATAGGGAGGGCGGGGATGGGGGGAGTGAGGGGTTGTTGATTTCCGAGACGGTGGTGCCGGGGTTTGAATATGAGGATCATGAGTTTTTGGGGAGGAAGGGGTTAAGGGGGTTGCTTGGGGAGGGGGAGGGGGGGTTGGGGTGGTTGGTTAGGGGGGAGTAAGGGAGGTTGGGTGGAAGGAAGTAAGCGATGGTGGGTTGGGGCGAAGGGAGAGATGTTTTTGTTGGTCTTGTTGCTGGGGTGGTTGGTTCTCTCAAGGCCGTCTTCCGCAAACGACGTAGAGCTTGTGGTAACTGTGGACGTGGGGGTCAAAGAGACTTTTCCGTGTGTCCACGAGCGAGACCTGCGCCTATTAGTCAACCTGTCCCGGTGCAAGACCGAGAAACCATGCATACCTCAATATCCTCCGGACTCCTCCCCAGCACATGATGAAACAACCCCAGACTAAACCCACTAATCCCCTCAGCCAACATCCGCCGCCACAGCATTCCCACATGCTTCAGCCGGAGATCCTTGGCCCACCCACCAATGGGAATCTTGATGACAGCCTCGCGCACATCGACAAAGCCCGCGTCCTCGAACCACTGCTTCAGCTCCGGCCCGATCCGCAGCTGCCGCTCCATCTTGTCCGACGCCAGCGCCATCTCGTCGGACCACGTCCGCCAGCCAAAGTCGGGCGGCATGGTGCCGTCGTCGCAGAACGGGTCGATGACGACCTCTTGGCACTCGAGCCAGCCGCCGGGCCGCAGGTGCTCAAAGGCCGGCCGGAGGATCTGGGCGCTCATGTCCTTCCAGCAACCGAGGGTGAGGCGCGTGTGGATGTAGTCGAAGTCGGGGGCGTAGTCCCATTCTTCTGTCCTGTGGGTGTGTTAGGGGCATTGCTATGTTAAGGGAGGGGTGGGCGTACGAGTCCTCGACAAAGAAGCGGACGTTGGGGGGTACGAGGGCGGGCTGGACGGGCGAGAGGTCGGTGCCGATGATGTGCGCTGAGGGATACTCGTCGCCCATCTCGACGGCCCAGAGACCGGTCCCGGTACCAATATCGAGGATCTTGGTGGGCGGGTTTTCTGGAGTGAAGGGGGCGAGGTGGAGCTGGCCGTCCATCATCTCTTTGACGAGCTCATACTGGTCGTCCAGGCGGTCGAGCTCCGGGGGGTCATTGGGGAAGACGTAGGCTGTGGGGGTACATGTTTTAGTACGGCGGGATGAGGGGGGGCGGGGCCGGGACATACAGCCGGCGCGGAGGGAGTGGTATGTCCGACCAAATTGCTTCTTGAAGGTGGCGATGCTATCTGGGAGGGAGCAGGTGTCACTGGGGTCTGTCAGTCCACCTTTGCTCTGGAGATGAGATTGCAGAGATACGAGGTGACGTACTAGAGGTCAGGTCCGGTGGACTGGTCGGACTAAAGGGGTGTTAGTGGTGGGGGTCGTACGATTGGGGGTTGGATGGGGCCACTTACATCGGCCGTGATTTCTGAGCTGTCGAGGAAATTTTCAAAGGTGAACTCGTAGCCCTCGAGGGAGCCTCGGGGAGACATGATGTACGGGGTCTGGGAGACCAAGTGGTGAAGAGACACAGGGAGCCGATGACAGACGAGGTGTTCAATGGTCAGAGACAGTTGGAGTTGACGAGGCGGGTGTGAATAGTTGAGAGCTGTTACGTCGGAGGAAGTGAGAGCAACTCAGATTCAGAGCCAACTTCGTGGAATCGAACATGAGAGTGAGAGAAAGATGAAGAGGAGAATTGAAAAGCAAGACGGTGAAAAGGACCGACCCGGCAGACGGGATCGCATGCAATGTCTTGCCATTCTCCACCCGGGCCTAGCTGGCGACTGGCCAGCGCACCTCGACATGAGGGAGTGAGTGAGGGGGTAGTGAACTGTGAAGGGGACTTTGGGATGACCCAGGAGTCTGGTTCGCCCAGCTCGGTTCGCCGTACCTCCCACCCACACCTCCCAGGTGACCACTGACCACACCAGACCCAACCCGGCCAACCCCCTCTCCCTCCACCCACACTTCCCCTCCCGCTGGGTTTTCGTTTCTTTCCATGGGGACTGGGACTTCCCGACAACCTGGCTGGGGGCCCAGCGCTCTGGGCCAGGCCAGCGGCATGACCGCAACACCATCGTCAACTCGGGACCACCCCCCATCCCATCCCATCCTCGACCAAACCGGACACATACATAAGGCTCGCAGGCAGCAATCAACCCACAAATCGAAAGCCAAAACGCCTGTCGTGCCCTCCCCATCGTGCGCTGTGTGACCCTCCTTTCTCTCGGCATTCCTCTTATCCTCACCACCTCGTCGAGGTCATCGAACCACTCCCTCCCCTCGCGGCAGGCAGTCTCCGGCGGGTGTGTCCAGCGCATTTTGTCTCAGCGACCGGACCTTTCTCCGCCCATCCACGCCACTTGAGCGAATCCCCTCGGTCGCCCTCAGACCCGGGTCTTCGCGCGCAGGCGGACAGTATGGTTATTGGAGCGGGGAGGGGCCACCGGGGGGGTTGCGGTATGTCCGCTGCCGGCAACAATCAATCGGGTCGCGTCATCACATCATCATCAGTCAGTTTTGCCTGTCAGTCGGTGTGAAGCCGGGGAAGAGGCACCGCGGAATGGATTGGCGGGTTGAGGGAAGGGATAGGTACCGAGCGCCACGGCCCGGGAAAAAAGCCACGAAGAAACGAGACACAAAAAATCCCAACACCAAGGCCGCGGGATCCCCTTGTTGTGTTTGTGCGGAAACATTCCCCTCCTCCTCCCTCCTGACACCCGCATCCCACGAACGGACCCCCTCTGTCCTGCGGTAACGCCATGGATTCTGCCTCTCGCATCTCCGCTGCTGGAGAAAAATAACCTCCGGCGAGGACGCAAAAAAAAGTCCACGGCACGAGTGAGCGCACGGCCATGTCTGTCTGTCCCTCGGCACGAGATCGGGGCGCGGAGAAGCAGGCCCGCAAGGGGATTCCTTCGGGTCCGGTCCAGATGCAATCCTTCTCTGCTGTCGTCGAATCGGGGCATCTCACCCGGGCCTACGAGTTCAAGGGTCCAGTCCAGTCCACTCCCATCGCTCGTTCTGTGATGGGAACCTGCGCGATGCGGGTGCTGAGCACGGCGGGGCTGCCCAGGCCTGCAGGTTGAATGGTACCGCTACGCTGGATGAAACACTTGGGGACTGCGTGGTTTTTATTTCATTTTAGCTCGCTGCTTGCCCATGCCTTTTGTGGACCGGCTTGCTGCAGTGCATCGTGACATGGACAAGAAGGACTCGGCTTCCTCTTTTGCTCGATCCAATCGCGGGTGTAAGCCGGGAAGCGGGGATCGGAGTTGGATGGTTCCGGGTCGAGGGACGCAGATCTCGCCCGCTGTTTCCGGCCTGACACCGCCTTCCGGAAGGACGACGGGACGGCCTCGGTTCACACTCTTGATCACTGCCCAAAGTGGGAATAGTGACTCTTTTTTTTGGTGGAGTGGTAGAGAGCAGATGTATCTGGCTTGGTGTGGTTGTCCGGACGTCGAAATCCATGCCAAATGGAGCAAACAGTACGAACCAGTACCCAGACACGCACACCACATCCATCCGGATCACTCGATCAAGTCGCCGACGGCTTTTTATACCAAAACACCAACGCTCGAAATCCATAAACGAGGCTGAGCCAAGCGGGGCAGGATAAGCTTCACCCCACCCCCGACCCTGGAGAAGGGAGATATATAAACAACAAAGCCAAGCATCACCATCCCCTTTTCCATCCAAAACACCAAGCCTTTCGGTCCAAACAACCCCCCGAACCAAACAATACCCCCACCATACAACACCTCAAAACTGAACAACCCCCCCACCAAAATCATGGCCTCCCCTCCCACCCCCACCCCCACCTCAGAGTACGACTTCCTCCTCACCTCCTACCTCACCCTCCACTCCCACCTCCTCACCCTCCCGACCTCCCCCTCCCCCATCCCCACCCACCCCTCCATCCTCTCCGCCCTCTCCTCCCTCCCCACCCGCACCTCCCCCACCTACCTCTCCCCCCACCACGCCCCCCAAACCCTCTCCCACATCCACACCTCCCTCCTCCCCGCCCTCGCCCCGCAATCCCTCTCCTCGCGCTACTACGCCTTCGTGACCGGCGGCGTCCTCCCCATCGCCGCCGCCGCCGACAACATCGTCACGGCCTACGACCAAAACGTCCAAGTCCACTTTCCCTCCAACAAGCACTCGGCCGCGCCGGCCGTCGAGGACGCCGCGCTGCGGATGCTCGGCGATCTGCTGGAGCTCGGGGAGGGGTGGGAGGCCAAGACGTTTACGACGGGCGCGACGGGGGCGAATATCCTGGGCTTGGCGGTTGGGCGGGAGGCGGTGGTGGCGCGCCGCGGGGGGGGTGGGGAGGGGGTCAGTGTGGCGGAGCAGGGGGTGTTGGGGGCGTGTTTGGCGGCGGGGGTGAGGAGGGTGCAGGTGTTGTCGAGCATGGGGCATTCGTCGCTGGGGAAGGCGGCTGGGGTTGTGGGACTGGGGAGGGGGGCGGTGGTCGAGGTGGGGAGGGAGGGGGAGCCGTGGCGGTTGGATTTGGAGAGGGTGGGGAGGGAGTTGGAAAAGGGGGCCGAGGAGGGGGTCGTGAGCATTGTGGTCGTGGGGGCGGGGGAAGTGAATACGGGAGGGTTTGCGACGCGGGGCCTGGACGACATGAGAGAGGTCAGGAGGTTGGCAGATCGGTGGGGGGCTTGGGTGCATGTTGATGGTGGTGAGTTTCCCGTGCTGTGATTCCTTGGGGGGTGAGGTGTTGACGGTGTTTTAGCGTTTGGGCTGTTTGCGAGGGCGCTGCCCAAGACGGAGGAATTTGGAAAGCTGCATGAGTTTGTGGCCGGGTTGGAACTGGCGGACAGTATTGCTGCGGATGCGCACAAGATTCTCAACGTGGTACGTAAGTCCTGGGAGAACCATTGGGTATATGTTGAGCGGCTAACGGCTCTGAATAGCCCTATGACTGCGGCGTCTTCTTCTGTAAAGACGCCGCCCTAACTACCCACGTCTTCAAAAACCCCAACGCCGTGTACTTAAACCAAGAGCCGGGGAGCGGACCGGTCATTCACAGCCCGCTCAACATTGGCATCGAGAACTCGCGCCGCTTCCGCGCCCTGCCGGTCTATGCCGTTCTGATGAGCGAGGGGAGAGAGGGAATCGCCGCCATGGTGGCTCGGATGGTGGCCTTGACGAGGGGAATTGCGCAGGTCGTCCGCGATTCGGATGACTACGTGTGGCTTCCTGCCGAGACCGCATCGTTGGAGGACGCCTTTATTATCGTGCTGTTCAAGGCGAAGAACGAGGCGCTGAACGAGGTGCTGGTCGATCGCATCAACGACACGGGGCGGATTTTCGTGAGCGGCACGAAGTGGAACGGAGAAAAGGCCGTTCGGATTGCCGTGTCGAACTGGCGCGTCAATGTCGCGGAGGACCTGGCGGTGGTCAAGGAGGTGTTGACCTCGGTTGCCCAAGGACAGTCCTGATGGGATATTGCTCGATCCGAGTGGTAGTAGACCGATATTTCGAGTTCCCAGTAATTGTCCCTTTGGAGAAACCGTCCAAGTTCCCGTGTCGCGCATATCGTTGTCGAACCGTTGCCATCCATGCCCAGCCTTCCCCTCCCCCCAAATTCCAGACCCAATCCCAACTCCCAAAACTCCAACGCCAAACACCGACCCAATATCCCTTCCCTGGGACCTTATCCAAACCTCCGGGTACCACCCTTCTCCGCCTTGATCCCCTCAGCCAACATCTTCTTCCTCCCCTTTCCAATCATCTCCAGATGCCCCGCGCGCGCGCCCAGCATCAACTCCGTCTTGGCGACCATGCCGCCCGTGTACTTCTTCGTGAGCTTGTCGGCGGTCGTCTTGTTGTGCTTCTTTTGCGGCTTCATGATGCCGCTGCTGGGCTTCTTGGCGTGGGCCTGCTTGTGGCCGCCGCCCGTGGCCTTTTTGGCCGCGTTGGCCTTGGGCACCTTTTGCCCTGCGCCTTGGGCCATCGTGTGGGTGTGGGTGGTGGGACGGTGTGGGTGGTGGTTGTGGTGGTTGCCCGGGAAGGGGGAGAAGACTGGGATGGGAAAATATTGTTTTGGAGGGGCGGCGGATGGGAGGGATTGTGCCGGGGTTTACCGCTTTCCTGGTTTGGAGAGCTTTGGGGAAGCTGCAAATTTGGGGGACCACCCCCACCTTTCAAACTGCCACTCCACCACCGTGTCATGAAAAGTCACCAACACCAAGTCCTCCCTTTGATCAGCCACAACCTTGAGTACCCTCGAAAGGAAACCAGAAATCCAAGCAGCGACCAGTCAAAGAGCACCCGAGTCTCTCCAAACTGACATATACCGAAACCATACCCGAAAGCGACGACCTCAAGCACATCCCAGAACTTGAACAGCGGCCTTCCGCCGCCCCCGAAGTAGCCCCGATGGCCGCCCACCTGCTACTCCGACGGGGCGTCGCAAGTGCCATCCCCCAAGTATCTCCGATGACCCATCCTCTACTCCGACGAGGGGTCGCAAGTGTCGCCAAAGCCATCCCAAAACATGAACATAAACATAAAGCCTCTCCACTGCCACCGCGCGGACCCCCGCAAGCAGCACCACCACTCCGGTCCACGGGAAGCCCTCCACCAGCCCTCCAGCTCGAAGATACCAAGGCACCCACGCCGCCCCAACCCGGACCCGACGTCTTCACCGAGGCATTCCAACATGCCATCGCATCGAACCATACCAAGGTATTCCAAGCCAGCAGCCCAACATCCGTCCCAAGCGCCTGCTCCTCCAACACCCACTGCAAATGCGACATCTGCATGAAGGCCGCCCGTCGGCCCTTCTGCCAGAGCTGCCGGTTCCGGCCGACAGCGCACCAGGCCGCCAAACTCATCACAGTGGACGATGACAGCAACAACAACAATGGCGTAATTCGATACAAAATCACATCGCTCTGCCAGCAGTGCTGGGAGAGGGTGCAGGGGCAGCAATACCTGTCGAGCCGCGAGCGCTTCGCGGTCAACATGAAGGAGAGGCGGGCGCGGATAGCCCAAACCAAGAAGCAGACCAGGGACGTGCGAGAAGAGGAGGCGCGGAAGCTCATAGCGCATATCAGCGGCATGCCTCCTGGGGGGGAGCGAGTTCCGCTTGGCTTCGCGATTCGCAAGTTTCGCGGACAGATAGCGCGCAAGGGGCAGCCGCGGAATACGATGAAATGGAACCGCAGAACTCTTGTCGAGAACTTGTCCGAGGCGCTGCAGATTGTAAAGGTAAAGGGGGTGTATTCGTGTGATAAGGGGCGGCTTGAGGCGTTCGACTTCAAGTTGTGGTTTGGGATGGGGCGTCATGATATGCTTCCCATAAAGACGTACTTCCAGCCAGAGATATCTGAGCCAGAGATATATGAGCCAGAGATATCTGAGCCAGAGATATCTGAGCCAGAGATATCCGAGTCGACATGAATCCTTCTTCATACCCACAAAGGCATTTCAATTTCCCATCACAGACGAGAAAGTATCCTACATTCACTCAAGCCCATCCTACAGGCGTCCGATGTCATGTTCATGTTCCCCAACAGCCGTATGGCCTCTTCTTAAACCACCCCTCCCAAAAAAAACGCCCAACAAAGCAAATCCCGAGCCCAGTCACTAAATCAAAATCCCCTCGCCTTCCTCCTCCCCATCCCCCTCCTCCTCGCTCCACTCCACATCCGCCGCAGCCTCCTCTGCCAACCGCTGCACCTCGGCCAGCCCGCTCAGCTCAGCAACATACTCCCGCTCATCAAGCGCCTTCTTGACAAACGCCCAGCCGCCCGCCTGGTAAGCCTTGATGATGGGCTCGCTGCAGGCGCTGCACTGGGGGTACGAGGTGCCGCGGATGACCATGTTCCTGAACGTTGACAGGAACCCTCGGATCTGATGGGGCACGATGCCTAGCGCATGGTCGGGCGGGTCGCGCTCGTAGTCGCCGTCGGCTGCGGGTACGGGTGATGGGGCGTGGTGCTTGAGAGGGTGCTGGAGGATGCTGGCGAGGACCTCGACGAGGAGGGCCGAGGCGATGGCGGCCACACCCGGGCGCGTGACGGTGCACTGCTGGTCTAGGGTCTTGTCTTTCATGGACTGTTTGTTCGGTATTGTTAGTGGCTGTTTTTTTGGAGGGGAGGGAAGAAAGGAAAGGGGGTAATCACGTCAGCGGCGACTACGACGTCGTTGCAAAAATAACACCCGAGAGTGGTCTGGCTCCCATCTTGGGGAGGGGCGCCGTGTCGCATGACGACATATGTGTCGAAGCCGAGGGCGGCGTTGAGCACAATCTTGTTCTCGGCTTTCCCCATGACGGTTGGCAGCCATCTTGACTCTCGACTGTCCATCAAGAGGAAAATGGCATCGTGTTCGTCCACCAGCTCTTTGAGCTTGTGAAAGTCTGCAGCCGTCCTCTGCTCGTCCAAAACGGGGTGGCCGAGCATCGGCACCGAAAGCACATGGCCCTCTGACTCGACCCCTGGATAGATCTGCCTCAGTGCCTCTGCGGCTTGCAGCGCCTTGGGCTTTCCACCGTCCAGGCAGTCCTCGAACTGGAACAAGGGCTGCCGGACCGGGTTTGAGTAGGAAACGTTACCATAGTCCACAAATGTGATCTTGCGCACTCCCCATCCCATGAGATTGCGCGAGACGTAGCTTCCCAGGGTACCGGCGCCGAGCAGCAGACACTTTGTGTTATGGATGGTCTCCAGGTCCAGGTTCGGAGAGAGGCGCCACTTCATGAGTTTGAGGTTCAGATCAACAGCCTGGTTGGCGAGATGGGTGGGATCCATGTAGTCGGCGAGATTAGCTATCCGTGCCTTGAGATCCCCCTTGCCGTTCCTCTCCCAGCCCGTGACTTTTGGCATCTCCAGCACGTCCATGTTCTCCACGGGGTCCATAGCCACGGGAAGAATGATGCTCCGCGCCTCATGCCGCCTCCTTTGGGTGTCCCGGTAGCAGAGGATTTGAGCGTTGGTCATGCGGTAGCGGTGTCGGACCAGCACCAGCAGGTTTCGAAGGGGCCAGGATGGGTACTCGTCATAGTTGGAAGGGTCCGCGAACGCAATGTACCGATCCTCTGGCGGGACATTGTCAAAGAACCCCGTCTCAAAGTCTCTCAGCGACCCAATCACCCACTGGTACCCAATCTCTGCTATTTGGTCGTCGGTGGATGCGCTCGGGTCGGTAGGCCGGATCTTCTTGGCCAGGAAAAAACCGTGTTCTCTGCTGTCCGTCATGTACCGCCATGTGCCGACCTTCTCGACCAGCGCCGTGCTTTCGTGGGGACCCATGCGCCCAATGGGCCCTGTCCGCTTCCACTGGGGATCTGAATGGAGGGCGGGAAAGGCGAACCAGTAGTAGAACTTGTACTTTTTGAGGTCGGCAAACGAGAGGACCTTGAAGGACGAGAGGAGAGAGGGGATCGAGTAGATGGTCCCGTCGCGGATGGCGTCCCATATCTGCTCGCCGGCTTTGCGGATCATGGCGTTCTTGTCGGTGTTTGTGAACTCTTCGATGGTGTTGACATTCTTGATGAATCCCTCGGCGCGACTCAAGCCCAGCGGCACCCTGTCGCGGAGTTAACAGACAGCCCCTGACTAGCAGACGCGATCAGGAGCAAAGGGGGCACTTGCTGGTCACTAGTCAATGCGCCCGCGAGGATTTGCATCTTGGTACTCGAGGCAGCGTCGGCGTGTGCGCGGTACTCATAGAGTCCCAGAACCGGTCGGGCTGAATCGTCGAGCTTGTCATGCTCGAGCTTGGAGGAGAACAAGGCCGAGTAAAAGGGCATCTCGATCTCCGAAGAGAATGTCGCAAACTTAAGGGGGGGCATGGTGAAGAGTTGCAGTTGCACAAGATGCGCCAGCCCGGAGGAAGAACCGAGGACCAGATGTTTATAAAGGGCGGAGTCGGACTGGTCGCAGCTTTGATCGGATGATATCTTGCGAAACAGGTATGCACGAAGGCTTGAAAGTGAAGGTCTCTGGTTCAGACAAGAAGCGCGTCGAGATGCCGGCGGTTGACAGGAAGCAACGAGACGAAACCAACTTTACCGAGATGCAGGTGACTGTCCTTGTCCGGCGGGCAGCAAGCTGGACCTTGAGACGAAATGGAAGGATCTTGAGAGGACAGTACAAAGAAGTGAGAGGAAGTGCTCGTGACAACGAGGTGCGGGGTGAAGTTTACGGATCGCGAGGTTATTCCGGAGTTGAACAAGAGTCAGCAGGCACCTGTCATCCAGAGCTGACTTGAGATGGTCAGCGCGTCACTGGACCAAAGCTGGAAGGGAGGTGAGGCTGTCAGTCACTGGTGATCAGGTCTCGCAGGTCAAGGTGCTAGGCATCCGTCAAGCCTGCCGGTCGGGAAGAGGCAGCAGAACATGGTGGGGGAGCTAGGGCAAGCTCCGTACCCCGCACTCTACCTCCCACCTCGCCTACAGGGGTCCCCTCCGGCAAAACGTCGGAAGCTCTGCCCCTTGATCTTGATCCCTTGGCACCTTGGCATTTCTGTCTTGGCTCCTTGGCTCTGTACAAGTCCCTGGAGCTCAAGCTCAACCTCAAGCCAACCTCATCAGAGAAGCCAAGTGGTCAGCCCAACAACCTTTTACCCGAAAAAGATAAGAAAAAAATAAAACCTCGTCCAGATTAGTTCTCTGCTACAGCTGTATCTTTATCAAGATGCTCATCGGAGTCTGTGGCAGTATATCCACCCCCCTCCCCCTCAACCAGGTCGACCCCCTTCTGACAGTCCCAGGTGCCTGCGCTGGCAGGCGATCCGTTGCAAAGTACCTCAAGGAGACCCTCAAATTCAACGAAGCTTCCATCACCGCCACATTGGATAAACCCCTCTGGGACGAAGAGGCCAAGTGCTTCTCCTTCCCCTCCGCCGACGCCCTCCTCGACCACGTGACGAAGCACTGGCGCGAGCGGTGGCTGACGACGTCGATTCCCACCGAAGCCGTCCTCGACATGTATGCCCGCCGCCCCTTCTTCCTGCTCGTCAGCGTCGACGCCCCCGTGCTCACGCGCTGGGCCCGCCACCAGCGCAAGTACGACGACATCGACACCCCTCTAGAGGACTTTGTCATCGAATCTGACCTGCGACTCTTTGACCCCGTCATCGGCCAGCTCCCCTTCATGTCGCGCGCCTCGGTCCGCATCCTTAACACCTCGTCCACCCTCGCCGACCTGCACACCCAGCTCGCCGTGCTCGATCTGCTGCACCCCGACCGCCTCCGCCCCAGCTGGGACATGTACTTCATGTCGCTCGCCTCGCTCGCCGCGCAGCGGTCCAACTGCATGAAGCGGCGCGTCGGGTGTGTCGTGGTGCGCGACCGGCGCGTCATTAGCACGGGCTACAACGGGACGCCGCGCGGGCTGGTCAACTGCGGCGAGGGCGGGTGCGGGCGGTGCAACGCCGGCGAGGGCTCGGGCCACGGGCTGGCGACGTGCCTGTGCATCCACGCCGAGGAGAATGCGCTGCTCGAGGCCGGCCGGGAGCGCCTGGCTGAGCGCGCCGTGCTGTACTGCGATACGTGCCCGTGCCTGACGTGCAGCATCAAGATTGTCCAGGTGGGCATCGGCGAGGTGGTCTACAGCCAGGAGTACAGCATGGACGGGCGGACGGCAGCGGTGTTTGCGGAGGGGGGTGTCAAGTTGAGGCAGTTTGTTCCGGTGAGTCGGTACCTTCTCTGCCCCCTTTTCCGTGTTGTTGCCACGACCTCGAAAGCGCAGGGCGTCTCGAGACGTGCGTGTGCGATACTGACATTACATCAAGCCTCCAAACGGCCTGATCCATGCCGAGAAAGACCTAGTCCTCAAGTAGAGAAAAGAATAAACACTACTGTAAAAAAAAACCGATATCAGGAGGCTACAGGCCAAGATAGTCTACCGTCAAGTGTCTCGTCAAATCCCGAAAACCATGCCCGCGATGCTACACATCAAGTCTTTGCAGGGAGAAAGTCAGAACATCCACGTCATCAACAAGTCACGGCCACTAAACCTCAAAATATAGATATGTAATAGTCCTGATCACCTAGAACCCACCCTTCTTCCCAAAGGCCCAAGGGCGGAAAACATCGCAACCCTCCAAACCGAAAAGCAAGACAAAAAGGGGGGTTATTTACCATCGCACCGCCTTCTGCCCCGGCAACCATGCCCCCCTTCGGCTCCGACTCGGCTACTCTACGTCTCGCGCCCCGAAAGCCCTTCTCTGCAGACAAAAATCCACAGCACCCGCCCAAGGGCGCAAGGGCGCTTCCACCCATCCCAGTGGGGTTTCATTACCGGTATTGAGCCGGTACCTTTTTTTTCCCTGTCCACTCTTTCCACTCTCCGCGTCTCCTCCCACTCTTGCAGAAATGGAGCCGCAATGGTTGGGTGGAGTGTGGTGGGGGGGAGGAGTCAGGCACTTTTGTCAGGAACTTGAATTACACGAACGGGGAGACGGGGGACGTTCGTTGTGTGCTGTGTGGGGGTCCGGTTTTCTTTTGGTTTGATTACTGGTCCATCCGGACGAGCCGTTCTGGGGTCCGGTTTATGCCGGATTTTATTCCAAGCGTCCATGATGATGAGGAGCATCGTTTTTTTGAGGTTTCCAGTGGGCCTCTTTCGGACGCATTGCAGTTAGTTGTTGAGACGGAGAAAGCTCCGATCATGCTTCCGTCCATGCAGCAGCAGCCTGTGCATGTTCGGGAATCCTAGGCACCACCACCACCTGGTCACAGCCCACAGCAAGAGAAGGAGGTATCAATAGAATTATAGGAAGAATAGTACTGCAACGGATCGTCGACAGGACCCTGGTTTGTCACGCCCCATTCTATCCCGTCCCCGGCCAGGCGCATCTCCCTCGCTCAAGTGGCGGCCGGGCAATCAAAATGTCTCAACCCAGCTTGAAGAATCTCCCCCGGGCCCTCCCCGCATCACCGGACCACCGCACCTCGCCCCCTTTGAAGTCGTAAGAGTTCGATCCGAAGGACAGCTCCTGTCCAGTTGCCGACCGTCGTAGCGAAGCACGTCGAAGTCGAATCGTGAGCCGAGGACAAGTTCCCAATCCCTTTCGTGATCGCCATTGCCCAGCGGACACGTCTTCTCATGGTCGAATGTGGCAAGCCTTGGTCGTTTCGTTTCCCTCCCCCATCAACTTCATCGGAGCCCCCACGCCGCCCGATCATCCTTGCCATCATCGCTCATTAAACCCCGTCTCCCCCATCAGTCGTGACCAAGCGCGTCACCCCTTACATCGACTGCTTGGCATCCCGGCGGGCGGAGAGCTTCTTCGAGATGAAGAGTCCGAGAAGGGCGATGCCGACGACGCCGACGATGCAGAAGACGACCATGACACCGGGCTCGCGGGCGGCCCAGTTCTTCTCACGCTTGACGAGCTCGGCGACCATCTCGCGGGCGACAAGCGACTTCTCGATGGCGACCATTTTGAAGGTTGTTGGGTTGGAGCTGCAGGATCGGGAGTTAGCGCATGGCGCGGCGCAGAGGATGATGGTGCGAGACAATGTGCATTGTGTGTGTGTGCGCTGTGGGGGTGGTCTCATCGACGGTGGTTCTGAATCAAAAAAGGAAATGGAAGTTGGCGCAGGGGAGAGACACAGCAGCAGCTGTCAATCATGTCTTGTTCCTGGCGCCGTGGGGGAAAGAAGGATGTTTCACGACACGCGAGCGTTGGTCTTGGCAATCGGCATTCGACCGCTTGGCGCTGCGAGCTTCTCGACGACCGCTCGCGACGGCTTCGTCGGAACGGACGGGCGCAAACCAATTGAGGAGGCGCGAGGGGCTGGGAGGGCTTACATTATCCTTGAGGTGAAAATGAGGTCGGGAGGAGCGGATTGAGACGAGGACGAGATGCTGTCGCACGCGCGAATTGCAGGGGACTCGACGAGAGGAAAGAGGTACGTGCGTTGAGGTGGTGGGTGGTGGGAGTGAAGCTGGTGCGAACAACACGAGACGGAGGCAGACGAGGATTGAGGATAGCGGTCGAGGCGAGTTCTCCTTTTGGTGTCTTGAGGGGAATTGAGTCCAGTGAGGTTGAGGAGGGGAAAGGAAGGGAAAGGGAAGGAGAGAGAATTCGTCGAAACAACGGGCGGGAGCGAGGGAAACAAAATAAGGACGGGTCGGCCGAGACAGGCTTAGCGGCAACCGCGCAGAACTGCAAGAGTCGCAAGAGCTTGGCCCGGGCCTTGGCCACCGGAAGACGGGAGGCAGGGGTGGGGATGAGGGATGAGTGCTGATGATGGAGGAGGGGGGGGTCAACGACTCGATGCGCGTCGGGGCCGGTCGCCTCTGGTTCGGTGCGCGAATTTTGGCAGAGCCCCGAAGCAGGCGAGCCAGGCTCCCAGGGCACCTGAACCTGCCCTGTGCCCGCCGCTGCAATCTGGATATGGCGAGGAACGACGCGGCAGGGACGATGATGTGAGCGCACCGAGGGCTCCTCTTTGTGCGGATCCTCGCTGAAAAAGGCTTCGGGCGTGTAATCTCTGTCACGGGATTCGCCGGGACCTGAGTGAGGGATGGAGACTTTGAGCATGCAAAAGTTGCGATCCGCGACCGCGATATACGAAGACTCCGAGACATCACTTCAAAAAAAAAACCCCCCCAATCTCACCTGGATATCTGCTGGAGGATGATGATGGTGACGATAATCTCTCCTTCCAATCGGTCGCGGGGAGAGACGGGATCTACGGGTGGCCTTTTATTTTCCTCTCTGCGGCACTCAGTTCGGGCACAACGGACGGCACGGAAAAGGCAGGATTGGGGGTCTGTGATGCGCTGTTTTGCTGCTGCTGTTGTCACCTGTGGTGGGCGGGGCTGGGAAACCGAACAAACAGCGTCGCAGAGAACCGCCATCTCCTCAGCATCGCTTGCAATTCCCGTTCGAGTCGGACGACGCTTGTGCAAGACTACCGCAGCACAGCGACGTCGCCCGTCTTTCCGCCCCTATATGTCCCGTACGTCCTGACAAGTACGAGATGACACCGTACGCTGTGCGCAGGCAGTCCCGTGAGCTGGCTGCTGCTGTTGCATCATGCTCGGCTGGCTCTTGTCGCGGGAATAGTCATCTGCCGACGAGGTTGCAGCCGTGGCTGGGGAGGGGAGCCGGGCGCCCAGGTACCAAGAGTTGGAGAGAAGAGGGACTTGTCTACCGTGACCTTCTTGGTTTCCAACTCCCATGTCGCCCTCAACTCCTGTCGAGATGCTCATATTGAGACAAGAAGCTCTCGATCAAGATCTTGATCCTCCCAAGTCCAGCTTGAGTGGACAATGCCGAGCTTGTCCCTGCGCGTCCGATCGGCCTTACTCATGCTTCGCCTCCACGCCATCCGGTCCCGAGTCCCACCGATGCTCGAACTCATGCTGCTAACGAAACCCACATGCGGCTTTTCCGAACCTTCCATGCGGCGCTTCCGTAACGGCGCCTGCCGAGCCAAGCCTCCCTCCACACGGCCGTGGCGGCGGCACGAATGACAATCGGGCACGGCGAGCCAAGCTTCCTCGCGGTCGGTGCCGCAAACATGGATTGGTATACAACATCTTGTGCGTGTAGGTTTTATATATGTACAATGACGGTGCAGCCCCAGCCAAAGCTGGAGGTACACCCGCTGTGCCCGCGCTGCATGCACTCACTCTTCAACGCATCCCCGGGTCCCCCTTGCCAGCAGCAAGCTCGTTGCCCTGGGAGATAGATGTCCGGCTCCACACACAAACACAACGCTCAATGAAATAAGCCCCCCGCGTCTAGCACGAGATGGGGTCGGGGCCCGGAGCCTGGTACGGCTTGCCGCCGTTGTCTGTCGCGCCCGCGAGACCGTAGATGTTGGCCGCGATACCGGGGTGGTTCGCCTGGTAGGCGCCCGGGAAGCTGACGGTCGACGATGGCGAGAAGGAGCCGCCCTTGGAGACGTTGATCTGCGCGCACGACTGGTAGAACTGCGCCTGGTTCGGCTTGTTGGCGCTGTGCAGCGCCAGTGTCTCTCCGCGCAGGAGGTACTGGCCGGGCGCGATGCAGCTGGGCAGCTTGAAGTAGACCCAGCCCTGGTTCTTGAGCATCGTGTCGACGCCCCATGTCTTGCTGCCCACGTCGAACCCCTCTTGCCAGATCTTGAACCTGTGGTTGTTGTCAGTTCCACTGTTGATGTGGGAGCAAAGAGATGATGGTGCGTACCACTTGAGCCCCGTCACGCCCGTCGAGGCAGCGTTGTCCACCTTGGCGAGGTATGCCATCACGGGCCCCTTGTGCGACTTTGCGATGGGATGGTCCGCATCGTTGGCAAACTGTGCGCCTCCGATGACATGCCCCCAGTACATGCCCAGCTGGTCACCCCCCGCGACGCTGATGACGGTCTGGGACTTGCTCCCGCCCGCGCCGCAGATCATGTTTTGGCTGCTGACATCTTGGACTGGGTTGTTGTTGTTCGGGGCCCGCATGCCTGTGAGTTGCCCTTGGTCCTTCCCGTTGACCGAGAGTTTCTTCGCCGAGTTAGATGACTGCTTGAGGGTGCCGGTCATGGCATGGAGGTTCACCAACCTGGAAGATGGTGTGAGCCTCGACGGCGAGCCCGCAGGCCAGGACAGAAGCAAGAGAGAACTTCATGGTGATGATGGGAGTTTCTAGGATGGTTGACTGGATGGTATCGAGGTTGCTTTGCTGCTACCCAGGAGACAAGGGGGGCGCATCTGGTCGCCTTATATACACCACGAGAGACACCATGCTATATTCAGCACGACGTACACAACCAGCTCTTCGTCCGAGAAGAGACCGAATCCCCCCATCCTGGGCGAGTCGAGGCGGCACACATATTGGGAATGCCTCCCTCCCTGTTCCTGAGTGTCAGTGTGACGAATAAGGTGGTGGTAGGTTCGACGGACCGGTGCCGAGGAGTGGCTTGCATGGTCGGTAGCTGGAATCGCGGGGCCCCAGGTTCTCGAAATTCCTTGCCCCATCTATTCACATAGAAGAGGGCCTAGAGTACCGCGCACTGCGCGGGATGTGTGATGGGGGAGCGGTGGCGCTGGCACTTGCATAGCGCCTCAATGCCGTTCTCACTTCTCAGGCCTTTACTTTAGGCACTCTATCGCGTTCCTGTCACGGGAGGGGCCCGGCCATGGCAGGCGACGAGCCGACGAATGACCGCAGATCTGAGGCCGACCCTAATGAGGACAGCACGGAAGATGGCGAACCAGCCCAATTAAGCCGGAGCAAGACTCCCAACCATTCGGCGAGTGTTTGTCCTTGGCGGAGCGTGACCGAGAGTTGCGAACTCGGGAGATCCTGGCCAGCCATAAAAATGCGACCGAGCATGGCTGTCAAGGTAGATTGCCTCTGTACATCTGACACGCAGACGGCACCCCCTTTCCTGAATGAGAAAATTGTTAAAGCGCCGTGATTGATGGAAAAGATGAACCCGGATTTTGCACTGTCGTCGGCCTCATTCGGGAGCGTCGTTCGTCGACGCGGCCCAACGCATTGACGGTGCCACGGCAGGCCAGGCGATCGCTACCGATGAGGCTCCGGAAAGCATTGGAAAGAGGACGGGCCGTTGGCGAGCAATCGAGAAAGCTATGCGTTCGGATGGAGGCCTTGGTGGCGACAACAACATCGGGTCATGTTGGTCGGGACGGCCTCATGAGTCTTGCTGGATGGGATGCTGTGCCTCTGTGTCAACTAAAGTCCAGCTCTCATGTGTCGAACAGGCAGCTGGGTGCTTCCACCTTTCGCAGGTCCATGCGAGGACCAGCAAATGAGGGAGAAACCTGCAGAACAGACTCTCTCTCTCTCCAAAGAAGAAACGCGGTGATCCTGACGCTCAAGATGACGCTGACACAGTTCCAAGAGGAAAGAAAACCTTAGTTGAAAAGTAAAGGATGGTGAACGAGATGGAGGGACCGAGAGGTGCTGTCGCTTCCCTCCCTTCAGGGCCCAGCCAGCGGGCAGCACGCCCATTCGGCTAAACGAATAACCGAAGCTCGACAATACAGCCAATCAAACCCCCCTCATTGTCAGAGCAAGCGACCTGGCCCGAGCTTTCTCAGTGGACGGCACCGACGACGACGTCGACAATTGTTCCAAAGCGGCGGATGATCGAGCCAAAAAGCTGCGAGACGACCTCTTGCTGCCCGCCACCACCGACTCCCGCCCGATCAATCGCTCGACCCCCGCCCCAGCCATGGCGAGCAAGCTGACCCCGCTCCTCCGGACCGCCGTCCGGGCGGCGTGCCGGGCATCGCGCCCACAACAACCTCAGTTCCGCGCCCTGTCGCTGTCGGCGCAACGGCGAAGCGACACCCTCATGGTGGTGAGTGTGAACCACAGTCTCTCCCATGGAACGCCCCCAAGCTAACGCCCCCTCCCCCAGCACCGCAACACCCCCGACAACAACCCCGAGATCCCCTTCAAGTTCACCCCCGCCAATGAGGCCATCATCGCCGAGGTCCTCAAGCGGTACCCGCCGCAGTACAAAAAGGCCGCCGTCATGCCCATCCTCGACCTCGGCCAGCGCCAGCACGGCTTCACCTCGATCAGCGTCATGAACGAAGTCGCCCGCCTCCTCGAGATGCCCCCCATGCGCGTCTACGAGGTTGCCTCCTTCTACACCATGTACAACCGCACGCCCGTGGGCAAGTTCCACGTGCAACTCTGCACCACCGTTCGTCCCCCTCTCCCTACACCCCCTCCCTCCCTCAAGCCTCGACCCCACCACTAACACCCCCCCTAGACCCCCTGCCAACTCGGCGGCTGCGGCTCCGACGCCATCGTCAAGGCCGTGACGGAGCACCTCGGCGTCTCGCCCGGGCACACCACCCCCGACGGCCTCTTCACCGTGCTCGAGGTCGAGTGCCTGGGCGCGTGCGTCAACGCGCCCATGGTGCAGATCAACGACGACTACTACGAGGATCTGACGCCCGAGACCATGGTGCAGCTGCTCGAGGCGCTGCGCGCGAGCGTCGCCGACGTGAGCAAGGCGCCCAAGCCGGGCCCGCTGAGCGGGCGCGACACGTGCGAGAACAGCGCGGGGCTGACGAACCTGACGAGCGAGCCGTGGGGGACGGAGACGACGAGGAAGGATTTGTAGTGGGGGGGTTGTTTGGGATGAAAGGGGGGGTGGCGCGGGGGTTGCTTGCTTGGCTGGGGATTCGCCCGAGATAGGCAGGAGGGGAACATGCCAGAGATAGACGGGTGTACAAAAGAAGCATAAACATATCACTTTTGTTCCCTTGTGTCGTGGTGACGGTTGGCTAGGGGACAGAAGAAGTAGCATGGAAAGTCTATATCTCTTGCTGGCAAATACCGGATCGTTACCATCTGATCGGTGGCCGCCGTCTGTATAGACCTGGGGCGTATGATGGATATCCCCGCCATCAATTTCAACCAAAATACCGGCATAGCCAAGTACCTAGTGAGAGCGAGTAGACTCTATCCCAGACTGGCCCTTTCGTGGGTGGTGGGCGGTTTTGACGACCTGTTGACGACCTGCCAAGGCCTTTTCGTTCTTGCCCCAAACATGGAGCACCGAAAGAAATCCAAAGCAGTTCATTCATACCTCCCTCCTCCTCCCCATCAAACATCGCAGCTTTTGTCGCCAAAAAGTCCAAAAAGAAAGAGCGAAAAAGAACATACAGCACCAGGGATTCGCTGGTCGTCACCGACCCAACTACTAGTCTGGCGATTGGTGGCTTATCTATGGGAGAGCGGACGGGATCCCGAGTTTTCCACCATCTATGGCCGTATGTGCTCATTCTCTCGGCATGGGTGCCTTGTATAGTGCTGGAATACGTCGTTCTCTGCCCATCTCTATCCATCTTTCTCCTTCTTTGCAGTTCCTCCCCCGAGGCAGCAGTCTCCCGCTCGAGTATGCCCAGGGTCAAAGAGGTGCTAGTTGTCGGTTGCGGGCTGTTATGATGGAGACACTACGAGCTTTGCGCTGGGACATGTTTGCCTCTTCTCTTACCCCTTTTACTCTCAAGACACCCGACATCATAACCAACTCATATCCATTCAAACATTGAGAAAACAAACTATATGCTTCATAACTCGTTATCACCACGCCCACACCCCTTCTCCCCGCTAGACAGCCCCTTTCCTCGTTCAAAACAACCCCTCAACTCAACCTAAAGATCCACCCATCCCCCAACCTCTTCCCCCCCGCGCCCTCCCCTCCCCAAATCACAATCCCACTCTCCTCCAGATCCCCCATCGGCACACTCCCCATCCCACCCCTCCCCCCCGGCCCCTCGGCCGACTCATCATCCTCATCATCCTCCGGCCCCGCCTCCACCCGCGTCCACCCCCCGACCCTCCCCCTCCCGACCGCCTCCATAAACGAGTCCGCCAGCCCCCCGTGCCCCGGCACCAGAAAAGTCCACACATCATCCCAAAACCCGCCCCCTCCCCTTCCCCAGCATCAGCACGAGGTACTCCCTCCCGCCCCCGACCGTAACAGCCTCCATGCGCGCCGCGGCCCTCTTCCCGGGCCACGGCTCCGCCGCCAGCACCGGCGCCGCCGTCGGGTCCGGCTCCTTGTACCCGACATCCTCGCTGTTCGCCAGCAGGCTCTGCCACGTCCCCCCGCGCGCCGTCACCACCACCTCGCCGGCGCTGTGCCCGTCGTCGAAGCGGTCGACGCCGAGGTCGAGGAAGTCGAGCTGCCCGCCCAGCGGGCTACCGTTAGCGTCCACCCCGCCGAAACGGTACAGCCGGCTGTGGGAGAGCGCCAGGGCGGCGGCGGCGCGGGGCGCCCCCGGGGCGTCCGGGAGGCGCTGCCACGTGCGCGAGTGCACGTCGAAGGACCAGGTCTCGGAGGTGGGGGCGCCGGTGGCGGAGAGGCCGCCGTGGATGATGAGGGTGCCGAAGCCGGACTGGTCGGGGTCGACGGCGCGCTCGGCGACGTTGCCGACGATGGGGCGTTGGGGGGTGCCCATCTCAGCGACGTCGTCGGTGCCGAGGGCCCAGTCCTTCCATGTCGCGGTGCGGGTGAGGGGCTTGGGGTGCGTGGGGGCTTGGTTGAAGTCGTTGGGCTTGTCGGTGGCGACGGCGGTGTGGTCGCTGCGCGGGGAGGGGATGGTGGGCGGGGTGGTGGTGGCGGACACGGGGTCGAGGTGCGACCAGGTGTGGGAGCGGGTATCAAAGACCCAGACGCGGCCGGCTTCATCGAGGGCGGAGGACGGGTCTGAAGTGCGACGGCCGCCGAAGAGGAAGATCCGGTGGCCGATGGTGGCGGTGGCGTGGCCGATGCGAGGGGAGGGGACGGTGGTGATGGTGGGGGTGGGGGTGAGGGTAGGGGGTTTGGCGGTGTTGGTCGGGAGGGTGGTGGTGGCTGGTCCTGCCTCTTCCTCGTCGCTGTCGTCTTCCTCACTATCCTCGTCACTGTCCTCTTCATCGTCGTCGTCATCGTCGTCATCGTCGTCGTCGTCATCTTCATCATCATCCGATGTTGACTCGGGCTTAGCGGGAGTCGGGATGGGCTTCTTGGTCGCCGCCGCGGGAGGCGGAATGGGCTTGTCGGTCACCTCGATAGTCGGAATCGGCTTGTCAGACGCCGAGGTCTTTGCTTTGATCGTGTAGTAATCGGCTGGAGCGCCACTGAACGGAAGGGTGATGGCGTGCATGTCATTGTCGGCCGGATCGCCGCCAAAGACGTAGATGGTGCCGCCCACGATGTTGACCGAGTGGGACGAACGTGGAAGGGAAGGGAGGTCCGAGATCTTCTCCCAGGTGCCCTTCATGGTGGGCGCACCGCCCTTGTGGCCATGGCCATGATGGCCGAGGTTGAGGGATTCGATCGAGGGCAGAGATTGGGGGACCGAGTTGAGGAGGTCCGTCGCCCGACGCTTAAGCATCTTGAACGAATCCATGGCCGCGGTGAGGTTCAGGTGGAATTCGGAAGCAATTGGTAGAGGTGAAGCAGGTTGGTATCTGATTCAAGGGGGTCCCTTGCTGGGAGGAAGCTCAAGCTGTCGTCCAATGTTGGCTGTGTTTATTTGGGGACAATTCAGCTCCGGAATGAAAAAGAAATGTCTAGAGGCTAGAGGTAGAGGAATCGGATGACTGCGTGCTTATAGGTAGCGGGAGGATCGGGTCGAGTCCGGAGTACGGGCGAGCTGAAGAGAGGTGAGAGGGGCATGTTGCGTCACTGCAGCGGAGAGCGGGGCCGTCTCAAGGACATGGCCCATGATCTGTCCGAGCCATCACACCGCGACCACGCAGAGAGCAGTTCGGGGCTGGGACGCACTGGATCCTCCCTGCAGCTCGTGGTTGGCTCTTTCTGCACCCTGCCCGCATTCTTGTCAGCAGTGAGCTTGCAGTGGGCTTGCACTGCCCTCTACACCACTCACTGCCCTCTGTCCACTGCTCGCACCGGTCAAGCGAGCGTCGGGTTCCGAGATACGCTGACGGAAAAAGCATGAATTCTAGACCCATTCCGCATGCCGTGCTATTATCAAACGGCCATACAGCAGGCCACTAGTGTAACATCCAACAGAAATCAACAAACGCCGTAACCTCGACTGCCTGCCTCGGTGCCGGGCTTTTTCGTTCTCTCCAAACACCCAAGACATCCTCGTCCATGTCGCCGCCGGCCAAGTGGCTCCCGTGTGTCGTTGCCACGAATCAGAAGAAAAAGCCAACCATAACATTCCGGCGACTGTCCAGCGGTCTCTTGCCCAATGCAAAACGCGACAAACAGGTGGTCGCCCTCTCCAGAAATCTCCCCTCCGGAGATCTGGGCAGGGGTCCACGCCGGATATACAACAAGATAGCTCCCCTTCTCTCCCCCGGCCCTCTTGCAGACGCTCCGCAGTCTCAACGCCTCGAAATGCAGCACATGATTCCGGTCCGGCCAAGGAACCAGAGGAAACCAATGAAGCGAACGAGCGAGAGAGCAGCAGTGGCGTACAGGAGGAACCGGAAGAAGAAGACGGTTCTCGCATTGGCGCCATTCTGCAATCCATGTCAGTTATTGTTCGAGCCACAAGGGTGAAGAGAAAAAGACTTACCCCGACGCCAAACGAAGAGTCAAAGTTCTCGCTGGTAATGAGCACCACCAGCAGGCAGTTGGAAAAGAGCCACGACACCACAAGCATGGTTCGGAAAGACTTGTACGAGTCCTCGAGATCCTTGGCGTCCACCTCCTCCACCGGCTTGTAAGGAGCCAGGGCTCTCCGCACCGTCTGCTCAAACATCTGGTCAATGTCCTCTTGCGGCTTCTCAATCTCCTCCACCACTGCCTCGTCCTTTTCGCCCTTGGTCACCTGCGCCGATGGCAGCGCCTCGTTCTTGTCTGAACCCTTGGTACCCCACGACACGTCGTGCCAGTTGTTGAAGGCGTAGACCATGAGGATGTTGATGTACGTCGACATGAGGAGCAGGTAGTAGGGGAACGAGTGGAACATGTGCCACGGGTCCAGGTACATGAACGACGCCAGGAAGTAGAGACCGTAGATGGTGACGAGCGCGACCAGAATGACACCAGCGGCATTGTCTCCTCCAAAGAAAGACTTGAACGCGTCGCCAGCGCTGTCAAATTGCAGGGAATCGCCTATCGGTGTCGAGAAGGCCTGGGCCACGAGATATCCAGAGAGGATGAGGATGTAGGTCTGGACCAGAGCGAAGACGACGAACGAGGTGAGGTAGGTGTACTTGGATCCCTTTGGCCGGTTACCCAGCGCGAGAATAAACTGCAAGATGACGAATGCCAGGTACAGATACTGCAGAACTGCGTTGAAGAGCGGCGTGACAGTATCGCCAAAAGGCCAGCCGTGATGCTCGGCCGATGACTGCGAAGCCGTGACCGGGGTGCCGACAAGGTCCATGATGATGGTCGTGGTGAGCCAGTACGAGGCGAGCGAGAACCAGGTGAAGATGACGTTGAGAATGTTGTAGATCAGTTGGATGTGGAAGAAGAACATGCGGATGATGTTGTGCCCGCTCTTGTACATGCGCCCAAAATGCATCAGCGAGTAGATGCTGGCAGCGAACGAGCCGTTGAGCCAACGACGACGCTGGCTGATGAACTCGGCAGCACCCTCGGGCACATCCGTCTCGCCCTTGGCCGCCTTGATGTAGCTCAGATGCCACTTCTGGCCGGCCTTGGCGACGAGCTCGAAGCAGAGAATGCGGTCCTCGGCCAAGAACATGTTCTTCTTGAAGATGTTCATTCCCTCGATGCCCTTTTTGCCGAGAAGCTTGGAGAGAGTGTGGTCGCCGTGGAAGTACTGCTCGAGCGGGCGGCCCATAATGGCGCGGAACCGGTAGGCGGAGAAGGCACCGGGAAGCACACTAACGTAGCCGAACGCGCTCTCCAGAGGCTTGTCGAGAATGTTGGAGATCTTGTACTCGAAGTTCTGGACCGCAACGAGCGGGTTGAGCAGCTTCCGGCCGCCCTTGCCTATGGTCATGTATTAGCATGGAATAGTGGAAAAGGACATGTGTGTAACTACTAACCCAGCATAGCGTGGATCTCACCGCAGGCACCGCCGAGATCCTTGTCGTTGTAGAAGCCCTCCCAGAGCGCCAGCAGCGACTTGGGGCTGGGCTTGGTGCCGGCATCGAGCAGAATGCAGACCTCGGGGTTCAGAATGCGGCCAAAGGCATTGAAGAGCCAACGGTGAGAGTTGATCTTCTTGCTGTTCTTTTGCTTCAGGCAGAAAATGAACTGCACTGGGGGCAGAGTCTGCGGGCTGTCATCCACAGGCCGAATGAGCTGCTGGTTAGGCGTGACCGACAGCTGCGTCGTGTATTCGAAAATATGTGCGACCGTCTCATTGCCGTCGACATCCTTCTTCACCACACCATCCTGGTAGACACCAATAGTGGCCAGCACGTCCAGGACATCCTTGTCGGCCTTCTCGATACCGTCAAAGACCAGGCAGACGACGATCTTTTGCCATGCCGGGCCACCCTTGTTCCAGAACGACGACTTCTTGAGGTTTACTATGTCCCGGATATTTTGCATGACACCATGCAGCGTTCTGGAGAGGAGGACCTTGTCTTCGTTGTAGTAGGTGATGGCAATCAGGAGCTCCGTGTGGCGGTTGTACATGCGGGGGCGCAGGTCGAAGCCGTTCTTGAGAGTGAAGTCGTTGGGATCGCACGTGGCGGCCGTGTAGCGCATCTTCATGAACTCATCGCTGCTCCCCTCGGCGCTCTTGTACTGCGGCTGGACGGCGTTGCGGATGGCGCTGGGAACCGGGTAGTCGATGCTCAGGACGGAACCCTGGATGAGCTTCACCTTTCTGGTGGCATAGCGCTTGAGGCCACCCGAGGGCGCGACCTGGGGCTGCTGGCGCTGGACCCAGTCGTCGTTGGAGGCCATGTATGGGTCCGCCGAGAAGTCTTGTTGGTAATTCTCGTGGCCGCCGTACCCGCCGCTCTGGTTAAACTGCGGGAGGCCTGGGCCACCCTCGACAGCGACGCCAGGCCGCGTGGTAGCAGCACCGGGGGCATAGGATTCTGATAAGCTGTAGGCCGACATGGGGCGGAAGGGAGGGGTGTTTGTGCCGGCGCCCAAACGCTCGTGCTCGTAGCCTGGCTGGTTCTGGTTGAGGAGTGAAGATTGTGCCTCCTCATCACGCTCATGCTGTGGGCACCGCAAGTCAGCCTCGGAAGGTCCTGTCAAGTTTCGAAGCAGCGGCGCTGGAGGGTACTCACTGGGTTCTGGGCGTTGAGGTCCTGCATTGGGTGGCCATCGTAGTCTGCCCGGCCATAGGGGTCTCCCGGGCCACGGTATGCCATGGTTGCGAGAGCGGTGGCGTGTCAGGAAGCTGGCTCGCAGGTCTGGGGAAGATGGGGAATATGGTGACTGCTGAATAGGTGCTGCTAGAGGCGGTGGACAGCTTTGTGGTGATGCTCGTCAAAGGAATGCTGTGATGGTTTGTTGTTCGGAGATGGAGATGCGCCCAGCTGAAAAGAAGGCGGCCAGGCCGTTCGTTTCCTGCAGTGCAGGTCGGCCCAATCGCAGAGTTCCAAAGATGGGATGATGGAATGCAAGCAGCAGCAAGCACAGCACGCGCGGTGGCTGCGATGAAGCAATCGTTGGGCGGTGATGGGGATGGCAGACAGGCGTCGCCAGAGGGGAAGATGGATGTTTTTTCGTGATCAACAGCAAAACAAGGGAGTGGGCAGAAAACCAGGTTTCAAGGCCTCAGGAAATGTCCCGTTTGTATTACGAAGGTCTGAAGCTGGTGAGGGCGGAAGGGTGGCTCAGCGTGCAGGGGGCCGGGCCACACAGCCAGACCGGGTCCCACCCAACGACGAAGCTCGCTCTGCTCCGCCCAAGAAGAAAGAGGCGGCGAGTGCGAGCATCTGTCTGACTCTCGAGTGGCTTGTTGCGACACGATCGACCAACGAGAATCGCGAACGAGGCCGCCAAACAGGTCCGCCCCGATAAACCAACGACGTCACGCCCAAACCGCCCCTGATTCTTGCTCCAAGGCCCACCTTGCAAACATTTCATGAAACTGCCCTTTTACCAAGACTCCAGGGCAATCTTTTTTGTTGTCGATCGCCCCTCTCTTCTCTCCCTGGAGATGGGTGGCCCTACAACACAACACTAGTGATCACCTCCTCGCTGGATTCCCGAGAGTCCAAAATGCATGCAGACATGACTGTTCTAGGTATCAGGGTCCATATCCACACCAGCACCAGCTTCTGCAGACATGATCTGAGCCCTGAGCCCTGGCCCTGAGCCAGACGAACCAAACTCCCACCTCGTCAAGCTGGGACACAGCCGGTCATCTTTTGATGGCCGTCACCATGACTTTGGCGCGACGGCAGTTGTTCCTGGATCTCACACTGTGTTTCCCGGCCTGTTTGGCACCCGTGCCTGTCCTTCGCACTGTAGAAAGCTCAAGATACTTTTTTCGTCTCAGCTCCTGAAAAAAAACCACTGGTCGCTCCGCCGCTTCAGTTGGGGGTTTTTGGCAGCAACACGATGATGGCCATTCTCGTCTCTCCCAGACCGGGCCGGGTGGTAGTTGACTTGTCGGGAGGGAGGCCGCCACAGAAGTGATGCTCACTCACCATTGAACGGCCCCCGCAAAAATCCACACGCCACACTCGCCCTCTTGATGGGGTCCCCTCGACAGCTTCACGACTCCTGAAACACGAGACCTGCCGCCCCCCTTTGAGATCCGCGTCGGCCAGCATCCAATGACACTTCTAAACCCAGAGCAGAGGGAGAGGTGAGTAAGAGATTTATCCACATCCCCACAGACGGGTACCACAGGAACACGAAGCAGCCTTCTACCCAAGGAGCCAAGCACGACGGGTACGCACAAGGAAGAGAGCAGCTTCTGCCAGCTCGCCAGTCAGACCAGTTGCAAGGAAGCTGTGTGACGCCCAACGTCGCACTCGACTTGAGCGAGGGTTGGACCATCCAGGCAGTCCTACACGAGGAGACGAGGCTCCTGTTGCCTCCCGCTCGCCATCCCGCCTGTGGATTCTCTTGTTCAAGGAGAACAAAGGCAGAAAGGGAGCTCAACGACGTCCATCGTGCTGTTCTGCTGGGCTTGACACGACACTTGCCTCTCGTCAAAGATTTTCCCGCCCAAAATAGAATTAAGAATGGTCGGATGTCGTCCGCGAAATCCGACGAGTCCACTCAACACGATGGCGGTTGAGGCGCAGCCGCCGCCAACCCGCGAGCCCGCATCGCCATCCGGATTTGGCCAAGACACGCATACGCGCATACACACGAGCGAGCAATGCTGGCCTTGTTCTGGAACGACAGGTCAAGAGTCGATCGAAACTCTTTTTTGTTTTCGTCGGCTACCTCAACCACGACAGAGTTTCACTTCATCCCCTCAACTTGATGCCTTTGGGGTGAGTCTCTTCAGAATCCGCAGGTGACAGTCGTCGTGCTGAGGGGGACCGGTCCAGTCACTCGTGGGATTTCTCACATCAGCAGAACTCCTCCCTTTTTTTCATGCAGGTGCTGCGAGGTTCACATTCCTCGCACCAACTGAGCAAACTCGAGTGGCTGGAGAACACAGGAATCCCGTCCAACCTTCTGTTGGAACTTGTACGGAACATTCAAGAGCACCCATCATCCCACATCATCGCAGTAACCTCCAGCCTCACGTGTTCTGGGCAGTGGAACTCCATCAGCTGTCATCTTCTCACCCACAAGTCATGTGTCGAGGCTGTCAACGCTGATTCCATGCACCCCTCTCCCTCCGTTTCTGGACACACTCAGCCTTGTTGAGGGAATAGGAGCACAAAACCCCGGGTTGCAACCTCCATGCTCCCATCACGGAGATACAGAAGATATGTCCAGTATCATCGGACCATGTGGTTGTGTGAGCTGGTACCTATCTTTGCAACGTTTCCACCATCCGCCTGGGGTACCAGACTCTCATGATTCCACTTCGATATGGCCGTCTTCCAACTCCGCCAGGAAACAGTCGGGTATAAGACGCCACAGTCATGTATCTGTCGTGTCTCGGGACTCGGGGGCTCGACAGCAGAGTTTTCCTTCAGGCTATACGCACCTACGATTTTTTGGGAGCGGTTGGCATCGGGGGCGACCACAGCCTCCTCCTGCCCGCTTCGGGTTTCGAAAAGACGTCGTGATTAGTGAGTTCATGTCTTATCGTGGGGCGGTATAGGGAAGCGGGCAGACCGGCAGACGGCGGCCCCCTATTTTTCAGGGGCATGCTTCCGTTTTTGCAAATATCTTTTTTCGGGTCGCAAACCGATTTCCTGCTCGCCGTGCCGGGTCTGCTTGGCCATCGGGGGTTTGCCTTGCGGGTTGGATGCTATAGAATGTCCTGCAGAGGTATTGCCATGGCCAAACCAGTCCTGGACTGGACCTGTTGATGATGCTCGGACGGCATGGAGTTGGTTGAGCTTACGTCAATTCCGGGATCGACTTGGAAGGTTTCCTGATTCTTCGCGCGGAACCTGACGAGCTTTTATCGATGTCGGTAGATGGAAGACTGGTTACGTTACTGTGTCCTTTGGAAGAAGTATACCGGTTCCAGCAGAGTCTCCCGCCTCGACCAGGCCGGCCCTGTCTCCGTGGGCACTGAAGAGAGAGCGGAGAGTCCCGAGTCGACCCCCAGTCACGTCCGTAGACGGCGACAAGCAAGTGCCTGGCCAACGGGTTGTTTCACGATATCGGCAGTGGTTGCAGCGTTGCGTGGCTTGATGTCGCACGGCGCAGAGGTCGGAGAACCCGACATGTATCAGCCAGCCAGCCACATGTTGTGGGAATTGTCGTGGTGTTGTTGTTGGCCTTGACGGTTCTGACGATGTCGCCGCCGACGGGGTTCTCGACGTGGCCGCCATGGCTGTCAAGATGGGTAGATGCTCCCTGGGCAATATCGAGACATGTTGATGGGGGCGCATATAGGTGCGGTGCCGTCCTTGGATATGAATTAACACCGGGAGGTCCTTCGTGGGTTAATCTAACCGGCACCCTCGCCAAGCGGGTGCATACGGGAATGGCCACCCTTCCAGCGCCGATACATTGCCTCTTTCTTGACATCATAGGGTCGTATGTCGTTGAAGATGTCGAGACTCGAGACCCGACAGTCCAAGTCTAGACCAGACTCCCTGTCGCGGTCAGTCACGGTGAATCGTTCTCGAAGCCGAAGCTCGCAGCACAGCGGTGTCACTCGGTGACCGTCCAGGCCGGGGACATGCTGCCTGCACCCGTCCGGAATGGATCTGCGATCCTCCCAGCGCAGCGCAGCCCCCCCCCGCCCCGTGGCACAGGGGCGTTCCGCTTTCCGATGGTCTTGGAGTCTTGGACCTGCATGCCATTGGTTCCGGGTGCCTGAAGCCCAGCCCGTCCGTCCACCGTGAGAGCCTGGAAGCCTCAGAGCCAGTGGGTTTCCGCAAGGAGACACCATTTGCTGCTCTCCCGTCCATCCCGTCGCCCGTCGTCGCCTCACACGCCGGCGATGCGCAGCAATCCATCCATCCCCCACCAGACCCGTGAAACACGGAAACAGGCAAAGATGCCCATTTTCCATCTTCAATGACACCGAACTCTGGATTGTCGAGCGAAACGGGTTGTTTCCCTCGATTCGAATAGAGTTGACCCGCATAATGTCCGATGTTTATTGGCAGATTGTGATGTCCCATCGCCCAGAGAGGGGAAACGGGTGACCAAGCCTCTTCCTCCTTCCCCCCAAGAGGGAAGGGGGAAGCAGGGCCCTGATCAGGCGTGGCTCGCCCGACGAATGGCAGCGCGCCCTCCGCCCCACTCTGTTTCGCTAAACCCACGGGCGTCCCCCCTCCATCGCTGCACCGGGGCGCTAGTGGTCCTTGGCTGGCCCGTTGTCACTGTGGCTCTGCCCCCCAACTGGTCCCTTCCGCAAATGAACTCCGGGGGGTGAGACCTGGCCCGAGTGCCCCTTCGTCTCTCAAAGTCAATTTGAAGCCCACCCAGCCGGCTCTTGCCCAGCCCTTTTCAGCTTCTCTCACCAGCATCGTCGCTCGTCGTCGCCGTCGACTCAACCATCACCAGTGACCGCCTTTGCTCCTCTCCTCCTCCTCCTCCGCCTCCCGCGCGCCATCAAGAACCACGGGCTCATGGTTTCTTGGTGATTTTCTGGTTTCTTCATTCCGTTCCATTCGTTGAGCTAGCCTCTCAGTCACTCGTTTCTCTTTCGAACCGCCGCCTCCTTTTCCCGCGACGCCGTCAATCCTCGACTTCCCTTTGGTCACCGCGTGATATAGTCGCTTTTCTCGATTTATCTCAACATATACAACCCACACGCCGCTTCCATCGTCTCCGATTCCAATCCTCGCCGAACGCGACGTCGCTCAATTCTCGCATTGCTCTGATCAGCGGATCTGCAGAGGCGAATGGTCTAGGCTTGCTTTCACTAGCCTCGAAGCCATCGTCATCATAAACACACGACATCCACTCTATCAATATTTCCCTCGGCGTCCTTCAATCGGCTTTCAACATGGCGGCCGCATTCGAGTTGGTCTCCGGTAAGTCGTGGAGCGGGAGGAGTGGTGGACAGGACCGTCAGTCTGATGCTGTGATAGGACCCATCGATCTTTTGAAGCGAGGAGAGGTTTGCGTCGAGTGCGACAACACGAAGACGCTCGTCTGCCCCGAATCTTGCCCCGATGGCACCGTCTGCCAATTCTTCTACCCGACGACCTGCATGGAATGCAAGAGCGCCCAGTGTGTCGTGCCCGAGAGCGGTTCTCAACCAACATTACAGGAGCCCGTTCAGAGCGGAGGCGGTACCAATGTTGGTGCCATTGCGGGAGGAGTCATTGGCGGTCTGGCTGTGATTGCCATTGCCACCTATCTGGTATGGAGGTATTGCATCCGGACCCGACGAGAGCCACTTTCGCAGGAGGAATGGACCGACACGGAGGCGTCAGGTCTCCCAACCGAAAAGTCATTCGCGGAGCGCAGGGACAACCGCGCTTCCACTCACACCTCGCACTCGATCGCTTCTACCGTCCTCACACGAGCGTCCAACATCATCCAGATCGCCTACATCCCCGGAGTCACCAACCGAGCCACCGCTTCCCCGACCGTCCTCGTCCCCCCTGTTCCGCCGCTTCCCCTCAGCCTCTCGCAGGCCAACAGCCCAGCTCCCAGCGACCAGCACTTCTTCGTTCCCGGCGATCTCCGCGATTCGACATACTCGGCACTCTCCGGCTACAGCGACCGCACCTCGTACGCCCGAACCTCGTATGCGCCGCGGTCTAGCGTGGCATCGACAATCTATGGAAAGAATGCTGTCATTGTCGCCCCAGCACAGACGGGAATGCGGGCGAAGCCCGCCATGGTGAGCGTGAAGTCTGGTCTCTCCGGTTCCACCTCGGGCAGCGCGACGCCCCCCGTCCCCAGTGTCGACTTCGAGAAGTACGCGCCCGGCCTCCGACCCCCTAGCCCGACTGGCAGCACTTTCAGCGTTGGATCAACTTTCCTCAACAATGTCAGCGCACACACGGCAACTCCGGCACGCGCCATGGTCGTTCGTGTTGGGAGTGTCAAGAAGGTCAACACCAAGGCCAAGTCTGTCACCGAAGAGCCCATGCCATCACCCCCGTCAACGGCCAGGCCTCGGGACTCGGATTCGACAACGATCATTGTGGACTCGCCATCTCCTGACCAAGGCCCCTTCTCCGACCCCCCGCCGAGCGTATTAGCGGCTCAAAGCACGACGAGTCTGAGTGCGGTGATTGAGGAAGCCACAAGGAGAGCCTCGCAAAGAGACTCGTCCCCCAAGGATCGGGAGAAGAGTCCATTCGGTGATGAGCATGCGACGAAGGACTAAGAAGAGATATTTTGGGAGGTCATGTGCTGAAATTTTGGTTGGATGGGATTTTTTTGGGTTTCGAAAGTGCCCCTTTCTGTTGTTTACTTCTCTTCTTGTTACCTACCTTTTTGGAGCGGGATGTGGGAGGATCAGAGCTGCCCGGGGCCAAGGGCCAGGCCGGGCAGCGCCCCCGCTGTTTATCTGTGTCGTGATGTGATACCTAGCAGGGAAAAGGATGTTATATGAGGCCTTGGAGCGAGGTTACTCGCCGGGCGTTTTGGGGTTTGGGTATGGCGATGGACGGAACTTGTTGGGTTACGATACACCTACTCAAGGAGGGCCAGCATTTGGCAGTGTGATGAGATGTTGGGCGGAATAGACATTGTTGTTTCTGCCATCTGGTGGTTTTTGCCTGGGTGAATCTGTGCACTTGTGACGCCGGGACATCAAGGTCCCCAACCATTGTCCATTGTGCATATCGAGCTCCACTGGGTGATGCAAATGCGCCGCCGCCTTACATCTCAGCTTGAGCTCCATGTCTCGGATGAAAGATGGAGATGGCGTGTGTGCTAGAGGGGTCCTGTAAGTCAACAATACTTGCTGGACAATTGCAAGAGGCGTCAGAAGGGGTCACTCGACTTTGAGTCCATATTGCAGATGGGGTGTTCTCAGGCCTTTAGTTTCGGACAGATTCACTTCTGAAAAGGCTTTGATTTTATATTCAAGTATGATAGGTAAGCCGCTAGCAACACGTGCTGATGGGGTTGGTTGATGTTTCCTGTTACTATTGTTTCCATCACGTCAATTCAAGGGAGCCTCAAGCGTTGAAATGAGGTCCCTTGAACAGTACAAAGACCACGGAGAGGGCCGGTCGGCCAAGCTGACGCAGCATCGAAAAGAAAAAGAAGGGACAGGAAAACACAGCGCTGAAAAATCTATGGCGTGCTCGAGGTTCTTCTCTTCCATCGGTATCATCACCAAGTCGGCTCGTCGGGAAGAGGAAGGGAGGGCTGGCGTTGCGTCTCCGATTTTAGGCCCCGTTTTCCCCACCAAAATGGGTTTGCCCGTGGAACCTCATGCGGTTCGACTGTTCAGCCCCACCATCGCCAAAAGGCGGCAGGCCCCGCGTCGCTTTCAGCCATTCACGTTGAGATCAATCCCATCAGCCCTTTGTCGAGGAGCTCCCAATACATCGGCAGTTGCCAGTATTTCTTCATCCCTTTGCGCCTCGAATCTTCCCTCGTTAGATCAACTCTCCGCCTCAAAGAAGAGACCAACTCCAGGCAAGTAACCCCCCCTCCCCCTCACGTCCTGGCTGCGTCCGTTCGTTCTGGAAGCTTCATCCTGCCTCCAAAGCTGCCAGGCACGCCGCGACGCGGTAGCTTTGGCCTTTTTCCACGGCCTGCGAAGACTTGCCCATCTCCCATGCTTCCCCATCCAAACCTGACATCCTAACAAGTCGTCGCCACAGATCAATCGCAACGATGGCGGACCTCGCGAGCCGCATCACCAAGCCGGAGGGGACTTCGGCGGAGGCCGCTCCTGCCACCGAAACCACCGAAGCCAAACCCGAGTCACCGGTCGATGGCGCTCCCGAGCAGAACAACCTCATCGAGAACGAGTACGAGGTGGAGGTGAAGCTCAGCGACCTCCAGAACGACACCGAGAGCCCCCTCTACTCGGTCCAGTCCTTTGAGCAGCTCGGCCTGCCCAAACCCATCAACGATGGCCTCCTCGCCATGAACTTCAAAAAGCCCTCCAAGATCCAGGAGCGAGCCCTGCCGCTGATGCTCAGCAACCCGCCTCGCAATATGATTGCGCAGTCGCAGTCGGGCACCGGAAAGACGGCTGCCTTCGTCCTCACGGTCCTCTCGCGCGTCGACCTGTCCAAGCCCCAACAGCCCCAGGCGCTGATCCTGGCGCCCAGTCGCGAGCTCGCCCGCCAGATCCAGATGGTGGTGCAGACGATCGGCCAGTTCTGCGAGAACCTCGTCGTGGAGGCGGCGATTCCCGGCAGCATCGCACGGGACACGGGTGTGCAGGGCAGCGTGGTCGTGGGAACCCCAGGCACCGTCATGGACCTCGTTCGCCGCAAAGCCTTCAACACTTCGGGGCTCAAGGTTCTCGTCATCGACGAGGCCGACAACATGTTGGATCAGCAGGGTCTCGGCGAGCAGTGTGTTCGCGTCAAGTCGTAAGTTCCACACTCCGCCGTATGTCGTGGAAGCCATGGCTCACCGCGACGGATAGCTTGCTCCCCAAGGATATCCAGATCCTCCTCTTTTCGGCGACGTTCCCTGAGCGAGTCATGGCATATGCGGAACGTTACGCACCCAACGCAAATCAAATGAAACTCAAGCAGCAGGACCTCACCGTCAAGGGCATCTCTCAGATGTACATGGACTGCCCCGACCAGAACCAAAAATACGACATTCTGTGCAAGCTGTATGGTCTGATGACCATTGGGTCGTCGGTCATCTTCGTCCGGGTATGTCTTCTTTTTCATCCAAGATGTGGGAAGGAACACTGCTGACTTTGGCACGCCAGACCCGCGAGAGCGCCACCGAGATTCAGCACCGCATGGAGGCGGATGGCCACAAGGTCTCTGCCCTCCACGGTGCTCACGAGGGTGCCAACCGCGATGCTCTGCTCGACGACTTCCGGTCCGGCCGCTCCAAGGTGCTCATCACGACAAACGTACTGGCGCGTGGTATCGACGTTTCCAGCGTTTCCATGGTCATCAACTACGACATCCCCATGAAGGGGACCAGCAACGAGCCGGATGCCGAGACGTACCTCCACCGTATCGGTCGCACGGGTCGGTTCGGACGTGTCGGTGTCAGCATCAGCTTTGTGTACGACCGCAGGAGCTTCGACGCGCTGTCCCAGATTGCCGAGCACTACGGCATCGATCTCATTCAGTTGAGCCCGGAGGACTGGGACTACACGGAGAAAAAGGTGCAGGACGTCATCAAGTCGACGCGGGCCAAGGCAGACTATGCTCCCAATGCCACTAGTGGATAGGCTCGGTAGATGGCAGCGGCATGGGCATGGGTCTCTAGGTAGGGGACGGGAAGGGACGGTGATGGGATATTGAGGGTGTCGAAGACGACGACGCCTTCATCTTGGGGAGCCGAGATGTAGGACATGAAAGATACGACGAGGCAGCATGGGTTTTATTTTGCAACCAAGGGAAAGGCGTCTTTTTTCGAGGAGCCGGGATCCATCCTCAATCTTGTCATGGAAGGTTTCGGCGCCATCGATCGAGATAGATACCACCAGAGCACGGCGGCGTATGTAGAGCCGCATGTTTAGCCCCTTCCCCCCCTCCCCTCCCCTGGTCCGGCGGGAAGTCATCGATTCCGACCCCACTGCCGTGCGTGCTTTGGCGCCCATGGACCCAACGGCATGTTGCCGGGTCTGCCTGCGTCTTGTGTGTGTGTGTGTTGGCGTACGGAGCACCAGGTGCACCGTAGCGATGCCTCTGGGTTGTGTCACAGGGTTGTGGGGTGCAGTGAGGACTGTTTGATGAAGATTGTGGGAGGGACCAGCCCGGCGCTTAGAGCAGCGCAACGCAGCAGAGCAGAACTCTACGATCAACACTGGATCAACACTGTGCAGCAAGCAGACTTTGGATGCGAGGCATGAAAATGATGGACACCGAAGAAGAAGAAGACCTTTGTTGGGCCGAGTTCGAGGTTTGTTCCGGGCGAGAAGAGGGCTACCAGCGGGTCGTCTCGGGCCGGTGAGGCGGGTGGGCAAACTTGAAGTTCATCAATCATCTCGAGCCTTTGATGAAGCTGGCTGCGACCAAACACGGATTGGAGACGATTGGACGCACCAAAATCCACGTGATTGGCATCGGGAAAGGAGCAGATTTGCTGCAGGGTTCGGACGACACAGCGATTTGGCGCCGATGTCCACTACAATTTAGGCGCCGACCGACTTTCCAAGCGCGTGCCCTGGCCATCTCGACCACTCATTCGTCGCGTTCCTGCAGCAGCCAAATTTGGACAAACCATCTGCCCTCTTCTCCTCTCCCACCAACGCAGGCACCACAGGAACCACAACTGCTGGGACCTGCAAATGCCATGATCAGAGAGGCGCGCAAAGGGGCCGGCCCCCACCGCGGCCAATGACAGCACCGCCCGAGGTCGGACTGCTCCCGACCCTGGGCTCTGGATCGCCCGAGTGCCGCTGGGAGCCATGCATACACGCGACCGTCGCTTGCTCGCGGGTCGTCGGCCGATGACAATGACGCAACTGGCGCCTAGGTCCGCCTCTCTCTGCTCTCTCGAAGAGCCCAAGGGTCCAATCGGGGACAGCCAGCTTGGCCCAACGGCTGTCTGTGGCATCATTGTGGGAAGGCAGACAGAGCAGAAAGGGCAAAAAGGCCCCCCATGGCCACCCCCATCTCGGAGGGCGCCTGTCTCTTCTCTCCTGGTGTTAGTATCCAGTGTGTGTGTTGTGTGTGTCATCTCGCCATCCGGGCCTCTCTCATCGAGACCTACGTCCTACCTACCCGTGGTGTATCTTGTTTCATTATCCTCCTCCTTCTCTCCTATCCTCTCCCCTCGCCGTCTCGTTCCGGTGTTTCCGTCTCGTCTCGTCTTCCTTCGTCACACCTCTCCGACTCGTCTTGTTGTTTCAACTGTCAAGCCCTACGCCGTCTTCGATACCCTCCTTAGCCTCGACCTCGCCTGCTCGTCACGAACCTCGCCCGCCCGACCTGCGTGGGTTGCCGCCGTCCGTCTCCTTGTTCACTGTCACGATACCTGGTGCCGAGGTGTTTCCTGCTCCCTCCCAATTTCCCTCTTCCGCTAGAGAACCGGCTCGGTAGACCCGTCCAACGATATCCAAACTGCATGAGATGCTGGTCATCTCCCCCTTTAATGTCTAAATAATTACAACGGCCAACCAGACATCGACCACTCGACCTTGTCGATCTCCCGAGGTGGCTCCCCAACGACGACTCCGTCCCCGTCTTGAATCCGCAAGACTGGCTTCCGGCCTTTCCTCGCTACTGCTGGGAACCAAGACCCGCGGACCACGGGTTCCAGCACCACGGACGGCTTACAATGAGCTCATAGAGGTATGTCAGAGAAGAAGAGTAACAAGATCCACATTATCATGGCCACAGTCACTGACACCCCCTTCAGATGTGGTTCCAGACACTGGCATCCCAGCCATTCCGACGCCTCACACTCCTGCTATGCATCACCACAACCCTCGTGGGGGTCGCCCACGCGCAAGCGGCGACGGCGGACCCCACCATCTCCAAGGAGATCCTCAACTTTGTGCCGACCTGCGCCCAGTCGTGCTTCCAGGCCTTCATCGTCGCCAACTTTGGCGGCAGCGGGTGCGGCAACTCGCCGTCGATGCCGTGTCTCTGCACCAAGACCGGGGCGTCGGGCCACACGATCGGCGAGGGCGCCATGGCGTGCGTCGTCGCCGAGGGCCAACGCGGGATTTGCGGAGGAGAGGATACCGAGAGTGAGTGATCTCTTGGGCAGGGAGGGGGCTTCTGGGAGTGTGCTAACGCTGGATGTGTAGCCGAGAAGGTGTCGACGGCGTATAACATGTGCGTGGGCGTTGCCAATGCGGCACCAAAGACGCACTCGACCATTGTCGCGACCATGATTGTCCCCCCGGGCATATTGCCCTCGTCGACCACGAGCACGACTAGCCCCGCTCGGGATCTCACGACTTCGGTGCCTACGCCATCGGTACCCGACGTGGTGACGCCGACTCCCGCGACGACGTCGCCCAGCGATACGGCCTCGGTCGTGGCTCCCGAGACGGATGGGGCAGCGGTCGAGTCGAAACCCCGGCTCAACCCCGCTCAAATCGCAGGCATCGTCATCGGATGTCTCGCCGTGATTGTCTTTGGCATCATCCTCGTCTTCCTGGCAAAGTGTGTCCGGCGCAAGAGGTTCCCGGACACCGAGGCAGCCGGTGGCTTCACCAAGATGCGGGACTCGCTGAGCTTCGGAGGCCGAAAGAGCGCGGCCAACAGCCCCCCGCAATTGCAAATCTCCAAGCCCATGGTCGATCCATCCCTCAACCTCGTCGGGTACCCGTGGCAGACGACGACGCCGATGACGGGAACGACCCAAGTCGCTCCCTCGCAGCGATCGAGGACCCCCCAGCCTCTCGGCGTGGGCCTCGCCTTGTCCCCCCACCGACGCGCCCCGTCCGCGGACGCAGCGACAATCCGGTCTGTCCAGCGGTCCACGCCCGCGTTGGTGCTCACGCCACCGCGACATTCGCGGACGCAGACGCCCAAGATCGAGAACGTCATGCAGCAGCAGCAGCAGCGCCTACCAACCCTGACGCTCGCCATCCCGGCCGCGGCGGGTCCCAAGAAGCTCCCGGTGCCGCCGCCCGTCGCCTCCAACGCGCGGGACAGCATCGTGACTGAGTTCGCCGAGGACGGCGAGGGGGAGAGCGCAACCGGGACCGCCTCTAACATCTGGCGGCCCCCGCCGACCGACCCCCAGTCCGCCACGACCTACTATTCTGCCGATAAGAACGGCAACTGGATCCTGCGCAACCGCAAGTCGGAGATGATGGAGGAGCCGCCGCTCCCCGCGGTGCCCATGCCCCCGCCGGCGGCGGCCGTTACCGCCAACGCCGAGCTCCCGAGCCCCGAGGACCAGACCAAGTCGGAGCGCGCGCAGGGTTTCTCCGGGTGGTTCTCGCCCGGCGCCGTGGTCCCGCCGCTCCGCGTCCCCTCGCGCGAGCAGCACGCGGCGAAGCTGGGTTCCCCTATTGCCTTTAGGAAGGCAAGGGAAGACCAGCCGCAGACCCTGCAAGCCCCGGCACGACGCGACATCCGCACGTCCAGCGTCTACTCCCCGTACCCCAACGGCCCCGTCTCCATCCTCCCCGGGCCTTCCAACCCCCTCCCCAAAACCACCCCCGCCCCTCCCACCAAATCCCACCGCCGCTCCCGCCGCAACTCCCGCCGCCGCCTCTCCACCGACTCCTCCACCTCGATCGAATCCGCCGCCTTCAACGAAGACGACGACGAAAACCTCTCCCCGGTTGCCGAGTCCCCCGTCTCGCCCATCTCCCCGGGCCAATCCCCCGTGACCTACCCGCCGATCCCCACTCACCACAACCAGCAGCAGCCACGCAAGCCCTACGGCCTCCCCGCCAACCCCCAGGCGCGCAAGATGAACAACACCATCTCCACCATGCCGCCGCCGCGCGGTGCGCCGGGGCAGGTGCGCACGGGGTCGCCCGCGCAGAGGCCGCCGTTTGAGTTGTCTGGGGAGGATGTGAGGCCTGCTCCGCAGGCGGGCTATCATCGCCGGAGACCGCAGCATCAGGGGGGGCAGGGGGGGTATCAACCGTTCCGCCCGCAGCAGCAGCAGAGGCCGGTGCCGCAGCCGTTGCAGCAGCACAGGAGGCTGTCGTCGTCGGATCACCAGCAGCAGAAGTGGTATCCGTCGCCGGGGCAGACGCAGCAGGTTTATGGCGCGCAGGGGGTGATGAGGACGTTGTCGCCTGAGGTTATTTCTGCTGGCACGCAGCAGAAGAGATTCCCCTCCCCTGGAGCGGAGACGGCGGCGGCGTCGGCGAGGACGCAGTCGTCGGATGTGTTGCTGCCGGGGATGATGGGGATGCAGGACCAGGGCCAGCAGGGGCAGTCGTCGCTGGCAAAGAGGCGCGGGGCGGATGGAAAGGCTGTTGGGCTTGCGCTTGGAGGGGGAGGGGGTGGTGGGAAGAAGAATATGAAGGGGTGGGAGAGGAGTGGTGCGGAGTTGGTGGCGCCGCCGGTGACGCCGGGGATTAGGATGATGACTCCGACCCGCAAGGGGGATGATTTGTTTCTGAATGTTGGGTTCTAGGTGGTTTTTCTTGTTTGTTGTTTTGATATGATAGGGGTGGTTTGTACGACTATGTATGGGTTGGGTTGGGGTGCATGGGGTGGAGTTTTTGTCATTCTCTCGCTTTTGAGGTCTGTTTGATCTCGTTGATACACAAAATCCCCCTTGGGATGGGAGGGGGGAGATGTTTTCTTTTTTCTTCACCTTTTTCTCTTTTATCTCTTGTAATTCGGGATGAGGGCTCATCATCAGCCGGATCATCATCATCATTTTTTTTGTCGCGGTGGGAGATGAGGAGGAATTCGTGATACCACTACAGTATAGAAATTCAAGCCATTGTTCATTACCAGCTTTCTCGCCATGGTTCAAGTGGGCTTGCTGATGGTGCCTTGGCTGGTGTGGTGACGATCTGGGACCCCTAACCCTGAATACAGGGGGCCGATGGAGGGGCACACTTTGTTCCGCGGGGTCGTTTTGGTGACATCACATGTCAACAGGAAGAATCTTTTGGTGGGAGGTGATATCGTTTCCCGCGCACCGTCTTGATGCTCGTCGTGGGCTGTTGTTGGCCTGGTTGTATGGCCAGGCGCTATTTATACTGCCGGGTTTGGTTGCGCGTTACTGAGATCCCCGCGGAGGTTTCTTCGTGGGAGGACGACGGGAGGGAGAGGGATGGATGGAGGGAAGGAAGGAAGTGGGATGGATTGCTTGCTAAGCCGTCCCCCCTCCTTCTCCTCTCATCCTTCGCATCACTGCGCTTTTCAACTTTTTACACCTGCCGAATACGCCCCCAGTTCCCCCAGCCTCGACCTGGCCCTCGCACAGTCTTCCAATGGACGGAATTCGGCGAGCGAGCGGAAGCGATGGAGTCCCGGCCTCCACTGCCTCTCCCCCTTCCCCCTTCCCCCCACAAATCTCAAGCTTTTCCTTTCCAGGCGAGACGGCCAGGTCCCTGTCAGGCTCTGGCCCTGATATACCCGCCCGCTCCTGTCTTCGGAGACGGGACTCGGGACGCCCTGTCTACCGCGCCCCGGTAGTCTAGAACCCGGACACTTTTTTTCTTTTCTTTCTGTCGCACCATATTCCCCGAATACCGACCCGGGGGGACCACTGCATGTTGGTGAATTAATCATCTTGCCCACGTCTCCGTCGTCCATCGGCAGATCTGCGTTACATGCATGACCATTATATATCTCTCCCTGCCACACAAAAAGGTCAACACCTTGTTGGGAAGACGAGGGACAAGACCAAAGAAGCTTCTTCTTGCATTGTCAACTCTCAGTCGGGGTAAATTGTCCGTCTTCGCTTCGCTGCCTCCTGCCCGGCGCGAAGCAGAAAAAACTGAACCCAGCACTCCACACTTTCGCCATCTTCTTTATTTTCCAATCTCGACAGCGATAAAGGTTCCCCAAGCCCATCTATCCACTCCGGCCACCGGGAAGACCCCCCCTTTCCATCTTCAACCGTCGGGCTGTTTGTTCACCACGTCGACTTTTTGCATGCCGCGTCTTCGGTCCGTCCTCGTCAACCAACAACACCTGCAGCCAACAGCGACCCCAACGATTGCGTGCCCTCCCCCGTGACGCCGGTTACACCACTCCAGGGCACCACACCCGGAATCTGATTCGACGCCGAAACCCTTTTCGGCCTTTGGCGACTGTTATACTCAAAGGGCGTGGGGGGCACTTATACACACACGTTTTCAGAGTTGCCAGTTTCGGTTTACTCATTACTACGACCCGGGGGGACATTGGCATTGCGCAACGGGTAAGCAGTCCTGTCACTGTCACTCTCTGCCCCTCACTGTCTTCTTTGCACTCTCTGGCGATAGCATCGTCTTCTCTCACTCAAACTCGAGTCTCGTCTTTTGGTTGTCACACCTGAGAAGTATCACGGAGACATCCCGAGGCTCAGTCGACGACGAATATTTCTCTCAACTGCCATTCACTCCACAGTGTTGCTGCAGGGCACCGCATACTCTTGCGGCTTATTCTCAACACCAAGCTGACAAAAGAACCAGCCTTCTCCATCATCCATCTGTTCCTGAGCTGCATCCGCCTCCTGCAGAGACGGCACGACACTGGGTACCTGTGGGTTCTCAACGCCGCCCGGTAGAGAACCGCCAAACTTGTACCTTTCACTTCCACCCCTTCACAGCACTCGACGACGCCAATGGGTCTCTTGTACGTAGTATCCGACTGCCTCCCCTTTGCAGCCACCACGTTCAGGGGCGTTGCCCATCGCAGCCCGGCCATCATGACGCCATGCTGATATCCCATCTCGTAGAGCTCTTGGAACGGCCCTCGATTGGCCAGAGGCCAAGAAGCAGGCTCCCTTAGTCCGAGCATGGGGCATCAAGGTGAGAGGCTCGCTCTCCTCTGCATCGGATCGTCCGGAAGGGCGTCCAGTGAAAGTATCACGCTGACCAACGGACCTGGTTGGCTCTGTAGCAACTACTCGAGATCTGGAACAAGGCCAAGGGAAAGGAGAGAGATGCTCTTCTCTGGGGTGACGAGGTATGTCGACCTTTGACCTCACGTTGTGAGCACCATTCTGACGTCTAGTATCTAGGTTGAGTACCTGGTCGTCACATACTCGGAGGACGACCCCAAGGTGCTGTTGTCACTGAGGCAGGCCGATATTCTCACTGCCCTCGCCAACGATGCCAGTCTATGCGCCAAGGGAGGATGTGTCCCGGAACTCCAAAACGTGCAAGGGTCCAAGTAAATACTCCTCTCCTTGGGGTACATGGTGTGGTACTGACATTCTTTGGAGCCAACCAATTCCCGTCTTCCATCCCGAGTTTGGTAGGTTCATGCTCGAGGCTACGCCCGGTAAGCCCTGGGGCATCGACTTTAAGGAGCTGCTCGACGTCGAGCCCGACATGAAGCTGAGGTACGCCGCTTCTTGGCTCTAGTGTCGGATGAAAGACTGACCACGATACAGGAGACGCATCGCCAAGGACCACATGTTGCCCAACGAGCATCCCATCACGCTCACAACCTTCCCCAGGATCGGCAGCCCCGGCGTCTTTACCACACCCCATTATCCCGTGTCTGGACCAAAGTTGAGATCGCAGTTCGTACCGGACGAGATTGCCAACCCGCACATCCGCTTCCCCACACTCGCCGCCAACATTCGGTCTCGTCGGGGGCGCAAGGTCCAAGTCAACGTCCCCGTCTTTCGGGACGAAAAGACCCCGTGGCCTTGGAAGGACCCCACCGTCAACTACAACTTGCACAATTGGCCCGAGGACGACGATGTCCGAACCGGTGGCGCCGCCCCCGACAACTTTATCCACATGGACGCCATGGCCTTTGGCATGGGCAGCTGCTGTCTGCAAATCACATTCCAGGCCAAGAACATCACCGAGGGCAGACAGATGTATGACCAGCTGAGCCCGCTGGGTCCCATCATGTTGGCCCTCACTGCCGCCACACCGATATACAAGGGGTTCCTCGCCGACACAGACGTGCGGTGGAATCAGATCAGCAAGGCTGTTGACGACCGCACGCCTGAAGAAATGGGAGAAAAGGTTCGTCGTGCTTGTTCCCCTCCAAACCAACCCAGTATTGACTCTCCACAGCCCCTCGTAAGCGACCGCTGGCGCATCCCCAAGTCCCGCTACGCCTCCAACTCGACCTACATCTCGACCGACCCCCGCCTCCGTCCCGAGTACCTCGACCAAGACCTCGTCATCGACGAGGACATCAAGCAGCAGCTCCTCGACGGCGGCATGGACGACCGCCTCGCCACCCACTTCGCCCACCTATTCATCCGCGACCCCATCGTCGTCTTCAACGAAGACCTGCAGGAGCTCGACCTCTCCAAGACGGACCACTTTGAAAACATCCAGAGCACCAACTGGCAGCACATGCGCTTCAAGCCCCCGCCGGCCGACAACTCGATCGGCTGGCGCGTCGAGTTCCGACCGATGGAGATCCAGATCACGGATTTCGAAAACGCCGCCTTCGCCGTCTTCATGGTCCTCATCACCCGCGTCATCCTCAGCTTCGACCTCAACTTCTACATCCCCATCGCGCGCGTCGACGAAAACATGGAAACCGCCCACGCCCGCGACGCCGTCCTCGAGCAGCGCTTCTGGTTCCGCCGCAACCCCTTCCCCGCCCGCAAGTCGCGCGGCAACTCGGGCGCCAACACCCCGCGCAGCAGCCGGCCCGCGTCGCCCGTCGTCCTCACGGGGCCGGTGGAAGACGAGTACAGGCTGATGACGGTCAACGAGATTATCAACGGCACGGCCGCCGGCGACGGTGACGACGAGGATGAAGACTTCCCCGGTCTGATTCCGTTGGTGGAGAGCTACCTCGACGCCATCAACATTGATGTCGTCACGCGCTGCGAGCTCGGGACGTACCTGGACCTGATTAGGAAGCGCGCCAGCGGGGAGCTGGACACGGCGGCGCGGTGGATCAGGGAGTTCGTGAGGACGCATCCGGGGTATGAGGGGGATAGTGTGGTGAGTGAGGAGGTGAATAAGGATTTGGTGGGGGCGGTGATTGCGATTGGGGAGCGGGAGCAGAAGGGGGAGGGGTTTGGGGGGTTGGAGAGGGAGGGGAGGGTGAAGGGGCTGGGGAGGCTGTTGGGGGGGTTTAGGATGTAGACTGGATGGGGTGGGGGGTTCTATGTGCCCGTCTTGGCGGTGGGGGAGGGAAGTTTGCTGCATTTTCGGTTGGCTGTCGTCGTTGTGAGCGCCGCATTGTTGACTGGTCCTTTTGGTGGCATATACATGTTTGCGGATGCGATGCCTGGGTTGGCTGGAAGGCTGCTGTTGTCTTGCGCTGGCTTGCTTGCATGAATAGATCGTTGTTTGGATTCGAGCGTATGTGTGCCAGGTCCATTTCCACAATCTTGGTGGTGAGGGGACGGGTAATGGGGAGGAAATATTGAGGTCGTCCTTGAGTCGTCATCCATGATCATGCCGGTACCTAGCTCAACATTAAAGATACTCGCACTGCGAGAACTAGCACACACCGCCGTATAGCATACGCCTCGAGCTCCGACTTGGAGGTCTCTAGTTCCGAATTTGAGCTCTCGAGCTCCTACTTTAAGCTCTCGAGTTTCGGTTTCGAGGCCTCGATTCTGGAACTCGAGGCCTGAGAACATAAACTCAAGGCGTATCCAAGGCTTCGTAAGCAGAAGTAGGACGTCATCGAACTTCCATTGCCCTTGACACCGCAGGAGGCCGCGTGGTTCGGGCATATGCAAGTGCTTTATAAAGCTCTCCTGCAGTCACAACTGCCTCGTGACTGCCATTTCTTTCCCTGCATATAACTCCATCTGAATCTCCTGCACCGAAATCTGTTCTCGACCAAGACCTCAAACAACAACATCCAACAACAACAACCATGGCCTCCCCCCCAACCCTCGACCTGGACAAGCAGCTCCACCACCTCCTCTCTCTCAACACCCCAACCTCGCCACCCTCCTCCTCCCCCCGACCAGAACCCCATTAACCCTCCTTCCGCAAGATCGGCGCCGGCGCCTGCGGCGCCATCTACGCCCGCGACGGCGGCACCGCAGTCGCCATCAAACTCGCCAAATCCCCCGACCAGACCGAGCTCTGGAACGACTACCGGCAGCACATCACCATCTTCCGCGCCTTACGTCGACACCTCGTCTCGGGCGAAGTCCGAGTCCCCGAGGTGTAATTCTTCGTCCCTCGAACCGAACAGTCCTTCTGGGACAAGAATTCGGAGCTCCTGGCCGCAGCAACGGGCGAGGTCAACCTCCCCACGGCGGCGCTCCTCACCGAGAGAATCATGCCTCTCCCCTCGACCACGCGAGAGCATTTGATCAACAAGTACTGCGCCCCGAGACTCAAAGAACAGGCGCATGCGGACGTCGCCAACAGGGATTGTCCCGTCCGGGTGTACCTGGGGTCGACGAAAGGCAAGACCGGTCAAATGTTTTTCTCGCTGCGAAATTTCAAGCTTCACCTCAATCACATGGTGGACCTCGAGCTCGACACCGAGGCGCTGGCTGTGTTGCACTGGGGAGCCAAGACGGATGCGAGGATGTGGAGTTTGTGCTGGGAACCTCGAGGAGGAGGACGGTGGCGGCGGAACCTCACGACGATGACGAGCCCTGCTACACTGGGCCGGAGAACGGTGTTATCGAGGACTTCTTCTGTCCTGTTGCGGGGTTGTTTGTGCTCGACTTCAACCAGGTTCGGAAGATTAAGATGGATGAGGAGGGCGTGGCAGTGGCCGTGGAGGCGTGGCGACTGAATGACCCGTACTATCCCAAGCCCCTTCGCGAGACTGAAGCGGAGCAGCAGGTGTGGGAGGCCTTCCTCGACAGCTATCTGGCGGCATCGTATGAGGTGATGAGTCTAGAGGGATGCGAGGGAGAGGCCAGGGCCTTACCTCGAAGGTTTATCGTGGGGATCACAGAGGTGGAACGGGAGAAGTTATCGAGGATGTCATAGAGTATACCCCAGCACTGGTTCATTTCTTAGCGCGAGACATTTAAGATAGTCTCCAAGGCCTTGTGCTTGATAATTGAAGCCTTGGAGTCGGAACTCGAGGCCTTGAAGTTAGAGCTCGAGGCCTATTTTGGCCCCAGTGATGTCTTGCGCTACCAAACAGAGAGGTACTGGATGAAAGGAAAGGTCTTACTCCCCCCTGAGAAGGCCCAGCCAGAACAGACACATGCCTCTAGCTTATATTTCATGGCAGTAATAATGGAAGAGCATGGATAACAATCAATGACGACAGGGAGCAGGAGCCTCCCTCTCGACTCTAGGTGTTGTCGTTTCACGTTAAACAATGGGCATGCTCCTTGGCCTGCTCTAGCGGCCTGCTTTACTTATTCCTTCTTACCACACTGTTGTCTTTGCGGCCATCGTACTCGACAGCAGTTCCGGCGGTGGTCTCTAAATCGCGGAACACGACGCATGCCTCGGTGCCCGTGTGCCTAAAGCCGCTCTCAAAAAGTGATGGCGCAGTGTCGGCTGCTGATGCAGCGTCTGTTGACAAGAACAATGTCGCTTTGCGCAGGATCCTTCCCAAGCACGAAGCCGTGTCTGATTCGTGGACCTTTGCTGAAGCGCAGCTCAAGATGTGGGACATGTTGTGGCTCGCCGCCAAGCCTCTCATCGACTTCAACTAGCATTGTGCGCAGGCTCGCAGGAACTCTGCTCGCCAGGTTGGAACTGCCCATCAGCTTGGAGCTGCCCATCAGGTTGGGACTGCTCAGGTTGGAGCTGCTCGTCAGGTTGGAGCTGCCCATCAGCCTGGAGCTGCCCATCAGCCTGGAGCTGCCCATCAGTTTGGAGTTGCCCATCAGGTTGGAGTTGCTCGACTGGAATCGTAGCCAGGAACTGCTCCATGGCGGCAATGGCTCTGGTAGGATGCCCGTGAAACGTAACATAGCAACACCAACGCGAGCAGAACTGGATACACTCCACCCCTAGTTTGTTTGTTAGCGCGAGACCTTTGAGACACTGGCCAAGGCTATCTACTGGTTGATGAAGGCCCTGGAATTGAAACAGAAGGCCTTGGATTCAGAACAGGAGGCCTATGATTGTGCCAACTAGGCCTTGCAGGACTGGCGAGAGGTCTCGCGCTTCCAAACAAACGGGCATTGGATTGTAGACGGTTGCTTCCGGTGCTTTCTTGGGAATGAAGTCCACGCGCGGAGACGAAGGGACATATTGGTCTTGCTAGCGGTCGTCTGGCTGGCGGAACATGTGTCGAGGAGGTCCTTTACTTGCAGAGGGAATGTCAATCCATATACCCGCACCGGTGCTGACGACAGCATCCAGGCGTTGTTCCTCGGAAGCATCCAGGCGACAGAGGCGAGTCCACGAATCGTAAATTCGTGCCCGTCACGGCGAGGATAAGGCATGGTGTATGCCGCCGTCATACCTCGACATCAACATCCCACATCGACCCGAACCCCCGTGAAATCATGGCCAAAAGCATCCCCTTTACCCCCAACCATCGACCGAGCAAGACCCGGCCCCGGCCCCGGCTCCGGCCTCTCGTACGAGCCTCCCCGATCCCGATCCCGATTCCGATGATGAATGAATCCCCGATCTCTCCCCACACCCATGGCGTTGGGAAAGCTTGCTGTGCAGATGCTCCTGACTCAGGGGGACGCACGCGCGCCAACCACGGGGTTACGATGTGTGTGAGACATGGGGGCAAGTGGAAAGGAGGAAAAAAGGGGTCTTGCCTTGTTTGGACGTTAGTCTGCGCCCCGAGTGAAGAAAAGGGACATGCTAGCGCGCGGGGCTTATCTTTAGGATCTGCTGCTGCTGCTGCTGCTGAAATCTGACGATAATTGTGCATCTGGCATCACGCCCGCCTGGAAAAAGCAAAGGCGGCAGGTCAGCAACGGTTTTTCAACAGGAGGGTCGTATTAGCCCCTCAGGTTGACAGCCTCGGCCTGGATTCGTCGTCGGAGACATGTCCGTGTCTCCGTCTCCTCCCAGAGACGTTCCCCTCACCTTCAAATTGTCCCCCGCCCCGAGCGAGCCCGTTCCATCATCTCACGAGCAGTCATCTTGGGAAAGGGGACGTCGCCCCCGCGTCCGAGGCGACCGGCCAAACCCCAACGTCGAGAGCGTAGCAACGTCCAACGTCGACGTCGTCCCGCAACGACGTCCACCACACCCCGCAGACACATCGCCACCGATACGCGAATGTCCCTTGCGCGGTACCGAGTGGGAATCGAAGATCCACTTCATGCGGTAGTTGCCTTTTCTAGTAGGCCCACCGTTTACGGCACATGTTTGTTTCCCTCGGATTGGAGCGCGCGGGTGGGGGGAGGAGGGAAACGGTCGCGCGCGCCAAAAAGGTGCTGGTTGTTGGTCGACGGCCACAAGTTTCCCCGTTTGCCCTCCCGCCATCGATGTTGGTCCGCCGCTGTCGGGGCCGGTCCTTGCATCGGGCCGCCGCTCGCCGTGATCTTCCGGAGAGACGTCAACAACGTACAGCCTTCCTTCCTTTTCGACGAGAGAGCGAGTGGTGGTCACCAACCGCGTCAACCACCCTCTCCGCTGGCCGGTAGAGACGCAAGCTGAGATACGAGGCCTCGGACGACGCGAAGCATCTGGCTGCTGTTCCGATCGAGGCGTGGCATCCAATCGTCCGGCCAGCCGCCCACCGCTCGCCGCATGGCCTCCATCCCAAAGCGTCCGCCAGCCCTCCATCACCTCGACGCCATCAACCAGAAGCAGCAATGGCCTCCCCCGCATGCGGGCAGGCTGATCCCCCATCCATCCATCCCACCTCGCTCTCAGCACGCGCCTCCCACCACAGCCCCTCCTTCACCCGCGAGGCATCGCCACTATCGAGGGGAGGCGTCCGCTGGTCGAGTGCAACGGCGTGCAAGGCGGCAGAACCAGCGCATTTTGCTGTGGCAGGGAACAGGCAACATGCTGTGTATATTGCGTGTCTGTGTCCTTCTCGTACTTTTGTTTCTTCCCGCTGTTGGCTAATGGCCGCTGCGACGTCTGCGGTCAAGAACCCAAAACTCAGGGCGTGACAGACACGAAGAGGCGCGGGAATGGGAATTGGACTTCCCCCGATCCCCCGTGCCCTCGGGCCCCCATCCCCGGCCCGCGGGAGACGGGTCTCGTCACTCCCGATTTGCTGCTCTCTGTCCTTCTTCCTGCTCTTCTCCTGCTGCTTGCTGCGTGTTGCTGCAGCTCCCAACGCTCGGATTCATCACATGCGTCAGATCGTCGAGGGGTTGGTGAGTAGCAGGGGTTCTGACAGGTCGAAGTCTCTGTGAGCACTGAGCAAGCCCAGCAGAGAGTGGTTAGAGCGTCACAAGTACCGAGTGGGTACCTCGGGAGAAGAAGAGAGAAAAAGCAACGACAAGACATCAAAGTCCCGATCGAGAAACGCGTGGCGCGCGCGCAACATTGTCTCCTGCTGCTGCTCCTGCTGTTGCTCCTGCTGCTTCTTCGGCTCGTTCAATCCTTTCTTGCGTCGGCATCCTTTGCATCTGTGAGGAAAGCACAAATAAATGTTGTATCCGTGGTTCTGCTCCGCCATCAGCCAGATAACGTCAAAGGCAAGAGGAAGACTGAGCAAACCCCTGTTAGAACTTTTGGAACCGCAAAAGAAAGTTCCGGGGGCCGACTTGTTACTCTCTCAAGCGCCCGTCCGCGACAAGCGCACTGTGTTACGCCGACGTCAACGTCAACGGGGGCGGAGAGGGCCCTCCCGTGCTCGGCAAGACCTCCGAGCTCCATCGGATCTCGCGCTGTTTTTTTCTTTTCAGCAAACTCCCGATCCCGTACCGCTCCGAGGGGGAGAGGGGAAAGAGAGCCAAGTGGCCGGAGGACACCTGAAAGCCAACCTGTCTGAGTGTATTTTTCCAGTTCGGCGACCAAATTTCTGTCTCGGTCACCATCAAAGGTATTCGGTACCACCAATCTGGTTTCCCTGATGCCCGAGACAAGGCCAGACGACCCCTGGCCGTGCCCGTTGCCGCGGGAGAAGGATGGGCAGAAGGATCTCGGCCATAGACCCGCATTCGGAAACCACTGTACCGTGTACCAGAGAAACCCCAATCGTGGTTACTTCGAAATATCCCACCACGAGCCCCTCTTTCGAATCAAATCGGGCCTTGGAGTTGACGAGTCAGATCAGGCCGGGCAGACACGGGAGCGACCGGCTTTTGATCCGATGATCTGGGGGAACGTGACCGTTTTGCATGCGGTGTGGCTGCCAGCCTACGAAGTACTCTGCGGGTGCAGGTAGGATTGTCGGAGCAGCGTCGAGCTTGATGCTGGTCGAGGTCGGCCGAGACTGTCAGTCATGTGTTGCCCATTCTCCCAAAGGCCAGGATCTCGGTGACGATGTGTTGGCGCTGAGGTTGTGACCCTTCCTCACAGGGTCGCAGCGCATTGGCTACTGGGGCAGATAGCAACCGCCGAGTATCTCGCCATGGTTGCTTGCGCACACCCCGCAACCTCTCTCTCGACAACAGAGGGAATTGCAACCTGAGTAAGAAGGTTAAGGGCGGAGGGATGGTTTGCCAAAGTCCACTTACCGTTGGACGTCCGGTTGCCTGACCGCTGACCAGTCATCCCATCAACCACGGTCGTGATTTTATGGACTGATGCGGGACCTGGAACCCAACGCCTCGCCCAAGCAAGGGTATCCTGGACCATGCTTACTCCAGGCGACATTCGGAGCTAGATGTTGTTTCTTCTGCATAGTCAGTGGACGGAATAGCCTCATGGTCGAGGGGGAACTTTCGGCACACTGTGCCATCGGTCAACCCAACATGTGTCATTCAAAGACAAAAACGACCCTTGGGCGATGGTCCCGACGACCAGACTGCGGGATTCTCGCATGGCGCCGTGTTCTCGAACTGACAAGATCTAGCAAGTGCCAATGGGAGCTCCTGATGTGAGACATTGTCGAAAAGGCTGCATGCTGACGATGTTGATCGTCCGGGGACAGTCCCGTCAACGCATGCTGGCTCGAAAGGGGCCGACATTCGGCCAGAAGACGGTCAATTGACCCAGGATAGGACAGAAACACCCCCAATGGGCATTCGTACTGTGTCCACCAACGGCCAGACGACGTCGACGTTCCATTCTCGCTTCCCCTTTCATCACTTTGCTGATACCAAATTACCGCAACGTCTGGTTTATTTTAAACCTTTGGGGACGTTACACTGCATCGGCAAACCGGAAAGTGACGACGGCGACCCTTGGGTATCTGCCTTGCCATCCTACTGTGCAAAGAGATGCGTTCCCCGTCTGGGGTATGGTGATTTTGGGGACGGCGTTGAAGGTCAACCAAGTCCTGTCTCAGTCCAAGCGGCGCGTCCAGGGCTTTGATGCTGTTACCGGTGAGTTGACGCCATGAATTTACCCCCAAAGATGGCAGAACTCGTTGTATCAAAATCCCAAGGTATGTGCGTGTGAGCCGCATCGCCGTTGCGTTCTGTTGCTAGGGACGGGGAGGGTCAGCGTGATCAATCTATCGATCGGTTGGATATCTTCGGTTCACGAGGGGCGGATCTCAGTGCTCCAGATCAGACGATCGGAATCCGATGATATCGGTGGGGAATGTCAGATCTGGGGTAAGGTGACGAGTGGGGAAGAAGAAGCCAAGGTGCAATCAGGTTTCTGCAGCGCCGCACTGTGAGGCAACCTCAGTCCCAACGACACCTTTTGACCGCTGCCTTTCCCACGGGCTGCTCGGCGCCCATCTCAGGCTGATGTCGGGTCCAAGATGTCCAACACCGGCGCAGGACCAACAGAACATCGGTGTGAGGCTTCACCGGTATGAGCTACCGTGACACGGCGCCGTACCAGGGAAGACGATGCCAGAGTTGAGTGGGCTGGCGGCAGAGAGACGGGCCAACAGAACGGCGTGTTCGCTGGCTCGCTGCTGAGAGGCTCGGATACGAAAACCGACGCATGGTTGCGCCCGCAGATGGGCATCAGATCGATCGGCAGTATCAGCGCCAGGCAATTCGTGAGGGAAGCATTGCTGCAAGAACACGATTCTGCGAGAGCCTCCCGAGGCAGAGCCGCCCAATCGAGGCGTTGCAAGAAGCTCTCGGCGCCTTTCGGGCCCGTGAGTGGCGGGACTCCCATATCCTCGCAGAGCACCTGCGCGATGCTGCTTGTTTGGAGCCTCGCTGACGAACGGGTTGTCAGCAGCCAGCAGCACAGGTGTATTGGGAGCAATCTATCGGCTGCCCGATCCAAATTGCCCTTGTAGATGACGCAGCCCGCGCCCGCCAACGTACATTGAGTCCGGTTTGGAGGGGCGAGAGATCTTGCCGAAGCGGAGCTCAGTCAATACGGTGCGCCGGACGTCGGGGAATCGTGGTGTACGAGAGAGAGCTGCGGGGGCCTCGTGTGCTTATTTGAACAATCTACGTGCATGTTGAATATAAGCACGCCACATGGCAGGTTTGTGTGCTCCGTTCCCAGTAGCGGCATGTGAATGCTGTCCTCAAGATGGCGGTATCGGAGTTGACAAAGGGGGCACGGTAGAATGACGCCCAGATTCTGCGTATTCGTGTAGGACGACGACGCCATTTCTCGAGTCTCGATGTCTTCAACTCCCGCCACATCCTCCGGTCTTTGCAGATGGTCGGGAGCGGCTCTTGATTTCGACAGGCGTTTGGAGATGTCGGTGAACATTATACTGTACATAGCGTACGCAGTATGGACCCTTTGACCTGTCGCGTGTCTGGGGAGAAGTGCAGGTACGGACGTACGGAGAAGACGACGATATAATGCCGTTACAGTATGACGGGCACTGTACCTCGACGATAATGATATCGACGTGATATCGACGCCGATCTGACCCAAGTTCTCACCCAAGCGAGTGGGCAAAATGCCGTGGTGCGCTTTGGCCGCAAGCGACATGTCGGTGTTGTGAAGGCCGCACCGATGCTGAACCCAGTGGAAAGGTTGTGTGAGATGTGATGGAGTGCAGATATGACCTGATCGAGAGGCGCCTATTTCCCGCATCCAATGGAACAGGGGCAGAGGGTGGAAAACCGATATTTGCCTCGAGGAATCGTTGCCGAGCGAGCAGGGGATCAGGAACTGGGACCAGCTGGGCTGGCAGGCTGCTGGGTGTGCGTGTGCTTGTGCGTGCGGTGCCACCACGCAGCTGTCGAGCTTGACATTGACAGCCCGAGAGCCCATATCTGCTCGCTCAACGACACCACTGGACAGCCGATTCGGAAGCCCGGCATCTGGGGATGGAAGCTGGGAGGCTGGATGCAGTTGATACGAGTCGAGTGACTTGAGTCGACGCCCACGAGGACCGAAGGGGTGCCCGTTCGGCCAATGCGTTCTCTCAGCGCAACGCGCGGATCGGGACTGATTGTGCTTTTGTGAACTGCCGGGCCGCAGGGAAATCCAGTCGTTGGGAATGTGCTTCGTGCGCGGACGTCTTCGGACGACAAGTCGACCGCCAGCCTCCCCCCGAGCCCCCCCTCGCAGCCCATCTTGCAGTTGGCAGCGTCGCAGTGAGCCCCCCGTTGAAGGATACCAATGTGCCGCCATGAAACAAACCTTGGACGATCGCTACGACGGCCGATCCACTGAAGACCCTTGCTGCCACCCTCCTACCAATCCCACAGATGGCGTGACGGGAGAGGGCCACACGGATCGTCGCTTGTTGTTTGGTGCTTGTCGGCGTGCCGTGTGCGAGATGCGGATGTGTGTTTGGTGATGAGGAAGTTTCAGGGATGATCGAGCCCAAGCTGCGAAGAAGACGAAGCAGATTTTGCAAATTTGAAATGGAAAATGAGACGAGAGGCTGGAATTCGCCCGAGTCCCGAGTTCCTTCTCCCCATCCGCTCGGTGCTGACGCGAAAAAGACGCTTGTTGGTGGGGCCGTAGCTTGCGAGATGGAAGGAGCACCCGCAAGCTTGGTTTTGGGAGAGGCCCCAGTCCCCCGGATGGTGTTCCGCTAGCGGCTATTCCACGGCTTCAGCAGCCCAATGCCCCGCAATGAGCTCTTCTCGTCGAGGGAACGGGGAAGCTGCGCGTGTTTTCCCGATCAATGGTCAGCAAGAGCGGCACCAGTGAGTGCCCACCGCTGCAGGAAGGGCAGGAAGGGCAGGAAGGGCAGGAAGCTGCGAGATCCCTCCCTCCGTCTCTCCTCGGGTTGCCCTTTTTTTTTTTGTTTCTGTGTCCTGTATTTGCAGACAAGACGGCGAGACGGCTTGGATTGGCAATTATTGTCGAAGCCAGGTCAACCCGGCCCGCCCACGTTGCATGTAACACCGGCGACTTCGACAACCCTCCATCGAAGCACTCGGGGAACAACGGCGGCGGGTGGTATTTTTAGATTCGAAGCTTTCCATCCCATCCACCGTCCATGATCCATCATCCATGAGCGCTCGGATGGGTGGGAGATGGGAGGTGGAATGTGGGGAGGGGCACATTGACAGCAGCAGACCCCCGTCATCCGTGCCGAAATGAAGTCTGAAGGCTGACGAAGGAAGAAGACGGAGACGGCAGCGCGGGTCGGCGTGGTTCGATCCAGGGAATCGAGATTCCAGATTGATTGCGTCTCCCCTGGATCTCACTGACCTTTCCGCATTCGGAGCTTCGCCCGCTCTCGAGGGCACACGATGCACCGTCGTGGTGGGCACCGGCCAGCGGGCACAGCGTGCTCTGGCCTCGTCGGTGGACAGCAAAACGGCTCGTCGATGGGCGCCCGGCTCTGCAAGACTGAAGTCGTCGTCACCGCCTCTGCTGGAAAGGAGGAGCCTACCCTCCCACTTTCCGTCGCTCGGCCAGCAGACTCTAGAAAGCTCGCGGCTGACACTCTTCACGGTCACACTCGTCCACAGAGACCACCCCTGACGGACCGGCCTCACTACTACACACCACACCACCATTTCCCGACCTCGAAACTCCGAAAACACAAACCAAGCACTCGGTGTGCCCAGTTGGGCCCGCTCTGTGGATGGCTGCAATCAAGATCCTGCGCTCCTTTGGCCCGTGTCGCCCTCTGCCCTCCCACCTGTGCAACCAGCATCGCTTTACAGCGAGGAGGAGGGGCGGATGCCTGATGCCCGATGGCGGCCAGTCGGCGACGACAGCCACGCTGCCACATGGAGAGGGTGCAGGTGGCTGCTCACGCTCACCCTCTCCTCGTTGCGCTGTGCGAGGGCCAAGCCGGCGAGGGTCGTTTCATCCAGGGACCGCAGCGCTGCGCCGTCATCACATCGGGACGGGAGTTGTCGTGATGCTTGCTCGGCGTCGTTGGGCATGATGGTGGCTGGTTGCGAGAGATTGCCATCGTCTGCATCAGCGCAATATCCCCCTATCCCTGTGCTCTGTTTGAGCACCTGCATGCCATCGCTCTGGGGCGGCGTTGTGTTCGTCAGGAGGCAATCACCAACTTTGCCGACGGGCTCAGTCACGAGTCACATCAACGACACCCCTCGAGAAAAGGGGAAGCCCAGCCATCTGCCAGATCCCCCAGCTGGGTGCAGATCTTTGTTTCTGATCCCCCCTCGGAGCCTGGGCCAGCGATCCCGGGCCGTAGCACCCTACCGACCCTCCCTAACAAGATGGACTCGGAAACCCCCTTCGGCAGCCTGGACAGCAACCAACACGAGACGGGCGCGAAGCTGGATTTGTTGGGGGCCCTTTTTTGCCCGGCTGGGGGTTGGACCGCTTGTTTTCTCGAACTTCCTGACCTTCTCCGTCGCCGAAGCGATGCAACAGGTCGATTAGCGAGGCCACCATCCCTGAGGCGCCCGCCAGCAGACCCTAGAGGGGAGTGAGCCTCGGTACCCAGTTTGCGATGCCCGAGCACACTGTGCTGGCACAGTTCGCAGCGGCACCCACTCGAGAGAAATGCTCGGCCCCGCCTTCATCTTGTCGCCCTTGCCGTTGGGAACAGCGGGCGGGGGGCGGGCCAGATCCGTCAGATCGATGGGTTGCGCTAGGACGGCCCATTGAGCGAGGTCGCAAGCTGGGCTTTGACGGCCTCAGGGCTCGTCACCCACGTGTCCGGCCCAGCGAGTTGCATCACTAGCTGCGAACTGCAGCCTCAAAGAGTTGCAGCCAGCCCGGGCCTCCAGCCCTCGCAGCCCGGGCCCCCGGGGCGCCGGTCTTCCCAGTTTCTGCCGCGGCTCTGGTCCGGGCAGCGTACCATCTCGTCCCTCTCTGCCCCCGGGCCCCGACAGAATCGACAAAATGTGAGCCATCACAATCATGATGATGGGGCCATGGGGATCACAGAGACACGCGAGGGCCCGAGCGGTTGTCGACTTCCATGTTGACTGCCACTCTGCCACTGCCACTGATGAGCGGGTTGCCGGAGATTTGAGCTTGGGCGATCAGTCAGTGCTGACTTTTTGCAGATCCTTGCCGCCACTCTCCCGATGCCAGATGAGATTCTGCCCTCCCAACCGAGCTTTGACAGCGCCCGCTCTGCCGCTGAAGGCATTCCGGCGCTGTTTCTCTCTCTGGGTGGGATCCAGTGCCCGCGTGGGCTTTGGTGTGCCGGGCCCCCCAAAAACATCGGCGCTAAAATGACGACCAAACCAACCCATGATTCATCACGCACACGACGAGTCGACGAAACTTTGTTGGTATTTGCTCACCCGCTCGGGGCCGACTCTCATTGGCAGACGGGTCCCAGAAACGCGATGCCGCCGCCTGCGCCGCTTATCTCTTCGCCTCTCAGACAAGGCTCTTCTTTTGTTCTCGCGGGAATCCTGCGGGAGTCTTCGGGCCCTCCTCGTCGTCGGGCTCTCCCACCCACGTGAGGTGGACAAAGCGGATGATCATGGATTCGTCTTCAGGTCGTCCCTCCTGAGGTGGCTGTCTGCCCGGCTGGGCTTGGCTGACGAGTGGTGGAATATTGACTGCATGTCAATTACCTTGTTGGACAAGGCCTATCCATTCATCGTGGATTGCGGTGGACACACCGCGCAGGTCAGCCCAGGAGGCGACGAAGCGACTTGTCCGTAACGGGCATGAAATAATGATGGTGCGCGCGCGCGCGCGCCGGGTGTGTTCCTCGCCTCGGCCAAGTTCGAGTCGAGTTGCGAACAACGACTCCAGCAGGCGGCGGGCCCCCATCATCCTCCCCCCTCCCCCCATCCTTCCGGCCTTTCTGGATGATGGGAAACGAACAGGGCGCAACCCCCATGATCCATGTACCCATGCGCCCCCCTCAACCCACTCCGTGGCTGGCGAGGATCGCCGTTTGGGACACGATGATTGACCAGACACTAGCGCGGTGACGCTAATCCACACCTTGGCAGGGAACCTGGGCGTGTGCCTGGGATCTCGATCCAGCGCCTCCGGCCCGGAAGGGGGGGATAAATTACACAAGGTCCTTCTAGAAAACAGCGCCTCGAGCGCCAAGGTCGATACTTTGTCCCGCAACCAGCCAGCAGCCGGCCGTGTTGTTGTGCTGGCACTGTCCGTCCGGCGGTGGGCGGGGCAATATCGGCAGCAGTCGTCGGCCCCGATAGTTGCGTATTCGGCATTGAACCAAAGTCCACACGGTGTAAAGGCGGTGCAACGGTGTGCTGAATCGTCGGCAGGCACATTGAGACAAGAATCCGCGAGTGTCCTCCGTATGGTATTGAATGTGTCTGCGGATGGAATCGAAACAGGCTCACAGGAAACGCGACTGCTCAACACGCGGACACGGGGACTCTCCGGCACTCGGCCAACGCCGAGTTCATTCGGAACTTGCCTTGGTCTCCACTCCTTGTGCGTCCAGCTGATGAGCTCTGGAAACCCACCTTCGATCCATCGATCCATCTTCTCAACGCAGCAACGGCCGCGCCTCTCGAGGTGCCGACATGTGGCCCTTGGGTTCCAGACCCGGCGCTTCATCGCATATGCCAGATGCCAGATGCCAGATGCCAGATGCCAGATGCCAGGATAAACTCACTGCAAAATCAAATCAGGACATAACCTGACAATGCACCATGCTGATTGGGCCAGAGCAGCGCTGTCAGTTGGTGGTGGGCAGTTTTCTTTTTGCTACAGTATTCTGCGGTCGTGTTATGTACAGTTCAGGACGCAGTCTGCCTGTACGGTGCGCCATGTGGCCGGGGCGGATGGATCTTGCATTTGCAATGTGGTTGGTTGTGGTAATTGTTTCCTGTGGCTCGACGCGGAAACCGTACGGGCGCTTGGGTTGTTTTTACCTACCTACATACGCGGCCCGCAGTGTCTCGATGCCCGAGGTCCATCCGCTGTGGAAAAGAGAAACGAAACGAAACGAAAGGGAAAAATGGAAAATAAACGCAAAAATCCCGGGCCGCTGGCTGCGGCCTCCCTTCACCGCATCGGAACTCCCAATTCCCACTCCCGGGCAGGGCAGGATGCCTGGAGGCTTTGTCAGGAAATGGACCCCAGGGACCCAGCTCCGACAGGGCCCCAGCCCGATGGTACCCCAAGCGTCCCAGCGTCCACTAATCGCACGTTCTTTGAGATTCGTGTGGCATGCCCCTCTCTCCCGCTCCAAGGGGGGGGCGCCTGCCGGGGGGGACACATCTTGACCGGGGCCCCCCGCTGCATCTCAGTCTGCCCGGCTTCGTTCCTCTCCCCCACTCTCCGCCAATCTCATCAGGGAATCTGGGCAGGGAATCGGGGCTGCATATCTCGCTGTCGTCTTTTTTGGTCGCGCGTTTCCCATATGGCCCGTCCCCGGCCACCATCCCCCTTCTTCTTCAATCACTTCCTCCACCCCCCCCTCTCGGCCCCAAATCTTGCACCTCGCACACCACCACCCCCTCACCCCTTGCACAACCCTTCCATGCATCCTTGCACCGGATGCGATCGTGGGACAGACAGTGTGTGGCTATCTGCCAGCCACATCAGGCACCGTCGACGGCCCTCCCCTCCCCCCCCTCGTCTCCTCGTCGTCCACCAGCCCAGAGCATGGATGGGCCCATCCCTCAACCCAGGAAAGGATATTTTGCAATCTGCAATCTGCAATCTGCAATCTGCAATCTGCAATCTGCGCCCGCCGGGCAGACACCGGTCAGCGTGGTAATCACCTCGATGGACCTACATCATACCACATTGGCACAGCGGCCGAGTGTGGCATTCGCCGACCTTGCTTGCGTTGACACTGTGATGGTGCTGTCACGACATTGACCGGGCATCGGTCGACTGCCCTGTGAGCCTGTCTGTGCCTCTGGCCTGCTCCTCCTCCCACCGACACGGCTGCTGTGCACGCAGGAGAGAGAGAGAGAGTGGGAGAGGGGAGAGGGGAGGAGATGGGAAGTGTAGGTATCTGTAGGTACCCAGGACGACGTCGTCGCTGTGGTCTCTCTGCCAGGTTGTTGGCTCGCAACTTGGTTGCAAAGTATCTTTTTTCTCCGAGGCTTGTTGCGTCGAGTTGTCCCGTCCCAGCTGCGTCCATCGTCATCCCGACCGCTTCTGCTGCTTTCCCATCTCTCCAGACTCCAGTCCCGCCCTTCCCTGTCTGCTGCCCGTTGCCCGCTGGGGGACCCACTACTGGCCGCACCCCCAGTGACCGCGGACTCGGCGAGCCGGGGCTGCAGCTAGCTCGCTCGCCTGCCCATCTCCAGGGCTCCTTGCGGCTGGCTTTCTTATACCGCATCGGCCCTCGCCAACCCGATCCCATCTTCTTCTTTTTCCCCCTTCCCCCCCCTTCCCTCTCCCACGCTGGCACCCCACACACGCGCACCTCTTTTGCTCTCAGCTCCCTCCCACCAGTGCCGTCCGCCTGCTGAGAGTCTGACGCTGCGCCGCCGACCCAACGACGACACTCCATCGCACCTATCGCAGCACTCAGCCATCGCCCACATCTCCCTCTCGACGACAGACAGCCTGTGACCGGCCACCACCTCCACCTCCCATCACCCCCTTTCCAGTTGAAAAGCTCCATGCTTTGTTGCTGCCGCTGCTGCTGAGTGCCGTGCTCGGGAACTGGACCGTACCCGGGCATTCCGTCACCAGGCATTGTCGCCGGCCAACCACATAGCCGCTCCGCATTCCGCGGTTGCTTTCGTCTGATCAGCAACAATCCGCAGGGCATTTGGGACCCCACTGAACCCGGTTGGGACAAGGCACCAAAAAAGGTCCAAACCTTTTTTGGGGGTTTGCGGTCGCAGACGCAGGGAACCAGACGGACCACCGACAGGGACCCTACAGAAGGCAGGAAGGAAAGCCTGAACGCATTGCATTTGTCCCGTCGGGGACCCTTTTCGAGAGCAAGAGGGACCAACGTCATCCCAGGATCCGGCCTCGTTGAAGAAGAAGGGCAAGGAGGAGAAGAGGAAGAAGCAATTGTTCCTTCCACCCCAACAGTGGACAATCACCTACCTTCCTAGCCCAGGCAGCTCGCAGGTTCTGGTCTGTCTCTAGCTCGGGATCGCCCACACTCTTCACCGCTCGGCCACCCATCTTCGGCCGCTCTCATCCTCGCGCCCATCCCATCATCAACATCGATGCTGTAATCATATCACTCGCCCGCCAAACATCCACGCCATCTCACTCAACGCACGCCATCTCTTGTGATCTAGAGCCCCTTCAATTGGCAGCCCGCCTCCAGGCCCTCTCACGCCCTGTCTACTTATTCTGTCGGGACAGAAACGTCGTCTCTGTGCGGGAAAGCAACGATTGAAACCCCGTGATGGAAGCGGGTGATTCCATCGCTCGACCAAGGTCCGTCTGTCTTTGCTTCTTCTCTCCGGCATCGTGCATTCTAACGGGGCTTGACTTGGTGCAGCGGGACGCAAACTGCTGGCAGTCTTGACCATCTCGATCGACGACCAAGGGAACGCATCGACACAACATATCGCGAGATACCATCCATGGCGACCGCTGCGCTCGTCAGCCCAAGTGGCCCCTACAACCACGCCCATCACTCGCACCACTCCCACTCATCGTATTCCGGGCACCCTCACTCCGCCCACTCGGCCCCGGCTGGCGGCATCCCAGCCATGATCTCCCCGACCGACTCGCGCCGCGCGTCCAACGACACCGACGGGCCACATCGCCAGTCCTTGCCCTCGCTCTCCGAGGTGGTGGCGGCCACCAACGCGAATTCCTTTGCCCCGCCACCGCAACCGGGTCTTCCTTCAAGTCAAGGTCTTCCGTCGCCGTTCTCGGCATCCGCTCCGCCCCGTCCCTTTGGCGACGTCGGGTCCGACAAGAACCCGTCCCCGCGGACGCTGCATCCCGGGGCCGGCTACCCGCGACACGACCCCCTCCCCGCCTTCTCCGACCCTTCGAGATCCACTCTGTCAAACCGATCAGCGCCGCCTCCGCTCAATACGTTCGCTGGGAGGCACCCGTCACCGCCCGTTAAGCAAGAGCACGAGATGGACCCGCGACACGCCGAGTACAGCGCCGGCCACCAGCACACCCCAAGCCACCCCTCCTCAGGCCTCTACACTCCAGGCTCTCGCCCGCCACATGGGCAGCTCCCGTTGCCGCCCTTTTCCGCCTCCCCCCGCAATCACGCGCATCCTCTGCCCTCCCCATTCGACCCACAAAGGCCGCAGGGCTTTCTGGAGGAACGACACCACTCCCTCAGCCAGGACGACGAGTATCGGTCGACACTGGACAAGGCTTTTGAGTCGTGGGGCTACACCGAGGGCCTAACCACTGTAAGTGACCCTGTTCGTCCCCCGTTTCCACCCTAGACCACATGGCTAACGGCGAAGATGTCGCAGATCGCCAGCTCATCCCGCGCCGTCGCCCATTTTGCCGAGGCCTACATGGCGGCAGCCCGCGAACAGCAGGGCTCCCCCCCGATCCCCTCGAGACTCCCGACCGAGAACGAGGTCAACCTCATGATCAGCACGAGCTTGCACGTGCTGCAGAAGCTTAAGGAGGTCCAGGACATTGTGCAGCAAAGCCGGCTCAGCATCGAGCTCCGGGCTCGCGAACGGGAAAGCAGCGGGGGCCGCCGACCAGGGGATGACGAGGACATGGCCATGGGCGGAGACCCGTCGAGGCAGGCATATCCCCCCAACCTCGGGGGAGATGTGAAGAAGCGACGCGGTGTAAGTCCCACCTACATCCCGCCCCCGCCCCCGCCTCTTCGGATCGAACGGGCCAGCTCACACCAAAGACAGCGCGCGGCCCCCCCTGGTCGGTGTCACAGCTGCAACCGGATCGATACGCCCGAGTGGAGGCGCGGCCCGGACGGCGCCCGCACGCTCTGCAACGCCTGCGGCCTGCACTACGCTAAGCTCGAGAGGAGGCGCCAGCTCGACCAGCGATCAGTCCGGCCCAAGACGGCAGATGAGCGGAACTAGCTCATGCGACACTTTGCCTGGCTTTCATCGACAATCGCGACTACTCGAATGCCTATCTGTCTTTGGCCATCGACGACTGTTTTCAACGAAATGTGTTTCTAGTTCCCTGGATTCTCCCATTCGACGGCAGCAGGCAAGACACGCTGCTGTGTATATACACCCCCGTCTCCATCACGGCTGAGACGTCTTTTCCTCCGTCCCCGCGGGGACCGGATTCGATTTTCCGGCTTCGTCTCAAGCCCGACTTTGCTTTTATACCGGCAGCACTTTGCGGCATTGGTCACGGCGTTTTCATTCTGTGTTGACTTGGTGTTTTCCATTCCCATTTATCTATATATATAGAACGGGCGCTGGTGGGTGCATCCTTTTCTGGTTTCTCTAGAGAAGAGATTGGGCGGGCGCGACAGGCAACAAAGAGGCGGCGGTTACTACGGAGTGACCATTGGCAAGCGAACGACATCTGGTGGGAAGAAGCGTCTCGCATTGTTTTTTTTCTTCTTTTCGCTTTTTATATCCCATGAGCAGAGGAAGAAGAGGAGGAGAGGGGGTCAGCCTGGCGGCGATTGAAGAGAAGTCGACCTGCTGGCATTGGAAGAGGGAGAGATTTGGGTCTTCACCCAGGCGCATCTCGAGGGACGCATGGATTTCTGTTGGTTGGGTGCTGGGAAAGAAGGGAAAGAGGAGAATGGCTCCATCCTGCTCACCTGTTTTCTTCCTTGTGGTGTTTTTTTCTTCTTATCCTCCCACCCGCTACCTACGCCTGTGTAGTGTGTGCGCGTGAGATACCACCTGGCGGCGACATGCGCCAGGAGGAGGGTGGGAGCTTCTTTTTTGTCTGTTTTGTCTCTGGGTGGTTATCAGACCATTCCTGCTTTGCAAAAAACAAGAATGAATAAGAGAAAAAAAAGGAGGACAAGAGGGAAGGGCAAGATACAAGCAAGGAAACAACACATGGCCAGGATGGAGACGTGGACGGGATGGGATGGATGGATGGATGCCCTGTCTTTTTCCTTTCTACTTGCCATCGATAACTGCTATTGCTATTAGGTATTTAGCTGTTGGTAGTTGGTAGAGGACAGCGATAACAGCGACGACCCCGACAACAACAAATCAAATGCAAATGCCAAGTGCCGCCCGAAAGGGTGCGCTGAAGATTCAAATAAACCACAGTCCCAATCATCGTGAATGCTTGAAGTGACTCGGAAGGACTTGGTCGCGAAAGACCCCCGGGCATGGATGGATGGAATCAACGAAGCCGGATAGGAAACCTCCCGAACCGCAACCACAAGATCCGGACCTTGGACCATCGCCGACCACGCCCCGAGAACCAACGGAATCACGACTCAACAAAAGAAGGGAACCCCTCCCCAAACAGATCACCAACCAACTTACCTCCACCACACACCCCGCGGAGTTAGACAATTGCACCACCACCCTCATCAAACCGAAACGGCCCTGGCCGCTCCCCGAACGAAAACGCACGAAACGAGCTTTCTCCGCACCACAGCAGCTGCGCCGTTTCGTGCCTTGAGATTCGGTGGTTGGCCAACACATACATACATACCAGGCCAGGCCAGGCCGGGAACGAAACCGGCCAGCAGGGAAAAAAATGGAATCGGGATCGGTTCGGGAGTGGGCTGGGTTCGGCTGGGGATTGGGGATTGGGGGGGGGTTGGTGAGGGATGGCCCGATGCCGGGTGGGTGAGTTGTCGGGCCGTGTTGGTGCAGTCGGGGGGTCGGGAGGTTCCATCCCCTCCCCCTCTTGGCCGCCGCGCCCCTTTTCCTCTTCCTCCGACACATTGCACATTGGGGCTTATTGGACGGCGGCGGGGGTGGGTTCGATCTTGCATGGGACATGGGGAGGGAGGAGAAGTGGTTTGACGATTGGAGGTGGGGAAATGGTACGGTATGGATCATGTTTGCTTTCTTGAGCCTCGTCTTCTTCCGGGTTCTGTAGTGTACAGTAGTCTAGTCGAGTTGTGGCTTTTGCCTGGATGGTGGATGGCAGTGGTGGGCTGATTTGATCACAGCACATCTTCTTCTTTTTCAGGTGGGCCTTGTTCAATGTCTCGGTGCGGGAGGGAGCGCGCGCGCGGAGGCCGCGGCGGATGTGTAGGTAGGGACACGATGTGATCGCACGATGCAGCAGCAGCAGAAGCAGTAAGTAGCATGGGAAGGGAGGGAAAATGGCATGTTTCTGCCATCTCCGGGCGGTGCTGCGAGGCGCGGGATGGGATGCTCCAGCAGCCAGACATGCTTGATCCACCGTGCCAGATTCTACTTACCCCATCACCTTCCCCCCTCTTGTGCATATGCCCTCCTGTCATATTCCCCGGTCCTCGGGTTTCGAGACTGCCCAAGAAAAAGGGAGAAGTGACAGACGCCGAAAACAGAGATCTGAGAAACCGTCCCCCCCCCCCTCCAGCCACAGACGCACTCGTCGGCACACCGGCCGACGTACGATCCTGTGTGTGCGTGTGTGTGTGTTGTTTTTGGCTGCTGGCTGCCCCCAATGTTGCTTACTTACTTACGATAGGCCGAGTCCCTCCTCACACTGGATCGGACGCATCGAGCGTCGTGCGCGCGCACCACCACCACACACACACGCCGGGAGGAAGGATCTGACGACGACGGCGATCTGCTTTCCTTCTTTTTCTTACGCTCCCTACCTCTGGTGGCGTGGTGCAGTGTGTGCTGCGTGTGTTTTGTATGTGTAGCGTTCCCAGATTCCAATACGAGTTGTTTGTCATCTCGATGTGGTAGGTAAAAGCAAGGGCAGGTGGAGGCGTGTCGTGAGCTGCGAGGCCGTGGAATCTGGCTACGGCGGTGGTGGCGTACTTACTTGCGCGGCGGTGGGCTTTGGCAATTTTATCCACTTACCTCGATACCTTGGCGATGGTGCGCCTGTCATGAAGAGACCGACGACCGGGCAATGGAAAGATCGGCGGCGGAGGATGGGCCGAGAAGAATGCAGCCTACACCGTGTGTGCCGCGGCTGCTGTTGGCCCTCGAGACCGGCGAGGAGGGGAGAGAGAGAGAGTTTGGCTTCATGGGCTGGCTGGCTGGCTTGCTGTCTCGCGACGTTACATGGCCTTGAGACAAGGCAAATGCGAGAACGAGAGAAAGAAGTCGCGCCGGGTTTCGGGAACGGTCCCAATCGGACTGACTGGCTGCTACAAAAACGGTTGCCTTTGTTTCGAAGGTCCAGCGCCAGCACGCGAGCGAAGCGCACCATGTGTGTGTCGTCGTCGTCGTCGACAACCTGTGCGTGGTGTTGGTGTTGCCAGACATGCATCGACAGTCCCGATGGACCGTGATATCGTTCGGTCCCCGTCAAGTCAGGATGAGGGAAAACGACGAGGTGCGCGCCGTGCGCCGCGACTTGTCAGCGCCGAGAAGAGAGAGGGCAGCATCGATAAGCCATGATCTGAGCCTGTGTGTGGACAGGCGATGGTCCAACCCTGACTGCCTCCGATTCCGAACGAGCTGGGCGCACGACGTGCGGGTAGGCATGTGAGCTGCACATATGTAATGTCTTCTCTCACGAGCCAGCCGCGCTTTCGCTCTGTGAGCCAAGCTAGCCTCGCTCTCGTTCGCTCTTCCAGCACGCCGGTCCTTTCTCGTGAGCGCCAACTGGCTGGAGATCAGGGACGGGCGGCGGCCAGGAGGGAGTTGTGGCACCGAGGGAGTTGTGGCACCGAGGGTGCGGGTTAGGGTCATGTTAATTCTGTTGTGCGACGTGATCATTCAGAAAAGGTGATGCAGTCGGCGAGCGAACCCTGATTGAAGGTGCTACACTGCCGGCTCTAAATGTGTATGCAGGCATGGCGCTCGTCGGAGGGTGTCTTGCACATTGGCCAGCTGGAGGAACTGTCGGCCGACTATGGAATCCTGAGGGTGAGTGCCGGGAGTGGCCAATGAAGCCGTCGAGCAGCAGGAGCTGATGGAGTTGTGGTCGAGGAGCTGGTGTGAGGGGGAAACTCCAAGAGAGAGGATCACGACATGCCCCTTGATCCAACCGCATGGGAGATATCGGAGAGAGGAGCAACCATCGAATCTGACCCAATAGACGTGGCAAACGTCGTGCCAGCTCGGGCGTCCGTCGTCACGCAAGCCCCTCGTCGTCGTTCGATTCCCTTCCGAAGTATTGGTGGAGGGTTGGAGTGTTTGCTTGCCATGGTGATGGCATGCGGCGCAGCAGCAGGATCAGGCCAGAAGAGAAGGGAGAGCCTCGTGGTAGCAGTCCAGCGCGGCTATTTGATGAGGATCGTCTGATGGCAGCCGCTGCCATGGAAGATTTGCCAACATGGCGTATGCATGCGCGGCAGAGGAGGGCTGTTCCCCACATGCCGGCATGTAGGTACAGTGTGTGCGTCTGTCTCCTCGTCGGCAGAATCGAGTTTTTCGAGTTCGTCGAGGCCCCGAGGCCCCGAGGTGAAAGGGAGATGGCCGGGCGGAAAGGAGGCGGGGTGAAACAAGGCGAGGCGCATGTGATGAGGACTGGAGGCCGACGGTTACGCTGTCGGCTGCCACGAAAACAAAAGACGGAAATCGGCAGGTAGTTTCGCTGACGGGAGTTTGGTCTGAGGATTCCCAGGGACGGCGCGAGACCCACCCCCTTCCCTTGCAGCAGCACGACGGGTATCTGCATCATCATCAGCGCACAAGGTCTGCCGACTGTCTGCAAGGATAGCTCGAGTTGGCGGTGAGGATGCAATTGACCATTGGCCTCGCTGGCCTGGCTGGCGCGGCAAGGTTGTCCAAGGCCTTTCGGCTGTGCCTGTGTTGTGTGTGTGTGTGCGGAGATTCGATGCAATTCCCGTCCAAAGGACCGCACCCCGAGGACCGTCGCCATGCCTGCTTCTGCTGCCGGAGGTACACGAGGCCGTCATCGGCACCAGCACCAGCACCAGCCTGTCGTTGTACGCACTCGTGTCGCGGATCCGGGGCTGAGGGGAGGCCGTTGAGGCCATGGTCATGACCATGGCGTGTCGGTCCAGTGTTGGCTTCCGCTCTGGCGATCGGCGCGGGCCGGTGAGGGCCGCAACATGGCAATCAATATGCAGGCAGCACTCCGGCCACGGCGAGAGGCGAGGCGAGGCGAGGAGACGAGGTCGCGCGGGTATGTGCTTGGTCGTTCGGTCCACAGAGCCGACGAGCTCGTGCCATGGTCGGGTGCGGGTGCAGTTGCGGTTGCGGGTACGGGTGCTCGAGAAGAACCAGATGGACAGGCGCGCAATCTTGTTTCCCCTTCCCCTCCCCCCCTCTCGCCCCTCCTTGGCCCCGTGCTCCGGCCGATGCCCGATGTCCGTGTACAATGGAGGGGGGGGGGGTGTTTGGGGTATGAGATACAGCGATACACCACACGTGTGTGTGTGCGTGTGTGCTAAACACAGCCAACCTCCGATCCGTCCATGGCCGATCTTGTGCTGCGCATGACAACGACAAGTCTTTCTGGCAATGGTTCGATGGATGAATTGGGGGCGCAATTGAAGGGCGACGTGCGAGATGCCAGGCCGTGACAGTAACAGCAGCGACAGGAAAGCGACAGGACGACGTCTGATTCCATGATTCGATGCGAGGATGCGATTGGGAGAAGATGGACCGAGTTTGCCCTAAACAAGATGGCACTGTGGGGGGGCGGAACCCTTGCATTGTGCTGCAAGGTTGACGGCACCCCCCTGACCCCCGTCTTCCCCCCGGAGCATCTCCTCTGCGCACTGTCCTGAAATATGCTTGTAAGCAAAAGCCTGGTTGATGCAATGCAAGCTCCGGACAGTGCTTGGCGGAATGCGACACACGGAGGAGGACAGCATTTGCCTTCCTGCCCATTCCTTCCTGCCCCATGGGCAAGACACTGGCCCTTGGCATTCCGCGGGCACAGTTTCACCCTTTCCTTGTATTCTTCACGTCTCCCGTATTTTCACCAACCATTTCCACCATTTCCACATCAACTCCCCCTTGCTCAACTTGCCCAGCCTGGTTGCTCCCAGTGCCGAGTGCCTCATCGGATCGGATCGGTTCCCGCCAGCGATCCGAGATTAGCGAATGATCCCTGACGTCACGCTCGATCTCTCATCCAAGATCTGGATTCTGGATTCTGACCCCTTGATCCATCCCAGTCTCCAACAAGCAACGGCACGAGAGACCTGACTCAGCACCTCACTTCACCCTCATCCCCCCCCTACGCCATTACTCCTGCAAGACGCAGACAGCCAGAGACAGGCGCCAATGCCCTGAATCTGAATCTGGCCCGGGGAGCCGGGCTTTTGGGAGAGATGGACTTGGTTGGCGTGCATGTCTCGGTTCAGCCAGCGGTGGACTGCAGTTGTTGCAGGCTTGGGACTTCCAAGTCCTTGGGCCTTGGAGCAAACAGGAAGCAGGAAAAACGCCACAAGCGCCTCGTCCAGCACTATGGGAAGGGATTGGTCTTTTTCCATCCAAGACATGGTGGACGCTACTTATGCCACTTAGTAACGCCAAGATGCAGCCATTTATATTTCTGTGCATAGGGCGGTGTGAAATACGCCTGACCAGCTTGATCGAGACAAGTTGAGGCTTTTCCACTCCCCCCCATTCCCCAACCAAAAGATCGAAAAAGACAACGTCACTGACTGCAGCTGGGAAAAGGGCAAAAACATCAAAAGATTTGCGTCAGCCGCGAATCGAACGCGGGGCCCATCGAATGTTGCACATGGCAACGATGGATTTTACCACTAAACCACTGACGCTGTTATGTCGGAGGATGGAAACGTGGGTGGGAATTGTTGCTTGAGGACCGTTTGGTGGCACTGGCCAAGATGGTTTCGAGAAGTTGGCCACGAGAGCATACTCTGGTACAGCAACGATCAAAAGAAGAAAGAGTTTATAGAGATTACAAATGATAGAATCACGCCCCATCAGCTCGCGCAAGCAAGGTATTATCCAGACTGGGCATCATCCCGACAGGCGGCATGACATTGGAGCATCTAGGGTCCTAGGGGTCCAGTTCGTCGTGAGCCAAAGCTGAAGAGATGGAGATATCCCATCAGCTATACTGGCAGATCCCAGGCTTGGATCAGACGCACGTGGGCCGCCGCAGGGCAAACTAGCTGAGACCTGCAGCCCATGTCAGCAGCGAAAGATGGAAGCAATTGAACCAAGACTGACCCGGTCGAGCGGCGCCTCGGGCGCCCTCGATCGCAGGAACCAGAGACAGAGGGTCTGTATCGGGCTTGCCAGGGGTCCCTGATGGGTTGGGGGACGGGACGATGGCGGCAAGCAGGGAACAAATGTGGTCATGTTCGATCTGCTCCCGTCTGTGCCTCGAGCTCGCCGGATTCCGACTGTGATGTGGCGGACATAGAATACACTCCCCAGGAAGAAGTTAATGTTCACTGATAGAAAAATCTCTACCAAGTCCCGTCGAACGGAGCCTGTCGAACCCATCGTCCTATTATCAAAAGCAAGTCACTGACGCCATCCCCATGCCGTGCCCTCGTCGACGACCCCGAACCTGCAAGGAGGGACCAAACCCCATCCCCTAAAACAAGGAGAACCACCAAATCCCATGCCCAAACCCTCCACAGCACGCCGTGGACCGTAGCACCCAACAAAAGCGCATCCACGAACATCCCCTCCCACAACATCACCAGGACCCTGAATATCCCACCCCGACGTCATCCCCAGCATGGATCCCCAACAAACCCCTAAATCCCCTGCCCCCCTTCCACGACCAAACCACCTCCCAATCTGACTCACCCCGGGAAGCCCAAGACAACCCCGTCCCCCCCCGACACGGGATCCCCATCCTCCACCCCCTCGGTCCAGCATCGACCCAATCAACACCACCGCGTCTTCGTCCGCACGCACGAGCCGGCGTTGACAACGTCGACGACGACGGCGAATCTTAGACATTCTGGACCCTGAAAAGCTGTCCCTCCCAAGCCGGCACCCGCGTAAAAGACATCTCGGAAGGCTCCCCTCCCCTACTACGCCCGTCGAGGGCGTCCGCTCCGCTCCCATACCGCACGTACGTAGGCGCCGCAGGTCCCTGCTTCTACGTGGACGTGGACGTGCAGTGGGAAGGGTCCAGTCTGGTCCCTACTTGCTTGCTTCTACATCACCGTACCCGGGCCGTTGCAGATGGCTTCTGCCCGTTCGCGACGATGAGGACCCTGCGTGCGTGCGTGCGTCCGGGAAAGCAAGAAAAAAAGGGGTTCACCGGGTTCCATGGCGTCGCCGTCATGTTGCATACTCGGCCGGGGGTGCTTGCCCTGCTTTGGGGTTGGGACGCGGGGGGGTAGGTGTTGTCCATGGGAGACTGGAAGAGGTGGGAAAGGTGGATGGGGAAGTGGGATTGCCATGTTCGTCTCCCCTCCCTCTCCCCTTCTCTCCCCCAGAAGACTGGGGGTGCTAGCTGAAAAGTTTCGGCCGTTGCGGGCATCATGGTATGGGTTGCTGGTGTTGTCACGGTGCCGTCATGTCCAGGGGTTGCGGGATGGCCGTCGCCGGGATTTGCTGGGAACAGCGTCTTTTTTTTGAGGGGGATTCGGCGCTGCCGAGATGTTGTCGCGGTAGGTTGTCTTTTGGGGTTTGGTTGTGCCAAGGGGTGCAAAAGTGTCGCTGTGGCGACCTGTGGGGCGGGAGTAAACAAAGCCCCCTGATTGCGATGTTTGGTGGATGGCGGGGTTTGGACGTCTAAGGACTGTCCTGGTACTTCAAATTTGAGTTTTTTTCTCGCAAGGAAGCATCAGCTTCTGGTAAGCTGCTTGAAGAAGAAGAAAAAAAAGGTTCGGCCATGGCGATCCAGACTTGAAACTTCGGTCGAGATTTTCAGTTGGTCGGAATTGCTACGGGCTCGAGAGCCAAAAGTAAATAAAAAAGACAAAAGCTCATCCCCAAGCCCCCCCGGCTCTGTGCCAGGGGAGGTTGGGGGCTACGAACCAGCTCCGGTGGGTCACCAGGGCCAGTTACTTCGTTTGGGAGTCGCGGGCTGAGAGAGCTTATACTTGACGGGGGCTCGAACTCAGGGCCTCTCGGGGAGGGCTTTTTGTCGTGGGTCCGCCCGGTGTAGCCGTTGGGCCACACTGGGGATCTTGGCGATGGAAAATATGCGAATTATTTGCTCCCATAGACTGGCCGGTGGTGGGTGGCGGTCAGCTGGTTCCTCTATGCCGTCGCCTCGGCGACGGACTGCCCGAATTGCCCGTTTGTCGCTACGGGACAATGCCAAAGACGTCCCGGCCGATGGCCTCCTCGGGGAGGGAGAGGAGCACCCTTACCCGAGGATATGGCACTAAGTCCCTTCGCTTCGATTAACTTCCCTGTCATCGGCAAGAGAGGAACACAGCCCTTTTAACGCAGCAAGAAGAGGGGAACAGCTCAAAGAAAATATACAGCACCAGGAATTCACGAGATCGTTGTTAGCCCGACAACCGACAACCGGGGAGTGCTAGTCACAGTAGCACTACTCAATGATGGAGTAACTCGCAACATCGAGGATGGCTTTTATTTCTCCTCCATGCCAAACTTCCATACATTCAAATTATATTGTTCCCAGTCAGTACCCCAAGACAGCCTCAACGTCAACTGGTCCTCTGAGCACACATATCTTCAATGCCGGCCACCCTCCTTTTTCCTCCCGCCAGGGCCACACCTCGATCGGCCTATGCTACTCCCGCGGCGGGATCCAAGCGACCGGCTGCGACTTGAAGGCCTCGGCAACAGGAGCCGGCGGGCTTTCGAGCTCACCAGGGTAAGGTGAAACAGTCGAATAGTGCCTCTCAGTGGCAGCAGGAGGAGACCCAGCAGTCGCTGCCAGTGTCTTTTGCTGCTGCTTCCTCCGTTTCCCCAGCCAAAAGAATAGCCCAAGAAGCGCAGCCAGCCCCACTACCCCCAGTACCGCACTGAGGGCAATGGTCGACACATTCATGTTGCCGCTATCCTTGGGGCCAGCGGCGGCCGGGCTCGTCGTGACCCCGGCGTTGCTGTCGGTGCTGGTACCGTGACTGCCGGTCGAGGTTTGTGTTGCGGCACTCGTCGTGCTGACGCCACTGCTGGATACGATGGCGGTCTGCTCGAGAATGTTGAAGGTCACCGACAGGAAAGAGTTGTCATCGGGACCGGTGCCGTTTCTAGACGACGAGGTAGAAGTTGCGGCCGTAGTAGGGGTACTGGATGTTGTAATTGTACATCTGGACCATCCAGTCGACGGTCGTGGTCCTCCTCGATCCTCCACGTCGCTTGGTCCCGCCAGGCGGGACGTGATGTACTGGCAGCCCCTCGCCCCCAGATTGTCCAACCTCGGCTGCCAGAGTTCGAGGATGAAGGAAGCGAAGCCAGTTTCGAATTGGGTATTGACCTTCTCCCCGACCCTCCACTGCTGCCGCGGCTGGTTCACGCTTGGGACCATGAAGGTGCCCCATTCGTCGCTGGTGGTGATGACTTCGTCGACGGGGGCCCGGGGGCTGCTCTTCTGCTTGTTTGGGTCGCGTTCTCTTCTCAGAACTTGGGCATTGCTTCTTGGGCGGTCGAGGGAGGGCAAAGAGCCCAGCATGGCGGTCATGTTGAAGCCTACAGACGGAACCGTGGTAGTTAGGTAGGCCGTGAGTCGATCGAAGAGCGGTGAGCCCCGTGGAACCAGACAATGAGGCTGCCTTTACATAGCCTCATCCTGGAAGAGTTTGAGTTGCCCGGGAGGTGAAGAAAGTAGTAGTCCGTCTGAGTGTGCCGATTGGATGTGTATGCATGTGTGCCAATCTTGGGATAACGGGAACCGGCGTCGCTGGCGTTTTCTTTCCACATGATTGGGATAAGGTGCGCCGTTATAATGGAAGACAGTCGGAGCCTTGCGCGAAGTTGTTAGCGTGGTCGTACAACAGGAATAACTCTGTTTCTTGGCTTCAGTCACCAAGTCCAGTAAATGGACAGAGCCTGGTGATCTGTTCATTGCTTCATTTCGCGGTTTCTCGCCGTTGAAAGAGGATTCGAGGAATGATTGGAAAGGCAGCTCGAGGAAGGGACACCTCAAATCATTGGACGAGCTCCGGGCTTTTGGAATAAGCGCCTCCAGTTCGAAGGCGCCGTCTACCTACTCTTCTCAGTGCTGTACTGATCGAGCAGGCTCTGGACCGCCACGCACACCGACATCAGTGCATACAGCTTCAAACGCCACGTTTCCTGGATTCAGTGCGGATGTGGCAGCAGAGCCCCAGAATCCATGTGTGTTCTGTGACTGGCGTATACTCAATACTTAGGCGGAGGACTAGGTCCTGTACTTGACGAGACAGATTCCATCTCGCTGGCAAGCCCTCTATGGGCATTGGTCGATGGTGCCGACGAGTGCTGTGCTCCTTCTCGTGTCTTGAAGTTCCAAAGAATGGCATCTGTGACGGGTGCTCAGGTGTCAAGCATGGTCCTATGGCATTTTTGCTTCGTGCCAGGCAGAGAGAGTGGTGGAGGACAGAGGTAGATTTGCGTTGACTCGATTCGAGCCAATTCTGGAGCTGCATGCATGCCAAGAAGACCTCGACCGAAGCGGGGGAATCAACTGAAAGAAGAGCTGTTGACTGGACATCGTGGGAGTCGACGTCGCCGAAAACTGGTGACCTGGATTGCTCCAGTCATGTTATGTTGAACTGAAAGTTGAGAACTTGAGATGAAAAAGGACAGAGCAGCATCTGCGAGCCCCTCCTCTCTGAATCTCGTCATCTTTTTCCGACTCCCCAGCAGAAAGAATTTGGGTCCCGAGATACCAAAAAAACAGTCCAAAGTCAAAAATCACAATCGACAATGACTGAAGTCTGGAGCCTGGAGGCGACGAGGTACTTTTGGCCTGAGGCAGAAACAGGCCCCCACTTCTCCAAAACGCGTCGAGCTCTCGGGCGCGCCCCGGATTTTTTGGTGGTCTTGGCGGCTTGGCACCTTGCTCTCGCGAGTCGCGCAGGTCATCTTCCATTTGCTGCCGTCACATTTTCCGCCGCCGCGAAACCAAACTTGCCTTTTGCATCACCACCCTCATCGCTGGGCACGTCTTGCCATCGACCATCGCGCGATTCCCACGTCGCCCATCATGGCCGAAATCAAGATTGACAGCAAGGTGTTCCAGGACCGCATCTCGCACCTGGTCAATGCCTGGAAGGCCGACAACCGATCCGGGAATGGCCTCTTTGAGGGCGTCTCCTCGCTCGTCATCCTGATGGGCAAGGTCGACTCGGAGCAGCCCGAATTCCACAAGAACAACTCCATGCACGTACGTTTTCCCCAGGAATCTTCCCCATCGCGGACGACAGCTGACCCCAAGCGCGCGCGCAGTTCTGGCTCCTGGGCTACGAGTTCCCCACGACCCTCATGCTCCTCACCCTCGACACCCTCTACATTCTCACCACCCAGAAGAAGGGTACGTCCTCCGGAACCTCTCCTGCTCATGCGCGAGTTCGCTGACCCTCTCGCAGCCAAGTATCTCGACCAGATCAAGGGGGGTAGATTCCCCGTCGAAGTGCTCGTTCGGGGCAAGGACAGTGCCGAGAACGCGAAACACTTTGTCAAGATCACCGACACCATCAAGGCCGCAGGCGTGAGTCACACCCCGCCCTCGGAATCCCTCCAATCACCCCGTGCGATACTGACCCGGCTGGCGCGACAGAAAAAGGTGGGCGTGCTCGCCAAGGACACCTCCAAGGGCCCCTTCATCGACGAATGGAAAAAGGCCTTTGCCGAGAACTGCAAGGATGCCGAGGAGTATGACATTGCCCAGGCTCTGTCCGCTGCTGCCTTCTCCGTCAAGGACGAGGCAGAGCTCCGTGCCATGAGGACCTCCTCCAAGGCCTGCGTGGCCCTCCTCACGCCCTACTTCCTCGACGAAATGTCCAGCATCCTCGACCAGGACAAGAAGATTCAGCACAGCGCCCTGGCCGACAAGGTCTACAACAAGCTGGAGGACCCCAAATTCTGGAAGACGGTAGAGCTTCCCGGCCGCCAGAAGCTCCCTTCGGACTTTGACCTCGAGCAACTCGACTGGATCCTCGAACCCGTGGTGCAGAGCGGTGGCAAATACGACCTCAAGTGGCAGATGGACACGGACAAGGACATTCTGCACCCGGGCATCATCATCGCCGCCATGGGCCTCCGCTACAAGTCGTACTGCTCGCAGATCGCCAGAACCTTCATGGTCGACCCCAACAAGTCACAGGAAAGCAACTACAAGTTTCTCCTGGCCGTCCACAACCTGATTTTGAAGGAGATCCGGGACGGCGTGGCGGTCAAGGATGTCTACATCAAGGCCCACAACCTCGTCAAGTCCAAGAAGCCCGAGCTCGAGAAGCATTTCCTCAAGAATGTTGGCTTTGGCATCGGACTCGAGAACAAGGACCCCACCCTCATCATCAACGCCAGGAACCAGCGCGCTCTGCGCGATGGAATGACGCTCTGCATCACGACGGGCTTCAACGACATTGTCAATCCCACTCCCCAGGACAAGAACAGCAAGACGTATTCTCTCGTTGTCACCGACACTGTCCGCGTGACGACCGGTGAACCCGTCATCTTCACCGGCGATGCGCCCGTGGACGTTGATGCTACATCGTTCTTCTTCAAGGACGAAGAGGAGACGCAGCCAACCCCCAACAAAAAGGAGAAGCGCGATTCGCGGGTGGGTGCCGTGGCAACTAAGAATATTACCAGCACCCGACTCCGCTCAGAGCGCACAACCACGGTGGATGACGACGCCGAGAAGCGACGAAAAGAGCACCAAAAGCAACTCGCCGCGAAGAAGCAAAAGGAGGGCATGGCCAAGTACTCCGAGTCCACCACTGACAAGGACGGTGTCGAGATCAAGAAGTTCAAGCGCTTTGAGTCTTATAAGCGCGACAACCAGTTCCCGCCCAAGGTCAAGGACATGGGCATTGTGATTGACCAAAAGAACGCCACCATCGTTCTGCCCGTCATGGGACGCCCTGTGCCCTTTCACATCAACACAATCAAGAACGCCAGCAAAAGCGACGAGGGCGAGTGGTCGTTCCTTCGCATCAACTTTCTGTCCCCCGGCCAGGGTGTTGGTCGCAAGGACGACCAGCCTTTTGAGGATGCCTCGGCCCACTTTGTTCGAAGCTTGACGTTCCGGTCTACCGACGGCGACCGCTACTCGGATATCGCGAACCAGATCGCCAATCTGAAGAGGGATGCTGTCAAGAAGGAGCAGGAGAAGAAGGACATGGAGGATGTGGTGGAGCAGGACAAGCTCGTGGAGATCAGAAGTATGTTGCCGTGCCTCCCACTTCTCTTGACCAAGCTAACCAACCGACAGACCGTCGCCCGGCCGTATTGGATAATGTCTTTATTCGGCCAGCTATGGAGGGCAAGCGCGTGCCTGGAAAGCTCGAGATACACCAAAATGGTATCCGCTACCAGTCGCCCCTGAGCACTCAGCAGCGCGTCGACATTCTCTTCTCCAACGTCCGCCATCTCTTTTTCCAGCCCTGTCAGCACGAGTTGATTGTGATTATACACATCCACCTCAAAGACCCCATCATCATCGGCAACAAGAAGAAGACAAAGGACGTCCAGTTCTACCGAGAAGCGACAGACATACAGTTCGACGAGACTGGAAACAGGAAGCGCAAGTACCGTTATGGAGACGAGGACGAGTTCGAAGCCGAGCAGGAGGAGCGTCGGCGCCGGGCGGAACTCGACCGCCTCTTCAAGGGGTTTGCCGACAAGATTGCCGAGGCCGGGAGAACCGATGGCCTCGAGGTCGACATGCCTATCAGGGACCTGGGCTTCAACGGCGTGCCCTTCCGCAGCAACGTCTACATCCAGCCCACGACGGAGTGCCTCATCCAGATCACCGAGCCACCCTTTATGGTTCTGACTCTGGACGACATCGAAGTCGCCCATCTGGAGCGCGTGCAGTTCGGCCTCAAGAACTTTGATCTCGTCTTCGTCTTTAAGGACTTTGGCCGCGCACCCTACCACATCAACACGATCCCCGTCGAGTCGCTCGACGACGTCAAGGAGTTCCTCGACACGTCGGACATAGCCTACTCGGAGGGCCCGCTCAACCTCAACTGGTCCGTCATCATGAAGACGGTCACGGCCGACACGCACCAGTTCTTCATCGACGGCGGCTGGGGCTTTTTGCAGAATGACTCGGACGACGACGACATGTCGGTCGAGGAGGAGGAGAGCGCCTTCGAGATTAGCGAGAGCGAGCTCGAGGAGGCGTCCGAGTCGAGCGAGGAGGACTCGGACTTTGACTCGAACGCGTCGGCCGACGCCAGCGAGGAGGACGCCAGCGACGACGACGAGGGCGAGGACTGGGACGAGCTCGAGCGCAAGGCCAAGAAGCGTGACCGCGAGGACGAGCGCGGGGAGGTGGAGGAGGAGTCGCGTGCTAAGAGCAGCAAGAAGCAGCGCAAGAGGTAGAGGATTCGTGGGGTGGGCGTCTTGTGTCCTTTGGCTGGGTTGGCCGGATATCGACAAGTTGTACTTTACTTTGTGAAAGGGGGGGGGAGGAGGGGTGGAGACTCTCTGGCGCGCACCGGTGGATGGGCGCGCACAATACCTGCTTTCTGGGGATGGAAGTGGCTGCTGTATACATAATTTTTCTTGAGTCTTGAGTTTACGGGCAAGGTTGGTTGGGCCGGAAAGCGCGGTAGACAAGGGATGCGGAAAGTTACAGATTCAGCAAGCTGCAGTGGTAGTTTTATCGCAGGCCAGGCCGAAAGAAATATGAAGCGATGGTGTTGAACAGTGGATGCCGGGCTTGGTGTATGTTCTGCTCGAAGTGATGACATTAGTGTACATGAGAGGAACACAACGCCCCCTTTAGCAGAAGCAAGGACGACGACATTGGCCGTGGAGATGAATCTTCAGATTCTCAGTCAAACATGCAGTCACAGACGTCACATAATCCCCATCAGGCAACAGCATCAACAACCATGACATGGAGAGGTATATAGGCCTGTGGTTCACCGCTCCCCTTCGTCTCCTCCTCCCTGATGACCTGACCAAGACAGCAAAAAAAGAAACTAACAAAACATGCCATTTGCCCCGTTCAATACGTAGCCCGTGTGACGCCGAGAGAGTATTCCAATTCAGACAGACCCAGAGAGAGAAAAAAACAACGAAACAAGAAACCCCCGCCGAGTGGTACAACCATCATCGCATTGACGTACACACACACACCTCCTCCTTCCTCCCATCCCATCCCATCCCGTCATCTACTTTTTTTCTTCTTGCAACTCAGGACGTGGAATGCGCGGCGGGCGCCGGCGCCTGCGGCTGGTTCCACGAGAGATACGAGGGGTCTCCCAGCTTGCGGGGCTTCCAGAGGAAAAAGGACAGGATAAAGTAGACGTCGAGGATGAGGCAGATGCCGCCGACGATGAGGAAGATGATGCCGGGCCAGATGTTGCGCGAGCCCATGGTGGAGAGGGTCGTGATGACAAACGACTTGCGGCCGTTGTAGAGGTTGGTGTCAAAGATGGACTTGATGTCGACCTGGTAGCGGCCGGCAAACATGACGTCCTTGTCGTTGCGCTGGTAGAGCTTGTAAAAGTTGGGCGAGGCCGCCAGCATCATCCAGTTCTGGAAGGCCTCCCACTCCTTGAGGTTGGGCGGCGGCGCGGCTTCCGAGTAGCTGCCGTTGGGGTAGGCGTCGCGCCAGTTGGGCGGCGGCGCGATCTGGTCGAGCTTGTACTGGGTATCGCCGTAGAGGTCGCGCAGGCCGGGCCAGACGATGCCCGTATTGTTTTGCATCTCGTAGACCTCGGAGGCGTTGTTGTTGCGGCGCGTGTTGAGGAGGACGGGCGACGAAAAGGTGTCGTTGAACATGGAGTTGGCGATGATGCCGCAGGGGTAGATGATCTTGCCGTCGTCCGAGTGGGTGACGGGCTCGCAGGTCGACGAGTTGATGGTGCTGCCGTCGACGGCGTCGCCGAGGAGCTGCTTGGCGTTGAAGGAGCTGACGTAGCGGCGGTGGTTCTGGTAGAAGTTTTCGAGGTAGTAGTAGAAGAGGACGCCCGGCTTCAGGTCTTCGGGGATGTTGAACTGCACGATGCAGATGTCGCTCTTGAGCGAGAAACCGGGGTGGTAGGTGATGTTGCGCGTTTCATGCTTCCACGAGGCGGCGTAGGGGTCGAGGGTCTGGTTGGCGGCGGTTCCAAAGTGCGCCGTGATGAGGTCCTTGGGTATTGCGCCGAATGTGTCGTTCGGGGCGCGACTTACGCACTCGGTGTAGTCGATGGTCAAGTCTCGGACCTGGGAAGGGGGGGGGTCTAGTCAGCATTCTGGGTATGTCCGGATCAATGCCTCTCGTCGTCGGCCCCCCCGGTTCACCCATGTGGTGATGGAGGAAGAGACACGTCGGGCGCGAAAGGGAAGGGTCGCGTACCGTGTGGGCGACGTAGGTCAGGTAGGCGCCGAAGCCGAGGTAGATGGCGGCGAGGATGGAGAAGATGGTGACAATCAGCTTTGGCGTCAGCACGCATTGCCAGGCCTTCATGCGCTGCTGGCGGAAAGCCGTGTTGGGGGGCTTGTTCTTGGGGGCGTCCGACTCGGGTTGCGGTTCCTCTTCGGCGGCATCGGCGCCGCGACGACGACGGGGTGCCATGGCGGGCGGTATTGGGCGGTAGTTGGGGCGAGGGTGCGGTGCCTCGATGTCAACAGAGAAGTGTTGCTGTGGTTGAGGAAAAGGAGGCCAAAACCAAAATGGGAAGCCACTGGAGCCACCTCTGTTTCGTCGACGCGGACCGCCCGGCGATTCTGATGGATGTCTGGCCTGGCCTGGCCTGGTCCGTGCAGTGGCTGTGGGAGGCTGCAATTCTACCAGCTCACGTGAGCATAAGCGTGTCGACTGAAAGATGACTAATCGCCTTCCGCCGTAAAAGCGTCTCGTCTCTCCTGAATTCTTTCACTGAATGAATGCATCTTTACGGGTCTCCAGTTGCGCCAGGCAGTTCTTTGTTTTTTTTTGACTGATCGACCAACAAGCGGTCGCCTTGTCCTTTCGTATCGGACTGACCCAGAAAATTGGGTCGGGCGGGAATACGCTGTGGACTGGACATTTCCGTCGTCTGAAATTGATGCCATTGCCAGGTCAAGGACAATGCACGAATTGGTGGAAATCAGAGATTCAGAGTCCATGAATGGGATGCAGTGTCACATCTGAGCCTGTGTGAGATATGCCACCCCTACATGCTGCTCTGCCATGTTGCACTGTACCTGATTGCAGAGAATTCTTACACATGACATTCCGAGATTCGAGTTGCGATCACTCAGTGCTTCCAATGGCAGCCGCCCCCCTTCCCCGTCCACTCCGAAAATGGAGGGTGGTCATGCCTCATCCCCCCAAAATCATTGAACGAAAGACGACAATTCGCATTTCGGTATCGGTATACTGGCGAGGCTGGGAGAGACGAGGGCCTCGAGCTGTCAGTCTCGTCCTAGCGCCAAGCAGGTTGTCGTCGCCGTCTGCGAGGGAAATGCGAGGGAACGGCGGTAGCCCTGCAGAGAAGCAGAGAAGCAGAGAAGCAGAGAAGCAGAGCGGAAAGATCGGTGAAGCTTTCACACGTCACGAACCCCTCCCCGCCGGGCTGGTCTGGCCGCCCGTGCTGCCATCGCAGGTGCCGGACCAGGCTGCGGTCCGTGTGCCCTTCTAGAAGTATTCGACGGCTGTGACTGGCCGCACTGGGCGACGGCATGTGGAGAAAGAAGGCAAGGAGGGGTGGTCCGTCCGCGAGGGGGAGGAGGGGAAATTCCAGCGGTGTCAACGGTGTCGCCGTCAAGTGTACACAGGCGCTATCAGAAGCTCCCCGCCTGCCGCCCAAGTTCCCCCTCGAGCCCCCCCTCGCCATGGACCCTGTCTCCTTGTGCGTCCGACTGGTAATGCGATGCATGGCAAGGTCGGGAGCTTCCAATGAGGTTCTCCTGGATCTGGAGCATGGGTTGCGGCAGAGAGTGACGACCTCCTTCGATTATGCCCCCTCGGCGCTGTGTTGCGCATGTGGTCGGGTCGTCGGGCGGTGGTGAGATCAAGGGAGACGACCGAAAGCTGTTACTGCACTCGGTACCCTCGAGACTGGAACTCCCAGAACCTCCACCCCACTCGCCCAAACCATGGAGAGCTTCACCACCCACTCCTCCCCCTCGTCACCCACAGAGCCACAGTCCCGCAGCGGTGCCCCTATCGCTTCCCGCTTCCCACCTACCTGACATTCGGCTTTCCTGACCTCATCTTCGCAATCGCCCTATCCATCCCATTGTTGCTGCTGCTCTGCCAAAAGAGGAGAGCGAGGAGCCAATTAATTCCAGACGCCCTCGCTGAGTCGCCTTGTCTCGGTCTTTATTCCTCGTCTCTCGTCTCGTCCACCCGGCGCTCTTACTCTTACGTCGTTTTTCGTTTGACGAGTCGACCTGACCTGACCCTTTTTACGCCCTCCCTCCCTGCATTGCTTCGGCCGTTTTCCCCTTTATCACTCATTGGCGTCCGCCCTCGCGACCAGGCATCCAGTCTCCTCCTCCCCCTGCCCTCGACCCCCTCATTGTCGTCGTCGTCGCGAACCAGCCGCCTTATTCCCCGGCTCAAAGCCTTGGTTGCTCGTTGCTTTCCAGAGTGGCAAGGCAAGTACCATCTTCTGTCCCGAGCTTTGTCTTTTCTATCCGCCCGTCCCAACTCCCAAGGGCTCGCTCGTCCCGACCACAAACAAGACCGGCGACCATCCCCAAACAACACCTCAGCTTCGCAGCGATCTCTCTTTTCTCCAACCCGGTGTCTTGTCTCAGCAAAAAAGCAAAAACCTGGTTTTTTGCACCGAGGGGCAGGCATTGAGTCCCATCTTCTTCTGGAGCCCCCCCTTCTTCCCCACCAGCAGCTCCCCGTTCCCCAGCTGCAGCTCCCCGCGCCGCGCAGCATCGCTGTCTTGCAACCCCCTTCGTCCTCTTTCAGACTCATCAGATCTCCTGTCCGTGGGCCGTGTGTTGGCGCTCCTTTGGAAATAGCTTCTGACAGCCGCGAGCAGATCGCAGAGGCCAAGGAGGACGTCATCGACCCACGAGAGCGACTATAAGGACGCCCCCGTCTCCTACTCTGTGGCTCCAAGTCGCATTCGCATTCGAAATACCCACCGCCCCTTGGGACTTGTCCAAGTTTCGAATACCCACCATTGGGCGTGATTAAACCTTCCAGTGCATATTGATCGCTTGTGGGTTTCTCGCCATCGTCCCCCTCTTGACCTGGACTTGGGGCTTACACCATTGCTTCCAGCACGATCGAATAACATTGCGAGCATGTCGAGTGCCGGATTCACCAGCCCCTTTGGGGCCAACTCGAACCCGTTTGGAGGCTCTGGTCGGGGTGATTCTGCTCCGATGTTTCGTGTTGTCGAGGAGGACGAGAACGATGCCGTCGCCTCGCCCACATCACCGGGCTTTGGACTCACCGCCACCAGCTCCAGTCTCTTTCACGCCCCCTTTGGCCACGATTCCGCCTCCGATTCCCCGACGGGCCTGCGAAGCCCACCAAACCCCGAGAGCTACCCTGCTCAGTACAACTTTGCGCGGCGCACATCAGTCTCTGCCGAGTCTCTCAAGCCAGTGGCCGACACGTACGACAACTGGACACCGCCCGTACATCCCAAGACGGCAGAACAATTAGATCGTCTCAAGAAGGCCATTAGCGGAAACTTTCTCTTTAGCCACCTTGACGACGAGCAAAGCGCGCAGATTCTGGGTGCTTTGGTAGAAAAGCCCATCCCCACCAAGGGAATCAAGGCGAGTCGTCCTTTTCCATCTCGACGAGTTACCAATGCTGACAGTTTCCCCAGGTCATCTCACAAGGCGATGCTGGCGACTTCTTTTACGTGGTGGAAAAGGGGTCATTTGATGTCTATGTCAACTCCAAAGGCTCTCTTCAACCAGGGCCCGACGGCATGGGCCAGAACGTGGGCAAGATTGAAGCCGGCGGTTCCTTTGGCGAGCTTGCCCTGATGTACAACGCGCCCCGAGCGGCCACGGTCATCTCGGCCGAGCCGAACTGCACGCTATGGGCGCTCGACCGCCTGACATTCCGCCGGATCTTGATGGAGTCGACGTTTGCGCGGCGGCGCATGTACGAGAGCTTCCTCGAGGAGGTCCCGCTCCTCTCGACGCTGACCCCCTACGAGCGGTCCAAGATTGCCGACGCGCTCGAGAGCCAAAAGTTCCCCGCCGGCCACTACATCATCCGCGAGGGCGACCCCGGCCACTCGTTCTTCTTGCTGGAGGCTGGCGAGGCGGTTGCCATTAGGAGCGACAACGAGACCCCGGTCAAGCACTACAAGAAGGGCGACTTCTTTGGCGAGCTGGCGCTGCTCAACGACGCGCCTCGCGCCGCTAGCGTCGTCAGCGAGAGCGAAGTCAAGGTTGCCACGCTTGGGAAATCGGCGTTTCAGCGGCTGCTGGGTCCTGTCGAGGGCATCATGCGGAGGGAGAAGTATGTGGGCGTCAAATCGGGAGTCGAGGAGATGGATCCTCTGCAGGTTTCGTGAGGGAGGAGTAAACGACGCTCCCGAGTCGGCCTTGGAGGGAGAAGGTTTTGGAGGGGAGGAAAGATTGTGGTTCATACACCGCGGAGGGGGGGTTGGAGTTCAGGATTAAATGCAAACCTGTTTTTTTCTTCGCATGGAAACTGTGTGTCCCTAGGATGAGCTGCCGTCAGATACCTGGAGAGGCTGCAGTGGCAGTGAGAGCAAGGATAGCTTGGCATTCCTATGCTGCATTGTGTATAGAAGTTCCCTAGTGCGCCCCGAATCCTTAAACGCCGTTGATAGAGTGTGTCCATGCCTGGGTCTCTGTCTTGCACCCTTTCCACAGCTTCTCAAAACCCGCCAAAAAAACGCCCATCAACCTTGTTCTTTGCTCTCCTCGCATCACCACACCCCATCTACTTACTTCCCCTCCTCCGCTTCCGCCGCCGCCCTCCTAACCCCCTCCAGCACCTCCCTCCTCAACCCCTCGGCCGCCGCCTCCGCCTCCAGCACCCTCGCCACCCCGCGCCTCCACCCCTCCTCCAACCCCCTCATCTCCGGCCCCGCCCCCTCCTGCGCCCCCTGCCGCGCCAGCGTCACCAGGTCCACCTCCCGCCGCGCCGCCGCCAGCTCCCGCTCCACCGCCCTCAGCTCCCCTTCGAGCTGCCAGTTTCCGACGAGCCACGCGTTCTTGCCGTACGCGTCCAGGAGCGCGAGGTGTGTCCGCCGCGAGGCGACGTACGCGTGCGAGGTGTACGCGCGGGAGAGGGCGGTGGGGAGGGTGGAGGGGGGGACGGGGGAGGAGGGGGCTTCGTAGCGGGTGAGATCGAGGGCGGAGAGGGGGAGGGGGTGGTCAGGAGGGGGGAGAGGAGGGGGGTTAGGAAGCGCGGGGTGTAAGGGGGGGGGAGGAGGGCGTGGGAAGGGTCCGGGGGGGAAAGGGAGGATTCGGTGGTTATGAGGGTGGTGGCGGCGGCGAGGGACGAGGGGGAGGGGGGGGGATCGATGTCTGGGGGGGGGCGAGGGTTAGTTTTGATGATGCGAGGGGTTTGGGGGAAGGGGGAGGGGGGGCTTACAGGGGAGGGATTCGTGGATTGTGGTTATTGAGGGCATGGTTGTGGTTGTTCGCTCGTTTGGAGGTGGAGGAGGGTGTGTGTTGAGGTTGGGGTGGTGGGTTGCGATGGGAGGCGCTGCGAGGGACAGGCGCTCTGTGTGTTTCTGGGTCTTTCGTTCGGGGTGGCGGTGGGACGAGAGTTTGTTTTCGCGGTTGTGATGCTGGTGGTCGTCGGCGTGGATGGTGTTGGTAGAGAGTGGCTGGCTTTTGGTTTGGCGACGGGAATCTTGTCGCGATGCGAGTTTGGGTTTCGCGAAGCTCGAAAAAGACGGGCTCCACTGTGGAAAAGGGACGTGGTCCAAGCTTACTGACACTGGGAATGAATGCTGCGCTGGGGTTTGTTTGGCCTTGACTTTGATCTTCTGAATTGTAAAAATGGGTCCAGGTTAAATCCTCAGTGGCGTTCGAGCATACATATTTCGGCACAAATTCTACGCCCCTTGAAGATGTTGAATTTAGCTTTTGAAACTTTGCAAAATACCGAAATACACCCCCTGCTGCACCTCCAGAGTGACAGGCCAACGCGCTGTGGAGACGCAAATGCCGCCTGTCAAATCGGACGCTTTCCATCAAAGGACATGACGACACTCGCCAAGCGCCGACCGGTGAACAAACGCGCCGCCCGTCGCCGACTTCCGGCAGCTCCGTGATGCTAAGGGATGGACCCGTGACTGTTTTGACGCGGTCATGTTGCCCTCTTGACACCATCTAAACATTCTGGACAAAATATTGGATATATTTGCAAATTCGGAGCCTCGTTCGCTAGGTATGCCGAGCTGTTGAGCAGCTTTAATGTCCCTCGACAAGATGGCTGGGAATTTCGAGATGGACGACTCCAAAATCCAAGAGAGCGAGAGGCTCCTCGTCGGCCATGACCACAGCGACAGCGACGATAAAGCCGAACCGTCAAGTCCTGCTCCTCCACCCGTCCAGAGACGGGCTCTGTTCTGGTGGAGGACCATCTGGATTGTTGCTGCGTCTTTCCTCATCCTCTTGTTGGTCAGACCATCAACCCTCGACTCCCTGGCCGTCTTGATGCCATGGTGTGATCGGGGTCCCGGACAAACATCCAACGCGCACAGCCAAGATGAATACCTCCTCGGTGTCGGAAAGGCCGATATCACCGGCCCTGTGGTCGAAGTCAACATGATGGGTTACGCCGACCCCAAACAACTGGGGACCGGCCTTCGCCAGCGCCTCTACTCCCGAGCCTTCCTCGTCGCCAACATCGAGAACCCCGACGAGCGATTCGTATATCTCGTGCTGGACACCCAGTCAGGCGACACTGCCGTCCGGTACGGCATCATCGACGCCTTGAAGGAGCTCGGCCCGTCTTATGCGAGCTACGGCCACCACAACATTGCCGTCACGGGCACCCACTCGCATGCTGGCCCCGGAGGCTGGTTGAACTACCTCCTCCCCCAAATCACTAGTCGCGGATTTGACCATCAGGGCTATCGAGCCATCGTTGAAGGCGCCGTTCTCTCGATCCGCCGTGCCCACGAGGGTCTCCAGCCGGGGACCCTGAGCGTCGGAACCACGAAAGTGCTGGGCGCCAACATCAACCGCAGCCTGTACGCATATCTCGCCAACCCAGAGGCGGAACGCTCTCGCTACAACGTCAGCGCTGAAGACGACGGCTCAGTGGAAAAGGACTTGACCTTGCTCAAGTTCCGACGTTCCTCCGACGGCAAGAACATCGGCGTCCTGACCTGGTTCCCCGTCCACGGCACCTCAATGCTAGGCAACAACACCCTCATCGCCGGCGACAACAAGGGCGTGGCCGCCTACCTCTTTGAAAAGAGCGTCCGCGGAGACGCCACCGCCGTCGCCGACGGCTTCGTCGCCGGCTTCTCCCAGGGCAACGTCGGCGACACCAGCCCCAACGTCCTCGGCGCCTGGTGCGAGGACGGCACCGGGCAGATGTGCACCTTTGAGAACAGCACCTGCAGCGATGGGAAGTCGCAGGCCTGCCATGCCCGGGGCCCCTTCTTCCGGGTCAAGGACGAGGGCGCCAGCTCGTGCTTTGAGATCGGAAGACGTCAGTTTGAGCCCGCAAAGGCTCTGTACGACCGGCTCAACGAGGCGCCGGTCCCGGTTCGCGGGGCGTGGGTCAAGTCGTTCCATACGTTCCACAACATGTCGGAGTTCTCATTTCTTCTGCCGAACGGCTCGCACGTCCGGACGTGTCCTGCGGCGCTGGGGTACTCGTTTGCTGCTGGGACGTCAGACGGGCCCGGCGCGTTCGACTTTACGCAGCATGACGGTAACGAAAACACCACGTCGCCGGTGTGGAAGGTGGTCTCGCGCTTTCTCAAGGCGCCGACCGACGAGCAGCGCGCTTGTCACAGCCCCAAGCCTATCCTCTTGGACGTGGGGGAGATGTATAAGCCGTACCAGTGGACGCCGAATGTCGTCGACGTGCAGGTCTTCCGGGTCGGCCAGCTGGTCATCATCGTCAGCCCGGGCGAGGCCACGACCATGGCAGGGCGACGGTGGAAAGAAGCAGTGCGCAGCGCGTCTATATCTTTGTTTTCCAGTGACGGCCCAGACGCTTCCTCCCCTCAGCCTGTCGTGGTCATCGGTGGCCCGGCAAACAGCTACACGCATTACATCGCCACCGAGGAGGAATACTCCATCCAGCGCTACGAGGGCGCGTCAACGCTGTACGGGCCGCATACCCTCGCCGCGTACATCAACGTGACGCTGTCGTACCTCCCGTTCCTGGGCGGCGGTGCGGCCAAGCCGCCGCCCCACAAGGACGGGCTGTTTCCACCGGATAACTCGAATAGGTCCATGTCCTTTATTCCGGGCGTGGTCTGGGATGGGACGCCGTTGTTCAAGAAGTTTGGCGATGTCGTTGGCGATGTGGAGAGGGTGTACCGGAGGGGGGAGCATGTGAAGGCGAGCTTTGTGGGGGCGAACCCGAGGAATAACTTGAGGTTGGAGGGGACGTTTGCCGCGGTGGAAAAGTTGGATACTGCTATTACGGGGAAGGAGGTTTGGAAGCGTGTGAGGGATGATGGGGATTGGGGTCTTATGTATCATTGGCGGCGAACGGGGGAGGTTTTGGGGACGAGCGAGGTCGAGGTTGTCTGGGAGACGGAGGATTGGGCGGAGGCGGGGGTGTACAGGCTCAGATACTATGGGGATGCAAAGAGTTTGGGAGGGGGGGTCACGCCTTTTGAGGGGGTGACGGCGATGTTTTCACTTGTTTAGTAGGTAGGGGGGCTGGCTTGATGGGGGTCAAGTGATGGCAGCGGTCCGGGATTGAGTTTGTTCTGTTTGTGAGATACCCAAGGAGAATAGAGAATTTACTGTATTTCCCTTTATTCTTTTGAGAAAAACAAAAGCAAGGCAGTGCTTCATCAACAAAACAATGAAATGCTTGTCAGGAGTGGTCAGGATGAAGTAATATCGGCCTATCGGGGTAATGACTGCCTGAGTGACTTGACCCCGGATACCCGATTCGTCTCCACCTGCCGCGGGGCAACATCCTTCAGGCGGCGGCCCCCCCTCGATTGCAATTATCGGCCTTATCAATCTTTCGGCTTGCCCGTCGCAAACCTGTCTCCTGTCTCCTGTTCAACGACCGCCTTTCTTTCCTGTCCATCCCTAGGTACTTAGAGCGACTAGACGTGCATCCATCCGGATTCCTATCTGCACCCATCCTAGCGGCGTCATCCGAACCTCCTAGAATCGCCACCGAGGCAGCCTGTCCTCGTCTTTCTGCTTGTCTACGCCTTCGCGCACGCGCCCAAAGCCGCCCTCCATTCTCAAGCCGAGCCGAGCTTTTGCAGGAGAAAGGCATTCAGGATGTTGAAGATATGGTCTATGGTGGGTCTTATTGGAGCCGCCGTCTCTCCTTGCTAGGGACGTTGCTAGGGACCCCCCGCTGACAACCGGACAGAAAAAGGACCAGCAAAAGGCCGACAATGAAAACACGGCGGCTGGAAAGAAGAAGAAGGTCACGGCCGCCCAACTGCGGGTGCAAAGGGGTATGTCTACCTGGCTATGAACATTCCCACCATGCGCACCCCTCCGTCGGCCGCCTGCTGACCAACCCTGCTGCCTGCAGACCTCTCGGAGCTCTCCTTGGGCGACACCATGAGGACCGAGTTCCCCGACCCCGACGACATTCTCAGCTTCATCCTCTTCATCGAGCCCGACGAGGGCATGTACCGCGGCAGCCGCTTCAGCTTCACCTTCAACATCCCCCCGCACTTCCCCCACGAGCCGCCCAAGGTGCAGTGCCGCGAAAAGATCTACCACCCCAACATCGACCTCGAGGGCAAGGTCTGCTTGAATATCCTGCGCGAGGACTGGAAGCCGGTGCTCAACCTCAACGCCGTCATCGTCGGGCTGCAGTTCCTGTTCCTCGAGCCCAACGCGAGCGACCCGCTCAACAAGGAGGCGGCCGAGGATCTCCGGACGAACCGCGAGGTCTTCAAGCGCAACGTGCGGGCGGCCATGGGCGGTGGCCGGGTTGGGGGTGTGGTATTTGACAAGACCCTCAAGTAGGATGGAGGGCGGGCGGTTCCGGACATGGCTCGCTGTCGGCCGGCTTGGAGGGGACGGGAGAGGGCATGAGAAGGCGGCGGCCACGGGAAGACATGGGACTTGCGGCATGGGACTGGGGTAGACGTGAGCATCGAGCGGCGTTCGTTCCACGAGCACGTAGCGGTTTTGGAATTCTGGTCGCAAAGGGTTTCTTTTTCTTTCTTTCTGATTTGGTCTCGTTCGATGGGCTTGGTTCTGTCGGCTTTTGCATTTGGCACTTTCGTGATGATTGGAGCAAAGGAGAAGGAAGGACTGGGCGTACACTACAATATCCCCCCTTTGGTTGGTTGTATCCATGCATTACATTACCATTTGACCTAGCGGGTGAATTCAAAGGCACTTGTCGTCGACGTCGGCGTCCGATCGGAGCCTCCGAGGCTGGGCGCCAGATGGTGACTGTGTCAACCATGACTGATGTCAATATTGATGACTCCGGTGGCCCCGTTTGCTGGGCCGATGCCGCCGCGTCGAAACCGGGCCGAGGCCGTCTGATGACCCACGGAGCTGAGACGCCGAACATCGCTGGCCACGCTGGTGGACAGCAGAGGAAACAGCGGGGTCCCCCGGAGAGAGTGGCCCCGCCATCGCAGACGAACCCCAGCCCGTTCGCCAGTGGTTGAGTGGCATCCCCCACAGCGGCCTGGCCAACCAGCATGCCGCCAATAGCTTCCCCCCACCAGCGGGCCCCACATATCCGCTGGCGGCCCCCGAAGTCGGTGTGAGCTTGCGAGCTGGTTGCTGCAGACGAAAATTCAGACCCTCTTGTGGTTTTTGTGGCCGTAGCGAAAACGGTGAACATAAAACCGCCAGCACCCCCTTCCCGCTGGAACCTCTCTCCTCCCTTGAACCATCTCCACCCCACCCCCCCCAATTCATACCACCATGGCCTCGAGAAGCTTTTCCAAGGCTTTGCGCAGCCCATTGGGGCGCCAATTGGCCTCGCCCGCCCTGCAGCGTCGCACCTTTGTCGCTGCCATGGGCGCCCTGCGCACCACGGCCCTCGCCGGTCCCCGTACCGCCCCGGCTGCCCAGCAGGTCCGCGGTGTCAAGACCATGGACTTTGCCGGCTCCAAGGAGACCGTCTACGGTAAGAGGCGCATTCCCCGGAGTTCTGTGGGAGACAGTTGCTGACCGGTGCTCCCCCCAAAATTCAGAGCGTGCCGACTGGCCCAAGGAGAAGCTCCTGGTGAGTCATATGCCCCGTTTGTTTGACGAAAATTGCGCCGCCATGCTGACGAGGGTACGCGACGGTAGGACTACTTCAAGAATGACACCCTTGCCCTCATCGGCTACGGCTCGCAGGGCCACGGCCAGGGTCTCAACCTCCGTGACAACGGCCTCAACGTCATCGTCGGCGTGCGCAAGGAGGGCAAGTCGTGGCAGGACGCCATCCAGGACGGCTGGGTCCCCGGCAAGAACCTGTTTGATGTCGATGAGGCCATTTCGCGCGGCACCATCGTCATGAACCTGCTCAGTGACGCCGCCCAGAGCGAGACGTGGCCCGCTATCAAGCCCCAGCTCGTCAAGGGCAAGGTATGCTTGCGCGCCCCACATGTTCGCGGGGTTCTCGGTTGCTGACCCAAGGTAGACCCTGTACTTCTCGCACGGCTTCTCCCCCGTCTTCAAGGACCTCACCAAGGTCGATGTCCCCAAGGACATTGATGTCATCCTCTGCGCCCCCAAGGGCTCGGGCCGCACCGTCCGCTCGCTCTTCCGCGAGGGCCGCGGCATCAACTCGTCATTCGCCGTCTTCCAGGACGTGACCGGCAAGGCTGAGGAGAAGGCCATCGCCCTCGGCGTCGCCATCGGCTCGGGATACCTCTACAAGACGACGTTTGAGAAGGAGGTCTACTCGGACCTCTACGGTGAGCGCGGCTGCCTCATGGGCGGCATCCACGGCATGTTTCTCGCCCAGTACGAGGTCCTCCGCGAGCGCGGCCACTCCCCCAGCGAGGCCTTCAACGAGACTGTCGAGGAGGCTACCCAGTCCCTCTACCCCCTCATCGGTGCCAACGGCATGGACTGGATGTTCGAGGCCTGCTCGACGACGGCCCGCCGCGGCGCCATCGACTGGACCCCCAAGTTCAAGGACGCCCTCAAGCCCGTCTTCAACTCGCTCTACGACTCGGTCAAGAACGGCGAGGAGACCAAGCGCTCGCTCGAGTACAACGGTGCCCCTGACTACCGCGAGAAGTACGAGGCCGAGATGGAGGAGATTCGCAACCTGGAGATCTGGCGGGCCGGCAAGGCTGTCCGGTATGTTCCTTCTTCCCCTTATATGCCATGTCCATGCTGACAGTCATGTAGCTCCCTCCGCCCCGAGAACAACTAAGGTTGTGCAGGTGATGGGATGATGGGATGGTGTTTTTCAGTTATGCTTGACACAGGCAGGCGGCGAATGGTACGGGGCAGGTTGCCTCTTTCTGAGTGTGATTTCTCTGCGGATCGGATGACATGACGGGAAAAGGGGGGTTCCAAAAAGCCTTTGCAAACTCTTTTCTTAATCGGGATTTCAGCTGTACTCTGTACATATACCAAGCAAGCTGATAAGGATTTGTCTGAGATGTGTTGACATTTATGTTCTCCTGGTCACTACTTGTTGATTCTCCCATGCATCTCCTACTCGGCAAACAACTTCCCCAACGCCTCAAGACTAACATTCCCCCCGGAGAGAATAATCGCAATATCCCACCCCTCCTCCCCGCCCTCCTTCGCCACCATGCTCCGAAACTCCTCGTTAAACAACACCACCGCCAGCGGCACCACGGCGCTCGGCTCCACCACCAGCTTCATCCGCTCATACACCAACTTCATCGCCGCCTTGATCTCATCCTCACTCACAGCATATATGCCCCGCACCAGCTTTCTCTCGTAGATAATGGACCACGGGATGGCGCCGACGTACGTGCGCAGGCCGTCGGCGATGGTCAGCGTCGACGTGGACGTGATGCGCTCGCCGGATTCCGAGTAGAACGCCCGGCGGCCGTCGTCGGCGCCTTGGAAGGAGGGTTCCGAGCCGAAGACGAGGGTGGGGGTTCCTTCGCAGGCGAGGGCGGTGCCGGAGAGGAGGCCGCCGCCGCCGAGGGGGGTGAGGATCGCCGAGAGGTGGCGGTCGGGGTGGGAGGCGGCAAATTGGGATTGCAGTTCGAGGGCGGCGGTGCCTTGGCCTAGGATTATGTCGGGGTCTGGGGGGGGGTTAGTGTTTGTTTTGTTTGGTTAGGGGGGGTGGCCTGTGAAAAGGGGAAGGGGGGATGCCATGCCATCCATGCCATCCTCTCCCCGTCCAACCTCAAACCAAAACAGAAGACAGAAGACACGAGAAAGAAAAACTCACGATCATAAGGCACCACCACCCTCCCTCCTTTCTCGCGTACCACCTCGGCCACCACCGCCTCCCTCTCCGCCCCGGTACTCCCGCTAAACACAACCTCGGCCCCATACCCCCGTGTCGCCGCCACCTTGGCCGCCGGCGCCACCCTCGGCATCACCACCGTCGCCTTGACCCCCATCTCCCGCGCCGCCAGCGCCAAGGCCTGCGCGTGGTTCCCGCTGCTGTGCGTCACCACGCCCTCGGCGCGGTTCCACGACGGGTCCAGGGATAGCCGGGCGAGCGCGTGGAACGCGCCTCGCGCTTTGAAGGCGCCGATGCGTTGCAGGTTTTCGCACTTGAAGTGTAGGCGGATGGTGGGGGTTGAGGGGGTGGGGTTGAGGGCGGAGGGGGGGAGGGGGGTGGAGGCGAGGGAGGAGAGAAAGGTGGAGGTGAGGTGGGGGGTAAGGTGGATGTGGGGGCGGATGAGGGTGTGGGCGGCGAGGAGGGAGGGGCGGGTGAGGGGGGGGCAGAGAGAGGGGTCTGCCATTTTTCTGGTTTGAGGGTGTTGTGGTGATGTTGGGGGGGGTTGTTTTGGGGGTGTTGATGTCGGAGGGAGATTCGGAGTCAGCGCCGGAAAAGGGGGAGGACGTGCGGGGCTGCGGTGCCGGAGGGGGTCGGAGATTTTTGTGGAGATGCGGGGGGGAGCAGCCGAGGTTGCAGTTGGCTTGACTCGTGGGACGGGGTCGTGTCTTGGTCCTTGGATGACCTGAGATGGGTGGGGTAGGTTGTGGATGTGTGACTCTGACCTGGCGGACGAGGGAAGGGAGGAGGGTGGTGATGGCTTTATGGATGTGATGTGAAAACATCTTGGTCGACAAGCATCTCGGACAGAACTATCTATGTGGCAAAGTTGTCTCTGGGTTCCATTCTGCTATCTCTCGGTGGCCAAGAGAGGCAGGTGGTGATAAAGGAACAAACCGAACACTCGAGCCAGGGTTTTTGTGTGGTTTACTGGTCGAGACATCAAATCCTGGCTCGAGTGTTCGGTTCCTTCTTTGTGCTTGAGAGGAAGGCCTTGCCGGCGCCCCATCTCGGCATGCCAACATCTCCAATGGGTGACTCTGTCTCCTTGTAGAGTCATCCGGTGAACTCACAGTCAGCAAGCGACCGGCCAACTTGCACAATTCCCAGATCCATATCCCAATGCAAATCCACATGGACAAGGCATCGGAGAACGGAAGGGAGGGAAACTGGGTGGTCTCCGTTTTTCGGAGGTCCGGCGCAGTGGAGATAACGGCCGGAATTGGTCCGGCCGTTTTGGAGACCGGGTGGCCGGCTGAGGCCGGTTATGGCCGGACAAGAGCGGAGCTTCCAACGAATCCATTACTCAACTCTGCATCGTGCACACCATCATTTGCGACTGCTGCCCAACCATCATGTGTCTTGCTGGCGTCGAGCCGGGCTGACTGTCGTCGACAGCTCGGACGTCTTTGATCTCTACCTAGGTAGGAAGCAAGGGATGAAAAGGGGCGTTGCCCCAAGAGACTGTTTTCTGACATATACCACAGTATCATGGTTTTCTCACATGGAGCCTATTCTCATGAGTGCCTTCGTGAAACTGGACTCCAGTTGCAAGCTGTTCGGACTCAACTGGGCAGTATCGCTGATGACCCTTTGAGTCGGTGTGCCGACGACAATGTCGACGACGACGACAAGTGCTGGACTCGGGTCTCGTGGCCATCCTCCATGACAAAGAGAATCACTGGGACTCGTCGTCGGAGAAAAGGCTGACACAACTCAACTGGGAAGCACGCAGACATGGACGCCGACGCTGGTCCATGAGGCCGGAATCCATTCCGGCCACCATCTATATAGGCGCAGTGATTTTCGCTCTGGGAACTCTTGAAAGAATCACAATCTAAAGCACCTCCAACCCTGCCTATCTTGACATCCATCCATCCAAACACCCAAACCCCCATCAAAACCACCACCACCACCACCAAAATGGGCTCCCTCCCCACCCCCCCCTTCCCCGTCCTCACCGACCCCCAACCCACCAACACCACCCTCCCCGCCTTCATGGTCTCAACAACCCGCGGCTTCCTCCCGCGAATGCACCCCATCGCCACCCTCCCCTCCGACTTTGCCCCCCTCGAGTCCCTCCTCCAGCGCATGCCCATCAAGACCCTCTCCGGCTCGCCCGGCCTGCTCGCCCACGGCACGCTCGGCTCCGCCGTCGCCGCCGAGCTCCCCGACCTCACCCCGTGCGTCGACAAGTACAAGGGCAACCTCCCGCTGATGAACGCCCTGTACCGGGACTACTCGTTCCTCGCGTCGGCGTACCTCCTCGAGCCGTGCCACCTGCGGTTCGTCAGGGAAGGGGAGTACGGGCTGGCGCGGGATGTGTTGCCGGGGAATGTGGCGAGGCCGCTGAGTCGTTGTGCTGAGTTGTATGTTGATCGCGTTTGTTCATTCCCCTTTCCTCCATCCCTCGACTTCCCACATCCTTCCTCGCTCCCATTCCCTCCCGTCTCCCATTCCAACCCTCCCCCCTGTTCACCCCACTAACACCTCTCGACCAGATGCACATTCAAACCCTTCATGGAATACGCTGGCTCCTACGCCCTCTTCAACTACTCCCCCTCCCACCCGCACCTCCCCCTCACCCACCCCTCCCAATCCCTTCGCCTCATCCGCGCCTTCGAGCACGGCCTCGACCCGTCCTCGTCGGAAGCCGGGTTCATCCTCACGCACGTCGAGATGGCGTCGCACTCGGGCGACCTCGTGCGGGCCGTGCTCGCGCTGCTGTCCACCCCGTCGCGGGTCGAGGCCAACGTAGCGCTGGAGGACGTGGTGGGCGCAATGCGCAGGATTAATGGCGTGATGGAGACGATGTGGCGAAGGTCGAAGCCGGCGGAGTATATGGGGTTTAGGACGTTTATCTTTGGGGTCAAGGGGCAGGGGATGTTTCCTAGGGGGGTGGTTTATGAGGGGGTGGGGAAGAAGGGGGAGAGTGGTATGTTCCCATCCATCCTTTTTCCTGCCAGAGGGGAACTGAAATGTTGTGGGACAGTCTCGTACCGCGGCGAATCCGGCGCCAACGACTCCATCATCCCGCTGCTCGACAACCTCGTGGCGCTGCCGCTGCCCGAGACGCCGCTGACCAAGATTCTGCATGATTTTCGGTCGTATCGGCCGGAAAACCACCGCAAGTTTCTCAAGTGGGTGGGGGAGAGAAGTCTGGAGGTTGGGTTGAAGGGGTGGGTGCTGGGCCTGGACGGGGAGGGAGACGAAGAGGTGAGGAGGTCCCGGCGGTTGTGGCTCGGGGTGCTGGATCAGATCCGCGAGTTTCGGTGGCGGCATTGGTGCTTCGCGAGGGAGTATATCCTGAAAAGGACGGCGCATCCCACGGCGACGGGTGGGAGTCCGATTGTGACGTGGTTGCCGAATCAGTTGTCGGCGGTGCTGGTGGAGATGGAGGGGGTGTGGGAGGAGGTGAAGAGGGTGGAAGGGGAGCGTGGGGGGAGGGACACGGTGACCGAGGAGATGATGGAGCTGGTGGGACGGCAGAGGGAGACGCTCGAGAAGGAGGTGAGGAAGTGGTGCGAGGAGAGGGGATGTCTCGCGCAAGATTCGTAACCGGCGAGACGAAAGGAGGGGACCGGGATGAAGATGCCCTCAACACCAGTTTCGCAGGTCAAAAATAATGACAAAAGTATATCAATTTTGGGGCCCGCCAAGTTGAAGTATAATCCGTGTCCTGAACCTAGCGGATCACAGAGGTCGTTGTCTTTCACACACGGATATTAGTTTAGTATCCAACTAACCAGCCACGAAAGGACTCGGTGACACTGTGAGGGGGCCCGCATTCGAACCGAGAACCTCTGGGTGATAACCAGAGTGCTTGCCCATTACACCACCGCGCACTCACTCCGCGAACCAACGTTTTGATAGGTGCCTGTTCGAAACCTTGGCCTATATGGGCAGCCGCTGGGGGACCCACCTGCGAGCCTTTTCATCCCATGTGGTCAAGGAGCGTTGCGAGGAGGGGAGCAGAGGTGTGATGGTCATGGTATTATTATCCGGTGTGTCTGTAGTCCAGCGGGTGTCTTTCTATGCCATATCTCGTCGTCTCCCATATCCACATCATAACAAACATACATCTCTCATACCATAATAACAACAATCGCTCGCTCAAATCAACACAAACCCACTTCTCTCTCACCACCTCCCTCTGGCAACCCCCCAAACAACCCACCCAACCACCACCACCCCTCCCCCCCTCGCAGCCCCCCTCCTCCCCCCCGCCGCCGCCTCCCCAGGCACAACCTTCCCCACCGCCCCGGTCTCCCCCGCCTGCCCCTGGACAAAACAACTAGCTGTCCCACACTCATACCCACTCGGACAGCACCCCGCCACCGGCCCCGCCTCCGTCCCACACAAAAACCACCCCCCGGCACACTGCCCAGTCGTCGCCGCCGGACTGTCCCCCCCAACAGGCACAACAACCGTCACCCCATCCGTCGCCACAATCGTCGTCATCACCGGCGGCGGCGGACAGCTCGTCGTCTGGCAGTCTCTGCCCGTCTGGCAGCAGCCAGCGCCGGCGGAGGCGAGGCAGGGGTAGAAGCCCGTGGGGCAGTAGGAGCCTGTCCCGGTTCCGGTGGGTTTGGGGGCGGTGTTGGTGAGGGAGGTGGGACGGTAGGGGGCGCCGAGGCCGTCGTCGGTGAAGGGGGGGAGGGTGCGGGTTTGCGTGAGGGTGCTGGTTTTGGGTGGGGGTGGGGGCGCGGCGGAGGGGGTGAGTGTGATGATGACGGTGACGAGGACGGTGGAGGGGGAGGCGGCGGGGTTGTTGGAGATGATGGCGGTGGAGGTTGTGGTGCGTGTTATGAGGGAGAGGGTCGCGGAGGAGGGGTGGACGCCTGGCACGGGGGGTTAGCCGGTGGGGGGAGGGAGGCTGCGTGGATTGGGGGGGGCTTACAGCCAATGCCCTGGCAGATGAAGCCGGGGACACAGCACCCGCCGCCTAGGTCTGACGCGCAGGCGGTGCTCCCGTCGGTGCAGTTCTGGACGCCGCCCGAGCAGGTCGCGCCCGCGGGACAGCAGCCGACGGGGCCGAGGCCCGTGTCTTGGACTTGTACGCAGCGCTCGTTGGTTTTGCAGCACGAGTTGGGGAAGCCGATGGCGTCGCAGTTGGAGGTCCCTGTGGGACAGGACCAGTTTCGTTTTTGGAGGCGGGCGAGCACGGCGCGGCCGAGGAGGGCTTGTCTGGCGGGTGATATGTCGTCGTCGAGGGACAGGGCGAATGGCGGTCGGAAGTCGAGAGTCGCCGAGCTGTTGGCGCTTCGTCGTCGGGCGTCTTGTTCCTCGAAGAAGTCGCGCGCCGCTATTGCCAGGGATAGGGGCCGCTCGGGAGCGGGCGCGAAGACGTGGTTGTGAAAGGCGCAGTCGGAGTGGTAGAACTTGGCGCCTTGGTCGGGGGGCAGCTTGCGAATGGCGGTCGGGAGGGGTTGTTGGGGAGGCGGTGTGAGGGCGTCGATCTGGACGGTCATGAGGGCCCAGAGGGAGAGTGGTAATGGGCGCATTTTTGGGGTTGTGGAGGGTGGTGGTGGTGGTGGTGGTGTAGTGGTGGTAATTCAGAGACGGCGATGTCTTGAACCGTGGTTGTTTTGAACAGTCCCCTGACGACATCAACAATGGATGCGGTCTGCCGATGACGCGGCGGCGAGGTCTCGGAAAGCCGTCAGAAAGCAGAAACAATTTTGAACGAGTGTATCGCGGCAATCCCAATTGTCGGGATGTTTCGCTGTGCAGTTGGAGCTGTCGCGCAGGTCGTCTTGAGGTGTTGGTGTTGACTGTCGACGAGGAAGCGGGAAAGAAAACAAGCCACCGGACAACCCACGACGAACAACCAGCAGCAGGCATCGTGGGGGTTTTGGGGACGGCCGGGGTCGGGGCCGCAGGCTCGGCTTCTCCCGGACGCGGGAACACGACATACGACAGGGGTGGTGAGGTCTGGCCCATCATCACTGGACCAACTGCCCCTGAACAAAATATTCGATGCATAAATACCATGCCTGGAGAACGGACAAGATGTCTCTATTTTCATGTCATCGCGACAACAGAGGCAAAATACACGCCTCACCATGACCCAGTAATGACGAGAAATAGAGTTTGCGTGTACCGACCGGGCATGCAAGCCACGAAGCTGCATCGTGTGTTTGTGCCACCCTGTTTTCTTGGGACGTCGGTCTCGATTCCTTGGCTCGCTGTTTGTTTTCACCCCTTTTGATCCAGTCATGCACCATCTCTGTGCTACCACCAACACCACAACCCAGTATTACATGATACACTGTATTTTTAACGCAGGGTATACTACAAGTACAATATACTACATCTCTTCACCCCCCTCTAAAACAAACTAAACTTCTTCCCCTCGGCCCTCTCCTTCTCCGCCTTCTCCCTCGCTACCCCCCTCAGAAACGCACTGCACAGCAACGCCCCCGCCACGCTCACATTCAAACTATCCACCACCTCGGACCCCAACACATTCGGAATATTCACATCGTAGTCCGCCCGCCTCAACACCGCCTTCCCCAGCCCCTCCCCCTCACTCCCCAACAACAAGATGGCTGGCCTCTCCCTCAGCGGATCATTATCCTCGAGTCCGCGCATGTCCAGAAACGGCCGCGCGTGCCGCCCGCTCGGCGGCGGCGGCACCGCCGCATACACCTCCCAGCCGGCGGCGCGCGACTCGTCGAGGAAGCGCTCGGCTGAGTCGACGCTCAGCAGCGTGAGCGTCTCGGACGCGCCGGCGGCGGCCTTGAGCGCGACGGGCGAGAGCGGCGCGGAGCCGCGCTTGGTGGTGGCGACGGCGGTGGCGCCGAGGAAGGCGAGCGAGCGGAGGAGCGCGCCGACGTTGCCGGGGTCGAGGACGCCGTGGAGGAGGACGACGAGGGGCTTGTGCGTGGCGTCGGCGGGGGTCGGGAGGAAGTCGGAGGTGCCGGTGATGGCGGCTTCTTCGGCGGATTGGTGGCCGAGGGAGACGTGGAAGCCGGGCGGGGAAGGGGGCTCGGCGAGGGCGCCGAGGGAGATGACGGGGAGTTGGGGGAGCGGGGAGGCTTCGAGGACGTAGTTGTTGTGGGGGCGGCCGCCGGCCATCTTGTCCATGAGGCGGAGGCCGTCTTCGCGGAGGTTGACGACTTGGACGTTGTGTTGGGTCGCGAGGAATTCGATCGAGGTGTCTTGGGCGTTGCGCGTTTCTTGGTAGATGCCGGCGTAGCGCTGGCTCTTGGTCGTCTCTTCTTGGCGGCCGCGGTAGATGTAGAGCTTGTAGAACTTGCGGCGGGCGCCGCGGAGGGCGGCTTCGACCACGGACTTGCCGTAGAGGAATTGGGATGCCGCGGTTGTGTAGGGGATGGAGACGGGATGATCTCGGTTGGGCGATCTTCCGTCAAAGTCTTCGATGGGGTTGGGCGACTTTAGGCGGAAGGGTGTTGTTGACATTGGCCTTTCCTCGGAGGTATCCACGGATGGTTTCGTCTCGTCCGGGTCCCGGTTGTCGCGGCCTGATGGACGGTCTTCTTTTGATCCTTCAAACCGGCCTGGACGGTCTTCCCTTGACCCTCGGAAACTGCCTGACGGGCGATCTTCTCTCGGCCCCCCGAAACTGCTTGGGCGGTCTTCTCTTGATCCCCCAAAACGGTCCGAGGGTCGGTCTTCCCTTGACCTTCCGAAGCCGCCTGATGGTCGGTCTTCTCTTGACCCTCCGAAGCTGTGTGCGGGTCGGTCTTCTCTTGACCCTTCAGACCGGCCTGACGATCGGTCTTCTCTTGAGCCTCCGAAACGCCCAGACGGTCGGTCCTCTCTTGACCCCCCAGAACGACCAGAGGAGTGCCCTTCCCTCGAGGCTCCAAAGTCACGGGGACCGCCCCGAGAGTTTCCAACCGACCTGGTCCTGTCACCCAAGTCCCGGGACTTGCCGAGGTCGCGGCCCCGACCATCGCCAGCTGAAAACGAGCTCGACCTGGGTGGCTTGGATTCCGTAGCCTCGCCAAAGTCATTGGGTTGTTGGCGTGGTGAGGAGCGCCCTCCCCCGCCTCTCCCCCGAGAACCGGAATCCTGATTGTCGCTGCCGAACCCCAGGATCTTTTCGCTAAAGACATCGAAATCCCCGCCACTGGACCGGGACTGTGCCGGCTTCAAGGCATCAGACCCAAGCTCGTCAGCGATCTTGCCCGTCTTCACCTTGTAGACCAGACTCTTCTTCCCAAAGCTGGACTCGGGGTCGAAGAAGCGCGCCCGACGAGTCTGGGCCTTGGGGGCCTTGTCAGGATACTCGGTGACGTCCTTCTTCCCCCTGAACATGCGGTATGGCGGAGGGGCGACGTTGGCACGGGCTTCCTGTCTCTCGCGATATGTCATGGGTTTGCCGCCGTCTGACCGGCGTGTGTTGCTGTCGGAGCGGCGGATTCCTCGGTGGATGCCGGAAAGAGAGCCCATGGTTCGTGTGTGGGTGCAGGTCTGGGCCATTGGGGATATGAGCGGCCTTGCGGCACGGCACAATGATGTGAGTGTCATGACCGTGTCGTGGCCAAGACGACCAGATATATTCTGTGCTTAGAGTTTGGATCCCGGGAGATTTCGCCAGACTGGGCAAGAGGGAGTGGCTGATTTGGTCCCTCGTCTTTGGTCTTTGGTCTTTGGTGGGATCGATCTGATCGAGACAAGAGAAGGGATCGCCAAAAAATGCCGAGCTTCAATGTCAATCGTCGAGTGACAAGTGCGAATGAAAGGCGCCTGGCGTGCAAAAGAGATCTAGATATTGCGTGAAGAAGTAAACAAGATTAAAGACAGTGTAGAGAGTCTATCACCAGCACCACAACATCACTTGGCTTGTGTCCTTTGCGGTGTCCTGTTCATAACTTCATGTAAAAAAAAGCTTCGCTGAAATCCGACATGGGATTTCGCTGGAAACAGCACCCTGAACCCTGTCATCTTTTTTTTTCAGTTCCCTTGCCGGTGGCTGCCAGCATCACAGCCGGCAAGATGGGGGCACGGGCGTGGAGAGGGCACCATCCAATCAGAACTGTCCGGGAGGCCCCGCACCCGTGCAGCTTGATCGACCTTGAGCGTGGCCGAGCGTGGGAGTCCCGGAAGAGTGGGTCCTTGGGAATTAACGCGTGAAGCTGTTCGGTCAATCGCGTCTTTCCAATTCCATCCCCTCCACGATCCGGGACTCCAATGAACGGTGCCGTCCCCAACTTCGACCTCGACCCGACCTCGACTCGATGCCCGAGGATCGCACCACAGTTTCCTTGCTTCCTTCCCTTCCACTTCCTTCCACCCCCACCCTGCGGCCTACAAACCCCAAATCGCCGCCAGATTATTCCCCCACTATTCGCTTCTCTCCTCTCCTCCCCCACAAACTCTTCTCCGATTCCCCGATTCCCCGTCTCGCCGCAGAGAGACAACTGACTCCACGCCTCTATGGTGGCAATACGGCGATCCCCCCGTTGTTGCGCAGACACTCTTCCTTGAACGCGCCTCTTGAAGGGCAATAAGTATGCTCCTCTTGGAATACCTTCGCCTTCAATCCGCGCCCCGTCTCTAACCACAATGTGCGCCAGGTCTTCGCAACTGCCACTGCAACGACCACCACGCAGTCTCGCCCTGCCGCGATTGCGGATGGGCCGCCACCATGTTCCCCAACAACTCAGCAGACCTTCGCAATGGGCCGTCGGGTCCCCCGGTCATGGAACCCGCTAGATACGAATTTCAGTTCTACCTTTCCGACGACGATGACGAGGCTGTCCTCCTCCGAACTGCGCAGGAGGCCCTTCTCGCCGAGCACCCCGATCAAGACGCTCTCATGGGCGAGCACGTCCAGTCCGTTGAGATGGATGTGGATGAGCAGATGCAAGTCGCAGAGGAGCAAGAACAAGAGCATGATGGCCCCATTGAATTCACAAGCCCGAGTGAAGCGCTCCGGGCAGCGTCCACCGGCAGTCCCGACAGTGAAGCCGATGCGATGGACGTCGACAGCGGCGCCAAAGATCACACAAGCCCTCCAAGAGAGCAGACCCCGCCCGAGACGGACAGTCATGCCGCCAGCAGTCCGGACGTCGTTGTCACTCGCACCAGACGAGCCCGATCTGTGAAGATTGTGGTCGCAGTCCCAACGATGACCAGAAAAAAGCAGAAGACTTACGAAGTCATCGATCTGGAAAGCGACGACGAGCTCTCTATAGCGTCAGCTCCCAAGCACTACTCCCCTCGCCGTCTTCGAAAACGCACACAGGTAAGTCTCTTTTTGTTATTTACCGAAACTGTTCCTGTCACTCCTTTCCTCTCCACCCGCCCAACCCTCATGGGGCCTCTTTGGCAACCGAGGTTTCACTTCCTCACTTCTTCGATGCCCTACACCCTCTACTCCTTCCTTTTGCACAAAGGCCTCCTTGCCAAACCACTCCCCATTTTACTCAATTCTCTGTCCCGTTTCACCGAGCTTTACGCGGTTTTCCCGTTTCGTTCTCTCCAAACAAGTCCTGGGGAGGCACTCTCGCGCGAGTGTCCTCTCAAGCCCCTCGAGAGTCCAAGATGGTAGATGACTCTCGAACTTTGATCTGCCACCTTGGTTATGCATTTTGTCATGTTGATTTTTCTTGTCATCTGTCGCATTTGGCATGTTCTCAAGAAGAATGAAAACTAACCTGATGCTGCTAGGCTCCTGCTTATGAAGAATTTCGTCTCTCTAACAACGAGGCCATCCTAGAAGCGGGCCCGAGGAAGCGCAAGCGAGGTGACGACAACACGGACTTCCTCGGTGCCGAACAAGAAGATGACGACGTTGAAGAGATTAGCGCCGATGAGGACGAGCTCAATGGCCGACCTCGAAACACTCGCAACGCGGGAAGTCACTCTCTGAGAGGCAGCCGTGCAGGCTCCCGACTTCCCTCGGCCGAGGGAGAGGGCAAAGGCCCGCGCAAGCTCCGCCCCAGAGTGGCCTTTGACGATGAAAAAGACGAACTTCAATCAGACGATGGCGGAGGCTCTGACTTTTTCATTGTTCAGTCCGACATCGTCCGAGTTGATCGTCGCAAAAAGAAGTTTCGAAAGCTGTCCACCCGCGCCAAACCGTCTGGGCGCACCGTTCAGGGCGATATTGGCTCTGACATCGAATTTGAGAACCGCCGGTCTGGCCGCGCCACCAAGAACACAAAGAGTATGATGGTATCCTACGACGACGATGATGACAACATCTTCTACGCCGAAGATGAGAAGCCAGCCTCCGCCCCACGTACTCTCAGTGTGCGCGAGGTCTTCTCGAATGACGCTCCGCAAGAGTTCAAAGACGCGCATCGGCTCGTCTGCGACACGTGCGGGTTCTCGGACAGCCAACACAAGGGCGCCTACATTTTCTGCCAAGGTTGCTCTGTTGTGCAACACCGACCCTGCCTCGGAAACCGCAGCTCGCGCGACCAGTGTGTCACCAAGGTCGCTGCCGATGGCTTTGTCATGCAGTGCCGCTTCTGTGTGTGTGTGCATCAGAAGAAGGACCCTCGCGCCCCCAGCCAGGACACGTGCCAAGTCTGTCACGAAAAGGGCCCGTCATGCGCCCCTTTTTCAACCAAGAAGACACCAAAACAAGAAGAGACCCTGAGGGCTGAGAACGGCGGTGTTGATCCCATCACCCAGGTCGCGCCCGAGTTGATCAACAATCCCGACAATGTCTTGTTCCGGTGCACGACATGCTACCGCGCTTGGCATTATGAGCACCTTCCACATCTCGGCAAGGGCCGCGACCCGGCTCTGGATGACCCACGGAATCTCAAGAAATATCGCAGAGACGAGTACCAGGCCAACTGGCTCTGTAGGGAGTGCGACGCGCACGGGGAGGAACGTATCGACAAGATTGTCGCCTGGCGCCCAATTACCCCCAGTGCCTACACCAAGGGTACTCCCGTTACCGACTTTAACGAGGATGATCTCGAATATCTGGTCAAGTGGGCCAGCAAGTCCTACAACCACTGCGTCTGGCTGCCGGGGTCGTGGCTTCATGGGATCGTCAAGGCGGCCATGTACAAGGCATTCCTGAAGCGTACATTTGGAGAGTCGGCCGACGCAGAGGACCTCCAGGACGAGAATTCCAAAGATTCACTTATGAGGTGGACGAAGCGCGAGGCAATCCACCCTTCATGGATCACCCCAGACATCATCCTCGATGTCGAGTACGCTAGGAGGCCCAAAGAGGCGGAACAAAAGTACAAGCGCCTCTCCCGCGAAGAAAAGTTCAAGGAGGACTTGGACCGAGTTTTACACGTGCTGAAGATTTACGTCAAATTCGAGGGCCTCGGGTACGACGATGTGGTTTGGGACACCCCTCCTGACCCTAGCTCCGGCCCCCTGTGGGACGCCTTTCTGGATGCGTATCGAGATTTCCTGAACGGCAAGCACTTCGTATCCCAGCCCTGGTCTGTCATGGGCCCTCGCCTCGAGGAATTTCGAGAGATGGACTTTACCGCCGATCCCACGTCTGGCAAAGAATACATCGAGTACAAGGAGCAGCCCGCTGGTCTGCAGAGGGGAAAGCTCATGACGTACCAGATCGAAGGTCTCAACTGGATGCTGTACAACCTGCGGAACAACATTAACTGCATCCTCGCCGATGAGATGGGTCTCGGAAAAACTGTCCAGGTCGTCGCCCTCCTAACAGCCTTGGTCCAGGACAACCCCAAAATCTGGCCCTTCCTGGTCATCGTGCCTAATTCCACCTGCGCCAACTGGCGCCGCGAAATCAAGAAGTGGGCACCTGGGCTTCGTGTAGTGGCCTACTACGGCGGAAAGGCCCCTCAGTCACTGGCGCTGCAGTACGAGCTCTTCCCCAAGGGCACCCGCGAAATGAAGGCCCACGTGGTCATCATGTCCTACGACTCCATCAAGGACACGGAAACGCGACACAAGTTCAGCTCGGTCAAATGGGCCGGCATGGTGGTTGACGAAGCCCAGGCGCTCAAGAATGACGAAAATGCGCTGTACAAGGCGCTCAGCGTCTACAATGTGCTGTTCAAGCTTCTCCTAACGGGAACTCCTCTTCAGAACAACAAGCGCGAGTTGTTTAACCTTCTTCAATTCGTCGACAAGAAGATGTTCGATGCCGCCTCGCTCGATGAAAAGTTTGCCGAGATCACCAAGGAGAACCTAGGAGATCTACACAAGCTCCTCCAGCCCTACTTCCTCCGGCGCACCAAGGCATCAGTCTTGACATTTCTTCCGACTATGGCGCAGATTATCGTGCCTGTCAGCATGTCGGTTATTCAGGAAAAGCTGTGCAAGTCCATCATGGCTCGCAACCCCGACCTGATCCGGTCCATCTTTGCGCAGGGCAAGCTCAAGAACACCGAACGCGGATCCTTAAACAACATCCTGATGCAGCTGCGGAAGTGCCTTTGTCACCCTTTTGTTTACAGCCAGGCTGTCGAAGAGAAAAGTGACGACAAGGAGGTTGAACATCGAAACCTGGTGGAAGCGTCATCCAAGCTCGTCCTCTTGCAGATCATGCTGCCGAAGCTCAAGGAGCGGGGACACAGAGTCCTCATCTTCAGCCAATTTCTGGAGCAGCTGACCATGCTCGAGGACTTTCTGGTTGGAATTGATCTCAAGTACGAGCGGCTCGACGGTAGCCAGTCAAGCTTGGAAAAGCAGAGACGCATTGACGCATTTAACGCGCCTGATTCGAAGCTCTTCTGCATGCTCCTGTCAACCCGCGCCGGCGGTGTAGGCATCAACCTGGCAACTGCGGACACGGTCATCATTCTGGATCCTGACTGGAATCCACATCAGGATATCCAGGCGCTATCACGAGCCCACCGAATCGGCCAGAAGAAGAAGGTCTTGTGCTTCCAGCTGGTGACGGTCGACTCCCCCGAGGAGAAGATGATGCAGATTGGTCGCAAGAAGATGGCGCTCGACCATCTGCTAATCGAGAGTATGGATGACAAGGAGGGTGAGTCGCTTAACGATGTAGAATCCGTCCTCAAGCACGGTGCTGCAGCCTTGTTTGGCGAGGGTGTCAAGAAGCAGGCCATCACCTACGACGCCGCCGCCGTTGACAAGCTACTCGATCGGTCTGGCGAGGAAGAGACCAAGGTGGACAGCGAAAAGTCTGCCGAATCCGCCTTTGCCCACGCTCGCGTCTGGGAACAAAACTCGGGTGGTCTCAAGGATGATCTCGGTGAGTCGGAGGAGACAGCCCTGCAGCCCAGTGTTTGGGCCGCCATTCTTCGCGAGCGTGAGGAAGAGGCGCAGAGAGAGGCCGACAAGAACAAGGTGACGCTGGGGCGCGGTGGACGCCGCCGTGGAGTAAGTCATAACAGCCCTGACTAGACTGTTTCCCACAGGCTAACCACGGAATATAGCCAACCGTATATACGCAGCGAAAGTTCGACTTCGAGGAGGGTCAGGGCGATGAAGCTCAAGAGGCCAAGGACCATTCGACGGACGATGGAGACGAATTCATGGACGTCGACAAGGAGGTGGAAAGTGACGGAGAATCCAGCGGCGAGGAGGGCAAGTCGCGAATGGGTTCCAATGGTGAGTTTGACAATGTTTTTGGTTCAACCCCTCGCAGATCTACAAGAGCAAGCACCCGAACGCCCGTCAAGGTGCCCAAGAAAAGGCAGACCCCCAAGGGCCAGTTGCCTGGGCCCCAGCAAGACGCCGATACGCCGACCAAGGCTAGACAGGGGAAGAAGACGGCAAAAGACAGCAGCTTACCCAGAACTCAGAACTCCAGGAAGCGACCAGCGCCCCGAGCCCGAGCCCGAACCCAACCGAACGAAACGGCACCTCGCAACCCCGACCCCACAAGCGTCCTCCTACCGATCCCACAGCCCGACCGCGCGATCCCAAGCCAGCCGGTGGCACTGCCGGCCGCGATGCCAACGGGTCTCGAAAACCGAATGGGACCCATCTCCCGCCCAGGAACACTCCTATACCCATCTCCGTACCCGGGTCAATGGCAGCAGCCGCTCCACGTGCATCAGGCGCATCGGCCCGGGTACCCACAACAGTACCTAACCCATCAAAATCACTCACAGCCAGACCAGCTGCCACCCATTCTAGAGTACTTGCACCAGTCCCAGCACCACCACAGCCTGGGCCAAACGGCCAACCACATGGGTTGGGCACCCCGGCCCCGGTACCACAACCAGGGCGTACAATTGCCTATACCTCATCCGCAGTACTCGGGTCCAATGGACGCGTACCAGGGGCAATCCCCCAGCCAGGTTTATCCGCAGTACTCGGGCCCAGTGGGCGCGCACCAGGGGCATTTCCCCAGCCAGGCCGCTACGACGTACGCGCCACGCCCCCCACACCCTCATCAGGCACAGGCCTACAGAGGTCCGGCCGCCACGCCGACCCAGCCATCGTACCCCTTCCCGGACAACAACCAAGAGGCGGGTTTCCGCCAGGGGCATCCATCGGGTCCGCCGCCGGGCGACAACCACCAAGAGGGCCAGCTGTGAACAAGGACGCCTGTCTCGTGTGTGGGTATCTGCACCCAGCCGAGTGGGACTGTCCAGAGATGGAGAGTGAGGGCCCTCTGCGGATCGCGATTGAGCGACTCCAAAAATCGCAGGGTCTGGGCCTACAGAGGAGGTTGAACTCGCTGCAGTTTTTGCACCTCAAACTCGTCGCTTTTCTCCGTCGGAAGGAATTGAAGCGAAAGGAAGCGGAGCGAAAGGCATCGGAGCTCGGGGTATGAAGGGGGCTATGCAGCAAGCGGAGGAGGGGATGGGCGGTTTTGTACGATGGAGACGACGACGAACCTGCATTTTCTTTGCACAGCATATGTTTTTTGATACCCCCGCATGATGGCGCATGCGATGAACCAACCTTGCCGACGGCGGGAGCACGAGGGGAAGGGATGGGATGGTCGGTCCTGGCTGGACACTGTCTGGGTGCTCCGGTCTCGGAGGGAGGACTGGTGGCCGAGCGGATGATTGCTTACGCGATAGAGAGATGGGAGAGGGAGACAGACAGACAGACAGCCTTGCCTTTTGGCAACATTGGTTGCGAGCGAGATGTCAGAGTATTGTAGATCTCGGTAGAAACATTTTCTACTGTCTGGTGCTCTTGGTGTGATGATGTCTGCTGGGCTTAGGGGGCACGTGAACTGGGATGGCCAGTGTCGAGTCGAATGATGAGGGCAGGCTTGTGTGATGGTTCGCTTGACAATTCCGGGCGACTCCATGCCATTGAAGACAGAGAGATGGGGAAAACGACGACGATAACCACCGAGGTGCACGTGGGATGTCTACTAAGGTACATGTCCCGAGTACATGCCCGCTCGAGCTTCAACCATGACGACGCCCACGAAAGAGGGGCGGGGGGTGGAGGTGGGACGACGACGAACCGAGGGATGGCAGAAATAGTGGACGAATACCGGATGGCAAAGGAAGATGGGGATATTTCTCTCACGGGGAATGACCACCTCATAAAATGGCTGGTTCTACTGTTTAGGGCGTTTGTGCCTGTCTTTTGGCCCACCGGGGGGGGGGGTCAGGAGGAGGCCATGGTTTACTGGAGAAAGAAAGATCATTACTTGAATCCACTTAGTCTGGGTTGGTGCTTGCTTGTTTGGGGATGGAGGTGGTGCCCTTCCTGGTTCCAGTTGGGTATGCCTTCCGTCGATGAGTTTGACACTGGGGTGACTCGCGATGCTTGAACAGCTGGGATGGAGAGGGGTTACCTATTCCTTCACCTCGGAGGTCTGGAATATACCAACGCAAGGAATTTTGCTGTTCTCCGATATTTGAGCATGTTTCCCTGCGCCAAGTTGAGGGTCGCCCTTGCCCTTGATGTGCTGAGTGTCAAGGTTTGGGGACTGACAGGCAGGAACGACCACGTCGGATACATTTTGAATATTTTCCTCCCACTTCAAGTCATCCGTCGTCCCATCTTTGGCCCTCTTTTCTCTTCACCACTTCACACCACACAGACAGGGAATCCTCTCACCACACCAGCCCATGCTCTCTCACCCTCCAACAAAGCAAACCGAACCGCAACAGCGCCCCTCCCGTCTTCCCCAGCTTCCCCAGAATGCCCACAAAGAAGGATCCAAGACAGCCACCACGTCTGTTTGTCACGTGGAAGACGCACACAAGACTTGCAGCAGTCTGAGATGCAGATACATTGCCGCATGCACGTAGCCGGCCGATGCCCCTGCAACGCCCGCCACGCCCGCCACGCCGCTGGTCTGCACACAAGCATGTTGCCCCGGCCGGCCTTCAAGCCTGGTCCGTTTGCTCGTGTTTTTCTGGCTCGGGGGAGGGTTTCTCTTTGGTATTCTCTTTGGCCTCTACATGTTTTCCCTCCCCGGCCATGCTCTGTCTCCACCAGACGTGCCGGCAGAGGCACCACACAAGCAAGAACTGAACTGGCAACGCAAGCCCACAGACTCCCGGAAGCAAGGCAAAGTTCCGGTGAAGAAACAGGTGGGCATGTGTCAAGGACAGGTGCAGTACGCGCACCCAGAAAATATCCCAAGTCGACATGAGGTGAATGTCAGGCACCAAGGCAAATCAAAGCCGACGGGAACTCCCCTCCAGTGCCTATAAAGGTCCGGGTTGTTTCTTCCCTCCAAGTGTTCTGGTCATCCGTCTCCCAGGATCTCTCTGGTGCTGCCCCCCTGGTTCCCGCCTTGCCGCATATACACGCCTGTATCCGCCGCCGCCACGGCAGCAACAACGTGCCATCGCTCATCACCGTTCGTCGTCGTCATATCTCACCGGCCAGTCCGCCTTGGTTGTGCTTCTTGTTTGTCCATCCCCCGTTCAAACCCAACGTCGACATACCACCCCTTCTCTCCCAACAACAACAACCCGGCTCCTTCGCGTCCGCTCCAAGAGAAAAGGAGAGTGCTATATCCCAGTGAGGTGCACCGGCCTTGACAGCGGCGAAAGTGGGATGCTGGGGCTGCCAGACTCTGGTTTCTCCGTTTGTTCATCAGTCGCGGTAAAGACACCGGCCCAGCCAAGCTACGCCCCCGCCCCGCCCCCTTTCACTGACACTGGAACCTCGACCTTAGTCTCTCGTGTCTCTGCCTTCGCTCTTGGTTCTGATTTCGACCGCCGGCCTTGTCACCGCTATCGCATTCTTGTTCAATTTACCTGCCTCACTCCGAACACTCACCATGAAATACCCATTCCGCGGAACACATTCTGGACTCACTTCGCCGCCATCGGATATAGACCTTTTGACAGGCTCCCCAGTTGGTCGAATTGCCACCATGGCGGAAGTGGTGGACGGCTCGGCCGTGATTCCCGCCGGGCCCGCGTCTCCTCCGCCCACGCCCCCGGAGCTTCCCACCGCTGCTGGAAAAGATGTGCCGCGCTCAGTTCCGCACCCTGTCACCGAGTATGGGAATCATTATATCTACCTTCGTGACCCCAGCGTGTCCCGGCATCTTCAGTCTTCCAATGTCGAAGGAAAGGGAGGTGAGGACTCGGCCGGTGCTGACCAAAACTCCAATGATGCCCGTTTCTGTCTCTCCGCGAACGGATGGACTGAAGAGGAGATGGGATACGACAATGGGCAACTGCCTGGCACTGCCTCTCTCCCTCCCCATTTAGTGATGAACGGAAAACGTTTGGGAGAAAGAGGTGGGGCCGGCCGCACACCTCCGGCGGCCGCGGCCCTGGAGCTCCGCAGCCACGGCGAGGGCCCGGAGCGGTTCTTTCCTTCCCGAACTGCCTCCTCCTCGCCTCACAGTTTTCAAGACTCGAACGGCGCTACCATCAGCGGCAACACAGGTAGCCATCGCCAAGATGGGGTTCCTTTCGCTCCCGTTACTCGAGGTAGGTCGGCTCTTCTCCTTGGCTTCTTCTTTGTGCCGGCAAGCTGTGTGGTGGACAGAGAGCATCACGTCTCTTGCCGTGTATCTCTGCCAGATCAACTGCCCGTTCAAGAGTTTACCCTCCCTTCCTCGTTGAACTTCCAGGCAGCGGTCTTGTGATCAAGTTGTTGGACCCGCCCGCATCTGGTATTTTACCCCCACTTGAGCGTGCCTGGGTGTTTTCTCTTGGCCCCTCGATGGTTTTCTTCTGAGAGATTATACCCTTCCTCTTCTGCCCATCGTCACCTTTCATACCACTGGACTCCCTCCTCCGTCTCTCGTGAATAATTGACTGACGGGCCACGTCAAACAGCTACCAAGAACACGTCCACCTCCACCTGCTTCACCGACTCTGATCGCTTCACCCCTCCTCTACGCCGCACTGCCGGAAGGTTCCCCAACTACGGGGGCGGTAACAACAGAGACGGAAGCTTCAACAACGCCGCCACAACTCCAGAGGCCCAGGCCTCCATGACCATGCACGCACGCTCGGAAGGCCAGCAGGGTAGGTCTTTTCTTCTACCGTTCAGGTTTGCTATCCTCTAACGCCCATTGCCAGCCGAGCCCAGCACCCCAACCGCTCACCAGATGAGCACCACCGGCGCCGCCTTTTCCTCCTCGCCTCGTGCCTTCCCGGCCGGACTCTTGAGGGCTCAGGCCACCACCGCCTTTGAAAATCTCCGTCTCCGCGGGTCTCCTCTCGGCGCTGAAATCGGCCCCCCCACGAGCGTCCACTCGGGCGCGCGTTCCTTTGCCTCCTCTGACGACCGAAACTTTGGTATTGCCCCCTCCGGTCAGCCCTCTCCCACCCCCATCACCACCTCCAGCGGTTTCGCCGCAGCCTCCTCCACCCACCCCACCACCCAACCCCCGCGCGACCACGAGGCTTTCTACCGAGAGCAAGCCTTCCACCACCACCTCGCAGCCGGCAACCCAACGGCAATGGAGTGGCACAGGTTCCGCGACCCTTCCATCCGCAACCCCCACGTCCGCGGCCCCAACCACGACGCCGCCGCCGAGCAGGCCCTCCTCGCGCAGTACCTCGCCGACGGCCAGGGCCAGGAGCACGCGCAGTCGGCCGACCAGCAGCACGCCATGATGCTGTACGCGCTGAGCGAGCGCAACCCCCTCGTCGACCAGGCCGCGCAGGACGAGGCGGCGTGGGCCGGAGCCGTGCCGGCCCCGGACGACCGCCCGCCCTTCCACATGTACGCGCTGCACCGCAGTGTTGGGGTGTACACGCCGCTCGTGCCGGCGGACATGCTGCCGCCGCTGCTGGGCGTGCCGAAGCGGCTAGAGAGTGTGGCGGGGATGTGGGTGGTGCCGCCGCCTAGGGTGCCGGCGCCGGATGGACACTGGGTTTATAACCGGAGGATTGGGGTTCGGGGGAATGTTGGGCAGGTATGTTTCTCGCGGGAGTCTTTTTTTGTGTTTGGTGGCTTCTGTAGGGTGGAAGGCGGAGACAAGACGTCGAACCCAAACAAGCGGAACTCGGATGAAAAGGACAAAGCTGACCGCACTCGAGCAGGACAACGCATCTCCTTCGAGCCAGCACCAGCATTATTCGCCGGCCTCGGCCACCCAGAACCCGTACGAGGGCCATGCCGGCCTCGTTTACCCCCCCGAGGACCTCCAGGTACGCTATACTTCCCCCCCCTTACCTCCACCCATCTCCTTGAGTCCACCATTTCTTGTCCCTCGCCGGCCAAAAAGGTTCCCCACCCCCCCAAGAATCCCATCCGCCCCACCTCCACGCAAGCGCTATCCCCCTCTAACAAGCCCCTCCCCCTCACAGTTCGCAGCTGACCACTTCCGCCCCCTGGGGTGGTCACCCCCGCACCAGGCCCGCATCGACGGCATCGTAGCCGCGCGCTCGGCCAACCAAGCCCGCCCCGGCACCATCCCCGCCATGCCCGCCACCACCACGACCAGCCCGACGACCCCCGTTGTCCCCCGCTCCGCCGGCCTGCCCCAGAGGCGCGTCAAGATCTACTGCGACAAGTGGGTCCACGAGGGCATCTGCGCCTTCACCCAGCAGGGATGCAAGTACAAGCACGAGATGCCGCAGGACAAGGCTACGCAGCATTCGTTGGGATTGTTTCATGGGCTCCCGGCGTGGTGGAAGAAGCAGCAGGGGGAGTTGGCGAGGTCTTCGGTGGTGCCAGTGTCTGGGAACCATGCCTCGCCGCCGCCGACGCCTGGACTGAGGAGGTTTGGGGTGGGTGGTGGTGGGAATGGTGTGACGTCGGTTACGGGACGGTTTGGGCAGAAGAGTGTGACGACGTGTGGAGGGGGGCCGGGACCGGCGACTGCGGCTTCTTGGAGGGCGGGTGCGAGGGGGGTTGGAGGGGGGTTGTTTGGACCTATTGGACCGCCGCAGGCGCAGGTGCAGATGCAGTCGACGATGACTACCACCGCGATGACGACAACGCAGGGAATGGGGCAGCAGCAGAAGGGTTCATCGGCTGAGGAGTTGAGGCTGTCGATGTTCCCTGTCAGGCGTGTCGACGAGCGGAAGGAGGAAGAGAAGGGGGAGAAAGGAGAGGAGAAGCAGGACAAGGACGGAGAGGATGGAAGGGACGAGAAGGGCGAGGAGTAAAGTGTGGTGATGGAATTTTGGAGGTGGATGTCTGTTTCTCTGATGATGACGACGATGATGAAGATGAGTATCGGTGTCGCGAGGAGGAAATAGGCCTGGTATGCTTATGTGGGAATGAAAAGGTCTGGCCAGCCTTGGGGGGCTTTTGTCATGGTGGTTATCAGAGTCGGTTGGGCTGGTTGAGATTGTTTCGGTTTCTCTTTTTTTTGTTCCTGTTTGTTAGATTTCATGTTTCAAGGCATACTTAACTACGTAGTATTAAAACAGTATGCCAAGCGCGGCAATTGAAGTATTGTTATACTTGTTGCGTTAGATGATGAGGGATGGTGGTTGCTGTTGCGTTCGTGGTTGGTCGTTGCCTCTAATGAAGCCGGCGCCATGCCTTAGAACGTCTATTGTTTACTTAAAATGAGGGGTCGTTCCACCAGCCAGCCCCCACACAGAAACCACACCGAACAATGCCAAGACTCGACATTCTTGACCTCTCTTCGTCAACCTTGGACACAACGACAAAGTTTCCCCGCGACAACCCCGACAGAAAGGCAAAAGAAAACCCTTTACACACAGTAGGTCGCAGCAACCCGTCCCGTTCCGTCCTCCCCTCGCTCCCCCTGTTGCCCAACCACCCCCACCGCGAGTCAGTCCCCCATCACCAAACCCACCAAACCCACCGCAACCCACCACGAACCCGCTTAGCCTCCATCCACTTGAGCAATTCTTGCACCTCGAGCACACATCGCTCACCAGCATCCATACATCTAGCGTCAGTGGTTTAGTGGTAAAATCCATCGTTGCCATCCAGTATGTGCAAATCTCGATGGGCCCCGCGTTCGATTCGCGGCTGACGCAATGCAACGGTGAGGAATCCCTTGTCTTGTACAGGGGATTCATCTTTTTAGTAGTTGGGGTGTGTTGCCTTTTTTTTTTTGCACCTTGGGTGTCGACTTTGTCTGTCGTGTTTGGCGCTGGAGGCTGGTTCAGATCAAGGGCTTGTTGACTCCTTCCTGTCCCTTCTCGGCTTGGCTGGCTCCGCGGGTAAAATGCGTCCGACTAAGGGGTGCAATTGCAACCATGTTTGATATCCAATCAGGAAATAAGCGTCAGTGGTTTAGTGGTAAAATCCATCGTTGCCATCGATGGGCCCCGCGTTCGATTCGCGGCTGACGCAATTGTTCCATCTTTCTTTTTGGCTTTGGTGGTTGGTGAGTCCATCCTGATCGTCTTCCTGCTGCTCGGTGTTTTGTTTTGTCAGTCCAGATGGCGTCAGCCAGATGGTGTGTCGTGTTGTTTCGTTCGGGCGTAGGAAAACGGCCGCCGGTAGGACAGGAGGGAGTTGTAACTCCGCACCCGTTCCCCGCATCTCCTCCTCCCATCCTCCGCGTTTATCTCCGCGACCTACCCTTGCCCGACCCGGACCCGGCAATCGGCGCCGGCAGACGCGATCCCGCCTCGGGATCTGTTTGATGCTCCCGTCTAAAGGCTGGCGCGTTGGAGAAGTTGAGAAGTGCTTGGGCGGGGATATATCTGTTGTACTTCCCTCGCTGAACTCTTTCACCTTGACCTTGCCCCTGCTGCTGGTCCGTACCGAACTCGTGTGTGTCTGACTTTGACTCCTTTCATACTCTCTTCAACCTTTGACAAGTAACCATCCAAAATGACAACCCCCGCCCCCCTCCACGTCATCATCATCGGCGCCGGCCTCGCCGGCCTCGCCACCGCCCTCTCCACCAAACTCGCCAACCCCTCCCACCGCGTCACCGTCCTCGAATCCGTCAAAGAGCTCCAGGAAGTCGGCGTAAACCACCCCCCCTCCCCCCTCCCCCTCCCTCCGCCCCCCAGCTAATCCCCCCCTTCAAGGCCGGCCTCCAAATAACCCCAAACGGCACCCGCCTCCTCACCACCTGGTCCCTCCTCCCCCGTCTCACCCCCCTCGCCTCCATCCCCCCCACCCTCTCCATCCACCGCTTCGACGGCACCGCCCTCCTCGCGCACGAACCCGCGCTGCAGCAGACCGTCCTCGCGCGCTACGGGCATCCCTTCTGGGACTTGCACCGCGTCGACCTGCAGCAGGCGCTGGTTTCACGCTGCGTGGAGCTCGGGGTTGTCATCCGGCTCGGGTGCGCCGTCGTGCGCGTGACGGGCAGGGAGGTGGAGTTGGTCTCTGGGGAGGTCGTGGTGGGGGGCGTGGTGGTGCTGTGTGATGGGCTGTGGTCGGCGTTGAGGGAGCAGGTGGTGGGACGGCCGTGTCCGGCGAGGGGGACGGGGGATTTGGCGTATCGGTTGGTGTTGGAGGTGGATGGGGAGGTGAGGGGGTTGGTTGGGGAGGGGCAGCCGGGGGTGAGGTTTTGGATTGGCGGGGGGGCGCACGCGGTGGGGTATGCGGTTAGGGGGGGGAGCGCGTATAATCTTGTGCTGTTGTGTGGGGATGATTTGCCGGAGGGGGGGGGGAGTAAGGCGGAGGCGGGGGTGGAGGAGATGAGGGAGCGGTTTGCGGGGTGGGATCCGGTGTTGCATCGGTTGTTGGGGAAGGTGAAGGGGCGGACGGTGCAGAAGTGGCGGTTGATGTGGTTGGAGGCGTTGGGGGAGTGGGCGGATGAGAAGGGGAGGGTGTATATGGCGGGGGATTGCTGTCATCCGATGTTGCCGTACTTGGCGCAGGGTGCAAATTCGAGTTTGGAGGATGGGGCGGTGTTGGGGTGTTTGCTGGGGAAGGTGGAGGGGGATGGGGACGAGGAGGGATTGCGGAGGGTGGGGAGGGTGTATCAGGCTTGTAGGAAGGGGAGGGGGGAGAAGATTCAGAAGGAGGGGTTCCGGCAGAGGGATGATATACACTTGGCGGATGGGGAGGCGCAGAGGAAGAGGGACGAGGTGTTTGCGAGGAACAAAGGGAAGGAGGAGGTGGAAGCCGGGTTTCCGAGCCGGTGGACGTGTCCGGAGGTTCAGGGGTTCTTGTGGGGGTACGATGCGTATTCTGATGCGGAGAGGGGGTGGAAGGGGGATTTGGAAAGGGGGGTGGAGGCGTAAGTGTTGCGGGCGATGGACTGGGAGAGGGCTCGCGAATGAGGCGTGTAGATGACAACATGTTGGGTATCGATTGTAAACTCGTCCAAATACATGACCAAGCTCACGATATCCTCCGCTCTTCGTCCTCCGCCTGCCTCCCAAGTAGCGAATCCGTCTCGGCATCCTTTTCCTTGCCGCCGGGATACAAGACGTAATGCTGTGTCACAAAGACGACGTCGTACATCATGGATACATTCCCTAGCGCAAACTTGACGGGATTCCCCGTGATCCCGGACCAGTCGCCCTGCAGGTAGCTATCGATGCCCTGCTGGGCGATGCTCAACACGCCGCCGGCAAAGTCGAGGAGAATTTGGGATATGCTCCAGCCCACGGTCGACCTAGGCACGTCAGTTTTGAGGACAGTTGGAACGGGACTTGGAGAACTGACTTGTTCTTGTAGTTGACGATGACCTGCGGCGTGTACTTGATGAGCGTAACCACCAGCTTCACATAGCTGATGGCGTACGTCGCATCAAGCCAGACCCACGACGACCGGACGACGTCTCTGTCGACGCTGTTGCGGAAGGGAGAGCGGAGAACCACAAGGACAATAAAGACGACGCCGATGATGCAGCCGGAAAAGACGCCCATGATGAAGCGGCTGGGCTTGCTCCCGTGGCTGGGCCGGAACCCCCACACGTGGGGCAGAAAGTATTGCGAAGCGGTGATGACGGACATCAAGAAGCCGTGGCCGGCGAACCAAATGTCGTTGATCTGGACCGTGGGCGCCAGGCCCTCGTGGCGGCGGTCATATTGTTCGCGGACGAGGGGCGAGTAGAAGAAGACGAGGTTGGACACGAAATATGCAAAGAAGCCTGTCTTGGTTAGAACTTTTCGCTTCTTTCCTATCAACAGGCAAGCATCAAGAAAACAGGGGGGCGGATACCCAACGAGTTCAAAAAGGGAAAATCAACAGTCGACCCCGACGTCGACTTTCGGCTCCAATTCAGCAGCGACTGCGGATAAAACGACAGCGACCACGCGAAAAAGTAGACCCAGCCAAAGACGATGGAGAGAACCTCCAGAAATCCAATCGCCATCTCTGCGGTATCATCAATGTGGCGCGCGGGCGCACACTTGTGAGGTGGAAGACGGCGGTGGAGAAAACCGAGGGTCCGGTAGATGAGATGTCGAGATGAGATGAAGAGTTGAGATGAGATGACAGGTGAAAGTCGACGCGAGCCTGCTGTGCATTGTTGCAATGACGAGTGACCCCTGAAAGGCACCGTCTTGGCGGCAGACAGGGATCCAAATCCGGGGTTTGGCTGAGACATGCCGACGGCCCGATGATAGCCGCACCCCAGTGGTGTCTCAACACTCAAACGGGTTCAAGACATACTCAACACCACAAGGTGAGATATCGAGAATTCGAGATGCAGTCACATTTTGAACAATTTCGATGAGATGCATCTCCCAAAGAGAGAAAGTCAAGATGCCGACCAACTAAAGCTTGAGGTTCTCAGGTTGACGGACCCCGAACATCCTCTGAGACTCACCTCCCCGGCACGAGGCACCGCCAAAGACCCCCCCCCCCCTCTCCCCTCTAAATCTCTTGGGAAGAAACCCCCCTAAACCTTAACCAGCCCCCACCCCCCCAACCTCACCCTCGCAGCCCCCAACAGTCCCGCCCCCGCACAAATCACCACCCCCGCCCACACCTGCGCGCCCACATACCCGCCCCCACTGGCATCGATAATCGCCCCGGCCATCGGCGGCCCCGCCAACGTCGCCACCGCCGCAGTCGTACACACCATCCCAAATCTCGTCCCCATCCGCCTCGGATCCGCCGTCAAACTCGCCAGCGACCCGACAAAGACCCCCTGCGCCGCGCCGTTGGCCAGCCCAAAGAAGACGGCGAACACGTACATCCCCGCGCGCGAGCGCACGCCCGTCCAGGCGAAGCACATGAGTCCGAGGAGGAGGGTGGTGATGGTGAAGGTGTTGATGGGGCCGAGGTGGCGGTCGGCGAGGTAGCCTGCCAAGGGACGGGTTGGGACGGAGAGGCCGCTGAGGAGGAGGAGGAGGTGCACGGAGGGGGTGGTGGGGAAGGAGGCGATGTTGCGGGCGTAGGGGGTTATCTTCGCTGGGGTTAGTTTTCGTTGGGGGAGGGGATAGGGGGGGCGCACGAAGAAGAAACCAAAGTAGAGAGCCATGAAGAAGAGGAAGGCGCCGAGGGTGTAGAGAGTGTAGGGGACCTCGCGGTAGGCGGACCATTCGATGAGCGGGCCGGCGCGGCGGGGGGTGAGGCGGGGGCGGAGGAGGAGGAGCGCGAGTGAGGAGATGACGAGGGCGAGGAGGCCCGAGGCGCGGACGGCCCAGGGGAAACCGACTTGGGGGATGAGGTATTGGATTGTGGCGGGGAGGAAGACGCTTCCCATTCCGTTCCCCGAGGCGGAGATGGCGAGCGCGAGGGACCGGTGCGAGTCGAAATAGGAGTTTATGACGGAGAGGGGCGGCATGAACATGACGCCGAGGCCGAGGCCGGTGCAGAGGCCTTGGGAGAGGAGGAGCTGCCAGTAGGTGGTGGAGAGGCTGGTCATGAAGGTGCCGAAGATGACGAGGAACGCGCCGCCCGCAACGGTGGAGCGGACGTAGCCGGCGTCGGCGAGGCGCCCGGCAAACGTGCAAGTGAGGAAGGCGAGGGACGTCTGGAGGGAGCCGATCCACGAGACCTGGGACTCGGGCAGGCCGAGGGTGTCGCGATAATACAGCTGGTAAACGCCAAAGGTTGCTGGAAGACCCCATGCCAGCATGTTGACCAGGCAGCCGGCGAGGACCTGGGACCAGGCGAGCAGTCCTCCGTCTGGGGGGACGAATTCTGTTGGGCTGGGACTTGATGGTCTGGCGGCGTCTTCGTCGAGGTCAGTCGAGGACTGGTCGTTGTTTGTGGCAGAGCCGCAGAGGGTGGCGCCTTTCTCGGGGTCCATTTTGCTGGTCATCGTGTCCTGGTCAAGAGCCAAGTGTCTTCAGGGGTAGCACAACACAATGCCGACAAGCTTTCTAGGCGCTGCCTTTGGGTCAGCCTTGGAATTTCAATGTTTGGGGGAATAAACGTGAAAGTTATCTTGATGGCCTCGGGCCGACGCTGAAAGAGTCAACAAAAGCATCGTAAACCATGCCCAAGTCCCGCTTAACAGGAGCTAGGCTGGCCCCTCTCGATAAGTTGGATACATGATGGATTCCGGTCCCCGCACTACCGCCCTGTCGGATACAGGGACCGGCAGGGCTCCCGGCCGTGATTATTCCCGGGTCGCCGACATCGCCATCGCTACGTTAGACCATCGATCCATCCATGAGATCGAAACGTTCGGGTCAGTGCATGGCACCGGGGAGTCGCTTCGACCCTGCCATACCCACGACTCACCTAGAGGTTGTGTCATCACTGTGATCGCAGAGCCGATGCGGGTGGTCATCGGCTACCCCATTCTCTGGTCCAGCCGAATTGCTTGCGCCCAATGCGCCGAATGGCGCCGTTTGCACAGCTGCTGCGCCTGGTAATGCGCATCTCCAACAAGCATCGTGGAGCCATAGTTACCGTCGTACGATGTCCGCCACCGTCCGAGACGGTATGCAAGTCCCGGCGACGGCGGCAGCATGCGGACAAGGAACACGACGGCAGTGTCCCCGTGCCCCGGAGCCCCACCGGCCCGTCCCAGAAGTTCGCAAGCTTCCAGGGCGTTTCGGGGTGGTAAACCCTAGTTCGAAGAGCCCAAGTCTGCCACGCAAAGCATCAGCTCAAATTGACACAGAATGTGGCCGGGGAGTCGGGACAGCACGGTCGGGAATCGGAAGCTGTGGAGATCGGCTCGGGTCAAAGCCGGGCGATTGGAGCGGGGCCGGCCTCGGAGGGAGAAAAACCCTTGGGGTCATCAGGGCAGCTCGGCAGGATGATGCGGCACTGTGGGGGTCGCAACGGCCCTTCTCGACATTCATGCTCCTGCTGCAATGTCAGGAAGAGTGTCCATGGCTGTTGAGTGACTCAGTGAGTGACAAGTCCCTTGAATATTACATGCACGAAACTGGGGACTGCGTTTGTCTGCCCGCCTGTGCTGGAAAGTACACTGGGAACTAGTCTAAGGGTCGTTACGGAGTAAATGGTCCTCCCACGAGAAAAAAGAGAGTGCCCAAAAAAAGAAACAACCACCACCCAACCACCAAAAACAGAATCTTCAGCATCCCTTCGCCAATCGCCATCACCACCACACCGAAAAACAAACCCCAAACCTCCCAAGTAGCGGTAAGACACAATCTTCAACCAGACCGCTCCTCCCCACCAACTCTGCACGGTACACCAAACCACGTGCCTTCCCCCTCCCCCCTCCCCCCGCAGCCAATCCCAGCAACAACCCCAGCCCATCCAACCCCAACCCCAACCCTTCCCCGCCTACCCCTCACAGCACCCCAACCCTTATCTGCCCGCCCACCTTCCCCGCTTATCGCACCCAATGACGTACCCCCCCAATCCCCAAAACAAAACAAAAACACAACGACCCCGCGCCGCCCGACGGATCGCGAATCCCTGTGTCGAAAACCAGATTCCGCCATTCCGATTGGTCAAAAGCCACTTAAACATCCCCCCCACCGATTGTGCGGCTAGGCCCGAGTTGGGTTTGGCAGGGTAGAGTGGTTCATGTCCGTTTTTTATTTTCGATGGGTCCATTTGGACTGAAGATTTCGGATGCGATGGTGAGAGTGAGGAGGGGTTTGCGACGGCGACGACGAGATATAATCCCGTACCTAGAAAAGAGGCCATGTAAATTCCCGGCGAGGACCCGGTTGCATCTTGCATCTCACTCTTGTCTCTCTGCGGGCCGGGAAAGTGGTGATGGTGATGAAACACCCCAAGAACCCTGGCGGCACAGCTCCAAAAAGCCAAAAGCCCATCACCCCCCACCGTCGCAACCCGTCGCACGCCGCCATCGCCCCGTCGCGTGTGCTCCGGTATACTTTCCGTGGTCGCATAGGGTGTTTCTATCGATTTCCGCATGTTGTGGCGCGCGGTTTGCATCGTTCGAGGTTTCCTCGTGGGGGGAGGGGGCGGGAAACGCCACCATCGATCGCATCTGCATTTATCTGCATCGCGCCATGGTTGCAAGCTGTCGCAACCTCGGTAGGGGAGTCGCGCATTTGAACTGTCAGTTGATGAAGGGGAAAGGGGCCGGGAAGAGCCGTTTTATTCCTGGTAGAGGACATTTTGCAAAGGGGAAGAGTTCACGATGGCGTTCCAAAGAGACTGTGGTGGCCACCACTCACAACCCCCACCGATACATTTTTGCAAAACAAATTTCAATTTCGCTTTCTCTGCCCTGATCATCCCACTAGCCGTGAGAGGAACAAGAACCAATCCAACTCCAGAGCATTAGCTCCAGAGTTCCCAGCCAGCAGACTTCATCCGTGGCGAAACCGACAAAAGGCCGTCGTGGCCGCAGACGATGGCGCAAACATGCGAGAACCGAGCATCCCCCCCTTCCCATCCGGCCGTCCATTCCTCCCACCTAGCCCCAGATCTATCCCCTCCTCCTCCCGGCCAGGGACAGCCCTCCCAGCGATGAATTCGCATGTCCCGACTCGGACGAGATCAAGATACAATTAGGAAAAGAAACAAAAGAGAAACAACGAGCAGTCCGCATCCTTTGTCGTTTTCCACACCTCCAACTATCTCTCCCTTCACCTGCGCCCAACAGCAAACAGATGACAATCCCCGTCCCTCCTCCACGGACCATTGGTTTTTTTGGTGACTAGGAGATCAAGCCAGAAAGGGACGCAGAAAAACAATAGTACCGCCGCCCAGGTTGAGCGCCCAAATGTCCCGAAAGAAAAAGAGGCCCCGGTTCCCAAGAGAGACAAGCCAAACGCCGATTCCCGCATTGCTGAATAATCATCCAGACAAAAATTGAAAAGGTCGCGAAACGGTGGCGAGTTGTGTGTGTTGAGTAATGTGGTGTTGAGTTGTGTGTGTTGGGTTGTGTGGTGTCGAGTTGTCTCGTGGTGTCATGGTTTAGTGTGCTGAGATGTGTCATGTTGGGTTGGTGGCATGGTTTGTTGGTGTCAAGAAGGGGTGTGTGGTATGGCGGTTAGCACAAGGCCTTGTCAAATCACTGACTTGGTCCTTTTATGCGCTGGCTTTGGTGGTGGCTCCGGGAGCGAAGAGAGGTTCTCCAAGGAGCCGATCTGGGTTTCCAAGGGGTATCGAGTTCGTACAGTCGCGTCAAACCGACAGCCTGGGGCATGACCGTCGGTGCTGGCGCATGCTCAGTGATTCCTATCGTGTAGGGATGATGAGCTACCAGTATTGGAGCCAAGGCTCTATCGCTTGCGCTTCCTGTTGTTGTCGGCGAAGGCGAGCATGGCAGCGGCCGCGTCATTCGCCGTGGCGATGGGCGCCGCTGGAAGAAGGGACGGAGCCGCCGGAACAACCTCTTCTTTAACGAGCGGCACCCCCATGTGCCTGCCGTACCGTCCTTTGCGCCCGTTGGTTTCGTCCTCGCTGATGCAGGCCTCGGCGCTGAGACCGGCATCCTTGCATCGACCACACGGCCTCTGACGGTCGCAGCCTTTTTTACTCTTTCGGCAGCGCTGGCACCTAGGTTTTGTTGACAGGTCCGGGTGTTCATCGTCCCCAGCAGCAAGAGGCGAGGCAGCATTGGGAGCAACCGACTGCATGCGGGAGCCAGGCAGCGACGCCGGCGACATCGGGCCCGCACCCACGGCCTTCTTCGTCTTGGTCTTGACCGTCTTGGCCGTCTTGGCCTTGGCGAGCGCCCGCACATTGGTGCCGTTGACGGACCCGGACTTGCCCTTGGTCCTGGGGGCCGCCATCGACCCAGAAACATGAGAGTCTCCGTCGCCTTCGACACTTGGTTGGGGGACAGCAAAGCGGGTGTTGGTTGTGCCAAAGATGGCATTGGAGCGACCCAAGACGTCAAGCCTTTGTCTCCGCTGCGCAGGGCCCTCGTCGGCGACGTCGTTCTCGGCATCGCTGGTAGCGCCGGTCGAAGGCGTTGAAGCGGCGCCGGCCGAAGGCGGTGAAGCGGCCCCAGCTTTCAGACTCACGAGGGACATGGCAACGTCATTTTCCTGCTCTGACATGCACGTGCCGATAGTTGGATCGGGCGTAGGTATCACGCCGCCGTCTCGGGTGCCGCCGGAGCTGGGGAGCGAGCGACGAGCGTCGCCCCCGGGCGTCTGATATGCATTCCCCTGGCCATGTCCGTTTGGGTAGGGCTGCTGCGGGGACGCGAGGGCGTGGGGGTTGCTGAATGGATTCTGCCCCGAGTGGACAGCCGACATGGAGTACCGGTGTTGATCAAGTCCGCGAGCCGGCGACACAGACGAGTGGGATGCGGCGGCGGGCATTTGCGCCGGGGCAAACAGAGGAAGCTCCTGGGGAGGAAGAAGAGTCAGCAACCAACCAAGCACAATGCGCAATGACCCCGAACAGAGTGCTTACCGCGCTTGAGAACTTGGGGAGCTGGCGACGAGTGCCCTCGACAATGTTCTCGACGCTGATGTCCGTCGCGCGAGAGCGGTCTTTCGTCCGACCGGACGACGAAGCAGGCGCGGCGTCTCCGCTGCTGTAGCCGTCTTGCGAGCCCGAGTCGGACTTCTTTGCAGAGCGTGAGCGGCTCCTCTTGCCCAAGATGGCTGTCGGCGTGCTACGGCGTCCGCGCAAGCCGTTCGGCGACGGGCTACGGACACGGGATGTGCCAGAAGAGGAGCCCACCGAGGGCCGACCGGGTTCGTCGCCGTGGGTAGGCGAGAGAGGCTCCAGCCGGTCAAAAACCCGCACGTAGATGACGCCGCCATCCTGAAAGTTGTCCCAGCTGGCGATCAGCGTGTTGGCCTGATCGTCCTCAAGGCTGACGCCTACAGTGAGGCGTTCGGTTGGCTTGCCGAGGCCGAAGAAGTTTCTCACCGTTGAAACAATCGATTCGGTGCAATCATGGGGGTTTATTTTGACGCGGAGCGGGCGCGCATGGGGCTGGTGGAGGAGCTGAAAGGTGAGATACTTCTCCCGAGATGGTGTGTCGTCTTCGTCTGCAGGCGGGGAGATGCTCCCGCCGTCTGGTCTGTGGGCAGCGGCAGCATAGTCCGGCCAATGCGCAGCCATTGGTTTGAAGCTGGTGTTGAGCCTTGTATTGCTGTGTGGGCGCAATGGTTGCGAAGTGTTCGGGAGGATGGCCGAATTGTCGCCGCTCGGCCCAAGGGGCTTGGGGCCTGGCAGGAGCGCGGTGGCCGACAAAGGCACGTCGTCCACCTTGGAAATCTCCATGCTGGGACGACGGAGCAGGATCTTGCGACGCTGCCAATGTGTATAGATGTGTGTGTTTGTGCGAGCGATGGCGCCGAAGCGTCCGGGGTTGTGGTCACCGCCTCGTTCGCAGTTGTCGGTCGGAGGGACTCGTGCGATGTGCGACGAGCAGATAAATGAAGCACAGCGGGGGAGCTGGCACCGCTACTCGCTGAGGAAGACGGAAATGTCAGCTCTCCTGTGTGCGGATACGGGATTGAAGGGGAGATGGGACGGTGAGGGTTGAAAGTTCGGGCATCCAAGGGGAGGGGGTGTCGAGCTGGGAGCGCATCGAGGAATGCCGCTCTCTCCGCTCTTGGAGCAGCGCCGAGTTGGGCGACGGCAGGGCAAGAGACGGGGCGACGGAGGCATAGAGGGGGGGCAGGATGCGATGGATTCTCGGTCGCAGAGGACAAAGGACTCGGGACTACTTACAACAATGGCGATCGGGTGGTGGTGGTGGTCGGGGGATGGCTTTGAATCCGAGTCTTGCTCGTCTCGCTCTCGCACACAAACCAGGTCCAGGGCCCTGTGCCTGGAGTTGCAGTGCAGTGCAGGCCAAGCTCAGCCAGCGATGGACGGTGGTCGGGCACGATGGACGAGAGGGGACAAGGGCAGCGTGCAATGCGCACCAGGAGGTTGGCAATGGCGTGCCGGGTGGTTCTGGGTGGTTTGATGGGTTGAGGGGAGCAATTCGGGTGAGGTTGTGTGCAGAAGAAGAGGATGGGGGAGGAGTCGCAAGAATTCTGCGCGGAAAGGGAAAAGGCAAAGCTGGGCTTGATATGCGCTGTGTTGTAGGGGACTCAACTGAACCTCCAGTGGCCGCCAGCTGGACTCGGCGACTCGGCACTGTGCTCAGCAGCTGCTCAACAGCTGCTCAGCACCCACCTGCACCAGACCGGGTATGAATGCACATAACGCTTCTGGCTCTTCTGACGCAGGCCTGCAGCTTTTCCAAAGACGAATTCAGGTTTGCCCATGTTCCCAGAGTCTGAACCACCGAAATGCCGAGGGTTATGTTCGCCCTCACTGATGGCGCATAAGCTTCTTGGTTGATGGGCCGATTCGAACTCGATCGCAAGCTATGTCGGCCGTATTATTCGCACCGTTAGCGGCACCGTGTCCGCCGGTGTCAACCCACACTCCCACACCACTGGACCGGCAACAAACATGCTGCGACACCCCATGGAAGGGTCTCTTTTGGTTCATCTCGAAATACTATTGATGAATTTCACCGTTGTAGGCCTGGGCGAGGGGAATGCGATGGCCGTTGGCGAGAGCCATGGGCCTTCGGGAGCATGTGCCCAAGTTGAGCCAGACTTTGCACACCAGACTTTCCATGCGAAGAACAAAACCTTATGCGCCTCTGCGTCGCAAGACTCACTCCCAAGCCGAATTCTCAGAACATCGTATGGAAGACGTAGTAACCTGTAATCTTCTCATAGTGCAACATCTTTTCGGTGGCAAGGGCGGGGTTCAGGACTTGTTCGCACAAAAGTTCTTGATATGTACCTAGGTTATGTCGGCGCACGAGAAGGTGCCCGTTGCCTGTGGGAAAAGACTGAATGCGATGCTTCCAGCTGGCTCGGAGCTCCGTCCTGGAGCGAAAACCGGAAATCAGTCTCCCCGCAGCTCCCCAGCGCACATTATGGTCAGGTTGAACTGTATAGATGTCATGGCGCGTCTCCACAAGCACACTTGAAGAGCATCGCGACTTTGGATGGCGCATGAGAATGACCAAGTTGTCCCTGGCGGCACAGGGGTCCTCGCCCAGCAGAGCCACGACACCTTTTGCTAATGAGCCCGGGCGAAGGGGGAAGAACTCAGGCTGGGACTGCACAGGTCCGGTCGGTGCAGTATCTCGCAGAAAGACTGCCCGCTGACGCTTTACATACAACGTTGATGGTCCAGAAGTGAGCGCATTCAAGAATAGAACCGGGCTGGCGGCGTAAAGTTACAGAGGCTAGTAGTCACCAGGTATCGTCCTGTGGTACGGACCTACCGTAGAGTAGGGGTAGGTCCGGTAGGAGTGGAGCTCCCGTCATGGTCTCGATGGACGTTTGCAAGTTGCGCGCTTTTGCACCTGGGCCTCTCTAATGGCGACCACTCTCCTGGCTCTCGAGGTTGCCCGCCGACGATTGGGCGGCGCGAGGCCATGTTTTGGACAGCTTCAGACACCATAATCTCCTGCCGCGGGGCGGTCAGTCGACGAGCCGACGCATCCATCCCCTCTGCGAACAGCTCGCGGCGGCCAGGCGAGGCACTGGACGAGAGAGCGCCAGACAAGACAACGAACTCCCCTGGTCGCCGCCGGGACCGGTTTGGAGCACACACGACCAATCAGCGCTGGCCTCGGGAGTTGGCTTTGCAGGGATTTAAGAAGGTCGTGTCAAGGGCCATCGATCCATCGATCCCAGCGCCTGTCGTCGCCTTGAGAATTGCGCATCCGACTCTCAACATGCCGAGTAGCGGCGCCATTTGCTCCCAACTTGCGACCCAAGAGCGCCCAAGTCTAGATCCATGGCCATCGCCCCATGTCGTCCTCCTCGTCGATGGGAAGCTGGTGGACGCAGACCAGCGCTCTGCCACGGTTCGAAACGGGCGAGGCGACAACCTTGGAGGGGCTGTGACGCAGTTGAGCTCAGGTGTTCAGGTACCCGAGCGCCAAAGGCCGTGTCACAAACCTGCGCCAGTGCGACCATGCTGGATTGTCAGAAGCTTGTGGAATAGGGAGCACCGAGAAACACATGTACAATACAAGACTGGCCGGAGCATTCCGAAACCCCCGCGTCGGCGAGAGGACTGAAGCAACCAGGAGGGAAGAGTCTAGGTACCTAGAGAGCTTCCTCTTGTTGAGTCTTGACGGCATCCACGGTCCATCCCGGATCCATGCCGCGAGTGCCGGGCATGGAACTGCGGGGAGCAATCGCAATCGCATGGAGGGTCTCGCGCGTAGCTAGTAGATGTCAAGAAGGGGGTGGGAAACGCTAAAGATTACGCAGAATTGAGGAGGACTGGCGCCGCGAATGGGATGTGCTGGCAAAGTTTCAAATGCGGGCGGGACATGGACCAAGTCGTCGGCGACTATGCCGCTGCCGCTCTTCCCCCTCTCTTCGTGGTCCTGGTCCTTGTCCTGTTCGCCTCACAACTTGCAAGGAGAGCAGCTCGAGAAGAGTGGATGCGCAGTCATTACCTAAGGAACCATCCACCTTCTGCGCCAGTGACCTCTTTTTTCTCGTTGATATCCATCAACTTCAGCAACCTGCATAAGGCTGCTGCTCTGTCGCCATCCTTTTCAACCAGGTGTCCCGGGGCCCGCAGCAGCGCCGATGCATACACACCACACCGTCTTGCAACTTGCGACCTGGGGCGATATTGCGCCACGCCATCAGCGCATGCATGAGAGAGCTGCGTGAAACTGATCGATGCCGCCCGCCCTGCCTCCCTCTCTCTCTCTGGCAGCCACACAGGCGGACGTATTTGGCAATTCGTTCGATTCCTCTTTTCTATCCGTTTTTTTGGGCGGTCCAGTGCCCAGAATCCCGGCTATCTACACCTTCCAAGACAACGCCACGAAATGCCCCCTCCCGTCCTCCAACGGACCTAGGGGAGGAGAGGGGGGGGTGTGGGAGACGAAGCGGCGCGCGAGGTTGATGAGCATCGAATGCACCAGCCATCCGTTTCGTACGTTGCCACCACATCTGCAACCACACAAGTTCACCTGACTGCCACCCCGGATTTCGGGCTTGGTATTCCCCTCTTTTAACTTATCGCCAGTGGGAATTTTCACCTTGTTGAGCGCCCGGCCGTCCCGATTACGTTGACTCTTCTTGCGGACCGAGTTCTGTTCTCGGCTTCGACGGGCATGAGGGGGGATCGGGATCGGGTCCATGTTTGCACCCCCACAGCATGGGATTCCTCTTCTCCTCAAAGACGGAAGAACACACTCTTTTGTTTCCATCTCCGCACCCATTCCAGGTTTGCCGCCATACGCCCTGACAATCACAAATGGCAGAGATGGCATTGGCCCCTCTCCCGGGAGGCGCAAAGACGAAAAGACGGGCTCCCACCAGATGGCCATATTAACCACTTTATTCCGCAGCGTAGCGAGCCGCGCAAGAACGTCACGACATCTATCTGCTCGGGTCCCGATCACGACAGGACCATGCACACACCTCGACTACCGCAACGTGCAGCAGCGGGTTCAGGGCAGGTCCTTATCCGGGCCGACCTTGATGATCGAGTGTCGAGACCGGGATGGCGCCCAAATTGGCCTCGATTGTCTGGCATGCTGCAACATTACCAGCGAAACCCTTTCCAGAGCAATGGCCGCCCCAGAGATGAGTTTGGGGTCCTCAAATGCCAAAGGGAGGTGCCATTGTAACCCGCGGTGCACATTTTCCTTTCTTGCGCTTCAGGACACAGGTGGTGGTGACAGCTCAAGTGAGGGGTCTCCCATCACAACTCAGCTCCGATCCTGGCTTTTCAATTCCCAACATGGCAACCAAAGGCAAGAGACGGGAGAAATGGAGCCAGACCGACAGAGTATACCGATTGTTCCCCCCTGCGCCGAAACATCAAAACATTGGGCTTCATCTTGCACTGCGATCGTCTTTTTACTGGTCGCGAGAGACGGCCACCGAAACGGTCGCTTCCCCACCCAAAACAATACACGACTGACAGAGAACCTCTGGGTACCTTTCAGCTTTTGCGGCCGGCACCCCGATCCAAGGCAGCAACATCCTGAAGGCATATCCAACCACCCTGCATATGCGGAAATGACTGGCTTCGGTGTTTGAAAAGGCTGGGGAGCTGTCACAACTGCATTGATGTTCACTGACGACAGGATGGTTGTGCTCACGTGAGAACGTGAGAGGTTGGTGAGTGCGAGGCTTGTCTTGGCGCGTCAATGCAGGCAGACAGAGCTCGAGCTGTGGAGGATGATTCTACCAGCCACAGTCTGATTCTCTCTTGGAAAAAATGATTTCGAGGTGTGCAAAGCACCACTGAACAACATGGCAACAGTTGCAAAGAAATTGAGCAAGATGGCTGTTGGATGTATAGCTTGTCCATGTCGATGCTTGACCGTTGCGTGACGCGCCGAGATACGTCATTGGCGCGAGCGACAACGCGGACCGGAAGAATGGGTCGCCGTAACGACGGGGGACGGGTCACGGCATGCATGGCACGGACCATTCGGCTACCCGCACGGTTGCTTGTTTACCTCTCAGGCGGTCCAGTCGCCCCGTCAATAAACATTCGGCGCAGTGGATGGGGCCTCTGATATCTGACATTCCCAATTCTAGGCGACCATTTTTCTCACCCTTTTTTTTCCACGACCATCAATCGCATCGCGGCTGCGCTGAGGGTCTCGACAAATAATACCGCCTCAAACATCTTTCTTCTCCTGATGAATTGAGTGACGGCTTTGGGTTGTGAGACGCGCCGCACCGTGTCAGCCCTGCCATTCGCCAGATTCCTGAATCCCCGGCCAGTGTGGTCTTCTCGTCACCTCGTCGCCGACTGGCATCGCGGAGCCATCGCGGAGCCATCATCGACAACCACCACCTGCCGCCACTCGACGGCCGACTGACGACACGGGGCCACGATCTTCTCGTCGCATCCTTAAATTAATTCAGAGACGGAAAAAAAATCTTCTGATCCCTCCTCCCCTCTTCACAGTTTCTCGCTCCGAACCCAGGACCCCCAACTCGAGTCTGTCGCGACGCAAGGGAGAAGGACGGGCCGCCAACCTCCTCAACGCCAGCTACCACAGCCCTCTCTGTCTCTGGCACCAGAGAGACCAGCAAGCGCAACCTCCAAGACAAGCCTCTTCTCCTTCCTTGAATCGTCGAGGTTGAAGTCGCGTCGCGCGTCCACGCTCTTTCAGCACCGCTCGTTCAGTCCTCTTACCCAAAATGGACGCAAAGGTAGGCGCCCCAGTTTTCGCTTCTACAATCTCCGGCTGGCTCTCATTTCCTCCATGTCGTCTCCCTCCCCAACAACCTCACTTCGAGATCCCATCCATCCATCCATCCACTGCAAAGCCTGCTGCTCCATTCTGTTTCGGCAGCCAGCCCAGCTTCTCACCACTCTTCCCATCCCATACCGCGTTCCCCATCCGTCGCGGCGCCCGAGCTAATCTCAGTCCTCCCCCATCCAGCCTGTTCGCCCCATGTGGCAGAACAATAACGAGAACGTGGTGTCGACCCAGCCTGCTGCCCACCAGCGAAACAAGTCCATGGGCAACGGCAAGACCATGGCGACCATTGGCGCCCTCAATGCGCCTCCCAAGCGCACCGCGTTCATGGACGTCAGCAATGTTGGCAACATGGTTCGTCCCGTTGTCGAATCCAAGAACAAGGGCGCCGTCAAGAACCAGGTCAAAACGTTGGTCTCGGCTATCAACTCGCGCGACGTCCGGCCTACCGACAAGGAGAATAAAGCGACAGTTCTCGCGTCCAAGCCCTTGAACGCGGCCCCAAAGACGATCCTCGGCTCGATCGCTGCCGTCTCCTCCAACAAGCCTGTTGTCCGAAGCGTCGCCTCGTCGATTCCCGCCACCGGCACCTACCACGACCGCGCCTCCGTCAAGCCGGGTCCCAAGAAGATGACGACGACGTCGTTCGTCTACAAGCAGGAGGTGACCGCCGCCGCAGGTCAAGTTGAGATTGTCGCGACTCAAGTGGTGGACAAGAGTGCTAAGAACCCGCGCCACTACAAGAGCCAGCCTCAGCTGTCCAAGCTCAGCTCCGACCAGCAGCAGCCCGTGCTGCGCCGCACCCAAAGCCGCTTCCTCCCCAAGGTGGACAAGATTGTCGACGTCGAGCACGAGGCCGATGTCCCGGATGATGCTACCGAGGCGGCTTACGAGGACGCCGTCGAGCAGTTCCAGGACAACAAGTTTGCCGGCGCGCCTGCCGCTCACGAAGCCGGGGCCGCCGTTCGGTCGTATGACTATTCCGTCCCAGCCCACATGGATCACAAGTCGCTGCCCGGTTCCGTTGGCGCTCCCGAGCCCGAGGAGTACTGGGACGAGGATGACGAGCAAGAGTACGAGGCCGAGGGTTACACCACAGCCCACTCCTACCGCTCCCACGGGGACAACACCACTGTTGGTGCCACCACTCTCGTCGTGCCCAAGATGACGTCCATGGTGGAGAAGGAGCTGCAGATGGCCAAGGAGATTGTACAGGAGAGCCTCACCGAGGAGGAGATCGAGGACGAGGCTTGGGACATCAGCATGGTTGCCGAGTATGCCGAGGAGATTGTCGAGTACATGCGCGACCTCGAGGTATGTCTTGCCTTCTTTTGACCCCCTTCCTGCCAGCCTGCTAACAATGGACCGACAGAAAACCATGTCGCCCAACCCGTACTACATGGACATCCAGACCGAGATCCAGTGGTCGATGCGCGCCGTCCTCCTCGACTGGATTGTCCAGGTCCATCACCGCTTCGGTCTGCTCCCCGAGACGCTCTTCCTGACGGTCAACTACATCGACCGCTTCCTCTCGGTCAAGGTGGTCTCGCTCAACAAGCTCCAGCTCGTCGGTGCCACCGCCATCTTTGTCGCCGCCAAGTACGAGGAGATTAACTGTCCCTCGGTGCAAGAGATCATTTACATGGTGGATTCGGGTTACACCATGGACGAAATCCTTAAGGCCGAGCGCTTTATGCTTAGCATGCTTCAGTTCGAGCTCGGCTGGCCAGGACCCATGAGCTTTCTCCGACGCATTAGCAAGGCGGACGACTACGATCTGGAGACTCGCACTCTTGCCAAGTACTTCCTCGAGGTGACCATCATGGACGAGCGCTTTGTGGGGACCCCGCCGAGCTTCCTCGCCGCCGGCGCTCACTGCCTGGCCCGGTTCATGCTCAAGAAGGGTGACTGGGTACGTTGACATGGTCTCTCTTCTGTGTGTGCATGGTGACTAACAATTGACAGACTCCGGCCCACACGTACTACTCTGGGTACACCATGGCGCAGCTCAAGCCTCTCGTCGCCATGATCCTGGACTGCTGCCAGGATGGCGAGAAGCACCATAGGGCCATCTTCAAGAAGTATTCTTCGCCCAAGTTCAAGAAGGCCTCGACCTTTGTCGAGGGCGAGATCAACGCCGGCTTCGAGCTCAACCTGCCTGCGACGCTTGCCCCGGCCTCGCCCGGTCTCTTGTCCGACATCGAGTACCAAGAGGACGATTCGTACACGACGGATCCCAAGGACGTGACCTCGATGGGGTACACGACCATGTACTCGGCCAACTAACTCTGCCCGCCCATGCAGAGCTGACCGGTGACTGCTCTTCCGTCTTCGATTCTCTTTTCCGGACTCCCTCTTGGTCGATGATTTTGCGGGATCCGGGGATCAAGCCCTCGGTGGTCTGGTCCTTGGTATCCAACACTTCTTGGCACCACCCCCTTTTTGTCTTTTTGTCTTTTTGACGGCATAGACTTTGGGCTTCGGCGAAGACAGAATGGAGTTGTCCATTCCATCCTGCAGGTTCTGCGCACCACGATACCCACATGGCAGCATATTTGACTCGCTCTCGACACTTTTTGGCGGGAGCCCGTCTCTTTTCTTTTGGTGTCTGAAAAACGAAAACACCAAAAAAACCAACTTTCCGTTGAGCTTTCTTCCTCTTGGTTTCTTGGTCCCAGGCCAGCCAGCACTCGTTTGGGCTGCGCTCGAGGCGACGGGGATTCCACCATGGACGGTTGCGACACGGTACAAGTCCACAACAAAGCACCAAGTTTTATGATGAAGTGACGAGATTACGACATCTTCCATGGCACCTCGGATTCTCCTATATTAGCATTTCCCAGTTTTGCGCCTGGCGCCGTCGCCGTGTCTTTGGGCATGGGATGGCGGTCGGGTCTGGTCGTTTGGCGTTCTGGCGAATTGGGTTGCCCACTCTGCGGGTTCACCGGAGTTTGGGGGAAGGGAAGGGGGGGTGGTTTCATGGCAGGTGTTTTTTTGCAGGAAATTGGGAGTTTTATTCTATTATACACGGCACGAGGGGCTTTTTCGCATGTTTGCCAGCCTCGCGGGAAACTTGTTCTAGAGAACAACAAACATGTGTACATGTATAATTTTTGCGTTTAGATGGGCGCGCGTCTGCTACTGGCATGGGAGGAGCAGGGAGGGCCGGAATCTTTTCATTTTGCTATGGAAATGAGGAGGAATATGGAGCATCCATCCCGAGGGGCGGCCTGGAAAGCTACTTTATGGCGCGAAGTAGGGTCACCAACCAGCAATAGAGATGGCGCGGAAAAAAAGTTCTTTGAGCAGGAGGGAGTGTGTTGTTTTGTTGTTAGTTGGCAGTTGAGTTGTACACGAAGACGTTGTTTTCTGACTTGTTGGTGGTGATGGTGATGGTGATGACGGGTGTTGTGCTGTGGTGTTGACGTCCAGGTACCCGTGGCGGATGCGTGATGTCAAGGGGGCAGATGCCATCTTGTCTTAAGGTCGCGTTGCCCGAGGCACAAAGGGTCCGTCACCCACAACTCGACGTGTCATCCACACTCGACATCTCATCCACAAGTCAGCATGGCGGCGACATACATCAGTGGCATCATGCCGCTGTCCATCCCGCAATGACAGGACTTGACTGACAGCTGGTTGGTGCAACTTGGGCCCCTGAATTACGTAAACAACAAGCTTTTTGTCCCCTGAAAGGTCCCCTGAAAAGCCGGCTTACTTGGAAGGGCGGCGTCTCTTCAATTCCTGTTGCTGACATTGGCTGGACTAAGCTTTTATGCCGTCCGATCATGGAGATGGAGAATCTTCAGTCCAAACATAATTCCGCCCCGCTAGCTTCCTTGGGCTGGCCCAGACCCCTCGGCCGCCAGACATCAGGCTAAACGTGTGCCCCAAGAGCCTCATGGCGAGCCGTGCCACCCCTGACGTAACCCCAACCCCAACCAACCTACAGTTGCCCCCACCCACCGGCAGCCGCCATGCAACCGTGCCAGTCCGAACTCGGGTTGCGGCAGAGGAAAAAAAAAAACTCAATGCACGACGACCGAATTTCGCGATCGCAAACCTCTCAGCAGAGTCACTCGCCCAGCGCCCCTCCCAAGGCACCTTCAGCTGTCCCCCAGCCAGCTCCACCTCCTCCACACAATCTCGTGTGCTCGTTCCCGGCAAAGGACACAAACCTCCCTCGCCAGCCTCTCGTTATCCACAGTTGATGGTGTGAGGTTCCCCGTCTTGATTTCATCTCCAACAAGTTGCGCCAAGCTGTCTCTGCTGTCCCCTTGCGCAACAACACGCGTGGCTGCGACAAGCTCCTTTTTTACCCCCCCTCCTCTTGTTTCTCCCCCCCTTTTTTTTTGCGCGATAATCCGTCCCGAACCTCTCGAGTCATCGACCATCCGAACCAACCCTCTACCCCGCAGGAGGTTTGCGCCGACGCCCGTCCTACCACGTTAATCCCTCTCGACCGTCATCGCCGGCACCTTGTCGATCTCGGGGGCGCCCGCCATCGCATCGTGTCGTCGTCGCTCGTCCTTCCTCCCCCGCGACCAATTGCCCGTCCCGTGTGTGATTCCCCGTCTTGCGACGCCACCGCGCCCGCCAGCAAGTCGAGCCCTTCCGCACCATGTCGTCCAAGGTTGCCATCGTCAAGGAGGCAGTCAAGGAGACGCTCGTCGGCCACAAGGAGCCCGAGCCCGAGCCCGAGAAGCTATCCACCCAGACCAAGGCTCGCTTCACCAAGCATGCCGTCGCGGACGCCGAGAGCGGCGAGCTGTTTCTGGGCCATGAGGAGTTCATTGACGCCGTCGCGCCGCCCGAGGAGGACTATGTGAGTCAACCCACCCGACCTTCCCCCCAACCTCCGGGACTCCGAGGACTGACTTGCCACTCTGCCAACAGCACAAGATCAAGCGCGAGCAGTACTCGATCCTCTTCAACATCGCCGACCGCTCCAACAAGGGCAAGGTGACGCTCGGCGACTGGGCGTACTTTGAGAACCTCCTCAGCAAGGCCGACGCCGAGTACGAGATCGCCTTCCGCCTCTTCGACGTCGAGCGCCTCGGCACCGTAAAGTACGATGACTTCCGCCGGCTGTACGAGCTCAACAAGGGGCCTGACAGCATCCCCTTTGACTGGGACTGCGAGTGGGCCAAGCTGTACATTGGCAGCAAGACCAAGCGCCACAGCATGGACTACCAGCAGTTCTCGCAGATGCTGCGCGGGCTGCAGGGCGAGCGCATCCGCCAGGCCTTTCAGCTCTTTGACAAGGACGGCGACGGCTTCATCGAGCCCGAGGAGTTTGAGCGCATCATCATGGAGACGTCCAAGCACAAGCTGTCGGACCACCTGCTCGAACACCTGCACACGCTGTGCAACATCTCGCAGGGCAGCAAGGTGTCGTACGCCAACGTGCGCGCCTTTCAGAACATGATCAAGGACATGGACCTGGTCGAGCTCATTGTCCGCAAAGCCTGCTCCAAGAGCACTGACGGCAAGATCACCAAGACCGAGTTCCTCAACCAGGCCGCCAAGACGACGCGCTTCTCCCTCTTTACCCCGATGGAAGCCGACATCCTCTTCCACTTTGCCAGCCTTGACGAGCCCTCGGGCCGCCTTTCCCTCGCCGACTTTGCCAAGGTGCTCGACCCGACGTGGAGAGGCCGGGGTGAGGCGGAGGGGGCCCTCGCCGCGGAGCCCGGGGAGTCGACCATGTCGGGGCGCTTCTTCAGCCAGGCCCTCGAGTCCGGATATGGCTTTGCGCTGGGCAGTGTGGCGGGCGCGTTTGGTGCCTTCATGGTGTACCCCATCGATCTCGTCAAGACGCGGATGCAGAACCAGAGGAGTGGGAACCCTGGGCAACGGTTATATAACAACTCGATCGACTGCTTCAGGAAGGTCATTCGCAACGAGGGCTTCCGCGGCCTGTACTCTGGCGTGCTGCCGCAGCTGGTGGGTGTCGCCCCGGAGAAGGCCATCAAGCTCACCGTCAACGACCTCGTGCGCCGCGCGCTCGGCAAGGACGGTGAGATCACGCTGACCTCGGAGATCATTGCCGGTGGTACCGCCGGTGGTTGCCAAGTCGTACGTCTCCCCCTGTCCCCTCTTTGCTGCCATGGCTAACCCCATCCAGGTCTTCACCAACCCCCTCGAAATCGTCAAGATCCGTCTCCAAGTCCAGGGCGAAGTCGCCAAGTCAGTCGAAGGCGCCCAGAAGCGCTCGGCCATGTGGATCGTGCGCAACCTCGGCCTGGTGGGCCTCTACAAGGGTGCCTCGGCCTGCCTGCTCCGTGACGTGCCCTTCTCGGCCATCTACTTCCCGACGTACGCCCATCTCAAAAAGGACATGTTTGGCGAGTCGCCGACCCACAAGCTCGGCGTGCTGCAGCTCCTCACGGCCGGCGCCATCGCCGGCATGCCCGCCGCCTACCTCACCACACCCTGCGACGTGATCAAGACGCGCCTCCAGGTCGAAGCCCGCAAGGGCGACACGGCCTACACGGGCCTCCGGCACTGCGCGCAGACCATCTGGAAGGAGGAAGGGTTCCGCGCCTTCTTCAAGGGCGGGCCGGCCCGCATCATGCGCTCGTCGCCGCAGTTTGGCTTCACGCTCGCCGCGTACGAGGTGCTGCAGACGGCGCTGCCGTACCCGGGCAAGGCCAAGGAGAAGGCGGGCATGATGGAGGCGGTGTCGCTGCACGAGAAGAAGCCCGACGGGCCGTTTTCGAGGTCACGCAACGCGCTCAAGATTCTGTTGGATCTGGACGAGCACTTTGGGCGGGCGTCGCTGGGGCCGAAGGAGGCGGGGTGGAAGGCGTTGCCGGTGTGGATGGGGCCGGGGGGGTCGAAGGCTTGAGAGAAAATAAAAGAGGGGGATAGACGGTGCATAAAGAGAGCCTTGATTTAAGGTCTGATCTTGGTCTGTCGGTAGAGCGGAGGGAGCGAGGGGGATCGCATCTTGGAAGGGGTTAATTCCGGGAGGACGGGAGGATGGGCATACGGGTGGGCGACGGATGTGGGTTGCATGCTGACATGTACCACTTTTTTTTTGTCCGTGATGATGAGGGGTAACATGGCACCCTCTTTGGTTCTTTTGTTTGCGGGTTTTTGGTTCTTTGCATTTGCCGGGTGCAGCAGGCGGCAGCAGGCGTTTTTTGTTGCAGGATACAAAAAGGGGGTGGCATCGGGTTCTTTTGGTTGTAGATATACAGACAGCGGATGCGGTACAGTGTAAACATGAGTTCTGACCAATCACCTCTTCTCTACATGCCGGCGGTATCTCTTGAAGGTATGTCCCACTGAGTGTTCTCCTCATCTTTCCCATCTTTCTCAGCTCTCCATCATCACCCCATTCTTCTTTTCCCCTACACCATCACGCCCTCACCCTCAGCATACCCCTCCACCCACCCCGGCGGCACATACCCCCCACCGCCCCCCTCATACCCATCCTCCCCATCCCCCTCCCCCTCCTCCCCCATCATCCTCCCCCTCAACCACCCCACATACCCCCCCCCGTCTCCCTCCCCCTCCCCCAAGGCACCCCAAACCCTAACCTCCCCCACCCCCCTAACCCCCTCCTCAAACCCCCGACACCCTCTCATCCCCCCCCCGCCAAAAAGGAAATACCCCCCCACCCACAGATCCAGCACCAGCTCCCTGGCACCCGAAAACGCGGAAGCTAAGACTTCTCTCGGTAAGGGGTCGGGGGCGTCGAGGCGCACGGGGAGGTACCACCGCGTTATGGGGATGGGAGGGGGGGTGGTTAGCGGGGGGTACCACGGGCGGAGGCGGGGGAGGGAGGTTAGGAGGTGGGGGTCGGCGTGGAAGATGTTTTGCGTGTAGAGGATGGGGAGGGATTCCGTGTAGGTTTGGAGGGAGGTGAGGAGGATTTGGGGGTGGATTCGGTGGTGGGGGGGTTTTGAAGGGGGTTTTGGGGGGTTGTTGTTGTTGTTGTTGTTGGAGGGGGGGGGGGGCTTGGGGACGAGGTCCGCGGGGGTTATTAGGTGGGTGGTGGGTGAGGAGAGGGCGAGGAAGGCGCCCGGGCCGGAGAGGGGCGGGCGGGGGAGGACGAGGAGGTGCTCGTAGATTAGGTGGCGGATTTCGAGGGGGAGGGTGAGGAAGGTTGGTTTGGGGGTTGAGGGTTTGGGATTGGAGCCATTGCAATCTGGTTTGGCAGGTCGTGGTCTGTAGACGGAGGGGGAAGTGAGGACTGTGGTTTTGTGAAGGATGGGGTGATATGGAGTCGGGCTGGCCACGATTTGAGGGGGGGTGAAATTGCCAGAGAAAAAGAACACGAAGGGCAGAATGCTTCCGTCGACTTTTATACGTTCCGTTGTGTGCCTCGACAACAAAGCGCAGTCATGGCTCTTGGAGGTGCATAGACACCGTGCCGGTGACGTAGTGACGAACAGACACTGAAACGGCAACGAGTACGGAGATTTGTTCCGTCGGGAGGGCCAAGGGCTCAAGTGTGGTGTCGTCGAAATACAGAACGGCTCGTCGATCATCAAAAGACTGGTCGTGTTGTGAAGAATTCCACACGTGTGGGGTGATACATGGCATTCACGCTTTGTTCTCGAACCACAAAGTGGACGCAAAGGCTTGAAATTGATACCTCAATTGGTACATTGGGAATGGCAGCGAGAACTTGGGTGGGGATCTCGAGCAATGTTGACATTGCCCCTGAGTCTCAACCTAAACATAATCAGAGGGTGCAGCTATCAATGGGCGGATACCTCGACACGACCCCATAATCCCACACCGACATGTCAGTCAAGTTGGAGTAAAGGAAAGCCAGGGGCGCACGGCAGGGTCCAAGGGGCTGTCGTGCGTCTCCTTGAGTCTTGCGGTCCATGTCCCTCACTAAGAGCCAGACGTCAGAGTTCAATGGGCACACGGATACTGCAGTCCATGTGTCATTCCAAAAGTTGCCACGATTGTGTTGGACAAGTTCTATGTATGGTACTCAAAACTTCACATCCTAGCAAGTACACACAAACATCGCTGTCTACTTTGAGCGTATATTCCATCTTGGCAAGACGCCCTTACTGACGTGGAAACACCCTGCTTGCCAGTAACCAAACACACCCACGCGCCTACTCAAACAAGGTATCCCAAGCCATTTCATATCCGTACCCGGCTGTCCAATCTTCCATACGCCCTGCTACCAAAGACCCAATCATACCCAGTCTACGAAGAAAAATGTACCCAAAAAATCACGACATGCTGAGCTCGGGAAAGAACTGCGCAATCTTATTGGGGTTCCCAAACTCGGTGCGCGTCGGCTCGGGCGTAATGGGGCTCGAGTCCTGATTGAGATGGCTCGAGAAGGGCTCAATGGCAGTCAGCGACGCCCTCTTCTTCTTGATGTTGCCCTGCGATGGCGCCGGCTGCTGCGACGATCGCATGGCGGGCGGCGCCGTGATGGAGCGCACGTCCCCGGGATCCTTGGGGCCGGGTGCCGGCTCGATGTGCGACAGGGGGGTGCGGACGCGGGGGACCGTCGAGGTGTCCGTGGTGCGCGGGGTGCGGAAGGGGAGGGTGGGAGCGAGTTTCTTTGGCGCGTCGATTTCGATGCTAGGAGTGCCGACGGGGGTTGGGACCAGGCCCGCGACGGACCCCTTTTCGTTGGCCGCGAGCCCCTTGTTCCGGACGTAGGCGGCGGAGCGGCGGTGGTGGGGGTTGCGGTCGTAGAAGCGGTCCATGATGGGGTGGACCATGACCGTCTGCTTGTGGACAGTGAGGATGGAGTTGGTTGGCACGTTCACCCAGTTTTCTGGCGTGTTGTTAGTGCTGTCGGTTGACGACTTGTAAGTGTATAAAGACCCACCTCGCTCAAAAGTCAGGGGCTCGCTCGCCACCAAAACAACGTCGGCGTCCTTGTCGTTGCGCGCCATTTGAAAGTCCCGCTTGTTTGGGTCTTGGGTTCTGGTCTCCCACATGGTGCCGGACGAATAGTAGAGACTGGCCGCTTCGTCGGAGGCGCTGCCGACGTAGCGGGTGCAGATGACCGAGTGGCCATCCGTCAGAGCAAAGTTGAGCAAACTCCGCGTGTCAATGTTGTCGGCATGGATGACGCTCTCGGGGATGGCGTCGATGAGCTCGTTGATGATGGCAATTGTCTTGAGCATGGCCTTCCTCAGGACAGTGGGGCCGAACCCGCCGGCGGGCTGGGAGCTGGGATCGTAGCCCATGCGCTCGAGGGTGTCGAGGAAGAGCGCAAAGGCCCATTCGCTGTCGGTGCCGCCGGCCACGCCGAGGTACCACTTGTCGGCGAGTCGCTCTCCCAGACGGCGCTTGATTTGCTTCCAGCCGCCGAGTCCTCCATTGTGCATCCACATGAGATTGCCGTGGCAAAAGGGGTGGCAGTTGTCCTCGCTCAGGGAGCCTTCGGTGGTGGCGCGCACATGGGCAAAGATGAGGCGAGAGGCCGTCTTGGAGGCGAGGCGCTGGAGGTTGGCGCAGTTCCACGCCGGCGTGGTCGAGGTGAAGAGGCAAGGGGCGGTGCCGAGCTTGGGGTCCGTGTAGAAGCCGATGCCGAAGCCATCGGCGTTGTTCTGGCCGCGGCGCGTGTCCTGCGGGGGTGCCAGCAGCACAGTCAGACACACTGTTCCCGAGGCAAACGGAGATGGGGTGTGGGTTGAGTCACACGTACCAGACGAAGCCGCGAATCGAACGACTGTTTGAGGATCGAGTGGGTGGGATCGAGGATGAGCTTGGAGAGGAGGATCTCGTCGCTCCCCTGATATACCTGGAGGAGGAAAGGGGCACGTCAGCGAGGTCCGTTTGGGCTGCGCAGCGAGGACTCAGGACATCCCGGGCCGGGGCCGGGGGCGAGGGCGAGGGCGAGGGTGAGGGCGAGTCCGTGGGGAGCCGGAGGGCCGTACCAAGAAGCGACACATGGTGTGTTTGTTGGCCGCCGCAGTCGGCGGTGCAGGTCGAACGGGGCTCCGAAGGGCTTGTTGCGATTTGCGGAGGGTGACTCGGAAATGGTGACTGTGGAAGCTTCTTGGAGACGAACGACAAGAGGCAAAGACACGAGGTCGGTCAGGAGGAGGGAGGTGGTGGCGCCAATCAAGTCCTAATAAAGAATAGGGTCCCGTTCCAGGCGACGGGACGCCCAAGGGCTTAGGGGACGCCTCCAGGCACGGTCCCGGTTCGCAGGGCTGACGGAATCAACGGTCGGTATGGCGGGATTCGGCTGGAAATTTCAAATCAAAGTGTACCGATAGAAACAAGACATTCCTGCCATCTCAATCTTGTGTACATGCATTTTTGAAAAGAGGCCAGTGTTGGATTTTGGAGACAGGTCCAAAGACGGCCAGCGCGTGACCCCAACTCTCCCCGCCATTCCCGCTTGTTGGTGCAGCAAGTATACCATCGTTGCCAGTACGTAATTACAGCGCTGGCGATGGGTGGCCGACACTGACAGGACCAGGGTGTGCATGTATGACAAAGTGACAGAGAGGTGGGCTGCATGATCGTTATCGTAGGAATTGATAAGAAGGGACCCGACCTTTGCACGATGCGCCCAACAGTCCTCAACGCACCACGTTCAAAGACCATCCGAAAAACACGCCGATACAAGAAGATATTTTTGCCATTGACGGCACCTTGCGGCGGTCAAAATGTCGTTCCTCCTCGAGACCAGCGCGGGGGACATGGTCATCGACTTGCGCCGGCTCCGAGCTCATCGCCACGCTCGGAGACCACACCGAACTAACGCGCTCAAGGTGGCTGCGATACTTTTGGGCGACTTGCTTGTATTGCAACTGCAAGCTGCATAATCATGTATTCTGTACACCAAAACTTCTTCGCCAACGGCTGACAAGACAGCGAAAGAATTGAAAACCGGCTGTATTTCCACTTAAGACAAGCAGATATGTTCCGGAATCTGTGACGAATCCTAAAGTAGCTATCTCTCAGGTCAGAAACAGATCCGCAGGTAACTTTGGGGGTAATAATTAAGTGCCTACTGTCCAGTCTCACTTAGCAGTACCGGCGAAGTTGCTAGGCTTGCCGCAAGTCACCAATTTGCCATCCGAGTCCTTAACCTTCCCCGCGCAGGCCTCGCTGTTAGTGGGATTATTTTATCGCATGAGCAGTTCCAATTGTTGACAAGAATCGGCGCGTTCTCATAACAGCCATGATGAAACCCTTGACTTTTGCGTATGGGTGGAGAGGTCGGGAGAAAGTAGTTGGGCCGGGATGAGGAGTTGGGATGGCTTGGACACGCTGGGGAGGGGAAGTCGAGGCGTTAATATACACGACGACGTAGGGTTCGACCAAGTTTGGTGTGGCATAAGTCGACACCGATCAGCAAAGCAGCCGAATCCAGACCAATCTAACCCGTCGCACAGAATCGAGGGGTGACGAGGGCTGCCACACCGCTTCCTTTTTGGTACGTTCACAACGTGAACTTTCCCGCTCCCTCTCTCCGTCATTCTGCACCGGTCGGTCCGTTCATTCCTTCTGCGCAGCGAGACACATCGGTCCCAGTTTCGACATATTTGTTGCTCAACTAACAACAGCAACAGGTGCTCATCCCTCAACTAGCCTGACATGGACGCCCCCATCCACGTGCGAGACTCGGTCATGCAAATCGACGCGACCTCGTGGCTCGTCGGAAGCAAGCACGTCCTCTGTCACAGCCAAGGACCGCGCAAGGAGGACTGCAACTGCCTGTGGGAGAACTCCAGAGATGGCTCGTATTATACCCTCTCCGCGGCGCCAGTCTCCCGGCCCGATGCTGGACCGCTCGCCCCCGACGGGCATGTCCGCCAGATCCACGACGCTGGCGATGCGTCAGCCGTTTTCCGCTTTGGCGACTCGCTCATCATCAAGATCAGGATCGCCAACGACAATACTCGACGAGAACCCGAAACCCTGGCGTTTCTCGCTGCTAAAGGAGAGTAACTCAGCTTCGAAATTCCCACCGTCCTCTTCTATACTGAAGACGGCGGCAAGACCTACCTGATCGAGCCATATTTCCCCGGCAAGCGACTCAACGAGGCGTGGTGGGATTTGTCTGAAGAGGAGAAGGAGCACGTCGTCACTCGCGTCGCAGAAATTTGCGCCGAAATCAAGGTCTTCCAGTCCAACGCCATGACCGGATCGGACTGCAACTGGATGAGCCCGTTGCAAGAACCGCGCGACGATCGAGTAGAAGTTCTCCAACAACAATGCCAGGAGCTTGGAATGGACTGCTCGGTGTTTATTCTGTCTCACAACGACCTTGGGCCTACTAACATCATCCTCGGTGGGGGCCGGATTGTCGTCATCGACTGGGAGATGGCCGGGTACGCTCCCCTGGAATGGGTGCGGACGAAGTTCGCCATCTGTGGAGCCTTGAATGTGGAGCGTGTCACCAGACCCGACGTAGTGCGCGACGGCGAGCCCCCGGTGCGGATTGAGCACAACGACGAGTACAGGGTGCGGGTTGAGCAGAGGCTAGGAGAGATGGGATTCCCAGAGGTCACCGCGGCATATCAAACGTTGCGCGACGCTCGCGAGGTGGAGTGGAAGAAGAACCGGCCCTGGCTTCAGTAAACGGCTCGCGGGAATGATGTGCGTAGAGGAAGACACGGTCACGGAGCGGCGGAGTGGGCTCGGCGGCGGAGCGAGGCGTGCCCATCTCGTCGCCGCACGCCTCGCCGGAACGTCGACTGTGAGGAGCAACCTAATGCTGTGTCGTTGGTTAAACGAGGCTAGCTGGAGCTCTGTCCGGACGGATACCTAGGGGCCAAAGCGAGAGAAAACATACTGTAAAGGAAGTTGATATTTAGGACGAGGACGTATTGAAGGCAAGGCGGAGTTCGGGAAGGTTGCGAGGGAGGGAGGAGAGGTGGTCGTATCGACGGTGATGGGGTATCACTATCAGAAGGGCTTTACATTTACACCCAGATTAGTCGGACTTGTGGTCCGCCATGTTTAGGAAGGTGGCGCTTCGCTCCAAACAACACACCACGGCTCAGCTGTGGCGTTGTGGCTGACACTTGCAGGTCGTTTAGTGGGGTTGGCGCGGCTCTCCCACCCTTGTCGCTAGCGTGGCATCGTAACGACGGCATTGAGGGGGACGAAACAAAGTCCATGTCCAAAAAGTGGCCCGACCCGACCCCGACCCCGACCCCGACCCCGACAAAACTCGACCCGAGTCTCCGATCATCGCCGCCATCCCGCCCCGTATCGAATAGCATGCCTCCCAACCTCGACATCACGCATTCTGCCCCATCATGAGCGCCCAGCTCCGTGCCGCGAGGGCCTCGGCCCCCATCGTCCGACGCGTGACGGGCCTCCGCCATTTCCATCAGCTGCCCACCGGCGGCATCCAGACGGGCGCCGGCGCCGGCGCCCGCACCCTCCGCCGCCCCTGGAGGCTTGCCGCCAACGCCTACCACGATGCCGTCATCGTCCGCAACGCCTCGTTTGCACGCATGCTGCCCAAGCTCGTCGTCAAGTTTGCCCGCATTCCCGCCCTCTTTGGTGGTCTGATGGTCGGCGGTGTGGCATGGGTGCAGTACCAGGCCATCCGTAGGACCCCCCCCCGCCACTACCGTCGGCGAAGAACTAACACCCTCGCAGAGGTCAGCAACTCGGCCCAGGAAATGTTTGGAAACATGAAGTCGACCGTCACAACCACGGCCTCCACCCTGTGGGGGAGCGCGAGCGAAATCGCCGAGCAAACGAAGCGCGGATGGGACGACACCAAGGGCAAGATGGAGCTGCCCGAATGGCTCGCCAACCTGATCCCCAAGGAATCCGAGTCGGGCGGGGGAACTGGCGGTGGCGACAAGGGGCCCGAACCCCCGAAGCAGAGCAAAGTCGGCCCTGCCGCCGTCGCAGGCGCATCCGCAGCGGCATATGGCTATGACCAGACGTCGGAGCAGGACGACCGATCCGCCGAAGAGATCGCCAAGGACGACCACATGATGTACATCACCAAGATGATGATCGAAATCAGGAACCTCCTGCAGCAGGTCGGCCAGACAAACACCGTCACCCTCCCCTCCATTGTCGTTATCGGATCCCAGTCGTCGGGAAAGAGCTCGGTGCTGGAGGCCATCGTGGGCCACGAGTTTCTTCCCAAGGGAAGCAATATGATCACCCGTCGGCCCATCGAGCTCACCCTCGTCAACGATCCCGAGGCCAGGGTCGACTACGGCGAGTTCCCCGACCTGGGCCTTCACAGGATCACCGACTTTTCCCTCATCCAAAAGAACCTCACCGAGCTGAACCAGTCCGTCTCCGACGCCGAGTGTGTCTCGGACGACCCCATCCACCTCGTCATCCACTCGCCAAGAGTGCCCGACCTCTCGCTGATCGACCTCCCCGGATATATCCAGGTGGCTGGAGAGCACCAGCCTAGGGAGCTGAAGCGCAAGATCTCGGAGCTCTGCGACAAGTACATCCGAGGGCCCAACATTATTCTGGCCATTTCTGCCGCGGATACGGACCTCGCAAACTCTACTGCCCTGCAGGCGAGCCGGAGGGTCGATCCCAGGGGAGAGCGGACGATTGGTGTCATCACCAAGATGGACTTGGTGGATGCGGAGAAGGGGGCGGCCATCTTGGACGACAAGATGTACCCTCTCCGACTGGGCTATGTCGGTGTCATCTCCAAGCTGCCCGTACAATCCGGGCTCTTTAAGCGGGACACGGGCAACGTGCTTGCCACCATCACCCGGAACGAAAAGTCCTTTTTTGGCCAACACCCCCACCTCTTTGGCCCCGAGGCCCATGTCAACACCGGCACCGTGACGCTGCGGAAGAAGCTGATGCAGGTTCTCGAGCAGCAAATGTCGTCGAAGCTGCAGGTCACGCAGGATGCCATCCGGCGCGAGCTTCAAGAAACCACGTACCAGTTCAAGGTCCAGTACAACGAGGAGCCCATGACGGCCGAGGCCTACCTGGCCGCTAGCTTGGACGACTTCAAGCACCTGTTCCACAACTACGCCGCCACCTTTGGCCGCCCCCAGATGCAGCAGCTGCTCAAGAGCGCCCTCGACCAGCGCGTCCTCGACCAGCTCGCCGCCCGGTACTGGAACAAGCCCATTGACGATCTCGCCCCGGCCTTCCCCGAGCAAGACAACATTGCCGACCTCCCCAAGGCGAGCCCCAAGTCGCCCTACTGGCATCTCCAGCTCGACTCGTCGACGTCGGCCCTGACGCGCATGGGCGTCGGCCGTCTGGCGACGCAGGTCGTCTCGTCGGCCGTGCAGTCGAGCGTAGAGCAGCTCATTGGCAAATCCACCTTTGCCAAGCACCCCTCGGCACGCCAGGTGATCAGCGAGGCGGCGGCCACGGTCCTCGCCGACCGCTCGTACACGACGAGCGACGGCATCGAGTTTGCGCTCAAGCCCTACAAGACCGAGGTGGACATTGATCAGCAGGAGTGGCAGCAAGGCCGCGAGCACGTCAGCGGTGTGCTCAAGGGCGAGCTGGAGCAGTGCCAGACGGCCATGAAGCAGCTCGAGACGGTGGTTGGGAGCAAAAAGAAGCTGAAGGAGGTCATGTCCTTTGTCGACAAGGCGCGAAAGGGCAACGTTGTCATTGAAGGCGAGACGCGAAACGGAGCTGGTGGGTTCAGCGCCGCCCTGCTCGCCAAGGGTACGTCTCACTCCCACCCCCTTCACCTTATCCCTCACCTCTTGTCCCCTTTCTCTTCATACTAACCCCCCCCCCCTCGCAGGTCGCGAAGCCGTCTTTCTCCGCGACCGCGCCGACATCATCAACATGCGCATGCTGGCCGTCAAGTCGCGACAGTGCAAGACGCTCGACAACAAGTACCACTGCCCCGAGGTGTTCCTCGACGCCGTCGCCACCAAGCTCACGCAGATGGCGGTGCTCTTCCTCAATGTCGAGATGCTCAACGACTTTTACGCCCGCTTCCCGCGCGAGGTCGAAACCAAGCTTGGCGAGTCGATGCTCGGCGGCGGCCTCGACCGCTTTGCGCGCGAGGACACGCGCATCCGCCGCCACTTGGATCTCATCCGCCGCAAGGAGCTGCTGGAGCTCGTGCTGACCAAGATTGAGGGGTTGAATCGGTTGGATGGGGGCGGCGGGGGGAAGAGGGGGGATGAGAGGCATCCGGCGAGGAGGAGGCGGTTCTTTTGAGGTGGGGGTAGGAAGGGGGTAGAGGTGGTGGGCGTTTGATGAGACTGCTGTTTTGCCTGTTTTTTGTCGTATTTTTTTTGCTTGCTTGCTTTCGCTTGGGTCGGGAGTAGGTGTCTGGGTTCGTCTGTCTGGGCGGGGTTTTGATGATGCCGATATGAGGTTTATCGAGAGATGAATTCCTAGTTGACGAGAAAGAGGTCGAGACGAGAGAGAGAGAGAGATGATGTCCGGGTAGGTAGCAAGTAAAAAAAGAAGGGGTATATATTCCACGCTTGTTGGTCGATGCGCTTGGTGCAATGCAATGCAATACCCCTCTCTCGCTATACGATATATACATGTTGTCTGACAACCGCTCTGCATGCAATCGATGCTTGCGAGACCACGCTTTGTACATGCGCCAGAGACGACGCCTCCACCTCATCCCATAAACCACCTCCCCCCTGATCCCAATGTCATAACGCCAATGTCGTCCGTCCCATCCCAAATGCCCGCCCGCCCGCCTATCCAGAATCCAAAAAGAAACACCACCAACAACACGAACTAGCTCCCATCCCCACACATCTGCACCGTCACCTCCCACCGCAGACTCCCTCCCCTCCCATACCCCTCCCCCAGCCGACTCTGCACCACCCTCGCCAACCTCGTCCTCAGCGCGCTCACCACCCCATCATCCCCCCCTCCGCGCAACCTCACCGAAAGATTCGCAACCCCCAGCCCATAATGCACCTGCCAGAACTGCGCCTCATCAACCCGCGCCACGTGCGGATCAGCCTCAATCTCGCGCAACACCGCCGCCACACTGCTACTCCCCGTCCCGGGGGCGACGTCTTTAGAGGGTTGTTGGGAGCTGTAGCTCATGAGCAGCATCAACCCCTGCGCGACAGCGAGGCGCACGCCGAGAAAAAACATACTCGCGGCTATGAGCGCGCAGATGGCGCGGTCGAGCCAGACGAAGGCGGGCGGGGGGACCGCGACGACCAGCGGCAGGACGAGCAGCACGCAGCTGAAGAGGAGGGTGAGCGCGTGGAAGGGGTTGGAGCCGGCGCCGAGCGGCAGGGCCGGGACGCGCATGACGCGGCGGATGCGCGAGTGGTTGCGGAGGCCGTAGGCCGAGACGAGGGTGGAGGCGGCGGCGGCGAGGGCGCAGAGCTGGGATGGGGGGGAGGTGGCGTGCGGGTGGTGCGGGGCGTGGTGGCCGAGGGATTCGAGCATGTGTTTTAGGTTGTGCGAGACGAGGTCGAAGCCCCCGAAGACGAGGAAGATGGACATGGCGAAGCCGGCGAGGACTTCGGCGCGTTGCAGGCCGAAGGGGTGTCGGATCGAGGAGCGGCGGAGGACTTCGAAGTTGCCGACTACGTCGACGGCGACGCAGACGGCGGCCGAGCCGACGTCGAAGAAGACGAGGTGGGAGAGGCCGGTCATGGCGAGGGAGCCCGAGGCGCCGAAGAAGATGAGTAGGGCGATGGCGAAGTGGCAGCAGCACCAGTAGAGGCGCGCGCGCTGGTCGCGGTGCATGCTGCTCCAGGCTTCCTTGAGGGTTGGGACGGGGAGGGAGGCGGGGAGGACGGGGGGTGGGCGAGGGGGCGGTTCTTGGAAGAATTGGTGCTGGGCGCTGATGGAGCTGTGCTTGTAGCGATGGCCGCGGCGCTGGCCGACGTTCTAGTTGGGGAGGGGGGGTTAGCTGGTGCGTGGTGTGAGAGAGGGCGGGATGCGGTACCGATTTCACGGGCGACGTCGAGATGACCTGGGTCTGGAAGTTGAAGGGGTTCTTGAGGGCACCGACGCCGCCGACGGGGGCAGCCCCGGGGCCATCGTCGTAGGCCATTGGGGGGAAGGACGCGGACAGCGGCGACAAGAGGGAGGCGCGTTCGGGACGGAGGAAGGATGCCGGCTTGCGGTCGGGGATGTCGAGGGTCGGGGGCGCGGGTTCGGTGTCGCAGTCGGGGGAGGGGGGTGCGTCGTCGTCAAAGGTCAGGACGAATGTCGCGCCTTGGTCGTCTTCTGCTGCGAAGGCGGGCGCGGGTTGTAGTCTGTGGGGGTCAATGCCAGATGGACCCGGCGCCATGTGCCTGAGATGCCCTGGACGGTGACTGTGTGGTGTCGCCGTAGGCCGGTGATGGTGATGTTTCGGGAAGAAGTCGACGGCGAGGGATGGCCTGCAATGGTGTTGTCTGCGGTGTCCACTGTCCCCTGTCCCCTGTCCACTAGGCCCACTGTCCCACTGCCGTCAACCGAGATGGCGCTGTGTATCGTACCGTATCCGAACGAAATTGAAATTACCCCTTGAAGATAGTCAGGTCCGCCGTGTTCAAACACTTTGGTTTCTGGACAATCAACGCGACAAGATGAAGCGGCGCATTGGATGTTTTCCCGAGGTCCTCTTGAAGATGCGTTCCCACTCTCCTGCATCGGCTGCACTGCACGCTGACCAGTGAGCCAGTGATGCAGCATCAGACCAGACGGTGACCATTCAACAGCTGTGGGGCCGTGACAGGGGTATTTTACCGCGAAGAGACATTGCCTGCCGGCAGTGTGCCCTGAAATTCAGGCGGTGGGAACTTGGCCAAGTCTTTCGCGTCGACATCGACCGACTTCAGTCTCCAAATCCCCATCGACAGCGTCATGCGCACCGCCGCCGCAGCGCCCCCCGAAAGACTCGACATGTCCCCACAATAGCCGACGACGACGCGATGCGAAACATGTTGCGGCCCTGAAAGTTGGCAAGACACGGGTCGTGCCCGGCGACTCTCTCCACCAAGGGACACCTTGTCTCGAAGTTGGGACCGCCTCCCTTGCTCGCGTCTTGCCTCGCCTCGCGTGTCAGCTGCACACGCGACACTACTGCACCGGCACACGCAGGCACCGGCAGGAACCTGACGGCATCACCCGACTGCAAGGCGACCGACATCTCTTGGCTATGGACCAGACCGTGTCTGCTCCGGACAACGCTCCGGATCTCGGCGCCGCCCTACCACCACCCCCAACCCCCGCCCGCAAGCGCAGCATCTCCGGCGGCCTCTTCTCCAAGCTCCCCTTTGGCGCCCACCCCCGACCCCGTCGCAACACCGAAGAGACTGACGTCATCACTTCCGCTGCCAACGCCCTCCCTGTGCCATCGTTCCGCACCATTCCCGCCGTCGACCCGTCCGCCCGACCGCCCGTCTCGAACGGCATCAACCAACACCAGCAACCACAGCCACCGCCCAAGACCCGCCGCCGGAGGGGATCCTTGCGCAAAGTCGCCCTCCTCGGCCGAGGTGCCCGAAGAGAGGACAGAGGGCTAACCATCGACACCACCTTCCTCGCCGACAGCGACAAGCCCGCCATCCCATACAACCACCCTCTTACCACCAACACAACAAAAACCGACCCCCTCGGCCTCGGCATCTCCGACACCACCCCCCGTCCCAGCATGGATGGCTACGCCCGCCGTTCCACGGCGCCCCCCACCCTCCCCCCGGCGGCGGCCGACCTCTCTTCCCGCCCCACCACCACCACAACCCCCACCAACCCGCACCCCACCCTCCGCAGCCCCCTCGACCTCCTCTCCCCCGACTCAGCCCTAACCTCCCCCTACTCCACCACCGACGACGAAGACAACCTGCACATGGCCTCGGGCCCCCGCCCCGCAACCCTCACCCCCCCGACCCTCCTGCGGCCCATCCCCTCCTCCGGCCCGCCGTCCACCCTCCAACACCGGCGCACGATAATCCAACAAGCGGCGCGGGCCAAATCCCCGCTAGCCCTAACCAGCCTCGCGTCCGCCGCCCCGCCCGAGGGCCGCGGCGACTGGGACTACGCCGAGACGGAGTGGTGGGGGTGGGTGGTGCTGGGGACGACGTGGACGGTGTTTGTGACTGGGATGGGGTCGTGCCTGGGGGTGTGGAGCTGGGCGTGGGACGTGGGGACGACGCCGTACGCGCCGCCGGAGCTCGAGGACGATCCGACGCTGCCGATTGTGGGGTATTATCCGGCGTTGATCATCTTGACGGCGGTGATGGCGTGGGTGTGGGTGGTGGTGGCGTGGGTGGGGATGAAGTATTTTAGGCATGCGAGGGTTAGTGGGGATTGAGAAGGGGGGGGGTTTTTTGGTACTAGATAGGTATGCATGGCTGGTGTTGGGATATTATATACCCCCTTTTGCATGATGGTCATGGGTATTACCTCCAGCGGTGAACTATATAGGAACCTGTTGCTCTTCCAGCTCGACATGTCTGTCTTGGTGTATGCCCTGCCCACTTATGAGGTTCCCAAGCCATGGGTCATCTCGGCGGCAGCACGCTTGTCATACTGCAAGCTCCACACTTTCCTATACACATCACATCACAGCCCCCCCATCACAACCGCACCAAAAAGTATAGGGACCAGGTCCTTCTGGAGCTGGTATTGATTCGGGTCTGGGTAACGATACATAAGACGATTTCCGATCTCTGGCTCTTGTCTGTCTGTCTCCGACAACACGGCCATCTGACCATGCAACACCCCCCGTCTTCCACACCACACCGCCCCTCCCCGCAGGTGTGGACCACCCTACAAAGCCCAAAGCTTCCTCGCCCTGTACTAGGTTCTTCTCAAGATTCCTGCGCCACGCATACCTCCGTCTTCCAGGCTTCTCCCTCCCCGCGACCACCTGGTCCTTCGGATGCGCAATATATACCCATCCCATCAACTCCAGCACCCGCCCGCCATACCCAGACATCTCCTCTCCCAGCGCCGTGCATCTCTTCCCCATTCGAATCGTCGTTGTCGTCCATCCGTCCGGGGCGTATTCTGAATCGTTCATGAGGGGGAGCCGACAAAAGAAAAAAAAACAGGAGGGTGGAAGTTATGATAAGAAAAGAAAAAGAGGAAGAAGAACCCAGTTTCATCATGGGAGGGGGGGATTGAAGTGTGAGAGGCACCTAGTCTGCAATGCTTCGCATTACTAGTTGAAAAAGGAATAAACATCAACACAAGACTCCGTAGAAAAACAAAAAGTGCCCTGAACGCGCTTGACCCATGCCCCAAAATATGGATAAGAGAGAAAAAAAAGGCCCCTGATGGGGAACCACATGTGTTGCTACCAAAGACAAAAAAAGACAAAGAAAAACGCCATGCCGTTGTTGCTCCAGACCGTGTCCGTGCCGCCGGAGAAGGCATGTCCAGTCCCGACAAGCCCGGAAAAGGCGGGGAGCGTCGGAAATGATATATCGTGTCCAGTGTCGTCGTCAAAAGTCGGCCCAGAACGTCGATGGACCGGGGTTGAATCGAAAAGCAGCTGCGGCTCGGCCTCCGTTTCGTCGCCTGGTATCGCGCAACGCTATGCTGCATAAAGGGGATATGCTTTTGCCTTGCCATGCCGCTCCACCACCCCCATCACCCCAACCAGTGTGAAATATGTGCCAGTAGACATTATAGACAGCGCACGCCATGAAAGAGAACAAGTATCCCGGGAGGAGAGCCGGGGGGTATCAAAATCGACCAACGCTCGGGTTGTCGGGCTCCTACTGAGAACCGGCGGCAATGCACCAGTGGCGGTGAAAGGCCCAGGCGCTCTTCTGGCACTCCTTGCTGCAGTACTTGGTACGCCTGCAGCGACGGCACTTAGCAAACTGGCGAGTGTATTCCTCCCACTTTCCGCATTGCCAGTAGGCGCATTGGCGAATGCCTCCCCGCGTGTCGTCCTTGCGGCAGAGGTTCCTCATGACCACGCCGGCCCAGTACTGCATGTCGGCGCTGTGGTAGCGGACCGTGAACTTTTCGACCAGCGGGAAGATGTTGAGGTCGTTGGGGAGCAGATACTCCTCTTCGCAGCAAGGTTCCTCCTCTTCCTCCAGCGCGGCCTCAATCTCGGATGGCTCCGAGAGATCCAGCAGCTGGAGCTCCTTGCCAATCTTGAGCTTGGGAACCAGGTGGCTCTCCTGGAAGTACTTTCGCAGGTTGCAGTACTTACTAACGTACGCAAGGAGCTGCAGGGACATCAAGACGTCTTCCTCCCGGGGCATGGCGGCGAGCATCTGGGGGTTCGGCGTAACTTGGCGGTCGAGCAGATAACGTGGGAAGCTGGCGTTGGGCAGCTGCGGCTGCGGCGGGCTCACCAGGGTCGGTCTATTCGGAGACATGCCCATGGCCGTCACCTGAGTCGGGGTATTGACGTTGCCGATGCTGCCGTCCACCGGCCCCTGGTGCGTGATGTTGAACGTCCCCGCATCCTGGGTTTCGGAAACGGTGGGCGTCGTCAGGTCGATGGCGGCGCCGGCGATCATGGCCTCTCCGTCCTCCATAGCCATGTCTTGGATGCCAACGGCGGGCTGCATCTCGCCAGTGCCCGACATTTCGGCGTCGGGGGTCTCGGTCTCGTCGGAAGCGATGCTATCGGCCGTCATGTCATCGGCTTCCACCGATGTAGAGTGTTGGTGGCGGATGGATGGTCGCCTTCGGGATCGGGCGGCGGATGCGAGGGCGGAAGCGGGGCGGACTGTTGGGGAGCGGATTTGCGGGGGTGGGAGAGGAGTCGTGGGAGACGCGGGCTGAGATGCCATCAAGGGTTGGGGAAACGCCACCATCGAAGCCAAAGATCGGACGCCTTCTCGCAACGCGTCCATCGACGGCACCGTGGTGGCGGGGGGCTGCGAGTTGCGGGCTTCCTGCGATCTGCTGCTCTGGTGAGGTTGTGATCGCTGGGCGCCAAAGGGAGTTCGTTGAGAGGGCGTCGACACCTGGAAGAATGGGGCGCTGGGTGTGCCATCGGCGTTTTGTTGGACCACGGTCGCAGAGGCAGGCAGCGTCGCGGGCACGTCAATCGAGGGGGGAGGAGCCTGTCGACGGTACAGGCGCATTTCGACGTCGGTGGCGCCCGACCTCGAGGAAAAGCTGGACGACTTGTGCGAGCGGCTCCCATTGATGCGGTGGCGATGGTGGTGGTCCGACTTTTGCTTGGCCTCTTCGGCCTTTTCGCGCACCTTCTCAATGACCTTGATGTAATTGTCGAGGATGGTGGCGATGACTGGGACCATGTCGGCCTCGACGACGCGGGTGCGGACGGCCTCGGTGCCTCTAACTCCTATGTTGACGACACATTGGAAGGCCAGGTTCCACTTCCACATGTCCATCATGTCCTTGCTGCGACCCTGCTTGAGGATGCAGACGAGCCGTTCAATGCCGCCATCGACCGTGAGGATCTCGCGGATCCGCGCCGACGACGTCGTCAGGTAGGCGAGATGGTTGAGAGAATTGATCAGCGGCAGGGTCGAGGTGCAGTCGAGAGCCCGTCGGTCGTACAGCGCCGTGGTGATGCCCACCGACGCCTTGTTGACGTTGGGGATGCTGAAGTTGACTTCCCTCATCTTGGATGGCCCGCGTGAGGACGGGCAGGCACCAGACGGGGAGACGGGGAGAAGGCGACGAGGGCCGCGACGCACGAGGTCTGGATGGACGCTCGTGGGGTGTGTAGAGGATGAAGGTATAAGCGAATGCCCTTATCAAGCTGGCTGATGAAGGCGAAACGGTGATTGTGCGTCGATGGGACACGGTCTGTGGCGGGTTTTTGTTGATGCGTCGTGTGGCGCCTTGGACCGGGCCGAGCGCAGTCGTCGCGCGAGGGTCGATGTCGTCGACGGTTGAATCGGGGATTGAGGAGTATTCGCAGATGGAGACGAGGGCTCAGAGGCGATGCTGGCCGGGCATGGGCGAGACAGACACAATGTGTTGTTGTTGGGGGCGTTGTCTTGATCGAGACCGAGGAGGAGGACGAGGAGGAGGCGGATAGGGGACGAGGAGGAGGAAGGAGGAGGAGGATGGGTTGGGCCAAATGCCTCAGCTGCGGTCGAGAAGTTGTCGCGGTTCGGGCTGCGACGGAGACTCGAGGATCGATGTCGGGCAGAAGATGCGATGGTCGGTAGGTTCAAAGGTTCGCGGGAGGCACCGTGGGGGGGGGAGGAAGGGAGTTGGTGCTTTGATTCTCGCCGTGCCTGGCCCTGGAGCGAGAGGCTGGGTGGAAAACGGGGCCGATGGAGAAGGCGGAACTGGCTGGCTTTTTTGCCGTCTTGATCCCAATTTCGCCAGCCCAGCCCACGGCCGCTGCCTGAGGACCCAACTCTGCCGCCCGCGCTCTCGAATGAGCTTCGGGCTGGAAGCCGCCGCCCAGACTCCCCCTTCAACTGCCCCAGAACCCATCCTTGTTCTTCTTCTTTGCATCGCGAAATGCTGCCCGTCATTTCCCATCGCGCTGGCATTTTCCACCTTTAGTTCGGCCTGCTGCCATCCCAACAAGAGACGACGAAGCCGGGCCCAAGGACAAGACGGGACCCGTGATGGGGGGCAAGACTTCCCCTTCCAATGCTTGACCCAACCCGAAATATCTACCACAAGGGGCGAATTCGACATGCAGACTCTTGCAGAGAGATGCTTCCCCAGCTGCGGGGTGGGTGAGTTGAGCAGACATGATAGACCGTGCCCTCGACAAGTCGCAACAAAGCTGCTTGCTTGCTTGCTGCACTCTGCAACCCGAGCTTTTGCCTCTGGAACAAAGGACGACGATGGCTGGATGGTCATGTAACCATCCGATGGCACAGGTACCTCGTTCCATTGTCAGGAACCCATTGTTTTCCTTTGAAGCTCTCGACACCGGACACCGGACCCGACTCAATGGGTGTTGAAAGCGTCCAACCTCCACGTGAACCGTGGACCGACGTCAAGACTCGCCGTCGTCGTCGGCAAGCAAACGCACGAGGGAGGGTTGGCAGTTTCAAAGTCTCTCCGAGGGCGCCTCGCGTGCTGGTCTCGACCTCTCTCTCTCTCTGGCGGGGCTGGAGTACCAGCCAGCGCACCAACGCACGCACAACAAGCTCACGCCATGGCTGGCTTGCACTCCAACTCCAAAACCTATCAGCAACTGTAAAGCTGGCTGTTCAGAGGTTGGCTCGTTGGGAGCTGCTGCTGTTCCGCAACACGGCCCCTCTTTGCCTGTCCCCCACCCCCCGTGCCCGCATCCTCTCGGCGGAGAAGCATCCGTTTCGCGAAATGCAGGATACATGTATCGATCCTCAGGCCACAGACGAGCCAAGAGGAGGCTTTGTTTTTGGGCTCCCATGCTTTGTCGACGGGGACTCGATCAAAGGTAGGACACAAAGGCGACTCCGGGCACTCCACTCCGTGGAGGGCAGAGGAAAAAAGAGGGCATTCCAACCCCCCCATCACGGCACGCCGGTTGAACATGGTCTCGCAAACTCGTGTTGGCAGGCTGGCAGGTCAGGCAGAGACGGCGTGATGCTGCAGGGTGCTCCGGTCTCCAGAGATCTCGTCGGCTTGTCAGACAGGGCTGGTTCCGATGCCGCCACCAGTGACCACCAGACAGAGCCGACCTCCACCTTGCATCCAGACGAGCCAGAGTCCACACCCCCCCCTGCCTACTACCCCCCAAGTTGCTGTCAACCTTTTTGATAGGGTTGGCATTTCCAAGCATATGGGGGTGGGCCCTCGCTGCCTTTTGGCCTGCTGTGTCTCGGGATGGTTGCAGGACTCGGTCGGGATACACAAACACATCTCCCGCTCGTCGTCGGCGCTGACGACGTGGCTGAGAGCAGACCGGGGTGGTTTCCAAGCTCCAACGCCCCCTGTCCGACAGATGAAGGCTATTTGAGCCTCAGATATCAGCTTTCGAGGTCAAACTCACAAAGGGAAGTTCTCTGGGGGCCAGCTGGTGTAGAAGACCGAGCCCTTCTCAGCTTCCACAGCCAGATGCGCTCGCATTGTCGACCCCGCCAGAAGGGCTCATGTGACGGAGCTGGAGCTGGCGACTCTTCAACACAAAACGCCAAGACCGACTTTTGTCCTTCGGCTTCAGCAGAGCCGTTGCTTGATGCGGGGGATCCTGAACGCTTCTCTTCCTTCTTGACGGTAAATCCGAATAAGAAGTCGATATTTGTTGTGTCTTCAGCCTCGAGCAACAACCCGTCAACTCTCAACGAAGGCGAAAGACCAGACCGACCCGGCTCGCCCATTGCCGGACCGGCGTCTGCGTGCGGCGGCGGGCGGAGCGGGGCTCAAGCCCACCACGGGACGCCATTGTCTCGATGGACGACTTGTCGTCCCGTGTTTGTTCCTTCACCGCCTCACCGCCTCCTCGAGGGAGCTGCTCACCACGTTCTGGAAGCCCGAAGCAGGCGTGCCGTGTACAAATAATTCAAGCGGGGAGAAACATGGCTGCGTGCAGGCGATTTTTTTGGCAACCTGGAACCTGGTTCCCCCCTCGCTTCGAAGTTCGAATGAGAGACGACGCCTTCTCAGAGGCTCACAGGCTAAATTGCCGCTCAGGTGGTTGTAGATCCCCTGCATGTCAGTGGGAGAAGCGCTTATCCTTTGAGCTGAAGACGAGTCTGGGCCCAATTGGCGTGGCGAGGGCGGCGGCGGGCGGGTCTCAGCCCAGCCGGGCTTTGGAGCTCGTCGAGGTTCACCGAGAATTGGACTGCTGCTGCTGGCATCGTCATCGCTGTGGCGGCTTGCGCGGAGGAGAGGATGGAAGCCTCTTCTGACGTGAGCTTCATCTGAGACGGTTCTGGTGCCTTTTGGTTTGTAAAGCTTGGTTTTCTTGTGCTACTGGAGTTTTTTGGGCCAGGCGGGAAAGGTAACGCGTTTTTGATGACTGTCCCGCTGTGATTTCGTCATCCGGGAACCTGCTCGGCGTCGAGGTCTGACTGACAGCGTCCCGAATGACGCCTCATCGATATCGACCACCAAACCCGGACACTCGTTGAGAAAGGCGGCTTTGTAAGTCTTCATTTCTGGAAACTCTTCGAACTGACCCAGATGACAAAAGAAGTTTCTCCATCAACAAGTATCTCAATCGCCATCCTATACCCCTCTGCTCAAGACTCACAACGATTTGTTGCGCGCGCTCGGACTGGTCGCGGTCGTGCTCCTCCCGTCCGTCTCATCGCCTCCTGCTCAGCGCAGCAGTAGTCCTTTTCTTCAGACGGGATCACCACGCACCGCACCGACAACCGTCCATGTGCCCTCCGTTACAGTGCAAGTCAGCCTCCCGCGCTTCCCGCCCGAGCGGGCGGACACCGGTTCCGTGTCCACGGACGTCTCAAACTGATATTGGTTTTGACTCTTGAGCACGTTCTCGTCCCAAAGTCCAGAGTTGAAGGTTTGGATGCCAGCACCAACATGAGATGGTGCCATGCACCCGCACCACTCCCGCACCAAACCAAAGAGTCTGATAGATCGGACCAACGTGGGGCGCATGCATCCTGTTAGGCTGAAGGCATGGAAAACAACGACGAACCTTGACAAGAAGAAGTGACCTTTGATCGACCTCACCTACACTGCCAGAAACAAAAACAACACGCTGGAAAGACACTCAACTCTTCCCCTCGATCCAAAGCCTTTGCACAGCCCAATAAGCGCACCCATCCCTTCATCACCCCCCTAGCGCTTCCGGAACCAATCACACGCCCCGCTTGATCCCAAGGACAACGCCCGCGACATGTCCCGTTAGCCAGCCACGCTGTAGCCGCGGCACTGGGGCATCGAGATAGACCCGACGGGACGGTCCTCTACTTACCCCTTGCTTCCACTGATCTGGTCCAGTTTCCCCTTGGCCGGTCTGTTGACCCAGCCAGCCACACTGCCCACGCTGCCGGTGAGTTCCAGGATCTATCGCCTGCTGTGTTGGTTAGCGCGGCGGCAATCTGGCATGCGAGATCGGTCGGTCGGTATGGAGATGGGCATGGGGTGGACGCCGGACGCAGGGGGGTGGTTGTTGGTGAGCCGGTAGGCGCCTGTCCGGCTTCGCAAGGGGTTCTCCGGGGAGTGACAGGTCTTGGTGCTGTCTGGTATGTGAGGCTCAAAGCTCTGTGACGTGGGGGTTGGAGGTGGGGGGTGGGAGGCGGGACAGTTGTGGCTGTGATGTTGTCCTTGGCAGTTGTCGTTGATCGCTCGATGGGTAGTGCGGCTGCTGGTAGTGTTGTTTCCTACGGTGGGGTCTAGCTCAGGGGTAGTGCGGCATGCCTCTCAAGTGTAGGTCGCGGGTGCTCGTAAGACATCAGTATGCCTGATCCAAAAATTCCGCAGTCCGTCTCAGGGGGATATTAACAATACTTCTAAATAATCTGTTCCCACAGGTACCCCCTCGGGTACTGCTTCGACATGTACCTACTTGCCCCATGCGTTCGAACTGTTCAAACGGTTGGAACACTCCCACGCAGTTTCAAGGGCCCATTCTGCTCCGCAACATTAATTCCGCCGCTCGCCGGAACCTGCCACTCTTCCACCTGCGGACCAGCGCCCTCGTCGAATAGCACGTACACCCTCTGGTCAAAGAAGGTCAGGTTGCTTGCCGATGTCGTGGAAAGTCCGAGGTACGTCCGATTTGGCTTCAACAGCTTCTCGATGCGGTTGTCTTGCGCCACAAATCCGCTAGAGCAGTTCCATGATACCATAGAAAGGCTCTGTCGGTCGGCAGAGGCGAAGAGGAGAAGGTGGGTGATGAAGGTGCCTGTGCTGGTTCGTGTGCATTCCGGCCGAGTAACATCTGTGTACCAGTTCCGGTTGTCTTCGATTGTTACACAGAAGGGTGTTCCGGGTGAAATGTCAATGGCGGTGCCTGGTCTGGATGTCAGCATCGTTGAGGGAGAATTTCCAGGTACCTGGTGGTGACTTACTAGTTGGATTCCCAAGGACGTTCTTTTCAAGGTCGTAGGGGTATTGCTTCATCGTCCCATCCGTCCCGCCGACATACAACCGCAAATCCCGTCTGTTTCCGGCGGGCACAGCCACGATGGGAGATCCGTCCTGGATAGACACGCTGTGCTTGGTCGTCTCCCATGGTAGACCGCCGTCCGTACCGTTGTCGATATAGCGTCCAACCGTGAGAGAGTTTGCCCCCAGTTCTTGGAAAAAGGTGGCGAGAATTTGGGAGCGAGTTTCCAAGCTTTGATACCAGTACGAAAACAGGGATGACGCATTGGAGGCGCTGTAGAGCCCGCTGAAGTTATCGTTTCCCCAGGCGCCGGTCTTTTCTTTGTATGGTGATTGCCGCTCGACGAGCGTTCCGCCTGGTTGGAGGAAGAATACGCTTTTCACCTACATGCCCTCAATTAGTGACGATCCGCGATGCGGACCTATGTTCTTGATTTGGAAGTCATGCATACCAGTTCGAGGCTTGTGTTTGTGTGCGGATGCCCAGCTGACACAGAGATTGGCGTACCGAGCTTGATCTTGTCGACCTTTTCGTCAGTGATCGGGGACACTGTCCATGTCTGGCCGTTCGAGTCCCATGCAGACTCGACAATTCTTGGCCGGCTCGAGGTGCCCGACTGGGTGTAGACGCGGTAGTGGTTGATGTTCTTTCCGTCAATCCACCGAAGAGCGGTAATGCCCAGATTTTGAAAAGGGGCTCTCGGTGGGCTCGTCGGGCTCGCTGGACTTGTTGGGCTCGTCCCGCTTGTCGGACTTGTGGTGTTCCCCGCGATGACCGAGTCGGATGAGGCCTGCTTTGGACGACTGGATATATATCCCCCTACTCCACCACCTACGGCAGCGACAAAGACCGCCACTCCCACGAGAATCCAAAAGACTTTGCGACGGATGCCACATATTGTCAGCCGAGCTGGAGACGAAGCTGCTGTGTGTTGATACCCTACAACCTCTGGTGCTTGCCGATCGGGGCTGACGGCAATCTTGTCGTCCTTGAATGGATGTTGAGCGGGAACGGCTTGCTTGTAGCTGTACTCGTAGCCGTGGTGGTACCCCTCGGGAACAACTTCGAGCCCATCATGTTGTGGAAGATTCCGATGCGTGGCGGGGACAGCCTCTATGTCGCTGTAGCTGAGTCTCCTCCGACCATGATGTGCTGCCATCTTCGGCGTTTCAACAGGATCGGCAGGAGGTGACGTTCATGGCTGGGCGGTGGTGATCAAGATTCAAGAATGGTGATCTGGAGTAAACCAACACTTTGATCGGGCATGGTGTCGAAGTGGTCGGGTGAAAGCCCGGGGACACGGGCCAACACCTCCAGCGGCCTTGAGGTTGGTAGCACATTGCCACATGTTTCATTGATATTCGACGGCGGCTCGTAGCACGACGGGCAAATCAAACATTCTCGCTTCGTCATCGAGATTTAGGCAGCTCACCCGCGGTTCTTGACGAGCTGACCTCTGCGGCGGCGCTCAAACGCGAAGGAGCGCTTCTGGAGCCAATCACATCCTACCGTTGCTTTTCAGCGCGTGGTTACCTGCATATGCTGAATGTCGCCTGTCCCCAGGGGCCTGCCACGGCGAGGCCACGGCTTTGCTGGCTCTCAATTCTTACAGTCTTCATCTTTCAGCCAGCTCCATTGCTATCGGCAAGCGGCGAAGAGCTCGGGCATCATTTGATCTCGACTCGCAACCGCGAGCATGGCAGCAGTGCTGCGACACTTAACTGTGCTTTGGGCCCTGTGCTTCTTCGACAGAAGCTCGGCACAATCTCTCGACGTCTTGACTGAGACTCGGCACGCCAACTCATCAAGCATCTCATCGATCCCCGAACGATCATGGCAAACATGGGGCCCCTACAGACCAAATCTCTACTTCGGTGTCCGTCCTCAAGTCCCCGAGACTCTTCTCATGGGCTTGATGTGGGCGAGCGGTGACAGCCAAAGACAGATGTTGAGCAGTAAGTTCCGCCCCCTTCAGCCACTAGCCAGAGCCCCTTCTCACGCGATACGAAGGTCTCCGCGACACGTGCGAGCAAAACGATGGAATGCAAGGCTACGGCTGGACCTTTTATGACACGCGCATTGGCGGCTCTCAAGTTGTGCACGACAAACAGCTCCAGCTCGACCTCACTACCGATTTCCTCAAGTCGGAGGACGGGGGCAGTTGGTCTGTCGGCATCACCGGTACTCCGAATCAAGATGCACCAGACGTGAGAACCTCGATCATTCTTCACGTAGCAGCCGAGAAGGCAGACTCGAATGGGCCAAAGTCTCTTGTCTGTGAAAGCCACGGTGAGAGTGAGAGCAAGCGCGGACCCCTGGCGGCATGTCGGGGAGGGATAGCTGCTCTCGGCGGCAAATTTGAGTTCCAAGTGCTAGGGAATGCGAAAAACAACCTTGTGCATGACGCCGCTGTGAGGAGTCTTGATGTGTCGGAGGACAAGATCTGGCAAGCAAAGTGTAGGTGTACTGGGGCTGCCTTCGTCGATGGATGCTGACATTCTCAACAGCCGTCTTTACTGATCAAGTCAAGGCTTCCAGTGGCGACAAGATAGCCGTCGACAATAGCCCTGGTGCTGGAAATATGCACTTTATCCAGCTGACTTTCCAAGGCCCGTTCAAACTGACGTTTGCCTACCATGCTGCCGACGCATCCATTCTCGATCGTAAGTCAATATGTGGTCCTGCGGTGGGTTCTGTCTAACATGCTGCTCATTGTAGCCAACTCTGTGGACGCTGGAATTAACTCCCTCCGTTCTTCGTTTCCTGCGAGGGTGGACGCAGTCTTCCCCAGGACACCACCGTTTGAACCAGAAAAGTACGCAAACCTTTCTCAGGAGATCCTATCCAATCTCCTCGGCGGCCTGGGCTTCTTCCACGGCGACACAAAAGTCGACTATTCCAACTCTTCCGCGTATCAAGAGATCGATCTTGACTTTTGGACACAAGCGGCCTCCGCCATGTCGCGAGCCCCCATCACAACCACGGCCCCCCAAACGCTCCTCTCCCACACCCCATCCCGCCCCTTTTTCCCTCGCGGATTCCTGTGGGACGAAGGCTTCCACCTCCTCCCCGTAGTCGAATGGGACCTCGACCTAGCCGTCTCCGTCCTCCAAAGCTGGCTCTCCCTAATGGACGACGACGGCTGGATCGGCCGCGAACAGATCCTCGGCCCCGAAGCCCGCAGCCGCGTCCCGTCCCAATTCCAAGTCCAATACCCCCACTACGCCAACCCCCCCACCCTCTCCCTCCTCGTCCCAATCATCATCTCCAAGCTCACCAACGCCTCCCCCTACACCGGGCATCCCTCCACCTACCTCTCCTCTCCCTCCCGCGCCTCCTCAATGCTCAAAACCCTCTACCCCCTCCTCGCCCGCCACTACCACTGGTTCCGCCGCACCCAATCCGGCACCTTCACCCGCACCTACCCCCGCCCCGCCTCCGCCATCCCAAACGTTGGCTTCCGCTGGCGCGGCAGAACCCCCTCCCACACCCTCACCAGCGGCCTCGACGACTACCCGCGCGCCAACCCCCCGCACCCGGGCGAGCTGCACGTCGACGCCCTCGCGTGGGTCGGCGCTTCGGCCTCGGCGCTCCACCAAGTCGCGCTCTACCTCGGCGCGGCCGCCGACGCGGAGAAGTACGCCAAGGACGTCGCTGAAGTAAAACATAACCTCGACGCGCTGCACTGGGACGCGGAAAGCAAGGCGTACTGCGACGCGACTGTTCAGGGCGGGGAGTACACGCTCGTCTGCCACGAGGGATACGTCTCGCTGTTTCCGTTGCTTTTGGGGCTCATGGACGCGGGGCACCCCAACTTGCCGGCGGTGCTGGATTTGGTGTCGGACCCGGACAGGTTGTGGTCGCCGCATGGGTTGAGGAGCTTGAGCAGGAAGGACGATAACTATGGCAGGGATGAGAATTACTGGCGGGGCGCGGTGTGGATGAATCTCAACGTGTTGGCGGTGCTGCGGTTGAGGGACGTGGGCATGTCGGGGGTTGGGCCGGCGGCGGCGCGGGCGAGGGGGTTGGGGATCGCGGCCGAGCTGAGGGGGAGGCTGGTGGGGACTGTGACGGAGAGTTGGGAGAGGACGGGGTTCTTTTGGGAGCAATATATGGATGGGACGGGAGAGGGGAAGGGGAGTAGGGCGTTTACGGGGTGGACGGCGGCGGTGGTTTTGTTGATGGGGTTGCGGTTTGGGGAGGATGACGCGGGGGTATCGGGGGGTGGGCTTTCGGTGGCGGGTGTGGGTGTGATTGGAGTGATGGTTGCTGTTTTGGTTGTCTTTGCTGTGTTGAGGAGACGGGTGATGGTGGTGGTGGCTGGCGCGGTTAGCTATTGGATTGCGTGGAAGACAGCGTGGAAGGGGGTCGGAGGGTATAAGGAGGTGATAGATTTAGACGAGCGTGGGGCTTGATGTAATTTTATGCTGGGAATATGGTCGACCGCCTCACCCATCCTCCTCCTCCTCCTCCTCCCTCCCCTTCCACCCCGTCCCCGCCTGCAAAACCACAACCACCACCACCACCCCGACCACGACCGCAAACAACTCACTCAACGCCTCACTATACGCCCTCACCGCCACCCCCCTCTCCACCTCACTCAACAAACCCTCCTCCCACACCTTGGCCGGACTCCCCACCAACACACTCACCATCCCCCCCTCAAACCCCCCCTTTTCCAACCCCCGTCTCAACAACCTCCCAAACAACCCCCCACCCCCCGCCGCCCCAAAACTCCCTGCGAACCCCCTAAACGTCGACAACAACCCCGTCACCAAAAACCCCTCCCCCTCCCCGGCCCGCCCCAACACATGCCCCAGCGTATAATTCAACGCCGCCCCCGTCCCCACCCCATTTATAAACGCCCCGACCAAAAACCACCCCATCTCCCCCCTCCCAGACGCCCAACTCAACCCCGCAAACGACGCCCCAAACCACGTCAGACACAAAATACACTCCCCCCAGTAAGCCCCGCTGCCGCGAGGGCGGCGGCGATGCATCACCACCCCCGCGCCCACCCCGCCGAGCGCGAACCCGACGTTGGTGGGGAGGAGGACGGAGCCGGCGGCGGCCGGGGAGAGCCCCCGTACGGCGAGGGCGAAGACGGGGCCGTAGAAGAGGAGGGTCCAGCGCGAGGCCATGAAGAGGAGCTGGGAGAGGCAGGAGAGGAGGGTGGGAAGGTGGAGGAGGGTGGGGAGGGGGAGGATGGGGGTTGGGTGGAGGGATTGGAGGAGGAGGAACAAGGGGAGGAGGGGGAGGAGGAGTAGGGCGATGGAGGGGTAAGGGGTGGAGAGGGAGAGGAGGAGGGTTGTTGTTGTTAGGGACAGGGTTAGGGCGCCGAGGTAGTCGACTTCGAGGAGTTTTTGGGTCGTGGTTTTTGATTGGTCTTTGGGGGTTTGGTGGGCGGTGGAGCGGGGGATGCTGAGGTAGACGGTCAGTCCGCCGAGGACGCCGAGGGGGGTTTGGATCCAGAAGATCGCGCGCTGGGGGGGGGGGTGTTAGTTTGGGTTTGTAGTGGGTAGCGGGGGACAAACCCAGCCGATGGCGGGGAGGAGGGCGCCGTAGACGATTGCTCCAAGAGTAACGCCAAAGGTAAAGCACTGGGGGGCGGTTAGCAGATGAAAAGGATGGATGTAGATCCACATACGGCGTTTGTCAAGCCTATGATCAACCCCCTCCTCCTCTTGGACGCCAGCTGGATGACGAGGATCATGGCCAGCGTCATAACGCCGCCACCTCCAATCCCCGAAAAGACGCGTCCGATGATGAAGGGACGAAAGCTCTGCGCCTGCGACGTGACGACGGCCCCAACGGAAAAGAAGAACGAGGTGAACATGATCATGGCGCCCGGCGAGAAGATCATGGCCAGCCGGCCGAGCAGCGGCGCGACGGACGCCTGGCTGATGAGGTACGAACTGGTAAACCACATGGCGTTGTCGTAGGACTCGAGGTCGTCGGCGATGGCGGACTGGGTTGTGGACATGCCGCTCATGTTGCTGGCTGGGGGGGTCAGCTGGCTTAGGTGGGGGTCGAGTCTGGGGGGGTACCTTGGAGGAAGATCAACGTCCACATGCCCAGGACGATACATGTCGTCCTCATCCACCCCAGGGACTTTCCAGGTTGCCCGTCAGGTAGGCTTTGGGAGTCATCGTTGGGGTTGAGCGGGCGGGCGTTCTCCGAGTCGAGGAGCGGTGTGCTTTCCGTGACAGGAGGGCGGTGTAGGAGGCTGCCATGGTCAACATGGCGGCTGTTGGCGACGTCAACAGTCATGATGGTGGTTTCTGTTCTCTCAGCCGCATTTGAAGCGACGACAGTTTGTGGTCTAAGAGGAAGAACATTTCCGTGAGTTACACCCGGGATGTCTTGGTCATGGTTCCATTTTCGGGAGGGAGGGGATTGGTTGATGTTTTTTGGGTGGGGGGGCAGATCAAGAAAGCACGATTGATCAACACCGAGAGTGGGAGCTAAGAATATGTGCTATGTTGAATTATTTGGTGAAATAATGCACGTGGTCTGGGATGGTGATGAGAAGAGGGAAAACAGAGTTGAAGATGAAAGATGGTGATGATGGCTTGGCGCCGTAATGGTGAGGTTCGAAATCCATACGGGGCCCTAACCCTCGTTACACCGGAGACCCATCTCAAACGTCAACTCCACGGCTCATGTCAACCCAAACATTTTGCCAACATTTCTCGCGATATTTTGTTCCGAGTTTCGAAAATATTGAGTCTACTGACCACCCCAGGCAAATTCTTCAAAAACTGCCACCGTTTTTACCGCGAACCCCCGGAACCCCTCCCCCATCTCAACCACCCCCCATCGACCCCCGCCATAATGCCCCTCAAGGACGAATATATCCTGCCCGCCGCGGCCGACATGCATGTGCATCTCCGCAACGCACCGGGCCCCATCGCCGAGCTGGTGACCCCCACCATCCGCCCGGCCGGCGTCGACGTCGTCTTTGTCATGCCCAACCTGGCACCACGCCCCGTCGTCTCTGTGGACGAGGCCCTCGAGTACAAGCGCCAGCTCCAGGCCATCGACTCCAGCATCACCTACCTCATGTCTCTGTACCTCCACTCGAGCATCACCCCCGATGAGATCCGCAAGGCCAAAAAGGCCGGCATTGCCGGTGTCAAGGTACCACCCCCCCCTCCCCTCACACCACCCTCCCAAAACTCACATACCCCCCAGGCCTACCCCAAAGGCGCCACCACCAACTCTGAATGGGGCGTCCTCTCCTTCGACCCCTTCCACGACGTCCTCAAGGCCATGGAAGAAGAAGGCATCGTCCTCAACCTGCACGGCGAAGTCCCCAGCAGCCCGGCCGACGGCGTGACCGTCATGAACGCCGAGTCCAAGTTCCTCCCGACGCTTCGGGCCCTCGTCTCCAAGTACCCCAACCTCAAGATCGTCCTCGAGCACTGCACCACGGCCGACGCCGTCGAGACGGTTCGCTCTTTCGGGGAGAATGTCGTCGGCACCATCGTACGCCTCTCCCTTCCCCCATCATGCCACCACCCACTAACACAACCAGACCGCCCACCACCTGTCCCTCCTCGTCGACGACTGGTCCGCCAACGTGGTACGTCCCTCTCCCCCCCACCCCTCTGTCCCCACCACCTAACCTCCTCCCCCAGAACAACTACTGCAAACCCTCGGCCAAATCCCCCTCGGACCGCCGCGCCCTCCTCGACGCCCTCGTCCACAGCAACGGCAAATTCTTCCTCGGCACCGATTCCGCGCGTAAGCCCGCCTCCCTTCCTCCCCCTGTCTCCAGCACCTAACAAAAGCCCAAAACCTAGCGCACGACATCTCCGCCAAAAAAGGCCCCGGCAACACGGCCGCCGGCGTCTTCACCCAACCTTTTGCCATCGGCTACGTCCTCACGGCGCTGGACGAGGCGCTCTTGCGCGGCGACGTGGCGGCCGACACCGTGACGGACGCGGCGCTGGCGGGGTTTCTGAGCGGGTACGGACGGGCGTTCTATGGGGTTCCCGCGGCTACGGGGCAGATCCGGGTGCGGCGCGGGGCGGCGACGGTGCCGGCGTCGTTCAAGGGGGCGGCGGCCGAGGTGGTGCCGTTTCGCGCGGGGGAGGGGATGTGGGGTGTTGAGTGGGTGTAGATCAGACATGACAGACAGACGAAAATGGCATTTGAGCAAAGAGGCGTTGATTTCACTGTAATCTACAAGCCTCCCCCCTCTCTTTGCTCTTCCCACCCAACAACCTCCCACCGATACGCCACCGCCCAACTCTCCTCCAGCACCACATCCCACGCCGGCATCGAAATCGCCACCACCGCCCCCTCCTCCACCGTCCCGCCCTCCCCGTCCCCCGCCAGAATCGCCCGCGCCCGACCCGCCCCGACTCGCCCCGCCACCAGCATCATCCCGGGCGGCGCGTCCCGTCGGATCTCCTCCACTGTCAACCTCACCAGCCCCAAGGTTGGAGCTCCCCCGCCGTTGTTGCTCTCCGCCTCGTTCTCCTTGATCTCCACCAGCCAGTCGCGCAGCTCGGCCGCCATGCCGCCTGGCACGTGGCGGCGCGAGCGGGGGTTGCGCGACGCGCCGCGCTGGGGGGAGAAGATATCCGGGGCGGGTTGTTGGGCGTCGACGTCGTCCGGGGCGTGGTCGTGGGGGGTGGGGGTGCCGGGTTCGGTGGGTGGGGCGATGCCGCCGAAGCGAGGGGCCGGGTGGAAGGTGGGTTGGTTTTGGGGGTCGGAGGAGGAGGAGGAGGGGGGGTAGGTGGCGGGATAGAGGGGGGAGTGGTGGGAGGAGGCGAAGGAGGAGGTTATCATTTCGTCGGGGTTGGAGGGGTGGGGGCCGTCCTCGTCCTCGTCCTCGGAGGAGTAGGAGGGGGGTGGGGAGGATGAGAGGATTTGTGTGTTGTGGGGGAGGATGGGGTCGCGGTAGTCTATGCCGTCGTCTGGGTCATCGTCGTCGTCGTCGTCCACGTCCACGTTAATGGCGGAAGTGGGAGCGGGAGGAGACGACGAGTAGATTTGTGTGTTGTCCGGGAGGATGGGGTCGTCGGTTGGTGCTTCTTCGTCCGAGTCGAGACTGGCCGGCAGGGGAGGGGAAGAGATGGCGATATCAACTTGTTCTTGGTCGGGCGCTTCCTGGGTCAGCTCCATGGACGAGGCGGAGGAGGCAATGGAAATGCGGCGGCGCTTGGGGGAGCGCGTGGGCGAGACATGGTGGTTGAAGCTGTCTTGTTCCTTGACCGGGGTTTGGGAGAGATAGGAGGATGCGACGAACTCAATGGGCTCGGGGAGGAGGAATTGAGGGGCTGTTGAAAATGTTTCGGGGGTGTGGCGAAAGGAGACGGGTGATGTAGCTTCGTCGATAATATCGTGAGTTGATTTGCCTCGGGATGCCCTTGCGGAGCGAACGGGGATGGGAGGAGCGGCTGAGCTGAAGGAGTCGGCAGATATTTGGTCCACGGGCTGGGGCGTTGTGCCCGAGGGAAATCGTGGAGTAGCATGGAGCCGGTGTGATCCTGTTGACGGGTCTGGGTTTGGTGTTTGCCCCTGAGGTTGTTCCGAACCTGGCCTTTTCGCAGGGACGAGGAAGCGTGATGGTGCTGGTGTCTGGGAGACGGTCAGAATTGTCCAAAGAGGGAGCGACTGATATGGATACTCACTATTGGCGGGGGGGGCATCTGGCAGAAGTTTAGATGCTCACTTTCAGTAAAGTGGTTCGTCTTGTTGGAGGATGTCAGATGGCTTGTCCGTGCAGTCGAATTCACGATGAGTCAAGAATCAAGAGTCCGTTCTGCCGGCAATACTGAATGGGTTGTCTCTGGGGAAAATCATCGAGGCTTATGACAGTCAGATTTAGATCCACGTCAGTATTTACAGGTGTAAAACAAGAGAAGCTCCGGCATCACCGACAAAAGATGGTCGAGGGAGAGGTGGTTAAAGTGAAGATCCAGGGTTAGGGTGTCCTCGATATGCCATCCACAAAACCGCCAAGCCCATCCCCACAAAAAATCTTATCTTATCGCTCGACCGGCGCGACCAAACGAAAAAAAAGTTCTTGGGGACCTGCCAGAGCTGCCCCAGCTGCATTCACCACCAATTCCCACCACCACATCCACCATCACCGCAAAGATGGGCAAGAAGGGCACCCCCAACACCAACGCCAAGCTGGCCTCCAACGGCAAGAAGAGCATAAACAAGTCGCCCAAGCAAAAACCCGCCAAGGTCGCCGCGCAAGAAGATGTCGACATGCTCTTCCCCGAGAACGATGACGAGTGGGAGGACGAGTCGGACGACGAGACCGCCCTGAAGTTCTCCAAGAAGGGAAACAAGTCCAAGAAGGCCGTGGCCGTTGCCGACGAGGACGACGAGTCCGATTCCGACAGCGACAGCGAAGGCGGCGGCGGCTTCGGCCTCGATCTCGCGAGACTGGACGAGTCCGACTCGGACTCTGAAATCGAGGAGCCCGAGAACGACGACGAGGACGATGGGGAGGAAGGGGATGAAGAGGAGGAGGACATTGACATCGACGACCTCTCCATCAACGGGTCCGACGAGGAGGAGATACGGGCCACGATGCGCGTGCGCGAGACTATCAACAACAAGGACGGCCTCCTCGCCGCGCTCAAGCGCATCGCGCTCGACACCTCGCCCTCGTCCCCCTTCGTCTTCCACCAGTCCGTCGTCTCGTCCAAGCCCACGGCCGACGCCATCCCCTCGATTGACGACGACCTCGTGCGCGAGCTGGCCTTCATGAACCAGGCGCTCGAGGCGGCGCGGTTCGCGCGCACCCAGCTGCGCAAGGAGGGCGTCCCCTTTACGCGCCCGACCGACTACTTTGCCGAGACGGTGCGCAGCGACGAGATCATGGACAAGGTCAAGGCCAAGTTGATTGAGGAGGCGACGTCCAAGAAGGCGTCGGCCGAGGCGCGCAAGCTGCGCGACCTCAAGAAGTTTGGCAAGCAGGTCCAGGTGGCCAAGCAGCAGGAGCGCGCCAAGGAGAAGAAGGCGACGTTGGAGAAGATTAGCCTTCTCAAGAAGAGTATGTCGCCCGCCCCCTCTCTTTTGTGATCAGCACTAACACTTTCCCAGAGCGCAAGGACGGTGCCTCCTCAGCCCTCGGCGCCCACGAGGCCGACGACCTCTTTGACGTCGCCGTCGAGAAGGAACTCAAGGGCAACGGCTCGGGGAAGAAGCGGTCCTTCAGCGCCGGCGAGGGCGGCGACCGCGGCGGCGACCGGAACAACAAGCGGCAAAAGAAGGACAGCAAGTACGGCTTCGGCGGCAAGAAGCGCCACGTCAAGGAGAACGACAAGACGAGCGCGGGTGACATAAGCGGGTTCAGCGCGCGGGGGATGAAGTCCAGCGGTCCCACCAAGACGGGGAGCGGTCCTGGCCGGGGAGCGAAGAAGCCCTTCAAGGCTCCGAGGCTGGGCAAGTCGAGGCGGAAGGCTGGTGGGAAGTAAGCGGCGGGCGTTGGGGTAATGGATGGGGCTGTAAATAGGCGTGTTGTGTCGCTGGACACTGTCGGGGTCACCTCCTGTCGGTGACCAGGAATAGTCGGACGTCTGGTGGTTGAGTCGTTGCCATGTTGTAGGTTACTCAGTCAGCAGCAAAGGGATGGGCGTTTATATAGGCGTCAACTTGAGCATAAAACTGATTTCAGGCGAAAACGGGATGTCTATGACCGGGCATCGATTGTGGGAGTTCTCGAAGTGTCTGGGAGTTCTCAAAGTGTCTGAAGTTTTGGTCGGACCTGAACGACACTGGTTCCTGGTTCCCCTGTACATGGATGCATCCAAACTGGTTGACGTCGAGGTCATGGACTTTTCCAGATATCCCATCTCCCTCTCGAGAAACCGCTTTGGCAAAAAGACAGACGCTAGGAGAGCCCGAATTACAAGCTACAAAGGGAAAAAGCTCAGAATCATTCATGACCAGGAACGCCATCCAAAAAAGCCACCAAAAAATAACGTGTCTTCTCAACCGGAATCGAGCCGGTGACCTTTCGGTTACAAGTTTTCCAATTACAGCCGAACGTGATAGCCAACTACACCATGAGAAGTGAAGACGTTGGAGTTTGTGGAGCTGAAAATCTGCTCATGTGGATGCCATGCCAGTCCAGTGTGGATTCACCTGGGATGCCAGACATTCCTTACTCAAGAAACTCGTACAAGACAAGACGTCGTCGCACATGTCTTGCCTTGCCTTGCCGAGCGTCACCAACTTGGGAAAAGGAGGTTAAAAGTAAACAAAGCCATACTGCTGTTGCCTATATTACTACCAAGGGGTATCTCTTCTACACAAAAAAAAAGTATAGCGCGGGCAGCAATGCCACGTCGTCTGTCTCGCTCGAAAGGTACCTAAGCAGGTGAATAAATCGCTTCTTCGATGCTCTCGCTCTCCATGTCCAGAAATTCGCCGTAGCCGTCTGTGCTCCTTTGCGGCATAATTATCGGCTGCTCGTCCGTCTAGCACCTTTCCAAGTATCCCATCTGTCGTCGTAGTACGATCGGGTCGGGGTTGTCGTATATCGTCGTCGTCGTGTCTATGCCGATCGAACTTTTGTATATATCGCTCCATGTCGTTGTTGTTGTGTTGCGTCGGTCGGTTGTTATCCAAAACACCAGCACACCGTCAGTATGTCGTCACCCCCCCTTTCCCCCCATCCCCCCTCAATCCTGCCCCAAAATCCTCGTATCCAACGCCTGACTCTCCCAAGGCGGCACCCACTCCCGCCTCTCCTGCGGGGGCACCACCACCCCCCCATCCTCCCCTCCCTTCCCACCACCACCACTCTCCCTCCTCTCCTTAAACCGCCCCCACGTCCCCGTCAACCGCCTCAACCCCCTCTCCCTCCCCTCCTCTCCATTCAACCTCCGCTCCGCCTCCCTCCTCCGCGCCTCAATAATCTGATCCATCGTCACCTCGGCCCCTTCACTCCTCGTCCTTTCCAACCCGGCATGCTTCTCCCCATTCCCCCCACCCCCTTCCCCTTCCCCTTCAACAAGCGTAGCATCCACCATCCTCCTCGCATCCGGAACAAACGTCAGAAACAACGGATACCCCCCCGCCACCGCCATCAACCCCACCACCACCACAAAACTCGTCTGCACGCTCCCCCCGGCCCGCACGATCGCGTACCCGACAAACGGCCAGAACGCCGGCCCCGACCCGCCCATGGTCAGCCACGCGGCGGCGCGCTTGGTGCGCGCGCCCTGGCCGCGCAGACCCAGAGAGAAGACGAGCGGCCAGATGGGGCCTTCGAAGAGGAAGAAGGCGATGGTGGGGATGGCGATCAACGTTGGGTTTTTGGTGGGGCGCATGACGACGGCGGCGAGGACGGAGAGGGCGGAGAAGGCGATGCTGGCGGAGAGGATGGTGCGCGGGGTGGGGAGGAAGCGGGCGGTCGGGTAGGTTACCGAGAGGTAGGCGAGGCCGCCGGCGAGGAAGCGCGAGACGGCGAAGGCGGTGTGGGCGACGAGGAGGAAGTTGAGGGTGGAGATGGGGAAGCCCGGGGGTTGGTAGGTGCTGCGGGGGTTGGAGGCGGCGTCCGGGGGGGTCGGGGCGAAGGTGGTGAGCAGGTCGTGGAAGAAGATGGACATGTTTTCTTGGGCCGCCATGTAGGTCCACTGGGAGAGGACGGCGAGGATGATGGCGCAGGTGGAGAGGGAGAGGCGCGAGGAGAAGAGGCGGCGGTGCGGGTCGACGGGGAGGCGCGCGGCGAGGCGCTCGAGCTCGCGGTCCGTGACTTCCGGGAGGGGCATGTAGTAGAAGTAGAAGGCGAGGAGGACGCAGAAGAGGGTGATGGCGAGGTAGGTCCACTGGACGTCGAGGAGGGTGGTGGAGTTGACGTGGCGGGTCTCGATGCGCGTGAAGAAGACGTTGTTGGCGAGGAGGCCGCTGAGCACGCTGCCGATGCCCTGGACGCCCTGCGCGAGGAGCAGGCGCGTGTCGGCGTACTCGGGCGGGCCGCAGAGGACGATGAAGGGGTTGGCGGCGGTTTCGAGGACGGCGAGGCCGAAACCGACGACGAGGCCGCTCACCATGAAGCCGCCGTACGACGCGAGGACGGCGCCCGGCCAAAACATGATGGTCCCGGTGCCGTAGATGAGCAGGCCGATGATGAAGGTGGCCTTGAACCCGCCGACCGACTGCGGCTCGCCGAGCCCCCGCTTGCGGGACCGGTGGTGCTCGTCGTGGCGCAGCAGCCACTCGCCCACGAGCAGCGGCCCGAAGAAGTAGCCGCCGCCAAAGTACAGGCTCGTCAGCCCCAGCGTCTGCGCCTCGGTCATGTTGGCGACCTCGGCGACGACCGTGTTGAGCGTGTTGAGCAGGCCGTACGAGATGCCCCAGAGGAAGAAGAGGATGCTGACGACGGTGCAGTACTTGAACGACTCGAGCGCCGACGTCCGGATCATGCTCTTTGGTTTCTTGACGTTGACGAAGCCGAAATAAAAGGGCCGGTCCGACACGGTCGACGCCGTCGACTGCACCCTCGGGCGCCGCGGGGAGAGCGGCGAGCCGTTCTGCCGCGCGCCGTACGCGTTGGCCCGCTCGTTGGCCCCGTCCATGCCCGAGAGAAACTCCCTCAACGAAAGCTCGTCGGCTGACCTCCGCTCGGCGTCGGCGCTCGCCACGGGCGGCGCGGGCAGGATGAGGTCGGCGGGGGTGGTGATGAAGTTGTCGGGCTGGCTGTTGTCGCTGCTCGTCGGCTTGGTGCCCGTGTCGCTGGCGGCGGGGGCGCTGCGGACCTGGGCGCTGGTGCGGCGGGCGCCCTTGGGGTCGACGATCATGGCCGGGAGGATGCGGATGATGAGGGGCTTGAGGGTCGGGATGCACGCGCAGGTGATGCCGACGTTGACCTCGACGGCCGACCACATGAGGGAGAGGGACGCATTCCACGAGAAGTCGTCGCTCCGGCCGAAGACGGCGTCGGGGTCGGCCGAGGCGCCCGTCGGCGCCAGGGTGATGGCCTGCTGGAGGTAGTAGATGCGGACGACGTCGACGACGGTGATGAAGAAGCCGAGGGCAAAGGTGATGACCAGGATGGTCTTTTGGCGCGGCGGGAGGCGCATGCTAGTGATGACGGGGATCGGCAGGGCCATGATGGCCAGGTCGGTGGTGACGTTGACGGGGGCCGAGCAGATGAACTCGGTGAGCAGGGGGATGCATCGCTCGGGCTTGATGTGGATGTCCCAGGCCGAGACGATGGGGTGGCACTGGAAGATGTTCATAAAGGTCAGGATGGTGCCGGCGGTGAGGACGATGGTCAGCACGATCCACGAGGCCATGCGCAGGATCTTGTGCGTGTTCTTGGCCAGGCGCAGGTAAAAGATGAGGATGGACGACTTGGTCGCCATCAGGGCCGGGTTCTGCACGACGGGTTAGCCGGCCGGCACAGGGTCCGGAAAGGGGGGGATCGGGGTCGGACGAACGTATAACACGGAAAAGACATATTCGCTCATGCGCAAGCCGGGCCTGTCGGCCTCGCTGATGTGTTTATCGAAGCGGCCGAGGCCCCGGTGGGCGCCAAAGTCGATGGCGACGCAGAGAGATAAGGAGAAGAGCCAGGCCACCATGATCATGGCGTCGTCCCACGAGACGTTGCGGACGATGCCGACGCGGGAGATCATGCGCGCCGTCACGAAGAGGGTCGAGAGACACAGGGTCACGGTCGTGACGGCGAAGACGGCGGGGCCGCGATCCGGGGGATCCTCATCGTTGAAAACGGCGGCCATGGTGGGAGGAGGTTGAAGAATTCGTCTTCAAAGTGGAAAAGTACCGCAGCAGCTCGACGACGGGGCCGGGCCAGCCTCAGGCGAGGCCGACTATGGGGGCCGACAGCAGCAACGGGGGAGGGAGTCGGAGTCGGAGTGGTGACAGTGTGGGAGGGCTCGCCATAGTCGTGCGGACCGAGACATGGGGGACCGAGGACCGAAGGACGGATGGGCGGCGGCGGACGTTGCCAACGTCCAACGTCCAGAGAACCGACTCTGGTCAGCTTGGGGGTGTTGAAAAAAAAGTCTGGGCCGCGGCCGGCCGGGACAGGACGGGGATGGACGGGGGGACAGGGCCAGGTCGGGCGGCGTCGTTTTCCCTTTTCCCTCTTTATTTCCCTCTCTCTCACTCTCAGCCCTGTGCCGTGTCGCGCGCTCAAGCCTCCGATCCGCTGGCGCCGGGGGCCGGGGCGGGCTGGGTGGTGCTGCTGGCTGGCTGGTGGTGGGCGACCCGCGTGGCGTCGCAGTCGGCAGTGGTATAGTGGTTGGGGCGTAGGCAGGCTGGCCTTGGTTCGTGGACGAACACCGACACCCCCCACTCTTCGTTTTCTCGTCTCGCGTGGGGACCTGCGAAAGAGGAACGACACCCCCCAAGGGCACCCCGGGACGGTCCCGAGGTGGTCAAGAGCACGGCGGCCGGAAGGCTCACAAGGGCAGTTCCGGGCTCGCCAACAGGAGGGCGAGAAGGATGGAAAAGAGGTCCACCGAGAAAGAGGTCCACCGAGAAAGGGAGCCTCGAGATGGGGGAAAAGTCGGTGTAAATGGAAATGGGCGAGGCAATGGGGAAAAGAGAGGGCAAGAGAGGGAAATGGCAGGATGGGGTCATGCGTCAGCGACCCGGCAAAGGGGAAAATGGGAAATGGAAAATAAGAAAATGGGACAACACTTTGCGAGTGCAAGTCTCCTCCCCCCCCAAGCCAAGCCCCCGAGGGAGAAAAAAAAACAGCAGATGAGTCCACCCCCTCCGGCCCCCCTCGTCGGCGAAATGGAGCGATCGAGGCCATGTTCCCCACCGCGAACCATGTGGTAACCGGTCCTCGTTTACAACGGCCTTGTCGGGAGGAAATTGTATGATGCCATGCGATACGAGAGACGATACGTCTTGGTGGTGATGTCAACAATGCCCATGTTGTTGACTCGAGGCTACTCCTCGAACACCCCCCGACTCGTCACATCCCGGGCTGCTGGAAAGAAACTGTAAAATAATTCCCACCTCGTCGTTCTCCATTTTCTCCGGCCCCAAAGAATTGGAGAAGAAAAAACAGCCCCTCCCGTCTTCCCGCCTCCCTCCCTGTCCTTGTCTTTTCCCGACTGACCCACCTCGTCCACGACCAACCGACCGGCAACGAAAATTCCTCTCCTCTCCTCTCCTCTCCTCTCCTCCCCATCCGGATCAATGCCACCAACAACAGCAGAGGAGCCCCATTGAACATCTGCATCCCCTCACTTATCACATACTTCTCCGCCTGTCTGCACGCCGGCGGGAGGCCAGCCATCCACAGCCGACCTCCCTCTTGGCGTTCAGCCTTGGCGCCTCCCAGCCCTTGACACCGCAGCAGCGACAAGACGCGGGGCTCTCTCTGGTCTGGTCTTGACGGCGACGATGAGGGCGGTGGAATCAATGCCTGCCGTGAGATAAACGTCTGGGCAAAGCCCCCCCCCGCCTCGGTATCACGACATCTTCAGGGGAAAGAGACGGTGGCGTGGCGGGGGATATCATCCGTATCAAAACATCAAGACAGCATCACACATGAGATCCAAATCATCAAACGCCTGTTTTACGCCTGTTTTACGCCCTCTGCAGTTCCACGATGGATGCCTGGGACCGACGACGCAGATAGCTTACAAGACCTCCTCCTGACATTCCGCCGCCGCCGCCATTTCGCGTCTCTTCTCTTCTCCCATCGTCAACCGTCCCGTTCCGTCTCTGACATCAAGCTCGCATAGCAAAAGAGGAGAGTAAGCTCCGCCCCCGTCGCCCCGCATCCCTCTCCGCGGCGAGGACGGAGCCCAAGGCGAACATCATCAACATCTCCGAGACGACAGCAACGACCCTGGGAATCAACAATTCCAATTCCAATTCCAATTCCACCTTCCATCACTGTCGCGTGCCCCCCAACGCCCTCAACGCCCAAGTCTAGCCCAGCCCAGTCCATCACCAACGAGGCTGGGAGCCCCTTTATCGCTGGCCGGCCTGCTGTGAGTAAGCACACCACTGTCACCAACGCCCACCCGCCGCCCGCTACCAGACAGAGACCCCAACAAACCTGCCACTCCAACTCCAACCGCCAAACTGCAACTGCAACTGCAACTGCACTTCACTCGTGTGTGCGTCGCAGTGTGCGTTGTGCGTGCCAAGCCGTCGGGTACAACAAGGACGCTTGCGCCTGCGTGTGAGTGGAGGAGCTGCTGCACCTCGCTGCAGCAGCCAGCTGTAGCTCCGTCCAACTTTCGTTCATCTGTTCGTCATGCATTTCATCCCCGGCCACCTCCTCCTGCTCCTTCGTCCCGTCTTCCCGCCGCCCGCTGCCCGCCGACGCCTCGTCTCGGCTGCCTTGCCGTATGCGTTGGCGAATGGGATCCTTTTTTTAAACGAAAATGGGGGGACGGGGGGGGGGGCACTTGGATGGGAGCAGATTTGGTTAGTTAGGGGAATCCACTGAGGAGAGTAGGTATGATTTGAGTTGATGTGAGTGTACGAAAGCCAGCCAGTCCTGCCCATCCATGAGAGAGTCAATCGCTTGGTTCGCCGTAGCTGCCAGCGTTATTTATTTGTTTGGGTTGTATATACCTCGCACCCAGGCCCCAGCACGTCTCGCATTATCAACACAACACAAAAACCACCGCTCCCTCCCCCACCAGCACCGCACCGCGCCGACCGACAAAAGAAAATGCGAGTCCCAGCCGTATTAGCATTAGACGCCTCATCACCCCATACATCACTTCGTGTCCGTTCGTCCCACCCTTCGAACCGAAACCCGTATTCCCAATCCCCCCTTACTACTTACTTCCTACCCCCCCGGCACCCCAGACAAGAAGAAATCCAAATCGCTCCCCGGCCCCTTGGCCGACTCGTTCTCGGCCAACTGCTCCAGCAGACTCAAAAACGGATCCTTTTCCTCCCCCGACGACGCCATCCCGCCCCCGCCCCCCGGACTCACCGACTTGTTTCCGCCGTCGTCGCCGTGCCACGCCGGCGCCGGACTGCCGTACGCGTTCGTGGGGACCCCTCCAAACATGGGGTCGTACGACTGCTGCTGCTGCTGCCGCTGCTGGCCTGGAGCAGTGCTCGGCCCGGGCGTCGGCGAGAAGCTGAATGCCGGACTGAAGGTGGCGCCGGCGTGCGGGCCGGGTTGAGAGGCCTGGCGAGGACCAAGGGAGAACATCGGGCCGCCGGCTGCGGAAATCGGACTGTGGACGACGCCCATGGCCTCGTCTAGGGATCCGTGCATGCCGCTCATGGGTAGGTCGTGGCTGCCGCCGGCGGAGAGGGGTGTGGGCGAGTGCAGCATCCCTGGTGACATTTGTTGGCGGGCAGAGAAATTCGGGCGGGAGGGCGTCCCCAAGCCCGGCGACGGTGGTATGTGCAACGTATTCGCCAGTGACGGCCTCTTGCGGCCCATGGGCGCTGTGCTCTTGCGCTTGAGGCTGGGCCGACCCATTCCACCGTCGCTTCCGCTTTGTCGGGGTGCGTAGAGAACTTGGCCCGTGTATGAGTCCGCTGTAAAGTCTGCCACGACGTCCGAGAGACTCAGGTTGGCCGCGTCGAACCTGAACGTTTGTCCGCCCGTTTCTTCCATGTTGGAGTAGCGGTCGAAAAAGTCCTCGAGGTGGAAAGCGGGCGAGAAGAGGGCATTGTTGGCGAGGTTATTGACGAGGAAGCCGTGCGCGTGGTAAATTCCCTGGAGTGTTTCTCGCTGATGCTGGACGCTCGCCCACGCATACCGGAGCTCGCTGAGCTGCTGCATCTCTTTGGACAAGAAGTCGGCCGACGCGCTGAATACGCTCATCTCGCCGTTGTTTCCGTTCCTCGCGTAGTGGGCGCCATGGATATGGACGGTGCCGGCGGTACAAATGCAATACCCCACAAATGCCGGCCATTCGATGGATGCCGATTGCTTCCCGAGTTCGACGAGTTCCGCGATCGCATTGGCGTGGAGGAAGCACATGTGCGTAGCCTCAATCTGCCAGGACTGGTGCTGACCTGTCCCGGCTAGTTCGGCGAGGTCGACGGGAAGGAATGGTCTGTAGATGAGACAGTGAATGAGGTGGTAGATGAGCTTGCTCAGGACCAGAGACGTGGAATCGGCCTGGCCAAAGAGGTTATCCAGACTCGAAAACACCCCTTCCGTTCCTGACGCCCAGATATCGAGGTCTTGTCGGATTTTCGACAAGTTGGACAGGGAATGCCACGGGAAATGCGAGTCGCCCTTGACCCCCCCGGCGGCCAAGTACCGATTTGTCGTCCCCAGGATGCGAGAAATGTCGATGAGCATCCCGCTGCTTCCCTGGGATTTCCTCCCCGTGTTTTGCAAAAACTGCAAGTTGGAGCCGCTCTGGAAGAAGTCCCCGTCGACGGGGAGGGAGACGGGACTCGGCGCCCAGCACGGAAGTCGGAGGAGGATGGTATTGTCCGCAACCAGGGAAGGTCGTTTTGAGCCGCACGCCATGAATTTGTCCAACAGGTAGCAACTCCAAAAGAGTCTCCGTCGGACTTCTCGCTCTACCGGGGTGACTCGGGCATCGATGTCGAGTTCGCGGTGCAGTTCCAAGGCCATCGCCATGCCAACGGCATTTGCTAGGGATAATAATCAGTTTCGCCCCATCATGTTGGACTGGAGACCTACCGAGAAGCATGTATGCCTTCTTCCCCTTTCCCGCCGCCGTAAAAGCAATGACCAGGAGCATCAATGCTTGCAGAGCATCCACCGAAGGCTCGTCGACGTCTATTTCCGCCCGCGACTTGGCGGCGTAGGCTTCGGCAAGCCTGACGGCTGATTGATAGCCATTTGGATGGGGAGTGTTTCTGATCCATTAGCAACGGATCCAAGCTGTCCACGTCAAATATGCTTACTTGGCGGCGACCGCGTAAATGGCATAGGCAAGGTATTGTGGGATTTGGTTGAGCTGTAGCCGTTGTCGTAGGGTGGATTCATCCAGGACGAAAAAGGGTTTGGCGTGAAAGCGTGTAAAGTAGGTATCGAGGAGGGCCTCGGGTTGTACATTTTGTGGGGGTTCACTGCTTCATTGATTTGTTAGACATCTCGGCGGTTACTCGCGAGGGCAGTCGTTTGGAGACGCATGCTAGCTCACCTAGCTTCCCCGGAGGAATAAAAAGCAGCTTCGTCGCTGCTGTCGCCACGCGTGGTCTCTGGTTGGGAGAAGTGCGGGTTCTCACGAATACTTGGATGGGAAGTCGGAGCACTTGATGACGCTTCTTCTGCTACGTTTGCAGCAGTAGAGTCAGACGAAGGGGTGTCTCCTTCGGCGTTCTCCTTCTTCAACCGTGCCTCGAGCCCATCCACCCTCTTCAACAGGGCTTCCAGGACATCAGTTTTTGGTCCCCGTTTCTTTGGAACAGCATCTGGGAAGGGTTAGCGAGGGGAAAGCAAGCAAGGCGTGGGTTTGGACAAGTTCCCTACCGTATATACATGGACACTGAAACAACTGACATGCCTCGCACGCAGGCCTGAGACGATTGCACTTGATCTATCGGGGGTGGTTAGCCTTCCATCGACAAGACGATCACCCGTAGCTCATGTCCTCCTCACCTTTCGTTTTCGACAAGACTTGCAGTTCATGGACTCGCGTGGCTCGTTGCTCATGCGGCGAGCAGGTAGTCTTTCGATGCTGACCTGCGGCCGGGCCATGATGGCGGGGTGATTTCCGGCCAAAGACACGGATGCCATGGGCCCCGATGGTCCGGGGTCGTACCCCGGGTTCGCCATTCCCATCGACATGGCTTCCAGCCAAGATTTGGTGGTCGGATGGACCAGAGGTGCCCCAGTGCCTGCCCTCACCCTCTTGTCCCATGCATGGCTTCTCCTGTGCCCTGGGCTCTCTGCTTCGGCTCTCTGCTTGAGGGGAAAGGGCAAAGAACGACCCCGGGTGGCTTTGCGTCTTCCAGTTGGCGTCCGATGGGAGCGTTGCGTCAGCCAGGCTCCGCTGGAGAGGATTGCAAAGGATGTCGTGTGTCAGGACAATCGTCAACGCCAGACTCTGCGCGATTATGATCTATGCCGTTGCGCTGAAGAGGGCGGAGAGTAGATGAATAGAGAAGCAGGTCAGGGCGAAGCTTCAAGATATCTTGGTACCAAGGCCGGGTCGGCGGCAGCTAGACGTATGGGAGGAGGCTCCAGGACGGAGAACAAGTGATTATTGGCTGAGATGTATACTTCCCCGGTGCGGGAGAGGTATAAGCGCAAGGATGGCTGGATGGCGGAGATGGAAGCGATGTCGCCCCGAAGAATTAGGGATTCCGCGTGCGTATAACAGAGCGACGGGTGACAACGTGTAAAAGACTCTTGTGGGTGAGAGCGACGCTGAAGCTGCGAGATAATAAAGGTGTGTGATCCTTTCTCCTCTCAATAACCGGGGTGCCGGTGAGCAAGGGGGCTCGAGGGGGGGAACGTTTTTGGGGTTGAGTCTCCACACCTCTGGGGGAAAATGCGACCAGACCTCCGCCAGGCGAGTCCAAGACCAAGTCCCTGATGGCTTCTCGTCCCTCTTTCGGGGCGGCAAGGTAGAGTGCCTGGAAGCGAGTGACATAAATCACTTGCATATCAAAGCCATATTGACGGTGTGTGCAGGTTGTCGGGGTTAGGAGGCTCTGAGGGCAACGCGGGAGGGCCGAGGGAAAAAGAAGATACGATCGACTGCCAGGTTCGTCGCGGTGCAGCAGGCCGTCAGTCCTCAGGATGTGGCCGAGGGGAGAGGGGGGGGGGTGACATGGGCGGGTTGGGTGGTGGACAGAGTGGACAGTGGTGGGGATGGGGAGGAACTGGAGTCGCCTGCAGTCCAGTCCGCATTGCTCTCGACCGTTGAAATGCGGGGAGGGGGCCTCGGGGTGGAGATGTGCAGAGGTGGGATCGTGAGGGTGAAGTGGGCTCGAGGGCCACCCCCCTCCAGTCTCCCCCCCTCGCGGGAAACAGGTGTCCCGTCCATGGCGGCTGGCCGGCCGTCCGTACCTTACCTGGTACTGTAACGCTGGCTGAAGCGAGATGTCCAGAACAAAGTGTGGCTTCCTGCAAACACGCTACATACCGTCTTCTCGGTAGATGTGCTTGGAGGATGCCATAGTCGGGTCTCTTATAGGTCTGGTGATTGGTGTTGCACGCTGGCTGCCCTGTCCAGAGGTGCTAGCCTGGCCACCGCGACAGGAACGGACGCCCGGGGGAGAGAGGTGTCGACAGCAGTACCAGAAGCGGCCTTGGGGGCTGTCAGAGATGTAAAAGCGTTCGGACGGGATGTCGTCTGCACGGGAACGCACAAGAGCCGAGATTGAACCCGACGAGTCTGTTGCTGGCTAATGGGTGCAGTGGCTCTCTGCCATTGTCGTGGGAAAATTATCAAAAAACCCAAGGACCTCGGAAGGGCTTGCTATGCTGGAGCTGGAGCTGGAGCATCTCGCTATAGCCGCAGCAGTCACTGGGACCATTTGGTCCCTATCCTGAGAGACGGTGAGCCAACAGCCTCGGGATGACCCCCTTCGCTCAACACGGCCCACAGGGCTACCTGAGCATTCGCCTCCGCGTCCAGAGAGGAGAACGTGGGTTCTGTCGCAACGTCATGCTGATGGACCCAGATCCCCAGCTGTTCAGGGCCAGGGAAAGGATTGTCGAGACGTGCTGGAGCGATGCTACGGTAGCGAGTCGCGGTTTCAGCCGCGCCCTGTGTGCTCCGCGCAGTCTCGTCGCTCTCTTGGTCCTCTGTTGGTGATCATAGCATCCGATCGTAAGATGTGCCCCTTTGGGCATGGCGACCGTTGCGGTTGCGGCGCGGGAGCTCTTCTGGAACAGGATGCAAAGGCCGACTGCATGTCCAGCAGCCGGCAATCGGCCGTCCGCGCCCGGGCCTGAGACAACGGCGACAGCTCTCTCTCTCGAGGGTGAGGAGGGTGAGAGAGGCTTCGGACGCTGGGCCCGGCTGAAGAGGGTCGTGGTGCCGCACCCCCAGCTTGCCGCGCGAATCATCGATCTGAAGCATGGCATCCCGTTGACGATGGGCGGCGGGATGGCACGGACATCCGACGTGCAGGTGGTCAATATGCGTTGGGGTGGGAGGGGAGGGGGATGAAGCAAGCCGAGAAGAAAGAATTTCGAACTTGGCCAATTTTCCCATTTTCCCCTGCGAGGGCAGGATTTTACCCAGCTCCAGAGAGAAGAGGAAGGAGGGAGAGAGTGCTCCCGAGAGTGCCTCCCCTTGGGCTCCCCAACTGCCCTGATATCAGCAGGGATGTGAACAAGCTGCCGGCGCAGGTACAGCTGGGTCCAGCAGAAGGTGCGACCCTGTAAACCAGCCATTTGCAGGGCTGGGCACTGATCCCCAGTGCCCCATCCCCCACAAACCGTGTTTTTTTCAGCGTCCAAGCTTCTGTCCCGCTTCCGCTTCCGCTTCCGCTTGTTCGTCCTCTTCGTGAACGCTTCCACTGCCATCCATTCCTTCACCTTGGGTCGGCCATGTCCGTGCCTCTTCGTCGCAACCCTGCCGACCGTTGGCAAGAGAGTCCCGTCGTTGCCACCCCTCATCGCCGTCGATGGACACCTGATTGATTGGTTAATGGTTACCATGTCATCCCCCACTATCATCTCCCCGAGTCCCAACAGACAACAGTTGCAGTCGGAACTCGGTGACCTCGAGCACTCACAGAGTCCGCGCTTGGCATCGCGGAACCAAACAAACAGCACCCAGCAACCACGGTCAAACAGCCGCCTCTATACAGCCTCTACCCCATTGCCATTCAAAAACACACGGCACTCTGCTCCTCCTTGTTTAACCACCTTCCCGTCCAGTCCTTCGAACCCTGGCCTCCGGCGCTCAACCCAGACTCGCCCCAAGCCAGGTCCTTCTCGACCACATACTACTAGACTACTTGCACAGCAGACACATCTGCTGGCCTCCATCACTCCCACCTCGTCCCGCCTCCGGTTCGGCTAGATGCTGGAGAGTCGTGCCCCAGATGGGCCTCGCCGGCTGACTGATCATTCCTCATGCATCTCTGTGTCGTGACGACAATATGAACACACGGACATGGTCCGGCTCACTAACAAGCCAGGTCCTGGCCTGCGCTCTTTTCAGCCCCATTAGCACACCTCGGTATACAGTACCACGGCCAGGCTGTCTCGCTACCCAGCCCTCACCAAGCTCCACGGATATGAACGGCATCTGGGGATATGAAACAGCGAGCTGACCCCAATCCCAGACCTCACAACTGCCGCATTGCACCGGCGTGGCCCACGGGTCCAGTGCCGGAATCCACTCTGTACCAGACTCGGGGCAGCCAGACGACGTCCAGATCTACTGTGTATGCTAGCATCAACGACTCGAGAGAGCCCCCTCTCCCTCCAGCACCGCTCGGACACCTCGTCATCACCACTGCTACCTCCTCGGCTTCGCATCCGCAAGCTCTTCCCAGAGGGTGAGCTGTCCAGATGGAGCCCGAGTCCCCGAACACCCACGCGCCAGAATTCCAAACCGGCTGTGAGCTCGCCTGCAGCACCGACCCGCCAGATGGAGCACGGACACACCGGCTGTGTGACCTGGAGGGCTTGTTTTTTCTCCTATTTGCTCGCCATCTTCGCATCGGGCCGAGACGCCTGTTTTGTCCCAGACCGCAGCTGTCGTCGAGACACTGACCTTGACAGACACATTGACAAGCTTGACAGACACACCTCTCTGTCCGACTTCCCCAGGTTTAATCTACCCCAGATTAAATCCACACGGAGGGTATGAGCTTGGGCCAGTGGCTCGATGGAGTTCGCCTGCCTGGATGGGTGTCTGGTCCGCGGTACGACCATGCTCGATCGGATCCAGTCTCCATCCCACGACAAGGCGGGCGCTGGACAGTCCTCATCTTCCCTCCCGTGCCTTATTCGCAATGCCACATGAGTGCTATGGCCCCCATATTGCCTGCATGATGGTCAGTTGCTTGAAGTCGTCTTGTCTCGTATGGCGGCTGGCCTGGCATGCCAGGGTGGTGGATGATCCGCTCCCCGAGGACGTGGAGCATTCCGGGGAACTGGACGTTCTCCCTCCTAAACCTTACTACATCTCGTCGTGATGGGCCCTTTGGGGGGCGCAATCTCTGGCGGCTGCAAGTTGGGCCCTTTCTCCTCATCGAAATCAGGCCTCCAATTTGGAGATACATTTTGATGAATGAGGTGACCAGTTGGGGTTTGCAAAATACCACGAGAATGGGGGCGAGGCATGATAGAGGACCTCGTCTTACTTGGTAGCCCCAGAGTACACAGATCTGGGATGGTTGACTTGAACAGACCGTTCTTCACAGCCCAAGTCAAAACTTGGCCTCAGCATAACCCGCCAGTCACCGCCATGATGACCAGAGACCTCCTTGACTGCGAATCCGGAGTCTCTCGGATTGACGAGGGGAGGATTTCCCAGGCCGTACCATCTCCGTCGTCGGGTGGAAACAGGCTTAGCATGTTTTTCTTGGCAACCTCCCTGCCATCCTGAGAGCAGAGCTGACACGGCACCATGCTTCTCTCCAGCCCCCTCTGACCGGCGGCGGGTCCCAGGGCGGACTGCTTCGATTCGGGGAGTCGTCTATATGCTGCCTTGATCTCAATAGGCTCGGGTTCTGGCTCAACACCTGCCTTGTTCCCCCAACCGTGACTCGGGGACTTGCCCATTGGTCTACATGATGGCCGCCTTGCTCTCAATGCCCCCCTTTCCGTGGCTGACGTCCTGGAGAGATACAATCAGACAACCTGCGAGAGAATTTTGCTGTGTGGAGGGTTCTTCAGCACCCAGATTCGCGCGGAAGAGTCTGGCCGAGGCGAGCGACGGGGCGAGATGAGCCCCATCACCCAGACGCCCGGGAGAAGACGCAGTAGGCTTCCAACAATGATTGCATGGGCGGGCTCTCGCGCCAACATGTGAGCTCGGAACGTCTAGGCAGGGAGAAGACACGTCCCCGCCACTTGCTGATCCCACCGAGACTCCGAACGATTGCCCCGTCACCCATCCTGAGGCGCGGTTGCTTCATCCTCCTTCTCCCATTGCCTCCCCCTCCCTTCTTACTATGATGGAAGCTCGGAAACGTGACAGCTCACAGTGCAGTTCCCTTGCGAAGCTCTGGGTTCGAGCTTGACGTTCGAGCTGCCCACACCTGAACCCCAGTCTGTCTTGACAGAGATTCTACCCCTGAACACAGAAACGTTCCAAGAATCGCGGCTCCTCCCCCACCGCCCCTCTGCTTCCCGGCCGCGTGGTGCTCCCCCCCACCGTCCGAGGAACCCCCGTCGGCAACGCCTGGCGGGAGTTGGATCCAGAGAGAGAAACACAGCATCACTTGCTCGGTAGGTATGGACATGGGAGGACCCAGCATCAACCTGTCTCTTGCTCGAGCGAGTAGTACGTAGGGGTAGGTACGTAGGTAGCTTTGATCCATGCCAAACCAAAGACCAAGTTACGACTCAGACACAGGCTGAGAGGCACACTCAAACGCCAACCTAGGTACCTAGACAAGAACCCGCACAACCCCCAGGTCTAGGACACTTACTTCCTCCACATGTCCTCTCAAAAGTCCAAACCCGCGACAAATCACTGATCGGAATCCTCCTTTTACAACTACAAAAACATACTCGCAGACAGCCCGCATACCACCAACGACTGAACCAGAATAAGGCCGCCGCATCTTGTCCAGGGACGGGCATACACACACACCCACACGCACACACACACACACACACGAGACATCTAGATAGGTACCGATCGGCCTCCCCTGCCCCCGTTCTCCTTTCACACCCAAACCGACAGCCCAGCATCAAGGTGCTTCCAAGGCATGACGTCGGAAAAGACATCCGACCTTGGCTGTATCTGGGTTGGTACCTACGTCCCTAGCTAGATAGGCACGCCGCCACCACACAAGACAAGACATATTCTTGCTGCACTTGAGACCATGTCGGCAGTCTTAGAGAGCAAGCAAGCAGTTCAGTTACATCGCGAGCAAGTCAGTTACATCGCAAGCGGATTCCGCATCGTTTCTTGGTCCCCGGTCCCCCATTCTCGCCGACCCATGGATTCAAGCGAGCGCGGATCCAGAGACGCCGCCGTCTCTTTATGGGATCATCCCCTTACTTTGCAACATGTAGACCTTGAGGATACGTGACGAAGAGGAGCAGCCAGTCCCGAAGGTTGTGACGTGACAGAAGGGGGGAGACCGAATCCATCGCGCTGCAGCGGGTCAGAGATTTCCCGGTCCATCTCACACCATCACCACATACCATCTAACATCACATACCCCGACCTGCCTGCCTGCCTTCCCGGTGGACACCATCGGGGGTGGTAACGAACCGGAACCGGAACCGGGACGACGACGATGGTGGAAACAATGGACCAGTTGGACACAAAGCTGGCCCGTTAGACGTCTGCAAACACCTCAAACTCCCCAACGCACTCGGTTTCACAACCTGTAGAGACCTCTAAATTGGGCGGCAACGACAATGCTAATGCCAACAATGACAACGACGAATGGTCCAAAAATATCAATTCATTCATTCCCAGCAACACCAGCAAAAAAAAACGTCACTCCTGTCCCGTAGGTCCCGTAGGTCCAAGTCGTCTCATCATTCTCTTCGACCCCTCGTCCGATCCGTGAGGTTACACCCCATCCCATCCCCATCCCATCCCCTCCCATGCCATCCATCCCATCTCCAAAACCTCCATCCGATATGCGCACCGGCTAGGCCGCCATCCGAATCTCGCTCCCTCGCCTGGATTATATCCCCCCTCGTCGCATTCGCACACCGAAGTTGTCGATATGCAGCAGCAGCAGCAAGTCGGAGAATATTCAACATCTCCATTCTCCCCTCCGCGCTCGCGACATGAAACCTGACCGAAATGGCTCGCTTCCCGTCTACTTACACCGGAGGCCGGCCCGCCTGGCTGCACGGTACGCCGGAATCCCCGCGTCCGCGCCCGCCCCCTCTTTGTCCTTGTCGGCATTTGTTGTCGAGCGCGGGGAGACGTGTTCTAAATCCGGCGTTCATGGCGGTGTGTCTCTCGACGAGAGGGGATGGGGGAACCTTTTCCCGATGTCGCCGCTGTGTCGCTGTGTCTCCGGCCGGTGTGATCCGGTTGATACCGATATTGCCCCCATCAACACCACCCCCTCTCTTCAATATCAACAAAAACCCCCGACAGGCCCCCCCGCTCAGAACAACGCCCGCCCGCTCGCCAGCCTCACAAAGCTATACGGCACATTCTGCCCCACCAACAACCTCAGCGTCTCGACCGTCGTAAACGCCGTGACATCGGCCGCGCCGTACGCCGCGAACCCGCTCTGCTCTGCAATCGCCCCCGGATCCCCCCGCCGCTTCGCCGACCCCCCTCCGTCCGCCAGGTCGAGGAAGACCTTGCGCGTTGTGCCCGGAGACGAGCCGCCCTTGGACCCAAACACGCGCACCAGCATGGCGACGAGGTTGCTCTTGTCCGGGCCGAGCGCGCTGACGACGACGAACGGCGACCCGCCGTCGGAGCCCACCGCGCGCGCGCGCTGCAGGCTCTCGAGGCTGTTGAAGGGCTCGATGACGAGGTCCTTGGAGAAGGCCGGGGGGGCGCGGAAGCCGACGGTGTAGACCTTGCCGACTTTGAGGGCCTTGAGGGCGAAGAGCGCGGTGGCGGCGTCGTCGGAGGACGAGGCGAGCACGACGGCGGTGCGGTTGAAGTAGGCTGAGGGGGCGAGGTCGCGGGTGAGGGTGCTGAGGATGCCTTTCCAGGAGGCGTTGTCGAGGACGAGGGAGGTGTTGGAGGGCAGGCCGGGCTGCGTGGCTACGTAGGGGGTGCCGTTGGGATGGCGCGGGGGGCTCGAGGGGATGGAGGCTGGGGCGGAGGATGAGGAGCCGGATGAGTTTTGTCGGACGACGATGGTGTCGACCATGCCGATGAGACGGGCGGCCTCGCTGAGGATTGGACCGGCGCCGTCGTTCAGGGAGGCGAAGAAGCCATTTCCTGTGATTAGACTGGTCACCGGGACGGCCGGGTTGAGGTAGGCGCCGCCAAAATTGCGTTGGTCGCACCACCTTTCCAAGCAGTTCAACCCCTTTGCCTGTCGCTCAACAACGGCAAAGTGATGCGGGAGACCCAGCTCGTTGAAGCACTTTTCATAAAAGGGCGCCTGCGTCATGGGGACGCGGGTGGAGAGACTGCTGATGCCGTAAATGTCCTTCTTGGGTAGCTGACCCAGCAGCGCCAAGGCCTGGTTGATCTCGGCGGCGCTCATCTGCCCGGGGGCGGCGATGGTGGGGAGGAGGGGGTGAGTGATGGGAGTAAACACCTTGTTTTGCGTCCGTGAAAACTGGCCCGCCTCTCCCATGTTGACTGCCGATAGCAGAGGGGCGTCGGGATACTCGACTCGGAGTCGAGACCGAAAGTACTCGAGCTCAAAGTTTTCGTTGTGGTCGTTGCCAAAAGCAATCATCTTGATGATGTCCGCGTAGCGCCGAGACTCCTGGAATATTGACATGGCTCTCTCCGACGCCCACTTGAAGGTCCCGGAAAAGTCGTGGAAGGCCGACATGATGCGACTGTTGCCTCGCTGCTCGTACAGCTTCCTCCTGATGGACTCAGGGAGCCAGAGCTCAACATCGATGTACTCGACGCCCCACTGAACCGCCCGATAGAGGTACTCGTAGAACAGCTCCGGGTTGTCCATCGGGAACCTTCCATTCTCCTTCGTGCATCTTGTCGTGAGGATGATGGGCAGCTCCGTCCTCTGTCGAAGCAGCATCACCTGTTCCCCCACATAACCAAGACTGGGCACCGCGGCAAAGGTTTCATTTCCCAATGGCTCCCTGAGAAGATCGACTCTGATCTCGACCGCATCCGCCCCCACCGTCAGAATGTCAATGTTGGGAAGGGCCGCCCGCACGTCGGGAAAGGTCGTCGAGATGATGTAGGTCCGTGGCTTGGCCATGAGCGTGTCGTGGTGGTTCAGCTGGCCGAGAATATGGGAGATGAAGCGGGCCAGGTCTCGTCGGAAGAAGGGCGCCTCGGTGTAGAGAAACTCGTAGTCGCACTGCGCCGAGAGCTGGATATCCGGCGGCATACCCAGGCCGGTACAGTGCGCGTTGATGGCGATGACCAACTTCTTGTCTCGTGCGAACACGTCCATTTTTGCGTCGGCCGCCGTGATGCCCACCACCAAGTCCCCATCGTCCCCCGTGACGTCCTTGAACCCTCCCCCGAGCCGATATGGTTTCCCGAGGACGTCGGCAAAGACCCCCACCACGCTCTCCTGACCAGCGCCGTACACAATGACCACGATCCTCGTGTCCCCTCTCTTCGGACGGCTTCCAAACATGGCGTCTGAGGCCAGTGGTGGCTTGCCCATACCGAGGTCCATGATCGGGGGGTGCGGAGTGCCGTTGAGGCTTTGGGGTCTAGCATGCGCCGCCGACATTGGCTCCGGTTGCTGAACCGCTGCCATGATGCTATTCCTCCCACCCGTTGAGTCCGATAAGCACGTTCCAGCCAAGATACTGGGTTCGAATTGTTGAAAATCCGCGGGGTCTCGAAGCCTTGCGGCTTCAGGGAAAGTCGTCCCGTCCTTCAAGGGAATCGTTCCGTCAACCGTTACCGACAGGAGGTCAAGTGCCGCCTAGTACACCCCCAGCGCATTGCGTTTCGTGCTGGCGAGAGGAAGATCGAGGTTGCCAGGAAGGGGGCTTCGTCGAGACGTCGGTTTTTGGGAATTCGGATCGTTACTCCAGGAAGCGACAGATTTCGTTTGCAGAATATCGTGAGAAAAACCTTGATAGGCTGAAAGGCACCCGAGTTCAGCTATCCCTGCTCTCCGCTCGGGGAGGATAGGATGTTTGGTGAATGCTGAAGGGGTCTCGAACTGGGAGCCGGGAGGCATCGACTGCCAGCGAGTGAAATATCGAACAGGCAGTGGGTCGTCCGAGCAAAGCAATAAGACGACGGCTGTTCGAGCGTGTGTTCCGTCCAGCGGCTATGCTATCGGGCGGCGGGCGATGTTGTCGGCGGGGTGTTGCTGAGGGAGGACTACCGACGGGATGTTGCAAGACGAGCACGGCGACGAGGCGAGTGGATGCTGGTCGCGGACGGGTTCATATCAGGCGCCGAGGTACCGCGACGAAGCCGGAGGAGAGATATAAAAGGCCCAGTGACAAGAGAGATGGCGACAGTGAGAGCAGGAAGAGAGGTAGATAGGGTATATTTGCGCGGTCACAGGCGCCAAGATGGCTGCCGAGCGAGTGGGACCGACCGTTTTGCGTTTTGCGCACCGTCGCGGCGCCCAAACGTGCGGTGCGGGACGTCGACGCACGACAGGACGGGGGCCGTGGGGTTGATGGTCCGGGTGGTGGGCAGCGAGATGAGGTTGCGATGTGCCGTGGGATCTTGGTAGTGGTGGTGTAGGTAGTGTCGACAAGGGGACTGGAGACTGGAGACTCGGGACAGCTTGAACAGGCCGACCAGATAGCTAGATAGTCGGACTCGGGAGAGCCCTGCTGAAAGGGAGATTGGAGGAGAGACTCAAGGTTTTCGCAGAGGCAGTGCTTAATGGGTGGCCGATCTCGTCGTCAGCTGCGAGGCGAGAGGGAGAGGGACGGCTCGCTCGTCATGTCGCTGCTCGGTGGAGGAATTGGAGCGTGGTGTGGTGTGTGTCCATGTCCCGAGTTGGAGAATGAGGAGAAGCCGGGGGGGAGGGCCCGGGGGGGGTTCGCCCATGACAAACGGCCTAATACGGGACTCCCGGGTCTCGTCCATGGTCCGTCAAAGATAGGACGAGGCTCGGCCGGTCGGGAGCTTCATCCCATACCCCGACGATCCCACGATCAAGAAGTCCTAGGGAGCTAGGTTTGAACTAACAAGACCCACGTCGTCTGCAGGACGACGGCCCCGTCGTCCGCGTGGCTTCTCAACAATGCCATCTGACATCTGCCTTACCTTGTCTCCTCGTCACCCCCATGGTCACAGCTGACCGCAGGCCCCTCCCTCGTTGAGCCTCATGAAATTTGGAATTCCCTGATACCGAGAGACTGAGCATGAAAAAGAGGCTAAATCCAGGGGCGATCTATTCATGGGCACAGGCGGTCGAGTCCCGGTTGCTTGAGGGCCTCTGGAGTCTGGACAAGCCAAGGGACCTGGGAGAGATGGCCTTGGCGGTCAAGGAGAATTAGTGTGGGCGAGCTCGCAAGAAGTTCCTATCGGAGAAATCGATTCTGCAGAGGGCTGCAGCATCCCTGAGCGGATCAGTCATGGTGGTTGCTTGGTCGCGGTGGTGTCGAGTCGGTCGAGGTCGGTGATGTCGGTTGTTGAGGAGTCGCCTGCCCGCCCCGCGGCAGGGTCGGTTGAAAGAAAGCCCACCAAAAAAATTCAAGGTGGACAGCCCCGCAGCAGTGAGTCCCTCGACGGCCGCCCCCCCCATCCCCCCGGAGGATTGTCCAAGCACAGCGCTGCAGTGGACGGCTTTCAGGGCAGGCCATTTCTCCTGGCCATGGAGAAATGTCGACGCCAAAGTCCGCCAATCGCCGGCGCGCATTCCCGTCCACGACGCCAGACGGGGAAAAGAGCATCCAGCAGCTGAGGTGATTCTCGATAAATCAGCTCTGCGAGTCTGGTCGGCGTGGAGCCAGAGGAACGACAATGCTACCACGCGGAACAACTATTCCCATCATTAACGCTGTTGTGTCGAGGGGAAAAAACAAGCCACGAATTGCCCAGCCGGCCCAGCCCCAACTGTCAAGGGGGGCGAGCCATACTTTGTAAGCTGAGGGATCATTGACAAAACGTGAGGTGGCAGCGGCGGGCATGGTGGACATTGCCGTCGTCCGTTTTCAGAGTGGCATTAGGTACCGCGCCCGCGGCAGCGTTTGCCCGTCACCACCGTCCCCCTCCAGATGTCCAGACGTGCTTCAGGCTAATACCACAGAACGTCTGGTCGAAGCAAAAAGGCTTGAGAAGACGGCCAAAATGCTACCGCTTGAATGGGACGCGACGCTGGAGGGAGAGATCTGGCCGGGTAATGCCCATAGATTGCCCGTCAAGGTACTGGCAACCGCAACGTGCTAAATCTCCGAGAGAAGACGGCGGCATTTTATCCGTGGCCCATTTGCTGCGCAGGGGAAACAAGAACGGTTATCTCCAAAAGACCGAGCCTCCTCGTCCTCCTCCTCCTCCTCGGTAGTCCCTCGTGATCATATCAACGCCCGTCACCTCCCGTGTGTCTCCGTCCGCCTGTCAACACTGCTCGCCCGACCGAGCCTGGCCGCCGTCCCGTCTCGACTTTCAGCATCGGCTATCGAAGACGCCATCCAGTAAACCCCCACCCCCTCTATCCCTGTCAGCAGCACCAGATCCCGGGGAACGGGTTCCCGTCCGACCCTCGAGATTGGAGGAAGATCCTGTGCTTTGGAGCTCCGACGCAATAAGTAACACTGCTTCGCCTAGTCCCCCAGTCGTAGGTAAACTGGCACCCGTGCCGTTCAATATTGGAGACGCGATCCGGGAGTCTAATTGTGGCTGCCTTTTCGTTACCACGTACGGGCCAGACCCTGTTCGATCTCTTCAAAGATGCGCAGCCCTTTTAGGCCGAGGCCCGTCCCGACGCCGACCACCGCGGCTCCGGCCGCCCTCATTCTCCGGTAGCCGGCCACGTCGAGGACACCGCCGATGCCGATGACGGAGATGTGCCCGAGAGAGGCGCTGCGCTCGTCGAGCATTCTTCGCAGGGTCAGGACGTTGCCGAGGGCAAGGGGGTCTATGTATTTTCCTTGTCAGCAGCGTGTCTTTACTGGGTGTTTGAGGCAGAACTCACGCAACGGCGCGCCGGCCATGCCACCAATGCCTGTGCCAGGCAGTACCGGGATTGGGCCAGTCGTGCCACCGGGGCCAGAGCCGGAACTCAAATCCACCACCAGACAGGACCCAAGGGTGTTGGTTGCTGTGATGAAACTGATAGCCGACTTCCCGCCAGGAGATTGACTCGCCGTGCTTTCGAGGGCGCCGATGAGCGCTTGATACTCGGCCGAATGTGTGTAAGGAGGCGTTTTCAGACCGACTGGTATCGGAGTCAACCAGGTACTCATAATGCGGCTGGTATCCTGAATCGCCTTCAGGTACGGTATGAGGGCGTCCTTGGAGTACGCCGGCGGGGGCTTGTCTGGGATGTTGGGACAGGAGAGGTTAACCTCCATTGCCAAGGGGAATTTGACAGATTCCTGGACGGCGGCGATCAGCTCGTAGCACTCGCCCATATCCTCCGGTAAGCCCGTGACTGAGATGATGAAGCCCTTGGAAGACGGATTCAGCTGCTCGTCTGATATCTTCTTGATGAAGTCGAGGTATGTGGAGAGGGGAAGGGGGCTGTATCCGAGAGAGTTGAGGCTCGCATTTTGGGTGCTGCCCTCCGAGGTTGGCGATGACTCGAGGCTTTTTACGTCGAAGAACTTGTAGACATGCTTCTCTGGGCTGTGATCGAAGCCGCCCAAGAGGGACGTCCTGGTGGTGACTGCGCCGATCGACGGACAGGCATAGAGGGCCTTCAAGTCATCGAAAGTCGTGGCCCACGGGTTGGACGAGTTGATTAAAGGCGGGTTGATCTCCAGCGGCGGCGGTAGATCCATTGTGATGTTGTGCTGCTGCTACCACCTCGTGCGTTGATGGTGAATTGGATCACTGGAGAGATGGTGGACAAGAACATCACAGGTGGGGGTGGACGTGGAAGAGGTGGCTTCGGATAAAATAGGAGCTGGGACCCCGCTTGGGACCAAAAATACCTACCTAGGTAGGTATAGAGCACATGCAGCCGGAGACATGTATTCTTGCATGCCCAATAGCTCCCAAACGACATGTCCATATATGCCAAGCCTCACGAGGTTGGAGGCAAGATCAGAAAAGGTCGTCGATAGCCTTGTCGGCATCTTTCTTGATCAAGTCCACCATTCCCTAAACTGTCAGCGTGGCATCGATAAACTGGGTACGAAGGAATGCTCACCTTGGGCATGATGGGCATCCCGTCGTCCGACTTGACATATCGAAAAGGCATCTGGGTGCTCTCATGCTCGTTGAACTTGAGCTCCGGGAAGTCCACATAGGGAACATCTTGAAGGGGGGCTGAGATATGGTTAGCTGGATCCATGAGTGTCTCTGGGAGAAACAAACTTTTCCCCTCGACGACCAGCCTCGTGACACGGGCAGCAGTGTCTGTCGTCATTTGCTTGGGCCCAAGTCGGCGACCCTCGAAGCCCTTTTTGCGCAGCTCGGAGGTGCGGTCTTACAGCTTGCCGTTAGCTTACCAGCACACATGCTGAAGATCCCAAGTCCTCACCTCTTGGGGGATCGTCTCCTATATCGTAGTCAGCTTCTGTCTTGCTGCCAGGGTTGGTCTCGTATCAACATACCCAGAATGCCTCCAAACAGAAAAACTTCGAAATTGGCCCCGTCTTCGGGGGCGAGGTCTTTGGCAGCGGCGGGATCCAAAAGACACACCCGGGACTTGTCCTGGGCATAAATCTCCTCCACACCCCTTGTCTCTGCCGTAAAGGCTGGGATGGCACTCAACGGACCGGGGACCTTGAAGGCCGGGGGCAGCGAGGAGAGCAGAAACTTGGACCCGACATCCTGGCACTCTGTGGCGATGGCAATGTATTCCAGCTCCGACCACGGACCGAGCTCCTCGTCCAGATGCTCGACGATGTACGTCTTTCCGCCTGCCGAAGCCATGATCTTGCTGGAATGGGTCAATGATTCGAACCCTATTTCGTAAGAGAGACGCGGAATGCTTTCCCGCCAAAGTCGGACCAAGCACAAAAATATGGTAAAGAATAGACGCTGATATCTCCCCGGCTCCTTTTTGGTGTTGACGGTTGAAGTGGTTGATAAACTTTTGCATCGATTGGGTTTCGTCAGGGTGTGGACCCTGGCAGAACGCCAAGCTTTGGGTCTATCCGCCAAGCAGCGTATCGACTTTCAAAATACCGTCAAGCCAACAGCAACTTTCATTTCAATGTCACTTCATGCTGCCAGTGTCCCACCGGCTCGGGGAACAGGCATGGTCAACTGAGGTATACACTGGACAGTCACACACTGCAAACCAACTGATTCTCACGTGTAATCGTGGGAGTCTTTTCCGAGACAGCAATGTTGCTTTGCTCAAACGGGGTCTTGCACCAGCAATACGTAATCGCCGTAACCATGTGAAACAGATATTGACTAGCTCACAAAACAATGCCACAAGTCTATTCAAGCCTTGATCCGGTAATCGGTTCTTTGTGCCAGACCTGCCACCACTGAGAGGAATTCCCAGTGTGCTGTTTTCCTTTCAAGGTTTGCTCGTCGCCGCTTTCATTGGGCCTCGAGGTGTTGAGGTATGGAAGTTGTTGTCGTCAAAAGTGGAATCAGCGTTGGGAGGCGCGAGGTTCCGGAATCCCGGGGCTTCGTTTAGGGGAGGTGCAGCGTGCCGTAGCGCGTCTTTCGGGGCTTTCACAGCCCCCCTAGGACCCCTACGGCATACGCGGCACCCGGACCCTCAGCTGCCCAGCCCGCCCCCCAAATCTAGCTCACAAGGCCAGATCTGTCAAACCCCTTTTTGGCCGGGCCGCGTCTTTCCATTTGCCTCTTTTTTTCCAGCATACCCACCGAACCACCTCCTCGACTCCCCCTCAAGTAATGACTGTGGTTGGCGCCGACGGGTAGCCCGCGCGCAGAGGATCGAACACCATCGCGATTGTCGAAAAGTCGATCCCTCCCGGCTGCCGACTGCTGGCCCTCGCTCAACCCATCCCGACTCAGCCATGGCTGTCGGCCGGTCATCGCGGCGCTGGAAACAGCTGCCGATCTTTGTCGCCGCCGTCGCCCTCGCCTGGACAGCGCCGGCCCTCGCCGCCTCCAACAAGGCCGCCGGCGACTATTTTATCCACTCCCTCCCGGGGGCCCCGCCGGGCCCCCTGCTGAAGATGCATGCCGGGTGAGTCTGGAGCATTGCGCGCGACGCGCCCGAACCCGAGACGTACGTCGGACAGGAGCTGACGGGACGGTCGCATAGCCACATCGAAGTCACCCCCGAAGAGCACGGAAACCTCTTCTTCTGGCACTTCCAGAACAAGCACATCGCCAACAAGCAGCGGACCGTCATCTGGCTCAACGGCGGTCCCGGATGCAGCTCCGAGGACGGCGCCCTCATGGAGATTGGCCCCTACCGGCTCAAGGACGACAAGACGCTCATGTACAATGACGGATCCTGGAACGAGTTCGCCAACATCATGTTCGTCGACAACCCGGTCGGCACCGGCTTCAGCTACGTCGACACCAACGGCTACGTCCACGAGCTCGAAGAGATGGCCAGGCAGTTTGTCGTCTTTTTGGAAAAGTGGTTCGGCCTGTTCCCCGAATACGAGCATGACGATGTAAGTAGCTCGCCATCCCCCTCCTCGTGGTACAATCTAACCCAGCAACAGCTCTACCTTTCCGGAGAGTCGTACGCCGGCCAGCACATCCCCTACATCGCCCAGGCGATCCTCGAACGCAACAAGCGCGCCGCCCCCGACCGCCAGTGGTCGCTGTCAGGCCTCCTGATCGGCAACGGGTGGATCTCCCCCAAGGAGCAGTACGAAGCCTACCTCCAATACGCCTACGCCAAGAAGATGATCGAAAAGGGAAGCGACACGGCCAACAAGCTCGACGTCCAGCACCGCATCTGCCAAAAGGACCTGGCCATCAGCACCGTCAGCGCCATCGACACCAACTCGTGCGAGCAAGTCCTGCAGGACCTGCTCAAGCTAACCCGCACGCCCGGCCCCAACGGCAAGCAGCAGTGCTACAACATGTACGACGTGCGCCTCAAGGACACGTTCCCCGACTGCGGCATGAACTGGCCGCCGGACCTGACCTCGGTGACCCCGTACCTCCGCCGCCCCGACGTCATCGAAGCCCTGCACATCGACCCCGCCAAAAACACAGGCTGGACCGAATGCGACGGCCAAGTCGGCGCCACCTTCCGCCAGACCAAATCCAAACCCTCCATCGACCTCCTCCCGGACATCCTCAAAACCGTGCCCATCATCCTCTTCTCCGGCGCCGAAGACCTCATCTGCAACCACCTCGGCACCGAAGCCCTCATCAGCAACATGGCCTGGAACTCCGGCCGGGGCTTCGAGCTGTCCCCCGGGACCTGGGCCCCCCGCCGGGACTGGACGTTCGAAGGCGAGCCCGCCGGCTTCTGGCAATCCGCGCGCAACCTCACCTACGTCCTCTTCTTCAACGCCAGCCACATGGTCCCCTTCGACTACCCGCGCCGCACGCGCGACATGCTCGACCGCTTCATGGGCGTCGACATCTCCAGCATCGGCGGCAAGCCGACGGACAGCCGGCTGGACGGCGAAAAGGGGCGCGAGACGACGGTCGGCGGCGCGGCGGGCAACGGCACCGCCGAGCAGCAGGCGGAGAAGGAGAAGCTCGACGCCGCCAAGTGGGAGGCGTACCGCAAGTCGGGGGAGATTGTGCTGGTGATTGTGGCGGTGGCGGCGGTGGTTTGGGGGTACTATGTGTGGAGGGATAGGCGGAAGAGGAGGGATTATCAGGCGCTGGCGGGGGCGGAGGCGGGGGTGATGGGTGGGTCGCGGAGGGCGGCGGCGCGGAATAAGAGGACGGCGGGGAGGAACGATGTCGAGGCGGCGGACTTTGACGAGAGGGAGTTGGATGAGTTTCATGTGGGGACGCCGGGGGAGGGGCGGGGGGAGGAGCCGAGGTATAGTTTGGGAGGGGAGAGTGACGACGAGGAGGAGGGCAAGGGGGAGAATGGGAGGGCCAAGAGGATATGAGTGTGGGGGCGGCATTGTTTTGAAGAAGACGGAGGAGTCCATCTCGCATATACTACAGATACAACTGCTGCTGCTGCTGATACACTGGCCCGATGAGGCCGGTGGGTGCTTGGGAATGGCGCATGGGAAATTGTGGCAAGCGTGTTTTATGGTTGCTTGTCATTGATAGCGGAAAGGAAAATAAACACAAGCTGGACATTTTCCCTGCAGTAACTGGACTGGCATTCTTTTGCTGCATAGACTCAGATAAGTGTCGATTTTGCCTAGCACACGTTACCCTTGCCATTTGCATTGGCTTGGTTGCCCTTGAGGCGATGGATGGGATGACATCTCAAGGTCTTGGACTATAAATGTTGCGTCCATCCCAACTCGCTGTGCCACCCGCAGCATGTCGCATCCTCAAGAGTGGGTCTCCCACTTACACCGTGACAACCTCCGGCTCAACAAATCACAGTTTAGAGACCACAACAGTGACAACAACACCAACACCATCATAAGGAGTTCAAGCTTTGACGAGAGAGAGATTCATTTCATGTCATTTCATCCAGGGGACACCGCCCCATTATCTCCCCGGCGACGGCTGTTGGTCGTCGTCATCAACTAATAGTACACTGATACACTGAGCGCACGCGCGCGGTCTGCCTTCGCAGGCAAACCTCGTCGTCGCAAGAGAGAGAGACCCTCCAAAAAGATCTTTACACACACCGTTTCAAAAGAAAAAAGCGGGAGACAGCAGCTACCTCCTCATATAGCCGTGTGTTGTGGTGTGGAGCTGCCAGATAGAAGGTACCTACCCCGTACCATCCGCCAAAGTTTTTGTTTGGATTCCCCTTTCGGGGTGGCAGTCTCACGTTATTCATCCATCCAGGTAGGTAGGAGGATTAGATGCTCGTGCCGCTCCGCGACGACGTCTCGGTCTTAGCATCATCCTCGGCCGCCGCCACCATCTCGGGGCCGTGCAGGCTCTCCTCGAAGACGGGCTCGGGCTCGTTGATCTCAAACTTGGTCTTGAAGTGCTCCGAGTAGCTCGAGAGGGTGCTGCTGTTGGAGCGGCGGCGGGCGTTGGCGAAGTTGAACGAGGGCTCGTCGACGACTTCCTCGCCGGCGTTGCCCCAGTTGCCGCGGCCGCCGCCGTTCTTCTTGGTCTTCTTGGGGTCTTGGTCGGCGAAGCCGTTCTTGGCAAAGAACTTGGGGACGTGCTCCTGCGGGGCGACGGTGCCGTCGGCGAGGCCGGCGTGGTCCTTGTCTCCGAACTTGTGGGAGCGGGTCACTGGGGGGGGGGGGGGTTAGTGGCTGGGGATGGTATGGATGATGACCCGGGAAAGGGAGGAGCTTACTCTTGATGGAATGTGAGGGGGTTGATGGGTTGATGGGTTGGGGGCGGGAGTTGTTGTAAAAGGACAGCTTGGTTCCCAGTCAGCGTCACACAATGGATGGAGGTGCGGGGTTGATGAGATGGGTGATGGATGGGGAGGGAGCGGTTGAAAGGGAACGGTTGAAAGGGGATGGCGTGACCTACGAGTCGGGGTGGTGGTGCTGATGTCACAAAGAGAGGGAGGTGGACGAGGTATGAGTTGGTCTTGGGGTTGAAGTCGAAGTTGGTCTCGTCGTGATGATGGAGACGGACGAGGTTGGATGGATTCGATGGGTTGATTAGATGTCTACTGTATTTTGTAGTATAGAGAAGAGAGGCCGCGGCGTGAGGAGAAGGAGGGAGCTCCGGCTTTTAAAGAGGAAGCTCCAACTCGCAAGTCCCCGAATCAGGCGAGGAGTTGGCGGGCGAGGCGGGATGCGGCATGGAGGCAGTCGCGTGACTTGATGTCAGAGATTCACCATTCGGAAAGACCCCCCAGGGGCCCCCTGGGAGTGCTGTGAGCTGTGAGGTGGGGGATCCTCTCTCCATACCAAGTGAGTCCTCGACCAGTCACCAAGGGGATCTCGATGGATGCCCATTCGCCAATTCGCCCCGGAACAGACGGGGGAGACGGGTTGCTGAGTGCTCTCAGAGATAGATCGACTGAGATCGACGTCTGTCGTTGTATCGCCAATTCAGCCATGCCCGGTGTTGTTTTTGTCCTCCTTTCTCATTGGCATGTTCTGCCGTCATTTTTGGCCTGTTTATTTCATGTACGATTGCCCGAGTTCAACACACGAAGAGAGTCCTCGAGGTGGAAAAGAAGTCGTCACCTCATGGTTCAGTCTGGGGAGATGGCTGCCACTGCGTGCCAGCTGCTGCAGACCCGACTCTCGGCACCTTCGCCCGCGTGACAGAGCGCTGGACCCCGGGGTGCGCCACAGAATGCGGGGTTATGGAGCACCCAACCGGCGCCTTGCTGATGCCAGCCTAGCGCCCTGTAACCAGCCGTCCTCCGTTCCAGGGGCTTTTGGGGGAGGCATCCATTGTCTGTGCCCCGAAGCTGAGCTGGAAGCTTCTTTTCATCTCGAGAAAGCTCACGGGTCGGAATTGGGGCCGTCAACAGGAACAGGAAGAGGCATTCGGGGATGGCCAAGAGCCTAATTCGGAAATCTGGCCAGCTGGCCTCAACCAGGCAAGCAAGCGAACGGCTCCCTCAGCCCAGCCCGACTTGCTTCCACCTGTCATTCCAGCTCTTCTAGGCCCCATCCAAACGATGCCGCGTGATCCAGGGACGACTCATGACAGAATGACTCGATCTTGCAACTAGGCCTTCCCGTATAGGTATCCATTGGCCAATTGGTGCCTGGGCGTTGCTCAATTGGTGCTGCCATTGGCGCGCAGACGGTCAAGGTGCTTGGAGAGCTTGGGAGGCGGCATCAAGAGAACAAAACATGAAGCCATGTCTGGATCATGCTCCAGATCCCAAGCCGTGGATTGCTGGATTGCGTAACCCCAAACTGTCCCCATTGTCCCCAACACCCCCAACCCTCCCTGGACAGCGGTCACCCCACTGGAACCTTTCCGACGCATCAACAGCCTCGTGTCTGTCGGAGGCGGTCCATGGCCCCTTTTCCGGCACAGATTGGCATCGTCCGACATCCCCCCAAGATGGCGAGGCTGACGGACGCGGCTGGACCGGACGGCCCATGGTTCGGTCGACTCTGCGTCATCGAACGGTTGCTGGCCCCCGAACCCGTGTCGAACCCGTGTCGAGAGCAACCGTGTCGTTGATTGCGGGGCTGGCTTCGACCGATACCGGCAGATGTCCATCCCACCTTTTGGTCTGACTGAGTGCAATCCGCCAATCCGATCCGGACTCGGATTCGTACAGTTTCGCATCCCCCAAGATCAGTCATCTCACAGTGGAGAGAGAGAACCACAATCCAGACCCCTCCAAAAGAAGAGTTCTGATAAACTGATAGCGCGAAGCCGTGACACAGGGGCCGCGGTGGCGAGCTTTGTAATGCAATTTGATATCTCCGACAAACGCACTCCCGAAAAAAAGAGCCAAGACATTTTGTCCATCTCCGCGCAACTCAACCCCTCCACCACCAAAACCCTCCACCACGCTCAACCATCACGACAACTTCATCCCCCTCCACAACCTCCCTCGACAACAATCCCAAAAAAGGGGCCCAACCACCCATCCCTCCGCTCGCCGCGAACCCCACCACCGTCACCATGGCCCCCATAACCCTCGACCTAACCTCCGACTTCTCCCCCTCCTCCCGCCCTCCCCCCCCGCAACAACGAACCCTCCTCCTCGCCCCCCCCTCCCTCGCCGCCTCCTCCACCCGCCTCCCCTCCCTCTTCAAATCCGGCGCCTTCTCCCGCGCCACCACCGACCTGCACATGCTCGACCGCCTGGCCGCGGGGCTCGTCACCCTCTCGCCGTCTACATACGACCTCGTCCTGGTCCTCGCCGGCGACGACGCCACTCCCCAACTCAACCGCGCGCTGTGGGCGCTCATCGTGCCGGCCGTGAAGCCCGGCGGCAAGGTCAGCGCCGAGGACGGACGGCTGTCCAAGGACAGCGTGGGCACGCTGGCGGAGGCAAGGGAGGGGGTGTTGGCGGGGATGGTGGCGGGGGAGGATGGGTTTGTCAAGCCCGAGGGGTGGGGGGAGGAGGATGAGGGGGTCAAGATTGTTTTTGGGTTGAGGAAGAAGAATAAGGTGGAGGCGGGGGAGAAGAAGGAGAATGCCCCGCCGCCGCCGGTTCAAGCTCCGCCGCAGCCGCCAAAGGGAGTGGGATTCGTCGATTTCAGCGATGACCTCGACCTTGACGCCGACGAGGACGAAGACGACGGGCTGATCGACGAGGAGACGCTGCTCACCGAGGCGGACCTGCGGCGGCCGGTGCCGCAGCCCCCCGAGTGCGCGCCGCAGCCGGGGAAGAAGAGGAGGGCGTGCAAGGATTGCACGTGTGGGTTGGCGGAGCGTAAGTTCTATCCGTCTCTCTCCATACTGGATGTATGCTGACGAGACCGGACAACAGGCCTCGAAGCAGAAGACAAGCAGCGTCGCGACAAGGCAGACAAGGACCTCGGCGCGCTCAAGCTCGCGTCGGCGGACCTCAACGAGCTGGACTTCACCGTCAAGGGCAAGACGGGGTCGTGCAATTCGTGTTATTTGGGGGATGCGTTTCGGTGTGCTGGTGAGTTGCCACCCCCTCCTCCGCTTCCCTCGTCGACGACCTTTTGCTGACTGGACGGTGGTGGGATAGACTGCCCCTACACCGGGCTGCCGGCGTTCAAGCCGGGCGAGGAGGTCAAGATTCTGGATAATGTCGCGCAGTTTTGAGGGAATGGAGCGAAAGCTACAGAACCCCGGAGGGAAGGGGGAGAAGGGGGGCACGCATCATGAACGGAGGGTTATCATCTTGTAGAGTTGGGGCAATGGTGGGGATACGATGCTTGACGACGACACATTGGGGCGTTTAGAAGCATTCTCTTAGAAAAAGGTAGAATGAATCACCGGGTTGCATCGGGGTGATGGGTGGTATCACTCGCAGATTTCAAATGTCCTCTGCCCGAGAATGATAATGATCTTTCTTCCCGTCAACGGTGTCTCTCGCGTCCCCAAGGCCAGCGCGGATTTTGATACAATGTCACAGCTGCATGTAAATATCATTGACTCCCAAAATGCCAAATTTCCTCTTTCTCATCGCTGAATATTATGTACATGCCATGCTGCTGAGCCCCCTCCCATGCCATTCTTCTCTGGGTACCATCCCCTCCCCAAGACATCAACCCCCTCGAGGCCACACCAGCGACCGCCCCCCCTCACACTAAGTCCCATCCCCCAAAACTCCACTCTGCTCCCTCAGGAAAGCCCTATCCTCCTCCAGCAGATCCATGGCTTCCTTGAGCTCCCTCACCATCTTCTGAACATCCCTCACCACCGCATGATGCGACGGATTCTTCTTCGCCGCCGACGGCGACCCCCCTTCCTCCTCCTCCTCCGACCCCGCCTCCACAAAATCCCGCTTCCTCTTCCCTGACATCACCGACGGCGACCTCGACCTCTCCGACCCCCCCCCTCCCACCCCCAAACTCCGCCGAAAGAACCCACCCGCCCCCGTCGACATCCCCAACCTTGCCAGGCGCAGCCGCGACGCGACGCTGTTGGCGTCCGTGTCGTCGTCTTCGTATACCACGGACTCGGTGTCGTCTTCGGTGGCGTGGTTGTTCCTTGTAGACCTGGCCAGCGCCTCGGGGAGCCACTTCCCATCCGGCATCTGCACGAGGCCGCGGGCGCGGAGGTCCCAGTGACTCGTGCGGAAGCCTGTCGTCGTCGTGGGTTTTTTCCGGTGGGCGGTATCGTCCGACGAGTCCTCTGCGGAGCGCTTGCGCGAGAAATTACTAATTCTCGACGCCGGGAGGGATTTCCGGAGCTTGGAGCCGGGGGTGGCGGTGGTGGCGGAGCTGGAGACGGAGACGCTGCGCCTGTGACTCCCGCCGAGGTTGAGTTTCTCGCGGAGGGAGCGCGTCTTCCAGCCTTCGCCTTTGCTGGTGACGCTGTCGGGGGAGCCGGGGGGCCTTCCTCGGGAGGGAGTGGATCGGCGCGGGGGTTCGAGCTCGAGGACGGATTCGGCGTAGCGCGGGCTGCCGCCGAAGCCGTTGAGGTCGCCGCCGTGAACGACGCGGCGGGCCGCCGCTTGTTCGTCGCGGAGGCCGGAGAAGATGCCGGTGGCGAGGAGTTGTTCTTCGGTGGTGGCGCGGCTGGCGCGGCTGGCGCGCCCGGAGTAGGCGAGGAAGCTGAGGTGCTCGCCGTTGGCCATGATGTTTCTCCTGGCTTCGCGTCGGGCTTCCCGGGCGGCTTCTTCAGCGTCTTCTTGGGCCTTTTTCTGGGCGAGGCGCTCCTGCTCCCGGTAGAGGCGCATCCGTTCCTTGCCTTCTCGCAGGATGCGTTGGGTAGCGCGGGCTCTAGCCTTCTCTTGCCAGCGGTAAAAGTATTTGACGCCGAGGCTGTAGACGCGGAACTGGCGGGCTTCGGCCCAGGATTTCTCGTCTTCTTCTTTTCGTATCCGCTCTTCCTCGTCCCGCTTGAAGGTGTTGAAGGTCTGCATGACAAGCTCTCCGATCGTGTGCTCCATGAACTGCTCCATCAGCCCGGTGTCGCCAAGCACAAACCACTTGGAAAAGTCGCCCATGAGATCCCGTGGTGGAGGCGGGGGGGGCGAAGGCTTGGCTACTGGCGCAAAGCCAGTTGAAGGAGCTTTGGTAGCGGGAATCGGTTGTTGAGAGAGCCCCCCTGGGGGTGGGTTTGCCGGCGGCGCACTCCATGATGCCGTCGGAGCAGACGGGGCAGGAGTTGTCGCCGCTAGTATGGAGGGCACGGAGGGTGTGGGTGTAGGTGCCGCCGCGGGTGTCGATGCCGGTTTGGCCGGAAAGAAACTCCCCGGTTGGGGCGGTGTTGGTGCCGCAGTGAGCCCTGTCAAAGGGGGGGTGGGTTGCAATACAGAGAGGGATGGAACCCCCGGCCCCTTGTTTTGGGCAGGGGCAAAGATTGGGGCGGCCGAAGGCTGTGTTGCTGGTTTTGAAGAGGCATCGCCCTTGGGTGCAAATGCCGAAGCTTGCGGAGGGAATCCAAAGGAGTTGCCTTGCCCAAAGGATATTGGCGCTTTGGGGGCACCAGCCCCCGCAGGTTGAGTCGAAGTACTCGGTACCGGTAATGGTGGTTGCGCCGGAGTGCTGTCTGTCTTGCCAAAGGACAAGGACCCGCCAATCCCGGCAAAGGGGGAGGGCCGAGGTGTCTCCCCAAAGACCGACACAAGCTTTTCTCCCCCAGGAGTGGCGGAGGAAACCACTGGTGCCGAGGACGCAGTGGCTGAAGAAAGGGACGGGAAAGCACCTGCCCCGAAGAGAGGGGCGGATGGTGCCTCACCAGAGGTTCCCGATGACGTTTGAGGTGGTGGGTTTCCGAATGAGGTCTGTGGTGCAGATGCTGGCTGGCCAAAAGCACCCAACGGAGCAGGCGAGTTCACCGGCCGAGCAGGACTCGCCTGGAATCCTGTTTGGGCTGGCGGTGCCCCCGAGGCACCAAACGGCGACGTGGTCTGTGGAGGGGTGCCGAACTTGGTGGGCGTAGACGTGGCGGGCGGCGAATCCATCGGGTAGTCATTCGACTGGGTGACGAACAAGCTGTCGGGGCTATCATCCGGGCTCTGCTTCTCGCCCGGCTCCTCGTAGATGGTGTTGTAGATGACGTGCGGGAGAGACTGGGAGCCGCGCTTGCGTTCGACGAGCTGGTGGGACAGAAACTGCTTGACCGACGCCTCGGGCACATACTTCTTCTTGGAGGTCAGGACCAGGTACGGCTCTGGCGGCGCGGGCTTTCCTGCCGGGGCCTCCGTCGAGAACTCAAAGTCGTGCGCCTCGGCGAACGCGATGGCCTCTTCGTCGGTATCAAACTTGAGCATCTTGTTGAGATCCGAAGCCGTGATGGTCCTCGGGGCATCACGGTGCCGTGCATATGCTCGCACGAGGTTGCGGAGGATCGCCCGGCGAACGTCGTTGAAGTAGATCGAGGCCACGCACGCCATCGTGTACGAGACCCTTTCGTCCTGGACAATCTCAAAGAAGTTGGCAAAGGCTGAATCGGACAGAGCCGGGCCCCGCCTCGGCCTCATGGGACCTCTTGGTGACCGAATGTCCTTCTTTATGTTGATGAGTGCGATAGCCGTCTGGATCTCCTCCGACTCGAACCAGAACTCCTTGCCCCACGACAGCATCTTGTTTTCAATCTTCTCGTCGTTGGCATTGATCAGAAGCCAGTAGGCCCTGAACTCGGCCTCGTTTTCGCAGACCACCCCCTTCTCTCGGCAGTCGTCGTAGGCTTGGGTCAGGGACAGGAGAGCAGCGCCGAGCTGCTGGCACTCCTGAGCCGGGTCGTAGCCGTCGCGGATCTCGAGTCCTGGCCGCCTCAGGAGGTGGAGCGAAGTGGCGTGGAACCGGGCAATGGCCTCGAAGCAGTAGACTAGGTCCTTCATTTCCTCGCCCGTCTTCTCGGAATGAAAGGTAAAGTCTTTCCGTACTGCCCTGGTGCGGTCCCAGAGGAAGTTGTGTACGTTGGGAAGGTTGTCGTCGGACTGTAGCAGGTCGTAAAAGAGGTAGTCTGTCGTTCGTCGCAGCGCGTCCACGGAGCGGACATCCATGGGGAGTGGCTGGTCCTGGCCTGCCGAGGACCGGGCGAACTTCTTGACCATCTTGGTCGGGTCAGGCTGCACTCGTCCTTCCGGCCCAAGGATCCTCTCGGCGGGCTGCACATCGCTCTCTGCGATTCGAGTCACGACTTCGTAGTCGGGACACATGCCTTCGCAGACACCCTTGAATGGGAGGGCATCCGTCAGTTTCCGCCGCCTCTCGGGGTCGTCTATGAGGTCTGCCTTGCGAAGTGCCTCGTAGACCTTGACGCGATATTTCTTGTAACTCTCCTTGAGGTTGCCCGCCACGTCCATCTGACTGGGGTTGCCGATCTGGGGCGGCCATGATGGAGGTCGAATACCGCCTTTCCGAAGATGCACGTAGAGCTTGTTGGCATAGTCAAAGGCGAACGGGGAGAGCTCCTTGGTCCTCGGGGTAGGCTCGAGGTTTGGGCTATGGCTGGTGGTCGCGCCGATGCTACCAGGCTGGATCCGCTCAACGCGCGCATTGTTCTTCTGGCCACGCTGGAAGCCCTTGGGACCTGCCGGGGGGGGGGTTGGCGCAGCCTTCTGGCCGAGATTGAAGGGGTTGAAGGGCGAGCTTTGTGGAGCGTCAGTCTTTTGCGCGGGCTTGCCGAACGCGCTTTTCGGCCCGGTGGGGTCTTTGCCGAAGCCCGTCATTGTGTTCGCATTCGGAGACGGCTTTGCGCTCGGCGCGCCGAAAGATCGAGGCTGAGATGGAAAGGGGGACGAGCTCTGGGCAGGACCTTTTGGTGCTGTCGGGAATCCGTTGCCGGCTGGGGTTTGTGCGATGGGCGCTCCAAAGGGGTTGGGTGATGGCTGTCGATTGACTGCTTGGACGGCGAAGGCGGTCGAGGCAGGCGAGCCAAATGCAGGTGTGAGCGCTGGAGCAGACGCGCCAAAGGGACTAGGCTTTGCAAAGGGACTGCTCGCCGGAGTGGTGGTGTTGAAGACGGAGGGGGCTGGCGCGCCAAAGGGTGACGCGCTCGGGGGGGCCATGGCAGCGGGCGCGCCGAAGGGATTGGCCGTCCCCAGGGAAGGAGCCCCAAAGGGATTGTTAGCCGGGGCCGCCATTCTCGAGTCGCAGCATCGGTAAAGGTGGTCGCAGGATGGATCGGGGAGCTGGGTTCGATTCGCGAAGCTCTGTCCGTCGATGGCTTCAGGGTCGGGTCGGGTCGGTCGATGCGATGGGTCGCAGGTCAAGGTCGAGATTTACCAGAAAGACAATGAGCTGGATGGAGCCGCGGCGATGACTTGGCCCGGAAATCGCAGACTCAAGGGCTCCTGGCGTTGTGTCGCGTCGGGTGATGCATGGGGAAAATGCCGTTGTTGAAGGTTGCAAAGAAAGCTTGAAGGGAGCCTTTCGCCGGTTTCTCAGCGCATGCGCCCCCAAAAGAGCCGGGGTCGATCGCCTTGCTTTCATCATTCTGCCGCTCAGCTTCAAAGGGCGGTGAGTGGTGACAACCAAAAATGGCCCAGTCGACGATGGCTACACTTTCAAAGATCAAAGGTCACTTGGACACACAAAGAAAACAAGATGCATTGGTGGGACGAATTGTTCTGGCAGTTTTGAATTCTTTTTTTCTTCTCTACTTCTTTCGAAACCGGCCCTGGAGCCAGCAACGGTACATCTTCAGCTTCTTGGCTCGGTTCACGAGCAGTCTACGGTCGACACCGAGGTCCTCAATCTCGAACCCGGGACGGACTGCCGTCTCTTCCTCGCCTCCAGGAGCCTCTGAAGCAGCAAGCTTGCCAGACCAAATGTCGGCCAGCTCGTCCTTGTCAAAAAAGTACACCCGCGTGCCGTCGCCGCGAATGTAAAAGTTCTCGTCGAGGTAGCGGCCCTTCTTGAACCGCACCTGGGCGAGATCGCCTCTCCCATAGTCGCGGAAGCATACCTCGCCTCCCGGCTTGAGGACGCGGTGTACGTTCTCGACAGCCTTCTTCCACTGCAATGGGGAGAGTGCAGAGAAGATGAAGACCATCAGAGCCACGTCTACGGACCCTTCTGCAAGGCCTGGCGGCAATTCCTCGCCCGCGACATCCCAGACATCGGCCTGCATCATGTCCGTGTTGTAGGACTCATGGCCGCGCATCACCTCGACCGCCTTCTTGGAGAAGTCGCATGCATGCAGCTTCAGTTGGGGGTTCTTGTTCTTGGCCAGGATGGGGAACGCCGTGTTGCCCGCACCCGCGCCAATTTCAAGGAGCGTGTAGGGCCCGGCACCTTCCTGCGTGATCTTGTCCAGGATCGGGAACTCCTGCTGCAGCCACTTGCGGTCCTTGAAGAAGTTGGCGGTATTATTCTTATAAAAGAGATTCCACCATTTCGCGGGGTCTGCATTGAAGCGGTCTGATGACAGTTAGCAGCTGTCCAACCATGGCCATGAAAAGATGTAGGAGTGGTTGAGTGTGAGTCAGATGGGGACGAAAGACTATGTGTTACAAGTTGTCTTCATAAAAAATTCAGATGAACTATGCTATGATGTAAATCATCATTCACACCGGAGCCCTGCAAGAGGGTCCGGGAGTGGGGTTGAGAGAGAGAAAAAGTAAAACTTACACTTGTCAAAGTCGTTGACAGGCGATTGGCGTTGCATTGCGAATTGCTGCTCGGCGTACTCCTTGTAGGCGTCGTCCGTCTCGACGTGGTCCCAGGCATTGAACTCGAAGACGTCGTCCTGCTCCTGCAGATAGCGAGACCCGAACTGGAAGGGATCGGTCCGCTTCTGGTTGAACTGGGGGTCATGGGAGCGGTGGGGGAGGGGTTGCTCCTCTGCGGCCTTGTCCTCGGTGGGAGTCATGGTGAGGGAAGCCACGTCGGCGACGAGCGAGTCCGGCGCGGGCTGGCTGAGGGCTGCGTCGGCATCGCCATTGGAGGCCATGGCGAATGTCTGGTTGGGGGACGACGGGTTAGTTGATTGAAAGGAGCACCCGGCAATGCTCGCTGATCATGGAATGGCTGTGTGCTGCATGGTTTGAAGATGCTGCTGAGCGGGATGAGGAGGAAAAGGGAAGAGGAACGGGAGCCCAACGCGATTTAAAAAGGAAGAATTTTTGGTGGGGCGTTCCTGGCGGGCTCTGCTTGGCCGAGCTCCGGGTGGGTCCAAGGACTCAAACTGCCCGCCGGGCTGGTCCAAGCTCTCACCACCGGAGGCTCGAACTTGAAGCTAAAGTGAAACAAGGGTTAGGGTCGTGGACTAGGAGAAATCTGCCCGTTTGTGCTCTTGGAGAGCCTTCGCCGATGCAAGAGTTGTCAGACGTGACGAGGAATCACGAGCCAAAAAAGAAAAAACTCAGCAGAAACTCCTGAGATCGGCAAACCTAGCTTGATTCACCTCTCGGCATGTACCTGACTATGTGACCCTGAAATGTTCTGATGACCCTCACCCTCCCGCTGTACCTGACTTGCAATCCGTACCTGACTGACCCACCGACCTCGGCAAAACCACCGCCAAATCCACGATCGTCGACGATGTTTTGTTCCTCACCACCACCACGCGCAAACATTCCCACAACGTGCCCACCAAGACAATAGCCCCCAGCACATCACTCCGAAATACCACCCACAGTCCTCGACAGCCACCATCTCCAAACCACCCCCCCTCCCTCCGGCGCATCGCCTCTTTCCCCCAAAATGCGCTCCCTCCGCCCCCCACGAACAACAACCCTCCTCGCCCTCCGCCAGGCCCCCCGACACACCCCCCTCTCGACATTCTCCCGTCCACCACAACCACAATCACGTCCAACCCCCCAACCACAACCCCATCCCACCCTCGCACCACCGCCCCCTCTCCTTCCTCGCCTCCCTCCTCCCCTCCTCCCCCAACCCATCCTCGCACCAAACCCTCCACGCGCACCGCCTCCTCCCGTACCCGCCCTCCCTCCTCCACTCCCTCATCGCCGACGTCGACTCGTACCGCCTCTTCCTGCCGCATTGTACCGAGTCACGAGTAACGAGATGGGTCACGCCGCCAACACCACCTCCCCCGGGCACGCCCACCCGCCTCCCCTCCCAAGCAGACCTAACAGTAGGCTACGGCCCCCTCACGCAATCCTACACCTCGCTCGTGTACTCCATCCCCTCCCCCGGACCCCGCGCAGGAGGTATCGTGGAAGCCGTCTCCGGCGCCGCGACGACCACGATACCCCCTGCGACGCTGTTGGAGTGGGGATACCCTGCGCCTTCTTCCCTCTCACCCACGGGGAGTGGGAATGGCATCTTTGAAAGCCTAGTCACCCGGTGGACGGTATCCCCCGCCCCCGGACGGGACGACGGATGGTCCGAGGTAACCCTGACGATTCGGTACCGGTTCGCGAATGCGGCGCTGGGGGTGGCGGTGGGACGGGTGGCGGGGGGGATGGTGGAGGAGATGGTGGGGGCTTTTGAGGGGCGGGCGAGGGGGGTTTTGGGGGGGAGGACGGAATAGGGGGCTAGGTGTGGTTGGGGGTTGGATGTTGGGGGGTTGAGTTGAGTTGAGTTGAGTTGGGATGGATGGCATGGCGATACGGAAGCATACAGCGAACAACAAGGTCGGATAGACATTGGTATAATATTTGGGATATAGAGTGGCATGTACATTATTCGTAGCGTGTGTGTGATGTGTGTGTGCGTTGCGCTTTTTGTTTTCTCTCCTCTCTCTCTCTCTCTCTTGGCATGGTATTTTCCCTGGCGCGTGGTCGACATTTCAGCGTATGTGTGCGTGTGAAAGACATCAACCAACGAAACGTCTAGACGTAATGGGGGAATAAGGGGGGTGGATGCGCCGCCGTCTACTCCGCTCGACATGAAGATAATATGGAAAGAAGAAAAAAAGGAATGACAAGAAGACAGAGAGAAGATAATCCAGATATCCAAATCCACTACCACCACCGACCGCCGCTGACTCCGACCCCGACCGTCCTCTCTGCCCTACCCTGCACCAACCAACAAAAGAAAGGGGACTCCCGGTGTTGTGCGGTTGATAATTGTCGCGGAAGGAGAGGGGTGTCGTCCATTCCAAGTTGCCGCCGTGCATCGTTCGTCCAGGTGTATCACCACCATCCCCCCCCTCCACCGATGCATACCCCATCCCATCCCATCCCTGAAAACGGTTCGTGACATGTGGCCGACCGAACCGATATAGGGCAAAAGGGAAAACATTCTTCAGACAGACAACCCCCCCTCCGCCCTTTGCATATCCAAACCAAGAAAACATGTTACCAAAAAGATAAAGGCTAGGCGACAAGGTATCAAACATAAGCCAAAAAAGAGAATAGATGGGTAGACTGAATCTTCAACATGTGTGACAGGATGGTATCCAAAAGGCAGAGACGCTTGCAAATGGTTGACGAGTTGGCGGTTAGATGTGATGGAGGATCATCGTTCTGGGATGCGCTGGGTGGGCCGTCTTAATGCCTGCTGCTTTTCCTGTTTAAACAGTCAGCCAGGATTCAGGGGCTCACAGCATCACCAACATATTTGAGAATTAGAGATGGGGTAAGGAGGGAGAGTGGGAAAAAGGGACAGACTTGTGCGGTGCGCGTCGGAGGAATGGCAGTGTGAAAAAGGAACGGGGCTGTGAGGTTGAGGGTGCAGGGGTGCCAACATACTTCTTATCCTTGTCCTTGGACTTTGGTTTGCTGCCAGCCATCCAGCCCAGCACCGACGTGCCGCCCGTCTTGGACACCCGCTTCGGAGCCTTCCCCGGCGCGACCTCAATGACCTCGGCCGCGGGGCGGCGGGGAATGGACCAGCCGCCGCCACCGCCTCCCCCACCCGGCGGCGGGGGCGGCACCATGGGATTGCCTCCTCGGCCGCCTCCCGCCGGGAACCCCGCGGGGCGCGGCATGCCGGGAAACATGGCGCCGGGCGGAAAGTGCGGTCGTCTCGGATCATGGCCACCGCCCTCTCTATGGGGGTGGCCAGGTCGAGGACCACCTTGGCCCGGCATCATTCCCGGCGGCATCCCCGGCCGCGGCATCCTCTCCATGGGCCACATGTGCATCGTGATGGACCAGTCGGGCTGCACCACCTTATCCCAGACCGTGGGGAGGATGATCTCGCCGTCGGGGGCGATCAAGTCGTAATGTCCCTCCTGCACCTGCGGGCCGACAACCTCGACGTGGAGAAAGGCTTGCTTGATGAGCTCCTCCATACCCTATCAACAACCACCGTTAGCAGATGCCGCAGCGCAACCAGGAGGCGAGGGACATACCGTCCATGTTTGGCAGAGGTGAAAGGGGAAGCTGAACTTGCGCCCGATGGCGTCCTTGAACTTGATGGGTGCCTTTTCCGCCTTCTTCTTCTGATCCTCGATCTTGCCCTTGGCCTCCTCCATGATCTTCTCCCGGAACAGCTGCTCCGCCTTCTTGGCCTCGTCCTCGGCCAGCTTTGCCGCCTCGGCCGCCTTCCTCTCGGCCTCGAGCTTCTCCCTCGCCTCGACCTCGGCCTTGAGCTTCGCCTCGGCCTCCAGCTGCTTCCGCCAGGCGGCTTCGTCGTCGGCCTTCTTCTTGGCGGCTTCCTTGGCTTCCACTTCGGCCTTGGCGGCGGCAATCATCTTTTCCTGCTCGAGCTTGAGGGCGAGGGCCATCTTGACCTCCTGGTCCTTGAGCGCGGCTTCGAGCTTGGCCTTGGTCTCCTCCTCGATCCGCGCCATCCGCGCCTTCTCCTCGGCGATCCTCTCCTCGGCCGCCCGCTTGGCGTCGGCCTCGGCCCGCATCTTGGCCGTGAGCTTCTCCTTTTCCTCGAGGATGGCGGCCTCGAGCTTGGCCTTGGCGATGGCCTCCTCGCGGGCTCGTTCCTCGGCCGCGCGCTTCCGGGCCTCCTCGGCAGCCCGGAGTTCGTCCTGGAGCTTCTGCCGGGCCTCGCGCTCCGCCTTTTTCAGCGCCTCTTCCACCTCCTTCTTCCTCCGCTCCTCGGCGATGCGGGCAGCCTCGACGCGCTCCCGCTCGGCCTTCAGCTCGGCTTGGAACTTTTCACGCGCCTCTCGCTCAGCGCGCGCGCGTTCTTGTTCGCGCTCAATCCTCCTCTTCTCTTGCTCTATTCGATCTTTCTCCATCTTCTCGAAAGCTGCCTTTTCCGCCTCCAGCTTAGCCCGTTCGAGCTCTGCCTTGGCCTCCTCCTGCTGTCTCCGCATCTCTTCCATGTGGGCTCGGTACTGCTCCTCCGTGTCGCGACGGATCTTGAGTTCGAGCTCCTTCTGCCTATCCATGGCCTCCTTTCTCTGCTGATCGCGCTTGAACAGCTCGAGCTGCTGCTTCATGGCCTCGACTTCGGGATCGGGCTTCTTTTCCACCGGCGGCGCTGGTGTTGTCGAAGCGGCGGGGTGCTCGGTGGGAGGCGGGGGTGGGGCGCTGTAAAAGTACTGCTGCATGTGATGCGGGAGGGGGCCGTATCCTGGGCCACCGCCGCCATTTTGGTGCTGGCCATAGTAGCCGGCACCGCCGCCGCCACCACCGCCGTGGTAGGGCATCATGTCATAGGGCGCTCGCTGCGGGCCGCCAAAGAATTCGGCGCCGCCGTGCCCCTGCTGGCCTTGCATCGGGGCGAATGGGTTGTTGCTGCGGACGTCGTGGTAGGGAACGATGCCCCTCTCAAATTGGGTTGGCGGCGCATAGCCGCCGACATGGCTCTGCGGGTAGCTCGGATGGTGGCCACCCCGGGGAGGCGCGCCGTAGAATGCGCCTTGGTGTTGCGGCGGCGGCGGGCCGTAGCCTCCCCGGCCGTAGGGCGGACCGAAGTCGTCCGAAGGCGGTTCGACACTCATGGGAGCGGTGGGAGCGCCGCGGTAGGGGCTGGCGGCGAAGGATTGTTGACGGGGGGGCGCGGCGACCTTGTGGCGACGCGTCGACCCGCTGCGATGCGGGTGGGCGCTATGCGATCGCGACGGCGGGTGGTGGTAGGGATCTGGAGGTCCAAAGTCTTGGATGGAGGCGGAATCCGAGGGGTCGATCTCGCCGTGGCCCCGGTCCCAATCGTCCTCTTCGTCGGCGAGGGATTCGTCGTAGTCTTCTTCTTCGTCGCTCGGGTGTGAGGATTCGTCGTCGAAAGAGCTCGCAGAACTTGTTGACTGCGGTCCACTGTCAATAATTACAGTCGTTCGTCTGCTTCTGCTCCTGGAAACGGGACGCGAGGCGCAAGAGTTAGCTGGCACGTTTCCAAGTCGGACGGGGAAATTATGCGACGGCACAGTTTCATGCGCGGACCAAGAAATCGGAAGGAAGGGAGGAGGAGGGGGGGGGGTCAGAGGGGGGGTGACCTACGACATTGGAAATGGTTGGAATTAGGAATAATCACCCTTCACTCGCGACAATCTGCGGGGAGAGAGTCGGAGCAAAGGCGTATTTTCCGAGCGAACTGCGTGTCGGGGAGGAGAAGGGGGGACCAGTTTGTGTTCTGTCCCGTTGGAGACAGATTTAACTGGGCAAAGGGGGATATTCGGCGGTGTGCGTGGTCGCGCAGGACAGGAGGAGCGGGAGAGCGTCCGTGGTGGTGGTGGCTGAGAGCGGCGATGTGGGGGGGGGAGGGAGGGAGAGCGACGGCTGAGAGGGAGGTCACAGGTGAGGGAGGGAGTCGAGTCGGGCTGGTCGTCCAAACAAGGGGCGCTGGCGCTTATCGACGGCGGGAGGTCCTTGGTCGAGCACTTGGCACCAGCTGGTAGTTGGTGGAAGCTGAGCTGAGCTGAGCTGAGCTGTGTGTGGTTTTCAGTGTCGGAGTCAGTCGCTGCAGGGTTGAAGCTGTCAAGCTCAATTGCTGGGACAGAAATCTGGGATGCGATGATATGGTGAAGATGGGACGACGGAAAGGTCGACGGTGTGGGATCCAAATAAAAAGGGGAGACGTTCGGCGAGAGTTCAAGGTTGAAGGTTGGGCGCAAAGGCGAGAAAAAAAGCGGTTCCGGGGAGAGACAATGTGGGATTGGGCTGGTGCTGTGTTGGTCTTTTTTGGCGACGAAAGCAAGTCGGTCAGCGAAATGTTCTGGGTCTTTGGGTCTGGTTCGTCTGGTTCGTCTGGTCCCGGCTCAAATGCGCAGATGCCTCGATGCCTCGCTGCCCACCACTGCCCGCTGTCCGCTGCCCACAGAGGGGTAAGTCGGTGAAGCGCGGCAGGGCGTCCAACGACAAGGGTAGGCCCCCGTCAAGCAGTCAAGCACAGGGGAGAGGGAGGGAGAGGGAGGGGAGTGCTGCGTGCTGCGGACCCTAGCCCTCAACCGCCATCGCAACCAACGGCACCTGCGACGACTCGAAAAACGACCCGATCCGGCGACGGCGATGCTATCGCGAGACGAGACGCGGGGAAAAAGAGACAACAATCGGGGAGGGGTAATGTGGCAGAGGTCGGCCAAGGAGAGGAGGGGGAACGGCTCGTACCTTGTTCTTAACGGTCCAGTGTTTGGGGGCCGCCGTGTATGTGGTGTGGTGTCTCTTGCTTTGCCTCGTGACCGGACGAGGTGGTGTAGAGGTGGTGTCGATTTGAGGTGCAGACGTGCAGTTCAGTCAGTGCAGTGGTGAAGGCAACCGGCGAGAGAGGGGCTCGGGGCTCGGGGGCACCGGGAGGACTCTCTGGAGGGGGAGCGGGTCCGGGCGTTGCAAGCCTCCCGTCCAGGACTGGCATAGCGTCAGTGAATCAGTGGTGACTCGTGAGGGAGGGGCTTGGAGACCAAGTCCAAAGCATGTCATCCTTGGGGAGAAGCATCATCGAAGCCGGGGAGCATCACAGGGAAGCGAGCTAGCCCGGGACCACTACGGTACGCCCAGCGTCGAACAAGAGGGGAAGCTTGACCTAGGAGAGACAGAGACATGGAGGCCATATTTTAGGGCCTGGTCCAACCCATCCCGTCCGTCGGACATTCTCACTCGGCCCGGCGAGACTGATGATGGACCCGGGGATATTCCCTCGACAGCACCATCGTACATCGTGTTGCAAAATGATCTTGCCATGAGATTCTTTGTGCAACGGAGAGCAGAGGCTGATGGACGGGTCATCCCCTCCATTGCGGGCACCTCTGGGTGTAGCGTAGGTACGTGTGGTCCCGCCAGTCCAGTCTGGCCCTCGCGATGTTGGCTCGAGGCCCGGTTCTGCCAAGCCGAGGGGCAACTTTGACGGGATGGCGCGACGACCAGAGAGGCCGCCATCGAGAGACCACAGACACGGGGAAAGGTACGGAGTGGGGGCAGAAAGAAAGAAAAAGATATTATTGGACCATCATACCTGGCTGGTAGGGCTGGCGGTTGGCAAGCCGTGGGATCGCGGGAAAAACGGGTTTGTGGATATCCGATGGCGATCTCGGTGAAACTGCCGGTATGTGGGCGCGCGAGGGATGCGAGTGAGTGTGCTGACCGGCCGAGGATGGAGGGAGGGCTGGCTGGCTCGTCGGGAGGAGGGAATCCAATGCTGTGGTGGGGTGCGTCGTTCCGGCTTCTCAAAGAGGTCAAGCTGGTCCAAGGATGCGCACACAATGTATGTCGTGTCTCGTGCTGCGAGGTAACCAGATGCTGCCACCCCAAAGTGAAGGCTGATGCGGGTATGGACAGACGTCGTTCTCGTCGGTGGCTTGGGCAGATGGGTTGTGCCTGGTTGGCGATGTAGGGATTGAATGTCGGTCAAGGAAGGCAAGAGAAGGGAAAAGGGAGGGAAAGGGGAAATAATATGAGCCAAGCAAGCTCTCTCTCCCAGGGGACAACAAGGAAGAAGGGGGCACGGGGTGTCGGTTGTCTGTGTTGTTATACATGTATGGCACGCTGCGGGAGGCCCCGGCTCTGCAGCCAGCAACTAGGACATACGGTATTGATGGATAATACGATAGCTGGCTGCTTGTTGGAGCAGCAGGGCAACAGGCGGTGGGCGAGGTCGACACGACGTGACTCTTCCTTTCCTTTTGACGTTCTGCCCGCCCAGTGCTGCACGAGGTGCAGCATCAGAGGCAGCAGCTGGTCCTTGTTCACCTCTGCAACCCGCACGTGAGCTTCCCCCTCTTGCAAACATGGACTGACTGTCTGTCCGTCGGCCTCGTCGGGTTCCTGGAAGAGATGGGCCCTGTCGTCCGCGCTCCGCCCCTTGACCGGCTGCCCGACGACAGCCTACACTACCAACCCGTGCCGGCGATGAGGCCCAAGGCGATTATTTGTCAAATGTACCCGTCGTGAGCTCGGGGGACCGGGGGGGGCCAGCGGGGTGGTTTACTCTGGGACATGATGACGTTCAGGGCCGGGGGGGGGGCAGACGGCGTGGATGGCCAGGAAACCTGTCAGGGCAACGAGACATTCGCTGGAGAGCGCGGGCAACAACGAGGACCGACCGGGCATGTTGACACCGGCCTCAACCCCTCAACCCCCCACCCCAGGCTCCCGGTTACTGGCGAATATACCCCTCGGGCTGCGACGGCACCGGTCTCTGGTGGTGTCCTGGAGGGCAATGGGTGGCATCCTCGGCGATGCACATGATCTTTTTTCTTTGCTTTTGGCCGGTCGACGGACGCGGAGGCCGGAGGCGGGTTGATCCAGTGGTACGGACCTGTGGGGGCATCGGTGACACAGAGAACAAGGGCAGCTCCAGCTTGCATGAGGTTGAGAAACACTGACGGGGGCGGGCGGCCGGGCCAGGAGAAAACATCAGTCGTGACGGGAACATGTGGAGACGCGAGACGCCAGGCCGACACATCGCGGATGCATCCTGGTCTTAAGTATCAGATGGACCGTCTCGAAAATCTGCATCTACCATGAGCACCCCATACTACAAGAGACCACTACGCCCATGCTCCCGCTCGGCGACGACGACATGGGGCGGACGGGCTACGGCCGAGTATCATTGACAGACACGTCAACCAGCCCAGCGCGTCGGTGCCCATCCCCAGCCTAGGGCGGCCGTCTGGGAGAGAAGTCGACCCGGGTACCTTGCGCGCCCTGCATGACTAGGCCATCGAACGCCCGCCGAGTTTCCTGCTGTCCAGGCACGGGAGAAAATTGCTTCGATGGGACGCGGTGCCACAGAGAATCGAGGCGACTGTTATTTTTCGACCCAGGCCACTCGGACTGGTTGCGGGCTCGAGCTAGCACAAGAATGACCACCTTTTTCTGCCCAAGCCATCCGAATCCGTTTGGCCTGCAGCAAGGCGGACGAGAGCCGCACTCCGGTTGGGCTCCAAACCCGCACCGCGCATCCCCCCGTCTGTACGACAGCCATGATCCGGTCCTCCTACGGTGCCACGTGCAGCTGTCTTGTCCACGTCTTTCTGCCCAAGACCCACCCGCTCGGCTTGTCAGGCACCAATGAGCCTCGGGCAAGTGGCCGTCCGGAGCACGCCGATCCTGTCGACGGGTCCGACAGAATCCGGTACCACCTGCAAATACACATCAATCCCGAAGCGTGGTAATGTGGCTCGCATTGTTGGCAGGTCCTGTCTTGTCTTCCAGGTAGGAATTCCGTCATCGCATCACCTCTCTCGCGCGGAATGGGCCGATGTCTCTTCCGAGAGAAGCTCCCGGGCTGCTGCCACCTCCAGCTCGTCGTACCCACGCCATCCAGCCTCCCGGGCGGTGCTCCGTCGGACAACCTCCGACAGTTTCGCCGAGGCGAGCTCGTTGAGCTTCTCCAACGTGCTCGTGTCGGGCAGCGCGAATCCGCCCTCCTCGGATGGTTTGGAGGGCTTTGCTGACTCCTTGAGCAGCTTCGAAGTGACCTGCGCCAGTGTCAGCCAGGGGGCATCCGACGAGGCCGTGTCGGCAAACTCACCAGCTTTAGTCCGTAGTACCCACGGAGGTAGTCGTCGCACAGCTCGATGCTTCTGGAAAACCGCTTGATGGCTTCGGCCATGCATTTCTGATAGGACACGCTAGCTCCAGGAGCCGTCGCTGCCATATACTGCATCTCGCCAAGGCGTGCATGTACCTGGTGATTACGTTAGAGGGCATGATGGCAGAGAGGAGTACAAGTGGTGGGAAAGATCCCTACATTCCATGCATTTGGCGCCATGACCAGCACCTCCTCCAGGGCGTAAATGGCCTGTTGGTACATGCCCTGCGTGAGGTAGAGGTCCGCCAGCTCGGCCCAGCCCTCGCCGTCGGTGGGGGAGAAGCTCAGGAACTGCACCAACGAAGAGACAGCATCCGACGTGCGGCCCATGGACCGCAACAGCGCAATGCGTCTCTTGGTGATAGGCTACCGGCGGTCAGTCATCGGCTGGGGTGCATGGGCTCGGGGCCACGGGGACAACGCACAATGTTGGCGCTGTCTTCGCTCAGCACCTCGTCGTACTCCTTGAGCACTTTCTCCAGATCCTCGGGGTTCTGGGCATCCGCCTCCTTTACCAAGCCTGAAAGGGCCATGACCCTCTCGTTTGTCTTCCCGAACCGCGTCGTCAGCCTCTCGAGGCACTCATGCGCCGCCCGCTCATCTCCCGTGCGCAGACATGACAAGAGCAGGTTCTCGTATTTGATCCAGAGTTCGGGGGTCTCGGCGGCGGAGAAGAGGGAGAAGGGCGACGATGAGACTGCGCTCAGAGACTCGCTGAGGACGCTCGGGGCTTGTTGGGACAGCTGGAGGGCGGCGCTGGGGGACAGCTGGCTCGGGGGGTGGAGAAGCGATGGAGGCATCGTGTCGTCGGTCGCGGGTCTGTTGGGTGCTTCTTGGTTGACTCGGTGGTGGACTCGGATTTGCTGAATGGATAGAAAACAATTGGCCAATCTTGTGGCAGCGGACTGGGCGATGGTGAGGATAGTAGTGTTGGAGGTTGAGCAAATGAAGCTCCAAGCTTCGGGGCGTGTGGTTGACGCGCCGCTGATGGCTGGCCGCTGAAGGTTGCCGGCCAGCGGCCATCCATGCGCCGGCTGGCCTGGCCTTCCAACGCGCTGCCAGCAGTCGCCAGCCGGCACGGGCTGGCCCCCCCAGATCGCGAGCTCGTGGTGGGCCTCGTCAACCCCACGGCGGCTTGGCTTCCACTGGACCAAGCCTGTGACGTGCACCCGTAACGTCGGCCGTTATCCCACCAGAGCTCCAACTCGCGGCGTACGGGTTTGGTGCAAGGCGCATATTCAGACACCACCCCTCGACAACCCCTTTTTTTGAAGCTGGCCGTAGGCGGGACAAGATGAATTCTGTTGCGCTACAAGCTACTCCTACCTCTGCGACGACGACCCTCGACCACTGAAGCGCCGAGCTTCTCTACCCCGACCCCGACCCCGACCCCCGCCGACCAAGGTCGACCTTGAGCTGGGCAGCAGCTCAACAACCGTCGCCATGTTTGTCCACCTCGCCCATGAGCCTCGAGCTGGCCTCCGGGACGTTGGGAATTCGACGGATGCCTCGGCTGACAGCTCCGCAGGTTCGAAAAGTCGCTCTACGACCTCATCCGAGGGCTGCGGAACCACAAGGGCAACGAAAAGGAATACATCCAGAACTGCCTGAAAGAATGTCGCGCCGAGGTTCGCAGCCAGGACATGGGTGCGCCCTTCCCCCCCGAGTCCCGCGGTGGCGGCCCTGTACTGACAGTCTACTGCAGATGTCAAGGCCACGGCTCTCCTGAAGCTGGTGTACCTCGAGATGGTCGGCCACGACATGTCCTGGGCCTCCTTTCACGTCCTCGAAGTCATGTCGTCCCCGAAATACCACCAGAAAAGAGTTGGTTATCTCACGGCCGTTCAGACCTTCCGGCCGGATACCGAGGTCCTCATGTTGGCGACGAACCTGATTAAGAAGGTATGGCGAGCGGTCTGGCTGTGGGAACCCCGGCTTATGCGTTGAACGTCAGGACCTGAGCGCCACAGCACCTACCATCATATCTCTTCCCATATCCGCCCTCCCGCACATCATCACGCCGTCCCTAGCGCTCTCTGTGCTGGCCGACTTACTGCCCCGACTCAGCCACTCCCACCCAGTCATCCGCAAGAAGACGATTGTCACGCTGTACAGGATGGCCCTGGTATATCCAGAGACGCTGCGAGCGGCTTGGCCCAAGATCAAGGACAGGCTGATGGACAAGAGCGAAGAGCCAAGTGTGACGGCGGCCATCGTCAATGTAGTCTGCGAGCTGGGATGGAGACGGCCACACGACTTTCTGCCCTTGGCACCTCGACTGTTTGAGCTCCTGGTCGACGGCGGAAACAACTGGATGGCGATAAAGTTGATCAAATTGGTAGGACCAACTCCCTATGTGCTGGAACGTCAAGTCTAACATATGCAGTTTGCCACACTGACACCCCTGGAGCCCCGTCTGGTCCGGAAACTGCTGCCGCCCCTGACGGATCTCATCAAGACGACGCCCGCCATGTCCTTGCTTTACGAGTGCGTAAACGGCATCATTCAAGGAGGAATTCTGGGCGAAGCTGGCGACTTTTCCGAAAGAGAAGAGATTGCGTCGTTGTGTGTATCCAAGCTCCGCGGCATGATTTCCATCAACAGCGACCCAAACCGTGAGTCTTGTAGCCCAATCTCCAGTCTTCATGCGCTGACTCTGGCAGTGAAATATGTGGCACTGCTTGCCTTTAACAAAATCGTCGTCACTCATCCGTTCCTCGTTGCTCAGCAGGAGGACGTAATTCTCGAGTGCATCGACAGCGAGGACATCACCATCAGGATAAAAGCGCTTGACCTGGTGCAGGGGATGGTTAGCAGCGACAACCTTGTGTCCATCGTCAGCCGTCTGATGAGGCAACTGAAGACGTCTTCTTCGTCTCTGGAACAGCAGAATGGCGACCAAGACGCCGATGCTGGAACCGACTCGAGCGACGAGACAGGGGCCGTGGGGAGGCGGAAAGCCAAATCCAAGGACCAGCCACCTCCACTGCCAGATGATTACGCGGTCGACGTTATGGGGCGCATCTTGCACATGTGCTCGCACGACAACTACTCGAGCCTGTTGGACTTTGAGTGGTACCTCGATGTCTTGACACAGCTGGTGCGGATAGCCCCAGCCCCGCGGATGAAGGACATGGACGCCGATGCGTCGTCAGTTCCGAAGCATCTTGTTTCCGACATCTCGGAAAAGATTGGAAACGAAATCAGGAATATCGCGGTCAAGGTCAAGGCTATGAGACCGGCGGCCATCCAGGCGGCAGAACTCATCATCACTCGTCTGTTCCGGCTCAGCTCGGAGTCCGCTTCCGCCCGTCTCGTTGCGGCGGGAGCGCTGAAGCCCGTCTCTTATCTGGCAGGAGAATACCCCTTTGTATTGTCATCAGCCGACGACACGCTTGGGCAGCTGCTTCATCTCCTACCCAAGGTGGACAACCCTGAAATTCTGGCTACGTCCATGCAAGCCGCCATCAAGCTCTTTGCCTACGTGGCCAGGGATGACAGGGCACGGTGGACGTCTGAGCGGAAGGCGTCCTTGTCGCTGCTTATGGCGCGCATCATACACGTGCTCGAGCCACTTGCCCTGCATCCCTACCTGGAGGTTCAGGAGAGAGCAGTCGAGTTCAATGAGCTTCTCAAGCTCACCGCCGAGGCAGCGTCCGGGCAAGCTCCGTCGACAGACGATCTCCACCAGGATCCGCCACTTCTCTTGACACAAGCAATTCCTTCGCTCTTTGCTGGCTGGGAGCTCAACTCGGTTGCCCTGGGCGCCCAGAAAAATGTGCCTATCCCCGCCGGCCTCGATCTGGACGAACCTATCCATCCCAACCTGGCCATGCTGCTGTCGCAAGCCGACTCTCTCATGCTTCCTGCTCAGGAGGAGGATGAGTTCGAGGCATATTACAACGAGAAGCCGCCCGCAACCAGCCTTTCGAGCGCAACGGAGCCCGCCATCCTGAGACTCCCCGACGCCCCTGAGGAGGTTTCGAGCTCGTACCAGCAGGCAGGCGAGGAAAGCTACCTCGACGCCGACATCCTCGCCCGGAGAAAGGCCGAGCGGCTAGAGCGCAACCGCGACGACCCCTTCTACATTGGCGGCAGCCGATCGGACGGAACCTCGACCCCCATCCACAACATCCTCCAAAAAGAAAACGGCCCCGACCTCGACATCGACGCCATCCCCATCATGAAGCTCGACCTCGGCGCCGTCCCCGGCGCACGCCCAGAGAAGCCCCTCTCCCGCCCCAAGCCCCGGCAGAAGCTCGTCGTCGCGGCGGACGAGTCTCTGGGTGGAAGTGGGCCCTCGACGCCCGGCCAGTACGACTCGGAGAATAACTCCGACTACAAGTCCCGAGCCGCCGCCAAGAAGTTCAAGCAGTCCCTGCTGCAGGTGGATTCGAGCACGCTCGGGCGGCTTGACCTTGACGCGGCGGACGACGGGCTCGAGGGCGGCGCGTACGACCCCGAGAAGCAGCGGCAGGAGGAGGACGAGATGGCCAGGGCGATGAAGGAGGTGCAGCGGCTGCGGCTGGAGATGCAGCGGGCGAATGAGCGGATCCAGGTGGCGCAGGGGGTGCCGGTGGAGGGGATTGTGGTGAAGAAGAAGAAGAAGGTGAAGAAGGCGGTGGTGGAGGGGGAGGGGGAGGGGGGAGGGGTGGTTGGGGTGAAGAAGAAGAAGGCGAAGAAGGCTGCTGTTGTTGATGAGGGGGGAGGTGAGGGTGTAGCGCCTGTCAAGACAAAGAAGAAGGTGAAGAGGATAGCGCAGGTGGATGAGGGCGAAGAGGCGAATAGCTAGGCTAGTGGCGTCTAGAGCGGGTGTCAAGACACAATTTACGAACCAACTTCATAATTCCAGCCATGCACGCACAGCGAAGTGATTCCTCAAATCTTTTTCATTTCTCCCCCTATCTCATTTCCCCCTCCCCTCCGCGGCCTTCACCCCCTCCAACCCCCCCCAAGCCGGCTTATTCAACTTCTTCCCCTCCACCGCCTCCCCCCCCTCGCTCTTGAACTGGTACCCCCTCGCCCGCGGCCGCTCCCCCGTCCCCGCGGGAAACTCCGCCTCATACCCCTCCCCAAACCGCCTTGCCGCCTCCCCAAACACGTCCCCTCCCTGCCCAACCGCCTCCCGCACCCCGGAAAAGAACCGCGCCACAACCGCATGGTTATGCACCTGCAGCAGCGTCCACCCTAGCATCTCCCGCGCGGAGAGGAGGTGGTGGACGTACGCTCTGTGGTGGCTCGTGCACGCGTAGCATGTGCACCCGGGGGAGAGGGGAGTTACCGAGGTTCGGTGGGTGGGGGAGTGCAGGTCTATTCCCAGCGGCGAGGGGGTGGTGGTGGTGGGAGGCGGGAAGGAGAAGGTCATAGCGACCCCGGCGTCGGAGACGGCGTTGACGAACGGGAGGACGAACGCGTCGATCCCTAGACGGAGGAGGTGCAGGATCGCGTGCGGGGTGCCCGGGGTGGAGAGGTCCAGCCGCGGGAGGGGGGAGAGGTGAGCGTGCAGGGTGAGCAGCTCCGGGAGGAGAGGGGGGGAGTAGACGGCTAACCCGGAGATTTGGGATAAGTGGAGGCGGAGCGTGGTGAGGTACTCGCGCTGCAGGGGGAGGGGGACGGGGAGGATGGGCGCGAAGAGCGCGGTGCCCGGGACCGCCGGGGCGGCGAGGTGGACGTCGGAGAGCCAGGTGTCGGTGCGCTCGGACATGCGGAGGGCGCGCTTGGCGGACGGGGGGAGGGTCGGCGGGAGGTCGGAGAGGGGGATGGAGATGTCGGGGCGGAGGGTGGTGAGGGCCGAGACGTAGGCGGCGGGGGTCAGGGTTTGGAAGCCGGTCGAGGTGAAGATGGAGATGGAGGTGTTGGTGTTGCCCTTTGGGGCGGCGACGGCGGGGAGGCGCCGCGCGGCGAGGATGGTGGGGAGGGCGGGGGGGGTGCAGGTGAAGGTGGTGAGGGGGCGGGGGGTGGAGGGGGTGGTGAAGATGGAGGGGGGGCGGAGGGAGGATTGGAGGTGTTGAGGGCGTTCGATGACTGGGGGGGGGTTAGTGGGGGAAAGGGTGGGAGGGGGCTTGCAGTCTTCGAGGGCCATGTAGACGCCCGAGGTGTCGAGGTGGTTGTTGGCATTGTCGGGGGTTATGTGGGGGATGGCGCCGCGGGAGGTGACGGCGAAATAGTTGGGCGTGTCGATGGTGCGTCGGCCGGAAAAGGCGAGGCGGCCGAGACGGAGGGCAGAGCCTTCGGCCACAGCGGCTTTGAGCACCTTGAATTTCATGCTGGGGGTGTCGTTGGGGGTGTCGTTCGACATGGTTGTGGGTGTGCCTTTTCGGGGCGGGCCTGAGTGAGAAGTTGGGATGGTGAGAGTTTGTTTTTTTGGTGTTGAGGGACTCGGAGCAGGGATCTTGGAGCAGCTTGGAGGGTCTGTTGTTTGTGTCAAATTGTGGGGGAACATTGAGGGGAAAATACCAAAAAAAAAACCTACGATATTTTCTCCAGGGAACTGGTGGTTTTTCTCCTTTTTTTCTTTCCTTCTTCGAGACTTGAGTTTGTCAATCTCAACCCTCGGCTCTCAGTTTGTCGTCGTCGCGTCGATGCCAAGCCCCCGGTTTGGATTTGTGCCTGACGACGGTGGGTTGGACCCTGCTCTGTTTGCCAATCATGCAGCGTGCCTTTGGGACCCGCAGAACCGTTTGTGTCTGGGAAAAGGATTCGCGGGTCCGGCGGTTGGCATGGGCCTTTTTGTTGCTGACACACGCTGCACTGCACCCCTCCCCAGAATGCCACCACCACTGGAAGCCCCTGGCCCCCGGGGGCCATGCGCTGCAGCCTTCTGTGGGCAAGGGTCAATGGCGGGACACCCCACCAAGTTCCATGTCTAGGTTGTCGGTCTTGGATACGGATGCTTCGGCTTCCTCCCTCTCGGCATCATTCCCGTTTCCCTTCTTGTTCTTGCTGTTGCTGACAAGACCAATCATCCTTTGTTTATCTGCCATTGAGCCCCTGGACCCGGGCCCTTTTCCTCCTCCATCACTACTGTGTATTGACTTGATGGAGCGTTTCGTTGATACCTAGGTGGTGAGCTTGTTTCCATCCCCATCAACTCCCTTCCTCCCGACCCTTCCGATCTCGAACTCGGCGTCGGTTCACTGCCAGCCGCGTCTCCCGGCGCACACCGACAACCTGTACCAGCCGGCCATCGGGACACAGCACCGCGCCGTACCACCGACGACACAGGTCTGCGATACCACAGTCCGGTCAGTCCCACGACGGCAGCCCTACCATGGGCGAAGACCCGACCGAGGTGCGCGCGCAGGCCGCCACCAGCGCCTCGAGCTCGACCACCATCGCCATCGGCGACATCTCCAACCACCCGGACGCCCCGATCGAGATATTGGAGGAGGCCGATAGCTCTCCGCCCACTCCGCGCTTCATCCAGGACGAGCGCTCGTGGAAGAGATGGCAGTGGGTGCCCTACCCCATCCGTCGCTTCTCCAAGGCCGCCGCAAGGTGGGCTCGGGGCCCGTCCAACCCGCGCAGGTGGAAGATCGACCCGCTTCTTCCCCAGGTCCAGCGTCTCCCCATCGTCCTGCTCAACAAGGTCCTCCCTCAGCGGAAGCACAGGATATGGCTGGCCATGTTCTGGTTGGCCATGTGGGTCGTGACGTTCGCCTTGGTCATGCGCGACGGGCTCCTGGCGAGCGAGGTCGACGGCTGGGGCACGCCCATCAAGATAGGATGCGGGTCGAAGTACTGGTCGACGGATAATGGCTGCGGCCTGGACGGAAACGACTGTCGTCCCTTTACCGGCAGCGGCTTTGCGTTCAAGTGCCCCGCGAGCTGCTCGAGCTACATGGTGCTGAACCCCCACGCCGTCGGCGACCAGGAAATCAACTACAAGCCCATCATCGTGGGCGGCCCGCCCGAAAACTCCAATGGCAGCGACGCCGTCTACCGGGGCGACTCGTATGTCTGTGGCTCAGCCATCCACGCCGGGCTCGTCTCTGACACCAAAGGCGGCTGCGGCGTCGTCAAGCTGGTGGGAACCCAGAGGAACTTTAACAGCTCGACGCGGAACGGCCTCTCGAGCTTCGCATTCGACTCTTACTTCCCCCTGTCCTTTACTTTTGAACGAGTCGAATGTGACGCGCGCGACAAGAAGTGGTCCCTGCTGGCCATATCCGTCGTCTTTTCGACCATGATCTCCCTCTTCACGACCTCGTCGTCGCTATTCTTCTTCTCCGTCTTTACCATTGTCTACTGGACCGTTGGCCTGGCCACCGACGTGCCCACCTACACCAGCATACCGGCCCTCATCTCCAAAGAAATCGGAAACTTCCTCCCCGCTTTGCTGGCCGGCTGGGTCATGTACGACAAGATGGGCGTGCGCCGCACCCTCCACGGCCTCACGGCCCAGGTCGAAAAGTCGGTCCTCTGGCTCGGCGCCTGCTGGGTCGGCGCCCTGACGAACCACACCTTTGACTTCATCCCGATCCAGCGCCTCACGCCCCACGACCTCGCCCAGCAGCCCGGCGCGCGCGCCGCCCTCGCCATCATCGTCGTCGTCATCACCGCCATCGTCGTCTCGCAGATCTGGTTCTTCCGCCAGGAAGGCCGCCTCCTCCGCTTCCTCGCCCTCTACATCCTCTACGGCGCCGTCCTCGTCATCTTCATCCTCCTCCCCAGCCTCAGCCTGCGCATCCACCACTACATCCTCGCGCTCCTGCTGCTCCCCGGGACCAGCATGCAGACGCGCCCGTCGCTGCTCTACCAGGGCCTGCTGATGGGCTTCTTCCTCAACGGCATAGCGCGCTGGGGGTGGGCGCCCGTTCTGGAGACGGCGTTTGCGCTGCAGGGCGACGCGCAGCTCGGGTCGCCGCTGCCGAGTCTCGCCGCGCCGGTGATTGAGCTGGGGAGGAATATCTCGACGATTGCGTTTTCATGGGCCGCGCCGCCGGCGCCAGAGTATGACGGGCTGAGCGTGCTGGTGAATGACGTTGAGAGGTATCGCACGTACTTTGCCGATGGGCCGGAGGCGTCGCCGGGGACGTTTACGTGGACGAGGCAGGACGGAGCGCTGGAGAAGGAGTACTTTCGGTTTGCGTGGATGCAGGGTAGTGACAGCATGGACTATACCAAGGCCGGGACGTGGAGTGTGGGAGGGGAGTGGATCGAGATGGCGCCGGGGCCGTCGAGAGTCAAGAGGGGGTTGGTGGTGGATGAGGATGTAATGGCGTTTATGAGGAGGTGAGGTGTGTGAATGTTGTATGTAAATTGGATAGGCCTGGGGAATGGGTTGGAGTGTATAGCGATTGTGATGAATGAAGCGTAGATACCTCTTCCTCCCCTGTCCCCAAAACCACCGTGACACCTCCCCCCTCCCACCGTGCCTTCTAAAACCTCAACCTCTCCCCAAACCACCTCATCAACGGCCTCACCTCCCCCTCCGTCCTCGGCATCCCATCCCCCTCCCTCTCCCACTCCACCACCTCCACCCCCTCCCCAAAAACCCCCCTCACCCCCTCCCCATCCACCTCGCTCCCCCGCCCCCTACAAACCATCACCGGCGTCCTCCCCCCCTTCCACCCCCGCCCGGAGGGGGGCATCAAACTTCCCACCAGCCCTCCCCCGACACTCACCACCCCCTTCAACCCCCCCTTCCCATCCCCCTCCGCAGCAACCCCAACCCCCAACCCCACCGTGCCCCCCTGCCCATACCCAAAAATCATCACATCCCCCCTCTCCCATCCACACCGTTGCACAAGAATCTCGTCGATAACCTGCCGCAGCACGAGGTCCTTCGCCCGACTGAACCCCGGGTCGGGGTCCAGCTCCCCGTCGCCGGTGAGCACAATGTCGTCTCCCCAGTGCCAGTTGGCCGTCGGCCCGGCGGTGTCGAGGGGTAACCCCAAAAGGGAGGGGGGGAGCGGGGACGGGCCGCGGATGGCGAGGGAGAAGACGCCCGGGAGGGAGAGGTTGCGCGCGAAGGAGGCGAAGGGGGTGGGGGCGTCGCCGAGCTGGGGGGAGTAGGGGTTATGTTAGTGGCTACATAGGTGTTTGTTTGGTGGGGTTGGAGGGGGGGGGGGGGGGTGGAGGCCTGGTGCAGTAAAGATTTCAGTACGTACTAGAAGATGTGTTAGCGGGGTGTTCAGGAATGTGGTATGCCGAGGAGCTGGCTGGCGGCTTGGGGAGCCCGGGAGAGTACCCCCGGACCTCGGCATTGCCTCGTCGTCTGGGTAAGGGAAGGGGGGGTTGTTTGGTTATGTGTTTCACGTACCGCCGTGGAGAAGGAGGAGGATGGTGGTTGTGGAGGGGGGGCCGTCGGGAGGGGGGATGAGGGTTAGAGACGGGGCGAGGGAGGGGGGGATGTCGAGGGGGGCGGGGGGGCGAGGTGGGGACATTTTAGGGGGGTTTGTTTTGGTTGTTTGGTGGTGGTTGGAGGTGGGAGTGTTTGTCGAGGTGATGTCAGGTTTGAGTTGCGGGTTGATGACGGATGGTGACCCGGAGTTGGGGTTGTGGACGTGCCGTGGTGGGGAATTGCTCGAGGGTTCGTTTGCTCCCGTCCCAAGTGCTTGGGTTCGTCTGTGGTAGGGCTGATGTGGGATTGACGACGAATCTTGTCAGGATGGAGCAGAGTGGAAGTTCTCAACATGTTTTGGGGGCTTGGTTTTTTGGAGGAGTCACATTCGCAGCAAACCATCAGATGAAGGGATAGACTCAATTCCGTCGTCTCTACCAAAACCAGCAAAGCCAACTCAAAAACGAGCGACCAGTCCCCTTCTCTCTCGCAAGCATACACCCCGAGAACACTATCTATAAGCCAAAACGCAAGCCCACGAGACCGACCCTGCGATAGCGCACAGGCATTGTCGCCAGCCAAGTCTCGGCCCAACACGCCAGTCCCAGCGATGGCGTAAAAAGCACTTTCGCTGTCGAGGGGGCGAGCAAACCCTCCTCGGCCGACGGCGTATCCAAACACAGATGGGGTATCACTGAAGAAGCAAAACAAAAAGCAAAAAAGAAACATGCCCCGACGGCCAGGGACCGCGACGATAGCGTAGGGAGCATTGTCATCCCGGACCCCCGACCTCAAGACTTCTCCCCCAAAACGCCTCTCACCCAGCGATGGCGCAGCGGCACTGTCGCTGTCGAGGATCCCAGCCTCGTCGGCCGTTCCCCTGTCGATGTCGGAACGATGATTGCCTCCTCCTCGGGCAGAAAGGCATTGGAACCCAGCCCTGCTCGGGACATTCCCCTTGATTACTTCCTCCAATAATGATGCGATGAAATGTTGTCGAAATGAGCGTCATGAATCGAAATGTGTCGCACTTCTCTCTCCAGTGTCGACTCTCCCCATCGGTAGGGTTGGCGGTATGTCATTGTCGTCATGTACCGCTGGCTCGACCCCCTCCCCCCCTCACACGCCCGAATCAGGCCTTCTTGTTCCACCACATCCCCTTCCACCCGCGCTGCTCCGTCTCCCGCCTCGCCGCGCCGTCCTGGAACTCCTCGTCCGACGACACCTCGGCGGCAATCTTGGCACTCGGCTCATTCCCAAACATTTTCAACAGCACTGTCATGACCACGCTGCTCGCAATGCTCAGACACAAGATCCCAATCATGGCAAAGTTGCTCCTCCGGTACTGGTGCGGCCCCTTGGCCGCGTCGGCCGGCCAGCCCGTGTAGAGCGCGTACGTGGTGGTGATGCTGCCGAGGTTGCCGAGGCCCGAGACGAGGGCCGACGCGGCGGCCACGCCGACCTCGCGGTGGCGGCGCTGGAAGATCTCGTTGGTCCACGTCATGCAGATGGGCACCGTGGGGCCGAGGCCGAAGCCGATGAGCAGGAGGCCGCCGTAGCGCGCCCAGGGGCGGGCGAGGGCGAAGGTGACGGTCAGGAGGCCGGCGATCTGGATGAGCACGGCGGCCGAGAAGAAGAGGGCGCGGTGCTTGTGGAAGCGGTCCGAGATGGGGACGACGAGGAGGATGGCGGCGAAGTCCATCTGGGAGGGTTAGCCACAGGTTTTGGCGGGGAGGAGGAGGGGTGGGGGCTTACCATCCAGATGGGTGCAAAGAGCAGGCTGACTTGCACACCGGTGAATGAAGGGTCGATGGAGGCGATGATGACGCTGCCGTAGAGCTGGGTGCCGATGCCGACGCCGACGACGCCAAAGTACATGCACACCAGGGGCCACAGCCGCCAGTCCACGAGGACATGTCCCAGGTCCTTGAGGTTCCAGGGCCGGGCGTGGTAGACGCGGCGAAGATCGTGGTAGTGAACGACGGCGTCGTGGCCGGTCAGGGCCTCGGGGCTAGCGGGAAGCCACTTGGTCAGCGCGCTTCTGGTCCGCGTCTCGCCGGGCGCCAGGGGCCGGTCGGGCAGCCACCAGAGCAGGGAGACACCGAGCACGATGCCGAGCACGCCGTAGATAAGAAACATCCAGCGGAAGCCGACCAGGCCGCCGAGGCCGTCCATCTTTTGGAAGCCGGCCGACACGAGGCCCACGACGGCGGCCGAGACCTGGGCGGCGGTGAAGTACATGGCAATGCGCTTGCCGGTGCGGGACGGCGGGTAGAACAGCGTCAGGTAGTAGGCCATGCCGGGCCACATGCCGGCCGTGACGACGCCGAGGAGGAAGCGCAGCAGCTTGACGCTCCAGGCGGCCTCGGCGGCGGCGAAGCAGGCGCCGATGATGCCGACGGCGGTGACGATGCGGGCCATCCACACGCGGGGGCTCAGACGGCTCATGACGAGGTTGGACGGAAGGTCGAAGAGGACGTAGGACACGTAGAAGAGGGTGAGGGCCGTCGACGTGTCGCGGGCTGTGAGGCCGAGGACCGACATGAGGTCGTGCTTGACGTCCTTGTTCATGGTCTGGGCGATGCCGATGTTGGAGCGGATGGCCGAGCAGAGGAAGTAGAGGATCCAGAAGGCCGGGATGATGCGCATGTCGAGCTTGCTGGGAGGGGATGAGTGGTTGGGACAGACGGGGAAAGGGGGTTGGTGTGGACGCACCGGTAGACCTTTTCGACCGTCTCGATGTCAAAGTCCTGGACGGGCTCGTGGCCGTCCTTGGGCACGACGTGACCATCACCACCACCCAGGCCTTTTTCATGGGCCACGCCCGGCGGCGGGCCTTCAGTGCTCTGGGCCATACTCGACCAAGAAGCAATGGAAGTGCCTGCTAATGGTTTTTTCTGGCCGCTGGAACTGGGTTGGAAGATTTGGCAAAGGGTGTGGTGATGGTGGGCCGAGATCGGACAGGCAGGGCTGATGAAGGGAAATAAAAAGTCGGTAGAGAGAAGTTGGGGAAGATGGGTGAGGTGCAGGAGGGAAAAGGCCAGGGGCAGCTGAGCTTTTGAAGGGGTTGGATTCTCTTGGCGGGTGGTGACATCCCACGCTTTTAGCAATCGATTCAAGACGGTGGGCGAGGCCAAATGGGAAGTCCCGAGATACTTTTAGCTCATCCGTCAACAAAATTTTCCCACCGCAAAACTAACTCAACAGACCCCACCATGCCTGTCTGGCCTCGGGCTTGACGCTGGAGCCGCTGCAGGTGCACGTCATGGCGTTGCTTGTGACAGCTGCTGAATATTTGACAGCTTGGGATGGGCCGAGGGTTGTCGTGGCATGGTGTTGAAGTGGAACATCCGAATTTTGCATTTTCTGCCGGACAACACCTTCAACCGAAAAGAGAAAAGAGAAAAGAGAAAAGACAAAGTCGACTCAACTACATGTCCTCCAGCTTCGAATACGCATTCAACGCCAGCTGTCCGCCCAGGTGCGCATACAAGACATTGCTCCCGTCGGGGATCTCGCCCTTCCTGATCATGTCCATCATGCCCGCCAGACTCTTGCCCTCATAAACCGGATCCGTGATGAAGGCCTCGGTCTGCGCCCCAAACCTGATGGCCTCCATGGTCTGCGCATCCGGAATCCCATAAGTCCCAGCATGGTACCTATCATCAAGAACAATATCCTCCTCCGTAACATCCCCCTCCTCCAACCCAATCTTGACCGCCGTCTGCTTCGCAATGCGCAGCACCTGGTCAAACGTCTCCTTCACCTTGGCCGACGCATCAATCCCCACGACCCTCCGTTCCCTCGAGCCCATCTTCTGCGCAAGCTTGAACCCCGCCACCATCCCCGCCATCGTCGACCCCGTCACAGCACAGACAATGACCGTATCAAAGAACACCCCCATCTCCCTCTCTTGCTCTTCAACCTCGAACGCCCACCTCGCGAACCCCAACCCCCCAAGCGGGTGATCAGAAGCCCCCGCCGGGATATAATACGGCCTGGCCCCCTTGGCCACCAACTCCTCCATGAGGCCCGCCAGCGTCGGCTTATGCTGGATCCCAAAGGCCGACGGATCCAGCCGTACATCTGCGCCCATCAGCCGCGACAGCTGGATGTTTCCCACGGCTTCATACCCTGGGTCTTCCCAGTCAACCCAGTGCTCCTGCACGAGAGCGACGCGGAGACCCAGCTTGGCTGCCACGGCGGCGACCTGCCGCGTGTGATTGGACTGCACGCCGCCGATGCTCACGAGGGTGTCGCATCCTTGGGCGAGGGCGTCGGGGATGAGGTATCTGTTTGGTGTTACACGGCTTCTATTGATGCATGACCCCGCGGACGGCGGGGGGTGGTGGGCTCACTCTAGCTTTCGGGTCTTGTTGCCCCCGTAGGCGAGGCCGGAGTTGCAGTCCTCGCGTTTGGCGTAGACGGTGACTTTGCCGCCGAGGGCGTGGGAGATGCGAGGGAGGTGTTGGATGGGAGAGGGGCCGAAGGTTAGGGGGGTGCGGGGGATGGCGGCGAAGGGGGAGGGGAGGGGGCTGGGGGGCATGGTGGTGCCTTGTTGGGGGGTACAGAGGTTGGTTTAGAGTGTCTGGTTGTTTGATGCCAGGGAACAGAGCAGTCTCTATTCTGGAATGGGGACTGAGTTGACCATCCTCTTATGCTTCTTTTTCCTCATCTTCCTTCATTTTCAAGCTTATGTCCCAAGAGTCCATGTTTCCATTTACAGACTCTGGGCATGGCTTCATCATCATCTTGGTAATATGCATGCTGCACAAGGCAACCTATCGAACCTCCCTTGGGCGAGGAGAGGGAGGGTGGAAGCGGGGTTCGGCTTCTCACGGCCTGGGATGCTTATCGACGGGCTACAGAGGAAGCTGTCTGACATGGTGGGATATGGAGGTGAGGGCTGGGGAAAAGAGTGTGGAGTTTATTTTTCCAGAAACTGTCTCGAAATTCGGTCTCATCGTGATGATGCCGCGGAGCAGTGCCGGCTTTGTTCAAGAAGCTTTCTTTCCGTAGAAAGAAACTTGAACCCTGTCTCGAATCCTCATCCACGGGTTGGAGTGGAAACAATGGCTTGGAGAAACATGGAGAAACATGATGCAGAATTGGAGATGCGACAACCCCAAGTGTTGTGGTGTTGGAGACGAAGTGTGGGGGTTGCATTTAATCCAGACCCATTTCCATGTGTGAGGCAGAAGCAAGGCGGCCTTGGTTAATGCCTCATGGCCTCGGATCCAAGGACACAACTTGGAACTTCCCCGTCCAACTTTCCAAGACTGCATGCAGGTTCCAACTCTGAATCTTCCATTTCGCAACAATGGACCATGGTAATCAATCGTCAGACACGCGGGCCTTGTCGCACCCCGGGACAATGCGCCTCCTGGGAGACGCCATCTTCTTTTGACGACGGACCCGAGACTTTTCCCCTCTGCGTCGCCAACTTCATCTCAACCTCCCTGCATCATGTCTGCGTCTGCCGTCGGCGGAGAGGCCCACCACCGTCCTCACTCCTGACTCCTCGGCATGCCGCCAGCCTTCGGAGATGGACCCACCCCGGAGTCCGGGACCGGCACGCCCTTTTGACATTCAACCATTCTGGTCACCCCCGCGAACCCAGAACCCGCCAGGACGCCATTGAACCAGGGATCTAGGCATCCACAGGAGTCAAGACGATAGTTTAGTTCTCCTACCGCAAGTGTGTGTGGTCCGCCTCAACACCTGCCTGATAGCCCTCCTGCCCTCCTCCAGACCGTTGCACTTCTCGCCAATAAATCCCCCCTCCGGACCCCCAGGCGCCATCCTCCCGCTTAGGACTCATGGATACCATACCCTCGGGACGACGGGACGCGGTCTGGAAGTGACTCACCGGCCGGCAACATCCACCTTGGTCAAGTTGCCATTGTGAATCCTCCCGCGAGCTCTTCACCTGTTTCGGCCGCGGTACCTACCGAGATCCCACCCCAGACCGGATGAACCGGTGCTCCATGGGGAGACCCCCGCGCGGGAGGCAGAGGGAGGAGACCCAGGGCACCGGCCACCTCTGCGGTGATCGGGCCCCATGATGTCTGCGTCAACTGCAGGTCCTAGGTCGACATGCATGGCATGGAAGATGCCATGGAAAGGCGCCCTCCAAGACCTGCCTTGACGGATGTCCCCAGGCAGGCCGCGGCCGAGACTTGCCTCACCCTTCCTGTGTGTTTTGGGTGACATGGTTGTCGCCCGGCAACGAAAAGGGGCAGCCCCATATCACACCAACACACCCTGCCCATTCATCCCCAACTGAGCCCTTGTGAGCCATGGCGAGAGGGGTCAGTCACCGCAGAGAACAAGGACGGCCTCACTCGCGACACAAGGCCTTGTCTGCCTACCTGCACCCCGCATCTTCTGACCCTTCCCAGCAGAGTGGCCCACCAGTGTGCGGCTCTCGCAAGTCTTGAAAGTGCAGATGATGTCTCCTGGGCCAATGGTTGGCAGACGGGGCAGCCCTACCTCCAACAGGAAGAGCCAACACTGCTTCCGGGCGTCCATCTGCACCACGACAACAAAGTGCTGGTGTGAGCCGCCTCTCTGCGGCCTCGCTGCAGGCCATCGGTCTGCCTCAGCGGGTTCCTAGGACTGAGGAGGAGGACCGCCAAAGGCAGAGAAGCCACACGTCCAGGCCCCGACGCCTTGCTGCGAGGACCCGTCGGTCGGTGACGGAGCCACGATAGTGGCTGGAAACAATGCTCGCTCGCCTCGTCGATCAAGTCATTGTTTGCCCACGTTGCCGTGGGGGGACATTGTCGCCCCTTGCAAGTGCAAGAGGCCTCGGGTGACGAAAGCTCTGGTGGTGCCTGTGGTCTGGAGCATCAAGCCCTATAATTTCTGCACACCTGGGCGTTTTGCAGGGCGAGCCGAGGCAACGAGAAGTCGAAGGCGAAAATGTCGATATCCAGAGCTGAAACGCGTATCAAGACGCGTCTTGGAGGTGTGCAGTGCGAGGCCGGAGAAGGCTAGGGAAAGTATTGGACATGGCAGCCTTGATGGTGCGCCGGGGGGAGTCTTCTGTGGTAGTCCCACGACCACACACCTTGAGGGTGAGTCATTCCGCCTCCAACCTCCCACCTCCTACCCCAATGTTGCCTTACAGGATCACCTGTATTTTCACATTTGCCCGTGTCTGGCGGCAAATTCCCCAAGAGTCACCTCCCTCCTGCCTGGTCCTCATGAATGGAAATGATAATCAAGGCGCGGCTTCTAATACTTATGCAGCCACCGTCGTCCTCATCGTGGCCAAAAAGGGGGGAATTCCAAAAAAGTGCCTGTTGAGGCCTCGCCTACCCTTGTCACGTGCCAATACTCCACGGTGTGACACATTGGGCTAGCCGACCGGATGACAAAGCTGGCCCCGGTTTTCCCAACCTAAACACTGCCACCTCATGCTGCCTATTCTCGTCCTCAAAATTAAGGCACACGCACCACGCTCGGCATCCTCGTCCATCAGGATCTCCATTTCCATTTCGAGGTTCATCGGTCTATAGGTGACGCCTCGCCGCCTTGGGCCAAGCCCCCAAGCCAACGTAAGTACATATCCCCCCCTTCGCCCCCCTTCCCGTCCCTTCCGAGACCTTGCCTCTTGTCAACCATTTCCAACATGTCCGCGATCACGGCGCTAATGATCAGCACCCAGACTCCTCCCACGACTCCCCCCCTCAAAGCCGCCGCAGTGGAGGAGTTTATCGTCGCGCCTGCCGACGCCTTCTCCGGCAAGATGAGCGTCGTCTTTGAGTCCCGCGACTACCTGAACAGCGGCAGCTACCCCCCGATAGACGACCATCCCACCCCCGACGCCGACCGCTTCTCCGATCCTGACCCCGTCACCGGGCTCGCCGAGGCCTTTGCTGCGCCGAACCAATATGTGGATGGCGGCGTCGACCTCGGGGGCCCGCCCTTGTCCAAGGAGAACTCGCCCATCGTCACAACCCCGTCGCGCATGAAAGCCATTCCCAAGCCCGACCGGGAGGTCACAAAGAACATGGATGGCAAATACGTCTGCTCCTGGGCCGGCTGCACCGAGGAGATTCGAGAGTTTGGCCGCAAGTGCGAGTGGAAGTAAGCCGCCCCCATTCCCCATCCACAAAGACCCCATGCTGACTTATACCCGCAGCAAACACATGGACAAACACGACCGACCCTACAAGTGCGCCGCCGAGGGATGCGAGAAGCTGCCTGGCTTCACCTACTCGGGGGGACTGCTCCGCCACGAGCGCGAGGTGCACGGAAAGCACGGGGGCCCCAAGAACTCGTTCAACTGCCCGCACCCCAACTGCAAGCGACACACGGGCAAAGGCTTTTCGCGCCTCGAGAACCTCAACGAGCACTTGCGACGAGTCCACACTCAAAACGGCACCGTCCTCGGCGGCGGCAACGGCGGCGGCGGCGGCGGCGAGGGCGAGACGGACGACGCAGCTAGTGACGCGGCGGCGGCGGTGGCGCTGGGACAGAAGCGCAAGCGTTCGCCCGACGACGAGGACTCCGCCGCCGCCGATGGCCTGCGCGACGAGAACAAGCGGCTGCGGCAGGAGAACGAGGAACTGCGGAAGCAGATGGACGCGCTGAACCGCCAGACGTGCACGCTGCTCCAGCGCATCGACCATCTCCAGCAGGTGCAGCAGCAGCAGCAGGTGGAGGCGCAGCAGCAGTCGCGCATCGTCGCCCCGCAAGCTCAGATGGGAACAGCGTCGTTGATTTAGGAACAACCCGACACAGGCCCCCTGGCGGCGGCTTACGACCCCTGGAGCATGATGTATCCCGCGCAGTCTCCCCACGACGGGCTCCCCGACGTCGGGCAGGCATATGGGAGTCACTCGCCGTATTGAGGGGGGTGGAAGGCCTGCTTGTCTGCCCTGCCATGCTGATCTGTCTGTCGACTGGGATTTGGCTTTGTCTCTTTTTGCATTTCAGCGTTGCATGGACACCCCCCGCCTCTCTCTCAGCTCAGGCTTTCTCTCCTCCTTTTCTGCTTTCTCTTCTCACGACCGGGCGGAGGGACGGACGGGCGCAAACGGATGCATGCATGCATGGATGAACCGGAGTTTTGGTACGATTTTACTTGGACATGTTTGGTCGAGGCTGGGATCTGGTTTGCTACTACACTACTACATTGGTGATTTTTCTGGAAGGGCGTTTTGGCTTGGGAGACGGGCAAATACCACGATGGACGGACGAGAATGTACCTTTTTTGGAGGGGCAGAAGATTAATCGAATCACGAGGGACAGCAGCGCATAGATGGAGATATGTTTGAGGGGGGGATACAGCGATAGAGAGACTGGAGAGAGAGAGCGATGCGGAATACCCCCCTTCCTTCCCTGTTCATTCGTTTTCAAGTCTTCCCCGCATAGAGCCTTGTTGACTTGACTTTCCCCCCCTCTGTTTTGCTTCGTACATACACCACACTACGCATGTACACACACACCACCTTTCCCCCACGATGCGCCGATTGGCGTCGATGACAATCATGCTCACGGTCAAGGGAGCCAAGTGGCCGGCCGGCGCGGGCGGCGTGTGGGGTTCTGTACACAGCCCCCCTTTGGGGATTGGGGACGCGTATGGCGGTGCACAGCAGCAACGTACTTGTCTCGCATGATGGTGGGTTGTTGGTGTTGAGCCGCGTGTTCTGAACCGTCTGGATTGGGTGAGGGGGGTGTTTGTTTTGCTTTCCATGTTGGCCTCGGTGAGCGGTTGGATCTCGTCAGGCCAGGCTGGTCGGCCGGTCGGTGATGAGATGGGCTGCGTTGGGCGGATGGGCAGGCGGGGGGGAAGGCAGAAAGGCAGACTTGGGGCTTGTTGGAATCTGTCTTGTTCATGTATGGGATTCTTGTAAGATTGAGTTTTGTGGGTTGGTAGCAGGAGAAACCAATAGAGAAGTGTACTCCATGTTGAGATCTGGCGTTGAAGCTACCCCCCATGAGATCACCACGACACACCAACACGCACGTCCATATTCACACTCGACCCTCAAACTGCAATGTCACTCTCAACACTCACCATCCCCCCCCCCCCTTGAGTCCCACACCCACCCCCTTGGGAGATCGCCAACGGCACGGCCCCATCCCGCGCAGCAACACCGACACCGACACCGATCTCGCACCATCCCGCGCTCCGCTCCCCCGGACGCGTAGTTCCCCATCGTCGAGTTGACGAATTCTCAGCTCGTGTGTGAGCTCGCTGTGCCCTCCTGTAAAGGAGTCCTGCGTACGTGTAACCGAGCCGATCTGGCGCAGCATTCTCATGTCAATGTTCAAACTCGCTCTATCAAATGCATATTCGGCGGCTTCGGAAAGAAAAAGCCTCGAAGCCTCGAAGCACTGGAGGCTTGGGTAAGGTAAGTGGGCTTGTGCATGGCATGGCATGTGCTATTTTTAGAACCCTGCTAATCCTCCCGGTGTCGGTGTGTATCGTTAAGGGACGAAAGGGGTGAAATGCCTCGTGCCTCGTGCCTTGCGGTGTTCCTTCGATTGTTTGCCTGGCTCCCTGGCTCGCCCGGTAAGGAAAAGGGGGCTTGGTTGGTGGCCTTGCCGGGTTGTCTGCCTGGCGTGGATATGCCGGGCGGGATTGTAGGCCCCCCCCGGTGCGCACAGCCTGAGGCTGCTGCGGGTGCGGCTCAAGCTGCGCAGCGCAGTGGTTGGATGCTTGGCCGAGGCCGAGGCCGGGCCTCGGGCACGGCTTGGGGTGCCTTGCCTGGGGGGGTATTTTGGGGTTTGGGCGGGTTGAAGGGGACGGGCATTTTCCCTTTCGGTGAGCGAAGTTGAAAGGAGGCAGGAGGTCGAATGTGTAAAGTGTCGTTGACGGATGTAGGGCGGGTTAGGGCTATGAGCATCGATGTCGTGGTCAACCTGATGTAGTGTTTAATTGACGTGCAGAACCAGACCGACTCTCTATTTGGACTTGAGTGAAGCTCGAGCTGCTAGGGAGACTCTTTTGTTGGTGATGTTTTTGTGTGCCTCTCGGCTTTGGAACCCCCCTTTTTGAGCAGTTTTGATGTGAAGGATAGACGCCATGTTGCCATGAACACCAAAACCCAAGTGTAGAATATGGAACCATCCCATGCCTTGAGACCCAATTGTATCTCCCTCATGCCGTCTAATCCAAAACCACTGACGCGGAAGTTCACTATAGCCCTCGCATAAACATCCCCACGCAGTCTCATCATTTGAACCAACCCATTATCCATATTCAAACCTCTATATCCCTCTTGAACCCCCTAGTCTACAACCCCCTAGCCAGCCCCCCCTCTACCCCTTAATCAAAAACTCCTCAATATCCTTATCCTCCTCCTCCTCCTTGCTCTCCTCCAACCGCTTCTCCTCCACCTCCAACAGCCGCTTAATCATGTGCCTCTGCCTCCGCCTCGCCTTCTTGCCCCAGTCCGCCTGCGCCCCCGACGATGTCGCGCCCGCCGCCTCGTCCTCGCTGTCGCTGCTGTCCTCGGGGATCGTGACTTGTCCGCGCAGGTCGTTGGGCGAGAGCGCGGGCACGGCTTCGGCGGCTTCTTGCTCGTGGACTTTCATTTGGGAGCGCCCGCCAAGTTTGATGAGGTACGGCCGGAGGAGCATGTCTACGGGGAGGGGGAGGGGGTTAGTTGTGGTTGGGAACGGGGAGGGGGGGGGGACGTACAGGCACCGGCGATGATGATCAGGCGGATCCATTTCTCAGGGGACATGTTGGCGAGGGTGGATTGGACATTGGTGGTGAAGCGGTGGCCTATTGTGGAGGCGAGGTTGGCGAGTTCGTCCATTGTGGCGGTTGGGGTGGGTTGGTCGCTGGTGCGCGCGGGTGGTTCGTGGTGGTGAAGGGTCGGGGGTTATAATAGGTGAGGTGGTGGGAGAAAGTTGGTCGTCGGAGGTGTCGGAAAGAGGATGGTTCGGAGCCGCCGTGGAGGGTGAGAAATCAGAATGCGCGAAAAAGTTGTGACGCGATGCGCAGCGGGCTTCCCGCTGTTGCAGACGGGTGCGCCGGGACCGACCCCACCCGCTGTAGAAGGGCTTGGCTTGCGCTAGAAGGGGTGCGATAGTGGTCAACTGCCGCTGTCTTCTCTATGCTTTGGGGGCCAAAACACGAAATGTTGTTGTATTTTCAGGGGCATTGGATGTATCTTTTGACCTTTGAATGTTGAAATTCATTTCCAACCAAACATTCTCTAGAGCGCTCAAAAGCATTCCCAACCCCAAACCACATCCAAACCACTTGAGCTTATCGCAACCCTGCCCATCAACCCCACCACCACACCCCAACATCCCACCAGACGCGTCCCACCGCGTCGCTCACTGAAAGCCAACATCTACAGAATCAACATCACCAACTCCAGTCCCACAACCTCGACCCGCCAAAAATGGCCGCCCCGTCCGACGACCAAGCGGAACTCCGCGAAGTAGTCCCCCCCCAATCCCCACCACCAAAACCCCCTCTAACACCCCCCCAGCGCCTCAAAGAAGCCCTCTGGTTCTCCATCGGCCAGATCGTCGACGAAGAGTCCCTCCGCTGGAATCGCAACGCCACACCGCAGTTCATCGGCGCGCTGACGGAGCTGGTGTGGGCGCAGATTGGTACCTTTCCCCCTGATCCCCTGTCCCCCATCCCCATCATGAATGAGTCGGCTTATCCCAAGTAAACAGAAAACGTCGCCATCGACCTCGAAAACTTTGCCCACCACGCCGGACGCACCAACGTCTCGACGGACGACGTGCTGCTGCTGGCGCGGCGGAACAGTGATTTGCATGGGTTGATTAAGGAGGTTGTGGATAAGCAGGTGGCGGCGAAGGGGAAGGGGAAGGGGAGGGCGAGGGGGTGAGTTCGTGGTATGTTGGGGACTATGTGGTGTTGACGTGGGGAGGGGGGGGGTTATGGGTTGTATTTGGGTTCAGGGTAGGCGCTATGGGGTGGATTGGGGGCATCTGGGGGCGTTTGGGTGTTTATGGTTGTTTACTGGGAGACTGCATTCGGAAAGGTAGGGCGACAAGAGGACAATGGGTGCCTATTTGAATGTGAGGAGGTTGGTATTAAAAGCATTATTCGCTGTCTCGTTCAGACTGATCAATACGCCATCAAACTAATTCCTGCGGCTTCGGGTCTCCCCACCACAACACAAGCTGGACTACCCAAAGGTGATCTCCCTCTAGGCACCCTCTTTCTCCTCCGTCTCGCTCACCTTCATCCACTCGGCCTCGTCAAACTTGCCCAGACGCGCCAACAGCGTGACCAACCCCCAAATCTCACACCTCAGCATAAAGAACAGCATCTCCACCCCCACGGCATTCACCATCATCCTCAGCACCCCCACCTGCCGGAACCCAAACTCGTGGAACCCGTCCAGCGGCAGCCCCTGGCGGCTGGCAAACAGCCTCACCAGCCCCAACCAGATCTGCGACTCGTGCGGCGCCAGAAATATCCTCGAGAGCGCGGCGCCAAACACGTCGGCCGCGAGCAGCGGCGGCAGCCGCACGAGGTTCGAGTCGCGGTACACGGGCTCCTTGCCCTCCGTCGTGGCGCCCTCGGTCACGTTTTGGCGGAGCTCGGCGGACCAGACGGCGGGCGAGGGGTCCGTGGTAGTGGTGGGCTCGACGTCGAAGCTGATGAAGGTCGCGCTGACGCCTTCTTCGTCTTCCTCGTCGCTGGCAAACTCCTCGCCACCGAGGGCGACGGAGCTTGGGCGGCGGGTTGGGGTTGTGGGTGTTGCTGCGCTGGGGGGGAAGCCGTAGGCTCTGGTTATTCCTGTGCCTGTGGGGGGGCCGTAGGACGTGGGTACTCCTGGGCTTGTGGGGGGGCCGTTGGGTGTGTTGGATGGCGGGTCTGGTCTAGAGATGTCCCGGCCGTTTCGAGGGGTTTGTTGGGTTTGGTTTGGTGTTGCCGCGAGTGTTGGGGAGTCTGGAGGGGATGGGATGGGATGGTGCCAGTACTCGACGGCACTGTCGACCGCCGGTGTGCGCGGGAGGTGCTTGAGGACCCGTTGGGAAATGTCGATGGTCACCATTTGAGACACCTTTGAGAAACAGTAGTAGCCCGCGAAGGGGAGAGCGCCCATGGCACATGCACCGAGCCATTGGATGATACTCTGCGCACTGAGGGCCTTGGGGGCGGGGGGGAAATAGATGGGCGACAGGCTGGATCCGGGGATGAAGAACTTCCAGTGTGGGAAGATGGCCGAGGACGATGCCAGTCCGACTCTCTGCAGAAATGTAAAGATCTCAAAGTGCAGGCGTAGATAGGTGCGGAGAGGCTTGGTGAATCGTTCGACCGTGGAGTGATGACGACCTAGGTGTGGAAGGTTTATTTCTTCCAGGGCAAGGGAGGCGAGAAAGGATGGCAGGCCAGACCCTAAATACGAGGGTATGGACTGTCGGCTTTTCTGGAGTTGGTGCAGCCCATGGAAGGGCACATGAGCGTACTCCTTGTATATCTGTCGAATGTGTCAGCTCGTCTAGCCCAACACCCGTGTAAGTGAGACGTACTGACCAGAATGCGTTGTCGCAGACCATTGACGCCCCAAACTCCAGCAGTCACCAAGACATCGCTCACCAGAGCCAGATTACTGCCAACGTAGTTTTCGAATTCGAGGTGCCTACGGGCCTCTGCGGCCTCGGCCTCGGCCTCGGGACTGGGGCCGTCGGGCTCGGCGACGCCAATGACGTGCATGACTTCATTGTGGGAGCGCACAACGCTCCTGTTGATACGGCGAGTCTCTGCATTTGTGGGACGGCCTCGTTCGTCGTACTGCTGGCGGGGACCTCGACGGGTGGTGTGCCCGGTGCCGTAGACGACGATGTCGTAAGGGGAGCGGCCCTGTTGGGTGAGCCGGGGTCAAAATCAGGGGGAGGGGGGTAGTTGCATAAGCAAGCTGTGACCGAAAACTTACGAGCGCCTGTGACGCCAGCGGCCCGGACATGCACATTTTGGATGGTCGACGGAGAAGGCTCCAGATGTAATTGAAGTTGGATTGCGCCGAGGAAGCTTTAGTTATGAGCCATCAGAACATCCTGGAGCTTGGACCGCTCAGTAGATGCATCGGTACAAAACTGCGATAGAAAACGGGCTGCTTTGATCTTGTTGTGGATGCTGGGTTTGATGAAATGACATGGCGATGTGTGATGGTGTTTCTTGCTGGAGTTGTGATGATTGATGAGATGAGAGATGAGTGGCTGCGCCAACGTGCCGAAATGGATCCTCACTGTGTGGACAGGGGTCTCCAAGCTGCATGGCGCTAAGATAACCTTATTTCTGTGTTATCGCGGCCAAGACAGGAGCTGGGCAACAAAAAATTTGGACGGCGGGGAGTCGGCAATCAGTCGCAATCGCCGTCTCTCTCGAAGCCCGAGACCACCACCACGAACTCGACAATGGCGTCGCGAACCGCCCCCAAAACGACTTTCGAAGTCAACAATGTCATCCAACCCATATACACCGGCGGCTCCATCGGTCTGGACAGTGGCGCAAGGATACTGGCCTCGACACTGGGCGAAGATGTCGTCCTCACCGAGCTGTCGACAGGCCGACGCCTGGCCGAGATCGAGGGCGACGGCGAGCCAATCTCGACATTGACGGGTTAGATGGATATGCCGTACAGTATCTCCCATATTCTGGCTGACCACTCTCTCCAGTCACCCCCTCGGCTTCCCATCTCATCATCTGCTCGCGCTCCCTCACCATGCGCATCTACTCTCTCAAGGCGTCCCCCGATCTCGACACGATAGAGACTACACTCGTTCGAACCACAAAACCACACGCCACCCCGGTCCTCGTACTGGCCGTCGACAAGACGAGCACACTGCTGGCCACCGGCGCTGCCGACGGAGCCATCAAGATCTGGGACATTGTCGGTGGCTACGTGACACACACCGTGAGCGGCCCGAGTGTGCTCATCTCTGCACTGCGCTTCTTTGAGATTGCGGCGGGAACTGTCGATATATCGACCCGGAAATCCAAAAAGGGCTCCCGAAAGACGCAGGATGCCGAGGAGCGATCAGGGGCCCAGTTCCAACTGGCCTACGGCACCCAGGATGGCAAGATTCGCGTCTTTGACCTCCAGAGGCGGACCACCCTCCCAGTCTACTCGGACCCGAAGCGGAGGAAAGAGGCGCATGAGTCCAACGTACAAAGTCTGGACTACTCTCCTGAGCAGCATGCGCTCCTGAGCGGCAGCAGAGACAAGACCATGACTCTGTGGATGGAGAAAGATGGCATCTGGAGCGGGACCCCCATGCTTCGACACGAATCCGTCGAAGCTGTTGGCTTCCTCAACGAGGGCAAGATGATGTACTCGGCAGGGTCGAGTGGTCTCTTGAGACTCTGGGATACCGCCACCCACCAAGAACTGTCGGCGAAGCAAGACGCCAAATCCGAGGCCGAAGCCATCGTTTCCGTCATCCCCCTTCCCCAGAAGTCCCTGATTCTCTGCGCGCTGGCCGACTACACACTCGCATTCCATCGCGTTCCCTCCGAGATTAAACGGGAAAGAGTTCTGCTCGAACCGATCAGGCGCATATCCGGCACCCACGACGAAATCCTCGACCTCGCCTACCTCCTCCCCGACCAATCCGTCATGGCGCTCGCAACGAATTCCGAAGACATCAGGCTCGTATCGGTCAGCGAGTCGGAATCCGATGCCATGGCAGACGACGAGGTCAACTACTTTGGAAACGACGTGGCTCTGCTCAAGGGCCACGAGGATATCGTCATGTCTCTGGATGTCGACTGGTCGGGCCACTGGGTGGCCAGCGGAGCCAAGGACAATACGGCGCGGCTCTGGCGAGTGGACCCTGCCAACAACTCGTACACTTGCTATGCCGTCTTCACCGGCCATGTCGAGTCGGTAGGAGCTGTGGCGCTTCCCAAAACGGTGCCGCAAGAGGACTCGGATGCCTTCAAGAACCCCCTCGACCACCCGCCAGCGTTTCTCATCAGCGGCTCGCAGGATCGGTTCGTTCAGAAGCGCCAGATTCCGAGACAAGCCCAGGAGGGTGTGGTATCAGCGGGGTTGCGTCGGTTGGCCCACGACAAGGACATCAACGCCCTCGACATCAACCCCACCGGAAAGCTCATGGCGTCGGCGTCGCAGGACAAGACGGTCAAGATTTGGGATGTGGACACGCTTGAAGTTCAGGGTATTCTCAAGGGGCACAAGCGAGGCGTGTGGACGGTTCGGTTTTCGCCAAAAGACACCCCCGCCATCCAAGGCGAGCAAGGGGCCGTCTCCGGGAAGGGAGTCATCCTGACGGGAAGCGGTGACAAGACCATCAAGCTCTGGAGTCTGACCGACTACACATGCATCAGGACCTTTGAGGGGCATTCGCACAACGTCCTCAAGGTGGTGTGGTTGAAGATGCCCGCAGAAGACAAGAGCAAGAAGACGGTCCAATTCGCCAGCGCCGGCGCCGACAGCCTCGTCAAGGTCTGGGATGCCAACCTGGGCGAGACGGACTGCACGCTGGACAACCACGAGGACCGTCTCTGGACCCTCGCCATCCACCCCAAGACCAACATGCTGGTGTCGGGCGGCAGCGACTCCAGAGTCACATTTTGGAAGGACACGACGTCAGAAACCCAGGCGGCCGTCACCGAGGCTGCCTTCAAGCTTGTCGAGCAGGAACAGGAGCTCGAGAATTACATCCACGCGGGCGCATACCGCGATGCGATCCTTTTGGCCCTGCAGCTGAACCACCCCGGACGGCTGCTCAACCTCTTTACCAACGTCGTCACCACGAGCACCCCCGAGGCAGGCAGCTACTCGGGATCGTACTCGGTCGACAAGGTCCTCGCCAACCTTTCGGACGAGCAGATCTTTTTGCTGCTCCTGCGGCTCCGCGACTGGAACACCAACGCCAGGACGGCGCCTGTGGCGCAGCGCATCTTGAGTGTGCTGGTCAAGAGCTATCCGGCGCACAAGTTTTCGAACCTGTCGATCAAGGGCGCCAAGGGGCAAAAGAGTCTCAAGGACGTGCTGAACGCGCTCAAGGTGTACACGGAGAGGCATTATAAGCGGACCGAGGAGCTGGTGGACGAGAGTTTTCTGGTCGAGTATACCCTCCATGAGATGGACAGCCTTGTGCCGTCTCTGGAACAGGATGTGGTCATGGCCGAGGCGAGGTAATGGGAGGGGGTGGATGTTTGGAATATGGGATGCATTTGTTGCTGTTTTGTGGGATGCCGCTGGGCGATTTCGTTGTAGAATGTTGGGGCTTTTGCAACATGTCAACATGTCAATACCCTATCTGGAATTCAGTTGCGAAATATTTTGTGGTGGTCAGTAACATTGAAAAGTGCTGTCTGTGATGTGCATTCAAAATGTCTGTTCCATTTGACACTCGCTGTGACCTTGGCACCAACTGCAACTATGCAACTTTGGTGGGGCCGAGCCATGCCGCGTCGCGCCGTCTGGCTCAGTTTGACAAAGTCCCAAAAATTACACGCCATCAGCTCCCCATCATCACGAATTCGGCAACCCTGCGACCTCCCACCCACGGCGCGGCCATTCCAGCTTGACCTCTGCTTGCATACCCCACGCCCATTTCCCAACTATACAAACAAAAGGCCATGTCAAAACGACACGCCTCGGAGGCGCTCGACGACGTCGCTGACCGAGACTCCCCCGCGTCGAAACGATCGAGGATAGACGACTACACCAAGAGCCTCACCCCGGCGAGCGGATACGAAAACGGCGGCGACAGCCGAGGGGATTCACACGGAGAGGAGCCAGCTCGACACAGCACCGGCGAAGATGGGTCCAGCGGGAGCGACGACGACGACGATGCGATGGACGTCGAGGAGGAAAAGGCGCCAATACGACAGTCGGCGCCGACGACGGGCTACGGCGACCTGTACCTCGACACGATCGACCGCAACGTGCTCGACTTTGACTTTGAGAAGCTGTGCTCGGTCAGCCTTTCCAACATCAACGTCTACGCGTGCCTGGTGTGCGGCAAGTACTTCCAGGGCCGCGGCCCCAAGTCGCACGCCTACTTCCACGCCCTCGACGAGAGCCACCACGTCTTTATCAACATGAGCACGCAAAAAGTCTACGTGCTGCCCGAGGGCTACGAGGTCACCAGCAAGTCGCTCGACGACATCAAGTACGTGTCGGACCCGCGCTACACGCGGCCCGAGGTCATGGACCTGGACCGCCGCCCGCGGACGTCGTGGACGCTCGCCGGCAAGGAGTACACGCCGGGCTTCGTCGGCATGAACAACATCAAGGAGAACGACTACCTCAACGTCATCGTGCAGGCCCTCGCCCACGTCGCGCCCCTCCGCAACTTTTTTCTCCTCGAGGACTTTTCGTCGGCCCCGGAGCTCGTCAAGCGCACGTCGATCCTCTTCCGCAAGATCTGGAACCCGCGCGCCTTCAAGTCCCACGTATCCCCGCACGAGCTCCTCCAGGAGATCGCCCTGCTCTCCAACAAGCGCTTCACCCTCACGACGCAGTCGGACCCCGTCGACTTTCTATCGTGGTACCTCAACCACCTCCACCTCGGCCTCGGCGGCACCAAGACCAAGCCCGGCTCGTCCATGATCCAGCGCGTCTTCCAGGGCAAGCTCCGCCTCGAAACCCAAGCCATCACCACATCCACCACCCTCTCCGGCGACCGCCTGCGCTTCGAGCCCTCGGCCACCGTCTCCTCCTCCCTCGTCCGCTTCCTCCTCCTGACCCTCGACCTCCCCCCCGCCCCGCTCTTCCAAGACGAGCAGGAGCGCAACATCATCCCCCAGGTCCCCCTCACCACGCTCCTGGCCAAGTACAACGGGCGCGCGGCACAGGAACTCAACGCGCAGCGGCGACGCCACCGGCTCGTGCACCCGCTCCCGCCGTTCCTCGTGTTCCACGTCAAGCGCTTCAGCCACAACAAGTTTGTGGCGGAGCGCAACCCGACGATCGTGACGTTTGACGCGCGCGGCGGGCTCGACGTGGCGCCGTACGTCGAGCCGGACCCGGCGCACCACCCGGCGGGCGGCGAGGGGATCTGGTATGACCTGGTGGCGAACGTGGTGCACGAAGCGGTGCGGGCGCGGGACGACGTGGCGGATAGTAGTAGCGGGGAGGAGAAGAAGACGTGGAAGGTGCAGCTGAGGGATAAGGCGACGGATGAGTGGGTGGTGGCGCAGGACTTGTTTGTGGATAAGATACGGAGTGAGTTGTTGTATTTGGGGGAGACGTATTTGCAGATTTGGGAGAGGAGGAGGGAGGGGCCGGGGAGGGGGACGGGGAGGGGGTGAGGGGGGAAGGAGGTTGGGTGGGGGTCATGAGATGGGTCAATACCTCGTGGTAGACTCTAGGGGTTGTAGCTGGTGATGGTGAATACATCCAAGATATGGACATGCTATGATGGAGGCTTGCTTGGCCTTTTTTGGGCTTCCCAAATAAACAAATGATGACCCCCTGCTACCCATTGGAAGTCTTCTCGAGGTCTGGAGTCGGACCTGATGTCTGTTGGGGGCCATCGAGGCTTGAATCCACCCAGTGCTTGAATACAGTGGTACATGCCCTGGGTGCTTGGCTCCTTGGGGACCCCGGGCATACCACCATGAAAGCAGGAACGATGGGCTTTTGAGCACCTGTACAGGTTAACACCATTCAAGGCCTGTGCGCCTCTTGCGAACCCAAGAAAAACAACATCCTTTTTTCAGTTCTTCTTCAGAGCCTCAGAGTTCAGTCCGGCAGGGTCCAAAGTTGGGGGTTTCCCCAATCCCCACAGCCAGTCAACCAACCGCGCACCGTCTCACCCCTGTCGCTTTTTTTTTGCTGCCGCCATCAACAACTTGACTTTCAACTTTCAACGACCACGACGGGGCCGACGCTCATTCAACCCCCTCCCCCTCCCCCTCCCCTCCCCCTCCCCCCCTTCCCTCCCCTCCCCTTTCCCTCCCCCCCTTCCCTCCCCTCCCCTTTCTCGGTTCCAGGACTGCCGAGCTCTCCCTGACGCCCGGCCATCCAAAACATCTTGCACCTCCCACCACCACCACGACTGGATCTCAACACGTAACCGAGCTCTGTCTGGCTTCGGCCCGCCCTCACAAATGGCCTCGTTCCGCCTTGCGCACTCGTTCGCCCGCCGGCCCCTCGGGCGACCTCTTCAGCCATGCACAGGGAACCCACCCAAGAGTGCCGGCAGAGCGAGCTTTGGATCCGGAAGGTTTGACCGCAGCCTCTACAACAATCTCAGGAGCGCCATGGCCGGCTACTTGGCCGAGGACATGACATCCACCACGCCCCCGGGACCCCACAAATTCGATGAGCCAGGTCCCCCAATGCTTCGTCGTGTGATCTCTTATAAACGGGGTCTTCGTGTGCCGCGCCGCGAAAGCCCTGCGGAAGAGGTATCAAAAGGCCGCCCACCTAGGACTATTCAGGGGTTACGGCCTTCTCGAACGTATGTCCCCAAGACGGATACCGCCGCCACGGAGAACATGGCGCACATGTCAGTCTCTTACATAAGATTCTCGGCCGGTAGGCTGTTCGGGATACGAAAGGCCAGGCTCCCCGACCGACCACTCCGGATTCTGTTTTGCGGGTCCGACGAGTTCAGCTGCGTGTCTCTCCAGGCGCTGTATTCCGAGTTTTTTCGCAGCAGGAAGATGATCAGGTCCATCGATGTTGTTGTACGGCCCGCCAAGCCCGTGGGGCGGGGGTTGAGGGAGATGAGGGAGGGTATGCTTTCCTAACATGACCTGCTACTACGACATCCCGACTCTGACGCTGTCACAGTGCCCCTGAAGAAGCTCGCCCAGACCCTCGGTCTTCCCATCCACGAACGAGACACCTTTACAGGCTGGGATGTAAGTCCTCCCGGTCCTTCGGCACAACTCACAACGCTAAACCACCCTCTTAGCTGCCCAAATACACCCCTGAAAACCCTTTAGGATTTTCTGACCCTCGCCAAGCCTCCGACGGTGCCATCGACCTCATCATCGCTGTTTCCTTTGGCCTTTTCGTCCCCCCGCGTCTCCTCGACGCCGCCCGTTACGGCGGCATCAACGTCCACCCCTCCCTCCTTCCCGAGTACGCCCGCCCCTCCACCCCCCTCCCTATCGCGGCAGTCCCTCCCAGCTAACCCCCCCACCTAGTTTCCGCGGCCCTGCGCCCATTCACCACACCCTCTTGAACAGCGACACCCGCTACAAGACCGGCGTCACCCTCCAAACTCTTTCCCCCCATGACTTTGACGCCGGCGTCCTCCTCGCCCAGACCCAGCCCCCGGGCTTCACTATTCCGGTAAAGGCCACGGTCCCGCAGCTCACGGCCGCCCTCGCCACCGAAGGCGCCAACATGCTCGTGGCCGGCCTGCGCTACGGGGTTTACCTCCCGCCACACCTTCCCTTCGTCCCGCAGACGCCACACGGGGCGCAAGACGGCATGTACCAGCGAGACCTCTTGTACGCGCCCAAAATCACGGGCGCGGACCGCGAGGTGGCGTGGGGCACCGCGTCGCCGGGGCGGATCGCGAGGCAGGCGCGCGTGTTTGGCAAGGTGTGGACGAAGATGGTGGTGCCCGAGGAGAAGCCGGGCGCCGGCACGCCGAAGAGGGTGGTGCTGCAGGGGATGAGGCCCCGGCAGCTTGCCAATGTGGCGGACCAGAATTCTCAGTGGAGGGGGGCGACGTTTGCCGAGGCGGCGGCCGGCGGGTTGAAGAGGGTGAGGATCGAGTATCTCGAGAAGGAGGGGGGGGGCGTGCTTTTGAGAGGGGAGGAGGGGTGGGGGGGGAGGGTTTTGGAGGTGGATACCCTGACGGTGGACGGGGCGGCGGCGAGGCCGGCGGCGACGGTGATGAAATGGTTTTGGGACGGATCGGTGGTGAAGAGGGCGTCGGGGGGGTCGGAAGACGCGCCCCAGAAGACGCCCGAGCCCGAGCCCGAGCCCGAGGTGACGGCTGAAACCCCAGAGGAGGCTGCCAGGACTACGGAAAAGCAAAAGGAGTTTGTGCAATCACTAAAATCCTCAATGTTTCGACTATAGATGCGGGATCGAGTTCTCCCCCTCCTCGCCATGGTCCGGGCGGGGGGGACCTACTTGCGTTCCATGTGGGCAGGAAATACGCAGTGTACGATGTTGAAGCCATGGATGGAATATATACAACAAGGTCGATAGATGCCCAGTCAGGTACGAGCAAATACACAAAGCGGCAACACCGCACACTTTCTTGACAGCAAAGGCCTATTCCCATGTTTGACCAGCAATAGACATGTGGTGTCGTGGCATCATCCATCCCAATTACATTCAACTCGGGCCTCGTGCCCCACCGACGGGGAACTTATACCCCTCCCGTTCACTACAGCCCGAGCCATGAAAACAAACCCAACACCTATAAAACGCCCGCTCGCTCCTGTAGGTAGTATAAGCCAAGTCCCACCCCTAACCAACCCAACCCGTCCCGTCCGCCCCAATTATAAGAACCGCCGCGCGCGCTATTTAAACAAGCACCAACTCCATGTTTGGAGGTGCGATACCAAGGGGGTGGGTAAACAACATCATCACCTCTTTGGCGGCGGCGGCGGCAACTCAAAGCTCGTCTTGACCTCCCACGACTCCACCGGCGTCCCTGCCCCTACCCCAGCCCCGGCCCCGTTCTTATTCTGGTTCTTCTTCATGCCCGGCGCCTTGATCCACGGCACCGCGGGCGGGGGAACCACGCCGTTGGAAATCGCAAGCCCAATATCCGCACCAGCCGCCGGAGGCGAGGTGGTCATCCGACTACCCCGCGGCGCCGCCGCCTGCGCCTGCCACCCACTCGCCGAAACAGGGCTGCTAAACGCCGACAACCCCGTCGGCTGCGGACTCTGGTTGTTGTAGGTAACATGCACCCCGTGGTCGGCGGGGACGTACGGCTTTATCCCCGGGAGTAGGGCCGTGGTGCTGCGCGTGGACTCGGCGGACATGGGGGTGCGGATCATGTCGGCGGGGCTGTGGTAGGTGGTGCTGGGGGACATGTGCGCGTTGCGCGGGAGGGAGGGGATGGAGGTGTGCAGGGTTGCGAGGCGTTTTTGTTGGTTTTGGTTTTGGTTGGGGTGGGGGGGGAAGGAGTCGGAAGATTCCTGCGGGGGGAGGTCTTCTTGGTACGGGGAGTTGGTCCACGTCTTTTCGCTGCGGGCGTCGAGCGTGTTTTCAAACGAGGACATGGAGTTGTGCGGCTTCCAGAGGGAGGAGCGGCGCCCGCCGAGGGTGGTGTCGGGGTGCGGGGGCGTCATGGTGTCGTTGACGGGCGTCGTGGCGTCGTCGCTGCCGCCGCCGCCGGGCCAGAAGCGCGGGGACATGGCGTGGGTTTGGCACTGGAAGGACATGGAGGATTGGTGCCGGTGGCGGAAGCGGCTGTTGCGCCCGGCTTCAAAGTCGGCGCGCGCGCGCCGGTTCTTGCGCTTGCGGTAGCAGACAAAGGTGATGGCGGAGACGACGACGAGGACGGCGAGGGCGCCGCCGACGATGCCGGCGATGGTGCCGCCGGGGAGACCGGTTGCTTCGGTGTCTTTGATCAGGGTCAGCGGGTCGACGATCTTGATGGTCGTCGGGGCGAAGATGGTGTCGTTGAGGCCGAGGACGCCGCCGATGGCGGGCTGTTGCAGGCAGCCGGCCTCGAGGGCGATGACAGCTGGACTTGATGTTAGGATGGATTCATAGAAATGCCGTAGGGGGGGCTTACAGTTGGCGAGAATCTCTGTTTTCCCCTCGGCGCTCACGCAGGATACGCATCGGTCGTAGTGAGGCGTGTCCATGGCGCCGGGGGCCTGGCAGTAGGAGTAGGCGGACATGTCCTTTTGGTCGGTGATGCCGTGGATGAACGAGTCCCTCAGGGGCCCGCAGGCCATTATTGTGCTGCAGGGCGTTGACCCGGCGTCGGTGGCGTTGGGGTAGGCAAACACGCAGTAGGACAAGCTATATCGCAGGTTGTCTATCTGTCTGTCAGTACGTCGGTGATGGGATTGTCAGTTGGTTCCAATGGCTTACACAGAAACCACATCATGTCGTTCTCGCCGCCTTGGGCAAAGGTGCTGGACTGCAAACATGTCATACATGTCTTCCACTTGCTCTCGGTCGGCCCGTTGTGGTAGACATCCTTGCAAAAGATGTCGCCGTTCTTGGTGTTGGAGGACTTTGGGGCCGAGACATCGAACTGGGGCTGGTCTTGGCAGACGGCGGCGCATGGCGAGTTGGGCGTGACTTGGAGGGCCGAGGCGGTGCGCGATATCAGGAGGAGGGCGGCGACGAGCAGCGGTATCCTTGGAGGGGCCATCTTGTGAAGGTGAAGACGAGGCAAAAGGTCCGGCGCAGCCTGGGCGGGTGGATTAAAGAAGTAGGCGGGCGACACCGGGTCGGTCAAAGAGGGGAACACGTCGGGGGTTGTCGACCGGGTGGCCGTCTAGGTGGCACAACGAGCGTGGTACATGTCCCGGATCAAGGTCGTCCTACCAGCGGAGCGGAATGGAGAGGGCGAGGGGGCGGAGAAGAGGCGCAGAAGTCGAGTCGGGAGAAGAGTCGGAGGGCCAGCGGCGGTATGGATCGGGATGGGTTGGATATCAAATAGTGGCATAGCAGAGGTGGTGATGGGGGAGGGAAAGTTCAGAAGCAATCTCGTGCCGCCCATGTGCGCCCATGGCGGGTGCGGTTGCGATTCGGTGGGATGGGAACCCCCCTCGAGGTAGTGAGGGCCCAGGCTTTTCTCCGATGAGGCCGGTCTATCGACGCGGGCGACGGCGGGAGGGCTGGTGGACAGATGTGATGGCCAGGGGGGTCCGAGCATCAGAGCCAGTGGGAGACGGAGGTTGGGCGCTGGGGGGGGGAGGGGGGGCATCGGTCCATGCTGCATCGGGGCGAGGGGGGGTGTGACGGGACTGACGTGCTGCTGCACCGGTGCCTCCTCGCCGCGAGGCCGCGCTCCCGCTTGCCCCCCCGGCGCCAATCATCGAGGGCGACCACGCTGTGCCGCGGGCGGTCGGCAGATAGTCCGTCGCTCGGCCTCCACCCCCGTGGTCACCTCACCAGCTCGCGTCCAGTTTTTCATGCCCGTGGTGCTTGGCAGAGTGCTCTGCTCAGCAGCACATTCAGCACTGAGCAGTGATCACAGTGACCCGAGGCAAGCAGCGAAGAGGGCGATGGGAGCTGTGCCGGTCGGTGGGCGCTGAGTCCTGGCTGCTGATGCTGACCACCACCTCTCCGTCCAGGCCATCCCTCGACGGGCCAAGCAGACGCCTCGGTTCCAACAGTGTGGAAGACAAAAGGACGGCTGGTCGCAGCGTGTCGCTTGATTGACGAGCAGGCCGTGGCTCGCGTGGTTGGCGGTTGGTGGGTGTTGGGGGTTGGTCGCCGGCGCAGACCCATCATTGGTGCGGGGTTGGACGAGGGCGGGCGCTTCGAAGGCCCGGACGGCGAGGTGCATGGCCAATGAGAATTCGCTGCTCGCACAAACTTTTGGGATGCGCGAGCCTGTTGATTGGTCCAATCCATCTTATCCTGCCCCAGCCGAATTGGTCGCAGGCGTCAACACCACCGCTTCTGTTCATCTCTCCAAATCTTGATCATCGTAGGGCTCAGATCCATTTTTGGTCGGAATCAATGCATCAATCTATCGTTTGAAGTCGTTGCTGGCCAGCCTGAAAGATCTAACCAACAAAAAAGTACCAATGGCCAACAACACATACCCCTTTCGTCCTCCTGCATCTCTCCATCGCCAGCCCCCAGTCTCACCATCCAACCCCCATGGAATCGAAATACATCCAGACATATTGAATGACGACACACAAGACTTCAACCGGGAACACCCATCTCACCAAACTCCCCATTTAACCCTTCCAGAACACCACCTCCCACTCTCAACCGAACCGCCCACCACCCCCCCCCTATAGATAAGGCCGCCGAATCCTCCCTGTGCAACACCGGCTCTTCTCTCTTCTACATATATCCCTTGACCCGGAAAAAGACGTCGTCCCACCCCAAATCGGACACCTTTGGCATCTGAATCCAAATCCAGACAACCCCAAAGGTAGGGAACCCAAAATATCGCCAAGCATCCCCAATGGTGTTCCTCACGTCGTACATCCAACCTTGAACATTCATCCAATGCATGTCAGCGGCGAGAACAGCGGTGGTGGTCTTCAGCTGGGTGAGCTATCCTGGCCATAGCTAGGCGACCGGCTAGGTCTCAGGCGCGTAGCGGTCGTCTTTGATGCAGCCAGACCCGGCCAGGCCCGGCAGACAATACGGACGACCTGATCTGCCTGGCCTGGCGGGGTCTGGCTGCATAGTGGTATGGCGACATGTGGCCGAAAAGGGGTCGCCTCTGCTGATTGCTGGCTGCGGGTTGGAGAATTGTTGGCCGTGGCTTGGTGGAGGCCTTTTATGGTTTGTGTTGCTGCGTGGTGGTGGTGTCGTGAACAACTAAAAGGGGGCAAAGGGGCGCAGCACAATAGAGTGTAACTGTACTTGAAGCTTTCTCGAGATATTGCCAATGATACCACGGCAGTCGATGACGGGCAGAGCGAGTTCTGTTCGTATGTGCCGAGACTGAAGCAGGTCATGATTGTTGACTTGGGGACGAGACTTAATGGTGATCAAGTCTCTTTCAATCTGAAGCATTAGTCTAGTCATTAAGCCGTCCACGCACCATATTCCAAGGAGACACGCTCCATCGATACCTACCTAACTGGTATCCGCACCATGTAAAACAATGCAACTCCCCCTTTTAACCACCAACCCCTTTCCCCCCACCACCAAAGTAAACAACCCCTTTCCCACCTACCCATCATCCCCAACAAACCTCACCCCCGCCATCCCACCCCACCCTCCCCAAACAAACACCTCGCAACCTCACAATCCGCGTGAAACACCATCCACGCCCTCCCCGCCTCCTCCCCACCACCTCCGCCCCCGGCGCCCTCAACCCTCCCATCCCACTCCCCACCAACACCGCCCCCCTCCTAAACACCACCTCCACCCCCCCATCACCGCTTACCGCCCAACTAACAGTATAACCCTCCGAGTCCCAACACCCATTACTAAAAAACAACACCCACTCCCCCGTCCCCACCCCCGTATCCCAAAACCCCGGCGCCTCCACCAACGGCCCATCCGCCCCCTCCTCCCTATCCCAAACCCTCACCGTCCCCCCATTCTGGTCCTCCCGTCGTATGGGGATACCCGCACCATCTCAATCGGCGTCTGCACAACAGGCGGCACCGAGTTCCCACAATACCCCCCATGCCCGACCGCATTCCCGTCAACCTTCCACGCGACCCACCTCTCCCCGGTGCGGCCGTCAGCAAACGAAGTCGGGTCTACCGCCCCGCCTCTCTCCAACGGACACTCAAGCGGTCCCGCGTCGGGGACATACGGCCCCAGCGGCCCCGTCCACGACACCGCGGCGCCGATGCAATGCAGCGCTGTCTGCTGTTTGTGCTGTCCCGCGAAGTACAAGACGTACGCATCCTTCCTTGGCAGGCGATGGACGGAAGGCGCCCAGGCGTTGGCGCCTGTCGTCCAGGGGGGTGGGGTGGAGAAAAGGGAGAGGTTCGCGTGGTGCGTCCAGGGGCCGAGGGGGGAGGAGGGGGACGAGGCGGCTTGGAGGGGGGGGGGGCCGGAGGCGGATGGGGCCGGAGGCGGTGGCGAAGGCGTGCCAGGTGTTGGTGAGGGGGTTGTGGAGGAGGGAGGGGTCGGGGAAGTCGATGGATGGGAGGAGGAGGTGGTAGGGGGCTGGGGAGGTGGGTCGGGGGAAGAGGGGGAGGAGGACGAGGACGAGGACGAGTAGGGCGAGCATTTTGTGGGTCTCTTGGGGGGGGGCGGTTGTGGTTGTGGTGAGGGGTGAGAGAGGTGAAGAGACGGTTCTGTCGAGGAGGTTATGTTCCTCCCTCCTTCCGTGATAGCGGAAGAGGGGACGGTGGTGGTTGATGGTGGGTGTTGATTCTGAGGGGGGGGTGAGGTGAGATTCGATCCCTAGGGTGACGGACGGGGTCGCGTCCTTGCCGAGTTGGCAGGGGAAAAGAAGGGACCAACATGAAGATCAACTGATCCAAGAAGGACGTGCATCTGTAATGATGGTTCGGTGGGCGCAGATTCTGACGCCATGTCCGTTGCCCCGGTCCTGACAATGACGGCATGGAGCCCGAGATCCGACCCCTATAAGCCCATCCATGTGAATAGTCCATGAAATGGAGGCACGCAACCCTGGCGATGCATGTTATGAGAGACTTTTGGGGTGGAAGAACCGTGGTTATCTTGGCCGTTTCGATGACCCAAGCTTGTGACGTCGCAGCCATCTTGTCCTCACATCTCCCTCCAGCCTTCAACTCACACACCGCATGACAACAACACCATTCGCTCAGCCAAGTTTTATTCCTCAAGCAATACTTTATACGGACATGCCCTGATAGAGAACAACCGAAACGCCAAACCCCGTCCCCACTTTTGACAATGATGCAGACACATACAGGAACGCCAGAGAAGAAAGAAAAAGATACAGCCCACCACATCGCCCAGGGAGGGACCACGCGCAACTTAGTCGCTGTCGTCGTCCTTGCCTCCCGACTGTGACTTTCTCTTCTCCTTCTTCTCCTTCTTGGCGCGCTTGCGCTCCGCCTTTTCCTCGGCCGTCTCGCCGTCGTGCTTGGACTTGCGCTTCTTGTCCTCCTTGTCCGCCTTGGCCGATTCTGGCTCCGCCTTGGCCTCGGCCTTGTCCGCCTTCTTGGGCGTCGCCGCCGCCGTCTCGGCGGGCTTCTCCTCCTCGCCCTCGGCGGGCGGGGCGGGGTTGAGGTCCGTGTACTTTTGCGTCCACGTGGCCGGCGTGGCCTCGTTGGGGCGTCCAAACTTGTCGAGCTTGCCGTCCGTCTTGAGCTTCTTCTTCTCCGACGCGACGGGGCCCAAGCCCCAGCGGCGGGGGTACAGGTCGCGCTCCATGATGCACCGCTTGACCTTGGCCACGACACCGTGGCTGCATGTTGCCATCCTAGAAGCAGTCAGTAAAGGGTACAAACAAGGTGTGTCAGGGTAGCTTACTCAACGTGGCTCATCTGCGCAATGGCAAGAGCAATGGCCTCGCCCTTGGTGGTAATGAGAACGACCTCCTCGTGGGCCGTAATGTCCTTCTGGAACCGCAAGAGACCGGGAATCATGAGCTTGGCGCCGTAGCAGACGGCATTGACGGCCGAGTCCTTGACGACAATGCGCTTGTGCGTCGTCAGAAGAGTCTCGAGGGGCTGGATGACGCGGCGCAGGGCCGTCTCGTCGCCACCGTTGTCGTACTGCCATTGAGCATCAAGAACGTCGTGGAGGGTAACCATCTTTCCGTCGTTCTCCCCCATGGCACCACTGCGCACACGGCGCAGCTCCTGCATGTGCGCGCCGACGCCGAGAAGCAGGCCCAAGTGGACGCAGAGGGTTCGGATGTAGGTTCCGGCCTCGCACGACACCCAGAAGACGCCGAGGTGGCGGTCGTTGTCGAACTCGATCAGGCGGCTCTGGTAGATGGATCGGACACGGAGCTGGCGCTTGACGGCCGAAATGAGAGGGGGGCGCTGGAAGAGGGCGCCCGTGAGCTTCTCGAGAGCCTGGGCAAAGGCAGCCTCGCCGCCCTGGACCTTGTCGTGGAGACGGATGACGCAGACGTACTCCTTGCCGGCACCCTGCTGGGACTTGACGAGTCTAGTGGCGCGGTCAATGCAGACAACTGGAGCTTGTTAGCTTTGACAGCCGAAAAGGGCAGGGAGGAACGTACTCAGGCAGCCAGTGACCTTGGGGTCGAGAGTACCAGAGTGGCCCGTCTTCTCAACACTGCGGAGTCTGTCAGCACGGCCGTCCATCATCAACAGACAAGCCTTGTACGCACCGAAGCATCCTCTTGAGCCACGCGACGACCTCGTGCGACGACGGGTTCGACGGTTTGTCCTGTTGGCTCCGTCAGCATTGGTCCTCTTCCGAGAAGCCCCACGCATTCTCCCAGCGCGAATTGGCCCTCTTGTCCTCCCCGGGGGAGACTGACCAGGTTGATGACACCGCTCGACACGTACGACTTGATGTCGCGCTTGAAGGGGGCCGAGCCATGGGGGATGGGGGTGAAGTGGCTGGTGCGGATCGCAAGCTCGCTGTAGTTCTTGAGGAGGAGGGGCCAGTCGGTGGTGTCGGGGACGGCCGAGGCCTTCTCGGGCGCAGGCTTGATCGAGTGCTCGTCGCTGTTGTCGACGATGTCCATCTTGTCGCCGGCCATCTTGTGGTCGTTCGGGGGGGGGGATGCAAAAAGGATGGGCGGGTCAGGGGATGGAGTCCGGCTCGAGCAATAAGACTGCTGCCGGGGAGATTGTCGAGGGACGAGGGGGACGCGGTCGAGTTCGCGTTGTCGCCGGTTGGGAGTTGGCGGATGTGGTTTTTTGGCCGAGCTCTGGGTCAAGAGAGCTTCCAATTTTTTTTTCACTGGCAGGCTGGAAAAGGTGGGGAAAACTTGGGATCCTGGCGCTAGGCCAGTTTGGGCAGCTCACGTGAAGCCTCGTGGTGGTCCACTTCCGACCACATGAAGTGACATTTTCAGGAACACCAAGCTTGTCAACGACACTGATGCATCTTTTCCAGTCATTTTATCAAGATTTTTGTGTCCTTTTTTTTTGAGAGAGGGGAGAGGGGAGAGTTATTCTGGCGCGGTTTCTCAACAAGAGACAAAGACCCACTGAAAATCGCAACCCCCAAAGATGTCGGGTCCTGTGATGCTCAATTCGTCTCTGCAGCAGAAAACAGACACCAATTTCGACCCAGTTCTCAAGACCGCTCCTCAAAACATAGAACAGTTCAAATATAGGTGGACATCCACATCACATCTCGAGAAGTACGAGTGGGTTTGCATGACATTTCCTTGCTACCTGGCCGGGGATATGAGGACCAACACCCCCTCAAACCACCAGACCACCATTGACCTTGAACCTTTGCCGAAACCAAAAGGACCGTACTGGCGACGCAGATACTGCACATGCCTCCCAACCCCTCTCCACCATTGACCAAGACCATCATGACAGTCGGTCGTCTACCTAGCAGTAGATATCATCCCCACCTCTCTCTCCCTTGACCCCGGGTATACCCATACAAGAAAAGAACCAAGAAAAAAAAGCATTAAAAACCTATAATAAGTAGCCGTCACCCCCCCAAGCACCTCCCTCCGGCACAAGCCAGCTCTACCTCCCCGCCCTTAAATACTGCCTCCCATACCCCGGATGATGTAACACCGGCGCCTCGGGCTCAACAGGCATCGTATACCCTCCCCGCCCCGCAACCCCCTCACTATACGGACTCTCCATCTCATACCCGCCACCCGCCTCCTCCTCCGCCTCCCTCCTCTTCCCCTTCCTACCCACCGAAGACGACGACGAAGATCCCCTCCTCTCCCCCCCCATCCCCGGCGGCGGCCCCGGCGGCGGCGGCGGGAACACAAAGCTCCCATTCGTATACGGATTGTTATTCATCCCGTCCCCTCCTCCCAACGCCAACCCCACGGCAATCTCATTCTGCCGCTGCTCGCTCCTCATCTGCATCACCACCTTCTCCTGCGTCGGGCTCGGCCACTGCGAAAACGGCGGCGGCGGCGGCGACATGTGCCCCTGCGGCACCAGCGCCGGCCACGCCGCCTGCGCCGCCGAGCTGGGGTTCCCGCTCACGGGGCTGTTGTAGACCGAGCTGTACGGGCTAAAGTACCGCGGCGCGGCGGTGAAGACCGGGCTCTCCGTGGCGGCGACGGAGACGGGGCTGTCTGCGTTCCACCCAGTCAGGGGCTTCTGGCTGGCTGGGGTTTCGAGCATGTCGCCGCCGCGCGGGTCGCCGTGGCCGCCGTAGTGGTGGGCGTGGCCGGCGCGGGCGCGCTCGAGGGTGCGGAGGAACGCGCGCCGCCGGCGCTTGCCGTTGAGGACGATGCAGAAGCCGACGAGGGCGAGGATGAGGGCGAGGCCGCCAAAGGCGATGCCGACGCGGGCGCCGAGGGAGACGGGGCCGTAGTCGGGGAGGGGGATGGTGGCGAGGGTGAGGACGGGGTCGGTGGCGTTGACAGGGCGGCGGTCGAAGGGGCTGCCGGCGATGGAGAGGGTGGAGCCGTTGGTGGGGCGTTGCTGGCAGCCGGTGTCGAGCATTGTGATGTAGTTGCGGAGGTAGAAGCCGTTGTCGAGGTTGAAGAGGCATGCGGTGCAGGCGGGGACGCGGGCGCCCGCCCAGGCGTCGCAGTAGTCGTAGGGGCCGGCGGTCGAGGAGTAGTTGGCGTGTTCGACGGCGTCTTTGAGGGGGAGGCAGGCGGTGCTGGTGAGGCACGGGTTGTCCTGGATCTTGGTGTTGCCGAGGGGCTTACCCCACATGCAGTATCCAACATTGAAGCGGATGTTGTCTGGAACAAGGTGTTAGACAGCTGGGGGTTTGTTGCGAGGAAGAAACCTACAGAGCATGTACTGGGTATCGGTTTCGTCCCCCGACGCGTAGGGGCTTGTCAACTCGCAGTTGATGCAGTTCTGGAAGACTGAGCCGGCCGAGGAGCCTGTGTACCCTCCCTCGGTACAGACCAGCTCGCCGGGACCTGTGGATGACAGCGTGTTGCCGCAGGGTGTGGAACATGGCGATCCGGGTGCGACCATCAGCGCGACGGCTACTGGCGCCAGGGCCGCCATCGGAACGGCCAGTCGTGGGAGTAGGTTCCGCATCTTGGGTTTTTCTGTGATGTCCAACTCCAAACTCGAGCCCAGATCCAAATCCCAAATTCCAAGCTCGGGTGACCTGACCGGCAGGCTGGGAAGAAAAGTTGTTGACTCTGGCGATCGGGGGTGCTGCCCAGTGGTGGAGCTCCGAGACCCTTATCGCGGCGAGGACCGTCGGGACGTCATACCCAGAGCTTCGTGATGCCGGATCTGAAGGGTGGTGGATGGTTCCGTCGATGGTGGACCTGGGAGGAAGGGAGGAGGGGGGGCCAAGATGTTGATATATCCGCTTGGGTCTGTTGGTGTTGCGTTGCTCCGGCACTGACAGCTGTGGGTAGACGACTTGCCGCTATTGCATGTGTGTGCAGATGGGTTTCGGTTGTTGGGAAACAGGGAATAGGCGCGCACACTTTTGCAACTCGAGACGTTGGGCTTCGCGCGGATTTTCAGTTGGACGGGATGTGATAGTGACAGGAGGGGGCAGCTTTCACACATTGGCACCGTGACAGCTCTGCCAGCTCTGCCTTGGCCCCCCCGGCGACGGCAAGTTCCAGGACGCTTCCAAACTGTGTTGATCCCGCCCACGCGGGCAGAAGGCCATCGTCACGGCCCTGCCAGTGGCCGACGAGGGTCAGGGGGGGAAAGTCCAGCCCCAGGAAACCCGGGAAAGGAGGTGTGGTGGGCGGCGGCGTGATTGGGGGCCAAAGAAGCCACCGCGTTGGAGTTGTGGTGGTCGAGGACATGGCGAGCATGATGGCGCAAGCTGGTGCATGTGGTGATTGTCCGGCAAGTACAGTCACAATCACAGACGACAGCTCGGACAGCCACTCGACGACGGGTGTCCGTCCAGTGCCAGAGGGACTGTGTGGATGGGAAACCACCAAAAGCTGGAAGGGGAAAGGATGGTCATGCGCGTGCTCGACCATTGGCCACTCACAGACGGGCGCTGCAAGGGCCCCTGCACGGTCACTCCCAGACCCACCGGCATGTTCCGCCATTGATTGGGCGCTTGCCCGTGTTCTCCTGTGGGTCATCACCTTTGGCCCCCAATGCACTTCGTCACTTGTGCACTTTTCCACGACGAGGACAGGCAGCAGACGTCTGTGGAGGCAGAAGAGGACTGAAAAACCAGCGGAGCCATCATCCGAAATTCTCAAAAAAATCAACGACAATGCGACGACCCACGGTTCCTGTCCCAAGATTGCCAGCAATCAATAATCTCTGCATCCATGGAATCCAATGCACAGGGAACCACGGACCCAAAAGAAAAGCCACGGCGTCTGTTCGCAGCCCGCCTGAACATGAATGAACCAGGTGGGCAGAAAAGAACGGCAAGGCTCTCCTCGATTCCTCGGCCCGTCCGTTCCTTGACCTGCCCGTCCCGGTTCCCGAAAAGCCGGTGTGAAGGATTCCTGGTGGCGGCACTTTGGGGGGGGCAAAAGGCTTGTTTTCCCTCCGCTCATCCCGTCACACCCAGTTGGGACTCGTCGGCGGATCAATCGTCGCGAAGAGGTGGCAAAGGGACTCTTTGCTATCAACACGAGGAAGCGAGGTTGGTATCTGAATGCACAAAACCCGGGCATGATTTGCAGAATGGCTGGGGAGTCGGGACAGGACCTCGCGAAGGCAAGGCAAGGGAAAAATTCCCTTGCCCTCCCTTCCCTTCCCCTCCCTTCCCTTCCCATCACCCCTCACTCATCAGCATGTCAACTCCCATCACCAACAACCCAAACCCCAACTCAAACCACCCCCCTCCCCTCCACCCCCCTCACTGTGCCCACCACCATGCAGGCCGCCCCGGCGGGCGCCAAACCCAACCCTCGACCGCCACCTTGCATCCTCAGGCCGGCTAAGCGACCCCACCCATTACCCTCTCTCTCTCACCACCCGCAGCAGCAGCAATATAGGCAGGACACATTATTCCACGGCTCGTCCCTCTGCTCCGACGGCGGGCGGCAACGCAAAGACGGAGCCAACTCCTGTCTGCTCCTGATGTATGAAGGTAGCCTCGGCGGCAACGGAGACTGACTGACTTGTCAGCCCCAACCTGTCGGGACTCGGGTCACATCATCCTGGAGGACGGAGGATTGAGTTCCCCCTTTTCCTGCCGGGTGCCGGGCATGGGCATGGTTCATCCATTGCTTCGCCACGCGCCCGCACCGGGGACTGGACTCCTGGGTCCTGCTGCTGCCGTTGTTGATGTTGTTGTTCCTTTGGGGGTCTATCACCGTCACCACCACCGTAGACCGGAGATATCCGTGACTGTGGTGTTGGTGGTGGCTTTTCTGGCGACGCTGTCCCGGGAGAGAGCCGAGGAGAGGGCCGGGCTGCTCACCCACCTAGACGCCGTCATAGTCGGCGGTGGAGATTTCAGCGTCAACTGCTTCCACGGCACATCCTTCTGGATGCGTCGTCGGCAGGGGATCTATGTTCAGGAGGAATTCCCTGGGATGGGGATGAAGTCGGCACTGGATCACTGAGTTGTTGACGTGCCGTGTAGAGCCGCGGCGCTGGTTGGCGGTGGAGATTCCAGCGGTAACGACGGACGGGATGTCTTCTAGGTGACGGACAGAGGATCAACGGGCATTCCCCCCTTCGAGGACGAAGTCATCACCAAGATGTCAACATGCAGAGCCGCTGCGCTATCCAGCGGTGGAGATTTCCGCGTCAAGATGTGATTACCTCCCTAACTGGACCTGGGATTTCCATCAACCTGGTTGCCTACCGCACAGAGGAAGCCATGACCGAGTCGTCGACATGCCCTGAGCTAGACGCTGTGTTATCCCGCGGTGGAGATTCGTGATTTCCCTCCCCCCAAACTCGGACAAGAGATTTTCGTAGCTGCCGCCCTCTGAAAATGAAACTATCACCGGGTTGTTGGCATGTAGAGAGCTAGACGAAATGGTGGGCAGTCGTGGAGGTTTGTGATTTCCTCCCCCGGATGCGGCCAAGAGGCTTCCGCTACCACCGCTCCCCTGAAAGTGAAGCTATCGCGGCTTTTGCAGTGCCTGCCTGTCCTTGAAAATTACATTTCTGAGTCTGGCGGCTGCGCCTGTGTCATAAACCTCCATTGCTCTTAGGATTCAGGGGTATTTTCTCTCTGTCTCTGCCCGGCAAAATATCCCACTTCGTACGTATCCAACTTCTCTGCCCGCTCAGCTCGGCTGCCATTTTAGAACCTGTCCCTCCGAGTCCCGGGATCCAACGAGCCCAGCCCATCATCTCCAAATTCAGATAGTCGTCAGACAGGTGTTCATCCCAATCCACCAGGCATGCCATGTAGGGCGTCTCGCCCACCGTTCTCTCTCTCGCGAAAGAGGGTATACTATAGTATATGCAAAACAAACAGACCACTCCCAATCAGTAGTCAATCAACCGCCCCGTCATCTCCTCCTCAAAAAGTCGCGTGTTGTCCCCCAGGGTCTCCTCCCGCACCTTCACCTCCCGCGCCACCCGCGCCACCCCATCCCCCTCCTCAAATCCCATCAAACTCGGAGTCGTCGCCACCAAACTCGGTGTCAACCGCCCACCAACATTCGCCGGCGTAACCGGCCCAACACTCTCCCCAAACGTCGACGCCGAGCTCGTTGCCGAAACCAACCCCCCCGAAACCTCACTCCCCTCCGCCACCGCCAACGCCCTCCTCAACCCCCCCGCCACCGCCGCAAAAGGCTGCAGCGTGATATCATACGGATTCCTCTTTCCCGGCACCCTAACCCGGGCCGGGTCCCTCGGCAGCGTAATCACCGCAATGATCTCGTCCTCGCCGCCGGGGAGGTGCCGGGGGTCGATGAGCATCTGCTCGGCGCTGATCGTAGGCGGTTCCGGTCCGTACGAGGGCATCCGGCGCGACGTTCGACGGCGCGAGACGTCGCTGCGCTTTTCGCCGACGGAGCTGGAGCGCTCGACTGAGGTGCCGCGCGCGCCGGGTTGGCGGCCGCGGCTGACGGCGCGCGGGGGGTGTAGGGGGTGTTGGGAGCGGGGTTGGCGGGTTTCTGATGGGGTTTCTGGGGCCCCTGTCGTCTCTTCCGGTTCGGGGGAGTGCGACATGGAGAAGCGGAGGAGGGACCGCGGTCTCCGGCCCTCGCCGCCGCCGCCGCCGTCTTGGCCGGCGGTGCTCGAGGCGCGCATCTTGGGCCGTGGTATCTCCTTGGCGCCAGGGAGGGACCTGCTCCGCTCGTTGATGAGGTCTAGGGACCGACGGCGTCGGCCGCCGGGGATGGACCCGGGGCGGTGGCCCATTCGGCTTGTGGGGCGGTCGGTAGAGAGCTCCCGGGCGGCGGCGGCGAGGGACATGGGTTGCGGTTCCTCGGTGTCAAAGATGCTTGGGCTCAGGCTAACGGGGATCGAAGCCGAGGAGAGGACCGAGGAGGCTCCGTCTGCAAGTACCGAGTCTGAGGCGTATATCGGGAAGAGACGAGTGCGGCTGGCCTGGCGCGAGGCGTTTCGCGATTTGGGAGAAAAGGGGCGGTCGGGATTGGGGCTCTGGGAAGGGTCCGGGGCCTGGTGTTCGTCGAATGCGGAGCCGGGACGGCGCTCGGCGATGAGTAGACACTCGAGGACGGCGGATAGCTCATCGAGGCTGTCGGCTCTTGCTTTTCCGTCGAGTCGGAGGTCTTTGTCTTCATCAACTTCATCAGAGGGGGTGGCTTGAGCTTGCTCGTGGGTTTGGTTCACGGATGCTACGATCGCGTTGAGAGAGATCGGCTCATTGACGAGGCTCGCTTCTTCCTCTTTTGGAAGTTCCTGTTCTTCCTCAATCTGCTTCATCTCCTCCTCTTCGTTCAGTCTCTCCAGCCCTTGCATCGTCAACTTCTGCGCCTCTTTCTTCTCGGGCCTCTTTGCCTCCGCCTTCGTCAATTTTGGAGCCGACTGGCCCTTGACGGTTCTTTGAACTTGATCTTCGTCTCTCTGATATACAAAAGCCTTTGGCGATTCCGGCGAGTACACCGAGCGGTACCGTCGTGGTCGGACCTGCGGCTTGGGGGCGATGGCGGTATGTTGCCTCCGGCCAGTCGGCCAGTTGACGGGCTGCCGTTGTGGCAGCCTTGGAGATTCCCAGGCGCTCTCAATCTCAAAAGCCGTCATCGGGGTCATGGCCACCCTGCCGGTCAAGACCTGGGGCAGTGGTCCGCCCGGGTTCATCTGGAATGGGCTCCCCTTCCTGTGAAACCGCCACGGTGTCGTCGGGATGGAGAGCTTGGGAAGAGCGCGATGTCTTGGCTCGGCGCCGTGTGTCGGATCTGGGTAGCCGGGAGAGAATTGCCCCTGGGAGCTGCCGCCCATGAGGGCGCGGTCGATGGATGGCTGTTCGCCGGGGTAGGGTCTCGCGAGGAACTGCAGCCGCGTTGGAGATGTGGGTTCCTCCAAGACGGCTTCCATCCCATGCGGCGAAAGTGGCCATTGGTGCTCGATTGACTCGGTGGGCGAAAACAGGCGCGATCCACCAGGAGAGATCGGAGAGAAGGCGGCCGATGGGGATGTCGAGTACGCGCTGAGTTCGCTCCCATCGACAGAGCTCATGCGTTCCACACCGTGCACCCCCGTGTGTCGGCCCGTCATGCCCGGCGTTTCCATCGGGTCAAACATGGAATCGCAATGGGACGCGTCGTCAAACTTGGGGCTGCTGACCGGCACCTCGGCGGTGGAAGTCAACTTGCTCACTGGGGGCCTGCTGGTGTCGACAACCAGCAGCTCCTTGACGCCTCGGCCAAGGAGGCCGTAGACAAAAACCTCGCCCCTCTTGATCCCCAGCACGGCGCTCGTGCCGGCGTACATGAGGTCGCCCTCGGAGCCGGTACGGTTGCAAAAGATGACAATGACCTCGTCCTCCTGCTTGGCCGCGAGGAGCGGCTCCAGACGCTGGACCCAGTAGACGAGGGTTTCGAGGTCGGGCTCCTGGGGCCGCCGACTGAAGAGGCTTGTGTCGTGGTGCGTGTGCCAGGCCATTGTTAGGATGACGACGTTGGCGGCCGCGTCGACGACGTGCCACCCAAACTCAAAGTCGTCCCAGGGGGCTTCCAATTTGTAGGGGCTGTTCACGTTAGTGGGCCAACAATATCGGGGTATGAGGGTAGCTCACTTGAGATCCATGCAGATGCCCATGGCCACGCTGCCCACGCCCGGGATCTCATCGGCAAAGAAGCCATCGCGGCCCTCGAGGGCCCACGTCTCGTCGGTGTGGTAGAGAAACGACTTGCGGTAGTTGGCAATGGTCTCGCCGTCGCTGTTGACGACGAGGGCCGAGTTGTAGTACTCGGGCGAGGCGGGCCACTTGGGCGTCACGTCGACCTTTTCGGGGTAGCCGACGACAACGACGCAGTCGTGGCGCAGGGCCGTGGTGCGGGCCCACAGCGAGCTGATGCCAGAGCCCGAGGGCTCGAGGAAGGGCGCGATGGACCGGAGGGAGTTGAAGTTGTAGCCTGACTGGTCAGTGACTTGGTTTGAACGTGGTAGGGGGGGATATGTACCGCTAAAGGCGAGCTCGGGGAGGACGAGCAGGTCGAGGCCCAAGAGGTCCTCGACGTTAGCGCGGCTCAAGATGGCATCGGCGCGGTTGAGGTTGTTGTCAATGTCGCCGACCTGGGGGGCGAGTTGCAGGCATGCTATCTTCATGGTGGGCGTGGGCCGTGGTCGCTGGGTGGCCCTGTTCTCGTGGACCGGATGTTTGGAGTTTCAACGGGACATCAAACGGAATCGTATCTGGTCTGGAGTTGAATCGGGAGTCGACGTCTCCCCGGTAGCCCAATCCGTCCCTCTTTGCCCTCTGCCGGGACAGAGGAGGGTACGAGGAGAGCCTTTGCCCCTAGAGATACAGATGCAGTACATCCATGGCCAACTGTCATGCATTGGGGGGCCGAGAGGGGGGATGTGTGTGTTTCTTTGATCTGGGGAAGGGGAAGGGGGAGGAATGGGACGAGAGAAGAAGAATCCCTCGGGGGGGAAAACCAAGCCAAGAGAAGGAACGGACGAAAGCATCGGTTCCTTGGGTCCCAACGACCAGCGGCCTAGCCTTGCGTTGCATGCCGTCCCGGCGGTGGGGGACGGCGTGGGAAGAGGGCGGCCGAGGGGGAGAGGTGATGGATGCCCCCCGGCTGGCAGCGTACTGCGGGAGAAGTGGAGCGTGGGATCGGGGAATCGGTGGAAGGCGGGGGAGGTTGTTCGTGGTTGGATATTTTAGGCGCCCTCCCCCCTGTTCTTCAGGCCTGCTCCTCTGGCTGGCTCCCCAGATCCCAATGTCGACTGCAAAATCCGTGGATTTTGTTGACGTCGTTGTCGATGTGGACTCCATCTTCTCTGCACGTAATCCGGTGGAAGTTCAAGTTCAATTGGAAGAAAGGAGGTGTACCCGATAGGACATGGACGAAGTGAAAGATGTTGAGGTCGAGATGACATGCGCCCCTCCCCTCCAAGTTCTAATCTGAGCGAACGCCATGAAACAAGGGCTCCAAAAACAGCAGGCGGGAAGCCCCCATCACACTTTTCGTCACTGTAAATACAGCGGTCCAGACTTCACGAGGTCAGCACCAACTCGCCATGACCGCCACAGCTCCTAAACACCAAAACTCAAAACCCACGCCCGCGAAGAAGCCCCCTCGACCTCGCTACTGCCGATGGACAGACATAACACCCGAATCCTCCCCAGAGATGGAATCTGCATGACCTCCCACGGCACAGCGAACCTCTAACTGACCGGCCAATCACGCCTCACCACCTCGACAAAACGAGCCTAAGTTGGAATGGGGAAAGGGTGGTGATTGGACGGATCGTGGCCGGTGCCCCGCGGGCAGCGCTTAGATGCAGTTCTTCCCACCACCTCTTCCGTCCACCGCCATTCCAGATCTCGAGCCATCGCCAGAACAGCACCCACTCTCCATTTCCCATCGGAATCTCGAGACTTTCAAGATCATGGACGGGCACCCAGTCCTGCTTAGCAGAGTGCAAAGACATTCTCACCATCAACCACACCCACCCCAAACAGAACCACCACAGTCTCCCCAGTTTGCGTAACACATGATGCTCCCATCCTGCACCTGCGGTCGTTGGCGATGAGATGCGTGTGGGTTGCAGTCAAGGCTGCAGTGCGGGGACCATTGGACGGTGAAAAGGCTACAGAGGAAAGGCCTGCTGTGGTCACTCACTGCCGGTGCCCTTCCTTCATTCATGTGGAGGAGCAGTGGCTGTTGGCGTCTGGACCAGTATCTCCGATATTGGGGAGAATAGTTCGCTCTATTTACGTACTGTACAGCATGCGCGTCCAAGTCTACGGTCACTTTTCCGTCCCCGCCCCGTACCGGCTCCCTGGTAGAGCACGTCAAAGATATCCAGTGCTTCTCATGATGGATGCACTGTCCGGTGTGGAAGTGAACCTCAAGGTGTGCTCTTGACCAAAGTTGCGTCGTTGCAGATCCATCATCCACTTCATCCTCTCCACCATCCCACAGAGTTTCTACGGCCTCATCTTCCCACCGCCGTTTGGCACCCCGTGTATCTCTATCCAACTTGACCAAGTCATCTTCAACAAAAAAAGGGGGTTTCCCGCCAACCCCTTTCCTCCACCGCATCAACCCTCCCACGGCGGCATTCCGAAACACCAAAACACTCAAAATACACATCGCTGCCTCTCCATCTCTCACCACAGCCCCATCACCGCGGTTATGTCCGAGAATCCCAATCTCATCATGACCAGAATCTCGCATCATCACCTTCTCCCGTTTCATATTACTGGTCAAGACGTCTCCATCACCGGCATCCCCTCGATGCCGCCGCCCCTTTTTCTCTCGTCAAGATGGCGGATAAAACATGTTTTGTCCCTACCCGTCTTATATCCCAGGGGATACAAAGCCACGGCAGCAAACCTCTATCCATAAGAATCTCAAACGGTGCGATATGTGCTTTAACTACACCATGTAAACAAAACAATCAACGTGAGCCTCTCTCCCTCACATCTCAGAACCTAACCTGACAACCCCCAGAATAGCTCCCACCACAGCACGTAAACCCAACCAACCCAACGCAACCCCTAAACCCGAACCTTAACCCCAACCCAAACCCAAACCCCAAAGCCCCCCCCCCATTCCCTCAGAGACGCCAATCCCCCCAGAAGGGCATGCCCCCCGCCCCGGCTCCCTCCGCCGCCATCTACCTCACCTGCTCCTCCCTCGCCGTCCTCTTCCTCGGCCTCGCCACCATCTTCCTCGCGCGCCGGTACCGTCGTCGGCGGATCTGCGCAGCCCGGATCAAACAAAAAGAGGCTTCATCGCCCTCGCCGTCCTTTCCGTTACCACCACCATCCTTCCCGCTGCCGCCGCAAATCCAGCGCCCCATCAACCCCCCTGCCGTCCAGCATCCCGCAAAATCTCCTCCCCTCCAGCACCACAGCCCACCGATGTACCAACACCAACGCCACCACAAACACCCCCAGCCACAACCAAAGCCAAAACCTCCCTCCACTGTCACCCAACAACCACCAAGAGCAGCATACCTCGCCCCCTCGGGCGATCCCTGGACGCCGTTGCCGCCGCCGGAGTGTCCGCTGCCGCTTCCGCCGCCGGCATTGCACGCGAGAGTCTCGGTTTCGGTCCCTGTTCCGCCGTTGTTTTCCAACGTACCGGCCCGTCGGCATATCATAATGGCGGCGGAGGTGGCAGCGGTACCAAAAAGGGGGGACATCGACGGCGGGTGAACCAGACCAGACCAGGCCGGGTGAAAACAAAGTGTCTGTATATTCCACGCTCCCTCGCTCCGGTAAATGCATCGCTCGCCTTGTGAAGAATGCAGACATGTCCCGTCTCTGGCGCCTTCGTTTCGTTATCCGACCATCAAAACATCCAACATCCAGCCATTTATCCCCGTGGTATCGTCATCCAGCCACCAACGCCACCGGCCCTATACCACCTCCTTTCCCGCCAATCCAAAAGGGAATCATGTCAAATCAAACAACCTGCCCCCCAATCCCCCATTCACCCCTCAGTCCCAACCTCCCTCCCTTCCGCCCTCCCCTCCTCCCCCTCCCCCTCCCCTCCCCTCCCTCCCCCTTCCCGACCAAACACTCTCAAACTCCCCATTCCCCCCAGCCCACCCCGCCGACCTCGGCACCTGCACGGGCACCTGCACCTGATTCCTCAACCCCGACGACCCCCCCGCCACCCTCCCCGCCCCCACCGCCGACTGACTCCTCACCTTCTTCACCTTCCTCCCGGCGGGCCCGCCAAAAACCTCGGCGCGATCAAACGTCGTCGCAAACACGCTCGGGCTCGCGACGATGAAGATCGATTCCTTGGATACGCCTCCGAGCAGACCGTCCGCCGGAGCCGTCAGCGACCGCCGGACGGGACTCGCCGACGTGGAGCGCCCGCGGGAGCGGTGGCGCACGTGGACGGGAGAAAAGGCTTTCTCGCGGGTGTCACGGGTCCGGCTGGCGGCGCGGGATGGGTGGCCGCTGCGGGATCGGCTGGGGGCGCGGCTGGACTTGGAAGAGGCGGATACGGCCTCGCTTAGGTACTCGGGGGAGGCGACGCGCGAGGGGAGAAAGGTGGTCTGCTTCAGGAGCTGTTGTTCGGGCTCCTTTGATGCCGGGGAGAGTGGGTAGGATTCCATGGTTTCGGCGTCAAGTCTGTTGGAGAGGCGGGACGGCGGTCGGGAGGGGAGGCGCGGCTCGGGCCGGCTGGGTGGTCGGGATGGGACGGACGCTTCGGGGCGGCTGGGGGGTCGAGGCGGCATGATATCCCTCCGGTTGCTCGGGGCGCGCACAGTTGGTACCCGAGGGTCGTTTCGGCTGGATGGTCGCGGGGGTGGTGCCCGAGCTGGAGTGCGGCCAAAGTCGATCCTGGTTGAGCCTTGGAAGAGAGGCCACACAGGCTCTTCGGGGGTGTAAATGTTGGAGGGAAAGGCGGCGGGGGGCTGGTTCCGGCGGGACCACTGCTGTCCGGACAGGGGAAAATTTTCGACGGCCGACATGGGGATGTCGTCAATGGCCGTCATGGGGTAGTCCTCGAAAGTGTGGTGTCTCGGGTGGCGCTCGACGGCCGACATGGGGTTGTCGTCGAAGGCAGTGATGGGGGGCGTGCAGAGGTCGCGGCTGGTGAAGAAGTTGCCCGGTTGTGTTCCTCTAGGGGGGGCTTTGGTCGACAGCGGAGGGAGAGAGTTTTGGCTTGTCGATATCGAGAGCTTCGGCCGCACGGATGCTGGTGTCGGGCTGGGGCACACTGGGCTCTCCGTGTACTCGTTCACGTCCTCCTGGGTCTGCTCATTGCAACTGCAACCAGGCCCATCGCATCCCTTGTAAAAGTGGTATGCATCAGTCTCGGCAAAATCGTCGCGTTCAGGAGCAAGGGGTGGCGGGGTGATGGACGAGGAGGGGAGGCTTTGTTGAATCAGAATCTGTTGAATGGGTACTGGATGATTTTAAGCATACCTGGAATATGACCCCTGTGATGACGGCTCGACCATGGCGGGGGACTCGGGCAATGCCATCGAGGTCGGGGATATAGGCCCTGACCTCCGACCATTTAAGGGGCTCGTCGGTCCGCTGCGAATGTGGACCTCGGGAGGCTCCTCTGCCTCGGGCACCCCGCCGAGTCTGTCCTGCGTTGGTGACATTTGCGAGGGCGACAAGGTTTCGCTGCGGTCGGGCACGCCGACCGGATCAGGCCGGTTGACGAGCTTCGCAAAGGGCGGCGCCTCGGTGTTGACAATCAACATCTCCTTGACACCACGCCCCAAGAGGCCATACACCGATACCTCCCCGTCCTTGATTCCAATGACGGCGCTCGTGCCAGCATACACCACGTCATCCTCGATGCCGCAGCGATTGCAAAAGACCACGATGGTCTCTTCGTCGGACTCGGAACGGATAAGGGGCTCGAGTCTCTGGACCCAGTAGGTGAGGGTGTCCATGTCGGGGTCCTGAGCAAAGGGGGTAAAGGCCGCCTGGTCCTGTTGTGTGAGCCAGGCCATCGAGAGGATTACCAGGTTGGCCTTGAGCTTGGTGATGTGGACGCCAAACTCAAAGGCGTTCCATGGCGCTTCAAACTTGTAGGGGCTGCGAGGGTCAGTCAAGTTCATTCAGGGGGTATCATGTCAGGGGTGGTTGCGCCGTACTTGATGTCCATGCCTAGATGATGTTAGTCAGTGGCACATGTTTCTGGAGTGGCCACCACTTACAGATTCCCATGGCTACCCTCCCAAATCCGTCGAGGTGGTCGGCAAAGAAGCCCTTTCCTTCTTGCGCCCAAGTCGCATCAGTGTAGTAGAGGAATGATTTTCGGTAGTTCGCCAGGGTCTCGCCGTCGCCGTTGACCATGAGGAGCGAGTTGTAGTACCGCGGGGTACCTCTTCGCTTTCTCTGCGATGAGTCGACCTTTTCGGGGTATCCTACGGCCACTGTGCAGTCGTACTTGAGCGCCGTCGTCCGCGCCCACAGTGCGCTGATGCCAGACCCCGAAGGTTCGAGATAGGGCTTGATATGGTCGAGGGACTTGAAGTTGTAGCCTGTTGTTGATGTCAGCATGAGGCGCCGGCGACACCACGTCGTTCAGGTAGCCAGGCCAGCCATACCGCTAAAGGCCATCTCGGGCAGAACAAGGAGGTCGAGGTTGTCCAGCTCGGCGGGGTCGGCTTTGGAGAGGACGGCATCGGCGCGATTGAGGTTGCTGGAGACATCCCCAACCTGGGGCGCAAACTGAAGACAGGCGATCCTCATGTTTGCGGTGCGTGGCCCGGTGGGCTGCTCGGAGGTGGTCGAGTGTTCGCGATGGAGGTCGGTGGTGGAGGAGGACGATGGGAGTCGAGGTGGTGGCTGGAGAGATGGCGCGCGGGGTATTATGTGTGTCTTGTACTACTCGGTATGTCGTACCGAGCGTGGTGGAACAATGATGGCGACGCCAAAGATGGCCTTAAAGAAGAAGAGGCATGGCGCGGTGAAGGTGAAGAAAAAGGACCAGCAGGCTCATCTTCCGATCGACCAACAGGCTGTTCTCGTTTTGGGGGGGGAGGGTAGGTGGACAGGGATTCCCAAGTTTATCTTGGGCTGCAGCTAGGACCTGCGCGCTGCTGCAGTCGACCACTCAGTCCGCTGTCCAGTGTTGGGGGCGAGGGAGAGAGGCGAGAGAGGGCGAAGCGGGACGGTGGTTGAGGGGGCGGGTCGCGATGGGGGGTTGCCCCGAGTTGGAGTGGGAGCGGGAGCGGGCGCAGGCGTCGTCAACCATGCGATGCCAAGCTGCAAAAGCGCAAATGCCAATGGGCCAGGACGAGCGGGAACTGGTCGAGCCCCTGGGCACTGATGATTACACTGCGGTAGGTAGTACTATGGTAGGCAGACGGGGTGAGGGGATGCGGTCACAACGTTAGCCCGGCCCAATGCCGCGACCCCGTTTGCCCACCTCGTCACATTGTGATGGTGTCCTTCGTCACACAGCCCCGACCAACATGGCCACCACGAAAGTGTGGATTCTTGTGGGGGAGTTGTCTGCCATCACAAGATGTATGGTCCTCGCATTGGTGGTGATCCAGGGCCGTCCGGGACACAAAAGGGTTTGCAGCATCGGATCTGATGGCGTTCCTCTCGAGGCACCCGAAGTTTTGGCGAGACTCGACCATCTCGACTCTGCTCCGTACAGTCGAGGAAAAGGGCTTAGCGCTTTCATTCAAAAAGAGAGCAAAGACTGAGCATGTTTGTATTTCGCAATACTAAGAATGGAGAGTCAAGAGAGCATCGCTGATGGTACCGATGTCGGGTACCATCATGCGAGCGCGTCTTTTGCTTTGCAGGAAGAAGAGGTGCTCAGGTGGTACGAGAACGAGATCTGGGGCGGCGGGGATATCGCCAGGCCCTGTTATCAGACCCCGCCATTAGTGGCAGATCACCACAAGTGGTCTGTGCATCCGCCCTTGGCATTGGCCAGGATGGCACGGAGTTGAATGCTTTTCGTCTTTCTGCACACCATCCATCCTTCTTCCCTCTTCCCCCGGACCTCATGGACGACATCCGACGGGCCTATTCTCCTGAAAACCACCCCTGAATCGATTCTTGTTAATCAGTGTTCCTGTCGAACGGCGTCTCCCTCTTCCTGGTAGTTTTCCCAGAACTTCCTCTCGTCAACTGCACAACTCGTATCCGGACCCCAATTCCCCAACACTACGGCAGCGGCGCCACCTCCGAAGCGTACACCTGCAGACATTGAACATCCCCTCCCATCCTACAGAATCTCCTGTTGTTGGACTCATCAACACAACTTCTAAACCTGGATGCCATCTCCTCCCATCTCCAAACCATCAATCCAAACCTCTTCACCCCAAAACAACAGAAATACCTCCCCCAACGGCGTCTATCGGCAACTCCCCCCATTCCGAGCAGGTAATGCAGGGTAGCCAACAAACGCAAACGAGGCGCTTAAATATGCCGGACGGGAGGATCCCGACTGCCGAGCTGCATGGCATCAAATCCTCTGTCCCTCCCTCCACGAACGCCTCTTGAGAACGCCCTCCCCACCACAAACCACAACCCTCGTGGGGGCGAAAGACGACTGCACCACCCAGCGCTTATATCCCACAACCACGCGGCACCTGCTTCCGCGATGCTTCCCATCATGTCCCGATCGAGCCACGCCCGTTGAATTTCTCCCTCCTCCTCCCCGATGTGCTTCCCGATGGAGCCGGCCCCCTCTCGGCCCCCGACTGCCTGGTATGTATGTTGGACGCACGAAGTCTGAACAAACTGCTTGGGAACTACTGGATATAGTAACTGGTCGATGTACCCCGCGCTGTAGGTAGCCGCTATTGACGACCTGCGTGGTGGCGGCGATGTCTGTCTGTCTGTCCCGGATCTGCGTTCATGGCCAGCGTCTTCTTGAGGGGACCCGCGGGGGCCTGCTTGTTGCGCGGCCGGCATGCGTCGACATGTGTAAAGATGTCTGCACGATCTACCTCCTCCTGTGATGCGATCATGCGATGCGTCAAGCCGGATATAGATCTTGACGAAGATCTTCTGGAAGGACATGCGTCAAACCGCCGAATTATTCGCATCTAGGAACCATAATGCTCTATTCCCGGACTCAATGCGAGGGCTGTTGGCGCGTGCTAGTCTCGTCGGCGCGAAGAGCCATGATCCATCGATACCAACCCAGGTTGACATGGAGAGAGACATGGAACAGGATGTCAGTAGCATCCAAGTCATATCTGACCACATATCGACAAGAGCATCCGTCGCCTTGGTCAATATATCGACTTGTCGCCGTAGGGGATGATACCCTCGAACATGGACAAGGAGAAATGCTTGCCTCTCCTAGCTGCCCAACTTGGGACTTGGAAACCAGCCAAGCAAGTGATCCGGGGGGGGGCGACTAAAAGTCAATTGTAGTTGGGACGCAAGGTGGAGTTTCGATATAAGAAGCAAAGGGGCACTGAAGTGATGGGTGTAAGTGAAGCCTGATGACATGACCAGATGAGATGGGACGGATACCCGTGACCGCGAGGACAGGGCACAGGGTTGCGACCCCGTGCCTGGACAGTGTCAGCCGATACGCATTGCCGGTGACTGAACCTTGCCGCCACATGGGATGAGAGACCTCATCGTGGTGTGAAGTCATCCAAAGACCACATTCAAACACGCCCCTGAAACCGGGGAATCATGATGCTTGATTTCTCCCGCCGCCGCCACCCTGCCCCCCATAGCTACCGATACAGTCACTACAGTTACATCCAGAAAAGAATGCCGCCATAAAGCACACTCGAGATGGAGTCCAAGCCAAGCAGCAAAACCAAACCAAGCCTCGCCCGTCCGTTGCCTCCTTGCCAGAGGAAGGTTTGCCCATATCCCCTGTCCTGCCCTGACCCTGTCCTGCCCGCCCGCCCGCCCGCCCGCTTGCCTGCTTGCCAAAAGAACATACCATCCGCCCGGCCGCCGGCTTCCAAACCGAGGAACAAGAAAACGTAACGAGTGAAGAGACGCCGCCACTGTTCGACTCGGGGCTTGCTTGGTACTAATTCCATTTTGCCCCCTAGGACAGAGGCATGTCATGACAGATTCCCATGTGTGAGTACGCGCGAATAATGCTAGGTCAAAAATTCACGCTGCTGCTTCAATGTTGTACAACTGATTTAGTGGAAAGGGCAACAATGTTGGTGGAAAGGCAAACAATGTTGATTTCCTTTAGAGTCCTGATTCCCTCGCTCGAGCTTGGGAATGGCCTGAGGCATGATTTCAGGAGAGGGAGGCGCCACGGGTGCCGGGTGAGGTCCGAAATTTGCCGCCACCGCTGCGTCCTAGGCATCGTTTGCTTGCTGCTGATGCTTGATGCCGCGCTTGTTGTCACCATGGTGGTGATGGTTGTTATTGGCCTTCTCCCGCCGGGACTCCTCGATGGCTGTGCGTTGCTGGATGCTGGCGTCATGCGACTTCCACTCGAGCTTGGTCTCGGGCGGGAAGGCCAAGACGCGTTTCATCGTCTCGCTGGAGGGGATGGTTAGACAAGGACAATAACCCGTCAGGCGGGGGTACATACCGGATTTTGAGGACCCTCTGACCATCTGAGCGAGCCCAGATACTGATGATGTCCTCTCCGTTCCTCACGCTCAGCACCGCGCCGCACACCTCATCGCCGGCCTCGCTGAACTGGTCTCCGATGATGGCCAGCAGCAGGTCCTCCCAGTAGCGGTCCGCCACGCCCTTTCTCAGGCGGACAACCCACTTTCCTCCGTGCTTGTTGACCTCATCCTCCCATATTGGCCGGATTCCTTTCTTGAAGAGGTGGTAGTCCGAGACCAATGGCAGCGTCGAGGGCCGCTTCAGGTGCTGGTAGACGGTGAAGAAGTCCTCGGCCGTCTCGCATGACGCGATGGGGTGCAGTGTCTTTTCATACTCGATGAAGCCATTAGCCTTGGAGATGGGCGGACGGAACCAAAAGACCCAGCTGTTTCGCAGCTGGTGGGTCGGCCCTCCCGCCGAGACGACCGACGAGGATCCGGCACCCGTCTTGCTGGACTCGGCCAGCGAGGCATTGGATGCCGGCTTGCCAATGGCCTTGCCGCTTCCGAAGCCGGCGTCCTTGGCAGATTTCTCCGCCGAGGGCGTCTTCGCGCCCGCGCCCAGGGCCGCCTCGAACGGATTGCCCCCGGTCTTGGGGGTCTTGGCCGAGGGGGCGCCGAACGAGGCAAAGGCGCCGGTGCCGAGGCCAAAGGCCTTGGACGCCTCGCCCGTCGTCGGTGACGCGAGGCCGCCGCCGGGCGTGGTTATGGAATTGAAGGGGTTGGATTTTCCGTGCGAGGAGCTGTCACCGCCGAATCGCTTGGAGAACGGGGTGCGCGTCGACGAGTTGTCGGCCTGGCCGCTGGAACCCGGGGTTTTGAGGGAGAGGTTGCTCGAGCTGGGAAGAGGGGTAAGGGTGAGCATGGCGATGGCATTGGCGAGGGGGGGGGATACTGGGCAGACACTTACTTGGCACGGCGACTCCATAGATTGTCCATGAAGACGTCTGAACCGGTAACCTCGATAAAGGATTCGAGAAAGTGCGCGGTACCCGGAGGGATGCTGCACCAGTGGAGGGGGCGACGGGGTTTCGTACGGGATTTGGCGTCGGTAGAGCAGCGATCGGGGCACGTAGAGGGCGAGGGAGAGGTCGACGGTGGTGGTGGCGGACGAGCGGGTGTTGTTGCGAGGCCGAAAGGTCACGATTGACGGACGGGCGGGCGTACAGATGATGTCAGGAGCGAAGTGCGGGCGAACGAGGAAGGGGTTTCGTTGGCGACTGGAAGATGGGGACGGACGCAGAACCTGCGGGCGCGAGGCGATGTCGACTAAGGTCTGGTGGGAATTAGATGGCGGCAGCACTGAGCAGCGGTGGGAGCGGGTTGGGTTGCAAGAGGCGGGTGAAAGAAGACGAGACGGGAGGTTTCTGTGGATTCAAAGTTCAATCGTGAAAAAGACAACCTGAAATCTTTGAGCGGCGAGCCATTCATGCCCATGGAGCCACAGCCCACTCGAGCCACTGGCGGGTCACCCTCCTCAGGTCCCAGGGCCCACCCACAGCGCGCGCCCTGCTGTGAGTGGTCGCTGTCGGCTGGGTTCTGCAGGCCCCTCCCCTCGCCCAAGGCCCAAACGTGTCGGGCGGTGAGGGGTGGCAGCAAATTGGCGGGCCGGATGCGGCAGAGTACAAGAAGGGCGGAATTTTCTCGCCGGGCGCGCGCCTCTTCCTCTTGATTTCCATATCAACGGCCACAACTCCAACAATTCGCCAGCGGCATCGCACCCCCGCGCAGCTGGACGACGAGTGTTTGTGTATCGAGAAGAACTCCTCTAAATTGCCCTTGCTTAAAACCATCATCACGAGTGCCCCATTTGCGCGGCTCCATGATGCGATGATGACCTGAAGCAAGATCCGGACATTTTCCTTTTCTCTCTCTTTCGTTTCGCTCTGCAGAACTGGCACTTGTAGACCGGCGTAGTCCATCATGTCGGCTCTGATAGGCTATCGGCTTCGGCCAGCACATACTGTGTACACCACTGGATGGGGATGAGGGTCAACTGTAAGTGCTGCATGCTCTTCTTCTCCTTTGCTGCCATGATGACGTGTAACAATCTGGTAAGCCGACTCAACAGTGATGGAGCCTCTTTTTCTCCCTTGTGGTTGGAAGGCTGGTTCCCACATCACGAGTTGAGAGTGAGGATGATTTGGCAACTCCTGAGCCAGCTTTTCTGCCCGTCACATGCAACCAATGTTTGGATCTGAGGTTGAGGGCTAACCCTTGTCCGTCCAGATTCTTCCTCTTTGCAGATTCCAGTCTTGGAGATGGGCACGCATGAAGTTGGTCGATGTCTCAAGTGAGACTATCCCACGACAGGCAGCGGCAGAGAAGAGCCTGACCTGCTTCCCGAACAGAGACGGCCTCTGTGTGACACATGGTTTGCAAGTTGCATCGCCAACCCCCAAGGACGCCACGTACCGTCGGGTGTCCCGTACACACCCCATATTATAGCAAGCATACCGGCAAATATACATGTGCAATTTCGGTATACCCGGCCAGCGTTGGATGTGGGGGTGAGGGACGTGGGCATCTCCAATGTTCGAGTTCTGACCAAGGTGTCGGGCACGCGTTTTGCGGGTTGACAGACTCGAAACAGGCACCTGACACTGCGTCACCAATCATGGCGCCCTCGCCGGACAGATTGGGACGACACCGCATCGAGGTCAGCCACTGACGCTGTTTGGGTTCCTGTTTGCGGGGAGACGTCGAAGAGGAGGCGAAGGAGGTCGAAGAGGGCGTGGGATAGGGGTGTCGCACAGCATGTTCAGTGGTCCAGTGGTCCAGAGGCGTCGCCGGTAGCACCTGGAATTGGGAAAGTCGGGACAGAAAAAGAGGCGAACAATTGGAAGAAGCTCTGGACATTCTCTGCCGTCTCCACAAATCGCGTCCCCGCATCTCGGATCTTTATCACACCCCACGCCGCCCGCAGTGAGCGTCACTGCTGGAAAAAAAAGAGTGGGGTGAATTCAGACATCTTGCATCTTCGTGACAAAGCCACCCGAACCCGGACTCCCTCCTCGACGACACCCTCGCGCCGAGCATACCGAACATTACCCCCCTATTAAAAGGAGCAGCCACTGCTGCCGACATCCCTCACCATGCCGGCCGTCACCCCCTCGGACGCCCCTCCGGCCCAGTCCACATCGCGCTCGAGTTCGCGGCCAGACGAGACGAGGAGAAACGTCGGCTTCGCAACCACGGTCGACCACTACATCCCAGACGTCCGCTTCGAGTCTGCCCGGAATCCCGACATGGAGAAGATCACGGACAAGATCGCGGCCCTGCCCGCCGACGCCAACTACTTTTCCCTCGAATTCTTCCCGCCCAAGACGGCCATGGGCTTCTCCAACCTCCGAGATCGGCTCGACCGCATGTCGAGAGCCCTGCGGCCCATGTTTGTCAACGTCACATGGGGGGCCGGCGGCTCGACCGCCACCAAGTCGCTGGAGCTCGCCGAGATCTGCCAGAGGGAGCTGGGCTTGACGACATGTCTGCACCTCACCTGCACCAATATGAGCCGCCAGCTCATCGACAAGGCCCTCGACGACGCAAAGGCCCTCGGCATCCGCAACATCCTGGCCTTGCGGGGCGACCCCCCGAGGAGGAGCGAGTACTTTGGCACCGACGACAACCCGGACGAGGGCGACGAGTTTGTCTGGGCCATTGACTTGGTCCGGTACATCAAGAGGACCCACGGCGACTACTTTTGCATCGGCGTCGCCGCCTATCCCGAGGGCCACGCCGACGAGAGCCACCCCCTTGGCCAGAGCTTTGAGCACGACCTGCCGTATCTCGTCGAAAAGGTCCAGGCCGGCGCCGACTTTATCATGACGCAGCTGTTCTTTGACATCAAGGCCTACGACGACTTTGAGGCGACCCTGAGGGCGCACCCCAGCGGTGCCTTCAAGGACATTCTCATCCTTCCCGGGCTCATGCCCATCCAGAGCTACCAGATGATCAAGAGGACGACCAAGCTCAGTCACGCCCGCATGCCGGAAGAGCTCATGGCCAGGTTAGACGCCGTCAAGGGAGACGACGACAAAGTCAAGGCCGTGGGTGTGGATATCCTCTGCGAGCTGGTCAACCAGATCAAGGAGGTCAAGAGCAGGACGGCGGGGCCCCAGGGCTTCCACTTTTACACGCTTAACTTGGAAAAGTCCGTCTCGTTCATCCTGGAGCGTTCCGGGTTGATCCCCCCGGAGGAGCACGATGAGTCGACACATTATGCTCCACCGCCCAACATCCTCATCAACGGTGGCTCCCCCCACCTTCAGTCCCTCCAGGAGCAGGAACGTCGAAAATCCTCAGTCGGTTCTGACCCCCGGGACCGCGTCATCGTCCTAGGTCGCCCGGCCTCCTACCCCGACTACGAAGCCACTGCGCTCGAGGCCAGCATCCCGGCAGAACCAGTCAACACGCGCGCCAACACTCTCGCCATCTCCGAGGGCGAGGGCGTCCTGGGCCGCGAAGCGACATGGGACGACTACCCCAACGGCCGCTGGGGCGACGCCCGATCTCCCGCCTACGGTCAGATCGACGGCTACGGCGTCAGTCTGCACGTCACCGTCGCCCAGGCCCTACAATTATGGGGCACGCCCAAGACAACCGAGGACATCAACGCCGTCTTCATCCGCCATCTCAGAGGCGAGCTCAGCGCCATCCCATGGAGCGAGGAGGGCTTCAACGCCGAGACCAGCGCCATCAAGGACGCCCTCATCCGCCTCAACTCTAAGGGGTGGTGGTCGCTCGCCTCGCAGCCGGCCGTCAACGGCATCCGCTCCAACGACCCGACCTTTGGCTGGGGCCCGGACAACGGCTTCGTCTTCCAAAAGGCCTTTGTCGAGTTCTTCCTCCCCTCGGCCGACTGGAAGGTCCTGGTCGAGAAGCTGCAGCACCCCGACATGCGCGAGTCCATCTGCTTCTACGCCGTCAACGCCGCCGGCGACTTTGTCAGCTCCGACACGGACGGGCCGCCGGCGACCGACGCTCAGGGCAGGCAGGTCATGCGCGAGGCGAGTACCAATGCGGTTACGTGGGGCGTGTTTCCGGGCAAGGAGATTGTCACGCCGACGATTATCGAGGAGGTCAGCTTCCGCGCGTGGAGCGAGGAGGCGTTTGGGATCTGGGGGGAGTGGGCCAAGGTGTATGGGAGGGGGTCGGAGAGCGAGAAGCTGCTCGAGGGGATCAGGGGGGATGTGTGGTTGGTGAATATCATTCATCATGATTTTGTGGAGCCCGAGGCGTTGTGGAAGTTGTTGCTGGAGTAGGGGGTTGGGAGGCTGAGATGGCATGGCTTGGTCTTGTTGTCTGTGGTAATGGAGATTGATCAGCGGGTGGTGGGCTTAGAACAGGATAACATCAGATCATGGGACCGACCTAGATAGAGGATGGGAGGATACAGGAAAAGTTCTCGGGGCTGGATGACATGGCGAGGATGAAAATAATGACAGCGAAGTATGGAGTAGGAATGAAGCGCATTTTTGCATCTTGGACTGACTTGGAGGTGAAAAATATTGCTGGTTCAACACTGAAGGACTTGCGTAGGGTTCACCCCCACATTTACCCCTTTCTGAAGAAAACAAATCAAGGCGCCTCTGTTTCACGAATCGCATTTCACATCCTCACATCACAAATCATCAGACAACACAGCAGATCACATTCCCATTCTGTCATTCCCAGGACCAAACAGCTTCATTTCCACTCCCCGCCCACCTATCTAGCGTCCTTTTATCTCGTGAAGGCAACGAAAACAAACAACCACCCCTAGAGAAAAAACTCCTCCGCCGGGTATACCATGGTCTTGATCGGCCTGCCCCCAGAACTCCATCCCGCGATGCCTGCTAACAATTGTCCCCCCCTCCCGGCATCCCTTCCCGGCATTTCCGCAAAGAAAAAGCATCAACTCATGCCATCCCAACCTCGCAAAGGACAGCAGACAGCCGTGTCCCTCACCCCTCCCCCATTCCGAAAAAAAAAACCCCCCCATCTATCCCATGCCCCTGGTGAAGAACAGCAGACAGCTGTGTCCCCCACCTTGAATATCCACGGAAAAAACAAAGAAAAAAAAACTTCCAAAGCCAGCGCGCGGCGCCCCACCCCATCGTCCGCACTACCGTGTCCATCACCCGCACCATCGCCCCCCATCGCCCGAACCATCGCGTCCCAGCGTGCGGCGCCCCCCCACGAGCGTGCGGCGCCTAAATCTCCCCCTCCTTCTCCCCCTCGCCGTCGTCGTCCGCAAAGAGCTGCTCGGTGTAGCTCAGCTGGGGGTCGACGAGGAGGTGGCTTGGGAAGCCGTGGTCGTCGTCGTGGGGGGTGGTGGGGGAGAGGGAGTGGGAGGCAAAGGTCGAGGGGCTGTACGACTGCTGGTGGTGGTTGTGGTGGTGGTGGTAGGGCTGGTGGGTGTTCTGGGGCTGCTGCTGCTGCTGCGGGTTGTAGTGCTGCTGCTGGGCCTGGGAATGGGGCTGGAACGGCTGCTGCTGGTGCGCGTTCTGGGTCTGCTGCTGGATCTGCTGCTGCTGGCGCGCCCGATAGTCGAAACTCTGCATCGCGCTCCCCTGGGGATACTGCTGGGGCTGGGGCTGCGGCCGCTGGAACGCCTGCCGCTGCTGGGGCTGCTGGGACGACGACGCACCCTGGAGCGCAACCTGAGCGTCCCTGTCCCGCTGAACCCGCTGCTGCGAAGTAAGAAAGCTCGGCTGACCTCCCTGAGCCTCCCTCACCACTTCGTCTCTCGTATCAGCCAGTGACGTCTGGCGGCGAGACACTGGGCGGGGGCGGCTGTCCGGGGACCACCCCGGGGCAAACAGCGGGTATTTCCTGGTGGCGACCTGGGGAGCAGGCGGGGGTCGAACTGTCGTCGTGGGCGTGACGGCGGCAGTGACTGGTTGTCCTCCGCGGGACGAGGGCTTGGCCCTGGTCTTCTGCTCCTTGTACTCAGAGTCGGAGCCCTCGTCTTCGTCCTCGTCCATCATGACCTGCTTGCCCCTCTTGCGGGAGGCAGCGGTCGACTGGGCAGGGGCGCGCTTACGGGCGGCAGGGGCGCGCTTGGGGGTGGTGGTGGGAGCGGGGGCGGGGTTGTAGGTGCCACCGGCAGCGACGGCAGCACGCATGTCCTGCGCGGTCTTTCTCGCTCTACGAAACTGATACTCGAGGCCATCCGGGGTAGAGAGGCCCAAGTACTTGTGGATAACTGTAAGAGATAGAGTAAGGTTAGCAAAGGGAACGACGAAGGTGCGGCGCTAGGGAGGACGAAGGTACAGGGTCGGGAGGGAAGGATGGTGAAAATCCAGTGTCAAGAGGTGGAACGAGGGTGCGCGCCGGTTGAACTTCCCTAGCACGAAGGTGCGATGCCGGGGAGACATTCCCATCGCGAAGGTGCGGCGCTTGAAAATAAGGGGGTGTGTTGAACTTACGCAGGTAGTCGAGCTTTACTCCCTTGTCCTCAAGGGAGGCGACGAGGGCAGCGAGAAGTCGAGCCTGTCCCTCGAAGTTCTGGAACTTGGCCTTCTCTTTCGCCGTGGGGGTGCCCTGGTTGATGTTGCTGTTGCCGCCGGCGCTGTTGTTGTTGGCATAGCCATTGTTGTTGTTGGCAGAAGCAGACATCTTAGAAGCGGCTGGTATGTTTGCGGGTGCCTGATGTAAATGTTCTGAATGTCAAATGTCAGCACATTGCTCAGAAACATTGCTTGTGAAATCGCCCATCATGATCAACCGAACACCACACAATGCTTGGTGCATAAACACGCATTCAAGGTGACACCGACGCTGCGGAAATCCTCCATGACCTTGCAGAGAGATGGCGCAGGAAGAAGGCCACAAAGACAGGGGGATCTTGTGACGAAAAGAAGGGGATGAGACGGAAACTCAGTGGATGAGAATTGGGAAGAGGGTGAGCAGTTGCTCAAGATGTCTCGTGGAAGAGAAGCTCATGAAGACAACTTGTCTGTCCCAATCCATGTTCTGTGATAGACACCGCTGGAAGGGAGGGGTGATGGGACGGAAACTCGATGGATGGGAATTGGGGAGAGGGTGGTGAGCACTTGCTCAAACCCCGTGAAAAAAGCTCAGCTCATCAAGACAACTTGTCTTCCCAAGCAATGTTTCGTGAAAAACACCGCCGAAAGGGGGAGGCCCGTGCCCCCTCGAGGTCATGGATGAAGGAAGGCCTTGCCCAAGAAGTTCCCATGAAAGAGAAGCTCCTCAAGATAAGTCCGTCCCAGGCAATGCCGTGAGCTCCACTCCCCCAAAAGGGGCGACAATAAACTACCGAAAGGGGGAGGTCCGTGCGTTCCCACCACTCGGTGGGAAGGGGCAAGTCCAAGGATGCGCTTTCTCAAGGTGAAGTGATTCCCCAGCGATAAGAGGCTGCCTATGTGCTCGGGGGACAGAGGTGCAAAGGAACAGACCCCGAGGAAGACCTCAGGGACCAAGAGTTCCAACTCGCCGTGAGGGGTTTGCGGGGGGAGGTGCTCTCAAGAACCAAGCCAAGACGATGGTGAAAAAAACCGTGAAAAAGAACGTACCAAGAGAAGGCTTGCGGTGGACAGTTCCCGTCGTTTAGGAAGGGCGTCGTTGTGATGTGACTTTGTGAGGGTTAGCGGTGGAACAAAGGAAAGAAAATGATGTTGTGATGGATGATGTCGTTGAGGGGGGGAGGAAGGCAGGACTGGCGAGCTTGCCTCGTCGGGGGCGCGAAGGTGCGTCGTCGGGAGGTGGGTGTTTGGAGAGAAGAGGACTGGGAGAGGAGAAGACTTACAGAGAGCGAGGCCTGAGGACGGTGGTTTGCCGGAGCAGAAGAGAAGCCTGGAAAGGGAAGTGTGAGTTGGGGATGGTCTTGGAGAGGAGAGGTGTGGGAGATGTGTTTGGAGAGAAGGGCTGTGTGAAAATTGGCTCGGAGGAAAGGGCTTACGGTGTGAGGTGTGAGGACGGTAGGTTTGTCGGAGTAGACGTGAACCCTGGAGAGTCAGAGTGAGCTGGAGGGTACCTTGAGAAGAAAGGCTTGGGCAAGGGCAGTGAGGAGGCTGCTCGGACAGGACAGCAAGGTGTTCGAACGGGACAACGAGGTCCCGCGGTAAGACGACGAGGTCGCCGGACGAGACCCGGAGGCTCCCGGAAGGAGAGCCGAGGCCACCGGACGAGCCGACGAGGCCTCCGGACGGAAGTGAAGCGATGGGGAGGCAGGAGCTGGGGGTGAACTTGCAGTGACTTGTGACGGGAGACGCTGCTGGCGGTTATGGCGAGTGAAGCTGCTGAGAAAGAGTGAGCCGAGGAGGTTCTCCGGGGAGAATCTCTGCCAAAGGCCTTGGAGGAGGCTGTCGAGGTGGACAAGCTGGGCAACGACTTACGATCGTGCGTCGACGATTGTGCGTCGATCAAGAAACTGAAGGATCTGCGGAAGAAGAAGGATCTGCGGAAGAAGAAAGAGCCGGACGAAGATATCTCGAAGAAGAAGCTTTGCTTGTTGTTGCTGGGAAACTGTATGTTCTGTTCGAGGATCGTGAGCTGGGGAAGAAGAAATCAGGAGAAGGAGTTGGAGGCGTCGTGGGTTGAATTTAAAAGAAAAAAACAATGGGAATCTAGGCGTGGGGTCGATTAGTCGTCGGGGCAAAGGGAAGGGCACAGTTCTACGCGGACAACAGGGCATGACATCGTCGCCGAGACATGAGGGCATCGATACTTTGATTAGTCGCCCGGCGGGGGCGGAAGGGTGCGGTTTTGCGCGCGGAGACCTGCCCTTCGCGGGCGTGTTAGTCGCCGGGGGGGACGGTGCGACCCAGTGTTTCGCAGAGGCCAGCGCCGGGAAGCCAGGGCATTGCGTCGCTGTCCAGACGATCAGGATATGGGCGCCGTCCAACTAGATGGGGCAACTGCAGGCCGAACTTGCTGTCGAGGCCGGAGCCATGGAGCCACGACAGACCATCGAGCCACCACAGATACCCCAGCAGAGCCGCTTGAATCACCGGGTACGACTGCAAGCTCACCTTCCTACGCAGACCGGCGTCTGGGAAACCAGGACATGATGCCGTCACCCAGGACATGATGCCGTCACCCAGCACTGACGATGGTGGTGATAGTTTGGAGCCGTTCGGGGGACTCCTGACACCAGCACGATTTCACGGGGTGATAGTCGGTTGACGGTACCAATCCCAGGACACCTTTGGTCGGCATTTTGGCAGAGTAGGTACCAACCACACCAAGACAGGCCATACCAAAGCCATCGTATTGTGAGGAATAATGGTGAAGAACGACGGAGAAGACAGAGACGAGTTGGAACTCACTGGAGTCCAAGACGCCACGTTCATAAGACTGGGAAACACGCAACACACATATCAAAGTGACAACGTACATATATCAAGCCTCGTTCGCGGGCGAACGGGCCGTAGCCGCTGATGACAGCCCCCGAACGGGTACCAGAGGGCACGAGGATGGCGCGGTTGAGAACCCGGGTCGATATTCTGGCCGGCGGGATGAGATTGTTGTCCCCAGATGTCGGAGAAAGCTTCGGTGAGATTGATTGGCCTTAGGGCGTTCTGGGACCATCAAAACATCCAACGGAAGTGGGTTGGAAATGTGACGGGCGAAAGGGGTCGGCGAAAGGGGCGGCGAAAGGGGCTCAGTCGGGTGCCGCGTCAAAGTCAACAAAGCCACGACAGCTTGACCTCGCCAACAATGATATCGTCCCACGTCTCGCCAATGGCAGAAAAAAAGCACAAAAAAGAGGAGTTGCAACACAAGGCAAGAATAATTGGAGAGAGGAGAGCTGGAAACTTTGGCAATCCAGGCGAGTTTCCTCTCCAAGGCGCTGTGATGCCTCGTTCACAGATGTTAGCCGGGAACTTCTGGGCAAAAAGACAGCGACACCACCCACCTCGACCCAAAACAATTCAGACACATCCAAGTGATTGATTAAATTTCCCATCGTCATATTGGGTTGATGATATTATTCATATTCGCCTTTTCCGTCATTTTTGTCGTCGCCCTGACCCTTCCAACCGGTGGCTGGAAGTCCCCCCCTACCACATCTTCATCCGATTGGCACCCTCGCCGAGGGCCACCATCGTCATGACCAACCTCGCACCCCCCTGCAGCCGGGACGCTGCCTCGGGACCTGTCAACCTCGAGCCATATGCAAGGCTGAGACCCAGGCGGGCCCTTGCTGACGACCTGTGGCACTGGGTCCGCTCGACATGTACATTTATATTGCCTGCATCCAGGCCGGTCCGCGGCGTCCATCCAACCAGACCTGGGCCGGGCCGCCATATGTCTGTCTTCTATCCCCGTCTATTACCGTGGCAGGCGCACTCAAAAAGCCTTTTCTCCTGCTGATGTCCGGCGTTCGGTAGGTGTGCTCCGCCCGTCAATGACGGACGAGTTGCCGTATTCTCCCTGGGGCTGCTCGGACCAGTCGGCCAGGGGGTGCTCCTTGATGACGACGCCCGACGGGCCGTTGCCGTACATGAGGTATTGGACGCCGAGGAAGGCGTCGCAGCCAGCCTGGAAGATGCCGCAGATCTTGAAGGCCCAGGGGATCTGAGTGGACGAGGTGAAGAACCAGGCCATCTTCATCGTGTCGCCGACCAGCCAGCTCGCCAGGACCGAGACGCGGAAGCCCTTGCACGACCGCAGCCGGGCGTTCGCCATGATCTGGGGTAGCGGGAGGGTGGCTTCGATGGCGAGACCGACGTATCCGATGAAGGACGAGTACAAGGGGTAGACGCCACGGACGGGGCCGAGGATCAGCTCGCAGACCGTCAGGCCGATGAAGAGCGAGAGGACGAAGCGCCAATATCTGGACGGCAGGCATGTCAGCAAAACTCGACTCTCGCATTGCGAGGGCAGGCCAAAACATACGGCTTCGGCGACCTCCACTGCCAAAAGTTGTAGGGGCGCGCCTGCTCAAAGAACCCCTCGCCATGGGCGCGAGCAAATGGGACGGCGGCTTCGCCTCCCTTGGAGGTTGGCGGCGGTCGGTTGTCGAGGGCAATCTTCAGGAGGACGACCTGGATCACCACCATGACCAGGGACTGGACGAGCAGCGCGATGTCGAAGCGGGCGCCGGGGTAGTAGAATATCCTGGTTCGGGGCGAGGGGGTCAGCGCGGGCACTGGGTACAAGAGTTCAAGAGAGCGACGGACCTGCACAACGATGCGACGAGCATGATGAGCGGGATATCCAGCGAGAAGCCGGCGCTGGACCGGTTCCGGTGCATCGAGTAGGCCTGGTCGCTGTACGACAGGACGGGCGACAGCACCAAGAATACGGGGGTGAGGTACCCCGTAAACGTCGCAATCAACCCCATCGCGCCGGTTTGTATCGTCGTCGTCGTCGTCGTCGCCCGGCTTCCGTCGTCGCTATCGCCGTCGTCAATCGGCGGGGGCCGCCGGCACGCGCGAGGTGGGGGGTTCGAGAAAAAGCGTAGGTGGATTCGTGCGTCCTTGCGTCTCTCGGTCGTAAGGCTTCAATGCGATGCGATGCGATGCGGTGCGGCGCGATGCGGTGCGGTGCGATGCGCGTGGTGTCGCTACAAGGACAGATGGGAGCAACAGGAAGTTCGAGTTCGCGAAGTTCGTTACTCAGCCATTCCCGGCAGCAACAGATTCGAGGTCGGCGACGGTGTCTCGTCGACAATACAGATACAGGGCGAAAGAATGCAAAGAGCCGGTTCCCGGTGCAAAATTGCGACAAGTCTCCAGTCGACGTCTCGTCTCGAGGGGACAGTGGATCGCGGACGTGGACAGAGGGCAGTGGACGCGATTCGCCTCGCCATGCATGGCATTTGCTGCTTTTTTCGAACCGTGCCAACTTTGCCCACCGACCACCGGCACGTTCGGCTCCACTTGCCCGAGCCAAGAGCCGACCTCGAAGCTTGGCTCCCTAGACCCTAACCCTTGGTCCCTCATATATCCATCAAACCCTCGAGACTCAGACTCGAGAGAACCAACCGGCAACGGCGACTGGGCTTGATGTCAAATTCGGTCCCGTCTGGAGGGGTGGGATGGAAGGCAGGCGCGGAGTTGATTGGAAATTTCTTCGTTTTCAGAGCTCGGATTTTCCACGTCCCATTTTCTCCCAAGATCCAACCCGTCCTCGGCGACACCACCCCGAAGACGAACGCCAGTATGCCTTTCAACACGGCCCAAGCTCCCTCCTCTGGCTCCGAACCGTCTCTCCAACGCTCTTCTCGCCGTTTTTTTGAAGCGGCTTCAACTCCATCCGAGAAAATGGTGCCCTGGGTCACCCACCCAGGTTGTCTTGAGTTGTCTTGCTTCAACTACACTGGACCTCAACCGACAACATACCTCCTTCAGGCGTTCGATTCCTCCATCTTAAAGCTTCAGCCCGGTACGTCCAACATCGACGAGCACCCTCCCTGTCCATGGTTCAGCTGTACTCACCGAGGTAGCCTCCAAGGCAAAATTTGGTTCCACTCCTCTCGACCTCGTGGCGTCATCTCGTCGTTCTCATCAACCAAGAAATGACACGGGTTTGAACTGGCCAAAAGCCTCGGCTCTCATACAGTGAGCTCCTGCCAGCGCTGCTTGTCGCCTTCGCGGCCAACATCCCCACCCAAGGAACGATACTTGCGAGATCCGCTCTTGGGACAAGGGCCGAACAGGAACAGGCGTGGTCTTGCTGATGGAATCCTGCACTGGAGGAGAGCCTGTCACGGTTGTAAGTTGACTCCATCCATGGTGATGGGGTGGAACTTTGACGCTGACAAAAGCACGGGTTCATAGGTGGCCGAGGGCACTCAACATCGAAGACATGTTATCAGTCTCTCAAACCGCTAAGCCACCACCTTGTTAATGCCATCCGCTATCACCACGATACAAGACTCCAGACCAAACCCCAGTTGCCGCGGAGGCCACATCCACCTCCAGCCCGTCGAGACGATGCTAAGAAAACACGATAAAGGGATGTCGAGGCCGCTCAGACACGCAGAGAGTCTCTTCGTCATCGATGCCGGCTCTTATTGTATACATCGATGCTACAGGTTTGACGACACCATATCAAAAGCAACGTCGCCCAGCGTGGCGTCCGTCTTGCGCATGACACAACAGTTTCCGGTCACTCCGCTGCCGATACTGTAGGAGTATTCTTCGCCGTATCCAAGTGCTCCTGGCGGTCATGGCCATCACATTCACCAGGTGATGGCTCGACTGACTCGGCGAGGTGCTACCCAAACCCCTTTATTTTCCCTAGATCCACCAAGTTTTCCGACCTGCTCGCGAGGGCATGACAGCAGTGCAGGTTCATAACAAGGCCACAGACCAGATATGCCCTGGCATAGTGATCTGGCGATTACTCTTCAACCCTCGGAAGAGCGTCAACCAGAGACAGACTGGACACACGGATGTCCTCGTTGAGCACTAGTAGACACGGAAACATCGACGCCTCAAGGCTACATGCTGGCCATTAAGCCTTCCACTAATACAATAAACACTACCGGAACTACACACGATGGCTCAGCAGCTTGCAAACCAGACAGCCCACAATCCATCTTCAGCAGAAGGTCTTCAACCATTTCATGATGTCTCACCCCATAGACGCCCCAGCGAGACGAGGACACTCCTCTTCGGTTACGCCTAAACTTGCCGTCCACCAACATTACACCGAAACTCGGCATTCTTCATGGTCTGCAGCCATGTGTGCTGCCAGCCACGCTGTGCAACTCATGTCCCATGTCTCAACTGCCGCCGCAATGACCACAAGGCAGACCTCCTGTGTTCCTGTTCAGCGCATTCCTGTGGCGTCTCTCGGGAGCTGTCAGACACACCTTGTCGTCGAGGAGGCGATGAAACCCAGAGACGCAGGCTGTACGACAGTCACTCCTCTCCGCCGCCCACAGCATGCGCATACCTGTTTGGACGAAATGCACCGCAGGTTTCGGCGTGCTCGACACAGAGCAGATGACCACGCCCCTGGACAGCCCAATGGAACGAAAAGCTTGGCCACCACCATCTCATCACCACCGGGTTATCACTCTCCCCGGATCATCACTGTGTCTCCTTCAAGCCACTCGCAGATGGGGCGCGCCGGGACGCTACTCTGGTGGAGAAGCATCAACTATCCCGGCATCAACGCGCAACTCCCTCTGCTTCCACGCCCAGGTATCGCACGCCCCTTCGCATTCTATTTATGGCTTCGACTCTCACCGGCGATTGTCGTCACGGAAAGGGGACATGACGGCCGCACCAAGACAACCCCTACCCATGATGCTCCAGGTCCAAAGCCCTTGCACTTCCGCCTTTCCACGTTGAGGGCTGACAGCCGAATACGACATTGATTCCTTTTCGACCTTGGGCCAAGAATGCACCCTCAGCCATGAGGCTGGAGGCTGGATACACGCCGAGCGACGAGAGCAAAGGCCTCGCCGACCAGCCCCAAGGAATGATCAACAGCCAGGGCGGACAAACAGCCGGCCCTCTCCGTTGGTGATTTCGTTGGCTGTTGGTCCCCCATGCCATGCCGTCTGGGCACTTCCCCAGCCGTGACAACAGCCGTCAACACCAACAACTCTGCAGGCAAGGAGATCGACACCCTTCTCCGGCCTCCCTCGGCGCATCCCCTCGATCACAAATCCCGACGATTGCCGAGCCAGCCACCACTGCCCGCGACCAGGAGGCCTTCACGACCTTCCCAAACCGGACAGCGCCACTGAAAAAAAGGCTCTGGCACTTGTTTCTGGCGGGAAGGAGACCAAGAATCCACGCTCCTGCAGGTCCCGTCTGTGTCCCCTTTCGTTCCCGAACCCCTCCCCCTCCCCTCAACGGTGAAGCAGCAAACACGAGAGACGACGACGATTCCGTCGTCTCGATGGAGATGCACTCGCATCGCCAACATCGCCGCTCTGTCCCCGCTCGCTGCCCTCGACGGAAGAGCTGCCCGTCAGAGCCGAATGGAGTCGGCAGTTTTGGGATTGGAGCGGGAGTCGATAAGCTCGCCCCCCCTCCCCCCCTCCCCCCGACCACCAGCAGCGTGCATCTTTGGGATGGGGGATGGGGGCGACGATGACAGGGCCGGTCGGCCGGCGCCGGTCCCGAGCCCCTTCCCAGTCGAGCGCGCACACGCCACCGCGCACGGAGTTGGATTCGGGCCGTCGGGAGGTTTGCTCTTGGTAGAGGGCATTTCCGGGGTCTTGGTTCCCTTTCTCCTCCTGTGGCTGGTCAATACTGATGCGTGCCAGTGGTGATTTGAGAACGCTGCTGCTGCTGCTGCAAGAAGGATTCGGCAGAAGCGGGCTGTGCCCACCAGGCACTTGGGGGCGGGTGGATTTTTCTGCGAAATCCCGGCGAGTTTCCAGTTCGTCGCTGGGGTGGAGTCCTCTCATGGGTGGAAACTCTCGGAGAGAAAAGGGGGCGAAGGATGGGGATGGGGGTGCAGAGGAAAAAGAGGTGGATATCGCCCGCCGTGGCGATTTGTGAAACGTAAGTTGAGATGCTGATTTGAATTGGGGAGGTGCGAGAGAGAAAGATACGTAAGTTCGACCTGGTGACACAAGGCGATGTTGGAGTTTGTCCAATTTCCTCTTCGGGATGGCTGCGGAGTAATATTCGGACATGTCAGCACTACCTAAGCACAAGTGACCGACCGTCCAGTGGCAAAGTTGTCTCCTTCTTGTGAGAGGGTTCTCCCAGAACAAGGCTGTGAACTACCGGTAGTTGTAGTACTAGGTACTCAATTCTGGCAGTACACTCCTGCAATGGACTCGGGACCCCAACCATGAGCTCGAAACTCCCACAATGGAGTCGGAATGAGACTCTGAGAGTAGGTACCTACTAGCCCTCCAGCTTCCAAGGTGAAGCGTTGGGATGGACAATTGTTTGGCGAGGACGAGAACACGACCTCCACATGATCCATGTGCGGGAGTTCAACATGGAGTGGAGTTTCTCGGTACTTTTCACATATTAACTGCGTGCGGATGTACGGATGGACAGAGTCGTCCGCCTTGCATGTGCCTACCGGCCCATGTAGCCTCGCGGTTGCAGAGAAGCCGCGGGGTTGACATTGGTTCATGTTGTCCATACGTCTCACGATGCAAGGCGGTCGGGCAATATGGTGAAAGTGAGAATGGACGTGGATGTCATGTCATGTTCTTCCTTCTGGCACAACAGACGGCAGGTGACAAACCAAAGGCATAGATGGGTGGCCACTGGACCGGGCAAGGTGTTTGAAAGGGGGGGAGGGCATGGGATAGGGAGGTGGGCTTTGAACTGGGTGGTAGTAGGTAGGTGTTCGGAAGAGGTGCTGGCTGGCTCCCTATGTGGCATACTGGCATGTTGCTGAGAGTCTGTCAGTTGAGTTGTATCCTTCTCCTTCGTTCTCCTTTGCAGTCTAAGTCGTGAGAGGGGGGGGGGCGGCGGGTCGACGTTGGACCATCAAACTCCCAAAGCGACAGTCCTCGGCCAGTTGAGCCTCGAGCTCCCGGAGTAGATCAGTCTCACAGTAGTAGCTCTTCCGCGTTCTCGATCACCGTGGCCGGACTGGACTTGAAGCTGAAGCTGAACCGAGTCCATCCAGATGGCAGACAGCAACAACGAGGCTCGGGAGGTTATGCACCGTTGGCATGCCCATAGGGCACACGTACGCCCACCTCCCAGTTAGTTATCCCGGCATGAAGATCATCAGAGAACCGCATCCCGGGGAACGCCGTGAGGTGGTTAGGTCGGCGACCAATACCACTCTTCCTGTCCCCGTCGTCGTATCGTGACTCCAGCGCGAGGCTGTGGTAGCTTCGAACCAACCTCTGAGGCTCTCTGTGCCTGAAAGTCCTCTCTCACCCCAGGGAGCAATGCAATAGCGCAGCTCTTCAGCGTCGCAAAGTCCCACGTCGCAGTGTAGCGTCGCCTTTACCCAGGTGCTTACCCAGGGGCGGGGCGGTTTACTACGCATCATGATATATTAGCGCGCCGTGCAACGCTACCTGCCGGTACCGAGGGGGAGGCGATATAGGCGGCCGGTTGGTGGTATACTCTATGCCCGTCGTCGGGGTTTGGTTGTTCCTGGTGGTTGTTTTGTTAGCAGAGGACGTTAAGGTGTGCGTGTGGCCGATATGAAAGTGACGGAACGGACGGCGGCATGTCGACATGGCAGGATGGAAATAGACATGACGTTTGGTTTCGGCGGCTTCCCTTCCCGAAGACGACGGCGGCGGAGGGGGGTAGTTTCCGGGGTAGGGCGAGGGGACGGTGCGGTTGGGCCGTTGTTGCATGCATTCCGTTCTATTCCATCCTATCCGGTTGTTTCTTTTTGTGGTCTTCTGGAAAGGGGCTTCCTTCTTTGATTGACGGGTTGATGGGTGTTGAGGACCTGCAATGGTGAGTTCAGGCTTCCAAGTCTCACCTCTCACTGAGATTCGGCGGCGATGAAGGCCCCTCCCCCCACCACCCGAATCCGTCCACTCTTCAAGTTTAAGCACACATCCGCCATGACGGCCCCATCTCCCGGCTCCCGCGCGGCTCACAAACGGTGGCGTCGCCTCAGCCCCTCGTCGAGGACCTCGGGTTCGGGTTCGAACCCGACGACGACATCGTGGTCGGGTCATCAGGAACACCGCCCTGCATCGCCGATGGGGGCGGACGGCACCGTGTCCTCTGCAAGAATGTGATGATTATGGCGGCGGGGGGCAGAAGCCTTCGTCGAATCCTCCGTCACAGTGTGCGTGTCTGTCGTGCGCATCTCCTCAACTGCCGGTGTGCGTGGCAGTGCTGCTGAAACAGGGGCGGCGGCCGAAAAGTCCCACGAGATTTCCAAGACCAGCGCATGTCGAAAGGCTTGCCCATTTCCGTCACCGTTGGGTGTGAATGAGTGAGGTATCATCCGCAATCGGCACTCCCGTATCTGCCCCCCTCATCCCCACGAAGCCCCCCAACAACAGCCGATGACGCCAGCGCGTCCATGGGTCCTGGCTAGTCCAGAAAGGGCATTGTGTAGCGGACGGGCCGAGGGGCAGAAATGACACACGCAAAAGTCCCAAAGGGATGCCGAATATTGAACCATTGTCATGCTTTGAGTTGCTGCTGGTGGGTATTGGAATTGCTCCAAAGACTTGACCATGGTGGGGGGTGTTGATTCGAACCGGGTTTGCGAGAGACGGTACCGTCCCGCCCGTCTGAACGAACGGAACGCGGCCCTGGTTCGGGGGCTTGGAGGGAACGACGGCCCTGGCCCACTGTCCAATCCAGCCCCCGGGATTCCCTTGGCGGCATCACGGCGGGCGGTCCTGCGACAGGGTGTTTGGGCGCCAGCGCGGAAGAATACAGAGGACTTTTTCAGCGGTGTGGTGGTTGTGGTCGTCGTCATCTTGTTAGTGCACGCTATTCCCGAGACATGTGCCGAGGGCTTTTCGTGGTCGACGCCACAAGTGCGGCGTGGTGGTGTGTGTCAACTTTCCAGTGTCCTGCAGGAATCTGTTCCTTCGACGGTCGAACATGGCCCAGGCGGAACGAGATGCCGCCAGCGACTGGCCGCCGCCCGCCGCCCGCCGCCATGACTGTGCGGGCGAGCCCACGGGTGCGCTGGGAGGGCGGGAGCTGAGGAGGCCAGGGCCCTGAAGGCTGGGACTCGGGGCAACGCTCGGCGGCTTTCCGCAGCGGCTGACAGGCGGGCGCCTCGTTCCCCTTCTCGACCGGACGCTTCCTCGGGCCGCGTATAGGAGAGCGTGGGCGGATGTGCAGTGCAGTGCAGCGCAGATGTGCTTGTGCTTCTGTGTCTGCTTCTAGGCTTCTGAGCCACGTGTGATTGCGGTGCAGTCAGTGTGTGTGTGTGTGTGTCTCACTGCTCGCTTGTTTGTGCAGAGCGCAGCGTGCGTGGCGACGGTGCGTGCCGGGACACGTCTCGTGGAGCGGAATGCAGCCGGGCCCGTGTAACATGACCAGGCGGCAGCCCCGTCTCCGGTTCCTGGACAAGACTGTCTCCGGTCCGCTCTGTGCTGTCAGCAACGAGGTCGGCCGTTCCAATGGGCGGCGCGCATCTTGGGGCCAAAAGTGCCGCATGCAACCATCCGTGGCCCATGGACAAGCAACAGGACAAGCAAGCTCGAGGCGAGGCATTCGACTGGAGGCACACCCAGACTCGAGTCTGTCGTTTTGGGCTTCTGTTGCATCAACTGGCCGTTTCGTCATTCCACTTGGCGCCACCAAATGACCCCGATGGACCCCCTTTTTCCCCGTTCAGCGAAGAGGGGCCGAAGGAGAGGGTCTCTGGCGTTATTGACGCTGATGATGATGGGGGGGCTCCATACCTTCACGGCCGCCCGTCCCCGCCGCCCAAGTGGATATCGTCCCAGCATTCAGAATCCAGAGTCGAGACATGTGCAACCCACCCACGAGAGAGGCTTCTGAAGACGCCTCGTGGCAAGGCGAAGCAACAAGCGTTCGGTCCGACCAGGACGAGATGCCTCGAGCTTCCTCGGCAGAAGCAAAAAGTACATTGTTCCTCTTCAGAGACCTTGACCGGTCAGGACTCGGGACGCACGTTTCGTGGCTCCTCCTGGCCTCATCATCATCCAAGCCAAGCATGCCGCTGGCGTGGGAGTGTGCATGGCCCTGTCGTCGTCTGGACTGGATGCCTCGGCACTGTAAATCGACCACCACGCACACTGCCGTTTACAGCACACAGTGCTGAGTGCCTACGCAGTAGCGGCGGCGACAGCATCAGAGGGTGTCGCGATATCTGTGGACAGCCCAGCAGACAGTGGAGACTCGCCATTTCTCACTGGGGCTCCGGACTGGGATAGGCAGTGTTTGGCGATGGGTGGATGCGGATGATTACCGCCCGCCGGCATTGCTGGTCCAAGAAAAGCGCCATCTCGACGGGCAACGAGGCTAGATCAGTCGGAGATCCTCTGTCGGGGGACCCGGTGGATGCCGTTTGCTGCCCCCCGGGTTGCGTGTTTCGGCGATCCGGTTACCAAGCTCAGACAAGTCAAGCAAACAACTCTGGGGATGCGGTGGGCTCTCTCCACCGCCTCATATCTGCGACTCGAGGCGGCTCCGCACCCTCATCGTGGAGTCGTGTCGATCGCCGCCGGACAGGAGGAGCCTCCAATCACGACATTGTGGCCCTGCGTGAGCTCACGGCTCCAGTCTGCCCAGTCCAGGCACTCGGGTTCTCCTCGGTCGATCCGCAAACGAAAGCTTTTTCCCACTCCTTCCCCTCCTCCCCTGGTTGGATCGGGAAGCTGCAAAGCTGATAGCAAAAAGGCCCCCCAACCACAAACCTGTGGGGGTTGAGTGGTGGCCCGGGCATGCCTGTCGGGACCGCGTCACCTCCCCCGTTCCCATCATGGAATCGTTCGTTGAAAGGAGCTTCCCCTCCCGGGCCCGGAGGGCTATTCTCAGCGCTCCACTATCCTCTGCAGTGGCGGAGAAGGTGATGAGAAGGTGTCTTCACTTGTTGGAGGCAAGGGGGAACATCGCGAGGTGGTGTCGTCGTTGTCTTGTCGTCGTTTGTCGATGTCGATGTCGCAGCTCTCAGGTCTCTCTGCCGAACTTTAATTACGAGCCATCCAGGGCGGGGTGCAAGCAGGGAGCAGAGCCCCGGGCCATTGGTGACTATTTTGGGCGCACCGTCGTCGTGCGAGGGCGGTCCGGCAGCTGGGGCCGGTCGACGGAACTTCTCCACAGACGAGGGGAGGGGTAAGACGGAGGGGAGGAGGAGGTTTGGTGCGAGAGGAGCCCTTCTCCAATTCTCCCAGAAACCAGGAATGTGTATCGCCGTGGTCGCGTTTTCGGCGCCTGTTGTGAGATTGGTCGCAGACGATGATGGCATGGAGGCGACCTGTCATTGAGCATCGAGTTCCACCAGACCGGAGCCAAGAACTGAGAAGCCGTCGGCTACCGAGTCTCTTCCGTCCACCACACCACCTTGGCCGCCCATCCATGGCGGAGAGGGCACCAGGCCGCGAAGCGGGGGGTGTCTTCCGTGGCCTGTGCCTACACCGAGATCTCCCTCTCTCCCTCCACGACACATGCGCTGTGGCCGAGCCTGCAGCGGCTCGCGTCACCGCGTGCCCCAAAGACAGTTGTTGAGGGGAAGAGCAGCGGCGCGCATTGCTGAATCTCGTGCGCTGATACCGGTCGGCGCCTCGTCAGATTGGGGTCGTCACCTCTCCCACGGACCTGGTGGTGGTGGTGGACGACATCCCGTCCCCGTCTTCAGGCACTTTACGTGTGCCCTTGCCAAGCCCACCACTTAATCTTACGAGTGCCGAAGCCCCTGATTTCGTGCGCACAAAAGGTCCAAAATGCCGCCGCCTGGGATCAGAGATGCCGCGATGGCAAAGAGGCAGACTTGTTGGCGGCCCCGGATGGTACCTTTGCTGCGACTCTGCTGGCGAGGGACGCCGCCGTTGATACCCCCATAACCGAGTTGGCATAAAACGTCCATGCGAGTCTGAGCACTTGACATTGGCTCGACCATCGACATCGGCATCCCCCGCGCTTTGGCGCATCATCGCCATCATGTTTCCTGCTGTCGCTTCACCACCGGTGCGTCTTGGTCCGATAGCTCCGGAATAAGGTTGAGGCGCCTGGAGACCCAGCGCTGGCAGATGCACGGGTGGGAGGGGAGATCCGGGTTATAGGCGGGGGATCCCCTCTGCTCTGCCGAGCTGCTCGGCTCGTTTATCCACCCCCAGGTTCCAGTTTGTTGCAACTCCAAGTACTGGGGAGCATCAGCAGCCTCAACGGCTACTTCTTTTCTTAGAAGCTAGGCGAGACGCAATGGTGGCCCGGGGCTCGAGGCTGACCTCGTGACGTCCTCCTGTGTATACAGCAGTCCCTACGGTCTCTGCCGTCCATGTCGACGTCCTCCTGCGCCGGTGAGAGGGTGTTCAATTCATATGCTCGGGCACCGGTGCCGCCCCGCGAGCACGCAAAGCAACCGGGCACAGGGATCCTGCAGGAACCTCCGTCGATTGAACCGCTCCGTCCCCCATTCTTTTCCCCAGCTTCAGCGGAGCGACAAGCGATCGATCCCTGCCGACACTCCGCAGTGACCGCTCAACGTCGGGTCGGCTCAGATTGAAATTGCATCGGTATTGCTTTCATGCCGTCGACGGCTTCCAAGCCTGCGCAAAATCGCAAAATAGCACGGGTCGGGCCCTTCATCATCAGGGAACTCAACCTTGTGGATTTCCCCGTGTCTTTGACGGTGCGGGGATCGACGGGGAGGGGCGTGGGCCCATCAACAGGCCAGGCCGTCTGATGTTTGATGATGTCTCTCCGCCGCGGGCTCTGCGTGGCCGTTGGAAACAAGGTGAGGGGCCGGCCTCGTGGAGGGAGTTGGCCGTTGGCAACCAGAAACGCAGAAAAGAGGCGAGGCAGAGGGTCCAAAGAGCGTTTTGTTGGAGCGGGACGACGGGGCTGCTCTCCTGCTGGCCGCAAGGGAGGCGGATCCCTGTGTGACACGAGGCATGGTGACTGGCGAGTACACTGCGCCGTTGTTTAGGAGGCGGTTGGACGGAACGAAGGCCAACGGAAACCTCGTCCTTTCTGTTTGTTGATTCGACAACATGGCCTGATTTTCGTCGTGGTAATACCCGACGGAGCTCCCTGGACGGCGTCAAAGGAAGTTGCCGTTGCTTGATTCTGCCAGAACGCCTCGAAGGGCCCAGGACTTGGACGACTGACTTCCTTGCACTCCGCCATCCCCCCCCCAAAGACCGGAGCTGCCTCATCTCCAATCTGTGCATATGATATCAGCTAAAACCGAGGGGAGAGAATCAAAATGGTCGTCCATGAGTGGAAGGTTCTGCCATCGACGTCGTTCCTGGACCCGGTTCATGATGGTGCTATCGTTTGTGGTCGAGTCTCGGCCATGTGCCGAGGTCCACGTGTGAAATCCATGGAGGTTGTGCAAGGCCTCCGTATCCCCGGTACCTTGAGGATAATTGTCCTGTTATTGTGTTTTGATTGGGTTCATCGATACGACCGTTGCAGTGTGGTTGATGGTTCCTGGCTGTGGGTGTCGAGGTCAGTTGCTAAAAATAGGGGGAGCTCCGGGAACCCCAGCAAGACTTTGCAACGGCTCCTCGCAGCCCCTGGAAGACTTTGGCCCTTTCATCAACACCTCGAATCTGGTTGCTGATAACCAACTAGCGTTGGGATGCTGCATATCCTTTGTCTTTTGACGTAGCAACCATCCACCCGTGCCTGGCAGGAAAGAGAAGCTCGGGAGAAGCTACACCGGCATTTTTCAGGTTGCAGTGTTCTTCGGAGTTCCGCGTTCAGCTCTTTTCGGGAAGTGGGTTCAGGGCCGCTTCGCACAAGTGCCGACAAAGGCAAGGCAATGTACTGTGTAAATGCACACTCTGTCGGCACCATCTTTTTCCCCGTCTCAAGGCACTCAGCCGGAAGACCTAGGCGACCAGAGAGCGGTCTAGGGCTCTGGGCGGCGAAGGAGAAGAAGCCACAGGGCCCAACCAAAGCGACCCTTTCATTGCGCAGAGCAATCGTCCACACGGAATGCGGTATCCGTATCCGGGAGCCGTCTGGGTTGGTGTTGAATATTTGTGTGGGAAGACAGTCTGGTACCGTGCCTGGGTGCCTCTTGGCCAGAACCACGACGACGGGCATCGAGGGAGCATGTCGAGGAGTGAGGACGCCGGATGTCTGGGGCGTCGGAAACCAAGGCCCCTTTCTCCGGACGTCTTCCCGGATGTGGAAGTTGAGTCCCAGCCAACGGCCCGGCCCTGCAACAACGTACCATCGCGCAGGAAAATCGCGTCGATGGCGCGCAGCCCTTTTTTCTGGAAGCCGGGCCCATGCAACCCCAAGAAGGCTGCCAGGGTTGCTTTCTTGCGCAGCATGGTCTGTACTCTGGCCCCTGTCATGCCGATTCCTCGACGAACAAGCTGCTGAGGCCTTGTGAGGGGGCTCGGGGGATACTTTCTGCAGAGGCGAAGGAGGAGGATTGGGATCTGTGGCATGTCAACCGGCGAGAATCATGCAACCCAACCTCTGTGGATTGATACCTCGAGCTGTGAGGTGTGCTGTGCGCGACCGAGCCGTTGAGCCAAGCTCAAGACTCGACCGGCGATCTTATGGAGCCTCCATGTCCAATAACAACTGTCACAATGCATAAATATTGCCTTCGGGTAGTTTTCTGGTGAGGACCCTGTCTGATGTAAATTGTCCCACGCTCTCCCATGACGGTGGCTGACGGCATTTGCGCTGCGAGAACAAGTCTTTGTCAGTCCGGAGTAGCAGTGCCATCTCAGCTTGGAGAGACACGGTAGCATCCCGTAGATTTTGTTGAGGCTGCTCGGCCTTTGCTCCAGCAGCATGGTGAGAATGTGGGAATCCTTCCGTCAGCGCTGAGCAGGCAAAGTTGACCGAAATCCCGAACCGCCACCCTTCGCCGGATCGGAGCCAAATGAGATCCACCAACCGGCAGGCGGAGACAGCGTGGAAACTCAGGGGATCGCGAACGCTCTTGGCGCCTGGCACCCACGCCGGAGCGCCATTCTCGGAGGCGTGTCATTTCTTTCTGCTTCCTTGTGGTGTCCCTTTTGCCCACGCCCTGCAACGCCGGCAGCAGAGGATTGAAACTCGAGGTTCGAGAGGGGACGGCGGAGAGATCTCATCTCATCTCGTCTCACGCGTGCAGTGAACAACGCCCCTTGTCAATCCTTCCCGAGTCGCTATCGACACACCCCTCGGACCCACCCCCGTATCCTTGTGGAGGGCATTTTGGAGGGAGGAGCCGAGGGTCATGTCGAGGCACTTTCATGTGTCTTGTGGCTCCGCTTGGGGGTTTGTTGCCCTGGCCTGGCCCGAGGGATTCCAACAAAAGGGCGATGCAGCTTCGTCTCTACCGTTTGGACCGACAGGGCCCAAGTCAGAAAGCAAGCGCCCAGCGGCTCATTCCATCACTTGCTGTTGCCTGCATCCAGCTTTGCTTGCGAGCTTGCGAGCATGCTTTCGGCTGTGAGGGCTCGAGAGCCAACTTCTGCAGGTGTTTCCCTGAACGGAAAGTTCCCAATCGCACGCCCCTGGACTGGCCTATCGGGTTCTCGCTTCGACGCTTCAACACCCTTCGTCGCCATGCATGCTCCCCAGCAGATCGGCCAGGTCCAGAGGCCGGAGATTCCAACGTCCCGCTCTTCCCGTTCTGCCAAAAGCTGCACGTCTTGGATGCCGCATCGAACAGGTGCTGGCCTCGGGGCTTTGGCGTGGTCGGTCAAATTGGTTGGCCATGGAGCCTCTCGGAAAGGCGGCGAGAAGAATGACAGGACGGCTGCGCGTTGGTGATGTCCAGCGGCGCACAGACTTGAGAGAGGAGTGTTGGTAGAGGACTCTTTCTTCCCGCAAATGCCAGATGTGATGCAAGTCACACTGGCAGATCGCCGTGTCTCGTCTCGAGAAAGCTCCGAGAGGTCAAGTTGTACGACAGCAGACTCGGCTGGGAGCCAAACGCCATCCGGGGACTCGCGAAGGGCGGGCCAATCATGGCTATCATCACGGTAAAAGGAGTCCCAAGAATCCGACGGCGACCCGAAACAGCACTGGCAGCCTCCAGACCAGGGCGTTGGCGCCGCCAGAGAAGCAGATGCTCTGTTGGTAGAGGGCGCTGATCAACACCGGGTGAACTCAGCCAAGCCGATTTTGCGATTCCCCTCCAGTTCTGATGGAGTGCCGGTGTGGAATATGGGGTGCTCAGCATCTGCCGAGTCAACGACGGCATCGAACGTCTGTGCTTTGTGTGTCCGGGAGACACTAGCAAACCTTGTCCCGAGTCCACAGTGCGGATATCCGTTTGGGGGGACGAGTTCGGGAGTGACTGAGCCGTCCGTCACCACAGCCAAACGACAGAAATGAATTTGTTGGCGGTTTGGGTGCTCTGAAGGGAGGTGACGGAACTCGCAAGGCTACCGGTTGGGTGAAATTGAGTCAAGACAGTTGGTCGCGGTACCCACTGAGCCACTATCGACTGGCCAGGAAAACATGGTTGGTTTCCCTCCGCAGAAGTAGTACTGTAGGTGCATCTGGATGGAGACTGTCAGTATTACCTAGGATTCCGGGTGAATGGCCGACCTCTCGCCAGGGCTGACCTAGCAACCTACCAGAAATGTCGGGCGCCTATCTCAGAAGCGCCTGGGGGAATGCCGAACCTTTGTGTGTGGATGGCTGCAAACGCTGGGTTGAGTTCCCGGCCACGTCAGAGATGATGGCCGGAGTCGGGATGTGGGACCGCCGGCGTCTACCACGAAGCTTTCTCGTCGGGCCGCCCTCAGTGCTGCCTTGCTGCAGCCCCAAGTTAAGTTGCAAAGGGCGATCGGGACGGCATGTGTAGCCGGGAGCACTCCTGAGCCACGACCTTGTACCTTGTTGGCGGCAATTGGCGAGGCGGCCAGACAGCTGGGGGAACGGATTGCGGCCACTCGGTACAAGCCCCAGCGATCATTCATGCGCGCTTGCGGAATTTCCAGTTTCGAGTTGGCGGCGAGGGTAAGGTGTGTCTGGCTCTTGTCGAGTCCCCTGGGGGAGGAGAGTCGCACGCCGGCTTCAGAGGGGCGTCTGCTGGGACGACTCAAGAACGAGAGACTTGGGAGTTGTTGTCTGCAACTCCGGAGTTCCACACGGGATCCCAGGAGACTGACGGGATCCCAGGAGACTGACGGGATCCCAGGAGACTGGGATCGAGCTAGCGACGACATGCCGAGCCCGTCTTATCACAGCTCAGATATAGCGATATAGTATATTGTGCGGGAGGGTGGGACTGCGGGATGGCAGTGGTTGGTTGGTTGGAGCCTTGGAGGTAGCGTATATTACACGGAATTTGGTGCGGTTGGAGGCGACGGCAGCGAGGTGAGACCACATGCACTATCGAGTTGCGGCGACGAGGAAGCGTAGGGCGTATGCTGTGCCTCTGTGCCTCTGTGCCTCTGTGCCTCTGTGCCTCTGTCGTTGTGGGTGGTACGCATGTTTGTACGTGTCTGCAATGGCATCCGCAGCAGCGGCCGAGACAGTTGGCGGCATGACGGGCGAGATGACGATGCCCGTTGGTTGGTAAAGGTGTCGAGGCGTACTGGGGAAAACAGGGCTTTGTGTGAGGCTCGCTTGGTGCTCGCATTCGTCCGTGGGCATGTACGCAGTATGTGTTGGGAGGCTGGGATGACTGGAAGAAGGGGGTGTCGTATAGTTGGGGCATTTGTAAATGAAGCCGAGGCTGATGGGTTGCCTGGTGCGGCGGCATTCGGATGTTGGGTTTGACATTCCGGGAAAATGAAGCTGGTGATGCAGTCTTTCCACGGAGAGGTTGGAGGTGGGGGCAGTCCAGGCTCCCTTCCAATGTGGAATGCCCAAGTCACATGGGCACACACTTGCAAAATTCAAATTGTGGTCAAAATTGCCGAATTATCCTGCTCTTTTGAAGTTTCAAGGAAGGAACAAACTGAAGGAAGAGCAAAAATGTGGTGTCGTGGTTGCCCAGTTTCAGTTCAAAGTGGTCAGTGCTCAACGAAGTCTTTTCAGGGCTCTGGGCCCTGTCACCACTGTGTTTTCAGATGGAGGTCACCATCTCCAGTCGGGTCGCCCACCTTGCCAAGTCCCTCAACTCCCTTGATCCAATCTGGCCTGCCTTCGCCTCACGCCTCGCTTCCATGTCCAGGCTCTCCAGGCTCTCCAGGCCCGAGGGCACAAATACAACAGCCGCAATTGATGACGTTTCCCAAATAAAATACACTCCCTCTGTCCGGGACCATCGAAGCGATACACCCGGCCCGCAGCACGTCAAGATCCGAAGCCAGATGTCGCGGACACGCGGACATTATCCCGTCGCGCCGGACAGGAACCTGACAGGAACTCAAAGAGTGTAGACTCGCCGACGGCAAACATGGACACCACCCAACTCGAGCGCAGAACCCAACGAAGCACACCGGATTCACGCAACTCTCGACACTGCGGGTGATGGGCTGGGGCCGTGGGCCGTGGACCATGGGACGGACGGGATGAGCTCAGGAGAAGCAGCCCGCACTCCGTATTCCTTCCTCCCTGCATTCTGCATTCAGCTTGGAGGATGGAGACGAAATACCTCGCCGCCACGCTGTGCCCCCCACCACTCGCCCTCGCCGCCAACGTGTCTGTCCGGGGCGTGGGAGTGGACTGTAAAGGTCGTTGCAGGTCTCAGGTGCCGCGCCGCCCTCGTGCCCGCTGGTCGAAGAAGAAAGTGCACGACGAGAAGCATGGACGGTGGCGGCCTTTGCTTTGGGGCAGAATAGTGCCTGTTCCAGAACCGACGGTGCCGAGCGGGGTGGACGCCGGGAGCATCAGATCAACATGGACGTTGACGTCTCGACCCGACGACCCTCGTGTCCACAGTCGAGTCCGCCGTCAACCTCGCCTCTCATTCTTCCAGCCCGACTGCGACTGCTATTGCCCCGGACTCTGGCATATGGACTGCTGGCCCGTCTTTCCCGTCTTTTGTCGTCAGGCTTGACGCTGTCCAACTGCTCCCGGCGAGCCAGCCGAGCCCTTCCGAGAGTCGACCAAGCCGTCCGCATCAATAACGGCTTCGTATGCCATCTGCCACCCGCCATCAGCCATCTGATCGGCCATCAGCCTTGGACACCCGGTCCCGGCAAGGCCATCCTCTCGTCGTCACGTCGCCCCCTTGGCGGTTGGAAAAGACTTGGCGTCCTCGCCGGAGCCCCTGTCCCTGTCGCAGCTCGCAGTCCCGGTCCCAGGCCCCCGTCCATCGTCCATCCGCCATCCACACATCGTCACACTTCCCTGCCTGCCTCCTTATCTTCCCGAACCCTCTTTTCCTCGTGGTTGTTCCTGTACCCTTGCCCGTCGCTTCCACGCCCCTCGATGAGCCCCCCCCAGGCCCTGATGCGCCGACGCCCCCCCCCCCCCAGTTCAACGCTAGTCGGCTTACACCACCCCCCACCATCTCCCGCCCCAAGCCACCAGCATGGGCCATACCTGCAGCTAGCATTCAAACGGGGAATGGGATGAAATGCGGGCAGTGCTAACCTCATCCAAAAGCTACGCAGTAACGAGCTCGCCGGTCTGTTGGGCCACGGAGCCCGTTGGTTGCGCACACGGCAGTGGGGGGCAAAGACGACACTATGCAGCACATTTCCCTACGTACTTATGGCCATCCCTATTCCTCCACACAAAGGAACGCATGCCACGCTCCCGCAAACCAGCAGGACACGCACTAGTGCGGACACAGTAGGTAAAAAAACAAGAGATGCCTGCGGAACCGGCCCGTGTGGGCACTGAGCACTGGGCGTCCGGGGGCTGAACTGGGGACTGGGGACCGGAAACTGGAGAACAAGATCCAAGCACCAGTGGACAGGCCACTGCGAATCTATCCACCCGCCTGCCACCTACCGCGAATGAAGACGCCAGGAAGAAGGGTACACCTCGTCGGTGCCCTTCCCGTTTCCCTGGCCCCTGTCCTCGCAGCCTGCGCTACGCTCCTGGCAGTCCACTACCCCAAAAATTCCCCTTTTCCTGGATCTGGGAGCGCTGCCTCGGTGAATCTTGCGGCACCCTACCCGCGAGTGAGGCCGATAGTACGACCGGCTGCTGCCAGCAGAGGGGCCACTGTGGACGCTGCCAGACTGCCAGCCCGGCAGACATAATCAGCCTCCTCGCCGCCTCCTTCCCCATTTTCTCGTCGTCCCCGTCTCTGTCCTCCACCCAGACGCCGCCCACACGACCGTTGTAGTGGACTTGTGTGTACATGCCTCCCCGTCTTGCTACCCACAGGCACTCCCGAGACCACCAACAGATCGCCCGCCCATCTCGCTTCAGCGCTCAATTATCCGGGGCCGGTACGCCCCCCTTCCACCCCCCCCTGCCAGGCCTTGGCGACACCCCCGACGGAAAGGTGGCCGTGTGTCGACTGCGGCGCAGCCTGTGTACCTCCTTTATCCGGCGAATATCTAGCAAGCAGCTGTCCACCTCTTGCACCCCTTTGTTTTCCTGAGAACGCTTGCTCTCCCTCGTCCTCGTCAACAACCGACCTGAACACCCCGCCCTTTGCCCTTGTGTCCTCGGCCTCGAGAGGGCCATGAGGCGAACGTAACCGCGCATCTCTTCAACACACAAGCACGCTCTTCCCAATGGGTCTTGCCCCCTACCTCGACCTTCGCAACCACCTGGCCGTTCCGGACACCCCTCCTGAGATACTCACCCCCGACTCGTCTTCCTTCTCTGTGCGGCAGTCCGAGGAGCGGTCCTGGAACCAGCCTGCTCCTCTCTCCCCGCCCATGTCCAACTATGATCCTTCGGCCAAGGGAAGCGACATGTCCGCTGGGAAGGGTCCGGACGAGGCGCAGGTTCGCAGGCATGCCGGCGACAGCACCCCGAGAGAGACGCTCCCCCCTCTGAGCAGTCTCTTTGGCCCTCCATCCAGCGCCCGGCCCTTTCACTCGGATCACCAGGGCCCCGCTCCGTACGCCTCGGCATCGCCGCTGGACCGCCCGCACGTCTCGGGACTCCCGCCATCGTCGTCGTCGTACTTCCCCCCGGTACCCTCCATCTCGCAACCCCCACGAAGTGCACCTGATTCTCGGATTCACACGCAGTACCCGCCGCTCTTTTCGAGTTACAGCAGTCCCAACTCGCCTCGACCCAGGGAACCCGAGTACCAGAGGCCGGATCGGCGGTCCGACTATGGTGGGGCGAAGTGGAGCTCCCGGGAGGATGGGCACCGGAACTATGCGTTCGGCGGTGCTCAGGAGCACCGCAAGTCGGCGTCGGAGCGGTACTCGGGTCCCTCTCCCACTCTCAGCCGCGCAGGCGACGACTCGCGACCCGACACGCGGGAGCAGCCGCCCCGAACTCCTGCAAGCCCTGTCACCACTGACATCGTCCTCAGCAAGGACGGACTCGGCCCCAAGATCTGGACGGGAACTCACTTTCTGCCCCGGTTCGTCAAGGCTCAGGAGATGCCGGGCGAGGGAATGTGCTACTTTTACGACGACGGGACGCACTGCAAGACGGTCATCGACGGCGAAGCGGTGAACGCGCACTGGGGGGTGACCAAGGCCGGGAAACCGCGCAAGAGGCTGGCCATTGCCTGCGTGACGTGCCGCGAGAAGAAGATCAAGTGCGACCCCGACTACCCGCGGTGTGTGCAGTGCGAGAAGTTTGGCCGCGTCTGCACGTTTAAGAATGCGTGAGTTCTGTCCCTCCCTGGCTGGAAGCAAGGGAGATTCGGCCCCGAGCGTGGCATCCATTCTAATACCTAGGCAACGACGCAGTCCGAGAGGCGGCCACAACACATCGCCGTCGACGCCGCCCGCCGAGCCCGAGGACCCGCGACGACTCGGGGGTCTCATGAGGGTACCGCCCGACCATCACCACATGCGGCCCCACAGCCACTCGAGCGATTCGACCTCGCCCCGGACGGGGGCGCACCGTCCCGGCAGCCCCGACCTCGGGCCCATTCCGGCGAAGCGAATCCGGGTCGACTACGACCACTACCCGTCGACGGTGGGACCGCGGTCTCCGATGGCGCCCACGCCCGACACGGCGCGGTCGACGCTGTCGTGGCGCCACCCCGAGCTCCCTCGCATCCACGAGGACGTTTTGCACAGAGCCTGGCAAACAGACCCGTATGTGTCCGACCCTCCGTCCGTGACCAGCACCATAGCCTCCTTCTTCGCCCACACGGATGCGGCGGGGCTCCGCTTCCTCCCCGAGAAGGCGTTCACGTCGTGGGTTCAGAACAGCGCTCACAGAAAGTCCCCAGAAGATCAGATGCTCGTCTATAGCATCCTCGCCGTCGGCGTCGTTCTCTCGGGCGGCCCCAAGAACATTGCCTTTGAGTACTCGCAGGTGGCGCGCTACGCCGCCAGCCACGCCGCCCTGTCGCTGCAGCTCGTGCAGTCGCGGCTCCTGCTCTCGGTGTACTACCAGGCCGTCTCGCGACCGGGCGACGGCCACGACATGTTGAGCGGGGCCATTTCAGCAGCGACAGGCCTGCAGCTGAATCTCGAGCTCGGCCACGGCCAGGCCCCCGTGCCCAGCGTTTTTCCCTTTGGACTCGGCAGGGCGGGATTTGCCGAGTGCCGACGGAGGACGTTTTGGTCCTGCTTTGTGCTGGAGCGGCTGAACGGCCTTTTCCCCACGCGACTCGCCATCATCAACAGCGACGATATCTTCGCCTGCCTGCCATCGGAACTGAGGAGTTTTGAGGAGCAGCGGCTGGTACTGACGCCGCCGTTTGAGCCGCATTTCTCGTCTCTCGGCGGGTCGCGTGCGGGTGTCGGTATAATGGCGTACCTGGTGGAACTCGTCGCCATCTGGGGCGATGTCATGACGACTATCTACCGGCTGTCCTACCGCGGGTCCAACTTTGACCACGCGCAGTTCCAGCGCAGTGTCCTGTCCCGACTCGAGGACTGGAAGGCGTCCCTCCCGCGGTCGTTTGAATTCTCGCCCACCAATCTCGGCATGATGGCCCGGGAAGACCAAGGAACGTTCATCCTCCTGCACCTCGTCTACCACCTCGCGATGGTGAAGCTCCACCGCCACGTCCCGCCGCAGTCCCTGACCAAGGCCACGCAGCTGCACAACGCGTGGGTCGCGCACGAGCACTCGCGCAAGCTGCTCGACGTGGTCTGCGCCGTGGCCAACGACAGCGGCATGGGCCGCAGCAGCATGCCGCCGCCGTTCACCAGCTTCGCCATCGTCGAGGCCGTCGACGTGCTCTCCGCCGAGGGCGCCGTGCACGACCTGCCGCGGCTCGTCGACGGCCTCGCGCTCGCGCACAGCGTGGTCGAGGTGCTGGGGAGCATCTGGGAGGACGCCAAGGTGCATCGGATGGCCATGGACCATAGGCTCGACAAGCTGGTGACGGTGCGGGAGCGGGTGCCCGGGTTGGGGGAGGCGGGTGCCATCCCGGGTCTGCGGGTGTACGCGCATCGTGACGAGGGGGCGGCGGAGGGCAAGATGGCGACGGGGTGGAGGTGGCAGATGACGGAGCCTCTGGAGACGCGGTTCCCACGGGATATGGATTGTGTTTATGCCGCGTCTTCGGCTCAGGCTGGATACGCGTGATGGGTTACGAGACCTTGTTGATGCATTCGCTTCATGCCGCGAAATCTTTATGTATTCTTTTCTTTTCTTTTTCTTTTCTGGGAGGACACGATGGGGTTACACTTGCATTGCATAGGCGTCTTGTCTGGTTAGGACGGGAAGCCGGAAAGGTTCGATTCATTGGGATGGGATGCAAAACGGGTACATGGGTTTCTGACTGATGTCGAGGTGGAACATGGAGATCAGGATGAGGATGACGGATGACGGATGACGGATGACGGATGAGGAGGTGGCGTGGTGACGGGGGTCGAGGGGGCGAACTGGGCGAGGTACCCAGTTGGATATAATACAAGCGACCGGTTGATAATACGAGGGGCCGGTCGGGAGGAGACGTGGTAGATGATTGGAATAGAGTTGTTGACTTGATCACTTGTTGTATCGAGTGAGAATGGAAGTGAAGTTGAAGTTGGGTTCGCACTCCCGACGTACCTTATCAGGCAGAATGTGATTGGTCAGTCTGGGCCGTTGTTCAGATCTTGGTCCGCCAGGGGTAAGGCTTCTAGCGGCCTTCTAGAAGGTGGGAGGGTGTGTCTACAGTGGTACAGCTGACCTCGATCATCTTCACCTTTGCCCTTTCATCTCATGTCGACGGCATTTCATCCTCGCATATTTTCTCCAGAAGGCTGCATCTCATATTTCGCCCAGGCAGCCGCGGGATCCATTCAAGACATTTTTCTCAACCCAAGCATTTCCACCGCCACCCACCGCATGGCGACACCTTTTCAAGTTCCGCTGTCATCACCTCCAACCACCACACCTTGAGACCACCACCATCACCACCACTCCAGCAACAAACCAAACCCCCAAACCAAGAAAAATGCCACCCCCACCACCCTCCTCCTTCCCCTCCACCCCCATCGCCCAACTCCTCGGCTCCAACGGTACCTCCCCCCTCCCCCCCTCCCCCGCCCCCCCAACACAAAACTAACCCCCCCTCTCCAGGCCCAGTCCACGCAGTAACCTACTCCTCCCCCCCCTCCCCCTACATCCTCACCGGCTCCTCCGACCGTCTCATTCGCCTCTACAACCCGTCCCCCTCCCCCCCCTCCCCACAACACACTCACCACCCCCTCCGCCCCCCAAACCACCCCCGCCCGGCCGCCTCATCACAACCTTCCCCCCCCTGCACTCCCACCCCATCCTCTCCCTCTCCATCTCCCCCTCCAACGCCTCCTTCCTCTCCTCCGGCGGCGACCGCACCCTCTTCCTCTGGGACGTTGCCACCTCCCTCTCCACGCGGCGCTTCCACGGGCACGTCGGGCGGGTTAACGCCGTGTCCTTCGCTGGGGACGGGGGTGACGCGCTTGCCCTCTCCGGGGGGTTGGACGGTACCGTACGCATCTGGGACCTACGGAGTGCGTCGGGGAAGGCGGTGCAAGTTCTTACGGAGGCGCGGGACGCGGTGACGGCCGTGGTGGCGCCAAAGGGGGGGTGGGAGGTTGTGGCGGGGAGTGTGGACGGGCGGGTGAGGGGGTATGATGTTAGGGCGGGGAGGTGTGTGGTTGATGTTGTGGGGGCGAGTGTGACGAGTTTGGATCTGGGGGAGGGGGGGGAGGCGTTGGTGGGCGGGTTGGATAGTAAGGTGAGGATGATGGATCGCAAGGGGGACGGGGGGGTGTTGAGGGTTTTTGAGGCGGACGGGTGGAGGAATGAGGGGGTGAGGGTGCAGAGTTGTTTTGGCGGGGGCGGGAGGTGGGTTGTGGCGGGGGATGAGTTCCCCCCCGAGGGGGAGGCGGGGGAGGGGAGGGTGTGGGCGTGGGATGTGATGACGGGCGGGGTGGTGGCGAGGTTGGGGTGCCGTGGGGAGGGGGAGGAGGGTGGTGGTGGGGAGGGATGGGAGGGAGAAGGGGAGGCGGAATGTGGTGAGTTGTGTGGCGTGGAAGGATGGGGGGAGGGGGGATCAGTTTTGCGTCGGGGGGACGTCGGGGGTTGTTACGGTTTTTGGGCAAGGGGGCAAGGCATGATGGTAAACACGCTGTTTAGGTTGGTATACAATTGCTCCGCGTGATGGACTGCCCGTGACCCAACCAGGGCGTGCCCGCACACGCGACTCCGTGTCCCGTGGTGTTTTAGGGAGGGCCGGTTTATCCCCGCCCACATGACCTCTGTTGGAGGTTGCTCATTAATCTACATGATGGAAACACACGCCCTGCGCCCGACCCCCATGTTCTTGTTCTTGTTCTGTATGCGTTTTTGCGCGAGCCCAAGAATGACGTCGCCAAACCCTCCTCCAAGCCGCTGGTGTAGGCGGCGGCTCGTCATGACCTGTCGTGATCCCCTCGGGGGTGGTGGCGGCGGAGCGTCTTCAGCCCATGCCGACATACTTGAACCAGTTGGGCCGGCAGTCCTCCTTGTGGAGGAAGGCTTCGCCGTCGGTGAGCCGGCCCGTGACGCAGCCCTTGCACTTTCGCGAGTTGGGGCAGTTGAAGAAGGGGATGTGCTGGTAGCCGATGTCGCGGAACCTTGAGGGGGGGTCAGTGTCGGTCAGTCAGCACGGACAAGGAGAGGGTCTCACCAGTGAATGCGGCTCGCGTCCTCAAACAGCCCCAGGGCCACGCTGTGGACGGGGGCATCGCCCCAGCGCTCGTAAAAGAAGCCGCCGGCGCGGTCGAGGTGGTTAAAGTAGTCCTCGTAGGCCTTGCTGCGCCAGAAGCGCATGTCGGCAATCTCAAAGTTGCTCCAGAAGTGGCAGGTCGAGTAGCCGTTGGCCTTTTTGTTGTGCTTGGGGCGGCGGACCTTGTCCGTCAGCCAGTCCATGGCGTTGTTCTCGTGCACGTACTCGGGGTGCTCGGCGATGAACTTTTGCGTCTCGGGCCACAGCGACGGGATCGAGGCGGGCGAGTCGTACAGGTTGATGGTGAAGCCGTACGTCTTGTTGTTGTCCTGCATGTAGCGGAAGACGTCGTAGTCGACGTCGCAGAAGAAGTGCACGTTGGGCTCGACGCGCCAGTAGTACGTCATGTCGGCGAGCGCCGGGTGCTTGTAGAACATGCCGCTGTTCCACCGGCACATTTGGTGGTACGAGATCTTGTCGGCGTATTGCACGTCCTGCTCGGCCAGGAACTTGACGGATTCCTCGTAGAGGTCCTTGTTGATCCACGAGGGCGTCTCCCAGTGCTCCTTGGGGATGAGCTCTGCGCAGGTCGGCAGGTCAGCGCTGTCTCGGGCGTCTCTCGGGGCAAGGCGACTCACCGTATCGGCACTCGGCCTTGGTCACGGCCTGTGTCTTTTGCTTGAATTCCTCGGTAAAGGGGACGTCGTTGAAGAATGTCCAGGGGTAGTTGAACTTGTGGTTCCACGTCCGCTCGAGGTCCTCCATGGCCTGGAGCATGCCCTTGAGCTCCTCGTTTCGTACGAGCGCCAGCAGGGTGGCGTTGATGCGCGCCGAGTTCTTGACGCCGGGCGCATACTCGTCGGATGCGCGCATGAGCGTCCCTTCTGGTTCTCCGGTCGCTACAAGATGGTCTGTCAGCGGGGGGTTGCGGCTGTGGGGGAGGGCGCGGGAGGGCGGCGGGACGTACGGTCTAGATTTGGATCCCGTTCGTAGATTGGGCCGTTGCTGCGCGAGTAGGGGACGGATGGCGAAAAGATCTGCCAGATGAAGAAACACCACATGAAGATGGCCGCCAGCCCCAGCACCCTCACGGGGCGAGCGATGGCCATGATGGCGGCGTCGGGTCAGTCGTGGAAACGGCTTGCGCCACGATGCGCTCGATTCCCGCTCGTATCGCAAGTATTAGATCATATGTCGCCAGGGGGGGGTCGTGGTGCGCCGGTCGTCGTCGTGGTCTTCGTCGTCGATGTGCGAGGAGGGTTTGAGGAGACGGCCCAGATCTCGGCCTCCAGGTGTCGCGTTGGTCGTAATGAATGTCGGGCCAATGACCAGCGTCGGAAAAATCAAGGTCTCAAGATCCAACAACAGGGGCTTCGCTGGCAAATACTGTAGGGCCAAATAGGGGGCCTTATCGCGCTATCTTGGCTTGTGTTTCATCGACAATCTGCTGGGCTGTTGGAGAGGACAGGGCAACCTTCTCCAACGGCCAAGACAGGCTCACAGGGCATCCCCGCAGTGCTCTCCAACATTTGGGCGCGTCCACGACAACCTCTCAAACCGCGCCGCCCCATCGCGCGCACAAGTCCACAGACGTCGCTGTTTCGGGATCTGGCCAGCAGGATGCCCAGTCCCGGCCATGGCTTACCTCGCGCAGCTTGGGGGGCTGGTTGAAGAGCTGGTCGAGGCCGTCACCGTCATCGCACCTGTTCGTCTCTTCCCTTGTCGTCGCTGTTCATCCTGTCTCGGAGCCAGTCCCGCTGACCAGACCAGACGGACCGCAAAAAGACGTCAGCCTGCCGCGAGTCTGCATTGCGTGGCATCCGCCATCACAGCTACCTGCGCACCAACCAGTTCGAGGTCGACGACCAGCTCAAGGGCTTCGAGGAACGCTTCCGCGTCATTGGCCGCGAACCTCTTGCCGATGCCTTCAGTCAACGTCTCGACGCGCTCGAAGCGCATCGCAACAAGTACACTCCCGATGTGCTGCGCTTCCTCCTCGAACTGTCGGACCAGCCCGCGCAAAACGTCAAACTCAGCGACTTGGATCTTCTCCACCAAGAGCCGGAACCGGAGGACGGCCCAAAGCTGACCTGGCAGGGGATTGCCAAGGAGGACGGGTGGAACGAGGAGCGCGCCATCTGGCGCAATGTAGACTTCTCGCCTAGTTCCGGCGACGAGGACGAAGAGGAGGTCCAGTCGACGACGTCCCACGACGACTCGGTGTCGACAACCTCTTCGGTCCCCGACGGCCATGCGCGCACTGTCCAGTCTCTCATCGCCACGCCTTCGGACGGCGAGGCGCTCCTGGAACAGGTCCGCAGCTCGCAGGCGTGGAGATATGGCGGGCTCCAGAAAAACGGAGAGGGACGGGCAAAGAAGACGCCGATATCCAGTCTCCAGCTGTTGCGCGAGGTCCTCTTCATGCTGGGTGGACTGGAGACGACGCTCTTTGACTCGGACTGCGATCCCGTCACCAACTATCAACTGACGGGCGTGTCGTGGGAGACGTACAAGTCTCTGGTCACATCGTTTGCCGAATGTGGCCGGAAGCTGGCGCCTCTCCGCGCCTTTGCGGCGAGAAAGCAGCAGATACCCCTGTTACAAGTCTTTCAAGACTCGTTGCAGCGCAGCCTGGCGTCTTTTGACCGGGAGCTGGCCAAGATTCAAGGTCGATTTGTTGCCATAAAAGCCGACGTCGTGGTCAGCTTGATGGGTGTCTTGGACGAGCTGGCTCCCTCACTGACGCCACTTTATACCCTGGCCACCATAATACGGCAGCTTCAAGAGGAGCGGAACCCCCACGCATTTCGATATCTGGAGCTGCTCTTCGATACTGTCGGGACAGCTCAGCTCGAGGGCAATGTGGTGACCTTTCAGCACCTCGGCAGGATATTCTTTGACTGCTTCCAGGTCTATCTGAAGCCGATCCGGCTCTGGATGGAGGAAGGAAAGCTCCTGCCCGGCGACCGAACCTTTTTTGTGTCCGAGACGCCGACAAAGACACCGCTCCCACTGATATGGAAGAACCAGTTCAACCTGCTCAAGACTCCCGATGGCACTCTGCATGCGCCGCGCTTTCTTCGGCCGGCCATCCACCGCATCTTCACCACGGGCAAGAGCATCGTGGTTCTCAAGCATCTCAAGCACCAGAGCCTGCTGAGAAACCGACGGGACCAGGACGAGCCGCGGATGGATTTCGTGACAGTCTGCCCCGCGCATCTCGACTTTGCCCCCTTTTCCGAGCTCTTTACCGCCGCCTTCCAGGAGTGGATCCAGAGCAAGCACCACACCGCAGCGGCCACCCTCCGCGAGCTGCTCTTCAACTCGTACGGGCTATCCCAGGGGCTCGACGCCCTCGAGAACATCTACCTCATGTCGGACGGCGCCAAATCCGACGCCTTTGCCTCGGCCATCTTCCGCCACCTCGACAGCCTCAGCGGCAGCTGGAAGGACCGCTTCACGCTCACCGAAATCGCTCAAGAGGCCTTTTCGCCGTGCCTGGACACCTTCCGCCTATCCGCCGAGATCGACCCGCGCAGCACCGCCCACAGCGCCATCGCCTCGCGCAGCTCCGTCCGCCTCAGCCTCCCCGCCGTCCGCCTCCTCTACCGCCTCCCGTGGCCCGTGCAGATCATCGTCCCCAGCGACGCCGTCCAAGGCTACCAGACCATCTTCACCTTCCTCCTCCAAGCCCGACGCGCCCTCTCAACGCTCACGCACCCCATCCTCGCCTTCTCCTCCGTCGGCAGCGCCGGCTCGTCGGAGCGCCCCGCCGTCTACCACCTCTTGCGCGCCAAGCTCCTCTGGTTCTGCAACACAGTCATGACGTACCTCACGTCGCTCGTACTCGCGCCCAACACGGCGCGCTTCCGGCGGGAGCTGGGCGACGCGCCCGACGTGGACGACATGATTGCGGCGCACGCGGGGTTCGTGGCGCGCGTCATTAGCGAGGCGTGTCAAGGCGCCAAGCTGCAGCCGATCCGCGAGGGGATGTTGGATGTGTTTGACCTGGCGATCAAGGTGGAGGATGCGCACCGCGCGGAGATGACGAGGCTGGCGGAGGAGGATGATGAGATTTCGAGGCTGTCGGTCATGTCGTCGCCGGTGAAGACGCCGGTGAAGAGTAGGGGGAGGAGGTCGTTGCATGCTGTGGCGGACATGGGGAGGAGGAGGGGGGATGGGGATGAGGATGATGAGGAAGGGGATGGGTGGGCGGCTGCGGTGCTTGCGATGCGTGGGACGGCGGCGGCGGAGGGGAAGAAGTCGCATGCGGCGGTGCTGAGGGAGATGCACGCTGACTTTGAGCGGCATCTGAGGTTTGTGGCGGGCGGGTTGAGGGGGGTGGCGAGGGCGGGGAGGGACGAGGCGACGGGGAAATGGGACCTGCTGGCGCAGATGCTGGAGGCGGGGATCCGAGAGGGGGTTGGCATATGAATTTATCGCTCTTGACTGTATTTTGTACCCCTTTTTATCTCGAAATTGGTTGCCAACCGCAAACCTGATGGGCATTGTGCAAACGTGATGAGCTCGGTGGGCTTCGGGGGTTGAAGGATGGTGATTGGCCAGCGAATGTTTACTCCCGTCTCCGTTTCATGCAGGTCACATGGAACCCCTCCTGTCCCTCACCAACACCACCTCCACTGCAGACTCAAACTCCTTTTCTCACGACAACATCAACATCCAACTCCCTTACATCTCCCAACATGGCTCCCATACCCTCCAACCACCTCCCCCGCATCATCGTCTACCACCAAACTCACCATGACCCCGACACGGGCGAACACATCTCCATCCTCCCCCTCATCACCAAGCCCGGCATCCGCCTCACGCATCTCATTCTCGCCGCCGTGCATATCAATGAGGATCCGGAAGCCGGTACGTAAAGCCCCTATTCAGAGAAAACCACGCAGGCCCATACTGACTGCAATCCAGTACGTCCATACCAGACCCTCACCACCAACGCATTCCCCCGCTCCCCCCTATCACTTACACCGCCCCCCAACCAAACCCTCACTACTAACCCCCTTACTTACAGCTAACACTAAACGACCACCCCCCCTCGCACCCCCGCTTCCACCCCCTCCTCTCCGAACTCCTCACCCTCCAATCTCACTCCATCCCCGTCCTCGCCCTCCTCGGCGGCGCCGCCCCCGGCACCTTCTCCCGCCTCGACGGCCCCCCGGACCAATTCGAGCGCTACTACCGCCCGCTCGCGGCCTTCCTCCGCACCTACCGCCTCGACGGGATCGACCTCGACGTCGAGGAGCCAATGTCCCTTGCGGGCATTGTCAGGTTGATTGATCGGTTGAGGAAGGATTTTGGGGCTGGGTTCTTGATTACGTTGGCGCCGGTGGCGGCGGCGTTGGTGGATGGGGGGGGGAACTTAAGTGGGTTTGGGTATGGGGGGTATGTAACTCGACTGAACCCCTTTTTGTTTGGTGGGGGGGCGTGGCTGGGCTCCCGTGGTGGGATGAAGTCGGCTCTCTTGAGGACGCTTTGCTAATGTGTTGTTCTAGTACGTACTAGATCTCTTGCTGCTGCCGACCGGGAGCTCCCAGAGTTCACGGGGCTCCGACCCCTCGGTTCATTTCCCCAAACTCTGCTAAATACTGACATGAATTTCCCACAGATTTGGAGAGGATGAGGGGGAGCGAGGTGGCGTGGTATAATGCGCAGTTTTACTGTGGGTGGGGGGACGTGGGGAGGCCGGGGGTGTGGGAGGTGGTTTCTGGCGGGGGGAGGTGGGGGAGGGGGAGGGTTGTGGTTGGGTTGGTTACGAGGTGGGTTCAGGGTGTTTTGTTTTGTTCTTGGGTTGGGGGTGAATTTGGGTCGTGTGCTAATATGCTTTTGTAGTACGTGCAACTCCGGGCTGCTTCAAGCCCCTGAGAGCTCCTGGTGCTCCCAAGACAGAGGAGTCCGCCCTCTAAAGGAACGACACATGCTGACGAATCCCCCTAGACCCAGCGAACGGAGGCGGCTGGGTGCCGTGGGAGATCCTGGCCGGCGTGCTGATGGCGAGAGCCGGCGAGGGGGGCGCGTTTGGGGGCGTGATGGGGTGGGAGTATTTCAACAGCTTGCCCGGGGGGAGGGCGGCGCCCTGGGAGTGGGCGGCGTGGATGACGGTGCTGTTGGGGGGAGGAGAGTCGCAGCCGGCGGTCATTGGGGGAGGCGACGGCGGGGTGACGAAGGGGGTGATCGACGCTGCGTCAGAGGCGGATCCGGACGAGGGCGGGACGCCGGCGGTGGTGCCGGGGGATTTTGCCTACCATTCTGATGGCATCGAGGAGGAGTAAAGGGGCTTGGGGGGGGGTTGACGTCGTTGCCTTGGAGCTGTCTATGGGTTATGCATATCGTCGGCGAGTGGATGCCTCCGGGCCATTAACTCTCGTCGTTTGGTGGAACAGTCGCACCGGGTTCAGCAGCAGGGTGATGCAAGGTCTCTCTCCACGGCGTAAACAACGGGGACGTGTCTTCTGGGATCTGCTGCTGACGTATGGGTGCTTCCGGGCCACTCACTGCCTTTCCCATCACCGGGGGGTCCAGCAGAGTGATGCAATAAATCCATCCCCAACGGCGCCGACAACAACAAGGAACGGATGTTGAGGCAGTGGTGGTGGATTCATGACGCCCGTCGTCGCGCCGCACAGCTCAGCAAACGGAATGCAAGATCCCATCGCTTCGGCGCGAAGGCGGTCATCGAGAGTGTCACTGGTGGACCCCGAGGAGGGCCCCTATTCCGACGTCTGATCGGTTTGGGACTGGAGAAGCGGCTGTGTCGTCAGAGGGCCACAAGGGACAGGTCCGGCAAAAGGTCTCGGCCTCGGGATCCAGCGGCGATGACTGAGACCGAGAGGGGACCCTTGGTTCTAGATTTGGGAGCGTGGATCGTGTGGACGGACAGCTCAAGGGACGATGATCCGAACTGTTGGGGCGGACCGGAGGACAGCCCCGCACAGCTCGGGGGAATACAGTGTCAGACGGCGACATGACGAAATCCCGCCGGGACAATGTGGACGTCTGTGTTTGGATGTCGTCGTCGCCGCCCCTTTGCACGAAGCGGTTGACGATGTCGTCGTCGGATGGGGGGATGGGGGGGCGATCGGCGTGGCACGGCGGTCTAGATTCTGACGGGAATGTGGTGGGATTTACACGCTCTCGCACTTGATTGATTGTCCCGTCGATGATCTTTTCTTTCGGGGGGGGAAGGTGGTGTTTTGGGGCACGCAAAGGAGATTCGGCCAAGACATTTTTTTGGTGATGTCATCGCCGGGGAGGGCCTCCCTTCTCCCTCGCCCTCTCTGTTTTTCTCTCCCTTCTTTCGGTCAAACAGCACTTTGGCAAGACATCATGGGCGTGTCATTTCCAGAACCCGATTTGGGCTGATTTCCCCTGGAATCCTTCCATCTCAGTCGGCGGGATCCCTTTTTTTCTTCATTTTTTCTCTTGTTCGCTTTGGTCTGGGTGGTGGGCCCCTTTAACCAGCAAAATGGGATTTTGGCATTCCTGCATTGCGCCAGAGTGGAAATAACCTCTTGTGCCATGGTAAACATGAAAATGCCATGCTTTCTGCGCCCTTGCCCGGGCCAAGCCCCGCCCGCCGTGCCGCTGCCAACTTTCCACCCGGCTCTGCCAACTCTTTGCCTGGACCCCTTCCCCCCCCTCTTTGCACTCAACGTGTTTGGATGGTCGACGACGAGATATCTCGACGGGGCCAGGGACGGTACGGCGCGGTACTGGCACTGGTCACTGGTACTCGACCCCTTGGGATGCCTCCTACTGCATGCCTCTCCTGCAACCACAGCATCGACAGCAAGCATTCAAGGAAACTCAGGGTCCGCCCAGCTTGTCCGACCACTGACATCATCCCAACATGCCCTCCACCGATGCAGAGGCCCCTTCCAGACCGCCGATCAGTCGTACGATGCCCTGCTAGTCTTGATCGGCCAGGAGGTACCTCGTCGTCCCTCCCCAGGACCGTTTCCCGGCCCCCCTGAAGCCTCGTCTTGGAGATCCGTCGCCCCCGGCCATGACGCCCTCGGCGAATCACGTACCCCCCCAGAGAGGGCCACCGCCTCCACGACCGACGAACCCTCCGTCACACCTCGCCTCCGTTCCCCTTCTGCCTACCGCCTCTACGTCAGTTGACGTACCCAGTACTTTGGCGGCGACCTGGCCCCGCCAGAGATCGCCAGGGTCTTTCCTCTTCCGGCCCGTCCTCTGTCCACCCCCTCTCCCGCCGAGTGTTTCGCACTTTTTCGACAAGGTTGAAGGGCTTGCCCATCTTCACCCCGTGGACCCCTGTTGGGGGCACACGGGGTTGGGGGGACACGGGGCCCAGATTTCTGGAAAGACACATTCGGCCTGTCTCTCTCGCGGCGGCGGCGGTGGCCATGTCGTCAGGTCCCAGGTCCTCCGAGTAAACAAAGAAAGATGAAAGCACCGACGTCAGCGTGTCGGGGACGCGGCTATCAACAGCGTCCGCCATTGCGCCTCGCCGCTTACACCAAAGGGTCTCATTGGCCGTGGCAAACAATACGATGCCGCTGATGGGCTCCCCAGCCGGGCTACACCACCGCAAATACGCCATACACAGAATCGTGTGGCCATCAACCGGGAGGGGACCGTGGGGACGTGGGCAAGGTGGGGATCTCCCCCCCCCCTCCCCCTTTTGTGCCGATCAGCAACGGGGCGGGGATTAACCTGCAGGCTGAGGTAACAGCACTACGCACATGTTTGGTCTCCGGCCCTCGCCAGGTACTGCCATGTACACCCCCACACCACACAACGGCGCGGCTCCGGGGCGTCGGCGCCCCCTCCACCCTCGCCTCTGCTGGGCAAAAGAACGAACAGTTCAAGGGAACAGACGTGGAAAAAAAGAGGGGTGTCAGGGTGACGAAAGATGGAGCCCCCGGACCCTTATTCCTCTCCCCGACTTTCTTGTGCGCTCTTTGGCCCGCCAACGAAAGAAAGCCACCACACTCTACGAGATCCAAGTGTACCCTCCCTCCATGCACGACGATCCAAAGTGCGTGCCCGTCGTCACTCCACCCCACCCACACGACCAGCTCCCGCCTTATGAGATTGGACTCATAGCCAAGCCCTCGGCTTATAAACACTCTCCCCTTCCCCCCGATCTTGGTTCCTGTCCTCTCTCTTCACACCAGTCAACAACATCACATCCACACCAAGCCTTCCAAGCCTTTCGCCTCTCCACACAACCATCCTCTCCCCTTCAACAAATAAACAAACATCAACCCCCACACCACACCACCACCACACAACCACCACCATGTCTTCTCGCGATTCCTACGCCACCTCCATGAGCCCCTCCCCTCCCGCCGACATCGGCTCCTACTCCCGCTACATGGCCCAACACACCAAGCGCCAGATGGAAGCCGCGTCGACCTCGTCGCCGCGGCGATCTTCCCAAGGCAGCGGCAGCTCGGCCGGCGGGCCGTCGGCGATGCCCAACGGCGTGTCTTCTTCCCGGGGGCAGCACAGCACCAGCCGCGACTTTGGGCATCAGTCATAGAGGCAACGACTGCTAAGCAAGCGATTTGGGACTGGCGGCAATTATTGGGGATGTTGACGTCATGGGTGGCCTGGGGTGGCGAAGTCGATGGATGATGTTGATGAGGGAGTGATCGGCGACGAGATCGACGACAACCATCAACATAGCAACAACACTCCACACTCCGACAAACATGGCGGAACGACATGCACGCGACGCTTCGTCTTCAAGCATCGCGTATTTTCCTTGAGACGGCCGGATCTGGTCTCCTCTGAGAGGACACTATAACCACGGCGATGCAAAATCATCGGGGCAGCATGACCATTGGTCGGAAGGCACTGGGTTTTATACATACACGCAGCTCTCATGGCTCCTGGTTTTCTTTACGGGTTCGGATTGCATTTTTGGGTGACCGGCAGAATATAGCACGGCGTTTTTGGGACGGTGGAAGGTGGCATCATATGGGCGACGGCGGGCGCAGCACTTTCTTTTTTGTTCTGGGAGTTTTGAGTTTTGAGGTTGAGCCTTGTGGTTTTGAGAGGGCTGCTGCTGGTAGCGAGTAGTCTTATCGTCCATGGGGGTGTACATTGGAATGAATTATGATCTGTGTGAACTTGAAAGGGTTGGTGATGTTTGATGATGAGGGATGCGTGACTTGATATCGGGGAGCTGTCAATACATAAGTCACCTGCCTCTTGAATATAGCGAAGAGGAAACCGCCGAACTCATCAACAATACCGAAAGTCGTCAATTTGTGTCTGCTTTATGCTGTAAAGAATACAGCCCCCCTCCATTACTTGAATATCTACACACACACGTCCACCTCAAACCAGAGGCTGCTTCTTCTTGATCCCCAACAACGCCGAATGGTCCTTCTTCTTCTTGACCTGCCGCTTAAAGCTCGGCGCCGGCCCATCCCCCGTCTTGGCCGCCACCCCCGCCTCCCCCACCGGCGGCGCCGTGGCCATCGCCTCCACCACCGCCCTCGGCAGCGGCGGCGGCCCCATATCCGTCTTGACCCCCGCCGACGACGGCGCCGCTCCCTGCTCCCACTCCCACCCCTCCTCGACCTCCTCCTCCAACCCCTCCTGCATCCTCACAAACGCAAACGCCCTCCTCGCCGCCTCCCCATCCTCCTCCTCCTCCCTCCTCCTCCTCCTCTCCTCCTCCGTCTCCCCCCCCACCTTCACCCCAACCTCAACCTCCACCCCCTCCCTCCTCCCCTGCTCAACCCTCGCATTCCGACTCCTAATCTCATCCAACGCATCCGCCACCGCCATCTCCCTCTTCGCATCCGCCGTCTTCTCCTCCAACTCCTCCATCGCGTTCCTCATCCCCTTCACCACAGTATCCTCCTCATTCGCAGCCGCCATCTCCGCCTCAATCCGATCCAACCGCTTCTCATCGCTCTCCTCCAGCTCCCCCTCCAACCCCCTCCGCCACGGCTCCGTGTTCCGCTTCGCCCCCCGCTCCACCACGTAGTTCTGGTTGCGCGGGTCCGTCTTGAACACGATCTCGGCGGAGCACCGCGTGCAGCGGATGTAGAAGCGGAAGATCTGGATGCTGTTCATGTAGCGCTCGTCCGGCGGGGTCTCCTTGCGCGCGTTGAACTTGCGCCCGCGGTACATGTACTCGCCGCAGGCGGTGCAGCGCATCGAGAAGGGCGCCATGAGGCGGACGACTTGGACTTTGGGGCCGGTGGGTTTGGGGCCGGAGCGGGAGCGCCGCTCGAGTTTGGACGGGTCGAAGTCGGGGGGGTAGTACTTGGTCAGGACCTTGCGTTCGGACATGTTGGCGGTTTTCTGTTCTTCTCGGGGGAATTGTTTGGGGTGGGTTGTTTGGGGGGGGTGGTGGTGATGGTGTTATGGTTTGGTTTGGTTTGGGTCGTCAAGGTTCGGGATCGAGGTGCGAGGAGGAGCACCTGCCTGGGGTGCCAATGGAGTTGCTGATACCGGCCGATAAGGAAATGTGGCGCGAGTGAGGCTGAAAGGGCTGCATCAGCCGCAAAATGACCTCACCTCCACGTCGATTTAAGGGCAGGGTTAGGGTCAGATGTGGCAATAACACACTGCATTCCAACCACCCATCACATTGACATCATCACATAAACAAGACACCACTTCACGATGCACCTCACATTTCACACCCTCGGTACATTTTAATACATTAGATGACTCCCACAAACTAATCCTACACCCCCATCCCGGCGGCGACTTTGCCCCCTCTCCCGCCCTCGAAGGAAAGCCGAGGAGCGGAGAGAAGAAGCATTGAAAGTCGACGCGGGAACTAAAAAACCAAAGAAACCTATAGCCGCCCAGGAGAAACTGGCGAGGAAGACGCCGACTCCCAGACCATGTACTAGAACGCCTGGCCGATAAATGTGGCGGCGGAACCGAGACAAAAGGAAAAAGAAGCGGCTGCTATAGCACGCCAAAATGGCAAACCGGAATACCGGCGGAGGGGGTATGTCGCGAACAAGAACCGAAAAAGAAGCCCAAAAATGCCGAAAATCTTGACTGGAGTCGCGGGGGCTCAGAAGTATTGACGATTGGGGGGATAAGGCGATGGTCGTAAAGTCATTTCGTGGTCTGGGAACCCGGCTGGGAGAAGTCGGTGTTGGGGTGATGGGGAAGGCCGTGGTTGTGGTTGTGGTTGTGGTTGGGCTGGTGGGTGTTGGCGTCTTTTCTTTTCCGTCTTTCTTTTCTTGTCCCTTTCGATCTGGTCGACCAAATATCTTCCCGCCCAAGTCCAAATCCCATCCCACCCCCAACCCATTCCAGCCCAAGCCCCCCATTTCCTCCCAAAAAGAAGTCATCCCGCCATCCCAACTCAAGCCCTCAGCGGACTTCCCTGCACCCTAAACAGGTTCGTCGCCGTGGACCCCGAGCCCGACGCCGTCTTCCTCATCGGTGTACTGATGAGAAATCCATCCGCATCGTACAACCCCAAACTCTCCTGACTGCCCCGTCTGGCCAGCCTCTTGGAGGGCGACTCCCACACCACTCCACCGAAACCCCCCCCCGTCTGGGCATCATCATCGAGCCTTCGACGCTTGGTCGGCGTCGTCGTTCTCGGGGTCGGCGGCAGACCAACATCCTTGGTGCCATCCTCATCCTGCACCACAACCTTAAAAGCCGGCACATCCCCTTGAGTCTGACCGACAACAGCAGCTGGCCCTCCACCTTGACCATGATGCTCAACAACAACCCCAACCTCCCCCTCGACCCCAGCTCCCCCCTCAACCCCCGCAACCCTCCTCCTCGGACTCCCACTCCTCCCAATCCGACTGCTATGCCTGCGCGCCGAAGCAGACTCCCCGCCAAGCGAAAGGTAAGCCCGACCCCCCCCAGGACTAAACACCTCGCCCCTCGGCACCTCCGTCCGACGATGGCGGTGGTGGTGATGGCGCGGCGTACCCGTCGCCGTCAGCAGCAACCCCAGCGGCGACGGGGACGGCGACCCCTCGCGCCCGTAGCCGTCGCTGACGCTCGACGAGATGCTCACGGCCGAGTTCATGCGGCGGAGTTCGGCGATGGTGAGGGTCAGGGGGCGGTGCGGGGAGGAGGGGAGGTAGGTGTTTGGGTTCATGGGGTCGAAGGGGGGGGCGGGGGTGTTTTGGTTGCGGGGGATGTTGTGGGGAGTGTTGTGGGGGGTGTTGTTGTGGGGAGTGTTGTTGTGATGGTGGGGAGGGGGGGAGGGGGTGGGAGGGGTGGCGCGGAAGAGAGGAGGGAAGGTGGCGTTGTTGGTGAGAGGCGGGTGGACGCTGTGCTGAAAGACAGGCGGGTGGATGGTGTTGTTGGATTGAAAGGCGGCGGTGTTGAGGAGCGCCGGGGAGGGTTTGGCGGTCGTGGTCGTGGTGTCTTGGGAGTAGACGGACGACGAGATGCTGGAGCGCCGGCGGAGGTTGGGGTTGTTGTTGGTGAGGCGGCTGAGGCGGGTGGGGGAACCAGGCTGGTCCGGGGAGGAGGGACGGTAGGGTATGGGAATACCGCTTGCCGTGGGCGGGGGGAGGATGATGGCGCTCAGCTTGGCGAGGTTCGCGGCCTGCTGCTGGCTGATGGGGTTGATCTTGATGGGGATCTTGGAGACGGAATCCGGAGTGCTATTCCGCGGCTCGGGCCTTGAGACGTGAGCCATGGGCGGGGGCAGGGCGAGGGACCTGCGTCCGGCGACCACCGGGCACGGCGGGAGCTTGGCCGCGGGCGGGTTGGTGACGGGTTGGCCGAGCGTTCTTCTGCGCTGGGCCTGGGAGCGCTCGAGGCTCTCGCGGAACAGATCCGGACCTTTCTGCCGGGCGGGCCAGCCAGCGGTTGTGACGAGTCGCGGCGAGTGGGAGAAGGGATCGCCCATTGACTCGGGCCGGACCATGATGTTCTTAACTCTCTCGGCCGCGGCGCCGATGGGCGTGTTGTTGGCCGTCTTGGCGGCTTCCGATCTCTCGTCCTCGCTGTACACTGTCGACAGCGACGAGGACACAGAGCTGCGGACGGACTGGGTCGGCGCAATGACTGGCTCGGGCTCTTGCTGAGTCTGGGTCGGCTGTTTGCGACTGGGGCTGGAAAGGCCGGAGGGAGGGCTCTGCACGAGGAGCTCCTCGAGGGCGCTGTCACTCTCGGAGATGAGGGACGACTCCGAAGGCTGGCGCTTGTGACCCATGGTCGCGGACCGAGTGGGCACTGTCTTGTTAGGACTGGGCGTTCTAGGCTGGGTCAGAGAACGAGACAGGCGGCGACCATCTTCGACCTTATCGGCGTGGATCAGGAGGGACTCTCTGCTGGTGCCCATTCTGTTGGGCGAAGTCGACAACCCGCCGCTTCGTGAACCGGCCACCTCTTGGAGTCTTCTCTCGGTCGACTTGAGAATGTTGGACAGCGTCGTGTCAGTCGAAGGCTGCCTGGGTCTGATCTTGGTGGGCGTCGGCGGCAGAGACCGGACGGGGCTCGACTGGTTCGATGAGCTGCCGCTTCTCTGTCTCTGGAGCTCGCCGTTAAAGTAGCCACCGTGACCGGTGCTGGCCGCTCTGTTCAGCTGTCTGCTGTGGCTCGCCACCAGTGCCGGCTGAGGGGGCTCCGGAAGGACTCTTGAGAACATGCGGAGCTGTCCGTAAGCCGAGCGGACGTGGTCGATGCCCTGAAGGGAGTCGCCGTCGGCCGAGTTGTCGCCGCGGGAATGGCCGTGGACCGTGTGATACATCTGGGGAACCGCGGGGGGCAGGGGGCCCAGCGGCCAGGACTCACGGGCTTGCTCTCCTCGGTTCGTGTTCATCTCCGGGCCGTGAAGGGCATCGGCGTCGATCCAAGCGGGATGAGTCTTGCCGTTCTTAACGTCCGACTCCATGGCCGCCCAGCTTCGAGACGGCCGGCGCACCGAGAAGACGCGGGGAAGCGAGGGCAGGGTGAGGGAGCGCTGGTGGTGGCGACGACCGGGGACCAGCGTCTCCTCGGACCTCATGGCTTGCCATCCTGACTTTTGCAGCTTGCGCGAGCTCGAGCGTCGACCGATGGGGGTGAAGTCGCCCTGGACGCTGATGGTGTCCTCGCGCGCCTCGCGGTCCTTGCGCTCGGCGTGGCGGCGGGAGAGCCAGAGGCCGAAGTAGACGGCGCCGACCACGAGGATGAAGGTGCCGGCGATGAGGATGGCGATGAGGGCCGGCAGCGTCACGGGACTGACCTTGACCGGCGCCCGGGCATCAACAGCCGCCCGTCTGGATGGGTAGCGCTCGGCTAGACCCATCCTGTCGATTTCCTTTTGTCGCAGCAAACACCCAACGGTAAAATACCTTGTCTGTCTGGCAGTCGTCGTCTCGTATCGGCTCTGACAGGGGGAAGGAGGGGGAGATGGAAGGATGGGGAGATGGAAGGGATGGGGTGCGTCGAGGTTGCCACCGCTTGTGAAGTTGGAGGGTGGTACAAAATCGCAAACAGAGCAGCAGAGGCGATGGAGAGGGAAATCTTGCTGCCGGAGTTTTTCCAGACGACTCAGCAGGTCGATTAGTCGTCGGAGGGGTTCGTCGCGGCGATGGCCCGCCGGCCGGGGGGGCGGCCGGAGAAGGGCGGAAGGGAGGACGGGGCTGGAATGTGTTGTGCCGAGCAACACCATTTCGCGGCATTCCGCACCCCATCGCAGTGAGACCATTGGGACAATAATTCCATTCAAACAGGACGGTGCCTGAATGACCCTGCGAACTGGCCCATTGTCTAATTTCCAGTCAATTCCTCAATTCCTCGTGCGGCGAGCGTGGCGAGCCCCCTGTGTTGTTTGTTGATCTATAAACAAGGTAAGCCAAAGAAGCGATGTGCATGTCACCATCAGCCCAGATTCAGCACATCACATCAAAGAGAGCAGTGCCTCACATGTTATACAAAATTGTCCTTTCTCCCTCAAGGTATCTCAGCTAATCAGCCCATGTGAACCGTACCAAACGCCGCCCATGACAGAAACAGGAGCAGCTGCAATCAATGCGAGGCCACAATGCATATCGTCGAGATCATAGCTTCCATTTCAGCTCCCCTCGCCGCCCCCTAACCTCGCCAATGGGGTCACATCCCATCCAATATCCACCGGAATAAAATCGCACCCGAAAATGGCTTTCCCCCCTGAGGGGGGACAAGAAGTGAATGACATGACGTTCCAGCTCTCTCCCTATGTACCCTGGCCCCTGTCACCTCTCTGAGAGATGGTCGCCGTGAAACCGAAAAGACTGCGCACCTCAGTGGTGGCCGTGACGGCGGCCATGACGCTTCATGTGCGCCTCATAGCGAGGCTTGAGGTTCGCCGCAGTCGCCGTCGACGTGTAGGTTGTCGTCGTGACCGTGACATACTCAATCTTCTCTTTGACGATGACCATGTTGACCATGTTGCCCTCGGTGACGTAGTCGGTCCGGATCACCTCGAAGCCATCGTCGACCGGGGGCTCGGGGGCGGGCGTGATGGCAGCCGCAGCAACAGGGCCAGCAACCTCCTCGCTCAGATGGAACACCTGGCCAGGGAGGGGGTTGGAGTAGGTGGGCTTCGCCCCGGCGCTGTAGCCCATGCTTGGTGCCGTGAGCGTGTTGACATGAGGAATCGGGTTGGCAGCGTTGGCGGGCTCGGGGCCGGTGTGAATCTGGACGCCACCTGGCAGAGTCTTGCCAATGGCTCCAAAGACCTTTTCATTCGCCAGGAGGGACGGCATCTTCTTCATCGTGCACTGCGCCTGCTTATCCTCGTCGATCTTGGTGAAATGCTTGCAGTTGTCAATGTTGCCAACCTCGCTCGTGCATTCATTCAGCACCAACTGGAGGAACTCTTCCTTCCAGCCGGTCATGAAGTCGGCGTGGTAGCCATATCCTTGGAGCGAGTTAGCGCCGACGACGCCCAGAGCCACTTCAATCACCACTTACCATCAACATCGCCGTTTGAAAGCACAAACCGGCCCTGCTGCTCCGCAAAGTGGTTCGTGTCCCAGATGGTCTCATAGAAGAGGCCGGGAAACTTGACGGGGAAGCCAGCAGGGCAGCCGCCGGTCATGACCTCGTCAGGGTAGGCCATGTGGCTTTTGTGGTTGGGCGAGTCCAGATCCTTGCCGTTCCAGCAAGACGGGAACATGATTTCGAGACGGAGGCCCTGCTTGCACTCGCTGTCCAGATACGACTTTTCGGGCATGTAGTGGCGGTAGAGCGACGGCTCCGCATCTCGTCCGTTATAGTTCATGCAGTTAAAGCCGATGGCCCTCTGCGCCAGATCCTCCTGCTTGGTTTGGCCCATCGACGCCCACAAAGCCTTGCCAGGCTCGGGAGCCCTGGCATCGGCCCCATTGACGGAAAAGTTGCGTCGATTGGCATCGCCGGCGATCATGCGGAAGCCGGCGGGGAAGGCCTTGAGGCCGCTCGAGGGGTTGTTGGAGTCCAGGTTGTAAAAGTAGTAGCTGTTCGAGGTTAGCCAAGGGTCCCTGGCTCTCGGAGGCGAGGAGCGACAACGTACTTGAGCATTCCGCCCACCTGCTTCACCTCCTCGAATTCACCACTATCGTGCTGGAAATAGAGCGTGGGTGCCCAGTACACCGACTTGTCCTGTTCAACAGCGCAGGAAGTGCAGTCACCGTTGACCAAATCCTCATAGGTGGCCGACTCGCTGAAGCCTGGAAGTAATTGTCAGCGACGACGGGATGGGAGACGGAGGAGAGTCACGGGCACAAGGCCGGACTCGATAGCCACACTGACCATTGGACCCATGGATGTTGTGGGCGTGGTGGGCAATCTCGCCCGGGTTCACCAGGGGGTCGAGTCTGGCAATGCCAAGCAGACCACGGCAGGGCATGCGGAAGAAGGCATCGGCGCCGTGGATGGCGGTGCCAAGAATCGCCAGCGAGGTGGAGGCCTTCATTTTGTCGGACGGGAACGAATGGATGTGTAAAGAGGATGTCCGGAGTCAAGGAGAATAAAAGGCACAGCCGAGATTGGGGAAAAGAATGTTGATGGGTGTTGTTGTGGGAAGGGAAAGAATCCAGTGGGCCGCGAAACCTAGATTGTAAAAGAGTGGTGGAACCAGTGGTCGGAAACGGGGAGTTGTCCTTTTCGGCGAAGGCGAAGAAGGTCGTCGGCTCCTCGTGAGAGATTGCGTAGCCTGCCTGCAGAGTTTGGTGTATTGCTGCTCAATGCCTTGCAGAAGATGCAGGTAACTCTCTGCCTCGGCGAAGAGAAGATCGGACGGAAAGTCGTGTGCGGTTTGGGCAGGACGGTGCTCGCAGCACAATAAATGGTTGGGCCTTGAGGAAATGACAGTCTTCGACTCCCAGCCAAGTGATCCGGACGGGAACCCTCGTGACACTTGTTGACCACAATCACGGCAGCTCCTTGACGTGCTTGCACACCCACACACACACAGGCAGCTGGACAGCGGACAGTCGAGCCGGGCGTTGCAGCTGATGCTGATGTGCGTTTGGCGTGTTGGCGAGGGGTTCGCAGGTCGATGGTTGATGATCGGATGACACGGCCGCTGGCTGCTGTAATCCGTCGAGGGTTGGGTAAGGCGAGCCGGCTTGCTTGCTTGGTTCGGGGATCGGTCGGTCGAGGGTCGGGACGAGATTCGTGCGCGCGGACTGATGTCTATCAAGGAAAGAAAGCGGCGTCTCGTCTCAAAATCAAAGTTGGCAAAGGAGCGTGGTGGTGTCGAAGGGAAGGACAGCCCGGGTGACGGTCGGCAGACGGTCACGAGAAGGGACGAAAGAGAGCGACTGGGTGATGAAGAGGCAAGATGCAAACGGGCGCAGGAGGGCAAAGGGAGGAAGGAGAGAGGGGGGGGCAGAGGGTGAGACACGGGCTGAAGATATCGCATTTTGGCCCTTGTCTGGAATTCGGGCGACTTGGGGGTCCCTCCTTCCCCGTCCACCCGTCAACCCGAGAGCGACGACGGGAGGGGCAGGGGCCCACCGACGCCTTGCCCGCCCCGGTCCCTGCAATTCTGCCTGCATTGCAGGGGGCGTCCTAGCTGCTCTTTCCCGAACCGGCACATCAGCCACGCGGTGCTGGACGCTGGTTGGCTGGCCCCTGGTGTGACATGCCTTGGGGGGTAGATTAAGGGAGGCATGTCCCGTGGGGCCTTGGCACTGGGCTAAGTAAAGATGGAGCGATGGAGGCTGCTAAAAATGCCGAGCTCCGTTGCATCTCCATTCCACCTCCACCGACTGTTTGATGATGCCGCGCCGGCCGGGCACCTGCCAGCCTGGAGGTGGAACTGTTGTTTGTCGACATCTCCCATCTCCATCAAGGTGCAGGTTCCATTTGGCCGCCAGACTACTACTGTGCAGCTGCTAGGCTCTTGCGAAACATGACCCGACATGCAAAAGGGGCAGCCCAATTAAACACAGCACCAAATCCATGTGGCACCGCGTTGGTGTTGGCGTTGGCGGCCCGGCTCGGCGGGCGAACGACGACTCGTCGACGAACTGATGGTCGTCTTGGAATCGTTCTAGATCAAATCGAGGTTCATCAGAGTGACTGTTGGGACCAGCCACAGAGTATTAGCCGGCCCGCTTACCATGTATAAGCAGGATAGATGCGCCTCCCACCGACCCAGCGGCACTGCCCTCCCCCTCACCCATCTTGGCCCCCAGCTATTTATTCATCTCACTGCTGCTGCTGCGCTGCCGAGTGCAGACTTTTCCCGGCGCACAGGGTTAAAAAAAGGGTCGTCCGTGAGACCAAGCCCCCTCGTCTCCGACCTTTTTCTCTCGCACCCACGCCAGTCAAATCGCCAGACCGAGGCCATCTCGCCGCCCTGTGCGACTCGAATTGCCGCCCTCGTCACTCGTGTGGCCGGTGCAGGTGTTCCGATGCCCATGTGCGAGCTGCTGGTGGTGTTCATGAGGTGGTTCGTCCATGTCGTGGTCCTTTACCAGAAACCACCGCTCGTTGCAGGTTGCAGGTTGCAGTGCGGTGCGGCCCTGGGCCCCTGGCTTGCATGCCCGTGTCGCCGTTGAAGAGGGCGGGGTCGGGCCCCGATGAAATGCAAGGGGCCCCGGCAGAGCAACCCCAGATCTCGAGCGCCAATTACGCCTCCCAGGGCCTGAAACGCGTTTCGTAGCGTCGCTAGACTTCCAAGGTTTTGACCGACCCAACGAAGGCCCCACGGTCCAATGGGATGTCGAGCGCAACCCCCCCAGCGCCTTTGTCGTCGCAAGCACCCCATCCAACAAATCCAACGGGCATGGGGAGGGCCCCCCCTCTGCCCCTCTTGTTCTGTCACAGGCGCTGGCTTCTGCATCACCACTGCGAATGGGGCCGTCGGGCATATGATGGATGTCCATGGTGTGATTCGTGGTCCGGTGCCTGACTGTCACCTGTCGAATGGCGATGGGTTGTGCACCCAAGGCCACGGGACTCGCGCGGCACACAATTCATGCAATGGTCGTGTTTGTCCATCTCTCGTCCATCTCCCGCCGGCCGTTCCTGGTTTTGCTGTCATGGGCGAAACCCCCAAGCCAAGTGATCGTCGGCTGCCCCTGGATTTGTTCGTGGGTTGACCTGGTCTGGGAGGGAGAGTCATCATGTCAAGATAATGTCTGTCCTTCCCCCTTCCCCCTTCCCCCGTCCCCCTTCCCCCGGGCTTGCAAGAGGATTCCCCTTCTCATCTCCATCTCAATCTCCATGGGCATTTCGAATGGGGCGCCGAGCCGGGTCGGGTTGCCTCTCTGCGCAATCGCAATTTCGTTCGTGCTTCGCGACAGACCGGCCTTGTTGGTGAGAGAAGGGAGGTTGAGCGAACACGACGGAGAGTGGCCGAGCGACAGAGTGACGAGGGACCCGTGGTGGCAGGTCGTGTGTGTGTTTCCAAGACTCCAAGACATTGGCGGGTGGAGGCCAATGATAGGCCGACGGCTGGGAGGAGTGTGCGACGTCGAGTCAATTCAGGGGCAGGTGTGGCTTGTCAGGTACCAGGCCAGTTCTCGACTCCCGCGCCACGTCCTGCAGCGCCACAAGTCAGTTTTGACGTCTTCAGGGTTAGGGGTTTCGATTGTCAGATGCGTGTCGGTCAGGTATCAAGTGGATTCGTGCTTTGGCGCGACACAACACCGCACCGCCTTCGCATTGAGCTCACTCTCCCGATGACGCAACCTGCAATAATGATCTGACGCCTTTTATTCTGCTACCACTACATTTACGCCATGGACGATCTCTCTGGGCTGAGCTGGTCCGCCCCGAGCACCACGAAACCAACCCAGCCGACCTCGTCGTCGTCGACCCCCGCAAACCCCACCCCCTCCTTCTACCCCCCTCTGCGACCGACGCCCTCCCCGCTCGCCTCTGGGCGCAACACGCCGCTGTCAGCTCAGCCGTCTGCCGGAGGAGCCATTGCGTCCAGACCCCCAACCTCCAAGCCTGCGCAGGACAGCTTCAGCAACCTCGTCAACTTTGGCGCCGCAAAGTCCGGCGCGAACCTGACCCTCCGAGAGCGCCAAGAACAGCTCGAAGCCGAACGGCGCAACAAGGAGGAACAGAGGCGCAGGCAGGCGCAGGCACAGTTTGGGGATGGCCAGTTCTTCGACTCCCTCGGCCAGAGCCGGTCGGGCACCCCTCGGACAGCGTCGCCCGCCGCGATAACATCCCCGGCGGTGAGGGCGTTGGGCCTGCAGGGCGGGAAGCCAAAAGACTCGGACGACGACTTGTTTGCCGCCTTCAATTCCAGCACAAAGGTGGATAACGCGAGCCACTTCCCCCCTCCGACAACCTCCGCCCGAGCATCGCCTGCCCTCCCCTCGGCTCGCGCATCACCCGCCCCCGCTTCCGCTCGAGCTTCTCCAGCAGCTGCCCCCGGGTTAGATTTGAGGACGCCGCAGGCCTGGAATAAACCCCTTGCCTCTGGCAGCGCAAACTTTGACGAAGACGACGATCCGTTCGGGTTGAACCAGCTCAAGTCGAAGCCGAGGGCGCCTCCCGCCCCTGCCCCCGTGGCTGACGACGAGGATGACTTTTTGGGGGACTTGGGCAAGCCGGTCGAACAGGTCAAAAAGCAAAAGCCCGCACCACAACCAGCCTCGCGGGCACCAGAGCCCGGAAAGCCCATAGAGGATTCCTCCTCCGACTCGGAGCCTGAAACTAGGGCTCGCTCCAACGATCCATTCGACAAGGCCGTGGCGCAACTGGTCGACTACGGATTTACACCCGAGAATGCCAGGAGAGGGCTTACGGAGAGCGGCCGGGGGCTGGATGTTCAGGCTGCGGTCAACTGGCTGCTCGACGATGCTCATCGACAGGCAAAAGAAAAGGCCAAAGGCGGGCAGTCCCAGGGAGCGCCGCCGCGCGGGGCCAGCGGAGAAAGAGCTTCAAGCCAGTCTCGAAGTGGCGGGCCGCCGCGCATGCGGGAAGGCGAGGGGGGCAGAAGCCGGAACGACCAATCCCCGACCCCGACAGATGCCGATTTCACCAAAACGGCCGCTGCTGTGGGCTCCAGCTTGCTCAAGACGGCCAACAGCTTCTGGAAGCAAGGGCAAAAGAAGGTTCAAAAAGCGGTGTCGGAATTCCAACAAGAGGGCGGCGACCCCAACCAACCAAAATGGATGAGGTCCGCCCAGCAGGAACGCGGCGGTGACGAGAAGCGGCGCCCCGAGACCACGGATGAAGCCATGATGCTGGAAGCAGGGATGCGGCCGGGGCGGAAGCCGGGGATGGCGGGTCCCGACAGTCGGGCCTCTAGCGCTGCCGTCTCCCGAGACCAGTCTCCGGCCCTGCCAGGGATGCGGCCGGGGCAAGGAAGCGCCGCACCCAAGTGGCAGCAAGATAGCCGCTCGAGCTCCCTGGATCCGCGCTCGAGACTGAACAAGCTGGCTGTGGAGGAGCAAAGTTCCCAAGCCTATGTCAGTCCCGCGCGCAGAAAGAAGACGACTCCACAGCCAGAGGTGAAACCCCGAGCCGAGCCCGAACCAGACCTGCTCTTTGGGTCCACCGAGCCACCCAGGGCCCAACCTGCACGCCAACCCCGGCCGTCTCAGCCCTCCCCCGCCCCGGGCCCCGGATCCCGGCAGTCCCCGGCGGCTCGCCCGGCCCAGACACCGCGCCCCCCGCCGACACCACGTCCCCAACGCCAGATCCCCAGTATCTCTGCCATCGCCCTCCAGAGCTCGACGAAAAACAGGCTTGAAGGCACAGCGCACTTCAAACGAGGCGACTATGCAGCCGCCCATGCCTTGTACTCGTCGTCCCTCACCGCCATCCCACCAACCCACCCTCTCACCATCGTCCTCCTCTGCAACCGTGCGCTCACCGCGCTCAAGACGGGTGAGCCCCGCCAAGCTGTCGACGACGCCGACGCCGCCATCAAGCTCATCGGTCCCGCCAAGGGCGAGGGCGAGCACGTGGATCTCGGAGGGCCCGACAACGAGAAGCGCGACATGCAGGAGCTCTACGGCAAGGCGCTAACGCGCAAGGCCGAGGCGCTGGAGCAGATGGAAAAGTGGACGGACGCGCTCAACGTGTGGCAGCTGTGCGTCGAGTCCGGACACGGCGGAGCCACGGCGACGGCGGGCCGCCAGCGGTGCCAGAAGGCATTGGCGCCCAAGCCTGTGGCGCGGCCTCCCCCGGCACGGGCCGCCGCTCCTGCCCGGCCGAGACCGGCCGCCGCCGCCAGCCAGAAGAGCTCGGAGGCGGTGCAGAAGCTGCGGGCGGCGAACAAGGCGGCGGAGAAGGAGGGCGACGAGAAGTTTGCGCTGGTGGACAAGGTGGATGCGCGGATTGCCGGGTGGAGGGACGGCAAGCGGGAGAACCTGCGGGCGCTGCTGGGGAGCATGGAGAATGTGCTGTGGGAGGGGAGCGGGTGGAAGAAGGTGGGCTTGCACGAGCTCGTCATGGCCAACAAGGTCAAGGTCAACTACATGAAGGCCATTGCCAAGACGCACCCCGACAAGGTAAGTTTTGGTGTGGTGCGCGCAAGGAAGAGAGAGAGCTGTGCTGACTTTGTGGGTTGCTGCAGCTGCCGCAGGACGCGTCGACCGAGGTCCGCATGATTGCCGCGACGGTGTTTAGCACGCTGAATGAGGCGTGGGACAAGTTCAAGGCCGAGAACGGGCTGTAGATGCACGCGCAGGCGTCTGGTCTGGGGAATACGCTCAAATACAAGTTTCTAGATGCCCGATGCCCGATGCCCGTCTCGTCTGTCGCTGACGGGCATACCGCTAACCCAACCCAGCAAAACACCGCTGCCATGCCATGCCAAAAGCAGAAGAAATCAGAACCAAATCCACGCGGTAGTTGCACCATCCTCTCTCCACATTGATGATGTTGCGTCCTATCCTGCCCACCATCCCATCCCCCCTCTTCATTACAGCCCCAACATCCTCCTCACCCCCTCGCGCACTCGCTCCTCGTAGTCCCCGCGCCTCTCCCGCCACATCTTGGCAGCCTCCACGTTCGCCGGGCTCTCGTCGTTGGGCTCGGCGAGCATGCTCATGACGGAAATCAAAATCTTTTCGACCGACTGGATGGGCGACCATCGCTCCGACGCGTGCTCGTAGTGGTTGGGGTCATCGCCGGGCGGGTGCAGGATCGAGATGCAGACGAGGCCGGTGGGGTAGACTGGTGGACAAACACAACCATCAGCATGACATTATATTTCTAGGGGTGTCTGGCGAGAGGGACGTACCGTTGGGATGAAACACGTCGCCGATAAACTTCATCGAAGGCGGCGCCAGCGGGTAGTCGCGCGGGAAGCGCAGCTCGGCAGCGAAGACGCCCCCCTCGAAGGGCGTGCCTTCGGGCCCTTGGATGAGCGCTTCCCAGTGCAGAAGGTCGTCTTCGGAGACGGGGCCGGCGGTGATGCCCTCGGGGGGGTTGTTGGTGAGGGCGCGGTACTCTTGGAGGAGGCGGCGGTGGGCGGTGGATTGCGCCATGCTGGGGGGTGTTTGTTTGGTTCCTAGGGTGTGGGAGGAGGAAAAGGGCGTGGTGGTGGCGATGTTAGGTGACGTTTCTTTAATGTTGGATGTTGGATGTTGAAGAGGGGCGGCGCCATCATCGTCCCGAGGCGGGGGGCTGCAGGGGTGCTGTCAGGCTTGGCACGCCTGTGGTGTGGGGGAACCGGTTGCGGTGGAATACAGGTGCCGTGGTCGGGACTTCGCTTTTCTGATTGCTCCATTCTCGCTGCATGACCCACAGGAGCCCGCCAACCAGACACCGCGCTCGGACCACGGCCTTGGACCTCAACCGCCGAGCCGCGTACCTGGCACAGCACTTCCTAGGTTGCTAGAGCTTTATACATACACCGGGCCTCCTCGTCCTTGCCCCTTCGTCGGCTTCGCTCCTTCTTTCTCCCCCATTCAGCTTCGGACCCGTACTTCCACTAATGCGAAACCCAGCAGAGTCTGCGCACAGTCGATGTATCACTGCGTCGACACACCTCGTTTGTTTCCAGCACCTCCGAGTCCCCTCCCCGGCGGCCGACTGTCCTTCCCCGGGAGACTCTTCCCGCCTCCGCTCCCCCCCCTTGGATTCTCTGTCGTCCTTCTTGCGCCGTACTCCGACCAATAGCGGAAATGCCGCTTCAGAGGATGGGGTGGCTCTGTTTCCTTGACGTTGTGGTGTGCACTCCTGCAGGAGCGAAGTGCTTGAAAGCGTCTGGTCCTTCATTGTGAGCGGTAAGGATCACGAGGGTCAGGCAATCATGTGGGCTCTTGGTACGGCCGTGGTGGTGGTGGCAGCGGCCGGTTTCGGGCTGTCAGTTGGTTCCACTCCGCAGACGACGACGAACGAAAGTCTGAGGCAGCTCTTCAGACGTATGAGAGACGACGGGACTCTCCCACCGATGATGGCTATAAATTAAAGGAGCCCCCCGGACCCCTCCTGTAGTACGCTATGATAGGAAAAATAGAGAGAAAGCTAGGAGATCAGGACTAGTTGTCTGCCGGGAACGTCAAAATTAGGACACGTCCCGACGAACAGCCAATAGCAATCGTTGATGCCGCTACGGCTGAACATCCCGGCCGAGATCCTTGAGGCAGCCACATCCAGTTCTCTGAGCCCCTCGTAATCCACCTGTTGTTCGAGCTTATGCCATACAATTGGTAAGAGGAGGTTTTCGCATCCCCCGACGAGGAAGTAATAAATCTCGAGAAATCGACGGAACCGCTATGCCCCTTGAGCGTCTGCGTGCATAACCCCGTCGCCGCATCCCAGATCTTCACGGTCCTGTCGATTGACCCGGACGCAACGAGCTTCGAGTCGGGCGAGAACGCGACGGAGTAGACCCAACCGCTATGCCCCTCGAGCGTCTGCATACATAACCCCGTCGCCGTATCCCAGATCTTCACGGTCCTGTCGTGTGACCCGGACGCAACGAGCTTCGAGTCGGGCGAGAACGCGACGGAGTAGACCCAACCGCTATGCCCCTCGAGCGTCTGCATACATAACCCCGTCGCCGTATCCCAGATCTTCACGGTCCTGTCGTGTGACCCGGACGCAACGAGCTTCGAGTTAGGCGAGAACGCGACGGAGTTGACCCAATCGCTATGCCCCTCGAGTGTCTGCGTACATAACCCCGTCGCCGTATCCCAGATCTTCACGGTCCTGTCGTTTGACCCGGACGCAACGAGCTTCGAGTCGGGCGAGAACGCGACGGAGCTAACAATATCGCTATGCCCCTTGAGCGTCTGCGTACATAACCCCGTCGCCGTATCCCAGATCTTCACGGTCTTGTCGATTGACCCGGACGCAACGAGCTTCGAGTTAGGCGAGAACGCGACGGAGTAGACCCAACCGCTATGCCCCTCGAGCGTCTGCATACATAACCCCGTCGCCGTATCCCAGATCTTCACGGTCCTGTCGTGTGACCCGGACGCAACGAGCTTCGAGTCGGGCGAGAACGCGACGGAGTAGACCCAACTGCTATGCCCCTCGAGCGTCTGCATACATAACCCCGTCGCCGTATCCCAGATCTTCACGGTCTTGTCGATTGACCCGGACGCAACGAGCTTCGAGTTAGGCGAGAACGCGACGGAGTTGACCCAATCGCTATGCCCCTCGAGTGTCTGCGTACATAACCCCGTCGCCGTATCCCAGATCTTCACGGTCTGGTCGTTTGACCCGGACGCAACGAGCTTCGAGTCGGGCGAGAACGCGACGGAGTAGACGGAACCGCTATGCCCCTCGAGCGTCTGCGTACATAACCCCGTCGCCGTATCCCAGATCTTCACGGTCCTGTCGGATGACCCGGACGCAACGAGCTTCGAGTCGGGCGAGAACGCGACGGAGTAGACCCAACCGCTATGCCCCTCGAGCGTCTGCATACATAACCCCGTCGCCGTATCCCAGATCTTCACGGTCTTGTCGTTTGACCCGGACGCAACGAGCTTCGAGTTAGGCGAGAACGCGACGGAGTTGACCCAATCGCTATGCCCCTCGAGTGTCTGCGTACATAACCCCGTCGCCGTATCCCAGATCTTCACGGTCCTGTCGTATGACCCGGACGCAACGAGCTTCGAGTCGGGCGAGAACGCGACGGACCTGACAAAACCGCTATGCCCCTCGAGCGTCTGCGTACATAACCCCGTCGCCGTATCCCAGATCTTCACGGTCCTGTCGTTTGACCCGGACGCAATGAGCTTCGAGTCAGGCGAGAACGCGACGGAGTTGACAGAATCGCTATGCTCCTCGAGCGTCTGCCGGCAGATATTCCAATCATCTTCTACAACTGGTCCGGTAGTAATCCACCTCCGTTCTTCCTGCTTGAATAGGCCTCTTGTTATACTGCGGGCCGGGCTGAAAACAAGTGCTGAAGCGTAAACTTGAAGAGGTGCTATATCGATGATTGACCGACTGCTCTGAACGACCCGTGTTATATCGCGGAGAAATCCGGATATCTCAATGGCATCTGCAGGCTGGAAGGCGATGTTAGTATGTTTTGGGGATAGTGGGCAAGGGCGCAACACACACTGAGTGCTAACAAATCGTTTACCATGCCGACACTCTCTGAGATACGACCTAAAACGCTGAGCGCTTCAAGCCAGTGAAGGAGATGGCTCGTCAGGAAGCTGTGGACTGGGCCGCCATCCCGTACGCTGCCTTTGCTCTCCTTCCAGTGGTGCACCCAGTACTGGCAGGCGTACTGGACCTCGGGCGGTAGACCGGCGTCGATTGTTTGCTGGTCGACTTCTGACCGCAGTTTCCCCGGAACTTGCAGACCGCAGATATCTCTCTTGAGGTGTTGGTGCATAACTTGGATACATCTATCCGCAAGCGTCTTGTGATATTTTGTCTCGTCAATCCAGAAGTCATTCGTGGCACGCTTAGTCGGGTCAACAAGGAAGTCGCGGAATGACAGGTGAAAGAGTTTGACAGGGGCATTTTCCTCCAGGGGGATATCTAGGACGGAGTGGAGAGAGTTCAGCCTGCCATATATAACTTCAGGACGGATGTCGACAAGTCGTGCGAGCGACAACACTGAGAGTGGCTCAGCGAGGAGAACAATAGGGCCGACGACTTTTTGAAACTCGGTCAATAAGCAGCTCCTCTGTGCACCAGTGCGTCCGACAGTGAGCTGGTTGAGAATTGGGAGATATGTCGCGTCGAGTTTGTCAAGCTCGGAATCGTGGGTCTTTGTCTGATACTGTAGGACTTTCTCCAGCTGATCGGCGGGGTTCGACATTCCCTCATCTTCAACAAAGCGGCAGATGGTTGCGGCGAAAATGAACAAGGGGACGGCCATCTGAGTGAGAATCCGAATGACATCTTCACTGTGCCAACCTGGCGGCAGCTGTAGGCCTTCGGGAGCTTGGCCATTGTACGCATCTCTGATTCTCGCGAGTTCATATCGCAGGAATACGGATATATCGTGTTCGATGACTGGCTCCGGTATCCGGTGTAGAGCCACGTCCTGATATTCCCCCTGGATTTTGCCGAAACCGTAGCGAATGGGCAGCTCGGGTCTGCTGGTGACGAAGAATCTCAGGGAAACCGAAGTTACCTCCTTGGCTCTGGACAGGATACCGATGATGGCTTTAGCGTCCTCTTCCCGGTCGCACTCGTCGAGAGCATCAATCACCACAGAAACTCGTGCGGGGATGTGGGGGTCGTCCTTGCACTTGTTAAGTGGCTCCAAGATGAGCTTCTGGAACTGTTCTCCCTTGGCCTTGTCGGCAATTGCCGGGTCGCTCTCGATCGCATTCCTGACGTGCGGGGCTAAGAAAGGCAGCTGGTGGACGAGCTGACAAGCAATTGTTGTAAAGAACATGGCCGCTTTGCCACGGTTGCCATCGCCCTTCTTAAAGAGGAAGCTAGCACCAGGCACATTGTTGGCAGAGAGGTGGGCGGCCACGGTGCGCGATATTGTCGATTTACCGGTACCGGCCTTGCCGCACAGCCAGAAGATACATTTCCCACCGGGGTCTTCGATCCACCTGTATATCTCGGCGAGAAGGTCAACGCGGGTGTTCGGATGGCATCTGGGGTCGTGCTCGTTGGTTTCAGAGTTGAAGGCCGCGCCTATTACGACCGGAAGCTTTGGCAAATCGATCTTACGGCTGATATCGAGAATCTCGGCGCTGGGTTCTGAGGTTAGCTACTGATCGACGGCAGGTATTATAGCTCTGAGACCCACACTTGATCGATCTGAAGGGCGGCCGAAAAGGAGGCCTGGTCTCGCTGAAGGATCGCAATGATTTTGTCCACGTCCTTGCTCTCGAACGGCCATTGCAACGCTCGCCGCCCCAGAGCTCTCATCGCCTTTGCCTTGAAACCGGTATGCAACTTCGCTTCCAGCTTCGCGACGATATCACCAAGCTGTGACTGGGTAACGTCAAGGGTGTTGCGTAGCTTTTGTGACGTCTCGAGCCGAGCGCCGTGTGGACCCTGGAGAAGCTTCTGCGCACCTTCCACGGTTGTCTTCAAGCTGTCGGTATGTTTTCGCAGGCGCTCGATGTCGGCCCTGGCGTTCTTAACGGCGGAGGCGTATTCGAGACAGAGAGAGGCGACCTTGGCGGCCAGCTCGACTACCGCGATGACGCTTGCGGCTGCCGCGAGCCCCTCCATCGTGGTGGAAACGACGGGGCCCGGAAGCAGAACTCCGTAGATGAGTGTATTGTGCTAGTGAGGATATTGGGTCGAGTAAGCGTCGAAGAATCGTAGTTGTGGCAGTCTGTCAAAAGACCGCAAGGCTCGGAGGGGACGGACGTCGAGCTACCCAACTGCTGCCTCGCTGCTGCCTAGGCGATTGCCTCGAGACGCCAATCCGGCCGAAGCTTCAACCTCACCGACCCGATTGCGTGGGAGCTAGCCAGTGCGGGGTCGTGGAAGTCGCTTCGACCGCATTGGCTCTTGAGCAGCTGCGTTGGCTATTTGAGTGCGTTCAGCTTGGGAGCGGCTGTAAAAGGCGTCAAATGAAGGCAGACGCCGCCTAGGACAATGGCAAGGATCCGCATTTTGCCCCGACGCGTCGAGCGACGAACCGGGCGACGAGCCGGTTTACATTCAGTGCACGGCTGTGCCGTGACATTAACGGCGTCTTTCCAATGTTTAATCTTAGCAACTTACTAAGAGCTGTCACTACGGGAACAATTGCTCAAAAGAATGTTGAAAGGTTGTCAGAAATAAACATGAATGTGGGGGCGGGCTGAGCAGGTTCTTAAGCCAGGTTCATGGCTTACATTGCTCCCTGCAATCGCCATATGTTCGGCTTTCCTCGCTAAGGGCGGGTTCGAGGACACCGAGAGTGACAATTGCCCCGCCTGACAGGTACTTCTTGGCGCGTGGTCTGGGCTGCTGAAACCTGAGGCCAAGCGCCAGCAAAGAACGGCAGTCCAAACCGCGGCACAGGTTGTCTCTGTGGAAAATCTCCCGACTCCCGGCTCCCGGCCCCCGACAGCTCAAGTTTCTTGCCGGGTTCCATCCCGCCCGTCCCATGTTCAACGTCAGACACCGCCACCAAGCAGCTGATATCCAGCGCCGCCATCCCCACCGGGGGGCTTTTCTTAATTCACACCCGCCATGCCGCCCCCGTCGATAGGCACGCGACAGGCGCTCCTTCGTGCCCGATTTCTCTCACGCTCCCCAAGACGACGACCACCACCATCCGTCTGCTTCTCCTGCTCCTTTGCGACAAATTCCCCTCCCTCGAGCACCCCCGAGACGAAGTGGCCCGCCGCCAGCACCCCCGACGATGCCGCCCGCCGCGACCTCAGCGCCGCGCTGCACGACCTCGAGAAATTCCCCGAAAGCTTCACCAACCCCGCGCGCGTCCAGCTCGCGCGCCACAACCTCTCCCAGCCCGCCGGCCACGAATCGATACGCCTCGCCGTCCTAGCACATAGCCACGGCGGCGCCCCCTCGTCCTCCCTCGCAAAGAAACTCCTCCGACTCTCGCTGGCCGATCCGTTACAGGGGGAACAACCATGGGAAGCCCAGCTCGAGGCCCACGACCTCGCGCAGCGGCCATTGCTCGTGCGCGTCGTCCCGGCTGGGCTACAGGAGTCAAAGAAGATGCCAGAGACGATAGAAACACCACCGACACACGTCATTCCCGAGCTGCGGGTGCCCTCGCCCGTCGTCCGCGGGGCGGAGCTCGAGGTCCTCTTGATGGAGGACCCAGAATACCCGCGGTTCTCCGTGTCTCGAACCACACCCGAGGAACGGCTCCTCACGCCCGAAGTCACGATCGCCGCCGTACCCGAGGAGACGCCCACGCCTGTACCCTCACCGGTGCACATGGCGCTGCAAGTCGGCGAGGGCGAAGCCGCCATGCGGTCCATCCTCGCGGCACCAAGAGGCAACATGACGGCCTGCGCATTCCAGTGGGGCGACAAGAACCTCTCGGACCTGACCTCCCCCTCCATGCTCGGCGTCAACGTCACCACCGCCCAGGCCGGCCTCGACGCCTTCCGCGCCAGCGTCAGCAACGCGCTCAAATACGAAGCATCCTGGACAAAATCCAACGTCGGCGTCATCAACGAGTGGCTGCGCGCCAACGTCCAACCAACCGACACGGGAGTCACCAAACCCCCCGTGCGCCACCTCCTCCAGTCCATCCTCGACCGCTCCCGCCTGGCGCTCGCCGAGGCCGAAGCCGAGGCAGCTGCACAACCCACCCCCTCAGCAGACCCCGGCGCTGCCGCGCGCCTCACCAAGGCCCTGACGGCGTGGTCCGAGGCCGCGCACGAGGAACTGCGAACCATCGTCGAAGACGCCTTTTCGCCCCACGGCGCGTGGCATCGGCTCGCGTGGTGGAAGCTCCTCTGGCGCGCCGACGACGTGGGCATGGTGGCGTCCGAGGTGCTGAGCGAGCAGTTCCTGTCCGAGGCGGAGAAGGGGGTGATTTTTCTCTCTGGACGGATCGACGAGGCGGGTACCGCCCACGGCGCGACCCCGTCCGCATCCGCGAGCACGTCGGTTGAAGTCCACCCCGGCGTCGTGTTCCCCGGGTATATCAGCGACGCGAGGCGGTTCCTGACGGAGCGGGCGGGGGATCTGCAGACGGCGGGGCAGAGGCTGGTGCTCTGGGCTGCGGGGCAGGCGGGGGTGACGGGGGCGCTGGGGGGGTTGGTGTATCTCTCGGGGTACGGGGTTTATGAGGCGGGGTCGGTGGCGGCGCTGGGGTTGGTGTGGGGGTTGACGAATTTGCAGAGGGGGTGGGAGAGGGCGAGGGCGCAGTGGGAGGATGAGGTAAGGGTGAGGGGGCGGAGGGCGTTGCAGCTGACGGAGCAGAGGTTGGTGACGGCGCTGGTGAGGGCGACGGCGGGGAGGGAGGGGGGAGGGGAGGGAGGGGAGCGGGTGGAGGGGTTGGAGAGGGCGAGGGAGGTGGTGGGGAGGGTGGAGGAGGCGTTAGGGAGGTTGAAGTGAGTGAGTTGGGAGTATGTTATTTGTACAATACCTGGTGGTTGGGAAGGGGTGGGAGATACGGGACAGCTTTTGGTCCCAGACCCCATGTCAGCGTCGCGAGCGCCGCCTTTGTAGACTCTAGATACCACGCCACGAGGAAAAATAGAATATGGGTACGGTCCCTGTATGAAGCAGGGTGCCAACGCTTTTTGCTGTCTTTTTGTTTGTCTCTTTTGGTCCCCTCACTGCCAGGCTGAGCGCGTCATCTGTTTCCGCGCCGCCGCCGGCATAATGGTATCAAGCAGTCCTCTCTGCAGCAGCGTAGCACGTTCTGCGCAGACCTTGGCCTTCCCCCCCCCCAGAGCTCATCCAACTCGAGCCCCCGCCGCCGCCTGTCTTGATCTGCCACATCATCGCCGGAAATGACAATCGCTTCCGCCTCCCATCCTCCCTCTCCTCTCTCTCCTCGCCCTCGAAGGGTACCTCAAATTTCACCTCTCTCCCCTCCAATCCTCAACCCCCATCCTCCTCCTCTAAGGCCTCCCCGCCCTCCCCCACCCGACGCCCGCGCGCGACTAACCGTCGCCCTTCCACGCGCCAGACCGACACCGCGCCCGCGCGCATTGCGACTTCGGAACATGGGTGCATTCCTATCCCACCAGTCAGCATCAGCCTCAACTCCCAGCACCCAAACGGGGAAACAAACCGCAACATATCCGGCACGATAAAGAAGCGCACGTGGCTCCCGCGGATGTACACCTGCTCCAGGTGGCTGACGCGGCCGTCGCGCGCCGTCACCGTGATGTCCTTGAGCTGCACGTTCATGTTGTCCTCGGCCTCGATCAGCTTGCCGCGGTAGGTCTGGCCCGACGTGATCTCGAGGGTCACGATGTGCCCTTGGGCTTCGTTGAGGAGCTTGATGGGGATGCCGATTGTGGATGTCATTTTGGCGGTTGGTGGTGGTGGTGTTTCGGGGGGTGATGGGGGGTGGTTTGCGGCGCGACTGCTGGTGATGGGGGTGCAGTGCTGCTGCTGCAGTGGAATTGCCGGTGGAAGGGGAAAGGCGGTGAGGGGGGGTTGCCGCCGGCAGGGAGCTTTTGGTGGTGGTGCGCCACGATTTGGGAGCTTTAACTTTTAAGTGGGGCACAAGCTGGTTTCAACCTTCAACGACGACGACATTGACTTTGGTCCCATCAAGCTTCGAGGTTTCGTTTGGCTTCCACTAATTTTTTGGCAAATCAAATATAGACTCGAATCTTCCCTCGGTTGACTCGTAGCTTGAGTCAGAGACACGCAAAAAAGGGCAGCCCAACCAAAAGCCTGTCCTCTTCCGAACCAACCCCCAGACCAACCCGGACCCCTCCCGGCGCCAGTCCCCGTCCCGAGCCGCATGCCTGGAAGCAGCCCGGGGTGGCGGCGGCGCAAGTGGCGGGTCTCCATCGACGACTGACAAGACACGGGTCGCGTGTCATGTGCATCCGGTATCTCTTGCAGTCTACCTATCTGTGCTGTCATCCCCTCGTTGGGCAGCAAGGCCCCGGGCTCCGACGTCACGAATGGACGGCACCCTGCACCCGTCTCATCTCAGCTCGGGGTTTGGGCCACTGGCTCGTCTTGCACCCGCATTTCCAAATCGTTCAGAGTCGTGATTGGGGTCGGGGAGGGACTCGGTGCTCGAATCATTGGGGGTCAGGAGGTGGGCGAGCTGACCTATCTTCGATCATGAAGCTCCCTGTGAGGAGGGTTCTTGAGCCGGTTTGCCGCCGTTGTTTGACCGGTTGTATATAGGCTACCTGTCGCCACTGGTGCGGGGGGTCGGTTCTGCTTGTCTCGTTCTGGTGTAATCCGTCTGCCTTCTTGCTATCTTTTCCATCCATCTACACATTCATATTTCCTCTTTAAGTCTGTCGAGTATTTCGATTTATCCCACAAAGGCAACTAGGCACAACCATATCCACGGATTAAGTCTCACGTCAACACCTCCAAGCCCGTATAAATCACCAAACCTCCCCGATACCATGCCCCCCAAAACTATCTACACCACAGAGCGTCCGAACCGTGACTTCAGCTGGTTCTCCCCGCGCGACCCTCCCCACCCCCGGAAACCATCGACCTCTCCCTACCCCCTCCTCCAACCCCAGCCCTCGCAAACCCAGCAGACCAACACCCACCACCCCCGCCGCGTCCACAAAACCCCCTCCGCCATGTTCAGCATCACCCCCAAGCCCTCCCGCCGCAGCGGCACCCGCCCCAAAGACCCCCCTCGCATCGTCCTCCAGCCTCCTCCGGACGAACCCCCTTCTACAAAGCCCGGCCCCTGGTCCGACTGGTTCCCCACGCGCGACTCCCCCCCTCGCTTCTGGCGCGCGAGGAAACTTGCTGACGGCATGTCCCCCCCTCTGCCCAAATCAACGCACCCACTCACGCACACGTGCTAACCTCCTTGCCAGAAACATGGACATACCAACACTCCCCCACTTTACCCCGTGCGCCTCCACCGCCGCGCAGCCTCGTCGCCTCTTTCTTTTTCGGCCTCCCGGTGCCATCTGCATCCCTTACGCCAGCCCCGGCGACGGCAGACACTGCCCCCACCGCTCCGAACCGGCCTCGACCACCACCGCCTCCAGCGGATGTTGCCGATTCCGACAACGACGACGACTCCGAGCACCTCCGCGTAACCCCCCAACCCCGCAGTTCCGGCACGACGTTCCCCAGCTCAGCGGTATCAACAGGAAAAGGAAAGGGCTCGAGTTTGATGAGTGTTTTGTCTGCGCGGCGGGAGGGGGAGGTAGATGGGGGGAAGTTGGAGGTTGAAGGGGGCGGGGGGAGGTTAGAAGTCGAAGGGGGAGAGGAGGGGAAGGCGAGGAGGAGACACACGGGACAGGGCGGCGGGTCGATGGCGTTGTTTTGGATGGCGGGGGCGGCGGGCGGGGGTACGGGGAGGGCTGGGAGGGGGCAGCAGGCGGGGGATTTGAAAGGTGGTGGTGGGGCAGCGGTGAATGCGAAGCGGTTGCATAACAAGGTGAGGAGTGAGAAGGAGCTGAGGGTGGATTCGAAGAGGAGGGTGAGGAGCTGGTTGGGGGAGGTGGCGGCTTGTGAGAGGCCGGTGGTGGCGGAGTGGGATGGGGAGGGGTTGCCGATTTATTAGGAGTGTGGGGGGGGTTGTTGTTGGGGTGGTTGGGGGTTGATGGCCGGTTTGTTGTGAGCTGGGGTTCCAGGACGGGCGGGGGGGTGTGTTGGGTTACATAAGAAGGGAAGAGTTTACAGGACTCTCTTTTTGCTTGGTCGCCAGTACTAAATTGGCATGTTGTGGACGTGTGCCTAATCTAGGTGTCTTGTATTGCTAGTCGTCCCAATGTATGAAAAGCGACTATATTCTATGTTTCTGGACAGAAATTTGTAGTAAACGAGAAAACGCCGTGCTGTCTATGTCTCCTCTGGGTATTGTCCAAAATGACGCCCCAAATCTCCATTTACCGTCTTCTGTACACATCATACACTCCATCCAACACACGCTATCCCACCCCCTAGTCCTTCCCCTTAACCACCACCCCCTCCCCTTCAACCCTCGCCTTCCCCTCCCCCTCCATCGGACTCCCTAAAGCCGGCTCCATCTCCTCCCCCATCCTCCTCTCCCCCTCCAACGCTTCCTTCTCCCCCACCCCCCCTTTCTCCCTAGCCCACTCCTCTTCCGTAGGCCCGGACTTCCCCCAACCCCACCACCTCGACCCCTCCCAAGCCTCGACCCCCTCCCTCCTCCAAAATCCCATCCCCTCCGCCCCCACCCCCATCCACCAACCCCCTCCCCGTCCTCGCCACGTGCACCCCCCTTCCCCTCAAAAACTGCAACATCGCCCTCCCATTCAACCGCAAACACCTCTCCGGCTTCTCCACCCCAAACACCTTGTTCGTCAGCCACGGCCACAACACCCCGAAATCGCTCTGGTTCAGATGCGCCGCGCGCTTGACGTAGAAGAAATTCGGCCGCGGGATGTCGCTCCCGTCGGCGCGCTTGAACATGGCAGTCGTGACGACCGGTTGGGAAGGGTCTGGTGACAGGATCCGCGCCTTCATGTGCAGATGCTGCTTCCACTTGAAGAAGGCGTCGGATTCAACGGCGAGGATGGCGGCGCCGCCGGGGGCAGACGGGCCGTCGTATTGCGGGAGGGGGAGGCGGAAGAGCGGGGCGGAGGCCCGCGACAGGAGCGGGAAGCACCACATGTCGAGGAGGATCAAGGGTGTGGAAGGTGTGATCTGGCGGCGGAGGGACCGGGGCGGGGTGGCGAAGGTGGGGAGGCGGTCGGCGTAGTAGGTGGATTTGAGGAGTTGGACCATGCAGGCGGCGCCGAACGAGTGGCCGGCGAAGATGAGACTGCCCGGGGTGTGGATGTCGAGGAGGGAGGCGAGCTGGGAGAGGGCGCGGGGCGGGGTGCTGGTGTTGAGGTTGTCGGCGGGGAGGGAGAGGGTGGAGGTGTCGAGGGCGAGGAGGGCTTCGTGGGTGAGGGCGAGCTCCCAGAGGCGGATGCGGATCTGGCGGTTGCGGGCTTCCCAGGAGGCGGAGTCGAAGTTGTGGCCGATGCCGAGGTAGGGGACGGTGCGCGGCGCGGGGCGGGAGGAGAGCCAGCTGCTGCGGGGGGCGGGGGGCTTGGGGTCCCGGACGAGGGAGATGGCGGCGCTGCCGTCGCGGTGCTCGGGGCAGACGACGATGAGGCCGTGGGAGGCCAAGGATCCGGCGATGTAGGAGTAGGCGTTACGAGTGCCGCCCAGGCCGTGGGAGAAGAGGACGGTGGGCCATCTTGTCTGGGAGGGCACCGTGTTGGGTTTTAGGACTGCCGCATTTTTGTGGACGGGGATGGTGATGTAGTGCAGGTTCCGGGGCAGATACGACAGCAGGGAGGCTAGCTTGGGCCCGGCGCCGAGGAACTGGCTGTAGGCGGCGAGATGGAGGCGTTGGGGGGCCGGGAGCCAGGTAATAGGGTGGCCGGTCGAGTCGGGGGCAGCAGGATAAAAGATGCGGAACTGGACGGTGGATATGTCGGCCGCCTCCTTGGGCGTCTCGCGCGGTGATCGGAGCTTGTCGACGGGGATCTCGACGTCGACGGTGCCGACCTTGTGAGGCCCGGGGTATGCGGGAAATCGGGGGACTGGGCTGAGGCGGGAGAAGAGGGAGGGCGAGTCGCCCGCGCCGGGGGTTGCCATGGCTCGGGATACACTGGATATTCTGTGCAATGGAGATGGTCGGACGACTCATTCAGCAACTTGAAAGAACTCAAGTGAGCAGTGACAGAGCTGTCTGGAGTTTCAAGTTCAACGCTCGATGGTTGAGGAGAATGCCCGGAAGAAACAATTGACGATGTGGAGTCGAAGGACAGAAATTCAAATGAAAACAATAATCTGGAAAAGGAGGCAAGAGAAAAATTGCCATCTCTTCCACTTGAACGCCTCCATCTCTGCCCCGGGATTCATGATTCGCAGTCCGCGTCAAGCCTCGGTCCACGGGTGGTCCGGGGTGGACGGCGGACTCGGGCCAATGGGGTCTGGACATGAAGCCGAGCCAAGACCCGAGGCAGCCAGGACGTCATCGATCTCGAAACGGGATCTCGAACATGGGAACATGGCGTGGTTCGTGGTGTTGATGAAATGCACAGCAAGGTTCAATCATGGTTGCCTCCCTCTTGGGAGTTGGAATATGTTGGCACACCTCTCTTCTAGGTCCGTACCGTCGCCTTCTTGGCCAGGGAGTGACGTGCCGAGTCAACCGAAGCTTCCATGTCTGAGCCAAGATGGGACGGCGTGGTGCCTGGGCCAATGCTTGCCTGTAGGGGGGGAGGCACTGTACCTGCATGGCGGAACAGGCCGTCGATGCTGATGCCATGCAGCAACCAAGTGTGTCTGTTGTCGTGTGACGCCGGACTGCAAACGGGAAAAGAGACCACATTTGGAGCTCAAGCAGAATTGGTACGACCTTCCCCATCCATGCTGCCATTCCATGCTGGGGGCTAAAGGAGCCGGAAGCGATAAGAGAGTCCCGGCCTGAACCCCAGCCCCAGCAACGGGGCTTATCGCGAGCTGGGCGACACCCCGGACCCCTGTGCCGATCGTCGTCGTCGTCTCCCCCCAGGGCCCAAGGCCAGCTGCCTGTCCCGGACAACAGCCACCACTCCAACCTCCCCGTTCCATCTCTCCCTCCCAACATTGTCTCCCCGGCCTCTCCTCTCGAAACATCCCCATTCCAGTTCCACAACAACCATCATGACCCGTCACACGCCCCAGTTCGTCCAGGCGCGCAGCTCCCAGCTGTCGCTGCGGTCCCTCGCCCTCGAGCAATCGCAAGCTTCCCGCGCCGCCTCCATCGCCGATGCGCCCCCCCCCCGAGTCAACGCCAAGGAGATGAAACCCGAGCGCTTCACCAAGCCCTATTGCGAGTTCATGACGGCGAACCCGACCGTGTTCCACTCGGTCCAGTACTTCAAGGACAAGTTGACGAGCGCCGGGTACAAGGAGGTACACTCCCCCTCTCCCGTCCCCCATTGGCACAAGACACCCGAGCTCACCACCCACCGCTCACAGCTCCCCAGCCGAGACAGCTGGGCCGGCAAGCTCGAGCCCGGCGGCAAGTACTATGTCACACGCAACGGCAGCTCCATCATCGCCTTCTCCGTCGGCAAGGCCTACAAGCCCGGCAACGGCGCCGCCATGGTCGCCGGCCACATCGACGCCTTGACGGCCCGCCTCAAGCCCACGAGCACCAAGCCCCTGAACAACGGCTACATCCAGCTCGGTGTCGCCCCGTACGCCGGCTCCCTCAACGAGACGTGGTGGGACCGCGACCTCAGCATCGGCGGCCGCGTCGTCGTGCGCGACCCCGACACCGGCAAGACGTCCATCAAGCTCGCCAAGCTGGACTGGCCCATCGCCCGCATCCCCACCCTCGCCCCGCACTTTGGCATCGGCATGATGGGCCAGAACAACCGCGAGACCCAAGCCGTGCCCATCATCGGCCTCGACAACAGCGACCTCTTCCCCAACGCCACCACCCCGACCCCCGCCCAGCCCCTCGGCGGCCCCGGCTCTTTCGTGTCCACCCAGCCCCCCAAGCTCGTCAAGCTCATCTCAAAGGAACTCGGCCTCTCGGACCCCTCGGCCATCCTCAACTGGGAGCTCGAGCTCTACGACTCGCAGCCCGCCCAAGTCGGCGGCCTCGACAAGGAATTCATCTTCGCCGGCCGCATCGACGACAAGCTCTGCTCCTGGGCCGCCTTCATGGCCCTCCTGCACGCCAACCACTCCGACACGGACGGCGTGATCAAGCTCGTCGCCCTCTTCGACGACGAAGAAATCGGCTCCCTCCTCCGCCAAGGCGCGCGCGGCAACTTCCTCCCCATCACCCTCGAACGCGCCGTCGAGTCCCTGTCCGCCTCCACCTCCTCCTCCACCCCATTCGGCCCGGGCCTGATGGGCCAGACCTTTGCCCGCTCCTTCCTCGTCTCCTCGGACGTCACGCACGCCGCGCACCCCAACTTCACGCAGACCAACCTGGCGGGGCACTCCCCGCGGCTCAACGTGGGCGTGGCGCTGTGCGTGGACGCGTCGGCGCACATGACGACGGACACGGTGTCGATGGCGATTCTGGACCGCGTCGCCGAGCTGGCGGGGTGCGTCAACCAGCGGCACATGATTCGCAACGACTCGCGGTCGGGCGGGACTGTCGGGCCGATGCTGAGCGCGGCGATGGGGTGCAAGGCCGCGGATGTGGGGATCCCGCAGCTGTCGATGCACTCGGTGCGGGCGACGACGGGGAGCCTGGATCCGGGGCTGGGGTTGAAGTTTTACAAGGGGTTTTTGGATCACTGGGAGGAGGTGGATGGGGAGTGGCATTGATTGGGACTGGGAAGCGGTTTGGTGGTTGGATGTATTAGTTAACGGTTACAGCATGCAGACAGCGACAAACAAGCAGCAGTTGGAAGTTTCAGTCACACGCTCAAGCATGTCTGGGAGGCACGTTTACGACGATACAAGCTAATCCACCGGTAGCGTACTCTGGTGTAAGTGTGTGAAGAAACGGGGTCTCGGTTTCGAGACCTGTTATTCAGTTTGACCATAACATGTCCTTCTGATGTACGAGTCAAAAGAAGGAGTTGCCTAGAGGAAGTGCACACGGTGAGACATGTCATAGTGGCAAAGAAATACCCCGAAACTGTATTCCCCCCTTTCCTCGCTCTTCTAATTCTAGGATGGTGTGGTATCGATCAACATAGGCAGGCACGAATGCTAGTAGGACTCCAACACGACACGACAAATACAAAACCCAATGCCATCTCATCCCCCTTTTCCCGACGCTCATCACCATGGCATCATCAACCCACCATCTATCCCCTCCCAAATCCCCATGCTGCTGCACCCTAAACCATTCAAACAAGAAGGAAACCCCTCTATCCCAACTCCACCCCTCCCCGACCAAAGAAAACCCCCCTTCAAACATCCCTCCTCCCCTTAACCAAATCCTCCGTCTCCCTCAGCCTCATCCTCTCCTCAATCCCGCTCCCCGTCTCCTCATCATCCTCATCATCCTCACTCCGCCCGTCCTCATCCTCCTCCCTCTCCTCCTCATCGCACACCCCCCCTCCCCTCTCACCATCCCCCGCCATCGCCGCGTCCGTCGCCGTGGGCTTCTTCTTCTCAAAGTCCTGCCTGTGCGCCTCCGCCATGGCCTGCAAAATCGACTTCTTGCCCGCCGTATCCGTGCGCTTCCTACGCTGCAGCGTCCCCATCTCAGGCCTCGGACTGGCGGCGCTACTGCCCGTCGCCGTGGCCACACGCGCGGAGCTGTGGCGCCTTAGCGTCCCGCCCTCGGGCCTGTCGGCCGCTGCTTCGGCGTCGCGCTCTTCCTCCGATGACGTGGAGGCTTCGAGGCGGTACGGCAGCGGGGTATCCCGCGAAGCCTTGTAGACGGCGACGTTGCCGCAGTGTTCGTTCTCGACGCGGAGGAGGGCCCACATGCCGCGGCGGAGGACCTCGGCGAGGGAGCAGGAAAACGAGATGAGGGTGCTGTGCTGCGTGTTGTGGGTGAAGATGGCGTAAAAGATCCATGAGAAGCGGAGGAGTGGGTCGACTACCATGATGGCGTAGTAGACCCACGTGCGCTTGAGGCCTGTGATGTCGCGGAGGAGGGGGAGGCGGGCGCGGCGCTGGAGGAGGGAGAAGTCCATGAAGAGGTCCCAGATTGCTTTGCGGGGGGTTAGTTTTGGGGGGCTGGGAAGGGGGGTTGGGAAAGGGAGAGGGGGGCTTACAGCAGTAGATGGCGTTGATCGAGGCAAAGGCGATGAAGGCGCTGAGGTTGGCTTGGGTGCCGTCGATGCGGTAGACGCTGAGGAGGGCGGCGGCTAGGATGGACATGGTGTACTTGCCGCAGTTGACGAGGTGCGGGAAGACGTTTTTGGTGTCGCGGTAACGCCGGATGCATTGGAGGGCGCGCCAGATGGGAGGGAGCGCGGCGAGGAAGCCCATCAGACGGGAGTGGTTCGAGTTGCACTGCACTGGGTCGTCCCACTCTCGCGCGTATAGGCAGAAGAAGAGCTCGACATTCTGTACTAGTTAGCCAGCTTCTGGGGGGTAGGGGGTTGTTGGGTACGCACGCAGGTAGCATAGGTCAGCGAACACCAGATATCGCCGAGGAAGAAGTCTCGGAATTCCACAGGGTAGAGTCCGGCCCAGAACAGACGGTACTAGTCACCAGGTTAGACCGGTAACCCAACGCGGAGTGGAGGGTAACTCACATGAGAATACAGGAACCATCTCCTGGCCTTGTGCTGAAACATGGGAGCCGGGAAGAACAGGATGATCAGACTGAGGCCTATCAAGATGACAGGCCAGTACAGATACAGCTCCTCCCAGTCGCCAAACATGGAGAAGTTAACCCATAGAAAGACGCCGAAGAGGGCAAAGAAAAACGTGGGAAACTCGGCGAGCTGCTTCCAGTCCAGGTTGTGTCGCGTGTCGAGCTCAAAGATGAAGGGGTAGTTGATCTTGTTCTTGGTCCAGATCCAACAATCAATGGTAAACAGGGAGAAGAGCAGGAGGATCAAAAAGTATCCCCCGTATAGCTGCAGCAGATAGCTCGTCTGCTCGGCCAGCTGTCGGTCCTCGTCAAAGAGGAGTGTCGCGCCGTACACCAGGCCTTGGATACCAAAGACGGCGCCGCAGCCGAGGAAGAGACCGCTCCGGAAGGCGCTGTCCGAGGAGTTCCCCGGGCGACGGTTGAGGTTGCGCAGCTTGCCGGCCGCGACCTTGTGGTTCCCCTTTTCGAAATAGCGGGCGTAGAGGTCCTCGACCGTGTGGATGTGGCCGTCGAGAACGTCGCTGTTGACGAACCAGGCCTTGCTCACCTTCTCATTCATGTATCGGTACGGAGGGCGGGCCTTAACCGCCTTGTCGTACTTTTTGTTGAGCTTGCGAAACGCGGTCCGGTTCAGGAGGGCATAGGATTTGAGGAGTTCGAGGCCACGGTAGAACTCTTGCAGGGCCAGCTTGAGCTTCCGCTTGGCGCTGCGGTAGGGCACGTCGTCGGTGGGGGGCTTTCGAACGTAGTCGCGGCGCTCGTCCTGGGACTGTCCCACAATGTTTGGCGTCCTATCCATACGTTGGAGCGCCTTGGAGTTGGGGCCTGGCTTGACCAGTCGGGACTTGAGCCAGTCGAGGCTGTTGTCCTGGTTGGGCTCACCGCCATTGACATTGGGCCCCTTGGTGCTCTCGTCCTGTGCGCGTATCTTCTTGGCTTCGGCAATCTCGGCGATCCGCCGGTTGCGCATCTCGTGGAGTTGCTCCCGGAGAGCTTGCAGACGCTCCGAAGCCTGGTCCTCCTTTTCCTTATAGAACCTTTCGATTTTGTCCAGCTCGCTGTCCAGGAACTGGAAGAAGTCGCGCTCGGTCACACGCACTTGGTCCAGAATCTGCAGGCCGATATCTGCCTTGCTCGACGTCTGCCTAGCGAGCGTCGAGCCAGTCGAGAAGATGCGGCCCAAGCGCCGGCGGTGCGTGGAGGGAGATGCAGGACTGCCGGCCGGAGGCAGGGCGAAGCTGGAGGGAGTCCCGTTCCCGGTGGGCAAGGAGGGCAGCTCCGAGGCACTACGTCGAGGAGTGGGCCGCTGGCCGCCGAGGCCATTCTCGTCGGTCCGGGAGGGGACCCGGATGGCCGGGGCCGGAAGGGCAAAGTCGTACCTGTCGCTGGCGTGTGAGGATCCAGGGGGGATGATGCTCCCGTAGTAGGCGCCGCTGCCGGGCGACAGGGCCAGACCCGAGAGCTCATCGGCCTCGGCTATCGTGGTGGATCGCCGGACGCCGGAGCTGGTGGTGAGCCTCAGCGACCCGGCTCCGTGGCCTGGCGGCGGGAGGGAGGCTTGCGAGGCGTTGGTGTGGTGGGTTGAGATGGAGTCCCCGATGCTCTCGGGATAGGCGTACGAGCCGCGCCGGGCCAGCGTCGACGGCGTGCCGCTGGCTCTCTGGATGGCGCGCGTGACGGCCTTGATGTGCTTTTTCCCGGCCTTGTAATTGAGGTATTTGACGCGCCATTCTGCTCAGGTGCATCACGGGTTAGCCCTGGTCTGGTCTGTCTCTGGTGTCTGTTCCTGTCTGGTCCCTGTCTGTCTTGGATCGTCAGGTCGTGTCGCGTGGCTCCAATCTCCTGCTCTTGCGTGCTCACTCGGCGGTCTCGTTCTGCATTGGCATCCCCATCCATCCAGCGCCCAGCATCCAGCATCGGCCCGACACCGACTCAGTTTCACCGCCCCCCGGACACGCGGCGCGGCGGGATCGTCGGCGGGCATCGCGTGGCATAACATGACAAGACACGACCAAGCCAAAATCCGGGGAAGGGGGATCCGTACCTGGAACTGCGTCCTGCTCAAGCTCTTTGGCGAACCTTGGCGCGCGTGTCAGTGTCTTGCGTTTGCGATGTGCAGAGTGGTCAATGTCGTCGTCGACGAGGCAGAGGCAGTCTCACTTCATGACGTCAGGCCTCCCATCCCGAGAGGGGACGACGAGGCAATTCAGCGGTCGACGGCCAACAAAGATGCGGCGGGCAAATGGTTCGGCATATCAACAAGGCTTGATATGGCCAAGGACCCTGGGTAATAAAGTAGGTAAGTCGGTAGGTACTGCAAAGCATAGGTGTTCAGGCATTCAGGTGGCGCGGATGGGAATTGAGTTTGCGACCAACAAAGTTTCCCAGGTTTTTTTCTGCCCTTTTTTCCTTCGGCTTTCCCTTTTCGCGTGTCCTTCTCCTTTTTTCGCGGCCCGAGTCACGTAATTTGCGCCTTCTTTCATCAGCCAGATTCGCAGCAGCCCGCTTCAGGGCGGTGTGTGCCTCGTTCCTTGTGCATTAACCGTGCCCAAAGCCATGATGTAACGTTAACGATGAGAGAATTGGAGGATCCAATGTGGCACGCGACCTGCATCCATCTTCAGCAGGCCTGAAGCCACCACCTGCTGGCCGTCGCATCTGGCATTTGACATCTCACCACCCGTGGAACAGGGTCATGGCCATGATGGAGGCGGACAATCTCGGTGTCCCCTTCGGCGTCGCCCTGCCGAGGTCGGCAGACGACGAGCAAACGACCGTCACACTTAGCAAAGTTCACTCTTGCCCAACCGTCGCCAGTGACACCGGACATCTCCGTGTGACCTCGATGCTGCGATCCGGGCGGGGACAGAGCTTTTGCATTTCTCTCTCCTGAACCTCAACCCAACCTCGATCAGAACCACGACCACGGCCCGATATTCAGGTCCCAGGAACGGCGAGGCCGTGCCACGAGCTTTGGTTTCAACCACATCAGTGCGATCCAGCATTGTCATTGTCAGCTGAAAAGTCGGACGAATGCGCCAGGGAGCTCCTGGTTGATGATGGCCACCACGAGGGTCGGGCCGCCGAGAGATGGAAATGGGGATTGGGATGGGATGCGGGGGAGGCAAATACCAGCCCCCCTCCCAGACTCGCTCCATCCAGGCCAAAACCCGACGTTTTTAGAGAAGCAAACTGAGTTTGGTTGAAGCTGCAGATCAAACATGTATTATCGATACCTATCGCTCTCTGTTCATCTCCTCTTTCGCTGTTGCTGCCCTCCCCTCTCCATCCTTCAGTCGTGGAGTAGCCAAAGGCTGGTCTCTTCCCATGAGGCATCTTCTCGACCCTGCGGGCTCCTGTCTGCCATGTCTGCCCCCAGGCACTCCTCCAGGGCCCTATACGTTGCACGACCCTCTGCTCAGAATCATCTGGTAGGCCAGCTTGGTTTTGATGGCAAACAGGCTCTTGAGCCTTCCCGATGCTGTACTGCTGGTCTCCCCCGCCAAGTTCACCTCCCCTTTCCGAGCGAGTGTCGCTCGCAGACCCGCGACATCCTATCTCATCCGCGGGCCGCTCGGTAGCCCCCCTCGTCTCGGGCCGCTCGGCAGTCCCACCGGCCTGTTACGCCCCGAACTCCCGCCTCCTCCCCCGCTTCCACTGCCGGACGAAGGGTCTGGGCCTCCCGAGTAATAATCCATGTCGCCCCCCGCCCACGGCGCATTCGCCGACATGACCGGCTTGCTGTCGTAGGCCCCTGGCGGCGCAAACCGGTCCTCGTAGTTCCCACCTCCGCTCCCGCTCCCACTGCCTCCCCGTCGACTCCCGGCCTGCAGTTGTTGCTGCTGAGAAGGCGGTTGGAATGGCCCCCCGCTGCTCGCGGGACTCGTCGTCTTGGAGCCGCCCCAGAGCCTCTGCTTAAGCTTTTCCTGCGCGCTGCCGCCACCCGACGTAGACCCGGGAGGCGTCGTCGTTTCGCTTCGTCCGTATGCACCCGCCTGCTGGTAACTTCCGCCGCGTTGGCTCGGGAGCGGCCTCGACTGCACCGCCTCCTGACTTCCCCCGCGGGGGGCAAACGGGTTCGCCCGGCCCTGTCTCAGCGACGCCGGCTGAGCGGGCTGCTGGCTGCTGTTGTTGTCCCATAGGCTTTGGAGCCGCCCGGCGCCTGCGTTTGGCGCGGCAGCACCGCCCTGTTGTTGGTTGCTGAGACCGCCGTATCGACTGCCGACTTGGTTCTGCTGCGCGTACACGGGTTGCACGGGTGGAGGGGCTTTGGGATCTGGCGGCAGCCAGCCGGGAAAGGCCTGGCCCTTTTCGGTGTAGTAGCTGCGCAGGACGCGGCAGACGTGGGTGTCGTCTTCGGTGTCGCCGTCGGCATCACCGGCGAAGTAGGTTCGCTGGAGCTTGGTGATGTTTGTCGAGGCGTTTGTGAGGATGTTGTTGTACCAAGACATGGTGGCGGCGGTGTGGGAGTGCCAAACAGCACTCCTCGGGCGTCTGGGTGGAGGCCAGGTAAGGGGGAAGAGAGGCGATCGCCCTGGGTGGGTTGGTTGAGATGTCAGATTCTGCCGGGACTGAAGAAGGCGGGGTTCGTTTCGATGGGACTGGTCGTCTTTTGGGTGGTCGGCGATCAGTGGCGGTTGAAAGTAATTCTCTCGGGGGAAGAATGGTCGGTATTTGGTAGGCTGCTGAAATAGCTGTGGTCGCCGTTTGGAGTTGCAAGGCGATGGGCGTGGAAAGCCGTCGTGTGTGGTGGACTTGGATGTGGTGTTGTGTCGAGGACAAGCTGGAAGCTGGCAGCCCTGAGCCCGCGGCACAACAGCACATGCTGCACTGGCCAGCGGCGGGCTGTCATCCGGTCTCGCATTTCCTGATCGTTTCACATGACAGGGTCGCAAGCCAGGGTTCGGGTTCGCAGTGCAGACACGTCCAGCTTATCAATTAAAGAAGTCGCGTCAATCAAGTGGGGCAGCCACGTCTTTGCGCGAAGGGCGCGTCCCCCTGCTCGGATTTTGGTCCCCATCAACTCCCCATCACATCCACCTCGGCCGTGTTTTGGCCATCCCCTTGACAACAAACTTCCCAGCTTCCGAGAAACCGACGACCGTCCTTTTGGCAGATGGTGACGTTGACAGAGCTCCCATGATCTGAAAACACCCCCATCAACCCCCATCACCCCCCACAATCGCCACCATGCCGGCCGCCACTCTCCCCCAGAAACGCATGTTCGGCGAGGCCTCGAGCACCCGTGCCAACATCTCGGCCACGCCCTCGACATCCAAGAGGCAGCGTCTCGACATCCCGTCGTCCTCCCCTGCCAAGTTCCGCTTCAACAGCTCCCAGAACTATGGCAAAGGGAAGCCCGCCTCCACCCAGCAGAAGAGCACCTTTGAGAGCGACGTGCTCGAGCGCATGAGCCAGGACATCTCGGACCTCAAAGCAGCCAACACCGAGAAGGACCAGGCTTGGGACCGCCCCCCGCTACCGCGCAACTTCGACCCCTCCACGACCAACCTCACGTTCCAGGCCATCGAGGCCGAGGAGGGCACCGTTGCCGGCGGCCACGCTGCCATCAAGCTCTTTGGCGTCACAGAACACGGCAACTCGGTGCTGCTCCACGTCAAGGACTTCAAGCACTACCTCTACGTCGCCGCCCCCGTATCCTTTGGCCCCGAAGACTGCCCCAAGTTCCGAACCTATCTGGAGACGCAGGTCGCCATGCAGCAGCAGGCCATCCATTCCGTGACCCTCACCATGAGGGAGAGCATCTACGGCTTCCAGGGCAACACGCAGAACCCGTACATCAAGATTACCGTCACGGACCCGAAGCACATCAACAAGGTCCGATCCGTCATTGAGCAGGGCAATGCCAACTGGAACAAAAAGTGGAAGAGCGCCGACGGCACCATCATGACGTACGACAATCTCCAGTACCTCCTCCGCTTCATGGTGGACAACTCCATTGCCGGCATGTCCTGGGTCGAGGCACCGGCCAAGCTCTACCAGCTCTCCCACACCAAGCAATCCAACTGCCAGATCGAGGCCGAGATCAGCTACCGCGACCTGATCGCCCACAAGCCCGTCGGCGAGTGGTCCAAGATGGCGCCCCTGAGAATCTTGTCCTTTGACATTGAGTGCGCAGGCCGCAAGGGCATCTTTCCAGAGGCCAACCACGACTCGGTCATCCAGATTGCCAATGTGGTAACCAAGTACGGAGAAAAGAAGCCGTTTGTCAGAAACGTGTTTTGTCTCGACGAGACGAGCTCCATCGTGGCCACGCACGTCATCTGCCACGACAATGAGGAGGACATGCTGGCAGCGTGGCAAAAGTTCCTTCTCAAGGTCGACCCCGACATTATCACGGGCTACAACATTGCCAACTTTGATTTCCCCTATCTCCTGGACCGAGCCAAGCACCTCAAGGTCTCTGGATTTGAGTTCTGGTCTCGGACCCATGTCCGGTCGGGCTGGAAGGACTCCAACATCAGCAGCAAGCAGATGGGCAACCGCGACAGCAAAGCCACCAACATCGCCGGGCGACTCCAGTTGGACTTGCTGCAGCTGATCCAGCGTGACCACCAGCTTCGAAGTTACACCCTAAACTCGGTCTGCTCCCACTTCCTGGGCGAGCAAAAGGAAGATGTCCACTACTCCATGATTACGGAGCTGTTTGAGGGCACTCCGGAATCGCGACGAAGATTGGCTCTGTACTGCTTGAAGGACGCCTATCTCCCCCAACGGCTGATCGATAAGCTTTCGTGTTTGGAAAATTACACGGAAATGGCAAGAGTCACGGGTGTGCCCTTCAACTTCCTGCTGTCCCGAGGTCAGCAGGTCAAGTTCCTCAGCCAGCTCTTCCGAAAGGCGCTTGAGCAAAAGCTGGTGATCCCCAACTTGAAGTCGGACTCGAGCGAAGAGCAGTACGAAGGTGCCACCGTCATTGAGCCCAACCGCGGCTACTACAGCATGCCCATCGCGACGCTCGATTTCGCCTCTCTGTACCCCAGCATCATGCAGGCCCACAACCTCTGCTACACCACCCTGATCAAGAAGCCCGACATTGAGCGGTGGAAGCTGCAAAAAGACGAAGATTACATTGTCACACCAAACGGCGACATGTTCGTCACGACCAAGCAAAGAAAGGGGTTGCTGGCGCAGATTCTGGAGGAGCTGTTGACGGCCAGAAAGCAGGCCAAGCGAGAGCTGGCCGTCGAGACGGACCCCTTCAAGAAGGCTGTGCTGAACGGTCGGCAGCTGGCCTTGAAAATCAGCGCCAACTCCGTCTACGGTCTGACGGGTGCCACCAACGGAAAGCTCCCCTGCCTCGAAATCGCCAGCAGCACAACGGCCTTTGGCCGAACAATGATTGAGAGGACCAAGCAGGAGGTCGAGCAGAAGTACTGTATCGCCAACGGCTACTCGCACGACGCCCAGGTCATTTACGGTGACACGGACTCGGTCATGGTCAAGTTTGGAACCGAAGACCTGGCCGAGGCCATGAAGCTGGGCCAAGAGGCTGCCGCGTTTGTGTCGAGCAAGTTTGTCAAGCCCATCAAGCTGGAATTCGAAAAGGTGTACTTTCCCTATCTTCTCATCAACAAGAAGCGGTACGCTGGCTTGTACTGGACAAAGCCGGACAAGCACGACAAGATGGACACCAAGGGCATTGAGACCGTCCGTCGTGACAACTGTCTGCTGGTACAGACTGTCATTGAGAAGGTTCTCCGCATGATTCTCATTGACCGAGATGTTATTGGCGCGCAGGAGTAAGTTGTCTACTGCCTCTTTGCGGGAATTCTACTGACACTGGTGTAGATATGTGAAGGAAACCATCTCGGAGCTCCTGCAGAACAAGGTCGACATGTCAAAGCTTGTCATCACCAAGGCTCTGGCGAAAGACGACTATGCCAACAAGCAGCCTCACGTCGAACTCGCCGCGCGCATGAGAAAGCGTGATCCCGGTTCGGCCCCCGGCCTCGGCGATCGCGTGGCCTACGTCATGATCAAGGGCGCCGCGGGCAGCAAAAACTTTGAGCGCTCCGAGGACCCCATCTACGTGCTCGAGCACAACGTGCCCATCGACACCAAGTACTACCTCGACAACCAGCTGGCCAAGCCCCTGGGCCGCATCTTCGAGCCCATCCTCCACGGCGAGGCCAAGGTCAAGTCGCTGCTGTACGGCGACCACACGCGGTCCATCTCAGTTGCGGCGCCCACGGTCGGCGGGCTGATGAAGTTTGCCAAGAAGACGCAGACGTGCATGGGCTGCAAGAAGCCGCTGACGGGCAAGGAGGAGAGCCAGGGCGCCGTGTGCTCGGACGACGCGCCGCGCGTGGGCGAGCTGTACAAGAAGACGCTGGACAAGGTGTCGGATCTCGAGGTGCGGTTCGGGCGGCTGTGGACGCAGTGCCAGCGGTGTCAGGGGAGCATGCACTGCGAGGTGATTTGCAGCAGCAAGGACTGCCCCATCTTTTACATGCGGATGAAGGCGAAGAAGGATCTGGAGGATGGCAACAAGGAGCTGAAGCGATTTGACTATGACCAGGCGGCGCTGTGGTAGGGATGGGGTAGGTATGTGTATTTTTGAGGGGGCGTTTTGGGATGGACATGGTCACGAGCATTGTTTTGCGATTTGCCTGGAGGAAGGGTATGGGTTACCCTGGAACTGGCCTGGTTTTTCATGTTATATGTCACACTTGTTGGGTCGATATGACTTTTTTCCTCCCCATGGAGTTTAGCAGGGGTCCAAACCCCAGAACAATTTCTTGTAGGAACAGGAAAAGGGGTAATACAAACAAACAGTTCCTCTACACAGCGTCTTCAATCTCACACACAAAAGAAGCAATCGCATTGATTCCACCTCATCGTCTCTAAATGAGCGTACGAAAGTCAAGACAGCCAAAGCCATCCATCCCCAACAACCACAACAACAACAACCCTACAAAATCATCCCTCCCTCCCCCTCAAGGCTCAATACCAATGCGCCCCGCCCTACGAACAAGGCACATCACACCTCCCAATATGATCCACCGTCGGATTCAAACACTGCCCGCCACACGAGCACAGCAACTCAATACGATTCCCCGCCGTCGCCGCACACGCCCCGCCATCATCCCCCTGCGCCGCCGACGTCGGCGCCCCGGAACTCGTAAAGAAGCTGCTCGTCTTCTCCTTCTCCTCGTGCGGCTGGTTCTGCGTGAAATCGCTGATATTCGCGAGCGTCCCGCCCGGGGTCGCCGCGGCCCCCCCGGGAGGCACGCACACGTACAGCGCCTGGATCGGGTCCGACTTGGTCTTGCCGTTGGCGCAGTTGGCGACGTTGCCGGCGCAGTAGGCTTTGACGATTTCGGATTCGGGGAAGCCTGGGAGCGGAGCGTCAGTACCTTTGCAAAGCTGGGGGGAGGGGGGTGAGTGTACTCTGGTGATCCCGGAGGATGTAGCCGCAATACGTGAAGCCCTTTCCGCAGATGGGGGCGCCCGGAGCGGGGGCGTCGGGGCCCGAGGGGGCGGCGGGCCACGGGCCGGAGGGGTTTTGCGCGAGGACGGCGCCGAAGAGGAGGAGGAGGGGGGCGGGGGACATCATTGTTGCTGGGGGTGGTGGTTTGAGAGATGGACTGTGGGTAGGGATGCCGAGGCGTTGGGGCAAAGGAGGGAGCGCGGGAGACCTGCTGCTGGCTGCCGACGGGAGGTTATAAGTGGCCCTTCTCGGGAAATAGCCTCCAGGGCCGGATGCACACATCGATCGACTGCGGTGGTCCAACTCGACGTGCGTGGTCCTTCCCGTCTGGGGACCGAGGGCATGGTCTGATGCGGACATGGCTGCCCAAGGCTAGCAACAACAACAACTGCAGAGGACTTTGGCTGCCTACCTCTCGGGCGAGAGAGGGCTGCCCCCCTCGGTCAACGGGGTGTAGCACCCACCGCGTGCTACGGAGAATAACGGCGGCACGATCCACCAGGCGACGGCGGGAACTGAGCTGGCCAGGTACGGGGCGACACCGGCGCGAACAGGCGAAACCCGAGACCGACCCTCGAGAGCCCGTCACTATCTCACACCCGTCATGGCACCTGGGGACATGGCACTCGAGGTCGAAAACAAAGCTGGACGAGCTCATCACAACAAGCTCAAGACACCCACGTCGATCAACCTCATCGCGGCACTGGTAAGTTGAACAGCACCGCCCACAACAGCTGAACCCAAGACCGAGCGACCCTTTGGTAAGACATGGGATGAATACTCAAACACATAGATAATGACAATAGGCCATCTACCAGGGTCTCAATGCTCCGCGCCGACCAAATCACAACAACAGGACCGAAAAACGAACGCGATACGTGAGACGCGGAGAGTAGAGAAACCCACATGTACCCCAACCCCTTTTCCCTTTTCCGGCTCCCGACACGGTATCCACCCCCCCTGTGCCTCCCGTCGCCGCCGGAATAGATGGATATAGCAACAAAAGGCGTACGAATCCACATGGTTGTGGTCCTTCAAAATGCAACCTCCTGGTCCCCTGGTTCTCCTCTTGGTCCTCAGCCGGACAGGACAATCTCCGCTTCGTCTTCCTTCCCGCCATGGCTCCTCCTGCCACCCCACCCCTTTCCTGCTGCTGACAATGACAAAGAAAAGGTCAAGTAGAGGCGAGTCTGGTAATAAGAAGTACTAGTAGAGTATTGTTTGGCCCGTCCGGGGGCTGGGTATGGAGTCGAAGAAGATGGGTGGGTGACTCTCGCATCTCGGGGGCTGCGGAGCCCCCTGTCGTCGCTGTGTAGAACGTCTGATGAATCCAACAGCAACCGTCGCAGCGTCGCGGTAGCTTCTTCCCACAAGCCGATACTGACGTAACCGGCCGAGTCCACGGCTGTGAACCCGACCAACCTCCCATACGGGAGGACGTGATACCTGTCGGTAATTTTGCGACCCCTCTCGGGTCCCGTCGCACCGATCGGCTTCACTCAGCACGATTGGTATAGCAGCAGTGGCTCGCCAACGTTGCTGATTTCGGGAATGGTGCACTTGAGGTCAAACGCCTTGGAGAGCACAATCTTGAAAATCTGCGGCACATGTCAGACGCTGGGGGAGACCCTCGAGAAAGGGGGGCTCACCTTTTGGACGTTGATGCTGTGGCTGGTGCTACTGAATATCAGAGCGGCGCGCATCGCCTTGGCGAATCGCCGAGCCTGTTCCGCGCGCGTTAGATGACTCGGCCTCGTGTTGGGTCCCGGCGCCCTGTCTCGTCATACCTGGTTCGAGATCTCCTCCTGCTCCTCGCGCGAGAGGTTCACAAAGTGGTCGTACTTGGTGCCGACGAGGACCGGGATGGCCGTCTTGTTGAACCCGCGCCCCTGGCGATACCACTCCTTGATGCTGTTGAGCGTGCTCTTGCGCGTCAGGTCAAACATGAACAGGATGGCTACGGCGTCGTTGCACACGAGCGGCAGCATGTTGACAAACTCGCGCTGGCCGCCGAGGTCCCAGATGCTGAAGGTGATCTCGGTGTTGCGGATGCTGATGGTCTTCTCCATGAAGTTGACGCCCAGCGTCTGGATGTAGTCCTCGTCCCAGCTCCCCTCGACGTACTTGACCATCAGACTCGTCTTGCCAATCTGCGCGTCGCCCACCATGCCGACCTTGATGACAACGTGGTTGCGCCCGCTCTGCGCCGCGGCCTCGGCGGCGCCGTTGCTGCCCGGGCGGGACGCGTGCTCGGCGCCGTAGGTGGGGTTCTGTCCGGAGAGCCCCGATGGTGGGCGCGATATCGACGGGTGGGCAAGGGGCGGCGATGCGTATTGCACCGTGGGGTCCGAGTCTACGCTGTCGTATTGGTGGTGGGAGAGGGGGGAGGCGGGCAGTGGCTGATGCATTCCTTGGTCGAAGGAGTGAGATTGTGCGTGTTGTCGGTCGCGGAGGCCATTCTGGTCCGACGACTGATGGGGAGAGCCTTCGAGGCCGCCGAGGGTGTCGTCGTGGCCCCCTTCGAGGGGCATGGGGTGTTGGTGTTCCTGCTCCATCTTGTCGACGGCGTCGTGGAACTGGGCCGGAGACCCCACCGAAAGGGTTGAGGAATCCAGCTTGGCCGACAGTGGGATTGACGGAGGGGGTTGGAGTGTAGTCGGGACGGTCCGCGACGAGTGCGTGGCGGGGCAGGCGGCCGGTATTCGACGGTACCTAAGCTCCGGGGGGGGCGGGGCGGAGGGATGGGACGTCGGCGGCTGAAGCTAGCCGGATGACGACTTCATGGAAGGGCCCGTCGTTGTGGTGTCGTCGTCGGGGGGTGCGTCAAGGGAGACGGCGGTTGGGTTCGGTCGGGTTGGAGCTCGTCGGTCGGTCGGTCGAGTCAGCTTTGGGCGTGTCGCTCACTTGTCAACCACGTCTCGAGGTGGTATCCGTGGGCGAGACCAATCGATTCGATGGGCGGCGAGGGGGGGGGATGGCGGGCAGCTTTCTTCCGGGCAGCAGCGCCAAAAAGAAATGCTTGTCGGGGTGTGGAAGACGGTGAGTTGGACTCGGGTCGGGAAATAAATTCGGGGTTTGTTCTTGAAGTGCCGCCGTCAGATATGATGCCTTGCCATTGCAGGTGCGAGGGTCCAGGTCTGGGTCTGGGGCTTGGAGGGGAGGGAGGGAGGAGACGAAAGCGAAAGCCACAGGTGCAGGGCAGCGCGCAGGGCAGCGCAGGGCAGCGGAACGCACCTCCACACCTCCACCTCGCCTGGATTTGGGCGCCACGACTCGGGACTGGGGTTTGCTGGCGACGCACCCGACTCGCCCGCTGAGAGGCCCGCTACAGCGCTGAGCACTGACGCCGGCAGCCTGGAGTGGATTGATTTATGCAGCACGACGCGATTGGCCGCGCACAAGATGGAAGACGACGCGACGCGATCTTGCAGCAAGAAACAAGTTCGAGAACCGAAGCAATGCGCAGACCCAGGCCCTCAGAAACGTCTCTTGAAGCTGAAGAGAAAGTTCCCCAATGTCAACAACCTGAAGTTGAGCTTGGCGGGGCAGCTATAGCGGTGAGCCCAAGGTATATTGGAAACGGCCAGGCTTTGATATGCGCTGGCAGAGATGCGGCCTATCGCAGGCGTCATTCCAGCCATGGCCAATATCGGCGGTGCTATTTTCCCCATCTCCCCAGTGTATAGATTACATTCTCCCGTCTCGGTGTCGCGGCGGCATCGTGTTGTTGTTTTGTTCCTCCCCTCCCACATGGAACTCATCAACACGATGCGGGGCTTTGATAGGTGAGATTCGCACGAACCACGACGGGGACAATCCTGATAGCGACGATGGCACCCAAGAATACTCTCGTGATTTAGAAGCAGCTTTTCCCGATCCGCCAGGAGCAACTCCGAGTCAATGACGTTGTTTTACGAAACATTTGATCTGGGCAAGCAGGGCAAGGTGAAAACAAGCGGGAAGACGAGTTCAAACATGCCACAAACATTTGGCTCCCCTTCACTTATGTAAGCCGCCCTGCGCCGAGCTCGGCCCAGCGCCCGGTCAATGCCGACTCGGCCCCCACTTGCGTTTGTGCGTCTGCCGAAGGGTGATCCGTTGGTTGGCTGGCCCGGGAGCTCCCTTTTCTCTGTGCCGGCGTCATTCGATACCACTTTGCTTCCAGTAGCGCCAGCAAGCACCTCCCCGCCATCGCCCTCCGCCTCCCCCGCAACATCCCATACCGACACCGCCATGGCTTCCATTGCACGGTGCCTCCGGGCTGCCCGGCCCGCCCTTGTCAAGGCCCCCATCTCGCGGGTCTGCGCCGCCCGTGCCTTTTCCGCCACCACGTCGAGTACGAACCCTCCTCCCCCACCACTCAACACAAGACCCGTACTGACCCCCTGCCAGACGCCCTGCGGAAATACACAAAGGAGCACGAGTGGATCGACCTGTCGGCCGACCTCAAGACGGGCGTCATCGGCATCAGCGAGTACGCGGCCAAGGCGCTCGGCGACGTCGTCTTTGTCGAACTGCCCGAGGAGGGCAAGCGCGTGCAGGCCGGTGACGCCATCGGCGCCGTCGAGTCGGTCAAGAGCGCCGCCGACATCAACGCCCCCGTGAGCTGCAAGATCACGGCCGTCAACATGCTGCTCGAGGAGAAGCCCGCCACCATCAACCAGGTGCCCGAGGACGACTCGCACGGCGGCGGCTGGATTGCAAAGGTCACGGTCGACGAGCAGGGCGTCAAGGATCTCGACAAGCTCATGGACGAGAAGGCCTACGGGGAGTTTACCGCCACCGAGGAGGAGCATTAGGGGGGCTGGCTGAAACTAGAAGTCGGTACTGGGGAGGGCGGTCGAGGCGTGGCCGGGATGATGCACACGCGGCCCACGACTTGTATCATAGGGCAACAACGACAAACAGGCGCTTATTTTCTTTGCATTTTCTAGACACCAGCTTGGGTTGGTCGCCACGCCTCTGCGCTGTCGAGTGGCACGCGGCGACGACGTGGTGTACCAGGAAAGGGGCTAGCGAGCTGCTCCCCGCTGCTGCACGACACGACATTCAACCGTCGACCTGATGCAAAATATAGAGAGGACGGTGGGCAGGAAACGACATGAAAGCAGATCACGACTTTTTGTTGATTCATCTCCATGTGCCAGTCCTCATACAAGTCATCCATGTACTTCGTCGTTCCTATCATATACACGGCGGCTTCCCCCGCACCGCTCAAGCATCCCCAACCTTGACCGTCGCGCCGTCCGCCCTGACCTGGTTGATAGCATCCAGAATCTTCTGCGCGCCCCTGTCCACCAGCTCCTGCGCCAGCTTCTTGCCATACGCATCCGCCTGCGCCAGGCTCGTCACCTCCTCCGTCTTCTCCCCCTCGATCGCCTCGCTCCCATCCAGACTCACCACCAGCGCCTTGAGCCTCAACTTCCTCTTGGTCCCCTCCTCCCCGTCCTCCTCCTCCACCCACTTGGTCTCCACCGCCACCGGCACACTGCACCCGCCCTCCAGCGCGCGCATCACGCTCCTCTCGGCAAAGCACGCCATCATCGTCGGCGTATCCTCGATCGCCTTCAACATCTCCCTCACCCTCTCATCCTCCTCCCTACACTCCAGCCCCAACGCGCCCTGCCCAACCGCATGCAGCATCCCCCCGCCCTCCGTCGTCGAGTCCAAATACTCCCCAATCCTATGTCCCACCCCTGTCCTCAACAACCCCGCCGCCGCCAAAATAATACAATCAAACCCCTCCTCATCACACTTCCTCACCCTCGTATCAATATTCCCCCTCACATCCCTAAACACCAGCCCAGGATACCTCCTCTTCAACTGCGCCGCCCTCCGCACACTACTCGTCCCCACCACAGCTCCCTCCGGCAGCGCCGCCAACGTCGCATACCTCCCCTCGTGCCCGGCCCGAAACACCACCACGTCCCGCGGGTCCTCGCGCGCCGTCACGCACCCCAGCACGCACCCGGCCGGCAGCGTCGTCGGCATGTCCTTGAGGCTGTGCACGATGACGTCGATCTCGCCCGACGTGAGGAGCGCCTCGAGCTCGTTGGTCCACAGGCCCTTGCCGAGCTCGGGCAGAGGCGTGGTCTTGTCGCGGTCGCCGGCCGTGGCGATGGCGTGCACGGCGAAGCGCAGGTGCGGGTGCGCGGCTTGGAGGGCGGCTTGGACGAGCTCGGTTTGCTTGAGGGCGAGGGCGGAGCGGCGGGTGCCGATGCGGATGAGGTTGGGGGAGGCGGGGGTGGTGGTGGTGGCCATGGTTGCGATTGGGGGGTGGTTTTGGGGGAAAGGAAGGTCTGGTCTGATCAATCAGCTGATGGTGTCTTGGTGTTTTTTTTTAGAAGGGGGGTCGACGAACCGCGATGCTATCGAGAGGAAGGCTCTGCAGAAAAGGCAGGACGGACAGCTGCAAAGGACAGCGAGGTCGGACGGCAAGAAAGGACAGCGAGGGAATAAAAAGAAGGGTCAGCCGTGTTTCCGGGTTATTATTAATGAGGCTCGGTGATGCAGGGGAGACGGGAAGGGAACTTGGAGTCGACGACTCGACACTGCTGCTGCTGCTACCCCGCTGGAGATTTCGGGTCGGCTATGGCGGGGCAAGGGGTCGTCGTCGGCTGCGATACGGAGCCATTTCAAGTTCAACCACGATGTCTTGCCGGATAAGGGTTAGGGGTTGGTAAGTCAAGTGTCACAAGCCAGGGGTGTGCCATTTTTGTGAATGTTTTTGTTTTCATTCACACATCAATTGACGTCTAGACAAACTAACTTCTGGACTATATCTCCCACTGTTCCCCTCCCCGTCCTCATCCACACCCACGTCACATCAATTGACGTCTACAGATTAACAATTAAATCCCAGTCTAGATGCTCTCCCACCATCCCCATTCTCATTCCCATCCGCGCCACCGCCACTATCAAACGACCAAGCCTACCAAAACCACCCAGTCCAGTCACTCCCCTGAAAGCCTGTCTGTCATGTCAGTCATCATCGTCATGGACAGGGGTGGGAAGGGGTGCTCACCATAGAAGATGTCTCCCTGAGAGGACGAGATAAACCCGAGCACTCTATGTGCTCTTGACCTTGGGGACGGCCGTGACGGGCACCATGGTGATGACCGTGTCGGGCTTGGCGCTCAGGCGGCGCTTGACGAACCCAAAGCGGCCCTTGGAGATACCGCTCCAGCCGCGGCGCTCGACCTCGTCACCCTCCTCGTCGCTCTCCTCGCCGTCCTCCTCGGCGCCATCCTCCTCGGCGCCCTCGTCGTCACTCCCCTCGTCGTCGCTCCCCTGCTCATCCTCTCCACCGCTCTGGTACCCACCGCCGCCACCACCACCACCGCTAAGGGACACGACAAAGTCCTTGGCCTCGGAAACCTTGGTCTGCACATCATCCGGCGCGTAGTACGCCTTGTCGGGGCACGGGAACTCATCGCAGCCAGCCTCCTCCCCATCACCACCGGAGGGCGAGAAGCGGTGCACACCATTGTGGTCGTTGGGGTCGACAATCGCCGACACGTCGTAGAAGGTCTTGCCCTCGAACCCGTCGAACGCCACCTCGCCGAGCATCCCGGGCGCGTCGTCGCAGCCGTCGCAGGTGGCGTAGAAGTTGCCGGTCCAGCCGTCGGGGAAGTCTTGGGCGATGGACTCGCCCGGCCCGACGTGCAGCTCGCCGATCTCGCCGTTGCCGGTGAAGTGGATCACGCGGCCGACGCCATCCTCGGAGCTGAAGGTGATGGAACCGGCGCGGACAGGGACGAGGACGGACAGGAGGGACAGGACCAAGAAGAGGGCGAAGAGGGGCGAGAAGAAGATGGGGTGGGTGGACTGCATTTTGGCGGTCTCGGGGGGCACTTAAGTGTGCGGTGTTGACGACGATGCGTCGGGTGAAGTCTGAGGGTGCTGGGTGTCGAAGATGCGGTGGAAAACCGTGGAGGTGTGCGGTGTGTGTGTGTGTGTGTGTGTGTGTGAGTGTGAATAAAAGGGAGACTGACTGACTTGGAGAGGGCGACGGGTTGCCTTTAAACCCATCTGGGCATGGGCGAAAAGTTCCAAGAGACGACCACAGTGCTATGCCAGACTGTCCTTCTGGCGGCACATTCTCCTCCTGCGAATTCCCCAATGTGTTCTAGCAAGCTGCATCACGGGCCGTGGCGAGGTGGTCATCAGCTTCTGCCGACATATGCGGACTCCAGCCAACATTCTGGCACTGGCGAGCGGAGATATGCAATACAGAATCATCGCGGAGGCGCTGTCTTGGTTGTTAGGGGGATATCGGGCTGTCATTTTGGCTCTGGACAGTCCCTCTCCTGGATAATTCGCTAGTGTGTTCTATCCGAGATACATCACGGGCGTCGGCGAGGCGGTCATCAGCTGTTCTCGAGAGATGTAGACCTCGTCGTAGCATAATGGCACTGGTAAGTTGGCATATGCAAGGCAGAATCATTACAGAGTCGCGGTATGAAGTGTTGGGGGGAGTCGATGTTGCTGGAGCTGACTGCTTGGGAGTTTGGTCGTCCCCTTGAGTATTTCCCATTGGGCAATTTGCACAATCCAATACCGGTATATTTGCTGGAGCGAGACCTCCTGTCATTTCAGCGAGGGCTGGTTCTCTCCTGGCAATGCCTAGTTCGCACAACCACAGGCCTTCTATTCTGATTTCAAGGCCTTCATCATCTGTCAGATGGCCTTGGTTTGTATCTTACATGTCTCCCACTAACAAACAAGCCAGGTTGGAGTGTATTCTATCCTAAATGGCATTGGACCTGTTCCACTTGCCTCCGACGACACCCCCGGCCGAGATGCCGATTGGTGTCCACATTCACGGGCTGGGTCGCCCAAGCGGGAGACTTTTCTGTGCATTCCACATTCATGTCTGGGAGGACGACCGCTTTAAGTACCCGTTGTCTGATCTTTTACCAGCATAAATCTGACCAGCTGCTCTGGCAGCACATAATGGCTTATGTGCACCCCCCCTCGGCCTCCCTTGCTTGCCATCTCCGCTTCCCCAGCAGCAGGTCTATCAATTTGGAGGATGAGTCTTTTCTGCCGGTGAAGACGCGGCGGCAACATCACGCCATCATCACCATCGAATGTCCTCACAGGCCGCGCATGTTGAGTGCTGCTTGACGGGCATAAGGGTCAATGTCCAAGGGCATCGTATGCCTTCAGACAGATGCCGGTGCCTCAATGACGTGTCCTCATAGAAGATTCTTCTGCGGTACAGAGTAGCGGAGGGAAATATCGTCGAGGTATCGTCATGAAGTGCTTGTTGGCCCTCAAAAGAACCCACCACACCCCCCACCGGCCACGGGGGTCCGGGTGGGGGCGGGGAGAATGGATAGGGGCGCACAAGCACAGGTGAGTCGAGATGTGGGAAACACCCCCACACCCCCTGAGGACGGACATCGCCTGGGAGTTGACCTTCACTGCCCCCTCTTGAGGATGTCAACTCAACAGTCACACCATATTGCGAACTGTTCTCTGCCATTCCAAGGGTCCATCTGTAGAACTGGCTCCATTGTCACATGCTCATGCACGCAGGGCTGGTGTTGACCTACATGCAGCAAGACCTTGACGGTATTATGCTGCGTCTAAAAATTCTTCCAGTGCCGCGGCTGTTGGCAAAAGTCATGCCCTCTCCCAAAGCCGCGATTAATATCCCTCCAAACCCGATCGTGAGGCAATATGCCAAAGGCCCGTATGTGAAAAGCCCGGCCTGAAGGTCCCCCTGTGCATCAGCCTCCATAATCGTCCGATACTCCTGCCCCACCATGTGCAAGACGTTGCCACAAGACCTCGAGACCGATGTCTCGAAGTAAAAGCCCAAGAATATCCAGCAGTCGAGTTCCTGCAACTTTTCCTTTCGCCCTCATAGCCATGTCTGGAACCTCCCATCGAAATCCCCGATGTCAGCGCGGGGCTGGGCCATCAGGTCGTGGCTCGGGCACTACATCTTCGTGCACAATGATATCGACCGGGTCGTTGTTCATCTCTTCCCACTCATCTTCTTCCTCCCACTCGTCCTCCTCGTCCTCCTCGGCATCTTCGCCGTCCAAAAGGGATCGCGCCCTTCGTCTGGTCTCTGTGGGGAGCACGGCTCGGTCTCTCCGCTCCGTCAGTTTTGTGCCCCTCCCCCTGCGAGAAAAGAGCTCCTCCATGCTCAAGAATTGCAACGCCGGCGGCCTCTAACGATCCAGCATATTGGCAAGCTCCAACCTCGAACGGGCCTCGCGGATCAAGGCCTTGGCCTCCTCCACTTCCACCCCGTCCTGGCAGAGCTCCATGCCCAGCCGGTGCGCCGTGTGGTAGTCTTCGGCCCGCATCGCGTACTTGGCCAGCCACATGCGCGCCTTGCTCGTTGCCACCGTCACGCCCGTACCTTCGTGGCCCCCGGCCCTGTCTGCCCCCTCCCCGTCCCCGTCCGACGGCGGCCCCCCGGGCGAGTCGTTGTGTATCGCGACCGAGTCCCCTAGCCCCGCGGCCCCCTCCGCCCCGGCTGCCCCGCCGTCCTCCTGGGCCATGCACAGCTCCATATATGCCTTGGCCTCGTCCTCGTCGTCGAGCCGGTCGTACATGCTGGCAATTTGTAGCAGCACCTCGGGGTCCATCTGCGTCATGCGGTCAATCGGCCCGGTGCTACCGAAGCTGCTCGCCGTCGAGTCGTAATAGCTGTCGGCGAGAAGCGCGCGCTTGAGCGCCTTGATGCCGTCGCGATCGCGGCCCATCTTCTGCAGGCACGACCCGACGGCTTGCCACATCTTGCCATCCCACGGACGGAGGCCGGCCGCCTTCTTGTAGTACCACAGAGCGTAGGCGTGCATCTCGAGCACCTCGTACGTCTGCCCCAGCCCATACCAGGCGCGGTAGTCACGCCGGTTGACGTCTACCGCCCGGCGGTACGACTCGATGGCCGCGTGTGTGTTCTTCAGCTCGACGTACTCGTGTCCCATCAGGGTCCACGCCGACAGGCATGAGCGGTCGAGAGTGAGGGCCCTCCGGAAGTACTGGACGGCCTTTTCGTGTAGAGAAAGCAGGGAGTAGTAGTTTCCAATGACGACGCAGGACTCGGGCCGGAACTTGTCGATGCTGGAGCAGAGGTGGGCCAAGAAGGCTAGTTTCGGTCGGAGGTTGAGCACGTAGAGAATATTGGAGTAGTGGTCCAGAGAGTCGAGGCGGTGGGGGTGGAGAGCTAATAACTGACTAAAGTCTTGCTCGGCCGCCATCAAATCCTTGGCGTGGTAGTTGAGCAATGCCTTGCAGGTGAGCAGGAATGACGACGTCGGGAAGATGCCGAGCAGGTCGTTAAGCGAGGCGGCAAGGTCTTGGCCCTGCTGGTAGAGGTTGACGGCCGTGTTGGCGTGGAAGATGAAAGACATGATGTTTTGAGGCATGTGAGGTGCAATTTTGTTGAGCTACACGGTGTTAGCATCTCTGGCCGGCCCTGGCCCCCTTTGTGCGATTGCTTACCTGCTCGACCCGCGAGATAAGGTTGGTAATCTCCAGCCAGCACCCCCAGTTCCAAGGAAAGAGATGGACACTCTGCATCAAGAAGTTGAGGGCGTCCGAGTCGTTCTTCTCCTTGACCAACACCATACCGTACAGGTACTCCAGGAAACCTTGGCTCGGGGACGGGTCGCCTTCCTTCTTACGGTCGGCAAACCACCTTTCCAAGAATCGACTGACAGTGAGCAACTGCTTGTTGACGACGGCACCGAGATCTTGGGGCCCCATGATCATCTCTGAGTCCTCGTCTTTTTGCTTCTCCCCGAACATGACCTTGGCGTACAGGGCGAGGAAGAGGCTCTTTTGGCTCATCTCGGGGAGAGACTGCTCCTGGGCTGAGGGTCCCGCGGCTGGGGCTTTGCCCTTTCGTCTGGGGTCTGCCGCCTCATTGACCTTTGCTGTGATCAGGCCGGAGAGGAGCGAGTCGGGCAGGAAGACGGCGGCGCATCGGTCAAACTCCTTGCAGTCGAAAAAGGACTTGGCGAGCAAGTAGCGATTGAGCTCACGGGCTTCCAGGGCGGCCTCGGTCGGGTCTGCGCTCGGGAAAAAGGCCGGATGGACATATGTAGCGGTAGGTGGTTGTCCTTTGAACTCGTCCGCGCTGCGCTCGGGGAGGGCATCGAGAAGCTCGGCGGCCCTAGGCGAAGTCAGCTCACTGTCGATATCCAAGATCCAAAAGAAGACGTACCATTTTGCGGCTTGATAGAGGCATCTCTCGGAGCATTTTACCACTGCAATTTGCAGGGCCTCTTTGAGGTGGAACGAGTCTTTTGCGCTGAGACCCATGATGAATGTGGTTGTTTTTGTTGACGCTGCGATGGAAGCTGTCAAGACCAGAAAATAATTGCAGTCAGGAGCTGCGTGAGAATCCCGCGACACAGCAAAGGTAGATCCCTTCAGCAGACGACAGAGGTGCTACGTGGTCATGTTTTCCAGGGCAGGAGACGAGTTTATTTCGATGTTTTCAGTTCGGGTGACTCTGGAAGTTGAGAGCTGCCTTTGAAAGACGCGCCTGCTCTCACCAAAGTCGCGACTGATTCAGGGTTGTTATCTTTCAGGCACTCAGGGTTATGTACGAGTGTCCCTTATCGGCCCCCCGCCTGTATTACCCCACCTAACCCACACCGCCTGTCACCCCTCCAACGGTCGGTAGGTGGGTTCCGTTGGATTGTGCCCCGCAATGCCCCCAACGCCGAGCATCACGGGCGAAGAATGGGTGTGACCCCTTAACCCCTGCCATTGTCCCTGAACCCCTCCATAAATCTGCACAAGGTCCCCTGAAGCGTGCCCGATCTTGTCCCGACACCTCCTTCTCCTCGACCTCTCAACACCCCCCTCCCCCCACCCCCCATACCCGACGACAAGATGGCGCAAAAGACCACGCTCAAGGAGTTTGAGGATGTCTTCCCCAAGCTCCAGGCGGACCTCCTCGAGCATGCCAAGAAGTACAACCTCCCCCAGGAGCAGCTCGACTGGTACAAGAAGGTAAGCTCCCAGCCCCCCCCAGAGAACAACAACCACTGACACTCCCCACCCCCCAGAGTCTCGAGATCAACACCCTCGGCGGAAAATGCAACCGCGGCATGTCGGTCCCCGACTCCGTCTCCCTCCTCCTCGGCCGCCCCCTCTCCTCGGACGAGTACTTCCAAGCCGCCACCCTCGGCTGGATGACGGAGCTCCTCCAAGCCTTCTTCCTCGTGTCAGACGACATCATGGACAGCAGCATCACGCGCCGCGGCAAGCCATGCTGGTACCGGTACCCAGGCGTCGGCATGATCGCCATCAACGACGCCTTCATGCTCGAAGCCGCCATCTACACGCTCCTCAAGAAATACTTCAAATCCCACCCGGCCTACGTCGACCTCATCGAGCTCTTCCACGAAGTGACCCTCCAGACCGAGCTCGGCCAGCTCTGCGACCTGCTCACCGCCCCCGAAGACGTCGTCAACCTCGACAACTTCAGCATGGACAAGTACCGCTTCATCGTCATCTACAAGACCGCCTACTACTCCTTCTACCTCCCGGTGGCTCTCGCGCTGCACATGCTCAACGTCGCCACGCCCTCCAACCTCGCCGCCGCCGAGGCCATCCTGGTCCCGCTGGGCGAGTACTTCCAGATCCAGGACGACTACCTCGACAACTTTGGCCTGCCCGAGCACATCGGCAAGATCGGCACCGACATCATGGACAACAAGTGCTCGTGGCTCGTGAACCAGGCGCTGGCCATCGCCACGCCCGAGCAGCGCCAGGTGCTCGAGGAGAACTACGGCCACAAGGACAAGGCCAAGGAGGCGGCCGTCAAGAAGCTGTTTGACGACATGGGCCTCGAGAAGCGCTACCAGGACTACGAGGAGAAGCGCGTCGGCGAGATCCGCGGCCTGATTGCCGACGTTGACGAGTCGCAGGGGCTCAAGAAGGAGGTGTTCGAGGCCTTCCTGGCAAAGATTTACAAGCGCAGCAAATAAGCTGCTCGCCAGCGTCTGCAGTGAGTGGAATTGAAGCGATTCTCGTGCGAGCGTGACATGGCAAGATACCTCGGGTGCTCGTTGGAATTTAGGCGCACAAGAGTTGGAGCGAATGTCAAAAGGAATTCCACCAACGAGGCCAAAAAACTTAATATTACATTTTCATCCTTGACTCTGGCCACCGGCCCCCAAAACGCCGTCTCGACAAGACAGGCAGTTTGTTTACCCTGCCCAGCCCAAAAGGGGGGGGGGGTTCCTGACACCCTTTTCTCTCGAAAAGGTTCAGCTTTCCAAAAGCAAGCAAGCCTCCCTGATCGCCCAAGAAATGTGCCTCCAGCCATCATACAGATATCGTATCAACTACCAAGAATTACCCAACCCAATCTTGCCAAACCCAACCCGCCCATCGTTACCTGATCCAACCGACCGACTCATGGAAAAGTATGGGGTATCTCTACAATTCCTTCCCTGTCCAACCGTCCACCCATTCCCACGTCCCGTATCCTGTTTCCGTCGCGCCATTCATAGGTTCATTTCCCTCCAACTCCTCGTTTCCCATGCCAAGTAACCCCCAAACCCTAAACCCTCCCCCTCGCCTCCGCCCCAGCCCTCACCATCCTCCCCGTCCCGCTATCCTGATTCCGATCCGGCAACACCACCATCCTCGTCGACCCCATCCTCGCCGGAATCGTGCTAATCAGCGGCGCCTGCCTCTGCATCTGCATCGGCGGCTCGCTGGTCGTCGTACCCGACCGAGCCCGAGTAAACGACGAACCCGCCGCCGCCGCTGCCATCATCCTCGCCCGGGGAGAGGGCGGCGAATTCTCTCTCCGTTCATACCCGGCAGTTCCGCCTCGCGACGACGGATGCGGCCGCCCCCCCGAGGAGGGCGGCGCAGACCGCTGTCCCGAGCTCGTGGCGCTCGACACGGTAGGTCGGCGAGACAGGCCCGGGTACTGGCGCGGTTCGTTGCTGCCGCCTCCTCCTCGTGCGCCGTAGCCGCGGCTGGGGGGGTAGTGGTTGGGGGGTCGGCCGCCGCCGTTGTTGTGGGGATCCGTCGTTGCGAAGCTGATGAGGGGCTGGATCGGGACGCGGTTCCGGTCCATGTGCGGCAGCGGATGGTGGGGATATGCTGGGTGTCCGGGCTGGGGCTGCGAGCGGGCGCGGAGCTGCCGTTCGCGCTCCTGGATCTGGCGGCTGTGCTCCGCGGCCGAGGGGAACCAGCCCTGCCCTTGACCTTGGCCCTTCCCCTGCGTGGGTTCGGACGAGTCTAGGTTGATGAGGGGCTCCGGGGCTTTGCTCCGGGCGGAGCTGGTAGTGTCCGTTGTCGTGGACATGGATCCACGCGAGGTGACCCTTCTCGAGGCGGAACGGCCGAGAGTTCCCGCGCCGGACACCAGGGTGCCAGGGATGATGGGACCGGCGTCTAGGTCTGGATTTCGCCCGACCTCTTGCCTGATGGTCTGCTTGCGTTGCTCGTAGCCCGAGCCGAGGAGGCCCGCTGGTGAAAAGGTGTCGGGGGCCTGTTGGGGCAAGAGTGTCTTTTGGGGCGCCTCCTCTTCCTTGTGTGGCGCAAGGGGAACCCTCACTGACGAGATAGACTCCCTGGCAGCATGGACCAAGGCGGGCTTGGGTCCCTCAGACGGCTTCTCGGACCGCCCAAGGTCGAGATGCTTGGTGGCCCAGTACCAGCTCCGCCAGGCGTGGACAGCAGCGTGGAATTGCTGCGTCAGGTAGCCATCATCAGAGCAAAAGTAGTGCACATAGTTATCATTGGTGCCAAAGACGGCCGCCTTTTCCTGGCTCTTGATGGCGTAGCAGTACTTCTGGGGCGGCCTGACTTGCTTGGCCATCTGAGCCTCTTGCGGACCGTAAATGTCAAAGTCGGACAAGTGGCAGATGTTGACTGTGTCCTTGCCGGAGCGGTCTATCTCGGGCGTCTTGTGTGAGACGATCTGTCCGCATCGCTGAAGGGTAATGTTGCGTTTTTTCCACTTGGCAGAGCGGTTCGCATGGTAGAGCGTGAGAGTGAAGCCCCGTGGCGCTTTGTCACTGCGCAGCGCATGCTCCAGCTCGAGGTTGGCGTGGCTGCCCAGGGCGTCTATCCGGACTGACAGTACGTTCTGCGAGTCGCTGTCCCACGAATTCAGGACGTCTCGGATGCACTCATACCTCCGGATGTGGCGCTTGAGGCCGAGGGGAGTGAAGATTTCGTCTAGGATGGTGATGCGGGGGTCGAAGCGCTGGGCGGCCTGGCGAGAGCAAGCCTCGAGGACATCGGCAGCCGTCGTTTTGGTGCCAATCACGACGTCTACTGTCGTGCCTCTGCACTGGATGGGTATTATCTGCGGCCAGAGTCAGCAGCACGCCCGTTTGTCACACCATGCATCAGTCCCAAAGGAGAGGACTGGGGATACACTCACTCTGTCAATGCCGTTGCTCGCTCCCTTGGGTGCGTCCTTTTGGCCTCGGCCGCCAGGCTCAAGAACAGGACGGTCCATGCTGAGGGTGGTGGTGGACTTTTCTGGTGCCAACGCCAGAGGTGGTGAGGAGGTTGTGTTGTCGGAGGAGGACAAGGAGCATCTCGACAGATCGGCTGGCAGGCCTTTCTGGCGGTGCTTCTTGGCCAGGTTCTTGAGCCGGTCCAGCATCGGGCTGCGTGTCTTGGGCGAGGACGAGAACGAGTCGGCAGGAGCAGCAGGGGACGAGACCGGTGCGGGCACGGGGGCAGTGCTCGGGGTGGAAAGGACGGCCTCTGGTGTAGGAGGGACGGATAGCTGCAGCTTCGGTCGCTGTTCCCGGCCCGTGTCTCCTTTTCTGTGCTCAGCAGGAGGAGCCCTGCGGGTTCCCGTCGCCGTCTCCGTCTCGTTGGGCGCAGCCTGGACGCCAACGCCGACCCCGACAGCCCAGAGACCAGCCTGGCGATTCTGGTTCAGCTTGGTGCGCCGCCCCTTCTCGCGGTCGCTCTTGGGCGGTGGTGGTAGTAGTACCGGCGATCTTGATCCTCCCCCTCCAGCACGACCCGTACCACCTGCAAGAGAAGCCGGCAGAAGCGCTGCTGTGGTACTCGGTATTGCAGCTGGGGTTGCAGCTGACGATGGAACGGTCGCAGAGGCGGGAAGGGCTGGAGCAACAGCTGAGGTCGAGGTAGCCGACTTCCACGCGGGGGAACAGTCCGCAAAGAGGTCGATGGGGGGTCCCGCCGAGGGACGAGGGAGGAGCTTGCAGGTGTCGCGCGCAACGTCATTCGTGCCGGCGCGAGTCAACAGTCGAGGGCCTGTGCTGTTGAGCGTGTTGAGGTCTCGCTGGCCGAGGGCGAGAGGTGGGAGGGGAGGCAGAGGGCGACTAGTCAGGGCAGCGGCGGTGGTGTTTGGGCTTATAGCTGTAGTTGTAGGAGGCCCGGGTACGCACGGCTTATTCGCTCGAGTTCTTTTCAGGGGCGCGCCCAAGCTCCAGCTCTTGAGGACCGGGTCAGCGTCATTTTCACCTGAACCGGAACCGGGTTGAGGACGAGGACGACGATGACGAGACACCTGGAGCTCTCCTCGGGCGACGGCACCGTTTCCTCCTTGGCCGCTGCTGTTGCGGGGAACCGCCATGGCCGATGGCCCGTCGAGGACCCGCCCCTTTACCCGTCGCTTGGTCGTGTGTGCGGTCAGGGGGTTCTGTGCGATGCTGCAGGGTCGCTCTGCAGGGCAGCCTGCAGGCGTCTGATGCCGAAAAAGCCGCTCCCGAATGGCTCGTGATGTGATGATCTTGCATAAGTGGGAAGTGGTCTGCTCCCACGGCCTGCACGATGTCGCTCTGGTGGTTCCACAGCGCTGGCAATGGGACGGACCCCTAAATTGAAAAGAGGAAAAATATGGACAGAAATATCACGGGCAAACGGCGCAAAATCTCAATTCTCGAGGGGGACGGCGATGTCGACGACAACACTTGTGGTTTTAATCAGGACCTCCAGCCAGAGCCCAACGCGAAATGTGCCAACGGCCGCGTCGCGACATTCATGAATTCCTTTGCCAGATATTCACATGGAATGAGGAATGGACTCCAAGAGGAAACAGAGTCGCGCCCACATGCCATCGTCGTCGGAGTGAGGCCGATGGTAACATGTGTTGGTTCGCTTCGCTTTTGAAACCTGCCTCCCTGGCGAAATTCACCCGAAATTGAAGGGTTCAAGAATCGCGGAATGGATATTTGTCTCTGCCCGCGATGCCGACCTAGCCTCCTCATTCCGTTTTTGTCTCAGTACGGAAGAATCAGTGCCTAAACGCCTTGCACTCCCGCTTCCACCACCCCGGGAACGACTGCGTCGACACATCGATCCCAATGCTCTTGAGCGCCTTGGTGCTGAGATGGCAGTCGTACGGCCGCTGCACGCTCGCACTGGGGTCGTTGCCCTCCTTGTTTGCCTCCATCTTGTCGATGTTGATGCCCATGATCTCGGCAAACAGCTGGCAGATCTCGTACTTTGTATACTTGTCCTCCGCCGAAAACTGCAGAACCCGCGGTAGCTTCGCCCTGTCCTTTTCCTCGAGGTATCGAACAGCAACATCTGCACCTATTGTCAGCCCGTCTCCATCCAAACCACACCAACACACCAAGAAACCCACCTTGCAAAACCCGCCCCACATCCTCCGTGTTCGTCGGATACCTCAACGACCAAGCATCCATCACCACCTCCTCCCCCTTCTGCACCTTGAGCACCGCATCCATCAACACATTCACCGCGCTCTCGGCATTGGTATGCGCCGGTCCGTACAGCACCGGCACGCGAAACACCACCCCGAGCCCCTCCTTGCCCGCCTCCCGGAACGTGTCCAGCACCGCCTGCTCGCCGTCCAGCTTGGTCTGCCCGTACAGGTTTGTCGGGGCCGGCGGCGTGTCGGCTTCGTACGGCGCCTCGCCGGGGCGCCCGGGGAAGACGTAGTCGGTCGAGATGTAGATGAGGAGGATGGCGCGGGCGGCGCAGAGGCGCGCGAGGGCGCGCGTGGCTTCGACGTTGATGGCGCGCGTGCCTTGGGGGTCTTTGTCGACCTTGTCGGGGAAGCGGTTGGCGGCGCCTGGGAGGGGAGGTTGTGAGCATCCTTCTTGGCTTTGGAGGGGATGGGGGAAGACTTACAGTGGACTACGACCTGGGGCCTTGTGCTGTTTGTTAGCACTCGCTGTTTGGCTCAGAGTCCGGGCACGTACTTGACCTCTTCGAGGGCCTTTTCAATCTCGGCGGCGTTTTCGAGATCGACTTTGAGGATCGTTTTCCCGTCGGCGCGAGAGAAGCCGGTCCCCTTGACGTCCCAGTGGCTGTCGGCAAACGCCTTGGTGACCTGTCTGCCGAGGAGGCCAGTCGCCCCCGTCACAAGCGCTGTTCGGCTACCCATAGTCAATTGGTCAATTGGTTGTGGTGTGGGAAAGCGATTGAGTTATGGAGGTCTGGACGCTCGAGTACAGTTAAAACCAGAAGGTAGGCAGAGACGACAGCGCCTCTCCCCTGACACTTGAAGCCCCAGCTCTCACTCATCGTTGCGGGGCATCGAGGGGTCACCGCCAAGAAGTCTTGACGTAGTGCCTCTTGCCCCTGCATGACCCTAACCCTGCACCCTTTCCTCGGGACAAAACCCCTATTCGATTGATTGCTTTCATAGAAATCGACGCATAGAACGCGCAAACGGCTTGCACAAATGTGCCCATGACATTTCATTCGTGAATCATCTCTCGTCCCTCGTCCTGGCACCCCTTTGACCGCCACTGGCCAGGGTCCGGTCCTCCCAGTCAGCAGCTAGTCCTCATCCGCCACCTTGTCCGCAACCATCTCCTTGGCCGTGTTGACCACCTTCTCGGGCGGGCGCGACGTCGTCGGCAGGTCCATGGGCACGGCAGGGCTGCCGAGACCACCCGAAATCGAAGATGAGTCGGGCGAGCCCGGCACGGGGATGCGAATGTCCTCGGGCGAGCCGGGAACCATCTTGGGGTCCACGCCAGGGACGTGGATGCGCTTGGCCTCGTTCTGATACGCCGCCGGGATGATCTCAATAATCTCATCTCTCGGAAACTTCAGCTTGGGAATGTCCCGGGTGCTGCAGTGCATCAGATAGCCGTAGAGCACGCGCAACACGCTCTCGTGGGCGATGATAAGAAGGTCATTCTGCTCGCCCTCCAGCTCCAGGATGATCGGCTCGAGACGAACGGCTAGATCGTGGTACGACTAAACGGAGAAATGTCAGCAAGATATTTTCCCGGAATTCGGGCATGCCTACCTCGGCGCGAGGATAGCGGTGATGATACGGATCAAGCTCGTGCTTAACAACCTCGTCGGGCCATGTAGCACGGATGACACGCTCCGACATCCTCTCGCAGACACCAGGATTGATCTGGCTCATCTGGGAGCGCTGCCGAACCTTGAAGCCCTTCTCCTTGAACGGGTCCGCCGTCTCGATGGTGCGGAGGCGCGTCGAAGTCCAGACAGTGAGCGGGCGAAGGGGAACGTCGACGCCGGTCCGCGCAATCCGCTCCTGACGTTCTTCCTCGCGATGGGCAATCAGCGTCTCGCAAACCTTGGTGGCATAGGACCGGCCCTCCTCGCAGAGGGGCGCATCAGCCTTGAACGAGTCTTCCTCGGTCGCATTGCCGGCTCGGACAAAGAAGGTGGTGCGGAACTTGACGTGCAGGTTGGTGAGGTAGAAGACGATCCGGTGCGACAGATAATTGAAGCTGACATTGTTGTAGAAGAAACGCTGTCCAGCATTCGTCATCTTGACGTAGTTCAACTCCGACTCCTCCATGGTTTCGAAAACGGGAATCTTGGTCTGAATGCGCTGCAGATAGTGCTGAGCTGCCTCATCGGGGTCCATTCCATGAAACTGGTCGGGGATGTTAGTCAAACAACGAACTTGTGTGAGACGAGTGTGATTGCTTACATCGGGCGACGAGATCTTGACATTTCGAGCGTTCTCCTTAAGAATCTCCTCGTCGTCGACGTAGGACTCAATGAACAGAGTCTGTCGCAAACAAGTCAGCAACATGGATTTCCGTCTCTCGCGCGAGAGTCAGACTCACTTGGACATCATGCTTCGCGAATTCCTTGGCCAGCGATCGGCGACCACTCGCAGTGGGGTTGACGGCGTCGTAAATAGCGACCTGCCCGTTCTCGTGGTTCAACCAAGCATAGATGTCCTCTCGGCACTTCTTGAGGATCTTCTGGCGAAGAATGACGGACGCCGGCGACGCATTCGGGTAGAAGTAGTCTTGCGGGACCTGCCCTCCCTCACCGACGGTCGCGCGACGATAGTCGCCCAGGTGGAAGATCCGGGTCTTGACGCCAAGCCTAAGAGAGAGGGTCAGTATCGCTCTGAGAGAGTTGGTCACGGGGGATGAGGTGTTTTGAGGCTTACCACTGCAGATAGCGGGCCATGGAGACGCAGATATGCCTGGAATGCGTATAAGTCAAGAGCAAAGGCCAAAGGGATGGGAGGTCCTTGCGTTTTACCACGGGCCGGTAGTCCGACCATGACAATAGCAATGCGGCCAGAGTGGAAGAGGCGTCCAGACATGGTGCTGTACAGCTGAGCCGGGGCTCTGTTGCCCTGGTCCTCAGAGACATCATGAATGGCATCAATGAAGGTCGAGCTTCTGCGGCGATAGCGAGGCGCGTTGGCCGCGATCTCGGCAGTTCTGTCATGGTCAGCAAGAATCCCAAGACAAGTTGATGTGCTGCAACGGGCTAGATCAGGAGCAGAGGAGCCAGTCCAAAGCTATGAAGACAGAACCCACAAGGGCTGCTGTCAATTGCCTGCTCGCGTGACATGCCGAGATGCCCTTTGAGCGGCCGAGGAGCGGCTTGACAGAGCCAATGCGGCGAGGGAAGATGGATTTGGGGATGAGGGGCATAACCCGGAAGGAGGACAAGCTGGTATACTCACAGGAGGGTGTCCATGATGGCGTTGAGCTGGGAGTTGTCGTCCCTGAAGTTGAAATCGAGTCGAGAGGCTTCTCTTTTGGAGGTCGGGCCTCAACCCGGGAGGTCGAGTGTTGGCCCGGTCGTGTGGTGTGGTGTTGAGAGATCGTAAATCTCCGCCGTCAGAAAAGGCCCCGAATTTAAAGGATGGCTTGCTGCGACTGAAGAATCGACCCCTCGCGGCTGTGTAACGGCGGCTTCGTGAGTTGACGCGGCTGGTGAGCTTCAAGGCGAACGGGGGTGGTTGGATACGGGGTGTGAGTGAGTTTATGATGACCGGGGCGGCGAGGGCGATGCAAAGCACGATTTCGGGCAACAGCTGAGAGACCCCCGCGCTCGCCTCTCTCGTCGTTACAAAGGGCAATCCGAATTGGTAGGTGGCCCCCAGGCTCCCAGGCGTCCAGGCTCAGGCTCTTGGTTGGTCGCTGAGTCCAGACTTGTACCGCCTGTAGCGTCCAGCTCCAGGGAGGTGGGACAATCGGAGGTGTGGATGGAAGGGATGTTCTTGAAACGACACACCCGAGTCAGGAGACAGGTCTTGGGATGTTCCGAAAAGACAGAGGATCATGTACAGGCACCCCAGATATTACTATAGGAATTTGGTAATCTGATCATCTGACGAAGCAATTCAGAGGTTCGGGAGTGCAGATAGGGGGCATCCGAGGAAACCGGGTTGATGCGGGACAAAAGACTTGGGATGATGAGCAGCGGGATCATGTCTGTGCCGCAGTGGCCCGCATGCCGGCAATCGGAATATCTGCAGGGGAGTGTGTTATCGGACAGACACGCTGCTTATCGGCCGTGAACCGTCCAGAAACCACGTTTTAAGGATTCTTTTCAGGCTTTCATTGACATTGACATTGGAATCTCCAACCTCGCAGAATGTACAAGTCTTTGATGTCATATGGGACATATCCTCCGAGCCTCCCTTCAAGGGCACCCACACACAGTCCGCTGCCCAAGACTGAACCTCTTGGATCGAACGCACGCCGTTGTGCTGTGTTTCGAGGTGGAATAGAAGGGAATGGAGAGAACAAGTAGCCAGGTATAAAAGAACGAGAGAAAAATCCCAACTGAAGCTTCTGCCAGCCAGTGTAAGTTGGAGCTGCTCTCGTTGAGCTCGACGCCACATCTTGAAGCCCAATGACACAATTGGGGGAGGCGTCTGCGCCACATCTTCGCGGCTGTGGCTTGCCCACCAAAACTTGGAACCGTGTTTGACTTGCTCGAGACCCACCAACAGTGCAGGGGCCGCAACTTTGGGAGCGTGGAAATTTTTGGTCAGCGTCGCTTGAGCTCGACTTCGTCACCACCGAGAACCCATTCCTCCGCTCGCCCCCGTCTCGACCCCCAGGGCCTCCCTCGATCGCAACGCCAACAGCCACGAGCTTTGCCCACGCCGCTTCCCCGACGTCCATTGGAAGCGCTTGCGCCTTCACCGCCCCCGTATTTCCGCTTCTCGCGCCGCCGCACCCACAGTCGCAATGGAGTCCAGCTCGCAGGACCCCCTCGCCTTCCTGGCCAAGAACCCAGTCTTCGTCGGTCTCTCAGATGCCTACTCGGCCTTCCAGGCGAGGAGAGCGAAGCTGGGTCTTTCCAACCCCGGGACGGTGGAGAGCATCGCCAAAGGTGTGTAGCAAAGGACGGACTGGGCAGAGTGCTCGAAAAAAAAAAGGCGCCCCAGCGTAGGAGGCGAGGACAGGGAGGGCATGGCTAACGGTCGTCCAAACAGAGGTTCAGCGCGATACACTCCTCACAAACTACATGTTTACCGGCCTCCGGGCCGAGATCTCGAAAGTCTCGAGTCTTAACCCTCTGTGCGTCAAATCACTCTGCCAGCTCTTGAGCACCCGGACCGAGCGGCTTCTCATAAGATGACAGATTCCAAGTCTCCCACCAGTTTGCCCTCGGGGAACGGTTGAACCCCTACACCTTTGCGGCCATGTATGGAAGCGACAGGGTATGTGCTCTCTTGGCAACCCCGAGCGCAGAGACATCTAACTCTGGTGGTAGATCTTTGCCCAAGGAAATGTTGACAACGAGGGCTCGTTATCAGCGCGATTCAACTACCGATGGGGCTCCACCACCAACATCACAAAGGGACAGGTCCAGATCAGCCCAGGCGGTGGCGGTCAAGACATGATGCAGCTCGAGCATGAGTACACAGGGTCTGACTTCAGCGCATCGGTCAAGGCTTTGAACGGGTCTGTCCTCGAGGGCGGTCTGACGGGCATCATCATCGGCCACTACCTCCAGTCCGTGACCCCCAAGCTCGCCCTGGGTCTCGAGGCCGTCTGGCAGCGCCAGGGTCTGACACAACCCCCGGATTCCGCCCTCTCCTACGTCGCCCGGTACAAGTCGCAGGACTGGGTCGCCACCGCTCAGCTCCAGGCCCAGGGAGTCATCAACACGTCTTTCTGGAGGCGCCTCTCGGAGCGCGTGCAAGCCGGCGTCGACATGACGCTCACCGCGGCTGGCGGCGCCCAGATGATGATGGGTGGTCCGCCGCAAAAGGAGGGCCTCACCACCTTTGGCGCAAAATACGACTTCCGGATGTCGACCTTCCGCGCGCAGATCGACACCAAGGGCAAGCTCAGCTGCCTGCTCGAGAAGCGCGTTGCCGCTCCCGTCATGATGACCTTTGCCGCAGAAGTTGACCACGCGACGGTACGTTTCTTGCCTTTCACAGACACAGCACAGCCAAAGCTAACCCCTGCCACAGCAACAAGCAAAGATCGGCGTCGGTATCAACCTCGAGTCTGCCGGCGAGGAGTTCCAGGAGCAGCAAGACGCCTTTGGCGCTCAGGCCGGCCCCAACGTTCCCTTTTAGACGACTCGCAAGCAAGCAAGCCAAAGAAAATCATGATTCGCCAATGAATTAATCGACCCCAGACTCCCCCCTCCCCAAACCGCGGTGGCGAAACCTCCGCCGCCGCCATCGCGTCCTCTTCTCTCGTGTTGTACTAAAAAAGAACGGCGGGCGTGACGATGAATGATGGACGCGATGCGATGGTGCTCGGCAGCAGCATCAACCCCGGTCTTTGCATAACCCATAGACGTTCTCTCCCCCCCCACCACCACTTTTTCCGCCCACATCCACCCGCCCAACCGGCCCTCGACAGGACTTTAGGTGTTTTATACGGAGCTCATGAAGGCTAGATAATGGGACGTGTGGTGGGAAAAGAGTTTGTATTATAGATGATCCGGGAAATGACTTTTGAAAGTTGCTGTTTCCCCAGCGCGCGCGGGCGGGGGGAAGGGTTCGGCGTTGGGCGTGGGCTCGGCTGTGTTGTGTGTGGCTGTGGTTGTAAATAGGGGTAGCAGCATTAGGGGAGCGGCGTGTAAAACTAGTATTTGAAAGACATGCAACAGCGCCGACTAGCAACGACCTGTTTATCCCGTGCCCAAGATTGACACGAAGCTGTTGTTGTGTCCCAAGTGTCAGGTACACAACACTCAAGGCGAGGTTTGGTCTGGAAAGGTCTGTTTGTGCAGTAGCATTCGATTACAGCCTATTTCCACGCCATTCGGGTATTCCCGTCGGTGAATGTGCTCTGGCCATCCAACCCAAGATGGTGCCGACTCTGAGTCTCAAGCCCGTCCTCTGCCCAGACAGACAAGCCCGCGATGCAGACACGCAGCCTCGCCAAAACAGCAGCGCTTCTTCAATATGCCCTCCACCACCCCAACCACCATCAGTGTCATCGCTGAACCATCCATCCCAAGCTATCCGTCCGTCTCCCATTCTTGAGCCGGGGGTGAAAAACATTAAAAAGAACAAGGGTGTAATTAATACAGCAAAACACCATCACCGCCATGCCATCCTGAGAGCCATCCGGCTTGTCTACCTACTCTGCCCAGTCTATCTCCCCGCCCCAGGCTCATGTCATACCCCGTCCTGTCCTGTGTCCAGTCCTGTCCGGATTCTTTCCCGGTTCCTAACCCTGTCTGTTCTTTCTTGGCCTGCTACAGCCGAGGGGAGAGCACTTGGAGCCCTCCATCTTTCGATCCCGCTGCTTGACCGCTGGCCGTGACCGCAGATCATGGCCGTAGCCGCTGGTCATCACCGCCGACCGCGCTGGCCGTGACCGCCGCCGCTGGCCGTGATCTTAGCCATGGCCGCCGACCGCCGACTGATGCCCTGTCCCGCCATCCAATATGCCGAAAAGAAAAGAAACGACCCCCAACTCCATGGCCCCCTGGCTCCGTGCCGTGCCGTGCCGTACCAGACCGAAAACGCCGTCATGCATGCTCCTGTTGTCCATCCGTTCCATGCTATGCTGCCGACCGACCGACCGAATTTTGTGTACCGTACCCATACCAAAAGAAAACAAAAACAATCAATCAAAAAAAGGGGATGGGAAAGGGAAAGAAACCCCTACGGTGCTGTGCCTTCCCCTCCCCCCCCCATCCGACAGAAGCAAAAAGAAAAAGGGAGCTGTCGAAGATGCCAAACGGCCTCTCACATGACAATGCACTCCCTATCGGGAACCCCACCCTCCTTGGCCTCCTTGGCCTCCTTGAATTCTTTGGGCTCCTTCTTCGCCCTGAGAGTCCTCTTGCTCCCGCTCCCACCCTGGCTCTTAGACTTTGACCGGTCCTTCTTGTAGTGATGCAGGCGCGGGATGCGGCCACGTTCCTTGCCGCCGCTGTTTTTCGCCGAGTCCTCATCATCATCGGTAACGGCCTCCTCGTCGGCGTCCTCGCCTGCCGACGTCCCTCCACCACTGCCGCTGTTCAGCGGCGGTACCGCCTCCTTATTGTTGTTGGAGGGGCGGAAAGCGCCAAAGATGGACAGACTGGTACGGCCCTCGCTAGCTTGGCTTTCTGGGCGGGATTTTGTACTCGACTTGCCCGTAAACATGGCGGCGGCACGGGAGAGCCGGGTGCTGCCGGTGGTCTCCTCCTGCGGGGTGGTGGGGGCCGGTGTGAGGATCGGCGATGGCAGCGCGTCGGGCGCGATGACGGCGTACGTGTCGGAGAGCGCGACACTAGCGCGTCTCCAGTCGGATACATCGAGCTGATGGCCGAAGAGGGGCCCGGCGTGGAACGGCGGTAGGTCGGTACCTGGACTAGAGCTAGCGCTGTGGCCATTTTGCACAAGGGTCGTCGCCGAGTCAAAGTAGCCGCTGCCGGGCCGCGAGGGCTGGGTCCCCTGGTCCGAAGAGGTATGGATGCGGGCGGCCTGCGAGGCGGGGGAGTGGAATGCCGATTCGAGGTACGACGGGGGGTCTTGGATGGATTCGTCGGATGGGATATCGCAGACGTCCACGATAGGGACGATCTGGTAGAATAGCAAATACGGCATCTCCTCGCGAAGGGATTCCTTGATGTCGTCCACAAAGGTGACGCGCCGGGTGGCGTCGAGGTCGTCAAACTTGGCCCACCGAGCTTCCTCGTAGCAAGGAGGCGGATCGTGGGCATCTTGGCGGACACCTTTGATAAGCTTCGGTGCGACGCGAGCAAAGGAAACATAGTGCCCGCTGTGCAGCGAGTTGCCGCGGTGACACACGACGGACTGGAGGACAAGCTTGTACTCTCCGCTGAGTCCGCTTGGGTCCTCGTCGACATTGGCGTCATCCCGTATCATAAAGCGAGGGAGACGCAGTGAATCGGGAATGTCGACTAATGTGTTGTGTCGGATGGGGAGACCGTCCTCCGACATCATGTACCGTTTGAGGCAGATGCCCAGCACTGGCCGCTGGTCAAAGTTCATAGCAACCTCAGCGTCGGTACTAGGTTCGCTGTTGGAGGTTGCGTGCCACGCTGTGCACAAGTCAGTGATTGCAAGGTCAAGTTTGCGAGTGAGACTTACGAATGAGGCGAAAGAATTGCCAGGCCGGGATCGTGATGGCTGTGGCCATTGTTGGGGCGGTGTGCTCCTCCTCCGGGATCAAGGGCTCCTTTTCCTTGTTGGGCGTCGGCGTCTTTGCGAAGTCGTTGACCGAAATGCGTTGTATGATGCTCGTCGACCTGCTCCTAGCGGCCGGGCGCGATTCAAGAGACTTTACAGAAGGGCCTCTGGAGAGAATAGGCGGGACAAAAGAGCTGGTCGGGGTCTCGAGAGGCGAATGCGACAGCGAAGCGGTGGACGTCCAGGGGATAGGCTTGACGGCGATCTTATCTGCTGTCTGCGAGCTCTCTGCCGTCAGTGAGCTCTCTGCTGTCAGTGAGCTTTCCTCTGCCGTGGTTCCGTTCTCGGCTGTCGGCAGTTCCATCTCGCCAGGCACAACTCTGATGCTTCGTCGAGACTCTGCATCCTTCCTCTTCTCTTCCAAAGTGTCCCGAAGCACGTCGACTGTGGTATTGAAGTAGTCTTCCAGGCAGTCTTCCAGCTTGACGCCCTTGCCATCGGGGTCAGGGGGAATGGCGAGATTCAGAAGGCGTTCGTGCACAATTTTATGATCGTCTTCGTCCTTTTCGCCCTGGTGAAACAGATCCACCTGTAGAGCCAGGAGCGGGAGCTGTAATGTCTCGGTGATGAAAGCGAAGGCTTCGGACGTGTCTTGCTGCTCGAGCTCCTCGGCGTCCTTCCACCCGCATTCGGCAAGGGCTTCTTGGATTTCCTGAGTCTACATTGGAAATTAGCAACACGACCAGAACAGCGGCGGAGCATGGTGAGGGGGCGGGGCGCGGTGAAGGGGGCGGAGCGTGGTAAGGGGAACGGAGCGCGGTGAAGGGGGGCCGGGGCGCGGTGAAGGGGGGCCGGGGCGCGGTGAGGGAGGGCCGGAGCGCGGCGAGGGGCCTTACCATGTCGGTGTGGATGAGCTTCCCAGCCCTCAGCATATTCACCCACAACCTCAGCAAGTACGCCAGGTTCCTTTTTGGTTTGTCGTGTTCCGGGTTGTCCTTCAACATACATTCGAAAGCCGGCAATTTGGCGAACATGGCGAACAAGAGGGAGTCGAGGTAGCATGTGACGGCGCCGCGATTCTCGGCGCCCACCATCTGGATCTTGGAGCTGCAGGGCACGATTTGGCCCTCGAGCGACAGCCTTTGGAGAATCAACAGCTCGGCGGCCTTGTCGACGTCACCGGCGGCGAACCTGGAGTTGAGAGCGATTCGGACATGGTCTTCGGGTGCGTCATCGTCTTGCAAGAGCTTTTTGATTTCATGAATCTGTAGGCGACTCGTCAGAAAAAAAGGCGCTGGGTCGGCAATGGGCTAACGGCTGGAGCAGTACCTTGGCGATTTCTCTCTCCGCCTCCTCTTTTTCTCTTTGCGCTTGCTTCACAGACTCGGGCTTGAAGATCGAGAGCAGGTCGCGGGTCTGCAAGCACGTCAGCACTTTGTCGGCCAGAACCACAAGAGAGAGGGGTAGGGGCACTGGTGCTAGACTGACTGACCTTTGGGGGATTGGACTCGGCCGATTTGCCTTGTCCATGGCCGTTGCTCTTCTCACGAACGGTGCGAAGCTTTTTGAGTCCCAAATCCAATGGCACGCTCATCTTGTCCATCGTTTCGCTGATTGCGGCGCACAGCCGAACCCAAGGACCGTCTGGGAATGTCGACGACAGGATCAAGTCGGTTGTTCTTTCGGCATGGTCTTGTGGGTGGGGGATGCTGGTCGGGGCCTGCGAAAAGGACAAATTGTGGGATTGTGGTGGGGGAAGAAGCAGGAGAGGCGATGGCGGGAGTGGGAGGGGGAGGGGGACGATATTCGTCGATATGTGCCGGCCGCCAGTCGCCAATGGTCGAGATGGTCGAGTTCGGTGCCGACTCGGGAGTCGGGACGATGAACCCACGTGTCGGAGGTCCGTCGGTGGTGGTTCTTGTTTACTTTGAAGGCGTGGTTGCAGCGTCCAGCCAGACTGCACGCGTTGCAAGGTGGGTTGAGAGGCGCCAAGTCGAGCTGCCCAAACTTTTGCCCTTCCAATGCCCGTCGAGAAGAAGCTCGGACGCCACTCGAGCTTCGTCCTGATGGGATCAAATACGCCGCCTCGATATGACGTAGGTGGTCTCTCCAGTTGGGTACACGGTTGCAGAAGGGATCCAGGAGGACGCTTGACTCCTGAGAAAATGGAGGAGAGGGGATGGATGTTGAGACGATGGGAGGGTCCAGCTCAACAAGCTCGGCGAGAGGGGGGTCGATCCCGGTTTAAGGCTGTCCCACCCCACCTCGAAATAGGGTACCTGGCGCATAGGGGACTTGGCGAACGCTCGAGGGCTCATCAGGGGAGGGTCAAAGATTCCGGTCTGGCCTTGATCCACGCCCGAGCCGGGGCGCCGGGCCAGGAGGAGCGAGGCCCGCTCGAGGCCCGGCTTGAAGCGACAGTCCAGGATCAACACGCGGAAGGCCTAAGCGCGATCGCCAATGGCCATATGGGCTAAGTGACTCTCTGCAGAAAGGGGCACCTGATCATCCATTTTCATCCTTCGTCCGCCCTCGTTGCGGCCATCCTTCGAGCTGAGTGTCCATGACGCCTTGCCCAGAAGAGAGATGGGCCGCCGTCATGATAAGCCCATCGCAGAAAGCATCGCGGCATTTTCTCGCCGGTATAATGTGGACGCCGGTCCTCTGTCGGGGCTGCTTGGCATGCGCCGTGGTACAAAGTACCATGGCACATGGCATGGGAAATGGGAAAGGTGTCTGCCTGGACATACACACAAATGGGAAACAGGAGTCAGGACACGCCTCCTGACATATCCGACGGGCCTCAACAGTGTTGCGTGGCCAGAAGAGAACACGCAATGCGCGATAGGCAATAACGAAAACATCGTGGCCTTCCTCACCTGGACGGGGAGGCGGCAACTTTGAGTGAGCAAAAGTGTGGTGACATCCCCTGCCCCCCCCACTCACCCTTCAACAAAGTCCCCCGGGCTCCTGGATTGGTCGCTGGCGACGAGAGCCCCAATGACGACGCCTGCCATTGGACGTCGAGGCTTCGAGGTTTCTGCAGCGATGAGCTGCAGAAGATTTGCAGAGACATCGCGTGGCCACGCAAATTTGCCTGTTGAAGCCTTGGAAGAAAAACCATACCCAATGATGAGCACCCTGTCCATCACACGCGTGGGGGGACAGTGACTGGCGACCATGAAACGAATGGAAAAGCCAACCCTCCAAAGACTCATGATCTGGACGGTCGAGGTCTGGAGCTGGTGGAAAATGGCCAGACATTCATCCCAACAACTCCGTCGGTAGAGCTGCCGGACGTGGGGCGACAATGGTCATTGTCCAGATTCGGCCCGAGATGCGATGGAGTCACTGGGGTGGCGTGTTGGCGACTGGCAGCTCTCTCCTGACACTCGACCGAAAGCTGTTCGGGCAAATCCTCCGCTTGATGGCAGTGATCGACGCATGTCGGCTTCAGAGGGGTGCTTCGAGCATTCTTATCCGCATTTCAAGTCAACATGCAAGCGAAGCAGAGACTGTGCGGATGGTTCGATGGTTTGTCGTCTTCGGGGGGGGGGAGGGGGTTTGAAAAGAGGACCGAGGTGGCTCAGAATTGGGGGCAAGTACATGCAATACTGGTTTGGCTGTTAGCGCGGGACCTGTTGGCTGTCCAGAATAATAGGCCTCGTGCTTCGATTCCAGGGCCTCCTGCTCCAGTTTCGGGGCCTTCCTCAACCGGTACATGGCCTGGGCTTGTATCTCAAAAGGTCTCGCGCTAACAAACAAACCAGGGCTGCAGTGTACAGTGGTCAAGAGTCCAGCCACCATCGCCACAGATCCAAGACAGCAAGCTCGGCACAAGGTGGGATTCAAGCCACCCCCGGGTTCTGTTAGCCATTCCTCCGCATCTTGGCCCAGCGAAACCCCACTGCAGCTCGGCATTACAGCGAGCTGGACCTCGGTACTGGGGGCGATGGAAGGGGTCAAGCCGCGAGCATCCGTCCCTTCGCACTTTGTATATCGAGCTTCATCTTGACCGCGTCAGATGCTGCCCCCGCCCTTTCTTTCCTGCGTGTCCCTCATCTGAACCGAGACATACCTTGTGCATTACCTCGATACCATTGATCATGTCCGCCCAAGTCCCCATCGCCGTAAGCCCCCCGCCCAGACGCGCGTCTGCGTCTCGACGCATTGCGCCGACACGTTGCTGAATGACACGCAGGTGCGGCATCGTCTGAGCGAGCGGGCATTGAAGACGCTCGACGTCGTTGCCAAGTTTGTCGAGGAAGAGTGCATCCCGTACGTCCGAACAGTGTTGGGGAACTCTCTAGAAAGACATTGAGCCAATCTGACAAGCACCCCCCAGTGCCGATGCCGTCTTCGAGGCCCAGATCGGTGTCGGCGATGCTCGGTGGGACCACCACCCCCAAGTCATTGATGATCTCAAGAAGCGGGCGAGGGCCCTGGGTCTCTGGAACATGTTCCTCCCCAAGGGCCACTACAAGGAGTCGCCCGGCTTCACGAACCTCGAGTATGGCCTCATGGCCGAGTGGCTGGGCAAGTCGAGGGTAGCCTCGGAAGCCGTCAACTGTGCCGCCCCCGACACGGGCAACATGGAAGTGCTGGCCAAGTACGGCAACGATGCGCAAAAGGAAAGGTGGCTCAAGCCTCTGATGGAGGGCGAGATCCGCTCGGCTTTTCTCATGACGGAGCCGCAGGTCGCCTCGTCGGACGCCAGGAATATCGAGATGAAGATTGAGAGGGACGGCGACCATTATGTCCTCAACGGCCAGGTGAGTAACCCCCCTCGAAACCCAGGCACAGTCTCCAACTCAATCGTCACAGAAATGGTGGTCCAGCGGTGCCGGCGACCCGCGCTGCCAGCTGTACATCGTCATGGGCAAGAGTGATGCAAACAACAAGGACCCCTACCGGCAACAATCCGTTATCCTGGTGCCCGCAGACACCAAGGGCGTCACGATCCACCGCATGTTGTCCGTCTACGGCTACGACGATGCCCCCCACGGGCACGGCCACATCACCTTCTACAACGTCCGCGTCCCGGCCACCAACATGGTGCTCGGCGAGGGCCGCGGTTTCGAAATCATCCAAGGACGCCTCGGACCCGGGCGCATTCACCACGCGATGCGCACCATCGGGTCGGCCGAGCGGGCTCTGGAGTGGATGCTCATGCGGATCAACGACCCCAAGAAGACGCCGTTTGGAAAGCTGCTGCGCGAGCACGGCGTCATCCTCGAGTGGGTGGCCAAGTCGAGGATCGAGATTGATGCGGCCCGTCTCATCGTGCTCAACGCAGCCATCAAGATGGACGAACACGGCCCCAAGGCCGCCCTGACTGAGATTGCCCAGGCCAAGGTGCTGGCGCCCCAGACGGCGCTGACCGTCATTGACCGGGCGATTCAGTCGTTTGGAGGGGCCGGTGTCAGCCAGGACACGCCGCTGGCCGCCATGTGGGCTGGCATCCGGACACTACGGTTGGCCGATGGGCCGGACGAGGTGCATCTCCAGCAGATGGGCCGCAACGAGAATCGCCGTGGACAGGCGGTGGCGACCAAGATCAACGGCCAGCGGGAGAAGTGCGAGGAGCTGATGAAGAAGTACAGCGTCAAGAAGGCTGAGATTGGGACCAACATTCGCAAGTCCAAGATCTAGGTGTTGTGGCTTGAAATGGGAGTCTCCTGTTGGCTGTCTTTTTTTCGGGACTCTTTTTCTGGATCCCGTTTTTTTTTGGATTCAAATCTCGTATAGCAGCAATTCCAGCAGAACCTAAAAGGAATGTCTTTGCTAATGTTTGCCTGACCACGTCGAAACAAGAGATTGCATCCCGTCGTTCCCAAGGTTCCAGAAAAACGCAGGGTTGAGCCTGGCTCGGTTGCCGTTGCCGGGCCAATTAAGGCAAGGTGTTTACAACCAACAAGCCCATGCCACTTTTTTCCGTCATCGAGTCATTGCACCAATACCCCGTCCGCCCTGCACTTCAATGTCGCGAACACTGCATCACCAGACAAGTCTGCCGCCACGAAAACATTGCTCCTGCCCACCACCACCATTGTAAAAGCGTCACCGAACCCTCACCGCATCGCATCGCCGACTCCAACATCCATCGCCTCCCTACCAACAACCTACACCCCCACCCTCAAAGACAGGCTACGCAAGCCAACCACCACTAAAATGTCGTCCTCCGCCCTCACCTCCAAGGACGTCAACACTTCCGTCGCCGCCACGGGCCCACAAGACCCCAAGGCCGCCGCCTCGGCCGACGTCAAGAGCATGGAATACCACCGTCAGGTCCTGCAGTCCAAGATTGACAACCAGAGCGAGTACGCTTCCCCCTTGCCCCCTCTCCCCCATGCTTCGCACCAGCAGCTGACAAGACAACCAACCGCCAGGACAAAGCAGTACATCTCCCCCTCGGACAACATCCAGAGCCCCTGCACCGCCAAGCTCAGCGCCTTTCGGAACAAGCAGGTTGGGAAGTACGTTCTCTCTCCCTCCCCCGTTCCCCTTGCCACGGGATTGTGCTGACAATGACCGAAAACAGGGCCAAGCCCAAATCGCTGTTTGCCCGCGCCTCGCATAAGAAGATTGAGGGCGTGGCCGCCGGTGGTGACGGGTTGTTTGGGTCTGCGCCGGCTCCGGGTGCCAAGGGGGTCGATGAGAATGCCAACTAGATGCCCGAGAGGGGACTAGGTGTGCAGACGGAGAGGAAGAAGGGACAACGCACGTCGTTTTGCATTCGATAAAGCTTTTTCTTTAGTTTTGGCTTCTGAAATTGGAAATGGGGTTGGGAGAGGGGTTGGCTTTGGGATAAAGGGGCCCGGCCTTTTGGCGCGACATGGCGTTCTTGGGGATCTTCTCTCTTTCACTCCGGCAAGGGCCCGGGACTTACAAGACGGAGGTTGGGTGGCCTACGAGGAAGGGAATCACGGGGGGGTTTACGGAAGGGTGTTATGGAATTTTAACTCATGGGGTTCCCCATCACATGGACCTCGAGCGTATTTTGGGGTGCAAATGCGGATAATTGCTTCTCTTTCTTCCTCCCTGGGCTGACGGTGTGAACTACGCCTTGTATCCCGAGACTATGTACACGACATCCTCGTCCGCCACGGGATGCGAGAGGCCCACGCGCTGGGGAATGTGCCTGGCACTGGCACCCCACACAAGCGCGTACTTGAACGTGTCCTTGAGAGAGCGGTGGATGCGATCACAAACATCCTCGATGGTGCTGTTGGCGCGCACGATGAGGGCCTCGTGGAAGAGGGGGTCGACGCCCTTGCGCTTGGTGTAGATGCGGATCAGGTTGAGCTCCTTCCAGCAGCGGTCGATGACGTCCTGGATGCCCAGGTCGAGCTCGCAGCTCATGACGACCGTGTGCGGCTCGCGCGCCAGCTTGTCGAGGAAGTCGAGCGACACGCTGTCGATCTTGTTGTACACGTACAGGCAGTTGATGTACTTGCGGTGGTCCTTCATGATGACGTCGATCAGGTCGTCGACCGAGCACGTGTCGTCGCGCACGAGGACTTCGGCGTTGAGGATCTTGTAGTCGCGGAGGACACCCATGATCATGCGCTCGTCGAGGCCTTTGGGCGGGGATTGGAAGGTGACCTTCATGCCGCCGGCTTTTTTGACCTTGAGGTAGATGTTTCTGGGGGGGTTAGGTGGGTGGTGGGAGGGGGTGGGAAAGGGGGGAGGCGTACGGTGGTTGTCTGTTGAGACGGATGCCGACGGCTTCCAGCTCGGCCTCGAGGAGGGCCCTCTGCTCCGCCTTCTTGGTGGCATCGAGGACCATCAGGATGAGGTCGCTCGTCTTGGCCGCCGAGATGACCTGCCGACCGCGCCCCTTGCCTTCCGAGGCTCCTTCGATGATGCCGGGCAGATCAAGCAGCTGGATCTCGGCGCCGCCATATTCGAGGACGCCCGGGATGGCTGTGAGAGTGGTGAAGGAGTACGAGGCGACTTCGGACTTTGTCTTTGTGACTTTGGAGAGGAAGGTTGATTTTCCGACGGATGGGAAACCCACTAGTGCTATTCGCGCATCGCCACTCTTGCTGACGTCGAAGCCGGAACCGCCACCACCTCCTGCTCCGGGTCCTGGTTCGAGGAGTTGTGCGCGGAGGCGAGCAAGCTTTCTGGATGGGGATGGTTGGTTGGCTTACGGGGTTGGGTCGGGGGGAGACACTTGCTTACCCTTTTAAGAGACCCAGATGGTATTCTGATGAGTGTTAGCATGGTTCGTAGGTTGGGCATATGGCTCTCCCAGAGGTTCCCCTGAAAGACATCGGATTCCATTTGGTTCATGGAAACTCAAATCATTGGTACTGGGAATTGGTAAACTTTACATACCAGTTGCCTTGTTTTCTATGGAATCCACCTGTCAGCACTTTGAATCGAAAATACATGTGCCGATATCGCCCACTTTGAGTCTTTCTCATCTCCTCCTCAATCCTGGGACAGTCTCATCAGTCAAGCCCATCTCGGTCTGATCAACACGGAGAACAGATGCCGGGCTTACTCCTTGATCTTTTCTGTAATGTTCACCATCTTGGCGGTGAGTCGAGAGAAACCCTCCCGTAGCAGTCCAAATAAAAAGAAAGGGGTATCGAAATGAGAGATGTGGACGAAGGACTTGTGAGAGTAGAGGCCGATGAGCTCAACTGGAAATTCAAGGCCCAGACAGGGACCACCCCACGTTGCTGAGCGGCAGAATCTTGAGGGGTGAGGGGGCGCATTTCCAAGCTTCCTCGCTGACCGCCTTCCACATTGGGCGAGCTACTTGCCCAGCCCAAGCTGACAAAAGTGGGCCATCGGCCAAACTGCCGTCGCGTGGGAATTTTGAGATGCCTGCCAGCATCGAACACCATCAACGTCAGAACCGAGACCCGTCAACCTTCATCGCCCTCCACCCATTCCGAGTCGCAAACCGAACCACCACGACGACAACCACCCCTTTATACACCAACCCGCCCCGAACCACCGTCCCAGTCTGTCAACATGGCGGAAGTCGCAGAGGTCGACACGCGACCCGAGACTCTCGAGCTCGATGGACGCGACGACAACCAACAGCTCGCGCTCGCCACAACCAACACCGAAGTCGCCGGCCCCACAGAAAAGAAGGTCAAGAAGATCATCCGGAGAAAGAAGCGCCCTGCGCGACCCCAGATCGATCCCGCCCTGATCAAGAGCGAACCGCCACCCCAGACCGGCACCATCTTCAACATCTGGTACAACAAGTGGAGCGGCGGTGATCGCGAAGACAAATATCTCTCTCAGACCAAGGCCAAGGGGCGATGCAACATCGCCGAGGACTCTGGGTACACCAGGGCAGACAACGTGTCGGGCTCGTACTTTTGCCTCTACTTTGCGCGCGGCATCTGCCCCAAGGGTCAGGACTGCGAATACCTGCATCGTCTCCCCGGGATTCACGACATCTTCAACCCCTCGGTGGACTGCTTCGGGGTGAGCTCCTCCCCTCCATGTTTGATTTTGCCACAAGTGCCAACCCACATGATCTTCACAGCGCGACAAGTTCTCCGACTACCGAGACGACATGGGAGGTGTGGGCAGCTTCACGCGGCAGAATCGTACCGTCTACGTCGGCCGTATCCACGTCACGGACGACATCGAGGAGATCGTGGCAAGACACTTTGCCGAATGGGGCCAAGTCGAGCGCATACGAGTTCTCAACACTCGGGGTGTGGCATTCATCACAGTAGGTGGCCCCGTCCCCAGATTCCTTGGCACAAGGCTAACAGGGGAATTAGTACACAAACGAGTGCCAAGCTCAGTTCGCAAAGGAGGCCATGGCGCATCAGTCCCTGGATCATGACGAGGTCTTGAATGTCCGCTGGGCGACGGCCGATCCCAATCCAATGGCACAAAAGCGGGAGGCGAGGCGTATCGAGGAACAAGCCGCGGAGGCCATCCGCAGGGCCCTGCCGGCAGAGTACGTTGCTGAAATCGAAGGCCGGGATCCGGAGGCTAGGAAACGGAGGAAGATTGAGAGCAGCTACGGATTGGAGGGCTACGAGGCGCCGGACGAGGTCCACTTCGCCCGGGGGCCTAATGCTGTGAACCCGAGGGGTCGCGAGGGACACGAAGAGATGGAGTATGAAGAGCGTTTGATGCTCGAGGCCGGGGATTCGGGAGATTGGGAGGCGCCACCTCAGCAGCCAGCAGAGCCGCAAAAGGAGGGGATTCTATCAAGCAGCACCCTGGCCGCATTGCAAGCCGCCAGGGTATCTGTGGCGTCGAAACCAAAGCCTGCTGCCCCGTCGGGCCCGCTAGTGGCCTACGGGAGCGACGACGACAGTGATTGAGCAGGCACAGCGGGACATGCCCTGCCAGGCGTTTATAATATTCTTGTACACCACCATAGATACCAAACCACACGGCCCCCTTCCCATAGAGGCCCTTTCACCCACTGCCTCCCATCCCCATCCCCATCAACTATTAAAAATCCTCGAATACAACACCTCATGCCTCCCCAACCACAGATCCATAACCGGCACGCACTGCCCCGCCCCCTCCACCGGCGTCGCCCACTCCCTCGCCACCACCGCCCCAATCAGCCCCCGCACCCCCTCTCCCGCCAGCGTCCGCTGCGCCTGGTACGGCCCAAACACCCCCGCCCGCACCCCCGCCGACACCAGCGCCTTGACGTGCCCCAGCACAAACACGTACGCCGTCTCCTCGGCCCCCAGCCCCGAAAGCCGCCCGATCGCCCCAAACAGCGGCGCCACGTGCGCCGACACCGGCGGGGGGTCGTCGTCCTCCCCGGTGGCCGCACCGCCGAGTTTCAGCGCGACGGAGAACGGCCGGAGCGCCGCCCCCCCGTCGGGCGCCAACGACCGCTCCCACAGCGCGAGCAGCGCGCGGCCCTGCGCGACGGACGCGCGGCGCGCGACGGTGCAGAGCGTGGCGGCGTCGAGGGCGTCGTCGAGGGCGAGGAGCGAGGACGGGGAGGGGTCGCGGTGGGCGGCGAGGAGGAAGGGGAGGGCGGTGGCGGCGAGGGAGGAGACGGAGAGGGGGAGGAAGGCGGCGAAGGAGTGGGTTGGGGTTGGGGGGTGGGGGAGGAGGGTCTTTTGGTGCGCGAGGAAGGATTCTAGGCCAGAGGAGAAGGCGAAGGAGCCGAGGGGGAGGGCGGAGTCGGAGAGGAGGAGGAGGGTGTGGTATTCGGGGGAGGTGATGTGGGATAGGGAGGCGGGGGCTGATGGGGGGTTAGTTTGGGTGTGGTGAGGGAGGGGGATAGGGGGGTACCTGGCTTGGGGGGGGTGGTGGTGGTGGTGGACTTGGAGATCTTGGCCTTGGCTTCGGCTAGACGACGCTCGAGGTCGGCGATTTCGCGCTCTATGTCGTGAATATCGTGTTTAGTCTCGTCGGACTCGTGGGGATTCATCGCGGACGCGCATGGCAGTGAGTGAGTTGCGGGCTCAATGATCGCTGGAGATAAGCCCTAGAAGTCATCTCATTAAATGCTCAGCGCTGTCGATAAGCGGGGTGACCCCGTCTCCATATCCAACGCTGGACCATTTGGTCCGCCTCAGTCCAAACCCCAAGACCTCAAACTCCCTATCAACTTCAAAACAAACCGCCCCGTCCGGTCCAATGTTGACAAAGCCCACACAATTGTCGAAAAAAAAATCCTAAACTCCATGCCATGCTCCGTGACGAACCAATCGGTATACCCTGACCCATCCATCCAAGCCAAACGCTGCCCATCCAACCCCCCCCCCTCCCCCCCAAAATCGCTGCCCCGGTCTCTCTCGTACACACCACACCCCCTCAAAAAGGCTGGGCATTCTCCTTGTTACGCTCCTCCTTTGCCCTCTCCGATCGCTTCCTCTGCAGCCGCGCAATCGCTGCCGCCTTCCGATCCGCCGGCAACGTCGTCCTCACGGTGCTCATGTCCCACACAGAACTAGCGTGTGGGTCCACAGGCCCCCCGAGCGGAGCGAAGCTGTCCTGCACCAGGTCGACGTGGAGTGGCTCGCGATCGGTCGCCAAGGGGCGCGTCGATACCGGTCTCCGCGTCTCGACGGGGGACACCCGCCGACGATGGTCGCCGTTGTGGCGGTTCCCAAGGATGTCGTCTATGGTTTGCTTTGCCCTCGGCGCTGATGTGCCTGTCGTCGTCGTCGTCGCAACCGGGTCCAGAACCCGCGACGTTCTTGAGGGCTGGCGTTTCAGGCGCGCGGGCGGGGATGGCTCTCTGAGATGCGCCGAACGCCCGCTAGACGCCGAGCTACGGCTGTCCTGGAGGTTTCCGCGTTCGCTGAGCACGTGGGGGTCTCGTCGGCCCATCTCGGCTTCGATCTTCTCGCGCAGGGCGCGGGACGAGACGAGGGCGTCGTCGTGGAGCGGCTCGCTCTTGCGGCACTCGGCGAGGTTGCTCTTGGACCGCAGCCTGATCCCTGGCGTGCCGGAGGCCGGAATCAGTCCCCGCTGGACGCTCACTTTCCTGAGCTCGCCGAGCTCCCGGAGCAGCTGCGTGCTCTCCTCTTCCGCCGTCTCCAAGAACTTGGCGGCCGACTCCCGGTCGAGCGTCGCGCTGTGTACCTTTTCGCTGCCCGTCTTGAGCTTGGTCTCGAGACTCCTGGCGCGAGACGTCCACCTTGATTCCGCTCCTTCGGCCCGCAATGCGACAAGTTCGCCCTGGAGCTCGGCGATCTTTTCGTTCTTCTTTTGCTGAACCTGCAGAGCTTCGCTGTAGCGGGCCTTGGCGTCCTCCTTGAGCTTTTCGTAGTCCTTTCTGAGTCGCTTGAGTTCGTCCTCCTTGAGCTGGGCTTCGGACTTTGCTTCGATCAGGCTGTTCTCAAGATCCTGGGTCCTTGACGCGCTCTGGGTGATGAACCCAGACAGCTTCTTGTTCTCTTCGACAAGTTTGCTGGAACGCTGTTCGGCAAACTTGAGTTCGGATCTCAGGCGGTCCCGCTCCTCCTGCGCTCTCTCCAACTCCCTGGCTTGGGCCCTTGCCTTTCTGAGCTCCCGTTGCGCGTCGAGGAGCGTCTTTTGGGTGCGAGGCGAGGCAATCCGGCGCTGTCGGGAAGCATTGTCCTCGTCGTGCTCGGCATTCTGAAGCAACAAAGACTCGAGTTCCTCGACTTGCTTCTTGTATTCGAGGGCGATGGTGGTTTGCTTGGTGAGCTCCTCGACCAAGCCGGCGTCGTACTGGCCCCCCGCTCGCTGCGCCCGGAGCGCCACCTCGCGGCTGACCTCGGCCACCTTGGCTTCCATCTGCTTGACGCGCCCCTGCTCCTCCTTGAGCTTCTGGTTGAGGTCCACGGCCTCTTCGTCCTTCTTCTTTGCATACGACTTTGCGAGTTGCTTGTACTTGACCAGCTTCTCCATCTCGGCCTTTGCATCTTCGTGGTAGGTCTCAAAATAGGCCTTCCAGTACTTGCCCGAGCGCGAGTGCGGCTCGTTGAGGTCGACCGTCACATCCTCGTTAAAATCAGACTCCTCTTCGAGTTCCTCCCAGAGGTCGTCCGTTTCTCGCGCATCGGCCCCGGCACTGGGCTTCTTGTTTTTCGTCGCATTCTCCATGGCCTGCGTCAGCCTCGTCTTTGGTCGACTGGCCGAGTCCGTTTTGCTCGCATCACCGTCGGCCGCCCAAGGACCCAGGACCTTTTCCGACGCTTCGCCAGACAGCCCAAGGTCCGGCACGGATGCGCCCTCCTTGACGCCATGGCCAAACGACACGCGCTTCCGACGCGCCGCGCCCGTTCCCGGCGTGAGGAGAATGCCCGCAGGCTTTGTTGGCGACGCTGGAGCAGCGCCTTGGGCGGGCGCAGGAATGACGACTGACTGGGTCGTCTTCTTTGACGCGCGCTCCTTTGGCGCGGGGGTGCCGAAGAGGGCGCTCTTCAATGCGCGCACGGCAAACACGGGGGCCGGCGTGTCGGGCTGGTCGAGGATGGTGGTATCATCTGAAGGGTCTGTCAGCCTCCAAGTTTGATGGAGATGCCCAAGGCATCTGTCGTGAAAACGCACCTGGACCTGGCGCGTCTTGCGCGGTTGAATTGCGCCGCAGCGCCCACGAGATCATTTCGGCTTTCGTCACTCGTGCAGGACAGCCACTCGAATTGGCCGTCGAAGTGCGGGAGAATGCGGATTTTGCGACGGCTCGTCTCCAAAAAAGCAAGGGTGGGGAGGCGGGAGTGGTGTTATGGCGGGTGAGATGGGGAGGTCGTGGTGGTGATGGAGGCGGATTGATTGAAGAGCTTGTTTACTTGGAGACCGAATTTGGCGGCGCGTCTGCTGGCGCGTCACTTTCAGGCCATACCTACGCCAAAGCTGGTTGGTGGGGACAGGCGCTGAAGGGGGGTAAGTGGGTGGGGGGGGGGCTCCTGTGCCAAGTGACCCACCCTGTGGTCCTAGCGCCTGGGCCTGTGCGATTAGCGACAACACCATCTCTCAATGGCGCTGGAGCTCCTCTCTCAGCTCTGGCTGTGGCTTTGACAGTCACACGCCCGATGAATTGAAGGGCGAATGGAGATTGAACCCTCTCATCATCCATCTCATTGAAGCTCAACCACGCCACAATACCCGGAACCCTCGACCCTCATCTCTTAGAAAACAAGCGCGAGGCTGTATTTCCGCTCAATTTAGCTTGCATTGTATCATGGCCCCCTATCGGTGAAAGCCGTCAAGCCTGACTGAGGCTGTCCCGCGGATGACATTCCAAAGGCAAATACCCCATCGACCCAAACCAAAACTACGACGACGGCGACCACGACGACGACCGGGGTAAAGATCTCTCACGCTCGCCATGGCGTGGAAATCTCCTGCCGGGCAAAGGAAGCCCCCTCCAACTCCAAAGGCTCTGAAAAAAGAAAAGAATGAGAGCAGCTTTCCGGGCCTCAAGGCTCCCAGCCAGCCACCTGCAAGGACTCACTACCAGGAACTCCAACAAAATGAGGTCATGGTGCTGCAGGCCATCTACGGCGATGACTTTATCGAACACAAGTCTGGTCACAGCGCTTGGCAGGTAAGGTCTTGGACGGACTTGGATGAAGTGTCCGTCTCCAGCTTACGCCGTGACAGAAATCTGAACCAGCCTTTGATATACGGATCAAGGCTTCCTCTGATGATGAGGTCTCTGTGATACTCGGCGTCGTCCTCGTGGCAACCTATCCCAAGTCGCCCCCCCTGCTGACCGTCAAGGACGCCGACGGCCTCCGCGAATCCACTCAGTTCAAAATCCAAAAGTTCGTCGAGACGCAGCCCAAAATCTTTGCCGAGGACGAACAGGAAATGATCGACCGTATAGTCGAAGGCATCCGTGAGATCCTGGAGGAAGCCGCGCAAAAGAATGCTCAGGGGCTGGAGCTCCCCTCGCTGGAGGAGGAGAGGGCTGCTCACGAAGCGCAGCTGGCGAAGCTGGCACAGGATGAAAGGGAGCAACAGGAGCGGCAGAAGCTCGAAGAGACCAAGGAGGAGGAGCGCGTCCTCGGCGACATGCTGCAAGAGGAACTCAAGCGGCAGAGGACCAAGGCCAAGGAGTCGAGAAAGAAGAATAGGAGTCAACGATTATCGCCCGGCCGCTCCGCCGAGGACCTCGTCGAGGCCGAGGACAGCCTCCTCTTTGACCAGCCCTGCAAGCTGACGGACGCTTCAGGTAATGCGTCCTATTTTCAGACAGTGGTTGGGAGGACCCTCTTCCGGGAGGGCCCGGTCACGGTCGTGTACAAAGTCAAGCCAGTTCTCTCGGCCCGGACCATACGGCCGAGCCTCGCCCTGAAGCAGGTGGAAATCAAGTCTCACGGCAAGGATTCCGCCCAGCTCAAGAAGCAACTGCAGGCCCTGGAAGTGCAGCTGGAGCAGTCCAAGAAGCTTCACCACCAGAGAGTGCTGCCATTCTTCGACTACCGAATCGACCGCGGCATCAGCGAAACCGACTCTTCCGCCCCGAGTATCTGGACTGTCAGCATCCTGACTGCCTTTGCCGAGAAAGGCCCCCTCGACGAGCTCCTGGATCTGGCAGGCAACCTCGATCTCGGAAAGGCCCGCATATGGACAGCTGACCTTCTCGAGGCACTTGGATATCTGCACAGCAATGGAATCGTCCACCAGGATATCCATCCCGGAAACATTCTCCTCTGCAGAGAGCCTGCCGGTGATATTGTGCCAAAGCTAGCCGACGCGGGATACCAGAGAGAGCTGCACAATCTCTGCACAAAGGTCTTGACCATCAACTCGACCCGGACCGCCAAATCCTCATATTGGTTCCCTCCTGAGATTGCTGGCATCTCGAAGCCCCAGTATACCCAAAAGACTGACGTCTGGGACTTTGGAATCGTGTTTCTGCAAATGATATTCGGCCTCAACGTCCCGGAAAAGTACCACTCCCCTGCCGCCCTCGTCGACTCCATGTCTCTGTCCAGTCCGCTGGAGGAGCTGGTATCGAGGCTCTTCAAATCTGACCCCAAGAAGCGGCCACGGGCTTTCGAGCTGAGCTCCAGCGAATTTCTCGCCACAAACGCTCCCATCTTGGACGAAGAGGAATCTGCTGTCGGAGGCTCGTTCATGACCCAGCCCCAGTCTCTCCCGCGCCGGATGCGACACGATTCCATAAACCACAGCGCCCCGGTCATGTCGAGATATGTGCAGGATTACGTCGAGGAGGCCCGCCTCGGAAAGGGTGGGTTCGGCGAGGTCGTCCGGGCTCGCAAGATGATCGATGGCCATCTCTATGCCATCAAGAAAATCACGCAGAGGTCCAAGGAGACGCTATCCGAGATTCTAAAGGAGGTCCGGCTGCTTTCGCAGATGAACCACCCGGCCGTGGTCCGTTACTACAATACTTGGCTCGAGACAGTCCATGACTTTGCAGATGAGACGTCGGAGGAGGAGTCGGCCATCGATGAAGACTCGGGGGAGGAATCGGACTCGGGTGACATCAACGTCGAGTTTGTTGACAGCAAGAGCCGGGGATTGGATTTCATGTCCTCGAGCGGGCATCCCATGTTTGAGTTTGAGGATGACTCCGGGCCCGAGAATGAGGGACACGGCCGTGATGACGACGATGACTCGGACTCGGAGTCGGACGATGGCTCGACATCGGTCGGCGCCAACACCAACACCGATCCCGCAGCTGGGCCGATTCGGCGGCGAAGGAGAGGCAGCAATGCTCGTAATTTCCGCACAGTCATGTACATCTCGATGGAGTACTGCGAGAAGCGGGTAAGTTTGGATTCACCAAACGACCAGGAGGAGTCAATGCTGATCAAGACAGACACTTCGCGACTTGATCTCCAGAAACCTGTCGAAGGACAACCAGGAAGTCTGGCGACTCTTTCGCCAAATACTTGAGGGACTGGCGCACATCCATGGGCTGAATATCGTGCATCGGGATCTCAAACCCGAAAACATCTTCATCAGCGCCGGCATGGATGGCATCGAGAATGTCAAGATTGGTGATTTCGGCCTCGCCACCAGCGGACAGTCTGTGTCGGACAGAAACGCTGCCAACATGGACTCGGGTGATCTGACCAGAAGCATCGGCACGGCCATCTACGTCGCCCCCGAAGTGAGAACCGGAGGAAGCGGCTCCTATACCGCCAAGGTCGATGTAAGCGCTGCGTATCTTCACGTGTGAGCTGAGCTTTGTCTCCTGACAATGGACAGATGTATTCCCTCGGCGTTATTTTCTTCGAGATGTCATACCCGCCGATGCTTGGGATGCAACGCGCCATCGTCCTCGAGCAGGTCCGGCGGTCCCCTCCGGCTCTCCCAGCGGATTTCAAGCCAGGCGATAAGAATCACTTGGAGGTTCTCCTCTCACTGCTCACCCATAACCCGAAAGACCGCCCCTCTAGTACTGAACTGCTAAAGAGCGGAAAGCTACCTCTACAGGTGGAAGATGAGACTGTCCGCCGGGCCCTGGCCGGAGTCACCGACCCGAGCTCGCCATACTTCCAAAAGCTGCTCTCGGCGCTCTTTTCCCATCAGATTGAACAGGCCAAGGACATTGCGTGGGACATGTCTTCCGCAGGACCCGGCCCCAGCGCCGCTGATCTCATGCGCCAGTTCACTGTAAAGGAGACCCTCATCTCCATCTTTCGACGCCACGGCGCTGTGGAAACAACGACCGCCTGCCTCTACCCCCGCTCCAACCACTACGGCCCCAACTCGGTCCGGCTGCTCGACCAAAACGGCACCGTGCTCCAGCTCCCCTTTGACCTGGTCATGGGCCACGCGAGGTCTCTCGCGCGCGTGTCCGCCGGGCCGGTGGTCCAGCGCTCCTTTTCCTTTGGCAGCATCTTCCGCGACCGCCACGACGGCGGCCAGCCCGACATGTACGGCGAAGTCGACTTTGACATTGTGACGGCGGACGCCCTGGACCTGGCGCTCAAGGAGGCCGAGGTGATCAAGGTGATTGACGAGATCGTCACGTCGTTTCCGACGACGTCGTCGACGCCCATCTGCTTCCACCTGGGCCATTCGGACCTCCTGAATCTGATCTTCGAGTACTGCGGCGTGCAGGCCAGCGCGCGGAGGGCGGCCGCCGAGGTGCTCAGCAAGCTCAACATTCGCAACTTTACGTGGCAAAAGGTACGAGGGGAGCTGCGGTCGCCTGTGGTGGGGATCTCGGCTACCAGCATTGATGAGCTGCAGAGGTTTGACTTTAGGGGTACCATCACCAGACCTTCTCTTTTGTGGGACGTCAACGCTGACATCCGACAGACTCCCCAAGCAAAGCCATATCCAAGCTCAAGACCCTCCTCGAAGGCCCCGACTTCTACCAAAGGGCCTCGCCAACACTCGCCCACCTGCGCGAAGTCTACGAGTACGCCAAGCGGTTCAACGTGACCAGCAAGATCTACATCAACCCGCTGAACAGCATCAACGAGGCTTTCTTCCGCGGCGGCATCATCTTTGCGTGCCTGTACGACAAAAAGGTCAAGGACGTCTTCGCCGCCGGCGGCCGCTACGACAGCCTGATCAAGGAGCACCGGCCCAAGATCGGCAGCCGCTTCGGCGAGCGCCACGCCGTCGGCTTCAGCCTCAACTGGGAGAAGCAGCTCGCCAAGCAGATGCCCAAGGCCACGGGCAAGGCATTCCTCAAGAAGGCCGCCGAGGAGGAGGCCCAGGGCATCTTTAGCGCCAAACGGGTACGCCACCTTTCCCCTGTCCCCTGGCTGAACTAACCCCCACCCCCCCCAGTGCGACGTCCTCGTCGCCTCCTTCGACCCCTCCATCCTCCGCTCCTCCGGCCTCGAGCTCCTCCAAACCATGTGGCAGCACGGCATCAGCGCCGAGCTCGCGCGCGACACGCGCTCGCCCGAGGACCTCCTCGCGCAGTACCGCGACGACGACGCCTACAGCTGGATCGTCATCATCAAGCAAGACAGCGTCCTGAAAATCAAGACCCTCACCTCCCCCGGCAGCCGCGCGTCCCGCGTCGACGACATCGACGTCGCCACCGCCAAGGAACTCCTCAGCTGGCTCAAGTCCGAGATGCGCGAGCGCGACGCCCGCTCCGTGACAAAGTACCGCGCAGCCGCCGCCGCCACCACCTCCAGCGACGCCCCCGAGTCGTCCGGCACCGCGTCGCACCACCACGGCCACCACCACCACGACAGCAGCCAGGAGCAGGACGTGCACGTCCTCGTGGCGCAGACCAAGAGCAAAAAGTTCAACCGGCGCGCGGTGGTGGAGCAGGCGCAGACGAGCGCGGCGCAGCTGGTGCGGGGGTTTCTCGAGGGGCCGATCGCGGCGATTGAGACGTCGGACGCCGTGGTGGACTTGGTGAGGGCGACGAGTCTGTCGGATCCCGAGAGCTGGCGGCGCGTCGAGCACACGGTGGGGACGGCGGAGAAGAAGTATGTCAAGGAGATTCATGATATGCTCAAGGGGTGGCGGTGGGAGTGGGAGACCAAGAGGGGGCCGGGGCACGCGTTTGTGTATAACTTTAGGACGGGGAAGTGTGTGTATTATGATTTGGGGGCTTGAGGTGGGTGGGGATTTGGGGATGTTTAGGGTAGGTAGAGTTGGGTGGTGGGAGAGGGAGGATGGGTTCTTTGTTGATACCCCTGCGAGCCAGATCGAGTCGAGTTGATGGGTTGTGGATCTATGTCGGAGAAGCCAAGTGCCGCGGCGCCGGTGCCGCGGCGCTGGTGCCGGGACTTGTAACTGGTATCAATTTCCGTTTCCATTTTTTGTGCCTGGCTATATGTCATGACCCCAAAGCACACCCGGAACCCAACGCCTCATTCCATGCAACATCAACCATGCTACCCAAGCTCCGCAAAGACTTTTCACCCGCCAAAACGACCTACTCCTCCGGCCCTGGTCTTCCATCGAGCCATTTGCTCATATACGGCCCATCCAACCAATACCCAAGCTTCCTGTAATAGCTCCGCACACCCACGCCCGAGATGATGCTAATCTTCTCACTCCCATGCTCGTCCCTCGAAATCCTCTCCGCCTCCTCCATCAGCAGCGTCCCGAACCCCTGGTGCTGAAACTTCCTCGGGTCCCGCGTATGCACCGGCACCGCCATACCGTACACATGCAGCTCGCGCACCAGACTCGTCGGCTGCCCCACCAGCTCCTCGCGGAACGTGTACTTGGCCGAGCACTGGCGCAGGCGCAGCAGCGCGACGAGAATGTCCTGCTTGGGGTCCTCGTAGGCGAGAAACGTCTCCCACCCGCCGTTGGCCGTGTAGTCGCGGCGCACGAGCTCGATCTGGTTGGGCCGGATCTTGTGCTTGACCTCGTTGACGCCGACCTCGCGCGTGCGCACGTCGCGGCAGGTCGTGCCGAAATCCTTCATGCGCGCCAGGGCTAGCTCGCGCAGGTTGCCGTTCTCGACGCCCGAGGTGACCAGTGGCATGGGGATGTCGCGCTGCACGCGGTAGATGCGGGTCCACGGGGGCACGAGGGCCATGATGCGCGCGACGAGGTCGATGAGGCCGTTGGGGGTGTAGTTTTGGTAGCGGCCGGTGCGCCAGAGCTCGTAGAGGCCGGTGCCGCGGATGACGAGGGTAGGGTAGATCTTGAGGCCGTCGGTGCGGAATTGGGGGGACTCAAAGTACTCGCGGAACTGGTCCAGGTCGCGCTCCATGCCGACGTTGGGCAGGTCGGGCATCATGTGGCTGACGACCTTGAAGCCGGCGTCCTTGGAGTAGCAAAAGGTCTCGGCCACGGCGGCGACCGTGTGGCCGCGGTTGGTGTCGCGTGCGACGTCCTCGTAGAGGGACTGCACGCCGACCTCGAGGCGGGTACATCCGTAGCGGAGCATGCTGGAGAGGTGGGGTTGGAGGCAGTAGTCGGGGCGGGTCTCGATGGTGATGCCGACGCACTTGATGTTGCTCTGCTCGCCGCTCTTGACGGCCTCGTCGACGTTGAGGGTGCCGTATCCGCTCAAGGCGTTGTGGAGCTGCGAGATGAACTCGTCCCGGTACGACTCGGGGAGCGACATGAAGGTGCCGCCCATGATGATGTACTCGACCTTGTCGACCGAGTGGCCCAGGGCCTTGAGCTGGTCGACGCGACCTCTGGCCTGCTCAAAGGGGTCGTAGCGAGCGCGGATGGCGCGCATCGATGTCGGCTCATATCCGGTGTAGCTCTGCGTCGAGTACTCAAAGTCGCTGTCTGGGCCGCCAGGGCAGTAGACGCAGATGTTGCCGGTGTATGCAATGTGCGGACACCTGTGCGGCTTGCACATGACCGCCACAACAGCAATACCCGACGAGGTTCCTGTCAGTCGATTAGTATTGTGGGACGATAGGTCCAGCGAGTGGGCGACGCACGGATGGGCTTCGCGATGAGCCGTGGCAAGATGTACTTCTTGTAGTGCTCAGGGACGGCGGCAATGATGGCCGTCAGAGGGGGCACATTGCCAATCTTGTGCTTCTTTGCGAGCTTGGCGCGCAGGCTGTTGAGGTTGATGTCCTTTTGGGGACGGCTGGGGTCCTTGATGGTCTCATGGTCCTCGATGAGGGCGTGGGCGATGTCGGCACAGCATCGCAGGAACCGCTCGTTCTCTGGGGGCAGGTCGGACTCCTTCTTCCGGGTTGTTGCTGTTGTTGTTACTGTTGTTGTGGCCATTGTGAGGGCATGTCGGGGTGTTTAAAGGGCAATGAGTGAAGGGTGCAGTCGCCGAGTGCTCACTGAATGACAGACAACTGAAGGTGGGGCAAATCCAGATTCCCATCCATCCCACCTTTGAATCACATTTCAGAGCTATCGATATCTACCCTAACCCTGGTTTCACGGTCCCGAAGAAAACCGCGGATGCGAGCCGAGAGGCGAAACAGCGTCACAGCGTCGCAAAGATGCCAAGGCCGGACGGAGACACCCGGCCAATGACTGCCGCGAGATTGAGCCGTGTCCCTGCTTGGTCGAGTTGGAGGCTCGATTTTCCACCGGCCAGTCCAGTGTCCACTGTTCGAGTTGGGGAAGCGGACGACTTGAGCCATAATTGAAGGGTCTTATCTTCCACCTCCCTCGTCATCACCCCCAACCCGACCCTTTTTTTCTCGACCTCCCCTCCTGTACCCGGCATACCGCAAAGATGCAGGCTATCTCGAGGCAAGCCCGGCCCGCCAGCGCCGTGCTGCGCCAGATCTCGCAAAGAACCTACAGCTCGTCGTCGTCCCCCTATGCGCGGACAATTGACAACCTGCGCATCAATGGCGACACCAAGGTCCTCTTCCAGGGCTTCACTGGCAAGCAGGGAACGTAAGTCGCGCTGCTCCCCTGGGCCGAGGCGGCGCATACCGACAGGCCAAGCTAATGCCGCTACCTCGATAGTTTCCACGCGCAGCAGGCGATCGACTACGGTACCTACCCCCTTGGCGACAACCCAGTTGTGCGAGGCGCAAGACACGGTCCAGTTCTGACTTGTTGCCCTGTCTAGGAACCAAGGTCGTTGGCGGCACAAACCCCAAGAAGGCCGGGCAAGAACATCTCGGCCTCCCCGTCTTCAAGAACGTGACCGAGGCCGTCCAGGCGACGGGCGCCGATGCGACAGCCATCTTTGTTCCGTAAGCCGCCGCCAGGAATCCATGTACTAGGACGTACTGACAAGAGCAACAACAGCCCCCCTGTGGCCGCCGCCGGTATCGAGGAGGCCATTGCCGCCGAGATCCCCCTCGTCGTCTGCATCACCGAGGGCATCCCCCAGCATGGTCAGTGCCCACCCTTCAACAAGCAACCCCATACCGAACCCCATACCTAACCGAGCCCAGACATGGTCCGCATCACCCAGATGCTCAAGACCCAATCCAAGACGCGCCTCGTCGGCCCCAACTGCCCCGGCATCATCGCCCCCGGCCAGTGCAAGATCGGCATCATGCCCGGCTTCATCCACAAGCGCGGGCGCATCGGCATCGTCAGCCGCTCCGGCACGCTCACCTACGAGGCCGTCAACCAGACCTCGCTCGCCGGCCTCGGCCAATCCCTCGTGGTCGGCATCGGCGGCGACCCCTTCAGCGGCACCAACTTCATCGACTGCCTCGAGGTCTTCCTCAAGGACGCCGAGACGGACGGCATCATCATGATTGGCGAGATCGGCGGCTCGGCCGAGGAGGATGCGGCCGAGTTCCTGCGCGCCAACAACACGGTCAACGGCGGCAAGCCCGTCGTGTCGTTCATCGCGGGCATCTCGGCCCCGCCCGGCCGCCGCATGGGCCACGCCGGCGCCATCGTCGCCGGCGGCAAGGGCGGCGCCGACTCCAAGATCAAGGCCCTCGAGGCCGCCGGCGTCATCGTCACGCGCTCCCCCGCCAAGCTGGGCGAGTCGCTCCACGCCGAGTTCATCCGGAGGGACCTGCTCTAGGCTGTCTGAGGATTTGCGCAGCAGCGACGAGAGTATACCCCTAATGTAAACACACGTTTCTCTCTCCCCTTCTCGCACTCTGCGTGTGTGCATGGATACCTTTTTTTCGTTTGCAAATTAGATCAAGGCGTCATGTGTGCGTGTGGCGTGACGGGCAGCCCTGTGGTGATTCTTGAGAGGGAGGGGACTCGACTGCATCTGGACGCATCACGGGGTGTGGGAAAGGCCAGGAACGTGGATGAAGGGAGCAAGCAGGCAAGCAAGCGATGGAGCCCTCCCGCGGCCGCTGTGCACCTCCTTTTTTTCTTCTTGATTATCGCGGACTCTGACAAATAGACTGGGCGGGGAATGGAAGGCATGGTAAAACAATACAGACATACTGATATGCACCTTGCACCGTGGGCGGAGAGACTGGCTGCAGCAACTGTTACGTATTGATTCCACAACCGGTAGCGCTGTATATGCAAGGAGAGGGCGGGTGTCCCGCATCTAAAACTAAAGAAGCAAAATTATGAAAAGCAGAAAAAGAGCGGAGAGCTCCTGGGCGCTGTAGGAATATAAGATGCGACCACCATATCCCCCAAACCCCCCTTTCCCATCATGTCCCTAAACTCCAAACCCGATGCGTGGACAACAAGGAAATGCGGGAACAGAATCCCTGTTCTCATGCCGTCTCGCGGCTAGTTCTCGCCGAGGAGCCGTGCGGTGATGTCGCCCATATACGCTTCCTCCAGCACGTAGTCCTCTCCTCCGTTGCGGTCGATACCCACGAAGACAAAGGCCTCGACCACCGAGTCCACCTCGAATCCCATGTTAACGAACCGGTCGACCAGGGCCTTTGAATACCCCATGTACCTGTAATTATGGTCAGCTTTTTCTCTCTTTGCGAGAATACACTTTCTCGTGCTTGATGGTCGACGCACCTCTTAGGGTCATCCTTCTTCTCGACAGCCTTGGCCTGAGCTACCATGTTGTTAAACGACAGCTCCCTCGGCGGGGCGCCGGCGTGCTTGACAGCCCACTCGTGTGCCTTTTGAGCGAACAAGGCGGGGTTGTCGAGCATCATCTTGGCCACCTCGGCGTCCTGGGGGTCCCGCGGGTTCGGCGACTCGAGCAACATACGCAGCGAGATGAGCGCCGTCTTGATGGTGCCGACGGGCGACCAGCCGGTTCCGAGGGTGTCGAGGCAGATGGCGCCCTGGATGAGACACGGGGTTAGCATGGGATAGTGGTAGGTAGAACTTGAAGGGGCAGGGGACGCACGGTTATGCTGCTGACGTTGGGATGCCAGATCTTGGTGATGAACTTCATAACCGGCGACTTGAAGGGGTAGTTGTCGGGAATCTTGATGTCGACCTCAAAGGTTCCTCCCTCGTACGGCGAGTCGGGCGGGCCGGGGAAGATGCCCTTCAGGTGCGTGAGGTCCGACTCGTTGACGAGGTGTGCCATGACGCCCGAGTTGTCCCTGTCGGCCTGGATATCCTGCAGCTCCTTGGCGACTCGGCGTTCCCGAGAAGAGGCCATTGTTGCGGATGTTGTGTGGGCGTCGGGGTTCGAGGACGAGGAGCTAAGATATGGACCCCTTTGATGGGCTGTGGTGGTGTTTCGCGGGGGAGGGGATCGAGGCTCTCGGATCCACGGGTGGAAGAATAGAGGGGTGGTGGTGATGGGTTGGCAAGGGGGGCGACGGAGGATCGACGTTGATCAAGCGTCGGGGCTCCCGGTGGCCTAACTATGGGGTTGGCGAGAAGGCTGGGATAAAGGGGCGTCCCGACTGGATGGGATGACAGCGAGGCAAACTGGTGTCGTTGGGCTGTGAGGCGGTGGTCTCTGGCAGCACTGGAGCGGTTCCGGTGCCGGTACTTATAGTGGTCCAGAAGCTAAGAGCGTCAAGACTCGGTGAATGACAGAGAAGAGTAGCTATCAGTGTTCGGATTTTTTTGTCGTTTTTCTAGCAACAGGGTGAGGGGTTGTGTCTTTGTCAACGCAGACGCCCGTTGATGATGGATGGGATGATGGATCGAAATCGAGGAGGGACGATGCGCTGCAATCTGGAAGCCTTTGGGCGCTGGAGGGGTCGCTGCTCGTCACCGGCTTCCATGTGGCAGGGGCACGCAGGGGTCTGTGCTTCAACCTGGAAGCCGCTGATAATGATTGATACCGAGGTGCTGAGTGAGCCGGCAGGCAAGAGACCTTGGCAACTTGGGCAACAGCTGGGAGCCGCCCTCGCCGCCCTCAGCCGCCCGGCCGCCACAAGCTCCCCTGGTCTGTGCTTGCTGTCGCGTCGCTGGGCGCCTGATTTCCAACTGCCTGCTCCTGCAACCTGAGCTGGAGCTCTCTCCATCGAGTCCCGGTTGCAGCACGTCAACACTTTTTCGATCCATCCAACCAACACAACCCCCATCCAGCACAGCTTCGCCGCGTTGGAATAGAGGCCGTTACCCTCTTTCAACAGCAAATCCACGACCGACCCCATCGATTTCGGTTCCATCCCTGCCACGGGAGCGCTCAATTATGGTGCGCCTCCGACGACGCACCTCTGGCTGCGCAAGTCATTGCTAACACGTCCAACAGGGTCAGAATCAGTCAGGCATGGGCGGAGCCGGCCAGGACGGGAAAGATGACAAGGATAAGAAGGTTCGTAGCCCTGGCGATGAGAACGGGATGGACGCTGTGCGCCCGACGTCCGACCCTCGACTAACCAGCTCCCGCGCAGAAGGACAAGCCCAAGTACGAGCCGCCCCCGAGGCCGACGACCCGCATCGGGCGCAAGAAGAAGAGGGCCGGCGGCTCCAGCGCCGCCGCTAAGCTCCCTGCCGTCTTCCCGACAAGCCGCTGCAAGCTCCGGCTGCTGCGCATGCAGCGCATTCACGACCACCTTCTCCTCGAGGAGGAGTACGTTATGAACCAGGAGCGTTTGCGCAAGGCCAAGACCATCAAGGATAGCACGGCCACGTCATCCGAGGCCGCCGACCGGAACGCCGACGAGCGCGGCCGTGTCGACGACATGCGCGGCAGCCCCATGAGTGTCGGCACGCTGGAGGAGATGATTGACGACGACCACGCCATCGTGTCCTCCACGACGGGGCCCGAGTACTATGTCAGCATCATGAGCTTCGTTGACAAGGACTTGCTCGAGCCTGGCGCGAGCGTGCTGCTGCACCACAAGACCGTCAGCATTGTTGGCGTTCTTACAGACGACGCGGATCCCATTGTCAGCGTCATGAAGCTGGACAAGGCGCCAACCGAGTCATATGCGGATATTGGTGGCTTGGAGCAGCAGATCCAAGAAGTGAGGGAGTCGGTGGAGCTTCCTCTTCTGCACCCCGAGCTGTACGAGGAGATGGGCATCAAGCCCCCCAAAGGTGTCATTCTCTACGGCGCCCCCGGTACCGGAAAGACGCTGCTCGCCAAGGCTGTGGCCAACCAGACTTCGGCCACCTTCCTTCGTATCGTCGGCAGCGAGTTGATTCAGAAGTATCTTGGTGACGGTCCTCGATTAGTCCGTCAGCTGTTCCAGGTCAGTTTCCCATGTTTTCCCCCTTCCTCTATCGATGCTGACGACAAACAGGTCGCCGCCGAAAACGCCCCCTCGATTGTCTTCATTGATGAGATCGACGCCATTGGCACGAAGCGCTACGAGTCGACGTCGGGCGGTGAACGTGAAGTGCAGCGGACCATGCTGGAGCTCCTCAACCAACTGGATGGCTTCGATGACCGCGGTGACGTCAAGGTCATCATGGCCACGAACAAGATCGAGACGCTCGACCCTGCCTTGATCCGCCCTGGCCGTATCGACCGCAAGATTCTGTTTGAGAACCCCGACCAGAACACCAAGCGCAAGATCTTCACCCTGCACACGAGCAAGATGTCGCTTAACGAGGATGTTGACCTGGAGGAGTTCATCGCGCAAAAGGACGATCTGTCGGGTGCCGACATCAAGGCTATTTGCTCGGAAGCCGGTCTCATGGCTCTTCGGGAGCGCAGAATGCGTGTGCAGATGGCTGACTTCCGCGCCGCTCGGGAGAGAGTCTTGCGCACCAAGCAGGAGGGCGAGCCCGAGGGCCTGTACTTGTAATCGACCGTGTATGATGTTGAAGGGGAGGTTCGAGGTAGCCGGCCGTGAGAATAGCAGATAGATGAGCGAAGTGCCAGCCATTCCATCCGCGGCAGAGCGCGTCCTTCATTCGGTCCCGTTTGACACCAGAGTGGAGCTGTGAGATGCCTGCCGTTCCCACTATGTCCCTTACCGGTGAACACTCTTCTGGTGGCACCAAACTTGGTCTTAATGGGCAATCTTCAGTGTCCCGGTAGGGTCTGTACTGTTCAATGCAAAAGCCCAGCCGTGGAACAACACAACCCCATTCTTATATTCTCCGACAAAATCGTTGCACACTCGTGTATCAGTCTGCTTTTCCATGTCTCCCAGAATCACCACACATCATACTATCTACCCGCATCCAGGAGCTCCCAACCGCCTCGACCCAAATTGATGATGTCAAGAAGCGGGGTGACAAGTCTCGGAGATGCATGAACGGGCGGAGTCAACGCCGACTGGCAAAAATGCAAAAGGAAAGGTTCAATGCGACGTGTGAGGCTCGAACTCACGACCTTTGGATTGCTCTGGTGTTGGAACACCAAATCATGCTATGAGACCAACGCTCTACCAACTGAGCCAACATCGCTTTGATGGGGAGGACTTGCGGAATTGAGGTAGATGAAAGGGGTTGCCGTGGGGTTAGCAGCGAACCACCGACTTTGACATCTTGATGCATTTGCCAACTTGCAAGTTTAGCGACATGCGGAGTGGGATGGTGGGATTTATTGTGGAGTGGGATGGTGGAATTTATTGCGAAATGGGAAGCTTCCAGGCAGATTGGGGCGGTCTCAGACTAGGTGAGCATTGGCAACTATGCTTCGAGTGCTCAATGTCCGGCGCATAATCTCTTGATTTTGCAACTCGACTAAGTCCCAAGTTCAGGGGCTATGTCGGGAAGATTCCTGAGGCAGACATAGCAGTTGTGTCCAGACTCCTTCCTGGGAATCGTGCCTGCCCCGAGACAGACCTTCAAGAGATCATCTCCTCAAGCCAGCTCATTTCAAAACAGTTCATTGTCCAGACGTCTGACTGAAAAGGGATTGTCCTGAAAATAGCTGCTACATCCACAGGACGGACCCCAAAGCAGCAAGATCAAGACTTTGTCAAAGAGAGCTTACCTTGGTACCTAGGTGCGTTTCATCTTTTCCAGCCTGAAAATGTCCAAGTTGAAAAAATGTCCCTCTGACTGTCGCCCGACCTCCTCGCTGTGATCACATCATAGAGGAACAAGACCTCGAGACTCGGGACATCGCAGGCAGACCGGGGACTGGAACTGGACGTTGAATTGCATTTAAAGTGTTCCATGTCACACAAATCCATAAAATCGAAATGGGCAGAAACACCAACGGCCTTCGACACCTTGAAAGACCAAGACACCAAACATCCATCATGTAGTTTGGCAGGCCAAACCCTTCCAACATATCTGCACCCACTTCGACGGTTTGAATTTCACTGCTCCTCCGCAAGAGACACCAACTTTACTTCCTTTGGAGTGCCAAGAGGGAAGATGTCGAGGAAATTGAAACTCAGGGGCAAATGGGTCAAGATGAAGGATACCTACCTTATTTGCAGAAATTCCGATCGAAGACAAGGCAGGAAATGGATCTTGCCATTTGCTGACTGGCTGACTGGGTGCCGGCCAGCCTCGGCGGAACTTACAAGTATTCGGAGTGGCAGTTGCCTTCCAAGATGTACACTACGAACGTGACTGCCAGTGGACATGCTCCTCGACCTCTCCCCCCCCGGAGGAAAGCCCGGACTGTAAATACCAATACAGCTCCCTAGGGAAACGACCATCGTTACCGTATGGAACGTACAGGCACGCATAAAGATCAACATGTCACCCCCCTTCGACATATATGAATGCAAATATCCACTTGAACAAGAAATGCAAGCAAGCAAGCACAAAGACAACTACTACACGTCCAAGTCCCACATGCTGAATTGCCCTCCGTCGAGGCACACAGAATCGGCTGACCCCCGGCACTTCCGTTTCAGCAGCGACCTTCACTCACCCCACCGCCACTTATTACAGACTTGAACTCCAAGAGGACACTCGGAGGCGGGATCAACAACAGCACTCAGCACCAGATGAAGCATGTGCACTCCACAGCCATGACGTCAACGGGAACTGCCGGTCAACCCGCCAAGGACTTGGACATAGTCTTGCTGGAGTTATCTGGTCTGCATTCTTATCGGGGAGACTTCTTGTGGGTCATCTTTGCCGGCCGTGAACATGTAGGACCTCAAGTCGGCGTTGGAGCAAAGGGGCCGTGTTTGTCCCCAGTCCCTTCAGACACAGGAGGATGACGGCGTTGCTGGGCACGAGGCGCCCCTAGATGAAGGGGACGTTGTGTCCAACATGAGAGCGGGTGATATTTGAACAAGAGACAAGGGAGATGGCGAGGCCGAGATCCTCACCGAGGTAGGCCTGGTTAACCAGCTCGACACGCCGGCGCAAAAGACAAAAGTCACATCATGTTGGCCCCGTGTGTGGTCATGCGTCATTCATTCAGCAAACGCCGAGGTATCTAGCCATCTAGACAGGGACCCGATGTCCGGTTCCCCAGTCCATCATAGCACGCCTAGCAGCATCACGGAAGCTTGACCCGGACTCTTTGGGTATTTTGTTTCCTTCAATTCGTCCCTTGCAAGCTCGTCTGCGCTGGTTGTGATCTCATTTTATGAGGTCCCTAACCGGGGACACACAGTATGCCAGAGAGCCATGCCTTTCCCGCCTCCCGCGCAAATGAAGTTGATGATGCCCTAAACCACCGCGCCAATCTAGAGTGAAAAAGCACAACGGACAAAATGTCGAGTCGGGGGCCACCGCAATTAGTAGCCAAAGGCCTCGAGAGCCTGAGTGGTCTTCTTGTCCACCTTCGCCGTCTTCTTCGCCTCGGTAAGCTGTCGTGCGGCCAGCTTCTTGCGCTCGTAGTAGGCAGCGCCCTTCGCCTTGCGTCTCTCCTCGAGTCTGGTTGTGGCGTTAGCATGACGCCCCCGACATGGCCCCGACCGGGCGCTTCAACCAGGTGCGCATCGACGTACCTCGCAACAACATCCTGGTACTTCCAGCCGACCTCGTGGCTCAACCGGCCGACGGTGCAGTACTTGCGACCGGGCTGGAGTCTGAGGACACGGAGGGCCTGGGGGACCACCATCTTCTTCTTCTTGTCATACGGGGGAGGGACACCCTCGAAGACCTTGAGCCTCTCGAGAGCGGCGGCGCCACGGGCGGTCTTGTGCGGAATCATGCCACGGACGGCCTTGTAGAAGATGCGGGACGGGGCGCGGAAGTGGAAGGGACCTGGGCTCTGTCAGCTGGACCGGTCGTGGCGTCGGGTGGGCGGGCGTGTACTAACCGCCACGGGTAGGGTTGTAGCGGGTCATCTTGCGAAGGTAGGCATGGTACTTGACTGTACTCGGTCGTCAGTATCGGTCTCCCATCCATCATCGTGCCGACGCCGCACGAGCATGTCGCGGACGAGACCCCTCCCCCCCCATTTGACCCCAGGCTCTCCGTCTCGTATGCTCGTGCGCCTGCGCCAGGCTGGAATCGGGAATGTACGTACGCTTCGCGCGGAAGAACTCGCCGGAGATGTTGAGGGCCTCGCAGCGGACCACAACGATCTTCTGGCCGTTGAGGAGCTGCTTGGCGACGATGCTGGCAAGGCGACCGAGGAGGTGGCCCTTGCCGTCAATGACGACCTGGCAAGCAGCATGTTAGCAACCCGTGTCTGTGTCTCCCAGTTTGCAATCCCCCCCGGGACCCATCCCAAGTCCAATGTTCGCGCGGGCGTCTTCGAGGTTGTTGTTGTGCGTCGGTGGTCGTGTGCAGATTCTCGCGATCGTGGCGGCGGCGGGATGCATTGGAATCACCATGAGTGGGATAACACGTACCACTTGCTCGAAAGTCGACATCTTTCCCGTTGTCTTCTAGGTCGGAAGGGGAATGGAAAAGAAATCCTGGATCGGTCAGTCAAACTCCGGCTGATGGAGTGGCAGCGAGGTTTGGCTGCGTCCTTACCCTCGCGATGGTTGATGGTCTTCAACTGCTTTTTTGTGTGGTCGAAAATTGACCTTGTGCCTTGAGGTTGGCGAAATCGCGCTAGTCCGAATTCGTGGCAGGCGGTGGCCCTGCAAATCCGGTGGGTGTTTTGTGCCTCAGGTTGGGGTAGGGTTAGACCTACGGCGAGAGCGACGAATGTGTGGGGCAGCCAGGCAAAAGTTCAGCTGCCCACAGCTGGCATCCACCCAAACCACAGGCTTCCTTACCACCAAACATCGTCAAGGACCGCGAGCGCGTCACTCGCATCGTGGATGGCGTCCCTCACGCTGTCACTGACTTCTCCATCCTGTTTTGTGTGGTCTTGGCGGGATTGCCCAACAAGCCTCTGTTTAATTAACGGTTTGCCCGCACCCTGCTATTCTGGTGAGCGGCCTGACCGGCACGATGATGCTCATACCAGAGGGTGCGAGCATTGAGAGGAGAGAGTATCTGACATGGCACCCTCAGTCTATCCAATTGACAGTGCTGGCTGCGCGTCGAAGGAAATGCGGGAAAAGTAGCAAGACTTCCCAGTACCCATGCTGACATGCTCCCTATGCAAATGCAACAAAATCTCTGAGAAGCAGAGGGAAAAACGAGAAGCCACCAGATGTCGAACGAAGCCAGCACAGTTGAGAATCAGCCCAGGTGAGAATCATCATAGGTATCCTGTTGAAAGACCACGCGCGCTTTCCCCATTCCACGGCCTATGACTTGGCCGCAGCAAGGACGTCATCCATCCTCTTGAGAACCGCCTGCACATCCCTGACCAACTCCTTCCTGACGGCCCGCGCTCTCTCCTCTCCGCCGGTTTCGATGGCGTCCAGTTTCAACAGAACCTGTTGCATGACCGTCTCCGAGATCTTCCTGTGCTCATCGGTCCGCTTGCGCTCATCCGGAGGCGGGTTGTCGGAGAACCTGTCGCACAAGGGCCGAAGCTTGGCGTCAAAGTGCTGGGCGATGCTGTTGAGCTTCTCGATGGGCCCGCCGGGAACGCCCGCGGCCGCACTGGCTCCCGAGACGTTGGATATCGAAGTGGGGGATCGAGTTCGGACTCTGGACGCGCCCCTCCGCCGGTCGTCCTCCACGGGCACCTCCAGGCCCAGTGACGCTGTGCTCTCTCTCGGGCTGCGGTCGTCGGCCTTGCGGCGTCCGCGCTTGCTCTTGCGACTTCTTTTCGGGGGCTCGAGCTCCTCGCGACTGTCCCGACCATCCCGTCCGACGACAACAACCTCCTCGCTGCTCTCGCCGCTTCCCTCGCCGACCGGCTCGCCCAGAACCACCATGACCTGGCTGTTGTTCTTGACACCGTACTCGCGAACCGGGGCTCTGGGCTCCTTCAGCTGGCGGCCCTTGTAGAACAAACGGATCCTTCGGGCATCGCGCTCCGAGAGGTCCATAATCATCTTGACCCGCTGTGTCACATCGTCCACCTCGAGCTTGCCGTCCCCGATCGAGTATGCGGGAAAGTGCTCCGGGTAGGTGACCTCCCTGTGCTTGATCAACATGACGTCGTCGTCGGGGTGGCTCAGAGCGGGAGCGGAGCGGGAGTAGTAGTCGGCGCCGTGGGCGCCGTGCGAGTGGTGGCGGTGGTGTCGCGGGGACTCGAAAGTCTCGAGGTCTTCCGAGGTGATGTAGCTGAAATCGTCCTCGGTGACGGCGGGGACGCCTCCATGGCCCAGGGTCGAGCCAAAGGGAGAAATTCCACCACGAGCGGAGTAGCCGTAGCGGGAAGACATTTTGCCTTTTCGACTCTGTCGACTGTTTCGGGCTGCGAGTGCCGAGACGGCTGCGACGAGGACTGCGCCGACTGTGGAATATAGTGTGGTTGGAGAGAGACCTGTCGCGGATTGGACCGAGTCGGTGACGCCGGAGAGGTAGTCGAGGCTGGTGTCGAAATAGGCTTGTACGGGTGCCGGGAGTTGCTGGAAGAGCGACGTGAGGTTGGCTAGATTGGCACCGTAACCTGCCAGCGTTCCTTGCGCTGAAGCCACCTTGGCGGTTGGGTTGGTCCTACGTATGTAGGCCGTTTGGGGGGTGGGGAGGAAATGGGGAGGAGGTTATATATCGAGCGGAGCGGTGGTTGCAGGCTCGAGCGAATGGTGGGGAGTTGAGTTGAATCGTGTCGTTGTTTTCGCGTTTGCGCATTCAATCGGAAGCGGAGGACACGGCGGGCCAATGACCAAGTCAGCGAGTGAGGCGAGACCGTAGAACCGGTCACTGGGTGCTGCTGCGGGCTGTTTGCTGTTCTTGCATACGCTGCCCAAACCGGCCGCGAGTGAGCACTGCGAGGGAGATCAACGCCTTCAGGGATGGACTCTGGGGATTCTTCGGGCTCTCGATGGACACGTCGGATGAATGGGCGAAGGGGATCAACCGCTGGGGCGGCGCTCGGCTTTGTTGGAGATGCCAGGATGCGTCAAGGTTGCAGGCGCCCGGAGAAAAACCCTGCCAGTTCATTTGCGACCTGGCCTTATCGGTTGAGCGATAGCCCTCCGTGCCCCTGCAACCTGGAACTGCCAACTTCATGATGCTCTTCGGCAACCTCTCTTCGAATGTCAACAAACTCTCTTTTCCTCCTGTCATGCCATGGCTGTGTGCTACCCAAGAATCGGACGGCACAACAGCAGCAATGCCGTCTAACCCTGTTCTGTGCTCTATCAACGGCGTCTCCTAATGCCAATACCCGTCTGTGTTGGAGCCGACAACACCCATCAGACTGGGTGAGGCGATTGAGGCTGGTCATCTGTTCAATCACGGCCATGCCATGTCAAATGCCAACCCAACTTCTGCTGGCTGTGTTGGACCGCATGCCGCTATCGTCAACACCGCAGTCCTACGAAGCCCGTCTTTCCCAAACGGACATCGGTATATCATATCGTTGCGCCGCCGACTGGACCAGCCAGGATGAACCACGCGATAGGGAGGCGAAAGATCATCTCGCCCGCATCATGTTTGGTATTTCGCCGACGAGCCCTGCTGGAAACTGGCTACTCAGACTGGTCGCCTTTTTCGTCTTCGGGTATAATTGCCCGAGCCTGATCTACACAGCCATTGGGGGCAACTGTTGGCCGGCAAGATGCAGCCAGACAGGTGAGCCCGTGATATCATGACCCCCGCGCTCTCCGCCTGACCAGCAACCAAACCAGTTGCCTGTTGGGAATAGCTTCGGTTTTTACTTCCAATCGCAAGTTGGTTTTGGTGGCCATCCGGCTGACGCGCCCTCCACCCCGGTTTTGATTTCATAATGGCGTCAAAACAACAGACGAGACAACTCATCATCTGTTACACTGCCCTCGCGAGGCGGTTGAGACAACAGGCGATGTCTCTGACTCACTTGTCGATCCGGTGAAGTCTGGTGGGTATCTCAAGGCCAGTTGGCGATGCCGGAGTTGTCCACCTTGTCGAGAACTCCGAGGATGTGGAAGGCCAACACTTATGACGCCTCACAATCACAAACCTAGGGACATGGCTACGTGCTTATACGATGCCCGGTTGTTACGATTGACCGAGGCATCATGCCCCTCTCGATCTTGCAAGGCGGACAAACCATGAATGGGATCGGTCGGATCTTGCCGAGGAGGCTCTGAAGCCCCCTCCCTCTCGCCCCTCTCAGGGTCAGTCCCCAACTTGCAGGGGTCCGTCGTGTTCGCCGAGGGGTCCTGCGTCATCGACGCCATCCCAGGATTGGTGAGCACGACAGGTGATGATGTCCCCTCGCTGCTTCAAAGCCTTCCACGCTCCACGCTCATCGATGCCCTGAGTCAAGATATGCTGCGCTGAGAAGGGGGCTTGGTAATTGGCGTGATGACTACCTCCAGTATGTGTAGGTATTCTTGCTTAATTTAGACAAAGACCCCAATTCCATACCATCGCATCGCCCAAATCCCGATTATTCACCGCCCCCCTGGCGAGCCGAAACCCACCATCCCCGCAGCCCGCGGGCCATTCCCTTCAACCTTGCTTGCACGCGGTTGACAAATCCACTCCTCCCGAATGTCGCAATCGAGCGCAGTCGCAAACCAGAACCGTCCCGCTCCCGAACCCCCAAGCGCAGCAGCAGCCATCGAAATTCCGTGCGACTTACGCTCCATTGCGAAAACCCGGCCTCTATTTAGATCCCGACCGTCCCTCCCTTCTCTGTCGCTTGGCCTTTCTGGATCATCATCCAGAAAAACCAACGCAACAGCAACCTCTCTCTCATACATGTCCTTCATCTTCCGAAGACTGTTCTCCACCACATCACCCACCATGAGCGAAGCCGCCCAAAAGAAGGTTCAGCAGTTGATTGACGACAACGGTGTCGGTTTGTACCCCTCGCTCTCCGCATCCCATATGCGCATCGCCCCTCACACGTCATACCCCCTCCCTGTCATCCGCGCATCAACACATACAGCCGCTAACACATACCCCCTCTCACAGTCGTCTTCAGCAAGAGCTACTGCCCCTACTGCAGAAACACCAAGAGCCTCCTCGACAGCTTCGACGCCAAGTATGTCGCGTACGAGCTGAACCAGGAGAGCGACGGCGACGACCTCCAGGACGCGCTCCGCGCTATCACGGGCCAGCGCACCGTGCCAAACGTCTTTATCAACAAACAGCACATTGGCGGCGACTCGGACTTCCAGGCTGTCATCAAGAACGGCAAGGACGGCAAGAAGATTGAGGAGCTCCTCAAGGAGGCGGGGGCCATCTAAAGCTCGCGACGCTGAGGTCCGGGTGACGAGATGAGGTGTTCCCCAAGGGGACATGACGATGGAAGGCAATATATCCACACCAGGGCGGTAGAAGGACAGTGATTTGGGATCGTTATGGAGTGTTGGGCGACGCTGGAGCAATGGCGATGGCTGGCTGAGCGATGCGCACTCGTCGGTACCCCGACGAAGGACCTGTCTTTATATACAAATAAAATCTTACACCTATCAAGACACATGTGCTGAACCCCATGCCATGCCCTTGCTCTTCACGTCTATCACACCACCTGCGCGGAAACCGTCCCAACAGGCCTCTCCACAAACTCCATGATCCCCTCGATGATGCTGGCGCGCGCCGGCTCGCTAGCCACCTTTGCCCCCGCGAGATAATTCAACCACAGCGCCCTCGACACCCGCTCATCATCCACCGTCCCAATCAGCTCCCTCTTCTTCCCGGGCTTCCCTGCGTTGTACTCAATGCTCAACCTCCCCTCCCCATCCCGAATCAGCAGCAACTCCTTCTTCTTGGGCACGCTCCCCCTGTTAAACGCCGCGCGGAACTGCTTCATCGCCTCGCCGAACGACTCGTCCTCGTCGGCCCCCGCCATCGCCGGCGCGCGCGCCTTGATGGCCGTCACCAGCCCGTCCCGCAGATGGTGGAAGTCGGTATCGCGGACCGGCACCAGCCGGAACACGGACCGCGCCGGGATCCCCGCCGCCAGCAGGCCGTCCCACGTCTTCTCGCCCTCGACGTGGTCGAGCAGCGCCGAGCGCAGCTCGTCGCGCTCGCCCGGCACCAGCGACGTCGCGAGCGGGTTGACCTTTTTGGTCAGCGCGCTTTGCAGGGCGGCGATGTCCGCTGTGGCGATGTAGTAGCCGAGGACGTAGACTTGGATGCCGATGAAGGTCACGGTGCGGGTGCCGAGGCCGACGAGGGTGTACTCTGTCGAGAGGTCCGTGGCGGCGGCGGCGGGGGATGACGGGGCGGCCGTCGTCGGGACGGTGATAGTCCGCGGGAAGGTGGGGACCGTGGTGTTGCCCGTGGGGACGACGTCGCGGCCGTCTTCGTCGCGCACGACGACCTTGCGGTCGGCGGCGCCGGCGCCGGAGAGCGGGTTCGACGAGGGCAGGCTCGAGTCGAGCTGGGCGGGCTTCTGGAGCTCGAGGTACAGCTTGTGGCCCGTGTAGAGGAAGGAGAAGATGCCGGCGAAGGTGCCGGACCAGAGGAAGATGCGGCGGTTGCGCTGGTACTCGTGGGATTTGCGCGCTAGCTCGCGGACGTTGAGGCTCTCGACGGCACGTCCGGACGAGGAGTCGTTGCGGGCGGAGAGGAAGGTCCGGCGGGGCGGGAGGGGGGCGGCCCGGGGGGCGGTGGCCGCCCGCGGGAGGCGGCGGAGGGTGGGGGTTCGGAGCATGATTACCTAGGGTTGGCAGGGCGTTCGCATGTCGTGTTGCCGTGGGTGGGAGGCAATTGATGACGGGGGATGTGGTGGGTTGGTGGTGTTGGGCTAGTCCAAGCGGTGGACTGACGGACTTGACCGGGAACTGGGATGTTTTCTTATCGATTGCGAACGGGCTTGGCATCACAAAGGTCAAGACGGGGAGGCACTTTCAGAGGGACCTTACTTTCTATTGGTACCTATGATTACCTTGCTTTTTTGAGTCCGAAGACCTGTAGACATAACCATTGTTTCTGATACCACCTTATTCTAGTCTTGGGCTGAAGTCCATGATGGTTGTCTTTTCGAGTGTAAGATGCCCTGGCGATGAGGTCACCAAAACCTGGGGTCATGGTGGGGTGGCAGCTTGTCGCCAGGGGCAGCTTCAACTTTGTGATTGTCGGCATCCATCTTTCTCAAACGTCCACCCTGCTCGGTGGCTCGGTGGCTCGGTGGTTAAGCGCTGGACCCACCAGCATCATGTCGACGAGAGATGGACATGGAGGGCGTGCCATGCCGGATGCTCCGTGATTGCCAACGGCGTTGAACTTTTGGAGCAATTGTTGTCCGGCCAAGACTGCTGAGAGGCCGAGTTCCGAGTTGCGACACCTCGGGCCCATTTGACAGCGGAGGGTGCGTAGGTACTTGCCTAGACTAGGGCCTGGTTGTCTGCAATGCGCAAGCACACGCAAGACCGCCTGGATCAACTCTATGATGCGATATCTGTCACTTTGGCCCCCAACATCTCACAGCCAACGACCGCCTCCAATTTGGGGGCTGGAGGGGTGCCCGCTCCTTCGGGGCAGCACAAACAGACACGACTGGTCTGTTTTTTTCCTGCGAGCCTGTCAACCATCTTGCCCGAGCGTTTTCAGTGGTTGCTGTCTCAAGCTGGAGGAAGCCCGCTACCAAGATTGGATCATGGAAAGACATAGGATTCAGTTGATTTGTGATGTCACCAACTCCCACCCGTTCATGACCGGCCACTCGTGTGCATCTGTAAATTGCACAGGGTTTTTTGGCTGTGGTGGTTTGGCGTCAAGGGTCACGGGGAGGGCTGGCTAAACTAGTTCTGATACACCAAGTTGTCTCCTTTGTCCTTTGGGCAGCCTGACTCTGGAGTTTGCGATCTGTCGCCCCCCTGTGCCACGGTTCACAAGATCAGGTCTGCTGTGCCGTTCTGGCGGCGTTGAGACGGAGCCCCGACTCAGCCTGAGCCTTGTGTTGTTGAGCATCCCGGACGACAGGGCAGGGTGATCGCTGTCCGTGATGTAGACCATCTTGCGACGGTCCTTGCGTGTGCAAAAAAGAGGCTGGTCTGGGCCCGGGTCCAAACAACACAGACGTGGTCAGAGGCCGTGGGAATGCCGTTGCAACGGCACGGAAGGGCGTTCCTGTCCAAGTGCAGGGCATGCCATGCGGAGGGAATCGTCATTGCTGATTCATGCAGACCTTTGCCCCGAGCCTTTCTCCCTTTCCCGCGTCAGCAACCCCTCACCAAAACGCATCCTCCCCCTCCACGCCCTGCCTGAATGTGACACAGCCTGACTTTGGGGCCCGACCAGAGAAAATGTTCCCCCAAGCAACAGAGTGACATGCAAACGTGACCCCCAGCGGCTCACCCTGCCCCCCGCCGCTCGCCTCCCCCTCCCCCTCACCCCGGGCAGCCAAGTTTCGTGCGTCGCATGCCACTGCAGCCACAGCGGGCACCTGGTCCTGGCCAAGCAAGAAGGGCCTCTGCTGGCGGCGCATTGCCATCCATCCCAACCTGCCCAGTGCCTGCTTGTTTCCAGTTCGGGGAACAGAAACACAAGCCTTTCCCAAGCGACAACAAAGCCCACCGACGCGGCCCTTGTTAACTGCCTCTTGCGCTCTCCGTCTTCGGCACCTTTTCGAGGGTATTGACTCGCATTCCCTCGTCTGTCTGCCGCTGTCCCCGTCCCCAGACTCGCAGACACGCCGTCTGCAATACACAACAACGCCCGGGCTATTTTGGGGTCGGGCTGCCCTCGCACCCCTGCTCTGCTCTGGAAGCGACCAAGTCAACTCCCTGTTGCCGCCAGCAGCCAACAGCCCTCCACATCGACGGTTTCCCCTCCTTCGCATCGTTCCCGTCGAAATCACCACGCCCCCCCATTCCCGCCCCGCCGAACGACCACCGACCACCGACCGATCGCTTGCCCACCGTCATCGCGCCATCGCGCGAATACTATGAGAGCTTCTCTCGACATGATCGCAGCATCCGACCACCCAACGGTAGGGCAGCCGCCCGCGGAGCAGCCACAGGATCAACAGCAGCAGCAGGACACCGAGGCAGACCAGGACACCGCGCCCCAGGCTGCCCAACGAGACTCGCGATCGTCGTCGTCGTCGGGCTCGCCCGCCCCGGCCGACAATGAGGAATCCGACTTCTTCCTCGGTGCGAATGACTCGCAGTCGTCGCTCGGTGTGCCAAACCTCCAAGACATGCATGTCCATGACGACGAAGAGCACATGCTCCCCGTGAACCGCCTGCCCAACGAGATCCTGATCGCCATTTTCGTCAAGCTCAGCTCGGCGTCAGACATTCTACACGTTATGCTGACCTGCAAACGATGGGCCCGCAACGCTGTTGACATCCTCTGGCATCGACCAGCCTGCACGACGTGGGCCAAGCACAAGTCCATCTGCCAAACCCTCGGCTTCGAGACGCCCTACTTCCACTACCGTGACTTTATCAAGCGCCTCAACCTCGCCTCCCTCGCCGAGAAGGTCAACGATGGGAGTGTCATGCCCTTGTCGGTCTGCTCTCGCGTTGAGCGCCTGACACTTACGGGGTGCAAAGGATTGACGGATTCGGGGCTTATTGCCCTCGTCCAAAACAACAGCCACCTTCTCGCGCTCGACATCTCCCTCGACCACCAGATCACCGAAGCTTCGATCAACGCGATCGCCGAGCACTGCCGTAGGCTACAGGGCTTGAATGTATCGAACTGCACGAAGATCTCGAACGAGAGCCTGATCAACCTGGCGCACAGCTGCAGGTACATCAAGAGGGTAAGCTCCCCGTCTCTTGTATTCGCCGGCCATTTCGTGGCCAGGGGACCGCCACCTCGGAAATGTACAAAGGCATACTAACCCCTCCTCTTTCTGCAGCTCAAGTTGAACGACTGCAACCAGCTGAACGACGAGGCTGTCCTCGCATTCGCCGAGCACTGCCCCAACATCCTCGAGATCGACCTTCACCAATGCCGACAGGTCGGCAACGAGCCCATCACTCAACTTCTAGCCAAGGGCCAGTCCCTCCGCGAACTGCGCCTCGCTGGCTGCGAGCTGATTGACGACTCGGCCTTCCTGGCCCTCCCAAGCAACCGAACCTACGAGCATCTCCGCATTCTCGATCTCACATCCTGCCAGGAGCTGACGGACCGGGCGGTTGAGAAGATCATCGATGTGGCCCCGCGCCTCCGGAACCTCGTGCTAGCCAAGTGCCGCAGAATAACAGATGCGGCCGTCTACTCCATCGCCCGGCTCGGCAAGAATTTGCACTATGTGCACCTGGGGCACTGTGGACACATCACGGACGACGCCGTCAAGCGTCTGGTCCAGGCTTGCAACCGCATTCGATACATCGATCTCGGCTGCTGTGTCCACCTCACGGATGACTCGGTCGTGAAGCTTGCGACTCTCCCCAAGCTGAAGCGTATCGGCCTGGTCAAGTGCGCAAACATTACAGACGAGAGTGTTTACGCTCTCGCCCGTGCCAACCAGCGAGCCCGCCCCAGGAGAGATCCAGAGGGAAATATTATACCAGGGGAGACCTCTTACAGCAGCAGTCACAGCAGCCTGGAGAGGGTGCATCTGAGCTACTGCACAAACCTGACATTGCCGGCAAGTCCCTCCCTTCTCGACAAGATGATTTTGGCTAAACAACCCGCAGAGCATCCTGAGATTGCTGAACTCTTGTCCCCGTCTCACCCATCTCAGTCTCACGGGCGTCCAGGCTTTCCTCCGAGAAGATCTGGAGGTGTACTGCCGCGATGCGCCGGCTGGTAAGACCCCCCTCTCCACCTCATCTGGTGACCTGGCTGACCCCGAGATGCAGAATTTACCGAGCACCAACGATCCGTCTTTTGCGTCTTCTCGGGCCAGGGGGTTTTGGGACTTCGCCGATATCTCAACCAGGAACGGACATTTGCGGACCGGGGAGTTCCACCACCACCGCCTGCCGACCCTAGCCATGTTCTCGCCGCGCAGGCCCACAACGGCACAGTGCTTGTGGACCCAACCGTCCCCCAGATCCACCACATCATCGATGGCATCTTTGAAGAGACCGAGGCCGATGCTGTGGACGAGGAGGACGTTCTGGAAGATGGGACTGAGATGATGATCGACACACAGCCGCTGAATCCGATCCCGCCACCGACCATCGGCCCTGGTGCCTCCACGGTGCCCATGACAATCCCCTTGCCGCCGGTGCCGCCACTCCTCTCTCCGAATGCTTCCACCGATCCCCGTCTGATACCGTCACCGTCCCCGGGTGTCGAGATGGAGCCCTTCAACTACGTGGGAAGCTACCCACCCTACGTACCCCAGCATTTCGGTCCTCAGCGAGGCGGGTCAGGCCAAGAGATACACATGGAGGAGAGCAGTCCTGTGGATAGCGTCAGTGGTGCTATGGAGGACAGACACCCTGCCGCGTCCCAACCGGCGTCTCAAATCCACCAAGAGGATCATTCGGCGCCACACCACGGAGACCATATGGAGGGTCTTTTGCTCTCTGATCCTCCAGAGCCCCCCCAGGGACCGCAAGCTGTCTGGGTGGGGGCGGCTGCCCACGGAGACGCGAGCCAGAACTCGGGCCCGACTATGCCTGGGAATAACGCTTGATTACCTCGCACCGCCGGCACGGGACTTGTCACTGGAGTTTTCCGTTTGTCTCGGCATCTGGGTCACTCGCACAGATGAGCAGGCTTACGGGATCCGCGATGCCGCTTCCTGTGCATCCAGGATGAAGCATCTGCTAGGAAATTCAGGATAAGGCCGCTACCATACTCATCGCCATTTCGCCTCCGACAGCTCGGCCTTTTCGCCGGAGCGCAACACCAATCCTCAAGAGGCCATATATCCCAGGCCCGCCTATGCCGACAACCGGGTTTCCAGGTACGACGTTGGAGCATTGATACCCTAGACTCTTTTCTGGTTTCTTTGTGCTTTTTTCTTGTCCGGCCCTTCCTTTGGCACCAGTCCGCTGCATGTATGGCCTGGCCCGCCTTACAATTTTCCTACTGGGGTATGTTCGACGGTGGCTTCGACGACTGCGACGACGGGGGGATGATGACTTGGGCATCATTGCATTTGGTGGTCAGTAAAACGACCGGGAGGCGACGGACAGCGGGGGGGCGGACGGACTGGAGCGCTGCGGTGTTTTATTCCCTTGGGTCTTGTGACACCGGTGATGCCTTTCCGTAATGGGGGGATGATGAATGGGTTGGGGGTTACTACTACTATAGTATCGACACGGTCGGTGATGGGGTTGCATGATGAGTGTCGACTCGGCGTCGGCCCACGCTTTTTTTGTTGGTTTATTTATGGCTTGAGGGACAGTCTGTGACACGCGCTCTGAGGAGCAATGAGAACTAGACATAAATGGGACAAGCCTAATTAGTTTTGCACTTTTTACTTCCCGTCCCGTTCTACTTGCCCGAGGTGTTTGAGTTCATGTCCGCCGCCCAGAGGTGGTGCTGGTGCTGGTGCCGGTGAGGATGGGATCCACATCCCCGGCCCAGTCCGGGACCAAAAACAACAAACGGGATCCCCCCCAGCTTCAACTGTCGCCAGCTATATAGGCCCCGACTATTCCCCCCTCTTCCATCGACAAAGATCCCCGGTGTGGCCCAACGGTCCCACCGGGCGGAAAACCACACGACAAAAAGCCCTCCCTGAGAGGCCCTGAGTTCGAGCCCCCGTCATGTATAAGCTCTCTCAGCCCCACGACTCCCAAACGAAGTAACTGGCCCTGGTGACCCACCGGAGCCGGTTCGTAGCCCCCAACCTCTCCTGGTTTCGAGCCGGGGGGGCTTGGGGGTGAGCTTTTGTCTTTTTTTTTGGGGGGGGGGGGGAGGGGGAAGCAATTTTTTTTAGTTTGCACCTCCTTCCTCCCACCACCAGTGCTAGCTTAGAGGTTCGAGGCTTTGATGTCGAGGAAATTCAAAGAGGTTCGTCTGCTCGGCTCCAGGTTTGGGTTGGGCCATGGAGGGCTCCCCTGAGCACGGACCCGCTGAAGTAAACAAACTTTGCGACTTGCCCCTGAGAGACAAACGGGAGTGGTGGCGTCTTGGCTCGGCTCTCCTTGGGCTTGGCGAGGGGAAACAAGGAAATGTGATGGACAACAGACTAAAATGTTCCCAAAGTGAAGTTTGACTGCCATGGACGCAAATTGCTGACGATCAGCACCGTCACTCTGTTTTCTCCCCCCCGATCAGGGCCTAGGAACACCGGGTGTGGGCAAGACGGCATTGTTTCGTCGCACAGGAAATGCGGCGGGCGATTGCGGGCTCGTCGCTAAGGTTTCAGGGCTGAGACTCGGGGATCGTGGTTCATTTCTGCTGCTGGAGCCGTCGCGGTCGCGGCCGTGGTCACCGGGAAGGACGTTGATGAATTCGCGGGGGAGCTTGGCGGTCTACCAGCGCTTCGTGCGCTTGCTTGCTTGGTCTGGGAGTATGAAGGATTGGGTCGGTCAAGGGAACCTGTCTGCTGCTGGCCTGACGGCTTATTTATTGGAGGAGAGTGGCATTGCCCGGTGTTGTCAGGGACGAAAGGGCGAGGGAGTCGGGGCGAGCACACAGGAAACACGAGAGCCTGATTCTTTTAGCGGGGCAAATGACAGAACAGGGAGCTATGGTGGTGGTATAATTGTCCGTTCATTGCGCTGTCTGCTGTGGTCACAAAACGTACTGTCTACCTAACTACCTACCTAGGTACTGAAGGACCGCTGATGCTAATTCTGATCCGAATCGAAACGCTCTGCCAGGACGAGCCATGCGTCGCCTCTCGCCCGACGTCAGAAACCGTAAGAGTCATGGCCCATGTACTCTGGTGCAGAAGTGTCTTCATGCATGGAGTCAAACTCCTCAACTGTCATGCTTATAAACTCCTTCCATGTTAATCCTTCTGATTGTTTCACTGACATGTCTGAAGACGGAGGAGGGTTCTCTGTGTTTGAGGGGGCGGGGTCTTGAGGTATTGCCGTATTTAGGTCGGTGGTCGTGTGGGAGGGAGGCCCATGAACTCTGGTATCAAATTCGTCAAACATAGCGTCAATTTCCTCAGTGGTCATGCCAGCGGTCATGATTTTAAACTCCTCTAGTGCTTTTTCTTCTGAGTACTCCACTGGCATGTCCGAAAACGGAGGAGGATTCTCTATGTTTGAGGGGGCGGCGTCGTCTGGTGTTGGGGTGCCTAGGTCGATGATCGTGTTGGGGGCATTTCCCAAGCTTTGCATCGGGGGCCGTGGTGTGCTCAACGCGCCTAAGGCTGCTATACCGGTAGCTGACATGTCCATGGTCGGGTTTGTATTCCCGAAAGTCGTGGCTGACATGCTCATGGTTGAGTATGTGTTCCCGAAAGGCGTGGCTGACATTATCGGGACTGACGCACCCACGGCTGATATGTCCATGGCCGAGTCTGGATTCCTGAACGATGTGGCTGCGATGTCCATGTCTGACGCATCCATCGCTGACATGTCCATAGTCGAGTGGGAATTCCGGAACGGTGTGGCTGACATGCCCATGGCTGGGTGCGTATTCGCGAATATGGGTGCTCCCGTGGTTGTCGCCATCGGCAACATGGAATTGATGTAAGAGGGAGGATATGTAGCGCCCAGAGATCCCTGCGTCGGTATAGTATCCGTAGGGTATAGCGGCGACTGGGTTGAGGTGCCTAGCCCTGGCGTCGATGCCCTGGCAGTCCTTGGGAATCTTCCGGGCGCTGACACGGTCGACCCCGTCTGTGGCGTGGCATTGGCGTTCGAGGTAATTTGATATGTAGCGTCCGGCACTCTCTGCAGTGGCAGAGAACTCCGACTCACGGGGTAAAGCATCGACTGGCTTGATGTGTCTGACCTGAACGTTAACGCTGGGGCAGTGCTCGTGAATGCCGAGGGTGTTGCCACGGTCGAATCCCTCTGTAGCGTGGAATTGGCGTACGAGGTAACTTGATATGCAGCGTCCGGCACTCTCCGCGGTAGCCGAGAACTCCGACTTATAGGGTAAAGCATGGACTGGCTTGATGTGTCTGGCCTGAACGTTAACGCTGGGGCGATTCTCCTAAATGCCGAGGGTGTTGCCGCGGTCGAATCCCTGTGCGGAAAAGCATGGCTCGGAGGGGGAAGCGATGGGATGTTGGCGTCCGGTGTGGGCCCGCCCCTGGTTTCGAGGTTCCCTAGCGAGTTCCAAGTCTGAACAACAGCCTCGTACTCTTGCCTTTCCTCGGTGCCGAAGAGGATGGAACTGCGTAAGAGTGATTCGATGGTCTCGATGTCTTTCTTGAGCTCGACGCTGAGTTTGTCCTGAGAGCTCATCGTGTCAAGGTGTTTATGTAATGGATCGACAACCTCGTTTACAAGTTTTCGCACTCTGCGCTTGGGATAGCGTATGTCCATAAACCGCGGATTTTCGGCTAGTATGGCTCTGAAAAGCCTGTATGGCGGCGTAAGTGGTTTTCCAGTTCTGGAGACGGCGTCCGCCATGACAGGGTGCAATATCTCGGAAAACCGCCTGGCGAGATGGACGATCTTGGCCCAGATATCCGCCACCCGAAATTGGCGACGACGTGTCAGCCAAATTCCCACAGAAGGGTCGCGAGAAAGCACGACAATGCTGCAAAAAACGTTTTGCAGGATTGGGCTGACATTCGGTGCCCATGTTGTCCCGGGCTCAGTCTCAGTTCCTATGTACGTCGTGAGCAACGCGGCGTCTTGAGCGAGGCTTTCGTCGGCCCCGAGGGGTACTTGGAAGCGTGCCCAGAAGGCGGGCAACATTCTGGCATTTGACTCGATCTTGGGGTACGCTTTGAGGCAGTCCTCTAACCATTCACAAAACACTTTTCTTCTCTCGTCTTTTAGGTAAGGGCGGCATTGATCGTATGTCTTGATTTGATCCCCTGGGGTGGGAAACTCGGGCATAAGCTGCTCGACCGTCGACTGCGACAGGCCAATGGCACTTCGGGGCTGCGGCAGGTTCGTGTTGGCGGCCATGGCTTGAAGCTTGGGGAGAATCGCCACAATCGTTCCGCGAGGTCGAATGTTGATGTAAAGCAAAAAGAAATACCCCGGCAGAGATGGAGAGAAGAGAGTGTGTCGAGTTGATGGGCGGAAGAGCTGCCACAGTCCCCTCTCCTACCCTTATCCCGCGGATCGGTCGACGAGCCAAGTGTCAGTTGCCCGGATGGTGAGAGACCATTGCGGCTGCCCAGGAACTCCCGGTCTCGGAAGTCGTGGCGTGGTGAACACGGAAATGGCGGTTTTGTGGTACCGATGTGTATTGCGGCTTCCCTACCTAACTAGCCCATCTAGGTTTCGATCAAGACAGCCCGAGAAGAAGAAGAACGACAAGCCAACTGGCCCGCTCGAGCAAGGCAGCCCCCCATTGAAATTGGACGGTGCAAGAGCCTGGAGATTCTTTAGCACGCGGCCCACACGGCTCAATGCAACGCCAGCTTCACCACCCGTCTACCCCTTATCAAAAAGGATGCTCAGAGTCGCCCCTCCTCGGCAAGAGCACCACGCCGTCTGAGATCCCCCGACTCAGTCCCATCCGCCGGCTGGGGCCGGTCGACACCCCCAAATGGACGCTCGCAGCCGCCTCGCTGACTGTATACCAGCACTTCGCCAGTCACGGCGTCGACAGAGATGCGGGAGCTCGCGTGCGGGGGTGAAGAGGCCAGGTTCTCGAGCTGCTGCAGGGCGGCGCCGCCTCGGTGGTTGAAAGACCCTCGCCTGGGAAGTACGCGTCTCCCCATGCGCTCCTGGGAAAGGATGGTGCGCGAAGTGCAGTGGGTGTCACCTTGAGGCGGGGGTTTGCGGAGGAAGAAGTAGGTGGCGAAGACGTGGGCGCGCTGGTGTGGCGTCCATGGGCCGTTGACGCCATCGAGGTCGAGCCAGCGGGCGAGGGTTTGAATGAGAGGGTTGGCGGAGGCGTCCGAGGGAGTGTCGAACGGGATGTAGACTTTGTCGTCGCGCTCGTCCACTCGGCTGGCCTGCCAATGGCCAGATTCGATGAAAAAGGAGACGGCCAGGGGCGCAAAGGCGGCGTTGGCAATGCTGATTTGGTGTCTCAAAAGGTCGGCGTCGGGACGAGAAGAAGAGCTGAAGTGGACAGGAATTTCGAGGGGTGTCGGGAGGCAGATGGCCGGGGAAGTGAAGATTGGCGTCTGGGACGATGGTGCATTTTTGGAAAACTCGGCGAGGTATTCGAGGTAGAGCGTATGGTACAGAGTATCTGATTCCACCAGCCTTATTTTGGCCTCGTTCCATTCCCAATTGCGCCTTTCCGCCCGCTCCAGCCAAGGCCCTCCCTTCATGACACAAACCCAATTGCGCAGAAACCTGGAAGCATTTCGAATTTCTCCCCTCTGCTCAATCCATTCCCTCACCTCCAGCGACCGGGCACCCGCCGCCCAAGCTTCTCCATGTTTTCCCGGCCGCGCCATGGTCGGTGAGCAATCTTCGGCTATTTCCACTCGATAGTCCAGTCCACAACTCCAAGCAAAACAAATCAGCCAGGGGTGCGTGACGCCATTCCAGACACGGAAAGTTGTTTACCCGTCCCCTTTTCCCTTGTCGCACTGACGCTCAGACGCACAGCAGCAGGCCTTGCATCCACTCCCGCGGATCCATCCTGCACGCCGGGAAGAAAGTGGATGCAACGACACATCAACGCCTCATCCCAGCCTGGGAGCTCGAGTCATTCCGACGTGCTTGAGTCATAAGCATCAACCTCAAGCCCACCCAACATGAACCATCCAATCCGGTATAGTGTAACGGTCAACATATCGCGCTTTCATGAGCTGTCCAACATCCGCGAAGCTCCGGGTTCGATTCCCGGTATCGGAACATTTGATGCCTTCATTTTTCCATCTGGGAGCACTTCTGTCTGGAGTCTTCCGGGGTCCACCTTTTTGGTGATGGAGCGAATGAGTAAATGGCTTTGGGCGCCTTATTTTTGGGGGAAAAGCAGTCAACGGCGAAGATATGAGCTGGCTGATCACACGCAATCGAGAGAAGCTTGTGTGATCAGGCATGTCGAGATTTGTCATCTCATGAGGTGCCCGTCCTTGCTTGTGCAAGTCTCACTGAGACGCTGGAGTGAGTCCCAAAAGGGAAATTTATGTCCTCCAAACTCCGCCGACCCTAACCCTGGGCCACACACTCACCCCCCGAGGCATTCAAACTCCGACCTGGCATGCAGATGAATTCCCGTTGATGCCCGTTGTGGAAAACAAGTTGCGATGGGAGCCTGGCGCAAATCGAACCTTGCTTAGAAGGAGACATTGCAGAATGCGGGTTTGCGTGAAAACTATTTCCCCTATCGACATGATGTGCCCTCCCACCTCGGCCGTTGCTCCTCCCTTGGGGGAATCTTTCACCATTCCGAGGTGAATTGTTCATGTTTCCAGCGAGGGAGGGAAGTCAGCAGTCTTCAGTCTCCACATGTCAGAACTCCGGTCTCCTCAATATCCGTCCTGCCCCGACTCTACAACCCGGACACGAGTCTAGGACAGTACCAACACCCTTTTCCTGACCAGGCACTTGACCAACACGACAATGGCAGACCACAACCCTCACATCCTCTTCAAAACAGCCCAAGACCCTGGCATGGACGCCGAGGTACCACTCGAGAAGCCCAGAGCCGACCAGCCAGCCCCCGCGCCACCGCCCAACGGCGGTCTGGTCGCCTGGCTCCAGGTCCTCGGTGCCTTCTTTCTGTTGTTCAACACTTGGGGTCTCTCCAACACCTTTGGCATCTTCCAGGCCGAATACTCGGCCTCCTTTCTCAGCGACTCCTCCGAGTCTGCCATCTCATGGATCGGCTCCCTCCAAGGCTTCCTGATGCTCATCGTCTGCGTTGTTTGCGGCAGCCTCCTCGACAGGGGACACTTCTACCTGACCCTGACCCTTGGCATCTTTCTCGAAGTCTTTGGCATGATGAGTACGCACCCCCCCACGCTTCCTTTCCAGAAAAACATCCACTAACACCCCCAAGTGACCTCCCTCGCCACAAAGTACTACCAAGTCCTCCTCGCCCAGGGCGTCGCCGTCGGTCTCGGCGCCGGCATGGTCTTCATCCCCGCCCTCCAAATCGTCGGCACCTACTTCTCCACCCGCCGCTCCACCGCCATGGGCCTCGCCGCCACCGGCTCCGGCGTAGGCGGCATCGTCTACCCCCTTCTCCTCCGCTCCCTCCTCACCCCCCTCGGCCTCCGCTGGGCCATCCGCGTAATGGCCTTCGTCATGCTCGGCACCCTTCTCATCCCCATCGCTGTGATGCGCCCGCGCCCGCGCCCGCGCCCACGCCCAGCCACAACCCCCCGCCCCGCCATCCGGACAAGCATCAAGCCAACCCTCCCCCTCCCCTTCGCCCTCTTCCTCCTCTCCATCTTCCTCCTCTACATCGGCCTCTACATCCCCTTCTTCTACATTGACGCCTTCGCCCCCACCCTCTCCCCCCCTCTCCCTCCCTCCCTCGCCCCCAACCTCCTCCTCATCATGAACGCCGCCTCACTCCCCGGGCGCGTCCTCCCCGCCATGCTCGCCGACCGCGTCGGCAACCTCTCCATCATCGTGCCCGCGACGCTGCTCGCCGGCGCCGCGACGCTCGCCTGGTCGCGCGTGCACGACGCCGGCGGGCTCGTGGCGGCCGCGGTGCTGCTGGGGTTTGCGAGCGGGGCGATCCAGGCGGTGGTGCCGGGCGTGGTGGTGTTTTTGTGTCCGGACCTGGGGCGGCTGGGGAGGAATGTCGGGTTGATGCTGGCGGCGTCGGGGGTGGGTTTGTTGGTGGGGAGTCCGGTGGCCGGGGTGATTTTGGAGCGTGGGGGGTTTTGGGGGGTGTTTGTGTTTGCGGGGGTTATGGTTGTGGCGGCGGCGGGGCTGATGGGGTGTGTGAGGGTGGTCAAGGTTGGGTTTGGGGCTGTCAAGGCTTGAGGGGGTTTCGAGGGGAATGCTGAACGGGTTGTTGTTTGTGTGAAAGCTTGTGGGGTTTGCAATGTTGATGCGGATTCTTGATGACCGGGGGTGTTAATATTTCCAGGATATAAAGGGCAATGAACGGGAGTTGTTGCAAATACACAAGTCCATCTTCTCGAGACATTCCAGCTGCTGAGCGCTACCCCCTTGTTCCAACGCCAAAGTCTAATTAACGTTAACTAACGTTACCTGTTATCTAAACTGCAATGAAGTTCACGTAAAAAGATTCGTAAATACATCGTAAGCATCATCATCACCCGCCGTCTAGACATTCCACAGTCTACTCCCAAAGAGACTCAAACCCCGCCAACCCATCCCCAAACTGCCCCGGGCAAAACTCCCCCATGCCCATCCCCTCGTTCGCCCCAAAGAAGAAACCCGGTACCATCGCTGACCCAAACACCCCATCCTGCGCCGACGACGACATGAAATCCCCAAACGCCGACGACCCCATCCCACACCCCCCGGCGGCTAGGGTAGAGCTCGTGGTCCTCCACGCAGGAAACATCGCCATCGTTCTCGAAACCGGCCGCTGCCGTTCGCCTAACGCGGCCTTCATCTCCGCCACCTCCCTCCCCGCGGTCCTCACGCCCTCAGCCACCAACCGCTCCGCCACATCCCCATCCCCATCGGCAAACAACTGCTCCGTGACGCCCACAGCGACAGCCACCACGAGACTCACCTTGGCGGCGACAGGACCAAGGTGAACGCGGGAGCGCAGGCGACGCGCAAGGGAGGCGAGGGAGTCAGCCAGCAGCGAGTGAAACACGCGCGTGGTGTGCTTTGGGTTGGTGGTCGGGCGCCGGGTGTCGAGGGCGCGGAGGCGGCCTACGATGAAACACGCTGTGAGTGCGGCGCGGGAGGCGTGGGACCAGAGGAGGTGGTCGGCGATGGCGGAGGAGAGGCGGTGGAATTGGTGGGTGGTGGCGGTGGCGAGGTCCCAGGTCTCGAGGAGGGGGGCGCGCTGGGCGGGGGAAGGGGGTTTGGAGGGTGTGGGCGAGGGTGAGGATGGAGAGGAAGGTTTGGGTGGGGATAGAGAGGAGGGACTGTTGGAGGTGGAGGATGGGGTCGGGGGTGGGGGTGTCGGGGCGCAGAGGCGGGGGGAGGGAGGTGGTGAAGGTTTCGAAGGATGCGGCGAGTTGCTGTTGGAGATGGGCAAGGTCGGGGGGCTTGGGGAGGTACAGTTGGCGGTACGCGGGGGCGATGATGAGGGCTAGTTGGGCGGCGGCGACGGCGAAGGTTGCATCTGTCGTGTCCTGCTCGTGAGCTGTGGCATCGTGGTGGCCGGTCAGAGATGCCAGGTCGGTGGCTGTGGGGAGCGGGCAGTCCGCCTCGTCAAGGGAAATGCTGAGGCGTGTTCCGCTGCGCATGCAAAAGTCCAGACTCAGGCGAAGGTAGCATGCCCACAGCCGTTTCCGAAGCTCGGCACAGTAGGGAGCGATGCTGGGAAACGGAGCCGGATCTCGGTGCAAGCCCATGTTGAACATGATCTGGCCAGTCAGGCCTTGGAGAGAGAGCATGTCGTGCATCTTGTCCGTGTCGGAAGCGGATATGGTCTTGAGCAGGAGCAACAACAACAGGTTCTGCACGGCGCCGATGCAGGGCTTCTGGAAGCGCAACGACGAGTTGATGCAGTCCTCGACCTCCCGGGCAAGCATCCTCCCATGCATTCTGTCGGCCTCGCTGTCTTGCATGGCGATCGCGGCGACCATGATGACTCTCGCCACATGGACTGGGTTGGCCAGAGTGCCCGAGTAGACCTGACGCACATCGTCTCTCAGGGCCGTGGGATGGACGATGCCGTAGATGCGGTTGTAGGACTGGCAGAACTTGGTAACCCATTCCTCGCACTGCGCACGACCTGGAAGCAAGGTGCAAAGGCCGGTGCCGTTGGAATCTGCCCGGGAAAGGAAGGGCGAAGGCGGAACCGGGTTGCAGACTTGGAGCAGCACCTTGAGCTCGCCAAAGGAGGTCCAAACAGCCTGGAACTCGCTCGAGCGGTCGAGGAAAGCCTTGAGCACCATCATGTCGCGACACGGGGCCAACCAGTGGCTGGGGCCGACCATGCGCGTCTTGAGCCCAGAGGCCCGGAAGATGTGGGCAGTCCCAGGTGACCGGCACGATGTCGCCACCGGGGACGCCTTGAGCACCGCGGTGGAGGGGACGCCCGCCACATGGTAACCCGGCCCGGTGTTTGCGTCCGCATCCGTCTCTGTCTCGTGTCCCGTTGGCTGTGGAGATATCCTCTCCTCGGGCGAATTGACTCTCGAGACGTCAGGCGGGGACGGAAGGGGGTCGGCGTGCGGGCGCGTGTATCGGGGCGTGGAGGCGTAGACGCATTCCAGAGGCGCGCCGCGCTGGTGACATTCGGCGCAAGGGAGCTCGCGACTGCATCGTTTCCGCCGGGCTCGGCATTCGAGACAGGATTTGGCGTCGCGAACGCGGGGGCCTTTGCGGCCAGACTTGTTCTTGAGCTCCGACTCGAAGCTGTCGAGGTCGAGATTGCGAAAGCGGAGGGCCATGGTCGGATCCCGGCACCGCGAGGTAGAGGTTGGCGAAGTTGGACGAGGGGATGGAGAGGAGGGCGTTGGGCGGCTGGTAGCCCCGGGGGCACTGCTCTGTAGGTAGGTCCTGTAGTTATCGCCGCTGCCGGTCAGTCACGCGTCAATCGGGCACCATCGCGGATGTCGGCGACAGTCCAGAACCAGGCCTTGGGCCGGCCACGGAGAGAAGAAAAATGGGCTGTGCATTGGACCCGACCGGGCTCGGGGTTCACAGTGTCTTTGCATGTCAGCATCAGCATCTCCAGGACTTGGGCGGAAGAAGGTGAGTGAAACTGGTGGTGGAAGAAAAAGGGAACTTTGGGGGATTGGATGGAGGGGACGACAGTGCTTGCAGACCGTGAGCCCTAACCCTGGCGGCCCCTGGCTTCCCTGAAAGCTTCGTCCTCCCAAAAACTCTGTTCAACGTCTCGTCTCTTCCAACTTCCCAAGCCACTTCCCAACATCGACCCATCAGCGGCACCATCACTGTTACGCGACAGACTCGGCAGGGCTGCAGCACTGCCCCTGGCGATAGGTGACGGGTAACTCCCACGCGTACAACAACGGCGACCCTGCACTCGGCCCCAAGGAGTCACCACTCCACAGTCGTCGCGTCGGAGACGACCAGCCATCGTCTCACAGACCGGGCCGACGACTTCAGCCCTACAGACACCGTCCTTGGACTGCACGACCTTCCTGGACACCATGCGTTCGGTTTCTCCATTCGGGCTCTGGGCCGAGCCGGACATGTCTCAAAAGGGCCCCCCATGAATCGCCGGCGACTCGACCCCCCACCATTCAAAGACCACCTCGATGCCTCACCGACCGGCTCACACACACCTCGCCGTCTTCCTTGCTTCATGGTACCACAAGAACCAGCGCCCATGGAAATTAAGCGAACCATTCGTCTATTTGCGACATCATCTACACCGGTGACGGCACCCAGTCCTGCGCCTTCTCCCACATGCGGCCCCCTCTGCGCAAAGGCCTTCTCTCATCCCCCCCTTGTCGTCTCCACGTCAAGCCCTAGGCTTTGACATCCCCGTGGGATTCCTGTCTGGTCGCCCAACCACTGCCACGCTTCCGCAGTCGCACATGGAAACCGGTCTGGAACGCGAGCCAGTGGTTCGTGATGGTCCAGTCCTTCACCAAAGACATCTACCCAGCCGTCAGCTTCCGCCCCTCAGAGGCACGCATCGGCCCGGAACGTGCATGATGCTTACCTCGTACTGCGTCAAGAGAGTTGGAATGAGCTTGTATGTCTCTAGGTACGAGATGTTCTTGCCAAGGCAGGTTCGGTGGCCGAAGCCAAACTGACAAGCCACGTGTTAGCAAGGCAGACAAGACAGGCAGAGGGAGCTCTCGACTTACAGTGAGAATGCCTCTCTCCATGGCCACGCGGCGATCCTTGTCCCCCAACCAGCGGTCCGGGCTCCACTCGTCGGCGTCGGCCCCAAACACCTCTTGGTCGCGGTGCGCCACCCATGCGTTGATCCCAACCACTGTTCCCGCTGCAATGGTCTTGCCGCAGAGCACCGCGCCGCCTTCAGGCACCATGCGCTCCAGCGCCATCCCTCCCGCTGGATGCAGTCGGCTCGCCTCCTTGACGCATGCATCGAGGTACGGGAGTTCCCGCGTCTCTTTCCACGTCACAACATCAGACAACCGACCCTCGCGACGAGCCTGAGCCAGTTCCGCCATCAGCTTGTCCAGAGTGGCCGGGTGCTTGAGAAGAAAGTACAGGATGGCGCGCATCATGATGGCCGTGGTATCGCTGCCCGCCTGGATATTGGATGTCGCCCACGCGGTGACATAGTCGTCCGGGATACTGGCGCTTTTTGCCTGGAGGTCAAAAAATCGAGACATGAAGTCCCTCGAGTTGTACTCCAGGCCCACCTTGTCGCTCTCCCGGGCAACTTTCCTCTCCCGGGCCCTGGCCAGCGCAAACTCGACAACCGGCGAACTCTTTTCAGGTGTCAGATACCGAACGAGGGGGTTCTTGGCCCAGAGCTGGTCTATCCATGGGACCTGCCCAACCTGGGTCACCGGCGTCAGCATCCGAAGGGACTCGCGCTACACAAAAGCTCATCGACAAAACAAAAAAGACCCACCAAAGCCGCGTACCGCGATACCTTTGCGGTATTCGCTATGATGCCCTCGACGTCTTTCCCTTGATCCAGGAAACCCAACCTCTTGCTAAACGTAATCTCACCCATCACGTCAAACGCAAAGTACTGCAGCCACTGGCCAATGTCGCACACCTCTCCTTCTTGAAGCTTTCCAAGCTGGCCGAGGAAGAAGTCCATGGTCGTGTCCACGTACGGCTCAAACTCGACGAGGTTCGTCATGGAATATATGCCCGCGATGGGTCGACGGAGAGCACGATGGAGGGCGTGGTCCTGGGTGTTGAAAATCCCCTGGATGATGCGGCCTCGGACCATTGGTTGGAAGACTCTGTAGAAGTCGGACTGCGACAGTCAGCCCGGTCAGCACGAACCATCTGCGACACGGGTCAACACGTGGGAACCCATCACTGCTTACCTTGGGCATGTTCGCTGCGGTCCCGTACACATTGTTGATCTCCCGCGGATCGCCGACGCTGATGCAGTTGGGGCCGAGTCGGACGATTTTTCCGTACCTTTTGTGCAGACCCATCTGCACCTCATGAGGCTGTCCCGACCACGACCAGAAGAGACGAGGGATGTTGGAGACGGACGCAATGATCGGTCCTGGAATCTGTCGATGTTTTGCCCAGCCGTGGAACAGCCGGAGAACCAAAAGTCCCAATCCGAAGAAGAGGGCCATCTTGGGCGACACACTCGAGACAGCTTCCATTGTGTCGAACTACACTTGGCCTTGGCGACGTGTTTTTGGCAAAGGGCATCGACGTACGTCGCAGAGAGCAGCTCAGATGAACGGCGAAGAACGGATGAATCGACGAGCCCGTCTGCGAGGATATATGATGGCTCCATCTCATCTTCATTCCAGTCTCAAAGCAATCCACTGCATTGGGATTGTCGCCATACCCGAAAAGGAGCGCGCGGCTTCTTTGTCTGCCAAAATCCCCATTCGGCGGATCGGGTTCCCCTCCAAGAAGGAATTTGAAGCTGAATAGAGGACATGCACCATTTTCAACCCATTGGACAGCACCCATCGCATGAGCATCTCCAACAAAGGAAAGTAAAGACCGACCATCTCAACATGATGCCTGTCCGTGGGGTAGACTCTGGACTGGGTTGTGGCACCTGAAGTCCTATATGGGTTCTAACATCTCAACCAGGCCCTTTACGTTCGCTGCCCTCAGTCTTGGTTTCCGTTTCTGCTCAACTGGAGCGCTGCGCACCACACGTCAGTCAGCAGCCACACTGCCTCGAATGCGTCTAACTTCCAGGACTCAGGCCAAGGCTTGCGGGCTTTGTCTTGTCATCAACTCTTGGCAGCTGTCCACGACCGGCAGCCAGCTGGCAGAGCTGCCGACGAGGACGCTGGGCTCAGGGGCTCATGCTTTTATCAAAACAAATGCTGCCCATAGGAGACATATATCGCCTCGTCAGCCCCAAGGCGACCCGGCCCGTAGCGGATTGTGTCCAAAGAGGGGAATGTTCAACCAACCCTCTTTTCGCCAAGTTCATCATCGGTCAACTCAACACTTTGCCAGTCAGCGCCACCCCTTTCGAGCAATTTTCCTCCATTGGGAACCTGACACACCTCCACCGGCAGGCTCCGCGAGTTGAGTGGGTTTGTGTACTCTCTCCGCTGCCTTCACATAGTTTGCGCAGACAACCTGGACTTGTGTCCCACTTGGACGCCGTGTTTGCCCCCCACGCCGGGCGCAAAAGTCTCCATCCCCGCCAGCCCACGTTACAGTCGAGGGAAAGCTCCCAAGAGCTTTGCCACAGCCTGGGGCGACGAATACTCACGCACCCAGGGGCGCCTTTTGGAACCATCCTCGCTGGTGGCGTCGTAGGAGAATGCGGGGGAAGGGGCAAAAGCCCACCAACTCCAGCCGCCATGGCTTGAAGCTCTTGATATCTGAATCGTTCTGGAGCAGGGAAGACCGTCCTTATCCAGCGACCTCCACCCCACGATATGGAGACGCACGTTTCCCGCCCCGAGGCCACGGTGCTACAGCGTTGATGGCGAGAATTGCGGATGCCCTGGCGTCATTGCAAAGAACGTCATCCGAAGTGCCTGATCAGTGCCAGTTGCCTCAAGCTAGAGGTCTATGCCGTGGACCCCTGTTGCACGACATCGGAGGGGTCGCAGGAACCTCGCACAGACGAGCTTAATATTTGTGAACAGCGGCCCTACTCCGTCACCCTCGCGTATAACCCGAGCTGCCCTCTCGCCCAATCCCACGTCAGATCTCATCAGCCTCCCGAGCAAACCTCTGGGAAGGTTCTCGATTAGGCAACGTCCCGCCATCTCGAGCTTCATCCATATACCCGAATTGAACCTCCCTCCCGGCCCCGAATCAGACTAGTAGCCCGAATGCAGGGCATCCAACCTGATGACATGTCTCAGCCTGCGGGTCTCCCAGCGACGATGCTTGAATTTTCGAGAGAGCATCAAAACCTACCCCTCTGGGTAGCTCAGTACCGATCAACTGGCGCGGTTCCGACCATTTTGAGCGGGCGATACTTCGGTTCACGCACGATGGACAGAGTTGTTTACGGTGCGCTCGGTGGAGGTCTCCATGCAAGCCATCCTGCTCCACTGTCTCGATCTCAGACAGGCCAGACGATATTGTCCCAGATGTTGTGAGACGGGGCTCACCAAGGGACTAGATCGGATATTGTATCTCACCAAGTTGACTCGAAACGACCTGGACAGCACTGCAGAGATTGTCACGACGCACATGTGGCTGGGGCCGAGGGAGGATGTTAAAACTCGAGGCCTTGACCCCGCCAGTCTGAGCTTTCCGAGTCTTTCTCTCCTTAAGCCGCTCTCCCGCCTTCCTCATCTTCAGCGGGAAGAATCTCCCAAGCCGGCCCAAGCACCACGGACACCATCGCCGTGGGAAGGATGGCTTCTTCCCTCGATAAGCTCTTCCTCTTTGGCGACCAGACTGTTGATCTTCTTCCCACGATCCTGGACCTCAGCAGACTTGTCTCACGGAGCGAGAATCTCAAGACCTTTTTCCAAAAGTCTGTCGACCGTCTCCATGCGGCCATTTCGACCCAGACACCCCCCCGTTTCAAACGCCGATTTCCACCTTTTGTTTCTCTCCCCGAACTGGCCGCGGCAGTCGAGGAGGGAGCCGGCGAAGGCCAACATGAGCCTGCTCTGAGGGCAGCCTTGCTTTGCACCGCTCAGCTCGGCCATGTCATCGTGTAAGGACGCTCCTCCCATCCCCTTTCCTGCCAGAGACAGCAACTGACGATGTCCAAAGACATCTGGAATCCCAACCCCAGGGCATTTGTGGCCCCGTGTCCGTCCTCGGCATATGCACAGGCCTCCTGGCAGGAGCCGCCGTTGCTTGCTGCCAGAACCTGACGGAGCTCCTCTCCATTGCTGACGAAGTTGTCCACCTGGCGTTCCGCATCGGCCTTGAAGCCTCCCGAAGGTCAGAAGCCATTGACGGCTCTGCCGGCGGCAGCTGGGCCACCCTGTTCAGCAATTGCGACATGAATGTTTCTTCTTTTCGAAAGGCCCTTCGAGATTTCAATGAGGCATCAATCCTGGAACCTTCCAGGAGGGCATACCTTAGTGCCATTGGATCGAACTCGGTTGTGGTCAGTGGACCACCTTCCACGACTGCGGATCTTCTCGCAAGCGGGCTACCTTTTGCTGGTTGCAAAAAGCTGTCGCTCCCCATCACGGCGGCCTTCCATGCCAGCCATTTGGACACGGTCCCATTGGACAGGATCGCAGATGGCTTCAGTGATCAACTTTTGGAGCGGAGAGTGGCTCACGCTGCCATCTTCTCGCCCAGTTCCGGCCAAGTCTACGCGGGCGAAACCTTCCGGGAGATCCTGGCAGTGGTCGTGGACGACATCTTCCAGAGCCCAATCTCCTTTGAGAAGTGCACAACGGGCCTGTCCAAATCTCTGTCCGGCCACACAAACCTCGTCTGCTTTGGCCCCATCAACTCGGCAAACACCATCAAGCAGAACTTGCATGCCTTGGGCGTCGAGACCACCATCGTCTCACCGGCCGTTCACGTTGCCAATACAGCGACCAAGGCCCATTCAATCGCCATTGTCGGAATGGCTGCCCGGCTACCGGGCAGCGAGACCCTCGAGGAGTTCTGGAGGGTGCTTGAAGACGGCCGGGACCTCCACGAGAAGATCCGCCCAGATCGCTTCGATGTTGAGACGCACTGCGATCCAACAGGAAAGGTACGCAATACGTCGCACACGCCGTACGGAGTGTTTATCGACCGGCCCGGATACTTTGACACGCGTCTGTTCAACATGTCGCCACGTGAGGCTGCCCAGACGGATCCCCAGCAACGGCTCCTCCTCCTCACAACCTACGAGGCATTGGAGATGGCGGGCTATGCGCCGAATACGACGCCGTCGACCAACACGCGGAGAATTGGCTCCTTCATGGGCCAGACCAGTGACGATTGGAGGGAGGTGAACGCCAGCCAGAACGTCGATACGTACTTCATCACTGGCGGTATCCGAGCCTTTGGTCCTGGAAGACTCAACTACCACTTCGGCTGGGAAGGACCGAGCTATTCGGTCGATACAGCTTGCTCCTCGAGCGCAGCGTCCATCCAGCTGGCGTGCTCGGCGCTGCTCGCCAGGGAGTGCGACATGGCGGTTGGTGGCGGCGCCAATTTTTTGACGGCCTCGGATCTGTTCTCCGGGCTCAGCAGAGGCGGGTTTCTGTCCAAGACTGGCGGATGCAAGACCTTTGATCACGACGCGGACGGTTATGTCCGCGCCGATGCGGTCGGTGTGGTGGTCATGAAGCGGCTGGATGATGCCTTGGCGGATCGCGACAATATTCTTGCTGTCGTCCAAGCGGCTGTCACGAACCACTCCGCCGAGGCGGTTTCTATTACCCATCCCCATGCCGAGACGCAAGAACGGCTTTTTACGGCTGCCTTGAACCAAGCCGGCATTCGTCCTCATGACATCGACTACGCAGAACTTCACGGTACCGGTACTCAGGCAGGAGACGCCACCGAGTCCCGCTCGGTGACCAACATCCTCGCCCGTGGCCGACATTCAAGCAACCCTCTGTACATTGGTACAGTGAAGCCAAACCTCGGCCACGGAGAAGCAGCCAGTGGTGTGACGTCGCTGATCAAATCGATCATGATGTTGAGGAAGAGCATGATACCCCCACACGTGGGGATCAAGGGGCGCATCAACCAGAAATTACCACCCCTGGCAGAGCTCAACACCCACATTTCCTTTGGCAAGATGCCCCTTCTCCCTCGCGCCGACCGAGGTGGCAAGCGCAGGATCCTCATCAACAACTTTGACGCGGCGGGTGGGAACACGAGCATGGTCATCGAAGATCCTCCCATCGTCCAGACTCGTGGGGTTGATCCTCGCCGGCACCATGTCGTCGCTGTCTCGGGAAAGACGCCACTGGCAGTTCTGAACAATTCCAAACGGCTTCTGGAGTTTGTGCGGCAGACCCCCAGCCTCCAGCTGGAAGACATCGCCTATACAACCACGGCTCGACGAATGCACCATGTCCTGCGGCATGCCCACACAGTCTCTTCCGTGGAGAGCCTGGCCACCAGCCTCGAAAAGACGATTGCCGAGGAGAAATGGGGCAAGAAACCCGGGAATCCGGCCCCCGTTGTCTTTCTCTTCACCGGCCAGGGGTCTCACTACAAGGGGATGGCGTCAGAGATGTTCAAGACCAACGCAACCTTCCGTGATTCGATTTTGGAGTGCAATCGCCTCTGCGTATCGCATGGCTTCGGCTCTTTTGTCCACTTTCTCGCCGATGAAGAGTGCGACATATCGGCAGCGACTCCGGCCCAGATGCAGCTGGCAATTGTATCCATCGAGGTGGCCATAGCAGATTGGTGGAAGTCGATCGGCGTCATGCCGGGTCTGGTCCTCGGGCACAGTCTCGGGGAGTATCCTGCACTCTATACCGCCGGCGTGCTCTCTCTGAGCGATTGCCTCTACATGGTCGGTGTGCGAGCTGGCCTGTTGGTGCAAAAGTGCGCTCCGGGCACGCATGCTATGCTTGCGATTCAGGCCAGTGTACAAGACGCCGAGTGCCTCTTGAAGAGGCTCGCCGACGACTGCGCCGACTGCGAAGTGGCGTGCGACAATGGCCCTGCCGCCACAGTTCTCAGCGGGCCGGTTGACCAGATTTCCAAGCTCCAAGACAAGCTGCGTGAGACTGGCGATATCAAGGCGAAGCTGCTCCAAGGGGTCCAGTTTGCGTTCCACTCTTCTCAGATGGATCCGATTCTGGACCAACTCGAAGCCATCGCCAAGCGGCTTCGCTTCTCGCCGCCGTCCGTACCAATCGCCTCGACGGTGCGGGGGAGGATTATCACCCACGCTTGGGATATCGATGCAGCCTACTTGAGAAAACATGCGCGAGACAGGGTGGAATTCTTCGCAGCTCTGAAGGATGCTAGGTCTCTCCTGGAGGGACAAACGCCTGTGTGGATCGAGACTGGCCCGACCCCCATCAATCTTGGTCTCGCCGGACCAGTTCTTGGGTCTGCCGGCGTGCTTCTTCCCTCCTTGAAGAGAAATGAGAGCGACTGGAAGATTTTGGCGACCTCGGTGGCCAAGGCATATGGCGCCGGACTCGAAATTGACTGGAAGGAGTTTCACCGTCCCTACGAGCAATCTCTTCGTCTTCTGGAGCTGCCGACATATGCTTTTGATTTGAAGAACTATTGGATCCAATACGAGGGAGACTGGGCTGTCAGGAAGGGACAGCTTTCGGCCTCGTCCAGGGCAGAGCCAGAAGCGCCAGCCTTACCGGCGTTCTCGACCACAAGCCTCCACAGGATCGAGTCCCAGCTGATCGATGGCTTGCAAGCGACTGTCACGTTTGCCTCGGACGCAAGGGAGCCCAAGCTGAACAAGGCTCTGCGTGGACATCTTGTCAACGGCGCAGGCCTCTGCCCTAGCTCAGTGTACGCCGACATGGCCTTTACTGCTGCGAGGTACCTCTCCACACTAACGGACCCGACCGCACACTCATCGTCCATTGACGTCCGCAACATGGACGTGCACAAACCGCTGTTGATAAAGCCTGGCGACAGCCAGCAGGTCATCCAAGTCACGGCCACAAGACTCTCCGCCACTGAAATTGAGGTTCAATTCAGCTCTCGTGATGGGCAGACGACTGAAGATCATGCTCACTGTCTCGCCGTCCTTGGCGATGGTAACAAATGGAAGGCAGAATGGGCCAAGACGGCGTACCTGATTGAGTCGCGAGTTGAACATCTTGTGCAGGCGTCGGCCATGGGCAAGACGCACAAGATCTTGCAGCCGATGGTCTACAAGTTGTTCGCCGCCTTGGTGGACTACGATATTCGGTACCAGGGCCTGAGGGAGGTCTTCATGGACAGCCACCTCTACGAAGCAGCTGCCATCGTCAAATTCAATACCACGGGTGCGGACGGCACCTTCACGTACAGCCCTTACTGGATTGACAGCCTCGCCCACCTCTCCGGTTTCGTGCTCAACGGGGCCGACACGACGCCCCCCGACGCCGTCTACATCTCCCACGGCTGGGGAAGCATGAAGATCGTCGGAGAACTGTCGGCAGAGAAGGAGTACCGGAGTTATGTGCGCATGCAGCCAACAGAGGCGCGGGGCGTCATGGCTGGTGATGTGTACTTCTTCGAGGGAAGCCATATCATTGCTGTGTGCGAGGGTCTCAAGTTCCAGAAGATCAAGCGGGCCATTCTCAACCTTCTCATGCCGTCGACCAGCCATGCTGCGCCCGCCGCCCCGGCAATCAGAGCACCTGTCAGTGAATCGAGGTCTTCGAACGACCGCCGGGGCTCTGGGACACGCATCAGGGTAACTCACAAGCCAATGGACACATCGACTAAGAGCGATGAGGCGCCCTCTACGTCGCCATTGGCCAATCTTTCGCCTGCTCAGAGCAACTTTGATACCATACTCGAAGTCATTGCTTCTGAAATCGGTGTCGATGTTGCCGAAATCGGCGACGACATCGCTTTTGCCGACCTTGGCGTAGACAGCCTCCTGTCTCTGAGTATTACGGCAAAGCTGGGCGAGCAGCTCTCTCAGAGCGTACCCGCTACGCTCTTTCACGAGTGTCCCACTGCCAAGGAGCTGCGAGGATACTTTTCGTCGTCTAGCGAGTACACTTCAAGCAACGATAGCGAGAGCAACTGCCCCAGCATGTGCTCGAGCGGCTTTGAAACCCCCCCCACAGCACAGGTGGAGACGCCAGACTCGCCTGCTTCCACGCCCTCGGACGACGTCTTCCGACGGATTATTGCAACCGAAGTTGGCGTTGACGTGAGCGAGATTGACGACGAAATCCCTCTCGCCGATCTGGGTGTCGACAGCCTGCTGACACTGTCCATCCTGGCCGCCATCAAGGCAGAGACAGGCAGAGTCTTGTCCCCAAGCTTCCTGCTTGACAATCCCACATTGGGGGCCATCAACTCCGCCCTCGGAAGTGGCGTCACCCACGATGCCCTACCACAACAGCTCTCCAAAGCCCTAGAAACAGTGAAGACGCAGAGCAGCACCCTCAAAGCCGACGCCGTCCTCCTCCAAGGATCCCCCACCTCTCGAGGGCCCCACCTCTTCCTCCTCCCCGACGGCTCCGGCAGCGCTAGCAGCTACGTCAACCTCCCCAAGCTCTCCTTCCCCGGCGCCATCTACGGTCTCAACAGCCCTTTCGTAACCTCCCCCGAGGCCTTCACCCTCCCCATCGAAGAGATCGCCTCCCTCTTCCTCTCCGAGATCCGCCGCATCCAGCCCTCCGGCCCGTACCACCTCTCGGGCTGGTCCATCGGCGGCACCTACGCCTTCGAGATCGCCTCGCAGCTCATCCGCCGCCACGGCCAGCGCGTCGACAGCCTCGTGCTCATCGACGCGCCGTGCCCGAGTAAGCTGCCGCCGCTGCCGCTTGAGACGATTGCGCTGCTGGGGAAGGTCGGCGCGTTTGACGGGATGAAGAAGGGCAAGAAGGGCGGGATCCGCGACGGCGTCAAGGCGCACTTTGCCGGGTCGGTGGGCGCGCTGAAGCGGTATCGGCCAAAAGCGATGGCGAGGGGGGAGGCGACGGGGATTAGGTCTGTCGCGGCTATTTGGGCGCGGCGAGGGGTGTGGGAGACGGTTGGGGAGGAGGTGAGGGAGAGGTACTGTGGGAGGGGGGAGGGCGGCGGGGGGAATAAGGCGGGGGATTGGATCATGGATCCGAGGGGGGAGGTGGCGGCGGATGGGTGGGATGTCTTGTTGCCGGGGGCCGGGATTCGGTGTGAGAGTGTAGAGGGGGATCATTTTGGGATTATGAGGCGGCCGGGGGTGGTGGAGCTGGGAGGGAAGTTGGACAAGGCCTTGGGTCTTTGATGGGGTTGAAGCAACGGGTCATTGGTTCGACTTGTTTTCTTTTGTCTTTTGGTGACATGTGGAGGCAGTATCATGAGGCGGCCGGCTGTGGTGGAGTTGGGGGGGGAGTTGGAGAAGGCTTCGCTCTTTGATGGGGTTGAACTGAAGGGTCACAGTTTCAACTTGTTTTCTCTTCTCGTTTGGTGGGCGTGATTGACGCAGTATCATTAGAGGCACGGATTTCTTACTTCTTTCGAGACATTAACGTTATCAGGCACGAACAAGATGTTCTTTTTTTCTCCGCTATTGCTATCTATTTTCTTGGGGTCCTCCTAGTAGATTCCAGACTGACGTCAGCGATGCGCCATTGCTGTGCGCCCGCCGCAATCTATCTAGGTATCTATCAAAGCCATGGGGTATCATCCGCTCTCTCTCTCTCACTCCCAGTACCAAAGGTCTTGGTGTATCCTCGTAAGGGCTAGACCGGGACCGCCTCCATGTCCGCCGCCGACGCCATCTTCTTGGGCCCAACAACCACCTCGGGCTTCTTCAACCACCTGATCCGTCCATCGGCCCTCCCCCCCCTGGCCATGCCCGCAAACAGAGTGAACAAAACCTCCCCGGCGTCGCCCACCTCCAGCGCAGGCCCCTCGAAACCAGCAATTATCGCCTTATTCGTGCCCACATCCTCGCCACCCTCGAGGATGGTAAGGTTAAAGCCACCCTCAAACATGAGCCGGCCAACGTCATACGCCCTCTCGCACAGCTGAGTCACAGCTTGCGACAGGGAAAGCTCATCTTGTTCTGTGCGAGACGGGCTGAGCACGGGGTGGAGAAGATCCATGATCGCGTCGGTGACGAACACCTGGCCCGTGCTCTTGCTGTTGAAGATGGTGCCATGCTCGTCCTGAAGCCACATGCGGTGCCAGGCATTGATTTTCTCCCGAGAGACTGGGTGAGAGGAGGGGAGAGTCAGCAATTGGTTCTCGCAATTGTCGGGATCAAGGGTGGGAGTGAGAAAGAGTGGGGGGGGGGGGGTTTAACTTACTACCAGCATCCCTTATCATCAACTTCTGCAACGAAGCCAACGCCTCAACACTCGCTCTGCGTAACGACCAGTCAAAGACGAGGTCGGCACGGCAGGACGAGCCGAGGAGGAGGTATTTTGCCACGAGATCGAAGATGCCGCCGCGGATGCGGAGGTTGCGGGCGGCGGGGGAGAGGGAGTCCCATGTAGCCGGGTCGTAGAAGGACGCCTTCTCGAAGCTGCTGGGTCCGAGGGTCTTTTGGTCGGTGCAGAGGGCGGGATGGAGGGTGATTTGCAAGATGTCGGAGTACAGCCGGGCGTAGTCGCGGTAGAGGACGAGTTCTTCTAGCGTCTGGACCGGTTGCCAGGGCGAAGGGGGTCCGGAGAGGGAGGGGGGGTTCTTCTCGGGGATGGAGGCTTCGGAGGGGGTGTCGTCGTCGGCGACGTCGGACGAGGTCTTGTTTTTCAGGGTATCGAGTTCCTTGCGAAGACGCTCGTTCCTGCGAAGGAGACCGAGGTATTCCTCCTTGGTCTTGTCCAGCATGCTTGTGATATAGCGATTGACATCCTCCAGGTCGATGTAGTCGTCTTCCTTGTCTTCCAGTCTGGCCTCGGTGGTGTGCAGCTGGTTCTCGGCCGTGAAGAGCTTGGCGACCGTGGCGTCGAGGGTGGCGGTGGTCGCGGCCAGGCGAGCCTGGGTGTCCGTGAGGCGCGAGATGGCGGCGTCGAGGTCGAGGCGGAGGGGTGGGTGAGCGGGAGCTGTTGGAGAGGGTGGTCAGTCTCATGGGAATCGCTGGCTTGTCTTTGCGGCTGCGAGGCGGCTTGTCCTTCTGGCTGCGAGGCGCCTCTGTTCGCAGCGTGTTGACGCCCGTAGATGTTGCCGAGAGCGACCAATGCATTGCAATCTGGATATTTTTGGGAACTCACATCTTTCTTGGGGTCAGTGAGCTGGATCTCGGCGACAATGCGGGCCGGGAGGCTGTCCAGTGCGGCTGTGGTGCCATTCACAGAGTCGCGAAGGGCGTCGAGCTGTGCAGTCACAACCTTCGAGTCGACCTCTTTCTTGACGGCATCTTCCTTGACGTCGTGGGTCGGCGTACCCCAGCCGAAGGGGTTGATCTTGAGATTCATCGCAGTTCCCTGCGGGTGACTTTGAAAAGTCGGGACGGTGTTGGGGAGAGAGGTTGAATGTGAGGAAGGAAGCGCCGTGGGAAGGTTTTGTATTGGCGTGAGTCGGGTGGCGTGGCAGGTGGTTCAGGTGAATGGGCGGGAAGCACCAAGGAAAGAAGGAACTGCGAAAGTGGCAGTGTAAGGACTCGAGGCGACACCTTCCCTTCTGCGGTTGCCTGGCGGGTCCTGAATTATGAGTCCTGTACCTGAAAGATCGCAGCTGCCTCCCAGTCCATTCCAACTTCCCAAGATCCTTTTTCTCCGGACCAACCCTTCCTTTCCCCAACTCATCCACTCTATCGCGACTTCCTCAAGAGCCGCCCCCTTGACCACTCCAGGCAGTCGCTTGACACCAACCAAGACGTCACGATGCCTCCTCGCAGCCAGGGAAGAAAGAGGCGCAACTCGGATCAGGATGATTCGGGGCGCAACAAGAGCCATTCAAAAAGGAGACAAAGTCAACTCCGACTCCAAAGGCGACCCCACAGCCAGAGGCAACTCCCAAGACAGAGGCGACTCCCAAGCCCGAGGACAAGCTAGTTATTGCTCTGGACTTTGGCACCACCTTTTCAGGCATTGCGTGCTCCTTCAAGGGCCAGCAACACCCAAAGGTGGTTGCCATCACCAACTGGCCGGGTAGCCCTTCCAAGTCTATGCACGTCTGAGTGGCCAACTATAGCAGCTAACACATTATTGTAGGTGCTGAGGGCCACGCTGTCCCCAAGATTCCCACCATCATATCGTACAGCGAGTACGGTCGGTCTTTTGAATGGGGCGCGTCGGTCGACCAAATGCAAGGGGACGCTGTGGCGGTGAAGCTGCTACTGGATCCGTCGCAAGCACAGCCGGTGTACCTCCCATCAGCAAACCACAAGCGGACCATCAGAAATCTGCCCAAGCCAGCCGTCGAGATTGCTGCCGACTTCATCGGCGCCATCTACCAGCACGCCCTTTGTGAAATCTCCTCAACGGTCCCGAAGGACTACTTTGAGTCTTGTGTCAAAGAGTTTGTTGTGACGGTGTCAGCGATCTGTCTGACCTGGCCAAAGACGCCACCAGAAAGGTGAGGCCTACAATGCGTTGACAGTCCCCCTCTTCCGCGATGAAAGCTAACCACCTGAATCGGAATTCAGGCTGCAGAAATGGCCGGTATGTTTCCGGTCACTATGATCAAGGAGCCAGAGGCGGCCGCCCTCAACACGATGCATTCCCTCGAGGTTGCCCTTCGAGTCGGCGACGCTTTCGTTCTCTGTGATGCAGGCGGAGGGACCGTTGATCTCATCACATATGAGGTTGTCAAACTTGAGCCGGTCCTGGAGCTGAGGGAGCTGGTCCCCGGAACTGGTAGGTCGCCCTCACACATGAGCTACATGGAAGCTGTGTTCAGTGCTAGCACTGTACTAAGATCTCGGACAGGAAGCATGGCGGGATCGCTTGGACTCAACCAACGTTTCGGCGAAGCTGTCAAGTCTCTCGTCGGCGAGGACAAATTCTTCGAGCTTCGCAAAACAGAGGGATACAGAGCAGCTCTTGAATCGTTCGATCGGGATGTCAAGCGGCGGTTCAAGGGTGGCTCGCAGGAGGAATACCTGATCAGTTTTCCAATGGCTGGCCTTGAGGACGATGAAGAGGGAGGTCTTCAGGCAAATTGCTGGAGAATCAAAGGGTACGTAACCAAAGTTCGCTCTGATCCTCAAGCTGATGTGCAGTCATGCCTCTTGGCAAAGTACCTACGAATGTATTCTCTGACCTCTACAATAGGAATGAGTTGCTGTCAATCTTCGAGCCTCTTGTCACAGATATTCTGCGGCTCATCGATGACCAAGTGAAGTCCTCCAATTTGAGACGCGGAAAAGACGATGTCAACGGAACTCTACCTTCCCCAAGTTCGCCACATTTGCCCCGGAAAGCCCGCTGACCTCTATTTCCGAGCTTCAAGGGCATTTTCCTGAGGGGGGGATTTGGCAGCAATCAATTCCTCAAGTCCAAAATCAAGACACGGTTCCCCGGACCCGAAGTCATTCAGCCAACTGATGCGTGGGCAGCGGTAGTCAAGTATGTCACCATTCTCGAGCCGTGGCGCGCATGTGCCATCTCGCTGACATTCTACTAGGGGGGCAGTGCTGAGCAAGTTCCCAAAGACCGTGGCTGTCATGGTTACTTCTGCCACGAAACACTACGGTTTTCAACTTGGCTGCATCTTCGACCCTACAATTGATGCTGGAATGCCGACTTTCCATGGCAATGATGGATGCTTGAGGATTAAAAAGGTATGAGACTCCCAAACTGAGGTATCAAAGGCTTCTTCACCCACTGGAGCTAACCTTTGCCTTTGCGCATCCTTGTATTTTAGATGGCCTGGTGTATCAAGACCGGGGACGACATCAAGCGGGACCAAAAGATCCGATATTCAGTCCAGCAAAACCTGAAAGAAGATTATCAGCTCAGTGATCTTGTGTTTACCGAGACTCTCACTGAGTGTTCCGACGTGTAAGTCTGCCTCATCCTCAAAGCGTCATGTTGTGTTACCCATCAGTACTAAAGGTTTCTGCGTGCTTGATAGGGAAGCCCCTGCGTATTATTCCAGAGGGGACGCAATTCGCACCAACTGTACGCTGGAGTGGAACTTTCAGTCCGGGCCTCAGGAGAAGATCAAAAAGTGCTACACAGGTACTTGCGACAACAAAAATCCCAACCTTCCAAATGTGTATTTTTGCTAATACAAGCGTCACTGTTGTCGCTTGCTACTAAGATGCCGGGGAAGTCTAGTAAGAGCCCTATCCCGACTGTCCAGCAGATTTACAAGTTTTCGGATATCCAAGCTCTACGTACTGACCTCTGTGACAGCTACAGCATTGACTACCATCTTGCCATTGAAATGAAGTCTGCTGTCATGACGTTCTCCATTGAGATGGATGGGGAGACAGTGGCAAGCGCTGTGGCAAAGTGCGAGTGAGCACAACCTCCTCGTCAAGAACGGCATACCACTGGGTCATCGTGGTCAGGGGCAGGATCGTGGTCAGGGGCAGGAATGGGCATGGGGCTTTGGGAAGCAGAGTATTCCTGTCCATGAGCAGCATGAAGCATGCGCGTTCGTAGCTATCCACAGAAAACCCAGGGTGATTTCACCCGCCCGCCGTCCCATGTCACATCAATGTCCAGTGCCCCTTATGCCTCCACCTTGGAGTCAAACGCGTACATGGCCACGAGCATCCACGTCGGCCTCACCACGACCGGCACCGCCAGCGTAAACACCAGCGAGAACGCAAACGCCATCCACTGCAGCACCATCATGCTCACCCCGCGCTGAATCTCCACCCCGCCCTCCACCATGCCCGGCGCCGACGACACAAACTCGAGCGCGTTCATCGTCGTCGTCGCCGCCAGCGCCGCCGCAAACAGCAGCGCCGCGTGCACCCACAGGCACACGTACGTCGCGCGCCGCGACCACCGATACCGCCGGCGCTCCTCGTCCACGTTTTGTCGCGCGTGTCGCGCCTTTTCCCGGCGGAAGACGAGCAGGAAGGCGACGCCCGCTGCGAAGAGGACGACGCAGCCCGCTAGCGGGGAGGCGAGGATGCTGGACTGCAGGGCGAGGGCGGTTTCCGAGAGGGCGAGGGCGTCCCGCTCGGAGAGGGTCGACGCGGTGGTGGTGTTTGTGAGGGAGAGGGGGAAGAGGTTCGCGACGAGGGCGGAGGGAGGGGTCCAGCGCGCCGACGACTGGCAGCGCGTCGAGTTTGTGCCGTCGGAGGCGCAGATGCCGAAGAAGCCGATGCGGATCGAGATGGGGGCCGTGGCGTTGGGGATGAGGGAGACGACGAAGATGTCGGGGATGCCGGGGGAGGTGGAGGCGCAGCCGGCGATGGAGAGGGCTTCAAAGAGGATGATGGGGATGATGAGGACGAGGGGGATTAGGGAGAGGGTGTTGGATGCTGTAGGGAAGGGGTGTTAGTGGGGGTGGTCTTGGATGGTGGCGGGGGGGGGGGGACGTACGCTGGAAGACTCGCTTCCACAGGGTGGATAGGAACAACATTTTGGGCGATTATAGGAGCGGCGATAAAGATGGAAGGGCGGTTTGATAGGTTTGGACGAGAAGGAAAGTGGAAGATTGGACGTCGACAAATGAAGGTGTCGGCGGAACCGAGGATTTAAGGTGATTTGATGCGCCCTTGGTGATGCCTTCCAACTCGACAACCCAAAAGAAAAGAGAGAAATGAGATGGAGTGGAAATAGCAACAAAGGAACAAAGAAAAGAGAAAATAAACCGACGACGAGAGACCGAAAGACGCAAAGAGAGACAAGAGACAAATGGTCAGGAACAAGGAGCGTCGGGAAAGGGAATTGTCATAAGTTATTTGTACTTGGAAAAGATTTCATTCCTCGAAAGACGCCTTTGAAGTCGTGGTCGTCTTGCCGCGGCCATCGGGTCCACGACAGGGACGCTCCGACACGCCGGAAGGAAGCGATTTGCTGGGAGCGCTTCTGTCGATGGTTTGACCAAGCGCCGGTCGGGATTTTGGTACGGCGCAGCGGGTCGCGACAGGGCGGGCAGGCCTGAACAAGAGGCCGATTCGATGCGACAAGCGACTGGGACGTTGAAACAAGCGCTTGAATGAGGACAAGCGAAATTTGGGTTTGGCGTTTCGACCACTGTGATCTGATAGAGTCGTGTTGGTCGGTCGAGACCCGACCCTTGTCAGTTTTTGACTTCCTCATCGGGGAGAAATCGAGGCGATTGTCCAATCGGGTGTAAGAGGCCAGAAACATCAACGACAGGCGGATGCTGTGTCTTGGAAAATAGGTAAGTCCGTGCACCCACCAATGGATCAGGCCACCTATGGATCAAAATTATCGACCCCCTTACCCCTTTCAACCACCACAAGCCACGCAGTCAGACCTCGTCAAATCCAGCCATACTACTATCTTTACAATCCTCATTTCCAGAGCTATCAATATGGCCAACGAAGACCTCATCCAAGGAGCTATCGCAGCCGTCAACGACGGCCAATCGCTACGCAAAGCCAGCGAGCAGTGGGGGGTCCCCTTTTCTACCCTACGGCATAGACTCGTCAACCACACGCAACCAAAGGGCCAATACGAGGCCAAAGTGATGCAAAAGCTTAGCCCACATCAAGAGAGTCATCTAGTCAACTGGGTTCTCACGCAGGAGGCTCTAGGGCTTCCAGTCAGCCACGCTCAGATCCAAACCTTTGCCAACCGAATACTCCACGCCTCTGGCTCTCAGCACCTTGTGGGCAAGCATTGGATGCAGAAGCTGATTCGCAGGTACCCAGTCCTGAAGACCAAGAAGAAGAAGCGTATGGATATCAAGCGGTTGGAGGGAACTAGTATTGACGTTCTTAAGGAATGGTTCCATCTTCTCGCTATCCCCGAGATCAGCAAGATCCAGCCGCAAGACAGGTGGAACATGGATGAAACTGGGCTGATGGAAGGCCTTGGAATCAACGGCTTGTGTGTGGGCTCGTCAGCGACGAAGGTGGCGTTGGCAAAGCATCCGGAATCACGTATTTGGACCACTATCGTGGAGTGTATTTCTGCTTCAGGGGCTAGTCTTCCACCACTAGTTATCTTCAAGGGCAAAGATGTACAACAACAGTGGTTCCCTGACGACGACGGCGCCCTCGATTTCCTACGTACGTGGCGATTTACAACCAGCGAGAATGGGTGGACTAGCAACGCTATTGCTTTGGAGTGGTTGACGAAGGTCTTTATCCCATCTACTACGACTACGGCTCCCAGACTCCTCGTCGTCGACGGCCACGGTAGCCACGAGACCGACGACTTCATGTGGCACTGTTATATCAACAATATCCACCTCCTTTTCTTGCCAGCACACGCATCCCATGTCTTACAGCCATTGGATGTGGCAGTCTTTTCACCTCTGAAGGCTGCGTATCGCCGCCAGATCGCTAACTTGGCTGTGATGACTGACTGCGCACCTATTGGCAAGAGGCTCTTCCTGGCAGCTTATGCAGTAGCCAGAAAAGAGGGTCTTACAGAAAGGAACATCCGCAGCGGTTGGAAGGCATCAGGGCTGTGGCCAGTCAATCTGAGCAAGCCTGTGATGAGCCCTCTACTCCTGAAAGAAGCCAGCCAGCCAGGCAGTCAGCCAGCCAGCCAGCCAGCCACCCAGCCAGCCAGTCAGCCAGCCAGCCAGTCAGCCAGTCAGCCAGTCAGCCAGCCAACGAGCCAACCGACAAGCCTTCCGACAAGCAATCAAGAAGGTTACAACTCCTAGCCGGAGCCAAGAGATCCACAATCTGGTGGCCTCCAACAAAGCCATCCGAGGGCTCACAGCAGTCGACCCTATAGCCAGACTTCTTTTCCAGAAGGTAGGCAAGAGTCTAGACAACAAGGTAGTTAAACTGGCTGGCCAGGAGCAGAAGATTCGGGCTTTGGAAGCTGAAGTAGATAGACTACGGCCAAGGAAGAAAAAGAAGGTTAGACTGGACCCCAACCAACGATTTGCTGGAATTGAGCAGATTATGGAGGCAAAAAGAGAGCTTGGAAGACAGTTGGAAGCCTCAGACATGGCAAACAACTACGTATTTGAGGAGATGTGCTTGGAGTGGTCGATTTTCGACCCTGCCGTGGATAGCTAGATAGGGGCAAAAAATTGATCCATTGGTGGCCTGATCCATTGGTGGGTGCACGGACTTATGGACACTCGAATGCAGGTCGATTTTTGAAGGCGAAATCCATCTCGAACTTCGAGGGGCACCATCGACAACCACGTCGTCGACCATACCCTAACCCTCCCCTCCCCTTATCCCCTCGAATGAAGCATTGAGCCGGGAGACAGTTGACGATGCTGCCGGGCGGGCATTTTTGCAAATTGCCATCAAGACATCCAGATCTTGCTAAAGCTCGGCTGAATCGATATTGCAGCGCCCGGTACTCGTTGCACTTGGCCCGCAGCGGTACCCAATCTTGGTCCATTTAACCCGGCCCTTTGCACTGGAGCCAAGAGTAGCCATGTTGATAAGGGTATTATGGACGCCGCGTGGGAGTCGTCATCGCGATGGCGTCTAGGCCGTGAGATATTGCGATGGGATGGGGGGTAGAGATATTTAGTCTGCCCTTGTTCCGGGCTCGCGACGTGTTTCGTCCCGGTCCTATCTCCTCTCCAGACGCTCGCGCGACAAAAACCGCCACCATGTTGCTCCCATCCCTCACCTCTGCGCTGGTCCTGGCAGGCCTCTCGGTCGCCCAAACGCCTCCGGGTCACAAGCCCGAGGTCACAGCCCGTCTGGACCTCATCGTCGGCAGCAAGGTCCTCACCGTCCCCGGCACAGCTCTGACGAAAGCGGGTGCGTGACATCGCCCCAGTTGCGACCAACAAAACACAACTAACCCCCCCCCCCAGAAACCTCCAAACAACCCCTCATCGGCACCAGCGATGCCCCCCTGAAGGGAACCTACGTCTGGCTAATGATCGACCAAGACGTGTACGCCCTCTCCCGCTCCCCACGGACCCGCAGGTACTGACCTCTGCATCCCAGCCCCACAAACTTCCAAAACCCCTCCGCCGGCACCCGCCGCCCTAACCTGCACGCCCTGATCACAGGCTTCACCTCGGCCGCCGAAAAGGACCCCGTGCACGGCGTCTACCTGCTGACGTCGCCCGTGACCACGCCGGTCCCGTACACCGGCCCGAACCCGCCCGCCGAGGTGCCCGTGTACCCGCACCGCTACGTCAGCCTGCTGTACGAGACGCCGGCGGGGTTCAACGCGACGCGCGCGCAGGTGGGGTCGACGCTGGGGTTCGATCTGGGGAGGTTTGTGAATGCCACGGGGCTGACGGTTCCGGTGCGGGCGAACTGGTGGGCTGTGGCCGGGGAGCCGAGGGCGTAGGTAAGGGGGTTCGGTGGGGGTGGACAAAAGTTGGTGATGTGGTGGGGGAGGGGGGCGCATGGCGGGGAGGGCAGCAAGACAAGACTGCAAGCACCAAAAAGGACCATCTTCCTCGCATCCCGAGCCATGCCCAAGAGTGCAATGAAAAGAAAAAAAAAAGAGTTCGTCCCTGTGGTCCCGAACGACCGAAGCCGCCACTCCACCACCCGCAGGGCCCCTCCCGAGGAGTACCACCCTACGCCACAGTTCTGGAAAAAAAAGCCCCCAGGGTGTGCCCTCGTTGTCCCCCGGAATGCCCTCAGTGCCCTCAAACGAAGTGTTGCCGTCCTTCATTTCTGCGGTCAGTCCCCCGGATGCCCCCCACGTCGACTTCGCCTCGGCGCCTGAGCTCCTCGAGCTCTCGTTTGATTTTTGCCGCCACGGCCGCGCGCTTGTCGTCTTTTTCTTTCTCCAGCCTGTTCCTCAGGTCGAGCTCGTCTTGCAATCTCTTGACCAAGTCTTTGTGTTCTTTCTCCCATCGGTCCTTGATCCTCGACACCCGCGCCTCCTTCCCCCTGACCCTCTCCACCTTGGGACCAAGGACCTCCTCCTCCTTCAGTTTTTGGAGCGCCGAGGCGGCTTGTTGTTGCTGTTGTTTGTTCATGATGCGAGCTTTTTTTTTCCTTCTTGGGCTTGGTGGCGGTTGTGTGTGTGTGCTATCTGCTATCTAGTCGGGTGGGAAAAGAAGAGGAAGAGGAGGAGTGGGGATTTCCTGGGGGGGCGGGAGGTTTTTGTACTTGGTGGCAGACCATGTGCAAGAATTGTCAAGGCATCAGTTTGCGACACATCTTCTTGATTCTGTATGCAAGATGTCACGAGTGCCGCGTTCCGAGGTTGGAAGAGGGGGGGAGGAGGGGGGGACACATGTTCTTGATACTGTATGCAAGATACCAAAGGTACCTTGCAGCATATGTAGGTACCTAGGTAAACAAACGTCATCCTTTGCATGGATACCTTTTCGTGCATAGGTAACCCCAGGAACGGCGACTGGCAGCTTTCCCACATTAGCAGGGCACTGGCAGGGCACCTGAGACTTGGGTGCTGTCCTCTCAGTCTTCGGTCTCGTTGTCGCCAGAGTCTTGGTCGTTGTCTTGGTCTCAGCCCTCGCTCTCTTCGCCCGTAGTTGACTCCGAATCGTTCTCGTTGTCGTCGTCGTCGTCGTCGTCGTCGCTCACCAACTCATCTTGCTCCCTCATCCAGTAGCTCCCCTTCAGCTCCCCCCTCTTCTCCCAATCATCCCCGGCCAGGTCCCGCACCCTCTGCCAATACTTGCCCCCGATATGCTCCTCTTCCGCCTCCTCGGGCACATCATTCGTCATGACCGGGACCGCCACCTTTCTCTCCTGCACGTCCACAACCCAATCTAACAGCACCCACAGGTCAGTCCCCATTCCACCATAAACAAAAAAGAACGAGTCGAAAACTCACCATTCCTCCAAAAATCCACCACCAAATGCCACCCCCCCTCCTCCCCCTCCTCCCGCGTCCACCTCGCAGGCGGCACCACCCCCCTCACCCCCTCCACCTCCCCTCCCACCCCAACAAACAACTCCGGCCCCATCTCCTCCGCATCCCCCCAGCACGCCGCAAAGTTAACCCCCCCTCTCTCCTCCCCATCCGTGACGAACCACACCCTCTCCCCCTCAGCCCGCACGCACTTCTCATTCAGCACCACCCCCTCCTTTCCCAGCACCACCGCCGGCCCGGCGCCGTAGATCTGTTTCTTGCAGAACTCAATGCACGTCTTGTATTCGGCTGCGACGTCGTCGTTGTTCCAGGCGTCAAAGGTGCACCACGCGTGCATGGGGCAGCAGCCGGGGGTTTCTTCGTCTTCGGAGTCTTCGTCGGGGTCGAACCAGGAGGGTTTGGGGCGGGGGTGGAAAGGGAGGTGGGAGGCGGTGCGGAAGAGGGGGGTGAGGGCGGGGGAGGTCAGGCGGGGGAGGGTGGCGGGTTCGGAAGAGTTGGGTGGGGGGAGGTGGGAGTGGAGGTAGTGGAGGGCGGTGGGGGTGGATGTGATTGGGGTGGAGGTGGTGGTTGTGGCGACGAGGGAGCGGAAGGGGCGAGAGGAGAGTTTGACGTTGTAGTAATCTAGAAAGGCGAGGAGGGCGCAGTCGGGGAGGGTGAGGCCCGGGAGTGAAGGGAACCAGTAGTCGTGGCCGTTGGTGAGGAAGGGGATGGCCTGGTAGCGCTTGTGGAGGCAGATAGGGGGTGGGGGTGGGGTTGGTTGGTCGAGGGTCCAGTGGAAAGCATTGGCGCGCTCGAAGAGGGCGTGGGCTTGGGCGTCAAGTTCGGCGGCGAAGGGGAGGGTGGCCGCCGAGACATGGCTGGTAAGATAGCATGCCGAGCTGAAGAGCGAGGCGATCTGCGGAGACTTATATTTCTTCTTGGATAGGGACGCATCGGTGAAGATGAGTTCAGTCCGGAGGAAGAGCTTGGTGGTGGAGAGGAACGGGCGACCCGAATGGATGTGCTGTTGGGGGAAGATGACGCAGATGATGTCGTCCGAGATGGTGGTGAGCGTCGTGTCGTTAACTTGAAGCACCCCTGCCCCGTTGCTCCCAGGACTGAGATAGACGAGCAGGGTGTATCTGCTGACTTGGGACCGGGCCGAGTCGTAGTACGGCGTGTCCAGATGACTTTTGAAAGGCGCGTCTCCAGGCTGGAAGCGGTTGCAGCGAAAGACGTAGTTGACAAAGGCAAACGACGAAGGGTCGGGCTCCAGCTGAGACAAAACCCCACTGGTTTTGATCGTGGACGTCAAGGCCTTGGAGAGCAAAGTCGAGTTGAAGATGAATCGCTCGCCGCCACGACCTGCTTTGTTGAGAGGCGTGGTGTAGAGATCAAGAGCTGCCAGCCGCCTTAGAATTGCAGAATCTTCGCCTCCCAACTTGAGCGTCCAGATATCCGCCGACGGTGGCACTGCCTCGATGTCGGTGAGGCACAGGTCCATGCTCTGCTCCGCCGAGGACGTCCGAGATAGCTGCGCCTCCAACCACCGGTCCATGGGAACGATACTCTCAAAATTGTGAAAAGACAGCTCGATTGGGTCGACAAAAACAGCAAAGAGTCTCGGTGTGTCGAGGACCTGGGCGAAGAAGGGTACGACGTCTGGTCGGTCCCGGACCTTTGTATTGAGGTCCTCGACAAACTTGACCGTCTTGAAGGAAGCGGAAGGATAAAAACGGATGGTCATGCCGTCCACTTCAGCACATCCAACGTCCGGCGAGTCATCGACGATGTCGACTACCCTCCTGAGCAAGTCTTGCTCGGCCGGATCCAGCAGCCCAGACACGGCAGCCAGGTACAAGTCCCGCACTCCGAGTGCGACGATGCGTTTCTTTTCCACGCTCCACGTCCTGTACGTGTCCAGCCCGTCTCCATCTGACAAGCGTCCGAGGGATGGTAGCGATCGGATTTTGGCGGTCTCGGAGGCGCGCGCTTCATCGTCAAAGAGAAGTGGGTGGAACCGTGAGGCCAGTGAGACGTCGTTGCCGTGGATGAGGTCTCGGATCTTGGTGGAATTTCCCAGTTCGTCATCCGAGAGGAAGCATTTGACCTTGGATTTGTCCCAGAACAATCTGTCACTGCTTTGGTTCAAGGAACACCATCGTGCCGTGCTGGACAAGCCGTGGTTGTTGGCGTTTGGGGAGTGCTTGGGCGAGGTGAGGCGTGGGCGTTTCCTGTCGGGGCTGGATGATGCCATGTCGAACGTTGCCGAAGCGGTGTGAGGGTGTCGGGAACAAGTCGACACTCCAACGAAGACGGGGGTTTGCTTCTTTTCAACTTCCCCTCGCAATGGTTGCCCAACTGCTGTTGAGGCCTAGGGTATTCAGGGGTACTTGAAGCACAGCTGGTGCCGGCTGGCATTACTTGGAGGTGGCCCGTTCCGCCCGCCAAGAGATTAGGCACACGTGACAGCGCCCATCCCGCACTCCAATCCAGCCACTCAACGCTGATCTGCCCTCCACAGACGCGACCAACACACGCGATCGAGGACCGGACGTGACCACCACCGAAGACCACGACCATGAAATCCCTCCTCACCTCGCGGCGCAAGCCGCCCCCCTCCCCACACTCGACCAACCCCACACCGTCCCCGGACCTCTTCTCCCGCCTCCCAATCGAACTCATCCTCGCCATCTTCTCCCACCTCCCGACCCCCTCCTCGGTCCTCGCCGCCCTCAACGTCTCCCGCACCTGGCGCGCCCTCCTCCTCCTCCCCGACATCTGCCGCCCGCTCGCCTCGCGCTTCCTCCCGGGCCCCATCCCGCCCTCTTCCACCTTCCACGCCGCCCTCCTCGCCCACCACCTCCGCGCCTCCGGCCACTTCTCCTCGGCCGCGCACCGCGCCCTCCTCCTCCACGACCCGCTCATGGTGCCGACGTCGGCGCCGCTCGCCGCAGGCGGCGTGCACGACCTGGCTTCTGTGGCGGGGCTGGATCTGGCAGATGGGGATGACGAGCATAATGCGAGGGTGAAGCTGCATAGTCACGGGCGGCTGGCGTGGTGGCCGGAGGCGTGGTTCTTGCCGTTTTTTGCTGTGGTGGATGATGTGAGGAGGGGGACGAGGAGGATGTTTCTGTTTCCGGGGCAGTCGTATGGGAGCGGCGGCGGGGGGCAGGTGATGCGGGGGTGGAAGACGGCGATGGGGGAGGTGTTGTTTGTGATGGGGCAGGAGGATGTGGGGGTTTGCGTGTGGCATTTGGAGAGGGATGAGATGCGGAGGGTGGGGTTGCCTGGGGCGTTTGAGAGGTGTGTGGTGCAGGGGGAGAGGATTTTGTTTGTGGGCAGGCGGAGGGGGGATGTTTGGATTTGGCGGTGGGGGGATGGGGATGGGGAGGCGGGTTCTGGGTGGATTGTGGCGGACGGTTCGCGGTGGATGGTGGTGGACGTTTCCAGACTGGGGTGCTACCCTCCCGGCCCTGTGACAATGGGGGGACAGGTGAACTTTGCGCCCTTTCAGTCGGAGATGGGACCCCCTGACCCTCGCCCCGGGAGCAAGGTCGGGTTGCGGTTCCGTGACACCGACATTAAGCTCGACTTTATCCTGCATCCGACGGACGCGGACGTGTTCTTCGTGGCAAAGTACGACGACAACGATCTCGTCATTTACGAAATTGTGGCCGGGAAGCTCGGTGACACCATTGTCCTCCCGCGGGACGACATCGCCGCGCGCGTCCTTCGCGCCTCGCGCCGCAACAACGCTGTGCACTACCTCCGCCACGAGCCATGCGACGCCCATGGCGGATACTGCCTCATCACGGCGTGGCTAGGGTCGCGCACACCGGAAGAGCCGATCTGCAGCGGTACACACTCCCCGGACTGCCCACCAAGCAGTCTAGGCTCGGTATGTTTCAACGTCTACACCAAGAAGATCACAGCTTTCGTCCACCACGTCGTCTACCAGGGCACGCCGCGGATGCACCTCTGGGACGGGCTGGTCGCTGTCGGAGCAAGTGGGCGTCGCGAGAGCACTGGTGCGCTAGAGGCGTTGGTAGTGCTCCTGAGTCCGTGTGACTCGGCAACCGATTCTTCCGAACATGCCTCGCTCGATGTTGGGGACGAGATCAAGTGCTTGAGGATTCCGCGCGGCGCTGCCAAGGACGTGGTGAGGTATGAGCCCTTCCATCCGAATGTCTGGGACGTGGTGCATCGCCCAGGGAGGTTCGATCGCGTCGCATGCGCGCTGGCCACGGACGGGTGGGTGCTGGAGGCGTGGCCACAGGAGGTAGCGCTCGACACTGAGATGCCCGAGTGGTTGAGTGGGGACGAGAGGACGCTGGTTTATGTCGTGGGGAAGGAATACGCCATCTGGACATTTGGCGAGGGGAGTATCGCGGCCGGGCCCAAGAAGGAGGACAGATGGGGCAAGGCGTGGAGAGAGAAGTGGCGGACGAGGATGGGTGGCTGAGATAAACGTCCGAGCCGATCCGGCAATTCTTCAATCATATCACGCTCACCCCGTGCCCTCACAACCCCCCCACCCACCCAACACCCCCCTCCCCGCCTCCCTCCCGGGCCTCCTCCACCAACGCAACCAACCTCTCATTCACCCCCACCTGCACCCCCAACCTCCTCCCCTCCCTCACCGCAAACCCATTAATCCACCCCACCTCCGTCCTCCTCCCGCCCATCACATCCTGCAACATCGAACTCGTATTCTCCCCCGTCTCCCTCGCCACCGCCAGCACCCGCTCCAACAACCTCTCGTCCGAGAACTCCTCGGCCCCGTCCTGCTGCTCCCCAAGCAACCCCCTCACAACAGGTCCAATCTCCTCGGCGATCAACCTTCCCGCCAGCCGGCGGAGTGTCCCGTCCTCGGCTACTTCCCGGTTCTTGCACCTTGAGAGGGCCGTGAGGGGGTTGATGACGGCGTTGACGACGAGTTTTTGGAGCTGGGCGCGGTGGATGGCGGGGGCGGAGAGGACGGTGGCGGCGAGGGTCGGGGGGCGGGTGAGGGATTGGATGAGAGGGGGGAGTGGTCTGGTGGTCGGGTCGGCGGGGCCGAGGAGGAGGGGACCGCGGCCGGCGCGGATGATGGTGAAGGGGTGGGAGGCGTGGATGCCGGTGGCGGTGATGCCTGTCCAGAGGGCGGGGCGGGAAGAGGGGGTGGGGAAGAGGGTGGTGTTGAGGTCGGAGATTGTTCCTACGGGGGTTAGGGAGGGGGGGTTGAGAGGGAGGGACAGGCGTACCCATGCCGTTGTGGAGGAGGAGGATGGTGGATGATGTGTCGAGGCGATGGTGGATGCGCGACAGGGCGCTGACGATGTTGTAGGCTTTTGTTGTGACGACGAGGTTCTTGATCGTGTGTTGGTTGGGCTCGGGCTGCTTGCTGGGGGTGTCGGATGGGAGCACTTCGATCCCGAAGTCGGTGGTGGTTTCGGCAATGCCATCTGCGATGCACGTAATTCGGCTTCCCTCTGACTCCCACTGTTCTTTGAGCCCTTCTCGATGGAAGAGAAGGGTTACGGGACATGCCACATCTTTGGCGAGGGAGTGGGCGACAAATTTTCCGAGATTTCCGACCCCGAGAATGTGAATTGTTTCAGCGGGCATTGGCCGATGTGAGAAGGACCTGATTGGGGCGTATGGAATTCTCGGGTGGCCTGCCCATTTACGTGAGCGAAATATGAGTTTTGTCGCCATGTTCGTGAGCGAGAAGGAGATTCGGTCTGACGGCTCTGGGAATGTTGTCAATTGCGGAAACACGTGCTGAAAGATGCCAGAACCCTAACCCTCTTGCTCTCTTCCTCTTCTCTCCTCCCAAGTCGAATCTCAACCCACATCTCCTGGTAAATACCCGTCTTCTCATTGAACAATTAGCAGTAAGTAATTGAGACCTAGCTCTCGCCGCCCAGTCTCCAACACCGACCCCTGTCTCCCTGACGTCATGATTCTAACCGGGCCTCTGCTGACCAACAAGACAACACCAACGACCAACATAAGCAGAGATATCTATCTAACGACTGCTCGTAAAGCAAAGGACCGCCCATTCCTCTCCGAACAAAAAAGCAAGCCACCGTCCCAGCCCCTGCCTGACAGAACCCTAAAGAAACCTCACGCCGTCTTCTTCGTCCCCTCAACTGCTTTCGTGGCCTCCTCGACCTTCCTCTGCACCTCAAACAGCCCCGCGACCGTCATCGCCTTGTCCGCCCTGACGAACCCCTCGTCAAACGGCAAGCGCTCCTGCTCGAAAAACACCCGCAGCCAGTCCGCCCGCGCGTCCCCGTCGAGCCCCTTGCCAAACACCTGCAGGTACGACGCCGTCTCGATGAAGCTGAAGCGCGTGTTCTCGGGGCTCATGCTGAACTCGGGGTTGGCGGCGCGCGCCTCGGCCAGCCGCGCGAGCCGGGCCGAGGCGGCGGCCGGGATCGAGATGGTCGGGTGATTGCCGAGGTGGGCGAGGAACGAGGCGAAGAGGGCCGGTTGGAAGGTGTGGTTGTCGCCCGAGTGGAAGTCGGCGCGGCTGAGGGAGCCGTCGTGTTCGATGACTGGGGGGTGTTGGTCGTGTTTTGAGTTGTACGGAAAAGGGAGGAGAGGGGACATACTGTTGTGCTTGTTCAGATCGTCAAGATGCAGCGTCAAAAAGCTGCCCGTCGACGACGCCTGGAGGGCCTTGACCGTCACGAGAAAGGTCGCCTCCGGCGCGAGGTTGATGGACTCCTTAAAGCCAGTGACGAGGTCGGCGAGAGACACGTCCTTGCCGTCGCGCGGCAGGTATCCGTGGTTGGCGAGGGCGTTGAGCATGGGACACGGGCTGCGGCGGTCCGTCGGCGTGGGGGGTTGCCAAGAGTGGTCGGCGGCAGCGGTCTTCTTCTTGCCCGTGAGGGTCTGTACGACGGCGATGGCGCCGTCAAGCACCTTGCCGAAGAGGGGCAGCACTTGCAGGGCGAGGGACGTCATTGTCGGCGACGGGTTGGTAGGAAGGGTGACGGGGTTCGGTCGACGGCCCGGTGCAGGATGCGTGCGTCCGGTGCCTTATAGGGTGCTCCCGCCTGAGCAGACGGGACGAGGCGATCGAGATGGGGTGGCTCCAGATGCGAGGTGAGACTGTTCCTGTGCGACGGTTGATGCGTCCTCCTGACAGGATCACGGGTGAACCGTCCGTCACGGGCACGCTGCGACTCTGACACGGCTGACTCCGAGTCGATAGTTGCCGACTGCGAGCGAATGCGAGAATCGTTGGGGGCTGAAGAGGACCAGGAATCGAGGCAGGGCGTCCATGTCCATTTAATCCAAAATGGCCGGCTCCAAGCTCGAGCTACCGAGCCAGAGCTGCCCTGTAGGGCGGCGGCAGGCAGGGCAGTGGCGGTGGACCGGATGCAAAGAGCCGTGGCGGTCCAATAGCGCTTTCTGCAGCTTGCAATCGGCGGACCTGCGATAGGACCCATCGATCGGGGCGTTTTCCGTGGTGGTGCGAGGGCGTCTCATTCCATTCGATCCGGGCTCGGGTCTGCATCACGGCTGCGTCTCTGACGTGTCCCGTGGGCGCTGCCGGTGTCGTGCGTGTTGCCATTCCCGATGGACGACCTCCTCCATGACGACGTCAGCCCAGGCCGGAAATGTCGCAGAAGGACGTGTTTCCGAGGGCGAAATCAAGTCTCGGCTTTGGTCTTCAATACGAGCCGAGATTGCGCTCCAATGCGCGTCGACGAGGGAAGCGAAGGAAAAGATCGCGGTGCGAACAATGCGCTTTGTTTGGGGGAGGAAGAACGGGATGGCGTCGCCCGAAACCTTCTGGAACATGGGCCCGGAGATTTCCGCAAACCGCCCGAACCTGGTGAGCCTGGGTTCCAAACACCCTAACCCTGGCATTCGGTCCCTCTTCAACAACATCAATCGATCAACTTCGATTGACGCAGTTTGGAACAGCAAGTAGAGGAAAGGAGCCCTGTGATGAGAACGCCGTTGGATAAGACAGGGAGATCCCTTGCTGCCCCCAGTTGAGGGAGGGTGGAAGCTTCCCAGGTGCCTGCGCCTTTCCCCATGCTTACAAAACACCGCAGTGCCGTAGTTAACGTATAACTAGTTATACATGATCCAAGTTACACGACACAGAGACAACACCAGCGTGCTCAATATTCCACAAAGGGCCGACGTTCCACTGCGCCTGCAGCCTGCTGTCTCACCCACAAGCCCCACGGAAAAAACAGTGGCCCTATCTCACGTCGACAACTTCAGCTCACGACGACCACCAAGGTCCAGGTTCTCGTCATGTAAAAGGGACTCGACTGTCCATATCCTAATGTTTTGGCACTAGATGCGCGATAAATCTCTCCGATATTAATGGAAACCCTATTTTTCCGGTGGACCTGTTCCAAGCGTGCCATCACCCTAGACTTGCCCCAACTCCCAAACCAAAACGCCAACCACCAAACAAGCCACAAGCAAGCATATCGTCGTCCCATTACCCCATCCATCAAGCGTACGACATCTCCACATCGTCCTCGTCTTCCATCTCGTCCTCGTCCTCCTGTTCGTACCGGACAGGCCCACAGTCCTCAAGCTTCAATCCCCCATGGACAAGCCGCACATGCTGCACCAGGTTATCCAGCCGTAAGGCTGAGAAGTCGCTTCCGCACACCTCGCACAGGACCCGCGGGGAAGCAGCTTCGCCAACCCGTTGCCGGTGTTTGGCTGATGTTTTCTCGTGTCGCTTCAGCAACTTGCGCGGATTCACTCCCTTGAAATCCTTGCCGCAGGGCTCGCATCTTACGCTCACGAGGCTTGACTGGCGGTTACCACCCTCCGGGTCTCTCTGGTCTGACAGCTGTGGGCTGGCGGCGGCGGCGGGAAAAAGGTGGAAAGGCTGGGGCTTTGCGGTATACTCCATTCGAGGCGGGCCAGTTGCTCTCTGAATCCCGGAAGGGTATTCAGGGGCTCCGCCAAACCTGTTCGGTTGAAAATTCTCGAAAGGAACGGCCGGCGGGTAGGCGTGAAGGTGTGGAGGGGTAAAATACGCAGCATTGCGCTGCGCCAGAGGCTGCTGAGCAGAGGCCGCGTGGTGAATTCGCGGGCTGGACATCCGCCTGGACACACCACCCACCCCACCTCCAAGGTGTCCAAGATTCGATCTCGTCCCAGATCGAAGAGCTTTCCGTCGCGCAGCCTTTCGCTGTCGGATGCCATGCGCTTGAGGCGTGCTAGTGACCTCCTTACTCTCCCAGGGCGGGTGCACTCTAGCTTTGATGGGGGCGGTCGGAAAGGCGGGAGTCGAAGGACACGGAAGCTCCGAGATTTGCTTATCCCAAGAGCCATAGCCTGTGTACTGCGATGTCCCGAAATAAGTGAAAGGGGGTGGACCGTGGGGCTCGGTGTCAATTCGGACCTCGTTGCCCCTGGTTGACGGATAGTCAAACCTATTGCCTGGATGTGCTGTGTACATGCCATCTGTGGATCGCTTCCACTGACTATCCCTGAAAGAATTTTTGACACCGTTGCCAGTATCATCAGCGAGGGTGCTGGTCGATTCCCAATGACTCGCATTGTTGCGTTCCCAGGGAGGCACCTCTTGTTGGGCGTCCGTCCCTAAACCCGGCACGAGAGCTGTTGGAGACTCGTAAAGGTCATCGTGCGAGGCGACCGTTCTGAAGTCCGTGTTGATGAAGGGGACGGAGTTCGAAGTATTCGTATTCGAGCGCGACGACAGTGGCGTCACCAACGAATGGCTGCCGTGGAAGGAAGATGACGACGTGCTGACCATGGAGCCCTGAGTGAAAGGTCGGCCGGGTGTGGCTCGAAGAGGGCCACCCGTAAAGCCATCGGAGAAGGAGCTTCCAGAGGTGTAAAGGGAACCAGAGGCTCTCGTCGCCGGAGTCCTATAGGATGCAAACGCCGGGCTACCTATTTGGTTCTGCAGGTGGGACTCGAATCCAACAGCAAGTTCAAAACAACCCGGGGGCCACGCTCCGGAGTCGTCGAGCTCAGACATGCCACTGGGTGCCGACAGCTCTTCCATGAAGCAGGGGTTATGGACTGGGGCCGGTGGCTCAAACATGCCACTGGGTGCCGGCAGTTCTTCTATGGACCAGGGGTTGTGAGCTGGAGTTGGTTGTTCGGGGCTGCCGGTAGTGCTGTTTGGTGGTGGCAGATCCAGGGCGGCGGTATCGAGTGCTGGGGCAGGGTCTCTGTCCGGTTTTCGGTGTATGCCCAGTGCCTTCTTCGCTCTCGTTGAGATCTCCCGCCTGATGATGCCGAGCTTCGACTTTGTCCGACACCAAGAGCAGCTCTTGGCTTGGCCTTGGGATGGAGGTTGGACAGCTTGGTCTTGACAAGAACAACCACTCTGGTCCAGGTCTCGGAGGTCCTTTCCCAGGAGGACAAGCAGGGCTTGCAGCTCACGCACTCTTTCCTCAAGAGCAGCAACTGGGGACCGGTCCCCACCGCTGGAGGAACAGCCTCGTGTCTTCTGCTGCCGATGCCCGGACGTCACCGGATGGAGGCGTTCCTCAGTGATGGGCCAGTAGTCGGGACTGTTGGAACTGTCAGCACCGCCAATGATACCAAGCCTAAGGCATTCACTCACTTTGGGGATACCAGCACATCCGAGTCCCAGGAACCGGACCGCGAGCTTGATTGGGAGAGCTTACTGCCCCAGTCCGTGGGGGCGCGGGGGGCAGCACGAGCTGTGATGTGATGCTGATCCACGTCAGCTAGCACCTCGAGGCCGGCAGGGGCTAGGGCTCGACGACGGGCGGTGGCGGTGCTGTCGTGGGTTGCCATGCTGGGTAGATCAAAGTCAAAGCAGGTACACTCACAATTTTGAATCCGGTCTTGTTGCATCCCTCTCTGCATCCTCGAGCTGTGGGAGCTCACAGATTATGTGTGAACTCGCCACCAAGAAGTCGCCTGGTAGGTACCGTAAGTCGGATCGCCGCATACCCTCATCAGCTACCGTCTTCCCCCATCTGTCTGGCACATGGGACCTAGACAACAACCTTTCCAGCATCCGACGAGGTGCCAAGAGAACCTGAGGACAGGAAGAGCAATTTCCATTTGCTGCACCAGTCCCACAATACCAATGCCGAATCGCTGGTACTGGACCCTTCGGGGTTGGAGCAATGGATCTGGCCGCCATGCTTGAACCCTTGCCAGGGGCAGGTGATCCCCACCCGTCATTGGTTGGACACCGAGGGCGTCGGCAGAGACCACAGCGGTGTCGAGTACCTTCGATAGCGTAGGTCCGACAAAAGGGCTCGACTGACGTCGTCGGCTATTTCGGGTATGCTTTGTTGGTGCGCGGACGGGCAAAATTGAGGCTCCCAAGCCATCAACCGCTGATATGGGGGCCATCTTGCCGCCGCGTCCGGTGTGTTCTCGTAGGTGGTCGGCGACGTAGGGTGTAGGTTCCAGTTGCAGAGCGCCATGCAGCGGGAGCTTCCATCGTCTGGCAGCGAGTCGGCAAGGCGGCGAGGCCTCCGCGTGGTGGCCCTACTCCCTCAAGAGCGGACAGCACCTAGGCACCACTGAGGAAGAAGGTACCCAAGTAAGGCCAGAAGGTGTGGGGGAGTGGGGGGAGGGCATGGTGACACGAACAGGAGTCGAGGGGCTCGCAGGGACGGGAGGGAGGGAGGTTCGGTGACTCGAGCGGTTCGTCGGTTTCGGTGGGTGAGGAGGGGTGGAATCTTGTTCTGCAAACATCCGCCGGGGAAGGAGGAGAGCGGAATCGATTTCAGATTTTCTCGAGAGAAAAGGATATGGCAGAGCGTCTCCCTATTATTTCCTGAATTTTGCACTGCCCCAGCCTCTTGTCAGGCCCTCGTCAGAGGCTCCGCCTACTAACGGTGACGGTGGACGGCTTAACAGCCCTGTAACATGGAACGGTGATATGTGGGCTTTTGGGCGCAGTAGAATGCAATATTTCTTTCAGCTTTGCCAGAGAACCAATTGAGTCTCCGGGATCCCCAGCCTGGTCACTGAGCTGAGCCGGCGGTAGCAGAGCCTGGTGGTGACATGAGCACGACGTCCCGCGGCTGGGAGATGCATGGTGTCCCGCAACCGCACATGGAAGCCCTTTGGGGATTCAGGGGCGGCAGGATGGGCGGGGGGAGGGGTATGTTGAAAAGAAAACAGACGCCAACGACTGTGTTTGCCCAAACATAGTTACCTGTTCCGGGTCGTGTGACTGTCCAGTGTCGAGAGATGGACGGGACCTTGTGTCAGGGAGGAGTGATGGGAACCCGAAGTGATGAGTGAGGATGGAGGGGGCGGGAACACAAAAATTCTCTCACCGAGCGAGATTCCTTGTTGGCAGACCCTGCCTGCGCTCAAGCTCCCGAGGACAGACGCCCAGCCCGGTCTCTGGCCGGTGAGGTGTCTCCGAGCAGGCTCTCATTGGATAAAAGCCCTTGTAGGTCTCTCGGTGTGGCAGACACCCTGAGCATGCAGACGGGACCTTGGGCACCTACTCGGGCTTCCTGCCAGGACCTTCTCCCGAAAGCCTTGTTGATGCCCCCTCGGTTGCCTTGTCAAACTGGTTTCCGGGTAGCGAGCCTAGGTCTCGAGCCCCTTTTCGCTGCAGATCGCCTTGGTGCTTCGATTTTCAAGTTGACGGGCCCAAGTTGTTTCTTGCTTTTTCTCTTTTCATTTTCACCTTAGATAGTATGTACTTGCAAAGGTGAGTCACCGTGGTAGGTACCACCATGGAGAAAGCAACTCGCGTCCCAGCCCGGGCATCGAGGGCCGTCGATATCATGTACAGCCAAATAACTCGATGTTGGATCCCTCGTAGCCTGGACGGATTCTTTCCCTCTGTCTTTGCTGCAAAGACAGGCAAGCTCGTCTGGTAGGGTCCCTCAAGTCTGCAACGTATGGATGGACGGGTTGCTCTGCCTTGTCAATCTACAGGCGTCAGACTGTTGGTGGCATAGATCATGGCTGCAAAAGAATGCACGGCAAATAGATTTCTGGGAAGAACAGGTAGCCAGCAAGAAAGATAGGCTTTTTCTTTTACGAAGGTGTGCGTGGATGAAGCTGCAGGCTCTTGCTCAGCTCGGGGAGGAAAGCTGGAATGGCGGAAGTGTCGTGACAAGATTTGCTTCCCAAACCATTAACACCATCTGGGCCGCGCCTGTCCGGGCATTTGGGCGCCCTCAATCGTGCCAATCTTGATCCCACCGTATTTAATCGACCCTGATGGACTTCCGGCACTTAGGTCATCATAGACGCCTGCTCAGGACCTGGAACAGGTGAAGCTGTTGAATTTCTGCCGACACTCTCCCGTTCCTTTGCACATTGACGGACAGCTGGGGCTTGACTGCTACCACGCAGACTCCTTCTCGACATGAGAAAAAAAAACCCCGCACGCTTCAATCAACGCCCTAGAAACCTTCGAAATACCTGCCTCAGGTTCTGGGGATCCGGGGGCACCGGACACCCCACACCCCCGGAGGCCTCGGCGACTGGGACCCCGGCTCCGGCACCGCCCCGAGGTGCGGGGCACATCACGGAAGGATGGATGGCAGAGCCAAGACCCCTCCGCGCCCTCCCACCCCGGGAAAACACCAAACGGCCCCCAAGCCCAGGCACACCAACCGCGTGCACAGCCCCGCTGGCCAGAGAATGCGCAGCAGCTCACAGGCCCGACACCCACCGAACCACCGAGCCACCGAGCCATCCTCCCCTTCCACCATCTGATCATGGCGGGCGAATGCCGGCGGCCGCTGTCGCAGACTCGCCACGATCAATGGTGCAAGGGTCGCCCACCCGCAGCCAGCGACGCGGCGAATCATGAGGCGCCGCTGTCAATGTCGTGCGTCGGCGCCAGGCAGCAAATGCCGTCATGCCTCGGAAACCTCCCGTCTGAGTCGCTGCCGTTGGCCAGCATCCCGGCGTGTTTCCTGCAGCATCGCGCTGGATGTCGTAGTGGATGCAGCCCTGGCGCAGGCACTGCGCGATGCGCGGTGGGTTGATGATGGGTGATGTGCAGTGCCGTTGTACTCGGGAATGGGCCGAGGACATCACTAAGCTCGTTGAAGACTCGGGAGGCTGTCTGGTGAGTCTTCCAATCCTGCTTCTGCCTTGCGTGTGTGCCCCCTCCCTCCCTCAGCTCTTCCTTCCGGGTTGCTTGTCACCCCGAGTCTTAAAGGGGACGATCCCCGCAGCCTCCTCACACCTCGCTTCTTTCTGGGAGGTGACTTATCTCATCCAAAACACAATGCCCTTGTTCCGCCCCAGACGAGAGGCCTCGCCTGATGTCGAGGACCGCTTTCACAGGCCCGACTCTAGCGACAGTGACCGCACTCGGAGTGTTTACAGCGACTCAAACTCGGATACCTCTTCCGACTCTGCGGTTTCTGATGGCAGATCTGCCTTGTTAGTGCCTCTGTTCCTTGCCTCAACAGGCAATTCTGACACATCTTCTAGCGGCCTTGACGAAGACAATGGCGAGATGCCCGTCTATGAGGCGTGGGCCATTCGCCGATCCCTGGATGACCAAGCCATCACCCATTTCCTCGGCGCAACAATCTGGTCAAGCATGACGCTCGAAGAGGCCATTGCTTCGCCAGAGGACAAAAGCCAACCTGAACTGGCCAACCTTCACATCAGCGCCATCGAAGAGTATCACGCCAAACACCGGCGTCGTTGCTGGGCGTCCAGGGTTCTCCGCGGCAAATCCACGACGTACGACCAGAACCTCGACAAGCGATGCCGGGCCGTGCCCCTGAACATCCAGGAGTGCATCTTCAACCTCCTCAATCGGAGATCCGCCTCGACCTCGACCCGCTACCGCGACCGAACCTGGTCTGTCGCCGTTTTGCGTCAGCGCGAGCGCTATCGCTTCGCCTCCGCTGAGATGCAGGAGACGAAGCGGCATCGTCTGCGGCCCTGGAAGATCGACCACTCCGGGACTCTCGATTATTACGTCGTCATCCGTGGTGTTTCGACGAAGGTTGCCCCTGAAGGCAGGGAGCTCGTCCGGACCAAGACCAGCTCCAACCCCTGGCGGGACGTCGACCGCGCCGAGGAGAGCCGCCGATGGCGTGAAGCGCGCACCAGGGAGAGGAATTCGCGGGAAAAGCGCAGCCACTCCCCTCCCTCGTACCGTGACAGTAGGTCCCCCTCGCGGGCCCGGACACTCTCCGCTCCTTCTTGCCGCCGCGCTTCCTTTGCCCCGCCCGAGACCGACGCCGAATCCCGCGCTCGGCGGTACATTCGCATGTCCCGGTATCCACCACCGCGCTTGTCCCGCCATCCACCACCGCCGGTACCGCAGCCCCCAGCGCTATTTCCACGACGGCGCCCATCATCTCGAGAACCAAGCGCCGTCACGCGTCCCACCGTCTCGATGGAGGTGCCCGTTCCATACGCCCCGCAGCACTATGGGATAGCCAACTGGCCAAACCTCCCCAGTCAATACCCTGTCAATCAGCCGCAAAACACATCAACACCGGCACCTGCCCCACCTCCACCCTCCTGCCTCGCCTGCCTCGCCACGCCGTCCTGCTCACACGTGCCACGCACGCCGGTGTGCAATCGTTTCATCAACTGGAAGGACGGCACCCCGACGCACCCGGGCTGCTTCATCTGCATGGCGACGGGGTACGTCCCATTCTCCAGTCCAAACGCTGTGGGACTTCCGCCACCGCCGCCGCCGCCGCCAGTACTTGCTGCGGCCCGAGAACAGATCATTGCATCGCTGCCGGCGGATGACTGTTGGGGGAGACCTCCGAGCCTGGTCGGTGGTTCGGCGTGGGACGGGCAGGGGAGCTTGGCGCCGGGGTCGCCGGGGCCGCCGCCGTATTGTACGGAGGAGGAGGGAGATGATGGTGCGACGGATATTGAGGAGGTGGAGCAGGTGGAGGGTGGTGGTATGGGAGTGGTGGAGAGGGAGGGTGGAAGTGGAGGGGATGTGGACGAGAATGATTGAGTGAGAAGAGTGAAGGAGGGAATTGGTATTGGGATGTGTAAGAGGAACGAGGTACGGCCGGATGAAGATGGCGGTGATGTCTGTCGGCCAGGATTTGCGGGATGGCGTTTGGGGTTGGGGTCCTTTCGTCTGTATTCGAACTGGGCCACTTGGCGGCTCATCTTGGGATTTCCGGGCTATGTCTTGGAGTTTGCCCTGAACAATTGGAACCGGTCTTTGGGTTATTCCAAAGCATACAACAGCATTCATTTGCCCGAATGCACCATCGTGACAATTGGTTGGTGATCAGACGCCGGCGATGCCATCGCGGTCGCGTCGAAGTTGACGAGGAGCGGCAATGTTGACCCCCAAACCACCCCGACCCACCAGCCCCACCCACCAGCGACCCCAGCCTCTTATCGCAACCCGCTTATCGCATCCCATCTGGCCCGTGCCCCCGAAAAATACTCTTTTTTCCCATCGCGTTCCAATTGACCAACAACCACCACCACCACGACACGACACCACCCCAACCACCACAACACCCTCACCCCCGAAACCGCCCAGAATGCATCTCATGTACATCCCCGCCGCCCCCGGCGTCCCCACCGCCACCGGCAGCGGCCGCACCTACACCCTCAAGAAGGCGCTCGCCGGCCAGGTGACCAAGTCGGCGCACCCGGCGCGCTTCTCGCCCGACGACAAGTGGTCGCGGCACCGCACCGTGCTGCGGAGCCGGTTCGCGGTGCTGTTGGAGAAGAAGGGGATTGCTGCTCCCAGTACGTTTTTTTTTCTCTGGGGGTGTTGTGAGAGTGGTTGGTGGTTGCTGACGGACGTGTTGCAGACTAAATTCTCGGTGGGTTGTTGGTGGTTGAGGTTGGAGAGAAGAACGACAGATTCGCCGGGTCGATCGATCGACACGTCAACTGAGGCATCGGACAAAGGCGCGCGCGCGCGGCCGCCCTCGAACGCGCTTGTCAGGACTCGGCGGTGACAATGGGCAGTGGCAGGGATGGAAAGGGAACGAGGCCTTGGACGGGTGTGAGGACAAACAGGCTTCGAGGGAAGGGGGGGAACGGGCAATCAGCGAGGGAAAGGCGAGAACGAGCATGGAGAGTGAGACGAGATGCTGGCGCAAGATATACCCGCCTCACGATACCGTCGGGCCGCGAAGTCCAGTTGCGCAATCCTGGCGCGCTGCGGTAGTTCTTGGGTTGAGGACAGCGATTTCATCGATCTTTTTGGGATTCAAATGCCGGCTGAAGATAGCATTCACTGAGAAATCAACCGAAAAAAAAGTCGAAATGAGAACATCATCAAATCACACACACACACGCGCGCGCGGGCTTGGACAAAAGGTCCTCTTCATTTCATTTTGTTGGAGATAGCCCATCACCTCTTCTTCTTGGAGTTGATGTTCCGCCCCGCTCCGACCTTGATCCTCCCATTCCCAGATGTCCGGTGACCCGTCAGGATGCTGGGGAGGTAGTCGTCATCCATCAAGTCCCGGTAGCGGGTGCGACGGTCCTCATCCTGCTTGCGCTGGTACTCCTTCTGGTCCTCCGTGAGGATCAGCTCTGTGCCCCACCCGTTCTTGCCGCCGCCCTTGACATTGGCTTGCTTGCCGTTGGCCGAGCCGTGCGTTGGCTTGGGGATGCTGAAGACGTTGCCACGCTTGTTGATCTGGAAGTTCTTCTTGAGGTGGAGGGTGAAGTTGCCCGCGGCGTCCGTGGTGCACGACACGCGCGTGAGGGTCGGCTGGCCGCAGGTCGGGCAGAATTGCTTCGACGTGTCCTTGCAAACCTTCCAGCAGCCGTGGCAGCGGAGGACCCATGTCTTTTGCATAGTGACGCGGGAGAACCCAGAGTCAAGGAGGCTGAAAGGTCAGCATGGTTCCATGGCCTACTGCCTTTGGAAGAGATAAAACTCACTTCAGGTTTACCCTCAGCGCCACGTTCCTCATAGCCATGTCACCCGTGATGAGGGCCGCTTGGAGGAGCTTTTGTGCGGGTTGTGGGGCCTTGGAGGTGTTCTCGCGAGCTTGATGCTTCTTGATGTTACTCGGTGCTGACATGTGTCAGTCGTAATTCATGTTCAAACGACCGGTCTTAAGCTTACTGATCCATTCACCGCCCGAATCATCATCTTCCGACGTAGAGGCCTCTACCTCGTGATATGTGACCTCCTCGTTTGTTACTGGCTCGATTGTGAGGTCCTCAAGCTTCTCCTCCACCGCCTCGACTGGCGCCTCCGGTTCTGGCTCTTGCTTTGTGACATTGGCGGATCCGTTCTCTTGAGACGGTGTGACATCTTCAGTCTGTTCTGGGGTCTCGGTCACAGCGGCGTCCTCTGGCTTGGCGGTCTCTCCCTCTTCAGTTCTCCCTGGTGGTTTGCCATTGACGCGCTTCTGTGTAGGGTCCTTCCTCAGTCGCCACTAGGATCAACCGTCAGTTTTTTCCACCTCAGCCCAACGTCGGTTGAGTCCCATACATCACCATTGTTCCTCTCCAACTCCAGCTCATATGTCAACGCCAGAAGCCGGATATCTGGGCCGGACAGGACTTGAAGGTCTCCAGTGCGACGCGCAAAGTCTTCGATAAATCGGATCGAGTCGCTCCGGGGTTGTCTGAGGGTGATGAAGGGGGCCAGCTGGGTCTGGAATCGGTTGCGAGCAGCTTCGTCGCGAACTGGTTCAGGAGTTAGCGGATGGTCGAGCTAGAGGGTCGAGATAGGGTCGTACTCTCGGCAACAACGGACGGTATGGTATAGAGGGCTTCCGCCTGCGCTATCAGAGACGAGATGCTGGGGTTGTTCGTGATGATGGCGTTCGTGTCGACGACCAGGGAGTGTACTGGCTTGGTGGGGGTCGCAGGAGTCGAGATGGCGGGGGCGGGGCTCGGAACCTCGACGGCCTCGGGGGTCGCCGGTACGGCGGTTTCGCTCATGGTGAGGGCGGGGGTCCAGCTAGGTCGGTGGGACTCGGTGACGAAGAGAAATGGTCTGGGTGACTTGGTGATCGAAGCAGCGGGGTTGATGGTCGACGGGGGTTGGGTTGACAGGATTTCGCACATGTCCTCCCCTCCAAAATTTGGGCGGCGTCGTTGGGCAGAATGTTTTGTGCATCGCGCCACAGAAACGGCTTATCGTGGTGATAAGGGTTAGGGTCTGTCTCACTCAACTCGTCCTCTTCACTCAAATCTGCAGCGTCTCTCAACTTCGCACTGGCGGCTGTGCAGGACACCAATGGGCGATGGCGGCCTCCAGCCCGTTGTCTCCTCGTCAATGTGGCCAATGTCCCGCAGCTGGGAACGATGCGACAGTGACGGAAGCTGGTCGCTGCCCACGACGCCATCGAGCTCGGCGTGTGCCTTGGTGAAGACGGCTCGGTTCTGCCTGGTATTGCGAAGACGACATGGGCTTGGGGCTGGCGGACTTTTTCGTCATTTGTCTGGAACTGAGCATCACTAGCTGAGGCGGAAAGGGGGTTGTTTACTCTTGGCGGTGACAGGGGGGTTACGGGGGTTGTCTGATCAGCCCAAAACAAGTTTGTCTTCAGGACTCGTCTTTCAGAGTCCAATACTACCGTCTCCCACGACGATGCTCAGGGACCATGGTCAGCTCAGTGCAATTCCAGGTGGCTCTAGGCCCAGCGGCAGAGACACCATCACTCGAAGTCCTCTTGCAGCCCCAGAACAGGTGCCTTCTCCCTGTCATACGTATGTCCAAAGGCCCTAGCCAGCGCGGCCGAAGCATCATGGACAACCTTCTTTCCTAGCTTGTGGACCCTATCGAACACTGTCAGCCTCTTTCAATCACAAAGCCTGAAAGCACACAAACCCCCGAAAAGGAAGCCTCACCCAGCAAGAATCAAAACACTATGCGTCGCTCCCTCATACTCCTTCTTCTCCACCGACACCCCCGCTCCCTCCAACAGCCCCGCAAGCGCCCTCTCTTCAGGTGCCAGCAAGTCACATCCCGCGATGGCAATAAACGTCGGTGGCAGTCGCTCCAGGGCTTCCTTTGGCGCAAAGCACGGCGACGCCGCCCACTCCCCACGGTGAGACACATCGGCAAAGTAGTGCCGTCTGTACCACTCCATCCTCAACGGTGTCAGGAACGGCGAGTTCTGCGATGCGTTCCAGGCGGTGGCGGTGGTGGCGGTGTTGTCGATGACGGGGCATACCAGGAGTTGGAAGATTGGCTGGGTCGTGTCAGTGGCGGTGCGCAGGGCGGTGGATATGGCGAGATTGCCTCCTCTGCGTTACGTATCCTGTTAGCAGCAAACATTCAAGGACTGCAGAAATGGCACGGAGAGGATACGCAGACAGCCCCCCGATCGCGATCCTCGCCAGATCGAGCTCCGGCAGCCCCGTGGTCGCCGGATTCGTCGCCCACCGCCACCCGGCGAGCGCATCGTCATGGGCGGCGGGAAAGACATGCTCCGGTGCGTGGCGGTAGTTGATGGTGACGACCACGCAGTTAACATCTACCGCCCTGATTTCAGCTTGCCATCCACCCCTCTCTCGGCAAAGGGATACTTGCAGTGGCACAGATGGCTGAGAAACCCCGCCTCGCTTCCCAGCCCGCCATTCACCCACCCGCCGCCGTGAAACCAGACGAGAGCAGGCCATCCATTTGAAGGTGTTTCTCCCGCTGGGACGAAAACTCGCGCCTGGAATGATTCGGCGGAGGGAGTGAGATCATTCACCGCGCCAACGGGGATGGGTCTTTGCACACAGTGGGCCATGGCCGAGAGCTTCAAGCGGGAGGCCGGGGTCCATTGTGCCGACGGGTGCTCTGTTGGCAGGAGGTGCTGGATGAGCGAGTCGTGGAGGGCGACGTATTCCGGGTCCAGGAGGGGGCGGATGGAGGGGTGGAGGGGTTGGTGGATGGGGCGCGAGTCCAACATTGTGGTGAATTCTTGGTGGTTCACTGATGAGAGGAAGCCCAACGAACGGTGTTGGTGTGGTGGAAAAGAGGGAACGTGGGGGAAATGGGCTGAAATAGTTTGAATTTGGGGATGAGTCGGGCACCAATGGTGGTTTCTGCCTTGATCAGTAAGGTGCCATTGGCGCAGAGCTCTGGCGAGGACGGGATCAAACACCGAGACGGGCATTGAGAGGAGGTATTTTCCGTGTACACAGTCTTTGGACGGCATTCTGGACTTGCAGTCCTTGGTGATTGTTTTGAGCCCGCCTCTGTTGTCATTTTCAGGGGTTGGGAATCTATGGTTGCCTAGGGTATAGTGCCCAAAGTTTCCTTTCTTTTATCGTTTACAACCAGAGAAGGCGTGCGTAATTAAGCTGAATGTGTGCCTTGCACAGTTCACTTCCTTGTCTCACATTTAAAAAGGCTCGAAAGTGCCCCCCAGTCGACCCCTCCCTCCTAGGCTTGAACTCCTCGTCATTTCAACTCCTAATCGAGACTCGGCAGACAAAGCACCACCACCATCATGACCATTCTGTCCCCCAATGCCCCGAAAACAGCTTAGGGTTGGGGAGCCATCCAGCAGGCAAACTCGAACTCGTCCCAACATATCCAGCGTGGCCTCTTTCAACACTGAAAAGGACGACAAAAGCTGAAGTTCTCTTGATGGCCAGCCTTCCAACATTGCACGCGTCGCCCCGGCCGAGATCAAGGTTCGAGAGCTGTTGTGAGTCGCAATGTCGATATCAACAATGGGACTTTTGCTAGTTCTGTGATCTTTGTGGTGGATGTCCCTTTGAAAATCGACTTTCTTAGATAGAGTGCCCCGACGACGACCGAGTCACCACGCTCAATTGTTTCAAAGGTTCTGGATTCCACTCGACAAACCAAAGACACCCAGACCCCAAGTCCAACAGTTTGTTTGACCAAGAAACCCAACCATCCCTCGACGGGGCACAACATCAGCAAGTTTCGGCCCATCTGGACGATGTTTCACTCCCAAGACTGTCTGTTCCCGGGACCACGGTTTGTACTTGTCGACGGTCACACAAATCTGAAGTCGCAGCCGTCGTCCATGGTTTCATCTTGAGTCTGTCCGAAATATCTCGTCACAAACAATGTCCAACGTAACACGGAGCCGCGACCCCTGACCTCAAACGGGGCTCTGTTTTCCCAGTTCGAGAATATTCCGCCCGGTTCTGAAACCTTCTTCCCAAACCATCGCCTCAAACATTTCAGGACGTTTCCACACAACATGATCTTGGAGTCGCTATATCGCCACCCCCGGATACCGGCGTCCTCGGCTCCGACTTTGAGCTCCATGTTGCATCCCCGGCACTTTACCCGCTGCCCACGCCGCAATCCAGGTAACAGCCAACACTGTGAATTACCGGGAGCTTGTCGGATCTTACATCATCTGCCGTTGTACACTGCTCCGCAGGGCGTATCACGGGGCATACCGGCACGGCATCTCCAAGTCCGACGTCAGACCAACTTGAAGGGAGACCGCAGCATCGGGCGCAGGACTCCGCCCTGGACTTGTCGATACGAAAGACACAATCTATTTCACGTCGTGTTAGGCATTCTCATGCTCGATCGAGTATACCCGGCAGATCGTATGACAACCCAGTGTCAACCCCCAACATGGAGGGAGAGCTTTGTGACGTTGGTGTTCCGCAAGCGAGCCCCTTGACATCACCGCCCACGATGAGGGCCAAGTGTTTTTGCAGAGATGCTCAGCCAAGGGCTTCACCGTTTGCCACTTGCAATATATGCAGTGACACAAGAAGAGGCCGATTTGGGAAGCAACGTCTGTTGGGCTCGACAGGCTCGAGTTCCCGATATCGTCAGCGTCCGCTCCTTCAAGTCCAAGTATAAAGTCCTGTCTCCTCTTTCAACATGCAGCCTCGCATCTCCTTTTCACCATCATCCTAACTCCGGTCAATCCAACAAACCCATCATTACTCGGCCTCCCAAACCACACATAGCCACCGGACCTCTCCCGGACCTCTCCAGGACCTCTCCTCAATCCACCAAAGTCAACCACCAGAACCAACCACCAAAACCAACCACCAAACCAACACCAACACCAACCACAACAACACCAACAACAAAACCCCCAGAACCCACCACCACCCGCCCCAACCATGCTCCCCAAAACCCCCCTCCTCCTCGCCACCCTCCTCACCCTCACCCCCCTAACCCTCGCCCAATCCCTCCGCATAACCTCCCACTGCCCCCTCCCCCTCACCCTAACCCCCCTCAACCACCCCTCCACCACGGGCCCCCTCCCCCTCCTCCCGGCCACGGACCCGACCTCGTCCATCCTCCTCCCCCTCCTCGGCGCCGGCGTCGCCCTCAAAATCACCCTCGACACCGAGCAACCCGGCACGGGCGCGGCCGAATTGATCCTGGGGTACTCGATCGCGGAATCCGACGGCCGGACCGTGTACTACAGCCTGGACCAGGTACACGGGGAGTTGTTCCCTGGGCGGAATGCGACGAATGCGGTGGGGGTGTGGGGCTCGGATCGGGATAAGCAAGGGGGGTGTAAGGGGGTGGAGTGGGTTGGGGGGAAGAGGCCGGAGGGGGATAGTTTGGTGGGGAGTTGTGTGATTGGGGAGGGGGGGGAGTTGAGGGTTGAGGTTTGTGCTAGGAGGGTTTATTAGGGGGGGTTGACTTTTGGGTTGGCATAGGAGGGGATATTGTTGGGGGTAGTATGGAAGGGGATGGGTGCCTTCCGGGTCGGCATCAAAAGGGGTGACGGACGGGAGGAACAATTGGAGTGTTGATTAGTAGATCCTTGGTGCACGGCCTCCTCTGGGCAGTATCACATAGAACGCAGTAGCAATGATAGCATCCGTAGTGATTACCCCGAGAACTCATAAGACATCAAGCTCCCTCTATCTGTACACCCATTGCACCCTTCCACCCGCTAGTCAATAGTCCCATAACAAAAGAAAAGTAACGCTGCAAACTCCCCTGAATCCCAAGCCTGGCTAATGGAACTCCCCGATCCTCGGCCCAATGTATTCTCCCTCGGGAACCTTCATCAATGTGCAGTTGTTCCTGCCGTCACACCCCTCATAGGGCACATTGTTGCCCCACCAGCTCACCTCCACCTCGGGGAGCTGCACCGCAAAGAAGATAAGCACACCCGAGAGAGCGATGGCGCACGAGAACGCCGCCGACGTGACGAAGTTGTACTGCAGCTCACACATTAGCATCAGAAACCACCCATGACGGGACAAGACATACCTTGGACCACAGCGCCAAGTACCGCTTCTTCAGATACAGCCACGAAAACGCCGAGACGGGCACCGCCGGCCACATGTACGCCAGGTTGTACGGGGCCCACGACAGACCGCCCGTCATCATGACCACGGGGTGGGCATTGCGCCAGATCGGGTTCTTGGGCCACTTGCGGTTGAGCAGGTAAAACACGACGACGAAGACGATGCCGAGCGGGAAGCCGACGAGCGTCGACGCATACGGGCCGCCGACGCCCCAGATCTTGCGGGGGCCGACGGTGCCCCAGAACACGGCGGCCGTGAAGAACGTGTTGACGCCCGGGCACGTGAAGCGGAAGGGCGCGTTCTCGGTGCAGACGTCCTTGATGTGGAGCTGGTACTGCAGCACGGCGACGCTGATGAAGGTCGACACGAGCGTGGGCACCATCTGCGCCCAGAACGTGAGGCGCGGTGCGATCTTGAGGTAGTGCGCGAGCTTGAGGTCGGCGCTGAACGAGAGGGCGTGCGCGCACGTGACGTAGCCGTACGACTTGAAGAAGCACATGGCGATGGCGTTACCCTCGACGATGACGCCGCCGATGAACTCGGCGAGCACGTTGAGCGTGACCTGGACGCCTGTCATGGCGGCGATGATGCCGATGGGGATGACAAAGATGAGGCACAGGGCGATGCCGTAGAGCACGACGAAGGGGGACGTGTTGGTGGGCCAGCAGGCGATGCCGATCATACCGACAGCGATTGACAGGGCCAGCGTAATCAGGTACCACCACTCGGGAACCTCCTTGTAGGCCTTCATCTGGCGGTTGTGCACGTCGAGGTCGCTCTCCTGCGTGTTCTCGCTGCCCTTGCGCTTCTTGATGCTCTGCCACATGTCCCGGAAGCCCATGGCGATCTCGTGGCGGTGGTACAGGATGGCGTACGTCACGCAGGCCGAGTACGTGGCAAAGAACATCATGTACACGACGATGTTGCCGGCCGAGAGGAAGGGCGGAGAGTACTGCTCGTACTTGGCGCTGTCAAAGATGCCAAACTCGTCAATGACTTGCTTGACCTTGTAGCGCGTCCCCTTGTTGTCAAACGTCCTGTTGGAGTTGATGGGGAGATATGCGCTGTTGAAGGCATTGGTGTAGTAAAAGATGATGATGACGAAGCCCGAGGCCACCATGCCGATGAAGAGGTTGAAGGTGGAGAAGAAGGGGACCATGAGTGGATCGACAACGTAGCTGACAATGTTCCAGTCAAACGTCGGCAGAGGATTGAAGCCGAGGCCCGAGTAGGCGCCGGTAATGCGGGCGAGGTTGGCATTCTCCGGGGAGATCCAGGTCGTCCAGCTGAAATAAGAGAGGGCGGCAAAGAGGTAGTTGGGCAGCCAAAAGTAGGCAAACATGGCCCCAAAGGCAACCATGAAGAACTTGATACGGCTCATGCGCCAGATGGACTTGAGCGGGCCCGGGACGAAGGTGGCCTCACTGGCCTGGTCGTGGAAGGCAGAGTTGAGGGCAATGGTGACCAAAGACGACGGCCAGACGCAGTACGCCGGGTACACCAGGAAGCGACGGCACAGTCCGGCGAGACCGTATCCGATGAAGTTGGTCGACAGCGCGATGAGCAGCTGGTAGCCGACGCTAATGGCCCAGGGCTGATCAAAGTAGGTTGGCAGGTACTGGATCCAGACGATGTAGTTGGTGTACGGAGTGCTCTTGGCGATGTTGGACATGATGGTGATGAGCATGTGTTCCTTTCTGTTGAACGGGCCAGGGTTGAGGCTGTGGCGTACGCCCCAAAAGGTGAAGCCCCAGTCGGGGAGTACCTTCTCGAGGAACTTGCCCATGGGATAGGCCAACAGCTGGGGCACTGTTGCGATGACATAGATGCCCGGGAAGCGAATGTCGAAGAAGGAGTTGATGAAGGAGATGCAGCAGGCGAAGAAGATGCCCATGACCCACGCGCGGATGGTCGAGACGGGGAGGGTCGGATCATCGTGATTGTCGACGACGGCGCGCACTTCAGCATAGGGGGAATTGTTCGTGATGAGGGCGGCCTCAATCTTCATCTCCTGAATCAGGTGCTGGTGGTTCTCGGGATGATCAAAGATGTCGTTGTTGGCTGCTAACGTGTCAGTGACGGTGCTGCGCAGGTTATGACGGTGCTGCTGCGCAAGTTATGATGGAGATGCGCTGGTTATGATGGCCCCGTGCAGAGCCGCCAGGAGGCAGATGATTCAGGAACAAGCGCGTACCGAGAAACTCCTCGATCTTTGTGATGATTTCGATGGGAAAGTTGGGGTCCCGGTTGTGCTGCTTGTGGATGGCCTCGACAATCTGCAGCATGTCAGTGAGACTGATCGGATGTGGGAGGTGAGGGATGTCTACGTACTCGTCGGGTGTCCTCAAGAGTGTAGGCATCTGCGATGATGGCGGCCTCGGCCAAGTCGCGCTCAGTAGCGTTAAAGGATTTCGGAATTTCGCCAGGGCCGCGTTCCTCGAAGGAAAAGATCAATGGCTGCGACGGTCAGCTTCAAGTCGATATCTAGGTCGTCCGAGGGGGGGTTGACGAACCGACTTCTTTTCCTCTGACGGGGCAGCACCATTGGAAGACCCGGCCGAGCCCGGCTTGTTGTCGACTGCGACAGACATGGCTGCGGAAAGGGGGACAACGACGTCTGTGAAGAGTTTCTGACCTTCTCGGTCGACGAGTCGAGACAGAGACACTTGAGGGAGGGAAGGCAACAACAGAGCTTTTGGTGGGCAGCGACGAGGCTATATCAATGCATGGGCAGTATGCCACCGACGAGTGAAACGGCGCAAATGCGCGCGCACACACCTGCCCAGTGCCCTCTAGTCGTCCACCCCTTGGGGCTTGAGCAGATAAGGGAAGGTGACTTGGGGGGCGGTTCGACCTGACTGCGGGGAGACCCGACGGTCCGGCTGAATGGTCTGCTACGACTGCGAGAGAAGAAGGAGGTCGGTCCGGAGCAGGTGGTGGTAACGGGCCTCGATCGAGAGAGCCCAGATGCCGGGACGAGACGAGACAAGGGGGACCTGGGCAACCTCGTTATCAGTGTTCCGAAACAAGAAGCTGGAATGCCTCATGCTTTTTGAGGGCAGCATGCATCGGTGTGGTGCATGAGCCGACTGAAACATTGGCCACAGCGATCCAGACGGGATGGACGGTCCACGCAGTAGATGCGAGATGGCATTGAGCAGGGGCGAGGGCAGGAGGCAAAGACGCTCTTAGGCCAGCTGCTATGACCGGCGTCCTACCCGGAGGCACGCCATTGGAGAAGGTGATGGCGACGAGGGCGCTGTCGCTTCGAGGACGGGGTGGAGGTCGAGGTCGTGGGGGAGGAGTGCCGGAGCTAGCTGGGGTGTCTCGGCAGTAGACGACTGTCTGGAATTCCGGATGAAACACCCGACCTGACCTTGTTGCGCTGACCAAAGGAGCAGGTCCCCGAAAGCAAGCTCACAGACACGGCCTCTGCATACATATCGACGTGTGGTCGTATCTTTTGGCTCCTTGGGGCAGGCTTGATCGGCTCGTTCGACGCTCGCTCCGTTGGTTGTCGGCCTGGGGTTGCGGTTCGGGAAGAAAGATCTAGCCAAGAGATTGGGGGCCGATCCGGCGCTGGGGACGTGTGCGTATCGATGAGCCCGATGCGTCGATATAGCCGTGCCGGATATCGCTCGGCAGTCGGGGACATGGAGTGGGAGAGCGGCGAGGGACAAGTCGCACCGTCCCAAACCATGCTGGCTTGCGGCAAAGCTGAGGCTCTACCGTGGAGTGGCTGAGGCGCCACGTCGACGTCGTCTCTTGGTCATCGTCCTGGCCCAGGTTCGGGGTGCGCGATTCTTGCTCTCGGGCAGGCCAGAAGTTGCCGCGATGAATGTCGACTGTGCAATCGCCCCGGCATCACCCATTTTGCAACTGCCGCAACGGTGGCTCGGCGAGAGGAGAATGCGTGGTGCGAGAGAGCGAGAGGAACAAGCGATGGAGGGATGCCATTCAGTCTGACGCGCGCTGGCCTGCTTCCCTGCCCAAGACGGTAGGTGCCGCTCGGCGGGGAGTTTTTCATCCACTACATTACAGTGGAACCCTCCTCAAAACCCCCGCCCCTATCTGCCCCCCCTCCATCCCCCAAACAAGCGCAAGCCAAGACGCCTTCCCACGAGGGACAAGACCTGCCATCGTGTCTGGCAACCGGACCACCATCGCCTATCTTGCTGCCCTCCTGTACCAACTTTACCAACGAAGATGTCCCATTCCGACAGCCGATCGGACAGATCTTCAAGGTCCAACTCGGACGCAGCCTTTGTGCCATCCGCCATACGCACCCGAATCGGGAGGTGGTGCGCTGTGCTATTCACAGACTTCTCATGCACGATGCGGATATGAATACCGCCAGATGCGGCAGTCGGGCTGGGCTCGTTATCAGCTCTTGGCCTCGACCTACACGGCGGAGAAGAAGGCCCGACAAGCTATACGGTAGCTGGAATGGTATACCGGCTGGAATGGTATACCGGCTGGAATGGTATACCGGCTGGAATGCGGAGCGGACTGCAGCCACTGAATTCCTGGGAATTCCTTGGAGTCTCCCATGAACGCAAGATGCCGGGCAGGCATGGCGGTTGCTTCAGTTGGAAATCATGGACTCAACCAATCTTGACTGGTTGTTGCGACACTGCACATCAACCAGTCCACAGCGTCAATGGTCTAGTGGTTAGGATTCAACCCTTCCAAGGTTGAGGGGGGGGTTCGATTCCCTCTTGACGCATTTGTTTTTGCCCTTCTTGTCAATCCATCTCGCAGACTTCCCTTTTGCCTTCTTTTTGACTCCAATGGGCTGGGATTTCCGCGGTCCAGCACCTACCCACCCCACGGCATCCCACGTCGTCGATGTCAATCCTTTCGAAACACCGGAACTTCAACCCCGAACCGAAACCCCCGTGGCGTCCGAGCACTGCATCGCCAACGGCCATCTTGCATGCTGCTGCATCTCTTGGATCTCGATATTCTCCGATATCGTCACCATTTTCCATTGTCGGAGTAATGCACAACTCAACTCCAGCGACGACGGCAAAAGACACCGACGGGCCAAGCTATCGCCAGCTTCGAGTCGAGACCGCCCCCGTCCCACGAACGCGCGCACCAGCGCCACGCGTGATCATCATCCCCGGGCGGCGTATGCCGCCCATTGACCCAGCAATCCGGTAGAAAGAAACCCGCATCGTCAGAAACATTTTGCTGCGCAAAGCCTAGAACCCAGCCGCCACCCGTGATCTACGCCGCCCGCTGATAAGAAGACGACATGAGACAGCCGACAAGTTGGTTTGGTCGGCTGCGACTCGCGCGGCAACTCGAGGTTCCTTCCTCACATCAGCTTTTCAGCATGTCGTCGTCGTCGCATGTCCCAGCGGCGCGGTTGGGTAAACTTGTCGGTGTCAATGCAACGTGCTGGTTGCTGTTATGTTTTTTCCAAGAGGTTGAAGTCTATGAATGCTGTATCCATCCGTCTCGTCGTGCCCTGCCATTCCCCATCATCACGGCGGCGGGGTGCTGTGCCTCCTGCTCGTGTTCCTGTGCGCCGTCCCCATGCTAGTAAATACCCGAACGCCCCATTGCCGATGCCGTCCGTCCCATCATGATCCCCAAGAAGCAAAGCAAAAAATAACCGTCCCCTTCACCCCATCAACACCCCCACCTTCTGAGCATCCGCAACCCTCCGATACCGCACCACCTCCACCCCGTACTCATCCACCCCCCGTTCCGGCACAACCACGTAGCCCCCCCACCTCGGAAGCACCTTGGTCCACAGCGCCCAGTACACCACACCCAGCCCGAGCACGGCGGTGCCGACGAGCGGGAAGGCGTAGTACGGGTACCCGTCGGCATTCCAGTCGCTCGTGGGCGGGATGAAGGGCGTGATGGCGAGGAAAACGTTGAGGAGGAGGTAAATGACGGCGACAAAGGTGGGCGTGCGCCACGGGGAGGACCAGCTCTCTGACTTGGCGAAGTGCAAGTAGATGAGGCCGCCGGCGACGAAGGCGTTGATCCAGGCGCCGGGGTAGGTGTAGCTGGTTCGAGCGGGTTAGCATTGGGTGAGGGGGGTGGGGGGTGAGGAGCTGGGGAGGTGACATACAGGTTCACGATAAAGTTGTAGGCTGGCCCCGGGGGAGGGGCGAGGAGGACGATGACTGTTACGATCCAGTGGAGGAGGAGCTGAGGGTATGTTAGCTGTGTTTGGGGTATGGTTGGGGAAGTGGTGAACGTACCGACGCCGCCGGGGTGTTGAAAGGCTTCATCGACGCCCAGAAGGAGCTGTATGGCAGGATGCCCTCCTTGGCCAGCTCCTGATTGACTCGGGAGTGAGCAAAGCTCACAGCCAGAACATTGCCAATGTTGCTCAGCGCAACGAACGCGGGAAGGCTCCTCGCGGCGATGCTCTCGCCAAACACGTTGCGGAAGAAGAGGCCGGCCACGATGACCTCGGACTTGGCCAGTTCTGCCTTGGGGATGGCGGCAAAGTAGGCGACGTTGGCCAGCACGTAGAGAATGGTGACGCCGACCACGGCGATGGGTGCTGCGATCGACAAGGTCCGTTTGGGGTTCTTGAGCTCTCCAAGGACGTAGTTGGCGTTCTCCCAGCCCTTGTAGCTGTAGACGACCTGCAACATGGCGGTCGCAAATGTGTAGGCACCGCCGCCACCGTAGCCATCGCCCTTCTCCACGGCCCAGATGTCGTCAAAGTTGTGGGGGTCCGGGACCAATCGATATCCAGCCAGGGCTGCGAAGCCCGAAAACACGATGACCAGAAGCACGAGAACTTTGAAGACTCCCAGCGCGTTGGTAAGTCGCAATCCCCACTGTGGGAGAGCCGCGTGTAGGCTGACGACAAACGTGATGCACAGAACGGCGATGGATCGAGCAATCCAGCCATCTGGCAAGGGGTGGCCAACCGCGAGCAGCACATATCGGCCAAAAGCGAGCGAGTTGCCCGCCGAGAAGCCGAGAAGAATCATCTGGACCGCAAACACACTGGTTGCCAGAAAAGGTGGCTTCTTGAACACCCGTTCGAGGTAGTTCTTTTCGCCGCCAGAGAGGGGGATCGCGAGTCCAAATTCCAGGTAAACGCCCAGGCCAGTCAGTGTGAGAAGGCCGGCTGTGACATGTCTGGTTAGAAACTGGGAGCCTCTGGGACATGAGGATGGTACGAACCAACTCCCCACATAAGCAAGCTGACGCCCACGGATCCTGTCGCCGCAAAGATGCTTGATGGTGTGGAAAAGACTGGAAAACAGTGTCAGCCACTCCCCAGCACGATGGAAAACGTGAGGACATACTGCCTGTCCCAATCATCTTGTTCAATATCAAGAACACAGCCCCTGCTACCCCGATCTTTCGGGACTCTGGAACCGCAAACTCGACTGTCCCATCAAGACCCCCAAACGAGCCATAGTTTGGCCCCAGCGGGACACCATTGCTGTCGAATATCTCGCTGGCTTGTTCGCTGTGAATGGATGATGAGTCCAAGAGCGGCCGCCGGAGTTTTCGATCCGAGTCGTCCATGGCTCTCTCTGTCCAGCTGGACTTGCAAGACAGTGGGGTCGCTTGGAGTGTGCCGCTCGTCCCGTGTAACGGTGGCAATGCTCAGACAGCAGTTCCCGATCGGGGGTTGGAAAGGGGTCGATGAACTGGACAGTCCTGAAGATGATGCTGTGGTATCGTTCAAGGGACGTCCGTGTTGAGCATGAGAAAAGGAAAGTCCAGTGCTTTTGTCGATGGCCGCTGTTACCAGCTCCTCGGAGTGAGTCTTCAAACTGGGGGAGCCACGGGGGCACCGCTAGCGCATGACGTGCTTCGCTCTGGCGATGGCACACCCCGATTGGGCCCACCATCACGGAAGCACCCGCCATGTTCAACGCGGATTGCGATGGGGCAAACCCAGCTTGAACTCCGGGGGCGGAGGCGGATGCGGGAGTCGTCATCCACCATCACCGGTGCGGATCCGGCTTCCGGTGAGGCTTGCCGGTCCCCGCATCGTGCTGGGGATGGGGACGAAACAGGAATCCATGTTCCTTGCCAGAATGGTCTCCGCCAAGGTGTGGGGGAGTCGTGATTCCCTCACTTTCGCCTTTTTTGTGCCATTTCCCATCGAATGGCCAAGGCGAGGGAATTGAGTTGGGCACGTAGAAAGAGCCCCTTGGGTGAGACACTTGGTGGTGACTCCTTCACACCAAACTGCGCCGACATTGATGATGAAGCAAATTCTCAAAAACTTCAAACACTTTTCAGCGAGCTCCAGATGGATAAGCTTGGATAAGGGTTAGGGTCCGTCGTTATCGATATCGGAAGGAGCACCACCGACGAGGGGTCAATTCTTGGACACTTCTCAACACCAAAGTTTGGGCGCGGTCAAAATCGTGAACAGCGTCCTACCAGCAAACGTACTTGAAGCGTTCTCGTGCTCAACGGGCGGCTTTTCCAATCTCTCTCGGGATCAGCCTTCTTTGTTGTTTCACCTTGTGGCTGGTGGCGAGCCATTTGACGCCTCTGCGGAGCCCAACCTCGACACTCAAAATTCTGACTCACCCTCGAAACATCAAGACCCGACGCGTCTTTCCAAACTTTACCAGTCCACCAAACCTTGGGCTCACCATCTACCGCACCCTCGACCACCACCATGGCCGTAACCACAGATGAGAAGCTGGCGACCGCCGCGGATGTGAGCCTGGCTCTGACCAGCGACAGCAAACCGGCGCTTTCCAAGGAGGAACAGCTCCGCCTCATCCGTGTGAATCTCGCCGAGATTCTGAATCTCGAGATCATCGAAAAGGTCATTGATGAGGGGCGGCACCCGAGGATCTACTGGGGTAAGTGGTATTTTGAACGTTAGCATTGGGACCATCGCTAACTTGGACATAGGAACGGCAACAACTGGTCAGTCCCACAACAACATGCAACAGGGGGAATCAGCTCTAACCTTCCGCAGGTCGTCCTCATTGCGGTTACTTTGTCCCCGCAATGAAAATTGGTCAGCTGCTGGCAGCTGGATGCCACGTCACTATCCTTCTCGCCGACATGTACGATATCTCCCACCCCCGGACTGATTCATTGCTCACCACTGTTACAGCCATGGCTTTCTTGACAACCTCAAGGCTCCTATTGAGCTGGTCAACTACCGCGCCACCTACTACAAGTTTTGCGTGACCGAGATCCTCAAGGCTGTCGGCGTGCCAACCGACAAGCTGGAGTTTGTCTTCGGCAGCTCCTACCAAAAGAGCCCCGCATAGTACGTCGCCAAGGGGTGTGTCGGGTCTGCACAGACTAACTCGATATTCAGCGTCATGGATGTTTACAAGCTCTGCTCTGTCGTGTCCGAACATGACGCAAAGAAGGCCGGCGCCGAAGTTGTCAAGCAGTCTGACAATGCGCCGTTGTCCGGTCTCCTGTACCCCATCCTCCAGGTCCTCGACGAGGAATACCTCAAGGTCGATGCTCAATTCGGTGGTGTGGACCAGAGGAAGCTGTTTGCTGCTGCAAAGGACTGGTTGCCCAGGCTGGGATACAAGGAGGTAATTCAAACCTCTTTCCCGAGCACGATCTGTTAAGCTGACACATCACAGCGCGCACATCTCATGAACCCCATGGTTCCGGGCCTGCAAGGATCCAAGATGTCCTCCAGTGATCCTGGTATGAGACTCTCCCTGATCTAGCCCGAAAACTAAGCTCACATCCCCCCAGACAGCAAGATCGACCTTCTCGACGCCCCCGAGGTTGTCACCAAGAAGATCAAGAAGGCCGAGGCCGCCCCCAAGGTTGCGGAAGGCAACGGTCTGCTTTCCTTCACAGAGTTCGTCTTGCTTCCCGCGGCTTCGCTCAGCGGCACAGGCGAATTCATCGTCGAGCGCGAAAGGGACGGCCTCGAGCCTCTTGTCTACAAGGACGCTGCTCAGATGAAGTCCGACTACGAGAATGACATTGTCAGGCCAGCCCCTCGCCACAAGTCAGCACGACTCCAGCTAACGTTTCCCAGCTTTCCCCCCAACTCCTCAAGCCCGCCATCAGCAAGGCCCTCAACGCCCTCTTGGCTCCCATGCAAGCGGCGTTCCAGGCTTCCAAAGAGTGGCAGGAGATTACCCTCAAAGCCTACCCACCAGAAGAGAAGAAGAAGAAGGAGAAGAAGGTCAAGAACAAGGGGAGCCGCTACCCTGGAGGAGGCGCGCCCCCCAAGGACGGGGAGGCGGCTGCGGAGGGGGCGGCTCCCGCGCAATAGGCGTGCCGGGATAGCTGCAAGCGTACCTATTGGAAAAGCTAGTGGTCCATTGCAGCCGGGCTCTTCTGGGAGGGCGGAGGGGCACCCGTCGGCTCTCTGCGAGTCTGCGAGCATGTCTTGGTCTGGAGGCGGGCATGGTAGAACAAAAGTGTAGATGGGCCAGCAAACAGATCATTCCTCAGTCACGAGCAGCAAGAAACGCATGTTTGCAGTGACGTCGTAGAGTTGCCAATTGTCGTGGCTGGCCTGCCAGTATCTGTGGCCAAGAATAAATTTGCATCGCCAACACAACGATCCACGCTTGCGCGGACCAGACGTAGAAACTCGACCAATTTGGGGTGAGCATCAATTGACGGACAGGAGCAAGTCATCACAAGTCAAAGTACCATGGGTGGTGATAGCCGTTTGGATCGCGGTCTCGACGGACAGCAAGGGACCCGCGACACCAGAGTAGACGCCTCCAAAAACGCATGTAGATCTCTTTTTTGAAACTGCCACCAGACGGAAGTAACTGGCAGCAGAGATTAACGACGGATCTCATTCTTCTCCAAACGCCCATAGAGCACAGAATGTGCTGGAATACCGCGTGCGCATCGGCCCATGGGAGGGCAAGCCGACGCTACGGTTGGGCTGCTCGTGTCTATCTGAAGAAGAAGAGGAGAAAAAAGTTCAAAGGAGCGAAATTTCGGATCGAGGGAAGAAAAGGGTGGCCGCGAGTGGGGCTAGTCACGTGACCAATGCTCCTTCACAAGCCGGAACCAACCAACCAACGCCGGCATTCGAATTGTGGCCGCTGCCATTGGCCGCACGAGCCCTTGAACCGAGGCGTCTCTTGCCGACCCGACCGACCGAAGCGGCCTTTCCCGGCTCCGGAATCCATCGTTGACGTCGAAACTCTCAACTTCCCTCCATCACCACCACCGCCGACGACGGTGACGACGCCCACGACCCGCAGCTCCCAGCAAACGCCCCTCCTATCCGCGACAATGATTGCCCAGCGCGTAGGAACGACGGCGCTCCGCCGAGGTACGCACGCTCCAACCCATCCCACGAACAGCTTCGAGGGAGAAGAAGCTCAGCGGAATCTCGTGGATGCGCAACCCAGCTAACACCCCCCCCCTCCACAGTAGCCGGCGGCGCCCCCAACACCTTCTTCACCGCCAACGTCGCCCGCCTAGGCCTGGCCTCTCCCATGTCGACGACGCAGACGCGGTACTTCCCGCCCCTCCCCCTCACCAATGCCAAAACTAACCCCCCCCCCTTCCCCCCACAGCCTCGCAACAACCCAAAAACTCACCCCCCCCGAAGGCGACGCCATCCTCGCCGCGCAGCGCCTGCGCCGCCCCGTCTCGCCCCACCTCGAGATCTACGACAAGATGCAAACCTACTTCGGCGGCTCGGCGTGGCAGCGCATCACGGGGGCCGGCTTCTCGGGCGCGCTGTACGTGTTCGGGGCGTCGTACCTGGCGGCGCCGCTGCTGGGGTGGCACCTGGAGAGCGCGTCGCTGGCGGCGGCGTTTGGGGCGCTGCCGCTGGCGGTCAAGGGCGCGGCCAAGTTCGTGCTGGCGTGGCCGTTTGTGTTCCACGCCATCAACGGGGTGCGGCACCTGACGTACGACTTTGCGGTGGGGTTCCAGCGGAGGACGATTGTGCAGGGGGGGTGGTATATCTGGGGGGCGTCGATCGTGGGGGGACTGTACCTTGCCTTTTTCCTTTGAGTCCGAACGGGGGAGGGGGTCAAAAGGGGTTCCAAGGGGGGTGGTGAGAGGCTGGGCGAGTGGACGAGGGAGTAGCCCCGTGGGTAGGATTGTCACGGTAGACTGATTACCTACCTACCACCTACGATGCCGACGGGGACGCAGTAGCATTGGTTAGTCACTGGTGGAAAATGGGCATTTGCAATTTGGAAGACCAAATATGCATGACTTGATATCTGTGTTTGGTATAGGCATGGAAGGGAAGACACCCATAGACTCCATTCCATGCCCAAGGCAACGCTCAGTCAGAGCTGGAGCAACCCCATGTGACATGGAGGCTCGAAACAAAAGCAAATATGTAAAAGTCAGGTCGTCTGGACCGACCTGACGGGTACTGATATCGATGATTCACGTTCTTCAACGCCCCAGAAAAGCAGTAAGTGCACCCCATCCTTCCATCCCATCCTATCTTGGCGCCAACGCCGACGAAGAGCCCTTAAATAGGCCGCCGTCTCTTGGACGCCGGCCCTCCCTGGGATTCTTCTGATCCCTTTGCCTTGGCCACCCGTGGCGTTTTGGGCGGCGCCCTTGCCCTTGCCCTTGGTCGTTTCGTCCCCTTCTCTTTGGCCGCTTCCGTCATCGTCGCCTTGACCATATCGATGTGAGGTTTGTCTCCGAAGCCCTACTCCAGATGCCGAACCTCCATGATGGCTCTATTCAAGCCGTGGTTGCGCAACTGTGCGACGCGCTGGCCAATGATTGGACCGAGAAACTCGACTATCTGCTCAGATTCCCGTGCCAGCATGTCCACCCCGTTGACGCCGTTCGACACAGCATCCCCGCCGCCAGTCGAAAGAATGGCCTTCATAATGGCGCCGACCAATGCTTCAAACTCGAGTCTGGCCGCCTCGCCCTTGTCTTGGATGTGCCGCAGGATGCTCTCGTCGAAGCTCTTCAGGTTGGGCAGCACCAGCACACGCACCGCCTCGGGGCCACCGGCGGCAGCCAAGCCGCTGATGGCGCCAAACAGCACAGCTGGTGATCTTGTCGGGTCAAGAAAGTGCTTTAGACATGTTCGCGTGAGTTTGGGGCGCAAATGACCATTCGTTTTGCCGTACTTCTTGGCAATCGTGCCGAGCAGGCTGGCCGCGAGCTCGCGCAGGCGGTATTGGTCGTGGATCGCGTCAGTGCCCTCCTCCGAGCCGCCAAGCTTGCGAGACATGAGACATGTGAGGACGGGCGCCGAGATGGCGCTGGCATATGGGTCGAGAAAGAGATGGGGGTTCTGTATAACGGCCTGAGCGAGCTCCATCATCTGGCGCAGGACGAAAAGGTCGTCGAGACGGTGTGTCACCTGGTTGGTGATGAAGTTGACAAAGTAGGGGAGCAGCTGGTGCAGACCCGGATCGGCCCGCACCGAGTCCAGGGCGGCGGCGCGCAGCCGTGTCTTTTCGTCATCGGGATCGTCGTCGAGAATGGCGGCTTGGATCTTGTCAAAGTACAGTATGAGCTCTTTACTGATAACGTGCTTGACTGATGGTCGGAAAGAGACGTTGTCGTTGCCGGCCAAGGCAGCGAGGGCGGGGTTGGCACCGGGGCCCTTGGGCAGGAGCTCTTTGGACGTGGTCTCGGCAGTGGTCGGGTTCTGGGGGATCGAGGGTTGGACGCCGTCGACGGCGAGCCAGTGGGCTGGGCGAAAAAGCACAGTTAGTGTGGTCGAGAGGTCGCCGGAAGGAATGCGCACCCACCTGTGAAGCTGACGTCTCTTGGGACTTTGGGGAGCGGGGCGTTGATGAACTTCTCAAAGTCGACCTCCTCGTCCTCAATGTAGAAGAGGGGCTGGCCCGGACCAAGACTGGCTTCGCCGAAGCGCAGAGGCCGGGTGGACTCGTAGCCAAAGATAGGTTCGACGTCGAGAACCTTGAGGGCTTCCTTGAAATCTAAAACCGTGAGCGTGGTGCGGTTGGCGGCACGCATGAAGCGCAGGGCCTCGCTGATGACCTGGCCGAGCCGGTATTCGACATCCTGGGCGAGGATTCGGAGAGGTTCGTCGGACAGCGAGATTCCAATTGACTCTGCCGTGTCGCGAACGTTGTCGGCGTTCCACAGGAGTTTGGGGCCGTCTGCAGCCATGGCGGCGGCGACGGTTGGTGATGCTGGCGTTTCGGTTTCCAGAGATGGTAGGTTTGGGGATCAATTGGAGAGCCACCCCCAGGTGGAGCATCTGTGAAAAGGGTCGGGAGCCTGCAGAAGCGCCAGCCACAACCCACTCCTGCCTCAGCCACACACTCTGTTAACAAGGAAGTGGGGCCGGGAAGGCCTCCATTTCTGGGCAGCAATGGACTGCGGTTGCTCCTTTCCATCCTCATCGTCAACAGTCAAAGTCTGGGCTCCAGCCGCGAGGCTAGGAATGCCATCAACTTCTCTCCCATTTGGCCGTTCCCGCCGTCTGCCACAGCCTCTGATCACCGCCCTCCCATGAGTCCCCGCCCTTGTCGTGCGTATCAGGGAGAACCTCGAGTTGGCAGGCCAACGAAAACAAACACTGAAATCAGCGGCCAAAGGTTGCGGCGACCCATCTCGACGCCAAGTTCCCTTCCCTTTCAATGGTGTCTGATAAGTTATGCCCGCGACTCCTAGCTGGACTCGAGCTCCAGGGTAATGAAGCTGCGCCACTCGAAGGGGGCAGGACACAGCGAGGCAGATGCGGGGTCTTCACCCCCTCATAACCACGGGAGCCTTGTTGCCAGTTGAGTTGGGCTGGGCTTCTCTTTTCACCGCCGTCCCTCAAGCTAGCACCCTTCATCGCGTCGAACCTTTTTGGCCGAGCTTGCGGACGAGACCGCCTTCTTTCTGGCGATGCGCCTTCTCAACACCGATTCCCTCACTCTCGAATTCGTCCCATCAGACATCCCCAAGTTCGCCATCCTCTCGCACCGCTGGGAGGAGGAAGAGGTGCTTTATGACGATATCCGAAATGGCGTCACCGACAAAGTCAAAGCCTTGAAGGGCTACAGCAAAGTCCAGCAGAGCTGTAAGCTTGCCCGCCAACAGGGATACGGTTACATATGGATCGACACGTGCTGCATCGACAAGGCCAGCAGTGCCGAGCTTTCGGAATCCATCAACTCCATGTTCACCTGGTATCGGAACGCTGCCGTTTGCTACGCATATCTGAGCGATATCCGCCCACGAGTCTACCAATGGGAGTCCCCACCCCAGTTCACGTCCAGTCAATGGTTCACGCGCGGTTGGACACTGCAGGAGCTCGTCGCCCCGTCCACCGTCATCTTTTACAACTCCAAGTGGCAACCCATCGGCACGAAGGAGGATCTGTGCGACAAAATCCAAGAAAGAACCGGAGTGCCGTCGGCCGTCCTTGTCTGCGTTGAACCTCTTATCGGCGACTGTGCATCGTGCAACGGAGGACGAATGGGCTTCATCCGAATTGGAGAAGATGTCAGACAGTGCTCCCATTACATCAGTCAGGGTCGCAGTCTGTCGGACGTCCTACAAAGCTGCAGCATTGCCCAGAGGATGTCGTGGGCAGCACGTCGAAACACTACGCGGATCGAGGACGCGGCCTATTGTCTCCTAGGCATCTTTGGCGTCAACATGCCGCTGCTGTACGGGGAGGGCATGCGTGCCTTTCTGAGACTTCAAGAGGAAATCATCAAGACCACTGATGACCAGTCCATCCTGGCTTTTTCGAGGGATGGTCCAGAGTGGCCATTCGAGGGACAAGACAGTCTCTTGGCCGAGACTACTCACTATTTTGCCGACAAGCGAAACATTTCTTCTATGGCATGGGCAGACAAGTTTCCCATGACGCCCTCTTCAAAGTCCATCAACATGGAGATGACGCTATGTCCACTCAAAGATTGGGATCCCGAATTTGACCGCCCCCCACCACCCCCAGCCCCGGAGGCCGGCAAGGTGCCAGACGAGGATCGGCTCTGGTTAGGCGTTCTCTCCTGCTCCGATGCTGCCGTTCACCATGCCCCACAGCACCCTGCCATTGTGCTGCAAGAGGTCAACCGGGAAAAATCCATCTTTCGGCGCGTGTACAGCCATCGCGTTTTTGAGGTGGGATTTTCCATGCTCCAAGGCCCGTTGAAGATCTCTCTGGAGAGTACTAGTGAGTGTCTCTTCCGTTCCACACCCGGTTCCATCGCTTGGCCGTATGGCCATGAGGCGATGCACAGAGTAAACAAAGCTGACAGGGTGTCCTAGAGCGGCCTAAAAGATTCTTCATTTGCCATGTGAACAAAGCCGTCCGAATGAACATCCACCTCTTGTTGATGTCCAAAGAGCCACAGGGTCAAAAGCAACAGGTCTCCCACTTTCGCTGCCTCTTGATTGCAGGCACTTCCAGGAATATAAAGTGCCGCTATTCTTTTCCCGGGCCGGGCTTGAACGAGGAAAGCGGACCCGACCACGGCGGTGTGTGGATGTGCCGCGGCCAAACATTCAGCATGCAGCCCAAGCATGAGTACAAGGGATATTATTTGTGCGGAATTCTCGCCCTCGATTTGCACCACACGTCCGCCGTGGAAAGATTCTGGGTCTTTTACGGTGGTTCCAGGGGCTATTCCGGCTGGTGCAGGATTACGACCACTGCTTCAATCTTGCAGCTTGGCGAAAGGTTCGGATTCATGACCTACGACGACTGGTACTCGCAGGGGAGAGATGAGCTGGAGGATAATATATGGGAAGCCCCACGCACCTGGGAGTGGATAGTTGGGTTGAGGGGGATGTATTGGCCGGGCAAGGAGTCGGCAGTGCCAAGCGTAGTCGATGTGGGCTGCTCTGTCAGGGCCACCGTCGAGGACGAGGTGTTCCTCGGGCACTACAAACATTTGGCCATGGTTTTGGAGGTGAAGAGGAATTTTATTCCAGAGAGAACAACAGGCCCTTCATAGACTATGGAGGAAGACAAGAACACGGGGGAAAAGGTAAGGAGAATTATCTCCTGGGGCCAGGGATTCCCTCTCTCTGTCAGTTTTAACATGCGTGGTCATGTCCCAGGGGCCAAACCTCCGTCTCCAACAAGTGTTGAACTGCCAAGTGCTGCTCTTTTTACAAGATTTGTCCTCGGTCACCAACGTTGCCAGAGACTCAGGTAACTATGTGACTTTGAAATTTATATCTTTACGAATAGTACCAACTACGCTAACAACAAATTGGCTCCAGAGACTCTAGTTCAAAAAGGACGTTGTTGAGGTTATCGTGTTGCCCCACAGTGCCGACGCCACATCTCGCCACTATCCGCACAGTTTGGGTCGCAAAAGTAAACCTCCAAATTTTCCTCGCGGTACGGTATTTTTCGTCATGTCAGTTTTCACCCGCCCCACCACCAACCCAGCATCACCATCCCACCACACCTCAACTACCACCACCACAACATAACCTGCCAATTCTCACCGAATCACAAACCACAACCCTCCAAAATGGCGCCCCAACTCACAGAAGACGAAATCGACGACCTCCTCTACGCCGCCCGCACCGGCGACAACGCCGACCTCACCACAACCCTCTCCGCCATCGCGGCCCGCACCTCCCTCTCCCCGGCCGAGATCCTCCTCGCCGCCCGCGACGAGTCCAAGGCCACATGTCTGCACATGGCCACGGGCAACGGGCATCTCGGTACTTCTACCCCCACCCCCACCACCACCCCCACCAACTCACGTGCATGAAGCTAACCCCCCCCCCCCCAAAAGAAACGGTAACCCTCCTCCTCTCGCATTTCGCGGGACGTGACGACGAGGATGAGAAGCTATCGTTCCTCGACGCCCCCAATGAGTTCGCCAACACGGGCTTGCACTGGGCGGCGCTCGGGGGGCATCTGGAGGTGGTGAAGGCGCTGGTGGAGGCCGGGGCGGCGGTGGCGAAGGAGAATGATAAGGGGCAGGTGCCGCTGGATTTGGCGATGGAGAGGGAGGGGGAGGGGGGGAAGGTGGTGGAGTTCTTTTTGAAGCAGGCGGGGATGAGGGAGGAGGAGAATGCCGAGGGGGGGTTGAGCGGGGGGGTGGATGGGGTTGCGCTGGATGGGGAGGGGGAGGGGGAGGGGGCGGAGGGGAAGGGGGAGGCGGGGGGGGCACCGGCGTAGGGGGTGGGTGGGTGTGAATAAAGACGTTTTGGCAGTGGCGGTGGTTCATGATGATTCAAGTTGACGGAGGTCCTTTATGTCGTGGGATGTCGTCCGCGGATGTGGCTGAGCATGATCACTGACAACCAGCATCATCGACGGTTGGATTCTTGCAGCCACCCAACAGTCAGTCACCTGGGCGGTTCGACCAACACTTGAGGCCCTTTTGGTCGCTTCTATCGATTCGATGGACGACCTGCTCCAGTGCTGCGCCCGCGGCCGATTTCTACGCCGCAACCGTCACACCCACAGCGAAAACGAAACCACTGAACAAATTCAAAGACTCCGAGGCGGGCTGTTTTGCGAGGTCGGCGGTGCTAGCAAGTACGACACGGTTCATCTGCAAATCGACGGACCTCTGCGAGCGGTTGTTTTGTATTCTGCCTCTCCTGTCGCACAGCGCAAAGCATCCGGGCTTGGGCAACCACTGCCTCGGAACCGGAGATGGCGATATGCGCAGTGCAAACCCGGTATCTGAAATCCGGGCATCTGTCCACCCTCCAGCTGCAAGTGGAAAGTGGAAGGCGTTTTGGTAATCCACTGACGAGCGCTGCGGCCCGTAGCAGAGACCAGTAAATCCAATGCTGACATGAATATTACAGGTGCATTTTCCGGGGAACCCCTTCGAAATCCGAGCATCTCAACGTCTGCAGCAGGGGACACCACGGATTGGGTAAGTGTACCTTGAAGAGTCCGAACGGTGGGTGCTGACACGCAACTCAACGGCAGGCATCCGCGGTTCTCGTGGCACATTCTTGCTGCGAACGAGGCGTCGATACTCCCTCAGCATTTGCCCGACTATTTTAGAGCTCAGTTGTCCTAGGCATCAAGAAAGGCCCAGCAGAACTCGTGATGAGAAGAAGGGCACACCTCGCACTCATTACCACTCATAATGATGGACTACCGCGCCGCACCAGACACGCCACATCTTGACAGATGAAGCATAGCTCGATGCCCCATTCGTGCGCATGCACGGCCCAAAGCGATGGCACATCGCAAGCCCAGCCTTACCAACAAAACTCAAATCCGACTTCCTCGTACGATTTCCCACACGACATTTCGCTGCCTCTTTGTGCCCCCTTCTCCCGCGACAAATCACGGGCCAAGGCCGTGGTACACACACTACCGAGTTACCACAAACGGAATGGCTTCGAGGGAGCCTGTACCCCGAAAGCTGGCTGCTGACGTGAGGATTTGCGAGTCTGGGGTTCGGATTTGAGCGCGCCCTCGGACATGTTCGCAAAGCACTGCCCACACCACCCCGAGCAAGTCGGTTCAACATTTCCTTATCTGCTAATATTAAAGACGTCGTCAACAATACCAAATCCTCGGTACGATGAACGTCCGTACCCGGTTTTTTATGTTTCCAGTTTCCACTTTCATTCCAACTTAAGTAACCCACAACATCATGGTTCTCATCAAAACGGCCCCCTACGGAGAGTGGGAGAGTCCAATCACAGTCGAGGCTGCATCGGCCGAGGCCCCAGTGTTGACATCTCCTGAAGTTTGTGTAAGTCAGATTTGATCCTCTCCAAGAATATTCAATTCTTCTTGAGCAACTTTGCCTCTCGACTCCAAGCTGCTGCTCATGGTACCCATGCAACCAAACACTGACCCGCCGTAGCAAGCAACAGAGCCATCATCCCTCCCCGAGTCCCACGCCCACAAAACCAACACCACCATGGAAACCACAGACGAAGAAAACCCGAGCCACATCCTCCCCGAAGAAGACGACGGCATCCCAGAATCCTACATCTCCCCGGCACAACCCCTCACCTTCACCACCCTCCGCGAGCCAAGACGTGACGTGACAGGATGGTTCTTTGCGCCGCGGAATCCGCGGTTTGTGGGGCCCGAGGGGGAGGCCCCGCCCTTGGTGGTAGGGATGCCGCGGGACGAGGAGGACGGGGTGGATATGGCGGTGCAGTTCCTGACGAGCAGGGGGTTTGCGTACTTTGCGCTGGATTCTCAGGGCGAGATGGTGGAGGAGGATGTGGCGGAGGTGGTGGAGTTCCTGGGGTGGAGTGGGAGGGTGGATGGGGGGAGGGTTGGGTTGGTGGGGGAGGATGGGGTTGTGGAGGTGTTTGGGGGGAGGGGAAAGGTTTGTGGGGATGGGGGGATGGGGGCGGTGTTGGAGAGGGGTTGAGGGGGAAAGATGCTGCTGAGAGGGCTGGTTGGGCTGGGTGGCTTGGGTGCATTTCGTAGATTAGTGGGACTTTGCATCGTGCTGGCTTTCATCTCTGGGGGCAGGCGTTTTGGGTTCTTGTCGTTTTGGTCGCAAGTTTGACGGCCGTTCGTCCGGCGAGATGAGAGCGAAGGTGTACTGTGATAGAATGAAGCCGTTGTCACACTCGAGCTCGTTCCCGCCTCGCACAAACCACCCTCTATGACTGTCCATGCCAGCAGAGATGCCACTTCCCAAGTCTGAGACAGGATGGAATCGGGGCCAGGTGTCCCTTGCCGAGGCAGCAGCAAATAGGCCGCTGTGTGGTGTTTGGGAGGAAAGCACCCCAACTCGCGATTTTGGGGGAGTCAAATTTATTGTTTTCAAACTCCGCAAGTTGAAAAAGAATAGACATGACGGCAAGGAAAAGAAAAGAAAAAGTCAGAAGCTCTCTCCCCGGCTCGTCAGCCGGGGGGATACGAAAAGCCCCAGTTGGGAAGGGGCTTTTACTAGAGGGGGGGTGGTGTTCGTTGGGTTCGAACTTGCGGCCTCGGAGGGGGGGGGTTCGGGATGGGTCGGTACCGTCCCCTCTTTCTCATACCACTACGCCATGTAGGATGGGTTGGTATTAAGAGGTATATAGGAAGGAGCAGCGCAGGTACAAACGGGATAGGATGGTTGAAGTTGGTGGCTGGTTGGCGTTGCGAGAAAGGAACAAGGCAGACGTTTATCCATTCGGCCAGTGACCCGGTGTCGAAGCCCTTGCCTTTGGGGGTCTTGCCGGCGGCCCTGTCCACTTGGCTAGCAAAGCCTTAACAAGAAGAGAACGAACAGGTCTTTGCTGCTCCAACATCCATCTCCGGAGAGCATCACCACCCTACAAAGCAAAAACCTCCAACGGAAACCCATCCGCCATCGCCTGGAACCCTGCGACATTCGGATGCAAATGATCCCCCCCATCATACTTGGCCGCCAGGATACTCTTATTCCCCGGATCCCCCACCATCTTCGCAAAATCCACCACCACATCAAACGTCCCACTCCCCAAAATCCATGCATTCAGACTCTGCCTCGCCGAGTCCCTCGCCGCACTCGAATACGCCTGCCCATTCCCATTAAACCCCGTAATCGTCGCCCCAATAGTCTTCATCCCGGCCTTCTTGCAATCCCCGACAACCTTCTTATACGCCGCCTGCAACTGCGTCGCCGTCCCGCTCGGACTCCCGCTATTCCCCAAGTCATTCACCCCAATGAACAGCATCGCCCACTTTGCCCCTTGCACGCCCAGCGCGTCGCGCGCGTAGCGCTGCAGCAGCGGCGGGCCGAGGCCGCCGGAGAGCACGGTGTTGCCGCCGGCCGCCTGGTTGGCGACGCCGACGTGCGTGAGGTTGGCGCGGACGAGGCGGGCGAGGAGCAGGTCGGGCCAGCGGTTGTTGGCGTCGTCGGTGGAGCCGCGGCCGTCGGTGATGGAGTCGCCGAGGATGACGAGGGTGCCGTGGGGCGGGGAGGGGAGGAGGGCTTCGACGGCGGAGAGGAAGTACCAGTGTTTTGTGGAGGTGCCGGAGAAGGTGGTCTCGCGGACTTTGTTGCCCGTGGTGAGCCAGGAGGTGGTGCGGCTGCCGGGGTGGCCGGTGATGCTGGTGGAGGGTTGGCCGGGTTGGGAGTAGAGGGAGATGGTGATGGACGTGAGCGGGCGGATGGGGAAGGGGAGGGGGTCGGAGTAGGCGGTTTGGCCTTTGGGGATTTTGATGGAGGGGGAGCCGTTGTTGAAGGTGAGGGCTTGGAGGGTGGACGCGTCGATGGCGGCTGACCCGGCTTTGTTGGAGGCGGTGAGGGCTACGGTGGCCGAGGTGATGGGGAGGTCGGCGCCGCCCATGGTGTTGGTGATTTGGATGCGGATGCGCTCGGCGCGGAGCGTCATCTGGAGGGTCTGGCGGATGGTGGCGTCCTTGAGGACGGGGTTGCTGCCCTGAGTATTGTTAGGGGATGTTGGTGAGGCAGTGGTTGAGAATGAGAGCGTACAAAGGGAGACGGGGGCATGTTGTTGGACTCGACGAGCTGCGGCATCGAGGTCCACGCCGTTACCCATTTCTCGCTGTCTCGGGGAGACAGGGCATTCCCAAGTTCCTCATCATGTCCCGCAGGCAATGCCACAACCGTTTGAGAAAAGAAAAGGAACGAAGCGGCAAAGGCCGCCAACGATTGGGGTCCAAACATCATGATGAACTCCGCATGGACTGGTTGGAGGTTCTGACTCTTGGCAGCCCGGGGGTTCGCGGACTTATACATTCCACAACCCTCTGGCCGGTTCCCCGGATGTCCTTTTAGCATCTTGAATTCAAAGGGCTCTTGAGAGAAAACCGGAGTGTAATTTTCCGCGAATTAGAGTGGCACGCAAGGGGACAATGTTGGTGTTTAGCCAGCTTTAGGGCGCCATGATTTACCCAGAGGAACAAAGTCCACTTCAGTCAAGGCCCGGTGCCGCGGAACCGAAATTCAGATTTCGGCAGGATGTTCTGAATGCGTTCAAATGCCGCCAGGAACAAGATCTATGCCCGATGATACAAGTCGGATGAGTGCCGGCCTGGATCGGCGGGAAGCTTCAAGAGCCGGTGTTCTCTAGCAACTCGTGCCGCAGATGCTACACCAAGTTGGATTGTGGGGAACTGACCGTACCTGACGGCGGGTGCTGAATTAATTCAATACTAGTACTAATTGGTGGCTTCTGACCGTTTGATGTGAAAAAGCAAAGACGCCGACATCCCAGAGACAATGAAATGGCCGGACAGGCATCCAGACGCCATCGCTTGGAGTAACGTACCATCCAACGGTATCCCTCCTCAAATCGTGAGAAGGATGCCCCCGAACATGAAAAAGAAAATGTTCGACCCGCGTACGCTAAGTCGGAAATGCAATGCAAGCTCGCAAGGGAAGATGCCGCCAACGCCTCCACAGGGTCAGCGCGGTAGCGCACCAGTAACGACGGGAATTCCAACAAGTGTTGGGACAGGACATGGGTCAAATAGCGACACCCTCCAGCGCAGCGATCTCGGCATCGAGAAGCTCTTTTGCTTTTTCGGATCGCGTCTTGATGGATGCCTTGAACGGCATGACGGTTCTGGCATTCAAAATATGTCAATACTCGGACCACGCATAGTATCGGTGATACGACAAGTCAAGAGGAAAGAACTCACGCTTGCCCCCTATACGACCACTCCGGCTCAAACGGCGCCGGCTGACCGTCTGGCCCCAGCGGCCACCCGATGTCAATAGTCGCCAACACCATGGCCAAGACAATCACAAGACTATTCTCGGCCAGGTTCCGTCCGATGCAGATGCTAAGACTCGATCAGAACCATTAACATCTCGACAGTAGAAAAGGCAAGACTCACCGCCTCCCAAAACCAAAGTTGCCCACCGGCAGTGGCTCACCCCTCCCGCCCTTTTCCCTGGGAAGATACCTCTCTGGCCAAAATCTCTCGGGCTGGTGATACACCGCCTCATCATGCATCATCGCCCATACATTGGGAAATATGGTCGTCCCCGCGGGGATCCGCATCCCTTCGTACACATCCTCTGCCACGCTTGCGTGCGGGATGCCCAGCGGCGACAGGGGGTTCATGCGGTATGTCTCGGCCAGCACGAGGCGGAGGTATGGCAGCGGCGCGGCATCGGCAAAGGTGGGGAGGCGGGCGCCGTGGTTGGTGACGCGGTCGACTTCGGCCTGGGCCTTTTTCTGGACGTTGGGATTTTGCATCAGGTAGAGAATCAGCAGCATGACTGTTGCTGCCGTCTAGGAGAGGGGCAAGAGGCGTTAGCTTGGGATGCGTTGTGGGGCGGAGGGGAAGCGACTTGCTGTGTCATTTCCGGCGATGAGGACGGTGGCGGCGGCACCTTTGATATCTTCGAGGCTAAAGTCCGCTGTTGGTGATGGAGTTTTGGTGTCGTTGAGCATGGCGACTCTGTTGTGCGTGAAGAAGCGCCGGTCGGGGTTGCATGACTGGTCAGGACGGGTCAGTTATGGACTTGCCCACAGAAATAGAGTCAAGACGAACCATCTGCTTCAGGGAAGCCTCAAAGGGCAGCTTCGTGATGTTCTCAATCGCCGACTTCCATGTGTGCGCGTATCGAAGCCTTTCCATAAAGGGGAGCCAGTCTGGGAGGTACCTCGCTGTGATTAAGCAACCCGTCAGTTACCCCGCTAGCTCCCATGCGGATGAGTGAGACATACTGGCCGGGAAGAGATCCATGATGGAACTCCCCGGGGCACCGGCCTTGCCGATGGCATTGGCCGAGTCCTCCGCCAGCCCGATCCACGGACTCTTGGGACTGTCCACGTCGAGGCCATAGGCAATCTTGAGCACAATGGCCACGGAGCACCGTCGTACGGCTTGCACCCAGTTCTCGGGGTTGTCCATCAAGCCCTTGCAGCAGATGAGTGCTTCCTTGCGCTGCATGTCTGCGTAATGTGTGATTTTCGACTTGGAGAAAGGGGGCTGCAGGACGCGGCGGTGGAGGTGGTATTTTGGCCCCCATCGGAGCCAGGTCAGTGTGGGTGACCAGCCCATCCTGGAAGGGAGAGCCAACCGTAAGCGTTCCGCTGTGTAACGTTTCACGAGAGGGGAAGCGTAGCCGAAGAACTCACTCCTCAAACATGACGAACCGCGGCCGGTCCGCATAGTTGGAGCCGCGCTTCTCGAGCAGCTCAACGGCCGCCTTGAGGCTGTTGAGCACAATCCATTTTGAGCCGAGGGTCTGGAAGTAGAGCACATCCGAGTCTGTGGTGGTTCAAGGTTGCTACGTCAGAACGGCCCGCAACGAGACCACAACAGGGACTGCTGCATAACAGCATATTCAAGGAGCACAACGTACTGTATTGCTTCCCCCATTCTGCGTACTTCTTGAACGCAGCATCTGTTGGCACCACGCGGTAGTGTCCAAGGAGAGGCTCGCCTGGCGGTCCGGGTGGCAGTGGGGCCCCCCTCCTCCTGTTGAGCACAGCATACAGTCGGAACAGACAGTAGCCAGCCACCACAGCAGCTGCGCCGATAAGCCCGAGAACAACGCTCTCCGGTGAGACAGGACGAAGCAAGACCTGGGTCGGCATGCTTCCACGCTTGGTTTGCTCGGAGAGGCAGGATTGTTGGGTGGCAGCGCCGGAAAACCAGACACGACCGGGAGGAGAAACGAGACACTCCGAGTACTCCGCCCGGGTCCCAAGCAAGCTTTATCATCGTTGTTTCCTCCCGTGCCACGACAGCAGGAAAGAGGGGGCATCAGGAAACCAGGGATAGGACGAGTCGACGACGTCTTGGAAGCGGAGGGGAGGGGCGCTCAAGCTAATCGATCCCCATCAGAGAGGCGACGCCGTTGAGCTCGCCAATGGCGACGAGACGCCATCCGGGCCATGAACTGCAAGAACCAAGCTAAAACTGCACGTCTTAGTTCCACCAGCGCTGCGGTTCGTTCGTTGCAAACTTGCCCAACCCACCAGCCAGTGATAAGGGTCAAACTCGACCGCGACAGCAGCACGACCTGGCCATTCAGCTCGGCCGCCGTCGGCTGGCCCCTTTGCCATTCGACTTGCTCGCCCCCGGATCCTCCTGATGGAGGAGCAAATCACGGACCGGGCCACCACACGCCGCACCGTTTGCGGCGCCCCGGGCGTCCGGCCCCCCGCTCATGCGGCGACTTTGGGGCGTCGGGGGGAGCAAGGAAAGCCAGTGGTCGAGGAAGCAGGCGAGGTCCTGCCAGCGGCCCCCCTCCCCCATCATCCATGCAGCGGACCCCATGGGAAGCTCTGTGCCACGGGCCGCGAGCGGGACCGACACATCCAGGGCGTCTGGCAGGGCCTCTCGGAGGATTAATCACAACGGGCCAACCCACGACGAGATCCGAATCAGGACCATGAGTTTGTTTGGACGATCGGAGTTCGTTCGCCCCGCTAATGTGTGTCTCCGGTGCGCCTGGCTCCTGCGTGACTGGGTCCTCTTCGGAATCCGCTTACCGGATTGGTGTTGGCGCAACAAGAAATCGGAGGAGATGCTCGAGAAGTTGACGGGGAACCGTTGCGCTGGTGGGACGATCTCTTGCGATGCCCGCACTCGCTCCATCTCCCCCGCAAAGACGGTCCTATGGGAGAGCTGCTAGCCTTTCGTCCTGTCAACTTCGGCTGGTCAGGGTGCCTTGGACAACGCAGAGGGGGGAGTCCTGGTGCCCTGGTGTGGCCGAGTGATGCTCGCAGGGTAAGCGGGATAGGTTGGAAACCCGAACACGGATATAAAAGGCACGGTACAACGCCCGTCGAGGCATCGAAAGACAATGGTTTTCCGCCGCAGTGGTTCAACCCTAATCCAGGATGTCACCGTTCTTCCCGGTGGCGGTCCGTCTGCTTGCCCGCGTCAGGAGATGCGGAGAGATTCGCGAGTGGCACGTACCGAGTCCCTCGCGGGCGGGTAGAGATCTCATGCAAGCCACACAGAGAAACCGCGCAAACAAGTTCGTCCCCGCGCAAAGCAAGTTCGTCCAAAGGAACGGTCTAGAGTAGCGCCACTAGCCTATGCGAAGCGGCGGGATGCAATTAGTCACGGACTCCCATATCGGATACAGCAACACCCACCTCGATTCGCGGCGGGGCTGCCATGCTCTTGACCGCGTCGACGTCTCATGGCCAATGCTGGAGCGCGCCAAGTAGCTCTGGGGCAGGTTGCATTGAGGAGCGGCGCCGACATGGCACATGGCTGTCAGCATCGCAGGAGCGCAGCTCGACGCAGCCTGTGGGAGTGGTTCACCAGTCGGCGACTGTATCAGCCGCCACAAGCGACCGCTCCCGCCTGTCCCCGCGCGGATCATCATTCCCTCGTCATCGCAAACCCCCTCGTCCGCGGCGGGCGTTGTGGGGACACGGGAGACTGATTCCGGTGGGACATGGGACGCCTGGTGGAGCGCTATTGTGCGGGACAAAACGAGGTCGAGATGTCAGAGCTTGGATGCTCGACGCAACGTTGTCCTTCACGATCTGGCGGCTATTGTCGGCGGCTGCTTCCTGGAGACGAGGAGTGTACGGGTCGAACCCCGAGAAATTCGGTGAGAGATGGCGAAGCATCATTTATAGACCTCGGCGGGCAGGTTTCCCCGCGGGGTCTTGGCCAGTGTCTTGTCGGACTGCGTGTGGGCGCGTTGTGGTGAGAAGGCAATGACTGGTTGTGTCGTGCGAGTCTCGTTCCAGTGACAGACGGCGTTCTCTCTTGACCATGGTCCGTCCTTCTTCCACAGTCTCAACCGACAACTGGCCGAGATCGAAGAGCCCAGGACTGCCTGGGTTTGTTAGCCAGGTATCTCGGCGGCTCGGCAACCATGTCACCAGCCCTGGCCCAATTCGTAACCTTGAATTGAGTTGTGACAGAAAAGGTCCCGGAGTTGGGGGTGGAAAGACAGTGTTGGTCCAAGTTGGGACAGATGCTCGCTCGCTGACATCCCGCTGCTGCGGTCCACTGGCCAGACCTCTGCGATGGCGCTGCAATGTCCTGCGAAGATGGGCGCACCACTGAGGTCAGGTATGCAGCAGTAGGTCGCAGTCCTGTGGCCGGGCTGTGCCGGAGCGCGACTGGCCTGTATTGTCTGGAGTCTGCAGCGTCGAGCATGTGGCTCAGAGTCGGTGCAGCGGGCGCTGAACAAGGTCGCCGACCTGCTAACGATTGTGAAGTCGTCGAGGTTCAGCGGAGGGCGAGAGAGCGTCGACCGCTGTATCGGAAGCGAGCCAAGGCGGCCCACAGGCGCTCCCGCCAACCAGGTTCGAGATCGAGCTCAAGGCGAGAGCTGTCATGCCAGTCAGGGCGTCCCGTCCCTTCTCGATAGCGTCGCATATGTGACAGATGCTCTCCATTGGCGATGGGGGCGGAGACATGCAGACGGTGCATCATGTCGCCGCGGAGCTGTCAATCAAGGCATGTTGACGGGAACGCTGGACGATGACGAGAGCGAGAGAGCGAGAGAGCGGGAGAGCGGCAGAGCGGGAGTCCCTTGGTCTTCGAGATCCTGCTGAGGGGTTGCTGAAGACCGTTCTCCAAGGCTTCTTCTCTCCATGTTTCGTTGTTTCTTTTTCCCACCCGTGCTGCGTCGGCCGCCGAGTTTGGTGGCTTCGGTGGATGAAGAATCTCGTGTCGTCATCTTGGATGTCGTCAAGAAGAGTCTGATCAAGGTCGACCAAAAATGGCCGTGGATGGAATGGATGGTCAATGTCATGGGCAACGAAGGGAGCGGGAAGACGATGAAGAAGAAGAGAATGAGAACAAACGGGCGAAATTGAGCTGCTGTGCCTGCCCGTCACGCTGCGTGACCCGTGCTGCTGAGGATGATGGCCGTTGTAATTTCGCCGGGTGGGCACGGGACACTCCTCGGACACCTCCCATCCCTACCTCAAGGGCGCCGTCAGGGGTGCAGACCCCACTGGTGGCCGTTGTTGGGGTGCATTTGTGCGCCGGGTTCATCGCGGGACTCCGTATTTTCCGTGTATTCTCCCTGTACCGCGATCCGGTGCTTCCAAGCTCCAGGTGCTCGCGCTCGTCGTCATTTTTTCTCTCTTCTCCTTTCTCCCTTTTTCCTTTTTCCTTCTTCAGCCCATTCGTTGCCCCGTCGGCGCTCGCGATTCCCCATTGCCTTGGGTCGAGTCCTCGAGTCCATCACGCTCGCTTTTCCCTCCTCTTGAGCCAGTTCTCAGTCCATTCCTTCGTTTCTGTCCTCTTTCTCCTCCACGACGACGACAATGCCGCCCAAGCGGTCCCATCACCGGTCGCGCTCCTCGGTCGACCAGGTGCTCAATCTGCTGGCAGATCTCCCCGAGCACCAGATCTCGCTCCTCCTCGACGACTTCAACCACACCACCTCGAGCAACGTGCCCGTCTCGACAGCCATCACCATCTTTGACCCTTCCACGCCCAAGCACGTCAAACGCTCCTTTGGCCGAGCTTCCTCTCCCATCCGGACCCTCGAGGCCGAGCTGGTCCGCCGCCACAGCAAGAGACTGAGCAAGAGAATATCCTCGGCCCCCGAACCAACGGCCCGCCCGAGGCCCTCCTCGCAACTCTCCTTCTCCTTCAGCCCGCCCCGATTCTCCATCACCATCGCCGAGGACGAGCCTATCGACATTACCGAGTTCGATCGGCCCAGCACTCCGCAACCGCAAGAGCGTCCAGGCCGTCCCTCGCTCACCCTTTCGACACGTCCGCCGTCAGGCCTCGATTTCTCCGACCGGCCCACCCTCACCCTATCCACACTTCCGGATCCCGGCTTCGATTTCGATTTTGACTTCGACTTCGCTGACCGGCCCAAGACGGCCGACGACTCCCGGAGCAAGTCTCGCTCCAGGGCCTACAAGCGCATCAGCCGCCCCATGATCCTCTCGCCCACGGCAACGGCCGAGCTCCACCAACTGCTCCTGGCCTTTGTCCACGACACCCCCAGCTCGGCCACGTCGACGGCCACGTCCTCTCCCGTCACACCCGACACCCCCGCCGTTTTCGCTCTTTTCCCCCATCGAGCCCGAGATGGAGGCACACGGGCTCGACCTGCTCGAGCCGTCCCCCGCACGCGCACCGACACCCCTCATATTTGGAAGGGGGAAAACCAGCCCCTGCAGCATGAGTGGCATCTTTGAGGTTCTGGCGTCACACTGAGCACGTCACTTGTATTATTGGTATGGCTGCTGCGAGTTGCTGCGTATTTCTTGTCTTGTTTTCTTAGGCGGCGGCGCTTTTTTTCCGGAATACCAGCCAGGTTTGGCATGTACCAAGATTGAGCAATCGAATTGGAGTTTGGCGATATTGTCACTTACACCCTTTTTTTCTGCCGTGCTTGATTGGTGACACGGACGGCACACTGATCTGCAGGTGTCGGGGGCTAAATCGACGGTATAGCACACCTGGGAGAGGAGGTCCTGACCCGGTCCCTGCTTGTCCCGCCTCTACGGGCGAGACAAACGCGCCCCGAGGGCTTGTGTGGCACGGCACCGTGTCAAGGCAAGTACCCGGCCCTGGCCTCGACGCGGATGCCGACAGAATGGCGCCCGGGATATGCCACCGGCCGGTCGGACTCGGGCCAGCCGCACTTTATCACAGCAAACAGACAATGCCCATTCACTCTCCCAAGAGCAACGAAAAAGGACATTTCACGGGACTAAAACTTGCAGGGCGAAGCACGGTAAAGAGGGGATTTCAAGGGGATTCACGGATTCAGGGTATTTTTTTCTCATTTCTTTCTCAAGCATCAGGCTCAGCAGACAACAACCATGGACGGTTCACGACTCACAGAACTCACCGTCTATATGCACACTCCTAAACACAGCACCAAATACACAAACCTACCTCTATCACCAGATCACCTCCACCCCCCCCACCACCTCCCCCACCCTCACAGACACCTACACCCCCCTCAACACCACCCGCCCATCAACACACATCTGCTCCGGGTTAAGGTGCTGCACAGCACCCACGACCCCAAACGGGTCGCAGATGGCAAACGCCTTGTCACCCAGGCAGACGAGCTGGCCGGGCTGAGGGCAGGGTGGCTTGGGGTCGTCGGCGGGACGGGGAGGAGGGGAGGGGGTGGAAGGGGGGAGGAAGATGGGGGTGGAGGGGGTACGAGGGGGGGCGGACGAGGGCAGCACTGTGGCCGTGGTAGTGCCCACTGAGGCGGTGATGGTGCGGGTGGATGTGAAGAAGCCGGAGGAGGAGGGGACGGCCATTGTGGTCGTGGTGGGACCCACTGAGGCGGTAGTGGTGCGGGTGGAGTTGAAGAAGCCAGACGAGGATGGAGAGAGATTGGTGTTGCCAGCCGTGACGGTGACAGTGACGGTGGTAGTGGATCCAGCGGATGGCTGGATCACCGCAGCCGTAGCCGTAGCCGTAGCCGTAGCCGTCGCCGTAGCCGTCGACACTTCCTGCGTCTCAAACACCGCTGGCGGCGCCACCTCGCAGTCCCCAGCAGCCTTGGGATCCGGCTCAACAAGCTGGACACCAAACCGGCCCGGGCGCGGGATGTTCAAAACCCCCTGCTCACCCGTCTTACTTGTGCTGCAATTCGTATACCCTTCGATATTCGCAAAGAACATACTCGGCAACTCCTCCACAAACGCCTCATCCCCATCCTCGGCCTCGACCACAATTGGCGAGCACGTCATATAAACTTCCCCCGCTGTAATCCGATTATACCACACCCACGCAAACGTCGCGTTGCCCGCCGGCAGCCCCTTGGGAATCGGCACCTCAAACTGCCTGATACAATCCACCCCCTCGGCACCACCGCAGTGCACCGCGTCCGGACGCCCATCGGGGTCCAGGCCGCGGTAAAACGGCGCGTGCTCGAGGTTGCCCGCCGTGACGGCCGGGCACCCGCCGATGATGGTGTAGATGGTCTTCCAGTGCGACGGGTCGTCGACGCTGTAAGGGCCCCCGGCGGGGTTGGTGTGGTAGTTGATGCCGAACTGGCAGGAGCCGCCGCCGTGGGGGGCGGCGCCGGTGAAGTTCACGGTGGTCGTGGTGCCGGGGACGAGACGGGTGCGCGGGGCGAAGCCGGTGAGGCCGGTGCAGGGGAAGGGGAAGCGGCCGCCGGGGGGGTCGAGGGGGAAGGTGGTGGCGAGTTCGGGGGAGAAGGGGGTGGGCAGGTTCATCACCATGTGGGCGCGGCCCGTGGTGGTGAGGAGGGCGAGGAGGAGGGTTTTGAGGCAGGACATGTTGGGTGGTTTTTGGTGGGTTTGGAGGGTGGTGAATGGTAAGGATTGGTGGTTGGAGACCTGCGCCGTCGTGGCTTCTTATATCAAGCGCTGAAGTGGCCGGCAACAATTGGCCTGTGGTGTTGTCTTTTTGCATGGGCGGACTGTTCCATCTCGACGTCTTTGTGGAGAGCACCCGATATTCGGGACAATGAGGTTTGTGGGAAGGAGTGGTGCTTGCTACGTTTGATGAAAGGGAAGATGCTTTGTGGAGTTGTTGCCCTTTGACGGGACCCTCCTCCGGGGGGTGGGGAGGGGGTCGAGAGAGGTGACGGGAGTCGGGAAAACCAACGATGGGGCCGCATCTGAAAAGTCCATCATGTCAAGTTTTCATTCCCACTTGCCATCCCCCAATTCTCGTACACTCAACGTACAAGGCCACTGGCCTGGGTATCTTCTATCCGTTGCGCCCTCAAGGTCCAGAGTGTTCCCGACATCTCACAGCGCACCGCCCACAAGCCGCACAATCGCCATGGCCGCACGCACCCTGAAGCCAACCCGTCGCTCCGTCCTCGCAAAGTCATCCCTCGTCGTTATGGTCGAGTTCTCCATCAACCACCGCTGTTCGTCAGCGAGTCGTCGCTTCAGGTCCTCGTTCTCCGTCACAATCAGCGCATTGGCTTCCAGGTCGAGGCTGTAGCTTCGCTTCGTGTAGTTGGAGCTCCCAATGACGGTGATGGCTGTCCCCTCGCTCTCTGGCAAGGTGACCCACAGCCCCTTGGCGTGATAGGTCCAGCCGCCGGGCTCACCGACAGTGCCCTTCCGCCATTCTCGGAGCACTGTCGAGCTTTCCAGCTTCTGTTGGTGTACCTGTCGGAGAAAGCGGCGCGCGAGGAGAGTGTATGCGCCAGGAAGCAAGCCGGAAACACCAGGGGATTGGTAGAACCCATTGGCTTGGGGTGATGCGGTGATGACCGTGTTGTTGGTCGAGGCTGTCGACAAGAGCAGCTTGGTCAGTGAGGGTGCAGGGTTGAAGTACCCTGCTGTAAAGGTCCACGAGGACTTTGCGTATTGGGGGGAAGATAATGTGCTGAGAATATGGCTGACGGCGGGAAGCTCGGTCGACGTGTCGGGATCAAGCAGCTGTGAGAACTGAGCCAGGGGGTAAACCAGGGTATCCCTCTTTTCTGGCGGTGTCTGGTCCATTGACGTTAACGGTGCCGTCTTTGGGGATATCAGGCCCGCCAGGAGGTCAGTCGACTCCGTGACGAATTGCTTTGGGTTTTGCAAAGGAGACACGGCCGAGTTGGTGTCTGGCCAGGCCAGTGTGAATCCAGAAGGTGACTGGTCCGGCTCCACAAGAAAGCTCAGGGACGCAACCGCCCCGTGGAGGTTCGAGAAATATTCCGTGATATCCTTGGAGGAGAACAGGTGGTAGCGATCCTGTCGGTTGGTAAAGTAGTCCCCGGAGAGATTGGCGCCACTGAGGATGATCTCGTCGTCGACGCCGTACAGCTTCATGTGCTGCAGCCCCCACCCCTCGTTGATTCTCTTGGGAATGTATTGCTTGCGCAGTCCCGTCAGGTTCGGGGTGTGGTACATTCGGATCTCGACTCGGTCGGGCCCAAACTCGTTGACCAGGGCTGCCAGCAGCGATGCGCACGATGGTTCCGGGGCTTCTCGGGTGCCTCGCAGGGCGTCGGTCAGGATGCTGAGCTTGACGTGAGGCTTTGCGCGCAGTGTCTGCTGTAGAGTAGCAATCTGGGCGAGGGTCAGCAAAACGCCACGGCATCGAGCGACGGGGTCCTATGGCGTACCAGCTCCTTCTCCGACTTTCCGATGTAGAGCGTTGACAAGAAGATGCGCTTCTCGGCGCCTCTGATCTTGTCCTTGAGCGTCTCGTAGAACTCGCTCGGCGTCTGCAGCACCCGGACCTGCGCGCCGTTGATCTTGAACGAGGGGGCGATCCTGTCAAGCTCACTGACAAAGGGGGCGAGCATGCCTGACTGGGAGAGGGCCGCACTTTGCGGGGCTCCCTGCGACGGCATCGAGAATCGGCGGCATTGTGGCTTGGTCGTCCGGAAGAGTGATCGGCAGGCCGGGGCCTTGAGCTTGTTAGCGCATCGTGGGGCACACCGTACGAGCATAGCCGCAGCAAAAGGTTGTTGAGACCGTCGGCGTTGTCGAGTAAACCCAAGTCTTGAATTTTTGTCGATGAGCAGCCGCAACATGGCGGGGAAAGCTCAGGCCTGCTTGGCGCTAAGGAGCTTCCCTCGTTTCCAGGCTTCGATAAGGGTTAGGGTCCTGTGGGACTTCATGTTCCACTCGTAGGTACCCCATTGCAACAACATCCCCCTCTTCCTTCGCTTTTTCAGTTGACAAGGTCAGTTCAGAACCATCCATCCTGCAGAAGCATCACGTCGGCGCTAGGAGCACCAATTAACTGGACACCGTGTTGACTCGCCAACCGCTAGTGCTGCCTGCGCACATGCATAAACTATGTCCATTTGTCCTCCCAGGGGGGTTCCCTCGAAGATACTGGGCGGATAGACTTATTGCAGCGGCGCAAGGTTGTAATATAGAGCCAACCTCTTGGCCGATAGCCAATCGGCGTATATTACAACTTGGAAGGCCCGAAAGTCTCCAGCCCTGGCCCAGGCTGGAATGACAAGCAGACCGAACAAGGTAAGCAAGACAAATTTACAATAGTACCCCTAAGAATGTAATGCTTTGCATCTTGTGCAAGCCTATACATATTGAGATTCAAATATAGATACCCGGGAGGCCAAGCTACATCCAGCTCTTACAAGGACGATCATGATTGTGACGGCTGGCCGAACAATGGATACACAACCCCACTGCACCAGCTTCCAAAAGGACTGCCAGAATTCCAAGTCGAAGACTGGAGTTCTGGGTTGCGTATATAAACCGTTCACAGGTCTGAGGCGATCAGGCCGTGACAATGATCACCAAACCCCCTAGGTGTACTAAAGCCGCCCTCCTTAACTACCTACATTTTATTTTGATCCCATCTTAGTTATACCTACTTCCTAAAGTACCTCTTCCGAGATGACCAATCTTGTGAAAAGTGCTGCGCCAATCAAGTCTATTGTCACTACGGCCGGGAAAGCCGTTATGTTGAAATTTGCGACGGAGACCGACACTTGGTCGCGTCCTTTCCTCTCACCCGATGTACAAGAGGGATTCTCAAAAGCCATGGAGAAGGCCGATTTACCTGCCGGCGCCACGACGGCTATCATGACGTAAGTTGATCTATTATACACTAAAGTCCAGCTTAGAGGATACCTTAATCTATGTAGTGAAACCGAGCATCCAAGCGAGAAGGATGCCTATCCCATTTCACCACTGTGTTTCAGGATCAGAATGGAAAATTCATCACTACGAGGTACATTTATCCCTGATGGACTCGGATAAAGCAGCAAACATGGAGGAACGGACGATGGAGATGGGGTTGAAGCGTGGAATCTACGTCCAGGCTTCCATGAGAGGTTCGCAAGGTGCAATTCAAATAGCCTCTTGCCACCATCGATGTGCCAACACCTCATCTATCGTTATTCTGGTTGCTGGATCGATTGCTGTCATTCCGGATATCATGCTCTGTGCCCCGAGACCAAAGTGCTGTCCCCATACCTCGAATCTTCGCCCAGGCTCGGCTTTCACTGCCATCTCGGCACCCCTCGATGTCCCCTTCAATGCCGTGGCCCAAACCTCGCTGTCGATGCGCTGGAGAAGGCCTTCAGAAACGGGCCCAAAATAGGCAAAGTGGCGAAGCAGGATCTCCTGCTCCGGTGAGATGCGATCCTTTACCAAGCTCTGGTACGTACTGGCATCCAGCATCAACAACTCCCCTCCGCCCAGAGCATATATGCACTGTGTCTGGGTCAGCATAGTTCTTGAAAATATTTAGAGGCTACTTGCCACAAGCCCAAATGAGAATATGTCTGATGCCTTTGATACGCCTCTCCCAGTCTGTCCTTCAGGGCTCCGCCACATTGCATTCCCTATAGCATAAGGAGTCTGCCGCGACTCTCCACTTTGCAACTTGTAGGCAATGTCAAAGTCGCCAAGCGCGACCTTGGTAACTGTTGGCTCTATGGCTGTGGTATCAGTGACTGTGATATCGGTTACTGTAGTATCGGCGGCTGCGGTGTCTGTAGCTGTTGTCGCCTCCACTTCGTCGCCAGACCAATTAACCAGAATATTATCTGGTTTCACATCCATTCCTTTGTTAGCATCAATGACCATTCAATGCCAGATCTTGGATAGGAGAAATCATACCGATATGGATCCAATCCTTGCTGTGAAGTTCTTGTATGGCCTCACCAACACACCGCAAGATCTTTCTGCGTTCCACCAAAGGAAAAGCCGGGTTTCCCGGATCAAGCCGAGCAACGTGCTTCTGAAGTACGGATAGGTCAGAACACCTTCCTCTTCGTTGCAGTCAATGTGCATCCGAAGTCGATGGGAGCCCATAAATTCGACTGCCAGGCGCTGGGACAGATCGTAAAAGGGCCGAGGTACACGTTTAGGATAAAGAATCGTTTCCGGACCTATAGGTTTTATTGGTGATGCGCCGCTCGAGGGTTGTGAGTCCCCTCCAGACGTGCTCGGCTTTGGAGACGCTAAGCCTCTCATCCTTGGGATGGCGCTGGAGCATCTGGCCTTGGAGGTACATGCGACCAGATGCCCCCAGTACAGCGGGCGCCATTCTGGCCGCTGCACTGTGGGCAAGCCAACGGGCGTGTTCGTGCCAGGCGAGGCGATTGAGACGCATCAAGGAGGGCGTTGCGAGACGATGACGGTGGAGTGAGTTGTTGCCTGAGGAAACAACATCCAATCCCCTTACCCCATTGGCCCGGCACTTCCCACCTCCCCCACCCCGGTCTCGAGCTCGCTCCAACGTCCAAAACACCAAACCGCATCGTCTTGACTTGCATCGACGTCACGCCACGGTCAATTGGCCACCCGCTCGCCCGCCATGTCGTACCTCACCCGAACGCTGGGAAATCTGCGCAAGATTGGCTTCAAGGTTTGCATCGCGAACCCCCGTCGGCCCCGGCAATGCGCTGACATCGTCATCACAGGAATACTGGCACCAGCTCAACGTTCGTCTCCCTCGCCGCCCCCGAGAGCGCATCCCCTTCTTCGCCCGACCACCTCTGCTAACCCGCCGCCGCCTCTGATCGACAGTACATCGGTACGCCCGCACCGCGCTCGACGACGACCGCCCCCCCCGGCCGAGAAACTGACTGGGAATAGGCGACACCAAGGCCGGCACGCTGGTCGGCGTCGACAAGTTCGGCAACAAGTTCTACGAGAACCAGGAGGAATTGCCGCGTAGGTGACCGCCCGAGACTTTTCTACGCAGCAGCGCCTAACGCGAGAGCAGTGCGCACACGATGGGTGGACTACAAAGAGCACGACTTTGATCCGTATACCTCCCCCCTCCCCCCCCCGGACAGACACGCCTCGCTAACCCACTACAGCGGCCACATCGAGCCCATGTGGCACTCGTGGATCTCGTACGCCATCGACACGCCTCCTCCCCAGGACCCTCTCTACGGCAAGCCCCGCAGCTGGGCCAAGCCCGTGCACATTCCCAACCTGACCTTTTCCCGGGCGGCATACAAGCCTTACAACACGTACGTACACCAGCCCGGACACCCCATATTGCTTCGGACATCCGCTGACTGCTTGCAGAGTCAAGGCCAAGACCAAGGCCTGGGAGCCCGTTGCCCTGCCGAGATGAGGGTTGGAGTCGAGGAGACGACGTCTGGTCCGCCCGCTACCTACCTACCCATGTACATATGCTCGCGCCGCGGGAAATAGAGTTTCTTGTCTGCAAATTGCTCAGATTTGTGTCCTACGGGCTTCAAGCTCAGATCTGCCGTTGGTGTCCTCTGCCGCTCCTCCTGCTTCTTCTCCTCACTATCGTGATGGAGCCTCTAGTGGCAAGCCACAAGACACGCTCCCTCCGCCTACGATAAAATAGCGGGTTTTCTCTACTGACCACGGGACAACGGCCCACCAAACACTAAGGGTGCGGGACAGGAACGTCGAGATGATGATTTAACTCAAGTCCTTTCTGGAGTACCAGGTAGAGCAGATGGCAAGAGAATGCTGATGATGCAAACTGAACCCCAACAGCCCACCCACTGTCTGACGAGCAACTATCTCCCAGCCGGGGCACGCAGCAGGCGATGGACCGATCTGAACTGTGGATCGATATCCAATCCGCGAGCTGGAGCGCAACTGCGGGACTTCCATGGCTGCCGGACATGGATGGATATTCCAAGGCAGGACATGCTGCCTCAAAGCAAACGCAACAACGACATGCCGGCGAAACATGAAAGACGACAACTGGACCTGACCACCAAAACAGACAAAGCGCACGCTCCAAAAAGCAAAAGAAACATGCAGCAGAAGATATATATACGGACAACCGATATTGTCAAACCATGACGTCAATGCAAGAGCAGAAAGATCTTTACACGCATGCACGACGAGAACCCCGCTCGACACCTACTTGACCCGAGTCTCGATGGCGGCTTTGATGGCTAGCGCAAGTCCCATCGTCAGCACCTATCAACCAGCATCATCACACAGGGGGGGCTGGGGAACTCACCCTCCGTCGTAACCCTCGCATCGCCAAACAACATCCTCGTCCCCGGCATATAAAACATGGGATTCGGCACATCCGCTAGATTCCACCGTCAGCATTGACCCTCGCGCGAAAAGAAGAGACATAACCAACCATAACCGCTGGCCAATCCCCGCTTCATCACCACCACCTGCTTGCTCTTCCACGCATGCAGCACCGGCATCCCAGCAATGGGACTGCCGGGCTCGAGCGCAATCGGATTGACCGTATCATTGGCGCCAATCACCAGCGTCAGGTCCGTCTCGCCAAAGTCGTCATTGATCTCGTCCATCTCGAGCACAATGTCGTACGGCACGCTGGCCTCGGCCAGCAGCACGTTGCACTGCCCCGGCATGCGGCCGGCGACGGGGTGGATGGCGAAGCGCACGCGGATGCCCTTGGCGCGCAGCATGCTCGTAATGTCCGAGATGGCGTACTGCGCCTTGGCGACGGCCATTCCGTAGCCGACGACGATGATGACCGACTCGGCATTGGTCAGCGCCTCGGCCGTGTCCTCGACGTTGATCTGCGTGATGCTGCCTTCCATCTTGTACTCGGTGGAGGCGGCGGGGGCCGAGATTCCGCCGAAGAGGACGTTGACGAGCGAGCGGTTCATGGCCACGCACATGACGTACGAGAGGATGGACCCGGAGACGCCGATGAGGGCGCCGACCGTTGTGAGGAGCGGGTTGTCAAGCATGAAGCCTTCGGCGACGAGGGCGAAGCCCGAGTAGGCGTTGAGCACCGTGATGACGACGGGCATGTCGGCACCGCCGATGGCGGCCGTCGTCGTGAATCCCTTGATGAAGGACATGACCGTGTTGGCAGCCAGGGCGCCGGCGGCGATCATGGGCGCGCCGGGGGCCATGGCGACGAAGGCGCCCATGGTGGCGAGGTTGCCGGCGAGGAGGCCCGAATTGATGAGATGGCGGCCGGGGAGGTGGATGGGCTTGGACGACATCTTGCCGGCAAGCTTCAGGAAGGCAACGATGGATCCGGTAAATGTGATTCCGCCGACTAGGACGCCGAGGTATGCCGAGACCATATGGAGCGTGGAGATGTCCGAGACGTCCGCCATAACGCTGCCGATGCTGGTCAGGACCGCGGCGAGGCCGACAACGGAGTGCAGGGCGGCGACAGTCTGGGGCAAATCGGTGGGCGTGATGCGTTTCCCAATAAGAAACCCAGCCAGTCCGCCGAGAGCGGCGAGGCCACCGAACTGCGTGAGCGTCTCGGGCGAGAATCCGACGGCAAGCAGCGAGGCGAGGACGCCGGAACTGACACCCAACATGCCCAGCATGTTGCCCATGCGAGCGGTGGCCTGCGACGCGAGACTGGAGATGGACGTGATGCACAAGACGGAGCTGACAAGATAGCCGGCTTGGACGAGGCCAGCGGCTCCGGTGGCAGCGGCAGCAATGAAGCCGCCACCAAAGACAGCTCCGGGAACTGCCCACAGCCACGGGTACTCGGGAGGATCAGTAGGGCGGCGGAACATGTCGAGCATGCGCTTCGTGATGACGAAACCACCAGAGATGTTGACAAAAGCCAGGAGAACCGACGCGGCACCAAGAGCTTGCGGGATCGTGTGTGGAAGATAGCCGCCGCCCAAGATGAACAGGCCACCAACACCGACCATTCCAGAAATGGCGTTGGTGACGCTCATCAGAGGCGAATGCAGAGCCGGGCTGACGTTCCAGACAACGCGATATCCGATCAGAGACGCAAGCGCAAAGGTGAAGGCGTTGCCCATGAAGAGCGGGCCTGTCAGCTTGCCCAAGGCGAGTGCGGTGCCCATGCCGCCCGTGACCAGCGCAACCTCTCGGGACTTTTGCTGGAGCGGCGTCAAGGCCACGACCTCGGCCTCTTTGGTAGCAGAGGCGGATTTGGCCGGTGCGGGAGGGGGGGCCGGCCGAGGAGCTGTGGGGAGAATTTTGCCTTTCTGGGTGACAATGGCCCCGCGAACGACCTCGTCCGTCAGATCGATGCCAAACTCCTTGTCCTTGGGGTTCATCGACAGCAGGAACTTGGTGATGTTGTTGGAGTACAGAGTCGACGACTGCGTTGGCAGGCGGGACGGTAGATCGGTGTAGCCTGGCACTGTTAGCTGACCCGGTTTCTTTCCAGGTTCAACGGCACCTACCGATGATCTTGACGTCCTTGTGCGTGATCAGCTTGCCAGGCTCCGTCACGGCGCAGTTTCCACCGGCCTCGGCAGCCATATCAACAATTATGGAACCAGGCTTCATGGTTTCCACCATGGCCTTGGTGATGAGCTTCGGGGCGGGCTTGCCAGGAATCAGAGCCGTCGTGACAATGATGTCGACATCGCGAGCCTGCTCCGAGAAGAGTTTCATCTCTGCCTCGATGAACTCCTTGGACATCTCCTTGGCGTAGCCCCCGGCTCCTGAGCCGTCTTCCTCGAGCTCCACCTCGATGAACTCGGCGCCCAGCGACTGCACCTGCTCGCGGGCGGCCGACCGAGTGTCGAAGCCGCGGACAATGGCGCCGAGTCGCCTCGCCGTGGCAATGGCACTCAGTCCCGCCACGCCGGCCCCGATGACAAGCACCTTGCAGGGCGGGATCTTGCCGGCGGCGGTGACTTGGCCCGTGAAGAAGCGGCCAAAGTTGTTGGAAGCCTCCAGGACGGCCTTGTAGCCGGCAATGTTGGCCATGCTGCTCAGAGCGTCAAAGACCTGAGCCCGCGAGATGCGCGGGATCATGTCCATGGCGAACGACGTGGCCTTGCGGGCCGCCAGCTTGTCGACCACGTCCCTGTTCTGGGCAGGCTGCAGAAAGGAGATGATGGTCTGGCCCTCCTTGACCGTCTCAATCTCGGCGGGGCTCGGCCCGCGTACCTTGAGCACGATGTCGGCGGCGCCCCAGACACCAGCGGCAGCGTCTGCCATGGTGGCACCGGCCTTCTCGTAGGCTTCATCGGGGAAGTCGGCCAGCGCGCCAGCGCCCCGCTCGACGATGACCTTGCCGAAGCCCTTCTTGAGGAGCAGTGCGACGTTCTGCGGGGTCAGTGCAACGCGACGCTCGTTGGGGAATGTCTCGCGGGGGGCGCCAACGGTCAACTGAGCATACGGCGTAGTCGGCGGCACCACGGCAGCCGCCTCGGTCGAGTAGGCACCTGCACCGCGGCGTCCACGTTGGGGCTGCGGTGGCAGCGTGGACAGGACCGAGGCATGGCGGACAAGTTGCAGGCCCGGGCATGTCTTGGGAAGCGCGAGCGCTAGCGAGGTCGGCAGCGGACGCTCCCGGCGCAGAGTGCTGTGCCAGGTTCGCTGGCAGCCCGCGGCGGGGCCAGCAAGGCGGGCGCGGGCGGGAGCAGCGTCTGCGGGATGGCATATTAGACGACCGGGTGTTCAACGACGCCAATGGAGGGCCAGACATCGACGACAACGCTGCGACGGACTCACCCAGCACGCGTGACACGGTCCGATAGACGACGCGCTCGGCAGGTCGCGAGCATGACGAGGCATTTTGGGCCAGCGCAGGGCGCAGACGAACGCAGGATATCATGACGGGCTGCGGGCGACGGTGCTGTCGAGGGCGACCAAACAGACCGTGGACATTGGTTCACTCACATTCGCGGCCGAGGGGGAGGGGACGCGCGACCGGAGGCTCGCCGGGAGCATGAGGCGACGACGGCGTCAAGGTTGGAGAGGAGAGTTGTTGTTCGGAGGAAAAGGTCGATCGGGGAGGTGTGCGTGTTGGTGTGCTGGGGTGCCTCCTGCCAGCATTGGCTGTACCTGGGTTGCCCGTCAGATTGTCTGCCCTCCCTGCACAGTACGAGCCTGTGCTGGCCTGTTCCAAGTCCAAGACTTGCCTGGAGCCGTGCTACCCCGCGTTCGACCCGCTCCCCCCTCTCCCCCTCTCCCCCTCCCCCCCGTCAGGCTGCGCATGCGGCCACCGTGCATGCGGCATGTGTCTGCACGGCGCCCAAATATCCGGCCGTCAAGGGCACATGCTCACATGGCACGGCACGGTGCTTGGAGAATGCAAACGGGCGAGACAGGACCAGGACGCGGGACGGCAATTGCGGGGGTTGGGGAGTCGGGGACGGTGCCTCGGGGGTACAGTGCGGGGACGGACGAGAACCTCTCCTTCGTCCCTTCAGTCCGGGCGGTTTTTCCAATGCAAGCACCGCTCCCAAGCCACTGCCAGCTTTCACGAGCTTGTGTGCTTGTGCAGCCCGCTGCAGTGTGACGGATGAAGCTGCCCCTGTACGATTGGTGATCGAAAAGGGAAGTGTCCGTACTTTTGCCATTTTCTGTCGAGTTTGTGGTCATACGCGACTCCATCTCCAAACTACGAGCCAAATGAGGGTTAGGGTTGGCCCCTGAGCGTGGCCAGCTTTTTCTTGTCGCCCGATGGAAGGCAGGACCGTGAGAATCGAGTCTCTTGCAACAAAGACCCGTCTGTTTCGAAAAAGCAATGGCGTCCACTCCGGAACCTCCTCCATGCATTTCCTGCAAAAACCTCGACCTCGCCCACAAGACACCAGCCTACCGCCCCGGCGACTTTCACACCTTTGTTGGCGTGGCTGCCGAAGCGGCCGACTCCGGCTCATGTCCCATCTGCAGCGTCCTCTTTACCGCCGCTTACATCTTCGCCGGAGACACCGACCTCTTCACCTATCATTGCAAGCTCGACGTCACCCTCCCCAGCTCGCCCGGCCAACCCCTCCGACTCGACTGTTGGGAAGATGGGGGGGTCAGCGTGGACTTCATCACCACAGCGCCCCTCTCGGAGCCCTTTTCCCAGCTCACGCCTGCGCCACTCATCGCCCCCCACTCCCATTCACCACAATGCTTCGCCCAGATCCACGACTGGATGGCCGTGTGCGACGCCTCTCACGACGACTGCAAGGCCCCGGCTTCCGTCAAGCTTCCGACGAGAGTCGTCGACGTCAGTCCCACCCCTGATGGCCTGCGGCCAGTTCTCGTCACCACCAACGGTGTCTCCGGCCAATATGCTGCCCTGAGCTACTCGTGGGGGGCTGGCTTGCCCCTGAAGTTGACTCGGTCTTCCCTCGCCTCGTTCATGTCTGGCATCCCATGGACAGACATCCCCAAGACCTTGCAGGATGCCATGACCATCACTCACAAGCTCGGTCTCCGGTACCTTTGGGTCGACAGCCTGACTATTATCCAAGACGACGAGGACGACTGGCACACCGAGGCTGCGAAAATGGCCATTGTCTATGGAAACGCCCATGTCACCATTGCCGCAACTCATTCTCAAGACCTTGACGCCGGAATCTTCGCGCCAAGAGACTTCCCAACGAGATACTATCGCGTCTGGCCCCTCCCCGAGCAACTCACCGCCAAGCCGAGTCCAGTCGCAGACCTACGAGACGGCGAGATATACGTCCGCAACGGTACACGCCGGAGCCTCGGCTCCCATCCGCTCCAGAAGCGGGGCTGGGCACTTCAAGAGCACATACTCTCGAGACGCGTAATTCAGTATGCATCCGACGAGCTCGTTTTTCACTGTCGAACAGCTCGCGCCACCGAGACCGATCCCAAGATGAAAATCCCAGGCCGCGGAGGGCGTGTGCGGATGTCCTTTCTGGACCCAGTAGTCTTGCCTCCGCGTTCCGAGATCGATCCAGCCACGCGCAAGTTTCTCTCCGAGTACTGGAGCCATGTCGTCCAAAACTACTCCAATAGGAAGCTGACGCGAGAGTCGGATAAGCTTGTTGCCCTCTCTGGCGTTGCAGACGCTCTCTCAGCATCGGGCATGGGTCCCCACCACGCAGGTGTGTTTGAAAGCGACCCTCTTGTGGGACTGGCCTGGTACTCCCCTCACACCTTTCCTGACGGACCATGGGCGCCAACCCACGCCCGACCAGCCCACTACAGGGCACCCTCGTGGTCATGGGCTTCCCTCGACGGCAGGGTTGAGTGGGGATCACGCAGCTCGGGCGATCCCGACTACCTGAGAGCCCCGTTGGCCCAATGCAGCGTGGTGCGCATGTCCGATACGGAACTCGTCTTGCGAGGAAAACTGATACCTGGCGTCTTGACCCAGAACTCGTCCTACCTGCCGTCGACCATTGGCGATGAAAGCGGTGGCTATCAGCTGGGCTCTTCACGCCTCGTTATCGGGGGAAGTCTGATCGAAGATCCCTACACTGACATCATCGACACGACCCCGATGCACCCTGGCGTTGCGCCGCCCGCTGGCCTGCCAAAGCTGCCGCTGGACGTTATCTGTCTGCAGCTTGGATTTACCACGCTCGCCGATGGTCGCCGCTGGGCCACGGCCTTGATCCTCACCCGCTCACCAAAGAATGCCGAGGCATATGAGCGAGTTGGCATTGACTACCGTCTTGGCGGGAGGTGTTTTGATGGTGTCGAGGAGACGGAGGTGACTATTCTGTGAGGAAACGCTGCCGTAATTATTCACATCCAGAATGAAGAAAATTCCAAGAATATAGTGAGCTGAACGTCCACTTGGCATAGGTACCTTTGGCACTATTGTCACAAGGGCGCTGCGGGAGGAAATTGGGGTTCTTGAGCGTTCACCGTATCACCGCACGTTACCCCCAGGATGAATTAAGTTGTTTGATTTTTACTGGTTTTTTTACAAGACGAGCAGCAATCCCTCGCCGTCGGGCCATCGCCCCTGATTTTCAAGGACGGCCCCGGCTTGCCTGGGCCGGTATGCTGGGTGTCATTAGTAGTAGTAGTAGGTAAGTTTCCAGCAAGCAGTAAATGACCATGGCCGGTTTCCCGTGGTATATGTAACAGAGTACCCCCCATCCCCCTATCCCATGCTTTTCAAACAGTGACCCCATCACAACTCCCCGGCACCTGACACAGTCCCGACGTAGCTATCCCCGGCCCCTCCCGTCCCCCGGTACCCCCGCATCGACTCGCAGCTCAGGTAATTATTCTCAATAAACGGCGTCGCCACCTGCACGCCCCACACCCCATCCCACTCCTTCTCCTCGCCGCCAACATAGGGAAACGCGTTGCGCGCCCGCACGCGCCCCTGCACGACGGCCGCGCCCGCCGACATGGTCGTGTTAAACCAGCGAATCATGTTGTCGCACGACGAGGCGTTGGCGAACGTCGGCTGGTTGGTGATGTTCTTGAAGAGCTCGAGGGGGTACGGGTTGGCCGCCAGGTGGTGGTGGTGCCGTGCCGTCGTCATCTCGAGCTCGATGAATTCTGCGGGGGAGGCGGTGCTCTGGCCGCGGAAAAAGGTGTTGCCGTTGGGGAGGGAGCGGTAGGCGTCGCAGGGCGGGTCCCAGGCGGCCGGGGAGACGACGGTGCCGTAGTCTTTGGAGCCTTGGAGGGCGATATCGTGCGTCGCGGTGATGAGCTGGGAGGGGGCCCAGCGGAAGGAGGAATGGCCGTCGGAGAGGAGGTCGAGGAAGGGGAACTCGAAGCCCACGCGCTGGAGGGGGGGTTAGTGGTGGGGTTTGGGAGGGAGCGGGGATGGGGGGCGTACGGAAAAGTCGTCAATGGTGATGCCGTAGGCTTTGAACTGCACGTCGTGGTCGTGGGCGGCTTGCATCAGGACGGGGTACATGCCGGCGGGGAAGTCGGGGAGGAGCTCTCGGTAGGCCCGTTCCAGGATGCCGTACTGCGGAGGGATCAGGCGAAGGGCTGTTTCCAGCGCGATGGGGATGATCAGCAGCGTGGCGTTGAGGACGCCGGTGGCATTGTTCGGGAACAGGTCGGCCAAGGGGTTCGGCTGGTCGTGTGATACGCAGACTTCCGGCTGCGAGGTCACCCTGCCGTGGTTGAGGATGGCGGACGAGAGGATGAGGAGGGCAACGGCCGAGAGGTGGAACACGGACAGCTGGAAGGGCATCTTGGGCAGCAGCCGTTTCTGGCTGGTCGCCGATGCCACAGCGTGGCTGCCCAGCTCCGAGGCCGTGTCCGGTGGGAAGCGCGGCATCCCGAGAGGCATGTCGTGCAACGGGTGGACTGTGATGGGGGGAAAGGAAAGGAGGAAGGAGGGCGAACTCTGGGAGAATCCACCAACCTTCACACCGGGCTCGAAAGAGACAGAGAGAGGTGTAAGACGTAACGGAAGGGAGACATAAGGGGAAGCAGGAAAGAAGGGAAAAGGAAGAAGCCGGCCAGATGTGGGTGTGGTGGTCGTGACCTTTTGATCAACGACATGACATGGCCCTGACTGAGGTCCGGCCGCTGGACGGGCGGCCAGACAAGCACCGTCCGGGACGTGTAACAGCTCGCCGGCTGTGACATGTTGACGGGTCAAGGGCCTACCAAACGGCACTGAGGCTTGCCGGCCTCGACGGTGTGGCGTCCTAGGTTTCGGATTGGTCGATGCGAGTTCGGCTTCCCTGTTGTGGCCCGAGCTTCAGGGGGTGAGCATCTCGGGGGGATGTGCCAAGGGGCCGTTCTGGCAGGCGGGGAGGGGGTCGCGGAAGGGCATCGAGGATGGAGGATCGACAGAGACATGTCGACCGGCGCGATTGGTTGCGTCGTACTCCTCTCATGATGTTTCCTCTTCCATCCGGGTGCCGGGCGTGGGACACTGTGCATCCGCCGTGAATGTTTGGACCCGTTCGGGGACAGGCACCTAGACCAGCCAGAGTTCCCACGAGACCGGCTCGTCGGTGTCATCCCATCATCCCATCAGCCTTGGGGCGCGGAAACCCGCCCAGCCGGCAGGACAGCGTTGGCTCGGCGCATGAGCCCCTCCCGAGCCCACCACCACCAAAGAGGCTTCTTTCCCACGGCCCCATTCCCGGACCGAGATAGCTTGTCGGATGCCAGCCCTTCCGGCGCACGAGTCGCAACAACCTGCCCAATCTCGCCCCACGCAACTTGGCAGCCGGGGATTTTGATGTGGTTGTTGGTCGGACGAGAACAAGTTGTTTCCTGGCACGCGGGGACTGTTCTCCGCCCACCTGCTCTATTTTGTTTCGGCCGGGGACATGTCAGCGTCCACGGTCGATCGCTGCGTCCAAACCATTTGGGAGAGAAAACAAAGCTGGAGATGCCGAAAATCCGAATGGACAACCGGCAGGTCGGCAGCACACTGCCCGACACAATCGAAGCCGGTTTTCTGGCGTAGCTCTCGGTGAGGTCGAGGTCGCGGACTGATGTCCTCCGTCGACGACGGCCAGTTGTCGCTGAGACGGTTTTCCGGGGCCGTGTTCGTCTCAACTCTCGACCCGGCTGTTGTCAAATGGACGGCGCGACGTCGGCCAACTTCGCGTCCTCCTCTCGATTGGGAAGGTTTCTCGTCGTTCCCATTGCAGCGGCCAATTGCCGGTAGCGATCCTATGCCCCCCTTTTCAAGAGGAGGAGGCCACAGAGGGAGAGATGTGGCGCGGAAGTTTGGTCGGGTTGTCAGGGCTGGGAGAGGATGTTCCAGCAGGCGTCCCGAAATCGTTTCAGAAGGATGTCGATGCAACTCGCACGGCCCACAGCGGCTGCCGGCGGCTGCTTGCAGATTCCTGGCAGCCGCCAGGCCGCCATAATCTTATCGCACACAGGGGCTTCAGAGGCCACACCAAGAGCGTTCTGATTCTCTCACTTCTTTGGATTGTCCTCCTCATCATCACCAGCAACATTAATATCACGGACACACCGGTCTTCATTTTCTTGGCGGCACTACGCATACCACGTGCATCCCTGGTTTTCCTAGCATGTGATGAAGCCCCTATTCAACCCGAGAAAGGGGGAGACTCTTCCACCTGCTCGTCGCCTGGAAGGCCTGAAATGAGCACATCAAGCTTCATGGAGAACTGACGACACACTCAAAGTCAACCACGAATCCCATAGTTATATACATCACCAGCCCAGTTTGTACAAAACCCCCTCCCTCCCCACTAACAAGTCTGCCTCTTCGCATTCCCCGAGATATTCCACTTGATATTCTGGCCACACGGGCTCTCCCTCACCGAGTTGTCGTTGACGGCCAGCGTGACGGAAATGTCGCGATTGTTGGCAAACTCGGTCCTCGCCGACAACCGCACCTCCCCGCCGCCATTGACAGTCCCCCCGCGGATCTGCACATTGTAGCAGTTCTCAATCAGCACCGCGTTGTTCCCGTTGCCCGACAGCTCCGCGCGCTCAATCACCGCCCCGCCCGACTGCGACACGCAAAAGATGCCGCGCCCACCGCCGCGCGACACCACCTTGTCGACAAACACATTGGCCGTGTACTGCCCGTTGGGCAGCTTCCCGTTCTCGTTGGCGAACCGCAACGTCGCGTAGCCGTTCCCCTTGGCGACATTGTCCCCGTCCACCAGCCCAACCTTCGCGTTGGTAACCTTTTGCAGCAGCAGCCCGCACTCGCCCACGTTGCGCGCAATGACCTGGTTGATAGCCAGCCCGTCAATATTCCACGTCTCAACAGCGTGGCTCCCCGCGCCCGTGACCGAAATGACGTCCATCTTGACGTTGGCGCTCGCGGCCCTGTCGCGGTCGAACCGGATGCCCATCCCGCCGCTGAGGTCCATGGTGATGCGGCCGAGCGAGAGGTTGCGCGCGCCCGAGATGCGCAGCCCGAAGTACGGGTTCCCCGTCATGGTGAGGTGGGGGATGGACACGTCGGCGGCGTTGGTGATCTCGATGGCGCCGCGCCCTGCCTTGGTGCCGACGTTGAGGGTGCCGCAGACCTCGAACGTCTTGCCGGACGTGATGGTCAGGGTGTTGGCGCCGATGGAGCCCGAGGCGAGGACGACGACGCGCTGCCGAGCGCCGATGGAGTCGAGCGCGGCTTGGATGGCCGCGCGGTAGTCGGAGCCCGTGTAGACGGATGCGGAGCCCTTGGTGGCGCGGAAGGAGGTGCCGGAGCCCTCGACCTTGGCGTCGGGCGTGCCGGCGCCGCAGGGGGTCTGCGCGGTGGCCGTAAGGCCTAGCAGGGCTGAGGCGAGGAGGAGCGAGAACCGGGTCATGGTGGCGGTGGGATGCGTTTCGGTACCTGGTAATGATGGGGACGATGGGCCTGCATGAACTACAAGATGCCGGGCGGGACGGTGCGCATTTATATGTGTGTTGCTCGTTGATGTTCAAGGTGGTGCCAAGTGGCCCCCTCTCCGCGTTCTGTATATTAGTCCGCCAAACGGCTGCTGTCAGAGTAATTCTTCCGGCTATGTTGCGACTTTGACGCGCCGGCACTACCACGCCGATTGTTGCTCGTCCCGGGGCGCGACGGTAGTTTGGCTCCGCCCCGCCGAGAGGAGCACACTCTCCCGTCTTGGCCGGCGCCAAGGCCGCGATTGCGAAACGGGGTCTCGGGAAAGGGCAGGGGACGACGGACGTCATTTCGCGATCCCTGGACTCTGACTGTTCACTTGATGGAAGGTTGGGCTGGGCACTGGCGGGTCTGAGCAAGAGCCAGGATCTTCCTTGAAACTCGGTTGTTGATGAGAGTGGTTCAGCATTGTGGCATGATGCTATAGCCAGTCGTTGAAGGTGTGCGCATCTTGTTCACTTGGTTCGGTCCTTTTCGACCATCACATCCGGAAGAGTCCGTGAGCAACTTGGAATATCTAGAATAAAATCAGCGCAATGGTATTGTCCACCTCTCATCGTCTAGCAAATCCTCCGTCTGTGAAAATCAGCGCACTCGCAATCAAGTCTCGCCTCCGCCAGCCCCTGAAGTAAACAAATGGGACGCCCCCTTCCGCCCCCCCTTATATCCCCTCGGCCAGATGAACATCGCCGGTCGTTCCTATAGGCCATTTCTTCCCGACACGTAAGCCGTGACGGTCTCCTCCATCCCCACCACCTCGTACTCCTCACCGGGCCCTTCTTCTACCCCCTCGGCCTCCAGGAGTTGCTCTCCCCCCTCGTTCTCCTCGCCGACAGCTTTTTCCGAGTCCCCTGCAACCCAGACCCCGCCCACCGCCACCGACTCCTCCCAAACCAGCCACGGCGGAACACGCGGCTGCCACCCAGCAGGCAGATCGTCGTCCGAGCCCTCTTCGCCCTCGCTCGGGGGCCAATCCCAGACACTATCGGCAACTCCCGTCTTCGCCGCGGCCACGCTCTCGGCCAGGTGCTCTCTGAGTTGGTCTTCCACTTCCACTTCGTTCGTGCAGTCGGCAAAGATGACCTGGTTGCATGGCCGGCCCAGGTATTCCTCGACCTTGGCCATCCAGTCGGGTCTGGTGGTTGGGGAGATGGACAGAATCATCTTGCGGAATCGGGTCCACTCCAGCTTGTTGTCGAAGAGGCCCTTGGCTGTGAGCTTGCTTGTGAAGATGTCGAGGCCGACGGCTTCGCCGCTGGGTAGGATGGTGTGTCAGTATAGCTCACAGTTCTGGGCGGTTGAAGGGAGGGGTTTTGGGGGGGGGAGGGGGCACGGGGGGTTCCGAGGCAGACGTACACAGTGTAGGAGTAGCCCTGGACCAAGGACGGAAGACTAAAAGTTGTGCGAGCTTCTGTCAAGAATCCATGGTCCTTGGTGCTCTGGGGTACCTGAGCGCCAACTGACTGGATCTCATTGACCGTCTCGTTCCATGCTGTCGCGACGTCAAACTTCTTGGCTTCTTCGACCGACGAGATTGTCGTGACCTTTCTGTCCATGATGGCCCCAGTTCTGGAAGTGTGTCAGGCTGTGGGTTCTCCTTGCGGCGTTGTGATATCAATGCATAACTCACAGGCTGTCCAGGGCCCCCGTCAGGGTGTCGAACTGGGTGCGTTTGACGATGCCGTCAATCATGTGTTCAGGCATCCTTCTTCCCGGGCCTTGCATGCCCTCGGGAACATCCCTGGTCTCGTCGCCTTGCTAGTTGGGGTGGTGGGTTATTCTCCGGAGAACTGCCGGGTGTCGTACCAACTTCCCGAACACGGTGCCCACCATCGCCTGAACCTGGTTGGGGATTTCCGTCCATGTTTCTTCGAGATTGAATGCGACACGATTGCGTTTGACCAAGAGTACGTGTAATGCCGAGCCGATGCCTGTTTATTTTGAAGATCTTGGTTAGTTGTAGGCTCGTTGGTAGCTTGGGAGATTGGAGATGGATTCTCTTACCACGGAACACCTTCTCAGCGTCTTCGAGCTTGAGACAAATGCCCGAAGTCGTTTGGTCGGGCCAAGAAGTTCTCACAGTAACTGAGCCTGGTCGGTGAACGCCGTTTAGTGGGTCGTCATAAGGCCGCATTTTGTGAGTGGATTGGCCTCTATAGAACTTTGAAACATTGGAAATGAAACGAAACATACCGACTGCAAGCTCGTGACTTCCGGGTATGCTAGTGTCTTTGCGCGCCACTCCTCCAGTCTCATGCCGACACCATTCTTTGCGGTCCAGCTCATACGAGGGGAATCCGGTGCCAGGTCCAGGTAAAGCCGTCCCAGATTTCCGCTAATGGTTTCCCCGAGAAGGCGTCGGTAGGTGTAACAATCGAGCCCCCGGGATCTTGGACCCCCCGGGTAGTATCCAGGACAAATGAGTGTCTGTGGCAAAATGAGCTTTCCCAGGGCCCTTCCGCGGCCACTAAGTCCTTCTCTCGTCCTGTCAAGGAAGCTGTGGACCCAATTGGGCGACGGCGAGAGCCATGTGGAGTCAGGCGCAGCTCTTTGGAGAGTGGTATAGTTCGGGAGCTGGGCCGCCTCGGTAATTGTGGCCAGCTCGACCACGAAGGAGTTGCAGACATCGATGAGGCTTTTTATGTTAACAACCTTTACCTCATCATATTTACGTACGAGGTAGTCGCGGATGGCAAAATTTGAACGCCATGAGCAATAGTTAGAGACTACTGGCGAAGGGTGATACCAGTGACCAGAGACGACTGCTTTAGGAACCATCTTGTCAAAGTCGAGATATCCGCGGGCCGATTCAAGAAATTTGTCTCTAAGGTCGAACAGCTTCCAGGTGTAATCCTCCGAAACCCCAGGTACCGAATAGCGGGGGTAGTAGGCGCTTCTCCGGTAAAGCGTGAATTCCAACTCCGGGTCAAACGAGCGTCCATATCCCAGCCTCTGGAGTCTGTCGATATAGGGCTGTATGTCGTCGTAGATGCAATGAGGGGCTCCCCTAATGCATTCCATACTTGCATTTCATAGGCATCGATCTCCGGGTCGTAGCCCTGGCGGTCCACCCGGTTGTAGTCGTCGCGGTCCCTCAGGAACGATTCCGTGCGCTTGACGGTTCGTAGATGAATTAATTCATTGTGAAGCTTGATGAAGGACAGGCAAATGGTCTCGGAAGACAGCGATGGGTGTTCAATCTCATTTCGAAGGGCTCGGTATATCTTGCCATGCATCAAGTAAGTTTTCTCGACCAAGGCGAAGAGCTTCTCCGTGCGGGCTTTGCGGCCAGGGATGCAGGAGACATCGACCTCCCAGTCGTCGAGGAGATTGGTTGGTGTGTACTTTTGGGAAAACGGGGTGGGAGGCTCGCCCGATGTGGCGGAGCTCATGGCGCCGTCTTGGGGGTGGGTCGACTGACCCGGACGATGAGAAACGGGAGCAGTGATATGCGGTTGGTATCTAGATTGAGGGGTTGAGATTTCCAGAGAAGTTGGAAGAAGGTGGGAAAACGGAAGGTAGTGGTGTGAGAAAGATGTGTTGGTTGGGGAAGAGAAGCAGAGAGAGCTGAAGGGAGGCGGTCGTGGGTGAATATAGGTAGGGAGAACCCATCAAGTTAGGGCTTTTCGTCTCCAAGGTCTTGCCATCGTTGTATGGGGAATGCTTGGGAAAGGAAGGAAAAGAACCAGGAGTTGAGACGGCAGACATTTCGTCTCTTTGTGGAGATATTCCCATTTCGTCGCTCTCTCTGTCTGCGATTTTGTTTTCTGAGCCTGTAGTCCATCGTTTCCGACCGCGTGGCATCCGATGGTGGGTGGGATGAGACATACAATCCAATAACGTAACTTAAGTTGCTGGTTTGTTTGTTAGCGCGGGACCTCTCGTCGAGGAAAAGCGACGTCTATTTCTCTCCAGAAAAGGCCTCGACCTGTGATTTTAAGGCCTTCTAGTCCGTTTCAAAGGCCTCGAGCTCTGACTTCGACGCCTCTTGGTTCGTTTCTAGGGCCTCGCGTTCGGATTTCAGGGCCTTTGATTCCGTCGTCAAGGCCTCTATCAACCACTGGATGGCCTAAGCTCGTATCTCGCATGTCTCGCGCTAACAACCAAACCAGGGCTGGAGTGCAGATGGCGGGAGAGTGGGACAGGCGTTTCTGGTCCGGAGCGAGGAGTCCCTTCCGTGGAAGCGAAAGTTCGAAGGCGACATGCTTTGGCTGGCACAAAACGGAAGCCTCGTGAACTGGCATGACTGGAGCCAGGCGTTGAGAGGATGGATTCGAGCCCATTGACGTCTTGGGTGGAATTGGCAAAAGTGCTCATGCAGATTGGGCATGACCCGTGCTTTCAGAAAGTCTGATGTCCCGGGCAAGCCGGAAGGGGGACAGAAAAATGGTGCAAGAATCCGAAAGGGAGGGGCGTTGAAAAGTCGACGCCCCTGAATGTGACCCTAACCCTATCAACCAAGACTCCTTCGACACCCCGTCTCCAAACTCGAAGCCCCTCAATGACCTCATCCACCCTCAGTTCACTCACTTGGGGCTTCTCACCGCAGACCAAACTTGCACCCACCAACACGCCACGAACAAACAACACATCCCAGAAAAGATGACCACCTCTAAAGAAATGCTCGCCCGCCGCCTCAAGGTACGCCCCCCCTCTTCCCCCCTCCCCACCATCACTCACCCCCTCTGCGATATAGCTCCCCAACACAACCCCCACCCTCACCATCCCCCAAATCCACCTCGGCCTGTACATGCTCCCGCCCCGGCAAACCTCCGCGACCGTAACCTCCGCCCTCACCGCCGGCTACCGCGGCTTCGACTCCGCGCAATGGTACAACAACGAGCGCGAGTCCGGCGGCGCCATCGCGTCCTACCTCTCCTCCCACCCGTCCCTCTCGCGCTCCGACGTCTTCTACACGACCAAGCTCCGCGACAACAGCACATCCTACGAATCCGTCCGGTCGTCCGTCAAGAAGAGCATCGACGCGTGCGGGCTGGGATATGTGGATCTGTTTCTGCTGCATAGTCCACTGGGAGGACGGGAGGCTAGGTTGGTGAGTCCCCCCGTCAAGTCACCCCCCCCCTTGCCCCTCCCCCGCCCCCGATCCCTCGACTAACCCCCCCAGACCTCCTACCGCGCCCTCTCCTCCTTCGTTCCCTCCGGCCAGATCCGCGCCGTAGGCGTGAGCAACTTTGGCGTCCGGCACCTCGACGAGCTTGTCTCCTTTATCGAATCGCACAACAGCAGTAGCCCCCCGCCAGAGTTCCGGCTGCCGCTCCCCTCGGCCAACCAGATCGAGATCCACCCGTTCAACACGCAGCTTCCCATCCGCGAGGCCTGCGAACGCCACGGGATCCTGCTGGAGGCGTATGCCCCGCTGGCGAGGGGGATGCGGTTCGGACATCCTGTTTTGAAGGAGGTGAGTGCGCGGTACGGGTGTACCGAGGCGCAGGTGTTGGTGAGGTAAGTACCCCCCTGAAAATCTTGGTGGTGATGGGGTGTTGACAGTGAGAACAAGGTGGTCGATCCAGCACGGCTTCGTAACGCTGCCCAAGAGTGCGCGGGCCGAGCGTCTCGTGGCAAATGCCGATGTGGGCGGATTCGAGATTTCCGACGAGGATATGAAGAAGTTGGATGGGCTGGATGAAGGGCTGGTTACGGACTGGTGAGTCTCCCCCTTTGCTTGCTCGTGGTGCTGATGACGGTCCAGGGATCCCACCGATGCTCCGTAGTTCACGTCAAGACCGGCGGGCTTCATCAAATGGGCAGGGCGCCCGGATTCTCTTTCCATCACAACGTGCTAGAACCAATCCCATCATAAAATGTGGGCAAGAAAAACAGGACCGCTGTCTCCATCCGTGGCATCGTAAAGCGCCCCAGGTTTCTATTTTTCCGCTGAGCCTCCAAGCAAGCGTCATCATGCCCATCTCTCTCTGTGGCATGCCTCAAAACCCCCCCAGTGTGCCGCGCATCCCCCTCGTCTTCCATTGGTATTCTTCATTCATCAACGTCTAAACCACCCCGCTCTAAAACACCGTACCATCGCTGTCAATCAGAATCGGCGGCCCCTTGGTATTCGGACGGTTGAGTTCTGCAATCTCTCGGCCACCCTGTAATGCCGTTAGCATCATCAACAATCCACAAAACAAGGAGGACAGTACTGACCTTCCAGCTCCCCGCCTCCAGAACCTGCGCAAGGTTGAGCTCATGCCCGGCCAACTCCCTCTGCAAGCTCTTATTGACCTCGGCGCACAGCCGGTCCAGGAACCCAACCGTGACGCCGCGCCACTCGACAATGACATCGTCATCTGGCTTGAACATGGGCGCCACCTCGACACCGTTGCCGCCCGTCCGCTGCGCGTGCTCGGCGTAGACCCTCAGCCCCCTCTCCTGGTCGTCCTCCTTGAGCGTGAGCACGCCAAGATCGACAAACAACCCGCCGTTTCGGTACTCGGGCAGCCCCGTCAGCATCTCCTGGCCGGCAAACTGCATCTTCATGATGCTCTGCATAGGCTGCATGAGCGAGTACGTGAGCCACTGCGTGAGCTTGTGGAAGGGGAGGATGCTCTCCCACGGCTGGACGCCTGCCGACGTGTTGGGAAAGGGGGAGAAGGAGGGGCTCGAGTTGGAGTTTTGCGTGGGCTGCGGCATGGAGCTGCAGGGCCAGGCGTCGCCGAGGGAGACGCCGTTGATGGCGGTGCGCGAGGCGGGCCAGATGGGGCCGAGGCCGTTCATCAACACGTTCCAGAGCACGGGCATCGGGACGATGATGACGCTCGAGGCTTGGGTGGAGGGGTGCGAGAGGATGTGGTCTGGCTGTGTTAGTAGATTGAGAAGAGGACGAAAGGGCAAACATACCGAGCATGTTGCCTGGACGGCCGTCCTCGCCAAAGAATTCCTTCTTTTCGGCGAGGGCCTCGCCCAGACGGATGAGCAGCTGTGCCCGGCCCTCGAGCCCCGCCATTTCGTTGTCGGGGTTCGATTGCAGGCCTTGGGCGAGTGCCTCGACGGTCAGTTGCCTGAGACCCTCCTTGTCGACTTGGTAGTTGTTGCTCTTGTTACCAGAGAACAACCCCTGCAGCTCGCTGTCAGCGCTAAACCCAATGCGACCATGAGGTACCACTCACCCGCTTAAACATTTCCAGACTCGCAACGGCGATGCCCTCTGACCGGTTGTACTTTTTGCCATTCTCGGTCGACGTGTATTTCCATCTCGTGCCGGCGCCGGCGTCGAGCAGCACGCTGACCAAAAAGAGGTCAATCATGCGCTTGCAGCGCTCTGTGCTGTCGACATCCTCGGGAAAGGTCGAAAGGAGGTGGGCGATCCGATCGCGGCCGCCGACGCCAAAATGCTGGTGGCGGCCGTGGCCTGGGATGCTGGTAAAGGGGGCGTCGTAGTCTCGCTAATCGGGCCCGAGTCAGTCGGTCTCTCTCTCACGGTCCCCCCAGGGCAGCCCCCGCGGGCGCGGGCGGGCGCTGCACCCCGCCCTTCGTCCAGCGACTGACCTTGATGATGTTGGAGACAAAGGTGACGACGTCGTCAAACTTGGCCATGTCGACGTCGAAATGGTGCAGCTGGTTCCTGTAGGCCTTTTCCGTCACCACCTTGGAGCGCTCGCGCACGGCACCCAAGCTCCGGAGGTAGCCGGCCGGGTCGAGCTGGGGGTCGGGCGGGCGCGGCATGTCGATGCGGGGCATGGCGGGCGTGGTGGGCGAGAACGAGGTGTTGGGTGTCGAGGTGCCGCCGCTGGTGCTGGTGGTGCCGGCCGAGGTGCGGTTCATCATGCGCGAGGACGAGAAGCCGCCGATGGGAGACTTGATGCTGGAGGAGCCCGAGGTGAGGGAGGATTTGGACTGCGAGGTGGAGAGGATGTGGGCGGGTTTGGAGTCGACCATGGGCTTGGGCGCCTTTTCCCGTCGTGAAAAGAGACCCATGTTTTCCTGTCTGCCTGCGTCACGGTTGCGGGTGCGTTGCCGTTTGCCAGTGGTCGTCTGACGGTTGGGTCGGCGGCTCGTGGCGGTCAGCAACTCGTTCCAGGCGGTCTGCACCTGTCAAGCTGGCGGCAATAGCAAGAAACGAGGGGTCGAAACGAGGGAGCGAGGGGAGCTCGTGACGCAGAGGCGGTGGGGCGCGAACAACGCAGAGTTGCACCGGGAGAGCAGATTGGCGGCGCGGGAATCGGAAGAGAGGGGACGGCTGGACGCAGCAGTGGCGGGCCCTTGGGGTATAGCGTGGTGTCGTCGTGTAAGTGCTGCGTGCGTGCGTGCCACGAGGGACGGCGGCAGACGAGCGAGACAAGACGGAGAGGGGCAACCGGAGATGGAAACGAAGGGGACAAAGGCAGAAAAAGGGACAGAGTCGAGGGCAGTCGGGACCAGAGGCCGGCGGGTTCTGGTTGTTATGTCCGTTCCTGTCGACAGCTGCTCAGTCCAGCGTCTGTCTGTATCGGCGGGATCTTGTCAGCTCCATCCAGCCATTGGCAAATCAACGAGAGGTGTGGTTTGGAGGAATGGGGATGGTGTGGACTGCCGCAACAAAAATGGCAGAGCCAAGTGGAGGGGGCGTCAGTGGGTGCTTGTCCAGGTGCGGGGAGGGACTGCGCAGGGGCTCGAGGGGGAATTGGAGGCGGTCGGCCTCTGGGCCAGGGGGGAAGTGGGGTTCCAAGGTTGGGCCTCAGTCCATCCACTGTGGGACAGTGGGACAGTGGGACTGGGACAGTGGCCGTAGCGTGTCGGTGCAGGGCTTGCAAGAAACCTGAGCGAAATTGGAGAAGTTCTCCCGCCCCGGCCTCTCCCTCCCTTCCAGAGACAAGCCGCCGGCCCAGTTTCTCGACCCGCGAGTGTCCGCCGAGTCCTGGATGTTTGCACCACGCGGCCAATGCCGAAGCCTCCCATGCGCAAACACACAGCAACAAACGAAACAATCGTACCGTTTCTGTCAAGAAGCCACTTCTTTCCCCTCGAGTTCTGGACCTGCTCGATTGGCGGTGTTTGTTCGGCGATGGCGTTTCGTTTCGGTCGTTTCGTTTCTGGCTCGAGTCCCCTCCTGTCAAACACCCGACCTTGATCGACAAATAGGCCCCGGTTCGGCTCGTTCGTGGGATCCCGGAGCTCCAGCAAAAACCGTGTGGAGACTCTGGAGAAAAAAGGGTTGATGGCTGGGCTTTGCCGGGGCTGCGAGTATGGCCTGACGATCGAACCCGTGCTCCGGGAAGGGATTTCTCAATGGTTCGAGGCGGCGAGTCAGATCTAGGCCGTTGCTGGGGCGGAAGAAGCGTCGAAAAAGCAAGCAGCAGTCAGTCAGTCGAGGCCAGGTCTCGTGCGGGAGCACAACGGCCGCGCCGACCACTTTATAGGGGACCTGGGGACCTGGGGACCAGCGATCTCGGGATTCGGTGCCATGGCCGGCGGCGGCGCCACCACAAGCAGATGGCAGATGGTCCGCGCCGGGCCAAGCGCCTCCTCCTTCCCGCCTGGGAAGCTGACAATCTCCTGGACCGCCGGTCGAGGCGATAGGTAACAGGTCCCGACGGCGCTCTCGCTAACCTGGAATCCCCTGCGCTAGGCTAGGCGATGGACGATGGCTCGAATTCCTGGGAAGCGTGGGCTCTTGGCCCGAGTTCCAGAGCACCGCCTGCTGGCCATCGAACCATCGGCTTCCATGATCCATCGATTCCAGCACGAAAAAAGGCCCCCGCACACCACACCCGCCCGGGAGTCGGGACGCATTCCAGTTGGCCTCGCCAGCCCACCGGCGGCGACGGCCTGTCACGCCATGACGGCTCCCCTGTCGACAAAACATGGTTCTCCTGCAGGTACGGGGCGCCCAGAGCAACCCTCGGCCGCAACCCTCCCTCTCGACGTCCCCCGTGGGCCGTCTTCAGAAACCGGTGGGAGCGGGCTGCGGACGCCGGTGGGAGTGGGAACAGCGAGGGGGCGAGGACGGAAATAAACTGCTTCTCAACAAGGCACCTCGAAACACCGCAACCCCGACTCGTTTTTCCACAAGAGCGTGTTGCTGCGGAGACTGGAGAAGAACGATGCAAGATAACCCAGAAACAAGCTCTGCCACTACGGAGTCTCAGAGTCCACTACAATCAGAGAAAAGAAAGGGCCGCAGGACGCTATCGCCCTTCCCATCATCATCCTGCAGCAAGTTATGCAGGAACTGACGGATTGCACAAGGCGGCGAGAGCCACGGGATGCCACGGGGGACGAGGGCGTCACCACGTGCGAGCGGGAGAGCGGGTTGATCAAGCTCAATTGCCGTTCCAAAAGACCCCCAAGACGGCCAAAACACGCGTCGATCTCCCGCAACCAAGCCGCCTCGATCGACTCCTCGACGCCTCGACTCGAGAAGAACAAAGGCGTCGGGGTCCCGGCAGTCAGACCTATCGGAGGAGGCAAACCAGGTGCTTCTGCGGATTCCACCGGCCCATTCCTTCAAAAAAAAAGCAGAAAAAAAAAGCAGACGGATGGACTGTCCCAGCCCCTGATACGCACCCCCGGCGATGCCCATCCTCCAAACCCGAGCAGCTATCAAGGTGCGGGGCAGCAGAGGTTTGTTCTGTTTACCAAGACCAGGGTCGTCAGGGGCACACGAAAAAGCCGCACGCGCGCCATCGATAATCGGATCCCGCCAGTCTGGATCTCAGACACTCGGATGACTCGCATTCGCATGGAATCGGCGATAAATTGATCGACCCAGACACGCAGAACCATCTTCTTCCGGATTCCGACAGTGAGACCTCGTCGTGCTGAGACAATTCGCATGCCACGCAGAAGCAACGGTGCCATTCTCCTTCCCCATTTGCTCGCTGCTCGGCCTTCTATCGATTCCCTCCCCCGCTCCCCCAGTGGCAGTGGCCCCCCACCCGCTATGGACCCGCGGCTCCGGAGCATTGGGCCTCGGAGGGGCGTCCGCCATCGAGGGACGCGCCAAGGTCCCACGGACTGCGGGGGTCGCCGTGCTCCTCTGCTTGGCCGCTCGGTGCGCCACAGACCGGCGCCGCCATGTCCCCCGCGGTCCCATCATCGGTGTGTGGACGAATCGATATCACGGTCAGTGCACGAGACACAAGATACGCTCGGCGACGAGGCTAGTGGAACAGGAAAATCGAAACGACGGAATGTGGTGGCCATGCATTCGACGGCATTCTCGGACCTTGCTGGAAGGAGATGGTGTCTCAGATTTCAACAAGTCTTCTCCACCACATGTTGTTCAGGCCCCTTCTCCAACACGTTTTTCCACACGTGCAGAGGCACATCCAAGACCTCTTAGCTCTCCTAGTGCCGCGCACGAGCAGACCGGCCACGATGCGGCCTTGTGTAGGTACGGAGTACAGAGTTCCGTATTACGCAACACCAAGCAGTCTAAAGCGCCGGAGGCCGACAGTTTCCTCGGCTCAGACCAGCGTGCTACTGACGGCACGCCGCCCCTCCTCGACGTCGTGCTGTTGACGATCCCGGCGTCCATGGAGGAAAGCCCGAGACAGTGGATAAGCCATGGCGAGATGGCAGCTTCATTACCAGGTCGGCGAGCCTCGAAAGGCAGCGTACCCTGTCTTCTGCGAAATCTGATCCGATGCCAAATTTTGCTCTCAGTTGCTGAAATGGTGCAAGTTGTTGTTGGGGCTGTCATCGTGGATGACTTAATAGCATCATCGTCATGCATCTGTCATCTGTCGTTAACAAACGACAAACCGTTGGGGTTGGCACTCAAAAGGCAACGAGTCTGATGTCCCTACATGATATCCCGATCCCGAGTGTGACTTGACATCCTCAAGATCCGCCTTTCTGACGGTCATATACCGTCATCATCCCGCCGGATGTTGGGGGTGATTGGGGTGGTGTTGATGTGAGAGGACTATGCCGTCTTCATGGCATGGGAATGTCGACAGTCCTCATCGTCCAGCTATCTACTTTAATAAGTCTGTCTCCCAGCCTCTGCGAAAGGTTTACCTTTGCTACTCTCCTCCAGGACCTTCCGGCTCCATCCAGACTACTCAGTGCCCTCGTTCCCGAACTGAAGCAGCCGAACAACCCCTCCCGCCCCACGAATTATGCCCTCCAACAACGACCACAGCTACACTGCCCACGTCGCCTCCCAATTCTCAGCCTATGCCAAAGACCGCAATCTCAACTCTCACGATGCTATATACACGACGTCCAACGGTGTACCCCAGCCGCACCCCTACGAGACGCAGCGCGTAGGCGAGAATGGACCTCTGCTCCTCCAGGACTTTCACCTGATCGACCTTCTCTCCCACTTTGACCGCGAGCGCATCCCCGAGCGCGTGGTACACGCCAAGGGTAGCGGCGCCCACGGCTTTTTCGAGTGCACCAACCCCATCCCCGAGCTCACGCAGGCCGACCTCTTCGGGACCCGCGGCAAAAAGTGTCCCGTCACGGTCCGCTTCTCGACGGTGGGCGGCGAGTCCGGCTCACACGACCTGGCGCGGGACCCCCGTGGGTTCGCCGTCAAGTTCCGTACCGACGACGGCAACTGGGACATGGTGGCCAACAATACGCCCGTCTTCTTCTTAAGGGACCCGGCCAAGTTCCCGCACTTCATCCACACGCAGAAGCGCGACCCTTCCACCCATCTGACGTCGGCCGACGACTCGACCATGTTCTGGGACTACCTGTGCAACAACCCCGAGTCGGTCCACCAGGTCATGATCCTGCTCGGCGACCGCGGCATCCCCGACGGCTTCCGCTTCATGCACGGCTACTCGGGCCACACGCTCAAGCTCGTCAACAAAGACTCCGAGTGGGTGTACTGCCAGCTCCACATGAAGAGCATGCAAGGGGCCAAGTTCATCACCCAGGAGGACAGCGCCAAACACTCACCCGACTACAGCCAAAAGGACCTGCACTCGGCCATCGCGCGCGGCGACTTCCCGCGCTGGAGCGTCGAGGTGCAGACCATGACGCCGGCCCAGGCCGAGGAAGTATGGGACAAGCAGGGCATCAACGTCTTCGACCTCACACACATCTGGCCGCAGGCGCAGTTCCCACGCAAAAAGGTGGGCGAGTTCACGCTCAACGAGAACCCCGTCAACTACTTCGCCGAAGTCGAACAAGCCGCCTTCAACCCGGCGCACATGCCGCCCGGCATCGAGCCCAGCGCCGACCCCGTCCTACAGAGCCGCCTCTTCTCGTACCCCGACACGCACCGCCACCGCGTCGGCGTCAACTACCAGCAGCTCCCCGTCAACGCGCCGCGCACGTCGTTCTGCCCCGCCAACTTCCAGCGCGACGGCAACATGGCCTTCTTCAACCAGGGCGCCCGCCCCAACTACCTGTCGTCCATCGAGCCCATCCGCTTCCGCGAGCGCACCGTCGACCTGAGCAAGACGCACGGCCACTTTATCGGCGAGGCCATCACGTTCCTGTCCGAGATCCGGCCCGAGGACTTTAATGCGCCGCGGGCGCTGTGGCAGAAGGTGTGGGACGAGCCGGCAAGACAGCGGTTTGTGAGTAACACGGCGGGGAAGATGGCGCTGTGTCGCGAGAAGGAGTTTGTGCGCCGGCAGATTACCATCTTTCGCGAGGTTGATCCGGATATCGCGAAGCGGCTGGAGAAGGCGACGGGGGAGAAGGGGTATGATGGGATTGCTGGGTTGGGGTTCAATGGTACGCATAATGGCATGGCGATCGATTCTAGGTTGCGGTACGCGAATGGGATTAGTGTTGAGAAGGGGAGCAGTCGGGCGGAGAATAATGGGGCGCCGGCCAAGGGAACGCACAAGTACAAGGGAGGGGAGGGGGCGGCGGGACTCTGAGTTTGTGGGGGGGACTCTTGAAGTGTATATCAACGCAAGTAGGGGAATTTCTACCGACTCTGAATGCACGGGTCGTCTCCGGAGGTCTTATCAACAATGCCCCTGACAACCACCTCCCAAAGTCAACAAGACCACTCCATTCCCCTACTCCACCACGAACGTCTCGACATCCCACTTGTCGATGCGCATCTTTTCCGTCCAATCCCAAAACACAGCCAACTGGAACGCCCCCAGCCGATACCACAGCGCCCCGTCCTTCTTGCTCTTCTTCTTGTCGTTACGAGCCAGCACCAACCCCACGCCCAGATTGTTGAACTGCCCGAGCCAGACACACTTGACGTCCTTGCCCTTGTACATCTTCGTCTGCCACCAATCAACATCCCTCGTCGGCTCATGGCAACCATCCAGATCCAGCCGAATGCGCAACGTCTCCGTATTACCGTCCTTGAGCAGAATCTTGGGCGGGACCGCCTTGGCCGTGAGCACGAGCTGCCTTGGCTGTGCCTCACCCGGCCCTCCGGCGACGTTCATCTCGACGACATCGTCGAACCCGACCGCCCGGCTGGTGTCGACGGCGTCGCGGAACTGCACCGAGCAGTGAACATGCTCCAGCAGCCCGAACCGCGCCCGCGCCGTGGCGGCCTGGATGTCGACGCGGCCGGCCCAGCCGCCCCAGGTCCACGTGGGAAACTCGGGGCGGCGCGTGGCGAGCGTCTCAAAGACGTAGCGGTCCGCGTCGTCGTCCCACTCCATGGCTCGGGCCTGCTTGCTGTCGTTCGGGCTGAAATGCGACCACGACAACGCCGTGGCGAAGAAGCGTGTCCTGTCTTCCGGTCCGACCTGCGGCATGACGGGGAACGGGACGCCCCAGGCCTGGTGGAAGGGGTATTCCGGCTGGTTCTGGAAGATGTCGATGATGCCGATGAAGGCGTTGATCGAGTCGGCGCCGACCGTGAGCTTGCGCTCGCTGTACTGCTGGATGCAGGCGAGGTAGGTCGAGTAGTAGTCCATGATGGCGCTCATCTCGGGGGACAAGGGCGCGGGCGCCGTGGGTGCTTCTTGGCCGTAGCTGAACTCCTTTGGCTTGCCCTCGGTCGCCTTTGCGATGCGCTCGTCCATGATGCGCTGGCCCTCGTTGTCCAGCTCCCACAGCCGCATCGTCGCCGCGAACCCGAAAAGATTCACCGACTCCATCCTCGGATACCCCGGGACCACATCCCCCCCGGTCACCGTGATCGCCTCGCAGGCATGCTGCGTGTTGCACTCCCAGTACATCTGATCGTTCAAGAACGCCAGCCGCCTGCGGGCCAGGAACGACTCTTGAAACGTCCACCCCCTCGTCGCCCAGAAGCACTTCATCAGCTCCCCCTGCGGCAGACTCGCCACCTCCCTCACCGTCACCCCCTCCGCCTTCACCTCCCTCTGCGGCGTCCTCGCCCTGCCCCCTACCCCAGGCAAGCCGTACGTCGCGTCCCCGACGGCCCCAATGACCACGAGATCCGCCTTTTCATAGATCCGCCTCATCTGCCTCATCTGCGCCTTGATATGCTCCGGATCCTCTTGATCAACACAATACTGATCGACCCAGTAGTACCTCAACCCCAACTCCGCCGCGACCGTCATCCCATCCCTAATCGTCGGCGCCAGATCCTGTAGACTCGGCCCCATCACATACCCCTCGGCCCGTCCCCCCCACCCCCCGTCCATTTCGCCGGCTTCGTCCCCCCCCAGCTATAACTCAAGGCCACGTACCCCAACCCCCCGTCCTCGGCCTCCACCTCCTCCGGACCGACATCCACCATCGCCAACCTCTCCCCCTTACACCCCCCACCATCCGGACAGACATGCCCCTCCTCCCACCCCTTCAACCTACAAACCCCACTCTCCACCAAATCCACCATCCTCATCGCACAATTCAACATCGCGCCCCCCTGCCGTCCACACGCCTCATGCCCCTCAACACACCGCGCCAACCACCCCCTCGCCACCTCCGAATCCCACCGTCCCCCCACCCGATTAACCACCACCGGCCCCCCTTCCCCCTCCCCCTCCTTGCAAACACCAAGAAACCTCTCCACCCCGCCCCTTACAACCCCCCCCTCCTCCCCACCCCCAACCTCCGTCTCAACCCTACTACTAACCCCCCTCACCGAAATCGCCACGCCCTCCCTCCCAGAGCCATGCTGGCCATCATGCCCGTTCATAACCACCACCCCCGTCTTGGAAGGGAGGTGTCGCACCAGCGAGAAGAGGAGGGCGTCGATGTACAGCGGCTGGTTGTGCGGGGGGAGGGGCACGCGGGCGGAGAGGCCTGGGAGGTAGACGTCGAGGAGGAGGGGGCAGAGGGGGCAGGTCGGGGAGAAGGTGTGGCGGGAGCGGGGGAGGGGGGAGCCAGAGGATGGGGGGGGCAGGGGGGTTGTTAGGAGGGTTTGGCAGCCGGCGCAGAGGGGGGCTGGTTCGGGGGGGGGTTGGGTTGTCGGGTAGGGGTGGGGCTGGGGGGTTGGGGCCTGGGTGGGAGCCGAGGAGGGGGGAGGGTCTGCGGGGGGGTCGTCGGGGGAGGGGTCGTTGCCGACGCGGAGACGCTGGAAGGCGGAGGAGAGGCGTTTGGATTTGAACATGCTGGGCGAGTTGTTGGCTCAACTGTGCTTGGAAGGGACGGGGTCGTCGATGTGGGCGGAACGGCACGGAATGAGCGCGTCTTGTTTGGCTCTGCTAGAGAAAGCCAGAGGGAGTGGTCGGAAGGGGCTTCAAGTCGGGAGGCATCGGGGCTTGATACCTATGGTACTGGGCTCCGGCATGCCGGCATTCTTCCGGCCCCCAACCCGCGAGGATGTTGGATGGATGCCTGGAATCCAACCCCTCACCATCAAAACAGAGCCGAAACAGACTGCCACCAATCCAACATCGGGCTCAGTGCGTTTGGATCCTTTCCCTGCGGGGACGGACAGCTGTGCATATGCCGTGTCACACACATACGAGAACCTTGCATGCAATGTCTGTCAGTCGCGCCGAACTCGGGCGGGAGCCGAGACATGAGCAGACACGAAGAGCGATCAACGCAGACAGACCTCCCCGACTTGTTCAAGATGGATTATTCACATCTAAAATCCCGCTCTAATGCATCAAAAACCCCCCAGCGCAGCGCTCTGCCAGTCCACCCACCCCCTTGCTAGAATACAACAAGGCAGTAATGGTACATTGTGACCGCCTGCCGCAGTCCAAGAGCCAAAGAAAAGGGGCATCATCGCCCAAATAACCACTGCCAGCCCAAAAAACGCCCCTCCCAAACCGGACGCGATGCATCATAACCCCTTTTGTCATTACGCCCCATCGCCGCCCCAAAAACAACACCGACACTTCTCAGTGACCACACCACAAAAGGCTCGCGGTATCGGCACTGTCCCCATGCCATCAGCTAGCTCCCTACGGCCGCCGTCGTCGTCGCCAGGTTAAAACATCGGTAGCCATGTCGTCGTCCCCATCATCCTCGGCAGCCATGTCGTCCTCCTCCTCGTCCTCGGCACCCACGTCCGGGCCCGGCACAGTCGGCGGATCCCCCTAAACATCCAGCAACGTCGACGCCGTATTCTGATGCTCGTCATCCATGGCGTACCCATTCTGATCGACGTGCTTCTTACGGTCGCCCTCATCGTCGTCATCCTGGTTGACCAAATCGACAAACATGCTGTCGTCGCCTTCGCCCTCGGCACCGACGCCGATGCCGAGCGGGTCGTTGCTCTCCGGCCGCCCGCCCCAGGCATTGGGGCCGTAAATCTCCTCGGCCTGGCGCCGCCCCTGGTCCGTCCGCATGAGGATCTCGAGCACCTTGGACTTGTCGACGTGGAGGTCGAGGTTGACCTTGTCGGCGTCGTGGAGGAGCTGGTTCTCCAGGCTGAGCGGCTGGTTGTCGCCGACCAGGAGCTGCGGGCCGCCGCGGTTGCCGTCTTGCATAAAGAACGACGAGTGGTCGAGGTCCATCTTGTCCTTGTGCATCGGGTTGGAGCCTGATCGGCCGTGATGCGAACCCGATGACGACGGGGGGCCGCGCGACGGTTGACCGTGCGCACTGCCCGGGAGCGAGAGCCCGGGAGTCGGGGGTTGCGCGGACGAGTGCCTCGAATAGTAAGGATGGCCAGCGCCGTACGGATTGCCAGTGGGGCTCGTGGCCATGCCACCCCCACCGCCCGAGTGTGCAGCGGCAGCGGCTTCGGCGTTTAATGCTTTGCGCTTGAGAGAGTTGGCCTTGCCCTTGACGCTCTCGGGGAGGTGGTCGGGGTCCTCGACGCCGTATTGCTGCAGCATCTTTTGCAGCTTGGTCGGCCGCGGCTTGCGCGTGCTCTTGGACTGCTCCAGCACCGGCGGAGGCTCGGGCGCCACGGGGCTCCACTTGTGCAGCTCCTGCCGGAAAAAGTTGGTCTCAAAGGCCAGGAGGATCTCGGCGCCCTCAATCTTGCGAAGGTAGAAGCGCTGCGTCTCAGCCTCGTTGGCCGTGGCGAGCACTGGATTACAATAGGCCGCGATGTGGTTGCGAAACGTCTGCGCATTGTCGATGATATTCTGGAGAACCTCTTCCTCGTCGGGCTGGAAGGGCAGGCCGGGAATCTCGTCTTGCCACGCAACCAGGTCCTCCAGCTTTGGCCGCGCCGCGTCGCGTGGAATCTTGACCCGCCAGTCGCAGATGGGGCACGTGTACTTGTCGTCCTCCTTCACCTTCCCGCGGGCAATTTTCAGGCACTTGCCGTGGTACCATTCGTGGCAAAGCTCGCATTCGATCATCATGCCGGCCTCGGTACGGCGGCAGATGCAAAAGACCTCGCGCACCCTGTTCTCCCACCGCCCCTTGGCTTCCTCGGGCCTCTCGTCTTCCGGAGTGGGCTCTCGGGACGCTGGTTCGGCGGGCAGTCTGGGTCGGTCGAGGTCGATGTCGAAGCAGTCCTTGTTACGGTCCAGCACGTATTCCATGTGCGTCTTGAGAATGTGGAGCGGGGCATTCGTCTTGCCAAACAGCTTTTTGCCTTTGCGCATCCAGTCCTCGTGGCGCTTCTGCTGCTTTTCGAGATCCAACGTGCCGGCGGGCTTGGCCTGAAGCTCGTCAATCTTCTTCATAATCTCATTGACCTCGGCGTACTTGGGCCGCTTGTGGTAGTCGGCATCTTGAGAGCGCTCGTTAAGATCGAGAATCTGCCTGTGCGCCTCCCGTTGCTTATGCAGGATCTGGTCCACTGCGGCGAGCGTTTCGGGAGACACGGGGAGAAAATTGGCTTGCGCCTGGTCCGAGAGGGCCTGAAGCTGGGCGTAGTGCACCGAGTCCGCGTTGATGAGCTCGTGCGCCTTCTTCTCCCAATGCTGGCCTGCGGCAAGCTGGCCGGCGTAATGCGAGAGGTGGTCATTGTAGACGGGCATCCCCAGCCGCTTGCCCTCTTCAATCAGTTCCTCGACATCTTTGAGCGTCATCAAGATGCCCCGATTCGCCTTGGCCTTGTCGTTCCATCGGAGTTGATCCAGCAGCCGGGCCAGCTTCTCGAGCTCGGGTATATCAATGTTGAAGTTTTGACCCTCGTCGAGCAGCTCCTCGACGGCGTCCGCCTTGGTGGACTGGGGGTGGTCGAGGATCCTCTGGGCCGTGCTTTGGAACGTCTTTATCGCTTCAGCACGCTCCTCCAGCTGGTTGATCTCGGGACACTCAAAGCCAATGTTCTCCGCCTCCTCTAGCAAGCGATAGATATTTTCCACGTTGCGCATCTCGCGCTCTTTTTGATCCTGCATCGAGTTGCCGATCGACTTGCGCGCCGAGTTGTGCCATGACTTTTCGTTTTTGCGACGATTCTGCTGCTTGCGGACCGTGTAATTCGTGGCTTCCTCGACCCACTGGTTGCAACGGTCGACAAACTCTTTGAGGGTCGGCAGCGAGGGGAGCTCGTAGGGAATCTTCTCGCCCTCGCTCAACAGCGTCCGCAGGATCTTGAGCGGGGGCGTCGCCTCCTCGTCCAGGAGCTTCTCGTACTTTTCTTCCCACGCTTCGGGCAGGTGGGCCTTGTCGGCCACCTTTTGATAGGTGGTGGCCATGGCCTCGTCCGTCTTGCGGTAGAAGAGGGCATGCTGTCGTCCAAGGTGCCGCTCTGGCTCCGGGGCGTCGCAGCACGGATGGCTGCCAGCGTGCAAGAGGCAAAGCACCCGGCCTGAATTGAGGCACACAAATCGTGACAGATAGGTGAACGCTTTGCAATAGAAGCATGCGTATTCGTCTTCAGGCACGTCCGTGTCATCGACCTGGAATGTCAGCGGGCAGCTCTCGTCGGCTTCCCCGTTGACGGCGCAATGGTGGGGTAATGGGGACGCCTGGCTGGCATAAGAGTTGTGTTTGCTGATAAAGTCTTCGCGCTGCGCCATTTCCCGTCGGTGGATTCTCTCCAGAGCGGGTGCCAGCCATTTTGCCGTCTGGATCGTCAGCCCGCCGCTGGTGGTACCCTCAGCAGCCGTCCATAGCAGCTCGTCGTGTGAGAAACACGGCTGTCGACGGAACACCTGGAGTCGCTCCACCCCAGCCAGTCCATAGGGCTCCCAGTCGCTAGGGGCGAAGTTGACAGCCTCGTTGAAGTTGAAACCGTGGTTGAAGCCGGCATGGTACGCTTGCGGAAAGGTAATGACGAACTGACCCGCGCGCTGGTCCAATGCGTACACCCTCACGCCAGCCTTCTTCAGCTGTTCGGGTGTCAGGAGTGTGACGAGCTGGAATAAGAGATCCGGCTGCGTCTCAAAGAGCTCGGGGACGGCCTCGCGCATCGCATTCTCGAACTTTTCGGCATCCTCGCCGGGAATGCCGTACCACGTCTTAGTGGCGCCAAAATGCTGGTAGTTGGCAGAGTACGAGTAGTGGTCCTCATTGTGCCAGCAAAAGGTTGAAAAGATCATGCCGACGTACACCCAAGGCACCGTCATGCCCGAAATGTCCGTCTTGATGTGTCGGAACAAGCTCTCGGGGTGCAAGGGCAGGACGTTGAGGTTCCAGGGGTCCATGGCGTAGGGGTTGTTGGGATTCCTCTCGATGGTAGGGAAACCTGAGCCGTGCGTGGTGCAGTGTATGTCGGCGCCGTATTCGACCTCGACGGTTTCCTCCAGGTCCGCAACAAGACGCCAGAACTCCTGCTCGACGTCGTCCTCGGTGACCGGTCGGTGGCAGTTGAGGATGGGATCGAACGGCATCTTGTTCTCAAAGTAGCCCTGCTTGAAGGCGGCGGCCTTTTCCTGAAACTGCTTGAGGGAGTAGAGGCCGCCCTCCTCGAACCCAAACTGCCCGTCGCCGACAAGACATCGTGGGCAGTTCCACTCGTTCTCTGGCTTCACCTTGATCGGGGGGTCGAGACAGGCACCGTGGTAGCCATGGTCGCACGATTCGCAGAGGAGGAGGAAGTGGCCCTCCTCGCTCCCCTTGCCGCATTGTTCGCACCTCTCTCCTGGTGTCGAAATGTCGTCGCGCGGGATCCGGGGGCCGCTTGGGCGAAAGAGTGACATGTGCGAGCCGGCGACAGTCGGCACTGTGTCTGTTGAGGAGTCAGCAACTGGACGCCCATTCTGCGAATGGGAATGGGAACGGGTGGGGATGTGCCAAGCCAGCGTGGTTGGAGGATCGGGACGGGGGAAACGGCAGAGCGCATTGGCATGGGACACTGAAGCATCCATCCCCTCCTCTGCTTTGTCGCAACACTCAACGCCGCTAGTAAAGCAGGCCGCAACTGCATGCACAACTCGGTCGAGTCCCCCTCCTCTGTGGCACGCGCCGGGGGTCTGGGGGGGCTGTGAAGCCCACTGGGCCGTCTCCGAGAAAAGAGATCGAAGACTGAGGACGGGAACTGCACTAACCTTTCTTCAACCGCTTGCTACGCCGACTCCCATCCACGTCGTCCTTGTCGGCACCGCAGTCCTTCTTGGCCGAGTCGAGACTATCGCAGCTCATTTGCCGTTTCAATCCTGGCCCGAGACTTGACGGGCGGTACTCGGGCGTATTCTTGGACGAGGCGACGGGTGTTGCGAATGCCTTGGACGGCGTCGGAGCTTTTGCCTCCAGAGGGGCGGCCAGGGGCCGGTTTACGCTGGTGAACCCAGAGTTGACTGCTGTGAAACCGCCAGAGTTGATCGCCGTGAACCCCGATGTCAACGGGGGCGCCACAAGGGGAGATGCATCTGTCATGGGGACGTCTCGCTCCGAGTCCTTGGCGTGCCCGTTCATCGTCAGCGCCTGGAGGGCATCGGTCGCGTGTCGCGCCGGCGATTCGGCTCGCAGGCCGGATGGCGTGTGGACCGTCGATCGCTTCATCGGGCTCGGGGCCGGGCTAGGGGTCAGCGGTCCGCCGTACTCGAGCTCCAGCTGCTGATGCACACCGGGCTTGGCTACCCGCAGATACTCCTCGTACGGGCAGAGCCATTTCTGATACGAGTTCTTCAGCGATGTGGACAGGGATGACATGATCTTGCCGCTGTAGCCCAAGTCTCGCCCGATTTCTGCCCATTTCTTGTGCTTGCAGACCTTCTCGAATCCTCCCCTCGCTTCGACGGCCTTTTTGAGTCGGTAGAGATCGAGCGGTTTCTTGTCGACGTAGGGTAGCCGGGTGAAGTTGGTTCCCTGTTGTTTGTGGAATTTGCCGAGGGCATCGAGGTACGTGAGGTTCGCGCGCGTACCTAAACCATGACTCTCAGCAACTTGGGAGGCGGAAACAGGTGAGCTGGACTTGAAGGAAAGAGAAGCCTTACTGCCCTCGACGGAGTTCAGCTCCTGTTTTCGTGTTCGGAAGTGAAATCTCTGCAGGCCTCGTCAGTTCCGGTCCCCCTTGCGGACGGGAGACTGGCGCGGTCCATCGTCGGACCAGCGCGACGCCCCTGGAGCTTCCCTCTCCAGCCGTCCCGGCCATCACTTACCTCCGTGTCAATGGCAAAATCCGGATTCCACGTATCAGGCGGGATAATCTTGCAGATGCCGTATTTTCTGCCCTCGGCCGAGATCTTTTGAATGTACTCGAAGGGCTCCTTCCACTCCTCCTCTGTGGGCCGGAAGGTCGGGGCCTCCTCGAGATCGTGCGGTCGCTGCTTCTTCTTGATGGGCTCCCTGCACGCTGTGGGCTGCCCTCGTCGCTCGACCGACGAGAGATCGAGTGGGGAGCTGATCATGGCGCTCAGCGGGACTTGTGGTTTCGGGGGGTGGTAGCCGTTGGAGCTGAGAGGTGCGCCTTTTGGTTTCCCATTGCCGGCGTGCATTCCACCCGACGGAGTCGCGGGGGAGCCGCGTGGGTTTGGCGTGGCACTCGATGTCGCTGCGTGGCCGTGGGAGGCCAGGCCGCCGGCAGCCGGTGCCGAGACCATTCTCAGCAGCGAGTGCGCCACGGGAGCGCGGTGCGGACGCGGCGGTCGGTCGGTCGAATGACTTGCGTCGAGAGACGGCGGAGGTGTGACGATGTCCGGGCGGCGGATCAGCGATATATCGGGGGCATCGTAGGGTGTCGAGAGCTCGGGGGTGGGCGGAGCGTCGAGTGGGGAGGCGCTCCCTGGGCGATATCAAAAGGGCCAGGTCGACAGCTTCCGCGGGGAAAGCACCTTGGTGGACGCTCAATGGCAGCAGTAGAAATATGCGGGCGCTCGAGACGGGCCCGGTTCCGACAGGATTCTCGGATCAAACGCGGCGCGGTTGGTCGTTTCGTTCGAGGTGATATGGTGGAAGGGTGGATTTCGATTTTGGTATCGGCGCTGCGAATTACGTGCAACGGCCAAGGAAGGGATGCGCTTGCTCGACCCAGTCGCGCGGACCGGTGCGGTGCTGTGTGGACGACGGTTCGAGGCGCGCGAAAAGGGATTTCGATTTCGTGGTGGTGGCGGGAGGGAGACGGGCGGGATGGCGAATTGGGCCCGGGGTGGTCGGTTCGGGGAAAAGAAGAGGGAAGGTTGGCGTTGAAGGGAAAGGATGGAACTCATCAAGCCAGGGCAGCCGTGGGCGGAGACGCTCGGGGCGACGGGGGGAGGGTGGGAACATGGGGCCGCGGGAACGGGAGACGTCCCAACTTTCTGGCGGGCACCTCATCAGCAGCCCGTTTCTCCGAAACCTCACGACACCAACCTCTTTTTTTCTTCCCATGAGTCTTTTGAATCCTTTGTCTCTGTATTCTACACGGCATTCTTTGGTCAGATGCATCCTGGGCATGAACCTCACAGATCATTGTTGCCCCGTTCCGTCCCCCTTCGACATGTGAACCCTCAACCGCGACAGCCGGCGCTGGCGGTTCAATGGCCCGTGGCAAGGCGAGGGGAGGCTGATTTTGCCAATGGCCAGCGTCGGGTCCCTCGAACATCTGCCATTTTACACACAACGGTACGGTACGTACCTAACGGGGTACTATTCCCAGTTCCTGGACGATGCCGTCTGCAGTGCAAACGATGGGGACCCAGGGGCTCGTGAAGGACTTGGACGTTTGCCAACGGCAGCAGGTCCTGTTTTCCCCAGACGCCCACCAGCACAAACTTCCATGCAGCACAAGCGATGCGCGCGACGGGCTGCGGGTTTGGCCATGACCTGTGGTTCCCTCACCCCCAGTTTGACATGGCATCGAGCACTGTTGCACCTTGCGGCGGGGTTCCTTGGCCATCTCACCTCGTTTCTCCCTCCCAGGCCGCCCGTGTCCAGCGAGGAAGACACGTTCATGTCAGCATTCTTTCGGGGTCTTCTGGAGGGACGATATCAAGAGGTCACCCCCCAACCTGGGCATGGCGCATGAATCATCGACAGTGACGAGAGGCAAAAAGATCATGCAGAGCTAAAACAGACCACCTGGAAGAGGGGGGGTCGATGACCCGACCATCGAGAGCCCTACGGAATCCGATGGTTCAGCGTCAATATCGTCGAGCCCCCCAGCCTTTTCCGACGGCGGCCCATCGTCACAGTGCCCTCCAAAATTCCTCGTCCCAAGTCAGATCTCGAGATGGGGGCAGGGTGGTCGACCTGTCGCTTCCAGCAGCCAATGACGGACAGCCCAAGGTCGGGATGGATGCCAAGACACGGAAGCTGGGGCACTGTGGGTGGGGCCCTTTGGCTGACTCGAGGCAGCCCTGCCACGCCGCCCTGCCACGCCGCCCTGCCAGACCTTGTTCGGCATTTTCCCGGTCGGCTTCCCTTGACGACACCTGTGGCTTTGTGGCTGTCATTGTGGCTCCAAGTCTCCAACACGTCCAGTGCTTCTTCCGCCCTCCTCAAATTCAACGTTGACATATGGGTATCTTGTAAAGCAATGGTGTCTTCGAAAGCAAACCCGTCCGTAGTGTCCTGTCCTAAATCCGTCCGTCTCCAGAGTGAATCCATTCCCATGCCTGCAACGCCCAAAATCCCAAGCCCAAACTCATGTCTTCGCCGCCGCCTTCCCCTGGGCCGCCCGCTTCCTCTTCACCCGCATCAGATCCTCCACCTCCTTCTTCCCCCTCAGCCTCAGCGTCAACTCCTTCATCATATCCACCCACCGCACCTCCCCGTGGCACTTGGGACATTGCCCCCGGACCGGCAATATCCCATCATCCCCCCTCGGCAGCAAATGCCGACTCCAACACGCCAAGTGTCCCACCCCCTCACACCCCTCGCTCGAGCAGAGCACATGCAGCCCCCTCCCCGACTCCAACTCCTCCCGGCAGACGACGCAATCCCCCTCCGTCTCCGCAACAAACACCTCCTGCCCCTTGGCGACATAGTCCTTCATCGGCTCATAATCCACCGGCAGCGCGTGTATCCCCCACCCGCCTCCCCCCTCTTCCTCCTCTTCACTCTCCTCTTCCACGCCCTTCCCCTTCCCTTTCCCTTTCCCCTTCGCCGCACCAGCCACCCCCTCCCCAAAATCCGTAACAACCTCCAACCCCTCCCTCATCCCCTCATCACTCGTCGTCTCGCACCACTTCTCCCACGCCCTAAACACCTCTGGCGCAAAGAAATGCACCTTGAGCGGCCACCTCCGAAAGCTCGGCACGCTCAACAGCAGATGCACGTTCGACACAATCGACACCAAGGATTTAACCGGCCGCTTCGGCCTCCCGCCGCGTTTCCGCTGCGTCGGCTGCGTCAGCCGCGACGACGAGGGGATGTGCATGGAGAGGTGCGGGTTCGTGAGGGCCCATCTATCGTGCGCGCGAGGTCAGTACTGGTTGGGAGAAGCGGTGGGAAGGTAGGGGCCGTACTCGAATTTCAGCGCTGCTACCATGCTCGGGAACCCGGAGACGAGGCCGACCATTTCCCAGGGGCGGAGGGAGGCTTTGGAGGTGCGGGCCGCGCCGCCCTTGACGGTGCCGTTGTGCTGGGAGAGGCGGCGGGGCGGGTTGGGGGTTGAGCCGATGTAGAGGGAGGAGTGGCGGACGGTGGAGCGGAGGATGTAGACGGTGTAGAGGGCGGGGATGGGTTTGGTTTGGACGGTCATTTTGACTGGCGCGGTGGCGGTGTTATTGGGGCGAGGAGGGTTTGTTCATGGTTTTGGTGGTGGTTCGGTCGCGAGGAGAATGGGTTCGCGGCTGGGGTGAAAGGTGGTTGGCCATTCGGGCTGGCAGGTTGGGATTTGGGCGTCGCGCGATCCCTGGACGGTTTGCGCAGGCTCCAGAGATGAGGTCGTCTTTGTTTACGTCGTGAATTCATGCAGGTGGAGGGTCCCGCAATGCCCCACAAGTGCATGTTTGGATGCGAGATCCATGTGCCAAGACTCAGTCACCGATATGCCACTATCCAATATATGCAAATACGCAACATGAAGCTGATGGGACGTCTGAAGTTCAAGAACAGCCATATCTGGGTATTGTCAACGCTTTGATAGTATACATGGAAACCTCCTTGCTCATACAACTCGCCCCTACTCCTACAAGAGACCCTGCTTCTGGAGATCCAGATAGACCTTCTCCGGCATGACGTTGCCCTCGGCATCCTCCATCTGGACAATCGACCCTTCGTCCACCGTCTGCTTCTTCTCGTCCTTCTGGATCTTATCCCACAGCCTCACAGCCTCTTCTATAGACGTGATATCCCGGAACAGATGTGTGTTGGTGACGCCCAGCCTCTTGAGATTCGTGATATGGTTGGTCTCGTTGAAGTGCTTGTCAAACGCACGCCGGCCGCGGTAGACAAAGTTGCCGCAGATTTCGCACGGGAATTCCTGGCCGAGGCCGTGCAGTCGGTAGAGCCAGAACGGAATGGGCTTTCCGTCCCACGCCAGCGGAAGCTTCAGCGGGTTGTAAATCTTGTCGTCCCCTCCGTCTTCGTCTTCCTCCTCCTCGTCGGCGGCTGGCTTGGCCGACATGTTGTACAGGTTCTCCAGCTCCTGTTGCCGTTCGCGCTCCGTCATACCCTGCCTCCGCTCGACGTTGACCCTGCTGTCGTCGCGCTCGGTGCTCATGGCGCTGGCCAGCTTCTTGATCCGAAACTCCCTCTCGGCCACGGCGCGCTCCTTGAGTCGGTGCCCCAGCGTCATGCTCCCCCGGCCCTCGAGGGCCTCGGCAGCCTTGATGTGTTTCCGCCCGCTGAGATGGCCCTTGTAGACGTTTTCGTTCTTGAACTCCTTCTCGCACGCATCGCACCACACGGCGTCAGGTGTGGTCGCCGCCCCCCCTTGGCCATTCGCCTTGGCCGTCTTGTCCATTTGCCACCCCGGAATCTCCTCCTTCTCCCACGCCTTCTCAAAGTCGGTGTCCCATTCCCCAAACACCTTGTCCAGGTTCTCCAGAGGGCGCGTCCGTCGCATAAAGTCCTCCAGGTACAGCATCAGCTCGCCGAGGTACTTGAAGTACTCGTCCGTCAGCTTCTCCCCTCGCTTGACACCGCCCTGGCCAGGCTGGAAGTTGTCAAAGACATCGAGGTACTGCATGTATCCGAGGCGCTTGGATTCGGGGAGGTTGAGGAACGTCTCGTGGCAGCCGTGGAGGTCAAAGAAGCGACCGTACGCCTCTTCGCCGGAGAACATGCTCTCCACGATGAAGGGGTGGTCATCACCCTTTTGAGGTCGATACCATTGCTCTGGGTTCTCGGCCTGCTCGTTGGGGTATCGCGCGTGGTGCTCCTTGGTTTCGTTGAGCTGGCGGTAGAACTCTTCAAAGGGGTCGCCCGTGCTGATCTGGAAAATCTCTTTGGACCGCGCCGAGGACCGGTCTTCGTATAGTGGGAGGAGCTCGCGCGACTGCTGCTGGATCTGGTCGAGCAGCTGGGATACCTCGTGGTCTCGGTTCAGGCGGTCGCGGAGGATCTTGGGCTCCTCGCGCATTCGGTCCGCGATGCCCTGCTCGAGACGCTCGAGGTCCTCGTGGATATAGCGTTGCTGTTCTAACAGCATTGTGGCGGTTTTGGGGGCTGATCAACGGGTGTGGTGGTCGAGTTTCGTTGATGGTTTTGTCGTTGAAATTTGGCAGTTGACGAAGCTCCGACGGCACTTTGCGACAGGCGACGCGCCTCCTGCAGGCAAACTTTTGGTCGAACGCGAAAGTGGCCCGTGCCCTTGACTTTTCCATTGTCGGTCGGCAACTTTTGCAGGGATAACTTTCAATCCTCGACCTCAACCACCAACTCCCACAACCCCCCACCACAACCGTCACAGCACCCCAACCATCACCATGGCGGAAAGCGGAATCGATCGCAAGGCCGATGAGAAGATCCAGTTCTCCACCTCCAAGGAGGTGACGGTGCATCCGACGTTCGAGTCGATGTCACTGAAGGGTGAGCCGCCAGGCGTGTCTCCTTCGATTCGACATCCCGAATGCTGACCCTTCGCAACAGAGAGCCTCCTCCGTGGTATCTACGCATATGGCTACGAATCTCCCTCGGCCGTACAGTCGCGCGCCATCGTCCAGGTCTGCAAGGGCCGCGATACCATCGCGCAGGCCCAATCCGGTACCGGTAAAACGGCCACCTTTTCGATCAGCATGCTCCAGGTCATCGACACAGCCATCCGCGAGACCCAGGCCCTCGTCCTCTCCCCGACCCGCGAACTCGCGACCCAGATTCAGAGCGTCGTAATGGCCCTCGGCGACTACATGAACGTGCAGTGCCACGCCTGCATCGGCGGAACCAACGTGGGCGAGGACATCCGCAAGCTCGACTACGGCCAGCACATCGTGTCGGGCACCCCCGGCCGCGTCGCCGACATGATTCGTCGCCGGCATCTGCGCACGCGCCACATCAAGATGCTCGTTCTGGACGAGGCCGACGAACTCCTCAACCAGGGTTTCCGCGAGCAGATCTACGATGTGTACCGGTACCTCCCGCCCGCCACGCAGGTGGTGGTGGTGTCGGCCACGCTCCCCTACGACGTGCTCGACATGACGACCAAGTTCATGACGGACCCCGTCCGTATTCTGGTTAAGCGCGACGAGTTGACGCTCGAGGGGCTGAAGCAGTACTTTATCGCGGTCGAGAAGGAGGACTGGAAGTTCGACACGCTGTGCGACCTGTACGACACCCTGACCATCACACAGGCCGTCATCTTTTGCAACACGCGCCGAAAGGTGGACTGGTTGACGGACAAGATGCGCGAGGCCAACTTCACTGTTAGCAGCATGCACGGCGACATGCCACAGAAGGAGCGCGATAGCATCATGCAGGACTTTCGGCAGGGCAACAGCCGCGTGCTGATCTCGACGGACGTGTGGGCGCGTGGTATCGACGTGCAACAGGTCAGCCTGGTTATCAACTACGATCTGCCGAGCAACCGCGAGAACTACATCCACCGCATCGGTCGGTCGGGCCGCTTCGGTCGCAAGGGCGTCGCCATCAACTTTGTCACCAGCGAGGATGTGCGCATTCTTCGGGATATCGAGCGTATGTGTTTCTGTGACTGCGTTGAAGGCGGGCAGCTAACAAGATGCAGTTTACTACTCGACGCAGATTGATGAGATGCCGATGAACGTGGCCGATCTCATCTCCTAGATTCGGAGTGCTCGCAGGACAGCAAAACCAAAGTGGCGGGATGAACGGGAGTCTTGGATTGTGATTAGGCGGACAGGTACCGGGGATCAAGCCGATCCAGGATGTGGGAGGAAAGGGGGCTTCTGTCACAGAGGTGGGTTCTTCTGTGCTCCAAACTCGCTGGGCTTGTGCTAACCCAGGCCATGCAGGCAAGACATGTAAGATTGCATCACAACAACTGGAGTTGACGAGAGATGGGTTGAGGGGATTGGGATCGATGGGGCATCGGCTCACACGTCGTCTTGACGTGATGGTTTAGCGGACACATGGCTCAAGTCAGAATTGGAAGCATGACAGCTATGATCGGTTATCTGTTGAATCTTGAGTACATTTATTTCCCTATCTCTTGCATATTTGTGGTGGACCCTCGCGACCGAGCTGTTCCATGTCTCTCTCTCTCCACCAAAAAACAACTCCACCCTCATGTGGGTGAAGCAAAAGGGTAGCTGACTGCCCAGTATCAGGATTGAACTGATGACCTTCGCATACCATGTATTGGAGAACCAATATTAGTACGACGCTCTAACCAGCTGAGCTAACCGGGCTTGTTTTTGTTGTTGAGCAGCTTCGCAAATGGGCCTCATGAAGATGGCTGGCCGCTACAAGCAGGTCAGTCACACGGTGTTGCGCGCGGACAGACATCGCCGCCGCCGTCCCATCATGACATTCACCAGCACAACAGGTTGCAATGTCATACTCGTTGGCACTGTCCAGGAAAGCGCCATAGTTCTCGGCACCACCACTCCTTCTCTCTAGTCGGACTCTTCCGCTAGGTTATCCCATCAGTCGCACTGGGCGTCTTGAGCAATCGCCTGTGGCAGACGGGACCATCAATCTTTCCTACCTTCCACCGAGTCTTCAGGCCAGCTTTGCGTTTTTGGACTCTGTGTACACAAAAATAAGGCAGGCCTACTCCCTCCGTCGCTGCTGGCCCAGGGCTGCCAGCTTCCAGGGCAAGACGGCAAGCCAACGCCACGTTCACACCTTTGCATCGTGGCATCTCTCAGAATGCATCAATGAAACTCGGAGCGGACAATCGAGGTGCCTCTACATTCGTCCTTGCGCGGTATTGCATTTTCCAGCTTCGGCGGCAATCTTTGCAGGGCATGGCTCCAAGTTTCTCACTTAAGGCTGCCGATGCAGTTTTCAAGTCTTGATGGACCGTTGCCATCGATACCTAGTTATCTCACCTCACGATTTTCCTAACTATTTGATTTTTCAAATGGTTTTGTCCCTTGTTTAGTCCCATTTTTCGCATAACTACTTAGTGTAGCGTTATCTAAATCAGCTTGAACGAGTATAAGTTCACGGTACCTATTGGAAGACGTTTTACAGGATTCAAGAAGTACGGGATGCTTTTTTGTCATTGGTAGGTGGAGTCATTCCGTTGGTATATTCAGCTCCTCACGAGAACCATGGTAGCCCTGGTCAATACGCTTCAACTGCGCATTCGAGGCTCCGCACCATCGGCTGGCGCTGACGATGGATCATGCCCCATCGTATTCAGAGCCAATGCAAGTTTGCAATTGAACGCCTCCGCTGGGTCGGGCATCCCCAATTGGCACTTTGTTTCCGTCGGGCATTTCTAGCATCGCCAATGCCCCCTTTTCCACGCTTGGAGGCCCCATGCCAATGCCGCCAAGAACGGAGACATTTCTGTCGCGACCCCCAAAATTAGGCCGACGAAATCCTCCGGGGGTGTTTCAGCGACAGATATATATATCGTGGACCAAACCCGCCATGTCTCTCTCCCCACTGCATCATCAATCAAAACACCCATTCCAATCTCAGAATATCCGACACAACCTCCGAGCTCCCGTGTCGACGTCCACCAACCTGAACCTGAATCCTCAGGATCATTGAGGACCACTTACACCACGCCCACCATACCCCACCACCCAAAATGGCACCCCCTCCCCCCACGAGCGGTCTCATCCCCGCCTCCCCCCTCCCCCCCGCGGGACTTCCCACCCGCCCCGCCGGTCTCTCCCTCCTCTCCCAACTCCGATGGGGCGTCGCCCACCCCCCGCTCGACCCCGCCGACCCAACCAGCGCCTTCTACCGCCCAGGCGCCTTCACCGACAAGACCGTCCTCGTCACCGGCGCCAACACCGGGCTGGGCTTCGAAGCCGCCCTGAAGATTGCCCAGATGGGATGCAAGACGCTGATCCTCGGGGTGCGGAGCGCGGAGAAGGGGGAGGCGACGCGGCGCCGGATCCAAGAAGGCGGTGGGGTGGTGGAGGATGTGCGGGTGCTGGTTGTCGAGATGGGGGAGTTTGCGTCGGTGGTTGAGGCGGTGCGGGAGTTGAAGGGGATGGTGCCCGGGGGGTTGGATGTCGCGGTGCTGTGTGCTGGGGTGGCGGCGCCGAGGTTTGAGGTTGGGAAGGAGGGGTGGGAGACGGGGGTGATGGTGAATGTGCTGGCGACGGCGGTGATGGGGGTGGGGGTGCTGCCGCTGGTGAAGGGGGATGGGGGGAGGGTGGTGTTTGTGAATAGCAATGCGAATGATCTGGTCAAGAGGGAGTGGTTTGAGGGGAGCTTGTTGCAGACGGCGAATGGGCCCGAGGGGTGGGACGGGTTCAAGAGGTACGCGATGGTCAAGTTGACGGGGTTGGCGGTGATGAAGGCGGTGGCGAGGAAGGCGGGAGGTGGGGGGGGGGTGGTGGTGAATGCTGTGTGTCCGGGCATGTGCAAGACGGAGCTGGGGAGGAACTACGCGTGGTATGAGAGGCTGGCGATGGGGTTGATGAGTCCGTTGACCCATCGGACTGCGGAGGCCGGGGGGAGGTCGTTGGTCACGGCGGCGTTGGTGGGGAGGGAGAGCCATGGCAAGTTCTGGCACAACGATGTGCTATACCCGTAAGCTTCCCTTTTTTCCCGCCAAGTGGAACAACCGCTGACTTGGAGGTAGGATGCACGAGCTTGCCGAGGACGACGAGTTCATGAAGAAGACGTGGAGAGAGATTGCCGACATCATCTCCAAAGTTCCTGGAGTCGACTTGACGGGATATGAGCAGTAGTCCGACCTGTACAGGGAGCAATGTAATTGTACTGTTGAACTTTCATTTTTTTGCTTTCCCTTTCGTTCTGGTTCGTCGCGTTGGTGTTGGTTCGAGCAAGTCAGCGGGCAAGATAGAGGTTGATACATGTCGAGATGCCCAAACCTTACCGCTCCTGCCGTCCAGGCTCAGGCCGGGGGGGAAGATGCCGTGATGATGGATGAAAAGCTTGTCACGGGAAATGGAACGGCAACCCTTGGCCCATCGCGGGCAACGATTCATGCCCACCCGACATCCTCTTTCCTGTGGGTTCTTCCGGGACACCAACATCTTGCCTCCTCCACGAGATCCTCTTGAAGATCCTCCCGCCCCAGCGCTCAATCAGCAAATGCGATGCCTCGATGGCCAGAAGAGGAAGGTGGCTCGCCGTTGGATGCTGGCACTTTTTGGAACCCACGAGCCCACCTCGCGACTGGCGACCAAACCACCAGACCGGCTGACCGGCCAAAACCAGCTGCAGGAAGTCGATCACCTCCAAAGACGGCCCCACGGACATGTCCTGTCGCACAAAAACACTCCCGACAACATCCTCTGGTTTCGCGACTGCGGCTGGGGCCCGGAAGCTGAGACCTGGTCTTTGCTTCGTTTCAATCTCGGAGGAAACGTACCTCTCACCCATTGCGAACTGGAGCGTCAAGACATGGAACCGGGAACCTGTCAACCACCAACTCGCTCATCTCCACTGATATCGTCGACGAAGTGATCGGCGAAGCCGGTCGAACCCCGGACGAGCACCACATTCCCCTCAAGTCCCCCCCGCTTCTTTTCCTTTCGGCTCAAGAACCAACCTCCCACCATGCCGAAAATCATCGTCGGTGACGGTTCGACGTTGGAAGAAGGATGCATCCTGGACTATGTCACCTTTCGCCACCACCCTGGACAGACCCCTGCCCAGAGCGCGGGTGCGGTGGCTTCTTCCCCAGACGTGACATGATATCGTGATTGGCTCTGATGGGGCAAGACCCGGCAGTTCTAGCTTGGCCGGGCCAAGTTTCTGCAATCAAGCATCTGCCAAGCCAAGCCACCACCCTCCATCACTTGGGCTGTCAAAGACGTCGTCGACGTCGTCGATCTCTGTCGTCCCAGCGCTGCTACAGCTGCCCACATCTCTTAAAAGGCAACCCCGAAGACTGGACGCAGAACCAGTGACACAAGCCAAGACGAGCCGACACGCTCTGCCGGTGTCATGGGACTTCTCCTCTCAAGGCACGGCAAGCGGGCGTGAGCTGCCGACCATGTCGCACCGCAGCTCGAAGTCCCGACTGCCGCTGGGATAGGCAAAGTACTGCTCCTCGGCCCGAAGGAACATGGAGTGAGACATTCCCCGCGATGACCCCTCGACCCCTCGAACCGCTATATCTCCCCCTATCCTTCCCCCCCCCCCCTCCCCCCGGATTTTCTCTCCCCATACCCGCTACCCTATACACCGGGACCCCCAAACACACCATGGAACCACTCGGGGAACCCGCAGATCCCATCGCCAAGGGCATCCTTCCCACGGCCAAACAGTCCCTGCGCGACCTCTTCATCTGGAACCAGCGCGTCGCCGTCCCCGCCCCCCACGGCAGCAACGCCCCTGACACGGCGGAATGGATGCGACCCGCTCCCCTGCGTAACCCCATTAGCCTGCTGGCACAGCTCTCGGCGCGCGACTGGCTCTTCTTCATTGTCGGCTTCGCCGCCTGGACCGCTGACGCCTTTGACTTTCACTCGCTGTCGATCCAGCAGAAGAAGCTGGCCGACTACTACCACCGCAGCAAGACCGAGATCTCGACGGCCATCACGCTGACGCTGCTGCTGCGATCGCTGGGCGCCGCTGCGTTCGGCATGGCTGGCGATCGGTGGGGGCGCAAGTGGCCGATGGTGGTCAATATGATTGTTCTGGGCGCGTTGCAGATCGCGACCATCTACTGCGAGACATTTGGCCAGTTTCTGGGCGTGCGAGCGCTGTTTGGACTTTTTATGGGCGGCGTGTAAGTCTCTACTTTACTAGGGGGTTGAATATGTTGCTGACCGTGACTAGGTACGGAAACGCCATCGCCATGGCGCTGGAGAACAGCCCGGTTGACGCAAGAGGGCTGATGTCGGGCATCCTGCAACAGGGATACTCGGTTGGCTATGTCTGCGCGGCCTGCGCAAATCTGGGAGTTGGCGGCGACGCCGATAGCTGGAAGATTGTGTTTTGGATCGGTGCGGGTATTTCCATCGCCGTCGGCCTCATCCGGTGCTTGTTTCCGGAGTCGCGCCAGTTCCTCGAAGCACGCCGCGAGGGCAAGAAGAAGGCGGCGTCGGCGGGAGCTTTTTGGCGCGAGACAAAGCTCATGCTCCGAGAGGAGTGGAAGCTGTGTGTCTACTGTGTCGTCTTAATGACTTGGTTCAACTGTGAGTTTCTCTTCTTCGCCACAACTCACAGTGCATGCTGACCCCCTCCAGACTACAGCCACACCTCGCAGGATAGCTATACCACCTTCATGCTCACCCAAAAGGAACTGTCCAACGCCCCCGCCAGCCGCGCGAGCATCATCATGAAGGTCGGAGCGTGCGTAGGCGGCACCATCATCGGCTACGCCTCGCAATGGTTCGGCCGGCGGCGCGCCATCGTCGCGGCCGCCTTTGTAAGCGCCTGCATCATTCCCGCGTGGATTCTCGTCGAGGGCGAGGGCCCCCTCTCGGCGTCGGGCTTCTTCATGCAGTTCTTCGTGCAGGGCGCCTGGGGCGTCATCCCCATCCACCTCAACGAGCTGTCGCCGCCGGCCTACCGCTCGTCGTTCCCCGGCATCACGTACCAGCTGGGCAACATGATCTCGTCGCCGTCGGCGCAGATTGTGAATGCCATTGCCGAGTCGCACTTTGTCAAGAGCAAGACGGGCAAGAAGGTTGAGGCGTACGGGCCGACGATGGGGATCGCGACGGCGATTATTGCGATGGGGATTGCGGTGACGACGGCGCTCGGGCCGGAGAAGAGGGGGAGGGAGTTTGAGAAGGCGAAGCCCGCGGGGATGAATGTCGAGGGGAGTGATGGGGATGTCGAGAGTGTTAGGCGGGAGAAGGTCGGATCGATTGAGGGGCAGGGGGCGACTGGAGGGAGCGACATTGACGAGAGAAAAGTTGACGATGGGGGAGGGGTCGAGCTGGTGGAAAAGACGGCCAGGTAGTGGATGGAGTCTTGCTTGCATGTTATGGTCTTTGCAGTGCTTGAAAGTTTCTTCGCAGCCTTGAGATACCCCGAGTGTGCAGGTTAGTAGCATCAGATCAAATGGAACTGAGTGTATCGCGTGGGAGAAAGCGGTAAACTATTTCATCCCTCTCTCAACAACGAGAACGGGGCAAAATGACAACCCCCCCTACACCATCCACCACCCCCCAACAAGGCATCAACACCACCTAGCACCTATGCCACCTCACCCTCGTATAATGCCTATCAAAGATATACCGCCCCCGCACCTGCTGATTCTTGGTGCACCGCGCCATAATGTCCACAATGTCCCGCGCAATGTCCCGGCACTTGACCTGGAAGTGCCCCGTCCCAAAGTTGCACAGCTCCAGCCCGCACCGCCAGCTGCAGCTCACGCGCGCGCACCCGTTGGCGTTGGCCCCGCACATGGCTTCGCCGTTGCCCAGCGCGCGCAGGTAGTTGAGGCCTTCGGCGCAGTCGCCTGTCGCGACGGGGTCGCCTGAGTTGCAGTCGATTTCGCGGCGCTGGCGCTTGTCGAGGTCGGGGGAGGAGGAGAAGGGGTCTGAGGGGCGGACGGAGATGGGGGCGGTGACGTTGACCGGATTTAGGGTGGCGTAGGACGGGTTGGCGGTGACGATCTGCTCGTAGATGGATTGCGCGGTGCCGGTGAAGGTGTAAAGGGGGTCGGAGGGGTTGGAGGTGATGGAGCCGGTCCAGGTTAGGGGGGTGGAGGGGAGGGCGTCGAGGTCGATGCCGGGGGCGCGGAGTTGGAGGCTCGGGGGGGAGGGGGAGGTGGGTGTTGCGAGGGTCTGTGAGGTGGGGTGGGGGTGAGTGGGGGTTGGTTTGAGGTGGGGGAGGGGGAGGGGGCGTACCATGGGAGCCAGGATGGCGGCAAGGGCGAGGGTGATGGACTTCATGATGGAGTCGCCGGGGGATGAGGGGGAGTGTGTGTTGGTGAACGAGAAGATTTGCTTGGAGAACAGGCTTCGGGTGTCTTTATACACGATTTCTTCTTTTTCGTAGAAAGCGCTGGCTCGACTTCGGGTTTCTCTTCAAGCAAGAACATCCAAGTCCGAGTCTTGACAAACAAATACCATCAACATCTACCGGCTCGAATCCTCACAGCGTAACCTCACTCTATTCGGCTCCTTCGCGCAAACCGAGCAATGCCAAACATGCCACCGAGATCTCGAGTCCGAGACGACACTTATTTCCAGTGTCTGCCTTGCCTAGAGGTATGCTCGTCTCAATCCTTCCAAATTCCGCTGCTCAAGCGAGTCTGACGAGGGACCAGTCGAGATTTGAAGCCGGCCACATGGACGGGACCCCGAGGATCGCGGGACGCTCTTGGCAAGGCTGTGAGCGGTTCCTGGGAGTGGTGGGCGAATGGGAGCCTGGGCTGTAGATTGGCTGTGGAGTGGAAGTTCTGTGAAAGTTGGAGCCCCTTGCGCGCTTGGTCAGTCGTCTGTCCGGGTTGCGAGGTCGCGGGTAACATATTAGATCACGGTTTCTGTCCGAAGGAACCAATCGGCAGTACCATGGTTGCCCCATATATCATCTCGGCAGGGTTGGTTCCGGTCTTGAGCGACTGATGACAGGGCAACATAGTGCTGTCTGATGGTAGAGGGTTTGCTCCGCCTCGTTGTGTTGGAGTCGGGCCTGGGTGAAATGGCCTGCTTTTTTATTTCGGTCCTGTGCCGTCTAGAGACTTGATAGCTTTCAAAGAAGCAGATCCTCAATATCAGGTAGTACCCCTAGCAATACTGAAGGAAGTAGCTAGTTAGTGTGAGAGTTGCTTGGGAATGGTAAAGTCTGAGTTATAGCCGAACAAAATTGGGAAATTTCGCAGGGAAAAGGGGCAGTCATAAGTCATTCCATACACATTCGTCCATCCTCAACCACCAAGTGCATACAGACTCATCACCATCACTCATCCGAGTTCTCCAGCACATGAATGCCCTCGGTAATCCGAATCACGTTCCGCACATCACCAAATTGCAGCCCGCGACCCTTGCGCTTGGCCATGATCCGCGCCGTCTTGGTGACGTTCTTGATGCGCCGACCGTTCATGCTCAGGTCGGCCAGCACCTTCATCTCGTCCTCGGAGATGGTGTGGTCCTCCTCACGGTCTAGGAACGTCTTCCAGATTTGCAGACGCGAGGCAACGTCCAGGGCCGGGTAGTTGATAGTCAGGTGAATGCGTGAGTATACGGCCGGGTCGAGGACGCGCTCGCGGTTGGTCGTGAGGAAGAGCAGCGACGGGTAGTACTCGAGCTCGCGCAGGAACCGCGAGACGACGTGGTTCCGCGCCGGCGACTCGTCGTTGCGACGCTCGAGGTACATGTCACACTCGTCAATCAACAGCACAGCGCCCCAGCGGGCCGCTTGGCGGAATGTCTTGGTCAGGTCGTCGTCGACATCTCCCTCGACGAAGCTGGCGTAGTCGTGATGACCGGGCACCGGGCGGGGTGCCGTGGCTTGCTGAGCCATGATGGTCTCGGTGAGCTGCGAGAGCTCCATCTTGACGAGCGGGGCGTTGATCTTTTCGGCCACCGACTCGGCTGTCATGGTCTTGCCGACACCAGGGTCTCCGGCGAGAAGGATGACGAGACCGCCACCTTTTCCGTTGATGACATCGTCAAACATGTCGCCATCCTTGAGCTGGTTCTCCACAAACGACAAGATAAGGTCCTTGTAGCCCTCGGGGAGAACCAGGCTGTCGAACGGGCTGGCGTTCCACTCAATGTCGCGGATACGGTCGACATCGAACACGTCTGTTGCACACAAAGTTAGCACGACATCCCACAAATCCCCGGGATGGACTTACACCAGCCCTTGTCCTGCAGACAGTAACCACGCAGCGTCGGCTTGCAGAGTAGTAGCTGGGTATCGGTGAACTCGACCTTGTCCTCTTCATCGTCGCCTGCGTTGGCAGTCAGTTACTGCCCGATCAAGAAAGGGACGTAGAGCATACCATCGTCGCTGCCGCTGTCGCTCACATAGTCATAACTGCGGTGGCGTGGCATAGGAGGAATACCTCGCTCCCGAAGGGGGAGGCCCGGATGGTTGTCGTCTTGGTCGTCGTGATGGTAGGTCTGGCGCGGCGGACGAGGCATGTTGCGGCCCATTCTGATCTCGTCTTCTGTCGGCAGCGGGATGTGGCCACCAGCTGGAGCCGCATCCACCGGTGCCTGGGTGATAAGTCCGGTGTGGTAAAACGGCGCAAAGGTGATGTTCCCTAGAACTGGGGGTGCTCGAGACTGACGCGATGGATGGCCGGCTTCGTCAAGTACGATCCGCTGCTCCACCGTCTTTTTCTGACCCTCCTGCTTCTTCCCCTTGTTGCTCACCTCGTCCTCGACATAGGCCTTGTACTTGAGGCCCGCAAGGTCGCGAAACTTGCGTCCGCGTGCAACGCACTTCTCCCGGAGATTCGCTCGAGTTGCCTCTGGAAGGTAGCGTTCCGGGCAAACGCCGAGATCCGCAATCTCCATGGTGCCACGGAAGCTAGGAATCCCCCGGGTGCACATGCTCCATCCGAACCGATATCCATCCCAGTCGATGAAGCGGCATGTCAACTGGTAAAGGTGGGTGTCGTTGGGAGAGAGGCGGCCGGATGTGGTTTCGAGGAAAGCGCCATGCTTGCTGCGGGAATCACTGTCATGGACGATCTCGCCGGGGGGGAACAGAATCCACAGGTGCTTGAAGGTGATGATGCCATGGGGCACCAGCTCCTTGGCCACGGCGAAGGCTTCGGCGAGGTCGGGCTTCACGATGGCACGCATCTGGACCAGGACCGTCTTGACAATCTCGTTCTCCTCGTCTTCGATGGCCTTTTCGAATCGATCCCAGCGCCAGAAGAACTGGCGGAATGGCGCCCTGAGGACCAGGTAGCGGACCTCAGGAACGATGCCGTCGAGTCCCTCAAAGACGCGGAACAGCACCTGGCGGACAGCGGGGTTGCAGACCTCGATGGAATGGATCGCCACCTGGGCCTTGCTTTCGCCGGGGAGGACGCGGCGGCGGACGATGATGGGGTGAGACGCATCCTCAACCTTGACGGCGTCGAGATCGACTCCCTCGGGGAGTTCGTTGACCCAGTTGACGCAGCATTGGCATTTCTTGGGGCCCTCAAAGAGGTCTTGGACGAGGCGCTGGCGGTCCTCGGCGCCGATGCGGACGTCATCTTCCACGCGGATGGCGTCGGCAAGCCGTTCGATGACGGAGAACGAGTCTTCGTCGGTTGCGAGCATGTCGGCGGCGGCGGCGGCCATGGTTGAGATGGGTGGCTGAGTTTCGTGGGCAGGACGGAAATCGACTGGACGAAGCAAGAGAAACGGGAGCGAACAGGAATCAACTTGGACGATGCTGGGAGGACGCGCCGGGTCTCGGTATGGAGAGCGTGCAATGAACTCTTATACACGCCTCTGGAGAGATGCGGGTTGTCGCATATCCAAGAGCCCGCATAGCTCGGGGCGACTTGGAGGGCATTGCTGCCTGCTGGCACGCCTATCAGCAACGTTCCACAGCACCCTCCCCTCGGAACTGGTCTCGCCATTGGGTGTATCGAGTACATTACGCCTGAGCATGCATTGTTGCAGAGCGGGCGAAGACGTGATTTGCTCGTCCCACCGGGAGTGAAGGCAGCCATCAGCTAGTAGTCCGTCGTCTCCGTCCTCAGAAGCCAACCACTTTTTCGCCCTATCTAGGACTTTGCACGATGCACCCTTTCGGGTAGGCAGGCCCGAGAATATGCATGGGAGGTATCCATGGTATCGTGAGGCTTGAGGCAGAGGTGGCTCTGTCTGTAGGTACCGATGCACCCAATTGGGCCGAATGCGGAAAATGATTGATTCGCTCTGGGAAAAGTGCTGTTTGAACAGCAAGTGAAAAGAAACGGGTAGCGGCCAAGTGTGGAATGAAATGAAGACCCGGGAGAGATTGAAATCGGTGCTGGGGTTGGGTTGTCAACTTGTCAATTCCATGGAAGTCGGCACCGGAAATGGAAACGAAAACGGTGTGGCACAAACTGAACACCAAAAGAATCGATAAGGGCAAGGGCTTGAACGTCTTTTTGTTAAGAAGGAAGGCACCCTCGCCCATGGTTGGCGGAGTGAATGGAAAGGAAGGAGCACTTGAAGAGGACATCAAGCAGGGCACGTGAAGGCTCTCTTTGGGCGGGGGCACCCATTTTCTCTTTTTCAAACTGAACACTGCAAATGGCAACCATCCCCTTCTGAACCGCGTCCTCTCTCTGGAATATTGGACTCGATCCCACCGCCAAACACGACAATGGCTATCTATGGTGGGGCAGGATGACAACTCCCACGGCGTGAGAAGCAGCCGTTCTCATCCTGAAAAAAGACTACCTCCCGAAAGCAATGTCTCGAGATCTTCGCCATCGGAGAAACACCATGGCAGTTGGACTTGCGCTTCATGTCATTCGCATGTCGCATCAACAAGCACATACTAGCAATCGGTAAACATCTCGACCTCTAAGGACCCCTTTTGCTGATTCGTCCCAGTCCTACAAGGTACATGGCAGGTCCTGGACATCTGCTGGGAGTCATATTGACGCACGCGACCGGCGTTTTCCACATCTCCAACATTGCCAGTGGCAAGGGTGAGCCTTTTTCTGCGCTCTCGGCCCTGAATCGGTCATTGAGCACTCAATGCTGATCATGCCCACGACCCCGAGGACCCCTCCTGCCCTCCTCAAGCCCTTGCCATGTGGCCTCGTGGCTTTGGATCCCCATATCCCCGAGGGCTTTCGCCGAGATGGCCGGGGCAAGCGGCGTCACAGCGAAGCAGATCTGCGCATTCATGCGAGAACTCACGACAATGACGGTCGACGAGCCTGACGAGATCGCTCCCAAGGCCGATCGCTTGGACCGCCAAGAGGATGAGATCGGAGGCTCGGCCAAGGTCCGATCTGCACGCACAGTCCGCCAGCGGTGAGCGTCCTGTTGTCTCAGAACCGTCAGAGTCGCTCATTGGGAGGGCACACCTCTTCGCCAGGTTAAAACCCGGTCGCACCCCGTTGGCTGCGGGCTCCATGGCTGAGCACACGAGTCATCCGTGCGAGTCCCCAGGGGCCAGCGCTGCAACTTTTCCATCAAAATACCGATCATCCTGGGCCTGCATTGTTCGGCCATCAAGGTTCCGGCCATCACGAGCGGGGCGGTCTCGCGATGTGTGGTGGTGGTTTGGGCGTCGGTGACGGGGCGGCCAAACTCACAAGTTGATGGTAACGTTATCGCAGACGTCAAAATGACAAGATCCCCCGGCATGGCCCGGGTTTTCACCTCAACCAAGATGCGCCCACACCGGGACCGTGAAACGCGGTTCACCTCACAGCAGGTACGCCGGTTTCTTGAAACAACAATGCAGTCCGACAGCGGCAGACCACCACACACCACGTGTGAGCCCTGGAGCGTAGCGTCGATTTGGATCGGCGGCAGACAGGGCCAGGGGCGACCCTCGGGCCCCCTGGGCGCCCCCGTGGGGAACCATCGGCCCCAGGATGAAGCTGGATGCCAAACGCAAACCTGCACGTCGCCGAAATCCCACAAGACGCCGACATGGCGGGGGCCGGAGCTGACTCTACGCAAGAACCCTCCACCGCATCCGGTCTTCCGGTATATGTATCGACGGGTGTGGCCACCCCCCGCGCCAGGCCATGTCTGTCTTGGGTCCCCTGCTGCCACCATCAGCATCGCCTTGATGCCCAGCATCACCAAGCCAGCTTGACTCTTCGCCAAGTACCAACTTCGCCATGTCCGAACCTCTTCTCAGCGACCCGGCCATCGACGCCGAGACTCGAAAGCCCGAAATCATCGCCATCCTCTCCGTCTTCACTGTCGTCTCCACCCTCGCCGTTGTCCTGCGTTGCCATGCTCGCCTCTTTCTCCTCCGATGCTTCGGCCTCGACGACGCCGTCATGGTCGCCGCCCAGGTCCTCACCATCGCCTCTGCCGTTGCCATCGGCATAGAAGCCGCATACGGCCTTGGCCGACACACCTGGGTCGTCCCCGAGCGCGATCTGATCCCCTACATGAAGGCTTTCTATTCGTCGATCGTCGTCTACAACGTGGCCGTGTGCCTGACCAAGATATCCATCCTGCTCCAGTACAAGCGCCTGTTCGCCAACGCCATCATCCAGCGCATCACGCTGACGGCGCTGTGCTTCCTCGCTGCCTGGGCCGTGGCCCTCGCCTTCTTGTTGACGCTCATCTGCCAGCCCGTCGCAACCTTCTGGGACTCGTCCATTCCCGGCAAGTGCATCAACATCACGACGGTTTGGTACATAATGGCAGGCGTCAACCTCGTCACCGACTTTTTGATCCTCACGCTCCCCATGCCCGTCATCAGCTCGCTGCAGCTGCCGAGCCGGCAAAAGTACATGCTGATGGGCGTGTTCTGCCTCGGGTTCTTGTATGTCCTCTCCCCCTTTCCCACAATCTGGCACAAGTCACTAACATCGACTCCAGCCCCTGCGCAATCTCGGTCTACCGAATCCGCACCCTCGGCGCCGTCCTCACGTCCCCCGACCCCACGTACGACAACGTCGAGGCCGCTATCTGGTCCTTCCTCGAGCTCACGACGGGCGTGCTGGCCGCGTGCCTACCCACCCTTCGGCCGCTGTTCGTCGCCGTCATGCCGCGGCTGTTTGCCTCGTCGTCGCCGACGGCCATCTCGGTATCGCGGTCGCAGGGGCCGCGCACCATCGGCGGGACGACGGGGAGGCGCAGCATGTTGCCCACGACAACGTCGGGGATGGGGTGGAAGGACGACGGGATGGATAGCATGGAGGAGCTGAGGGGGGTGTCGAGGGAGCAGGACTTGGAGGAAGGGAAGCCGGCGGCGCTCAAGGCCTACGAGGTGAGCGTCGTGGCGGAGAGGGAGCGACAGCAGAGGGAATTCGGGCTGGGCGTGCGAGGGATCAAGACAACGACGGTGGTGACGAGGACTCGGGAAGAGAGGTGAGAGCTTGGGAGATGTTGGTGGTGGTGAAGGTCGTTCTCAGTAATGTCTGGTGGATTTCTTTTGTTTAGGAGGTGCATGGGTAAGGGGAGGAAAGGGTTCTTGGCGTTTTGGTTGGCATTGATACCCCTACTTGTACTAATAACTTAGGGGGATGGAGACGTGGAAGGGGATGGTCATCTGCATTCTTTTTTTGGGTTGGGGAAACACACGGACAAACACGACGCGCCGAAACACGCAGGTTGAGAGACATAATCATCAGCAAACGAAGCACACACATTCTGAACCAAAACCTATCTAATAACTCCAAATACAAATTCCCAAACAACAAGGTCGCAAGTACAGTCAGTGTACAGACATCAACAAATGAAAAGCCTGTCTGTCCAACTCCATCCAGTCTCCACACTCCGACCATATCCAGACGCCGACTCAAAAAGACAAAAGAAAACTAAACACCCGACCAGCCAAATGAGACAACCAAACCAACAAAACACAAAGCCCTAAAAAAAAAAACCCCCCATTCACCCCTTCACACTCTCCTCCTCCTCTCTCCCCTCGCCAGCCTCCTCCCCCACCTCTCCCTCCACACCCCCCTCGGCGCCGCCGCATACCGACTCTCCACCCCCTCCCGCCTCCCTCCCCGTCCATCCCACAACCCGCCAATCACCCTCGCCACGCTCGCCGACCCTTCCACCCCCCCTCAAACTCAGTCACCAAACCGCTAAACGACTCCCTCCTCCCCCTCTGCGCCTGATTGTGCGCCAAAACCCTCGTCCGATACCTCTTGGCCGACGGAGGCGTGCTGAGCGTGCTTCTCGACGATTTGTCGTTGTCGTCATCTCTGTCGTCCTCGCTCGGGCCAGAAGGTGTGACAGCCGCCTCGGTGCGCTGGCGCTTCGCGGTGCGCGTGGGGGTGGGGGTCACATCGCTGCGTTGGCGCTTGGTGGCGCGGCGCTGCAGCGGGGATTCGTCGTCGTCGTCGGCGTCGTCGTTGTCGAGTTCCATCACGTCGTCGAAGCTCGGGACGAAGGTTGGTTCTTTGGGGCGCTTGGGGGGTCTGGGGGTCTTGTGCCGGACTGGGATGGCGGGACCGCCGGTTGGGGCTGGCGGCGGCGGCGGCGCTCTGGAGGTGGCGGGGCTGCTGGGCAGGTCGGGGGAGCTGGAGAGGTCGCGGAGCATGTCTGCCGTGGGGGCGTTGGGGTTGGTGCCGCCGGGGAGGGTGGCGAGGCGGATGGCTTCGTATTTGGGGTCCACTTTGGGGATGGGTTTGATGGGGATTTTGGGGCGCATTTTGGCGGGGATCGGGTGGTTGGTGGGCTGGACGAGCTCGGTGCGCTTGGTGCGCTTCGTGGGCTGGATGGTGGGCTGGATGGGTTTGGGGGCGCGAGTGGTTTTGCGAGGAGGCTGGACTCGCGTCTTTTTCGACGAGTACTGGATGCCCAGGGTGTGGTGAAGGGACTTTTTAAGGGCATCCATGGCCGAGTTTGGGTCGTCCCAGGCCCCTACCTTATCCCAGCCGAATGCCCCAAAGCGGACAAAGATCAAGGCGTTCATGATGCAATGGAGGCCACAGGACCAACCGTCATCCTGCGAGGGAACCGGGCAATGTCGGTGTACTGGTGGGGGGTTCTTTGTGGAACCTGCTGGGAGTCTGGAATCTCGTAGCCACTGCTGAAACTTGTGTTTGGCTTTATTAGACCGCGAGTTGCTGCCTTTATCGCTGGAGTCCATATACCACGTGTTTCCAGTTGGGACGTGGTGAACCAGCAAAGAGAAGTGCGACACGTTGCCGGTGCCGCTTTGGACCAAGTGTATCGTCACCGTTGCTGCCAGAAAATTAGTTTGGTCCCCAGCTTGAGTCCCAAATACCTCCTCAAGGCCGGAAAGGCCTCCATCCCCGATGTAGTTGGTTACTGTAGACCGGTCAAGCCTGAGGACGTAACCTGCGGGCGCTATCCACCATCTCCCCTGGGCAAAAGGACCGAGAAAGGCGCCAATCTGTGTCTGTGTCCGGGCCACGAGGCGTCGCATTGAGAAGTAGACCTCCTCGCTGTCCAGAAATTGTTTCGTTCCGCAACTCAGGAGACAGTTGCTGCAGGCAGCCAGGTCGATAAATGAGCGCAACGGGCGGCCCGTCCCGGAGGCGTCGACAGTTAAGGCCCCATTGCCATCGAGCGGTGCAAACTTGACACGGGCGTAATGGTCTCTGATGGCTTTTGGATGCTCTCCTCCAGTGTTGCCAAAGAGCCGTGTTCGGTCGAGAGGAAGGGCGGGATGGAGGTCCTCTTCGGCAATCCCTGGGCCCTCTTCAGTGGCGAGATGTCCTGGCAGCCTGACCGTTCCGCGGTTTGCGGCGGGCACGGTTGGAAACCATGGACGGATGGTGCTGTCAGAGGCCGGGGCAGTGATTTCAGAGGCCGGGACAGTGACTTCAGAGGCCAAGGCACTGCTGTCAGGGGCCTGGGCAGCGCGTCGCTTTGCGGCTGGGGTGGCGCGTCGCTTTGCGGCCGGGGCCGGGACAGTGATTTCAGAGGCCGAGGCACCGGTTTCAGAGGTCGAGACACTGGTGACAGAGGCCGGGGCATTGGTGTCGGGGGCCGGGACATTGGAGGCACGGGTCCGTGGAGTGCGTTGTTTTGTCCAGCGTGGCGCTCTTTTCACAGGAATACGTGAGTCTCCTCCCCCTGGAGAACGCGACTCGAAACGACGACCGGCCATGGCGTGGGAACGGAGAGGCAGATGTCGGGTTTCGATAGCGGAGATGGTAACTAGGCGGTCGTGCTTTGAAAACGTATGCTGGAAAACTCGAATATGTCAAGGGTACCAAGGTGAAAAGTGAGATGACTGCTCCTTCGATATGAACCCGAGATTCGTCGTCGTCGTCGTCGTCGTCGTCGGGGATGGACAGGGACAAAACATTGAAAACCCCGCGAAACCAAAGGGTGCCATGGTGTTTGTATCTCGACGCCATGGTCGAACAAGAGAACTCTCGAACAAAGGTGTGCCCGGATCGGGATCATTTTGCGTTGTTGAAGGGGGGGCGTTGACTGGAATGCTGCCCCGGTGCTTGATGTCGGCTCCGGGCGCCTCGATTCATTGTTCCTGAGATTGTCGATTGGACGCTTTCATCAGGCTGGTAAAGACTCGTCAATCAATCGCCCAGTTGTTCAATGTGTGATGTGCTGGTGGGTCGCTGTGGTGACAGGAATGGAAAAGGGGAAACGAGAGCAAGGAGTGGGACAGGGAGAGTAGTTAGGATGGGCCCTAACCCTGCCTTTCCTTGCCACAGGCGAGATTCAAACTCCACGGACCACGAGTCAACCTCTGGCGAATCGGCGGTGACCCACCGATAAGCCCGTTATCCGGCATTCTCTATCTTTTGGGGCAAAATGCCGGACGCGCTTCCAAAATTTCTCGACATCTTCAAAGGTCATCGATCGCCCTCCCTCCTCTTCCCAACACATCTGCGCATTTCCCAGAAATGCTTGCCGCGCTTCGTCTCCAGGCTTCCGCATCCGCTTCAGCCTCTGCTTTGGCCGCGCAGCGACTTTCTGTCCATTCTTCTCCCTCTGCCCGCACCGCCCTTTTGGCATCGCTCGGAACCACCACTTCCACTTCCACTTCCACTTCCACTTCCACCACTTCCACCACAACCCCCATCTCGACGCGCCGCCTCTCCCTCCTCGCACGCCGTCCCCACGGCCCTTCCTCGGTGCTTGCCGCTCCCCAGCACGGCCTTCATTCCCGACAGCCATCGGCTCTCGACCGCGCGCGACTCTCCAAGATGCTGGACCCCTCCGCCGCCAACGGCACCGTTGCCTTCAGCACGGTGGCCAACCGCGTCCACCCCGCACTCGTCAAGGCCATCGACACCATGGGCTACACGGCCATGTCGCCCGTCCAGGAGCAGACGCTGGGCATGCCCGACTACACGGCCGACTGCCTCGTCCAGGCCAAGACAGGCACCGGCAAGACGCTCGCCTTCCTGATCCCCGCCCTCACCAGCATGCTGAGCATGGGCAAGCGCATCGACCGCGGTCAAGTCAGCCTGCTCGTCGTCGCTCCGACCCGCGAGCTCGCCCAGCAGATTGCTACCGAGTGCGAGAAGCTGACGGTCCACTGCGTGCCGCGCATTGAGTGCCACGTCATCGTGGGCGGCAACAAGCGCGACGCCATGCTGAAGAAGTTCATGTCGGGCACCCCTACCGTCACCGTCGCCACCCCGGGCCGCCTGGAGGACATCCTCGGCGAGCCCGAGGTGCGCGAGCGCTTCACCAACATCCGCACACTGGTGCTCGACGAAGCCGACCGCATGCTCGACGCCGGCTTCTTGCCCGCCATCAAAAAGATCCTCAAGACCCTGCCCCCCAAGACGGCTGGCTGGCAGGGCATGTGCTTCAGCGCCACCATGCCGCCCGAGGTCAACAGCATTCTGCACCACGTCCTCAAGGCCGACCACACCCGCATCAGCACCATCGACCACAACGAAGCCCCCACGGTCGACAGGGTTCCCCAGTCCGTCATCGCCGTCGACAGCATCGTCGACACCCTCCCCACCCTGCACGGCCTCCTCTCGGTCGAGCGCATGGCCGACCCCAACCTCAAGGCCATTGTCTTTTGCTCGACGGCCAAGGAGGCGGCCCTCAACTACCAGGTCTTTGGCTCCGTCGGCGGCGCCCTCCCCAACTTTCCCGTCTGGCAGATGCATTCGCGCATGTCGCAGGCCCAGCGCACGCGAACTGTTGAGGAGTACAAGAAGGCTCAGCGCGGCGTCCTCTTCGCCTCCGACGTGGTCGGTCGCGGCATGGACTTCCCCGACATCGGCCTCGTCGTCCAGTGCGGCCTCACGACCGACTCGGACCAGTATGTCCACCGTGTCGGCCGTACCGGTCGCGCCGGCAAGGGCGGCCGTGCCGTCATGATCATGGACCCCTTCGAGATGAACTTTGTCAAGATGAACCCCCAGTTCCCCATCAAGGCGGCCCAGCTGTATGTCTCCTCCCTTTGCCCGCATCAGCCCCTTTTGTGCAGAAGCTAACCAACCAACAGGGATCCCAAGGCAGCCCAGGTCAAGTCGGCCGAGGCGATTGAGAATGCGCTCGCCAAGATTCCCCTGGAACTCAAGACGAGCGCCTACATTGCCTTCCTGGGCTTTGGGCAGTCCCTGGCCAGGGTCACGCGCCTCGACAAGCCCTCCGCCGTGCGGTGGGCCAACGAGTACGCCGCCGGCCTCGGCTTTGAGGAGCCGCCGCCCATCGAGGGCCGTATCATCGGCAAGATGGGCTTCAAGGGCGTTCCCGGCCTCGTCGTGGGCCCCAACGTGCCCAGGGCCGCTACCGGAGGCAGGCAGAAGCAGGTCAAGGAGGCGCCGCCCACATACGCGACTACCGCTGCCCCTGCTCCGAGGGACAGGACGGCCAAGGCCGCCGCGGCCGCCGCGCCCAGCACCAGGCCCCCCAAGGCTGTCAGGCTCGAGACGCGCGCGGATAACCGTGCGGCTGGCAAGAACAAGGCGCCCGGCGAGCCCGGCGGCGGCAGGGGCGGTGGCCGGGGCAAGAAGCAAAAGGTTGCCGTGCCCGGTGGTGAGTGGTAATGGAAGAGTCGTTTGTCCCCCAACAGGACCAGGGACAGGGAGGAGATTCGGGACACCTAGTACTATAGACGGATCCGGAGCAAGGAGGGGGGTGGTGCTGGCAGGTTTGCCCTGCTATATGGGCGGTAGACATGTGTCATGACTCATGGAGGAATACCCATTTCAGCAGGCAGGCCTGTTTATCATGTTATTTTGTTGGGCATTGTAGGATAGAGGGGCAGATACAGGCAGAGGTATAAGTAGCTTGGCGTTTATATACAGGGTTGTCTTGTCTGGTACTTTGAGGTTTTCGTTGATACTCCGTTCAGTGTCAGCGATTCTTTGATTTGTCCGTCTCTGCGGCCTCCCCCTTTCTCTGCACGAGATAAACAATGTCGCGATCACCAGCTTGGGCACATCCACCTAGACTTTTTGGTGGGTGCTGTAAACAAGTGTATTTTGTCACAGCAAGCGTTGGGCCCTTGTCAAAGCACGTAACGTACTTCGAGTTTGGGGGAACAAAATTCAATCCTTTGAATTGATATTCAAGTTGATCAGTTGAGACCAAGTCCAAAACTCAGGTCCCAGACCGCAGTAATTCCAATTTCGGACCATCCTAACTATTCAAATCCTCACCCGCGACCCCCCCGCCACCTCCCGAATACACATTGCCAAACCACACCATCACAACTTGCACCCACCCGTCCCAGCCATCCCAGGAGGCACCTAACCCCCCGGGACCAACCTCCCCCCCATCCCAAACTCAATCCCCAGCTCCCCCGCAATGATGCTCGCCCCCTTCTCCCCAATCACCATGGCCGTATTATTCGTATTCGCCCCGACATTCCCCGGCGCAATACTCAAATCCACCACTTTCAGCCCCGTCACCCCATACACGTTCAAGCTCGCGTCCACCACGCCCATCCGCTCCCGCGGCGCCATCTTGTTCGTCCCCAGCGAGTGCCACGTTGTGCCCGTCGTCTCGCGGATGTGCTGCGCGATGGCGGCGTCGTCCTCGGCGGTGTATTCGAGGTCGGCTGTTAGTTTGGGGAGAGGGGCGTCGAGGTCGACGAGGGCGGCCTTGGAGCCGGGCGGGAACTTGGGGTGGTGCGTGGCGAGCTCGCCGCGGTAGATGGGCGTGCGGCGGACGAGCTCGCGCGAGAGCTTGTATCCCCAGACGAGCATGGTGGTGTCGAAGGCGGTGGGGTCGGTGAGGTAGCCGGTGGTGAAGTCGAGGGGGCAGGAGAGGGTGGGGCCGGTGATGTGGATGTGGCCGCGCGAGTAGGGGTAGCAGGAGAAGTTGATGCCTTGGAGGTAGGGGACTTTGGGTTGTGAGGGGAGGGGGACGAGGTGACTAGCCGGTCATGTTAGCTTTGGGGTTTGTCTTGGGTTGGTCAGGCAGGAGGGGAGCCTTGCCCGTTGTGGAAGCCCACGAAGAGGAGCGGGCGGTTGGGGTTGTCCTTGTAGTCTCTGTCGTAGGCCGCTTGAAAGGCAGGACCCAGGGCGGCGACTTGAGCGGCCGTGGGACGGATCTTGGATGCCACGTCCATGCCGTTCCAACGGCGCATGGTGTGATTTTGGGCCACGATTTGCTCGGCAGCGAGGTCTCCTCGGTAGTAAGGGTCGGCGGTTTCGCTTTCTTCTACGGAGATTTTGAAAACAAAGGCGTGCATGTTGTGATCTTGGTAATCATGGCCCACGCCGGGGACGTCGGCCACCATGGGGACGCCGGCTTTCTCGAGGACGGCGGGACTGCCGACGCCGGAGCGTTCCAGAATTGCAGGAGATCCCAGGGACCCCGACGAGAGGACAACTAGCTTCCGGGCCTTGATCGTGTACTTGGTAGGCTCCGCGTCTGGCTGGTGAATTGGGTTGGCAACGAACTCCACGCCGGAGGCGTGTTTCTGGGCATCAAACAGCACCCGGATGACGCGGTGCTCGACCAAGACATGCAAGTTCGGATGGGCTCCGTCTTCGAGTAGGGGGTGGACGAAGGTGTGTGCTGCATCCTGACGTCGACCGTCGGGAGTGATTGTGCGAAGCCAGCGTTGGAAGCCATTGCAGTTCTCCAGGTTTTGGAGATCCTCGACCTCGGGATAGCCAACAGCCTCGGCAGCCTGGAGGAGAGTCTCCATGGTTTTCTCAGCCCGGTACCCACCGTCGGAAACATGAATAGGGCCGTCGTAACCATGGTGAGCGGCCTCGCCCGGTCCATGGTATGTCTCGATCTATGCCGCCGTCAGTGCAATGCTTTGGCGATGGGGGTCCAGTATTGAATGCCTTTTTCAGAAAGGGCCACAAGTCGTCAGCGGACCAGCCGGGCATGTCCCACGAGTCGTAGTCGGACCGTTGGGCGCGGGTGTAGCTGGAATAGGCCACCGGCAGTCAGAAGATAGAAACAACCGGGGACTTGGGCGAGGAAACGCACAGCATAAAGTTAATGGACGAGCCACCGCCCAGGATGCCACCGGCGGGCACAATGACCTCTCTGTCGGCGGCATGGACCGACTTGGACCCCTTGTAGAACAAGGCTGCTTTGGACCGAGGGTTGAGGTTGGAAAGCATGAATAGCGGGTTGACCACGCTGGCCACGTCCTTGTTGTTCCGACCTCCCTCGACGACGAGAATCGAGAGGTTGGGGTCGGCAGCGGCAAGGCGGCCTGCTACGATGCAGCCCGCCGAGCCTCCGCCCACGATGATGATGTCGACCTCATCAAGGCCGGGGGGTGGGGTGCTGTAGAGACCCATCTTGCGTGGATGAATGAGGATGTGATCCGCGGCACGAGAACGCGAGGATGGGCTGTGCATTTATGGGAAGACCAAAGCTTCGAGTCCGACAGTCGGACCCTGCCGCATTACGTCGACATCGTCCCGCTGACACTGCCTGGCCTGTCGTTTCCCTCTTGCGGTTGCATGTAGTGAGATGCTGTCTTACATCGGGACGGCGTCCGGGGGAAGAGTTTCACCAGCACAGGTACGCTGTGGCGTGATGGTGCCGTGCAGAGAAACGCCAGAGGGATAAACAATCCACCCTTCTCGAGGATACTCGCTCTCCAGAGGCTCGGCCTAACCAACGCTGGTCCCGTGTCTCCAGTCCGACCAAGTGCGAGAAACGACGGAGTTCGACAGTCAGCCCGGGTTCCCATCAGCTCTTTCCATCTCTCGACAACTCATCAATGGACATGAATGACGAGAGTGACCACTCTTTCCAATGCTCACAGCCCTACCTGCCGTACACACCATGGCGCGGGTCGGTCAATACCATGACCCGCCGGCCCCGAAAGCCACCCCTTGAGTGCCTTGCAAAGAGCATATGCGTTCCTGCTCGCCGGTTTCCGAGCTCATGCTAGCACCTGGAGGTGATGGCCGGGTTGAGCTTGGTCAGTCAAGATACTTGACGTCGTACAAACACCCGACGTCTGACAAAACCGGACAGCCACAAGGAAAAAGCCATTGGAAGATATCCAGCCATGATGCGGCTTGCCTCTCGTCCCGTACCGGCCTGTTACACTGCCATCACATGACGATCCCGTGGTAGTACTAACTTCCATATCATCAACAGTTCAGAGCCTCCCCGCTCTCGACTACAGTCGGTACACTTCACCAGGCACAGATCCAGCACCACGGCCATTGTCCACCCCTCGGTCCCCTCCACAGCTCTCGCCTGTCCGCACCATGGCTCTCCTCCGTCAACCTCGACCGAGTCTGCTCCCCTCATTCAGACCCTTCGCCCTCTGCAACCACCACCGGCCCGCCTCCAACACCCCGGAAGGCCGGTCCCGCACGGCGATTGTCACGGGTGCTGGCCGTGGAATCGGCCGCGCGATTGCCATCCGGCTCGCCCGTGACGGCTACGACGTCACCGTCAACGACTTGCCCTCGGAGCAATCGCTGATCGATTCAACCGTATCCGCCATACAGGCTCTCGGACGACGCGCCCACGGCCACGCCGCTGATGTTGGGTCCCCATCGGCCACCAACGAGCTCGTGGAGTCGTCGGTCGCCGCCCTTGGCCCTCTTGACACCATGGTGGCCAACGCGGGCATCATTGGTGCCCTCAAGCCGATGGTTGACATTGAGCCCGAGGACTTGGAGAAAGTGCTCAGGGTAAACGTGATTGGCATACATAACTCGTTTCGCGCGGCGGCCAGGGAGATGATACGGAATGGCACGAGGGGGAAGCTGATTGCGGCGTCGAGCGTGGCTGCGTATAAGCCGTGGAGCAAGACGGGTGACTAGTATGTATATGTACTAACTACAGTCTGCTCCTCCCCATCTTTCCCTTCCTATAACTCAGCAGTCCGAAGAACTTGTGGGCACCGCTGACAATTGCAGCTCCACAACCAAGGCGGCGGTGCGCGGACTTATCTCCGCGTGGGCTCTTGAAATGGGTGCGTCTGGCATCACGGCCAATGCATATGCCCCCGGAATGGTGGACACGCGTATGATTGACGCGGTCGGCAAGACGTGGCCGGGAGGAGCTGTGGCCAGGCAAGAGGTGTTCGCTGCCGTCGGAAAGACGGTGGCGCTGGGCAGACCGGCGAGGCCCGAAGATGTCGCCGGGGTGGTCTCGTTTCTTGCGAGTGAGCGAGGCGATTACGTGACGGGTCAGACTGTGGTTGTCGACGGAGGCATGGCCTACACCTGAGCCGGCCGGGGTCCTCGCGGCTTCGGGACCCGGGTGAAGGGTCCGAGTTTCCTTGCGCCTTCCTTTCGAAATATCTGGTTCGGAATATTACTTCAATTTTACGGCATCCGGTTCGGCGCCCCCTCTGCTTCCTGCATCTTGGCGGAGTCCGACGCCGTCCCCCGATTGTCCCCCGGGCCCCGCGATCCGCCCAAGACGAAGACCTCGCGCGAGTCCGGCACAGCAATCGTGCCACTGTGTCGATGCCAAGCGGAAATGCTGATTCTTTTCAGGGCCTATCCTCGCACCCAACGTCCAAGAGGCCCATGCGAGCCTTTGTGGCCCTACCTTTGGCAAAGGGACTCCATATATCGTCCCCCACGCGGCCTGCGCCCGCTTGGCACCGCTGGCCACTGCGTCAGAGCGAACTTGCAACCACGACGGCTCCGCGGATGGCATCCGGCCATCTCCCTATGGTGGAAGTGCTGGGGACGAAGAAACGGGGAATTGGGTCCTAGGTATGTCTCCAAATCGCACCAATGCCTGACGTGAGCGCTGAAGGTTGCCAGGGACGAGACGACCACCTCCAGATTTAGAGTGGTGATCGACTGTCGACTCCCGAATCCCCTGCCGCGGCGACGAGGCGACAAGACCTTTGCATGATTTCCCGCGTCCACGTTGTTGCCCTGCGACCACAGGGCTCATCGGCAACCGCACAGCCACCATCGCGATCTCCCGTCCGCTCTCGACTCCATCCTGGCTAGCCCTGAAGGATCCGAGGCTAAAGCCCGGAACCCGCCATGGAAGGATTTGGACCGTTCTTGGGGGCTTCCACTCGGAATCCAAGATCGCTCCCGTCTCATCACCCGGAGCGGCATCGTTGCAAGAGCAATCTCATTGCGGAGGCGAGAGTGCCAAAAACCACCGGCTGACGGAGGCAGATGAGGTCCCCGACTTGTTCGATGCCACCCCCCCGAGCACCTATCCCACGTTTCTTCGGAACCATGAGCCATGGACGCTGGCACGGTAGGCGTGGAAAGGCTTCCCCGGCGCGCGCAACGTGGGGGCGCGACAATGGCATGACCTTCCAAGCTCATTTCGCGCCTTTTCCTCCCCGCACCCCGGGCGCAGTACCGTAGCATCGAATGCATCGAAGGCCTTGGTCTTGGTGACCGGTGTGGTCGCCAACCCAAAAACAATACCAGACAGAAGCAGGTCCACGCCGGGCACTCGTGCCGGCCGACGTGACATTGCTTGGAGACGCAGCAGAATGCATGGTAAGAGTGGCCATGGGTACCACCCTGTATATTTTTATCGATCCCGGCTTCTTCGTCGACCTCTTCTCGGAGCTCCGTCGGTTGGCGGCTCAATTCCCCTGCCTTACAAAAAGCAGCAGCCCCCCCTCTCGCCCGGACTGGAGCGTCCTCGGAGTCTTGCTCAGGCTACACCACCGGGGATATTCTTTCGTTAATATTTTCACCCCAATCTCGTCACTATGAAGGCCCAGTTTCTCGGCCTCGTGAGCGTCGGGCTCCTGCTCGCCCGCACTGCCGCGTGCCAGCTTGTCGACGACGAGAGCGATGTCGGCGCCGGCAAGGGCAAGGGAAAGGGAAAGGGCAAGGGGAAGTGGACGGAAAAGGTGGTCAACAGCACCAAGTACCAGTGCAAGTGCGCGCCGGGCGATGAGTGCTGGCCCGACGCCAACCAGTGGCAGAAGCTCAACCAGACCGTCGCCGGCAGCCTCCGCGTCAACCTCCCCCCCGCCGTCTCTTGCTACAACACGTTCCAAGGCCCGCTGGGCAACCTGAGCACCTACGACGCCGCCAAGTGCGCCGAAGTGACGGCCGGCTTCACAAGCGAGCAGTACCAGATCAACCTGCCCACCGCCGGCCTCTGGACCTACTTCACCGGCGACACCTGCCGTCCCACCGCCAACCCGACCGACACGTGCACGCTCGGCAACTACGGCGCGTACTACCTCACGGCCACGACCGAGAAGCACATCCAAGAGGGCATCAAGTTCGCCAAGGACAACAACATCCGCCTCATCATCCGCAACACGGGCCACGACTTCCTCGGCCGCAGCGTCGGCTGGGGCTCGCTCGTCATCAACACGCACTCGTTCCAGTCCATCAAGATCGGCGACGCGTGGAAGCCCGCGCCCGGCTCGACCTACACCGGCCCGTACATCACCGTCGGCGCCGGCGTCCAGGCCATCACGGCCCTCCAGCGCCTGTCGGCCCTGTCCCCACCCCGCGTCATGGTGACGGGCGAGTGCGCCACGGTCGGCGTCGCCGGCGGCCTCGTCCAAGGCGGCGGCCACGGCCCCCTCACCAACCAACAGGGTTTCTTGGCCGACACAGCCCTCGAGTTCAAAGCCATCACCGCCGACGGCAAGCTCGTGACCGCCAACGCCAACACCAACGCCGACCTGTTCTGGGCCCTCCGCGGCGGCGGCCCCGCCGCCTTCGCCGTCATCGTCGAAGCCACCTACAAGACCTTCGCGGACCCCCCCTCCTCCGCCATCAACCTGGACATCACCCCCGCCAACACCGGTGGCAACATCGACCTCCTCTGGGCCGCCATCGCAAAATTCCACTCCTACAGCCCCGCCTGGGTCTCGGCCGGCTTGTACGTCTACTACGAGATTTTCGGCCCCAGCCTGCACGTGCACCCCATCGTCGGCGTCGGCAAGACCCCCGCCGAGCTGTCGGCGCTCGTCGCCCCGCTCCTCGCCGACCTCACCGCCATGGGCGTCACCTACACCACCACGTCCTCCACCTACCCGACCTTCCAGGCCCTGTACTTTGCCCTCTTCGAGGCCGAAGCCGCGGGCAACTCGGCGCTCACGGGCGGCTGGACGATCGCGCGCTCCGACGTGCTCAACAACGGCACCGCCGTGGTGCGGGCGATGCGCGCCGCTGGTGACGCTGGCGCCGTCATGGTCGGGCACATGTGGAGCGCCGGCGGCGCGGGGCTGCCGCCGTCCGAGTGGAGCAAGAGCGCGGTGAACCCCCGCTTCCGCAACGCGGTGGACAAGCTGATTACCATTGTGCCGGTGGCGGGCAACGCGCCGGTGGCGGAGCGGGCGGCGGCGCAGCGGACGCTGACGGACGTGGTGGACGCGGGGTTGAGGGCGGCGGCGCCGGACGGGTGCAGTTATGTGAACGAGGCGGATCCGTTCCAGCCGGATTGGCAGACGGCGTTTTGGGGCACGAATTACGCGGAGCTGCTGCGGATTCGCAAGAAGTGGGATGGCGAGGGGGTGTTTTACGCCGTGAGCACGCCGGGGACGGAGGCGTGGAGCCAGATTGAGGATGGCAAGTGGTTGTGCAAGAAGGCGTAGGAGGGGGGGGGGCAGAGATGATAGAGGGATGGAATGTTGAGAAGAAATACAAACCCTTTTTTTTTGTTCATCTGCCGTTGGGGCCGAAGGAGCTCTCATTGCAAGCGGCCTGAAACTGGGATGGGAATTGGTCTCCTCCTGAGACGACATTTGAACGAAATCCGGTCAGCCACTGAACTATCACTTGCCTCCACCAATCTGCCTCAGCCCCGGATGACAGAGGAACATGGTAGCGGGACCTTCAACGAACCAAAGACCCACGAGACAGAAAACACAAAGAGATGACGTTGGGGGTCCCCCCTACACAAGGTTGACAGTTGTGATCCTCCCTTCGCCAAGGAAGCCGCCACCCCAAGACAAGCCATCACCAGTCCCACAGGTCCGCTTCTCAGAGCCGGGCGATGTCGTCCCGGCATCTTGTCCGATGAAGGTGAGCTTCATGAGGCCAAGGCGTTTGTAGAGCCCCTGAGACCGATCCACACAACACAGCAAGATCCCAACATTGCAGACGTCGCTGATCCACGATACTACATGCGTCGTCCCCAGAGCAACCAAATGGAGAGCCTCTGTGCCGCCGGGCGGTGGAGACCAACTGTAGTCGGGGAGGAACTCGAACGAGGGTGGCCGGATGTGTCCGAAGTGGAGGTCGTCGGCGAGAGACTGTTCTGGTAGATCGAAAAGACGCCAATCTAGGGCAATGCAACCAGCCCTGATGGACGTTGCTGAGGCGTCGGTGACCGAGGGTGATAAGGCTGAGGCTGGCGCCGACACATTGAGAACCTTTGCGTCCTTGTGATCCTCGCATTCACAGACGATTTCATATCCGTACACGCACCTCATGTTCACCGAACACCACGACCACGACGGGAAGTCACCTTTGTCCAACGAAGGCCACTCTTGTTCCGGAGGGGGGTGATCGTCCACAGACCAAGCCAGATCCGCGAGCAGAGAGTCGTGCCAGAGGCCACAGGTATACTCGCTGTTCCGGTGATGCCTCATCTCCTAGGCGCAGGCGGGCATACTCCTGCACGAGCTTGTACCAAATCATCTGCAGGCTCATGCCCACCAAAGGCACCTTGCCAACGCGATACCTCACCGATTTGGTACCTCGTGGCTGGTGGTTCATGGAGGAGCATTCACATGCCGTATCTTACATGCATTCCTAATAGAGCTCATCGTAGGCGAAATGTACGACTCTTCGTGAGATCAACCGTTCCTGGAATACCCAGGCTCGGGAGAGCAAGGGATAACTGCCATTTCCAATATGACTGGGGCGTTGAAAGCTGCTCTGAACTCGGGCGGCCATAGCAATCGGCTGTCCCGTTGCGCTGCGGCCGTGAACGGTTCTCTGCAACTGCGGTAGGAGGGTGTCCCTACAGTCGACGCATCTCGTGGCGGCGAGCGTCAGCGTCGCGTTGCTGTAGATGGACCACATGAGCGGTGCTTGCTCCTCCCAATCCTGCTTGTCGCCCTGAACAATGCAGAGGCCCCGGTCTCGCCATCACTGGACTCGTGGAGACGTACATCTTCGCCGGTGCTGGTGGGAGGTGAGACGTCAACCACTCGCTTTGGCAGTAGCATGTCCATGCCCATTGAACCCACCCGCGTGGTATTGCAATCAGCATGCTCCTCAGAACATTCCTTCATCCAGAGTTTTATGTTCGAAACGTGCATTGCGTCCAAGGGAAGAGGAGGTGGGGGGGAAGAGACGTCGGTTGACACTCGGGGCTGGGCAGAGAGAAGAGGTAGGTTGCTGAAGCCTTGACTGGGCTGGTCGGGGCAAGGTGACGAAATCCCCCTCCCATCAGCCGCTGCAGTACCTAATCTGCCCTTCTGGCCCCAACCAGTCAGTGGCCAGATATCCATCCCCGCCCGCCACAGCCACGATGCCCCTCGGAAACGCCGACTGCACCCGGCAGTTCGCCGGGGTGCATCCGTTTCGAGACTCAGGCCTCAAACCTCACGTTCCTGATCATCTTCAACAACGTGTCCGCCGTCTGTCGCTCCTCTTGGTCCAGGACATGCCAGTCGGGATTGAGCCCCGTGGCAGCCAAGTAGTCAATGGCCTCTTGCTTTCCGCTCTTGAGAAGCCCAACCGGGCTGAGTCCCGAAGCATCGGCGACAGCCGGATTGGCCCCGGCCTCCATCAGCACCCGCACCACGCCGGCGCGTCCATGAAGACAAGCATGGTGCAATGCCGTCCTCCCAGCGTCGTCGGCAATGTCCACCGTCTCCTTGCCCAACGCAACCAGCAGTCTCCGCACGACCAACGCCGACCCAATGCCTGCAGCGAGATGCAGAGCGCGACAACCCGAGAGCGGACCTTCATCGATGACTTCCTCACCTACTGCCCCCTGTGTGGCATCGAGGAAGAACTGCACACACTTCAGTCGGCCACCCAGAGCCGCGACCAGGAACGGCGTCATCCCGGCACTCCTCCGCTTCCAGTTGAAGTCCTTGGAGGTGAGATACTCCAAGACATTGCGCCGTCCCGCCAGCGCCGCGGCGTGGCCGGCGGTCCACAGGCCAGGTGCGCGGTCCAGCGCCTGACCCCTTTCCGACAGGGTGCGCATGATGGAGGTGGACCCGGCGGTGGCAGCGTGTTCCACGGCGCGGCAGACTTCGCTATCCACTTCCCCGTTGTCGACTTGGGTTGTCCCGTCAGCCTTGGAGGACAGCCGCAAGAACGAGGAAAAGCCACCGCTCAGGGCGACCAGGTGCAACAGGGTGGCCCCATGGCCAGAATTGGCCCCGGTTATCTTGTCTATGTGAGTGGTGTCTTTCTTCATCGCCTCCAGGGTTTGTGTCGTGATGGCGGCAAGGTCCAGGGTGATCGTTCCAATAGGTTCGGTGATGAAGCTGTTGTCTTCGCCCAGCCACCGTGGGTCCGTGCTCAGTGGTGGGGAGTCGGGGGACTGCTGCAGTCTGCGTTGCCATGACAGGAACTGAACGGTGGTGTATAAACCATGTGACCAGGCGAGTTGTATGGGATTGCGACCGGGAAATGGCTCGGATTGGTGGTCAAGATACCAGGCCATGACCTCCCAAAGCCGGCCACCGTCGCTGAAGAGGAATTCGTGCAGCTCGCGGCACAGATGCGCCTTTCCCGTCGCGGATGGGCACCGGGCATGTTTGGCCAGGCTTTCCACGCAGTATTTGAGAAGAGGGTGACGTTGGTAGCACGTCGCCAACGCGTGCATATGGGATTGGGCGGTTCCAGTGCCCCCGAAGACGTCCAGCTCGTTGCTTGCCGAGAGCAGATTCAGGTACCGAATGCACTGTTGGGTGAGAAAGATGGAGTGGCCGTCGGGCATACGGGACACGACGGGTGCTTTCGGGTCGGCTTCGATGGCCTTGCGATCTGCTGGTGAGAGTGCCAGCGTTCCCAGAGCGCGGAAGAGAAAATTGGCAAAGGACCGGTTGATCAGATGGACCCGGTCACCTTCGGCGTGAGGTACAACCCTCAGAAAGGGGCTCAGTTGCCGAAGTAGGCGCCGTGTAGGACCGCCATCATCGAGGTTTTCGGTAGTCACATCGACAAGTTCAGAAAGCACTGCCGCCGTTCGGAGGCTAACCGCAGTTGCGAGTTCCTGGATCGACAAAGGCCGTGTGGCAGAAAAGACCCAAGTCAAGAGGGTGAGGGCGGCCATTTCGTCCTCCTCGGCAATCCACCCAAGAACCGTGCGACAAGACATTGCCACGTCCCCGGAGAGCTCCGGGATGATCGCCAGTGTCTGGGCGGGGCTGGGTGACAGATCCAGAACATCGAGGGTCAGCTTCGGGAGCAAGTAGGTGTTGGAAGCCTTGTCTTTGAGGCTGCTGATGTATGCTTCGGCTTGGAAGTCGGTGTCGGCAGCTGTGAGGGTCTTGAGGAGGATGGCCTCGTGAGGCTTTAGATCGGGCCGCCGCGTGCATAGCTCTCCCACTTTCTCGCCTACGAAGGATTGTACGCTTTGGGTGTGCGCCGACTCGTTTCCCAGCTCAATCCTTAGCCGCCGATTATCGAGCTTGGAGAAGGACGAGTCTGACAGTTGCAATTCAGGCTGTTGTTTCGTCAGGACCAGGAACTTGATGGCGGCACCCTTGTCGATGATGCGCTGGAACGAGTAAAGAATGTGAGTGGGGAGGTTGTCGAGGTCATCCCAGCCGTCCACAATGTAAATGGTTGGCTCCAGTATGGACACGGCCAAGTCTGCGAATGTTCGCTCGAGCTCGTCATCGCTCCAATAAGCGAACCGCGAACCCTCGGCGATGCGTTCGTGTACCCGTGGTCCCTCTTCGGCGATCTTTGCAAACAGCTCCGGACGATATCGAAGTTGCTGCCGGATGAACCCCGTGAAGATGTCGTTGGCAGAACAGTACCGATTCAGGGAGACGTAAAAGACAGAGTCGGGCATCCTTTTGTACAACTGTCTCTGCAGAAAGAGTGACATGACCGACTTTCCCGAGCCTGGAGGGCCGCTGATGTGAAGGAAGGAGGGCGCGTCGGGCTCGAGCCATCTGAGCAGGTTGGGGTGAGACAAAACCCAGTCGACGGTCCCTGGCATCGGCGTCGAGATGTCGGCGATGAAGTCGGCGAGCTCGGGGCCGGGGAGAGTTTCGACGAAGCGAACCTGATCGGCAGTGAGGTGTTGGGGGACGTGTGGTCTGGTTCGGGATGTTAGCCCAAGATGGCGGTTGGGGGTTCCATTGAGACTCACCTGGTGCTGCTGGTCCACCGCAGCAAATATCCGAGGAGCCTCTTGAACCCTCGGTCGTCGGTCGTGCCGAACCTGGCCATGTCGACGTGATTCCCTCCGAGCTGCAAGGCAGTGGACCCCTGGAGCGCTACAGATTCCGCGGTGGAAATCGTGACCAAGGGGCCGCCGGAGGGGAGCTCTTCAAAGAACGACACCATGTTGAAGCAGCGACCTTGGCCCGCCAGCTCCGAGAGCAAGGACGAAAAATCTCTCTGCAGGGCCTCGAGTGTACGGTGATCGGTGGCGAGCGCCTTGAGCAGCGATGTCTTGGGTGCTGGGGGAAGGGGAAGCCCGAGGACCGAAGCTGGGATGTCTGCCCATTGCTTGATCCAGGAGTCCCCGTGCGGTGTGCCCACGAACACGACCCCGAGCAGGGACTCTGACACGTCACGATAGTCCGTATCATGGTGGGCGCGGGACAGGAGGACGGCCTTCTTGCAGAGGAACCCGCCAGATCCGTGGGCGATGAGGATCAGGGGCCGCGAGATGGCGTTGGCGGCCCTCCTGTTCTCGGCCAGCGCCTCGAGGAGACGGACCGCATCGTCGATGACCTTGGTTGAGGACTCGGCAGCATTGGTGTCATTGCAGGCAGCGTAGCCGTACGTCAAGACACGAGCCCTCTCGACTCGGTCGGGGAGAAGCAGCTTGGGCCTGCAAACGGCGGTGAGCATGGAAATGGAGGAGAGGACAGGAGAAAGGAGGAAGATGCCTACCACGGTGCCGATGCCCCTTCGGCTGCCCAGGTGTTGTATCGATCGCCTCCCAATCCATGGACGAAGCAAATGTCGACGGCGGGGTCATTCCAGGCGTGGAGGACGTCGAGAGCAGACGCTGGCGTCGGCGAAGAAGTTTGTGCTGTGGAAGGAGAGGGGCCCGACGCGCTTTGGCCAGTGGGCGCAGTGCCCTGTGAAGCCCCGCGCAGCACACTGAATTTGGAGGGGCTCTTCTCCCCCTTCGCAGCTCGCGCAAACACTCTCTTCAGTTTTTCCATCTCGGCGACGTCGTCACGCGGCGAATTGACAGCGCCTTTGCGACGGGAAAGTCCACTCCAGGCTGGCGAAATGATGACGGCTCCCTCGGCCGCCGACACTATTCCGAATGGATACCAACCTCGGCAGTTGAGCGATCGGGCCCTCGTCTTTCCGCGATCGAACCCTTGTTCAATGGAGGCGCAGGGAACCAGGGATCGATATCGCGCCGTGCTATCACCACCACAACACAAGACTTCACTTCACGGCAGCAGCAGCAGCAAAAACAGCGCATATGTGGGAACAAATCAATTAAACAATATTCAGCAAAGAGCGATACACGCGAACCGTCTCAGAAACCATGCCTCTTCAACCCCTTACAGCGCCATGACACCGGCAAAGATGGCGCCGACAAGCGCCGCGACAGTCCACGACATGCGCGACGCGCCGGCCGTCTCGATGGGCGCGAAGCCCGAGGTGCCGCTGCCACCAGCGTGGCCACCAGCGGGGGTGCCGGAAGGATGCGCGCCACCAGTGGGGTGGGCAGCGCCGGCAGCGCCGCCGGTAGGGTGGACGGCGACGAGAGTGGTCGGGCTGCCAGCGCCGGCACCCGAGCCAGCACCAGGGGCCCACGAACCGGAGCCGGAGCCGGGAGCGCCGGAGCCGGAGCCAGGGGCACCAGACTCTGGAGCCCACGAGCCAGATCCCGAGCCAGGGGCACCCGAGCCGGAGCCGGGAGCCCACGACCCAGAGCCGGAACCAGGAGCGCCAGAGCCCGAGCCAGGAGCGCCCGAGCCGGAACCAGGAGCCCACGAACCGGACCCAGAGCCGGGGGCACCAGATCCAGGAGCACCCGAGCCGGAACCAGGAGCGCCAGAGCCCGAGCCAGGAGCACCCGAGCCAGAGCCGGGAGCCCACGAACCAGAGCCGGATCCAGATCCAGGAGCCCACGGGCCAGATCCAGAGCCACCGCCGGGAGCGACACCGCATCCGGGAACGGGGATAGCAGTAGGGCGGGGAACAACAGGCGTGATGGTGAATTCGTGGTCCTTCCCGCCCTCGTGGCGAGTGTACACACCAGTGGTCTCGGGGCACACCTCGGTGGTGCGGGTGATGACGGCCGTGACGACGTGACCGGCGGGGCAGTTGGTGACGGTGGGCGCGCACGAGGTGACGGTGTAGGTCGAGTACTGGGTGCGGGTCAGGGTTTGGCGGGTGATGGGTCCGTGGGGACCACCGGGGCCGCGGGTGGGGCGGGGACCGCCGGTGGGATGGCCGCCATTACCGCCGGTGGGGTGGACGCCGCCGGGACCAAGGGTGGGAACGCCGGTGGGGTGGACGCCGCCGGGACCAAGGGTGGGGGCGCCAGTGGGCTGGCTGCCGGGACCGGCGGGGCCGCCAGTCGGGCCGTGGTCGCCGTGACCGCCGGTGGGCTGGCTACCAGGACCGCCGGGACCGCCGGTGGGATGGCCACCAGGACCGCCGGGACCGCCGGTGGGCTGGCTACCAGGACCGCCGGGACCGCCGGTAGGATGGCCACCGGGACCGCCGGTGGGGGCGCCAGTGGGCTGGCTACCAGGACCGCCGGGGCCGCCGGTGGGATGGCCACCAGGACCACCGGGACCGCCGGTGGGCTGGCTACCAGGACCGCCGGGACCGCCAGTGGGATGCCCACCGGGACCGCCGGTAGGCTGGCTACCAGGACCGCCGGTGGGAGCGCCAGTGGGGTGGGTGTTTGTGGGAGGGCCGGTGGGGAGATCATCGTCATCGTCGCACCACTCATCATCATCATCGTCAGAATCCTCATCATCCTCGTCGCACCAATCAGGCTCGTCCTCCCCTGTGGGCTTGGGCTCGGGCTCCTTGATCTTGGCGAGACGGCGGGCGAGGGCACCGCAGCCCTCGACGGAGGGAACAGCGTCGGCGCCAGATCCAATGGCGACGAGGTTGGAGCCGCAGTCGGCGGCCTGGGCGAGGTGGACGGCCTTGTTGTCAAAGTCGAAGACGGCGTAAACCGACTTCAGGAAGGTGTCACCGAGGACAGCGGAGGCACCCTCGAAAGCGCCGAGGACGCAGAGATCGGAGCCTGGGATGTTGACGACAAAGTCCGAGACGGGCACGCTGATGACCTTATCGGCGAAGGAGAAGTCGATGGAGCCCGTGCTGGCGCTGCAGTCGACGCTGTGGAGGCCGGTGGCGGCGTCGAGCTTGGCGGAGGGGAACGCCTCGAGGAGGGAGGCGAAGATGGCGGCAGGGAGGGTGCTCAGCGAGGAGCCGCTGTCGAGGAGGACGGTCTGGCCGGGGCCGGAGTAGATCTTGGTCGCGGCACCACCGGCCTTGGAGATGGAGATCTCGTCGACCTTGACGAACCACCCAGCCTCGCCGTTGGGGCCGGGGACGACAGCCAGCTTGGTCAGGTGGCCGGCGTACTTCTGGGTATCGACACCGCCGAAGATGACGGAGCCTGGAGATTGTCAGCCACGTCCGCACCATTCCGACCCTATTCCTACTCACCCTTGGCGCTGCCCTGTCCCCTGAGGTCCAAGCTGAAGGCGCGGCTCCCGATGAGCTCCTGAGCGGCGAGGGAATCGATGGCCGTGGGGTAGCTGCTGTCAAAGCCGGACGCCTGAGGACCAGCACCAAAGACACCGACGACGGAGTCCTTGCTGCTCTGGCCGAGGCCAACGATCTGCTGGGTGATGGTGGCGGCTGTTGAGCTACACGTCAGCTTCAGTCCGCCCGCACGACCCGCCGTCCTTCACTTACACCCAATGCGCACGTAGTCGGTGGCATACTGGACCTGGGCGCCGCCAAGCGTGCCCGTCTCGCCCTCGAGAACGTCGAGGGTGGTCGACTCGGTGAAGCGGCCGAGGGTGGCGCAAACGGCGGGGTTGCTGGACTTGTCGCATTCGGGGTTGACCCAGAGCTCGGAGGAGCCCGTGTCGAACTTGACGGGGACGGTCTGGCCGGGGGTACCGACGGCGACGTCGATGCTGTAGTAGGACCCGGCGGCCTTGGACTTGCCGACCACACCCTCCTGCGTGCTGAGGGGCACGCTGACGATCTCGGCGGACGCGAGCATCGCAGCCGGCAGCATGGCTGCCAGCGACATGACCTTGGACGACATGATTACGATTAGAGCTCTAGAAACGAGCGACGGAGCAAAAGGGGGTAACGATTGACTAGGACAATAGTGTCCAAAAAGAGTGACGATGGCAACGAGGCCGTTTGTGCAGTAGGTCTGGCAGAGGAGCAAAGGAGCAGGACTGACAACGAGAACTCCAGATCAAGCGGAACCGGGCCCCGTCCCCTTTTGAAGGGCTCGACCGGACCCGTCGGCATGGCACCCCCCCCGGCCCCGGACCGACGAGGCGGTGCGGCTGTGGGCGGGCGGTCGAGGCGCTCTCTCACCGCCGCTAGAACCAGTTCGCTCAGGGGCCCAAGTCAATAATACAGGGGGCCCCCAATTTCCAGAAGCAGGCCCGTTCAGGACGCCACAAGCATCGGAACCCGCCCGCCCGCCCGGCAGTCGGCCGCTGGTTGGGCGCTAACCGCGAAGCCCACAAACAACAAACGCAACTGACTCGCCCGAGGCGGATCGCTCAGCGACAGCGACTCCGCAGATAGTCTGGCTTCAGCTGGAGAGCGACCGAGCTAGGCCTGCATCGACGACAAAAACAGGCGCTGCCCATTGTGCCACTCATTATTACTCCACAGTCCCAGAGCCCAGACCGCGACGCCCCGGAGCAGTGGCTCCTGACTGAATTTTCAACTGGAGTCCATTCCATGACGATAAATATAGGCAAGCTTCCCAGCAATGCCCGGCGTTCCCTGTGTCTAGTTTTCACGCCACCACAGTCTGGAAGGCAACAGGCCATGACCCCAGATCCTCGAAACCAGCAAGGCCGGAGCCGGCCCCGGTCACCGGTTGCCTCGGTCCGACGTAGATCCCAACATGCGGCGGCGGGCCTGCCATCGGTCGATCTCGGCCTTCGACCCTTGCTCGTCACTTTGGCACGTGCCCTGTTCTCTCAACGACACGACATGCGCTCATGCGATGGCGGAACTATTTCTCGTCTCGTCTTCCGTCTGCAGGGAGCGTAAAGGAAACTCGTAAATTCGAGCGCTGTTGTTGCGCCACTGCGTTCTTGCCGGGTGACACCTGACGTCGACGTACGCCTGCGTCCTTTTCTGCCATCTCACCGTTTGCCGCAAGCCACCGCCGGTCAGCGATACTATTCAAGCCTTCAGGCGGCAGCAGGTGACAGCGAACATGGAATGAAGACTGCAGACCGTGTTCTGAGTCCTGACCAACACCGCTTGCAATCTGTTCTCCTCGTCAAAGGCAACCGTTGACACAACATCGGAACTAGACAACGCGAAAACTGCAGATCGTGGCCTCTTCCAAGTCACTGACTTAGCAGAGCATTCAAGCCAGCAACAATTGCACCAGAAATTTTGACTCAGGGTCGAGTTGCAAATAGGTACCATTCTCCACATGTACGTACGCCTCTCGTACTCGGCAAAGAAGCGAGGCGTCGCCAACTTGACTGAAGCAAGCCGTAAACGATGAGCTGGAAACCGTAGATAGCTACAATCGTTGACAGCACATTCATCGTTCCTAACCCTGCTGGCATATAAAACCTCACTTCGTACCCTTTCGCAAAAAGAGACAAACTTTCGCAAAAAAAGAGCAACACCAACCTCCTCGTCCCATCAAAGTCAGATGGGGCGAGAAGCAAAAAGAAACGGCTGATTCGACTGAGGCTCGAACTCAGGACCTTTCGCGTGTGAGGCGAACGTGATAACCAACTACACCATCGAACCGCTTGTTTGTCATGTCGAGAATACCCTTCTATCCCACGCCCGACTCCACAGCAAATCAGCACACCATCACCCCCCTTTTCGACATGCATTCAGCAACAAGCCATAGTTAATTCTCGGGGAAGACCTCAACACCCTCGACATCTTTGGGCAACCATAGTCCATTCCACATCTCACAACTCCATACCGCACTCAACCCGTCTCTGACTTCCCCGGTCCTTCCGCAGCCTGGGATATACGCATCGCATCCATCCAGCAAAAAAAGCACAAGTCCACCCACCATTCCATCGACGCTCTGGATCACATCCTCAGTACAAGCCCACAGCACAAAAGTCAAGTCACACACAACCCACCCACACCCATTCCCAACCGAGAAAAGCCCAATTGGTTCACGCTCAAATATATTTCTCCGTCCCAGGCTCGCCCCAGGCCCATCATCCTTCCTCACCCCCCGACCGGCCCCGCACCGCCCAACAGCTCCTTACTAACCCGCAACCTCTCCATCGCCTCCCTCAACAGCTCCGAGTGCGCCTCGGCAAATATCGAAATCAGCGCGTCCAACAAGTCCGGCAACCCCTCCCCGAGCCCCATGGCCGCCGCCTCCGTCAGCTCCCCCAGCGCCGCGATCCCCGAAAGATACGTCACCACTCTCCGATAATTCACCGGCTGCCCCGGCCCGGCATCCGCGGCCCGCCCCGCCGCGTTCGGCGGCGGCGGCGTCGCGTCGTGGTTGCGCCCAATGGCGCGCACAAACGACGAGATGCACAGCGCCGCGTAGTACATGATCCACGGGCGGTGGGGGTCCGTCTCGTTGCGGCACGAGTACGTCTGCACCTCGATGGGGGGCAGGCTGATGCCGCCGCCGGTATGTTGGGGGGGCTTGCGCTCGGCGCCGCCGGCGCTCCGCCGCGGGTCCACCAGCACGCGGTGCAGCAGCTTGAAGGCGTGCAGCACGGCGTGGCGGGTAGCGGGCAGCGCGGCCCAGGCGAGCATGCGCGCGACGACGTTGCTGTGGTCGCGGACCGAGACCTTGCGGCCGAGGAGGCGGCGCGCGCCGGCGTAGACTTGGCAGTCGACAATGTCGACGTGCAGGCTGAGGTGGGCGAGGTGGTAGAGGACGGCGGCCGACTGGATGGGGCCGTTGGAGCCGCCGGCGCCGCCGAGAGGGGGGGAGGGGTCGCCTTGCGCGGCGGCGTCGAACGACGTCTTCCAGTGGTCAAAGGCGCGGAGGAGGATCTTCTTCCAGGACTCCTGCGTCTCGGGGGACTGCTTGTTGAGGTCGAGCCACTTGAGGTGGTGGGATTCGCGGTGGCTGAGATGCCAGCCGACCGAGAGGAGGCCGGACATGATGATCATGCGACCGAAGGAGTGGGTGCGGACTTCCTTGCCGTGAAGAGCGCTCTTGAGGCCATCAAGGAAGGAGATGGGCTTGAGGCCGTACATGCGGAAATTCTGGTCGAGCTGGCGCACAGTGTCGGGGTTGGAAGCCGTCCAGAGATTGTCGTCGCAGGGCAGCGGCAGGCGGATCTCGTGGGGGGCCATGTCGGCGCTGTGGCCGAACATGGCGGCGTGCGTGATGTCTAGCATGAAGGCGGCGAAGACCACGCGATGCATGGCTTCCGTCTCAGCCCATCGGCTCCACCACGTCCTAGAGTCGAGCCCGACGCTGTGCGGATGCTCTGCCGAGACCACCTCCGGGGGCGACTCGCTGCCCGATCGCCCGATAAGCGGACTCCCGCGACGGAGGAGAGTCAGCGCCACCGAGTGGTAGATGTGCGCCCGCTCGTGGAGCTTTCTCGACGAGTACATCTTCTCGTAGAACTCGAGCAGCAGCAGCGCCTGGGCCGCCCACAGCGAAACGGGCGGCATGGCATCCTCGTGTGTCAAGATCTCTGACCGGATGCTCAAAATGATCACATCGGCAAAACCGCCGTACTCGGACAAGCTCCCGCTCGAATCCCTACTTCGAAGCGAGGCGGCGCCGAGGGCGATCATGACCATGAGGAGAAAGAGCGAGCACCGGTTGGGGGAGAAGGTGGGCTGGTGGACGATGGGCAGACGGGGCGAGACGTGCTCCCAGTATTCCTGCAAGCAGTCGCGCATCATCTCGACGTTGAGAGCCGGCATGTCGCCGCCGCTGTCGTGGACCAGATTCGCAATCAGGGGCTCCGACTTGGGCTGCTTCTGGCGGAACGCCTGGAACCAGCGGAGGACGTCCTGGCGGCGGAGCTCCGAGATGAGCTCATCGCTCTCGACGAGCCGCGGCGGCGTCTCTAGCTGCGATCGGCCGCTCGTCAGCGACTCGTAGTCGTAGTGGATGTTGTTGTTAAAGGTGGACTCGAGCCCGCCGTCGATAAAGGGCAGCTGGTAGTCGGCAAAGTTCTCAAAGGGGGCCTGGGGGTTGAACAGCCAACCGGCAAAGTTGACGCGCGACACGTCCTCGGCCGTGTAATCGACATTGTGGTAGGTCACGGCGGGCGGGTCGGGCATGCGCGTGTCCTCGGGGGGGTGGTAGCCAGGCGTCCGACGGATGATGTTGCAGGCGCCCAAGTCGGCGAGCTGGGCGGCCCAGTTCGGGTGCATGCGGGCGGCGGCGGCGGGGTTCGAGGCGGACGGGCGAGTCGAGGATGAGTCGGGGGTCAGCAGGATGGCGGCGTCGTGGGGGGCGCTGGCAAAGGTCGGGCGAGGCTCGGCGCCGGCCGAGGGCGACATGACACTGTTGGCGCTCGCGGAGCCCGACGGCGACTGGCCCTTTTGGCCGCCGCTGAAGCTCGGCACGCGGTTTCTCGGGGTGTACGAGGTCGAATGGCGCTTCCGGTGGCGGGCGAGGAGGTCGGCGCGGACGAACTTTTGGTCGCATCCAGCGAGGTCGCAGCGGAAGATCTCCTTGGGGGCATCTACAAGCTGTCAGTCAGCCTGGCGGTCCCGGAGCACACACGGACGAGGGGGGATGGGGCGCGCACGGTTCAGTTGATGACGCTGGAGATGCTCGGCCCGCGAGTACATCTTGTCGCAGCCAGCAAAGTCGCAGGTGAAGCGACGAGGGGCGCCCCGTCGGCTGGCGCGCTTGTAGGCAGCGGAGGGCGTCGACGAGGGCGAGCCGATAGATGTCGGGACAGCATCTTGGTGCTGCTGGGGAGTTGGTTGGGAAGCCATGGGTCGGGACGTCGGCTGCGACGGCGGCGCAGGCTCATCCTCGAGTCGAGGCGGACAAGGGTTCGAGGGGAGGCACCGCGGCGGTTGAGAGTCGTCGCTGTCGGGGACTTGGTTCGGGGGGCGCGTCGAGGCGAGGAGACGGGAGCGAGTTGGGGGTCGAGAGCGCTCGCAGGCTCAAGCCATGGAGAGGCGGGATCTGGCCGACCAGGAGGGTGCGCGTCGTCGAGCGAGGCGGGTGTTGCTACGCGACCAGAGTCCAATCCAGCCAGCACCAGTCGGTCGACAAAAAGGCGAGATGGGCAAAAGAAACCCGAGGCCCCAAAAATCGAGACTGGTGGTTCTTCGCTGCGATGTTCGGCCGAAGAATCAACAGCAGCAAGACTCGGGCATGGGGCGGGAGAGAGCAAGAGGTGCCGACAACGGATGGCGAAGGATGGAATGGGGGGAGTCGGGAACTTGCGACAGCGGGGCTGGGTCTCTTTTTTGCCATCCCCCCGGGCGGGGGGGTCGGGGCACAGCGGCCCCAGGGACGAGAGAAGCTCCTGCTCCCCAACAGACACCACTCACCGGGCCCCCACGTCTGTCCGCACCCTCTCATCTCCACACCCCACCCGACCCCACACATCGAGTGCAGGCGCGACTTTTGGCACCCCCCTCTTTTTCTCCTTTTGCCATTTTCAACCCGCGGGGGAACATGGCAACAGATGTCTTCCATGTGAAAGGGCGTTTTTTTTTGGCTCCGGGCAATCAGCCGTGGAGAGATATGGACTTTCAGATGCCGATGTCGTGTTTGCGGCGCCATCTCCCCCCGGCGAAACAGGAGGGGGGGCGGCTTCCATGGGGGGAAGGAGGTTGGTGGAGGTCCCGCTGCCCACCACCCACCGCAGCGGGGCTTCCTCTCGACCCCCCCTCCATCTCTCCATCTTCTGACCCGACGAGCATGACCCTTTCTCACCGTCCACCACATCACCTTGCACCCCGCGAGAGGAAGCCATGGGCCGTGGGGGTCCCTATCCGATGTGGAAGCCCCCCCCCTTTCTGCTGGGGGCGTGTAGCGTGCATCTCCTAGGAGCCGAGATCGGGTGGTGGTCAGATTCCAGTCCCAAGACAATTGGAGCTCTCTTGAATTCGGTAAACATGAAGGAGGGGTGAGCTCTGAGGACATGCTTTTTTACATCAACCGTCACGCGACCGCCTCCCTCCACAACACCGGCAACTTCACTCCATCTGCTTATGTACGTCGTACAACCACCCTCCTCCTCTGCACACATCCAATCCCACCTCTCCCCATCCAGAATTCTCCCCCTCCGGTCATCCAAATCACAACCCCCCAACCATCCACAACTCCTTAAACCTGCCCCCCTCCCTCTCCACCAACTCCCCCGGCCTCCCCTCCTCCACCGCCTCGCCCTTCTCCATCACCACCACCCGATCAAACCCCATCACCGCCTCCAGCCGGTGACTGACCATAACAATCGTGTACCCCTCAAACTCGTCCCGAATCACCTTTTGCATCGCCCGCTCCGTGTCCTGATCCACGCTGGAACTCACCTCATCCAGCAGCAAAATGCCGCCATGCCCACCCACCTTGCTGCCAAACTCAGCCTCGTGTCCGCGCGCACGAATCCTCCTCCGGAGCACCGCGCGCGCCAGGCTGAAGAGCTGCTTCTGCCCTTGGCTGAGAGTGTCAGCCGTCATGCCTGCCTCGAGACCGCCGCGCTCGTCAACAAACGCCCAGAGGCCGACAGTCTCGAGAACAGCCTGGCACTCGGCCGCTGTGGATATGCGGTATGGATCGAGGTTGGTCTTGAACGAAGTCCCGTCGGGCAGGAACACCGCGTCTTGCGGGACGGCAATGATGCGCTGCCGGAGCGTGGCACGGTCGATCTTGTCGAGGGGAAGGTCGTCGATGGTGATTCCCCGGGCGCTGGAGGCGCAGGGGTCGAGGAGGCGGAGGAGGAGCAGCACGATCGAGGATTTCCCGCTGCAGAGATTAGCCATCTGATGAGTTGGGATGGGGGGGGACCGGCGTACCTTCCGCTGCGACCGCAAAGCGCAACTTTCTCGCCAGGGAGGATGTCGAGCGTCAAGTTCTTGATGGCAAGGTGCGGGCCATCCTCGGCGGACTTGGTCTCGTCGTCTCCGCTGGGCCCTTTGCCTTCGCCACTATCATCGGCGTTCCTGTGCATGTCAGCACATGCGACTCATGACCCTCTCGCCCCTGAGAAACATACCCATAAGACGCCGACACATCCTTGATCTGAATGCGGCCCATGAGCGGCCACTCCGGCAGCGGAATCACGTCCTCGCCCTCCAGAGTCTCGGGCAGCACCTTTTCGCTAAACGTCTTCAACCGGCTCACGGCTCCGATCGACGTTTCGAGCAGCGTGTAAAAGATGATCAGATACGACAGGCTGTCGCCAAACGTCATGAGCGTGATCAGACTGGCGCCCGTGAATGCTGAGTTGGATCGTGTCTGCGTTGACAGCGCAACAATCGCGACTGCGAGGGCCGCCACCACAATCCGCAGAACGAACCCCAACCACCGCTGGATCATAGCCAGCAGGTAAGCAGGTCGCTGCGACGTGTCCAGGAGCTTGCTGTTGAGCGCAACGCTCTCCGGCATCCACCCGAACGCTCGGAAGGTCGCGACGCCCTTGATCGTGTCGATAAAGTGCGAACTGCCCATGTTAGCCATCCATCCTCTGTGACGCAAATTGACGGGGGCACCTTACTAGAGGGGACTCTTGGCCTCCAAATCCAAAAGACGTATCTGCCGAGATGTCCGCAGATAAAACATTTGAAGCAGATAGAGAACCGCCGCCAAGAACGGGTACGTGATGGTGAGAAAGGGGGAAGCCGTGGCAATGACGGCTGCCATGCCGAGGATATTGAAGACCTCGAGGGCCAAATTGACGACCGACATGGGAAGCTCGCTGTCAACCAGCGTCATGTCTTGCGAAAAGAGGTTCGTGACAACGCCGGTATCCGTCGTCGTGAAAAACTTGAGCGGTGCCCGGATCACCGTCTCAAGGGCCTCAGAGTGCAGCCTCGAGCCCGAGCCAACAACCATGGTGGTGAAGCTGACGATGCAGATGAGAAACATGGAGAGGAGCGCCAGAACCTGGAACATGCCGTAAAGTCCAAGGTAAAACTCGTGTGAGTGCTTCGGCGCAGGGTTCATGGCGTCTTCGGACCAAAACTTGAGCCATATAGTGACAAAGTTGCAGAAGAAGCCCCATCCCAAGCCAAACACGACGAAGGAATAGGCCGAGACCTTGTCGATGCGCTCAAAGTAGTGCTTGTACGTGGCCCACTCTCCCATCATTCGCCCTTGGTCCTGTTCTAGGACGAGTGCATTCGCCGCTGGGAGACGCCTGGGAGCCTGCGGACTTTCAAGGACAGAAGATGTTGCTTCGCCCTCCGTGCCGGAGTCGTCTGTCTCCTTGATTCCGAGGCTGTGAACATACTGCTCATTCGCGAGGAGCTCCTGGAAAGTGCCCTGCTCGACAATCGTGCCATCAAGGCCGAGGGCAACGATGTGGTCGGCTGCTGGGAGATGTCTCACCGAATGAGTGCAGAGGACCACCGTGGCATGTCTGCGCCGGAGAAGACCTTCCGACGAAAAGACTCGCCGGAAAACCTGATCTTCAGTGTCCGCATCAAGACCACTCAGAGTATCGTCAAAGATCAGGAAGTTGGCATCGAGATACAGCGCCCTGGCCATCGAGACACGCTGCTTCTGCCCTCCGCTCAGCGTGATTCCGTTGCTGCCGACGTTGGTTTGGTCTCCTTGCGGGAGAACGGCCAGATCCGGGTGGAGCATGGTCGCCTCAAGAACTTCATTGTAGCGGCTCTGGTCGAATTCAGCGAACCCAATGATGTTTCGTCGTATCGTCGAGTTGGACAAGTAGGGAGTCTGGTCGCAAAACCCAACCCTCCGGGAAGGTCCAGAGGACATGACGACACTGCCGTCTGCAACAGGGGACTCTCCCAGGAGGGCCTTGCAGAGGGTAGACTTTCCAGATGCCACAGGGCCGACAATCATTGTGAGATTCGAAGCGGGAATGTCCAAGTCGACGCTCTTCAACCACGGCTTCCCCGCCTCCCAGCCAAAGTTGCCCTTTGAGATCGCAAGGCTTGGTGCGTTTTCACTCACGCCGCCCGTTTTCTCGGACATGTTGCCTTTCTCCTGTAGCCGGGGGTGTTCGCGGAAGTCGACGCGGGAGCCCGATTCCAGAAAGATTTGCACCCTCGTTGCGCAGGTGAAGGAGGCCATGAATGAGGGAATGTATTGAAAGATGGCGGATAGTGGCGAGCACAGCAAAAAAATATAAGAGATGGAAGTGAAGATGGTCGTAATGTCGAGGGTCTTTCCGACAACTGCAAACGTCATAACAGGCGAGATGCAGACCGGAACGTAGGCGCAGACGACGCTGTAGATGAGGATTTTTCGAAACTTGTTGCCGGTGTTGAGCTCGTCAACTCTCATCGCCTGGATAGAGTCTTCCACTGGGCCGGCCAAACCCGAGATCTTGACCTGCTTCATATTTCCAATGACATTGGCTGTGAGGCCAACTCGCTTCTGAATTTTCTCCATCCAAGCCTTTTGCCTTGGACCAACAAAGCTGGCCGTGCCTGCTGTTGCGATCGAACAGACCACAATCACGACCAGAGGAGCGACCGAAGGGGCCCCGAGATGGCGGTATAGTAACCAGAGGGCCAGGCCGGCTTCGATCAGGTTGGCCCAGAACTCGTGCAAAAACTGCCAACCCCTGATCATGCGCTCGACGTCGCCGCTCATGAGCGTCAGAGCCGCCGAGTCGTCCGACACAGCAATCTTGGCCTCGGTGGTCTTGTCGTACACGGCGCTTGCGACGATGCCCCTCACCATGTACATGGACCGCATGACGTAGTACCAGTAAAAGGCACCAGAAACGGCCATGCCCGTGTAGATGAGGGCAGTTGCTCCGATCAGGCCGTAGCCGTGGTTTGGTGAGACATTCTCCTTGGGGAGTTGGAGATACTCCAGGAGACTTTGAATGAGGAAGGGCTGGCAGAACGTAAAGGCGAGCAAGGCGATCCGCGGTGCCACAGGGAGCAGCAGGGGAACCGGCAGGGTCTTCACAAGAGCTTTGGCGAACGAGTGACTGGCCCCGCGTAGGCTCTCGGGATGAAGATGTTGCCTCGCTTCGGCGTGGAGCTTCTGTGAAATCATGGCGCTGTCGAGGGGGTAAAGGTCGTCCATGGTCAGGACCTTTCTATATCCCGTCAGAAACAGCCGGTTCAGCCAAAAGAAGGCCCCGAGACCGAAGACGCCAGCCGTTTCCTCGGGGCTGTGCTCCTTGACATCCCACGAAATAAACCATCTTGTCTTCTGGGCGGATTCGAGCAGAAGCATGACAACCTTGATGGCAAGGCCGGATGTGAAGAGTCGGGTGAAGGTGAGCTCGTCAAGGTTCCTGGAAGCTAGCCATAGCGTCCGGGTGACGACAATGTCGAAGAGAATGGTGAGGAAGAGGTATGAGTTGAAGATGATGGATGGTCTCAGCGAGCGAGAGTGTTCGAAGGCGGAGAGCGGGACCATGCATAGCGAAGACGCAAAGGTCACCGCGGCCGAGGAGATGAAGAAGGATGCGAGTCTCCGGGACTTTGTGACGCTGAAGACGAGGAGACCGAGCTGGAGGGCTGCATAGACGACTGCCACGGCCTTGCCCTACGGTCAGCTAATTCAATCGATATAAATCAAGGAGATGGTGCCCGAGATGCGCCACCAGGGAACCCTACCAGCTTGGCATATTTGAACACAGTCCCGGCCACCACAGTGGGTTGCCGTGTCAGATAGAGGACGCGGGTGAGGGAGAGGGCGACGAAGATGGCGGCAGGAATCAGGGAGAAGAAGATTTTCTCGAATTTGATGGTGAAGTCAAAGTCCCCGCGGCAGCCATGGTCGACTGTTGGGCCGAAGAGGACGTCGTCAGGACATGTCGAGAAGTCCATGTTGATATTGTCCCATCCAAAAGTGGCCGACCTGTTGGGCCAAGAGAAACGGAGATGGCCAAGATGGAGGCGAGCCCGGCGACTACCGGAGGCTCAGCGGCTACAAGTAGTGGCCGTCTTGGAAACAAGACGAGCGCCAGCCCACTCTTGAGTCTTGAGGGAAGCGAGACGCGCGATCGCACTACCCCGTGGAAGAACTCGGCGCAAGGGCCCGGACTCCAGAGACAAGGTGCGTTGACTCACAGGAGTGCAGCTCAGCGCAGCTTCCCAACCGTGCAACATGAAGGCATGGAGGAAAAGGAACCTTGGAAAGCTTGTTGGATGGGGGGTCCCCAATGAACAGGCAGTCACATCTGCAAATTGGCGGCGGGGCACGCATCGCGGCAGTGGAATTGGGCAGGAGCTCGGCCTAAACAGGAAGGTCGCAGAGCGTAGGAAGGGGTGTCGTCAGCCCGCGAATCCCGCCCTTTCGACGACGACATCCACAGATACGAAGCGGCAACGACGGTGAGGAGTCTGGCGCTGATCAGCAAGGCGGTTGTCGTGATGGTAGTCATTCTGCGGCGCACGGAGTAGCAGTCATGAGAAGGTTCTGGCGCTGTGCTGTCAGCGGCTGGGAAGGGGGGAGGTGAAAATACAACGACAGAGACGCCATCGTCACCAGACGATCTTGAACCCGAGGGAATGGGAATGGCATAAGGCCTAAGTTACAGGTTTATAGGTGTGCTTTAAAAGCGGGAAGCAGCTTCAGCGCAAGGTGGAGGGAGGCGAGCGAGCAGACGGTTCCATGCGAATGGCAAGCCGCTGTCGCAAGCAAAATAGGTCTAAGTCATGCAATTACTGTGTACTAGGTCTAGTAGGGATATCGTCGTCTAATGCCAAAAAGGTTTAATCCAGGCGGTCTTTGCTTCGTGATCGAGGGGTGTTGGACCCCGGGGGTGTCGTTGCCGGCGTCTTGGTGCTGCCCCCGACCTGCGCAACGCTCATATCCATCGAGACTCTGAAGCGCTTGCCTCTCCAATCCACTGTTGTACCCAAAAGAACCGCGGTGGTCCATATTGGAACAGCCAACAGCTCCCTCGCAAGCCAGATGGGAAGCCATTCCCGGAATGAGCGCCACGGTACGCCCCCCTGCCGAGTGGTCCCCCGGGCAAAGAACGGAGTGTCCTCGTCCACGACAATGCTCTGCAGCTTGTGGAGTTTGCCGCTGAAAATACGATCGACCGTCATCCAGGCCATCATCATCATCAGCCAGATGGTGGCCATGGCCGACCACGTCTGAGGGACGCCAAGCTTGTCGTGAGCCCAGCGGAGTGCCGTGAGCCCAAAGGCGAAGTGCAGGCAGCACACTATCGACTCGACGCCGGGCTCCACGAGCGTTGCCAGCAACACGGTCCACTTCCGGACACGCAGCCAGCGGACACGACGGGCGATGTAGGCAGAGAGCGACATCCCCGACATAGGTTGGATGGCCGTCTCTCCGAAGACCAGGCCGTGATTTCGGTACCCTGGCAAGGCAGACCGGAAGATCAAGTCGCCGATGAGGTGGTCTTCGCAAATGTAGGACGAGAAGAAGTCGACGCCCCTGCCGCGGGCGGCATCGGAAGCGGAGAGAATAGGGTTCTGCGCCGGGTCTGTGAACTGCTCCAGATGTGACTTTCGGAACATGTTGCTCTTCCCGACGATGCAGGGGGCGATGCACACCGTGTTGATGGCGCTGTAGAATTTGGCGTGTGTTGTCGACATGAACATCTCCTCCACCCGCCCTCCAAGTTTCGACGTCTTTGCTTGCCTCCGGCTGGCGCCGGCCAGGAGTGATTCCTCCTCGTCGGCGTCGCGCGCCTCCAAGTCAACCACCAGCGGCAGCTGATGCACGAACTTGTATGGCTGTGTCCTCCCACCCCCGGGCAGGTATCCGTACATCTTGTCGACAAGTCGGCCGGCAGCGTGTTTGGCCGTCCAGATATTGCAATCCACGACCCAAATGACGTCCCCCTTGGCCTCACGGTAGGCGCGACTAATGTTCCTGATCTTCGGGTTTGGCCCCAGATTCCTGACGTGGCCTTGGGCGCCATGCAACAGAGGATCGTCTTCTTCGACCATGATCTTTGCATCAAATCCGGGAAAGTCATCGATGACCTGTCGGAGCACGCCATATGCTGGATCGGCAGACGACGCGACACACAGGTAGATCGTGAGCCTCGAGCGCGGGTACGCAAGCCGGAAGCTCGATGCGAGACAATCGTAGAGGCCGACGTCCACCCCCTTGACGGGGCGGATCACGGTGATGTGTGGTATTTCATCGTGCTTCAGTGTCGGCGACACGGGCTTCGGGTGAGGGCTGGAGTGGTGGCGGAAACTGGCAAGGCAGCAAGTCAGCGGTCGGCCTGGTCAGCGGCGTGGGCGCGGGCGCGGGCGCGGGCAGCTGCCTTACATCTGGTATATTCCGATTATCTGGACAATGTACACAAAGGTGCTCCAGACGAGAGATATCGCGGCGGCACTCTGGACGACAGTCGACATTGCGGCATGGCCGATCGTCATTGGCCAATCAAGAGACGCAGCCGGAAGCTGCAGAGTCGGCGGGGAGGCAAACAGCACGCGCGGTCTGGTGGGATGGATGAAGCAGGGCCAATTCCATGCGTGACGGTCGGGCTAGAAATAGGCGTTGGCGTCGGACATGTCTTGCGACCGTCGACAGGGCGGCTGTCAGCGGAACGGTCGGGAGTCTGACCAGATGCCGTGTTCGAAAATGGAGTTTTGTTTTCTTTCCTCGCAGGCCAGTGCCGGCCCTGTACCAATGACTTGCCCCTGTCGGGGCTCCTTCGGCCCCCACTGCCGCGGTCAATCTGCCGCGGATCAACCGTTGGAAGGGCCCACCTCAGCTCTGCTACAAAACTCTGAATTTTCCGAGCATCCAAACTTTTCGTGGCTGACTCCTCCCGTCAACACCCGAACATCATCTGAGGTGAACCCGGAGAAGAACCTCGTCGTCCGATGGCACACTGGACCTTCTGGTGATCTTCGCACGGCGGTTAGATGGCCAGCATATTTTTTTCCTGTCTTCAGTTCGGTGGAATATTTCGAATTCCCTAGAGTAAGTTCCCATTTCGCATCTCGTCTGCTCCAAGTCATTCCCCCTCCCCCCCTGCGATGATGACAACCTTTACATTGGAGCGTAGAGCATATGTCCTTCAGTGGACGCTCGGTGAAGGCCCAATTGACTACAACGGTATCTGAGCAAAATTCAACATGCTATTGAGATGCAAAATACTGGACCGCGACTAACGTGCCCCAGTTAGACAGAAAGACAATTGAGCATGGCTGAGACCACCACAATCACCGCGGCTTCGGCCCACGGGGCTCCCCCAGATGCCACCGACAAAACAGTGACAGCGTTGCCCCCGACTGCCACACAGCAGCCAACACCCCCTCCTTCGAACCGCCCCCGAACACCCTTCCACCAAATTCACGCCCTCCCCGTCCCCATCAGGACGTTTCCTCTCCCAACTTTCTTTCCGAACAATCCCATCTCGCTGGTACACTTGGTCTGGGCATGGGTCCGCCAGGTTGTCTCTCCTCACGCGGCTGAGCCGTCGGCAGTCCACATTGGTGTTTGGGATCCTGCCACAGGCTCTGTGCATGTGAACGACCCAAAGTCCATTCGTGTCCTATGGGAGCAGGGTTTCTTTGGCAAGGGGACTCTCAGCCGCAGCGAGCCGAATTGGATGAAGCGTGAGCTTGGTCGAAGAGGCGCATCGCGAGCTGGGAACGTGAGCGAAGAGCGCACAGAGGCTCGCCGAGAGGAGCGGAGGATGGCCAAATGGGAGAGAGCCAAAACTGAGCTGGAAGCCATTGAGCAACAACGGCTCGAAGAGGCTCGTCTCCACGATGCACCATCTGCGCAAGTTGCCGACCAACTTCAGGCTCTGGAGGGGGCTCACGTTTCCGAACCGGTGCAGCTTCCCGCTGAACGGCAAGAGCTGACCGAGGAGCCGGCTCTTCACGTCGCGCCTGTCAGCAAACCTGTGGTGGTGAGCACCATTCTGGGTGCTAGGCCACCAACCGGTCCCGCAGAGTTGTTGGCTCTGCCCAACTCCCTCTTGGACCTGGTCCGGAATCCTTCCACCACTTCAATCTTTGAGAACCCAAAGCCGCCAGTTGGCCCGGCCGAGTTGCTTGCGCTGCCCGACTCTCAAGCTGATTTATCCCCCAAACTGGTCGTCGCCACGAAAGCCCCCCGGGATGGCAAAACGGTGCTCAGCCAAGCTCGCTCGGACGCGCCACTTCCAGCGGTAGATGGCATGACGAACGGCGTTCTCGCCAATGGCCATATCAAATCCAATGGAACAACCAAGGATGAAGTTGTCGTGTCCACCGAGGCGAGTGCCTCCGAACCTAGCACACTCACTTCCATGGCGGCGCAAGCCAATGGCGCCTCGCCGAGCATCTCATCATCTCTTCCTTCCTCCGAGTCCATCATTGTCTCTACCGCGCAAGGCAACGGACCTCAACCACAGAAGCGACGGAAGAGTGTTCGGTTCTCTCCCGAAGTTGAATCCACCACGTTTCAACATCACGACCCCCCCAGTCTTTCGCCAGACAGGTTGCCAAAGAGCACAGCTGAGGTTGTGAACGGAAATGTCAACGGCTCTGTGTCGCTGCCTTCGCTGGCCTCTCCTGAACCGACGGCCAACATGGTTGCGGCGACACCCGTCCTGGAGGCAGCTATTAACACAACCGAGATCCCGAACAAGGAGCAGTTCCAGCTGGCGCCTGAGGAAGCCTTCTTCCTCGTCTTCGCCATGGGCGTCCTCTCTGTCGTCGACCCGGTGACTTTGGCTCCCATTCCGACGGATAAGCTCCTGACTCTTTTCCGGGCACAGTCCCATTTCCCGCCCCAGCAAGTCGGCTTGAGCCTCCAGCCCCAGGACCCCTTTCTGGTCAACTACGCCGTCTACCACCACTTCCGCTCTCTTGGATGGGTGCCTCGCCACGGCATCAAGTTTGGCGTGGACTGGATCCTCTACCAACGCGGCCCCGTGTTCGACCACAGCGAGTTTGGCATCATGATCATGCCTTCCTTCTCGGACAAGCACTGGAAGGAGACCAAGTTTGAGGCGCCGCGAAGGTCTTGGTCGTGGCTGATGGGCGTCAACCGTGTTCTGTCCCACGTTCTCAAAGCGTTGGTGTTGGTCTACGTCGACGTCCCATCGCCCGCGACCTTTGACGAGGCGATGCGCCAGGGCGGCATTGCGGCGGCATTGGAGAAGTACACCATCCGCGAGGTGATGGTTCGGAGGTTCTCGGTCAACCGCAACCGATGATGTTTGTATGAAGACGACGACGCTTGTATTTTATGACATTGGCATTAGCTTGGCGTTTGGTGGCCCCTTGGGCCTGCAAAAGGATATCGGAACTTGTGATGGTTATGGACACATGAAAGATGAATCAGACTACTCTGCACAACCATTGCTCATGTCAAAGTGACAACCTCTTTGGTGAGTGCATCCCGGGATTGCTTTCCATCCTTCAAGACCCCTCACCCAACCAGACTTCCCAACGCCCAACCCTCCCTCCCTCAACACGCCCTCCTCCTTCCCCAGTGAAATCCAGGATCCCCACCACGTACAACTGCGAGGCCCTCCGTGGCCCGACAGATCGACAAAGGCAATGTCGAGGATGAGCGACATCGCCCATTTGAAATGGAATAGACTTGGAAGCTCGGTACTCGGAGCTCTGATGCATTGTTTGGTCCACATGAGATACGTCATTCTGCTATGAAGCCCCGAAACAGAATCCTACAATCGCAAAACTCCAGCCCCCATCCTGGCAGAGAAAAAAAAGCCCCCTGGTCAACCTCTCTTCAAAAAAGACCCCATGGATTAGCAGCTCCATATTCGCCGCAGTCCACAAGATCCAATGTCAAACGCCGCCCTGTGCCAGAATACCCATGCCATAATATCCTCCCCCCCACCCACAAGACCAACAACAACCGCCTCACGACTCAAACTTCTTGGGAACAAACCCCCCGTCCGTGACCGTCTCCACCTTTCGCTTTCCGACATCGTCCCAGTCCGTGCTGAGCGCGGTGCCGTTGCTCTCGGTGAAGCTCTTCATCATCGCGCGCTGCTGCTCCGGCGTTCCGCTCTTGAAGATCTTCTTGAAAAAGGCATTCACATCCCCCGCGTCCTCGTCCTCGGCCACGTCGTCTTCGCCCATCTTCTCCCAGTTCTTGGGGCCCTTCTTGCTGCTGGTCGGGTACGCAGGAGCCTGGGCTGCGACTGGGGCTGGGGCCGGGGCCGGGGTAGGGGCGGGAGCCGCAGCCGGCGCTGCTGACGGCTGAGCATCCGATGTAGAGGTGGACGCTGTGGCGCCAATGTCCACGGAACCAATCTTCTCCTCGGCCCAGGCCCGCCACTTGTGACCCGGCGCAGCCTTCTTCAACTTCAGCTCGACCTTGCGCGGGGTAGCGGTCCAGGAGGACGCCGAGGGATCAATGGTGTCGGCCAAAATGAACGTCGATGTAGCCTCGCGGTCGCCTGGCTTGACATAGGGTGCCTCCTCTCGGGGAAGAGGGCTGATCCGGACCTGCGAAATGTTAGACAAGCCCAACCATGTTCCCTGTCAGAAAGGAGAACCTACGTGATTCTCTCCAAACTCGACAACCAGATCCTCTTTCTTGATGTTCTTGGCGAAGATGGAAACTGTAACGTCCTGGTTGGATTGGTAGAAGTCGGACCGGAGCTTCAGCTTCTCGTCTGGAACAGACCCACGCGCAACCGGGGGCTTCTCGGCGGGCTGTGCAGTGCTGGCCGGGGGAGCACGCTCAACTTTCTTCTCAGCCTGCTCCGCTTTCTTCGCGTCGGGCTTGGGCGGCATCTTGGCAACATTGACGAACCTTCCCGGGTCGTCATTAGGAAGTGCCTGCAACCTGGCGACAACCTGGGATCTCCACGTATAGGCGCGGGCCCATTCGCGTTTGAACCCCGTCTCCCCCACCCCAGCCGCAGGCTGACCCGCAGCACCCCCGATCCCATAGTTCGGCTGGTTCTCCTTGTCGGCCAGGACTTCCTCGTAGGTAACCGTGTACCGGCCGGCTTCGTCAACCTTCTTCTCGACGCCGTCATTCTCGCTGACAGGGCGGCCTTCGGCGAGGAGCATGCTCCACTTGGCGCAGCAGTCGGCGTCGGCGTATCGGCCGAGCTGGAAGTATGCGGTGGAGCGGCGGTACTGGGCCGCGATCAGGTGGCGGCGAGTGTCTCCGTTCGCACGCTCGTAAGCGCTGTGGTAGGCGAGAGCGGCATCGCTGAGGGTTGCCTCGTAGTGCTTGAGCTGGTAATGGGCCTGGGCGCGGGCGAGGAGCCATGCGGGCGAGTTGGTGCCTTGGTTGATGGCCTTGTCCAGGAGAGCGAGGGCACCTTCGTAGTCGCTCTTGTCGAGCGCTTCGATACCCTGTTGGGCAAGCGTTATTGCCGACATTGTAATCGAGAGCTCGTAGGCGGGGTGATCTGGGGGTTCGGAAGATGTATCGCACAAGCGGCCAAGGTGGACTCGGAACTTTGGGGGTAGATGTGAGATGTGATAATGGCGAAAATGGTGAAACCAAGAGTTCTGTGGGTTCGAGAAATGGACGTTGAAGAGTTGGAGTTGGAAGGTCGAAGCTGGTGGAAGCATGGAACCTAGGGAGGTTCCATGTCCCAAGCTCTCAAGAGCTTTGGCGGGGTCGGGAACAGGCGATTCTGCCACTGCAGGCAGCTGCGTCGCCCCCTCTGCCCGGCGCCTGTGAGCCTGGGACGGGATGGGGAATGATTCACCGCCTTCCAATTCCGACATTGTCAAAACCGTTTAAAGGCCCGTAAAATGCAACACCACCTGCCTGGACACCCACCTGTGATGATCACCGACCTAGGCATCCACACCTCTAAAGGCCCCCTTTCCCCCACCACCCTCATCCCTTTACGCAATGGTCTGCCGCAACTCGGAAAATATTCACAACTGTGGTATTAATATTATCAGATGCCGAGTCTATGAGTAAGATTGCGATCCATATGCCAGGTAAAACCGAAGGTGTCGTCAAGTTGCAGGTACTGTCCCGGAGCAGAGCACTCCCTTCAAATCGCTTTTTCGTCGGGGTACTTTTGCGCAAACATGCCCAGCGCCTTGATCGGAAAGGTAAACTTGTAGTTGGGGTACGAGATCATGCAGCTCTTGTTGAAGACGCCTTCAATCGCTTCCTGGAGCCACTCGCCGTTGGGTTGCTGGCGCTCCATGACGAGCTTGATGCCCTTCTTGATGGGCTCGACGTCGGGGTATTTGGCCTTCATGAGTCCGATCAGGGCCCACGCCGTCATGACCACCTGGGATCCAGAGGCGTGCTCAAAGTATTGGCCAGTTTCACAGGCCTGCGGTTGTTAGCAAAGCAAGGAATTTGTGGGCATGGCGCTCACCTTGTAGCTTTCCGACCATCCGCCGTCCTCCCGCTGCTTGGAGAGCAAGAACTCGCACCCGCGCTTGGAATACTCGCTGTTCTCGTACGTCTCCCCGATGCTCGACAGACTCTCGAGCGCAAACATGCCGGCGTACGTGTGGCAGATGCCCCAGCTGCCATACCACGAGCCGTCTCGCTTCTGCGCCGTCTTGATCCACGAGACAGCCGCGTTCACAAAGCGCTTGATGTCGTTGGACCTGTACTTTGGCCAATGCTTGTTGAAGAGGGACAGGGCCGTCACGACGGCCGTGGTGCACTCGGGGTAGGGGTACTCGACCATGATATTTCCAAAGACCTCGGCCGCGTTCAGCACCTCCATCCACTGGCCTGCCCTCGCGGGCTCATACGACGCGCAGCTTCCATCGCGATGCTGGTACGTGAGAAGCGTGTCGATGGCGTCGAAGATTCTCTGGTCGTCCAGCAGCGTCGGGAAGCCCGGTGTCTTTTGCAGAATGATGACCGACTTGAGTGCCTCCGAGATGCAGTCGCTCACCGCGTACCCCTGGTCCTTGTTGCTAAAGGCCCAGCCGCCCTTGCGCTGCTGGCGGTAGCACTTGTCTTGGTCTTTGACATTGTCACGCATCTGCTGGCTGTCGAGGTACTGGAGAGCCTTCATCAGCATGGGGCGCCAGCGCGGATCCTCGGTGAGCCCCGCATCCATGACAGCCTGGATGGCGAATGCCGTGTCCCAGCACTGGACACCGTTGGTGCCGTTGCAGAGCATGCCCTCTTCCTTGACCCAAAGAAACTCCTGGGCTCTCTCTCGGTGCCGCTGAACCGAGACAGAGTCTGGTCCGTCCCGTACATAGCAGACGACAAAGTTCATGACAGCGTTGACGGGCGCCAAGTCGGCGTAATCGGTATTCTCGTCCTCCATCTCGACCAGCTTCGAAACCCATTCTTCGGCGCGGTTCACCAATGCGTTGGGTCGGATGTAGGGATTGTAGACGTTGACGAGAACCCAGTTGACCGTGTTGAGGATCCATGACTTGGGGTGGTAGTTGTCTCCCTCGCTGATGGTATTCCGGTGGCCTGCCCAGTCGATCGTGTCCCAGTCTTCCACAAACATCTCTTTTCGAAGCGACCGGATGGTGTCTGTCTCCTCCGCCTGCCACCCCTTGGACCAGATGAAGCTCATGGCCAAGAAGACCTGCCGCATGTGGATCCACCACCTCCAGGGCGCAAATGGCACCCAGTCAGGGAGAAGCCAGAGCTCTGGGGGGACAGGGTTGACAATGTCCCACTTTGTGACCCCGAGAATCGACATCCAGAACTTGGCCCAGTGGGGGGCGTGTGTGGCCCCCCCAAGCTTGTGGAGGGTGGCTCGTGCCTTGACCATCTTGGGATGGTCGGCCTCGACGCCCACCAGCCTCAGGGTTATGTAGTTGAGCGATGTCCCGAAAACCGTGCTCTCCCCCTCAATGTGTAGACCCCAGCCGCCATCCTCGGGGTGGGCGCGCGCAAAGAGGTAGTTCTTGATCTCGGTGGCAAAGTACCAGGGGATGGGCGTCTTGGTCACGTACCAGGCGATGACGAGGCCTGGCAGGAGAAACATGGGACCGCCATATTCGCAGCCCCAGTGGCCGGACGGGAGCTGGAGCTTTTCGAAGAAATCGAGGCCGTTCTTGACGCTATCGAGCGGTGTCTTTGCGGGGGGGAGATCCGGGAGATTCTGGGTGGTGCCGGGTGGTTAGCATGGCGTTGGGGGGCCGAGGGGGCTCTTGTCACCCACCAGGGGAAGACCCAGAAAGTACTTGTCCGCCGCGGTCTGCGGCCACGCCTTCAGCTCCTCATCGCTCTCGAGATAGTGCCAGGTGTGGCGGCTCTCGTCGTCACGCATGCGCCATCGTGCATAGTCGGTCCTCTCCTCGATGCGCGGCCTCTTGGCGCCGTGGTCATTGACAGCGCCGTGGACGTCGCTGTATCTCTTCTTCGTGTCGCCCTTTTCAAGATTGACGGCTGGCGTCGCGCCGTTGGCCGTCTTTTTCCTGGGCATGGCGAAGCCTTCGTCTGGGCACCGTCGGCGGAAGTTCGGGCCTTTTTTTTCGATTGTTGAGGAGGAGGACGGGATGGACCGACGGCGGTTGTCGATTGCAGTCGTAATCAGGCCACAGCTGGCCAGGTCACGACATGGATGCAGGCATGTGACAAAAAAATCGTGTTTCTTGCAGGGGATTTCTGCTGTTCCTGGTCTTTCCTTGGATTGGCCAATCAAGTCCCACCACACCGCTTGCCCCGTGTCTTGGCAGGGACCACAGGCTCAGGATGGATAAGCGTTGAAAGCTGCCCCTTCCGTGTAAGATGATTGGTTTCCTCCCCTCTGGAAGGAGACGCTGCCTCGAGACTGCCAACTCGTGGTGACTGACCTCGCGGTGGAAGAGACCATTTTCTCCTGGCCATTATTTCTTTCCGAAAAACTCCGCTACAAACCCGCGTCGCAGCTTCAGAATTCTCCCTCTTGTACCACACGCCGCCGTCCTGCCCGGATCTTTCCCGGCGACAGCAAGAAGCCGGCGAAATGTCTCCGTGGCTTGACGTCGTCCTCAACCACGACGCCCCTCCTGTTCCGAGCAGCATTGTCACAATCCCACAAGCTGTGCCCCAAGAAAAGGCTCTCGAAGAGATTGAACGTCTGTTGGGAGACATTACCGATGCAATCACCGAGGGCTGGGAGCTCGCCATCCCCTTGCGAACCAACCGCACGCCCAGGGCCCAGCAAGGCGACGGCATCCCACCCCCCGACACAGTTCGGTTCCCCGGGCGGACCATCCGGGAACTCCATAGATTTCGTACGTGCCCCATCCCCTGAATTCTACTGTGAGGACGCCTTTCGAGCTTCATGCGTCCATCTCGCCAGAAGCCCTGTTCCAAATCATCCAGCTCTGCCATGAAGCACTGCTCTCCGGCGATATCATTACCAAGAGGTACCTACTGCCCGAGTCTTTGGGAGAGCAGGGGCTAAACCGTGTACTGTGGGCAGAAACATATATTACCAGTATGTTGAGATGTTCAAGTCACAAGATGTTGTCGATGACATGGTCGACAATCTGGCTTACACCCTCGGCTTTGGCCGGGAGGATCTCAATATTGTGTGTTTTTCCTCCGCTCACGGCCGAGCTTTTGCATGTCACTGACGATTACAAGTTTGCTGCCGAGAAGGGGCTCATATCTGGGCCAGTTGATCTCATCCTACGACGCGGCAACGTTGTGAACTGCACAGCTGGTGTAAGTGCATTCAGGAGCGGGAAACTTCCATGTCTCGCCAGGCCTTGACCACATGTGCTCCAGATCTTGCTCCCCCACATTTCTTTGGTTGAGAAAGCGGACTTTCATGGGGCCAAGTGGCTGCTGGTTGTTGAGAAAGAGGTGCGCAGCCCGTGCCGCTCCATGTTTGTCGACAATTGCTCATGATGCCAACCTAGGCAACTTTCCGAACTCTGGCAACATCGCAATACCCAAAGAAAAGCGTCGCTGGACCGGGCATCATAGTCACGGTACGTCCTCGGCCACCCAAGCTGCCGCTTCTCCTTCTAACCCTCGGGGAACAGGGCAAAGGCTTCCCCGATTTGGCGACCAGGCGGTTTCTCTCAGTCATACATTCCGTGAGACCACATCTTCGGTTTTATGGACTCGTTGACTTTGACCCACATGGCATTGCCATCCTTCGGACGTACAAGGGTGGAAGCAAACGGCTCGGCCACGAGCAAAACACCACTGTTCCAATGATAACATGGCTCGGAATCCGCAGCAGCGATGTTCTGTCCGCCAGCCGCAGAGAGAATTTAGACGTTTCCCGTGGAAGCGACAGTCCATCCAGTCAGGACATCTCCAGTCAGGAGTCTGTGGCATACTCGCACGGCGGTAATTCCTCTACCCTGCAGGCACGCGTGAGCATGCGTACCTATAGACTAACCCCTCATTCAGGTACCCAGGTAGACCACCAAAGCAAGCGTCAGAAGATTCGAGACTCCAGGGACCCGGTGGAATCCTTCTTGCCACTCACCGAACCAGATCGAAAGACGGCTGTTGATCTGATGAACGACATCTGTTCTGCGGAGGTTGTTGTACATGGCGACAACCTCGAACAACTGGGCGAGTTGCAGAGAATGATGATGCTAAACGTCAAGGCCGAGATACAGGCTGTCGATGACTTTGGGAACATTGCGAGGTGGTTGGACGAGAGGCTTCCCTCATCGTAGGAGAGGAGAGGGAAGGACAGTGTGTCTTGCCGGTTGTAGGGCTATGTTCGAGTGTTTCACGGGTCGTTATGTGTAGAGACCAGCCTGGTAAAGCTAGAGAATGAAAACAACAAGAAGAGAGCAGAGCTATCCATGGGCGAACCCCCGTGGGTTTCCACAAGACATTCACAGCATCCACACTCGGCGTGTTGAGGCCATCCTCCACCATGTCTTGCTCATCAAAGGGCAACTTGGCCGAGCGCTCTAAGGTGCCCCGTTAAGGATCCATCCTTGATTACGATCTTGATTCATTTGTGATATCAAATTCCGTGGTCCGAAAGGGCGTGAGTTCGAATCTCACAGTTGTCAATTTTTGCTGGTCGTTGCAACTCGGGTCATGATGGGCCATTTTCTTTTTCACTTCACATGTTCAGGCTTCTGAGGACATTGTCAAGGCAGTGCCCAGAAAGACAAACTTGCATGAAATACAAAAAAGATAACATACAGGAGAAGGCAAAAAGCCAGCAAAGCAAACAACACATGAAGCCAAAAGAGCAAAACAAACAAACATCATCGCCGCCTGGCGACGCCCAGCTGGCTGCGCCGGTAAAAAAAACCCCAGTGGGGAAAAAGGCAGCAGCGCTAGACGTGCTCAGGACGGTCGATCTTTTACCTCTTCAACCTCTTGTTCGGCCTCTTCCTCACCACCTTCCCTAGGTCCTCGACGGGGGGGGACCTCTTCCTCTTCTCCCTCCACACGGGCGCCACGGCCACGACTGGGTCAGCTACCTCGGGGCTCCGCATCAGCGTCATGGCCGTCGCTGGCTTGCTCTTTCTCAGTCGGCACCGCAGCCTCACCCGCCTCGGCCTCGTCCCCACCCGCCGCCGCCTCTGGCTCCGAAGGCTCGTCATCGTCGTCACTGGCATTCTCTTTCTCCTCCTTCTTCTTCGTCGCCGCGGCCTTGGCCAAGCACGACACACAACCGAGGTCGATGGCCTTTGTCCACACCCAATGGTGCACCTCGCACGCGCCCTGGTGCTTGGAGGTACCGGATGCGGCCCTTGCCAGGCGTGGGCTTCTTGGCGTGCCGACAGTTGCCCTTGCGGCCACTGTCCAGGGGACAGTGGTGCAGGACGCCGGTTGTGTGCGGCATGGTTCTTCGGTCGGGTTCGGTCGATCGGGTACGGTACGTGCGGTGGTGTTCTCGAGAGTATCGAAATTCTGGCAGATGTCAGCGCGTGGGATCAATGAAGATGAAGAGAAGAAAGGTTACAAAGGGAGAGGGAACCCACCGTCATCATACTTATGTCTGCGAGATGGGAGGCGAACGTGGCCTCTATGCAATGCATGTTGGGCACGAGACCTGGCAACAGTTGGGAGTCTTGCATGCGTCTGCGTCCGGGCCTGCGTCGGTGATGTGTAAAGTCAGCCGCATGATATGTACGCCAGGGGAAGTAAATACCATGGGATGACATGTACCGAGGCTATGCAAGAGACGCTTGAACATTGTGGGGGTTTCGGTTTGACATATATGGAAAGAATGAGAAGATGCTTACACATTTAGACGCCTACTACTTGCTTCTGGGGACACAAACTCCATCAATATCTCGTTGGGTTCATCATGTCTTGTTTGAACATAATAAAGCCCATCGGATAACTCATCGTGAAGCTGTCACGGTGACGACGTCCGCCTGTCTTGACAGAAAGGAATATAGGGGCAAAAGCTGGTCTGTGTTATTCAGTTTGTTCAATTCTTACAGACGGCATGGTTGTCCGAGACTCGGAACTTAAATAACGTTATGTATGAAGAAGATATACCTACCTCCGTCGTCAGGGAACTCTGATCGTGAGACTTAACTTCTGACTTTCATCTTTCCGTAACTTAAACGGACGGCCGTTGAGCCCCTCAACAGCTAACCCCAAAACAAAGGGAAAAGGGGCTTGACACAAATCAGCATAACACCAAACCCCAGAATGTCTCCCTGCCCATTCCCGACGAGTCAACACTGAATGCCATTGATTCAACTGCCTAAACTCCCTTCAAGATCCCATCGTCTTCTGGCGGAAGGTCTCTCGGAAAATATCAGGCTAAGTGAAGCCATGCCGAGAAATCGGCTTGTGCCGTATTCTGTCAAGATTGTCCAATCGGGTAGATCCCACGTATATGAATCCATCAAGAACATAGTACAGCTCGACACCTTGCCGGGACACCCCACTGGCGGTAGTCAAGTCCAAGTTCTGCTTCTAGAAGCCTATAAAACCACCACCTTTCCCACAACCCCGGCGGGAATTGAAGCCCACCGTCTCTACACCCCCTCTCCATCCCCTCACAACAACTCTGGAAAGTCGAACCAACCCCAAAATGAAACTCCCCTCCCTCCCCCTTTTCGCCCTCCTTCCCCTCGCCCTCACAACACCCCTCCCATCCTGCCCCCTCCCCCCAACAACACCCACACCCCCCTTCCTAACAACCTTCCTCCTCGAAACAGCAAACACCACCCGGACCCTCGGCACCTTCTCCATCTCCAACCCCCTCTCCAACGAGACCTACCACCTCCAACGGATCCCCGTCAGCACCGGCGGCGGCACATGGAGCGTGTGCCAACCGGGCGTCGACGGCACGGCTATCCCCCAGGCGCTGGTGCGGTGCCAGTACATTTTGGAGCGGCGGGGGCAGACGGCGTGGGTTGGGTTTCGGTTGCAGTGGTGGTGTGGTGGAGGGGCTGGGGAGGAGAGGTGAGTCTTTCTACCTTCTTGGGTGTGGTTTGGGCTGGGGGTTGTTGGTGGAGGAGGCTGATTGGCGGGTGGGACAGGGTTCTCTTTGACGCGACGGTTAGGGGGGATGTTGTTGGGGAGGTGTGTGAGACGAGGGACGGGGCGGATGGGGTGACGCAGGTTTGTCGGGTGCCCGGGGAGGTGGTGTTGGGTGTGGCGAATATGAATTGGGGGCCGGAGTCGAAGGCTGTGGGGTGGATGAAGTGAGGCCAACGGGGGAGTCTGGATGGGCAGGTGTTGGGTCGTCGGGTTTGTGATGTTGGCAGTGGTGGTGTTGATGCGGCTGGGTTGAAAGGGGGTATCACGCAGTCTCATTATATTTCCTCTATACTCGTACAACATGTCTAGATGCATCTCTCATGTCACCGGCCCGACATAAGTCCACACCACAGCCTGCTTTTCCACATAGTCAAACTGCCACTCATGGATCCTCCCGCCGATGGCCGCATAGACTCGCCTCTCCGCGGATCCAGCCAGGGAGTCAAACTGAGCATCGTCAGGTATGGCGCCCACCGGCGTTGTCTCCTCCACAGTGAGAGTGCCGATTTGCGGGTACTTGTTGTCCGTCAGATTCCCCACGCTCACAATCACCTTTCTCCCACTCCCGGCATCAGAGCTGCTCTTGGGCTGCACAGCCAAGGCCATGATGTTGACCAAGTCAAATGTAAACATAGTCAGGCTCTGGGACGGAGCCTGCGCTATGGCTATGTCGCGAGTCGCTACGCACTTCTGGTCAGTATCAAGCCCAAGGAAGCACTCATCAACCCCGCAGAGAAAGGAGAACACTCACAAGATTTCCAATCATCCAACGACCCCTCGCTCGTCCAATCCGCCAACCTCCCCCCCTTGTCCCGATACATCATGTGCCACCGCAAGTCGCTCACATTATCCTTCTTCATCACCGCCGCCAATCCAATCTCGGTCCGCGCTGCCGGCACGTCGGCCATGTTCTGGGGCCGATACTGCGGCGACTTGGCCACAACCAACTGCCCCGTGGTTCCCTCAAACGCGACCGCCATGTGCGGGAACCGGTTCCTGCAGTCGTCCCCCGTCCCGCACTGCGGCCGCAGCGCCGCCAGCTTGGACCCGTCGGCCGTCGAGAGAAAGGTCTCAAACCCGAGGCGGCCCCGCACCCATGCCGTCTGGAGCTCGGGGTCGGTGCACACGAGCTCGCGGATCGAGTTGCCGGCGACGAGGCCGTACAGGCGCATTTGGAAGGTGGGGTTCATGTACGCGTACGCGGCGATGGGTGTGTTTGGAATGAAGGACAGGGCAAGGTTGGGGACCGCGGCGTCGAGGATGGCGGTGAGGTGGAGCGTTTTCCAGGTCGTGTTACGCGAGTCCCAGACGGAGGCGAGGAGGGAGTTGTTGCTGGCCTGGGAGAAGACGTAGAGGCGGGTGACGCCGTCAACCGTGTAGTTTGTGGCCGCGATGGTAGGGCGCTCTGCCAGCTCGTTGGGAGACGGTTTTGAGGTGATGCTTGGGCTGGGGGGGCGGGTCCCGGTGGGGGTCGGGTCGGGTTCGGTCTGGTTCGCGCTGCTGCTCTTGCGCGTCGTGGTGATGGCGACGGGGATGGCTATGGCGCAGACGCAAAGAATGAGGGCGACGGCACAGGCGATGAAGAAGGTTCGCCTTGGAATCCCCAGGATTCTTTGCCGCTTCTGCTGTTTCTGCTCCGGGTGGCCATCGTGGGCGACAGGAATTGGCGGAGGAAGCACCTGCTCGCCGGTGGTGGTGTAGTAGCTGTCCGGTTCGATCTTTTGCTTCGCTATCACGACCTCGGGGTAATCTGTCAAGACCACTTCGGGTGCATTGTGACTCTCGCGGTTGACGGCGACCTCGGGCAGGTCTGTGTAAGGGTTGTGGGCGTTGGCCCGCGAGTGGCCGTCGATGTTTGGCCCGTTGTTCAACATCGAGTCGGGGGAGTGCTGGATGGCCCAGCGCGTGGGGGAATCGTTGAATCAATCAAGGATTCCTGGCGAGCTTCCTCGGTCCAGAAACGCGGTCCCTTGTTTCCCTTATATCCGCCCGCTGGCGCCCACGGCAAGGCGTTGCATTGATGGAACCCAACACCTACCAACTACCATCGCTGAATCTCCTGCGCCACTGGGGCAGAGCTAAACGCCATGGTTTGGACCAAGTGTCAGGCTGGGATCAGAGTCTTGGCGCCACTTATTTTGATCACCCATCTGCAGGGGGCAGATCCTCCGCCGGGATGATCTGGCCGTCCCCGCCTCGGGAGGTTCCAGAGGTCTTCAGGTCTTTTCTCTGATGGTGGAAACATGTTGAAGCCTCTCAAGTTCTTTTGCTCAACGGAGTCTCGAATACCGGCCGACGACAAGGCCATCTTTTGAACCAGACGGCGACCGACGTCCTTGGAGGCGATGAGCCTGGAGAGGTTTCGGAAGGTGGTGACGGGTTGCTGCCGGTCAAAAAGCACAAGGCCCGAACATGAATGCGAGATGGACATTGACGTCAGGCGCTTCCTCCGTTTTGTGCCGCCTCTTCCGTGCCGGGGGGGGTGGACAGGCCGTGTTCGAAGCGAAGCCCGGGCCGCAGCCAGAAAGACAGACCACTGTACTCCGCAAGGTGGCATCGTTCGGGATTCCGATAAGTTGTGTGACAACGCCCCTCTTCGAGCACGTTTCCCGAGGAGATTTGACTTGTTCGGTTGGCGTCCCGACACCGAGGGGCGGCCGAAACGAAACGACAACGACGCCGACGAGCAGAACTGTTCGCAAGGAATGGGGGAGCGGGGGTCGAAAGCCGACAAGGTGCGATGGTCAGCATGGGCGAGCAAATTCAAGTGGAGGAGATCTGCTCTACCCCGGAGATGCGCGTGTGGAATCGACGAACCGGCCTTTTCTCCTGGTTGGGGGCCGAGGGGGCATCCATCTTGGGGACCTGGAACATCCGAGAGAGAAGTCACCAGGTGAAGATGGCTTCGGCCGAGGAAATGGAGGGGCAGAGAGCCGGAATTCGAAGACTGGTCTGCGATCAGGTTTGCTGCACGAGAAGAAGCCCTGCGCAGGAAATGTTCGACGCCCAAAAAAATCCAGCTTCCTCACTCCGCGGGGACCTGCCTTCCCAAACTGCATTGGCCGCCGGCTCTGCCCCTCCATCTTTTGGCAGCTGAGATACCCCCCACAGCACAGAGCCCACTGGAAACCCAGGAGGTCGCGGCCCGGGGGGTCCATACCCGGAGTATTCCGGCGGCCCTACAACACAAGAGATACAACAGTGAAAGCCCGCTCCGTACATGCCCAACCGCCCCCCTCTCCAGCCCTACCCGCCAAAAAGAAAAAGGGGAAAAACATCATGCCTCACCTGGGAACCCCCCCGGAACATGCTGCTGCCTTCTCGCGTGCTTCTCCGGCCCTGGCTTTTCACCCCCTCATCCTTCAGCTTCAACTCATCATCACCAGCACCACCACCATCACCCCCGCCATCCCCAGCCCCTGCACTCGCAGAAACCGCCGTCTCCCCACTCATCACACTCCCCGCGTCCGTAGTACTACTGCACCTCTTCCTCCCCACCTCACTTACACCCATCCCCCCCTCACTCCCACCCTCCTCCTCATACTTCTTATAAAACCCCACCCCATACGGCCTGGCCACACACCAAAGCATCATCGACAGCGCCAACGACCCCGCCACCCCCCCCGCGCACGCCGCCATGTCGAAGCGCAGGTAGTACATTGCCTTTTCCGCGTCGCTCGTCTCCCTCGAGTCCGCCCCGGCGTCGATGTTGCCGTCGGCGTCGGCCGCCGACGCCGCCAGAAGCGACGCCACCAGCGCGGCGTTGGTGCGGTGCACAAACAGCGTCGTGACGAACGCCATGGCGCTGATCCACCCGAGCAGCGTCAGCAGCCCGAGCAGGCGCGCCCAGGCGTGCAGGATGTGGATGAAGGGTTTGAACTTCCTGTCGAGGGTTGGGGCATGCTCGTATTTGATGTTGTGCCTGGGGCTGTCGTAAAGCTTGGAGCCGCGGATGGCGGCGGCGATGTGGGCGAGGAGGTAGAACGTGGAGAGGATGCACTGTGGGGGGTGTTAGTTGAGGGGTTCAGTATGAGCAGGGGTTGGGGGGACGCACGGCAAATAGGACAAAGCTTTGGGCGGCGGATTGCAGCGGTATCGCCATGCCGTCCGAGTCTTGGAAGAAGGAGACCGAGTAGACGACGCCGAGGCTGAGGGAGACGCACAGGGAAAGGAGGGACACGGCGACGACGAATTCCCACACCCGCTCTCGCGGTGGTCCGGAAGGAGGTTTGCCCATTGTGAGAGATTGGTGTGCTGCGTTGGGGAATTAAAGAGAGTGAGAAGAAGACATGCTGTTCTCTGCCAGTATGACCAAAAGGTCGACAAGTTCTGGACGGTGGAAGCTGAGCACCGGTGCCGGGAGGAGGAGGGTATATAACGAGGCGGCATTCTCTGGGTGGCGGGTTCCGCCGCCGTGGGATGGCACGGATGAGAAATCGATAGAAAGGGCTGAATAGCCACGCAGTCCCAGTCACAAGTCCACGGGCGGCTGGGGATCGCATCGGGGGTTGCGATGGAATGTGCCAAGGCTGGGGAAAAAGGGGGCGGCGTTGCCAAAACAACGAGGTCGGCGCCCACATGACATCTCGGACGGCTACGGTCAAAGACGGAGAAAAAAAGAGGGCGGAAAACGTGGAATGCATTTGCTGGAACCCCCCAAAGCCGTAAAAAGCCACCCACCCAATGCGCCACGTGGGCAAACGAGGCCCAAAAAATTGCGACGTAAATCTTTCTCCCCGGGGTCATCCCGAGTCACCCCCGCTCACGCCATCTTGCCTCACTCCTCCTCGCCAACCCTTGTGCCAACCTCTCCAGCCCATCCCTCGCGCTCGTAGAACCGGAAGACCAGATCGTAATCCTCAAAGTCGTGGACGATTCGGTCGATGCGGCGGTACCCGTCAATGCGTTCCATTCGCTGCGTCACAGCCGCGCCCCAGCTCCGTCGTCGATCATCCTCGCCCGAAGGGGTGGCGCCCACCAGTTTGCCCTTGGCCTCGAAAAGGGTCACGCTGAAGCGCCCGGGGCGGAAAATTCGGACAACCTGAGCAATGACATCGGCCGTGTCGCGACCCTTCTGGCCGTTCGGGACATTGGTCTCGAACGAGGCGAACGAGCAGTCGGGCTCCGGCGTCACATGCACCGTGAAGTAGTGAGCCGCGTTGGCGGCATCAACATCCGCCGACGGCGCAGCCGGGACCACGCCATTGGCGGAGAAACCGCAAGGGGAGAACAGGAAGGCGTCGATTCGGGCATCCGGGAAGACGGACGTAGGATAGACATCGGAGAGGCCGCAGTTGTCCGAAACCGCGGTACCGAGAGCGTGTCCCTCAGTCGTGGATGCGTCGGTACCGGCGACTTCGACGAAAGTTGCAGGGATTGCACGAGTCTCAGGCTCGCCGCAGTTCTCAAAGACGTCAAATGTGGAGTCGGGCTCGGCCCCGTTGGTGGATGCAGGTACCCGTTGACTTGCGACCGCACTCGCATGTTCGAGGTAGAACTGCTTCGCATTCTCCACATCGAGATCCGTCATCAGAATCTCCAACGTCTCGTCGGAGGCGATCTCAACATTGGCAGCGCAAGGAGAGATGATGCCAGTGGGGATCTTGGAGCGACGGGTTGGGCTCCCAGCCGCGCTCGAGGATGGGGTCTGAGGCGGGGTGAGGGCCGAGGTGGGCGAGGTGATGTAGAGGTACCAATGGTCGCCGTTCATCCTCCCGACCATGTAGGCGCTTCCATTCTCAAACGTGTCGTCGAGGTACTTGACCTCCTCCTTCCAGCTCCGGTGTGGTCCCTGCTGCTTGTCGGGGAACAAGAAGTTCTTGCGGCTGTAAAAGACGCGATGCGGAGTGGCTGCCGCACGGATATCGTCGAGGGACTTGGCGTTGTGGAAGGGAAATCCAGCCTCCGTTGCCGCGATGCGGAGGAGGCGGTGGAGGCCAAGGAGCAGTGTGGTCGTTCCGCAGGTCTTGAGGATGAGCTTGTGCGGGAACACGAACATGCTCGACTCCGAGAGGAGGTAGGCGTCGACGTTCGCGGACCTGACGATGGAGAGGACCTTGCAGTTGACAAGGTCAAGCATGCCCTCCCACGTGGCAGCGCTCACGACCTTCAAGCCATTCACGGGAACACCAGGGGGGAGAGTTTTGGCGCTTGGCGCAAACCACACCTCCAACAGCTTTTCGGGACCCTCAAAGGCATTGGTCGAGTCCAAATCAGCCGCGACCTCGTGGTTGATGGTCAGGTGGGGCGTGCCCTCGGAGGGCGAAAAGGTGTAGTTGCTCGGAACATCGAGGTTGACCATTGTGTCTTGTAGACTGGCGTTGCCGTCGAGTCGTGTCCAAGAGAGCGTCCGCGGGACACTAGCTGCCGCTCAAACGAACCTTGCGGTGTCCGTTTGAGAGAGTAGGCCCACAGGAATGTGGTCTTGGTTCGCGTGCTGGCTACGCCGGCCGCGATGCAAAGGGTGTTGGTCGAACGTCTCCGGGGGACGTCGTTATGGAGGGCGGGCGCGAATGGTAAGCCGGTCACGCTTTGTGAACCGAATTTTGGATCGTGTTTGGAGGCGCGTCGAAATCGCGGGGTATGCGTGTAGGGTTGCGATCGGAGGGACGAAGAGTCGAGCTAATGTTCGGGGGTTGGCAAGGTGCTATCGAGGCCTGGGAGAAGGTTAGCAAAGAAGAGTCGAGGGGGCGGTCGCATGCGCACTTTGCGGGCTTGGAGAGGAAGCGCAAGAGTTCAGTTGAGCTCATGGAGAGAGCAAGAGTGCCGAGTGGGATCCTGGCGAGGACGCTCAGGGCTCACGACGCTCTGGGCATCTCCAGGTCGAAGCTGGAGAAGGGGTGGATAGGAAGCTGGTAGGGCTTGGAAGAAAATGGACTCCTGTCGGATATCAGAATGGCAGGGTGATGGGGGTTTCGCTGGCTGGGCCGGTGAGAGATTTTCAAATTTTCAGATATCGGCGATGGAGTGCGGGCAGCGTTTTGGCGGCGGTGGTGGGGTTGATTTTCAAGATTGGCCCTCCATGCCTGGCGCGGCGCTGCAGGAGCTTGGGCCACACCACCCTCGGTCAAGGCGTCCCCTTTCTTGGCGGGAATTTAGCGCAACATGGGACGGAAAGCCCCGAAACGATCTCGATGTTGTTTTTCTTCCCGGTTCAACTTTTTTTTTTGCTCAAGACCAAAAGTGTCCCAGATGTCGCCAAGCCGATATCGCCATGCGTCATGAATCGATTCCACCCACTGGGTTATCCCCCCATTCCTAGGCCCATTTGGCCATCCCTTCCCAACCCGAGTCTTGCCCGTCTGATCTTTGGCGGTGTTGTAGGGCACTGCATGACGCGCAGCTTGGTTGCTCGCGGGCTGCATCTTGCATGTCACTTTGGCACGGAATTGGTGCCGCAAACGTCGGAACCCCTTTTTCATGTCTTGGAGCGAAAACACCGTCATCCCAACTCCAAAACTCGTAGGATGTCGATCTCTTTCTCGCTTATCCAGTCTACCTGCCACTAGTCTGCTCTACTGCTGACGTTACGTCCGAGGTGATGACTTTGAAGATGGGAGCAAGCGAGCAGTCCTGGTATTTTTGGACCAACAAGGCCGGATCCTTGGTCTCGGGCTCGCCGTGTGACCCCCGCGCCGAGACCGAGATATCTTCGCCGTTGACTGCCGTGCCGTCGGGGTACTTTGGCCGTTTCCCGGTTTCGATCAAGACCAGGAACTGCGGGTCGATAGGCACCCGGCCGAGGAACTTGACGCCAAAGTCGTTGGCCATGACCTCGCCGCCGCCAGACATGAAGATGTTGGTGCATTCGCTGCAGTTTGGGCAGACGAAGCCGCACATGTTCTCGATCACGCCGATCACGCGGATGCCCGTCTTGGCACAAAAGTTGAGCTCCTTTCTGACGTCGGCTGTTGCCACCGCTTGGGGTGTTGTCACGACCACAGCCCCGGAAAGCTGGTCCGGCCTGGCCTGCTGCAGCAACGTCTCTGCGAGAGATATGTGCTCGTCGCTTGTTCCCGGCGGGGTATCGATCAGGAGGTAGTCGAGGTCATCCCAGAACACGTCGGTTAGGAACTGCCGCACCATGGCCGTCTTCTTTGGCCCGCGCCAGACCACAGCATCGCCTCTCCTGGGGAGAAGAAAGCCGAGGCTCATCACTCGGAGGGAGCCGATACCGGCCGCAGGGTCGGCCCCGTGAACGGCGATGGGGAGCCAGCCGCCCGGTGCTTGCGTGACCTTGGCGTCTTCGATGGCAAACATGCGCGGAATGGAGGGGCCGGTGAGGTCGACATCGAGGACTCCGACCGAGTGTCCGGCGAGAGAGAGCGAGAGAGCCAGTTGTGTTGTCACCGAGGACTTTCCGACGCCGCCCTTGCCAGAGAGCACCTGGACGCTATTTGTCAGTGGTGAAGAACATTGACGATGGCGGGGCTGCGGGGGCAGTTTGGGATGCGCACCAGCACAATGTGTTTGATTTTGGAGAGCGACATGGCTGGAGACGTGGGAGAGGAGTTTGATGGTGTGGGAATCGGCGGTTCGTTCTTCAAGGAGGTTGGAAAGGCATCATGGCTGGCGTTGTCGCAGACAGAATTCCGCGACTGGCGTTGGGAATGCCCCTCGCCCCCTCCATCGGCCTCTATCGGCATGCTTTATCAGCAGCGAGTGGGGGCGCCACCAGGCCTGCAGGCCAGCGCCTTTGACAAGCGTAAATGTGGTACCTGCGCCATGGAACCACAGCGACAGACGTGAGGGGAGAATTGACATTCCACGACTGCAAGTTGTCAGCCGAGTTTCACGGCGTCCCTCGAGACGCCTGGTACGGGCAGGTACCCGGCAGGCTGTGTCATCCCCGTCACGGTGCTGGAACATAGGGACAGGGCGCGGCACTCGGCCCCAAAGGGAACTCGAGGGTTTTCATGTTTGTAAAACAGTGCTACTGCGTAAAGGGGTTGTATTCCAATCGACGAGGGGCACGGCAGGTCGCATTGATGCTTGCCCAAGACTGCCTGGAAGATCATGGGAGATCGCCAACCTGTCGATCTGACGCAGCCCGGGAGAGAGTCCCTACCCCTGTCCCTGACCCCCTGTGGCTTGAGCTCCAGGCCCCAGCAGAAGCGCGACCCAATGCCGGAACCAGACACGATCCCCTTTTCTTCGCCAGCAACCGTCGCCCAAATACTGTCTCGACGGCATCACCACCCATCAACAACACCTAGCGTTCCGGCGTTGCTTTTGCCCAACTCCTCGACAACCCTGCGCCTCCTTCAGAGCCACGCCGCTATTCCGCGACGCCCTCCGAGCCATCCGCGCGCAAACAATTGGCGTGGACGCGCGAAACATCGACATGCCTCGTCGCTCATAGCCCCCTCGACCGCGTGCAGCATGAAAGCTGTCGCCCAGCAGAATGGACGATCCCTGGGGCTCACCATGGACAACCATAGACACAGATCGAGACATCAAACCTCCTTCACCCGCAAAATCGACCCGATCCGACCTCGAGCCTCCCCCGCGCGCCTTCTTCTCCGTCTCCAACGCGCCGAAGATCCCGACACCACTGGGCAAGTCTCCCTGGGCCGACGACGACGATGGCTTTGGCGGCTGGGCAGCCCCGGGAACGCCCGCGCCCGCGCAGTCTGCCTGGGGTGGAGGATGGCATGCTCCCAGCCCGCGCTTGGCCACTCCTTCTCGAGACCCTGACTTCGGCAGCGCAAGTCCCATCGCATGGCCGGGGAACATTGCTCTTCCCAAACCGGCTTCTTCGGTGAACCTCCGCCCACCCTCTCCCGACCCCTGGTCCGCCGAATTCCCCCCTCCGACCGATGAGTCCTTGGCGCCCCGGCTAGTGGTCGACTCTCCCTTGCCGGATGACCCGAAGAACGGCGATGAGGCTGGGGAGGAAGAGATCAGCCATGATTCAGCATGGGCGGCAGAACCGACAATCCGGACGCACTCAGGAATCTCCCAGCCCGAAAACTGGCCCCGCGACGAACTGCGACCAGAGCGATCTGGCCCCGCCAGCGACGGCCCGAAGCCGACTTCGATAGGCCAGAGTCGACCTGGGCCACTGAGTGTGGATGTGGCGGAACAGGACCGCGAACCTCCGGTCTCCCCATCATCTGGGGGCGATTCCGACCGAGAAGACGGGCGGCCGGATTCCCCAATAACGTCCATCGACGAAGACGCGAGAATTCGCCATCCAATCGCGCGAAAGGTGTCCGGGAAGGTCCAGGTGTTGGTGGAACGGTTTGACGGGCTTGCCCGCGCACAGAGCGAAGAACCTCCAGTTTTACGGCGGCAACCAAGCAGGGCCACGCTCGGTGCAGACGCGGAGACGCCCAGAGGGTCCGAAGAATTGCAGGATGCGGGTGACAACGCCCCACAGGGGCCATCTGCAGAGAGGACTCCAACACCACGAGCGCTGGAGCCCGCCGCACCTCCCCACAGTTCACCTGCCATCTCTGCTCCCCGCCCACGCAGCCACCCTGCGGCCACGTCGGGTCGAGGGTTCCCGGACCACGCTCCGCCGAGTTTTGATGTCAACTTGAAGCTCGTGGACGAGCTGTTTGGGCAGTCGGTGTCCCAACCGGGCAAGCCTGGCCTGGGACTATCGGCAGACGTCTCGGATTGCATCTTGAGCGACAGTTTCACAGAAATATCGGAGCGAAAAACCTGGTATCGAGTATCTCGCATCGGCTCGTCGCGTCGGCACAACTCTGGCGACGATGAAAACTACCGGCTTGTGACCTGGCCCACCTCCACTGTTCGTCTCGACACCCTGAAGGTTGTGCGCCGATGGATGGAGGAAGACTCCATTTCCGGGCGTGTCACCCTCGGGGGTGGCGTATCCAAGACGCAGAAAAACATGTTTGGCTGGGACTCTTCGGCCGAGCCCATGGCCCTGGATGCAGCCTTGGCGAAGAGGCGCGGTGCCCAGCGGCCTTCCTCGGTCCAAACTCTAAACGACGTCCCGGGGAGGATGTTTGGCTCGCTGGCCAGTCCAATACATCGGCCCTCCAGCGTGGCGATCCCTCCAGTGGCCTCTTTCAGCTGGAGCAGCAACTCGCCAGCCACACCGCACCATACGCAATCGCCAAACACAATTCCAGCACCTCACGATGCTCACCCCCCTCAGCTTGACAATGAAGCTTCCACCAAACCGATATTGACACAGTCTCTCCCACTCCCAGTAACAACACCTCCCAGCCAGGCGTTGGCGGAGAATGACGACGACGGCGATGACGACGACTGGGGCGAGATGATATCCTCGCCCCCAAGCACCAATCCACCTCCAACTGGCCTTCAAAGCTTCGAATTGGCCCTCCCGGCCGGGCCGCAAGCCATTTTGGCGCCAGCAGCACCAATCCTGCCATCGTTGCCCACCACAGCAACGTCACTCCTCCAAGGAGTGCTGCTCGAACCTTCAAAGGAGCAAATCCAGGACCCAGGCGTGCTTGCAGAAGAATCTTCCAAGTCCTTCATGCTCCCGACAATGCCAACAGCAGTGGCCGACCCATGGGAAACGGTTGACTTGTCGGCGTTTGAGCAGCAACCACCTCCTCTAGCCGCTATTCCCAGCGTGGGAGAAGCAATCGACAGGCCCGCGCCAATCGTTGAAGAGCCTGCCGAATACTTCCACCACACACCTCTTACATCATCGATGGCCGCAACGAAGCCTGGCTCCCATATCCCTCTTCCATCAAACGACCTCGATGTTGAGCCAGACTTTACGCCCACGACCCCCCTCGAGCTCAACCCGCCTTTGCCTTTGCCACAGTCCGAAGACGAAGGCGAGATGGCTGGTTTCCAAACCCCCGAATCGGAAAACGCCGTCCGCCAGATTATCGACAACCTCCCTGACCTTTCTTACATGTTGCGCTGATGGGGATTTCCATGAGACGGTGTGGGATGTGCCCCGTGTCTGATGAGCCTGCGCCCCTGTTGTCCATGTATATATCTGCCCTGGGGGAGGGCATGCCATTTTTAGAGCACGGTATGGCGTTCAGGGACAGTGAGGTTTGATGAAGCGATGCGGAAACATGACACAAGAAAGGTATACGATCAATGAGACAAAACATTTTATAAACCACCCTCTCCGCACACATTTCTTGGCTCCTCGGACATTTCACCCAGATGGCATCAGTCAGCGAGCAGACCCGGAACGCGAACACTGCCTATCCACGGCTAGACCATTTCGTCGAGGTGCGAACGACGAAGTGGCCGATGTGCGCGAAGAAGCCGTCGGGAGAGCTAGCCCCGGGTAGCAATGCGACCATGTGAGCGACTCCGTCTCGCCCGTCGACGCCAAGGCGGATTGGCAGCGGCACGGAAGCGGACTGCTGTGGGCTGGCTCGGAGTCGCGAGAAGATGCGAGTGCAGCGCCGGTGCCGTGGTGTGCTGCCGGCCGACACGGTGGCGATCTCCCCGCACTTGTTGCGGAGGCATATGTCGGCCAAGGGGGCGCCAAGATGGCTTCCCCAGATTCCCAGATCCCGGACGCGCCGGGTCTCGCCGTTGGCGATTGGGTTGCCAGAACAGCCCGTCTGTGTTCTGCGGTTGATGTCAAGGTCTCTTCTTACCTAAGGCCTCTTGGCTGGCATCGCCCTCTGCGCAAAGAGCGAGGCACGAAGCCCTCATGTTGGATGCTGTTGTGTAACTCGACCCTCCCTGGTCCTCAGGCCCACCAAGCCTTATGGGGGCCCCGGCTGTAGCGCGGAAAAGACATTCCTTCGTGGCGGGCACGCTTCTGCAGCGTTTTGGGCACGTGGAGAACGGCAGTGGTTCGGGATGATATCCCATCCCGTCGGCCATGACGCGGTGGAGATGGCCCAACCCTCTTGTCGCAGGTGTGGATGGCATCTGACTGGGCGCCACGGTTCCTGTCCATCACGGGGGGAGGGAAATGGACTTATAAACCCAGATGTCCTGGCTGACCATGGACCTGTGAGCTACACAAACCCTCGACCTCCTTCACCCGTCTTGTCATACAGCGTCTGATTCGTGCAATGGCGGTTCTCAGCCTCCTCCTCTCGCCATGGGCGCCCCTTGCCCTGGTGCTCGGCGTGGTCGTGTCGTACCTGTACCAGTACTTGGTGACGTATCGACAGCTGCGCGGCATCCCGGCGCCGTTTCCCGCCCAGTTCTCGGATCTCTGGCTCATGCGCGTCTGCCGGAGGGGAAACCGATACTCGACCGTCCATGAGCTTCACCAGAAGCTCGGCCCTGTCGTGCGCATCCAGCCAAACCATGTCAGCATCTGCGACGACGACGCGATCCAGCAGATCTATGGCCACGGCAACGGGTTCCTGAAATCGTCAGTGTCCCCTGATCCCTGCCCCATCCCCTCTCGCCATGCTAACCTCCACCAGCTCCTTCTACGACGCCTTCGTCAGCATCCAGCGCGGCATCTTCAACACGCGCGACCGGGCCGACCACACGCGCAAGCGCAAGATCGTGGCCCACACCTTCTCCCCCAAGTCTGTCCTCCAGTTCGAGCCCTACATCCACAGCAACCTCGCCCTCTTCGTCTCGCAATGGGACGACCTCATCAAGCGCTCCCCATCCGGCACCGCCACGCTCGACTGCCTCGAGTGGTTCAACTTCCTCGCCTTCGACGTCATCGGCGACCTCGCCTTCGGCGCCCCCTTCGGCATGCTCTCCTCGGGCGCCGACATGGCCGAAGTCCGCGCGACCCCCACCTCGGAACCCATCTACGCCCCCGCCATCGAGATCCTCAACCGCCGCGGCGAAGTCTCCGCCGCCCTCGGCACCCACCCCCAACTGAAACCCTACGCCCACCTCCTCCCGGACCCCTTCTTCTCCCGCGGCCTCCAAGCCGTCACCTCCCTCGCCGGCATCGCCATCGCGCGCGTCCGCGCCCGCCTCGACAACCCCCCCTCCACGGCGCGCACCGACCTCCTCGAGCGCCTCCTCCAGGGCCGCGACGACAAGGGCCAGCCCCTCGGCCGCGACGAACTCACCGCCGAGGCCCTCACGCAGCTCATCGCGGGAAGCGACACCACGTCCAACACGTCGTGCGCGCTGCTGTACCACGCCGTGCGCACGCCGCACGTGCTCCCGCGGCTGCGCGCCGAGCTGGATGCTGCGATCCCCGGGGACGTCGACGTCCCCACGTACGACATGGTGCGCGACCTGCCGTACCTGCAGGCGGTGATCAACGAGACGCTGAGGATCCACTCGACGTCGGGGATTGGGCTGCCGCGCGAGGTGCCGGCGGGGTCGCCGGGGGTTTGGATTCGTGGGCGGTGTTATCCCGCTGGGACGGTGCTCAGCGTGCCGACGTATTCGATGCATCATTCCAAGGAGATTTGGGGGGAGGATGCGGATGAGTTTAGGCCGGAGCGGTGGCTGGGCGAGGGGTTGACGGCGAGGCAGAAGGGGGCGTTTATCCCGTTTAGCTATGGGCCGAGGGCGTGTGTGGGGAGGAATGTGGCGGAGATGGAGATGCGGTTGATTGTGGCGGCGTGGGTGCGGAGGTTTGAGGTTGAGTTTGCGGGCGGAGAGGGGGCGGAGTTGGAGACGAGGGAGGGTTTCTTGAGGAAGCCGTTGGGGTTGGATGTGAGGCTTAAGAGGAGGGTGGTGTGAGGGGTGGTGATGATGGAGGGGGGGTTTTAGGTACAGATCTTGGTGTCCAGAAATATGAAACGAGGACAGACAGACCCAAAAATGCTGCCTGGAGATGAAGAGCGGTCGTCATTGGTGAACGAGGATCGGAGTTTTCGGTGTTGCACGGAGTAAGCTGGAGATCATCACAGCTTGGCGTTGGTGTTTTCGCATCGTCGGCTGTCTTGAAATCAGCAAAAAAAAAAAAAAAAGAAGCTTCGCAACTGGGCGTCTCAGGCCGCCCATGAACTAAAAAGATCAGAAAAACTGATCAATTTTCGTGGATAACCCAACCATGGTGGAACCGGGGATGCTGACGAGACGGCGGAAAGATGGCGCCGGTCAGACGTTCGAGAATACGAATTCCCCGATGGGGAGATCTTTCAGGGCCTTGGAGTGCACGTCAACCCAATCGCGATGCGCGCCTCTCACTTGGCGTTGAACATGGGGGTTCCCTCCCCTCTTGGCAACCACCCTCAAGTCGTCGAGTCGTCCCAGCTCTCGTATCCTCCGGGCTCTTGGGTTCTGAACATGACCTTGACATCAGCAACGCCGTCCGCCAAATTAATGACCCCGAGGGCCTCGCTACCTGCTCCGCCCCCACGACTACCGGTCGGGTCAGTCAGATCCGCCTCACCACTATATTGAACCGATTGGGAGTCGCGACGTTGTCGGTCCGGCCGTCAGGATGACCCGTCCCAAGATTACAGCAGCCGGCTGCCGCTCCTTCGTAGCGGCCGGCCTCGGACTCGGCAGCATCGCCAGCGCCCAAAAGGTCTTTCAGATTCCCTTCACCACCGACCTCACCTACTTCGCCCCCGACACCTACGGACCCGACGGACCATGGCAGGCCGCCGCCATCATGCTCGGCACCTACGAGCGCAAGTCGCTGGCGGAACCCTTCACCGACGGCGGTCCGGTCGTGCCCATGTGGCCGACGGGGTCGACTCTGGTCCAGCTCCACACCCCAGCGACCGGCGGCGAGTATACCGTCAGCGCCAACGCGACGGGGCCGTGGATCCAGTACGGCAACGGCACTGACAACATCCTCCGCGAGGCCGACTGGTACGCGAACCACTGGGCCGAGGGGACGGGGTACTTTGATGGCCTCACCATGATCAACATGCGCTTCGAGGCGCCCGGGTACTCCAACGTGAACACCACACTGATCGCCATGAACAAGTCCGAGATCGTCCTCCCCGACGGCCGCCGCTACAACGACGAGGTCGGCAACTTGGGGCTGGGCAACCCGGCCGACACCGAGTTCCCCGGCAGCGGCATCGTCGCCCAGATGAAGGCCCAGGGCCTCGTTGGCTCCAACTCGTTCGGCCTGCACATGGGCAGCGCGGCCCTCAAGCAGCGGGGATCGTTGATCCTCGGTGGCTATGACGCCAACCGCGTCTACGGGCCCGTCGGTGTTTTCGAGATGCAGCTCAGCGCCCCACTGATATACCTCCAGGACGTCTTCCTCGGCGTCGAGACGGGCTTCTGGCCCTTCAACGCCTCGCAAGCCGAGGTTGGCAGCGTCTGGGAAGGCCCCAAGAACGAAGCCTTCGAAACCATCACCAACTTCTTCGGCGGCAAAAAGGGCTCCGCCATGGTGACCCCCAACCCCGCCGTCCCAGGCATCTACCTCCCCGGCGAGACCTGCGCCCGCGCCGCCAAGCACCTCCCCGTCACCTTCGACCCCAAACTCGGCTACTACCTCTGGAACACCGCCGACCCGAGCTACCTCCCCCTCCTCTCCTCCGCCGCCTTCCTCGCCTTCACCTTCGCCGACACCCAAGCCGCGAACCTCACCGTCAAGGTCCCCTTCCAGCTCCTCAACCTCACCCTCGGCTTCCCCATCGTCGACGTCCCCACCCCCTACTTCCCCTGCCACAACATCCCCAGCAACGACGAAACCGGCTACCTCGAGCTCGGCCGCGCCTTCCTCCAAGCCGCCTTCTTCGGCGTCAACCTGGACCAATCCGTCACGTTCCTCGCCCAAGCCCCCGGGCCCACCATGAACCAATCCATCATCCGCCCCCTCTCCCCCGCCGACCGCACCCTCACCTCCAACCCGCTCTCTGGCTTCCCCGACTCCTGGGCCGCCCACTGGTCCCCCGACCCCCCCTCCCGCGGAGGCGGCGCCTCCCTCTCCGCCGGCGCCATCGCGGGAATCGTCATCGGCGCGCTTGCTGGCGCCGGCCTCGTCGCTGCCGCGGCGTGGTTCCTCTGGCGGAGGAGGAGGAGCCAGCAAGGGCAGGGGAGCTATGACCCCGTGGAGCTTAACACCGGCGGACGAAACCGCGCGCGGCGCGGGCCGGTGGAGGTTAACGAGAAGGAGAGCGACGCGAAGGATATATTTGAGGTGGACGGGCGGGGACCGATGCCGGAGATGGATGCGGCGACGGGGCAGATTAGCGAGGCGGATGGGGGGATGGTGGGGGCGGTTTATGAGATGGAGGCGCCACCGCCGGTGGTTGTGGTGGTGGCTGGGGATGGGGCCGCGTGGGGAGGGGAGAAGGGGTTGACACCGGGGTTTTATCCGAGGGAGGAGAGGAGTAGGGATGGGAAGGGCGGGGGAGGAGGGGAGGTGCAGGTGGTGTCGCCGGCTAGTGAGGGGAGGTTTCCGCACTCGCCGGGGGTGGTGAGTGATGTTACGGCGTCACCGAGGTCGGGGAGGGGTGGGACGGCGGGGAGTGAGGTGGGGTTGTCGCCGGGGAGCGAAGGGGGTTATGGCGAGATGCCGGCTGCGGAGGATTTTGGGGGGAGAAGCTTGGGGGGGAGGAGGTGAGAACGAAGATGTCGGGATTATTTGGTTGAACTTGGTAAATATCGGTAGTTAATGCATGGGAGGCCTTGGATAAAAGGTGTTGGTGGGCGTATATTGACATCTCTTCCTCCGGCAAACGTCATTGCGACGTCGGGTCGAAGACATCAGACTATCGTCCTTTTTCCATTGCGCAACACCATCTCACGCCATGTTTTTTCTTCCATCAGCTGAAAGGGGCTTGCGAGCCGCCAGCCCAAATCCATGGACGCCATGTGAAAAATCTTGCGCGCCGCGTCTGCCCGAACATCATTGCGGTGGGTGGGTGTTTCAATTTTCTCCTCTTGCATTCTTTGGGAGAATAAGTGAGTAAGGGCAGCGTCGCTGCTTCTGTTGTTCCTTGCCAGTTCTTGGCTCTCTGAGCATCGCGGTTCGTCGCATTCCATCAAGTCCATCCCGTCATTCCCAAATCCCAAGCCTGCCAGCCTATCGTACACGAACAATCCAGAGCTTCCTATCTTCCCTGGCCTCCCAAGCCGCCAAGCACACCGCCCAGCAGACCTCCGACACCCTGCGTCACGCCTCCGACAACATCGCCAACTCCGCCGAGCAAATCTCCCTGTCCAATCTTGCCGACGCCATCTCCCAGACCACCCGTAATACCCGACACAGCACCTCCGACTCCGCGACCAACGCCGCCGACGAGACCACCGACCGGGCCGCCAACAGTATCGCCCACACCACCAAGAGTCCCTCCAACGGTATCGCCCTGTCAAACACGCCACGTCAGCACGCCGTCTGCAGCCACTGCCAGATCCTCTTGTCGCGCTGCGTAGCACGTCACGTATTAGACGGAGGCCGGAGAAAGGAAACGACAACAAAACACGCCATCCGGGAACAACAACAAGAAGGGGGGGAGCGGTCCAAACCAACAACAACGAAGAACAACGCAAAAAAGAAGAGAGAACACGTACCAACCCCCTCCCCACCCCTCCCACCGTCTTCCCCACCCCCCCGGTCAACCCCCCAACACCACCCAGCACATCCCCCTTCCCCAGCGCCTTGGTCGTATTCCCCACCGTCTGTCCCACCCCGCCCACCGCCGCCCCAAGCGTATTCCCCACCCCGCCCACGGCCCCGTCCACCACGCCCCCGAGACCAGCCTTCTTCAGCGTCCGCTCCTGCTTCTGCGCCAGGTATGTCTGGTAGTCCCGCTCCTTCTGCTGCTTCTTGACCAGCTCCGCCGTCGACACATTCGCGCCGGGTGCGTACTTCTTTTGCTTCTTCTCCTCGGCCGCCTTTGGCACCGGCGCTTGCTTTGGCACGATAATCGGATTCGATAGGGGGGCCGACTCCTTGACGACGGCAGGCTTGGGTTTGACGACGGCGGCCGGGGTCTCGACCTTGCGGGCGGTGGGCACGACGACGTTGGCCTTGACCAGCGGCTTGACGGGCGCGAGCTTCACCTTGGGTGTGGTGCCGGTGAGTTCGGCGGACTTGCGGACGGCGCGGGTAATGTGCGCTGTGGAGCTGGCGGGGCGGAGGTTGGGGCCGCCGCCGGGGGCGGGGGCGAGTTTGCTGGCCGGGGCGAGTTTGCTAGCCGGGGAGTGTTTGACGGCGGGGGCGTGGGGGGTCGCGTGGGAATGGGGGTTGCGTGGGAGGAGGAGGTTTTGTGTTTCTTGGGGGTGGAGGAGGTGGTGGTGACGACGGTGGTGGTGGTTGTGGTCGTCTTTTTGGTGGAGGAGGGCTTTTTGGTGTCCGTGTGTTTGTGTTCGGAGTGTTTGGTTTTGGAAGGGGTTGTTGTCGTCGTAGTCGTGGATGGCTTGGTCTTGGTTGTGGAGGTGGATGGCTTTGTCTTGGAGGAGGACGTCGGCGTCTTGGCCTTGGAGCTGCTGCTTACTTTGACCTTGGGGGTTGAGGCTGTAGGGGATGTGTTAGGGTTGGGGAGTTGGAGGATAGGGGTTGCTCTGTTGCAGTTGCAGGTACATACTCGCGACAGGCGCGTCCTTCTTTGCTACTGCGGAAGGCATGATGGGGTTTTCTGTCGAATCAAAATCTGGAATAGAAGGTACAATTTTGGAAAGGACTCAGAACAGTTCAAGAACCGCCCATCGAGACATTGAAGGGCAAGTTATCAGACGCGCCCGCTCGGACGGGTTCATCACATATAGGCGGAATGGCCCAAGGACCATGACGTCAAAACAGACTACCCCGCTCCCCGTTGCACTTCTGTGCATGATGTAGATGGGAGGAGTTGGTGGGAGGAGTTTGGGGCCGTCGAGGTGGGTAGCACGGATCATGGTTGGGAGGCGACTTTGGGATGGGCTGGTTCTGATTCGTCTGTGACGAACGGCAGGGTTGTGGGGATCGAACATCGCCACACACCCTTCTCCGCGCTCTGGACAACAAACCGGCTCTGTTCGATGTTGGGGGGTGTGGGTTCGCACACACGATTGCCCGAGGATCGAGATCGCATTGTCTCCGAGCCCCTGAATCTTTTGTTGTTGCCCTGTGCTGTGGGGTGTTGCCAAGCAACGCCCCTTTTTGGGCTTGTTTGGTTAGATAGAGACTCCTTCTTCCCAAAACAAAAAAACCCACTTCCAGGTTGTCACCTCGCTCGCCCGACTCCGCCTCTTCTTCTCCGCACAATTTCCGCAGGCCATTTTTCAACATCACACTCTCGAACACGGCATCAACAGGCCTTCATCGTCCGTACTCGTCCTACTCCTCTACCCGAGCATCCCATTCGCCGCCGCCGCAGCAATGAATCACCCAGACCTCGGCAGGGCCTTCCGCGCCCGTCTTCGCAACGGGTGCTCCGAATACCGCTTCGACTTCTACGACCTCCTGAGGGGCCAAACCCAGCGCGCCACACTCATCTTTGGCGACCCTTCCGACCCCCCCACAGGAGAATCGTACCATTGCCAAGCCAGACACCACTGCTACTACGAACAAGCCTGGCCGGCCGACACCAAGTTCCACGACGACACGGGGGGCTGTCTCGACCATCGCCGCGTCGTTGTCCAGGACTTTGACACGTTCTGGGATGATTCGACCGAGTCCTGGATGGTCGCGACGCCCACGTTCTAGCACGACGTCTGCTTCGACGCCGCCTTTGACGCTCCGCGAGCCTGGAGGGAGTCCAAGTTTACATGGGTTTCGAGCAAGGAAGCCAATGAGACCTTGTTGTCAGCCTTGTGCATTCAGCCCGAGACAGTACGAGAGACGGACTCCTTAGCCGAGGACCCATATTCGCACATCGACACGGCCGCCGACGGCACCCTCTATCCCCACCACCCCAGGGCGCTCCTCACGCGATACTGGCTCGACGCCGGAGGCCATATCAAGTGGGATGACATCGAGTCCTCCCTGTCAAAATTGAACGAGTGCGCGGAGGCGTTCGATGGGTTCAGAAAATGGCTGTGCCGCCTCAGCGGGGATTGCGAGAATGTCCCCCCGTGCTGCAGCGGTCTTGGTTCAGAGCCACGTCCAGCCCTTTGCTATCCTGATGATCAGCGCCCGGGGCCTCGACAGTTTGCTGCATGCGAGTATTTGGCAGATGCACGTCCAGGAATTGACGAGGTTTTCCGGAGGGACGCCATGGCCTCCAGGCGGCATGGTTCTGTTCCTTTCTATGAAAGCGACAGGAAGCCCATCTGCAAGGTCCGGTTCTCGGAATGGATATCTGAGAGGCCGTTCAACTGTGCCAAGGGCAGCCTGAAGGACAAGCTGGCTGCATGCGATGTCGACTCGGGCTGCGCGGAAAGTGAGGATGAGTGGTGGGAGTGTGAGGACGAGGAGGAAGAGACAGATGAAAATACGGATGAAGAGTCAGAAGGTTTAGACCAGTGGTCTGAGGCCACGGGCGGGACTTTGCTGGGAGAGGAGGATGGTGAAAGCAATGATGGTGTTGAGACACACCAGCCGGGGCCGAGGCAGTTGACGGGACCTCTGGGTGCTGAAGACGTCGTGTTGATCAACAAGAGGAAAGGTGGGCGTCCTCATTTCAATTCACCCCAGTCCCGAGCTGCTGAGAAAGCGAGACTCGAGGCCATGGGTTCCGGTTTCAGTAACCTGGCGATTCGACTGAAGCGTCCTGGGATCCGGGGAGGCGGGGAATAACAGAACGAAGAACATCAAAGAGAGCGCCTCGAGCGAGCCTCCTCGCCACGAGCCCACTGGTTCAAGTCAATGAGCACGCCGGATGGCGGCGAGGGAACATCTGGTGCTCGGGTGGATTTGAAAGTCCGGGCGATTGCGTCCCCTTCTTGGATTGACAAGTAGAACTGTACATGGTTATTTTTTTTGTTCAAGACCATGGATTATCAATCAGCGGTCAGCATAATTCAAGCCATCCAAGCATTAGTCCTTCATTTCTCCTCCAATGCTGGTTGGTGTGTGATTGTTTGTTTCGAAGATCGAAGAGGGGGGCATGGAGACCAAAATGCGAAGGGGTGAAAACACCGCAGCCGTCAAAACAACAAAAAAAGGGGTGAGATGACATTCGGTGCTCGGTGCTCCCAACACTTCTCAGAGCCTGCCTTTCTGATAGCCTTTGCTCTTCCATATTTGAAAATTCTCTTCCGTAACGTTACCTGACTACCTTTGGGCTGAGCAAAGTAATGTTGGACAATTTCGCATGGATTATCTTGGAGGCGCGGGGTTGCGATCCGAGTCGCGCAGCCCAACACCAGCGATCGAACAAAGATTCAACCCCATGACGTATTCCACACTGACACTTCACCTATCCCTTTTCAACATCCTGCATCCCCCGACATTACCAGGGAAACGTCACCTTTCTGATGCCCCAACGACCACACCGAACTCTCCTCCCGCCTGTCCATCATGCACCCAAAGCCATGGCACAACCCCAACTACCGCCCCCGCGGAAGCGCGTCCTCATCGTCGGCGCCGGCGCCGCCGGCATGTCATGCGCGCACCACCTCGCCGCGCACCCCGACAAGTTCGACATAACCCTCATCGAAGCCGCCGCCCACTGCGGCGGCCAAGCCTTCTCCATCCCCCTCGACAAAACCCAGCACGGCGCGTCGTGGCTCAACCAAGGCGTCCAGGGCGGCTCCTACATCTTCCACCACACCATGACCATGTTTGCGCGGCAGGGCTTCGCCGCGAGTCCCGTGAAGCTGCAGGTCTCGTTTGGCAAAGGGGAGGGGTTCTGGACGAATGTGTTCCCGACGGAGCTGCAGGAGCGGTATCGGGGGGAGATTCGGCGGTTTGTGTGGATGCTGGGGGTTGTGAGGCGGTTGGAGGTTTTGTTTGCGTTGGTGCCGATTAAGGTGTTGATGAGGGTGTTTTGGTTTAGTGAGGAGTTTACGAATGCTGTGGTGTTGCCGATGGTTGCGTTGTTTTTGGGGACGGGGAATTATACGCCCGAGGTGCCGAGTGTTATGTTGGAGAGGCTGTGCACGAGTCCGACGTACGGGATGTGGTATCCCCCGGACAAGGAGCGTATCGCGAGTAACTTATCGCCAATGGTGGTGTTTCCCCACTTGAGTCGCTTTTACGAGACCTGGCGGCAGGATCTGGTCGAAAAGGGGGTCAACATCCGGCTGTCGACTGAGGTGACGCAGGTTGTGAGCCGCGACAAGAACGGAGTCATCGTCAAGACCATGAAGAGAACGCCTACCCCTGACGGCCACAATGGGTCCCGCTCCCAGACTCCCGAGGACGAAACCACAGAACACTACGATGAGCTTGTGCTCTGCTGCCTGTAGGCCCCCACCCCCCTCGTCTTCCCCTTCCACAACTGAATTCTCTCCCAGCGCCGACACCTCCCACCGCCTCCTCCACCGCACCTCCTCCCTCCTCGAACGCCTCATCCTCCCCCGTGCCATATTCTCCAACGACCTCACCATCACCCACACCGACGCCACCTACATGCGCCGCCACTACCAACTCCCCCCTCCCCCCTCCCAAACCACCCCAACCCCCTTCCACCCAATGTACCTAACCCGCACCCACCCCACCTCCCCCTCGGCCCTCGACATCTCCTTCGACTGCACGTCCTACCAATCCCAATTCCCTCCCCCCTCGACCCTCCCCCTCGACCGACACATCTTCCAAACCATCTTCCTCAACCGCTCCCGCGACCACCACCTCTGGACCGACTCCGAGATCGACCGCACCAAGATCCTCCGCCGTGACGAATGGCACCAGCTCTGCCACGCGTGGACGCACTATGTGCTCGTGGTGCCGTGGCTGTGGCTGCTGCAGGGAGGAAGACGGCGGACGCGGTTCGCTGGGAGCTGGACGGTGGTCAATGCGCACGAGACGGCGGTGCTGAGCGGGATCGCGGCGGCGGTAGATTTGGGGGCGGGGTATCCTGGGGATTTGGAGGAGGGGGACGGGTTCGCGCTGATGTGTTTTCGGATGTATTATCTGCTGGTGTATGGGCGGTGGTATAGGAAGCGACAAGGGGGGAAGGGCGAGGAGGGGAGGGCGGAGCTGGGGACGGGGGTGGGCGGGAGTGTGTATTGTGGGCCGGGGGTGGGAGGGGTGCCAGAGAGGGGGATGGGGGTGGAGGAACGGGAGGGGGACTAGACGGGGAGGGAATCGAGGGAGTCAAGTTGCAGGTTGTACAATTAACTATCACTGAGTGGTTTTTGTTGGCGCGAGACAATTCGAGATTACCACGGTCCTGAAGTTGGAACTCGAGGCGTGTGGTCTTGTCAGATGGGAGTTGTAGGACCTTTGAGTTGGAACTCGATGCATTTGCTGGTAATAACTAAATCTGGCGCTGACAAACAGACTTTCGCTGGATTAACGAGGGGCGCCCTTAACGAGTAGCTACCCTCTAAAAGCAGGGTCCCCCCAATACAATAAATACCTTTAACTACATGTCAAAGTATGATGGGCTTCCAAGTTCCTCTGCCATCCTGCTCCTGCACATCCACGGATCCCAAGATTCCGTAGATTCTCCGGGCCTCTGCCCTGAGAGTCTGAGAATTGCCAGCGTCTTGACGACTCTTTTTTGGGCATCTTTCATCGTCGCCACCTGCTTGTTCTACTTCAGCTGGTACAATTCCTCACTCAGCGTCTTCGCCCCTTCATTCCTCTCCGAGTCGTTAAAGTTCCCTGTCACCTTGATCTGATCATGCTTCCCCTTGTCTAGCCTAAGCTTTTCCATCGCCGACTGCGTCTCCAGCTCGAGCAGTCTCTTGTGATAACCATATGCGCGCGTGACATGGTCGACGTATTGCTCTGTAGTGATCAGGCCCTCCTCACGTGCTACCCGCGAAAGCACCTTGATGAACATGATGGTTCGCTTCACCCGCTGCAGTGGGTCGACCGACAACGTATTGAGCTCGTATGGAGACAAAAGATCAAAGTCCAAACGACCACAATGATAATCAGCAAACATCGACCGAAACTGTGCCAGATACAGGTTGGCCAAGCCGTGGAGCAACCCCAGCGGGGTAAGGCCTGTCGCATTCTCGATCCTTAGACTCGCTGGCCTCCTTTCAGGTCCCGGTCCCGGTCGAAGAAGAGACTCTGCGTAATCTGTGACTTGCATACCGGCGATTCGGAACTTGGGTGCGTCGTGGTAGAGTACGCTATCGATGACGGCAGAGTGCAAGGCCGTGAAGCCGCCGTCAACCTGGGGGCTTTGCCAGTCGGGATCGGCGCCATAGTCGAGGAGATCTCTCACCATCTCGGGCGATGAGATGTAACGCGAACCCTGGACGAGGTACGTGAGCATCGACCTCTCGAAGATGAGATCACTGTTGATATTGAAGAGGTTTTCTGCCTTGTTTCGGGCTAGGAGGAGCCGGAGAAGCCTGGCTTTGTCGCTGAGATAGGTACCAGAGCGGTCCGACGTTGAAAATGCTCGAAAGTAAGCCATGGGTGGCATCGGGACACGACAGGCAGTTGTGCCGAACAGGTCGTTGCGGCGACCAGATATGGCAGACCACGAGGTGGCACAAAGCTGAGCCAAGACTGATTGCATGCCTTCTTTGGTGAAATTACGGCAAGCCCCGGTCTCCATCATGCTGATTGCCGCCGGAAGATTGCCGTGATAGATGGCCAGGGTAAGAGGGAACCTCGGTGGCATGCTGAGAACTTCACCGGCCCGGAGGAAGTACGCGCCGATCTGGACGTCAAATCGGGCGCCCAGTCGAGCCAGGGTGGCGATGGTTAGGCTTCCACCCCAAGTCCATGCTGTGTAGTGAAAAGGACACCACCCGGAGTTGAGGACGTCGACAGGAGTCTGTGAGCCTGGAGTGTTGGCACTGGCGGACACTAACTTTCCAACTATGTAATCCAGCATGTGGTGATGATTGAAGAGTATTGCCAATTGGAGGATGCCCATCGGCTTTGTTGGAAACTCCACGGCCCTAGTATTTGCTATCCAATATGGGAATTGGGAACTGGGATCAGCTTCCCCATTGGTCATAATCAGCTTCAGCATGGAAAGGTTTCCGAACAAGACCGCAACATGTTGAGGTTGCATGCATCCGTGTTTGGGCGCCTCTGGATGTCCCGCTCGAAGAGCCAACTCGCCTGGCAAGTACACCCTGACACCGTCTCTTGTTCGGACTTTCACGTCGGCGCCGTGGGCCAGCAGCCACTCAGCGGCCGTGTATTCATCGTTCTTGGCAGCAAAATGGAGGGGTGCTGCGTATTCATCGAACGAGACTTCGTCGTCCGTTTCGGCCATCTTTTGGAAGCCATCCGTGAGTTGGTTGACGTTGGCCCCGGATGCCAGGGCCTTCTCCATGGTTGAGATCCGTCCATTTGCCGCGCCAAAGGCCATGGCAATCGGCCGGGGAGATTGCGCGTCGGCCTCGTAGAGATAGGGCCATCCGATGCCATGGTTTCGTCGACATGTCCGAGCGAAGTGGGCACAGTCGTTCAGCATTCCCACCTCTCCGGGGCGGTCGACGAGGTGCTCCCAGACCTCCATGAGGAGTTCGTTCGGGAGATCCTGGAACGTAGGCATCTTGGGATGGAAGGAAGGCGAGCTTCTCGTGGTTGGCTCGGGAGCGATGAGGGGAGATCGAACACTAGGTGCACACACCGAGAGTCAGTCGCTACATCGGAGGCACATGTGGTAGGCGAGACAACACAAACCCAAGGCCAGTCCCGCTGGGTATGGCAATCAAAGATGTTGCTGCACCGAGTTCCGGTGGCGGTTTCAGCGACAAGTCGTAGGTTGTGGGGTGCCGGTGTGAATGACGTCGGAAGTGACTGTTTGTTGATAGGGTTGAACTATGCCGGCATAGAGGATGATGTTGGAGGCCAAAATGCGGTGTCAGATGCCAAAGATCAGCGTCGAGGTTGACGGAGACGGCGTTCCTAGGCCGAGGGGGCCAGAACGAAGACCCCGCCAAGAAAAAGAGGTCAGGCAAAGAGCTGGTCTTTCCCTCCCTCAGCAGAGTCAGGGCTCCAAGCGGCACCTACGGACGGAACCAGTGAGTAGGTACCTGCCCATTACTTGCTTGGGCACTTGGGAGCCACGCTCCTACACAACACGGCCCCTGCGGCCACACCGTCCATGACAACTAACGACAACACCTGCGCCCCCGCAAACGAAGGCGGGAGGGGGCAGTTCGGTGGCCCTGCCACCACTGATCAGCCCCTGAGGCGTGACCACCCCCCCGACGTTAAATGAAACAAACAAACCTGCCTGCCTAGGGTGACTGATTCTCCACCCACAAGAGAAAAGAAGACACAAGGTAGGTGGCTTTACTATGTCTCATATCTCCATCTCTGTTCGCTCACTAAGAATCAAGTCCTTTCCCAGAAAACCCCCCAAGTGCACTGCTTTCTTCGCCTTTCCCTCACCCTCACCTCCCCCCACCTCCCTCACCCCCTCCCTCACACCACCCTCCTCGTCTTTCCACTTTCGACATCATACACCCATCCCGAAATCGCCACATCCTCGGGCACAAGTTTCGACTTCTTCAGATACTCGACGTCCTCCACGACCGCCTTGTCGAGATCGGGAAACGCCAGGAAATTGGGGACCTTTTCGCTCAGTTCGGCGACAGCGCTCTCTCTGCATCATCCACACAGTCAGCTCACTTCATCTCCCATCCACTGCTCTCAACCACACGGGAGAGAAAACACAAACCCAAGATTATTCTTAACAACCGCCACCGCATCCTTATGCTCAAACGTCAACATGCCGCACCCCGTATGCTTGACCAGCACAATCTCGTTGGTCGCCAGCAGCTGCTGGCTGATGACGATGGAGCGGAGCGCGTCGGCGGCTGAGCCCCCTGCCTATAGTGTGCAAAATGCCCGTCAACATCGCCACCCGGTTTCAGGGGACAGGCAGACACTCACATTGCGAATGACGTGGGCATCGCCCAGCTCGATGCCAAACGCCCTAGCGGGATCGATGCGCGCGTCCATGCACGTCACGACGAGGTACTTCTTGGCCGGCGGCAGGGCGAGGTGGCCCTTGTCGAAGCTGGCGGCGTACTCGGCCGAGGCGGCCTCGACGTTGTTTTGGATGGCGGACATTCTGGGGGTGGTGGTGAAGGCTCGGCGGTGGAAGGTGTTGTCGCGGCCGAGGAGGATGGTAGGGGCGGGGAGGTGGTTTCGGAGGAGGGTGTGCTGGAGGATGTTGGTGGTGGTGGGCAGCACCGTCTTTTGAAGGCTTCGGGCGGCCAGGGAGGATGTGGATTTTTGGATGCACTGCCTCATGGTAAAGGTTGGTCGGAGTTAGTCGGGCCCGTGTTTCGGTTGGGGTTGGTCTTTGTTTGTGTTGGTTGGGATTCTTGTGCCGCTTGGCTGGGGGGAGGGGGTCTGGCTGCAAGCGGAAACAAGGGGGATTTGTTGGTGATGGAATCAAGGGGCAGGCAGGCGGCGTCGTATCCGGAATTGAACCACGAGGGGAACACGATTCCAGGGAAAAGCAGATTGGAAAGACGAGTCAATGTCGAGAGTGGGAAACAGGAGGAAAATAAACCAGACTCCGGCACGGCGGTGGCAGCGCGTCGAGGTCTTACATACCGGGCAGCTCAGCTCCGGGACAAGAAGCTCCCAGGCAGGCCGATTTGTACAACGTGAGATAGGGGAGGTGTCTGGAACTCCACTGGTTGGTTGGTTGTTGGTCGGGATGGGAAGCCGAAAGGGGCTCAGCACTCTGGATGATACCCTGGGGCTGACCGGCAAGCTATCGAGGTGCGACAGGAATAAACAGCCGCCGCAGAACTGTCGGGCAGGGCAGGGTGATATACTGGTGAGAGGCAGCGGGACGGCAGCATCGCGTTCCTTTATGCATTGCCAAAAATACCGATGCTCCCGCTCTCACCCCCGCAATCAGCTCCGAACTTGGCACCGCCGCCCCCTCTTGCTCCCACCGGCCCCCTAACTCTTGTCTCAACCGTGCAACGTGCATCCCATGACTCTGCAGGTTCGTTCCGGATCCTGGCGCAGACCTCTGTCCAACGACTCGCCGTCGTGCTTGGCATTGCGTGCTCGCCGCCAAACCCGCCGAGGACCGCTAAGACGTTGGAACGCATGGCGCCAAAGCGCCGCGAGAGCTCGCCATCTCCATCATCCATGTTGCACCGCTTCGCCGGCGGCGCAGTGCTGGCCAGGGACCGGACCACCGCCGCCCGGGGCTGAGAATGACGTCGCTTGGGTCGGCTCCGAGATGCCACACATGTTGAAAACTGTAGACTGGCCGGGCTCGAATGAATCTGTATTATACACAAGGCGTCATCTCTACAAGGTGAGTTGCCCTCTGTCCCGACGGCTGTATTGTACAAACCTGAGATGTGTATTGCACAAGGCTCGTGGCCATCCTCAACGTGCCGGGACCAGATGCATCACATCCAGCACCGCCGACCGTGGCAGCACGTCGCCCTACCCCCTAGCGGCCCTGGTTCTTCATCGCTCGCCGCCTCTCGGCCCGCTCCAGGGCCCGCGCCTGCTGCTCCAGCTCCGCCTTCTCCTCGTAATCAACCTTCTTCTTCCCCGACGTCTTGAGCTCCTGGTCCAGTTGGTAGTTCTTGAGCTTTTCCTTGGCCGCACTGAAGCTGCCCTTAAAGCTGTCCAGCATGCCATCGTCCTTTGGCGGGACCTCGGTGGCCGTCGTGTCCATGGTCCTCGGTGCCTGATAGTTGGTCGCGGTCGGCGCGACAGGCTCCCCGCCCAAGTGCAACTCGGGCAGACCCAACCAACGGCGCATCAACGGGTCGTAAAAGACCTTGGACTGGAGATACTGCAGACTACCCGACACCAAAAAGAAGAGCTGCAGACCCGCAGGGAGGAAGATGGTGGCGAGAGCCGAAAGGGGCACCAGCACGATACCCATGGCCCTCATCGTCTGTTGCTGCTGGGGCGCCATGTAGGGGATGGGCACCTGGTCATGTCGTCGTCAGCAATGCATTCACTGTCCATAGGGATTTCCGGAGGAACCTACCCGCATCGAGACAACAAACATGCCCGCGGCCGCAAGAGGCAAGAGGTAGTACGGATCAGGGATCGCCAGGTTCTGGAACCAGAGGATGCCGCCCGTCTCCAGGCTCGGCACGGGGAGGTCGGCCATGCCGCGGACGAGCCGCAGCATGCCGAAGCCAACGGGGACCTGGAGCATCGGAATGGCAATCTTCCACCACTTGAGCTCCATCGCCCTGTGTATGTTGCGGATCTCGTTCCTCACGGACATGAGCTCCTCGCGGTCGCCGCTCTGCATCGTCGCCTTCATTCTGGCCTGGAGGGCCGCGTACTTTGGGTTCTTGCGCAGATCCTGCATCTTTTGCGACTCAATCTGCGAGCTGATGGTGGGCTTGAAGATGGCCGCCCGGACGGCGATGGCCGTGACCGTGAGCGTCGCCCACCACGGAAGCCCCGTGTAGACGTAGATGTGTTCTATCAGCCACTCCATGGACGACGTGGGGCCCCAGCCATAGTCGAGGCCCAGCCCCTTGAGGAAGCCAATCTGCTCGGGGATGTCGTGGACATTCTCGATGCCCAGCAGGTCCGAGAGGCTCGTTGAGAAATCGGCGTCGGCGGGGGCGGGGGCGGGGGCAGGGGCAGGGTCGGCGGCCGGGATGGGAGCGGCCGGGGCGGGCTGCGTCGAGGCAAATCGAGCCTGTCGGGAGGGAAGGGCGGCGAGGACCAGGGGTCCAGCTAACCTCCTCGCGGTCGGGCTCCGGGCTGTGAGGGGTGTTCGCGACGGGATGGCCCGCAGCGCTGTGCCGAACTGTCGCGTCGACGATCTGGAAAGAAACTGGACGAGTCGAGTCAGTGGAAAGCACGAGACGAGACAAGGGCGTGCCAATTGTGTACCGTAGCCTGACCGAGCCCCAAGGACTGGCTTGACCGGAGGACACCTCTGCTGGGAAGCATTTTGCGCTCAATTCGGTGCCAGAGACACCGCAGACCCAAGACCGACCCGACGATTTGCTGAAGATGCGCGGTGTCGCAACTTTTTTTTTTGGCCTGGATCACCCCCAAGCCTTCGGGGCGGGATTTCCTTACCTAAGCATCCTTGTGCGGGCCAGGCACCAAAAGAAAGGTGGGTCACCGGAGTGTCCACCGACACTCGAGTCTCATGTCTGTAGGTATCAAGCAAGGAGGACACGGCCATGGTTTTGAGAACTTTTCTATTGTTTTCATTGCAAACTGGCTTGCGCTGGTACGCCAGGGAGATTCTGTCTTGTTGTATGTACAGATGCAAAACGTCGAGACAGCGCTGATATACGGCAGGCATATTGTCTGCGTCAACAACCCGCCCCCGTGTAGTCTCGAGCACGATACCCCAAGGGCCCCAACGTTATTGCTGCCGACCACCGAGTGCCGGTCCGACGTCAAGTAGGACTGGGAGGTATGGAGTTCCTTGGGCCTGGTGACACTGTTTGTGCCCCCCGCCGCCCTTGCTCATTCCATGCTCGTGAGGTCGTCCAGCCGGAACCTCGACTTTGGCTTCTCCACAGCCTCGATCCCGGGCCCGATGGGATGTGCTTGTCGTCGGGAAAGGGGAAAGACCTGGGCATTTCCATGTTAGCCGCCTTGCTTCTTGCTGGCGAGACATTCTGACGGCGTCGCAACGTACCCTGGTGCCGCTCCACCCCAACCGGAAGGCGGCCTCGTGCGCAAAAAGCTCGCCAAAGCCCAGCATCATGCCATTGACAAAAGGAAGAAAGAGGTTGATGGTGGCGCCTCGGAGCAAAGACCAGAGGGTCGGCGGCTGGTAGAGGATGACGGCGGGGGAGGATGACGAGGGCGGCGACGTCGAGATGTCCTCGCCCGAGTACTGCTCGCTGTCAGACCGGATCGTAACCCCCGACTCGGCCATGGGGTTTGGCGCCTCGTCTGAAGACATGGTGCTGGCAGGCCGTCGCAGGTGGGCTTGGTGGTGGGAGCCCGGGTGTTCGGAGGTCGTGACGATGCAATGCGAACCGCGCAAGAAGCTCGGCAGTGTTGCCGAAGCTAGCCACTCCCGCCCTCCCTGGCGTTGCCAAGATGTAACCCCGGGCCTCGGTCGTGAGATAATCCGGCGAAATCTGGGGTACGACGCGACGAGGCCTCGATGCCTAGGTCAGCGTGGCAATGTAGAAGAGGCCCGGGTCATTCCATGAAAGAAGTTGTCGTAGAGGCACAAAACCGCAAATGCGCCAAAACCCGTAGTGGTAGCCTGGTGCTGCTGTCCAGTTCAGGAACCAAATGTTGGGCATGCTGCAGGATGATGGAGCTGCTTCAGTTACGTAATCGACCCAAGCTTCTGTAGCGGGGCTCGACGCGGGGCATTTGGAGACCATGGCCCGCGTTGACCTGAGCTGCCTGATCCTCAAGCACCAAGCAACTGCCCTGGAACTTGAACTTCTGGCGCAAACTAGCGGTCGCCGTCCCAACTTCAGCATCCTCGCGCAACACAGCGAGCACATCGTCTCCCGTCATCCATCCCGCCGATATTGTCCAATATCCCCATCCACCCCGCGCGTCACAACCATGGCCGACCACGATGAGCTCATCAGCCGGATGGTCGAGCTGACGGGCACGACTGCCGATCAGGTACGCTGGTTTCTTGCCATCCCTCCCTCGCTTCGTCACTAACAAGGTCAAGGCCCAAGAGTACCTCGCGGCCAGCGACTGGAACTTCCAGCAGGCCTGCGACAACTTCTACGTCTCCGATGGCGAGCAGGATGACGAAGAGCCTACGACCGAACCCGCGCCGTCCACATACACCGGGCCCAGGACCCTCGATGGTCGACCCGCACCCCAGTACGCTGGCGCGTCCTCGTCGGCCGCGAAGAAGCCCCCGAAGCGTACCGGGCTCGCCACACTGAGCTCCATTGGCGGCGGCGGCCACGGACACGGCCACGGCCACGGCCACGACGACGATGACGACGAGGACGACGAAAGCGAAGACGAGCGTCGCGGCCCGCGTGACCTGTTTGCTGGCGGCGAGAAATCGGGGCTTGCGGTGCAGGATCCCTCGCAACGCGGCGGTTCGGACCCGCGCAGACTCATCAGCGACATTGTTGCCAAGGCGAAAGCGTAGGTCATGCCCTGCCAACCTTGATCACGACGTGGAGTCAAACGAACTAAACGTTGCCTGGTAGTAATGCCAAGATGCGCGACGAGGATGAGGGCCCATCCTCCGCTGGACCGTCTCGCCACTTTACGCGAGGAGGCAATGTTCTCGGCGGCGACGGTGTCGAGACACGACGTGTTGGGGAACCCGGAGCCGGTCCTGCCGCTGTCGGGCCAGCTCAAGAAACGGCTTTCCGGGTGCTGCACATCTGGGAGGACGGCTTCAGTATTGACGACGGCGAGCTTCACCGATTTGACGACCCCGTGAATCAGGCGGCTCTGGATATGATCCGAAATGGTCGAGCCCCGCTCCACCTGATGAACGTCCGGTCTGACCAGCGCGTGGACGTCAAGTTGAAGGAACACGACGAAAAGTTCAGACAGATGCCCAAGATCTACCGCCCCTTTGGAGGTGAGGGGCGACGTCTCGGCAGCCCTGTCCCGGGTGTTGGCGCCGTGACGGCTCCCCCCGCTGCTGCACCGCCGACCCAAGCAGCCGCCGGTAGCTCGCCACAGGTCTCCAACACCAACGTTGATGCCTCTCAGCCGACCTTGATGCTGCGTATCCAGCTCCCGGATGGGACCCGTCTCCCCGCGAGGTTCAACACCAGCCAGAACGTCGGCGACGTTTACGAGTTTATCACTCGTGCCTCGCCGGGCATCTCGGCGCGCCCGTGGGTGCTCTCGACGACCTTCCCCAGCATGGACCACACGGACAAGGACTTGGTGCTGGGGGAGATGAACGAGTTCAAGAGGGGCGGCACCGCCGTTGTGAAGTGGATTTGAGTTGGCAAGGTGCAGATGGTGCGGGATGACGGACATCGCATCACCATCTGGAGGGATGGAGCATAATCCCATCGGCAAATGGCGTTAACAGGGAAGCGATTAGGCACACATAGATGGAACCGGTCCACTCAGCGCTGATAGAGAGGTAACCTTGATTTCTACGGGGCGCTACCATTCATTATGCTTTTCCCCAAGACCTTCCCATGCTTGATCCGTGATATGCCCCATCCAATGCCTCGGCGCCGCTGTTGTGGGTAATCCACTCCCAACCCTCAGGCTGATGCAACCCCCCCAAAAACAAACCCTATCCTGACACTGCCCTCTCAAGTGCCCCAGAGCACGCGTCTTCCTTTCCTTTAGGCCTCAGCCGCCATTCCACCCATCTCGCTGTTGTACCCCCCCTGTCCGGGCGGGCCCGCGGGGGCGGGCGGCCCATCCAGGAACTTGAACCACGGCCTCGCCGCCATGACGTTGAGCCTGGCGCTGTTGAAGCGGGCCTCGCCGGGCGGCATGCACACGAGGATGTACGTGTTGGCGGTGAACTTTGTGACAAACATGCTAAAGGTGGGGCCCATCTTGTACTCGAACTCGGAGAACTGCTCGGCGTTGCGCGGGGTGCCCGTGAACTTGCTGCACGTGTGCTTCCAGCTCTTGAGGATGTTGGACATGCGCTCGAACCGGTCGCCGTACGGGTTGCGGTCGCCCTCGCGGCTCGACCAGCGCGAGACGACGAGGAACGAGGTCCGCTCGAAGAGCAGGATCTCGTCGGCGTCGATGGCCACGCCGAGAGAGGCGAGCTGCGTCTCGATCACGCCGAGGTTGGGGACGAGGTCGTGGATGATGGACGCCCAGGCTTTGTACAGGGATTGGTCCCAGATGGACGTCGCGAAGAGGTGCATGTCGAGGTTGATGCCGCCCGGGTCGGGTTCCGACGTGGGCGTGGCCGAGGGCGAGGGCTGCTGCCGCAGCAGGATGGCGACGGCCTCGGCGGTCTTGCGGCGGACGAGCGTCACGCGCTGCTCGAATATGGCCTCGCGGTTGGCGGACTGGATGAGGTCCATCTTGTGGATCAGGACGAAGACCTTGGCCTCGCGCGAGTACTGGCCCAGCGCGCTTATGATGTTACCATAGGTGGCCAGGTCGCGCTCGACGTCGCGGGACTCAATGTCGAAGACGTAGATGAGCACCCCGACGTTGGAGAAGACGTGGGCGCGCTGCTGCGAGAGGTAGTTCTCCATGAAGGCTTCCTGGCCGCCGCAGTCCCAGAGGTTGAGCGTCAGGTTGCCGAGGAACTTGACGTGCGAGAGGTCAATGTCGATGGTGGCTCCCCTGCCGAGGGTGTCAGCGGTCTTCAATTCAGGGGGAGGGGGAGGGGGAAACTCACAATCGCCGCGTGTCCCGCGCCAGATAGTTACTAAATATGATGCTTCGCATGCTCGATTTGCCGGAGCCACTCTTGCCCATCAGGAGGACTTTCTGCTTCTTGACTTTCTTGAGCTGGGCCTGGGCGGCGGCCTGGTTGATGCTCGCGTCGGTCGCCGACGTCTCGCCCGACAGGATGGCGCCCGCCTCTGCGTCCGACATCTTGCGAGGTTTCTGCTGGGCCACAGCCGGTCAGTCCTCACATTCGTGCTGTTCGATCCACTCCCCCGAAAATAACGACGTGGAAAGAGAGCGAGTGGGATGCCCCGAGGATGGCGGATTGGTGTTCTGTGGATTGGGGGTTCAGTGCTCACTGAGTGGCGACGAGGCCTAGGAGGCCAGAGACCCATGGTGGCCGCTGGTTGGCTCGTTGCCAGTTGGATGGGGGCAGAAGCGAAGGTCCGTGCGTTGGTGGGGAGAGAAGAAGGACCGTGCGTCTCGTGGGGGAAGAAGAAGATGCGGTTCGGGCGATCCGTGGGGGAGCAAAAGTGGGCCTTGCGTTTGGTGACACGGCGGTTGAAATCCGATATGTGAGCTGGTATGACCCTAACCCTTCCCTCAGTGTTGCAAATTCAACGTCAACAGGTCCTTGAAAATGAATTCCGTCCCCAACATTCACCGTCAGATGCGAAAATGGACATTGATGTTCATACGAGCAATCCCAAATACATATTATATTGTCCTTCAGAACAGGTCCATCCTCTCGTTTCAGGCTCCCAGCTGTGAAGTCGGTTTATCTTGACAATAGGACCAGGCTGGGACTTCCACACATCAAGATATCGGTATTCTGTTGTGGGTGAGGCACGGCGGCGCCGCCGCCTGAGGCATGGGGTCCACCCCCTCCTCGGCGTGCGAGACCGCCGGAGCCACCCACCTATATCCAGGCCTTGGCTCGAGCCACCTCTCTCCATCTCTCTTGCTCCGTAGCACTAGTTTAAGTGCAGTTCAGCAATCCTACTTGTCCTGCAGTTCTCTGTCTCCCTCATCATATTCACACCCCATCACATGGAACAAAGCGGATCAAATCGTTCAAGTGAAACGGTATCGTTGTATCAAGCTCCATATGCACATTGACCCTTTCGCGTGCGTGAGTCCTCGCCGATTGAGATGCATTTCCGGACTCAACAATCACACCTTGGCTGGCACGGAAAATAGTAGGCGCGATGAATTGCGAATCTTCTGTCCCCATGGCGTTTTTACCATTGTACTAAGACCGGCCGAGCCCTCTGCTTGCTCCAAGTGTTGCGGCCATCCGCGTCCAAAACAAAACACCATACCCAACTATCGTGATGACATCATCGCTTGAGGATGGGCCCGATGTCGGCCGCGACGTCAACGACAACTGCCACGGCCACAACGACGAGCCGAGCGAAGAAGAACCTCTTCTTCGCCGCAACAATGGACCAAGCAATGACCAGCCGCTCCTTCGCGCTCCAGAGGAGGCATCATGGAAACCCCCTTCCGGCTTCCTCTGGATCCAGGTCGCCATCATGAGCAACGTGTTTCTGTATGGCTTCGACGGCACCATCACGGCCGCCACATACGCCGTCATCAGCTCCGACTTTGACGCGGCCAACACCGCCTCGTGGCTGACGACGTCGTATTTGATCACTAGTACGGCGTTTCAGCCGCTGTACGGGAGAGTGTCGGACATCTTTGGCCGGCGGATATGCTTCTTCATCTCGACGATTACCTTTGCGCTGGGTTGTCTAGGGTGCGGGGTGGCGGGAGATATCGTGTTTCTCAACTGCATGCGCGCGCTGACCGGTTTTGGCGGCGGGGGGTTGATGACCATGGGTGAGTTTCTCGGCGTTCGCGGAGCAGGTGGGCAGTGCTAACGGGCGTAGCCACGATTGTCAACTCGGACATGATACCTTTTCGCAAGCGGGGGATGTACCAGGCCCTGCAAAACGGCATGTTTGGGTTCGGGGCAATCTGCGGAGCGTCGTTTGGCGGATCCATCGCCGATGGGATCGGGTGGAGGTGGTGCTTTTTGCTCCAGGTTCCCATCTCTGCGTTCGCGCTGTTGGTGGGTGCTTGGGTCGTCAAGAATCCAGAAGGCGGCTTCGAAATTGGACAGGGGGCCAAGGAGATCTGGAGAAAGGTCGACGTCTCGGGCGCGCTGCTGTTGGTGATAGCCATCTCCCTCCAGCTTGTCGGCCTGAGCCTGGGCGGGAACGAGCTTCCGTGGAGCAGTCCGTGGGTGATCGCCTCCCTGGTGGGCAGCGGTGCCCTGTTTGTGCTGTTCATCGTGATCGAAGCCACGACGCGAGCCATCCCGGTCATCCCCCTCCGGATGCTCCGGGGCAGACTGCCGGTGTTGATCCAGTTTGCCAACATCTGCGTCGGCCTGTCTGCATATGCAGTGAGTTAGATGTTCAAGGTCGGCTCTTGGCCCAATCACGGCACATGCTAACCGCTCGACGCAGTATCTCTTCAACCTACCCCTGTTCTTCCAGATCGTCTTGCTGGACTCGGCCACGACGGCGGGAGCGCGTCTAGCAATCCCATCGCTTGCTACGCCAATAGGGGGCCTGGTCGCGGGTGTCGTCATGTCGCGATGGGGCAAGCTGATACCGCTGGTGCGGACGGGTGCCTTTCTCATGGTCGTGGGCAATGCGTTGGTGACGTCGCTCGGCTTCGTGGATTCCCGGTGGAAGTACTTTGTGTACATCTTCCCTGCCAACCTCGGGCAAGGGATAGTGTACCCCGGGATACTCTTTACGTCGCTGGCCACGTTTGACCATGCCGGTGAGTTGTACACCGCCAGTTGGCGAGCATTGGTTGCTGCATCAAGGTGCTGACGATGGGGGCAGACCATGCAGTTTCAGCGTCGACGACATATCTCGTCCGGTCTCTCGGGACTGTGTATGGTGTGGCGGTCACGTCCGCTATTGTGCAGACGACGCTCAGTGTCCGTCTCCCCCAGGTCCTGGGCAACATCCCCGACAAACAAAAGGTGAGCGTTCAAGAGAGGGAGGAAAATGTCCGATGCTGACTCCATTTCACCCAAGCTGGTGGAAGAGATCCGGCACTCGGTGTCGGCGATCAAGACGCTGCCCCCAGACATCCAGCTCAAAGCTCGCATGGTGTACTACGACGGACTGCGCTATTCTTTTGCGACATCGACGGCGTTCGCTGTCCTAGCTGTGGTTGCCGCCCTCTTCGCCAATGGCCGCGGACTTCGCAGCACGAGTTGAGGAAGTGGTCGACTGCTTGTCTGGCAGCCTGCTTGGGTTGAAAACGCCTCGTGCAGGCAGGGACTTTTCTCACGAACATGGCCACCATCAGGGACCGGTGAAGCAAGGAGCGGGGACGGTGTGCTGGGGTACGGGAGAGAAGGAAGGCACTCTCGGCGAAGAGTTTGTCTGCACTGTCCAGCTGTTGGCAATGAATTACCAGGGTCAGCATTCGTGTTCTCGGAAGGAACGTTGGTGGACGATGCGGGGGAAGTGTGATTCGCCACCCAGAGGCGGTTGGAGGGAGAACTCGAGAGGGGCAGCCGCGGACAAGTGGGAACTAGGAAGAAAGTCCCATCGATTCCACCCACCGCACGCTGGGTGATGCTCTCGATTCTTTCAACACCACGGAACTTTGCCCAGTTTCCCAACTGCTGTGCTCGGAGCTCCACTGCGGCTTCCACGCCTTCGACAGCGAGCCTACGCCCATCCGTCGATGCACTCCCTCGCGTTTAATCCCTCAACTGACCTCGAGTCCCTGCTCGCACGTTGTTCGGGCTCATGGCCACCGAAAGACACCACGGCCAGGGCGTAACATCGTGCGTCGAACAACGCTACCGCGCCTCCCCAGAACCTGCCACCGTCGACAGGTCGCCGGGCGACAATTGAGCCAATTGCATCTCGGCCAACCACGGCGATGGTGGTCTCGGGGTGTCCACCACTGCAGGCCCCCCACCACCGCCATGGCTCCGACACCACCAAGACAGGGCCGTTCGCTTGTCTTGACCAGGGACGGTCTTGGGCTTGCATGGTGGGAGGTTGTTTTCCTCACCCGGGGTTCGTCGATTCACTTCTCGACGTTGTTTCTGGCGGCTATTCCGTTGCTGACGCCTGCCCATTGGCCGCCCTGTGTGACCCGGGCCTGCAGCATCTCGCCGTTGGCGATGCCCGGCGGCTATCGATGCCAGACACAGCCAACAAGACGCCAACGACACGCTAGCGTCGACTCCCTTGCCCGGCATCGAACCCCTCGACACCCCTCGACGATGCCACGCCCGACCCAAGCAGCTGGACCGAAGCCACCATGGCCGCATCGAGACAAGGCTCCGCCCTGCCGGGCCCCGGCCGGATCCCGACTCGACGGCCATCCGCACAAGCGTGCCTGCGTTTCTCTGTTCCTTCGTCCGCCCCGGACCACTATTCGTTTCGAGTTGGGAAACGATTGCCGTCTGCACCCCCGCAAGCTGGCCCTTGTTTCGAGCTGCTGTTTATTGCTCCGGGCGTCCAATCGCATGCATTGCGAAATTTCGTTGGCGATGGTGGGACGGGTTCCCCTCTGGACGTCAAAATGGCCAACGCTCCCGAGGGAGGACACCCATATGTGACCACCCTGTTCGTACAGGCAAGCCTCTTGTCATTTCCATCCCCCCATGGGGTCCTTTTTGTCCTTTGCACCCAGTGCCGACATCAGACCCCTCTCCCAGAATGGAGGACGGCATCCAACAAGCACGACGCCTCCTCCGGTCCCAACGGCAGCTTCTTGACGACGGCAAGACATTTGGTTGTCTTTGCGCCCCCTTTCGCTTTCGAAGCAAAGAAGTCTACACCTACGAAGAAGTGAACACAGTGCTGGCCTCCGTTGTCGACTCGGACGGGTCCATCGATGTCATCAAGGCCCTGCTGTCATTGGGGGCCGACGTCAACTTTTTCCGACGACAGGATTCCCGAGCATGGAATACCATCACTCTACGACAACAACGGGCATATCGGAGCAACCTTCTCCTCAGAGCTACCGTGCAGTGCCGCCACGAGACCGTCCGTCTCCTCGCCGCCCACGCCGACCAAGAGAATCTGGACAGTGTTCTTCGTTATGCCATTGTCCGAGGCGATGTCGCCGTCCTTCAGGCTCTCCTCGACCGTGGAGCCAACCCGAACGACCTCCACGACGACTTTCAGAATGCCGTGTTTCAAGACCAGATCGATGTTGTGCGCGCTTTGCTCAGCGGCCACCGCCTCCCGTGCCTTTCCTGCCGCTCCATCGGACTTCGAATCGCCGTCAAGAACAAGTCTTTTGACATCATTCAGTTGTTGCTCAAGTGCTGGGGGGACATCAACCACGACGGAGCGGCCGCCCTTGTCAAGGCCGTCGAGCTCTCACGGCCTGACATCGTCTCCCTCTTGACTTCGGGTCCCATCAAGGCGTCACCCCGCAGCCTCGACGCCGCCCTTGGCAAAGTCGCACAGTTAATGACCGAGAAGATTTCCTCAGACTCCCTGGAGATGCTCGGGATGTGCCTGTCTCTCGGAGCGTCGGGCGCAGAGACTCACAGGATGCTGACGGAGGGTGTTTTGGACGCTGTCAAACAAGACCGGATCGAGCTTCTGGACACCATCCTCCGACTCAGACGGATGCCAGCCGAGTATGAGCCCCTTGCCCTTCAACATGCAGTGCGATCGGGGCGAGTCGAAACTCTCATCAAGCTTCTGCAGTTCAGTCCATCCTCAAGCAGCCTCAAAGTCGCTGTTTCGCAGGCCATGGAAATTGCCGATGCCGAAGTCCGATTCCAACTTATACGGCTGTTGATCGAAGCTGGTGCTCAGGAGGAATGCACCGCAGCGGCCCTTGTTCAAGTGGTTCAGATCATCACGGAAGGGGAGATGACGGGGAAGGTTTCGGGAGAAAGGCCCTTATTTGATCTCCTTCTTCATGATGGGAGAGCAGATGTTAACTACGATGGCGGCCGGGCACTGCAGGTTGCTGTGCAGGCTCTTTCTCTCCCACTCGCGGAGAGCATCATCGCCAAGGTCCCGTCAGCCGACACCCTCGGAGCAGCGCTGCCCTGGGCAATTGCTATTCCTGATCGAGATATCAAGCAAGACTTTGTTCAGATGTTGCTTCGGAACTCCGTCAACCAGGATGCTGTGGGCAACGCATTGGTGGAGACATTCAAGGGCGGTTCAGAGCACCTGTACGTCATCCAAGTTCTCCGTTCATTTAGTACTGTCTCCCAGACTAACAGTTTCCCAGGAGCTTGATCAGGTTGCTTTTGGCAAGAGCATCCGTCAATCACAACAATGGCGAGGTCTTCATCTTTGCCGTCCGAAACTTTGAGCCTGCTGCTTTTTGCCTGCTCCTCGTCCAGAGTGTCTCTTACAAGGCACTCTTCACCACCATCATGGAGGCTTTGAGGGCTCCATGGGAGACACGCAGCGTCGTGTTTGGGTTGATGATGGAGCTGTTGGGAGCGGACCATCTCAATGCTTCCCTCAAGTATGTGGTTCTGGAGGAGCGTACAGATCTCGACCTTGTTGGGATGCTTCTGGGTGCTGGTGCGGACGTCTTGCTTGAGGGGGGCGTCTGCATCAAGAATGCGGCCTCCAAGCTTGACCTGGAGCTTCTTCAAGTTCTCGCCAAACATTCCGGAAAGGATGAACTGATCTTCACACAAGCTCTTTCAGGGGTCGTCACTCAGAACAAGCAGTGGATCGCTCAGGAGCACATCGTGTTGGTTCAGCTACTCCTGCATTACGGTGCATCTGGCCAAGTCATCGACGAAGCAATGCTCGAGGTTGTCAATCATCTCGCTTGCCAGGATGACAAGAGGCACCTCCGGAGCCTTCTCCTCAGCACTCTCTTTGCTGCGCAGGCAGACGTCAACTACCAGCAGGGCAAGGCCATTGCCGTGGCAGCCGGCAAGGGAGACGCTTCTCTGCTCTCCCACCTTCTCAGTCACAACACCACTTTGGCCACAACTTTCAACGCCATGTCATCCGCAATTTCGGCCGGTCACGAAGAGCACCATCTGGTTGAGCTGCTGAGCGCGTTTGCAAACCGTCGAGCAAGCCGGACCGAAATCAGGTCTTCGATTCCACGCACACTCGACCCGGTGATGCTCTGTCTCAAGTCATACCCCAGCTCGGCAAGATTGGTTGGCGCTTTGGTCAAGGCCGGATGCAGTCTGGACGCAACCGTGCCGATGCATGTATCGTCGGAAAGGGTGGGGAAGGACGGAAGACGCATCAGCCCCAAACCAGAGCCAGTGTCCATCCTCATGTGGGCGTTGTTGGAGACAGAAAGCGCTATCAACACGGACGTGCTCCGAGCATTGATCCGCCACGGCGGTAAGATTGCATCAGTTCATTCCTGTTGGAAACATTTGCTAACTGACCAAAGCCGATGCCTCTTACACAACACCCCGAACACGGACAACACCGCTTCTGCTCGCCGCGAAGTCGGGCAAACGGGACGCTGTTCGCATACTGCTCGAGTCAGGGGCAAGGGCGTCAAGCAGAGACGTCTTGGGTAGATCCGCCCTGTTTTTTGCGTCCCAGTCTGGTGACGCCGAACTTGTTGCCCTTCTCCTCAAGAGTGGACCTAGCACAAACGACGGCAGTCTCCACGAAGCAGCCCGTGGATTCCACGTCGAGACAACCAAGCTGCTCCTGAGCGCCGGCCACGACCCCAATTTCAGATCAACCAGACACAACGGATTGACCGCCCTTGGAGAACTTGCTCGGCATGCCACTCTCCCCGATGATGCGACACCAGTCGTCAAGACTCTTGATATCCTCCGCGATGCAGGCGCCAGTCCTCTCCTGAAGGCCCACGGGAAAACGATGATTTTCCTCGCCCTCGACAACCCGGACAATGTGCGTATTGCACGCATTCTGCTGGAAAAGGTTCTCCACCAAACCATCAACAGTCAGGAGAATACATATCAGCACGGTGTGTACAATTTCTCGCCCACGACCTACGTCTCCAAGGGGATTCTGCTAGGACCACCATCGGTCGAGCTGTACAGGATGCTGAGGGGCCATGGCGTCGAGAATCACTTTTACGCCAACATTGGTGAGATCCAACCGACAGACGCCGTCGGCCTCCCCGAGGAGATCGCGGAGCGTGAGCGGCTACAACGCCGGGAACATCCGAGCGAGGAACCAATGCCCCACGAGAAGTCTGTTCGACATCACTCGGATATCTCTCACCAGTGGGACGTACGGCGTCGAAACGAGCCTTCTCCCCAGCGCTCACCGCCCCACGGCCACACCAAGTCGAGAAGCCTGGGATCCGGGCTGGCTCGTGGCCGTCAACACGATGATTTGACGGCTGTTCACACCCGCTTGGAGAGTACCTCGCCGGGAAGACAGGGCTCTTCGCGGTCGCTTTCGTCCCAGGAAAAGGACGGCCAGGGATGGACGGAAAAGAGGTCCAACAGCCAGAGCAAGAAGCAGAAGAAGCACGAGCAACTCTACGAGCAGGATGTGCTGTTGGCAGAGAAAGAGATGCGTGAAATGTATCACATCCGCGATAGACATGAGAGCAAGATGACGACCTTGAAAACGTACAGGGGGAATGTCATTGGACAGGTTGACCTGGAGGAGTTGAAGAGGTGGCACAAGAGGGACGAGTACATCCGGGGCGGCAGCATGGATGGTAAAGGGATGTAGAGGATGTTTGGACGCTCTGTTATTCTTTTGCGTTGTCATGGTCGGCGTACTGGCGCATAGGGGCAGGGATTGATACCAACGGATCTCGGCGTTTATATCGGCGCAGACAGGCGACATACCGCAATTCAAGATGTTTTTGTTTATCTGTCCAGTGACCAAACATTTGATCACTCCTGCATGACTTTGCTCCAGTGTGTACACTCCAGACCTGGTTTGTTTATTGGCGCGAGACAAGTGTTCCCCGTAACGCGTGTGTGTATGTAAGGATACTATAAGCCTCGTAAACGACAGACCTATGCTGCTTGGTGCCAGTGGGGCTGGGACGGGTCGTAAAGGCGAGACGAATAGAAACTGCTCGCGACAGGGGGGCTGCGTGAGGATTTGGGGCATCCGTTTAACCGAGCTAGATATGTTCCAGGTAACGTGAACCACAATCGAGCTGCGCACTTTTCCAGACATCGCGATTGCAAACTGCCAAAAGTCCACCAAGAACACATCAAATCAATTAAAACTACTCGGAGTCGCTTGAACTATCCATCGCTCCAGCCTCTGGACATGTCCTTGCATTGTGGCCGGTCTTGCGGCAGATGCCACAAAGCCGCGCACCCGTCCGACGTCTCTTGTATGACCCCCCATTTTCCTCCTCGACGCGCTCTTCCTCCTCAACCACACCCTTCTCTACCATTATCTCCCTGGCCCGGCTTCCATTAATGGCCCCTCTATCCTGGAGACGCGTTCTTTTGGCCCTCCTTCGCTTCGAAAGTGCCGTGTTGGCCGCTTGCAATATCTGCACCTCGGCCTCCAACAGGTGGACCCGATGGGAAACTGCTTGCATTCCTTTCGAAAGCTGGTCGACAGCGGCCAAAATTGGAGTCGGAGAGCTTCCTTGGTATCTGGCAATTCGACCTTTAATAAGAGTCGATTGCGAAAGGGCTTCGTTGGTTGTCGTGGGCGTCTTGGAGACCCAAGGTGTTGGCGGTCCATCACGGGTCCCAGGAGGTGTTGGCGTCCGCAACCTTACATCCAGCTTCGAAAGCACAGCCTGCGGGTCGTAGGGGATAAGTCCGGACCCTCGAAACCCCCCGGGAACGTTTTCTTTGGTAAAAGTCCGGCAGAAGGCGGCCTTGAACGCAAGGAAGAACTCGGGCTTCGCGATGTGCGTGATCCGGGCCTTGATGAAGAGCTCGATTTCAGCGCCGTACATCTTCTTCAGGACGCTGAAACAACCCACGTCCAAAGGCTGGGTCAAATGCGAGGAATGTGGAGGCAGGCAAATGGGGATAATGTTGTTCTGCTTGCAATAGTCCTCGAATTCGGCGTTGACGTGGCTCTCGTGGCCATCAAGAACCAGCATCCGATATGCACCCCTCCGGCGGCCTTTGGTATGCTTGTCGAAATGCTGCAACCAATCTAGACCGGTCGCATTGTCCGTCCATCCGTTGGGCGTTGTTTTGACAGCCCAGTCGTCGGGAATCTGGTGTTCGGAGTGCCAACTCGCAAGGTGGAAGCGGCCCTTTACCACCAAGAAAGGGGGCACCACATAACCGTCGCCAGCGACGCTGCAAATCGCGGTCGCCCATTCTCGATTGCCGGCTGAATAGCCTTTGGTTTCCCAACCCGATCGGAGCGCGTAACGACCATCCCAGGCCGTATCATGCCCATCATGAAGCCCGTCTCGTCGAAGTTGTAGAAGTCGCAGTCGAGGATGCCGTATTTCGTCCGCATGTTGGCAACCAGTCGGAACCATGGCTCAAGAATTGCAGGATCTTCGCACAGGGCTCTCTGATGGTCGTAGACGCGATTACAACGCGTCTTTAGCTCTGGACGTCGCGTAATGAAGCGGGCTGGCCAGTTCTTTCCCACGGGTCACGCACCTCGTTTCCGAAGCAGAAGATCGGCCATATCACCAACATCAGCAATCCGGGGCGAGAACCCTCGCGAATTCCGGTCGAGTACGTATTGGACAATCGCCTCCTCTTCTATTGTCGTTAGGTTCGAGCGGGCGTTGATGCTGCGGGCTTTGGGAGTGACTCCGGTCATTCTGGCGCGGAGTGTTGCCTCGGGGACGTTGTAGATCGTAGCTGCGCGTCGGCGAGAAAGTTTTTGGGTCGTACGGATAGCCTCGATGGCAAGGATGATTCTGGCTTCTTGGGTTTGCACAGACATAATGTTTTTGTGGTGGGGTGAAGCAATTGCCGATGGATGTCTGTTGCGATGGAAAAGTGCGCAGCTCGATGGTGGTTCACGTTACGGATAATTGGAACCAGGCGCAGGGATGTTCAATCTTAATTGTTCCCAGGACCGCAGTTCCAGGGACCGGGGACTTCAAGGCTCCAATGATTCCAGGCACGGATTGGAGAGTGGGAGCTTGCTGCCCGACAACTTAACTCGCAGGGCTGAGTCTTGCGGTATGAATCCTACTACCCTCGAGCGCGATCGTGATGAAAATAAACACATCATGACTGAATGCTTGGGTACGAAATAGGGGTAGCCAGAAAGGTATAAAGATCACGTAGACTCCAGCAGAGAAATCTAGCAACAGCCTTTTTAGTATCACCACCCACCTCTCCAACCCTACTCTCCTCAGAAGCATCAACTCCACAAATCTTCGCATCTACCCCCCAAAACCTGCCACCCGCCACAGTCAAGATGCACTTCCTCACCGCCCTCCTCCTCACCCTCATCCCGGCCACCGCCGTCGTCGCTGCCCCAGCCAGCAACGAACAAGCGCAGCCGCGCGCCGTGCTCCCCGACGGCTTCTACCTCACCGAAATCCTCGCCAACGGCACCCTCGTCCACACGTCCGTCACCAACCCCCGCGCCCTGCCCATCATCCAAGAGGGCCTCGCCCCCTCAACCCTCCCGGCCCGCAACAGCGACGCCCTGACCCGGCGCCGCACCGACTGCTGGGGCCGCAACCTCGACGCCCTCGCCATCGACAGGATCGTCAAGGGGTGGAAGGCCTACCTCAGGACGGTCGCCTCCGCCACGCTCAAGACGGGCAACTCGCAGCACTACATCCAGTTCGCAGACAGCAGCATGACGGTGTACTACTGCGTCAACCGCAAGAACTCGCAGGGCAGTCTGAGTTATGACGATTTCAACTACGCGCTGCGCAAGATGGATGAGAAGTGCAGGGCGTATGAGGCGAGCTTCTTTCAGTGGGATGGGAGTGTGGAGATTGTGGGTAAGGCGAGCTTGAATGACCGCGTCTGCATTGGGGACTCGTGAGGGGACGATGGGGGGTCGTGCTGGAGCGTGAGTTGACAGGGGGCGGTTTGGCTGTGTGGTACCTACGTTATTTGATTGATAACGTTATTGTATTTCTCTAACTTAGTTAGCTTTGCGGCAATTTATTACATTCTTCCTGTGACGGATCAGCAAAATGCCTGGCACGCGATGATGGGCTGCGTGGGGGTGATCTCTCTGTATTGTGCGAATCCAAGCATGACGAGGAGAGAAAGCTCTGGAAGACTGGATCGCGGTGAGCCTAGGTACATATATCCCCCTTACAACCTTAATCCCTCATCAGCATCCGCCGCCGCCACCCACCCATTCGGCGACTCGCTCTCCAAGAACCGGTTATCCCCAGCAATGTCCGTACTCGGTTGGAGCCCCAACCCCGACGTATCCCAACTAAACGGCAACATCTGCTCCTGCGCCATCCCCCACGCCTTTTGCTTCTCCCTCCCCCCCGCCCCTTGTAGGGGTTGCGCTGCGCAGTTCGCCGCCTGCTGAGCGTCGGAAGAATCCCCAAACGGACTGCACAGCGCATCCAACAGCGACCGCGCCAGCGCCGCCAGCTTTTTGTCCGCCGTAGCCGGTATCGACACCAAGTAATCCGGCGGGGCGTAGTCGGCCGCCGACTCGGCCGTGTCGCGGAAGCGGCCCATGGGAGGGAGGTCCGGCGGCATGGTGATGACCCAGTCCTCGGTGCGTTGCCTGGCGGTGGTGGTGAGCTGCTCGGTGGATGTGCGGCCGGCGAGGTTGCTGTAGATGCCCGAGAGGCGGACGTGGTACTTGAGCGCGACTTGGTCCATGGTGCCGCAGAACTCGAGCGTGTCGAGGCAGAGTTGGGCTTGCTTGAGGTCTTCGGCCCAGTAGGAGGCGGGGAGCTTGTGGAGCTGCTTTTGGGCGACGGAGTGCAGGATGAGGACGCAGGAGGTGTGGGATTGGAAGCTGGGGTGGGGGGTTAGGAGGGGGCGGGGGGTGGGGTGGTATGGGATGGGTGGGGTGGGGGGACTTACATTACCAGCCAGCAGCGCTTGAAGACGCCTTGTTCGGCGAGTAAGAGGCCGAGGATGCGTGCTGAGTGCTTGGCTGCTGCGATTCCCTTTTCTGCTTGCTCGAGAAGAGATTCCCTGTCGGGTCTCTGAGGGGAACGGTCGCGTTTGTTCGAACCTTTGTCGGCTTGGGTACTGGGGGACTGTATGAGTTGGGAGGCGATGCGGCGGTAAAGCAGCATGACGGCCCCTAGGTAGAGCAAATGCACATGGAAGATCGCTCGTCGGACGTTGGCTGCCAAGTCCGACCGTGAAAGGTTGGACAAGTACATCTCCTCCGGAAGCTTGGAATGCCAGTCTTGGAGGGTTTTTTGGATGGCGTGCAACGAGTTGCTCGTCAGGTCCTTGAAGGCAAGATGCAGCTTCAAGATCTCGGCGTTGAGAAGGGATATTTTGGTCATCTCAACTTGTACGACTGGCACTTCATGTTAGACAAGGACTCGACGCAAGAGGCTCCTGAGACATACTCTCAACAATTCCATAGTCTGGGTCGTCGTCGGGGGTGGCCAGCTAAGAAGACAAAGGATGTCAGACGTGAACGGAAGGGAGAAGAGATGGGGGGGAAGTTACAGGGACCAGCTTCTGAAATGCCGACTCGCTGCTTCCAGAGATGTAGCCCAATGTCGAAGTCAACCAGCTGCGTCCAGGTCAATATCGTCCCGATGTCTAGTAACATGGGGGAAATATACTTGGAGTAGAACAGCAATGCTCTCCATGTCCTCCTGTACTCTTCCCATTCTGGACGCTTGTTTGGCGGGAGACAAATGCTAGTGTTGGTCGCCCATCTCTGCGATAGACCCATCCCGACCTCTGCGACCACGTCAATTCTGCGAACTCGGCACTCCCCCGGTGAGCGGGATACTTACCCACGAAAGCCAGAGCAACAGTTGTTTTGTTCATAATGTTATACATGGTGAGCATAGCGCACACCTTGACGGCATCCAAGGGGCTCTCCTCGACCGTGTTGACGAAAAAGTGCCGCGCAATGTCGTAAAATACCAGCTCAGCGCCGTGTTCAAAGTCGACACCATTGTATTGGACGCCAACGGCAGCGATGGAACATATGCATGCGATGGCGACTTTTTGCGACGTGTCGGGAATCCCGTCCAGGCCAAAGACACTCCGGTAGTAAGCATCTGCCTGCGCCTGTGTGAAGACGTGGAAGAGCTTCCCGCTCGAACTGTAGAAGCTCCTAATTGCCGCATTTGTCTGCTGGGCGCTGGGAATCATGAGGCGAATCAGACAGGCCGTCCTATCCAGCGGGGCACGATTTGGTTTCCCTCTGGCAACTGGAAGTTCGGAATCAGTGCTTGTGGAGGTGCTCTGGGACGTGTTTGATGAAGGACCGCCCACAAGGTCGGTTGCGGTCGACCCGGCTGTGACAGACACGTCGGGGGTACTGTCTGAGTCGATGTCGGAGCCGCAGAGGGAGACAATATCGTCGACGTTCCGCATCCGCCGAAGCAGTGTGGTTGCCTCCTCGGGGGATTTGGACTGAAGGGCACCGACAAGTTTCTCCAGTGCCGCCAAGCGCGTCTTCATGGCCTCTTGGCGGGATTGTCCCTCTTCTCCCTCATACTGGCACTGCCGACTCTTCATCTCGCAGCCGCCGCATCGCGGGCGGGCGCCATCACACTGATGTCGAATTAGTCTTTCCTGGAGGAGATGGGAACAGGGACTGGGAGGCATGTAGATACCAACCTTCGCCTTGTTTCGCCTGCAAGTGTTGCAAGCCTGGGTCACGGCCTTGAAGCGCTTGCTGGCAGGTTTCTTGCCGAGGTCGTAGGCGTCCCCGGGGTTGACTCTCTTGGCCGACGGCTGTGAGGGGGCGATTGGCACCGGCGCCGGCTTGATCGGAATGAAGTTTGGCGGTGGGGCCATCTTCCCGGCCCCGCGTCTTGTCTTGTCTTTGTCGGGCTCGCGGATTGCGACCTTGGTGAGCACTGAGCAGGACGCGCTACGCTGCTTTGGCCGGCAGAAATTGGCGCGTGGATGACCTGATATGGCGGTCGGGAATGAATGGACGATGGACAGTTCAACGGACTGGGTCGTTGGCGAGGGGGGGGATGAAAGAAGGTCAGTCAAAGTCCACTCAACCTCGACGGAATCCCGTCCCGTCCCGTCCCACGCGTCGTCCCAAGGACCCCCGCAAGCTTCTCCGGGGGGGATCCGGGGGGCAGTTCTCCTCCCCCTTGCCAAGAGCGTGTCCTTGGAGGGTGGGCGGCCTTGATTTCTGGGAGGTTTCATTGGCAGCGAAACCCTGGAAGGACGCCACGGGGCGCTTCAACACCGCTTCAGGGCCCTGCCGTGAGTGCGAATCCCTGTTTCGAGATCACGAGAATGCTAATGATTAGGGCAGAGAAGAAAACGGACGAACGAGCAGGCGCGCAAACGTCCCCCAGGCATCGCGCATCGCCATCGGAGAGGGGTCTAGTCGGGGGGAAAAGTGTCGGCCATGATGCATCCACTCGTGCCAGCTTCCGACGCCCATCCGACTCCTTCGAACGCAGCTTTCGTCTGCTCCCTCAGTCGACGTGCAGCTCCCTGCAGACAACCAACGAGCCTGCAGGTGCAACCCTGCCCTTCAACATCAAACGCACAGATATCGAGGCAAGGTCAATTGCAACTGCATATTTCTTTGAGCATCACCGAGTCGTCCTTCGTCTTTGTCTGCTGGCTGTGCTTATCTCCATGGTATCTTGACTGACGTGCCCCCGCGAGCGCAAAGCAGAGACGGCACAAACCCCGCCGGCATGCCGACCCCAGACCTCTCACCTAACCCCCCTCCAACCACACCCACAGAGGGCACCGGATCGGATCGGTGGGATGGGATGGGAGAGACAAAAGAACGCCAAGCCGTCTCCCACCACACGGCACACCGCCTCAGTGCCGCGTCCATTCCACCGGACCGGGAACAAGTGCTGGGCTTCCACCGCCTCTTCACTGCTGGTCGTTCTGCGCGTAGATGAAGTTGGCAGCTGAAAGAAGAGGCAACAAGTTAGCAAGCCGGCAATCGGGATCGTATCGCCACTCCAATGTCTCTCAAACAACTCACCAACGGGGACCAATCCATTCTCGCCCGCCCACTGCCGAACCCCTCGCACCTCGTCGCCGTCGTAGCCCCAGTGCTTCCGCGCGCTAGGCTTGGACGGATGCAGCACCTCTTCCGTGCCGTTGGCCGCGACGAAGGCGAGGAAGACGTAGCGGTGTTTTCCCGTCTTCTCGGGTGGTCCAGGGGGCTTGTATTCGATCACGTCGCTGAGGGCCTTGAGCTGCACCGGTTCGCCAGCGGCACCGACCTGCGGGGCCGGGGCGGTTGCGATCCAGTGGCAGAACTCGGACCATTTGGGGTCGTCCCGGGACGGCGCATCCGGGTCGGTGAGGGCAATGACTAGGCTCGCCTTCTTTGCCGGGCCGTCCGATGGGTTGGCAGCGATGAGCGTGGGCGCATCCTTGAGATCCGAGGGCTTGAGCGTGTTGCCGAGCTGGGTTTGGTCGCGGGCTGACCAGGAGGCTTGGAGGAGCAGTGATGGGACAAAGTCGTCAATGACGCTGGGAATGATCTCGGCTTTGATCAGTCTGCGGCAACCGTCAGCTCCTTGGCCGTTCTACTGGCAAGCCGTCAAACGTACTCATCTCGGACGTCGGACATTGTCCCTCCAGACGATCTTGAGTGTGCACTCATTACGTGCTGTGAGGCATCTGCTGCTGATGCTGGGACCAGGAGAAGGAGGAATGTCGAAGCCAGAGCAAGTCGGGCCATCTTCGCCATGTCGGTGGAGTTTGGGTAAAGTTTTCCGGCACCTGTGGTCAGCAGGTGCTCTTCTAATCTGCTCTTAGGAATTTTGATCTTCAAGGGAGCTCGTGAGCAGGTCCTGTATGTTGCGATGTGCATCTGACTCCATCTCGAGGATGAGCGCGGAAATTCCCCGCCTCTTCGATGATGTCATTGCGTCAACGACCACGCAGGCACCCGACATGCTTGTCTCGGAGCAACAGCACAACTAAATGGAACGTGTTGCACTGCAGGTGCCATGGTGGCTTGAAAGGAGTGGAGGAGAGCGATTCGGGTATTGACACCAACACAGCCACTCCTCTGCCACATCTTCGGGCGCGCGCTTCCGCTTCACTTGGGTATCCAGACGAAGGATATCAGGGTGGCCCGAGGTGGCTTATTTGGAAGCAGGGAGCCAGGTTCGCGCAAGCGATGGGATGATGCAAGTCTGTCGCATTCCATCCAGCACGGGCTTGAGCCATGGCCGTCGATGACGGGTCTGCTCCGTATGTCAAAGCGGAATTAACAGCATTTCACCTATTTCTTAATCCCATACACTAACCGGAATTCTTAACCGCAGCCACTCTCACAGAGTTTAAACCTCTCAAAGCAGGCACTCATCATTCCACCAGACACCCACCATGACCGACCCCGGAAACCGCGAACGAGGCCTCAAGGCCGCCCTCAGCAACCCCCGCGTATCCGAGCAAGCCAAGGAACGCGACCGCAAGATCCTCGCCACCGAATTCGGCGAGCACTACGAAGAAACCCCCGAAGACGCCGCCTCGATAGAACCCGAGCGGGACATGTCTTCAGAGCTCTCCGACGAATACGAACAGATCGCGCCCTCCCGAGCCAGACAGACCACCGGCCTCCACGCATCCGCTTCATCCAAGATGAGCGCCTCCGAGACGATGCAGCCGCCCTCGTCGGGCAAGACGAGGGACACCCGGCGCTTGTCGACGGGCGCTTCCCAGGGGGAGATTGACGGCAAGGACGCCGGGAATGTGTACGTATCGCTTCTGGCGGGAATGGTGCCGATGTCTGATTCCATGGTGGGGATAGCATTCGCGGTCTCAAGTCGGCCATAAGCAATCCGAATGTGTCGGAGCAGGCGAAGGAGAAGGATCGTAAGAAGCTTCGCGAGTTGGGGGAGGCTGTGGACTGAGGGGGTGGCTTGTCCTGGGGCAGCGTTGGTTGTTGTATTTCGATGTATTTGGGATGAAAAGGTCCAATGTATATCACCCCCCTCTTGGATATTCCCGTCTAATGCAGCTGGACAAGAAGACTGCTGCTCTGTGTCTGCTATTTGGGGGCTCGTGAGGGTTAGGGTTTGAGACATCACTTACACAATGAGCCGTCGGTGAGCTACAACTTGGAGAACGAGACGTCCAGTCGAAGGCGGGCTCTTTCAATTTTCAAAACTCAACATTTCCTGTGACGATATTTCCATTTACCTCCGTTGTACTGAATCTGGGGCAAACCCACAAACTGCCTAGTGAGGCTTGCAACGGAGGGTTGCCTTGATCTTGGCTCAATCGAGACACCGAACCCAATCGCACCCCCACATTTCATCCTCATCGCCACGATTCACGGGGTCACGCAGATATGTCTCGGTAAGCCTCAATGTTCTTAGCGGCGGGAACGTTGTTGTCCCGCTTATTGTGCATGACGAAATGTTAACACCGAGGCCATTTTGGGTTGACAAGCCCAAAATCTGAACATGGCAAACCGATGGCAAACCGACGACGCGGACACCGAGTCACCGACCAGAAACATTCACCCACGAGGCTGCTACGACGCTGAAAATTATACGCTGCTATTTGAGGCGGGCTTCAGCCCTCAAACTTCCTCACTCTTGACATGAACTCCCTTGAACACATCTCATCCGCCCCAAAAATCAACTGACCCAAAACACCCTACAACGTTCCCCAAGATGCCCACCACCGTGTCGGCAGCAATGTTCCCCATTGCCAGGGAGTTCGAGATAGATCGTATCAACGTACGCCCATCATACTCCCCAAACCTCGAGCTGAAATCGCACCTAACACATACCAGGACCACCTCGCTTTCATGCGTCGATTTAAGCAACTCCTCGAAGATATCCGCAACCCTGGCCCCTACACCGGCCTGTATCCCGAGCAGCCACTCGGAACGAGCCCCGAGGACGCCGGCAGCTGGCGCGTCCAGTGTCTCCTGATGAACGCCGAAATCCGATACTCGCTCTACCTCCAACTCCTCGAAGACTGGGTCTCCAAGAGAAACCGATCGCGCAAGTCTCTGTCCGACCTGCCTCTCCCACCTTGGTACGAACCGCCCCCCCATTTCCCCCAAAACTCAAAGCTGACAACCCCCCCCCCCAGGGACGTCGCCCTAATCTTCTACACGCACCTCCTCACCCCCCAAAAATTCACCCGCGACATGGCCAACTTCCTCTCCCTCCTCCCCGCCACCATCACCTTCCCCCTCTCCCGCCTCGCCCACCACCCCGCCTCCGGCTACGACGGCCCCTCCGCCGCCCTCTGGACCTCTAAATACCCCTCCATCCCCTACCAAGTCCTCACCTACACCCTCTCCGGCACCCCGAAATGGCACCCCACCGCCCCCCTCTCCATCCACGGCTACCGCTGCGGCGCCTTCGCCTGCGCTTCCCCGCGTCCGCCCAAGACGCACACCATCCCCGCCCCCCTCTGGGCCGGCCACCGCCTCGCCCTGTCCATCCTCCCCTGCCCGTCGTGCAGCGCAGTCTTCACCCAGCTCGTCCCCTTCCCGGGACGCACGTACTTTGAGCACTGTCTAGCAGCGTTTGGCGTCCCCGTCTTTGACCTGTGGTGGACGCCGCTCCGGCAGTTCGGGCCGCACGGGTTCGTCGACACGGTCCTCGGCCTCGTGGACGCCGGGACGCCGGCGATGCAGGCGCGGTATGTCAAGTTCCTGGGGCTGATGAGGGGGTTGGTGGCGGGGGAGGGGGGGGTGCTGGTGCCGACGGTGGATATCGATTTGGTGTGGCATACGCACCAGTTGGCGCCGGGGGGGTATGCGGAGTATTGTGGGCGGTGGGTGGGGAGGAGTGTGTTTCATGATGATTCGGTGGCAGGGGGGGAGAGGGGGAGGGGGTTGTTGGATACGCAGGAGAGGTGGGCGAGGGAGTATGGGGAGGCGATGTTGGCGCCGGGGGATGAGGGGCGGAGGCAGATGATTGGGGAGACGAAGGGGGAGCGGGAGAGGAGGAAGGGGGAGCGGGAGAGGCGGCTGTGGGAGTTTGATGTCGATGAGGGGAGGGTCGCGTTGAAGAAGAGGGTCGACGAGGCGGATAAGGAGTGGAGGGAGGCGCTTGGGGAGCTGGATGTCTTGAGGGCAGAGTTGAGGAGGTTGGGGGACGCGGTCTCGGCGTATTCGTATGAGGTCAATATCGTCAAGCCGATTGTGAAGGCTGGGAAGAGGGCTTGGTACTCGAAGTCGAGTAAGCAGAAGCTGAAGGGGATCGAGGATCGAAAGGTGGTGAACATGAAGCTGGCAGGGGGCCTGCAGGACGAGGTGGATAAGAGGACGAGGAAGATGTTTGAGCTGATGAAGGTCAAGGAGGTCCACGATGCGGAGTGGACGGGAAACCAGAAGGCAAGAGACAGGCTGGAGGCGGAACTCAAGGCGGCGATCGCGGCGGCCGAGCAGGATTTCAGCCGGGCGGCGGCGGATGAAAAGCTTCTTGCGGATCCGGCGGTCGGACCGGCGCATGCTGTCATCGGGACAGAGGCTCACATGGAGACGCCAGTCTTGGGCAAGCACCGATTTTGGCGAAACGAGCCAACGTGGATGGAGACATGGAGAACGGCGAGGAGGGCGTTTCCGTTGGTGCAACGGCAAAGGCACATCACCTTTTCCAACGATTACTCGGGTGGTTGGGTGGGAGCACCGGGGGGTTACGGCGGTTCAGGCTCGGGAGGGGGCGGTGGAGGCGGAGGTTGGGGGTTCGCGGGTGGTGATGGAGGTGGTAGTTGTGGAGGCGAAGGAGGCGGGTGCGGTGGCGCGAGTGGTGGGGGTGGTGGGGGTGGCGGGGGCTGCGGAGGGGGTGGGGAGGAGGAGGGGGAGGTGGTGGTGGTGGTGGAGGAGGTTGTGGTGGTGGGTGTGGCGGTGGTTGTGGAGGCGGCTGAATCGGAGTCGATGAAACATAAGTAGTTGGGCTCCTAAATTGGACAGACCTGTCTGAGGCAAGAGATGTCATGTCGTCGTGAGCTGTGGGTGAGGGAGAAGAAAATGCCTCAAACGGGGCGGTCGGAAAATCGCTCTCCCCCTGTTACCTTCCCTTTGGTACTGCATATTTGCATATCAGGGCTGTTGCAGGCTGCCCAGTCTGATTTTGAGTGAGCCGCCGGCGCACAGGTTCCCCCGCTTCATCTTTTCATCAGGCTCCAGTGACTTCGTTTGAGTCTCAACATCCTGGCCCCTCCCTGGAGTTTACAATTCTTGCATCCGACAACGGGGGAACGTGACGACTTTCCTTTGCTCGAATGCATTGATCATGGCTGAGGCCGCCGCCGCCCTCGGTGTCGCCGCCGCCATCGCTCAGTTTGTCGACATCGGGCTCCGATGCATTTCCCAGACCAAGGAGCACGAGGAAACTTCTCGATCGCTTCAGCAATGGGCCAACGGCAAGGAGCTCTTCATAGGAAGCCACTTTTTCTGGACCATGGGGACCGAATTCCAGAAGAGCCAGATCGGTCTCTTACGCACCATGCTCTTCCAGCTGCTCAAGTGACATCCCGATCTAGTCCCAGTGGCCTGCCCCGACCGTCTATCCACCAAGAACTACGAGCACCTGGAGTCCTGGACAATGGAGGCCTTGGTTCAATCATTCCGCCTGCTGCTGTCTCACAAGCACTTGGCGGTCCACATGTGCTTCTTCATCGATGGTCTCGATGAATACAGCGGGATCCACACAGACCTGGTCGATTTGCTGGACAGCTTTGCCAGGTCGGATTGCATCAAAATCTGTGTTTCCAGTCGCCCCTGGCCAGAGTTTCGGGAGGCCTATGGTGCAATGCCTTACCGGCTTTGTATCCATGAGTTCACCCGGCCTGACATTCACTCATTCGCCCATGGCCGCTTGACCGAGAACCCACGATGCGAGGCCTTGCGGAAAGAGAACCCGGTTGAAGAAGCAGATCGACTCGTCGATGAGATTACTGCCCGCGCCGAGGGTGTGTTTCTCTGGGTCTACTACGTCGTGCGCTCGCTGCTCCGTGGCCTCTCAAATAGAGACGATATCCACGTCTTGCGCACACGGGTTCAGCAGTTTCCACAAGAGCTCACCGAATTTTTCAAGCACATGTTCAACGCAATTGATTCCGTCTACAAGCCACAGGCAACAATTTTGCTGAAAGTTCTCGCCGCCCAAGATCAACCGCTCCCAGTCTTGGCTACTTTTGCGCTAGAAGAACTGGAGTCGAAGGGCTCCAAAAACAGAATGGGCCCTTCGAATCCGCGGCACGGGCTTGGTTACATCTCTGCGATCAACACTTTCTCTATTGAAAGAACATCGCGAGATGATCACTAGTCGTTGCAGGGACCTGATCCATGAGGTTGACAGGAAAGGAACCGGATCGTGCATCTTTCTTTGGGATATCCGGATCGGATTTCTTCACCGCACAGTCTCCGATTTTGTCAGTACGTCTGAAATGGACCTGGTCCTGGCACCCTTCTTGGAACCCGACTTCCACCCTCATGTACATCTGCTTCGTGCTTTTGTTCTGATCGCAATACATGCGGTCATGGACACGCGCGATGAAAGCCTTGTTCATAGTGCAGACAAAGGAGATGTCAAGGACTGGCATTGCCTTAGAGCCAGTTTACTGGACTTTCTGCGCTTGGCTACACAGATTCACAACGACGGTGATGTGAGCACCATGCAAAAGGCCACGCTTGTTTTCGAGGAGCTGTCGCCGTTTTGGGACGACATATTTGTCCCTTCCAAAGCCAGCAAGTACGCATCGCGAGTGCCTGACGACAACAATGACTGGATTGCACGAGATGGAAAATCGCATTCGGGGAGACCGGGGGGGAGAGAGCTGCTTGAGCTCCATGGATTGTCCCGCCAAGAACTCACATTTCGCCCCGAGAATATATGGCAGCTTCTCGGCGCCCTGGGACTGACTGGATACATGACAACTTACTCAGTTCCCGCAACCTCAGTCCTGCGGAGCTTGACTTCTGTCAGTCCCAGCAGGTTGATGCAAGTCAGAGAGGGGATACTCGGTGCATTCTGTCGTGGAGCGGTCTTGGATGACTCCGAGAACGGGTTGATGCAGCTGCAATACACCGAAAGATGGAACATCAACGCTCTTCGAGAGCTCCTCTCCTGGTGGATTCTGCCGACGTCGCCAGCGTCTCCATTCATAGATTCGCTCTGGCGGAGTTACATATGCAGAATTCTGCTGTGTGGTGGCTCTGAGGAGCCTGGAACGCCGCAATGGAAAGAGTCGCTGGAAATGGCAAGGCTTTGGGTGGTGAACGGTGCAGCCAGACGCGTCCTACTTCCCGAATGGCTGTTGGTTGAGAATCCTGATACGCCGCTCAGCAGAGCACCGGCAGTATCGAAAGCCTTGGGAGAACTGGTCCCTAAAAATGGCAAAGTGGGTACGATAGATCAATGTTACGTGGACTGTGGTCTGCTTCTTAAAGTCTTATTTGGCGAGGAGGAAGCCAAGGAGCTAGAACGCATGTTTCAGGGCACGGATGAGAGCTAGATATCGCCTTCTCGGCGCGGAGCGCGTGCGATTTTGGCGGAAAGGACAACAGTTTGGTATCAGGATTCGGGAGGCAGCGAGTCGACAGGACGGAAGATGACAATGTATCAGATGGATGGGACGAAAGACCTCGATTCAGCAGCTATTCCTAGGTACCTCTGCCCGTCTTCCCAGCTAAGTCTCCTAGATGGGGTTGATCTTAAGGTTCTGCAGATCCTGCGACGTCACCTGCCACCCATCGGCCCTCGCCCCGTTGCCCGTCAGGAACTGCCCAGCGGTGGCATTCCCACGCATGACCCACTCCACCCACCGGGCGCCGATGGTCCCAAACTTACCACCATTGTACTCATGGTACGTCCCGCCGTGCCCAACATTCAGGTTCCCCTTCCACTTGGGCGTGCCCCCCGGCATATAGTTATAATCCCGCTCCCCATTCCCATACGCGATATCACTCGGCCCGCCCAAGAAGAAAAATACCGGCTTCCGGAAGCTCCGCGCCTGGTCGTACCCCCCCAGCAGCCCCGAGCTCCAAATGCCAATGCTGCTGACCCGCTGGTCGTTGATCTGCTGGTACGCCTCGGTGCCGCCGCAGCTGAAGCCGGCCGCGTGGATGCGCGATGCGTCGACGGCCGCGAACTGCCCGCGCCCCGCCTCGCGCGAGATGAAGTCGATCGCCTGCCGCATCATGTTGGCGTTGGTGCTGCCGCCGCCGCGCGGCGTGCCGCTGACGATGACGAGCACGCCGTGCGAGGCTAGTTGCAGGAGGAAGTTGCCTTGGCCGAGCGAGTCGGCGGAGCACGCGCCGTTGCCCCAGACCATGACGGGGAGCTTGGCGCCGGAGGGGATGTTGCGCGGGGCGAAGAAGGTGTGGCCGTTTAGGTTCCCGTTGGTGTAGTAGTGCTGGGTGGGGGTTAGTTGGGGTGGTCTTGGTGGGGGTTGTGGAGGGGGATATGTACGGCTGGACCGAATGGGCCGTTGCCGGTAGTTTGCTGGCGGGCGTCGAGGGTGACGGGGGTGGCGGTGGCCAGAGCGGCGAGGCCGAGGGCGGGGATGGTGAACTTCATCTTGACGGATGGGTATATGGGCAGTGATGCTTGAGGACTGGAGGCTGGATCGAGACTGTTGAGACAGGCTTGGGGACAAGAAGCCCAGATCGTTTCCCGGGGGCATGAACGATCCTCTTATACCTGTTTCGTCGGAGGAGGCTGAACTTCCACATGGAGAAATTCTTCGTTCTGGGTTACCTGTTTCGCCGGCCTTGGCTCTCCAGGAACCGCGGTCCCGTAGACCGGTGGACTCCGCATTCCCCATATTCTCGCGTGTTTTGGGGCGTGTCTGCCGCCGATCTGGGGTCCCCACATCTCGCGGTCTCGATTTTGAGTCGAGCGGCTATCGGGGCTGCCTCCTTTGGGACAAGAATGCCACCCAACCGGAGAACGTTGAAAGGTGTCATTGAGATCCCAAGACCCGGGGTTCGCAAGGGGAAATGTTCCTGGCTTTCATCGGGTCGGAAAAGCGCTGCGGTATCCTCCGTTCTCCGGCTCTGCGAGATGGGGCTCTGCGACGCAAGATAGGCGTGCCAATGGAATGTCTCGGTTGGATAGTGCCGGAGTAGTTCGCATATCAGGGTGGGAGCGAGGGTGCATGGTGATGGTGGTCCAGTTGTCTTGCGTGAAACAGTTGGCCAAGGTGATCAAGACTGTTCACTAACGCCCGCTTGGAAACCTGCGAGGTGGTGATGGTGGCAGCGTCGCGCCCGGTTACGACAGTTTGATGCACTATATCGACGGTAGTTGAAAGCCGGGTATAGTGGGCACATGATGAATTTATCCGCCCAGGGTCCCATCGCGTTCCCCACGTTTGTTTCCCATTCGCGGAACAACACCATGACGATGAGATCCGACCTCCAACAACCCGTGGTCGAGATATGTTGTGACTTGGCAAGCGGTTTTTCCTTGGACAGCCGCCGATAGAAATGAAAATTTTGGAGGGGAGAAGCCGAGTTTGGGCAAATGTATTTCCGTAAACGCCTCGCAGTGCACCATCTCTTCCGCGACGCACGCTGAATGTCTTGAATGTGCTGGCCAACTCATACATAAAACAGTTGTTCATTCATTTCTTGATTCTGCATCCTCTGTCGATTCATCTCGGGGGGTTATTTTGGAACTTGACGCTGATGCAAAAGGGTTGGGGTCGTTGCTGTTGCCCCTGAGAATGGTCAACAAAATGCCCCTGTTGCTGTCAGTCACGATCATAACCAGTCTATATGCGCTGCACATACCAAGCAGCGCGCTTTATTGCAGCGATCAAGGCCATCAATCAATCTGCGGATGTGGCCGTCAAGTTGAGGAGACATCGGCCCGAACCAAGACGGAACAAAAATGCCCAGGCTGCTGGGTGTCAGAGCGCAACGACAACCCGGAACTTGAAGGACCGATAAATGAGTGGTAGACACGGAAGGTGTCCCTGGGACCCGGTTTTGGCGGAAGAAATGAAGAGCTTCAAGGTGGAGGGGACGTGTGTTGCGAACGAAGACTCTGTTGTGAATACCAAATTGGAGGCTTGCAGTTAACAATAGCACACTCTGGTGCTTGTTGCCGGGGACTACTCCTCGGGGAAGGAAAGGCCCAGGGAAAATATTGGCTTCCGGCTCCTAGTGGGAAAGAAGGCGGGGGTCACCAGGGATTTGAATCGAGAACGTCAACCGGACTTTCTGAATCCCAATGCCTGTCCCACATTCAAAGCGAGACACTGGAAGGTGTTGTGCTTGGGTGTCATGTATTGTTGTGCTCGAGGGAAGTGTTTGCGTGTTGTAGACCCTAACCCTCCCATACGCAAGAAAGAAGTCACGACAAGAAGTGGTGATGTCATGGTCCATTCCATCTGCTGTCGGAGTTCCACAAATCGATCTGACCTAAACGTCATGAAGGATGATCTCACAGGCCCAGGGTAAATAAGAACCGGCCCAAACTCAGGAACACCGTCCCAAGTCTACTGCAACGACGCATCATCAACTCTTCATCCTAGAAGAGAACCACCGAAACCTCAGCAACCAGCTCCCAACCCTCACAGCAGCAAACAAAATGCAGTCGATTCTCCAAAAGACAACGGGCATCGGCCCCAAGCCGGTTCACCCAGAGAACCTTGACGGCCGCGTCGCCGTCGTCGTCGGAGGCGCGTTCGGCATCGGCTATGAAATCTCACGAGCCCTCGCGAACGCTGGATGTCGAGTCATCATGGTCAACCGAAAGGAGGAGCAAGGGAACGATGCCATCAAGAAGATCCACGACGAGAGCCCCGATGCCAAGGTGGAATGGAAGGAGTGGCAAGCATCCCCTTCGACTGTCTGACATCCCCAAATCAGTGTCGCTAACAAACATGCCATCACAGCGACATGGGCCAGCTCGCCCAAGTCCGCGACGTCTTTGGCAACCTCCGCCGATCCATCGACCGGCTCGATTTCCTCGTCCTCTCGGCCGGAATCAACACCAACCAGTTCGGCCTCGACGCCGACGGCATCGACCGCCACTTTGGCGTCAATGTCCTCGGCCAGTTCTACGTGTGCAACCAGCTGTGGCCCGTCATGGTCAAGACGGCGTCGAACCAGTACAACCCCCCTCCCCGCGTCGTGTTCGAAGCCTCCGAGATGCACCGCACAGCGCCGAGCAAGGTACACTTTGCCAGCCTTGAAGAGATCAACAACAAGGACCTGGGCCCTACCGAGCTGTACGGCCGCACCAAGCTTGCGTTGATCCTCCTCGCCAAGTATGGTCTCGCTGAAAAGGTGATCAAGCCGAACGGCCAGAGGATCTATGCCAACTCGGTTCACCCTGGAGCTGTGAGTTATCAATTGTCCCTTCCGATTGGACCCAACACTGACGCTCCACAGGTCAACACGGCAATGCAGCAGCAGTGGAAGGACGCCTACCCCGGCCTCACGGGGAAGCTCCTCACCTGGTCCATGCTCGCGATTGGCCGAGACCCCGAGCAGGGAGCCTTCAGTGCTCTGTGGGCCCTGACGGACCCCAAGATTGAGAACGAGGAGATGAACGGCTGGTACTTTAGCGACCCCGACCAGCCCGGGAAGGAGTCGGCGCAGGCGTCGGACCCTGTGCTCGGGAATGCCGTGTGGGATCTGTGCGAGAGGCTCATCAAGGAGAAGGTGGGGGATGATGCGTTGGTGGATTGGAACTCGTCTGCATGAATTGTTTCCCTTTGGTTTCCCTTTGGCAGCAATACCCATCGTCAACTTGTCTTTCCCAAAAACATAACCTCCAAACACCCTCTCGCCACCAAGTGAGCCCCCTAAACCGCCTTCTTCACCTTCCAAGGCGGCCCCGTCCCCCTCCTTCTACCCAACCCCTCCAACTCCTTCTGCTCCATCATCCGACAATTTACCCCCATCTTCTCCCCGCCGTCCTCGGGCTTCCCCGGCACGCGCGTCCACGTCACCAGGCTCCCGCAGTGGCTGCAGCGGTTAAACGAAACGTTCCCGTCGCCGTCTTCGTCGGTGCGAATGTACGCCTGTAGCTTCGCGCCGTCGTCGGCCGTGGTGATGTCTACCATGCGCCGCTCGAGGTAGCCCCAGATGGCGCCGAGCTTGTAGCACACGCTGCACTGGCACTCGTTGACGAAGCCGGGCTTGGCGGCGATGGCGATGCGGATGCCGCCGCAGTGGCAGGTGAAGCGGAGGGGTGAGGCGAGAGGGGTGGGGGGGGTGGCGGGTTCCATTTTTGGGGTGGTGGTGCTGGTAGGGCGAGACAAAATATGTGGACTGGTTGGGCTGCGGGGGGCGGGAAACCATCTAGATTGTGGGCAGGTGGAGGAGACGGGGCGGTATTTGAACGAGGAAAGACGTGTTAGAGGCCGAGACTTTTGTCTAAAAGTCCCCGTGTTGCAAAGATCCGCACAACCTCGAGCAAGTGCGACGACAACGTGTCGTGTGTCTCGTGGTGCGATGTCCAAGGGGCAGAATGAGAGGTCGAACTCAAGAGAGCTCGCACCTGCAAACCACGCAGATATAGCGGAGGGGGTGCAGGGCATGCCGAGGTGGGGTTCGGGGAGGTTTGTGAGGGGAAGATGGTCGCCCTAACCCTGACTTTAGGACTGGTACCTGAGATGTCGGAGGTACCTCCGGAACGACAGAGAATCGATCGATGAGGTCTTGGGTGCAGACTCCTTGAAAAGGACAACATCCAGAAGAAGAGGCCTGTAGATGTGCTAGGTAGGGGCAACTAGCAGTTCCAAGAATTCCAGGTGTTGAATGTTGTATGTTTCATGCATTTTTTCGCTCCGTCGGTATCGTGTGCCACATGCATGTTGAGAAAGAAAGAACATTGGACAAGTTGTTTTGCAGTTGACAAGCCAATGGAAGCCACTTCCACCTCACCTATATCCTCTCGACCCCCCGGAGGCACCCTAACCCTCCAAATCATAATCCCCCACACACGAATCCCCCTCCCCTGTCGGATTCGGCTTCAGCCTCCTCAACAAATCAAACAACCCATCCCGGTCCTCCGCCTTCTCCTTGATAACAAACGTGCCATTCCCGAGGTCGCGCACCGCGCCGAAGCTCGTCGCCCAGTTCATGTTGCTGTCCCACGCACTCGCCTCCTCGCGCGCCAGCGCCCTCGAGCACGACTCGCACAGCCCGCGGATCGTCACCTGCTTGGCGGCGTCGTCGAACTCGTACGTCACGCCCACCGGGATGTACATGACGCAGTTGTAGTCGTCCCAGCGGATCCAGCAGGGGCGGAGGTTGCGGCCCATGCGGCAGCGCCTGTTGACGGCGGGGGAGGGGGCGGCGGCGGCGAGGGCCGCGAGGAGGAGGGTGGTGAGGGTTGGGAGGTGCATTGTTGGTTTGGGGGGTGGTGGTGGTGGTGGGTGTTGGTGTTGGTGTTGGTTTGGAGGGTTGGTGCTTCACGAACTACCCTGGGTCATGTAGTGATGAGGAGAAAGGCAAACACCAAAACCTTCAGAGCGGACCAAATAGTCTTCTTGTATCCAATGCCCCCTCGCCACAGCCAAGGAGCAGAACCGGGGATGCGTGAAAGTTGTGGGTAGGGTAGTGTTGAGGGTAATTATCCAAATTAGACGACCCAGGCATCGTCTTGCCAATTGCAAGACGGCCCAAAATAACCATTTGACGGTGCAACATACACCGCCAAGCTATCGCTCATTGGCTCCTCGTAAACTTCATATCGTTCAATACAAATGATGGAGAGATCTCCTTCCCCAACGAACCCGGATGATGCCGTTCCCCGGATCTCGCTGCATTATCAGCACTTAATAGAAGCCACCAGATGATGTACAGTTCCTAAATTCGTTCCAGAATATAGACCCAATCTTCCACTGCGTCCATGTTCAAGCTATGTTGGAGCTGCACACCCTCAGAAACCGGAGTGGGTGCTGAGACGAGTGTTCTGGAACAAATTCCAGGAGCAACATCACAACCTGACAGCAACTACCTCGCCCCTCACAATTCCCCTTGGCCGAACACGAGCACTGGACTCACGCCAGAACAATCCTCTTCCACTCACACTGCTTAAACGACCGTCCAAAAAACGACGACTGAAAGATCTTAGCCAGCCCAACCCTCTCCGCCACCGGCAGAGGCTTCCCATCACGACCGACCTGCCACTGCAGCATGATGGCATTGAAGCAGTACCACTCGGCCTGCTGCCTCTCTTCTGGGATGTAGTACGTCCACGTGTCGAGCTCCTCAAGCGTAAACTCTTTGGCGTCTGAGATGGCGGCAAACTCAAAGATGGCACCGACGCTGTTCATCCACATTTTGTCGAGGATGACGGAGCCGCACCAGTCACCCGAACTGTCCGTGATACCAAATCGGAACAGGTCCGGTGCCATGGTGGACTGGAAGGCGGACTTTGACATGTTCTTTCGCGAGAGGGTGAAGAAGCCAGTGAATGTCTTGAAGAGCAGGTGTCCTTCCTGTGGAACTTCGGACGTGCTTTCACGAAGACAGTCAAGCTCGGCTGCGGGGACCTTGGGGACATGCGGACATCCTGCGGCAGTTTCGGATCGTCCATACGGGGTGGTAGTGCCGTAGCCGTAACCGTCCCATCGCGTGGCTTGGTATGTAGGGGCGGCGACGTCTTTGGGCGGCACCTGCGAGGAGTGGACGAGCTCCCAGCTGTTGTTCCTTCCGACCCTCCAGATAATCCAGGTGCGCTCGGTCAACCAACTGTGGAGGTTGAAAAGTGGGCCACCTACAGTGGACAACCGCCAGTCGACTTGATGATCCCATCCGCACCAGGACCAGGTGGGAAGGTCTTCCATCTTAATGGTCGCTTGAGGGTGAGCCTCTATCCTCTTCCCCGAGCTCTCGGGCTCCCAAAGCATGGCCCAGTCAAAATACTGCGATGGAAAGCCAAAGACCAAGTCCGAGTCGAGCTTTTCCCCAAGAACAACCCCTAGGCCGTTAAAGGCCTTGAGCTTATCACCCAAGTATGTGAGCTTTCGGGAAGAAAAGATGTTGACGCAAGAGCTGTAGCTGCGAAGAGGATTTCCCATAAGAGCCCGTAGCGGAGATCCTACCGAGTCGAGCGACCACAAGTTGTGATCAAGAGGAGAGGTCATATCTTCACGCCATGTGGTTGTCGAGCATTGCCAGACAATACCGGCCGACGTAAAGATGGCGCACCTAGTCGAGAGGAGGCGCTCTTGGAATGTCCAAGCGCGACTGTCCCACTTGCTGTCGTGGATGAGACTCGCCACTGGCCTCATTCCCGTCAGCAGCAAGTCTCCATATGGCTCGCGAGCTTGTAGGACGTTCTTGGGTGTCTTTCCGATTCCGGGAATGCCCGAGTGAGAGCCTTGGCCGCTCGCGGCGCAAATGGTGACGATGGCGTGCTGGTAAACCTTGTCCATGACGGCAACCTGTGCCAGGACGTCTTGCATGTCGGATTGTATGATGCAGAGGGCGTCGGTCCAGAGATAGGGAATACCGAGCTGTTTTGTGACCTCAAACGCATCCCAAACCGTGGCCGGGATACTGGATCGAAACTCGGCCAGTCCCCCCTCCCGATGGAGCATTTCAAAGTTTTCGGTTGCTAACGTCATTTGTATTTCTGAACCCCAGACATAGCTCAACGCTGCGTACTTCGGCGAGTTGCTTAGGGAGAAGCTGCGGATGGTCATTGCAAAGACATCGATTAGGCGAATATCGGTGGTGGTAGTCAGAGGGGCGTGGTTCGTTTTCTGGTGGTCGGAGCATTCGGGGTGGTTGCTCTGACTGCTCTCTAGCCAAGCTGAGAGGAGCCGTAGGTCGGCGGTGTTCTTGTCCATGACGCGGCCAACGGGAGTTCCATTGGCCGAGGCCGCGGTTGGCTCCATGACAGGCACGACATAGAAGTCTGGAAACGCGCCATTGTCGTTGGAGACAAGCAGGCGACGCGTCGTCGGCCTGGCATCCGCGGTCCGGGAGTCGAGATGCCACTCGATCTTGCAGGGCACGCGTTTGCCCGCCGCATCGAGGCCATCGTGGCCGATGCCCTGGCCTGTTTTCGAGTGGGTGCACTCGTAGATGAGCCGGCAAAACGTGCAGCGTGGGCTGCGGCCGTAAATCTCGTCGAGATGGCCGAGGTGGGTGGCATCGAAGCCGACCGAATCGAAATCTCCCGGGAGGATGGTCGTGGTGCTCGCGTGGGTGGATGCCGTCAGCGTCGTGCGGGCCGTGAACTTGTGGTGCGAGAGGTTGAGGCGCATGCAACGCTCGCAGAGGGGGCCAGTGTCGACTGGAGGGCTCTTGCCCCGACCAGATGCCGTGGTCTCGCAGCTGTCGGAGTCAAAGCGCTCGGTGTGCTGTTCATCTGCATCAGGCGGAGGCCGGCTCCACAATGGGGCCCCAAACCCGTGCCGTTTGTTGGGCTTCCACTTGCCCTCGAGAGCCTTGGGGAAGGTGACGAGGGCCTTTTCCGCCTTTTCCACGTATTTGTTGAACATGTTTTTGTCGACGGGCATCTTGCTGTCTTGGACTCTGCCGAGATGAAACAGACAGAATACCTGCGAGGAGCGACTCTCGAGCGGGGAAGAAAATGTCCACCGCCCCCAATCCCACCTTGGTCAATTTCGGCAATCACACCTCGCCTCCATTTTCACTTGATCAAAACTTTGGCAATGTCTTGACTGGACAAGAAGACAGTTAGTCGCGCAGAGCCTGCTAAAAACGCCGCAATCGTCAGAATGCACAAAACACCGCTGTCGCACCTGCACAAGCCAAACAGAAGTCCGCCGAAGCTGGGAACGGGCGAGTGTGCTCTACCTCAGTTGTCAACCCCATAAAGCACCTCACGCAGCTTCATTCGAACAACAAAGTGAATGTGAAGAAGAGGTGTCATCAACATCAATTACAGAGAATTATGCAACAATCCACCCCCCGACAACCTCCAAGCCACCACCACGCCCCCAACCCTCTCTGTCACCTCATACCCTCGTAGCCGCAACAGCCGTAACAGTAAACTGCGAGCACGACCTTCCATCCTGATCAACGCGCACGCGCGCCAGGCTATCATACCCCGAGATGCACGCCGGCTCGCCGTTGGCCACAATGCGACCATTACCAACATCAAAGCGCGCAAAGAGCAGGTCACGGCGACTGCAGTCCTCGGCGCGGAAGTTGGCCCCGTCAAACGCCACGCACGCCGTCTTGCCGACGAGGTCCGGGCGGAACTGCGCCTGCCATGCGCGCTGGATGATGAGGATGTCGGTGCCGAGGACCTTGCCTGGGGTGATTTGCCGGTCGGCGTGCGTCAGGGCGCAGGCGGCGTTGACGATGGTGCCCTGGGGGTTAGTTGGGTGGTGTGGGGGTGGGGTGGGGGTGGGGGGGCATACGTCGTTGGTGAAGGTCAGGCACTCGTTGTTGGGGACGCCGTTGATCTGCTTGAAGACGAGGGTGTTGGGGCCGCGGACGGGGCCGGTGGGGACGAAGATCTGGGCGGAGGTGGTGGCGACGGCGCCGAGGAAGGCGATGGAGGTGGTAAACTTCATTTTGACTTGTGGTGTTTGGGTTTGTAGTGACAAGTTGGTGCGACTGTGGACTTGAGGTTGATGATGGATGTTGAGGCCGATGATGCAGATCGGAGAATATCCAAAACCAGAAGCGACCAGTAAGCCCTTAAGTACCCTACGACGACACATGCAGCTCCCAAGGCCATGGCGAGCCAAATACGAGAATAACAACCGACGTTGCGACAACCAGACAATCACCATGTTGTCGTCGCGATGGTATCACCCTCTCCTCTTGAGCAATATCGGGAGCTGCCACCCAAGAATGGCGATTGCAACAAAGCGAGATGAACTACAACGTCCATAATGCCAGACTTAAGACCCATAAACTGAATGAGGCCATCGCAGGGTCCAAAATACTACTGCCGCTCCCAAACAAGCGGCGGAGTCCCATGCCAAGACCCGACAACCAGGTTCCCTCAGGGTGCCATCTCGTTTTTACCCGGATGGAATCGCTTCGGCTTTCCGGCATCAGCCGGGCATCGAAAACGGTGGGCGAACTCTCTGGTCTATGCTGGTCCGCGAAAGCTGCCGAGATCGAAGTCCAGAGGATGTCAATGCGAGGAAGAATGGGCACCACGTGGACGTGCGGCCGACACGGAAAGATCGGCATGTAAGATGATCGCTAGTAGCCGAGGGTTCGATGGCATTGTATTTTCTCCGCAAACCGCTGAATGGCTTTGTTGGGGTGGTGCGTGGTGTTGCAGAAAAAAAAGAAAGACAAAAGAGAAATTTCCTAGGGTTAGGGTGCTCCCCTATCTTCAACAAACATCCTCAAAACACTCCAACATTGGGAGAACTACCCTTGGGTAGAATGTCAAACCAATTTCCAGCAAAATACACTCCCTTTTACACTGAAAAGTTCCCATGCGGGCATCTCCTTTTCATGCATCCCAGAATATTTTCAGCCAACGTCATCGCACATGTCCAAAACCCGGCTTTTGCCCCCTCGGCTTGTCCACCAACACCCCGCAACCTTATCTCAACCACACCCGCCCCCACTCCCACAATTTCTCCCTTCCCCCAAACAAAACACCAGGGCCTATCCCTCCAAGGACCACCGAACCCCCGTCCATCCGACCCAGCCCCGAAACGGAAAGAAAAAAGAAAATCCCGCCAAAATGCCCTCCTCCCTAACCGTCCACCTCGTCAACAACACCCCCTCCAACCCCCCCCTCCCCGTCTTCGCCTACATCACGGGCCTCTCCCTCGCCCCGGGCCCTAACCAAGGCAAACGCATCCTCCTCCAATCCGACGCCCACACGCTCTACTTCCCCCCCTCCCCCGCCAAAATCCTCCAACCCCTCCCCATCGACTGCGCCATCCCCCTCGGCCCCCCAGGGCACACCACCGCTTGCACCATCCCCCCCATCGCCGGCGGGCGCATCTGGTTCTCGCGCGGCCCGAACCGCCTCACCTTCCTCCTCAACCCGGGCGGCCCGGGCGGCGGCGCCGCGCTCGTCGAGCCGTCGGTGCTCAACCCGAGCGACCCCAACGCGCAGGTGGACTTTAGCTTTTGCGAGTTCACGCTCGATGCGGCGCAGGTGTTTGCGAATATCAGCTACGTCGACTTTGTGCCGCGGCTGCCGATCGCGCTGACGCTGAGGACGAGGGGCGGGGCGGTGCAGCATGTGAGCGGGATGGGGGCGGATGGGTTGGAGAGGGTGGTGCGGGGGCTGAGGGAGCAGACGGGGCGGGATGGACGGCCGTGGGAGAGGTTGGTGGTGGAGGAGAAGGGGGCGGGGGGGAGGGCGCTGCGCGTGTTGAGTCCGACGCATGGGAACGCGGTGGGGGCGGGGTTTGATGGGTATTTTGAGGGGTTGGTGGAGAGGTGCTGGGGGGTGTATTGCCCTGGTGGTGGACGGGCTAGCGTGCAGAAGACGGAGGGGAAGAGGTCGGAGTTGAAGAAGCTGTTTGGTCTGGGAGGTGGGCATGGTGAGGATCAAGGAGATGGGAGCGGGCATGCCGCAGGGAAGAGGCTGAGGATCAACACGCAGACGGGGATGGGCTGGGTCGAAGGGTGTGTGGAGGGGCCGGATTTGGTGTTGGGCGGGGAGAGGTTTTGTCGACCGACGACAGCGGATATCCTTGGCTGCAACAGCGGCCCCTTTACAACCGGGCCGTCGCCGTTGAGAAACGCGATTATCCCCCGCCTGGCAGCGGCGTTCCAGCGGAGCTGCATTGTCGACGTCGCCGAGCATCCGTCACCTCCCCAAACCTTCTACCGATGCGACCCCACGAATCACTACTGTCGCATTGTCCATGAGTGCAACTTGGACGGCAAGGGTTACGCCTTTGCGTATGATGATGTGCAGCCCGACGGAGGGGAGGACCAGTCTGGAAAGGTGAACGCTGGGGATCCAGAAGTTTTCATCGTCGCTGTTGGCGGGGAAGGTGCGTACGTTGGGGACCGGATGCCATGAGGGTGGGCAGTGGAGGAGATCATGCGGGAACAACGGATGTCGACGCGTAATTTTGCGGGGGATATCTGGCCAATTAAGCTGTGCGTGCTAGCAGTATTCATTCGGAGGGGTGTCGAGATTCCAGAAACCAACGAAGATCGAGGCTGCCAGAAATGAAGCTTGGCCAAGACATAAAGGAAAGACTTCCTTCGAGCTTTCGCCCTCAGATCAGGTGAGCCTGGCCGTATGGTAGCACCAGTATCGGCATCGATGCCGACGGAACGAAAGACGCCTAATCAACGTCCATTTCTTCATCGTCTTCGTCCTCGTCGTCCTCCTCCTCGGACGACGACGATTCTATCGAGATTTGTCAGCTATTGTCACCGAGTGGTGCTCAATGCAGATCGTCCAGCTTACCGTCGGTGGTGTCTTCATGATGATGGGCGCTGGGCATCGGGTCAAGGATGTCCTCGAGAATTTGTGCGACCATCGCGCGTGTTGAGGTGCCTTGAAATGTCCGTTCCGTGATCCGCCGCGTGGATCCCCCCCGCGCCATGAAATTCACATTGTCCTTGACCCAGCCATAACGACGACGGAATGTATAGCCGTCTTGCAGAAACGCCAAATTCATCTCGCGAATATCAACCCCGTTAAGGGCACCTATCTGTTCGATCAGATGCGCCCATCCGCTTGCCTTGTCCGGGTCTGTATCTTGAGGCTTCAACAGCGCGACTCTGCGGAGACTGAGCGTCTTGAGCGAGGAGGCCAGCTTGATGACAAGCCGAAGGAGTGTTCGCTCCACCATGACGACATGGCCGATGTCGAGTTGCTCCAGTTTGGGAAACCTAACGGGCTGGGTCTGGTAGGGAGACGAAGCATGGGCCTGGGCCTGTGTAGATTCGTCGATGATCCACTTGAACACAGCTTCCCAAGGGGGGACGGCCCCTTGAACGACCGGTGGCTGCGGCGTCATATTGAGGCGAAGCCAGGTAAGATTGGGCGTAAGGGACAGAAACCTGTGAAGCATGATAGGACTTGGATTTTGCGGGTCCCTCGTGTATACCGCGGTATTGGCAGCCAATGCGAGGTGGAGAGTGGTAAGCCCCGCAAGAATGGGTTCAAGTGGTGTCTCAAGACGTGGAGGAATGTAGAAGGCCTTGTCGCTGAGATCCCACGGCTGTCGGTATGGTTTGGAGCGAATGTTGATGTGGATCTGCGAGGGGTGGGCATCGGCCGCTGCCAAAGCCGCTATCATGGCCGAGAATATCTTGTCGGGAAATGTAGGATGTGATTGGCCGTTGGAAAGGCTGAGGGCATCGCCCATGGGGCTGATGCGACGGGCCAATGTCTTGAAGCCGTAGCTATTCCACCGAGCGCCGTCGCCATCACGGTTGCGCGTCGACGAGCCGAAGTCGCGAATGTCAACGGTGTCGAGGTTTGGGAGGTTGCGAAAGGCCTCGGCAAGCATGTCTTTGAGACCGCCGCTTTCCACCAGATGGACCTGGTCGGTTTGGGCAAGATAGGCTTGGTTGAAGAAGGCTGTGTCATCGACTTGGCCATTGGAACCCTTGGCTTGCATGTGGGTGATGGTCGTTTGGCTCAGGCAGTCAGTGGCGATGATGACATGTTTGAGGACGCCGGACAGGGCTGGGTGCTTGGAGATGTCGATCAGGGCCTGGAGGCTGTCGGTGAAGACCATGAACTGCTTCTTGCGGAAGAACTCGTGCGAGAAGAAGTGGAAGAGGGACTGCTCGAGCGCCCGGCACGTCAGGCGCACATTGCCCAGGTCGGTTGTCGGGAGGAAGGACGTGATGCGCAGCAGAACCTCGACGGGGATGTCTGCCAACGGGCCCGTGGACGCCTGGGGCTGCTGGGCGTTTGCCGGGAGCGACATGGTGCGGTGCCCAGTTGCCGGCGAGATGGAGGGCAGGACGGAGCGATATTCGGGGCAGAGGTTGGATGGGATAATTGAGGTGAAGGAATGGCGAGACTGCGAGCGGCAATGGCAGCGCTGTCTTTGTGCTTTTGACGAGTGGAGGGCGCCTGATGGGTGCAGGACCAGGGCATGCCAGGCAGGCTGAGGCTGGGGAGCGGGGTCCGGGCTCTGAAATCAGGCGCGATTGCTGCTGCTGCCTGCGTGCCGGAGGTGAGAGTGGCCGTTGACGCGAAGTCACGTGCGCGCCAACCTCTTAAAACCACGCTGGAAACATCTCGATTCTGCTGGGCATTTTCAGCCAAGGCGGCAACAGCTGGTGACGGCTGCCCAGCTCCCTGGACGAACTTCCTCTCGTGCCGTGTTGGAGATATGGACCCCTTGTCACTTTGGACTTGCAAATTGAAAAATGATTGGCTTCCAGCAAGGCATGGGAACCAAGAACCAAGGCTATGTACCTACAGTGTCCTGATCCCGGCCTCTGAACGAGGGCATACTAGGACTACCTACCTACAGCCACATATGACGGTTTGGGACGATGTTTGGGGTGAAGATGGAAAAGGACAAGGCTGGCGTGTGACGGGCCACAGCAGGCAAGTCCGCCACGTGCAATGGGTCATTAAAAGCATTTCCATCAAACGGGATCGTTGAGGGTCCCGATTTCGGGTCCACAGCTCCAACTTGAGATGGAAAATGCAGCAAAGAGCCCCAGCACCTGGACCGACCCAGAGCAAGACACGCAATAAAACCACCAAGCCCACCCAAGGCGCCACAATGCTGCCCATGGAGGCGCAGACCCAACCTCCCCCCTCGGCCGCCCCCAGAGAGGACGCGGGAGGCGAGATAACGAGCAAGCTATGGCTTACCACTCACTTGCGCCTGGGGCCCCGAAACCCATGGTAGGCACCCCCTCCCTCAGATAACCTGCCAAAGCCACTAACAAAGCATATGCTAAACCCTCCAGACCCTCCCTTCACCTGTGCCCAGCACTGGACCTGCACCACCAGCACAAACCACGTCGTCGGCTGTGCCTCGGGCTTCCTCGCGGCCTCGGCTTTCCCCACAACCTGCGTCGACGCATCGCAAATCACCATCTCGGGCTTTACCTCCTCGAGCTGGAACTACGAGACCGCCTTCTGCATCGACGCCACCGCCCCGGCCTGCGTCACCCTCCTCTTCCCAGGCGGCCCGCCCCCGTCCCAGTTCCGATGCCAGCCCACCGCGACGCTCATCTCGCTGCTCTCTGTGCCGTGGGACGTCGCTGCGAGCCAAGGCATCTCAGAGTCTTTCCCTACCGCCACCTCGACGGGAGAAAGCGACCTTCCCACGGAGAAATCCGCGCCCCCCTCAACCGCGGAATTAACCCCCCCACGCCCCCTCGAAACCTCCAAGACATCTCCCACCACCACCGCCAAAGCCAGCACCACCAACCCCAACCCCTCCAGCACCGGTGCCATCGCAGGCGGCATCGTAGGCGGCATCGCGCTGCTCCTGCTCCTCGCGCTGCTCTGGTACCTCTTCCGCAAGAACTACCCCAAGAAGCGCACTAGCCCCCAATTCCGAGAACCCGAGTACAACCCCCAGTACATGCAAGGCTACGGACGCCAAATCTCACCCAAGCACATCCCCATCGAGCTGACTGGGTATGGCCATGGCGGCGCGGGCCCGAGTTCCGGTTACCCACCCGCGGACTTTCGGGCACAGGAGAGGGTGGGTTTCGGCTCGGGGTCGATGATGTACGTGGATGGGAATGGCGAGCATCAGCCTCGCAAGTCGATGGAGACTGTTACCGAGGAGAGCGCTGGTGGTAGCAGCCGCGTTGGGGAGTCGTCGGGGATGGGTCGGGGGAGGGGATGCAGACGGCGGCGGGCGTGGGTGGTGCTGGAGGAGGAGTGGGTGTGGATAAGGGGAAGGGGAAGATGGATGCTGGTGGTTTCGGCCGCGCGGCGAGGGTGTCCGAATCGAGTTCGCGGTACTCTGAGCCTGATGGTATGGCGTGGAAGCGGTAGGCTGAGGAGAAGGATATCGCAGGGGAGGTGATTCTCGGTGGTTCGTTGAGGTCAGCGATTTGCTAGGTGCCCAGTATCAATGCGTTGCATTTCAGAGCCGGTTCAGTGTTATTTCGCGGCGTTTTGACATCGAGTTTCCCAGAGCAAATCGCAGGGAACTCGGAGCTGCGACCATGTTCAAGGAAGTTAGTACCTGCTTACCAGTGACCTTGCCCGAGCCTTGCCGAAGGCAACAATGAGAGTTCAAAAGAACGATTCGATGGGCAACAGCGGCTGATGGGCAAGGGGAATATGGGGGCGGAAGAAAATCGAGAAAAGCTCCAGCGCCTCGTTTCACCATGTTTGGCCCACCTTCCCCTACCCAGAAATGAAGCTTCTTGTTGCTCTGTTCTCACCAAAGAATACAGTGGCTAAGTTGGCATGGCGGGGCATTGCCTTGATATATTAGCCGTAAGTGGGTGATAGAGAAGCCCCGTTCACTACCTGGCTGTTGCCGCTCTTCTTGTTTTCATTCATTCTTTTCCCGCTTGCCCTTGACAGGAAGCCCACCAAAACAAAGAAGGAAAACCGGGAAGGGGGAGAGCAAAAACCAGCAGAAATCTAACTCCTGCTTGCCCAAGGCAGGAATCGAACCGAAACCGTGTAGAGTCGCCGGCGAATCCTGACGAACGATTTGTGGGTTGGTCTAGTGGGTTGGTCTAGTACCGGCAGTCACGGCGGCGCAACGTACTTCCACTCAGCCAACGGTCGGCTACCTTTGGCGAGACCCAACTGTAAAATCTGGTCTGCGAATTCGAATCTATGTAGGGCAAGCAGCCACTTTTCCTCAGCCCCCCCAAAAGGAACGGCACCAATCCCAACCAGCACGCCCATCATCAATCTTTTCCATCATTGACGTGCTTTTTCTTTCCACCCCCCTCACCCCCTCCTCAAAAACTCCAAATTCACTGGCGTCATCGCCTCCCCACCCCGCAACACCGCCATAATATTCCTCATACTCAACTCCTCAAACCCCACGTGCGTCTCCACCGTCCCCCCAGCATTATGGCACGTCAACATAACCCTCCCCGGCGTCTCCCCCTCCAGCCCCGCCAATCTCAGCAGCCTCGGATGCACCCTCGGCTCCGTAGCATGCACATCCAGCGCGGCAGCGCTCACCAACCGGCCCTCGAGCGCGTCCGCGAGCGCGTCCTCGTCCACCAGCGACCCGCGCGCGACGTTGACGAAGCGCGCGCCCGGCTTGAGGTGGCGCAGCGTCTCGGGCGTGATGAGCGGGCGGCCGTCGGGCGAGGCCGGGGTGCAGAGGACGACGCAGTCGGAGGCGGCGAGGAGGGAGGGGAGGGTGGAGTGGAACGAGGCGGAGAGGGTGGCCTCGAGGGCGGCCGGGCGGCGGACGACATCGTGGTAGGCGATGCGCATGCCAAAGGCCGAGTGGCCGAGCTTGGCGGCGATTTGCTGGCCGATGTTGCCGAAGCCGACGAGGCCGAGGATGTGCCGGCGGAGGGTGTGGCTAGCGCCGGTGGCCTGGGCGTGGCAGGTTGAAAAGGCCGAGGGGTCCGGGGAGACGGCGGCCGAGATGCACCAGGGGAGGTGGCGGAAGGTGGAGATGACCATGGCCACGGCGAAGTCGGCGACGGCTTCGGCGGCGGCGAGGCCAGAGTTGCAGTAGATGATGCCTTGGGGGTTTCGGTTAGACGGTGTGGGGGATGGAGGAGGGGGTGGCGTACCCTTCTCGCCGAGCAGCTGGGTGTCGGCCCAGTCGAACCCGGCGCCGGCGCTGGCAAAGACGCGCACCGAGTCAGGGAGCAGGTCAATCAGCTCGGCGTCCCAGCGGCCCATCTCCCCGCCGGTGCCCCAGAAGGGACGGAATATGGCACTAAAATCTCCCCAGCGACGCTCCTTGAGCGCACGCATAAACTCCCTACGCTCCCGTTCTTCTGCACCGGGGCGCACGACATCGAAGAGGGTGCTGAACTCGGCATAAGTCTCGGGGTTGTATTTGATGGGATCTCCGATGTGGAGGACGATTGGGCGGGCGGGTGTCGTACTCTCGGCGCCGGACACGTGGGGTACGGTGGAGGCGGTCGGACTCGCGTTCGGAATGGGCGGGGCCGGGGATGCGGAGCGCGGCGTCGAGGCGGGCACCGGGGTGCTGGGGGGATAGGGGGTGTTGTTCGGTTCTGCCATGTCTACGAGTGCCGAGCAGCTGGAGAGGTGAGAAACTGGTGATCAAGAAGGGATCAAGGCCCAACGAACCTCGATGGCGATGGTCAGACCATGGTTGGGCAATGCGATACCGGCAAGGTTATGCAGGAATCCCAGCTAGCTCCGACGCGATAAGCAATGCGGGTAACGCGAGGGGCATATCCGACGGCGACATCTTCCGCGAGCAGGTAGGCTTGCCATGTCCGTAGTGCCTGACCTGGAGAGACGGCGCGAAAAGGGGCGATGGCAGTTGTTGGACGTCCGTTTGGGGGCACGCAGTTGGAAAGGGAAAAGGGGTCAGTTGCAAGAACGGAAATCGGACAGGCTTTGCCAAGCCCTCCCAATCTCTGAGCCCCGGCCGATCGGATCCCGGCAGCCCGGTCGTGCTTCCCGTCATGGAACTTTGCCATCCATCTTCCACTTCAATTCCCATCTTTTTCCCCCGGTAAAGATACAGTTCCCCAAGAGAAGAGAGAGATTCCCATCCCGCCCCCCGCCCCCCTCCCCAGTCACTCGCCCTTCTTACCCTCCCTCTCCCTCCTCACCTCCCCCAACAACCTCGCACAATACCAACTCCCCCCCAAGAACCCCACATTCCCCACAAAATCCAACCAGATCAACCCCGTCACCATGCCCCTCCGCGGCCCCCACCGCGAGAACCAAAAGTTAAACGCCACCAAGTACGGCACCATGGCCAGCGCGAACGCGCGGAACCCGCGCTCCCCCAGGTTCTCGGCCGCGCCCAGCACCAGGCCGCACGTCATGGCCTGCGCGCCGAAGCAGCGCGCAAAGAGCGTCGTCGTGGCGTTGCACGTGGCCAGGTAGGGCGGGGTGAGGCCGAGGGCGAGGACGGAGGCGGGATGGATGAGGGTCCTGGTTTTGGTGTTGGTATTGAGGATGGAACGGGGGGAGGGGGGAGGGGTTTTGCTCACCATGCGCCCAGCGTCATGTAGCCCGCGGCCATGGCCGTTTGGATGCGGCGCACTGTTTCGAGGCGTTGGGCGGAGGTTGACATTTTGAAGGGAGGTAGGAGTGGTGTTGATGATGCAATTGGTGATGCTGACTTGCAGTGGCCAACTAACACGAAAAGACGACGGCTCAGCTTCGCCTTTTATGTTTTTGTCTCTCGCGACCTCCCTGTCGTGCAACCGGGACAGCGACGAGTGGTGGTGGCTGAGTGCAAATTCCACCCGGGACAAGTCGGGACGGGACAAGCCGACACGTCCCAATTGCCTCTTTTTCGCGGCTGGTCAAGAAGATTCGCCGGCACAGAACATTGACTCTCAGGCTCAAAAAGGCATGCTGGATTCTGGGAGTCAGAGCACATCTCATCATTAAGGCAATTCCCTACATTGAATGCCGATTGGGCGATGCTGAATTTCCGTGGACTTGACCGTTGCCGGAGCGGCGTCCTTGGCGCCAATTTTGGAGCTTTGGCCCACGATGTAAACATCAGAAAAGGAGGTCGGGTCATGCTCTAACCCAGAGGCCACCTCTCAAGACCCGGGTCTCCTACTGCTTGCATCGCCGCCTGCAAATAAAGTTTCGTCTTTTCCTTGCTGATCACACTTCCATCGCCGTCAGCATCCACCATGGCCTCAAAGACGACTTTCACCCTCCTGAACCCCAAGCCCTCTGTCTCGTTTCGCGGAGCGAAATCTGGAAACGTTAGTGTGCTTGCCCCATTCAAGTGCAACCAAGAGCAAGAGGGAAAAACATACAAGGTTCCGGCCTGCCGACCCCCGGAAACAGCGCTTCCCACATCTGGAACCATCGCTCTTCGTCCCAGACCTTTCCCTTCTTCGACGGCTTCAGCATTTCTCTGATTATCCGCAGCTGCAGGTCTGTTATTCGGTCACTGGGCCTTGGCAGTGTAGACTGTAAAGCCCGTTCAATCTGCTCCATAGTGCATTTATGCTGCATGAGACCATTGTCATCGCCACATTCCGTTCCGCAGCGGGCACATGCGTAGGACAGATGGCAGCGTTGCAGATGGTCGCTGTGAACCTCGATTAGTACAAGAAATGAACATGGTAGTCTTGTTCCGAGTTGATCTTGCTGGGGAGTTAAACAGAAAGAGTGTTTCTACGTACCCAAGCCTAGAGAGCGGGAAGCCCGGCCCCTTGCACCCTCGCGTCCAATGCTCCTGCGGATTGGCGACGTTGAACGGGCATCTGAAAAGTTTTCCAGACGTACTGTTGGAAGACGTCACCGACCGCGAGGCAACACTGCCACCCTCTCCTGCATCTGCTGCCTCGTGGAGCCCCTCAAAATGGAATCGTGTGGGAAAGTCGTAGACTAGCGCTCGAAGCTCGCCTGGCAAAGTATGGAGCCTTCTGATTGTGTCCTCGGTCGCTGAGCTGATGGAAGCGTCGGCTTGGAGGGCCCTGCGAACCCGGTCATCAAAGTTGGCGAAGAAGGAGTCGGCGGCGCCCTCGTCATCACTAGAGTCAGTCGAGACCACAGTTGGATGTTCGTAGAGCCTTGGTATTGCCTCTTCCACCAGAGTGCGCGGGACGTCTGGCCGCAGATCTCTACCGTAGTACCCTGGGAAGTAGACCGGGGTGCCTCCGATCTGTGCTGCTAATGGCTGGATCGAGGATGCACGAAAGGACGAATCCATTTCCGAGCCTGGAAAGGGGGACGCATGTCGGCTCAAGCTGAAGGAGCTCTTCTTGTCGATGGTATAGGGATAGTGGACGAGAGACGACGGGCTTCTCGGCGAGGACTCTGCTATCTCCGCCGGCATTTGTGCTCTTTCCCATGATGGCCCGGGCCTATGGTTCCCAGCCAGCTCGCCCATTGGATTCCTAAGCCGGTTTGGCGTTATCGTCGAGCTGGCAGTGCCTGTTTGCGCCGCTTGCGCCGAAAGCAACGTATGTGAGGAATCGCCAACAGATGTCCCGCTGGTGAGGCTTTGACTGGGGATGATGCCCTTCTTAAGCTGGTCCTTGATGTGTTGCGCCGTCATCAGCGCACCGTTGACAGCTTTCCTGAGGTTGTCAAGCTGCTGCGCCAGCTGACCCAGCCTGGATAGAGGCTCAGGGGGGTCGTCGGGGAGAGGGGGAACACATCTGATTTTTAGAGTTAACCTGGAAACAGTTATCTCTTCGACGCCTTTCGACTGGCCCGGCGCCTTCCTCGCCATAGCGCATGCATCCCACTTCTTGATGTCCTCTTTTGGGACCGAACATCTGCGTGCCCTGAAGGGTTTGTCCCGGTGACCGGGGTGGCTGAAATCGAGAGTTTCCATGTCTCCCGTCTGTTTGTAAACCCAGCTGACCTTGCGTACTAACATTGGGGCGTGAGTTTCAAGACAGTCCGAGGTGGCCAGGGGAAGCTACTCTGGTTCAACTCACCATTGATCCGCAGCATCGTGTGCCGGTCGGTGCCCATCTCCCGAAGAAACATCACTATCAACGGTGACCGGCCCTCGTTCACCCAGACGGACGTGCTGGTAGTCCCCGTGTTGTTGGGCTGGGGGGCAAGCCGGGGCAAAAGAGCGTTTTCCCACGGCTCGTCCGATGATCCGGAGAAGGGCACCCATAGTTGGATCTCGCCTATGCCGCTGCATCTTTCGCGCCCAAAAAAGTCCTTTTTGATCGATGCGTCGCATTGTATGTTTTCGCCGACCCCGTACTGCCCAGGGTCATAGCCGGTGACATATTTCTGGAACTCGAACGCCGAGTTTCTGTCCAGGAACGCGTACGTGAGATAAAACTGGGGATTGTCGCAGTTGATTTCGATCGTCCAACCTGAGCGTTCGGGGGTGGTTGTGTACCGCAAAACAAATCGATTCGTCGTGAGATCAAAATACCTCGCCAGCGGTTGGTTTGGATTGTCAGTTGGATCGGATACCTGTATTGTCTTCGCATCTGCCCCCCGAATTTCAAGAATCGATCCGACTGAAGAGAATGGGAACGGCGGCATCAACTTCAACTCCGCGAGTGGCCGTTTTGGAATGTTGTTGGCGGCCATCCCTCGTCTTTGCGCTCAGGTTGACCGGTGCTGGGCAATGGGTCATCTCCAGGTCTAGAAGCGGCAGGAGTCACAGACCTTATTTCTCTTCTAAGAGGAGTTCCAGCTGGTGGGACCTGTTCAGCTTTTGCGATCGAGGGGGGTTCGATCCCGCGAATTGGATGCGAAGGTGTCTGCCGACAAGGCTCTGGCTTGCATGGTGCCAGCCCAATTTGATATTGGGCTGCTCCGCCCCCTCAAAGTGTTGCGCTTGGACAGGATGGGTTGCAAGATGATTGGATGTTCCTCGGTCGGCCCAGACGAATGCAACCGCCCAGCACCAGTGGCGCTCATGGTTTCCTGCACACCGGCACACATGGATGCCGCCCTGGTATCATGCCCGCCCCCTGAGCTCGGAGCTTTCCAGCCGCTTGTTGAGCCGTATAAGTGTAGCTCTTGGCTCCAACCTTCCCAGACTTTGACGAGCCACATCTTCAACCCTCCGCGAGACAGCAGAACGATGGCCCCACAGCCCGGTGTCGTTGTCACGGCCAGTGTTCCAGGCCCCGGGACGAACGCCAATGGGGACCATGCGGAACCACAACACCAGGCACTCCAGGGTCTTCAGGCACTCGATCAGGCCAAGACTGATGCCGCTGAAAATCCGGACACCCATCTCATCAACCGTGGCCTCGACGATGACGATCTCCACGGTTGGTTCACTGTCAGTTCCCTGATTGTGAACCGTACCATTGCAAGCGGCATCTTCACCCAGCCATACAATGTGGTGACGGGCGTTGGAAACCCCGGCGCCTCGCTGGTCATTTGGTTCGTGGCCGGCGTCATTATCCAGTGCATTACGGCTTGCTGGGTAGAGCTTGGGCTGAGTGTTCCGCGCTACCTGATGTTGAATGGCGTGAATTCGATTTCAACCCCTAGATCAGGGGGTGACAAGAACTATGTATGTATTGGGCGTCAGCTCTCCTGCACTCCAACTCTCTCATAGGGGCCAATGAGTAGTACTGACTTACCGGGATAGCTGGAGTACATATTCAAACGCCCAGACTTTTTGATGACTTGCGTGTTTGGGATCACGTTCATCGTCTTCGGGAACCTCGCCGGCAATGCCATCCAGCTGGGGGTTTTCATGCAGTCCGTCGTCGACCCTTCGTGCCAGGACGACTGCGTCCAGAGCGCCCCCGTCGTCGGCTGGGCCATCGGGGCTCTGACTCTGTGCGCTCTGTTCAACGTCGCAACACGGAAGCTGTCGATTTACCTCAACAACACCTTTGCCGTCTTGAAAGTGTCGCTCGTCGTCATCATGATCTTTGTCGGACTCGGGTACGGATCGACCCACGGCGATGGTTGCCGACAGATTGTTTGGGAGAACAAGGGGGGGGCCCGTGGAGCTGGCGACATCGTCCAGGCGCTCTTCTACGCCATGTACCCCTACACCGGGTATGAGCAGCCCTTTTACGTCTTGGCGGAGGTCGAAAGGCCCAAGACCTACTTCGCCAAGAGCGTCATGTACACCATGGGCGGCTTCATTGGGCTGTACATGCTCATCAACACCAGCTACCTCTGCATGAACCCTTACCTCGGTCCAGGGCAAGATTTCACAACCAACGCGGCCATCTTGTTCTTTTACAGGCTTGCGTCCAACAACGCCAACGTCAACGAGGAGGCCGTGGTGCAGGGTGTCAGCTTTGTCCTGGCAGTCTTCATCTTTGGCAACCTGCTCGCCCAGACGTACACGGCATCGCGTGTCAAGCAGGAAATCGCCAAGGAGGGTATTTTGCCGTGGTGGAGGTGGTTTGCAGAGTCGCGCGACACACTGCATGCGAGGTGGTCCCGTCGAAGGAACGCCAACGCCAACGCCCGTGCCAACGCCAACGCCCGTGCCAATGGCGACGCCAATGCCAATGCTCGCGGAGCCAGGACGAGCGGCGAGCAGGCCCCGTTTGCGGCGACATTTCTGCACTGGGCGTTCGAGGTGTTTCTCGTGCTCGTCGTCGGGCTGTCTCTGCCACCGAACAAGGCGTACAACTTCCTCACCTACATCTACACATATGTTATTGTGGGCATCTTGGGGTTTTTGACCGTCTGTGGGCTGCTGTACCTGAAGATCGATGCATGGTGGTATACAGAGCCCAGGGACGCCCGTTCTCCGGCGACGATACCACCGAGAAAGGTCGGGCGGGGGTGGAACAACAAGAGCCAGTGGCGCGTGCATTCGTCCCAGTCGCTCGGTGCGCTGCCGTGCGTGGTCGCGGTGTTGGCCCTGGGATTCCTGCTGTTTGGAGCTTTCGCGACGCCGTCGAACGAGTCGAGTCACGACGAAATCGAGTGGTGGGTGAAGCCGCTTGTGGGGTGGTGCTGTTTGCTCGCCGGGGTGGCTTGGTGGGGGGGCTTGGAGTTGTGGCAGCGGAACGGAGACTTTCGCCTCAGGAGAGAGAGACATCCGTATGTCGACGATGCCCACCACCAAGGCGTCGGTGGCGACGATGACCCAGTGCAGTTGGCCGAGATGGTCGTCATCACAAAGGACTTTGCGAGCACCACTCAGCCGCCAGTGGTTTGACGGAGTTTGCGTGGACGCTGGAAAGAGGGTTGCCAGAGAATGTCGAAGAGGGAAAACGGAGCGACTTCGAGGCCGGTTGGACTAGATTGCAGTGGGTGGTGGAAGAGGAAAGAAATGGAGAGTGGAGATTTCACTCCAAGCAGAAGGCAAAGACAAGGCAATTGAAAGCATACCCATGGCTCTTGCCACGCTTCCTCACCCCAGCCACTGAGCTTCTGGTCATGCAGCAGGAGCCCCTCCTCTGCTGCCTCCATCAGCCGGATCCCGTTTGGCGTCGTCTTTTTTCTTTTCTGCTTGTTTTCCATCCCCGTCTTCCCTCTCCCTTTCCACCGCGGACGAGCTGCGTGACAATGTCGGCGCTGAGGCGCTCCGCATCGCCGGGATAGCCGCGCCGCAGCCACGAGGCGACCATGTCGTGCCGTGTGGTGAGATCGCTTGCGAGAGCGGCGGTTGCGGTCTTGTCACCGAGTCTGTGGGGGTTAGTGATCTGTGGGCTTGGCAGGGGGTTGATGCGGAGCGGAGCAAACCGGAGAAGGGGGCCCATGCCCAAGGCATCTTGGGGCGAGGGCGAGAGCAGCTTCTTGATGAAGGACACGTTGGTGATTGCTGTGACCAAAGGGGACGCAGAGACGGCGGTGATGATGGGGAGCATGGTTTCGATGGCCTTGATGTAGCCGAAACGGTCGGCGTTGAGCTAGAGGTGGCCGATGGCCTTTCCAAAGTCGAGCTTGGAGATGGTGTCGAGCGTGAAGAACTGGCAAAGGAGGGCAAAGTTGGCGACGCGAGTCTCCTTGCCGGTCGAGAGGTGATCGCGCTCGAGGAACTTCATAAAGGTCAAGATGACCTCGTCGACGCCGTTCTCGAGACTCGGGATGTCCTTGCCCGAGTAGCCGAGGGACATGGTGGCCTTGTAGCGGTCACGGCGCTCGGTGTCGGTGTCGGAGAAGACGCTGCGGGCTGGAATGATGGGAGGGTTGTTGGCAACGTCGTGCTGGATGCTTGACACAGGGGGTGCGAACCTCTGCTGTCAAACTCTTGCGTGTTGTACCAGCTGCTCCTCCCATATGTCCTGGTTCCCCGTACGCCAGCCATGCGCCGGAGCAGCTCCGGATCATTCGTGACGAGGTCATTTGGCCCGACGCGAAATGTCCTCCCTAACGACGACACACCGTGAGTCTTGGATACCAAGATTGAGGGACGACTCGATACTCACCGTACTTCAAGTGGAGCTCAGGAAGCGTCTTGTGGAACTGTCCGTTTGTGAGGGCTCTGACGAGCCAGAGGTAGGAGTATTTCGCCAGCCGCGGGCCGTCAAACTCGCGAAGGCGGTACCATGACCAAAGCGAGTAGATGAGGTACACGGCAGCTACCCCGGCTCCCATGATGGGGCTGTATTCGGGAAAGAGATCCATTAGGGGCCTCATTTTGCGTGGTGACGATGATGTCCACGGGTCTGTCGTGGGTTTTGGGTCGCACTTTTCACAGGCGGTGGTGACGATCGAGGCGAGTGCAAGATTATGTGGTGTTTCGGGAGAGCAGGAACGTTTGCAACAAAAACTGCGGTAACGTTACAAAATTACCCTACCAGCCGTCCGGAGATGGGGGCCACTTGGGCCTCAGGTGGATTCCATCTTACTCGATATGGGCAGAACTTCCATTCACCAGCATGCCCAAGGATAAGATAGCTGCCCAGGGTCTGAATCGACAGGGGCTGCACGATATGTGCAACCCGCTCGTCCCGAGTTCATCTGTTTGTAACATCATCAAATGTTTGCGTTCCTTGCCAACTTATGAATCGCAGGCTGGCTGCTACCGACTGCCCGATCGTAGTGGTGGACCACAGTCGGACAGAAATGCGCCATATTCTGTGACGATTCGCCCGGATCTCTTGGTGTAGATGTAGTACTCTCAGAGGCACTTGGCCTTGTGGTGGCGTTAACCAGTGCTGTCTGTGTCTGGTGGAAGCTAAGGTCGGGAGAGTCAACCACACCACCACAGCGCGGGTGTTTGCTCATCGGATCCACGGCAGCTTCCGAACGTGCCACCGCGTGTAACTGGAATGAGCTAAACATGCTTGGACAACCAAAGGCGGGGATGACTGCTTTGGGGACAATGATACTTCCACCGGCGAGCGTCTGCATCAAATTGCGGCGTGATAAGGGAAGCGAGGGTTGTTCTCATCGTGGGACTATGGATGTGGGCAGTTGAGGATGAATGGGGTGCCACTAAAGGAATGCCACAACACTGTACGCAAGGCCAGGGAAACTGAAAACAGCATCAACAAGGTTCTCGATGGTGCCCTTCCCTCTCGTCTCAAACTGTTACCCACTGCTTATTTCGTAGTCGACCCAATGTCACCCCACTTGATGTTCGAAAACACAACATGCGTATCGGGTCGCTGAGACTGGATGTTTGAAGGAGACCCTTGCCCCTTGGCGCAGGGTCCGTTGCCGTCGCTGTCGAGCCATGCCATGTTCTGGGCGGCATCATTCCAGATGCTCATGGCGAGCACCACTATTGAAAAGGGGGTTAGCACGACTCAAAGTTACAGATATCTGTCATCAGGAGAAGAAACCCACTCCCTCTGTCCAAGGCAGCACCCATTCCCGTCAGACCTCCGGTGCCAGACTCGGAGCCGCACCCCGTGATGGAGCCCGGGCTGTTGGTGGTGCGTCCGTTCTGAATGTACTTGCGGGTGATCTGCGAGAGCTTCCCACCGCTAGACACGAACTGAGTGACGACAGTAAATGGCTTGCTCGTGTCAATCGTCTTGCCGGGGCCGTAAAAGTTGCGCTGCCCCGACGAATAGGGGTTGTATCCACATCCACCCTTGTCACAGTTGTCTCCCTTGCAGGGGTGACCGGTGTAAACATTGGCCTGCGAGTTGGCTTCGAGAATGTCCATCTCATTACAGCAGTACCCCTGGCACTGGGCATCGCAATACCCGTTGCCCATGCCCGCCCCGTTGATGTTGTTCTGACCCGGGTTCTTGCTGCCGTCGGCCACCATCTCGGACAGATAGAACGCCCCGTTCTCGCCGCAGGGCAGCGTGGACAGGTCGACGTCGACGGTGAGCTCCTTGCCGAGCAGGTTCATCATGACGTACTCGCCCTTGGTCTCGTCGAGCAGGTACACACGGGGGGACGCGTTGAAGAGCTTGCCGGCCGAGTCCTTGACGTAGTGATACATGGTCAGGGCGTTCCCCGACGTCGACACGCCCATGGCGCGGTAGTCGGCGGGCTCCACGACGCAGTTGGTGGCGCACGTCGCTGCGTTGGGGCATTGGCTCTGGATGAGCTTGTTGCCGGTCTTGCAGGTCGCCTTGCCTCCGGCCACGTGGACGTCGCGGTACTCAAAGTCGAGCACGACCGACGTGTTCTGCTTGACGCAGCCCCCGGAATTGGTGCATTTCCAAGTCGGCAAAAGGGGGCGAACTTCGGCTGTCTCTGCGGGTTTCTGGGCAAGGCCGGAACCGGCGAGCAGGAGGAAGGTGAGCTTGGCTTTGAGGTGGGCCATGATCGAGACGAGAACCTGGTATTGATGGCTTGGGGGTGGAGATGGCCAAGGTCTCGACAGAAGCTTGACAAAGCTTGTCTCGAGCATCTGTTTTTCTCCACCGGGACAACGACACCAGACTGTATTTATTCGGCCGCCATCTACCAACCATTGCCTCGACTTCGAATTGAGTGCTTCCCCGCATTTTCCCTCTCCTTTTCGGTATTTAGGCGTAATATGGCGTCCCGTTCCTGACCGCGAGGGCGGAAGTCTTCATTCCGGCAATTGCCCGCCAGGGTCCCGGGCCAAAATCAGACTCCCTCCTACCCGTTCCTAGTATCGAGGCAGAAGTCCCACCAATGCCATGGGATTCGTCAATGGTTCACTATCCGCCCCCTTCTTCCATGTGGGCCTTGGCATGGGATTGCCGACTCCGAGTCGTGTGGTTCGTCTAGCATGTGCATCGTCTTCTGGTCTGGAGGAGTGGGTGGTCGCGGCGGTGCTGGTAGGAGGAAGCGCAGAGGTTTCCCGAACATTAGGGGAAGACGGTGGGTTGCAGCCTTGGGTTGACTGGGACTCTGACGGGGAACTTGGGCAGCCTGTTCAGCGGCGCGGCGCTCCAGACTCGGTCAGCTGGAAAGCCACATCATAGAAAGAGGATGCACTGGTACCTTTTCAGCGGCACGCCTACGGCAATCGAAACACCGGAGAGTCAGGTGGCTGGGGTCTCTCTGCCCGGCGAAATCCCCGAGAGGGAGGTCTCTTCGGCAGGGTCCCCTGCAACATCTCGTCTGACCATATTCGGAATTCAGGAGGTCAGGGACGTTCATTTTGGCGATGCCTTTGTCTTCCTGCGCGAGGGGCGGGCAGTAGTTGGACTCGATGGGATGGTGTTGGGATTGACTGAGCCTACACTACTAGCAGACAAGAAAAGGCGTTTGCTTCGCTTGTGTGAGATAGGGCAGGGTTAGCGTTTTCATATTGGCAAGACCAGACGTGGAAGCATTTCGGTTTGTTTGAGCTAGCTCCTTCCTCAGAGCAAGACAGGGTAGGGTGTCTCCACCTTTCTCCCACGGGATTTCTCCAACCTTGCTTCCCTCGTGCCATGCCTCAACCGCGTCGCAGGAGGCTTCCTATCCTTGGATCAGTACGAGTACCGAAACCTTGTATTTTCCTTATCCGTCATCCTCGCCCACACCTCCGGCGACATGAACTTCTCCTCAGTCTCGCCATCCACCTCCGCCTGCCGCTTCTTGTTCTGCCACCTATAATGCAAAAACAACAGAAACGTGGTCAACACGCAGCCCGCCTGCGTGCCAACAACAGAAAGCTTGGCAGGACGGTATACGGGGGCGTCGCGGGCCTGGAACGTCTGCGGACCGATGATGTTGCCGATGGAGAAGGACCCGCTCACCACCGCGGCCGCGAAGGCGCGCTTGGTAGCACCGCCAAAGTTGGCGGCTGTCCACTGTGCGGGATGGATGTGTCAGTGTCGATGTCCCCAGCGCTAGGTACCCTAGGTAAGGGACGGGAAAGACTCACGTTGTAGAACACGGAGAGGGGGGCGACGACGGCGTTGACGAGGTATAGACCTGCGAGCACACCGGATTTGTTGCTGGTTGGGAGGAATGACATGAGTGCGGCTCCGAGGATGCTGTTGGACAGGGGTCAGTGGTTGCACCAAGACTTTGCCGATTGGGGTTCTGGTGCGGACGTACGCAGGGAGGAGGCAGGCGATGATCCATGCCCATCGGTGCGACTGCTTGCGGACGCCGTATCCCACGAGGAGGGTGAAGAAGATGCTGACGGCGCCCGAAGGCATGTTCATCAACGCGGCTTGCTTGGGGGCGTAGCCCATGTTGCGGATGAGGGTGGCCGAGTAGGTCGTCACTACACCACTAGAGGAGGCCAGCTAGGTGGTTTCATCAGAGTGTCGCCCTTGACATGGGGCTCACAGGGACTCACCAATACCACGGACAGCAGCATGAGGTAGAGCTGCGGATCCGTCAACGCCTCGAATATTTCCTCGAGGCGGAAGGTCTTGTTGTCGATACCCGTCCGATTCGTACTGACATGCCTCAGCAACGCCACTTTCTCGATATCGCTCAACCACCGCGCTTGCATCGGCGTGTCGGGAATGAACAGGGTTGTCAGGATGCCAATCACCACCGTCACCAGTCCCAGGGTGAGAAACATGATCCTCCACCCGGAAAGTGCCGACGACGCCGGCGTGATGTGCTGGAAGGCATACGACACCGCCCCGCCCAGGATCTGGCCAAGCCCCAGGCCAAGATACCAAAACGAGAAACGCGGCGCCTGCTCGGACTTGGTGTACCACTGGCTGCTGATGAGGATCAACGACGGGCCGATGGTCGCCTCGAAGATTCCCAGGAACACGCGTGATACAAGAAGCGACGTGTATCCCGTCGCGGCGGCGCCGCATGCTGTGGCGATGCCCCAGGCCGTGACGTTGAAACCCAGCCATTTAGCAGCGGGGAAGCGCTGGAGGAAATAAACTGGTGCTGTTAGCCCCTTTTCCGCAACCTACTCCGCCTCGCAAGGGAGGCAGCACGCACTGTTGGGGATCTCGAAACACAACAGGCCCACGAACAGGAAGGTGGCAACATTGGAAAAGTCGTTCCCTTGCAGGTTCAGGTCCTGGCGGATGGTCATGACACCCGCGTAGTTGAGGATGACCTTGTCGAGGAACTGCATCGTGTAGCAGCAGAACATCAGCGGCACGATGTGCCAGTCGATCTTGCGCCGGAGGGTAGCCAGATCGACAGGGTCCCAGTCCTTTTGGTTTGCAGCCTCGCGGTGGGTGTCGAGGTATGTCCATGCTGCGTCGACGTTGTCTGGTTGGGCCTCGGGGGTTGGTGTTGAGGCGGAGTGCTGCGAGACGGGTTTTTCGTCTGCCACGGCGTGGGCGGTTGGTTTATCAGGGGTCGACGACATCTTGACCTGATTTTGAGGAGCGGCTGGCCTGAGATAAGACGTGGTGGCACTGATGCTGCGACGTGATACTGCTATATAGAATGGTATAGCTCCCCGGTCTCTGGAAGCCGGGCGAGTTGTGGCGGCTGGTTATCCCCCACCGTTGCACTGATGCCGGGGTGCCATCTTTGGGCGCACTCTGGATGTCCAATAGATTGGTGTTGTGTAACATGGAACAGGATAACGGGCGGGAAGCGGCCGCTTCCAGGCAGCAATTGATACCCTATTAGTGGCTGCAGAGTCCTTGCATAAGACCCGGACCTTATAGATCCCCGTCCTCTCTACCCCTTCAAGATGGTGTCCAGCGGCACAGCCAACGAGCTCATATTCTGGCGGCCACATACTGCACTGTAACGTAAGGGACAGAACTAATTTCGTATCAGCGCCTTCGCCTATGGTGATGCTTGGATTCCCCAGAGCACTTGGCTTTGCAGCATTCGTGTTTGGTACGCACTCATGTGGGTTTCTCGATTTCGCCTAGTCAAAGGCGCCATCGTCGAAATCAAGTTTCATGGCCCGTCGGCTGAGAAGCGGGCTGTCCTTGCCGATGCAGCTCCAGTCATGGGCATCCATGCAGGCCTGTCGAGACGCGAGAACTGCCGGCCGTGCTCGAGTGGCCACAACATTGTGGTAATTTTGCACTGCTGTTTGCAGACCGACTGAATTGGACGCGAGGTGAGGAATGACCATCTCGACGAGGTCAAGCACGTCTACAATGGCATGGTTTGCGCCCTCGCCCCTGTCTGCTTGGATATCAGCGGTATATTTCCATCTGAAGAGAAAAGGGCCTTACACATCGCCATAAGATGAAGGGCGTCCCCAACCATAGCGACGTTCCCAGTGCCATGTACCTCTTTGGGAGGTAGCCAGTCGTAGAGCTGCAGGTGTTTGATCTCGAAGCTGGGACAGATGCTGTTGGCCAAGGAATGGAACGGCTCCGCCCAGGATTCGGCGAACTGTCGTATCAGCTCAACACTGTCCTCCCATGTGGACGGGAACGGCGTCTCGGAGGGTTTATTGAGAAAGCCGGCACGGAAGGGCCAAGTGATGACGACTTGAACAACGTATCGCGGGTCGGGTTGGGAGCCCGGTGGGTGGTTTCCGGGAGAGTCGAGTACTGCGATACTGTCAGTTTTCGCCAACCGTTACCCACGCAGACTTCCAGTCACGCTAGGTGCTCACCGCTGACAAACGTATAAGTATCGTTCGCCGACGCCGTTCCATGGAGAAAGAAGGGATCAAGCCTCCGTAACGGCTCCATCTGCTCGGGCGTGTACTCGGCCTTGATACCCATGAAACGGATCGGAATCTTGTAGCTCTGTCGCTCAGAGAACAGCGCTTGTCGAATCCTTGAGTTTCCGCCGTCGCAAGCAGCCAGAAGTCGACCAGTGGCCAAAGACCCATCATCGAAGTGCACCGTGACAGAGCCCTCTTTGGACTCGAAGGTGGTTGCTGTTTTTGTCCACTTTCTCCCGTCAGTTCCTGGGCTCTACAGTCTTTTGGCACCAAAAGATAATACCTGGATGTCAATCCCTGTTGCAATCAGCTGCCTGAATCGATCCCGCGCGATCCGGATGCGCTGCGACTCCGGTGCCGTAGGCGTAGCCGCCTTCAGCTCGCCGGTGCTGAGATCAAAAAAGGGGAACGTTGACGCCCGACCCTCCTCGACAGACGCTCGGTCAACGTAGGTCTCGGGGAGTCGGCGAAGAAGCTCCTCCGGCAGGAGCTGGCGCAGTGCAGGCAAAGACCAGTGAAGCGTGAGGCCCCAGCCAAGGCCTCTTGTCGTCAGGTCGGTGTCGCGCTCGAATATTTGGTACGAGATGCCGCGTTTCCGGAGGTGTTGCGCGAGCAGGAGGCCCGATACACCAGCGCCGACGATAATGACTTGGTTTTCGTTCGAGGACATGCTGCCTTGCGACATTTGCGATTCAGGGAACGATGTTGGGGCGGAGATGGAGGGGCAGAGCCGACTGGCGCTGCAGCATTCCAGGCTTCCATACCTGAAAACCTAGGCAATAATGTCACGAGTTAAAGTGAGGATATAAGAACGCTACAAGGTAGCCAGACGAGGGCGTTATAATTAGTAATAAAGTAAATAACTAACGTGGTCCACCCCCAAGCGGCGCACACCCCCAAGCGGCGCACTTTTCCACAACATATAACAAGAAACATCAATTGCACCACCACAACAACTGCAATTCACTGAAACTACTCGGAATTATGTACATCAGACACTTCCACATCTTTCTGACACGTGCGCGCATTGTGCCCAGGCTTCCCACACTTGCCACAACGCTGTGGAGCCGTCTCGGTTCTGATGCGCCGACTACTATTTTCACGTGTTTCACGCTCTACCTGTTCCTGCACTTCCTTTTGGGCCAGTAGATCTTCTGCATCTCCTGCAGTAAGTGGTCCTCCAAGACGCACACGTGTTTTTTTGGCCCTCCGGCGCTTGCTGAGTGCCTCATTTGCCTTCTGTAAGGTACGTAACTCAGCTGCCATGAGGGTAACCGAGTGCGCCAATGCCTGTGTCCCTTTCGAAAGCTGGTTGACAGCAGTGAAAATTGATGTTGGCGAGCTTCCCTGGTGACGGGCAATCCGATTCTTGATGTACTCGGATTGCGAGACAGCCTCTGTTGAGTTCTGTGGCGTCTGGGAGAACCAAGCATCGGTAGCTGCGGAAGGGGGACCAGTTGGTGTTGGCGTCCGTAACTTGACATCCAGCTTGGATATCACAGCCTCAGGGTCGAAAGGTACTAGACCTGCACCTCTGAAACCTCCTCTGTTGTTGCTCTCTGTCATAGCAGAAAAGTGGGCGGCTTTGAAGGCGTGGAAGAACTCGACCTTGGTGATGTGGTTGATATGCGCTCTGACAAAGTGCTCGATTTGCTGACCGTACGCCTTCTTCAAGGCACTGAAACAGCCAACATCGAGTGGCTGTGTTAGGTGAGATGAGCGTGCAGGCAGGCTGAGAGTGACAATGTTGTTCTCCTTGCAAAAGGCTTCAAATTCGGCCGACTGGTGACGCTCATGCCCATCGAGCACAATCATCCGATATACACCCTTTGTGCGAGACTTTGTATGTTTATCGAAGTGTTTGATCCACTCGAGGCCGGTCTCGTTGTCTGTCCACCCGTTGGAAATTGGTTTGATGGCCCAGTCGAGTGGGAGGGCGCCCTCGGTGTACCAGTTGGCGAGGTGGTACGCGCCTTGAACGATGAGAAACGGCGCGAGGCACCACCCTTCGCCGTTGATGCACTCAATCGCCGTCGCCCATTCCCGATTGCCAGGCTGAACTGCCTTGCCTCTTCCACTTCGATCGGCGCGTGTCACTACCATAGATGCGAAGATAACGCCCATCATGAAGCCAGTCTCGTCGAAGTTGTAGAAGTCGCAGTCCTGGATGCCGTACTTTGCCCTCATGTTGGCCACAAGCTTAAACCACGCGCCAATGAGTTCTGGATCTTCGCAGAGGGCTCTCTGAAAGTCGTATGCGCGATTGAAACGCGTCTTGATTTCTGGCTGTCGTTTGACGAACTTCTCGGCCCAGTGCTTGCCGACGCGTCCTCCGTCGCGTCGCGCGAGCAGCAAATTGGCCATATTTTCAACACCAGCGTGCCGGGGCGCGAATCCTCGCGTATCCAGGTCCAGTATAGACTGGAAAACTGCTTTTTATTCGGTGATTGTCAAACCATGGGCTGCATGACGCGACTCGAGCTTTGGCGCTCGTCCGTTCATCCTGTGGCGGAGCGTAGCTTCGGGTACGTTGTAGATTGCTGCGGCTTTCCGGCGGCTGAGTTTTTTGTCTTGCCGAATGGCTTCAATTGCCAGGATGATCTGGCTTTCTTTACAGAGGGTTGCCATTGCCGGTTGTAGAGGAATGCTATGTACAAGATGGAAATGTGTAACGCGTGGAAAAGTGAGTCGGTCAGGGGTGGACCACGTTAGGTAGTTAACGTTAGTTATGCAGTCGCCTTTACTTGGCGGTCCGTGCTCAAGGATTTCCATCAGACCCCCTACTTCGTAGGGGGGGAATTTATTATGGGACACGACATTAAATATGGGACACCTGCAGACGCGTTCCGTGCGTAACCTCGCGTTTTCCCACCCAAAACACCACCATCTACATGCGCGCCGTCCACTACACTACCTTCTGCCTGAACTTATACATCTCGCTACCGCTCAAGTACGACAATCAGCCGTCATGCCTCTCCAAGAACACCAGCCAATTACCCCTATTGCGGCCGCGCCAACTGCCGCCACGCCAACTGCCCCGACACCCCTTGCAGACCCTCCCTTTTCCGCTCCACGCCGGCCGTTCGAACTGCATATAAAGTAGTGAAGGCCAGCAAGATTGCGGGCTCAAGACGCGCCTCACGAGGCAATCCGTACGCAACTGCAGCCTCCCTTAGCGTTCGGAAAGCTGCCATGCGCCATGGGGTGCCAAGTCAACCGTGGGGCGCCATATGAAGGCCCTGAGAGAGACCGGCAAGCCTGCCTTCTCTCACCGCAGCCGTGGCCGGCCACCGATACTGACGGACGAAGAGTCTGAAGCTCTCTCGGCCTACATAATCTGGTGCTATCACGGCCGATTTCCCATGCTGCAGGAGATGGTCTGCGCCGCCGCCATGCGCCTCCGCAGCTATAGAGTGCCCCCACGTGGAACTGGATGGGCGGTGGCTGCGCCGCTGGTCAAGCACACAACCGCAGTTGCTCCGTACTACGTACAACGCCGTGGATATCAAGAGGCGCTTTTTCGACCTGAATACTGAGTCCGTGACGGAGTGGTTTGACGAGTATGAGGCAACTGTTCGAGGTCTTGCCGTGGAGCCGAGAGATATCTGGAACGCAGATGAGTGCGGTGCGAGGGTCGGTGTCCTTCGCAGTGGCCAGGTGAAGGTGGTCGTTTTGAAGGAGCTGCACAAGGAGAAGGTTGGTGCCACTGTCTCCCCACACAACTCACATACAAAGTTGATGCTGACCTCGTTCCCATCTAGCCACAAGTCAACGACTTGGCCAACAGAGAGTCTTGCACTCTCATGGCCGCCGTCAGCGCAACTGGACTGAAGATTCCGCTGTATTGCATCTTTAAGACCGACCCCACGGAGGAGATGCTCGATAACGATCTCGACTCGCGCGTGAAGTTCGCCAAGTCTGAGACAGGCTTTTCAAACGCCGAATTAACGCTTGACTGGCTCAAGCACTTCAACCGGCAGTCTTTTGAGGAGTCTCAGACCTTCAAGGACTTGACCTTTATGAACTGGTTTGGTTGTGACGAAAAGGGGTATAACAGGAACGGCCGGCGGCTTGGCTCTTATACTGAGGGTATTGGCCTGAGGAGGCACCAGGAGGCGCGCAACCGGATCTTGATAATTGACGGTTTCAGTGGGCACTGTACCGAGGAGGTGAAGCAGTATTCTGAGGCTTTTGATATCAAGATTCTGGGGCTTCCGCCTCACGGCACCCACAAGATGCAACCCCTGGATGTAGGGGTCTTTTCCTCCTTCAAGTCACACCATCAGAGGGCCCTGCGGCAGTATGTTCAAGGAGGGAGCTATTCCTTCACCAGGGCAGAGTTTGTACGGAGCCTTCAGGTATTCTGCCCGTCTTGTACATCTGGAGAACAAGCTGACCATGCCAGATCATCTTCGACGGCAGTTTCACGGCCCACAATATCATGAACGGCTTCGAGGACTCAGGGGTCTACCCCATCAACAGAGACGTGGTGTTGAGCCAGATCAAGGATAACCGCGGCCTCAGGATGAAGCCCACGCTGCCAAGTCTCGTGCCAACTGAACAACGGTTCGGTGAAGCAATACAGACCGCTGAGAGGCTTCACGAGCGGTATTTTGAACTGCTTAGCTCTCCGTCACGAGCCGGCCTTCGTACTATCCGCAAGGTTGTTAGTGAGGCGCCTCTTCTCTACGACCACATACAAAGTCGGAAGAGGGCAGACGTTGAGCGAGAGGCTACCCTCGATAGGAAGATGCGGCGCCGTATCTACAAAATCCCCCAAACTGGTGATAGCCTCAGTCTCTCCAAGGGTGAGCTGAGTCAACTTGCTCTCCAACGTGCTCACAAGGAGGCCGAGGAGGACCGCAAAAGCAAGACAAGGCTATCCGGAATCCCAACCGCAAGACTGAGGCCCAGTTGAAGGAGATGTGGCGCGGAGACCTCGTCAACGGCAAAGGCAAGAAGACGTGGAAGGTGTGGGTTGCCGAGTATCGTGAGGCTCACAAAGAGGATTACATACCCCTACACCCTGGAGACTTCCTCAACACCAACGAAAGCCGTGAGTGTCCAGAACAGTGGTATATGATAGATACTGGTAGGAGTGCCGTCAACCACTTGTTGCCAGAGCTACCGGGGCGGCCGGAGCGGCCGTCTCAACCGCTGGATCTCACTCGCTCCTCGCCCACGCCGGTCGGCCGCCGCCGTATCAACATGCTGGATGATTTTGATGCTACAATCGACTCTGACGAAATCGAGATCATCCTCGAGAAGCCAAAACAGCAGCTTGAGCAGTGGGATCTTGATGAGGAGGATATCAACAGAATCTGGGGGGGCATCTACGATGGTAGCGGCTCTGATGAGGAGGAGGAGGAGGAGGAGGAGGCAGAGCCAGAGGTGGCCGACGAGGGCGTCATGGCAGTAGAAAAGGATGAGGCATCGCCAACTCCGGCACAGCGGCCTCGTAGGTCTGCGTACGCAGATATCATGAGCGTGATCGAGTCCAGAAGAGGGGGGGGGGGACGCTGAGTGTCGCTTGTGGGCCGAAAACTCACCCAAATGTACGTATTCAAGGACGCCGGCTGTCAATAAAAGGTGTAGGGGGTGCAAGCAAGTGTCCACAGTCATTATTATCACGCCTTTTTGCGAATTGCCTCATTTGCAGGTGGTGTTGTGGATGGTGACTGCATTGCTGAATGGACAGATTTTGGTGTGGTTCGCTAGCAAAAGTGTCCCATATTTAATGTCGTGTCCCATAATAAATTCCCCCCCTACGAAGTAGGGGGTCTGATGGAAATCCTTGAGCACGGACCGCCAAGTAGCCGGTCCCACTTGTCGTCTGGAAGTGGAGGTAGGTGCCTGGGACAACACCGAAGACGACGAGGCAAACTACCTAAATAATGAAATTTCTCCTCCTCAACCTGGCTTCCAGGCCTCGACCCCCCTCCCCGCGACAATCACTGCTCCGCCGAAACCCCGATTCAAGTTTCCATTCCATCCTCCATTGAGCAAGCCAGCGAAAACGATGCCAGTCTCGGCCGTTTCGACACCCCCCACCCCCCAAAGAAACCCCTCGGATATGAAATCGTCCGCAATCACGACGTCTTCGGCCACCAGCCGACCTCGGCTATCTCAATGTTGCTCAGCTCTGTGCCTGGTGCAGCTATACGGACAGGTCAGCGCGGTTCGAACTCAAGACTCAAGCCCCGAGGTCCTTGGCAGCACGATACATGGAAAGAAATACTCACACGCCTCGCCACTCAGCGACCACTTTCCCTCGGTCTTCTTCATCTGCCACATTCCGCGCGGGACGATAATCTGCGGCCGCTGTCCGGCGAAGATATTGGGTCCGAACACCTCGGAATGAGTCGGCGTCCCATCATTGCACGCCGTGATGATGGTGAGCGGTGCCCCGCCCGCGTAGCTCTACACCTGGGACGCATCGCTTTTGGTCCATCTTCCACAGCCTTTGTTGGCGTCGGTCCGTACAGGCAGGCTGTGCATAGCCGAGGCCGCGGGCCGGGAGGTATGGGTGGCGGATGTCCCATTAAGGGGATCCACAAAGGTCTTGATGACCCAGCATCCGTCAACACCGGGAACTGGCACCATGCCTAGCTGTGCGATGATTTCAGCAGGGGTGTGGTGTGTTGGCACCACAGCCATGATAATTGCCTTGCGAAGATCCCGGGACAGCAAGGGCCGGGGAGAGGACGGCGAGGCAGAGGATCGCGGAGGTAAGAAGATGCATCTTGTGTCAGTTCTTGGTGTCTCATCTGCGGGAAGTGAAGATGGTGATGAGATTCCAGGTCGAGTCAGGCAGAGGGGATCGATATTTATACACTGTCTGCATTTCCGTTCAAACTAACATGGTGGTGCCGCGAAATGCGGAGCTTGATCTCAAGAACTGCATTTCTGACGCTCTTCCCGGCACAGTTTTATCGGAACAAGTGGCATCTAGTTCAAGCCAGAGGCAGGGGCGCCATCGAATTGCAAAGCCAGTCAAAGGTCTCGCCGTACATCCTTGGGGAGGTCATTGCTGTGTGACCAGGCCGGTCACTTAATACCACCCTCCTCGCAGTACGCCTCCCTCGTTCACGCTACTCATATCCGTCAGCCGCTCTCCATTCCGAAGGCGTGCAACAACTCGCAAGCCGGGTCGACCCGAGGCCCCGGCCTGAGCCCTTTCTCTCTGGGCCTTCAAAGATGCAAAGAAATATTATTATTATTCGTACACCGCTGTGCCCTAGGGCTCGCCGGACCCTCACCTTAGTAATTATTATTATTCGTACACCGCTGTGCCCTAGGGCTCGCCGGACCCTCATCTTAGTAATTGTACAGGAAAACCGTGCCCTCACGGGCCGGGTGAAAAACCCATACCGTCAGTCAAGGAACTGCGTCAGTCACCGGTTCTACGAATACAAGAAAGAAGGCCTCCTGGCCTTCGAAAGACGGGGCGTCAGACCGTCTGTTCCAGTTCCAGCTTCCTAGCCAGGTTGTACCTCTCCAGTCTTCCCGAGTCCATCAGCCAGCTCAAGATCCTCCCCGCTAGCCGTGCAGCTGAGGGACTAGAAGAAATACATAGTACCAGTTTCTTTCTTCCGGTTCGGTGAACAAGAGGAGACTCGAGGTAATCAAGGCAGCGCATGTTGGATCCGACACCGCTGGTACACAAACCAACGCATTTAGGCCTCGGCTTTTGCTCTTACTTCCGAAGATGGCGATGGCCATCCTGCAACTACCTCGAGGTACTTGGATCTCCCCAAGAAACCGTCCTGGAAGTCCCGATTCGCCGGCACTGGGCGAAGCCAATCCGAGGCCGTCTCTCAACCACACAGGCTCGGACGCTACGGTGCGCCTATTATCGCGGCTGGTCCGAGTTTTGCGCTCCGACAGTGCTCCGGTCGGGTCAGCTTACGCCTAGGGGGGTGGGGGGGGGGGCGGAGGAGTCGCCGACGAAAACGGGGTGCAGCCAGAGCGAAGAGGACTGACGCCGGGAAAGAGTTCGGGAAAATATTCCACGGACGGACATCTCTCGGTGCCCCATTGGGACTGAACGAATGAGAACGAGGATGCGGCTCTGATGGCTCGGAGAGTTTCATGCACCTCCGGAACCCCCCGCTCCCGGGCCGGACAATACGGGATTGTGGTAAGTGAGGTGCGTATTCTCAAAAGGGAAGTTTGTTTACTAACCTCCACTTTCCAGGGAGCCGGCGGTAGGCTATTGCACATGGCGACGGGAACTGGGTGTGATATCCCAAAGGCGAACAACACCGGGGTTGCCTCTTTGGGCTGCGGTTGTTTACGTTGTTTACCAGACGCGTCCCGATGATTCGGCATGCTGTCATGCAGTCCGCAACATACATGGAGTTCTCCGTATGACTGGCCAAAGAAGATGCAAGTCCGTCACAAATTATGTTGTCCAGGCCGGAGAGCTGCATGACACTATCCCCAACCCAACGTCCGTAGCCCGCAACCCCGCACCTTGGCGGTGCCCGGAGAGAACGACATATCTAACCTCCCTGCTCCATCGCAACAAACGTCTCTCACCAACACAATCACCTCCCATCCTCACCCGCCCCTCCTCCAAAATGGCCACCATCCCCCCCTCCAAGTCCCCCTCGGCCGTCTGCACCGTCTCCATCATCGACACCACCGGCCGCATCAACGGCGCCCCCTCCCACGCCTTCCTCACCCCCCCCATCGCGGGCCACGATATCCTTACCACCCCCATCTTCTCCTTCCTCCTCACCCACGCCCCCACCTCCACCACCCTCCTCTTCGACCTCGGCCTCCGCCCCGACTTCCACAACCTCTCCGGCGCCCTCCTCTCGCGCATCGCCTCCGCCCCCTGGAAAGCCGAGCTCCAAGTCCCCTCCTCGGTCCCCGACATCCTCGCAGCAAATAACATCCCCCTCTCCTCCATCAACGCCATCATCTGGAGCCACCACCACCTGGACCACATCGGAAACCCCTCCCTGTTCCCCGCCAGCACCAAGCTCGTCGTCGGCCGCGACGCAAAGGACGTCCTCCTCCCCGGCTTTCCGACGGGGCCGGAATCGCCCATCCTCGAGACGGACTACGCCGGCCGGGAATTCGTAGAGGTGGAGTTCGGCGACCTGGAGATCGCCGGTTTCAAGGCGGTCGACTACTTCGGCGACGGCGCGCTGTACCTCCTCGACTCGCCGGGGCATGCGCGCGGACACCTGTGTGCGCTGGCGAGGGTGGGGGACGGGGAGAGGTTTGTGTTGATGGCGGGGGATGCGTTTCATCACCCCGGGGAGCTGCGGCCGAGTAAGTTGGTGCCGCTGCCGGAGAGGATCGAGCCGAGTCCGTTTGGTGAGGGGAAGGGGGGGTGTGGGTGTCGGATGTTTAAGGGATTGCTGCGGGATGGGGATGTGACGAGGGCCTTTTATGAGCCGTGCGGGGCGTGGAATGATGATGTCGAGGAGGCGAGGGGGACGGTGGAGAAGTTGAAGGCGTTGGATGGGGATCCGAGGGTGTTGGTGATGGCGGCGCATGATGAGACGTTGGTTGGGGCGGTGGATTTCTTTCCGGGGAGGGTGGAGGTGGTGGGGGGGAAGGATCCGTGGAAGGAGGAGAGGAGGTGGGCGTTTTTGAAGGACTTTGAGGCCGCGGTGGATAAGGAATAGGGGTGGGATGAGTAGGATGCAGATGCTTTGGCTAAGATGAAGGTATGGTACACTAACGCTCAAACAGTCGGGCTTTCCAGCACTCGTCATGCAGACTGGTAGTCCAACACGGCGACGTCCGCCTCTCCGGTGCTTTGATAACCCTCCACCGCCAAGACCGAGTACATGTGCCGTTCAAAGGTCTGGCCCAGCGCCTTCCAAGCCGCAAAGTGCTTCTCGGCCGTGATGGTACCAGCTGTCCGCTTCTCTCGCCGCACCGAAAAGATTCTCCTCCAGCTTGGTTCCATCCCTTGAGCCCACCGGTTCCCGATGTAGATGTCGTACACGCCCCCGTCCGTCTCGACGGTCCCGACGATCTTGTCTCCTTGTCCGGGGTGGTACTTGATCCAGTCGTCGATGATGTAGTACTCGAGATTCAGCCTGGCGTTCGACGTCGTCATCCACCCGTAGAGCGAGAGGTAGCTGGTTCCGCTGGCCGAGAAGGTTCCGCTGTAGGTGACGCTCCTGTTGCCAGGGTAAGCTGCTGCCGTGGTGAAGAGAGATTTTTCAGGGGCCAACTTACGTGACCTTGTCCGCGTCGGTACTGTTCCACCCCTTGCCAGCCACAAAGTTCCCTGTCCCCTCGCCCCACTGGACCTTGTAGCGCCCGCCTTCCAGGTTCCGGTACAGGATAGGCCTGACGTCGTTCGACTTGGGTGCATTTTGGTCCGCCCAGAAGCTGTAGAAGAACCCACCATGGCGGCCCTCGCTGTTCTGCAAGACCGCACCTTCGACGGAGTCGAGTCTGGGAACGATATCCGCAGCTGGTGCGGCCACGGCAAAGGCCGCGAACAACGAAGCGACGACGGAGAGGAGCACCATCGTGTCTTGGTGGATCCGTGGGGTAAGGAATTGGAGGGACGGAGTGGAAATCCGGGGTATGTCGTGTCACATACGCCCGGTGTTATATCCTCGGGACTCACGCGCAGCCACACCGCATCCCCCACCAGTCTGTCTGGCGCAGGTAGCAGCATTCATATAGCGCTTTCCCCCTCCCAGCGGTATTACGGTATATGATGTTCCACGCCCAAGCTTTGCCACGCCAAACAAAGCGACCCAATGACGCCCGTGGCCCAAATTGTTATGTTCCGACTCCGAGGCTGGGCGGGTCCCCATTGGAAGACCACCGGCCAACAACCCGGGAAGGAGAGCGAAAATGTGGGGGAGGATAAGCCGGGGTGCATGATACGGGGCCTGTGCCGCATGGGGAGGTGAGAAATTCATCTTTGCGAGAGGAGGATTCTCGTGATGGTCTGGTGATGAAGCAAAAGAGGGCACTTGGAGGTGGTGTGCACCTCACATGAACTTCATTCCAGGGAAAGAGTTGTTCCTGTCTGGGATTGTTGGAAATGGAGTCAGAGGCCATGCACGGGAGTGTCCTCTGGGTCTCATGATTATCCCCTTTCGCTGGAAAGGAAACGGTTGTTCGGAGGTTCGGAGGTCTTGACTCCGTGCCGGATCAGTCGAGGTGATGGAACTTGGATCCAGCCAATCAGACAAGGCCAAGCCCGGCTGGATCATGTTAAGGGCTCCTTTTTCTTCTTCATCATTCCCTGCGGCGTCGGTCAGTCTTGTTCTCCAGAGCTGATATAGTTTGAGGGCTAACGTTGTCAACTTGAACGGGTTGTTTGCAACTCAATTCCAACCATTAAACCTGCGCTCTCACGCCATGTAGGGGATCCCGTCCCGAGAACATCCAACCTCTGAAGTTCAGTTAGCAATGAGTGCTGAGGAAAAAGAAGATTGAATTATCTCGAGTTCAGCTGCACCGCCTCTTCATCCCCATTCCGGCCCCCACCTATGCGACTGATGACCGTTGGCAGCAAGATATTCCCCACCTCCACCACCACGCCGAGCAGCAGAAACAAAGCCAACACCTGCCCAAACGTCCACTCCCACTCCTCCTCACCCAACGAATTCCTCCCCACAATCTGCTCCAGCGTCACAATCATGTAAACATTAATCCCCGTATGCAGCAGCATACTCGACACCTGCCCCTGCCACCCATTCCTCTTTGCCGTCGGATGCGCCATCACCGCCCGCCCATACACGGCCGCCCACACCGTCAACCCCTCCTTGACCGCCGCCCCGCCCCGCGCCGCCCGCCGAACCCCCCCGCAGCAGCACTTGGCTATCACGAACCCAATCACCAAGCTAATGACCCACGACACCGCCATGGCCACCATCAGCCCCAATATCACATACCGAAACACGTCGTTGGTCGCCCGGATGCTCAGCCCAAAGGCCACATACACCGTCGTCGCGTTGCACTCGGGCTGGCTGCCGAACGTCGGCGCCGTCACCCAGATGTACGCCGTCAGCGCGACGAACGCGCCGGCGACGAGCACGCGCGTGGCGGCGGCGAAGGCTAGGCGCCAGAGGGCGTTGCGGTCGGCGAAGGTGGCGGCGCCGGTGCGGGTGTCGGGCTCGTACTTGCGCTGGGCGACGAGGCCGAAGCCGAGGAGCGAGAGGAGGTGCATGACGCAGATGGCGTGGAAGAGGGTCAGTTGTTGCTGGGTGGTTTGGTAGATGGCGGTGCAGAGGAGGGCGAGGCCCTGCAGCTGGAGGGCTGAGTTGAGGGAGCGGGAGAATTGGTCATAGTTTTTGGCGGTGGTGAGCTGGGAGATGATGGTTTTGAGGAGGGAGGTGGCGAGGCAGAGGGCGTAGATGGAGGCGCGGATCTGGAGGGGGCGTTAGTTCTTGCTCTGGGAGGGGAGGGGGAGGAGGAGGGACTTGCGCCGATGCCGGTGACGTCGGGGTTGGCGGAGATGATGCATTCTGGGAGTGTGCTGTTTGGCGGTGGTGGGAAGTCCATGGTGGTTTCTCAGGGAAGGGCAGACTGCCAGGTGGTGGCGCGCTGAACTGACGGCAGCCGTCTGGAAGTCAAGATGCGGGAGGCCAAGCTGCTAATGCGAGGCACGATCCAATGTTGCATGGCTTGGACTCTGGACAATCCACGACCATTTCCCCTGGCATTCCCCCGTGAAACCGGAGATGGAAAAGGCTCAACAAGACGCGTCCCTGAAACCTTGCCCACCACATGCTGGGTAGCGCTCAGCTTTCAGGGGTGTAACACGTGCTGCAGCTCTCACTCGCCCACAAACGCAACTGTCCGGCCACGACCAGGCCACCAATCGCCAAATTCAAAGGACGCTTGCAAACATGATCGGGTGCTGCGGTAATTGGCCAGAATATTCTCCGGGCCTGTTGGCGTTGCATTTGACATCGCCTGTGATGGCCTCGCCTTCTCTGATTAGTTATTTTGACAAAAGAACGGGGCAGCTGAAGCAGGGGGCCATAGACAATTTCCATAGTTATCGTGAGATTGGCAAAGGCACATGTGGCCGCGGGGTTTCCCGCACGGAGCCGCTGCATCGACGCGGACCCCCTATTTCGCAACATCTTTCAGCCGCATCTTTTTCCATCTCAAGAGGCGCGCTCTCTGGTGAGACAAAGAGCCTCAGACATCCCCAAGCCAAGATATAAGCCAAGAGTTTGCCGACAGAGTCTCAATTCCGTTCCCGAGAGACTGGACACCATCACCCATCCCAGCCCATCATGGCGGCTCCCTCCATGGCGATGGACCGCTACTTCAAAGGACGCGACGCCGAGGAACCGGCAGTCAAAGCACTCGCCGCCTTTTTCAATGCTCCCCTCGTCAAAGATATACCCCGAGGCATGCTCAAGGTTCAAACCCCTGGAGCGCAGGTCAACACAGCTCCATTTCGAGCACGCAAGTTCCTCCCTGTTGCGACGCCTAAAGCCTACAATTGAACCCTAACATATCTCCAGTATGGGGCTTCGGGCTGCTCGTCCTCCTGGACATGGCCATGCATGCCGGCGCCGGCGCCGCAGCCGTGTCGGTTGGCGCCAAGGGCAATGGCCTCCCCGTCACCACACGGGCACTTCAGCTGGGGGCCCTCGCCGCCATCACCAAGGCCGGGATGACGACATTCCGTGAAGCAGTCCTAAAGGGCAATGTTAACTTTGCCTTTACGGTGCTCATGTTTCTCCTCACTTCTTCGTTTGGTATTTGTCCTCTGCTGGTGACGGAGGTGGGAAACCTCGCTCTCGGTGAAGGTGCGTCTCCCTTGTCCGTGGCAGACTGCCCGAGAGTTTGAGATGCAAGGGCAGAATTTGACTTGTCTTGACGCAGCTCCCAAAGAACTGCTCATCGCGGCCGTCGTGGCTGCCATCCCCCTCGTCTTCGACACAATACGGGACATCGAACCCAAGCCCGACGACGAGGGCAAGACCGACTACTTCCGCTGGGCGTGGGCCGTCTTTCTCATCCCTACAGACGCCCTTGGGGGATATGTATTCGCGCGCATGGCAGCCAACCAGGGTCAGCATCACCCCAAGCCAGCATAACTACTAGCATCATCAGTTAACAGCTTTGTGTCTTCAGGTATGCCCATCAGCAACTTCCCAGCCGCGTGCTCCGCCGGGGCCGTCTTTGGAACTCTCACCTTTCTGTCCCGGGCCATGACAGGCGGCATCGCCATGGTACACCTCACCACGGCCGAGGGGGCCATATCCACCATCTTTGGGGTCTGGGAGTTCATCGTGCCCGAGCCCATCGTCATGTCACAGGAGGAGTATCAGAAGCTACAACAAGGAGTCACCAGTGCCATCACCAACGTATTCAGCATTGGACCCAAGACAGCCATGAAGCCGTTCAAGCTCTTGGCCCGTCTCTTGTCCTGCTGCTGCCCATGCTGGCCGGTCAATCTCAGGGAGGAGGTTGAGGATATGGAACACGGCTTCGACATGATGCAGGCCGAGATGCCCTCCGACATGATGGCCATGGGTGCGTTGTTCTTGGCCGAAGGTGTGATGGGAAGGGTTGTGGCTGTCGGTGATGGCGAACTGGGTTCGAGTCAAGAGCTGTCCCCTGGCAGGATCAGTGAGGGGTCGGTCCCCTCGCTCGTCGGAGAGCCCTCGCCAGCGGAACCCTCTGACCAAACATCCGGTCACCATCCTGGGCAGTCCCCGACAGCACCACTTGCACTTCCCCATTCCACCGCGACAGCATCCTCTGAGCAGACATTCGGCATTCATCTTGCAGCACAGATAGGGGGCACAGGTGCTAAATAAAGCATACATTTGTTGGATCTGGTAGTTGTTGATAGACTGACGGGATGAGATAGAGAGGGGAGAATTGGATTTAAGTCTTGCTCTGAAAGTTAGCATCAACAGATACTGGAGTTTTCGGTAACGTAGCGTTTATTTGCAGGTGGTTTACAGGGAAGGGCGTTTGGTGATCTGCCCGTTTGATATCAGTCTTGTTCCGTCCTCGCCATGCCTGGGGTTTTCCATGCTCTTCTTGCCATTCAAACCTCATATCTTGCATACCGTCTTTGTGACCATCCACCCAGCATCGTCGTCCGTCTTGGATTTGTTCCCCCAAAGGCATCAATCAAAACGACGATTCAGATTGGCACCGTCGAGGTCCAGCACGGAATATTCGACCCACAAAGATTTCCATCGCGACTAGAAGCACCATTCCTTGGGATATGAATTCGAAAGAACCTTTTCGACGCAGATCAAATCTTGGCCATTCAAGGTGCAGTTTCTTGGGGCCATGTTTTCTCGCCGATGATGTTCTGCCTTGATCAACCTGGAGCACGTTGCTCCCACAGGCCTCGACACCTTCAACCCAAGTCCCCCTGCCCAGAACGTCATTCCCCGTCGGCATCTTCCCCGCTAGGTCCAGGCCTTGAACAAGGCAGATGGTGCGGGGAAATGGGGTAGTGTGGAGTGTTCCCAGCACACCGATCTGTTTCTGAATTCCTGAATCCCGCAAAATCCCACCTTGGCCTCCACCTCCACCTCCAAATCTACCACCTTCCTGTTCCGCACCGAAGCCCGCCCCCGCCATCGCCAACTCTCGCGCAGTCGAGGCAGTATGCCCAGGGCTGAGAGGGGGTGACGCACGCAGCGATCGACACGCTCCCTACTGTAAGCATACTAGACGTTCCTGGGCACTCGTATGTTCGGACCCCTCTCACGGCTCAACCAGCCCATCGTCCCGGGTGCGTTGCCAGGCACCAGGTAAGGTACCTACCCGTGATGTCTGTTCCTGCATGCCATCCCCTCACCTGGCCCGGACGTTGATCGTTGAACAGGCGCGGAACCGACAGGGATGCGCGGCCCGGAAAGTGACAGGGACGACAGCATCCACGGATATACGATCTGTGCAGCCAATCCCCAGAGAATCTCCACGAACGACAAGCACCCGGGGCCTGGCCAGAGGGGATTCCGTTCCTCTCCCCTGCGGTGGCGTTATCCCACCCGCTATAGCCGTCGACGGAGACCGAATACCCGGTGGGGTCAGCGTCGCCGAGGGAGCAATCAAGGATGGCGGGAACTGTGGTGCTGACCGGTCCGTCCTGCCGCCGGCGGCCGCTTGGCCATCACTAAGACCTTGGTACCACGGACGGTGGACTCTCTTGTCGACCAAGACGCTGTTTTGCGCCCGTCTCATCGCGATGGACATGCATCTCTTGCACGACGTTTCGGCCATACTGACACCCACTTTTCGTCGTTGTCTTCGCAAATGCCCATTGAGCGGTATATGGTGCCAAGCCGCAACGGCGTGGAAGAGGTCCGTCCAGGGGCCGGATCGGGAAGCAGGGCCAGGCGGGATACGACGTCGACGGCTAAAGTGCCAGTGGCGAGGCGGCAGAGTCCGCGCCATTAGGCTGGGACAAGCTCACTTGAGTGCGCTTGTTTACCGGATGCCCTAGGCGAGATTGTCCCCGGCGGCAGCCCAGCGGCCTGTCCTGGTGTGCGGTGCCTGGATTCTCGATCCCGACGGACCTCCCCGCCAAGACATGGGAATACCTGTCAGTATAATAGGGCCCCGGCTGGCCCATTCCCCGGGGACGCCTCCCTCTGCTGACCCTCACTTGTCAGCACAGTCGTTCCCTGTCCCACCGTCCCCAGACACCACCACCACCCAAAATGCTCCGGATGCTCTCGGCCAAGGCCTTTGTGGCCGCGCTCCTCGTCGCCCCCGCGGCTGCGAAGCTGCTGTACGCCACCTCGTACAACGACCACGCCGTGACGGTGCTCGACCTCACCGACGGCCAGCTGACAGTGCTCGACAAGTCGCTCGACTGCGGATCTGAGCCCACGTGGTTGACCCTCGACAAGCGCAACGGCGTGCTCTACTGCCTCAACGAGGGCTGGGGCGGCGCCGCCTCCATCACGTCCTTCAAGACCAGCAAGAAGGGCAAGCTCACCACCCTCAACGTTCTTCCCGTCCTCAAGAGCCCCGTCGCCGCGACTCTCTTTGGCAAGAAGAACGCCGGCCTCGCCGTCGCCCACTAGTACATCTTCCACCCCCGAACCTTCAGAGCTCCCGTCACTAACACCTCGTCAGCGATACCTCCGCCTTCACCACCTACAACGTCGGCAACCCCGAGAAGCTGCAGCTCTTCTACACCCAAAACTACACCCTCGCGGCCCCCGGACCCCGTCCCGACCGCCAGGAGGCCGCCCACGTCCACGACGCGATCCTCGACCCCACGGGCAAGTTCATTGTCGCTCCGGATCTCGGCTCCGACGCCATCCATATCTTTGGTGTCAGCGGCGACAACACGGCCACCCCGATCCTCCCCTCGATCAAGACGGCCCCAGGCGCCGGTCCCCGCCACGTCGCCTTCGCCAAGACGGCCAGCGGCACCTACCTGTACTCGTTCAACGAGCTCTCCAACACGGTGACGGGCTACAAGATCGAGTACGCCGGCCCCGAGCTCAAGGCCACGCTGCTCTTCGACGTCGCCACGCGTCCCGCCGGCGATGCGATCCCCGCCGGCACCAAGGCCGCCGAGATTGAGGTCTCGGTACGTTCCCCCATACAAGCCCTGCTCTCACCCCCAGCTCCATGCTAACAACCCCCCCAGCCCGACCAAAAGTTCGTCATCGTCTCGTCGCGCGGCGAGAACAACCTCCAGATCCCCGCCTTTGTCGCCGGCGGTGCCCCCGCGGGCGCCCGCATCGTCTCGGACCCGCTCGTCAGCTTCTCCATCGACCAGGCCACCGGCGCGCTGGCCATTGTGCAGCGCGCTCCGGCAGGCGGCCGCAACCCGCGCGGTTTCAGCATCAACAAGGCCGGCACCCTCGTGGCGTCGGCGCTGCAGGACGACAACCGCGTCGTTGTGTATGCCCGTGACGTGAAGACGGGTCAGCTTGGCGATGCCGTGGCGTGGGCGACGGTTGGGGCCGGGGAGAACAACGGGCCGAACTATGTCATCTTTGACGAGTAGATGTTGGAGTGTTGTAATGGTCAGGGGCAATGGAAGGGGCTGGTGTATGAAATAGGGTGTTGTCTGTCGACATAAAATTCAATGGTCAATGGTACTGCCACATCATAATTCTTCCAAAACAGACGATGAAGTGTTGCTCTGTCTCGAGGTTTGAGATGAAAAGGGGTATTACAGAATACAGATGTTCCCCCAAAGAAGATGGTTGCCCAGCGACGCCAAGACCAATGACGCACATCACGGGCGAGCGGACAAGTCCCGACATGACCAGAAACCAGGCCACGGCTCGAGCGGCATTCAGTGAAACAAAGCCCATTGGATTTGAATCTCTGAAGAGAAAAGTGATAACGTCATTTTGGAGTACAGCCTTTAAGTGTGGGATATCTTTGCCATTTGGACTCCCAGATCTGGACTCAACTTCTCAACCTTCCACCACTAGGGAGGTCCCTACACCACCAACCACATCACCACCACACGAAACTGAAAAGACAAGACATTAGTACATCCCCAAAACATCACATCACATCACATCACATCATATCAACACCCCAAAAATGTCCGCCTCAAACTTCACCTCGGCCGGCGCCAAATCCGTCATGTCCAACGACATGGAGGAGCTCACCGAGGGCAAGGAGGAGATCTCCAACGTCATCCGGGGGCACAAGGCCAACCTGTCGAATCCGAGTATGCTTGCGGCACCCTTTGTTTCTCTGTTCATGGAAAGTATGCTAACCGGGCACGGCTAGACACCAGCGAACAGTCCAAGAAGCACAGCGAGCAAGTCCTGCAGGACCTCGGCGGCAGCGACACCCAAGAGGCGACGCGCAACAAGCCGATTAGCAAGGACGCGGCCGAGGAGCTGTATGGGAGTCGGGCTGTGGCTGGGTAGGGTTGTGTTGGTGTAGGTTTTTGGTTGGATTGGGTTTGGGTTGGAGTAAGTAGTTGGGTTTGGCGGGCGGGTTAGATAGTGGCAATATCAGAATGCCCAATTCCCCTGCTGGAACGTTTCGTGCCATCAAAGGCATATGGCCCGAGCCATATAATGCCGAGGGCAAGCAAACGTATCAAGCAGCCCTAAATCTCCATTTATGAGATGCTGATATCCAAACTAGGCAAAACATGCCACCGCTCCGTCTCAGGATCTACCGAGTTCACAACATCCAGCCTCCCCCACATCCCCTTGACAGCCACACACATAACATGGCCGCACCCCAACGCCACGTACGATCGATCGTGGAACTCCAGCTCTTTCGAGTCCGCCGGGGCGCCGGCGTCTGACGTCTTGATCAAGGCGCACCGCAGCCGCTGAATCTCAGAATGGTACGCCACGCGCACCAGCCCGAGCTCCACGTCTACGCGGGTCTCGTGCCTCGCCGGCGCCGCGCCCATCAGCCTGATTTCATCCGCGTCCATCTCCTTTTGGCACGACACCCGCAGCTCGAGGGTGCAGAGCTGCGTCAGGTCGTCGGTGAGCTGGATGCGCTTGAATGGCATCGTGACGACGGTGAGGGCGGCCTTGAGGACGGTCCAAGAGGTGACGGCGACGGCGTCAGTGAGGGGGCTCCGCCAAGCGCTGTGGATGCCGCGGGATAGGATGTGTGGGGCGCCCGGGGCCGATGCGAACTGGACGCGGATCGGGCGTTCGTTGCTCGCGGGCCGCGACCAAAAATTGCGCTCGAGGCGGGCTCTGTCCATGTCGACGCGAGCGAGCGTGGGGATGCGTGGCCGCTGGTGCTGGCGGTCGTTGGTGGAGAGGTAAACTTGGTGAGGGACGAGGTTGGAGATGATGTCGTCGCTCGTCTCGATGCACATGAGATCCCAGGTCCGGGAACGCCATGCGACGAATGGTCGGCTGTCTTTGAGGATGGTTTCCTTTAGACTCAGGGTGCGGAGTCGGCCGTCGTCGCCGGTTTCGGTTGCCAGGTCGATCTCGGTGTCGAGTGTGAGCCCGATGAGGCATGTGGCTTGGTGTCGGTTCATTTTTTGGTCAGAGATATCCAGCGTGGCGGTTGAAAAGGCGCAAGCAAAGAGGGTGTGGCATATCTTTAGCGGTGCCACGTGAAGAACCTTGCCGGGGGGCTCGATGGTATTTTGGTGCACCACGGGAGGAAGTATTGGGGAGAGCCAAATCGTAGTCAGCAACCCCCGGTTGGTCATGACGGGCGGTGAATGCAGCATCTGCTGCTCTTTGAGTTGCAACGGCGCCAATTTGTCCCGCCGAACAGGAAACATGTACCGGGGCGCTCTCTTCGGGCCGTCCGAGGCTGTGTCAAGGAAGGCCTCGGTGAGGGCTGGAGCTCCAAACGCAGAGGGATGGCGAGCGAGGACGCTCCGTCTTTGAGGCCGAGGTCGGATCGCAGACTTGGTCCACACCAGCAAAGAGAGGTCTTCAGTTCGCTTCAAGATCTCTTCCTGGAGACGAATAAACGCCGAAGTGCTCTCGCCGTACAAGAGCGGCATATGGACGTCAAAGATGCCTAGCAGACAATACGCAGCGTCCTCCTCGCGTGTTGTGACGCGCTGGCTGGCCCAAGACATCTTCTCCGCGGCCGAATACTCGGAGAGAGGACCTCCAGCCAAGGCGGCACGGGGGATGCCCGTCTTCTCCGAGAGGAAGGCCTCGAGTGCGTCCTTGGTTCCCAGACTCTTCCACTCGGCGGTAAAGAACTCAACGTCGCAGGGAGCCACGAGTTCCTGGAGGGTCCATCCGCGCGTGAACCAGCGGCTGCAGGCAATCAGATGGCGCACGTAGAGCTTCTGCGGCCCGCTCGTGTAAAAGTCGCAGAGCATCGCGTTCGTGATGCCGGGGACGTCGGCGAGGTAGACGTAGCAGACGGCCGAGTCGCGATACCAAGCAAACATGGAGTTGATGGCTTCCGAGAGCTCGGCGCTCGACGTCTTGTCGATGCAGCACGTGTCGACCCAGATCCAGTCGTGGCCGTTGGCGATGGCTAGATCGGCGCAGCCGCGGATCTTGCTGAATCCTTGAAGTTTGCAGGCGACATCGAGGTCCTGCATGTGCTGGAAGCTGACCTCGCCGTCGCCCCATGTGTGCGACAAGATGGCATAGGGAGGAATATCAGTAAAGAATTCCTTCACCACCAGGGTCTTGGCTTCGATGAGCCGCATCGTGTGTGCTGTCGCTGTCGTGGGAGTGGGAGTGGATGCATGTTGGTGAGAAAAGTGTCGAGAGGAAAAGTTGCAAGGAGGAGAAAATGAGGGGAAAGTTGACGATGATTGGAAATCCTTTAGTTAACGTATTTGATAAGCGAGCGGGCCAGACAAGCGAACGGGCCACTCAAATCTGCCCTTCGACAACTATCCTCAATTGCGCCACCACAACACTAAGAACCAACGATAATTACATCAGAAACAGTTGAATCAGAGGCTTCTATAACCTCCTGGCAAGTGCGGGCATTATGGCCAGGTTTGCCGCACACACCACAGCACCGAACCTTTGTACGAACCCCTCCTACACCACTACCACCCGGCTGCGTTTCTTGCACTCCCTCCCCACCCACGGCTTTCTGATCTAGTAGATCGTGCGCATCCTGTACAGCAAGTGATCCTCCAAGCCGCACACGTGTTTTTTTGGCTCTCCGGCGCTTGCTTAGTGCCTCGTTGGCCTTGCGGAGCGAAGCGTTCTCTGCCTGAAGGAGGGCCACCTTGTGCATCACAGCCATCGTACCCTTGGTGAGCTGGTCCACAGCAGCCAGCATCGAAGTCGGGGAGCTGTTTTGATGGTTGGAAATGCGAGTCTTGATAAGCGTTGACTGTGAGTTGGCTTCTCGGGGGTTGTGCGGTGTCTGGAAGACCCAAGAATGGGCAGTGCCAGGCCGTGAGGTCGGAGGGGTTGGCGTACGAAGCTTGACATCTAGCTTGGAAAGCACCCTCTCTGGATCGTGAGGAACAAGGCCAGCACCTGCGAAGCCGCCTTGAATATTCCTCTCGGTGATAGAGGCAAAGAAGGCCTTGCGAAAGCCACAGAGAAACTCGAGCTTGCTCACGTGGTTGATATGCATCCGCATCAAGTCCTCAACCTGGCGACCGTACGCCTGCTTCAACGGCCCAAAGCAACCAACATCGAGCGGCTGGAGGAGGTGCGAAGAATGCGGGGGCATACAGAGCGTGATGATGTTGCTCTGCTGGCAATAGAGCTCGAATTCGGTCGAGTGGTGGCTCTCGTGGCCGTCGAGGATTAACAACCGATATTTGCCTTTCGTACGAGGTGCTGTATGGCAGTCGAAGTGCTTGATCCAATCCAGGCCTACTGTATTGGTCGTCCAGCCATTGTCGGTGGTTGCGATGCGCCAGTCGGCCGGGAGGTCGCACTCGGTGTACCAGTTGGCGAGGTGGTACTGCGCGGCCAAGATGATGAACGGAGGGATGGCCCAGCCGAGGGCATTAACTCCCTGGATTACCGTTGCCCATTCGCGGTTGCCAGGCTGGGCCAGCTTTGCCTTGCTACGGCCATCTGAGGTCGTAACCACCATGCCGGCGAAGATGATGCCCATCATAAACCCAGTCTCGTCGAAGTTGTAGATGTCGTCATCCACGATGCCGTACTTGGCCTTGACGTTCCGTACAAGGGTAAATCACTCTCCAATAACCTTTGGATCCTCGCACTTGGCCCTCTGGTAGTCCCACCGACGTGTCCAACGTGTCCGGAGCTCTGGCTGGCGTTTGACGAAGTTGTGGGCCCAGCGTTTGCCGACAGGGGGCGCGTCGCGTTCATGCCGTAGATGGTTGGCCATATCTTCAACGCCACACAACCTGGGAGGAAATGCACGTGTAGATAGCTCAATCACATACTGAACTATCGTCTGCTCCTCCAGATCCGTCAGATTGCGTGAGTTGGCCGGAATATCGCGTCGTGCAGGCGTGCCAGCGCGCCGTTGCATGAGAGTCGTACGGCTGACGTTGTAGATCTTCGCTGCCTCTCGTAGGCTTAGATTTTCGTTATTTTCAAGAGCTTCAGGGGCTAAGATTACCCTCGCGCCCTTTGAGGGAGGAGACATGTTGGGTAGTTGAGAAAATTAGTGTTAGGTACAGAGGGCGCGTGTCGCGTGCGAAAGTGGCCCGTTCGCTTGTCTGGCCCGCTCGCTTATCAAATACGTTAGTACCTGCTGTGTGAAAGGGGAGGCCAAGGGTTAGGGTACCGCGTCAAACCACGCTCAACGATTACAACTACATTGACGGACATCACCACGTAACTTATGAGTTGTAGGTGACTTTAATTAAGTACTATGTAGAGTGATTACGGAGCGACCTAAAACAGCAAACCAAACAGTGGTATCCTTGGTTTTGTTGACAAAGCAAACGCACGCTCGCAGCAACTGACATGTCCTTTGCGACTATTGCAGCACCTTCAACCGGGGGTATCTTTCCGCTCAAGCCGTCTTCTCGCCACCGCTCTTGAGGCTGTGCGCGGCGCTGCCGGGGGCAGTGACCGTGTTGCTCAGGATGTCGCTGGCGTGGCGAGTAAGCTCAACGTAATCGTAGGCGAACTCACCGAGCTCGGCATCATCGAGACCAAGCTCCTCCTCCTCGGCCGAGACACGAAGCGAGAGACCCGGGACAAGGTTCATGAGGAACAGGATGACGCAGGTGACGACGAAAGAGTACGAGAAACCGGCAACACTGTCAGCGAGCTGGTAGCCGAGCTGGACGTAGTGCTTGTTGACCCAGCCGCCGGCAATCTCGGTGGCGCCGTCGAGGTGAGCAATGTAATCACTGCAAAGGTCAGCACTTGCGTTTCAAATTGGACAGAGGAGTAAGACTTACGCAGCAAAGAGACCGGTCAGGAGGTTGCCGACAATGCCACCGATGCCGTGCTCAGCAAACACATCGAGGGCCTCGTCAATGCCGAGAAGGAACTTGACCTTGGTTCCGAAGTTGCAAGCGACGGCGCCAACAACGCCAAAGACGACAGCCGACCAGGGAGGGACATAACCGGCACCGGGCGTGATGGCGACAAGACCAGCAATGACGCCGGAGCAGAAACCAACGGTGCTCCACTTCCTCTCAAGGCGGTAGTCGAGCAGGCACCAGGTGAAGCCACCGACGCAGGCGGCAATGTGCGTAACGAGGCAGGCCATGACGGCGCGGAGGTTGGCAGAGAGAGCGCTGCCACCGTTGAAGCCGAACCAGCCGACCCAGAGGAAAACGGTTCCGAGAACGACGTGGGTGACGTTGTGGGGGCGGTAGGGGAGGCCGTTGGTCTTGTTGTAGCCATTGCGCTTTCCAAGCATCAGAGAGTAGGCGAGGGCGGCAGCACCGGAGCTGATGTGGACCGGAGTACCACCAGCGAAGTCGAGGCCGCCCATCTTGAAGGACCAGCCGTTGGCGTTCCACGTCCAGTAGGCAATCGGATCGTAGACAATGGTGGCCCAGATGAAGATGAAGACGATGGCGGGAAGCATGCGGGCGCGATCAGCGGCAGCGCCAATGGCGAGGGCCGGGCTGGAAAGAATTTATCAGTAAGATATCTCGCAGCTTTCGGTCAGAGAACTTTGCATACGTGATGGCGGCGAACATGCCCTGGTAGAGGCAGAAGAGCAGATCGGGCACGGCAGTGCCGCCGACGCTGGGCTGGCCGAGCACCTTCATGAGACCAAAGTTGGAGAGATCACCAATGAAGGAGCTGCCGGTGTGGGAGAAGGCGAGCGAGTAGCCCCAGAAGAACCACTGGAAGCCGACGACGGCGATCGAGATCAAGGACAGCCAGATGAGGGCTAGGGCCGACTTGCGACGGGCCAATCCGCTGTAGAAGAAGCCGACGCCGGGAATCATGAGCAGCACGAGGGCCGACGAGGTCATGATCCAGGCAAAGTCGCCATTCTGAAGAGGTCAGCACCGCTTCTGCACCTCCAGTCCAACAGGAATCGTACCGAGTAGTAGATGTTGAGGTTCTCGGTGAGCGAGTCGCCGCCGGAGTTGGCGTACCCGGCCTCGCCGGCGTACGCCTCAGGAGCACTGGACGACATGGTGGGCGATGGGGATGACTCTCACTGTCGAGCGTTCGAGTCTCGGGTTAGGTTCCTCGGGGAGGGGGCCTTGGGCTGGCAATGGCGCAAGGAAAGGAATGGTGGTTGAACCCGAGGTTGCACGAAGAAGAAGAGATCCCAGGCTGGTCGTCGAGGGGGGACGACGACGGTAAATAAAGCTGGCGACGCGACTGCCCAGACCCCCCCCCTCCCCTCCCCCCAGAACCAGGCCAAGGGTCCCTCCCGACCCAGACATGCTGTGCCGTGCGAGGTCGCCCTCTCGCTTGGGCATCCACTTGGACTATTCCCGTGGTCGTCCTCCACATGTCGTCGGCCCAAGGGGGGGGAGCTCAGACCATGGCGATAAGAAGTCGTCGCCGTTTGAGACGCCACCCATACCGTTCCTGGCGGCCTTCTCGCGCTTCCCATGGCAGTCGGCCGGTGATTGGTGGGTGTCAAGAGATAAGAGACCTGGGCGACCAGCGAAACGGTGGGGGGCAAGCCACACCCAACCAGGATCGTGGGGCAGACCGGGGGAACTCCCTGCTGGTGTCGCATCGCCGTATTTTCGACAATCGAACAAACCCAGCGGTTCATGAGGCTAGCCTTCCCGTCCTACTGTCTTGGCATCCCGATGTGCTGGAAAGATAGTGAGCGAGCGGAGTCTTGTCTCTGGTGTCGCGATTCGGGAACAACGGCATTCGTTCGCTGAGCAAAGGGATTCGAAAAGCGACCGGAACGATGGCTTCCTCAACTGCCCGGAGCTTTGCCCCCCTGTTGTTGTCCGCTCATGGTGCTGTACCGTACTGCTTGCCGATAAAGCGGTGAAAGTGAATGCCGAAAGGGACATGGCCATTTAGCCAGCGGCCATACACAGCGATGGCCATCTTGACTCCATCTTCGCTCGGGGACGTCCGTATCTCCATCAAGTCAGCAGAATCCTGTTGTCTGAGTAATTCTCACCTTGGTGAGATCATCCTGCTCGGCCTTGGGCATTCGACGTCTTGGCCAACTTTTCGTTGCCTCCTGGTTCCTCATATCGAAGCTGTCCCGATTCGTCGCAAGCTCTCGACCCGTCTGCACGGTTGCCGCTGGATGCAAGGTAACCTGCGGGTGTTGTGATTGTCACTTTCCGGGGTCGAACCGACCCCGGTGTCACAAGCTATAAATTGACAATTAATTTCAAGACGCCGACGTCGTTTCGTCGCCAGGGAGTGTCATGCCCTGGCAGTTGTGCGAGATGCATCATCTGTCTGCTGTGCTTCGTTGCTCTGCCCTCGAAGTCTGTATGTCGTGTCCCGTTGATGCAAGTTTGGCAGCCCCCATCGTGCACCGCAAGATCCCGTCGGGGTGGTGGTCCTGTGCGGGGAAGAGGCCCAAGGCTCAAGGTTGACCCCGAGACCCCCCCCGCTTTCTGGTGTTTGTCGCGAAACCCCCAAATTGTTGCTCCATTTTGGGCCCCGGCGTGGGTTCAAGGTTGCACATGGCGCCACGGCAAGCCACCTCGCAAGTTTGCTTGAACTCTGAACGCCTTGTTGCGCAAGCGCGTTAGCTCCCGAGCGCCGATCCAACCGAGTCGACAGACGCGTGCCAGCGGTTGAAGAACCGCTGCCGCATCACGGTTCCGTCGTTGTCGTCGATGATGTCGTCGATGTTCCGATAAACGTGCCTGTTGCAAGATATAGAGTAGAATGGTTGGCTCTGATGCCAAATTACGAAATTTGTTCTCCATTCAGAGTTTGCCGGTATCTTGCTTGGTCAGGCTCGTTATCTTTTGCTGTCTGGCCTTGGGAAGTGAGTCCTTATCAGAGTGCCGGCTGCTCCGCCATCCTGCTTTTGACAATGGCAGGACCTGCTGCTGCTGCTGCCTCTTCACTAGCGCGGCAGGCACTGGTGCCTCCAAATCCTCAGCTGTGTGACACTCCACCCAAGCACTTGTTTCTGAACAGGTCGAATCGAGCGAGAGCCCGGCGAGCCTGGCACGCCTGGACGCATGGTTGGATGCAGACCGACGGCGAGGATCGCGACAAGATTTGGGTCAAAAGTCCAAACCGGCAGGGACGGCATCGGGCGCTCAGAGGTCCACTCGCCAGCTGCGCCCCTGTCATTGGTCCGCCGAACACCTTATCTCTTGGCGTCTGTTCTCCTGCTCTCAGCATTGTCTTGGCAGCAAAAAGGCGAACCGAACTTGAACGTCTCTTCAGAAACGCCAAAGTCGACGGCACGTCAGACGCTCACCGAAACCATCACCGTTCTCGCAGATGGGATGCGGAACGAACAGCCCAGCGAGATTCGCCCCCCGAGTCATCGACCGCCAAGCCGTCAACGAGTCAGCATCTCACCTCATCTCCCATTCGCCTCTCTCGTCTGGAATCTCCTTGTTCAGTCTTCCTTGGAGCCAACTCCAATTCCCGAGTCCCAGACTCCTTTGCGGAACAAGATTGGCCACAGACGTCGCTGCAGTCATGGTCCCATTTCGTTTGCTCGTTTCTTATCAGCGTCCGTCTCGCGACCCCTGTCGTTTCTTCTCGAAGGATGCCTTGCCCGGCTCACTCCGGATAGCCGTCTTGGCGAGACATCTTGGCAAATGCTTATTTTTGCTCATCCGATCTTGAACGCGGGGGCACCTTTCAGTCTCTCACCAAGCACCAAAGCCCAGTTTGTGCAAGACAGAAAGGGGGGGAAAGAGCCCGACGAAGTCCAAGATGGAATCCATGTTTGCCCGCCATCTGTGCCTCACTCTTCTGAGAGCGATCACAGTTCAGTCACCAACAGCCACACACACCGGAAAAGAAGTCATCTACACCATCCTCCCCCCCCCGGATCGCCAAGGTACGTCATCCTGTCCCGGTCCGTCCCCTGGGAGCCGGAAGATCGAGGCGCGCGCGGAACGATCATCAGGGTCTCATCAAGTTGCGCGCGCGCACCAGCGCCCTCACGCTCTCACGCCCATCACCAGCCCTACCTTCAGTGTACATAAGTAAAGTGCAGTGCCCCCTTCAAGACGCAGTTCCACTGATCGATCTCCCAACGGCTTTCCGTCCAAAGCCATCCATCGCCATGATCGATCTTCCTCAGGAATCAACCTCCGAAGCATGTCGAGGGAGGGGGACAACAGTTCTTCCCCAATCCGCCCCACCTCACTCGCCCACCACACCACGAACCCGAGTCGCCGACCCCAACACAACCGCACAATCTCCAAGGACGCCAACCAACCGCCTTCCCCCCCACGTCCCCTACACGCCGGCCGCTCCGTCCGTCGAATGCGAGTTCCTCCGAAATCTCACGAGTCGCAGCAAGCTCCTATCCTATCCCGGACACCCACGCTTCCGTCCACTCTTCCATGCATCATATCGATTCGCGATCAACCTATGCCCAAGCCACCCGCATCCCCAAGCCCAGCTCCCTGAGTTGACATGGCCCGGAAGCGCGGTCGGATTTGGGGAAGAGATGAGACAGCCTAACGAAACCCAACCTATCTAGCGTGGATCGAGGACGATGCATGTTGTTCGGGAGGGGGGAGCAGAGGTGAGGCTCGAGAGCAACGGCGGGTAACAGCTCTCAGTCATCTCCCTTCCGACTCGCTCTACCATGTTGGTGCGTTGGCGTGGGGGTTCTGCAATCCCCTTGATCGCGCTCTTGTTCGCTCCGAGCTTCCCTTGTTCCAATTTCTCGCATGCAAGCAGTGCGAGCAGAAATGACAAGTGTTGACGAGCTGCCCCCTTTTCTCCGCGTCACGTTTCATCGGATGCTTCCTCAGGCCAAACATCACTACCCCAATCACACCAAACGACAGCATGAAACCGTGGTTTCGCCTTCAAGGCAGCGAGCGGTGTTCTCTAACATTGCGATTCTACCGATATTCGACATAGGTTCTTCATGATACCTCTCATGTTCGCCATGTCCAGCATCGCTCAGTCGCTCAGAGGACCCAGCCTTCAGTGTGCCTTTGGACTTGTCCTCCGACGTCACCACCATCATCACTACATGCCATGTCAGATCTTTTGCAGCAGACATGTCGCAGGACTACTTACCACGCGTATCCATCGTGCCATCCACTTGTCCACAGTTGCTTTGGCTTCATCCACCAATCCAAGCTCTGTGCCGGTGTTAGTGGTCTGGCTTCCAGGTGCACCGAATTGAATGCACTCACCAAGAAGAAGTTGAACGCTGCCCCGAACTCCCGACTCGAGCGCCGATGCGATCTACGCGTGCGTGTAGCTGGTGTGTTCTCCGACAAAGATCATCTGCAAGTCGTCAGCAAACTGAATCCCCGCCACCTGAGCCTGGGACTTACATTGTTGTGCGTCTTGAAATACTCTGGGAGGTACAACTGGTGCTGCTCAACCGACGGGTCCGCCCAGCCGCCACCCTCCAGAGGGTCGACCATCCAGCACACGCGGCTGTGCTTGCCCGTGTATTGCTCCCTGACGATGGGGCCGTGGACTCGCTCCATGGCGTCCAACACGTATGCGATATGCTCACCTTCGGGGGTTGTCTCCCACACCTTTGTCCATGTAGGGTCCGCAGTGTACGAGGCCAGCACTGCCGCTTTGCCGGTTCCATTTATGTTGTAGGATGGATAGCACATGGAGCCGATCCCGCCAAACTCGGGGCCAGCAGTCCAGCAGGATCCATAGATTGGCTTTTCCAGGTGCTCCCAGAATCTCGTCTGGAACTCGAGGGCCACCTTGCAAGCTGGTATGTAGGGAACGTTTTCAATGGCATTCCGCATCATGGCGCTGACCGGAGGGAGCTGCAACGACTTCATGGCCGAGAAGGGGACCGCCAGGACGACGTAGTCATGAGTGGAATTTATCAAGGTGGCCGTTCCATTCAGAACCCGGCGGGAGTGTAGCGAGACTGTCCCCGACTGTGGTGAGTACGAGGCCCCCTCGAGGTAGCTGTTGAGCGATGTGATGTTTCCGGCAAGGGGTGCAAAGGCAAGGGGCAAGCGGTCCATGCCGCCGTCCACGGTCGTCCAGGTTGTTGCATTGGCATAGACTCTGCCGCAGAGGTCATCCCAGAAGCATGACGGCCCTGGTCCCGACAAGATAGGCTGATATTCCGTGGCGTTCACCACCGCCTTGGCGGCCATGTAGTTGACAGTGAAGGCGTATTCGCTCCAAGGCTCTTGTGAGATGCTTTTCAGGCCGTTGTCCAGCCAAATTCGGTGCGCCTTGAACATGTTGGTCGCCATGTCGACGCAAAAGTCCTTGCGTGACAGTATCGTGTTGACTTGCTTGAGGACCTTGTCCATGCCTGCCAAAGGCCGGGGATGTGGCAAGTTGTCGCTGGTCTCGTACCATGGGATAAAGTCCACACGAAGGTCCTCTCGGTTGTTGTTCAATGCATTCAGCTCCTGGGCTAGCTGGAAGACCAGTTGGTGGTCGGAGATGTTGAGCTTTTCGCCCTCGATCGTCAGCGTGGTGGGCAGTCGCATCGGGCCCATCTCCTGGTAGCTGTAGTCGGAAGGGCCGCCGCTGAGGTACACGGTTCGCACGCGGCCACCAAGTCGATTCGAAGCCTCAATGATGCTAATGTTTGTCAAGCCTTGCTGTGCCAGGCAGAGGTATGTCATGAGTCCCGACATGCCGGCCCCAACAATGGCGATGTTGCTTCGCTTGGCGGCAGCGGCGTCGACGGCACCGACGTGGGCGTTCTTCAGCAGCTCGATGCCCTCAAACCAGGCGCCCCAGACGTCTACACCGGTTGAATTGCTCATTTCGATGCGCTGATGAGGAGCCCCCCGCTGTTCGATGAGTGAATTCGAGCTTGGCTGTGCCGGGGACACAAAGTTGAACTGTTGTTTGGAGCTCCGCCCAACCAAGTCGCCCGTCGAGGTGCTCCATGCCGATATACATCCGCCAGAAGAGGCATCTTGCGGGATCACCTAGACCAGCCTGTCATGGGATGTACTCGTGGTTATGCTGATTTCAACATGAGCGCCGTGCGCGGGGGTGGTGGATTCGCAAGGGCCGTATGTGAATCGGGCGGCTTCGACGGAATCGTCGCGTCGGTCGATGTGGATGTTTGTGAGACGAGAGTTGATGGACGCTCGCGTCTCGATGTCGAGGGGGAGCTTCGACAACAACTTGGAGGCGGAGCCAAAGGCAAACGAAGCCAGGGCCGCGGTGGCAGGCAGCGGTCGCATTGTGTCGCGAAGGGACTTGATGTCTACCTGCTTGTGGGATAGAGAAACGAACGTTGCCAAATAAACCAAAAGTCTGTCGGTGGAATGCCGTGTTGGTAGCGAACGGTGGGAAAAGAAACTGCCAAACAAGGACTCGGAGGGAGGCTGGACGCCGGGAGGGGAGGGGAGATTAATATTCCATCTTGCAGGGTTCTAGCAGACTGCTCCCGGAGGGTGCTCTTGCATCTGAGAGGGTCCGGAGTGGTGATGAAGCTGCCGTGGGAGAGGATGGATGCCTGGGGTGGTTCCTGCATCGCCATAGTCGGGACATCTCCCGTCAGGCAGGACAGCACCCTTTCTTTCGATGGTCCTTGACTTCTGGATAACGAACTCGGGTCGAGAGAAATGCCTGCCCCTTTCTGGGCCCCTCGTTCGGTCACCCTCAGGTGCGTGTTGACGGGCAGTGCTGAGATATGTCAGTGTCAGTTAGTTGAATTAAACGCCCGGGCTATTTCACAAGCTCTTGACCCCTGGAATTGCATGATTTTGTACTGCCAAATGGACAAGAGGAAAAGTTCTTTCTCCTCCGGGGCAACAAGGGGCAAACTTGAAATAAAGAATCAGTCCGAGGTCAAGTTGGAGTGTCCACATCCCGCTCCTTCATGTCATCAAACGGAATCTGAATGATGCGGGATCCGAAATACCAACGAGAGAAGGCTTTTGGTATAGATACATGTCCTCACTCACACCATACTCCTCGCAGCGAAGCTTTTGCCTTTGAAGCAAAACTGAACCTCACCGGGCCGCCCTTGTGCGTTTGGGCATCGAAGTTCAAGACTGTTTCGATGCATCCCCCCACTGGCAACAACGCGGGGTCAACTTCTGCACGACGAGGCGAAACGATCCCCTCCAAACAGCCGGCGATAGCCGTTGGCACTGGAAAAGGTGGAATTTTAATTCCGTTTGGCAGCAAGAGGAATGACAGGTCAGAACCTGGGTAGCCTGTATGTTTCGGCCAGCGCTTGGACGACAAACAGCCACACCAGCGACCTGCACACGGGGCAGGCGAGCTCGTTGGTGATCGTGCCAGGGATAAGCTCTTTTTTGATCGCAAAGACAGGATTGTCCGCCTCAGTTTCCAACCGGTCCTGCCACCTGCCCGCCAGTTCAACTGCAGTCTCATGGCCTCATCTTGTGCTGGCGTTTGCCGATTTAGCAGCTGACACAGGCAGAGGTTTGCAGCTTGCAAGAGTGACCTGACACGCACAGTGCCGTTGCGTCACATGCTTGGTCTCAACTGTTAGGGTAGCCCAAAGAATTGGTCATGCTGCAGCCTTCCAATCCAGTGCCACTATCACTAGTACTTTCCTTTCTCTCTTGCACCCAATCCATAAAGCTGTCTGGAAGGTGCGACGTGGGGAAGTACCTCGCTGGCACCGACAAAGGCATACCCAGCCCAGGCAGTATGTATCTAGGGAGCTACGGAGCTACCCAGGTCCAACGCTCCCACATCGTTTGATATCGAGCTATCGGATTCTGCCACCTCGGCCTCCGCAACGTCAGCTTTGATCGATTTAGCTCTCCCACCAAAAATCACCCCCCCTTCCACACGATTCACCCGTGGGCCCACGCCCACCTCCAGATCTGTGGTCACGCACTTTTGGTCCTCCATTCTTTCTCCCGACATCCTACCTGAGTGGTTTATCCCTACCTCTTCCTTGCTCTGCGTCCCCGGATTGCCCCGGGCAGCCCGGAGCCTCATTCGTTTGTCGCACAACGACAGACAGCCAACCCAGCACCACCACCCACGACGATTCCCGACGACGAGCCCCTGGTCCACAGCAGAGCCTCATTCGAGAGTCCCGTACCCATCTCCATCCTGAACAGAGGAACAGCAGAACAGCGGCGAGCGATCCTCTGTGCCCTTCTCGCTGTTTGTCGAACGACCAGGCTCCGAGTCTCATCTTCGACCAACGGCTGTGTGACGCACCCGACCTGGCCCCTCCTGCCCCGCCCGCGAACTACCCTCCTGGCCTTTTCACCGGGAACTGCACAGCGCCCCTCTCCCTCTGCCTTTCAAGACAACCAGAAACACCAGCCCACACATTGGAGACGAAGAGCCCGGCATAAAAAATTGCCCCACGCAACCCACGGTCCCTCACCCAAGACCACGGGGTCCGCCCGAGGCACCGGCGTTTCCTTTTGAGTCTCTCCACGTGTCCTGTTTGCAAGGTTCCGATCACCATCCCGACATCCCGTGAGCAACAAAGAGTGGGCTAGGCGTTATGCCAGGTAGGCCAAAGAGAAGCCTCTTGCTTACGCTTTGCACTAGATCACACTGGCTGGTAGAATCACACCATCGCAGGCTCCGCCTTCCTGCTAACCACCCCCTTGGCAGCAAATCCGATAGACGACAAGAGCCGCCCACACACAAAGACGCTGTTCAGTATCATGGCCCCTTTGCGAGAGAAAATCGGCGAGACGATCAACAAGTTGAGCGACCGACTCCATAAACGCCGCGCCTCGGAAGACGGCGAAAGCAGTCAGTCGGCCAAGCTGCCTAAGAGGACCCCCAGCCCGCCATCAGGAACCTTTTCCGCCCCCGGCATGTCCTTCCTCGGGTTGAAAGCGCCGGGAGTTTCTTCCTCATTCCACCCTCACAAACCTTCCCAGCTTCTTCTCCCAACACCCGACACCACCTCCAGTTCGAGTTCCAGTTCCTGTAAGAATATATTCCCCCTCCCCACGCCCCCTTCCTCGCACCAGAAACCACCTCACTCACCACATCAACGAGGAGACTTGTCCTGCCAAGCAGGTAGTAGTCCCACCAATCCAATCGACCTCACCGACAATTCCCCAGACAATCGCCATTCTCCTGCACCTAGTTTGAGCAGCCTGAGCAGTTTGTCTGACGACATGGTTGGCTCAGACGGTGGAACCATCTCCAAATCCAAGAAGCTGAGGCGCCGAACCCGCAAGAGTCGCTATGCACCGATGGAGTCTTTTGTCGAGCCCACTTCCACAGATAGTGCCGTCCCGGAGCCACCAGTTTTCGAGGATGCCGGTCTGCCGACATTCGGGGAATATCTAGCGGCGCTAAGTTGCAACGATCCAAAGTGCAGCGAACCCATGCCTCTCACGCGGGAACAACTTGCGGCCCGGATGAGGAGCTGCTTGGATGCAAAGGCGGGGCAAGGTGTGTACTATCGCCTTCCAACTTGTGCCCCATTCGTTAACCATGGATTGCAGGATTGCTACACTCGTTTCTTCGGTGCGGCAAGTGCAAAACCTTCTCTTGTGCCGGCATGTACTGCCCGCGCCACATGAAGACACTGGACCTGCAGAAGATGAAGTCGGTCTCCGGACGCCCAGATCAGAAGATTGCTTGGTGCTGCGATGCCGGTCGTCAGTTCTTAATCTTCGCCGTGGCCTGTGGGCCAGGGCCTACCTTGGACGGCAAGTCGCGATCGGATTCAAAGGCGCCCAAAGGCGCCGCGAAGAGCCTGCTTCAAACAACCGGCAAGAAAACCTCAAAGTCCAAGGCCGGCCAGGCATCCGCAAATGTGTCGAAGCTGTCTCAGGGCACTGGGTACGGAGGAACACCCAGCACGAGCAGTTTTCATCACTCCTGGACACAAGGAGCTTCTTCGGTGGCCAAAATAGCCGCACCGCTGAAGAAGGCAGTCATCAACAAGGCCGATCAAGAGTTGGAGCTGTACTTCTTTGCACTCTCCCAGCTCCTGCCCTCCCAGCCGCTCGGAGGAGCAGCCCCGTCATTCGACCACAGATCGCACGCTGGAATTGCCGAGATCCTCGCCAGAAGCCCCCTTCTCCCCCTGGCATCTGAAGTCCTGAGGCGGAGTTGTGTCGAAGATATGGGCTGTCAGCACCAGCTCTACCTTTCCCTACTTCAGTTCCTGGTTGGAATATCCCGCCACACCGACCTCCGACGCGTAATTTTCCAGCCTCAAACGCGGTATCCCGAACCGGAGCAAGTCGCAGCTATCGCCTTTGGGCCGGCGGGTGGTACGCTGCGTCCGTCGCCTGCTGCTTACGACACGACCCAGTCACTGGATACGCTGCTGCAACAGTTGGCCAAGTTCTGCCGCCATTTTGCCGACGATGCTCAACGTTATCCCGGTGAGCTGGAGGACACCGACGAGGCGCGGCCGCTGTCCGTCGCAAAAGCAGTCATCGCTACTGTGAACGAGCTTCAATTCTCGCGTGCTATGGCGGCCTCGGCCGCGTCAATGGATCGGGCGTCGGCCAAGAACCCTGGTTTGGGACCACTCCCTAACGTTCTCACGCGGTCCCGGGCCGCAAAGATGGCCACCGCGGATGACGAGGACCGGGAGGGCAAATTGATGGCTGAGTGGCACCGCGACCATTGTGTCGAGGAAGTGCCCGACGAGACAATAATGGACGGCTTCGCTTTTGCCAAGGAGGCACAAGCACTCAAGGGGCAAGCTTCGGAAAAGGGGCGCATGAAGAGCCTCGTGATTCAGATGGCTTCACTGAGCGCCGACTTGCCTCAAGGTATCTACGTCCGCCACGGAGCCTCGCGCCTGGATGTCATCAAGGTCTTGATCATGGGACCCAAAGGCACACCCTATGCAAATGGAGCTTTTGAGTTTGACATGTTCTGCGACTCGAAATTCCCCAGCCGACCCCCCCACATGATGTTTCGCACGACCGGGGGCGGAACTGTCGAATTTAACCCAAACCTCTACGTCAACGGCAAAGGTAGTACAATGGCGCAGGGTTCACTGGGGAGTAATAGTGCTGATGCTGACATTCTTATCAGTGTGCTTGTCGTTGCTGGGCACATGGTCCGGCCAGAGCTGGGAGCCTCATCGGTCCACAATATTGCAAATCCTGGTATCCATTCAAGGTTCGTCGCCCCGGGCTTAGCTATTCGACGACATTGTCTGGTGTACTGTCCCCGTCGAGTTGTTGACGACACCGATCGGAGTATTGTATTGACGCGGGCGGCAGGCATGATCTTCAACTCGGCACCTTGGTACAATGAGCCCGGTCGAGAATACAATCTCGACGACGCGCGCTCAGGGACGTACAGCAAGGCCATTTGGGGTCATACCCTTCGACATGCCACGCTATACTGGCTGAAGAGTCGCCTCTTTACACCACCCAGTTCTAAGGGCAAGGGTCCATTGCGTGTTGTTCCGCAGGGCACAAAGGTTGCGGCAGCATCCGCAAATCAAGCCCCAGCAAACCCCAACAAGGCGACCGACAATCAACCTCAGTGGAGTACGCACAAGTTGCCGGATCAACTGATTTTTTGGGATATGGACGGCGGCGATGATAACTTGGGAGGCATGCTTCAGCACAAGGCGTCCTCATCAAGCCAAAGTGCCCCACTGCCACAAACGATCCCCCTTTCGCAAACGCCCAAGGTTTCGCTCCCTGCAACCTCACAGGCAAACCAACTCGGAGCAAGCTCTACCTCGGAATTGGACCAACCGCCCCTCACTGCGAACTTGCACCTAAGTCAGGTACCCCCTGGTATGCCGCTTTCCCACAGCTTCAGCAACTTCGGTACGTCAGCTCAGTGGGCGCAGCTCAACATGCCCCAAAATGTTGACACGTTATCGGAAGATCCGGCTTACATGAGCTATTTTCAATCGGTAGATGCCTGGCAAACAATGTACGAGAATCAGCTCCAGACGTTTGCGCAGAATACGCAGCACTTGGATTTCGACCCTCACCATAGCCTTCACTTCCGGTATCCCGTGCAAAGCACAGTCGCCCCAGATCGCGACGACGTGCTATGGGGTGAGACGCTGCGGGCGTACTTCTCCGCCATGGCCAGCACGATTGTCGATACAGCGCTTGCGAGCCCGTACCAAACTGATCCGGCGGTCATAGGGCAGCTAAAGGACGCACTCGGGGCGCACAAGTTCATCTGAAGTGGGAGCTGGCGCCAGATGCTAACGCTGGCAGTGGAGATTCGGGACGGCGTGTTGGGGAGGAATGTATTATTGCCGGAGGAGACCGACTCTGAGCGGGGAATGGTGGGGTGGGGGGACTTGGAGCGGACCGTCATTCAGAGCCATAGCGGTTCACCATTGCCCGAGTGAAAAAGAAGGAAAACAATGGGTCGACAACGGCACGAGGGGATTGAGACGGACGACAGTATATTCTCGCAGCTGTTCTCCAACATCTACTACAGGGAAAGGCCATATGTCAACATGAACGGATGGCTGGGATGGCGTACCGGGAAAGGTTGGGTTTGTCCTCGGGGGGACGCAGGTGCAGGGGGAGGAGGGTTGAGTCTGTTCTTTGAGGCATACTCCGCCTGGTTTTGTTGGGGTTTGGCATCACCCCTATAGAGTACACTTTGCAACCCCCCGTGTCTGGCTTTTTTGGGAGGAGACGTGGATGGGCTAGAGACAGCGCAAGTAGACTAGGTACTGAGTTTCCGAGAGCAAAAAACAGCGTGTTGTCGTTGATCTTTGTAACTGAAGGCCAAGTTGATGGGTGCTCGATGACGTGCGGTGTGGGTGTCGGGTTTCCCCTCGTGACGGTGACAATTGGGTGGAATCATTGCGCCCGTCTGGGACCGTCCACCTTCCAGTACATAGTGACACGTGGAAGAACAATTCCATGTGCGTGGCGGTGGTGCAATATGTCAATTGGTAACTTGATGCCATCCGCGCCCCTTGCCCCTTTTCCAGTGTCAACAACAGCGGTACTCCGCGGCCCCCCCCCCCCCCCCGGTCACCACCAGCTCCGCAAACGCCAAGAACCAGAGAACCCCCCTGTCTACCCATTCCCCTTCCCCCAGCCCAGAACCAGAGAACCAAGACCAACAACACCAAAAATGGACGATGCAAAAGACGCAATGCAATATCTCGCCACTCCCTCAGAACACAGTCAGCCCCCCCCCCAGGCGTGGGATGGGCCCTACAACGCCCCCCCAAACGGATCATCCAGCGCCGCCCCCTTGGCCACCTTTCTGCGCTTAGCATCCCCGCCAAACACGTCGTCGTCCTTTTTGGCGCCCGCGACGCCCGACCCGCCATCCTCGGACCCGCCACCACCGCCGCCGCCGCCCTTGTTGAGCACCTGCTCGCGGCGCGAGCGCTGCAGCTCGACGAGGTTCCAGCGGTCGGGGTCGCGGCACTTGTTAAGTTTCTTGCGGATGGGCTGGAGTTGGGCTTTGTACGTGACTTTCTGCTCTCGTTGAAGGGGGGGTTAACGGGTGGAGGTGGGGGGTGGGGGCAGGGGGGACGTACACTGCTCCAATGGTCCCGCCGCTCGGGGGGCTCCTTGGAGAGCATGTCGCGGCAGGCCTCGACGGTGCCGAGGACCTTGTCGCGGATGACGGGGCCGATGATGGTGGCCATGTCGCTGTCTGCGAGGGACGAGGAGGCGGGGGGCGTGTCGGTCGCCATGGGCGTGCCGGCGCCGCTGTTGGGTTGCGGCGGGACGAAGTGGAAGGTTTCTTGGATGAGGCGCTCGGCGAGGCCGCGGTCGGCGAGGGAGAGCGCCGCTAGCATGATTTGGCTGGGGGTGTAGTGGAAGTAGGCGTCGGTGATGAGGGGGCTGAAGCGGAGGATCTCGCGGGCGCGGCGCTCGGCTGAGTCGATTCGGGTGTTCTGTTGGGAAGAGGGGTCAGCGGTGGGAGGGATGGGGTGGGGAGCGGGGGCGTACCTCGATGTCGCCGATGCGTCGGAGATCCATGACGGCGCCGCGGAGGGCGCGGAAGGGGTGCTTTACGTCGAAGGCGAAGCGGATGCCCTGGCAGAGGAGGAACTCGCCGGCTAGGACCTCCTCGGGGGACTCGCGGCCAAAGTTTTTGACGAAGCTGCGGGGGGTTAGTTGTACCACCCGCTGTATCCTGGCAACGGCTAGACGTACTCGGTAATGCGAGGAAAGGAGCCCTCGGCCTTACAGCCAAAGAAAAGGGCCACTATGAGCATCTCCTGCGGCGGGTACGTCATGATGCTGTTGGTGATGTAGAAGCGCCGGAAGAAGGCGGCGGCCGTGGCCTTGATCTCGTCGGCCATCTCGGCGTGGTCTCCGGCTCGCAGCAGCTCCGACGTGTAGAAAGTGACGAGGAGGGCCTCTTCAGAGGGGGTGAGGAACTCGGGGAGGGTCGAGGTGCCGTCGGCGTCGGGCGTGTTCGCGTTCGAGGTCGGGGCTGAGGCGCTGTTGCTCCGCGGCGCGCTCGACAGACGCTCCGAGATGCTGGCGCGGGCGAGGGAGTTGGCCTTTTCGCGCATGGCGCCCAGTTGGGAAGGCGAGAAGGACCATAGTCGGTACTGGGAGGATTGTCGGTATCGCGCGTCTTCGGTCGCCATGGCGGGCGCAGCGGAGGGTGGTGTCTGGCGATCCGAGAGAGGCGGGCGGGTTTGTCGAGTTTGATGGCTCAACAAAGGGCCAGCATTCCGTCGGCGATGCTGGTCGGTCGGTGCCCGAGGACGTTGAAGAGCGAGGGGTTGAGGACGTGTTCGGGTCAATTGCTAGCCCAGGCAATGAGAATTTGCAGGTAGCCCGTTGGCAATCCAGTTGGTGGTGCTGGGCATCAAAGAGGGAGCTTCCAACCTTGGCCTGGAACAAAAGCTACGGTGGGGATCAAGGTGAGCAGCGCCAAGCCAGGGCCCTGCAGTGGTCGGTGGAGTTCTCACCGAGGGGAGCTGGAATTTGGCATCTTGGCGACACGAACGTTTGTCGTCACTTTTCGCCTCTTCCTTTTTGACCAACTCGATAACGTATCGTCCATTTGATACATATTCTATCTACCGTGGCGTCCCTCCCAAGAGGTCAAAAGATACCGACCCTTCCCAGCCTTTGTCATTATGTTTCCTGCCTTTCATCTTTCGGGGATCCAGTCCACTCCAAGCAATCCTCCATTCCCACCGTCTCAAGTCACGCCCGCAAATACAGAACGCCTCATCAAAATCATACCCGAGACAACATATACCGGGCTGTCATAAGCCTTCCCAATTGATAAACTTGCCACCAAAGGAACACCAGCGCCTGATCCAACCGACCCGAGCCGATACGAGCAAAACACTGCTTTTCGTTGCCTTGTCAGGCCTGGCGACCCCCTAGTACCCAAGCTCGCGCCTTGCCGGCACGGGAGGTGCTGGCTTCTTCGATCTGCAGGGAGGCGGCGGCGGCGGGGCTTTGCGTGTCCCGAGGCCGTTGCTGTTCACCGCAATGTTGCTCGAAGTGCGACTCAGGCTGCCGTAGCTGGTGGCCGGACTGGTACTTCGGTTGCCCCAGTCAGGGCTGCCACTACCATCCGTCGAGTCGCCGTCCCGATCCGCAAACACATCATCCCGGGTCGTCACAATTCTGCTAACCGGGCGCAGTTGTCCTCGGAGAGCTCCGACGTTGGGGATGTTCTGGTTCACACCATAGCTCGGGCTTGGCGCAGGTGCTGCCGAGATGCGGCCGCCGCTTCGCTCACGATCCAGGCTCGCGCCGCCCTGGAATGTGTTGGCCTTGTTGAAGACCGGGCGGGCCGGGGCATCGTATTGCTGGTTCTGCGTTTGTGCCTGCGCCGAGAGGCCAACGCGGCTCGAGGGGCTTCGGATAGGCATACGGACCGGCGGGGCCTTGGACTCAATCTCCTCCTCCTCGTAAATGTTGTGGCTGTTGGTCCTCGACAGGCGACCCGAGAAGCTGTGCGCCGTGTTCGACCTGCTCCGACCGGTCGGCCGCCTCTCAACACCTCCACCATAGCTGCTCACGGCCCCGCCGGCGGAAGAAGCTGTCCATCCCTGGCGCACGCGCCTCAGCTCCTCAGCGCAGCGCTCGTGGTACTCCAGCTCGGCGTCGAGGAATTGCGTCATGTCCCTGACACTGTCGACCTCGGCATCTCGGATATCTTGCATGCGGCGGACGACGTCTTCCGACGACTCTTCGTACTTGGCTTTGGCAGAGCGCTGTTCCTCCTCGAGGCGGAAGTCGTCACGCTTTGCCTTTTGCATTTTGGTGATGCTTGCGTCATAGGCAAGACGACGGCTCTCGAGCTTCTTGCGGGAAGCCTGTTGGGACAAGTGTCAGTGGGTGTGTCATGACGAGGTTTGAGAGGTGGTGCTAACCTGATATTCCTTCATCATGGCCAGGGACCGATCGAGCGACTCGAGCCACGTCGTCGTGGCCTCGGCCACAAACGTTTCCTGGATAGCGGCCACCCGCTCGTTTGCTTGGCCAAGGGCAATGAGACAATTACCGAACTCCGAATCCGACTGGAAGTCCTCGCCGTGGGCGATCATGGTGCGTCCAAGGAAGCTAGCCGGGAGGCCCTTTTCCTTGTCGTCGGCCGACTCACCGCGGCGGCCAAGCCATTTCACGTACAGGCTCATGGATTTCTGCAGGCGGTCCATGCCTGGCGTGGAATGTCAGTCTTGGTTCTGTCTGGGGGAACGTCGTCGGAGGGACTCACCATCGAATCGAAGAGCCATCTCGGTCTCGAGCTGCTTGAAGTCGTCCGACATGGTGGTCCTGGACTCACTCCCCATTTTCTCGCCCGCCCATTGAAAGGCCCGGTCGAACTTCTTGGTGATGTTCATGCTGGGCAGCTTCGTTCTGATAGTCGTGTGGTGTAAGTTGCAAAGTCAGGCAGTTGTTCTGGGGTGGTAGGGAGTGTCCTTTTGTGTAGTTGTTGGCGTGGTTGGGGAAGGGTTGTTATGCCAGCCTCTCTCGTTGTCAAGGTGGTGGTTGGATGCTGAGTCTTCCGAGGGTTCGCAACGATGACGGCCTGGGGGCTGGAGGCAATCAACAAGGTACAAGGCACGGGTGTGTCGAAGTGTCGAAGGAGGTGGGAAGGAGATCCAAGACCAGCAAGCGGGGGCCGGCCCGGATATGTACTATGCAGGAGCAGCGAGTGGACGCGGTGGCAACCAAAGCAGAGTTGGTGGTCACAGTGGACGGGTTGGGTCCATTGGCATGTATCCTCTCTGTTGCGAAACTCGTCAAGACGGATGAATTGCGATCCCCAGTCTTATCGCCCGCACAGTGCACCCTCAGGGCCTCCCCCCAACAGCCCCTGCCACCCAGTGATCGGCCGACGGCCAGGGATCCCACCCTGCCCTGCAGTGAGTGTGCATGGCGCCAATCTGCACGGCGCAGCGAGGCGGGGGCCCAGAACGTGGACAATGGGGGTACCCGCCTCCTTAACAGCGCTGACGCAGGGCGGGGTGCTCGTCTGTTAGGGGCCTGGGCAACGCAACCGGGCTGGATGAATTGATCTCCAGCTTTTTCTGGTTGCTCCCCCCATCTTCCCTCTCCCACCACACCTCAACATTGGACGGCATGGCAACCAGCTCGAGGGGAGGGCCGCCCACACATACAAATCCCAGGAAACAACCACTACGCAAATGGAAGCAACACCATCTCCACGGCAATTGCTCCCTTCAGGCGCCACCACCCGAGCCCGGAGAGAGCACCAGCTGATCCCGGATTTCTACGCCATGTTTCAAACGCGCGCTCATCTCGTTGGCCGTCGACTGACCATGCGACCGACCGACCATCTCCCCAGAACATGCAAAAAAATACGACCTCTCAATTGACGCCCGCACGAGACTGACTGCCTGGGCTGGGAGACGAGCCGAGACAGCGGTGGGTCAGGAGGGCCACGATGGCCTGTTGAAACAGACGATTTGTTTCTTCCAATGACGCCTGCCCGTGCCTCTGCCACGACAAAGAAGAAGCACGTTCCTGGATCCTCTCGTCGGACCTGATGCCTCACTCGTGTTGGCTCGCAGGGTCAACAAAAACTGACCGAATGCAAGGTCGTGTCGTATTGGGTCAGGTCGGGCCGCTCTCAGCAAACCATTCCAGCCTTCTCTTCCTCTCCACCGCGGGCCTGGATCACCTCCGCAGAGGCGCAGCGTCTCATGGTGCCGGATCGATATCCAGTCTCGAAGGGTCGTCGCTGCGCTTGTGGCGGGAATCCTTTCCTCCAGCCCTCCTGGAACATACGGGCGTATCAAGACAGCAGCAGGCGGCCATGTGGAAATACATCCAAGACACGAAGCGGATGAGTTTTCCTATCAACCCCTCCCACCATTTATTTGGCGAATATCTGAGCGCAAGTTGGCTCAACATCGGCAACAGGCTGAATATCTCTGCAACATATCCATCTGCAGACCTTGACATCTCGCAGAGCCATGCGAATCAAATCCCGAAGTCACCCGTCTCCCCGCACTCCAAAGATAATACACCTTCCCGTTTTGCGGAGCTGCAGGGCGCGCCAGGTCTTGGAGGAGGGTGGTGAGGTGTTTCTGGAGATGGGGCTCGACGGCCCGGCGTTGAAGCGATTCCCACCCTCCGCATATGTATGCGACCCTGGAAAATCCAGACCGTCCGCGAGACCATTTCTTCTTCCCACGACCAAGGAAGAAGCTTTTCCGAAGAGGTGTTGAGGGGATATCTACATGCATGCACTATTGACCGGTCAATATCACCACTTGGCGGAATTTTTTCCCTCAGAGTTGCATTCTCTGACCCAGAACCCAGAAGAACTGAAAGAACATAAGAATCCCAAAAAAAGAACCAGCCCACCCCGATTCCAGCAGCCAACCACCCGCCCGCCCGTCTCTCGGACCTGAACTCCGGAGCCTTGCTTACGCTGACCACAGCGCATCGCAGAGCCGCCGGAAAGGGCTGCCGGCCTCCAATTACGGGCTGGTCGGGTGCCGCGTCTGAAACGGCAGCGGTTGGTTTTGAGAGCAGTGCCACTGCGTGGCCTTGCCGTCGTCTCGTCCAATTGTCCATCCGTCCACCTTGCAAACAGCCTAGGCCCCGTCTCGATTCCCAACTCCCTCACTTTCGGATGGAGCATCTCCACCAGCTTGCTGATGCCACTGTTTCAGTGCCGATTTTAGCTCTGGACAGCGGGCGAAACGCTTGTCGGGTGGATGGGGGAGTGGGTTCGATGGTCATGGTCAAGCGAGAAGGCGAGAAACTTCCCGGTGACGTTTGCTTCCTCAAGCCATGGCGATGGTCCGGTCTCTGACCAAGGGCTTTCCTTTCTTCCGTCCGATATATGACGGATAGAGATAAGCGTTCGCCAAAGACAACTTTGAGATTTCATGGTCAAACATCGCCCTTCGATCACCTCCCTCGCTTCGCTTCCAGAACATACGTGGACTGTGGATTGTGGACCCCGCCTGCGGCTTCTGGCCCTGGTCTCAGATCGGATTCGCATCTTGACGATCATTGCCAGGGGACAATGTTCAAACAGCATTCCAAATCCCATGTGCCCGTCGCTTCGAGGGGGTCGTGGATAACGGTCAATGTTTTGGCACCGTAGTCCGGCCTGGTTTATTCTTTTCTCAGTTTGAGGCAACAAGGTCCGCCGTCATTGCGCTTTTATTTCTTCTTTCTCATCCTACAACGGATTTGTTTCATCATGAAGCCATCACCTTCGTCCTCACCTTTGACATCTCGATCAAGAAAAGCCTCCAAAAATGCCACTCAAAAAAAAGACCACCCACCACTCTGATCGACCCCCTTTCGTCAGGAGAGGGGAAAAGAATACAACTGACAACTGTGAGATTCGAACTCACGCCCTTTCGGACCACGGAACTCATCAAGACCAAGGAATGATCAAGAATCGTGTGAATCAAGGATATCTCCTTAACGTGGCGCCTTAGACCGCTCGGCCAAGTTGCCCTGTCTTGTGCTGATGGAATGTGTTGCGGCTTTTTCCGATATTTTGGTTTGAGAGCGAAATTTTCCCAAGGGAGGTGGATGCATGTGGATGGGTTGTGGGGCTTCGGTTGCATGTGAACCTTGATGCGAGAGGGAGGTGCTTGTTCACGTTTCCATTCACACCCTTGCTGGCGGTGTGTTTGTCTAAGCGAGGTGGTGTTGATGTTGGAGGGGAAGGGAAGGGGTGAGGGGGGACCACATGATCGTCTTGAGACTTGAGATGGTTGCCCAACAACACCATGAATTCCTGGGGAAAGAGTCTTGTGATGCAAATGATCGAGTGTGCCGACTTCAAAATCCGAAAAAGTTATAGCAAGAGTGCAACCTTCAACGGCATCCCTAGGGAGGTGTATCCTGCGGCGGCATGTGCACATATCGATTCATACAGACTTCTCTGGCCTCCCATCCGGAGTTCCAAAGTAGGCAGGTCCAGGAGACGAGACATTGATGCCGCTGGGTTTCGATAAATAGCCAATCCCCGGTGATACGATACAGCCGTCTCCCGAGCCGAGTTGTCTCGACTCTCTTGTCCTCGTCTGCCTCTCTGACACCACCATCACCGCCCCTCCTCTCCAATGCCACCAAAACAAGAAATTACAAGTACCGGAAAGTTTATCGGGCGCTTTCCTCTGCGCCGGTCAGTGTGTATCTCGCTTCCTCCCTCTCAACAAACCCCGCCCTTCCCCAAGTTCACGAATCATCGTTCCTACGTCATACAGCCATTAAAATGTCTCCTCTCCCCTCTCCCCTCTCCCGTCCCGGGGCCCCTCGCTCAAACAGTCCCGCTGATGCTCAGCTCCCTTATCTCCTGCAGTACCTGCTCGACACGGGTGTCGAGGTGCCCCTGGGCGTACTGCTCTCGCGTGTCGGCATCGAGGTACTGTTGGACTTGGGCCATGCGACTGTAGGCTTCGGCGCAGAATCGGAGCTGGATCTTGACGAGGGCTTCGAACGAGGGGTCGAGGTAGGGTACGCGGAGGTCGATGAGCTGCGGCAGCTCGGTGCATAGCTGCTCGTTGAGCTGCTCGTACGCGGCCCTGGACATGTCCATCTCCTTCTCCGCCCGGGGCAGCTTGGTCACGTCCTTGTCGGGCTTTTCGACCAGCTTCTTGACCTTGGCTCGCAAGGCGTCGTAGTCGAGAAGCTTGTGCCCGCGCTTCTTGATGCCTGCGACACGGAGGTGAGCATGGAGGGGGGATAGGCCGAGGCCGGAGAACTGATGCTTACACTCGTTGACGTCGGGAAAGTAGGCACAGAACCTCGAGATGGGTTCTAATACGGTTGTCCGGTAGGGGCCGTCGAGCGCCTTTATTGTTTCGGCATCGAGGTCGTCGACGGCTTGCTTGTAGCTCCTGCTCACGCCGTCTTTTGCGCCGGCATCCCCGTAGAATGCGTCAATCGTTTCCGCAATACGCATCTGAGAGGCCGTCATTGCTAGCCCCGGAGTCGCGTCAGCTCATGGCCAGTATCCGGTGTGTCCGTCGCCCGCAGGAAAATATCCCACACGTACCTCGCAGGGAATCAAGGTACCCCTTCGCCTCCTTCTGTAGTCGCAAGGACGCAGCTTCCATGGTACGGAAGCGCCTGCAGGGGGTCTCAGCATCGGCTCGCTCGTCGGTTCCTCGGGAGGGGGGGTTTCGTACCGCTCTTCGACTTCATAATCTCGGTCGTTTGTCTTTTCGACATGACCTGTCGCATCACCGTGTTAGCTAACCAGTGATCGTCGAGAACGATCGCGGCTCCGGGGCGGCAGAGTGGCGAGCGGAGGAGAGCGCACCTGTCTTCATCATCACCTGCGTCGTCGCGCGGTTGACATTTTTCTTGAACCCTGCAGTCGCCGTCTTGTCAGACTTGAGATGCCAACAAGGCCCAAAGGGCATCGCGGGGTCGACATACCGGCCCACGACATGATGGGCGACGTGTCGGAAGATCTCGGCCGGGGACAGGCGGTAGGCAATGCGAAAAGGGAGACTCGGATATGAAATGCTCGCGTGCTTGTCAGAGTTGCTGGTGTCGTTCGCTCGATTGCGCGGTTGGAAGCGTCGAGGTGGAGATGTTGTTGGATGACCCGAGGTGGCTTGCCAGAACCCTGTCATGCTCTTGCTCAGCCCAAAGAGTGACGAAGTTGGTTTGTGGCGGTGTTTTCGCTGCTGCTGCCCCGCCTTGCCTGCCGCATCCGATGTTAGCGCTGCCTCCGGCGTTTCCAGGTGTCGACGTCAGCAAACTTGGAAAACGCCAAGCGCCGGCAAAAGAGGCCTCGGAGGTTCGGGCCTCTCTCTGGTCTGTGCTTCGGTGCCATGTGTCATTCGCCGACAGTTCAATGCCGATGACAAAATATTCCGCTTTTGCAGCCTCGAAGTTCGGGCTGCTTCGACGCAGGTGAGGACGGAGTGACTAACTTCAGCGGGCGAGTTGACACCTAGCATATGCCTTCTGGCTGAGCATATAGAGTGCGCGGGCCCCAACTTCCAACGAGAATCTCTCCCAAGAGTCAATTGCGACGCTGTAGATTTTCGCCCTCGACTTCGACACCTCGTCGGACCCTGCCAGCAGCCGGACCCAGGCGAGCGACGTCTTTATTTCTGGGACCTCGAATCCCTACGCAGTACTCCTCCACGCGACGGAGGCCTTGTGCCATCCAAGGGGGCAATTTGAAAGCTGGCGCCAGTCAGATCCTTGACAGCGGAGTTGGAACGGGCGGAGACGGACGACACCCTCGTTTCTCCAAAAAGCACAACCACCGACATGTCAGCAATACGCCGCCTCCTCGTCATCGGCCTCGGCAACCCCGGCGCCGAGTACCGAGACACCTTCCACTCGGCTGGAAACATCGTCCTCGAGTCGCTCCAACGCAAATTTCCGACTGAGCTCTCCAAGTTCGAATCCCAGCGGCACGGCAAAAAAGCCGTCCTCACATCCACTGGTCCCAAATACACGCTCCTGCAAAGCCCCTCGGTCATGAATATCTCCGGCCCATGGCTAGCCAGGGCTTACAAGGAGTACCTCGTTGACAACAACCTCACACCGGCCGAGGTGGGCCTCGTTCTCGTGCACGACGATTTGGAGGAGGACCTGGGTGCTGTCAAGATCCGGCCATGGGACCGCAGTCCTAGGGGACACAACGGTGTCAAGAGCGTCCACAAGACTTTGCAGTTCGATAAGCAGACTCCGTGGGCGAGGATAACGGTTGGGATTGGGAGACCGGTATCGCGAGACCCGGAGGATGTGGCCAAGTTTGTGCTGGGGAAAATATCCAAGCATAACAAGGCGATTTTGGAGGAGAATGGGAGCAGCGCGCTATACCAGGCGTTGGCGGAGCTGGAGACGAAATGGGAGGCCGAGCGAGCGCAGTGATTGCTTTGTTCTGAGATATAGGTGGGATCGTCGGGATGGAGTTGGAAAGGTCGAACCTATTTGATACCCCCGAGATTAGCTTAGGTAGGTAGTGAGACTCTATGTGGGGAAACTGGCAAGTCTTGATTCCCTGATTATTCTGGCTTCACTCCAGTTCCAAAGCAAAAGTTTCTGGGATCCTTTTGGTCCAAGAGTCTTCCTGAACCAGTTCCCCTCCCCAAGACGTTGCTTCATGGAAAGGGCAACATCCAGAGCAGGATAAACCTCGTTATTTTACTTGTTCAGCGGTACAGTTTCTGTCGTCTGTACTGCATTTCCAACGGCTGGACAGCCCCTGGCCGGGAAGTAGCAGTCGAGCGGGAAGATGGCACCCCCGAGGCATTTCAAGTTTCTGTTCGCCTCGGCTTCTCAACACCGGGGGAACTTCCCTTCTCAACATCTAAGCCACGACGTCCGCAGGCAATATCTCCACCTTCATTCGCCCTTTTTGAAATGGAGGTGCGGGTGTGGAGTTCAACCTTTGTTGCCTCGTTTTCAGTTACGTTACTTCCAGATCAAGATTGGGCAAACCTCCTCGGTCTGATGAGTCCAAGCAGGCCAATTCCTTTTCAGAGCCGCGAAGAGGAGCGAGTCCCGCCCACCCCCCTGAATATCCAAACTAACGGTGTTGCGTGCCTTGCTCAGATCTTGTCCAACAGTTCCCGGCCGCTCGAGAAACCGACCCCGACTCGGACAATAACGCCCCCACGCTTTTATGCAAGATCGTCCCGCGTCCTCGACCTCCTGCAATAACGTCTCGGGTAGGAAATACTTGCGACGCCTCCGGGCCTCAACTCCGCCGCGATGGACGAAGGGAAGCCAACACCGGATCATCGTCTCACTGCTGACGAGCCGACGAGTCCATATTCGTGGCGTTATACCGGCGGTTCGAAACCTCCATCTCGACCGGTCCGGGTTGCAGGCACCACTGGTCCATGGTCAGTTTATATGACCTCGGACGTCCCCATTGACAGAGGTACAGTACTGATATGCTATTTCTGTCCCAACCAGAGAAATCCAATCAATTCCACGAACCCGAACGAACCACGCCACGGCCTAGCCGTTGGAACACAACCTATCCTTCTGACCATCTTCGACGCTCGCTATACCCTCGTCATGCTATACCATCCTCTCCCACGCGTCGTCTGCAAAAACCTGGTCTGGACCCCAGCCCGGAAGTTCCACGGCCAAGGCCTCGTTCGCCCCTCGCTTCCCGTCAAGATGAACAGTCGACTTACAAAATTTCCGGGACCCAATGCCGGTCAGACCCGACGATACCGCCCATTGGCGCGGGTGGGCCACAGCGAGAACGCCACATTCATTTGCGGCTCGGCGGAAGAAACGCGGTGGCAGCCCGAGGGTAATTATCCGAGACTGACGGCAGACGCAGTATGCTGGTTGATACCCGGAGGTATTGACGAAGCACTTGTCGAACGCGACGAAATGAACGAGAACACGCCAGGAGACGGGAGACCGGCGAAGCGAGGAGGGTATTTTTGGGGACGGACAGAACCGCGACATGCTTCGAGGGCGTGGGAAAGGGGGGGACACTCAGAAGGCCAGGGAGACGAGCGAATCGGATTGTTTGACTGGCGATCGATAGATGGGATGACAGGAGCCGAGCCAGGGGTGTAGAGGGTCCATGGAGCCATGAACCTGGATGCTGGTAGGTGATATCTGGTATCTCGTTGTCGTCGCTCTTGCGATGCGATGGACGCCGGGCTGAAGGTGGTCTCATCATGTATGCTGTCGAGATGGGGCGTCATGACTGTTATCAGAACATATCCGGACGGTGAGCTGACAGTAATATGCTGTGTAGTAAGGGGTGTCATGGAGATAACGTCGGGGTGCTGTTGGAGAGATGTGTATAAAGCTCCACAATATCCAACGTTGTAGCTGTCCCTGAGAGACAAAACATCCTCCCACCCACTACGTTACATCATATTGCCCCCAGAAAAGCCTGAACAAACCCAAGATGCTATCTCCAACCTTCACCCTCCTCCTCCCGCTCCTTGCGGCCGTCCCGGCCCAGGCCATCTCTGGCAAATCCTACCCAACATGGGATTGGTACGCCTCCCTCTCCTCCTTCCCTCTTTTCTCACCAAAACAATCAACAGCAACTAACACTGCCCACCCAGCTGCAAACCCGCCTGCGGCCACTCGGGCTCCGGCGGCTCCTACAACCGCACAACCATGATCGGCGCGCCGCAGACGTGCGACATCAACAACACGCCCTTTTCCATCTCGGCGGGCCTCGCGGCGGCGCCCGGGTGCGGCCAGAGCGGCACCGCCTACCTCTGCGACACGTACGCGCCCATCATCGCGTCCGACGCGCTGTCGTACGGCTTCGCCATCTTCCGCGACAAGTCGGCGTGCTGCAAGTGCTTTGAGCTGACGTGGAAGTCGGGATCGCCGGCCGCCGGGAAGAAGATGCAGGTGCAGGCTATTAATGTTGGTGTAAGTTTGCTGGTTTGGTTTCTTTTTTTCTGTTCAGGGGGTTGCATCGATTGGGTACTGACAGGTGATGTGACAACAGGGCGACAAGACGACCAGCGGAGCCAACGATGTCATCATCTACACGCCGGGCGGCGGCGTCGGGCCCGTGTACGATGGGTGCCGGCAGCAGTATGGCAAGTCTTGGTACGTTGACGTCCCCTCCCCCCCTCACCCTGGTGGTGCGTGTCTGTCGGGAGCAATGATGGCTGACGAGAGCACAACAACAGGGGAAAGACTGTCGGCGGTGTTGAGAGTCGCGCCGGGTGCGCCGAGCTCCCGCAGAACCTGCAGGCGGGTTGCTACTGGCGGTGGAACTGGGCCAAGGGCGACCTCAATGGCTGGGCCATTGACTACAAGCAGATTACTTGCCCAACGACGCTCGAGAACATTTCGGGGTGCTCGGTGTAAGGGGGTTGTGGTTGATGGGCTCATTTTGGTCTTGGGTATCGTGGTTGTAGCTCGAGCGATGTGCCTTTCAAGATGGCAAGAAGTCGGGGAAAGGAGCTCCATATATAATTCCACTGCTACTGTCCTTGGAGTCGTGGTCACCGTCTGACGGAAGTGTGATCTTGACCTCCTTTTCTTCAAAACTTGCCTCCCTTTTGATACTTGGAAGTGAGCATTACCGCCAGTACGCAGTAGGGTGAAGCACAACATTTCGTTGATGACCCCTTTTCCGATCAACATATTCACCACCATCAACTCCGGGGATGAAGTCGCATAAAAAGCGGGTCATTTGACGACGTTCCGTGGGGGTCAGCAGCACCCCCGACGAAAACGTGGGATCTCTTTCATTCGCCAATTCTCCTCGATTGGTCATGGCGCGATGGCATCATCGCGTGGCTCTCATTGCATGCGCTCTGCCACCCTGCCCCGAGTTTTTGTTCCCACCACGAGTCTTTGTTCCCACCACGCGGGAAGCGAGAGGGGAATTTCTCTCCGGTGCATCGTGGAGCCAGCTTGTCGGATCTGCCACGCTTGACAGCGAATTGAGCCTCTCCCACGACTGCGCCGAGACAAGAAACGGCGAGATGGCCGCAACCACCATGACCTCGGCCGACGTCTCTCGCCGCGCCCGCGCGCTGGCACTGCGCGCGTGGAAGGTTTTGCGGACGAATTGGCATTTGGGCGTCACCGCGTTTGGTGGGCCGCCTGTTCACTTTAGGATCGTGAGTTTGGGGGCGGAATGGAAGGAAGAGTGCTCAGTGCTGACATCGAGCTCCAGTTTCATGAAAAGTTTGTCAACAAGTCGCAATGGATCGACGAGCAGGTGTTCCAGGAGCTCTTCAGCATTGTCCAGTCGCTCTCGGGGCCCGCGAGCACCAAAATGCTGTACTGCATCAATCTCATCCGTGGCGGTTTCGCTGCGGCAGTGTTTAGCTTTTTGCTCTGGAGGTGCGTATTCTCCTCGTCGGTCTTGTCAGACGATGCCTTGCTGACAGGAACCAGTCTTCCGGGCGCGATTGGAATGTACGGCCTTGCCCTCGGTGTTGCCAGCATCGGCGACACACTGCCCCGGCCCGTGTACGCCCTCCTCTCTGGTCTTAACTCCGCCACCGTGGGCGTGATCGCTCTCGCTGCTGTTGAGCTGTCGGAAAAGGCCATCACCGACCCCATCACGAGAATCATCGTGTTCGTGGCGGCGTCAGCTGGCATGCTTTACAATGCGCTGTGGTATTTCCCGGTGCTCATGGTCATTGCGGGCTTCGCGACACTCGTCTTTGACTTCCGGTGGCTGCACCGGCCCATCCATGCTGTTGGCAGGGCGGTGAAGAAACTGAAGCCCTCCAAGCGCGCCTCTCGCGCTCGCAGAGTGAGCGTCGAGGATGCAGGAACATCGACTGGCGTGGAGCAGGGACACGAGCTCACCGAGCGGCGGTCGACAGCGCAGCCGCAGTCGGAGCTGCCGACAACGGAGCAAGATGCCAAAGCAAACGAGAGCTCTGCGTCGACAGCCGAGAACGAACCCCGCGTTATTCCGCGCGAGATGCAGCTCGACTTTTCGTGGAAGACTGGCACTGTCATCATCGTCAGCTTCTTCCTGAGCTTCATTGTCGCCATGGTGCTGCGGAGCGTCCTTCCGGCCCCGACGCCTCTCCTCTACCGCCTGTTCTCGAACATGTACCTGGCCGGCACCATCATCTTTGGCGGCGGGCCTGTCGTCATCCCGCTGCTTCGCGAGTACGTCGTCGCCGAGGGATGGGTTTCGCCGCGAGACTTCCTCATCGGACTCGCGCTGATCCAGGCCTTTCCCGGACCCAACTTCAACTTTGCCGTTTTCCTCGGGGCGCTGACGGCCATCAACGACGGGCGCAACTCGGCGGCGGGCGCGCTGATTGCGTGGGTCGCCATCTTCTCGCCCGGCCTCATCCTTGTGCACGGCACCATGGGCTTGTGGAGCGCGGCGCGCAACCGGCGTTGGGTCAAGGCGCTGCTGCGGGGGATCAACGCGGGCGCCGTGGGATTGATCTATACTGCCGTGTATCGAATTTGGCAGATCGGGTACATCGACGAAGGGTTCCAGTTCGGGAGGAGCCTGGGCGACGACCCGTGGTGGGTGGTCGTTGTGGCGACGAGCTATGTCGGGGGAAGGTGGTTCAAGGTGCCAGCGCCGGCGGCCATCATGCTGGGAGCGGTGTTGGGTTTGATCAGGTATGCTGTTGTGGTGGCGTGAGAGAGGTGCTGCTGTTTGGGGGCGGAATGGGAGAAACTCGAAAGACTCGAGGGCCAGACGACGGTGATTTGGCATATCTTGGTCGCCGGAATCCAGGGAAAAGGCTAGCCAAGTACGGAGAGTGGGTTAGCATATGCAAAATCTACCCACTTGGTTTGATATTGATTGATGAGTGCAAGTGATGAAGGTCGTGAGACTTGTGCGAGGTGTGTTTGAGGAAGAGATGGCGCCGTTATCAGCACTGATAGGCGAAACCAACGTGCCATTTCCCCCAGATTGCTCCCAATCAAATCCAGAACACCACCCAGAAAGGACCCACTGCTGTGTTTGGCGGCGCGTTCCTCATCGTCAAAACCTCAAAACCATTGTCGACACCAACTCATTTGAAGTCTCCGAAACTGCGGGCCTGCGAGCAACCAGCCGCGCAATCGCCAGGATGGCATCCATTCTTTTCCGGAGGCAATACTATGTCATCTTTGGCGTCGTCGCGGTCCTCTTCCTCCTCTTCCACAATGTCGACCGGGATCGGCTGTCATGGCCCGATTACGCACCCGACGTCAGGGCTGGAGGGTCCGGCAATGGAGGATCGGGAGGGTCCGCGGCTGGTCCCCGTCCGGCGCGCTGGAACTCGTACCGTCCCAACTTCCCTGTGCCCATCGACTTGATCCGCCAGCTCCCCACAGGGAAGCCTCTCCCGCTGCCCAGGATCCAGCACGAATTCCCCACCGAGAGCGACGCCGAGCGCAACGAGCGCGCCATCAAGCAACGCAGTGTCAAGGATGCCTTTGTCCGCTGCTGGACCTCTTACCGCTCGAGGGCCTGGATGAGCGACGAGCTGACGCCCATCTCGGCGAAGACGCGCAACCACTTTGGCGGCTGGGGCGCCACGCTGGTGGACAGTCTCGACACCCTCTGGATCATGGGAATGAAGGACGAGTTTGACCACGCCGTCGCCGCCCTGTCCAACATCAGCTTTGACACCACAACCCTCAAGAGTGTCAACATCTTTGAGACCAACATCAGGTTCCTCGGCGGCTTCCTTGCTGCCTACGACCTCAGCGGCGATGCCCGTCTGCTCGAAAAGGCCGTCGAAGTCGGCAACATGCTCTACGCCGCCTTTGACACGCCCAACAGAATGCCCATCACTCGCTGGAACATGCGCTCGGCAGCTCATCGGATGCCTCAAGTCGCCAACCCCGCCGTGCTCCTGGCTGAGCTGGGCACATTTTCGCTCGAGTTCACCCGTCTGTCCATCGTCACGGGCGACCCCAAGTGGTTTGATGCCTCCCAGCGCATCATCGATGCTTTGCAGGAACAGCAGCGACACACGCTCCTCCCTGGAATGTGGCCCATGGTTGTCGATGCGAAGAACATGGTCTTTAACAAGCTGCATGACTTCACTCTGGGATCCATGTCAGACTCGCTATACGAATACCTCCCCAAGACCTACGCTCTCCTCGGAGGCCTCGTCCCCAAGTACCGCGACATGTACGAAGCGGCCATGGACGCCGCCATTCGCCACAACATGTTCCGGCCAATGGTGCCCGACAACGCCGACATCCTCGTGTCTGGTCTTGTCACGGCAAAACAGGAAGACGGCAAGACTGTGTACCGTCGCAGAAGCGAAGGCCAGCACCTTGCCTGTTACACCGGTGGTATGCTCGCCATGGGTGGCAAGTTGTTCAACAATCAGACGCACCTTGAAAAGGGAGAGAAGCTCACCAACGGGTGCATCTGGACTTACAAGGCCATGCCGACGGGTATCATGCCCGAGACCTTCTTCATGCTGCCCTGCCAGTCGGCAAGCCACTGCGTGTGGGACGAGGCCAGGTGGATCAATGCCGTCATGGATCGCGCAGAAGTACCCCCCGAGGAGGCTACACCCGAAAAGTCCGCTGCAGTCATATCACACAAGAGACTACCAAAAGGCTTCACAGCAATCCCCGACACCAACTACCACTTGCGGCCCGAGGCTATCGAGAGCGTCTTCATCCTCTACCGCATCACTGGGCGTAGCAGTCTGCTCGATTCGGCCTGGGACATGTTTCGCGCCATCGATACCAACACGAGGACAGAGCTGGCGAACTCGGCACTGAGCGACGTGACGGTCACGGAGGAAAGGCCTCCCATGACGGACACCATGGAGAGTTTCTGGCTTGGTGAGACGCTCAAGTACTTTTACCTCATTTTCAGCGAGCCCAGCTTGATCAGCCTTGACGAGTATGTCTTCAACACCGAGGCACATCCTTTCAAGCGTCTCCTTCCGTCATGAAGCTGTCCTGGGAGAAGAGAGAGATGGGTGATTCTGTCGTCAATGGTTTTTGCAGTGTTGTCGGGCCGGTTCTCCGGAGGTTGAAAGATCCAAGGGTGCAAGTCAGCGTTGAGTCTCGTACGCAGTCCATCGAGGGACCTCGGTGGGGACGCGGCTTTATAGAGCCCCTGGATCGGGTTATAATTTCTTTGGAACTTTACGGATGTCATGTCTCTCTTTGTGCTTTGGGCTACAGGACCTTTTTACGAAACCGAACGACCGGCGCGGGCTCGGGAGGCAGCTCGCAGCAAAGGAGGTGTTCTTCCGCTTCCCCAGATTTCCACGACACCAAACCGACTCCTGCATTGGTATGATTCGCGACTACCATCGCGCTATCTCATCACGACATCGCCAAGATGCAACCATATCAAACATGTCGGCTTAAACCCGACGGACGACTTGGGCGGCTTATAAGTGATGCGGGGCTGGTTCCCGCCATCGTCGATCGAGCACGCCATCAACGGAGTTGAGCTCGCCATGACCCCCAATCCCGCCTCCAACACGACGACACCCATTTCCCGCAGTCGATCGGTAGATGCCCTCCGTTGGACCGTGTATCACTGGTTATCGGAAACTTGAGCCACGTTTCCCCCCTCTCGGTCAAACGTTCCCTTGTCGTCACCTCGTACTCCCGGAACCGTACCGGCAGGCAGGTGTATAAAAGGGGCAATTCTCCGCCCACAGAACAGCAAGCCCTCCGGTCAACATCCCACCTTCTTGTTCCAACAACACCCATTCCCCACAGCAACCATGGCTCCAGGCCTCCTTGTCGACGAGATCGACCACAGCGACTCGGCCCGCATCGCGGCACTGCAGAAGCGCAACAACGACCAGCCCCGCCACATCTTCCCCGACGGCATCCGCACCTCGGGCCAGCATCCCCCTCTCTACGACAAGCTCCGCCCGTACTCCGACTTCCCCAAAGAAATCACCGGCCCCACCGTCTGGCACGCCGACGAATACCGCTCCCACCCCTCGCGCTGGGTCCACGCCTTCACCGACGCCGAGATCGCCGAGCTCTCCTCCGTCGCCGACGCCTTCATCGCCAGCGGCACCCCCCTCACCGGCATCTCGCGCTCCAACTTCCCCCTCCCGCGTCTCGGCGCCGTCCTCACAGCCCTCCGCGACGACCTCCTCAACGCCAAGGGCTTCATCCTCTTCAAGCGCTTCCCCGCCCACCTCTGGTCCCCGCACAAGACGGCCGTCGCCTACATGGGCCTCGGCACCTACCTCGGCTACTTTGTCTCGCAGAACGGCCGCGGCCACGTCCTCGGCCACGTCAAGGACGTCGGCGACGACCCCACGCAGATCCACACGGTGCGCATCTACCGCACCACGGCGCGCCAGTTCTTCCACGCCGATGACTCGGATATTGTCGGTTTGCTGTGCGTGCACCGCGCCGCGGAGGGCGGCGAGTCGGATGTGGTGAGCTTTCATGCGGTGTGGAACGCGCTGCAGCGCGAGCATCCGGATGTGGCGGAGCTGCTGGCGCAGCCGGTGTGGTACTTTGATCGCAAGGGCGAGGTGTCGGTGGGCGAGGAGGAGTGGGTGCGGCAGCCGGTGGTGTATCTTGAGAATGGCGGGCGCGGGAGGCTGTATTGCAAGGTTGATCCGTACTATGTGCGGTCGTTGAAGCGGTTCAGTGACAAGGGGCTGATTCCGCCGCTGAGTGACGAGCAGGAGAGGGCGCTAAGAATCTTGGAGGAGACGTGCCAACGGCTGGCGCTGCATATGGTGCTGGAGGTGGGGGACATTCAGTTTTTGAGCAACGCGCATCTGTTGCATGCGCGGACGGAGTACAAGGGTGAGTTTGGTCTTCACGTGATGTCCTTGTGGGAGAGATGGCTGACCGGGACGAGCAGACTTTGCGCCGCCGGCACCGAGACGGCATCTCTTGCGGCTCTGGCTGGGGACGCCGGAGGGAGAGGGCGGGTGGGCGCTGCCGATGCCGGATAGCCATGAGAAGAAGAGGGGCGGGATTCAGGTCAATGATACACCTCCGAGGGCGCCGTTGGATGCCGAGTAAGGGAGGGGTGGGTTAATTGTTTATGATGAGCCGGTGAACATGAGCTGGAATGAGGGATGTGTGTTTAGGTGTCTCTACTGCTATTTCCAAGTTGTTTAGCCTCCACCACGTGAAACGGGACAAGGCGGTTGGAGTTACAGTATGAATGATATTCCCTGTGTAATTCTTGTTGAGAAGAAAACTAGTACTACTGCCGTGAAAATAAAAGCAAACCCCGGTATCAGGCGGTCTTCCTCCAAGCCATCTTCCACTGAGCAACCTTCTTCCGAGCCATCTTCTTCCGAGCCGCCTTCCGAGCTACCTTCTTCCAGGTCACGCTTTTGCGGATCACTTCCTCCGAGCCAACTTCCTCCCAATCACCCTCATCCAAGTCACTTCCCTCGGCCCAGGAACTGAACAGTCTCCCTGCACATCTCCCTCTGGGGGCTAAGCTCGCACATCATCCATCTTCCAAAAAGTTCCATCTTGTCCCCATCGTTTGCTCACATCCCGCCACTCCTCCAATTTGAACTCGTCCTCCTCGGGACGGAAATGTCTTGCCACAAACCATACAGTTCGCGAGAAAGGAGGTTCCGTTGGTGGCAGTTTTTCGCATCGGTTTTGAGATTTTCTGTGCGTGCGGACTCCAGGTATGTCTTGAATATGTCCTCAATGCGTACAAGGTCCCGGGGCGATGTTGTTGATGATGCAGAGCCCTAGTGACCTGGTCCGCCTCTCTTTCGTAGCGTGAGGATCTCCGTGGCTTTGATACCGGGCGGAGTACCTTCACCCAGTTGATGAAGCAAAAGTTCACACATTGCCTCCTGCTCCCATTTTCTCATGTCCGCTGCCAGCAAACCTACAACCAGCCACATGTCCGTCTTGACAACGACGAGAGGCTTCATAAAATGCTGCAGGCCATAGTTCATCTCGAGTGCTTCAATGTCCGTGATCAATTCCCAGACGAAGTGACAGCTCAAAATGGTGAGATTCTCTAGGAAGCCCATCTGCAATGTTTTGGGGAATGTCGGTGTCCAACGTGTGCGGATAGCAATAACCGCAGGATATGACAGGTAGTATCCCTGGTTCGACGACCCCGTAAGAAGGTTTCGAAGTATCTTCAGTGTCACGGCTACGGCAGTCGTGAACGGTTCATATACGCAACCAAGAGTCCAGAGTCTTCGACTTAGAATCTTGACAATACTTTTGGAAGGTTTTCACATTTGGGTTGCGTGTCATTTGCGAGAGCCGTCACAACGATTGTATGTAATAACGGCCTTGGCCACTCGATTACTCTATCTGCTGAAGGCTTGTTGCCGCCGCCGCGCCGCCGCGCCGCTATGGCGCCAGCCGGCGACCCTTCTTTTTGACCTCGGCGCCGGCTCCGGCGCCGGCAGCTTCTCTGGTCTTCCTGTTGGCGCGGAGCCGCTTGCAATACAGGTCCAAAGAACAGTTAGATTGCCGCTGTTCGGCCGCAACAAAGCACATCGCCGATTCCTCGCTTAGTCGCCGTATGCCGGCGACTCGCCGGATCTCTCGGATGACCTCCAGCCGCAAGGAATACCACTGCACCTCGGCCTGACGGCCGGCACGCCACCGGTTTCCCCACCGATTATCCAAGGCCGTGATTGAAGGCCCGCCCCGTAAGCCGGTAGTCCACTCGCGCCATAGGTCGCTCACGGCCTTGACGGTCCGGCTCATACGGTATTTCGGCGGCTCCACCTCCGGGCTTTTGGACCGGCTTGATCGGCCTGATTCGCCTGATTCGCCCGAGTGGTTCAACCAGCTCGCTGATGATGATACCGGTGCCGGAGACAGAGTTGTTGTTAGAACCGGTGCCGGTATGGAAGCCAAGGCCGGGGGTGGCTGCAGCCGAAAGACGCTTCCAGCAAGGAGGTCTCGCAAAGAGGACTGATAGGTTCCGGACAGCCGTTCCTCTGCCGTGCGGATCTCGGCTGTTAGAGCTGCCGAAAGCTTGGTGAACTGCGCCTCGTTCCGGGCTTCGGCCGTCTTGAGGTAGTCGGTAAGGACCGGCAAGGCCTGAGTTAGAACGGCTAGCTGGCTCGGCCGCTCGCCCTCCTCGATCACCGCCGCTACGCGGCGCGCATACGGACCGTAGTCTTCATGTTGGAATACCGGATGGCTCCATACTGCGGACTCCGGAAACTGGCGCATCAACGGCACCGAGTCTTCCAGAATAACCTGCCGGAGGTAGACCAACAGGCCTGTAAAGCCGGCCGCTGCAAGGTCGTTTACCTGCTCCGGGCCGGGGCCAAACCTTTCGGCCCACTGGTTTAGATCCGGCCAGATCAACGTCAACAGCGAATCCGGAGGCGGTATTCGGCTTCGGCGTATCTCAAAACCTCCCACTTGTGCCGGATGGCCCGCCATGGTCCGCATAAACTTCCGGGGTAGCGAGTTCAGGTAACAGCCGATCATTTGCTCCTGGTTCCACCGGCCGGCGCGCCGAATCTGCGCCCCGCTCACGCCCTTCAGCTCCGCCGTCTTCGCTCCGGAGCTCCGGCCAACGTGGGTCTTCTTGTTGGATCGGATGCCGGCATACGCAAACGCCTTGATAACCCAGTCACGCTGGCTATTGTACGCCAACTCGGAGGTAGGACCGGCGTCGGTGCTCTTCAACAGCCGGATATCGTACCACTGCGCTCGGCTCTTGAGGCTGGGGAACGGCTCATCGGTAAGGTCCCACCGAAGAAGTAGGTAGAAGGCTACCGCGCCGAGAACGCAAATGAGCGGGTCCCGGCTCCGGAGTGCGCCGGCGGTTTCCAGACGGCCGTGCTGGTTCTGCTTCCCGGCCCGTGTGGTGATGATAAGCGGCATACACCGAGTAGGGCCCTCGCCGGCGAATTCGAAGGTGAAGAGGTCCGAGATCTCAAGAGACCGGCGATCGCCGCCGCGGGTAAGCATATAGTGGCCGAGAAGCATATCGGCCAAGGTTCGGAAGTGGCATTCGGCCGACTGGCCGGTGTGGCCCCACAACTCGCCGGCAATCCGCTTCAAGTCGTCCTCCGAATAGCCGTCAAGTAGCGTATCTCGGCCCTTGTCGGCGTAGTTTGTCTTCTGCCGCTCCGCATCACGGCGTTGTAGAGACTTGATGTATTCCCGGGCGTTATCCTCCCGGGGCGAGGGGTGGGTATTCATGCCGAGGGCTCTCTGTGAGCGGTAGAGGTCCGTGATTGCCGTGACGTAGGTCCGGACCGACCGCCACGCAAGCCGAGTCGCCGAGAGTGGCACATCGCCGTTCGCCTTCCGGCTCCGTGACCGTAGTGGCCGATCAACGACCTCCTCAACAAGGAAGAGAAGGAGCTTATCCTCCGTCACCGTCTCGCCGTCCTGGTACTGTTTCCGCTGGCAGAACCGCCGGAATTCCTCCTGCTTCGGCTCGTACGCCGACGACGTGTTCTTCGGCCGCGCCGCTTTGATCATGGTGAGGATATTCTGTGCGTTGGCGCGTAGCTCGGCGTTGTTGACGATAGCGCGTTCCGGCGCCGCTGTAATCTTTGCACGCGCCACCCCCTTTTGGCCGGCTAACGGTTGTTCCGCGCCGGCCGGCCGGACTGTGATCGATAGCCCAGCCGCCGCCGCCGCCGCCAAAGCCGGCGCTCGTGCCGGCGTTCGTCGCTTTCGGGGAGCCATAGCGCAGTGGAGGCCGTACCGCCGTGCTGGAGAGAAATGAAGGTTGGAGACGGAGGTTGGAGCGGAGCGGGGGGTCCCAGACTCCCTGTACGGCGCCATCAGCGGTTGGCGAAGGCGCTGGCGCCGCTGTAGTGGTGTGGTCTCAGTGCATTAGCGCCCTGTAGGTTGGGGGGCTTCCGGTGCGCCGCGGCGAATCAGCGGCCGAATCAGCCGGCCACGTAGATATTCGGAAATAAGCACGGCGGGCGCTCAGCCATAGCCGTAGATATTCGCGGATCTCGCCGGTCCCGGGGTTCAGGGGTTAGGGTTTGGTATGGGTGGCCGATCAGCGGTCGGCTGATTTCGGCTCAGCGGCACCGTGGATACCACTTGGTCCATTGCCACCCAAGGCAGTGGGAAAGGAAAATGTTGCTGTGTTAGCTGGCGACTTGGTACGTTGTCGCCAGGAGTGGGCTCTGGCGCAAGAATGACAGACTAGGCTAAAGTCATTTCCCTAACAAGGGACAATGCATGGCTTTGGCATGGATTTCAGGGGTAAAATGGCTTATAATTGAGCCTCCAAAAGTCTGGATTCATATGTCTGGTGAGGTTGCCGGTCCAGGCCCAAGTTGTCGTCAAGCAAGAAACCGAACTCAAAATGGGTTGCGCGCAGAGGTGAGGACGCACTCCGTGTTGCCAGACCCCCGACTGACATCCAACAGCGACGAGAGCGGGAGCACCGAAGTTCGACTACAGTCGTACATCCTCCACGTCGCCGACCCGGACGCATGGCGCGCTCTTCCGGCGTCCGGCCTCCGCGCCGTGTTCTTGCCAGCCAACTTTGCCCCATCCCTCCACTCGGCCTTCGTGGAAATCCTAGACGCCTTCTACGCTCTGGAATACCGCTACGCACTGAGCCGCTGTGCGGCCTTTTACACCAAGCTCTCAGAAGCGAAGAACGACCTCGGGATCCATTACAACTGCACCGTCATGTCGTTCTGCGCCATCCGCAGCTTGCTGCACGGCATGATGGGCTACTACACCTTTCCGGATGACCTTCCGGATCCCGTTCCTCCCCATCTTCAGCCCATCGAGGGTGACGGGCTGCAGCTCGCGCCCGAGTATGTTGCGTTTCGGCTGGCGTCTGCGTTCTTCTCGGATCCGGAGAGCAAGGAGGCCATTTGTGCTTCTCTGGGGTGGACGTTTCCGCAGCTTGACGCTGTTCTTCGCGATAACGTCAAGTTCTTCGTCAGGTACGCCCAGCACTACGCGCCAACCATTGCCACAAGACGGAATATCAACGATATCGAGGTACGTTGACACTATCCTTTGTTGTGCTGTGATGCTACTCCTCTCCAGATGCTGTTCTGGATGATGCTCCCCCGCTTCATGGGCGGGCGCCAAGGGCTGCTTCCGGACCATATGCCATACCAGGACTTTATGAACTTTTGGTACAAGAAGATCGGTGCGCCGTTGATGAAGTCCATGGTTGCTGAGCGACGCATCGAGCTCTTTGGCGTCCTCGCGGATGACTACCGCGTCTACAGCTTCAAGTACCCGTCAAACTTCACGTCCATGTGTCAGGAGCTGCTGTATGAGTCCACCACGCGCTTTCAACAAGCTCGTCTGCGACAGATTTCGCTGATCCGTTCGAATGCGTCCGATTTCTTCTCAGAGTGGGACCAATCCGTTTCCCACACCGCAGAAACCAACGCCATCTCCACCATATGCGGCCACCCCGGGAGCGGCCTGCGCGCTCTCGCGACCCTTTCCGACAAGATGCTTATCGACGACAACGTGGAGCGGATCGGCAAGATGCGAGCTGAATGGGACGACCTCGGCCACTACTGCTACGCCATGGCCGCCGACTGGTTCCAGGTTGCAACGCTGCTCGACAAGGACGAGCTAACCGTCAAGTCGACCTCAGCCGAGATCGTTCCCACCCTGATCAAGCGCATGTACGACGGCGAGCGCCTCCTCTGGGGCAAAGCCGAGCCCCGCACGGGGCACTGGAGCTGGCTCTTCCACTCCCTCCACGAAAAGCTCGCCAAGCTCGAAGCCGCCTCAACCTTCAACATCGCCGGCGCCGGCGTCCTCCTCGCCGCCACCATCCAACTCTGCCGCCGCGCCGAATCCGACAACCGCAACCCTAACCTCGTCCAACTCGAACACGTCCTCGACGCAGCCCTCGAGCTCCTCGCCCGCTACAAAGCCACCGTCCACGGCCACGTCTACCCGCCCAAACTCATCCCCGGCCTAGCCCGCGAGATCTGCTCCCGCCTCCTGAACCTCTACACCCAAGTCGTCCACCTCGACGGAGGCACCCCCACGCCCAACATCAAAGCCGCCCGCTCCCTCACCATGGGCAGCTACCTCGACGCCGCGGAGGAACTCGCTCGCTACCGCACCACCGACGGCGCCCGCGCGCAAGGCCTCGAGAAACTCGAGACCCTCGCGTGCGCCGAGGTTATCCAGGACGATAAGGACGGCCTCCGTCTCCAGGCCATCTACAAGGTCTACGTCCTCACCGTCATCACGCTGCACCACCCGGCGCGCAGCGCAGTCCTTACGATCGAGCAGTCGGCCGCGGGGGAGTTTTGGGCGTGGGCGAACAGGTTGGTCGACGACGACGCCGTGTGGCGCGGGAACGAGGCCGGGAGGGCGCAGGCGAGGACGTACCTGGCGATCGCGAGGGTGAGGTGGTTGGCGTGGGCGGATGAGAAGGGGGAGCCGAGGAGGAGGAGGACGCCGGGAGAGCCCGGGGGGGGAGGATTATTGGACGTGGGATTGGGAGGGGTTGGGGAGGAATCCGGCGGCGGTGGGGAATGGGGAGACGGTTGGGTTTTTGAGGGGGAAGCAGAGGGAATGGGAGGGGGAGCAGATGGGGGTGCGGGTGAGGTAGGTTGGATTTTTGGAGAAGTGTTTGGAGGCGGCGGGGGAGGGGTTGGGGTTGAGGGGGAAGGTGGGGTTTGGGTTGTTTGATGAGGGGAGGTATCCGTGGGGGTGAGTGGTCGGAAGGGGGAATGTTTGTGTGTTTTTTTGGGGAGTCAGAGAGTCAGAGAAAGGGGTGGTGTCGTTCGTGTTTGTTGATGACCCCTGAGTTGGCTGGATTCAGTTGGGTGGCGGGGGTTGGACTGGTCGCGTGGGGCGGTGAATGAAGAGATGTTTTTTGTTGTCGAGTCACCACCGTCCTCCAAACGAGCAACAGTCGCCAAGAACCGGTCTGCGGTCCGCGGGCTTGGCGGTTGGCGGTTGCGCAGAGCGCAAACGGGCGCTGGGTTCACCAGACGGCGCGATTTATCATGAGGGATGGCGAGGACTCTCGTAGTTCGTCTGAGACTTCATCCTGATAAGCATCATGTCCCCCTTTTCTTTCGTATCTCTTCCGATCCAACCTCTCAACGTCACCAAAGATGAAGAGCGGCCAAGTCCCCACCATTCCGGCGCCGACGGTGGGCGGGAAGGCGGGCGCGGCGGGGAAAGGCAAGGCCTAGCAGGGGTCTTGAGGGGCTCGTGATTCGCGCCGGGGAAGGGCGCTGCAGGCCCCCGTGGTTCGGCGCTGTATCGGGGTTGCAGTGCATTCGAGTGCAGCATCGAGTCAGGCCTTCCGCCTGTCAGAGGACGGCATTCAAGGTGTTGCCGGAGAAGCTTTGCTGAATCCAGCACCAGGCACATGCGCCGTGGTCGATGGCCTCGTCGACCGCCAAAAGTCCCTCGGCGCGTCTTGCGACGGGAAGGGCACCCGTCCGGGGCCCAAGCCGGGCTTCTCTTGCGGGACAGATTCGGTCAAGCTTTGGACGCGGGCAACGCAAAGGAACGAATGACGGCAACGGACAGGCGAGGGGGGATGCGCCAGGGGCCCTGGCGGCGGCCATCTCCCAGGCCGCTGTGCAGATTGCAAGCCTGGCGACGACGCCCACCCCCGCCTCGAGATGCCCTCGCCATTGGCCCTCTTTGGGGTCTCGAGCCCCGGCTTTCTCTAGCGGCACATATGACAGAGCAAGGACCCGGTCGCTGGGACGAGAGGGAATTCCCTGACGCCCCTTCTCTCCTCTCGCCGAAAACCACACACCGAAAGATCACGCCAAGGTTCCCGACGTCCTGCCTCTCACGGTTCTAGCCATGGCCCAGGAGCCGTCCACCGCCGGCCATCAGTCGGCAGGCCCGATTGCTGTTGTGAGTTAATTACGCGCTGTCTCCTCTCCGGTACTCCCTCAACCGCGCAGGACGGGCCAGTCTCTGACATCCCCTTCCTCCCAGGACGCGCAGTACCAGACCACCGGTGACGGCGACGACGATGGCAACTCTTCGTACGGCGCCGGCAGCGTCAACACGTCGACCGCCTCGCTCAACTCGTCCATCTTTGCCTTCCGCAAGGTGCACGGCCGCACCTTTCAGAACTTCAAGGACGCCGAATACTGGCAGCCCAACGACTCGCGCCAGAACGACTACCTCGACATCATGCACCACATGATGTACCTGCTCAACGACAACCACCTCTTCCACGCCCCCGTCGACAAGAACCCCCAGACCGTCCTCGACGTGGGAACGGGAACCGGCAACTGGGCTATCGACTTCGCCGACCAGTTCCCCGCCGCCCAAGTCATCGGCACCGACCTCTCCCCCACGCAGCCCGCCTGGGTGCCGCCCAACTGCCGCTTCGAGCTCGACGACGCCTCGCTCCCCTGGACCTTTCCCGACAACCGCTTCGACTTCATCCACGTGCGCTACCTGCTCGGCTCCATCGCCGACTGGGGCGCGCTCTACAAGGAGGCCTACCGCTGCCTCAAGCCCGGCGGCTGGTTCGAGCACAACGAGTTCTCCATCAACTGCCTGTGCGAGGACGGGCCCGTGCCGCCCGTCTACCGGACGTGGAACAGCTTCTTCCAGGAGGCCGGCGCCAAGACGGGCCGCACGTTCCAGCCCGAGCTGGGCGGCAAGAACCTGGCGTGGTTCCGCGACGCCGGGTTCCCGGCCGACCGGACCTTTCGCAAGGATTACAAGGTGCCCATTGGGCCGTGGCCGGCGGATCGCCGGCTCAAGGAGATTGGGCTGTTCAACCTGGCCAGCTGCGAGCAGGGGCTCGAGGGGTTTGGGCTGTTCCTGGGGACCGAGGTGCTGAGCTACACTTATGATGAGATGCAGGTCATCTTTACGGATATGAGGAAGGCGTTGAAGAACCCAAAGTTTCATGCTTCGTATCCTTTGTAAGTTGCTCCGGGGGGGTGTTGTTGTCAAGTTTGGACTAGGTTGACTGACCTTTGGCGCAGCTCGAGCACATGGGCGCAGAAGCCCCTTGAATGCTGATACATCAATCATATTGATCTATTGCGGGGAGCCCTGGTCGCTTTACATCAGGAGAGGAATTTAAGCTCAAGTTCAAGGGGCGTATCTCGGGGCCAGCGCGGCGCCATTTCATGCCTGTCATGATCAGTTGACGACATCTTTCCCAGCAACCTTTGCTTTCAGCGAACATAGCAAGTGCCTTAGTTAGTAGCATCTACATTAACCCTTTCTATGGAAACCAAGACTGTGCCCTCCGGTGCCGCCCCATCTGCGACTTCATCCATCTTTTTCCCACCAAACCACCAACCAAACAACATCTCCACCCCCACCGGCGCAAATACCGTCATCGCCATGACCTGCCCATATCCCCACTCATTGGGTGCATAGTATTCACCCGCCATTGCACTTTGCAATCCCCGCTGCCTCAAAAGCGCGTACACTAGCGCAATACCCAGGCACGCCGTCACGGCCATGGGAAAACAGCAACGGACCCTCGTCCAAAACTCAACCCTCCTTTTCCGAGACGGTGACAGGATAGAACAAAAGCATGGCTGAAATGTCGCAATGATGGTAAGGATGCACGACCAAAGGAAACCAAACAGACGGCATAGAAAAGCAAGATCACCATCTTTCGCCACGATTGCTCCACTAGGACAAAGTCGTCCCAAAGCCCCCGCTTCCTCATCCGTCATCAACCCGTCTATTTTATGCGGGTTGGCGCTACCTGAGTAACTTGCAAACGGATAGACCGAGAGCAAGACGACGAATAATGCGAAAATCAGGCGCTGCCATCTTTGTTCGCGTTGGCGTAAGGGGAGAACCCAAAGAGGGCCGAGCAGCGGTAATGTAGCGACCACGGACGCTATACCAGCGGTTTGGCGGTCCTGACCGCCCACGAGAAAGGAGGCCTTGGAAGCCATGGTGACGATGGAGGCGAGCTGGATGGCAAGGGCGAAGTAGGCAGCGCACTCGAAATAAGTGCTAAGGGCGGTAACCAACATAGGACGCGGGGTGGAGGAGAACAGATTGAGGAGCGAGAGGAGAGGGCTAAGGACTGTGGTGAGGCAGTAGGCTACTGTTACCTGGCGCAAAATTGGAGTTAGTGGCCCTTTGGTGTCTTGGGTCGATGTTCGGAAGTGGACTTACACCGATGCCGGCGAGATCGGTGCTCCCATAGCCCCAAAGAACGCCGCAGATCGCAAACTTGCATTCCCGGATAAGGGTCCCGTTGAATGATGTATGATCCCGAACAAGATCGAGGTAGGCTCTGAACCCCTGGGAAGAGACAACCTGGCTGGAGACCAGGTCGGAGCAGTTGACCATCGAATGAGTTTTGGAAGGAGTACCTGTCAAGTCAGTACTTCGCCCGTTGGCGATGCTTTAAGATGCAAGATCTAAGTGAGATGAAGCCTCAACAAAGTGCGAACGAGGGGTTTATGGCTACCTAGGTAGGCAAGGCTCTGTCTGTTGTCGATGCAGGCCAAACTCTCAGGGGCCCCTCATCCACTGCCACGACAATGCAAGATGAGGCATTGCTAGGCACATACCTCCTCCCACAAGCCACCATGCACACCGCCACATTGATTGCGATGCACATCACATCCGACAAGATCCATTCGTTGCAGGTTGGCTGCAAGAGCTTCGAGGCAGACTACATCGCTGGTCCAGAAGTCGACGTCGCTCCAAAGCTACGAACCGATATTTTCCACAGTGCTCAGCCTCTGAAATCGACGTCATGTTCTTCATCCAATCTTCAACCAGGGCAAGGAAGGAATCATTGCGGGTGCGAATGTATTTCACCTCATGGGAAATCAGCTCGGCCAACCTCTGCTCGCCGGCCCGTTACGTTCTAGTGCCAGTATCTCTGGGTACAAGAAGAGAAAAATGAAGGAGAGCAAGGACAATCACTGACAAATGAGAAAGACAGAAAGAGATATCACTCGCTTGGCAGTGGAGTCGTGGACTTCTTTTCCAGACTTCATTGTGTTCGTTGGGGGTTAGGGTTGCTTCAGGGGGCCGGCCACTGTCGTCAGATGTGCTGGGCTGTCGTCAGATGTGCTGGGCTGCTGGATGAGATCAAGGAATTTGACGTAGATCAAGTTTCCCAGGCAGCATATAGGGCGTGTTTACAACCCCTCCCTCCGTCGCCAAGATCCCCGTGACCACTTTGCTACTCCTTACTGCGGTTCTGATAGTGGAGCGGTCATGGGCCTCCCACTCTGGAGGGTCCTATCTACAAACCACACCTCGACGTAGGGGACTCCGAGTTCGATTCTCGTCGATAGTAAAACTTCCTTGACCCCAGGGATGTTTTCGTAGCGGTCTATTCGCCCTCATAGACGGCCAGGACCGTGAGCGTTTTGGTCCTCTCTTTTCTTTTTCATGTTGTTGCTCCTAGGATACTGGTTGGATGAACCCCACCAACCCCGCCGATGCGCTGAAAATTAGCGGCCCGGGGGCAATTGCTTGCTGTTCAGTGTCCGTCTGGCACGGTGTCTGGGCGCTGAGCTCGAGCGTCCAGTTTTTGGAATGGGTCCAGACCGGCGGTTCTTCCTCCAAAACCCAGGCCAGCAACAAAAGTACCGGGAATCTGGAAATCCCGCCCTCTCCGACCAGATGATAAGGCCCGTACGCCATCTATGCTTCATTTCAGGCACGTACATTCTACTATAAGCCAGCTAATTTCAGCAATGCCTTTGCAGGCTAAATGTCGCTCCTCTTGTCCAGGTCAGTCTGTCGATGCTGTCCGGAGGGTGGGGAAGCGGAGAACCTGGTCTTCTTGACCTTGCCGTACCATCAGCCCGGTTCAATCCTGATTGTGCCGCCATCACGGCCTGGACCATTGCTGGTTTCGCCGCTGGCTCCGTTGCCATGAAGCGAGAACAATGTCCCGTTCGAAGCATCGGAGCATTGGGGAGAGAAGGCTTGGCAGACCACCTCCCGTCGCTTCGGCGTCCTTCCCGGCCATTCTCCCGAGACGCCCCCCTCGGCCACAACCTACCACTGGGACACCACCGCGCGGATACCCGGCCATCAACAACAGCCTCGAGGCACACTCTTCATATAACAATCGACGCGATGCTACTCCCCTCCCGCGGCATTCTCCGTCCCGCGCAACGCCTCGCCCCTGACCACTACCGTCCTTCACATCCGAGCAACCGAACAAGCGATGGAACATCGAAGCGAAGAAATTTCAACGGCGCGAACCGGTACTTGATCATCGTCACCTCCCTGCTGGGTCTTGACAATGTTGCCACTGCTCCTCGCTCTTGGACAGCCACGATTTGACCAACTGCTCTCGTCTTTGCGTCCCTGGGGTCTGAGAGCGGACACCTTATGAGCTCCAAAAACAGGAGACCTTCATGATGAAGACCCTCTTTCTTGCGTTGGCGGCAGCAACACGTCTCGCTCCATCCTACGCCAAAGCGCCATGCCCCTTGTATGGACCGATATTCCCCAAACCCACGAAACTCCTCTCTGATCCCGCAGTCCAATACGCCGCCACTCTTTTGGACGGCATTTTTCCCCAATACATTGACAATGCCAACAGCTCGGGGTCTGAACGGTTCTCATACTCGGTCGAGGTCTTTTCGGCGACCGAGGATCTCCCCCTCTACGAGCATCACTGGACGGCGACCAACCTGCCACTACTCAACTCCTCGGGGGTCACAAGGGTGACTGGCGATTCCGTCTACCGGATCGGCAGCATCACCAAAATTTTCACCATCCTGACGTTTCTCGCCACGGTAGGCGATGGAATCTTGAACGACCCCGTCTCGAAGCATCTCCCAGAGATTGCCGAACTCGCGGCCCAGTCAAGCGGGAGCGCCATCTGGGCGCCCGACTGGGATTCCATCACGGTTGGGTCACTGGCCACGCAGACATCTGGACTGATCCGGGACTGTAAGTTAACGCCCGTGGTGACAGAAAGAGCATACTGACCGAGGCCAGACTCCATCCTCGGGGAACTTTCGTACCAACTGTCTCTTGACAGCCTCTACAAGCTGGGTTTCCCCCCCATCCCCGTGGACGAGTTTCCACCATGCGGCCACAGCCCGGGCTGCACACGGGAGCAGCTGTTTGCCGGACTGGGAAGGCTCCCCCCTTCTTTTCCGCCATTCGAAACGCCAACGTACTCGGATCTCGGCTTCACACTTCTCGGCTACATTGCTGAGCGAGTGTCGGGCAAGGACTTTGAGTCGCTGGTGAAGGAGAAGGTGCTGGATCCCCTGAATCTCAAGCACACCTTTTATCGGAAGCCCGACAACGCCTTGGGGATCATCCCGGGGAATGTCAATCGGACGACCTGGGCGGGGGATCTGGGCGAGGAGGCGGCGTGAGTGCCTCAATCCCCCTAGTCACGGCGGCATGAACTGACCTTGCAGGACTGGCAACATGTTCACCTCTTCCACCGACTTGTCCAATCTCGGCCGAGCCATCCTCCGCTCGACCCTGATAAAACCAGCCATGACCCGGCGTTGGATGCAGCCCTTTTCCTTCACCTCAGACCCAAAGGCCATGGTCGGCATGCCCTGGGGCGTTCGCCGTCTTGAGCTCGTCACGAGTACGTCATCCCTCCCCTCCCAGCCTACCCCCAACTAACCCCCACCCCCAGACCAAACCTACCAAAACGTGCACACCTACAACAAAGCCGGCTCCATCGGCTCCTACTTCTCCCTCCTCGCCCTCATCCCCGAGCTCGACATCGGCTACACCATCCTCGTCGCCGGCGACCCGCCCCCGGGCCTTACCATGGACATCGCCGAAACCCTAACCGCCACCTACTTCCCCACGCTCGTGCACGTCGCGCGCACCCAAGCCAACGCCACCTACGGCGGCACCTACACCTACACCGGCACCGCCCTCACCTCCTCCTCCTCCAACATCACCACCCCGCTCCCCTCCAACTCCACCGCCCTCCACGCCAAATACCCGCTCACCAATACCACCACCCCACTCAACTCAACCCTCACCCTGACCGTCGACTCCGGCCCGGGCCTCGCCCTCACGCGCTGGATCTCCAACGGCACTGACATGATCTACGTATCGGTCGCGCTGGCCTCGAACCTGAGCTCCGAGTACTGGGACACGCTGCGGCCGAGCGTGCGGCTGTACCCGACGGGGCTGGAGGACGCGGTCGGAACGAACAAGGGGGGCCGGAAGGTGGCTTTCAAGGCTGTGTTTGAGGACGTCGGTGGGCCGACGTTCAATGGAACGTACAAGGCGGATTGTGCGACGTGGGTGGGGGTGACGGGGGCGGTGTACGGGAGCCGGCCGCTGGATCTGTTTGTGTTTGAGGTGGATGAGGGGGGGAGGGTGGTGGGGGTGGAGAATGGGGCGTTGAGGGTTGGGATGAGTAGGGTGGATTAGGTGGTGGGTGGGTGGTAGTTTTGGTTGTGCAGAGCGCAATACAGATGAATGTTGTGCTTTTTGGGGGTGGTGTTGTTGTGGGAGACCACTGGTTTCTTTTGCACCCCATTAAAGGAAACAATTCCGAACTTCGTCTACAACTTCCAATGAGCGAAAAGCGTCAGTGGTTTAGTGGTAAAATCCATCGTTGCCATGTGCAACATTCGATGGGCCCCGCGTTCGATTCGCGGCTGACGCAATTCTTTTCCTCCTGGGCGAGACTCCTTTTTTTGCTGGGCAGTATTCTTTCCGACATCAGGTTCGATGGGAATGCTGTAACTAGTGGAAACAAATCGTGTTATCCAGATGTGTTGCGAGGGGCGGGGGAGATGGCGTCCCCCCCGCAGATGTTGGCGCCCGCCCCCCTGGAAACAGTGATCGTTGTCAACAAACTCAAAACAACATGGAATGGGCCGTTGAACACTGGTCAAAAAACGTAGTCATGACCCGGAGACTCTCGTGAGACATCAGAAACCCAAGCCGACGAAGGCGATGCCCCGACGAAGGTGCGCTGAGAGTGAACAAAGTCCCTCGGACACTCGGCGACGAAACCCGGCGATCGGGTTCTGGATCGGAGGTTTAATACGGGGTCTTATGCTTGATGACGGTGTCATGCAGGGCCTGCTCCGAGCATTTCCGCCGAGGGGCTCCCTCAATGGTCAAGAGAGGTGAAGGGACCGGCGCAGATCGTGGTCCACGGATGGCGCACATATATCTTGGTTCATGGCCCCTCCCCTCGGACACGAAATGCTCTGCTTTGGCGACGAACTTTCGGACTTGCCTCTCGCAAAGGGCCGAGATGGCGAGATGTTCGCTTCCGTCCTGTTGGCCTGCCGCGGGCCATTGTTCATCTCAACTCACCATCGAACTTGTGATCAGAAAGATGGGACGACCTTTCCCCAAGTGGCGTGCAAGTGTTGGTTCTTGCTCAAGATTTCCCGCATCGCCCGGCGGTCGCCTTTCCCTCGCGCTCCGGGTCCTAGGATAGGTCAGGGTCAGAATGATTAAGGGCGGGCGCCGTGGTGCGTGCCTCGACCGCTGCACAGTGGCGGCTTAAAGCCTGCTTGGTCCTCGACAGGAGAGCTACACCGTGGGTTGCGAACATGTCTTGCCCGTCGCTCTTTTCACCAGCACTCCCATGCCCCCACCCCCAACCACCTTCGCGACGGTTCTGACCCTCCCACCCTCTCACAGATACCCCCACCCCCTTCCCCCACCGCACCGATGCACCACAAACATCTCCTCGCCAGCACCGCCCTGAGCCTCGCATCAGGCCAAACCCTCTCCGACGTCCTCGCCTCCCAAAACGACAGCCTCTCCGTCCTCAACTCGTTCCTCACCGACGAGCAAGCCTTCATCGAAACCCTCTCCAGCACCCCGGACATCACGGTCCTGGCCCCCTCCAACGGCGCCCTCTCCTCCCTCCCGCAGTCCGTCGTCGACCGCATCGACACCGACCCCAACTACCTCTCAGCCCTCCTCAACTACCACATCCTCAACGGCACCTACTACGCAGCCCTCCTCGCCGGCGGCGGCCCGCACCAGCTCGTCCGAACCCTCCTCGACCCCGCCAACCCCTACGCCGTCGTCCCCGGCGGCCAGCGCGTGCTCGCCTCCGGCAACGGCGACGACGATGTCGTCTCGCTCTTCTCGGGGCTGCAGCGCGCCGCGCGCGTCGAGCTGACCGACTACAACTTCACCGGCGGCACCATGCACATCATCGACAGCATGCTGACGCTGCCGGCGAACCTGAGCACGACGCTGCTGGTGGGGGGTTACACGGCGGCGGTGGGGGCGCTGCGGCAGGGGGGGATGGCGGATGCGTTGGACGGGGATCGGACGCCGCTGACGGTGCTGGTGCCCAACAATGCGGGGTTCGCGGCCGTCGGGAGTTTGGTGGCTGATATGACGGCGGAGGATTTGCAGCTGGTGTTGGGGTACCATGTGGTGCAGGGGCAGGTGTTGTATGCGGCGGCGCTGGCGGATGGGGAGGGGGTGCAGACGCTGCAGGGCGGGGATGTGACGTTTCGGAGGGAGGACGGGGGGGTGTTTGTTAATGGGGCGAGGGTGTTGGTGGAGGATTTGCTGGTGGCGAATGGGGTGGTGCACATTATCGACAAGTGAGTCTTCTCTGGGGGGAAAGGGGGCGAGGGAGGTTGCTGACATTGGCGGCACAGTATCTTGAACCCTCTCAGTCCCAAAGCGACGCCCGATCCGACGCTGGCGACGCAGCTGCCGGCCTTTAGCGGTGCGAGCTCGACGGGTGGTGTCCCCTTTACAACAGGCGTCACGATTCCTCCGACTGATCCACCGGCTTCGATGACGGCGACGGCGCAACCTCCACCGCCGGGCGTCCCAGGTGCGGCCGCGGCACCAATGCGGACGGCAGCGGTGGGGGTTGCAGCCATGGTCGGTGGTGCGGCCGCATTGTGGAATTTGTAGGCATTGGGTTTGGTGAAGAGGCGTACGGTCAGCGGCGTCCGGCGTGTGATGGCAAGGGAAAGGAATAACACTTGATGTCTGGTTTCTGTGGGGGGTTTCGTTAGCCAGTTACTATCTTAATGACCTTATGTTTTGAAAGATTGAAACATGAGATTCCTCTTGTAAGCCCCAAACCTGGGGTAGGTCAACTTGGTCGAGGCGTGGTGAATTCCAAGTTGGAGGACTCTGGCATCCGACCCCCCCCCCCCCCGGCGGAGGGAAGTGGGGCCAGTGGGTGATGCCTTCCATCCGGCCTTCCCTTCCAAGTTCCTTCCCTGGATGTCTTCGCGGTGGTTCCAACAGAGCATTGAGCGCACCACACCCACTGAAACGCTGGGAAACCGCCACCTGTGAGGATCACAACTCGATTGATCAACCCCAATACCCAAACAAGACCATGCTCAAAACGCCATGCAATATATCCATTTGCCCAATGCACAAGTTGTCTACCACCTCAAAGTCCAACCTTCTCCCAGAAAATGCTCCCCATCAATCACTTCGTCTTCGCAAAAACAGTTCTACCACAGCCCTCTGCTTATCCTCCAATGACCTCTTCTCCTTGTCCTTCTCCGGGATAGGCGCCCGACAAACAACCCTCCCAAACGCCCCCGCGTACTTTCTTTCTCTTGCCTTTCGCTTCTCCAGCGAGGCCAGAGCTTCCGCGGCTTGGACGTTGCCTCCGCGCCGGAAGCTCAGCGACCGCCGCCCCAGAACCCCTCCCCGCGGGACATTGCCGGCTTTGATCGTCTCGACCTCCGCCTTGCTCAGGGGCGAGAGCTCAGACACTGTCCTGGCCAGCATCGCCGTCAAAAACACAAACGAAATGTTGTGGTTGGGCGCAGTGGCGAGAATGTCCAAGATGGTGGACTTGTCGTCTTCCGATGCGTCGTCCAGTGGGTTTTGTGTCCCAGCAGGGTTGCCGACAGACGTCAAGCCGGCTTGCTCGATGCGATTCCAGAGCGGCGTGGTGATGATTCCGTCTGTCAGGCCACGAAGGAAGAGCAAAAGAACTTCGCCAACCACCTCGAGTCGCTCCACTGATGACGTCTCGAGCGGAAATGCTTCGTTGATGCTCGCATCACGGTCGAGGGCTCTAACAACATCGACGACGAGCGAATTTCGGGTCTCGCGATCGGCCAGTTTCCACGTCGATTCCTCAAAAGGCCAGCCGGGGTCCTTTGGTGTGGCGTGCTCCTCGAGCATCTGCTCGTCAGCCAGAGCGCGATCAGTCAGCGTCTCGACGGCTTCGGTGAGCTTGAAGAGCTCTCTCGGCGCCGCGCTGTGGACCTCGAGGTCGTAGGTGATGGATCCCGATCGCCCCCTTTTTGCCGACAACGATTTCGCAAAGCTCTCGATGCCCCCTTCAGGCACTCGAATGAGCTCTTCAATCGACCGTCCGATGCACGTTGGGGACCACGCCCCCTTGACAGGGATGAAATGGTCCCGCCCATCCGTTACCCGGAGCACAAGCACCTCTTCGAGGCTGAGCTGCCCGTCGTTGAGCATCCGTACCTGTGGGATGTCCCCAACAAATGCCTCCAGCTGAGCCAACACGGTTTCGCCAGGCTCGAGCGTCACCTCCTTGCCCAGGTCCGCCGGATCCTCTTCGGATGACACTGCTTCGGAGCGGATGAAAGACGTGCTCAACCATGGGGGGAGGCTTGAAGAATCGCCATCCTCTGTAGAAGGCGTCTCGACAAAGGAAAAGGTGGCCGGGACGCGCCCAGTGTTCGCAAGTGTCAGCGTAGAGACCTGCTTCTTGAGGAAACGCACTTCGCCAAGATCTACCGAGATCTCCGAGGACTTTTGGCGATCTCCCGACCTCCCAGATTCCTGCGAGTCCACGACAATTGTGATGCCTGGACGTCCTTCATTTTCTGCCCGGTCCAGCTCCCGTGCTACTTCAGCATGCACCTTGGCCTTCAGGTCCGGGACGACGGCGTCGTAGTCGAGGGTAAATATCGAATTGATGGGCTTGTGGTCCGAAGATGTGACGCGCTGGTGGGAGGTGTAGATCTCCAGCTGGATGTGGTCGACAAACCCCTCCTTCGTCACCACTTCCTCTCCACCGTCTTCGTCATCCTCGTACTCGTCATACTGCAGGTCGACTGCCGGTGGTTGCTCGTCGCCGTCGTTATCGGGGTCGTAGTCAAACAGCACCTCGTCGTCGTCGGCAGCGTGATCCATGCCCTGCGCCTTCATCTCTTCGTCCTTTTTCCGCGCCTGCGCCTCCTCCTCAACCTTCTCATCGTATGTCTTCTTGTCTCTTCGCGTGCGGTATAGGATGCGGTCGCACCAGCTGGGAGCGCGCCGTTTCTCGCTCGAGTCAAACAGGCCGACTGTGCCCACATCGTACTTATAGGATGGTAGAAACGAAATCGGGCCCTCCCGCCAACCGTCGTGGAAAGCCTTGCGCTCTCTCATCACGCGCTTGAGCTGGTCGTGCGGCAGGAGGGAATCGAGCGTGGCTTGGAGGGATGCAGGATCATCATGCGGGTCGGGAAGGAAATCGTCAGGGTCGGGCAGCTGGATGGTTACATCAGATCGGTCCGTCGATTGAGTGCTAGTCAATTTGAGGTCGATCGTCTCGTCATCGCTGCTGTCATCGTCCTTTGGGACGACGACCCCTTCGCCCTCCAGGGAATCCTCACGAGGGAGCCCCTTCTTGGCAAGATCGTACTCGCCCCTGGTGTGAAGCATTAGGAGCCGTCGGATATCGTCGCCGGGCAAACCGTCGAGACGAAAGTTCAGGTCGCCAAACCAAAACGCAAAATCTTCCTCCCCAATCTTTTCCCCCTCGTCTTCCGACACCCCGGAAAAGGTAACGGGGGCAAACTGGGTCCGGCTCAGGACTTGGCTGACGTCCCAGATGCGACGATCGACATACGACGCCTCGTGCCCACTCGTGAGGTGACAGTTGACAAAGACCATACGCGTGGTCTCTCCAAGAACAATACGCGTGACAATTGCTCCCTTGTTGCCCAGGTAGCCGAGCAACCCAGTCCCGACAGAGACAGTGCTGACATTGCTGATGGTTGCCGCCACTTCGGGGGAAGCAAACATCAAGAGCAACAGGCCCGTCAGCTGCTCCGAGACGATGAGCTGATACCCGTCCGGCAGCGCGTGCTGCAGGGCCACCTTCCATTTCTCCATCGGTCCTGGATCGGAAGCGTAGACTCGCGTCATGTATTGGGATGCCGTGTTCAAGTCGACCACCTCCTGCAGACCAAGCACGTATAGGGCAATCTTACTGCCACCCACAAGGTGCACCGCATCGTTGCCGCCATTTGGTCTGCCCCCGCCGTCCTCTGTTTCCACAGCCGAGTTGTTGGTGATGAGCGAGGACAGGCCGAGGTCGAGTCCCTTGCCGTCGACGAACCAGCTGGCGAGGTCCTTGTCCGTGCCGGGAGAGGCGGCGACATTCCAGGTGCCAATCTTGATGCGTATTTGGTGAGGGCGGACGTACTCGGATCGACGGGCGCGAACCGCTTGGTGGAGGGAATATGGGTTCGTCGAGGTCAGGTCGACGGGCTCGGTCGTCGCCGAATCAGGAGGTTGCGGTTCGGAGGGAGTCATGTCGAACAGCGCGACTCTTGGAGAGAGCTATAGTGAGGAGAGGGTGTGGTGTTTTTCGGTTGCGTCGCGAGCGTCACCTAGAATTCTGTAGGTTGCCCGTCATGGCCATCGAGGACGTGTCGAGGATGATTGAATTGCGAGATTCGAGGATCGTCGCCGGGTAATTTGGAGGGTCCGAGTCTTACAATCGAATAGGCGTGGGTGAGGGAGGCGAAAGGACGGATGTAAGGGCGGAAAGTATTTTCTGTTTATATTTACTTTGATCAAGCGGGGTGGGCGATGAACTGATTTTAGGAGTGTAGGGTTCAAGAGAGGCGGGATGGGCTGAGGAACGCTGACTCCCGTCAGGATTGGCGCTGAGCAATGACGATTTGGAGGGGAGCTCGCGGGAGCTGCCAAGACTCCCAGGCCTTATCTGCGTGTTCGCGCCTTTTATCGGAGGCCCCTGGATGGCTGTTCACCCCTCGGCTCTTCAAAGGCTCCACACTGTGCATCCGCCAATTCAGACAGGCCCGAGAGGCTGAACACCGCGAGCTGGGAATTCCAAACACCAAAGCGGCCGGATTGGGTTGCGACCTCGACAGGCCTGCATCCCTTCCATCCTGTCCTCCTCCACGGCCGATACGATAAACCTACGGGCTTACAACTTCCATTCCACCCATCTCTCGGAAACCCGTCCAGCCCTTGCGCACGCTACCTTCCAATCTTCAGAGACGCGAGGACGGCAGCGCCAGATCCCGAAACAACGAAGCCCAACCCACCACAACCTCAACCTACGTTTGCTTGCGGTAGCACCATCGAGCGATCAGCGAATACTCCATATCGAATCAACACCCTTCACATCACCGAACCCACACCGAGCAGACACGATGAGCAAACAAACTCCCCGAAAGAGGGGCGGGGGGCACCGCAACAACTCCAGCTACAGCGGCAACGGCAGCAGCGGCCCCAGCAACCACCGACACATCCCCGCATCCGACTACGAGTCCGACGCGGTACAACACACGGAGTCGCGCGGCGCCGCAGTACCACCTGTCACTCCGTTGGATAGTAATATCAACATGGAGCTGAATATGCAGGTGCTGCGACGCTACCTGCCCGGCATCCGCGCCATCCTCTCCATCGCGGCCAACGCCGTCGTCTACACCTTCTCACCCACCACACAGAACTGGGACAAGCACGGCGTCGAGGGTACCATGTTTGTGTGCGAGCAGGAGCCTATAGTCACGCCGTCGGGCCAGGCGCTGCCGCGGCAGTCTGTGTTTGTGCTCAACCGGCGGGGGCTGGACAACCTGGTGCTGGATCTGGTGCGGGTCAGCGACTGCGAGCTGACGGGCGAGCTCATCACCTTCCGGCTCGGTGGCGGGGAGGGGTATGCGTCCGGGGATGGTGGCGGCGTGGATGACAAGGATGTCATTGGCATCTGGATTCACGCCGACGAGGACACCACGCGCGAGATCAACACGACCATCATTCGCGGAGCTTGGGCACAAGCGCGGCTGGCCATGGAGACGCTCAAGGAGGCGGCTGAGGCCGAGCAGGCGGCTGCTGACCAGACGGATGCCGACGAGGGAGGGGCGCCGGCTGGGGAGGGGGTGTTTGGGCTGTCAGCTGGGAGGCGGCTTAGCATCACGGATCTTTTTGGGCAACGGAAGGCTGGCGGGTGACAGAGAATTTCTCGGCATCTGTCAGCTCTCAGCGATCAAGAAGTTTTGGACTGGTCGGATAGTTGAACAATCACAGGCAGGGTCTACTCGGCATATGCTAGAACGAGCGGGCTGAGGGCAACCTGAAGCGGCTCAGTAGGTTAAACCAATCCATCCAGCGTCGGTTCTCCCATTTCGGGATCCATGATCTGCAACTGATTCCAGACCTTTTGACAGCATGTAATTTGGGGAGCCTCGATACCAGCGCATCCCCGTTAACTCGATTCAAGAGTTCAGATAGTGCAATGTGTGTGGTGGCGACTCATCTTCACGAACCGCCCACGACTGTTGGAAGCAACATCTTGAGCGACAACTGGACATCACCACAACAATCGACAAGTCTAAACACAACAACACTCACAATTCATCACCACACCACGCTGTCCATCATCTCTCAGCCCCGGGACGACCTCGCCTCATCATGCCCACCACCCAAAAAGACCATCCCGCCCCGGACCCCAACGCCTCCGAGCACAAAACATCAGACGACAAGTCCCCCCCACCACCTGCAGCTCCCACGCAAGTCACCCCATGCACTTCCCGGGCGCCACCTCCCATGTAGCTAACAGACGGGCAGCCAAACCGCCCAGCAAATTGTCAACACCTACATCTCCGCCCTGCGCGAGTACAACGACACCAAGGACGTCGCGCAGCAGCTCATCGGCCTCGTCGCCGAGAACCGCGGCGTCCCCGTCAGCAGGATCTACGAGGACGAGGAGTATGGCGTGACGAGCAAGGATTGAGAGGGGGGGTGGGGGGGTGCGAAGTTCGGATCATGGTGGTGGGTCTGGCGTGGTTATGGCATCGGATTTTGGGACGGTGCAGTGTTTTCGGGCCGAGGGGAGTTCGGTTCAGTCTTCGGGGTCGGGACTCATGCGAAGTTCGGTCTTGGGGGTTGGTGGTCTGGCGGTTTATGCGTCTGGGCAGAGACCACCTCTGCATATCTGTGCAGCAATGAGGCGGAGAGTGGGCAGAGAACCCGGAACCCGAGGAAAGACGGCATGTCACGTCACCATGAACCCCCATCCTCGAAGACTCACCCTTTACACGTGACACCCTTCTCCAGGTATAAAGAAGCCGTCTCCCCTCGACTCAATGCCACCCCTTCTTCTTCTCTTCACCATCCTCAGTGGGGATGGTCACAGGGGGAGTAGCTCAGTGGCAGAGCGCTAGCCAATTCGTCTTTTTGTCTGTGAATTTTGCTTTCCTCAGCGATCTACATTCTTATCACAGCGGTCGACGAGCAGCGAATGGTCCTGGGTTCGATTCCCAGCTCCCCCAACACACATATGAGCCTGGGCTCGATGGACTTGGGTCCGTCGAGTTCGGGCTCTTTTTTTTTGGTCCCATCTGCACAGTGCGAATACTCGAGCTAGGGCGCACTGTGACTGGATTTCAGCCCGTGCACAGTGCAAATGAGTTCGGTGTGCTGCATCATCCGTCCTCCATAGGACACATGCGAAAGCAACACTTTGGACGTCATCGCCTTCCATTCCATGTGCTCGTCACTCGCGGTGTCAGACAGCTTCATCACTCATGTCCCAAGACAAGGCACAAAACAGCGCAGGCACCGTATCACACGGCTTCAATTCCGCCACCCAAAGGCAAGCCGCTTCCACAAACAAGGGAGGATGCAGTAAGTTTATACACAAGAAGATTAAATGCCACCACCTCCCTCTCCAGACAGACACACCCATCACGTCCCATCCCAGACACCCAACCCTCAAGACTCCTTCCACCCGCTTAGCAGGTGAAGACGGGAGGGCCGGGAACCTTGTAGTCGGTGACCGGGGGCCAGTAGATGGAGAGCTTGACTCCGGGGTCGCTGCCCTGCAAATGGGTAGGTGCGTTAGCTTCATTCTGTCTTTCAGCGTCTAACAGCCCGAGGGATGATACGTACGGAGTAGGCACCCGGGAAGCTGACGGTGTTGCTGGGCGTCTTGGAGCCGGTGCCGCCGACGACGTTGATCTGCGCGCACTCCTGGTAGAACTGAGCTCCAGGGTAGTTGCTCGCGCCGTGCAGGGCGATCATCTCCGCGCGAACTATGCGTTTATCGGGTTAATACATATTTACTTGGGAGTTTAGGAAGTTATGGGGGGGAGGGTGCTCCGGGAGCTCCTCCTTTTATGGAGGCCTGGCCGGCTGAAGCACCAGGTGGTCGAGTACGTACTACAGAGATATGTCAGTAAAGGGTTCAGTGTCTTATTTGAGGACCTGGCTTAGGTTCGCCGTGGGAGCCGAGGAAGATCCGGGAGCTCTGGCCATGTTGTCTTGACAAGGAAAAGGGGGCTTTTACGTACCGAAGATACTGGCCGGGGGCAATGCACTGGGGAATGCGAATGGTGTGGCGGCCCTTGCCGTTGATGACCTTCTCGGTGCCCCATACGCCGTTGTTGAAACCATCCTCCTGGATCTTGAACCAGCCAGCACCTATGCCCGAGTCCGAGGTCGCGTCGTTGACCTTCTTGAGGTAGGCGAGCGTGGGGCCCTTGTGGGAGCTGTCCATGATGTCGTTGGGCGCCGACCCTGTCGTGCTGAGCATGTAGCGCCAGATGGCGGTCACATCCTGGCCGGCCTGGACGGTGATGACCTTGGACGTGGACTGGGTGGGGTTGGGGTTGCCGTTGCAGGCGATCGAGTCCGAGAGGACGTTCTCGATGGGCCCGTTGTACGAGGGGACGCGGACGCCGTTTCCAACGCCCTGGTTGACACCGCCGACCTCGAGCGAGCTGAAGATGGTGTGAGCGCTGGCAACGCCGGCGGCGACGAGAGGGGCGAGGAGCTTCATGGTGATGGGCGGGTGGTCTGAAGGGATGAGGATGGTCAGAAGAGCGCAGAGGAAAGTTGGGGAGAAGGGTTGCTCACTCGGTATATATAACTGTAGCCGGCCCTGTGGGGATGCACCGTGTTCGTCTGGTGTCTGATGGCTGGGCAATTACCTAGGTTTGCTGCCCCTGCGGCTCACAGCGACACTTGTCTGCCGCCGGTGCGTCCGGGCTGCACGAGATGAGTTGAGATGAACCATCTTCTCAACCACCCACCTTGCCGCCGCTCATGTGCATGATTCGTCATCCGTTGGCCCCCGGAATCCCGAACCCGTCCAGCCTTGAGATTGCAACGCGATGGGATGGACCGTGGTCGAAGGCACCCAAGCTCTGGCCACCTTGGCGGGAGGTGGAATACGGTTTTTTCGTTGATGGCACCTTGTCGGCGGCCATGCCCGGTTTGGTGTGGTCATGGGTGGGCAAGTGCCGTTCGGATGGACCCCCGGAGCATCACGGTCCGGGGAACGTGGGGTAGAGGCGTTCGGCTGTCCTGCCGTTGCTCCGGGGAGCGGGTGAGCCAAGACCCCGGGGCGCTTGTAAATTAATACCCTGCAACGTAACCTGGTTTCACCTTCCGTCTTTGCATGGCAGAGTCCCCTACGCGACCTCGTCAAAATACGTTGGCATGAGTCCTGGTGATTTCCTGCAGCCAGAAACCAGAGGCTGCCCCTGTGCCTAGACCCAGCCGGCCCCGAGTTTCCGTTTGCAACACCGGAGTCAGCAGCCTTCGAAGCGCCAGAGGGGGAGCCGCTCACGTCATTACCCCAGAATCGGGTCGACCTGTTGCAGATCTTGTTCTTTTTTGCGGCCCTCCTGACCCTTCCCAGCCCTCGTCGGTATTCGATGCCGTCCTTCCACTCGACTTGCAGCGCAAAATAGACTTGGTAGAATCGGTCCGAGAGCTCGGAGGGGGAGAGGCATTCCTCGCAGTCCCGTTTGGGAATGTCTGGTTGGCGCAAAACCCTTGGAAACCATTTGATGTCTTGGGGACGCGTACTGTTGCTGAGCACTTTGACTTGGGCGATGGCAAGAAGATCGAGACTGCGGATATGTCGAGCGGCGATGGGTTGTCCTCATGGGGAAACGTCCATGCGTGAACCGGGTTGGCCCACTTTGGCAGCTTCGGTGGCCGTTGTTGATGGGGGGCAGTCTTGGAGATTTGCCTTTTGTTTTTCGACAACCAATGGCCGAGCTCGGAGGTGATGAAGAACTTGATTCCCCGCCGGCCTCGTGGCAGTTTGAACATATAGAGATTGTGCCCTGGCAAGGGCTTGTGGTAGCTGTTGGCCATCTGCCAGAATTTTCTCACCCAAGGCCTGTTTGGTGCATCAGGTAGGAACTACTAGTTATTTGGGACAGTGCGATGTGGGCGCCTGGCTGAGCTCTTTCCAACTTGGGGACCTACATGTCACAACCCACCTGAAATATTGATTTGGTCTCCTCCGTCCCGAGCCCGCCATGGAATTTCATTCTCTGATTCTCTTGTCTTCCCTCGTCTTGCCCACAACAGGCTGGCAACCACAAGCAAGATAGGCGGTCACTTCAGTTCATCAGAATGGCATTCGCATCAGGAATACGGCCTACCTTCCACCAGCCGTCTCGCCCCGCAGTCCCCCGGGACGCACAAAGGCTTCAATGTGATTCAGCGATTACCTTGAGACATTGAGCTTCGGTTCAGGTGCAATGCGTATTTTCTGCAAGCCACTGGACAAGAGCATTATTCCTGTCACCTTTGACTGCCGGTGACACAAACCCCTTGTCTCAATGTCTCAACATGGTATGGCTTTCAGCAATTTGCCAAGGCTGCAACAATGAGTTGTTTTTGTGCATTGTATCAACTCTTCAACGTCGTAAATCGCTTTCAGGACTCTGAAAGGGCGTTGATTTCACAAGAGACATATAAAGCCCAGCTTCAATCCAGTCCCAACACCTTTTCCTCTCTTTTCCTCATCCAGCTCCTCCTTCTACAAGGCGGAGTCTGAATCATTCAACCAAACGAACGCACATCTCGAACCCATACAAGCTGGTACTTGTTCCGTCCCCCGGTAAGTTCTCTACTACCTGATCACCCCTGTTATCAAACTTGCCACCATCATGTGCCAATCCCCTACTTGCCACCATCATGTGCCAATCCCCTACTTGCCCGACCGGCCACGGTGCCATCGTGTACTCATTCATGATGATGATCTCGTTGGCCACCGTCCCCGGCGCTCCCTCCCTCCACGCGAACATGGCGTCGTCCTTCCCGATGACTCCCTGCCTCAGCTGTGGTGAGGCCAGCTCCTTCGGCACCCCGCCGGATGGTCCCTCTACCCCCTCACCTCCCCACAGCCCCCAGCGACTGTTGCTGCCCGGGCCTCTCCAGGCTCCCGTTGCGCCCGCTACCAACCCCAACCGCATGCAAGACCTTGACCGCATGGACATTGACGACGAAGTCGTTGAGCGGCTCACCCTTCTCCGCACCAAAATCTCGCTGAGCTCCAAGAGCCGGCTGCATGGCGAGTGTGTCCTCCGGGACTCGCACGGGCTCGATGTGGGCGTCGTTCAGGACTACAGGTAAGGAGTGGACTACGGGGAGGCAGTCATTTGCTGTGTTTTTTTCTGTGGCGTCTGGTGTGAGTTTCCTCCAGCTGGTTTGGAGAGGGGCAAAGGTTCGAGGGTTTAGCTGTGCTAGGCCGAGGTAAGTACGACTCTGGAAGTCGTCTGGGTGTTGGATTGGAATTCAGGATGATCGCTCAAACAAAATGTTTCCCAAAGTTTTTTTATCGAGATAACGGGTTTGAATCAGTGATGGATATGTCGGTAGAAGTGAAAGTTTGTACAAATAACGTTAGCAAAAACAAATCCTTGTCAAACGAGGTAAGTTAACGTTATAATGCTTGCGATAGTGTCGTGTCGTGGTTGAGTTCAGGGGGTGGCCCGTGTCAATTGAGCAGATTCTTAATTTGTTTACTTTGCCAAGGAGGGCATCGTGACGCTGGAAACAAAGATGGAAAAATAAAAAGAACTGCAAGGTCCATCATGTTTTTCATCGGTGGCATCTCATCAATTGTCGACCCCGATGACATCAAGATCTTTCAGACCGAGAATGGTTGAGGTTTGGAGACCACGGTTTGGACCGAATGCCAAGATGCCCTCAGCTTCCCCAATCTCGCCGACCAGATCGCCCCATGCAGCCCTACCAATCCAAAAGGGGCGTTGGCGGTGCTGGTCGCGACTCATTTCCCCCAATTATGTAACACGTCTTGGTAGGCGTTGGGGCTGACGCACACAGACGCCGCGGATGTTACGATCGTTGGTAAACTTGCTCAAACCGCCGCTTGGCCGTACAGGGGTGTCGTGATATCTTGAACTCTTTTCCTCTGTTCTTTCTCAGTCCTCTAGTTTCCTCTTGCCTCTGTCTTCGTTGTCGCTTTTTTACCCCGTCGTCGTCACTCGTTTCGTCGGCCGTCGCTTTCCATCCATCGGTTCCAACCCCCAGTCGCTCTTTATAACCCGAGAAGGATACATCGAATCGAATAATACCACAATTGTAATTCAGCATCCACCATCGCAATCTTGAACGAACCACCCCGACCCAGCAAACCGAACCAAACCACCCCCCAAAATCAACACAATGGACCACAGCGCCCACTCCGGCCACGTCGACGCCGCAACCACCACCTCCTCCCTCCCCCTCGACCCCGCCGCCGCCTCCCCCACCGCCACCGCCGCCCCCATCACCATGGCCATGACCTTTTACGAATCCCTCAACACGCCCTTCCTCTTCTCCTCCTGGAAACCCACCACCACCGCCGAATACGCCGGCACGTGCATCGCCCTCATCTTCTTCGCCGCCCTGCTCCGCATCCTCATCTCGCTCAAGTCGACGCTCGAGCGCAGCGTGTGGGTGCCGCGGCCAAAAGCGCACGACCATGCTGCCGGCTCGGCGGCGGGAGGCGGAGACCCGTTCGAGGCGGCTGCTGGCGGGGAGGGGGCCAAGGAGTGGGAAAGGCCGATGACGTTTTCGAGCGAGTCGGGCCGGTTTATAAGGGCATGGCGGGCGACGTCGATTGGCACGCGGCTTGGGATGGGGGCGTATGAGGCGGTGATTGTGGGGGTTGGTTATGTTTTGTGAGTACCATTCCTGTGTCTGTGTTTGATGCCGAAAGGTGGCTGACTCTTGCTTGATGACAGGATGTTGGCGGTCATGACGATGAATGTGGGATATTTCCTGTCCGTCTTGGCGGGCGTCTTCCTCGGGACGTGTCTCATTGCGACGTCCAAGTCCGAAGGCTCGCAGTACCAGGACTGCTGAGGGCATGTGGTGGGAGTTGGTCGAGGTTGGGAAAGGGTGGCGGAGTTTGGGAAACTTGAATCGTCGGTATCCCCCAGTTTTCTGTGATTGCATTGGGAGGAGTTGAAGGGTTGTTGAGCAGCGTGCTTTTTGGACAGTTTAGGTTGCAAGCCTCAGCTTATCAGCATTCGTATTTGGTAATATTGATCCGGGCCAGCCGTCCTCGCCGTGAGGCTGGTCCCCTACCACTCCCGGCCGTTCCCTGATCTCTGTCCCCACGTGACGGGATCTCCGTTGCCGGACTCCGGGCCCTGAAAACGCCGAGCTTGAACTATATCCATTCTTCCTCTAACGTTACCCACACCTACACAGCATCGAACCCGCAACATAGTCGTCGCGTTCTTCATTTCCCTCCAAAGTCTTTCCTCAGTTGCTCCTCAAATGCGGCCCATTCGCCCTTCACCTTGCAAGCTGACGTCCAGTAATTCCCTTTCGCGTCCTTCCCTAAAACGAAGAAGCCGTTGGCCGGCTTGATGGGTCCGTGGTTTTCTTGAACGTACGAAGCGCGGCATGGAATGCCCACCTTGCCCCCATCCTTACGCGCCGGCGAGAAATCGACGTCGAATAAACCGGCCTTGCTCCAGTTGGAGAAGCCCACTTGCGCCATGGACCCGTCGCCAAAGATGACAATGGGCAGTCCCATGCCAGACTCTCGCACCCTGGCATAGTATGCCTCGTGCTGTGCTCGGGTTCCCTGCTCATTGATGGCCCGTCTCAGCTGGCATGCAAGCCAACTCAGCGGCTTGGTTGCGACGTCGCCAGCGCTGACGAGCACATTGGCCCAGCCAAATGCGTTGCCAACATACGGCTGCTCGGTGGCAATCGGGATGAGATCTCCTTCAAACGACTTTCGAAGGGACATGGCAATCGATGCGTTTACCTGAGGTCCTAGTCAGCCAACCTCACACATCCTCAGCATCGGACCGCTTACCGTCCTCTCGGGATCCATCCCCTTCGAAACAACCACACACCTCAGCACCCACGCTGTCAATACATCATTCTCCGTCAAAAACACCTTGCCCACATCCTCCCCCTTCTCCTTTGCCTCCGCCCTCAACTCCCCCAGCGCCCTCTCCATCTCCCCCCGCCAGAACTCCTCCGGCACGCAAACCATCCGATTCTCCTTTTCTCTCACCAACATATCCACCCCCGACCCCAACCCCCACTTCACCATCCCCCACAATCCAATCTGTCGATCCGCAAGAACATGTCTCTCCCCTGCCGCCCGCGTCCCCGACGCAAGCACCTCAAACGGATCCCCATCCCCCCCACACGGCGTCGGCACCTCGCCTTCCCGTCCATGGAGTCTCCGCGCCCAGTTCTCCACCACGTATCCCAGTCCGAGTGAGTCAAACGCGACATGCTGCCATTGGATGACGACGAGCGTCCTGTTGGGGAAGGAGTGCACGCGCAGGCCGAGCACGGGGCGGTCGGTGGTGAGGTAGTCGGCGATGCCGCCTGGCTTGTAGCCTTCCTCCCAGGCGAGGGGGGCGAGGTCGTCCGGGTTTCCGACGACGGAGGGGAGGCCGTTGGTGCTGGGGGAGGGGATGAGGCGCGCGACGGGGTGGGAGGTGGTGGGCTGGGTGTGAATGACGTGGGAGAAGGTGAGAGGGGGGCGGGAGGGGGAGAAGACGGTGGGGATGTGCCATTCTATCGCGCCGGAGGACTGCGGGGGGGTTAGCTGAGGATGATGGGGTGGGGAAAGGAGTTGTTTACGTTTTTGCGGAGGCGGCCGCCGAGACGTTGCCAGCCGTCGCGCTCGACGAGAGCTTCGAGGGAGGAACGGAGTTTCTCGGGGTCAAGGACTTCATCGAAGACAAGGGTGGCGGCCATGTTGTTTCCCTGCACCAAGGGGCTGTTTTCGAAAAAGTGAAGGGGGACGATCAGATCGGTGGGGACGGTGGGGATGGCCGGCTGGCCCCAGAGGAGGCGGGAGAGTGTTTCCATGGCGAGTTGTCTCCTTTCAAGATTCTGATGCTGCTGAAAAGTATCTGAAGAACGCGGCACTTCAATCTTGAAAGAGGTTTTCCTATCTTTGCAATCTTGCTGCCTCGAGCAGGAGTGAAGCCATTCCCGTTCAGACATAGCTCTGCCAATCTTGGGTGGCGCCCGGAACACATCCGGTGGGGTGGGATGCGACGCTGTCGGCGAGAGTCCACATGGGTCCCACTGGCGACGGCGACGTGAGAAAAAGGGGGTTCACATCGTTAACTAAACATATTCCCGAATTCGGAAAAATGAGGCGGACAATTGCCCAGACTCGCCGCAACAAGCGCAAAATTGTATGCTTGAATGAGCGAGGGAGTTGGTACATCTTCTACATCTTCTCATCAGCAGGGTTGGATTTGATGCGAATCCAGTTTGAATTTTGGAAAGAAATTTCAAGATTTCAGTGTGGTCGGGTTCACGAAAGGTGGAAGGTGCGAAATACTCCCCTCCAACTTTTTGCATTGACTGTCTGGCCGGGCTTTTTTTCTTCAAGCTGCTGGGACGAAGCAGGCAAAACCTTCACCGAGCACGCACACCGCCGAGGCCCAGAAAAACAATTTGGGCCTTTTTCTTCGTCCCTCGAGCATCATCCCGAAAACTTCAATTCCTTACAAGATTGAATCCGTCCCAGGCAGTCCCCATGAATCCCTCTCATCGCCATAGACCCTCACAAGCTCCCAGATGGCCAGCTTGATGCTTGTCGCCGTCCGCTCGACCTCCTTCGTCTCGTCGGACCGTTTCCCCAACAATCCTTCAATCTTCTTCACCTTCTTCGTGTCAAACGCCCGCTGCTCGAACTCGTGCAGCGCGAACCAGTTTCCTCCCCCGACATCGAACCGGCTGGTCCTCCTCCATCCGTCCATCAGCGATAGCTCTGTGATATACGTCGACTGGTACCAATCGGTGAACGCCTTTGTCGTGTTCGCCGCCGGCTGGATCGTTTCCGTCACGAGTAGGGGCCCTCGCCCTGTGTTTCTTCTTGTCAGTCGCTGACATTTACCGATACTCCCGCACCAATGCATCGACCTACTATCTCCTGTGCTTCCACTCCTCCAAGTCTCGACATGGCTCCCCGCCAGCACTTCAAACTTGGTGAACTTGGTGATCGGCCCCCCCTCGGGCAGCGAGGGATGGTTGAGCGTCACGCGCGTGAACTCCGGGGCGCTCTGCGCTGCGACGTCGGGGTATTTGTACAGCACAAGAAAAGGCAGCTCCCGATTCGGGTCGAGCGATTCATAGCGCCATGCCGCCGAGATGGCCCCCGGCTTTGCCCCCATCCAATCGGGGATGTGGGCGTTCTCATACCATTTCACAAAGCCGCTGTATGGGAGCTCGGGCAGCCACTCCGGGAGCACGCCCGAGTTGGCGATGAAGATTCCGGGGATAGCGGCGAGGGCCATGGTTGCGGCGTTGGAAAGAACAGGTGAGGAACTTGGGGGTTATCCTGAGCTGACACGACGAACATAGACATGCCCCGAGCTTATCAACACCGAATCCCCTTGCAACTCTCTGTCCCAGCTGCCGGTGAGGTTCAATTTACAATATAGCCGCAAGGCACAGTCCCATACAAGATGCACAATCTTCATGCGGCGCCAGTTTAGCCACGGGGATGGGGCTCGGCTTTTTGAATCTCGCGCTCGCGGACCTACACTACAGCCGAACGGCACAGAGCCTCGACGCCATGAAGGACCTGGTCGCACAGTCTAACTATCCCTTGGCCCCCAACCTCGACTCTTGAGTATTCGAGCAGCTGATTTCACTCTTCACCCCCCGATCACCTGTCGGTCAAGGCGGTACCAGCTTCTAGACGCAAGTCTCTCCATCCGCGTGCCGAGACAGAGAAATGGACGTTCTTCCTAGCTCAAACATCTTTTCGGCTACGCAATATCAGCTCAGAAATTCGAGGATTGCAGGACAAATCTGACCGTGGACGCTGTTGAAGTTCAGAAACTTGAACCCGTTCGGATAGTGATAAACTTTCCTCGCTCCTGGGCTCTCCATTTGCACCAACCACGTTGGGGACGCGACGCGGAGCTTGAACTTGGCTGGGTCCCCTTTTCCGACTCCGCCGGCAGCATCGTCTGCAAAAAAGGTGTCGCTCACTTTCAGTGCTCATCATCAGCATGGTGAAGCGGCAGATGATGACATCGGCTGACAAATTTGACTTACAGATCTGACTCAAAACTGTACATCGATTCCGGCTCAGGATGATCAAGCGAAACATCTCACCATCTCCGAGTCTGCTTCGCGTTAAGATCATTTCGGCATCGGCAATGCAAATCTCTGCACATTGCACTTGCGTCACTTGCCTGTCAAAGAACGTTAGCACATCCCACCAACGCAAAGTCGGGTATAACTGAACTCACAGGTGCAAAGCAACCGTTTCGTCAGCTCGAGGATACTCCAAACTCAAAATGAACAGCTCCATTCTCATCTCTTCGAGTTTCTGGTAAAGAATCTTGGCACCTAAGACAATTGACAGTCAGTTCAAACCGCCACTCGCCTCCGGTCCGCAGGTCTCAGATGGACATTCAAAGGCGATTGAACTTACTCTCCGTCGTCATCATATGAAACGTCACTTCAGCTTCCTCGATGGCGCCAACGAGCACCTCCCCCTTGCCAGTACCATCCAATTTGTATTCTAAGCACTTGACACTCTTGAGCACCACATTGACCTCATTTTCCGTCCTCACGGCGGTGTTCCTTTTCACTGTCGCACCCACGTATTAGTATTCTTCGAGCCTTCCAACCGACAGAGAACACGAGGCTCACATTGCAACTCATTCCTGGCAACACCAGTACCAACACTGTCAGAATCCTCGTCATGACGATACGTTATCCCTACTTCCGCATAGTCCAGCCCGCCGGACCCGAGTCTCGGAGTCACCTTGCCGGACAAGAGTTCGCGGTAATGAACCATGGTGAGGTTGTCGATATTTTCCCTCGACAAACTTCGGTGGCTGACGGTGAGAGTCACTGTGTCAACAAAGTTGCCCAGAGTAGTGATGTCCCTGCCTCAACCGGTCAGTTTCTTCTCCAATACGATTTACATCGTCAAGCTTACGCCCTGAGATTCAGAGCCCGCAAATGTTGGCCATCTGGCGATGAATGCGCCAAGACATTGCTCAAGCCTAGCCCTTGCATGGCATTTGCTTGAAGAGTTGAGACAGTTTGGACAAAGGTGTCTTCGAATTCAGCGATATCTTGCAAATGTCAGATGAGTGAGGTCCACGTTTGCCCCAGCTCTATCCACTCACCTCCTATCGGAACTCCTTTGACGATAGCGGACGCTAGCACGTTGTTGGAGTGCCCCAGAGTCTTGTAAACGACCCAAGACCTTGTCCCTCCGAGGAGACGGTACGCGAAACTTATCGGAGACACTTCATCTGGCTATCAGTAACGCCATCTTACAACTCCAACTGGACGGCTTCACTTACAGGCAACCGACTCCACCTCCCGATGTCGAGGGTCTTTCCCCTTTACAGCAGGGCACTGACACGAAAACAACTGGGACGAGCCGCTTTCTCTCCAATCGTCGTGCAACGAAGCCTCGGGGCATATCATCCTCGGGCCTTGAAGCGCCTCCACGTACACCTCAAACGTCACGGCAGGAGGCAGCGGTGAGGAGATGCCCTCAGACTCCAACTGCTGGGGAACCACCGCAACTGACCGTGGTGCAGCAGCTGGAACCCGCATATTCTCCGCCCACCAGCGATAGATCTCTTCCAGCCTTTCCGAGCTCTGCTTGAGGGTGTCTTCGATCCGAGCGGTCCTCGAACTGCAAAGAACGTCAACTTGGCACCCAGAAAGCAACCCACAGCGCATTTGGCAAACTTACTTGATGACGATGCCCAGTACCAAATCCAGGCTGTTGGTGTGTACCATCAACTGACTCCTTAACGTCGCCAGGTCGCCCGCCTCGGTTGTCCATGCCACCTTTTTGTAATTCCTCACCAGATCCTGACTCCAGCGCTGCAGCCTCGACTTCTGCGGATCCGACCGCTGAGAAATGACACCGTACTTCTCCACAATCTTTTCCAGATGCTTGAGTGTCTCGAAACAGTTTCCGAGCATGCCCGCGATGGTAGCGTTCTGCCCGACCGCCTCGTCTTCTGGTTGGGATGCTGATGTTGACAGCGTCAAGGCAGACAGCTGCGTCGATGCGTCGCTCGAACATGCGGCGTCTTGAAAGGCAGACAATGCAGCGCTGAGCGAGTACAGTTGATTTTCGACCTCGCGAAACTCGGCAGGGGCTGATTTGCGACCTTTTGTGAAGGCCATGGCGATAGTTCTGGCGATTTTGGCCATGGCGACGACGTCGCCGAATGACACGGGAGACGCCATCCTGTGTGTCCTCGCAGGCCGACTGGGCCAACCTCTTTTTTTCGCAGTGGAAGTGAGCTCAAGATATTGATGAGGGCGACAGTTTCCTCCATCGCAAGCGTTCACATTCAGTTAGTACCCAAGTTGCACCGACCGCAGCAGGCTCCAGTTGTCGGCACAGCCCCCGGGTGTTGCCGCCCAATGCGCCGCCCCCGGCCGGCCATCAATTGGCCCGGTGTCACCCCCTTCTTGTCCCCCACCCCTCTGCTCTCAATCGGTGTTGGAGGGGATCTAGACCCCTCCGCACTCATATCAAGGAGCCTGGAGCCTTGTCCTCCAAGTACGTCCACCTTTCTCGTTTCATCCATCGCATCAACTCGATCAGGACAGTCCATCACTACGAAACTCAGAGCACACGCTCGGCTTCCTGATGTCTCGCTCCCTCGGCAGAATCTTCGCGGCGGGCATCGTCTGGAATCCCCGTGAACCATTACCCGAGGAGTACCGGGCCGATCCACAATATCAAGGCGACTGGAGGCCTGGCAGCGGCAGCGATGGCTTCAACTTGGGCGGTTCCCGTCGTCCCGGACCGAGCGACGGTCTCACCCAACTCCCTCCCAGACAGACCAATGCCTTCTTTGTCAATTCTGTGGTCCCTCAGCCTGGAACAGTCGTAGCAACTACCAAGACTGTGAAGAAGCCGGCTCCGAGGACTGTTCCAGAGCTGACCATTCAAGAAACTGGACGCAACGTGCTTCCGCCCCTCTCAATCTCGCTCGCTGCGTCTGTTATCCAGGATACAGCCGAGGTAACAGTAACCCAAACCTTTTGGAACAACGCCATCGATCCCATCAAAGAAGCGGCTTACACGTTCCCTCTCCCGACAAGTTGTACGGTGACCGACTTCTCCTGCCGAATCGGGACCAACAGAATCATCCGCGGCAGCGTCAAGCCACGCGAGGAGGCCCGCGAGGCCTTCAAACAACACATTCGCCATCACAAGACTGGCGCGGCTCTCCTGGAGCAGGACACCCCCGAGATCTTCACCACCACCCTGGGAAACATCCCCCCCGAGACTAGGCTCAAGGTCACTTTGAGCTTTATCACGGTGCTGAAGCACCGCTTCTTTGAGAGTCTGGGGACCACGACCCTCACCATCCCCACGTACATTGCCAGCCGATATGGTTCCCCCCCTGAAGGATACAAGCACGCCGAGTCCAAGGAAGTCCCGCAGGGCTTGATGCTCAAGATTGAGATCATCGAGTCGGAAAAGGTGCAATCCATCACCAGTCCTTCTCATGCCGTCACTCTCGACCACCGAAAGGGCAAAGTGACAGCCGAGTCCTTTGCCGACCTAGCTGGGGAGGGCGGCGCAAGCCAAGTTGACACGACGCTGGTCCAGCTAGAGGGCAGCTCGACTTTTCTCGACAAGGACTTTGTTCTCGACATCGTCACACATCCAAATGGCGACAACGAGACACCGCAGGCATGGCTGGAGGAGCACCCAACTCTTCCGAACCAAAAGGCTTTGATGGTGACGCTGCCTCCCAAGTTTCTAGGCCAGACAACCCCTGTCCAGATGGACGAGAAGAGCGAGATTCTCTTCCTGGCAGACCAGTCCGGATCCATGTACGATAAGGTCGACTCGCTCAAGTCGGCCATGGAGTTCTTCCTGAAAGGGATTCCTGTCGGAAAGACATTCAACATCTGGAGTTTCGGCTCTGACTATTCGTCGTGGTGCCCCCAGTCGGTCGACTACAATGAAGGCACCCTCAACGCGGCCCTGGCCCACGTCGACAAGACTTTTGACGAAGACATGGGTGGGACGGAGCTGTTCCCTGCCATTCAAGCCGTGGTGGCGGCGCGGGACAAGAGCCTTATGAGCGACATCATTGTCCTGACGGATGGCGAGACCTGGCGGCTGGACGACACGCTCGATTTCATCCAGAAGACCAGGGTCCGCACAGAAGGCCGGGTTCGGTTCTTCTCACTCGGGATTGGCGACGGTGTTTCGCATGCATTGGTCGAAGGCATCGCCAAAGCAGGAGGCGGGTATGCCGAGGTGGTCCCCTCCTCGGTCAGGGACGGCTGGGAGGATCGTGTCGTGTCGATGCTGCAGGCGTCTCTCTTGACCGCCCACCTCGGCCCGTTGCACTTTGACTTTGCCCTCGATGACAAAACCACAAATACGTCGATCCCCATCAACCTGTTCTCGCCAGAGTCTTCCCAGCGCTCGCCTGCTGACATCTCAACCCTCACCCCGTTCAACCACAACCGCGTCTACTTTCTCACGACGGCACCTGGCATCCCGCGTGCATCGAAGGATTCGTCCATCACACTCTCCATCACCAGTTCACTCACCCCGAACTCGCCACTCGCCATCCCCGTCGTCGTCCTCCCCAAGAAGGCCACGACCATCCACAAACTTGCGGCCCGTTCCCTTCTCAACGATCTCGAGCGCGGTCAGAGCTACCTGCACCTCAAGCAGCCCACCCTCTACCGCGGGACCTGGGCCGAGACGAGCGTCGTTAAGCGCGAGGCCGAGGAGATTGCGTGCAAGTGGGGAGTGGTGTCAAAATGGACCAGTTTCTTCCTCAAGGAGGAGCCGTTCGAGCCAAAGGAGGGGTCCGAAGTTGATCTGTTTCTCGACGGTGCCGTGATCAAGGCCACATTGGGTCAAGGGGCGATGGGCGACGACTTATTGCAAATCCGAAGCCCTACCACCGCTCCCGAAGCGCCGGCTGTTGAGGAAGCCACGCGTGGGGTCGAACACGCTGTTGAAGAGCAGGCCGAGGCCCTTCCCAGCATCCAAGACGGAAGGGTCGTACGTGTCGGTGAAGAAGACGAAGAAGAACTGGCGCTCGAGATGGAATTCCGAGCGGATTACTACACCCAGGCTTCTACTACCGCGACGAACCGGAAAGATTACTCGTCAATGCCGTCCTTTTCAGTCACGAGCAATAGCTTTTCAGCATACTACCCAGTTTCCCCTCCACCCCCAACGTACGGGGTCTCGGCGTACTACCCAGCGTCCTCACTGCCCCAGCCGCCCCCGCCGCCCCCGGCGTACCCGGTACCCCAAGGGGCGCCAATCCATTTTTGGGCGCCCAGGCAGGGTCAGACCACTCAGGGGCAGGCAATGCCCTCAATCCAGACTGCATTCTTGCCTTCGTATTCCAGCGACGAAGATGGTCATGCCAGTGCTCCCCTTCCCCGTCGTCGTCGTACTCGTCGGGGTCCTTCGTTATCTCCGGTTGTCATTCATAATGGCTGCCCGGACAGCGATGGTGACGACCCTGTCGCTGGCATTAGCACATTGGTCAATCCAGCACAAAGCCTAGACCTGGACCTAGGGGACTCCATCGCGCAATCGCTTGCGGAACTCAAATCGCCCCCCTCGCCTGCAAGGAGTGTTGGTAGTTCCTCTCTTGGTCGCCATGTGCAGACCTTCGGAGACTCTGACGAAGACTACGGGGCCCGCTCATCGGGTTCACCTGGCCCTGAAAGCCCCGAGGGCAGTTCCAGGGACAGGAACCGCTCGCGCCCTCCCTCTCGCTCCGTGGGTGCCTCTAAGGAAAGCCTCATTGCGAGTGCAATGGCAGCAGCAGCTATTGCCGGCGGGGCAGTCCCGGGAACCGTCCGCGCCAACCTTGGCCCTACATCAGGTAAGAAACTAGAGTACCACAAGGAAGCAGACCTGGAGCCCCTCCGCGAATGCCTACGCCGTTTGCCTCCCCCGCCCCCGGGTAGGAGACGAGAGCACCACAGCGATGGAAGCTCCGGGCAGAGCCGCCGGTCGCGAAGTGGCAGCTTGATAAGATCGGGTGACCGGCACGGCATCGCCGCGTTAGGATCCGCCGCCTTGGCAGCCGCCGCACTAGGATCCGCCGCTGCGGCCGGTCAGCGCGCGCGCAGCAAGAGCCGGAGCCGGAGCCGGAGCCGGTCGGCCCGCAGTCGATCAAGCAGTGGGTCGAGGTCCTTGTTTCGCTTGCCATCCCGCTTCCGTGAGCCAGAGGACCAATCTTCCCGCCCTGCCCTTTCTGGATTTGCAATTGGTAGCCTTGTTGGATCCGGCAGCGCCGGACTCGTCCAACGAACGCGGAGCCGGAACCGGACCCGGACCCGGCGGCGATCAGCCCGCTCCCGTTCCCGTTCCCGCTCCCTCTCCAGCGTACGAGACTACGGGACCATCGCCGCCGCCGGACTCGCCCATCGAAGCCGGAGCCGAAGTCGGAGCCGGACACAGCGGCGGTCGGCCGGCTTTCGCTCCCGCTCCCATTCCCGCGTGCGAATGTCCGCGGACATCGTCGTCGCGGGCCTAGCCGGCGCAGGAGCCTCCAAGCTAATCGGGAACCACAACCTCCGACAACGCCGACGAAGCCCCAGCTACAGCAGCAGCGTCAGCTCCCGCGCCGGTTCCCCCGCCTCCGCACGCACCGCCTCCCCGGGACGCGCCCCCCCCACCGAACAGTCCTGGATCCGCCTCGTCCTCCGCCACCAAAAGTTCAACGGCGCCATCTCCCTGCCACCCTCCACAGACCCCATCGCCGAGGTCTGCCTCGGCAAGGAGATCCTTGCCGTCGTGGACAGGTTGTGCGCGTCGTCCACGCCGACCAAGAACGACCAGGACGACCGGGATGAGGTCCGCGCCTTCTTCGTCACGCTCGCGGTTCACGTCGTGCTTGTCCGCGACTTTGCGGCGCAAGCGAAGTTGGTGGCGCTGATGAAGGCCAAGATGTGGCGGTTCTTGGAGACGGCGTGCAAGGCGCGCGGCGGGGGAAAGAGCCTCGAGACGTGGCGGGCGGAGGTGGAGGGGGTGTTGGGTGGGTTGAGGGTGCCGGTGCATGTTTATTTGGAGAAGGGCGAGGGTGGTGGTGGTGAGGAGGGGGTGGGGGAAAGCGGGAAGGAGACGAAGGCGCTGCCGGGGAGGGAACTTGTGTTGAGTGCGCCTTTTGATGATTAGCTAGGAGGTGGGGTGGGAGGATTGTCGATGGAGGGTGGGATGGTTGGGGAGGGGTGTTTTGTCTATGGAGGGCGAGATGGCTGGGAGAAGCAGTTTTCTTTTTCTTTTGTTTTGATGGTGCCCAGGTACAAAGTTCTTTGGACTGTTTTGTTTGGCGTTGTTGCGAAGTCGAAAGTGGGGAAAGGGGGTTTGTTTTGATGACAGCCGTTTCGGGACACTTTTGGTCAGATCGGTGCCGAAAAAATCTCTAACAAACGGAAGAATTCAGTTTGACTTCGCTGACCAGACTTCCATGCTCTCCAAGCCCTTGAAACTCAATTTACACCTGTTGACCATGCAACCGCCGAACAGAACTTGAGCCCCGTGGGCAAACACCATCCCCAGCTTCCACACCTGCACGACGCTACGCCCAGCATTCCATCCCCAAAGCATCATACTTTTACACAGACGCTGCTCCGTCGCGCGCGAAACCACGCATCAACAACGCCCCTGACAAAAGGAAATACTCCCATCCGGGTATCCATATGCTCCAGCCCACCCCCCCGCGCCCCCTCCCCGATACACTGATCAAATTATGGCACAACCCCCGTCCATTACACAACACCAACCTTAACCGCCCTCCCCTTACGCATGAATCGCCTGCTGAACATGCGGATACACCTGCACCATGCGATGATACAGATCGGGGTGATCGCGCATCATGACCTCGGGATCCCACGCCGACGCGACAAAGATGGTGTCGATGCCGCTGCTGAGCGGCGTGGTAAACACGTTGCAGATCTGCAGGCCGATGAGAAAGGCAAAGGCCACGACGACGGGGGTGTAGCCGCCGCCGCGGTTGTAGACGGGGTCGGTAAAGACCATGTAGACGTAGGCGAGGAGGGCGCAGGCGTAGGCGACAAACGTCGCGCCCATGCTGAGGACGGGGCCGATGAGGCACTCGTTGATGAGGGCGTCGATGCCGCGGTCTTTGATCATTCTAAGGCGGGTCAGTGTTGTGATAGGGAAGGAGGGGGAGGGGGAACGTACGTCCAGGTGTCCTTGGCGGCAGGGATGTAGGCTTTGCCGTAGAGGGCGATGTGGGAGAAGGCGTAGCGGTTGAGGAATTGCACGGCCCAGTCAAGGATGCCGACGAGGCATCCGACGATGCACCAGACGATGGTGGCGACGATGTCTCCGTCGGCCGCGGCGGATTGCCGGCCGATGGAGCAGAGCTGGCGAAGGCAGTTGATGATGGCCACCACCAAGCTGCCCAGGCTGATGCTGCCGAAGCTGTATGTCAGGGCGCGCTTGAGGGCTCCTCGCGTGACCTTGGTGGGGTAGTTCTTGGAGTTGAAGTACCACGAGCCGTAGACGCCCGAGATGACCGTGTGGATCGTGTTCTTGAGCCACTCCGAGATCCAGTATGCGGAAAAGGTGATGAACACAATGAGGCCGATGACCTTGCCTTGGCCGCACCCGCCGGCCCCCTCGCGACAGGCGGGATTGTTGGGGCTCGGCTCGTATTTGACGTAGACGGAGACGAGGGTGACCGAATAGTAGGCGGCAAAGAGCGTGGCCAACAGGCCGCCGACGGCGCTGACCAGGTAGACGTGGCCGTGTTTCTTGGCGACATCAATAGCCGTCTGGAGCATGAGGACGCTGAAGGGGATGCGCGGGATCCACGTGTAAAAGGCAAACATCAAGAAGAGCGTAAAGATCAGGAACACGATGCCGCCCGAGTAGTACTTTCGATAGAGCATGTAAATGGCCGTTCCCAGGCCAAAGACAATGTTGAGAATGCCCGTGATCCAGATGAACTGTTTCGTAAACATGCGGGCCAGTAGCATGTAGAGGTAGCTGAGGACGATGGCCGTGATCAGAACCCAAGCAAACAGCCAGATGGTGTGCGTCGTCAGGCTGAAGTTGTTGAGCTGGCCATTGAGGCCCCCCGAGTTGGTGCTCCCCGTGGCCGCTACACGCCGTCGTTTGTTAGCATTCATTCCACCAAGCTCGTCGACGTCTGGCACCCGGAGCACATACAGTAGCCCTGGATGGAGAGGGCCGAGACCACGACGAAGCCGGCGCACGTGGCCAGGAAGAGGATGCCGGCCCAAAGGTCGTTCCACTTGGGCTTCTGGATGGCAAACACCTCGTCGTAGCTGGGCGGGGGGGCACCGTAGGTCATGTTGATGTCGTTCTTGGGACCAGCGTTGGCCGGCGGCGGGCCCTGGGGCGGTTGATACGGGGCATTGTAGCCGTTGTAGCCATTGTTGTTGTACTGCGGTTGTTGGGGCTGGCCGTTGTTGTAGTATGCATTTTGCGGTGGCTGCATTTGGTAGGCTTCGGGGGGAGGGGGCTGGCCGTAGCCATAGTTGCCGCCGCTCGCCATGGCTGTCGTCGTCGATGAGGTCGAGGGGGTTGATATTCGGATCTGGGATGATGCGACGCGTCAATGACTGCTGCACTGTTGCTAGCTGCTGCTTGATCCTCCTCGGTTGTCCGTCGAGACGAAGGCGGGGTTTGCAAAAGTCGGACGGGAGTCGACGATGGATTGATGTCACACAGCTACGGGCCGGGCAAGAAGGGGCAAGGGGGGAATGGGGGGGGGGCTTCGATTGGCAAACGCGAAGAGAAAAAAGACAAGCAAAGGAGGCGCAGTCCACGACACGAAGCACACGAAAGAGGGCGAGGCCTGCGAGACTTGGACGGTATCACGGCCACGAGTGGGATGATTGGCGCGACGCCAATTGGCAAGTGTCGAATCTTTCAGCTTGGCTTGTCGTGCCCGTCCATGGGTCCATGATATGTATGATACCAGACTGGATGGAGACAAGCTTGAATCATGACGTAAATACTGGCCCGTCTTTGCAGCGTTGGGGGCGTAATTTGAAAGGGGTTCGTGCTAAGCCAACCCCCGATCCGTGGGTCTTGGCCAGATTTCGTGCCGAGATCCACTGCTCCTCCCGATCGTAATTTCACAAAGAGCCGATTGCCGACTTGGAAAACTTCAATGTAACGCGTCACAATCTCACCTTGCGTATTTTCATCGTCTTGCAAACAGCCACACGTTTTTTTTGGCGATTTTTTTTATTTTGAATCTGTCCACTTTACTGGCGGTCAAGCCTGCTGGCATTCAACTGAGAGCTCATCTACTTTGACCCAGTCTTGCCAGTGGGAATATTGAACAGCACCAGCCTCTTGCCCTTGGGCCCCTCCTCGCCCTCCTTCCAGTCACCGAGCCCTTTGTCAACGCGGTAGTACCCGCGCCTCTCCAGCTGGATGATGTCGTCCTTCTTGAGCTCGGCCGACGCCTCGTCGCACCAGGCATCCTCCATGCTCTCCGTCACGGGGTTGAGGAAGTCCTCGAGGTTGTCGTTCTCCTCGAGCACGTCCTTGGTGATGAGGTAGTCGAAATCCCACAGCTCGGCGGGGATGAGCTTCTGGCCCTTGGTCGCAAGCCACGTCACCTTCTTCTCCGTCGTCTTGACATCTCCCTGGAGGTTAAGCTCGCAGGTGAGGCTGGGAACAACGTCGCCGCTCGGAATGCCACGAACAAAGGCGTTGCCCCATGCCATCAGCGTGATCTCCTCGCCGTCCTTGAAACTCTTGGCATCCACCTGGTCGAGGAGAAACTCGTTAGAAAAGGCAACCTTCTTGGTACCGACGTCCTTGTTCTTGGGGTGTCTGGGCTTGTCGACCGTGTAGGGCTCCGCCGGAGCCTCGGTGCCGATAACCGTGACCTTGACGGCATCTTTCTGGGAGATGGCCGTGTGGCGAGGCGCAATGGGGTCGATCGCCTTCTTGTTGCCAGCCCAGAAGTTGGTCCAGTCCATGGTGACAATGTTGCGACTGGGGCCCTGCTTGAGGATGAAGTCGCGGAGGGCCGGGATGGTCATGCCGCGTCGCCGAACGCCGCGGATGGTCGGCATCCGCGGGTCGTCCCAGCCCCACACCTTGCCAGTGTCAACAAGCTTGGCCAGCTTACGCTTCGACAAGAACGTCTTGATGAAGTTCATGCGAGCAAAGTCCCACATGTGGACCTGGCGCAGCTTCAGGGTATCCAGGAACCACTGGTACTGCGGGTTGCGATCCGTGTACTCGGTCGAGCGCAGGGCGTGCGTCACACCCTCGTGGCTGTCGACAACGGGGCAGGCGAAGTCGTACGTGGGATAGATCTTCCACTTGGCGCCGGTCCTGTGGTGAGGCGTGTCGATGTTGCATCGGTAGATGACGGGGTCACGCATGGCCTTGTTCGGGTTGTCGACCGAGAGTCTGGCACGGATGCAGTTTTGGAGACCCTCGGGGCTGCCGGCCTTCATCTCGTCAAAGATGCGGAGGTTCTCCTCGACAGTGCGATCACGGCGTGCCGAGGCGATGCCGTTCCACCGCTCATCCCTCATTTTCTCCTGGGTTGTGTCGTCGGCGTAGGCATGACCCTCCTTGATCATGCGGATGCACATGTCGTAGAGGTAGTCGAAATAGTCAGAGGTATACGACATCTTGTCGGGCTTGATGCCCATGAGAGCGAGATCCTCAATGATGGCATCTTGGTACTCCTGCTTCTCCTTGGAGGGGTTGGTGTCATCCAAGCGAAGACGAAGGGTTCCGTTGTAGGCTTGGTGGGCGAAGTAGTCGCTGAGAAGGGCGGCCTTGGCGTGTCCAATGTGGAGGTAACCCCTGAATAAGTCAATAAACCTGCGGTTTTTTTTTTTTGCGCAAAACTTACGAAGGCTCGGGAAGGAATCTTGTCACGACGCCTTGCTCGGCGTCTTGCAGAGCCAGGGCATAGCTTGCACCAGCCTTGCTGGCAGCAGCAACCTTGGCCTTGGCGGCGGCCTCCTTGGCCTTGACCTCGTCCTGAATCTCGGGGTGGTTCTCCTCGATGAACTGGAACCAGCGGGCAAGGTTGACGAGAGCGCCGCGCTTGATGGAAGAGACGGCCGCACGGTTGCCGCGGAGAGCAGTCCAGATCTTGGTATCAAGCACGCTCAAAGCGTATCCATCAAGATAAGTCCCTGGCTAGGTTAGACATGCACCAAAAAAAAATAGAACAATAGTGGTATTTCTTACGGAGAGTCAGATGCTTGTCCAGGGCAATCATGTGAGGCTCGATGGACCGGAAATCTCCCGTAAGGAGAGACTCCAGGGGGGTGATCTCGTCCGTCTTCATCGTGGCTTATAAATTGGCGTTGTTTCTCAGAAAGGGAACTTGAGGTTTGCCAAAGAATCTGTAAGGGAAATAAATCTTCACGACTTCGTCGTCACTGTCGTCGACTCAGACCCCCGACAAGGTTTTGGAGGGGCAACATTGATGGCGGGGTAGCTGTTGGTCCCGCGACAGGGATCATTCTGCCGGGCGGTGGTAACGATAGCGGTAGACCCACTAAAAATTGAGCTTCAGGCCTGGAAAACGAGGCCGTCAATTGCAGGACGCTGTGACCCCTGTTTTTTTCTGAGCTCCGTCGTCGTCGTCGTCGCCGTCGTCGCCGTCGTCGCTGGTAGCACTCGATACGATACCGCCGGCCGCGTCTCGTGAGCGCGCCCCCGAGCTCCAACGATGGCTTCCACAACCCAATGCATTGCCTCTCTGGCAAGGTTAAGCCTGGCAGCCCCCGTTCGAAGGGCAGCCGTCTCGACCATCCCGACTTTCCTCCTGCCCGGCGCGATACCCTCAGCAGTTCGCTATGCCGGCGGCGGCGGTGGAGGCATGAAATCCAAGCGCGTCAAGAAGAAGAAGACGCACAAGACGTACCGCAGTCCCGATCTGAGGCCAATGGAACAGTACTCGCTCTGCGATGCGATGAGGTGCGCTCGTTCCCATTCCTTGACGCTGACCGCGCACACCCGGCTGACCGAGCGTCGGTGACAGGTACATCCGCGCTTTCGAGGTCGGAAACCCACCATCAAGTGTCAAGTACGACGTCGCCGTCAAGTTCAAGTCTGGCAAGAACGGCCCCGTCTTGCGCGACCGCATCAAGCTGCCCTTCGAGGTCAAATCCGATACGCGCATCGCCGTCATCTGCCCCGAAGACCACCCCATGAGGACCGAAGCGCTTGACCTCGGGGCCGTGGCTGTGGGGGAGGAGTCGATATTCCAAAGCATCAGGGACGACAACTTTACCTTCAACAAGCTCATCTGCCACGCCGACAGCGAGCCTGCGCTCAAGAAGGCCAATCTCGGCAAGATTCTCGGCCCTCGAGGTCTGATGCCCAACAGGAGATTCAACACAATTACATACGACGTTAAGAAGGCGATGGACGACATGGTGGGCGCCACGGAATTCAGGGAGCGTGATCGCGTGGTGCGCGTGGCCATTGGGCAGCTCGGCTTCACGCCAAAGATGCTTGCCGAGAACCTCAAGGTGCTGATGGAGAAGCTGAAGCATGACGCCGATACCATTTCGGATAGTGGGCACACAAAGGTGCTGGAGGAGGTTGTCCTTGGGTCGACTCACGGGCCAGGGTTCAGTCTGGATGGCAAGATGAACCCTACCCTCGACCGTGTCGAGATGGACCAACTGCAGTCGCCCATGTAGAATTGCGGCGTCTCTGCTTGTATCATAGATGTATGCCATGTATCGCAATGCAAAGTCCAAGATGAGACAAAGCATGGGTATCTGAACGGCCTCTGAATGCATGGTGTCGCTGTTGTCCCCCTATTTCCCCTTGAGAACCTGGATGGCCTCTCCTTGGGCCTTCAACGTCCGGTAGACGGCCAAGAACCGCAATATCCTCGCAGCCCCTCTTTCCCCTGCTCGATGGGCGTCTTTCGTCGCGGTATTCAGGTCCAAAATGATAGTGTTCCGACACCGCACCATTCTCTCCTCCATCTTCCTGACGAACGGCGTCGCCCTCCCCAGCGAGTCCGCCAGCTGCTCGACAACAACATACTCCCTCGCCAGCGCCGCCAACTTGGCCGGCGAACTGCCCACGAACCCCTCATCCTCGTCCCCATCCTCCTCATCCTCACTCTCCTCATCCCACCCCTCCCCATCACTCTCCTCCTGCCCACCCGCCATCTTCCTTCCACCGCTCCCCACCGCCAACCTCGCCTCCAACCCCGCCACCCGCTCATCCAGCTCCAGCATCCTCCTCCCCCTCTCCACCGCCCCCCTCACCCCCTTGAGCTCCCCGCCCAGCCTCCCCACCTCGACCCGTCGCTCGCGCACCGTCCCGCGTATCTCGTCCACCGCCCGCCGGAACCCCAGCAGCGCGACGCGCACGTCCTCGACGCGGTCCTCACCGCCGCGCAGCTCGTCGCCGAGACCCAGGAAGGCCGTGTAGTTTGCGTTGACCAGCTCGAGCAGCTCGGCGCTGATGGCGGCGCTGCGGTCGCGCAGGTCCGCGCGTAGGTCCTCGAGCGTCTGGTGCCGCGACGTCGGGCCGCCTGTGTGCAGGGCCGAGAGGTAGGCGGCGGGGTCGAAGTCGGGGGCGAGAAAGTCGGTGCGCGAGAGGGCGGCGGGGAAGGGGAGGGGGGCGTCGGAGTCTTCGTCTTCATCGGAGGAGCTGGAGGGGGAGGAGGGGAGGGTGAAGGCCGCGCCGCGGGAGGGGGGCGGGGCGCGTGGCATTGTCGCGCGTGGTTGGGGCTGTTGGTGGTGGTTTTGGTGGAGGGAGCTGCAGACCGGGTGGTGGTATGGTGGAGATAATTTGATTTGGTGTTGCGAGATGGTTTGCGTGGCTTGGGCGAGGTCTGGCTGTTGATTGGGGTCAATTGTTGCTTGGGATTCGGTGCACCAAAGGTTGTCCGACCTGCCAAGACCGGATCACAGGCCGGAAGTTTGAAGGTCTTGGCCTGAACTGCGGATTCAAGACTCGGATTTCCGCACCAACTGCCGGGGAAACGTGGATCGTTTTCCGTATTCTCCCAGTACCGGGATTTAATAATGGACCAGATGTTGAACACGGTGGCCTAAGGGGGCTCACCACCCTCACATCCATTGCGTAAGCACTACCCAGACACTTATCCGTACAGCAACCATGCTCAGAACCTACCTCGTGCCACGCAACACCTTCCTTCCACTGCTTTGGTTCCTGCCTTGTTCTTCCGCCCCCCGAGGACAGAAGGGTTGAGGATTCCGAGTGCCGTGTCCTCAACATCGACGACGACGGCAGGAACCGATATCGGATGGAATGAGCGGATGTTGTGTCACGAAATTGTCGCTTGCATGCTGGGGGTGGATCTTTCTCAGATGGTGCTAGTCCCATTGCGGACTAGCACACTTTCTATAATCTTATCAATCAATCAGTGGGGCTCTCAGTCCATCACCACTTCCCTCTCCTCGAATCAGAGGGCAAGAACGCATTTCCTCGGCGCAAAGACACGGGCCTCACCTGCTCTCTGATCGGATCAACTCGCGTGCTGGGCGTGCTGGGCAGGAGCGAGCAATATTTTCTCTGCCGTCAACCTGGTGCTCATCAAGACGCAATACCCCTCACCGAGCCTGCCCTCTCCAGCTCTGCTCTTTCCCCCTTCCACACCGTCACCACCGAAAACAATGCTGGTCAACAGGTATACTGCTTGGCCGCTGAACTGAGAGCCTCGAAGCGACAGCAAAACAAACCTCCAATTCGACTTTCGCACTTCAATCCGCCGCAGAGGCCAATTCGGGGCCATTTTCCCTCTTCCCACTGAAAAAGTCGGCCCCACGTGTCGGCTTCGGGAACCGACGGAGCTACGGAGCAAAACCTCGAACCCCTCTCCCCTCCCTCCAAAAGCCGCCTGCACCCAGCAGCACCCTGCCGGCACCCCTCGGACGGCGAATCACAGCCCGCTGCCCACCACAGTCACACCTCGCCCGGCTTTGCCTGCAGCACATCGGCGACAATGGATCATTGCCTGACGTCCTCCAATTTGAGCGCTGCTTCTCTCGGCCTGCATTTGTCGACAGCGAGTCCGGCCCCCTCCCACAGCAGTGCATCAACCCCCGTCTCGGCCTGCTCCCCCGCTGCCACCAGTCCCGGCGCCTCGAGTTCTTCAAACGTGCCACAGATCGCGATCCGCCCCAACGCCCCCGCGGGCAAGCAGCCTGCGATTCGAATGTCGGCCGCGAGCCCTGCCAGCATGGCCTCGATCGACTCGCCCTCGGCCGCCGGCCCTCTCACCATGACCAGCAAGGAATGGGTCATCCCGCCGAGACCGAAGCCCGGCCGGAAGCCCGCGACCGACACCCCGCCGACGAAGCGTAAGGCCCAGAACCGAGCTGCGCAGCGGGCCTTCCGCGAGCGCCGGGCTGCTCGTGTCGGCGAGCTCGAGGAGCAGCTGGACGAGCAAAAGGAGGAACACGACAAGGTGGTTCAGGAGTTTCAGGAGCGCATCAGCCATCTCGAGATCGAGGCCCAGACCCTCATGTCCCGCTGCCAGTGGCTCGAGGCGATGCTCGAGAAGGAGCGCTTGGAGTGGAACGAACTGCCCAAAAATGATGGCATGTCGACAAATCCTCAGTTGCACCCACGGCCGCTATCAGCCCACAACACTCCGAGGACCATTGCTCCGGCACCCCCCGCTGCGATGCCCGAGCCTCAGTCCATGGCCCAGTCGTTCTCCATCTCTCAGATCGTGTCCCCGCCCGCAGAGCCATCAGAGATGCCCCAAAGCTTTTCATGTGGTGCCTGTCCGTCGACAGGGCCATGCATATGTGCCGAGCAAGCCCTCCAGGAAACCGAAATGCCGTTCGGGTGTGGCGGTTGCACCACTACTTCGAGATGCGCATGCCTGGAAGAGTCTATCCAAGCCTCAATCAATGCCGACCTCAAGAGGCCACGCGCCGCCTCCCCAGGAGCCGGGTCTAACGAGAAGAGACATAGGACCGACTCCGGCTTGGCCATGGAAATGGACTATACCCACATGTTTGTGCAGTCCCCAGAAAATAACAGGCAACCAGCACCATCGGCCGTCCTTCCACAGCCATCCATCGAGATAAGGGAGTCTTGCGGATTCTGCAAGGACGGATCATACTGTGTATGCGCTGACACCATGATGGCAACCGGCAACATGCCCTCCCTCCAGCAGCACGCCGCCCAGCAAACACAAACCCCACCCCCTTGTGAGGACGACGTCGTCCCAATACCCATGGAAGTCACCGCCACCGGCGCCATCAAGCTCCCCTTCCCCCGGCCCAACCGTTCCTCGCAGCGCGCGGCACCCCCCACCGCCAAGCCTGCCGAGAGCGGTGGCTGCGGCCCCAACGGCCCCGGAACCTGCGCGCAGTGCCTCTCCGACCCCATCTCCGGCCTCTTCTGCCGCTCCCTAGCAGCCAACCTCGAGCGCACCAGCCGTCAACAACTAAACAGCCAGCCCCCCGCAGGGTGCTGCGGCAACGGCGGACCCGGAGGCTGCTGCAAGACCGGCGGCGGCGGAGCGGAGGTCACCAAAGCCCCGGTACCCAGCGCAACACTACCAGCTCCTGCCCCCTCAGCCGGCTTCGGCCTCAGCCTCTCGTGCGTCGACGCCTACAAGACACTCGCGAGCCATCGTCACTTTGAAAAGGCCACGGATGACATTGGCTCGTGGCTGCCCAAGCTGAGGGCCGTGCCGGTCCCGCCCAGCACGCTCCCTGCTCCTGGTGGTGGTGGTGGTGGCGGGGGTGTGTTCCAGGGCCGCGGCCACCTGACGGCGGGAAGGGCGCCGATCGAGGTGGAGGCGGCGAGTATTATGAGTGTGCTCAAAGGGTTTGATGTTAGGTTTGGGAGGGGGGAGTAAAATTCATGGGAGGGGGGATGGCATTCAGGATGGGAATGAGCACAAACAAAAAAGGAGATACCCGCCGGACCCGGTTCCAGGCACGGAATCAGATGCAGCAGGTTCGGCGCGGGCGGAAAGGGGGAAATCATCGCACCGGGATACCCAGTGCTGTACACTACTACACGGCGGAAGCGCGCGCGCGTGGGGAGGTGACTTTGCAGGGAGGAGTTGTCAGGGATAGAGCGATGTTGGTCGTACGTCTTGAAAGAGGTCATGCGGCCGGGCATGCGGCCGGGGAGAAGTGAAGCGGCTACGGGGGACCCCCTTTTGGGCCGTGGGAGGAGGATCCCGGACCCTTGCGAACAACAGCAGGAAAAATGAGGAGATGGCCTGAATTGGGCCTTGTACACTGTACGGCGCTTCTGTCAAATATCACTTTCTTTTGGCTCGTCCAGCGGTTGGTGGTGCGGGAGCTGCCGGGGTGGGGTTCCCATCCGCCCGGCCCCGGACTCCGGGGAGGAATCGGGCGGAGGTCAGAAAGCTCGGGTGGAAAAGAGCCACCATGAACAATGCCAACACCTTTGTTGTTAGTTCCATTCATATGAGAAGAATACCTGCCATTTGAAGCTCCCAGTCTCCGAACCCCGTCACACATGCCAAATCACAAATCATCCCACTCCAAATCTCCGAGTCGGTGGGTAGCAAAGTAACACCAACACCCCATGACCGTCTGTATACGGGTCAACAGCACATCCGCACACAAAACAGCTGTCACCGTACACAGCATCCACGGTTACCCCGTCCCACGAACAATCATGCAGAATGACGATGGTGGGTACGATGACAGCGGGCAGGGCTGGAGTCGCCGCCACGTAGGTAGTTTTCTCGGCTGTTCTGGTGTTCCGGGGCGGCGGGGGTCAAGTTGACGATGTGCCTCTGTAGGGGATTGTGCTGGATCGTCGTCATGGGGATTAGTGGTGAACTGTCAGTTTTCGCTGGACCGACTCGTCTCTCGCGTCTCCTTGCCGACGAGGGCAGGCAACCCGGGCACGGGACGGACTCGGACGCCCGTGGTCGCTCACTGGTGGTACATCAACCCCGAGTTTGCCTTGGACGACGACGAGTGACCTTGCGGCATCTCGATTGGCATGTGAAGGGGCGGGGGCGGGAGATGGTCACGCCTTCGTCGGGCTACCATGTCTGTTTGATGGAGTTTCTTCGTGGACATGTTCCGTTGGGCAGAAGCAGGGTTCGACGTCGATAATTCCCTCAACAGTCACGTAATAGTTCCCTGAAGCGAGGTCGCGTAGATGCCTTACGGATGAGGGTCGAGGTGTATATCAAATGACGGAGAGGAGGGGAGTTTTTGGGCCTCCTCTGCTTTCCTGCCGTCGGGCGGGAGGGCAAGGTCAGGAGAAAGCGAGTACGGCTCTCAGCCTTTACAATGACTTGCTGACCACGGCCGTCTTGGGATGCTGCAGACTGCATCGGTCAAACATAGTTGCTAGGTCCTGGACGAGACACGTATTGAGGTTCTTGCATATGTCGACTGCTGCAGTTCCAAGGCAATCTCCCAGGCTCCCCCAATCCAGGTCAACCTGGGCGGCTGGTTTCGGCAGAGGAGGGAGAGATGCATCTCGTCTGGACGAGACAGGTAGCCATTGGCAGATGCTCGTGCCGGTGCCCTCAATGTATCTGGATGGCAATCGCGGAGGGAGCAGCGGGACGTCCAGCTGCTGGGCAGATGACGAATCTGGGTTGTTGGCCTGGCCGCGATGGATGGGAATGGAAAGCTGGTGGGCGAATGGCATCAAGGATGAATGTACACAGTACACGCAGACTTGACCGTGTCAGAAGGCGGTTCCTGGATCGGATTGGGACAGATGTCTGACGTGCAGCGAGGCGATCTGAGCAAGCGTGATTGGCGCGTCGCCGACAGGTCTCCGTTTGTCCGGCCGGCCGCATGAGAGCGAGAGACTTTGGTTTAGTCAGGGGGAGAGGTTGCCAGATCTGGGCTGGCAACATCTCAGGATGGTGATACATGGCTCCTCAGCCGCTGTTTCTGGATCCAGCTCCATCTCATCGTGAAAGGGGAGGCCAGCTCCTTGGGCCCCCGTCCCGCTGGGATCCACGCCACGATCCACCCGCCAGCCTGTCACGGTCCTGAGTGGCTCCGGAGACAGGGTCGAATCGACGTCGACGAGGGAGGGCGGTGCGGGAGAAGAGAGGCAGAAGGCAATGTCGAAAGACGGTGGCCGTGCGTGGCGGCGGGAGAAGCGAAGGGGGTGGCGGGCCGTGATTGGCGGCGGTTGGTGAGCTGGCAGTCCTGGCAATGCCGCGATGACTGGGCTCGCAGGCCCGTCGACAGATTCCGGGCGGGCACCGTCCGTGTGGGCTTGGGTCGTGGAGGCTGGGGATTGGGTACGGTGGCCGCCCGGTCGCCAAAACCGGGCCCTGGCGGTGGAAAAGGCGGGGGCGAAAATGCAATGACAGCTCAGCAGGCTATGTGGTGGGCGACCCTGCGACAGATGAGGGTACCAGCATGCTGTGCCAGTGTGAGAATCTGCAGAGTCGGCCAACAAAATCCAGATGAGCTCGTGGGTTTGAGGCAAGCCGGCATCTGTTCTGACCCAGTGCGAGGCCAGCGAGGCGAGGGCCAGCATGGAGCTCGGCAAAAACAGCTCCTCGAGACGACAAGCAGAGGTGGCTCGGAAGCCGTTGCGAGATATGGAGGTACCAGCCCAGCCATCCCGCCGCCACCGCGTCTCCGGCCACCGCTCATCAGACACACTGTTGACGACACGCCCAGCGCCTGCCCATGTCTCCGCTGTAACGGAGCGCTGTCAGTGACCTGGACGGGGCTGGAGATGAGCTGGCAGGTCGCGTGTTGGTTAGTGTAGGTTGAGCGACGCAGAGGGATACTCTGACGACCAACTCGAGGCTGCGACATCAGAGGAGGAACCGAATGTATCGCCGAGCAAAAGGTCATGAGCTCTCTTTCCCGTCGAGGTGGTTCGCAGATGGAGATGCAACGTCGGGATGGCGGGAGCTGAGGTAAGGGGAGGGCGACGGTGGGCATCTTGATTGGGAGGAAAGTCGAGCTGAACATGTGCGGAATGGATGTCGGGCGTGTCAGGCTTGGGTCGGGTTGATGAGATGATGAGAGGCAACTGGTAGAGAGAAAGTCGTCCAGAGTTTCCCTCTTTCGGGTTCGAGTCATCCGTCCGCCATGCTGTCCAAAGAGAGCAGAGGAGCAGAGGGCTATGCAGTGTGAGGTTCCAATGGGGAGTCCAGGCCAGCTCACAGAGAGGAGTGGAAACCTGTGAGACTATTTTTCCCGCTCCTTTTTTTTTTGGTTTGAAGTAGATTCCCGGGAAATGGTGAAAATCGAAAGCCACATGCATGGAGAGAATGGAGACGGGAGAGGCCGGGGGATGGAGGGCAGCAGCTCAACAACCACCCGCCCCTCTTTGGGCCTAGCCCCCCGCCCCCCCAGCCAGCGGACTGCTACCCCACGCTGGCGGCCCATTCCATGCTGCCCGCTACATCAAGAGCAGACCACAGCAGCAGACGACGTGCACCAAGGTGCGAGGAAACACATGCCCTCCCTCTCTTTTTTAACCCTTGTCATACGCTGTCGCTGCTCGCCTCGACAGCCCCGGATCAGCACTTTTCGAGTCCTGCGAAGCTTTCCACGCGCCGTCGCACCCCCTCCCCCTCCGACGAAACCATGACTTTGCCCGTCCTCTGAGAAGAGTCCCGACTCCCGATCCCGACTTGGAACCGTGGTGGTTGTCCCGCCCGCCGATACCCGTGGGACCCCAACAAGCTCGCAGCTCGCAGCTCGCAGCCCGCAGCCAACAGCTACCCTTAGCTCGCCGTCAACCGGCAGACCCGTCCGACAGCTCAGACGAGGCAACTCGATAACCTTACGCCCCCCCTCCCCCTTCGCCAGGAAGTGAACAAGTTCTACCTGCCCAACCCAACACACCACACCACACTACGCACCAAGCATCATCTCTCGGGCCCGATCGGCTCATCACCGCCCCCTCCCCTCCTCAGTGTCCCTGACTGCTCGTGGCGCATGGGTGATCGCGCCCAGCGGCTCAACACGCCTCATGGGCCCATTATGATATCCATGCAGCGCTCTCTCTCGTCGCCCGTTGCCGTCCACTCGTCTCCGCGTAGGTTGCAGGACGAGACACCGTCACCACGACTCTAATGTGTGTGTCTGCTAACCTCGCGCCACCGAGCACAGCTCCGTCGGCCTCGGCCGACCCCAACTCTCGGTCGCCGACCCCCTCCCCCTCCGACAACCATGTCGAGCTCTCGCAGTCGCGACGCATGCGGTCCAAGAGCCCCTCCCGAACCACCAAAGACACCATGAGCACCACCATCGCCTCCTCCCGTCGCGCCGACGATGCCTCGCGGCGGTCCTCCGTCGTCCAGCACCTCCCGAGCTCGAGCGCAAGCCGCGGCAAACCCATCATCGAGCAGGCCCCGGCCGTCCCGCACGCACCCGCCCCGAACGATTCCTCCGATACCCTCACGATACCCTCCGGCCCGCCCTCCCCTCTCGCCGACAAGCCCCCGAAGCTGGGCTTTCTGCGCCCACTGCTGACCGATGTCTCTCTTTACACGAATCCGAACTTCAGCCCGGACACGGACCGCACGACCCTGGAGGAGCTCGCGCATCTGGTGCGCCTGTCCAAATATCAGGAGCGCAAGCGCGCAAACACCCGGATCCGCCTTCAGAGGAGTCTCGTGTCCACCGCTCTGTCGGCCCGCTTGATGCGGTGCGGCGAGCTGGCCCATCGGAACTTGGTTGATTGCTTCCGCGGAGATGACAAGAAGACGTTCGCCGCCCTGTACAATGCCATCATTGATGTCAGGAAGAGCTGCGATGAGACGCGCCGCTATGCCTTGCTGGAGCCCGAGATGGACCTGTTGCAATCCCACGGCATCCTCTCTTCGGACAGCGGGGAAACCCCGACAGGGTCAGTCGCCGGTGGACAGCCGTTGCCAAATGCTGCCTCGTCGTTCTTGGGCGAGATTTCCGCATCCTCCCGGGAGGATATTCTCAATTTCTTAACCCAGATTAGGACAAACCCTCATTACCTAGCTACGCGACTGGCCTCGCTCGACAGCCGTGAGCTTGTTGCCCTCACCAATTTCCACCAGACTCTGGAGCCGATCGAATCGGTCCTCCCCTACCACAGCCGCCCCTCAGGTCGCGGCTCTTCCACACCAGGCGGCGGTGGAGGCTCCGGTCCCGGTGGTCGCCCATCTGCCCAGGAACGGACTGCCATCGAGCGCCTGCTTTCGTTTCAGAGACACGACCCCATTTCCGCCCTCATCTACACGTGCTTTGCCAACTCGGCCGGACCCGACAGCGCCGAGGACAAGCGGAGAGTGAACATCTGGGCCAATGCATGCACACGTTTGATTTCCGAGGGCACCACGGGAGGTGAACAGACCATCATCTCGGTGCTCAATGTCTGGGTCTCGATGCGTGACTGGGCCGGAAAGTCCAACATGGAATGGTACCTAATGAAAATCCTTGAGGATGGAGCCTTTCTGCTGGACCGCGCCGAGGACCAACATGGCACCCGCTTCAACGTCTCGGACTGGAGTTCCAAGGACCAGATTGCCTCGGAGGAGTTCTATGCCAAGGCCGTGGATGAGCTGTTCGAAGTTATCGACGATGAGGACTCGACCGGTATTCCCGAGGGCTTGATCGAGCTGGGCAATGAGATCCTCAAGCGCCTGGACAGGAGCCTCGCCGACAGCACTCGCAAATGGCTGGTTTCCAAGTACCTGTTCACCGTGTGGCTTCTCGGAGTTGTCATCCACCCCGAGGCTTACGGCATCATGGCCGACTACCACATCACCGAATACGGCCGGCAGAAGATCCTCAAGTCGGTCGCCATGCATGCCCAGAAGCTTGTGCTGGAGATGCTCCTGAGCAACACTCCCGTCTCAACGCCACTCAAGGTCAAGGGCCACATCGAAAACATTTGCAACCGCTTCAGGGAAACCAAGTACCGCAAGAAGCCAAGGCTCTTGCCGGCGCGGTCCATCACCTCGCTGAGGGAAACCACCGAGGTCCACCCCTACCTGGTCATGAGCCCTGCAGATCTCGCTACGCTTGTCAATGCCCTCTTCCCCGAACGACGGCCCCAGTCGGCGCGGTCGGGCAGCTTTCGATCCGGGGCCCCATCCATCTCGGGGTTTTCTGCCATCTCCATGCCCATGTCGTCGAGAATGATGAACAACTCTGACGCCATGTCGGTCATGAGCACGAGCGCAGAGTCGTACATCAGCGAAACCACCACATCAAGGGAACCCCTTTTAGAGGATGGCAGCCCGCGCCGATACTCACCGCCTCTCCCCGACGGTTCCAAGCAACCCAGCAACTACGAAGAAGACGGCATTCGGCTCCGGCATGCCATGCAAAACATGAACAATGTGCTCGGGCATGAGGCTGTATACGGCTCCTGCCACCCATGTGCGGAACGATGGGCTGTCTTGTTCATCTCGACCGATGGAAACCACCTGTCGACGCACATGACCTACGACCCCGAGGACGATGTCGAGGAAGAAAACTCGTCCACCACCGACACCGAGGGTGATTCCACCGAGGACGAGCGCCCGGAGCTTAACAAGGACTATCACCAGTTGCGCGATTCCATTCTCAAACTGGTGCAGGACTACGAGATTCCACACAACCTCGAGAACGACGGGACCGAGAAGCAAAAGTTTAGCAACCGAGCATCGAGCCTGAAGAAATATCGCTCGAGGAACAAGATCATCACAACCATGGGCAGCCGCAACCCCTACCGCAAGCGGGCCGAGAGCATCGCGAGCAGCATCGCCGAGAGTCCCCCAAAGAACGACAAGGGAAAGGGGTCCGCCGAGTCCGCCGAAGCGTCATCCGCCCTCATCGTCATGCTGACGGCCGCATCCTCCCAGTCGCACGCCCAATCGGACTTTGTCTCTGCCCATCTTTATTGGAAGACTATACAACAACTCAACGCCCTGTCGTCCGATTCCCTCCGCCGCGATGGCTTTGCCACGCTTCTCAACATCTTCTCCCGTGGGCCACGCGACTCCATCCGCCGGTCAGCCGCCGCCATCGAAGACTACGATGCCTGGCTGGTCTGGCTCAAGCAGAGCCAGGAACGCGCAGAAGGCCTCATCGACTCCATGATGCGCCGTCTTCGGGCACTGCGGGACAAGATGTGGTACGTCACGGATGTTCGCAACTCGGCGCCGTACGCCGATTCCCGCAACGTCGCCGTCGCCCTCAAAACAATGGGTCTGCCGCGAAGGTGGAACTCTTTCCAGCGTATCAAGAGCATGATGCAGCGCGGCCCCAATGCCAACTACATTTTCAGAACGGAATCACAGATCCTGGATCTGTTGGCAGCACCAGAGGACCAGGGCGGTCCCAACAAGCTGCGAGACGACCAGGCTGACAAGGCCCAACGCTGGCTCAAGCAATTCGAAATCGAAAACTTTTGCCGTGGCGAGGAGCGGATACACCGCTTCAGTTGTGAAGTGGACAGCTGCGTCAACAAGCTCATGGGCGAGAGCATGATTGATGGGCCAGTGCTGTGGTCCAGCGATCTGTACACACGAGACAGGCGGACCATGGAGAGCGGCAAAAGCACCAGGGATCGTGATAACCAGTCGGTATGGGACGATTCAGCCAGCGTCGTCAGCGAGCCCGAAAGGAGATTTGGCTCAATTGGTCGTTCTTCGTCTATCCGAGGAGACTTGCGCGCCATGTCGGGGTCGGGAAACAACATGAGCCAAGCGTCGTTTGACTCGGGCCGATACAGCTCGAGGGCAAGCACCGTCATCTCAGAGGTCCCGGATGGACAGGAATACTTTGGCGCATCGTCCCCTGTTCATCAGATCGACTCGCACGCCACATTTTGGTCGCCCTTCCAGCACCGCGCCACGTCTCCCAGCGCCGCCTCAAGAGCGCATTCCCCGACAACCAGTGTCACGAACCTCTCCGCCACCTTTCACCCACCAAATCACCAGTCACTCCCCTCACATACGCATTCGACTGGGCGCCCCGGAACATCTGCCTCGTCCAACGAGACGGTGTTCCAGCAGCGGCTCTCTGAAGAGAAGACGCGCTTCTTGGGTGAGCTGAGGCAGACACTCACCAGTCTTCTCCTGTCGGACCTGGGCAACCTCGTCTTTTCCCGCGGTTCTGAGACGGACGCGTGGTTCGAGGGCCTGGGGCAGGACTGCATCGACCGCAGGGCCGCCATCCAGCGACGGGAGAAGCAAGCACGGGCAAGGGAGAAGCGAAAGTCGGTCAACAAGACCGGTCTAAACCAGCGCATGATGGAGAAGAACCTCGGCGACATGCGCGGCTTGGGTGGCAATGACGCTTCGAGCGAGAGAGGATCCGACATTCAGAGTCTTGGGCCCGACGTGGCTGCTGGGAGCCAGCGGGGCAGCCAACGGGGCAGCCAGCGCGGAAGCCAGCGCGGCAGTGTCCACGGCGGGAGCGTCCACGGCTATGAGAGCACGGCAACCAGCGACACCATCCCAGCCCACACCTCGCAGGCTCAGAACCAGGCGAGCAAGAAGGAAGGTGTGCCGGACTTCCCGTTCAAGAAAGCCTATCAGCGACTCTTGAAGATGTTCTGCGTCCACCCCAACCCCTACGTCAAGCTCAACGCTCTGCATGAACTGGAGCATTTGATCATCGCGTCGTTGAACTCGGGATCCCGTCGGTCCAGGTCTGCTTGGGCACGATCCGACCTTGGCTCTGTGTCTTCAGCCACGGACGAGCACGGCCATGGGGGTGGGTCGGGCCGGGTCAACCCCTTGGAAGAAACCATCGACAACGTCAAGGAGCGCCGCTCGCACACCATGGGATACGGTCTTCCGTTTGGGACTGGCCCAAGTGGGAAAACTTCGGGAGGGGCTGGCAACGCTGAAACGCGTTCCATCGCCTCGATGCACCCGGCCAACACGGACGCCATCGCCAATATCCTTCAGGCACTCTTCCGGGATCCAGCTCTTCGACCCAAGACGCTGTTCCGCGATCTCCAGTTCATCGCCGCTTTTGTGCCGCAGTCGGTGCTCGACAAGACGGAAAAGGGCAAGGCATTCTGGGATACCGGGCTCGCGGCACTAGGCCTCAAACAAGAGGTCTGCCGCACCATGGTGGAGGTTGCAGACGAGATTGTCAAAAACTACACGCAACAACGGACCGGACCTCTCAACTCATCCAGTGCGAACAGACCGGGAACCTCGAGCACAGCCTCGGGCTCCCATCCTGACCCAACCACCCCGACGCTCTCGGATGCACCGCCCTCGCCACCTGTGTCGCCGCCGTCCCCCCTGCCGTTGACGACGCACTCCCTCGCCGACGCGGCCCGCATGTGGACCATCACAGCCAAGGAGGGCGACCCCACGGCGCAGCGCGAGCTCGCCATCTTTTATCTCTCGAATCCCGAGCTGGTCGAGCGCACCACCCTCCCGCTAAGCAAGCCCCGGGAGGTATTCAAGCAAAACGTCATGGAGAAGTACGGAGGCGGGTCCGGTCGATCCGGACACGCCGGGTCCGGGTCAAAGTACCACCCCAGCCTGGCGGCGCAGGCGCGCGGAGGACAGGGACAGTCGGGGAGTGGCGGGCTCGGCCTGGGTATCTCGGGCGTCGGGGGGGTTGGAGGCGGAGCGGCCAACGCTGACCCTGGACTTGGACCGGGCATGGGGGTGGGAGATGTGCGGAGTGACCCGGCGCTTATGTGCGTTGCGATTCACTGGATGGAGGCTGCCGAACAGGGCGGGGATGAGCTGGCGAGGAGGTTCATGGCGCAGAATATGATGGGGTAGAAAGATGGTGGTGTTGTTGTTTTGCATGTGGCGTGGATGGCGAGGGATACCCATACGTGGCGTCTGGTGTCATTGGTTAGTGTGTTGCGGATTGGATTTATGGTTTTGGGTTGTAGGGCCTCTGGTATGTTTTTTTCAGGTGGTACAGTTCAGTTGTTCTCTTTCTTATTGCATTGGTGTTGACGCTTGCTGGTCTGTGACTTTGCCGTCCAGTTGGGCTTTCATGGAGGCATAATGGCTTCCCTCTTCTGCAGCGCCGGGTCAAAAGAGACGACAGCCTGCATCAGCTTGCCATCATCATCCCGATGTCTTCATGGCCACATTCTCGTTACATTTTCTTCCCGATCATGGGCGCTTGCTTGTACGAAGGGCTCGTTGCCGGGAGGATCGCAGACGAGGACAATTCTGGTTTCCGTTCATCATTTTGAGATACCTCGATACACAACCGCCCATATAGACAGGTAGCATGGTCAACGTTGGATACCCATTTCTCTTTGCCTTTTTTCTTCAAGTTGGCTGAAATTTTGGAAATCTTGGTTCATCTTTTGCCTCTTGCCTGCTGGTGCCTGTGCCCGTGCTGCATGTCCGCTGTCGCCTGCTGCCTGCTGCCTGGGTCGATACAGCTTGACGATTCCACCTCCTTGAGTGATATTGCTCCTTCTGTGACGTCTCTGGCGGATATTGCTGGTGCGGTTGGTGGCGGCTGCAAGATGTCAACGGGTGAGGATCTTGGTGACAGGGGCGATGGGAACATCATGGCGATGGAAATATGGGCCTTGGAAGACGGTCGATGCCCATGTGGTGGATTCTTTTTCGTATGTACAAGCAAGGGAAGTGGGAAGATGCGATGGACTGGGCAGGAGAGACACGAAACTTTGGCGTTCGGGGCCAGCGAGCTTGATGATGGCTTCACGTCGCGTCGCATCTTCCAGACACAGAATCTGCAGGTCAAACGCGAAGGGCAAAAAGGGACAAGATTCGTGACACACGTGTCACACACACGCAAGTCCTGGAGTGCCAGCAGCACACCGTCACATATCCAAGCCGAGAAGAATCTTCTTCCCCATGACGCGACCCGCAGGCCACGACCACAGTGAAAAAGAAATGGCAGGCCAAAGACCAAGTTTGAAATCAAAAATTCCGACCGGAACGGCCCCGAAGGACAATTCATGACGGCTAGCACCACGATGTGCAATGCAGGCTTTCCGCCATAGTACCAGGTGTTCTTGATCTCCCGGTACTCAATCAAGGTAAGTATGAAGAAAAAAAGTAGAAAGGGAGAGGAAATTCTGGGAGGGGAGACGTCTTCTTGTAGGCAGATGGGCTGGTCTGTGCACGAGTGCGAATGTGGCGGTACTCCACTTCTGGGACTGGGCCAATCATGGAAGGCAGGTTGGCCACCGCGGGGTCCAAGGCAAAGGTGAAACAGGGCAGGCGGTCGCAAATGGCAGTAAAGTGTCCCGCGATTTTGAGTCATCCAAGGGGTCTCTAGTTTGGGGTGTTGGGCCGTCGTGTCACTGAATTCAGGGCCCCGAAACTCGACTCTGCGACTTTTTGTTTCTGCGCTCGCGATCCCCGACAATCGGTCAATTCCCTCCAGCAAGCCACCGAGATCGTCCCGACACACACAGGCCAAGATGCCCACCATCAACGTCGACAAATACGCCCTGTTTGAGGAGCTGGGCGAGCAGTAAGTAGAGACTACCCCGCCATGTTCAACTGTCGCGAAGTGGGATGGGCTGGAAGTTTGAAGCTGGGATGACCAACACCACAACCCTCCTCCACTTTCGCGCTGCTTGGACAACCGGATGCTTATGAGCTCTGAGACGTGTTGGCTGACTGTAAATCCACTGCAGGTTCACCCCCGACGAGTTCCAGAACCTCTGCTTCGACTTTGGCATCGAGCTCGACAAGGACACGGAAGATGACCCGGCGCGCCCCAAGGACGAGGCGCCCGAGCTGCACATCGAAATCCCCGCCAACCGCTACGATATGCTGTGCTTTGAGGGTAGGATCCCCGCTTGGAATAAGGCGTGTGGCGCATAGCGACTAAGACGAGAGGCAGGAATCGCATTGCACCTGAGGATCTTCCGCGGCCAGCAGGCAACACCAAACTACAAGCTTCTCGAGCTGCCGGAGGAGAAGCTCCAGACCATCACAGTCACCAAGGCGACGGAGGAGGTCCGCCCATATGTTGCCGGCGCAATCCTGCGGAACCTCAAGTTCACCGAGGCTACGTACCAATCCTTCATCTCGCTGCAGGACAAGCTCCACCAGAACCTCGCGAGGCAACGGACGCTTGTATCGTGAGTACATGGACGTCGCAAAGCTTGGGCATGGGAACTGGGCTGACGACGGTGCTAGTATCGGTACACACGACCTCGACACGATCCAGGGACCCTTCGAATACGATGCGCTGCCACCAAAGGACATCAGCTTCATCCCCCTCAACCAGACCCAAAAGATGAACGGCGACGAGCTCATGACCTTTTACGACTCGGATAAGCACCTTGGGCGCTTCCTCCACATCATCCGCGACAAGCCCGTATACCCCGTTATCTTCGACGCCAACAAGGTCGTCTGCTCCCTGCCTCCCATCATCAACGGCGACCACTCCAAAATCACCCTCAACACCAAGAACGTCTTCATCGAGATTACGGCGACAGACCAGACCAAGCTGGATGTCGTATGCAACATCATGGTGGCCATGTTCTCCAAGTACTGCGAGGAGGAGTTTACAATCGAGCCCGTCAAGATCATCTCGGAACACAACGGCACGACCCGCATCACGCCCAGTCTGGCAACCAAGGTTCTGGATGTCTCGGTGGACTACATCAACCAGTGCTGCGGTCTGGAGGAGTCGCCGGAAGCGATTTGCAAGCTGCTCAGCAAGATGGCGTTCCGGGCGGAACCGTCACAGGACGGCAAGTTCATCAAGACATACGTGCCACCAACCCGCGCCGATGTCCTGCACGCTTGCGATGTAGTACGTTGGATATTTCCTTCCTACGAGGAACTGTTTGAGGTATCGGGGTGACTGACACACAGCAGATGGAGGATGTCGCCATTGGCTACGGCTTCAACAAGCTTCCCCGCTCGTCGCCCAACAAGTCGGCCACGATCGGCAAGCCCCTCGCCATCAACAAGCTCGGGGATATTGTGCGCAACGAGTGCGCCATGGCGGGGTGGGTGGAGGTCATGCCTCTCATCCTCTGCTCGCACGAGGAGAACTTTGAGTGGCTCAACCGCGTCGATGATGGAACAACCGCAATCAAGCTCGCGAACCCCAAGACGATCGAATACCAGGTCGTACGAACCTCTCTGTTGCCTGGCCTCCTCAAGACGCTCCGCGAGAACAAGTCGGTGAGGCTACCCCTCCAGATTAGCGAGGTGTCGGACATCGCAGTCAAGGACGAGAGCCTCGAGCGGAGAGCCCGCAACGAGCGCCGCTGGGCGGCTGCTTTCTACGGCAGGACGAGCGGATTCGAGGTGGTCCATGGTCTTTTGGACCGCGTCATGTCGATGCTGCGCATCAGCTTCACGACTCCTGAAGAGGGACGCAAGGAGGACAAGGTGGAAAAGTATTTCATCGAGCCGATCGACGAGCCCACCTTCTTTGGCGGCCGCGCCGCGGCCATCTTTGCCAACATTGGTGGGAAAGCGCAGCGGATTGGTGAATTCGGCGTGTTGCACCCGACGGTGCTGGAGAAGTTTGAGCTGAGGTAAGATTTTGGTTCTGGGAGTGCGTGATGTGACAAGCGCGCTGACATGTTTGCAGATACCCGGTGAGCACGTTGGAGATCAACCTCGAGGTCTTCCTCTGAGGGGACAGCGATGAGCATGGATAAAAAATGTAGAAGCGCTGGTGAATCCAAACAAAAACATGACTCTCGCATCATTGCATCAACCTGAGCCGTGAATGTGCCGTGTCGCATTCAGAATCGGGCTTCCGGACGGCATTTATGGGAAGAACGTGGGCTTAGCTCTGCGTTTTGTGGAGGGTGAGAATACGCATCTGCAGGCTTTATGTTGTTGGTGACAGAAGTCGAGGTCCGAGGAGGAGCTTGAGCAACAATCGGATCAAGATTGCGTCACGTCGCAGGGCTGACATGTGTTTCGTGACATGGCTTGCGGGAGGCGTCAGCCCATGAACGTTTGTGAAGCCCCAAAACTCCCGAGGGCACCACACTGTCGGGATGTATGCTGCTTTCTCAATTGGGTTTCCGAGGCTGACTGCGTATTCGCAATTGCGGGTCGAAGCTCTCTCAACCAATAGGGTGTTCGCTGTCCAGTGCGAGCTTCTCTCACATCTTGACCGCCGAGTCTTGCCTCTTCCATGCCCCTAGATATATGTAAAAGTGAAGTCACCCATCCGCTTTTCAAAAATCGGCAATGTCACGATGACACCAAATAAACAAACCCCTGAGAATGAATCATAAGAAATCACAGCACTCCCGGTGGATGTTTGCTCTTGGCGTCAATGGTCTCCACATGGCTTGGCTCATTTCAGCACCCGTTTGGAGATGAAATCATCGAGAATCATGGGACCGAAGCTTCAATTCTTTTTTCTTCGCTGGGTCCTCGTCCTCGATCCCTCACTTTGAAAATCACAGAATGGACCTCGAAGCAAAAGAACCAATCGCAATTGTTCCGACCCGTTGACTCATTCGCCCTATCTCCGCGTTTGAGATGGATGCTCCAGTCTGCCTGGCCTTGATGATGACAGATGGTCGGAGCCATGAAACCAGATCTCGGAGACATCTGGCTGCGACGTTTTACTAACCAACGAACAATGCCCCGTGGTTTTCGTCCGCCGCGCTGCGGTGGAAGGACCGGAATTTAGCAGGCTCTGCGCCGACCAGTCATCGTTGACGGGCGGTCGACGGCTTTCTCCGGGCTTCTCGCAACCAAGCCAGCAGGGCCGCGGGCGTTGCGAGATTAAGTCCGGGCCACGGGCGGCACTCCCCCCTTACCGCCGTGCCGCCCGCTAGAAGCTTGGCGGCTGACGAAAACGCATGCCACGGAGGCCCAGCCAGATCGAAACGATAACCTTCTCCTTGTGTGATGGGTGCCTCGCAGGGCGGCCTGCGGACTCGCAATGTGTCCGAGCAGAGACCCTCCGCTTACAGCCGCAAAGTCCCCTGGCAGCACTCTCTGCCCTCCGTCTGGTACTCCGCTCGGAGCCCACACGGCGGACGAGTTGCTGACCGGGGTGACTCGAAGAGGTCTGTTTGTAATTGATGTCCCAATTCGGCAACATGGGTTCTTGCGACACCATGGCGTTGGCCCGCGTTTTGCAATCTCACATACTGCTGGGGGACTGGAGGGAGCTGACGCCAGGGATATAAACTTTCCCCGGTCCCCCTCCCAGACTCCCGGTATCCAGCTCATCATCACCTTTGCTACTCTTGCCTTTTCGGTACTGTCTCGAGAGCAGAGAAAGACGACAAGAGCATCCTGGAAAGCAGCAAGTGCGACACTCACCCCTATAGGCTTCTCTCCCAGCAACAGGACCACCACCACCACCACCACCAACAACAACACACACACACCCGACGACATCAAACGCCATGGCTTCATCCCTCGGCGACAGCGACCGGCCATCCACGGGCATCACTGGCCATCTCAACCCTGACACAGCTCGCAACAGCGCCTACCTCAGCAGCGACTCGACCCGAGCGGCCTCCACCATCGACCTCGAGAAAAAGGTAGACGACACCGACGTGGCCAGCACCTACACAGCCAAGGATGAAAAGCTACCACCGAGCACCCCCGGCGAGCCCCCGGCCGTCGAGGAAATTGTCGAGTACCCAACGGGCTTCAAGCTCACCTTCATCGTCCTCGCCCTTGTCCTCAGCATCTTCCTCATCTCGCTCGACATGACCATCGTCGCCACGGCCATCCCCAAGATCACCGACGAGTTCCACGGTCTCGAGGAGGTCGCCTGGTACGGCTCGGCCTTCTTCATGACCCTCGGCGGCTTCCAGAGCTCGTGGGGAAAGATTTACAAGTACTTCCCTCTGAAAGGCAGCTTCCTCATGTCCATCTTCATCTTTGAGGTCGGCAGCCTCATCTGCGGCGTGGCCCCCAACTCGATCGCCCTCATCGTCGGCCGCGCCATCGCCGGTGTCGGCGCTGCCGGAATCGGTTCCGGTTGCTACACCCTGATCGCTTTCGCCGCCGCGCCCGCGCGCCGCCCCATGTTCACCGGCATTATCGGCGGCTCCTACGGAATCGCCTCGGTCATTGGCCCCCTCATCGGCGGCGCCTTTGCAGACCACGTCTCGTGGAGGTGGTGCTTCTACATCAACCTCCCCATCGGCGGTGTTTCTGCGGTCATCATTTTCTTCTTCTTCACCGCGCCCGCCACGGCCCAGCCCGTCGCCGCTCCACTGTCCGAGAAGCTCCTCCAGATGGACCCCTTGGGCACTGGTCTCATCATGGGCGGCATCATCGCCTACATCCTGGCTCTCCAGTACGGCGGCGTGACCATGGCCTGGTCTTCGGCTACCGTCATCGGCCTGCTCGTCGGCACCGTGCTAATCTTCGTTGCGTTCTTCGTCTGGGAGTACTACAACGGCGAGCGCTCCATGGTCGTCCCGCGGCTCTTTGGCAACCGCAACGTCTGGGTTTCTGCGCTGTTCAGCTTTTTCTTTGCTGGTACATATTTCATCATTGTTTATTATCTCCCGATCTACTTCCAGTCCATCGACAACACGTCGCCCACCCAGTCGGGCGTGCGCAACCTCCCGCTCATCCTCGGCGTCACGTTCGGCACCATCGCCTCGGGCGCCTTCGTCTCCAAGACGGGCATCGCCGCGCCCCTCGCCGTTGGCGGTGCCGCCGTCGCCACCATCGCCGCCGGGCTGCTCTACACCCTCGACATCGGCACCGGTTCGGGCAAGTGGATTGGCTTCCAGCTCCTCGGCGGCATCGCCTGGGGCGTCGCCTTCCAGATCCCCATCATCATCGGCCAGGCGACGTCCTCGGCCGCCGACCTCTCGTCGGTAACAGCCATCATCTTGTGTAAGTACCCCCTCCCACCCCTTCGCACAACCCAAAAACAGAGAACTAACCCGCCCCCCCAGTTTTCCAAACAACAGGCGGCGCCATCTTCGTCTCGGCCGCCCAGTCCGCCTTCATCAACACGCTCCTCCGCAAGATCCCCGAGAACGTCGACCCCCTCGCCATCATCGGCACCGGCGCCACGGCGATCCGCCACGTCTTCCCCGCCGACCAGATCCCCGCCATCCTCGAGGCGTACATGGCCGGCATCAAGACGACGTTTGCGCTCACGGTGGGCGGTGTCGGCGTGGCGTTTATCGTCAGCTTGTTTAACAGGTGGGGGAAGTTGAACCAGGAGGCGGTGGCGCAGGCGGGGGCTGTTTAGGTTCTTGTCTGGGTTGATGGTTGTGTTGTTGATAAGTTTTGGATAGACGGTGCTGAGATGGGTGTTTTGGATAGATGGACGTGTGGTTGAATCGGGGTTGGATGGGGTGCATGGACTATCATGTCTTGAACAACAGGAGCATGGCACGGGAACGGGGGAGGTAATGGCTGCATTGGGCATGGTGTTCAGGTTGCGTTTTTGGGGAAAGCAAGCATCTCCTATACATTTTCATACCCGCGTCACGAGTCGAGAAGCTAGAGATATACCAACTTCTAGACGTAAAAGAGCCCGGAAGCGGGAATCTATCATAATGTTTCATGTTCAAAATGAATCTGTCCCAGGACATTTAAAATCTTCCTAGAAATTCGTCCCAACCTCTTTGCTTCTTAATACCCTCCCTTCATCAGTAACTGCACGGCTATCTCCTGTCACATACGACCATACCCACTGGAGAACTCGGGATCCCGTCTGCTCTCCCATAAATTAGCCAGTGAGGGTCAGACTAGTAGTTGGGTCGGTGACGACCAGCGAATCCCTGGTGTTGTATGTTTCTTTTTGTTTTTCCTGCCATCTCAAGACAGACAGTTCGTCCTGGTTGAGAAGAAATGTTGCAAGTTAAGGTGGACACACTTCGGGCCAGCAGCCACTACCAGACCAGAGAAAAGAAACCTTTCAGTGGAACCTCAAAGTTCGCGTCAGCCCAATAAGTGGATATCGTGCCCTGTAAGGAAGGTGCAAACATGGGGCATCGGTCAGATTCAAGGGGTTTGTGCCATGTTCAGTAATCTTTCAGACCAAGAATCATGAGCAAATGTTGACATCTTGTTTTCCGAACCCCTAAAGATGACCTGTACCTGCATCCGCTGGCAAAGATGCCTAATGATACATTCGCTTCATTTACCCAAGGAGACTCCTTTTCAACTCCGCGCTCCTTCGTCATCAACATCGTCAAAACCCCCCTCAAACAAATCGGGTATCGCCGCTTAACTCCGACAAACACCACATCCGGGACCCCTTTCTCACTCCTCACGGTGGACCGTTCCAGTCCGCCCAATTCGACCCCCCGTCTACCCCATCCTCTGCCACCCCCGTGCCTCTCATCAACGAGTCGAAGAAAGCAAGATCCACACCCTGGAATGCCCAGTCGTCAGTCCCCGCCGTGAGCGCAGGATACGAGTACTGCTGGTGCATCGCATCGTTGATGATATTCGGATATTCCGGGATGAGAGCATTCGGTTGAGACGGCGGCAACTGCGCAGCGGCCTGCGGTCCCTGGAATGGGGCCGCGGGCGTTTGCGCCGCGCTGTACGCGTCTGCGGACGACGACGAAACCTTCTCGCTGTGACTCGGCACGAGCGGATGAACACCGTCATTCGAGTCGGCGTAGTCCATGTCCTGCCCGTTGACGCCGATGCCCAGGGTCTGCAGCGGCCCCTGGAGCTCCATCGCCTCCTTGGAGATGATGCCCTCGGGTCCGATCTTGACGACGCCAAAGTAGGGGACGCTCAGGCGCAAGCTGTGTTCCTCGGGAGGTCCGCGGGGCTCGTCGCGAGGGTAGCTGTCGGGGTTCATCCGGCGGCACTTTCGGGAGACGGCCTCGGCCTCGATCGAGAGGAGGCGGCGGAGGAGGTCGCTGCTCTTTTCGTTGACGGCGTCCATGTTGGCGCGGCCGATGTCTTCCATGTTTGCGAGGACTTCTTCCATCATGGCGCGGTCGCTGGGCCGCTGATGGCTAAGAATGTTGTCGCTAAAGGGTTGACGATGGCCATCCAGGTGCGCGAGGATGAGGGTCATGGCGGCGATCAAGGCGTGAAAGTCGATGGTTCGGCAGCAAAAGACCACCTTGTTGTGGCTCCGGAACATGAGGAAGCGCATCAGGATTTCGCGCGAGGCCGTCACGCAGGTCGACTTGCTGTACTCGTAGCTCTGCTCCCCACCTCCGGGACTGGACTGGTTGTCCTTGAGCATGTAGGGGAGATGCAGGTGGTTGAGGAGATTGTAATGGTACAGCTGATCGACCAGGCGAAGTGTCTCCCAAAACATGTCCTGCGGATCCTCTGACTCGAAGGTCTTGTTCAGGTTAGGCATGAGCCACCACTTTCCAGGGAGGATATGGGCCACTTTCTGCAGCTCCAGATCAATCTCCTGCGTCTTGGCGTAGTCGTCCAGGCTCGGGTTCGACTCGTTGCGCTCCAGAATGCGCCCCGCGATGACGCAGTGCATGCGCTCCAGTCTGCCCAGGGGCGGCTCGGCCGCCAGGGCGGCGGGACTTGCCATGGACATGTCGAGAGATCCCTGGGGAAGACCCAGCATCATGGACAGGGCGCGGTCGGCATAGATGATACGGAACCAGAAGTAATACGGATAGGCGCGACGCCTCGGCTCGATGGCCTTCAGCGGCTGGTGCTGGTTCTGCCGTTGGATGCCCATGAGCTGGCCAACGACCATGGCTCTCCGGAACGCCAGCCAGGCACGTCGCAGGTTGCCGCAGTTCCCCTGGTACAGCCCTTCGAGCATGACGCATTCCAGGCCATCCAGTGTGCCCAGGAACTCGTCGTTGGTCGTGACGACACGGATGGCCGTTTCGGCGAGTCTGCCCATGACAACACGGGGGTCCTCGTTCAGGTCCTTGATGGTGTCTTTGTTGGGGCTTAAATATTGGAGGAAGGTGGCCAGCATGAGCAGATGCCTGGCCAGCGTGACTGGGTGGGCGTTGGGGTCGGGGAGGTCAAACAAGGTGTCTATCTTCTCAATGCCGTCTTGTTTGATGGAGGAATACGGAATCGTCATGACCTGGTTGAAGAATACGACACCTTCTCCCACGGAGTTTCGCAAGACTTCCATGTCGTGTCTCGACGGGAATGCGGCCAGTAGTGCTTCCGTCACTGCCGTATGCCTCGACGACCTAGTCGGGACGATGTGAACGGGAGTGCGGCTATCTGAGGTCGGGGACAGCACGGATCCATGGGGGCTTTCGTCGTCACAGCCATGGTTCTGAGGAGGCTTCAGCGCGGCTCAGGAAAGATCGAGGGTTCACTGCACGTACCTCGGGCAGCTCATGGAGCAAGAGGTTATGGGACGACAGGCCGGAGTCGGACGAGGCCGACGGCGTAGGGATCCCCACGGCGGATGTCAAATCTTCGTTGCTTCCGGGCAGCGTGTCGGGGGCATGGCCGCCGCCGGCACCGGTGCCGACAGTTTTCACAAGTTGCTCCACCAAGGCCTCGACGCGGACGATTCTGTCACCCATGTAGCGGCTTCGGTCAGCCGGGGCCGAGGCCTCTTCGGGGAATTCCTGGCTGACGCATTTTGTGCTCCGGCGACGGCAACCGATGCACACGGTGTCACGGTGAGATGTGAAGGTGCACCGGATTTTCCTCCGCTTGCATTCCCAGCAGCTGCGGGTGCCCTTGCGGATCTTCCGGCGCTTGGCCTCGGAGTCGGCGCTGTCGGACTGGTGGGGGCCGGCGGGGGTGTCTTGGCCCTGTGAAGGCCGGCCAGCACCAAAATGAGGAGAGAGGTCGTCGGGGAACAGGGCGTCCATCATCGCCAACGACGGTGTGTGTGTCACTAGGGGCTAATGCCGCAGATTCGATGGACCGACGTTCAAAGCTGCGAGATGCGAGCCGCCCCGGCGGAGCGATTGGGACTGCACCGAGTTTTGGTCCTTGGATGTCCGGGCATGCTGACTGACGGTCCAAGATCGACCCCGTTCCCCCGCCGCATCGGCGGAGCATTCTTTATGTGGTGTCGGCGAGACCAAACCCGCGTCTGACTCATCCTTGTCCCTCGGACTTTGGCTTATCAATCTGTCCGACGCTCCGTTCTTGGACAATGTGTCGACGACGTGTCTCGTCAGGGGTCGGACTCGAGTCCATCACTTTGTTTGAAGGGCGTGAATGGCTGCCGGTTTTCGTTGTTGTTATCGTGTCGTGTCGATCCGTGTCAGCATTGGCACCCTCCATTTCGACCAAGAGGACAACAAGAAGCGGGACAATTTGGCAATGACCCTCGGATGGAAATTCGGTGTTACGGAGGAAACCGATCGGTTCTTCCGATATAACAGCGGAAAGTCCTCGAGAGCTTGTTGGGTATGTAGCCACGTGTGGCATGAGCTGATTGATGCTCGGGGCAAGATTTCAACATGAGGGGGATGGGGTAAAGAGAGGCATGGTCGTCGTCACTTCCCAAGCTCGACACTACCAACGGGCGGCGGTGCGGATTTCCTCTTCTCTCCTCGATATTCGTCTGCTCATTACCCCTTCCTCCTCTCTTCCAGTTAGGCCATCTCTCAAACTGACACATTCTCAAGAACAATAAAATCCAATCTGCTCTTTCCAATGCATTCTCTCCCAAGAAGCCTGATAATGCCCCTCTCCGGATGCACAGCTTGCTTCCAGCGTCAAAACCTGCAGCGATGACCAGATCCGCGCAAGCACCTCGGGCGTCTTCGATGACCAGAAATTTCCACCCCAACCAAGTGAGGAGGCCATGTGTCGGCCCATGATGATATCTACGGCCCCAAAAATCGGTTTCCTCGTTGCAGCGGGCCAAGCAAAGTGCCTCTCGAGTCCTCGTTTGTCTTGAGCATCACTCTGTTGTGTTCCATCTCTTTTCCTTTTCCTGGGGCTTCCAACCGCACATGCCCTCAGCCGATATGCCTGGCTGGAAATACGCCTTTGGGTTGTCTCGCGATGCCGTCACTGCGGCCACTCCGCCCGGAACGGCGCGTATCGTGGGTAGGACAAGAACATCGTCCGCTGACTCCTGAACCACTCCAGCTAACGTTGTTTACATCCAAGAGCAAAGCAACACACGAAGAAATGGGAAATACGCCGAACACATCACGAACTATCCTGTACCCAGCGCCGACCCTGCCGATCCCCTGAACTGGCCTCTCTGGAGGAAGGATTTGTGCCTGGCCTCCCTCTGTCTCTATGCCTTCACAGCCAACTTCACCTCGGCATGCATTGGGCCAGCTCTTCCCGTCTGGGATTTGACATTCCCAGCCGACCCGAAGCCGTTCAAACAGCTCATGCTCCTCGTCTCGGTACTTCCCTCGTCTGCGGACACCTGCGAACAGCGAGTCCTAGACTGACCACGTCCAGTCCAACATCCTTTTGATAGGCCTGGGCAATACCATCTGGGTGCCATTGGCCAACGTATACGGTCGCCGTCCTGTTCTCCTTGTCTCGGCCCTTGTCCTCTTCGTGGCATCAATATGCGGTATCAGTCCTGGAAGCTTTGCCAGTTTCCTTGGAATCAGGGTATTTCAGGGAGTTGGCAGCTCTGCGGCAGAGGCCGTGGCAATTGCAGCAGTTGGGGACATGTACTTCATCACCATCAGAAGTCGTAGAATGGTTTGTCAAATCACCGGCGGCGCGCGACATCTCGCTGACTGCCTGACTTGGTCCCCTACAGGTCTTTTACGCCGGCGCCATGGCCACCGGGTCCATTGCCGGTAACCTCTGCGGCGGCTACATCGGCTTTCGTCTCGGATGGCTCGCTCTGTTCGAGATCAGCGCTGCTCTTTCAGCATCCACACTCCTATCCCTCATATTCCTCTCCCCCGAGACCATCTACGACCGCGACCCGCCATGCCTCCCGGTCCAGCGAAACCTACCCCGAGCATCCCGCTACTTCCCAAAGACACCGGCGCCGCACCTAACTCTCAACACGCTCCCCTCCATGAGGATGACCCTCCCCTCCCGCTTCCTTGACTCCGTCAGGATCGAGCCGCCCGTCCCAGCATTGACCTGGTACGACGATAACTCCTCAGACGACCAATCGTCTTCCATGTCGAGCTCGCCTATCCGGACCATGGCCTCGCGTCGTCGGTCCAAGGCCACGAGATCCTCCCACGCAACAGGGCGCACACGCTACCGGCCCTATACCTTTTCGCGGTCTCTCCGTCTGGGCATGAACCGCGGCAACCTGTTCTACCAATTCTCTCGCCCGTGGTCCACGCTGCGCCTCCCCACCGTCTGGATCGCTGCGCTCCAGTACGCCGGCCTTGTCGGAAGCCTTGGCGTGGTATCGCTCATGGGACCGACGGTCCTGCTCGCTCCCCCATATTTCTGGGGAATCGACGCAAGCCTGTTGTCCGTGGGCTCCCTGGTGGGCGTTGTGCTCGGTGGCTTGTATAGTTACTTCCTTCCGGATCTTCGGGTCAAGAAGAAGGCCCTGAAAAATGCCCACGGGTTTGTGGAGCCCGAGTATCGGATTCCTGTCATTCTGCCGTCGCTGGCGCTCGCCACGGCGGGTTTGCTGGCGTTTGGGTTTTGCGCAGACTATCCGGACAGTTATCAGTGGGTGGGGATTGAGGTTGCGTGTGGTATGGTTAGCTTTGGGTTGGTGCAGGTGGCGACAGTGTGGTACAGTTATGTGAGTTCTCTTAACCCGCTCACGCCCAGGTTGGATACTTATGCTGATAATGGCAGTTTATCGACGCGTTCTCCCAGCTGGCTAGTGACGCCTTGGTCATGGTCTGTCTGTTGCGGGGCGTCTTCCCGTTCGCTTTCACGTTTTTCTCCAGCGACTGGGTGAAGGAAGATGGGTTTCTGGTGCCGTTTGGGGGCTTCACCGTCATCATGGGCATCTTTTCGCTGCTGATTGTTCCGTTCATTTGGACGGGAAAGAGAATGAGAATTGCCACTGCGCGCTATGTTGTTCATAATCAGTAATTTTCTGAGGCGGAGATGAAAATGATGGTTGGAGATGTTGCCCTTGTGCAGTTCTCATCATGTCGTCCAGATCAGTCTCATAGAAATAAACGACATGTGTTGAATCTTATAACTCATCATTGTAGCTCGATTACAATGGCTACTCGACTTCATTTGTTTGCCGATTCGAGATAATCGAGAACTGCGGAGTGGTAAGGGTGTTGTTGAGGGTTCTAGAGGGTGTCGTCGTCGTCGTCGTCGTCTTCGATGGGGCCATGCAAGTAGAGAGTGGGTCCCCGACCCCACACCCCAAGCTCTTTTGGGCACCCGTCCTGCCGCCTTTCACCGCCAAAAATTTCTGGGGACCAAGTTCGAAGTCCCAGCTCAGCAACCTCGCACCCCATCAACCCCCGATATCACCAGCAATTGAACTCCATCACCCCTCCCACACGATGGCCGGTACTACATTAAAGAAGCGCTCCTTCTCGGATGGCCCCAAGGCCAAGCCGATCCGCCCCTCCAAAAAACAGAAGCAGCGACAGCTCGCCGCGTACCACAGCAGTTCCTCAGAGGGCGACTCCGATTCCGAAGACGACAACCATGGCGCGCCTACCGCCAACCTGCTCGACGACTCCGATGACGAGGACCTCGACAACATGATTGTCGACGACGGCGCTTCGTCAGCCGACGAAGCCGACGCTCACTCTAGCTCCGACTCGGACGCAGACCGGAAAAGACCGACCAAGACCCCGAAGCAGACAAAACCGCCCGCAACAAAACCCACAGCGAAACCATTCGTCGCCAAGGATGCGCCAGCCTCGGACTCCTCTGCTGAAGAAGGCGAAGACCTCCCCTCGGATGACGAAGAAGAGCACGACTCCTACTCGGACGCATCGGACGACCCCCTCGACGCTGCCAAGCGCCCCCCGAAGCGCAACGACTCAGAGGCAATGGCGACGTCGATGCAAAAGATCCTAGCCTCCAAGATGTCGTCGGCGCGACGCGCGGACCCGATCGTGGCGCGCAGCGCCGAGGCGGCGGCGGCGGCGCGCGCGGCCGTCGACACGGCGCTCGAGACCAAGGCGCGGAAGCGGCTGCGCGAGAAGAAGCGGCTGGCCATGGAGAAGGGGCGCGTGCGCGACGTGCTGGTGGCGAGCACGACGCGCACGCTCAACGTGGCGACGGGCGAGGTCGAGGAGACGGTGGACGACGGGGCCGAGACGACGGGGCAGATCCTGGCGACGGAGCGGAGGTTGCGCAAGGTGGCGCAGCGCGGTGTGGTGAAGCTGTTTAATGCGGTGCGCGCAGCGCAGGTCAAGGCGGCCGAGGCGGAGAAGGTGGTCAAGAAGGACGGGCTGGTGGGGGCGAAGCGCAAGGACGAGAGGATTACCGAGATGAGCAAGAAGGGGTTCTTGGATCTGATTGCTAGTGGTGGTGGCGGGCTGAAGAAGGGAGGGTTGGAGGAGGCGTGAGGATACCCAGAGGAAAATGTTGCCTGTTGAGGATCATGTAGATTGCTGATGTGCAGCTGTTCAGAGGAGAGTCTCTCTCTAGTCGTCTAGATTGTGGTGTCTCCCCCGTCCACTCTATCCGAACCTATCTGTACAGTCGATACCTAGCCAGGTTTGCCATGCCGCATCGAGCGCGCGAAGGCAGAGGAAATAACCAAGAGCTCATGCCCACGCTTTTTTGGTATCTATGCTTCCTTCCCAGTCATGTGCTGCGCAAAACGCCGGCCCCGTGGATGAATAAAATGCTTCCATGATCCGTCCATCCTCACTTAAAGTCGCTCGCCTGCATATTCCTCGTCATGGACGGAAGCTTGACCACCAGGCCGTCCAGCTCCTTCTTCATGACCACCTGGCACCCGAGGCGGCTGGTATCCGTCAGCCCAAACGCCAGGTCCAGCATGTCGTTCTCGTCGTCGTCCGGCTCGGGCATCTGGTCGTAGAACTCCTGGTCGGCCACAATGACGTGGCACGTCGAGCAGGCGCAGGACCCCCCGCACGCTCCCTCCATCTCGATGTCGTGGGCCTGCGCAATGTCGAGCAGGTTGTCGCCCTCGTTGACCTCGAGCGGGATCGATACGCCGTCCTTGTCGATGAAGGTGACTTTGAGCCTGTGTGCTGTGTGTGAGACATGGTGGATATAAACCGGTCGGCGGGCATAGCGGACTCACCCTTCACCTGGTTTTGGGGGGTCTACGTGGCCGTGGCGGGCGGCGGGGGAGGCGGAAAAGGCGCGGAACTGGGGCCGGAGAACGGCCGAGAGGGGTCGGAGGGCGGACCGGGGGTTCTGGGCGGAGGCGGCCGGGCTTGAAGCTGCGCTCGCTCTGCTGCAAAATAGGGCGATGGGACTTGAGTGGAGCTTCGGGGCAGCTCGCAGCGCCGGGAGGCGCTGGCGGAGGGTTCTGGGGGCCGACATTGTGCGGGCGTCTTGTCTTGGATCGAGGTCGAGGAAGGGAGGGGATTTGGAGATCTGCGCCGGGGTCGTGAGACGGAAATGGCTTGTAAAAAGGTGCCCAGTGGGCGAGGGGCAAAGCAGACGAAATATATATTGGACACAATTAGACAGCAATATATCAAAAGAACCGAGCGCCGCCGGGGTCCAGAGTATGTCCGTTTGCCAGGTTGAATGAGGAGCAAACTGCATCCATCCACCTCGACGATGGTTGCCAATGGCAAAGCTCGGCGCCGACCTCGATCCGAGTCTTGGACTCGCGATTGCGCTGCGATATGAAAATTTACCCTCGCCAGACCTGCCAAGACCGCCTTATCGCGCCCCGATTATGCAATACCCGGTCGCACAGGGCCACAGGCGGGTGGCAGGGGGTGGGGCAGACTCTTATCGCCCAACCCACCATCCCAGTTTGACCTCACCTCACGCCTGCTCCGTCATGCAGATGCAAGCTCCCAAGCCATTCACCGTACTTCGATGCCATCGTCAGTCGCCCGCGCGGGACCACCACCACCGGCGCCATCCCGATAGATCATGATCCTGAGCCACCGGCGGGCACCATGGCACACCAACACGAAGGGGTGAACCCCCTCAGACCCTACTACATCCCGCCCTCGATCGGCGAGCCCGTCGACCCCCCGCTCCCAACCCCGGGCCCGCGCGCATTCACAGACGCCAACGCCACGGGCAAATACACGTCCAAGGCCCGCGACATCTTCTCCGACATCGACTACAAGAACTACATTGCCGACCCCTCCCCGTCGGCCGTCCAGACGGTCAAGGACTTCCTCGACGAGCTGCTATGGAAATACACATCGGTGCTGCTGGCGCAGCCCTTCGAGGTCGCCAAGACGCTCATGCAAGTGAGGGTTCAGGACGACCTGGGAGGGCTGGAGGCGACGGCGGCGGCGGCAGCAGAGGCAGCGAAGCAGCGGCCAGAAAGTCAGATGAGCTCGAGCTACGGCGGTGAGGTATGTGATGTTTCGGGGGGTCCAACCCAACAACGATGGCCTGACCATTTTCTAGACTCCAGATTCAGGCTCGGATGGGGAAGAAATGTCCTACTTTACGTCCAACCACCTCCCACAAACACCCACCCCTTCCTATCCCCGGTCCAACCGGACACGGCAACCCACGCCGCTCCAAACACCGCGACCAGCGGCGGGCAAGGTGGTCCCTCCCCACCAGCTGTACATCCGGACGCCAGACTCGATCCTCGAGGTCATTGCCCAGCTGTGGCAGAAAGAGAGCGCTTGGGGCGTATGGAAGGGGGCCAATGCCACATTCTTCTACTCGGTGCTGCAGTCTTTGCTCGAGAACTTCTCTCGGAGTCTGCTCAGTGCAGTGTTCAACGTGCCGGATCTCGGAGTTAAGAACGACATGGACCGGCTGATTGACATTGCGTCCCCATACCCCTGGGCGTCTCTCTTTGTCGCTGCCGCTGCGTCCGTCATCACAGGGCTGGTCCTCTCGCCCCTGGACCTCATCCGCACTCGGTAGGATCCCCCCCCTTTTTCTACCCTCCCCTGGTACAGCTCGGCTAACATCACACCAGGTTTGTGATCACATCAACCGCCCGCGGCGGCCGACGCACTCTCTCCGCCATCCGCAACCTCCCCTCCTACATCTGCCACCCCCTCCTCGTGGTCCCCACCATCCTCCATTCCCTCGTCCACCCGATCCTCACCCTCTCTGCGCCGCTCGTCCTCCGCAGCCACTTCCACATCGACCGCGAGACGGCCCCCGTCACCTTCTCCCTCGCCAAGATCTGCTCCTCGGCTGTCGCCCTCTTCATCAAGCTCCCCCTCGAGACTGTCCTCCGGCGCGGCCAGGTCGCGGTCCTCAGCACGCCCGAGCACCTCGCCGCCCTCGAGCCATCAACTCCCGCCGCTGGCAAGAGACTGGGCGGCGAGCAGCTCGAGACCATCGTCCCCGTCGGCGGGTACAGCGGCGTCTTCTCGACCATGTACAGCATCGTCTATGAGGAGGGGTCGCACGTGGTCAAGCCGGCGCCGAGCACCGCCGCGGCCAAGAGGGCGGCCGCGAGGAGAGGCAAGCCTGCGACGGTGTCCGAGGCGGTGTATAGGCGCGGCCAGGGTCTGGACGGACTCTGGCGCGGGTGGAAGGTCAGCGCGTGGGGCCTGGTTGGGCTTTGGTCAACTGCGTTGCTGGCGGGGGGAGGTGACGGGGAGTTTTGAGGGGTGGGGATGACTGCCGGTGCGGAGAGAGAGAGTCGTAAAAAATGGTGGGGAGGGGTGGGTTTCTATTGGGAGGGTTGAACTCGGCGGCGTTTTGGTGGCGTGGACGGGCGTGATGGTACGTGTGCTGTGGTTATGATGAGGGTGATGACTGGAAAACAAACAAGATGATTCCCCGCTCATGAATTTGGAACGAGGTCTACTTTTTTTTCGATATGATGATATCCACTCCTTTTACGACGACTGAGTGCGCTGTCGGCCTGGCTCAGTGTCTGGGACACGAAGACCGTGTGGAAGCGGGACAGCTGCTGATAGAAGTGAGACGAGATAAATAACGACGACGACCCTATGCCTTAGAAACATGATATTCTCCCTTGAGTCGAGTCGAGGCAAACTGAAGTTAGGCAGTGAGTGAATGAAGCTGGTACCCCTGAACCATGATCAATGCATTTCTCCAAGCAGTTTTTGTCAGCACCAGTTCGGGTGTTTTCAAGATGTTCTTTCCATATCAGACATGCAAGAGATCAATCGTCGCGATGAGGTTGAGTAAGATATGTACCATTTCTTCATACAGCATAAACAAGAAAAAAAGGTGCGGCCGACTATATGTGTGCCAGAATATATACATCTGAAGAACCTCCCCATCGCCAGCCAGTGCTGCTCGCTATGCCATGCCATGCAATGCAATCAATCCATCCCATCCCCATCTCTCCTTTTCCGGGGCAATCACACACACTTAGACGCACTGCGAGTAGTAGTCGTTGAGCTTGTTGCACACCGACCCAGCCACGCACACCGTCGGGCCCGAGTAGCCATTACCGCCGCACTGTCCATACTTGGTCTGCTGCGAGGCCGGGGCCGACGCCGTGGCCGTCACGCGGGTGGATAGCGTGGTGGGCGTGACGACGGGGGCGGTGGTGACGGGGCCCGCGGCGGCCGAGGTGGTGGCAACCACAGGGGGCGTCGTGGGCTGGGCGCCGCCGCCGTCCTGGCCGGGGAGGGTGGCCGACGCGGTGCTGGTGGCGACCGACTTGCTCTGGGCGACGGACACGGGGACGCCGGCGATGAGCGCCGGGCCCGGGACCGGGTACACGACCGGGGACATGTACGTGTTGAAGAGGATGCCGGCGTCGTTGGCCTTGTAGAGGGAGGTACCGGCCACGCCGGCGGGGGCGCGGGTGCCGGAGCCTGTGACGCGGATGTTCATGCATTGCGGGTAGGCCTGCGCGCCGTTCGGATTCGGCCCGCCATGCAAGGCGACTATCTCATGTCTGAGTACGTAGTTGCCGGGCTTGAGGTCCGAGGGGATCTGTACGAGCCACGAGTTGCCGTTGGCGCGGAGGACGTCGGACGCCCAGCCGGCGTTGTAGCCGGCACCGCCGATCTTGAAGAAGCGGAGGGAGGCGGGGTCGACCGTCTCGCACGGCCCGTTGCAGTCGGCGAGGTAGTCGATGACGGGGCCGACATGGGACTCGGGCCACTCGGGGGTCCAGACGAGGTTGATCTTGTCGCCGGCGGCGACGGTGGCGTGGCCCGCGCCGGGCTTGGCGCCCTTGTGGCAGATGATCTCGGCGGTGCCGAAGGAGTTGGGCTCGACGAAGCCGTTGTCCTGGTTCAGGGCGCTCCAGCCGATGACCTTGGGGGCGGCGGCGGGGTTGTAGAAGTCGCTGGTGGGATCGTAGTTGCGGTACTGGACGCCGTTGACAATGATGTGGCTGACGTGACCGTGGGCGCTGACGGCGGCGGCGCCGGTCAGGGCGGCCAGGAGGGTGGAAGCCTTGGGAGCCATGATGCTTGATGCTGGGTCTGGAAAGTGAAAAGAGAGTGTGTGGTGGCCGGCAGGATCAGGAGCGAAGGACTGGTGATGGCTTGAAGCTTGGGGGCTGGTGGGAGTGAGGAGAAGATGTCCTCTCGGTGGCATCAAGTCTCTTTATACATGAGCAGATTCAAATCACCGAGCCGTGGACTTGATCAGTCTGGCACCTGTTGACCCCCTGACAGGGTAGCAACATCATGGTCTCCACGCGGGGATGCTGGTTGCCCCGGGGCTGGGATGCAACGGACCGTCCAGGAGCGGGCCAACGGCAAATCCGGGGAAGGCCTCTGCGGTGGCGGCTGGTGGTGAGGTGACATTCTTGGAGTTGTGGAAGTTGGTGGACGTTGGTGGTCAAGGCCTGGGAGGTGGGTGTCTCAAGGAACCGAGCATGTGATGGTTAATCCGAGGACCACCAGGGCTGGAGAGTAGCATCAGCTCGGGCTCGTAGTGGAAAGAAAAGGAGATATCGGGATGCCTCCCGGCTTGGAGGACGCGGCGCGCATCGGCAAGGTAATGTTGGTGAGCCGCAAGCCGCCGGCGTGGAGGGGGGTTGACGAGGCCTGCGATTGGGCAGGACTTGTTGAAGGCGACGACAACCAGGGCGAGGCGTGGTTCTGTTCCCGGTCGGCCACGCCCAAGACGACGTTGAAAGCGGCGGTAGGTGCCGGATTAGGGCGCCACGGAGGCTCTTCCGATCTCTGTTGGGCAAGGCGTCGTCAACGTCGCACCGAGTCTGAACCTCCCCGCGACCTTCTGTGGGGAAGTGCAACGGTGTGTTTCACTGAACGGAGACGTGGCATTCAGGCAAATGAGACCTCATGGAGGCGTGGGCGGCAAGCTTGCAAGCGAGGGCGGCCAGGCCATCGCCGTGACTATTCTCGACTCTGACAGCTCCTAGCTCGAGGTTGTCGACGTCGTCCCGAGGTCGCTTCCTCTGCTGCGGGAGTCCCAAAGCCAAGGTTCTCGCAATATCGACAGCCGAGAGCTACGGGAGGCGAGAACGGCACGGTAGTGTTGAGAGCACTTTGAGGTGTCGTCGAGGCAATGTCGAGTGCATTGAGCGGCAGTTTGTCGTCATCAAGTGGGCATTTGATCAAGAACCGCATGTTTGATGAAGGGGAAAAAACACGGCACAAAGGTTTCGAGGTGGGCGATGGGCCAAGACGCCCTGGACGCGCTGTCCCCATTTCATCAACCAACGTCGAGTCTGGGCAGAGGGCCGCGCAAAATCAAAGGTACGCGGACTTCCTGCCACTATCCCCAAAAATGTCCACGGGGGCTCGGGGGGGTTATCGCTAAAGACGGACAAGCCCCCTCGATCACGAACTCGGGTTTGGATCCACCGACGACGGCGGCAACGCGGGACGACATCGACGACGAGGACCCGCCTCTGGACCTGCACCCAGCATCACATCACCTCCTGGATGCCAACCCCAAAAATGTAGTCCATTGCCTTCCCTTGAATCTCCCCCTGACTGAACTTCAGCAGGCAGGCATCTCGACCAGGCAGCCAGCCGAGGGGGCGCCCAGAGAAAGTCAGAGCAAGAATCGGAACTGAAGGCCGATGGCCGGTTAGCCGGTTGGTGGCGGCAAGAAAATCGGCTTCAAACTTCAAACTCTCTCGTTTTCAAGTACACCTCCACCGGGGTAATAAAGTGCTAGCGCGGTACATGCCCCACCCACATAAGCAAGGATGGGCAAACCAACGCCAACGAACATCCTCATCATACCAAAGCACTACCAAAACTGGCCCTGATGGATGGAATCAATATTTAATTAACCCTCCATTGTTTGAAATTACCTGCTGGAGCCTCCGTGGCATCGAATGTGCAAGTTTCCGCAGAAACTCTGGATCCAAGGCCTCCCAAGCCTGCCCAATAGCCACTCGCAGTTGCGCCAATGACAACCACTGCAAGTTGGGATAATTGATCTCAATCCAACTCTTCATCCAAAACCATACATTTTCTATTGGCGACAAATCTGGGCTTTTTGCCGGCCAAACGAGAGTTTGAATGTCCAAGGCATAAAGAAAGCGTTTGGTTTCGAGCGCTGCGTGCGACGGTGCGTTGTCTTGTTGGAAGATCCAGGTATCTCGATCCCCCCTCTTGCTCGGCCAGAAAGTTGTGAACTAGTGGAATAATATGCTGACGGTATTTCTCGGCAGTAATTCCACCATATTCCTTCTCCCAGAAGAAACTCGGCCCTTTCTGCGCGCCAGCAAACGACCCCCCAGAACATCCAACCGTGTGGTTTTGCTCGGACGAGGGCAAAGGCTTCCTCTTCCTCCGAGTCGTGAATTGTCACCCATTTCTTCCACATATAGGACGTTGTTGCCCAAGTCTCGTCGGAGAAGAGAACAGTTTCCCAATCCTCAGGGTTCGGCCGCAGGGAGAGTTGCTCGTATGCGAAAGTGAGACGTGCGGCCTTGTGGCGATCGGTTAGATGAATCTTGTGTTTGCGAACTTGCCGTCGGTAGCCTATTGCTCGAAGGGCTGTTCGGATTGCTTGCTCTCCGTAGAGTTCGAAGCCTGGAATATACCACCTTAAATCAGGCCATGGAAGCTCGCGATGGAGCCTGTCGGCAGCAAGGAACTCACGAAGTTGGGTCTTCTGGGGTGTTCGAAGAAGGGGCTTCTTTCCGCAACGGTGTTTCTGGGGGGTAAGAGGGCCTGTTAAGGCGAGTCGGACCTGGCCAATAGTATGGCCAGTTGCTTTTGCAATCGTAGAATAGGTCCATTTGTTGTGTGTCCGAAGCGTTCGCATTTCAATTTTTTGATCGCGTGTGAGCTCGGGCGCGCGTGTCCGTGGAGGTGGAAAATCTGCCGTGTTTGTAAGGGTTGGTTGACGGAGACTCCTGTCTTTCTGTAGGCGATTAAAACGCTGTGTGGATGGAGAGTCGTGGTTGAGGAGGGCGTGAATATCCATGGCGTTGAGTGTGTTCCGTGGTGGATTTTGATACTTGGCATGCTCTGTATTAGGCAGTGTATCTGAATTTATTGACTGGATGTTCTTTACCATAGAAATTAGCTGTAGAAATACATCGAATTCAATTGCGTCAATGGCTTACAGTAACCCTGGAAATGGCCAGTCGTTGTGTGGGTCTTTTTCTTGGCTGTACCGCGCTAGCACTTTATTACCCCGGCGGAGGTGTACAAGGCAGGCCGTATCCAAAGGCCATGTGCGCTTGCAGCCCAGCTTGTTGGAGGCCTGGGATGAGTTGATACATTTGCTGTTGCCCGGGGATCAAAGTTAAGACTCGAGAATACCAATTGCGTGTCGTACTCAGGCTTTAATACTCAGTGGTCTAACATCAACGAATCAGACGGCCGCGTGGCGTAATGGTAGCGTGTGGTCCTCCTAATCAGAGGTTCAGACTGAGGTTGTGGGTTCGAGTCCCATCGTGGTCGGTTCTTTTTGCATTTTTGCCCTCTTCGCCGTCCCTCTCCACAGTCACCTCATGCCCTCTCCACAAGCCAGCTGTTCATACTGGAACATTTTTTGACGCTTCAAGGCCATCCAGCTCCAAAACCCGGCACCTTCATGACTTGGGTGTTCTCATGACTCATGACTTCTGATCCCTCCAAGAAGTAAACTCAAAGATGTGGTGGATTTCCACGTTGGCCCAGCTCAGCCTGTCACCAGCATACCATATCTTTCCCCCAGCTAAAAAGTACCGTTCTCGCCCTCAGCCAAATCCATGAAGTACACAAAATTCTTGATCTATGGATCTCTTCCTCGTAGCAACAGCAGTTGTTTCAATGTTGGGGACAAGGTCCTCGACACCACCGGCCTTCTCATCTGTTATTCTTTTAGAGATGAAGAATCCCGTTCGCTAAATGAATACTCAAGCCTCATCATCCAACCGACGATATGCCCATCCGCTTCGTGCCCTCAAGAGCCGGAGACATACCCAAGTTCCCACCCCAACACTACCAACCACCACCAACAGTACGACAAATAGGTGGTCACCAACCCACAAGAACAGCCGATTGTCCCAGTTGACCCACGTCCCTCCGCGCGCCTGTGTGAAGAAGACCCAGGGGTCGGCGACTTCCCGGTCGTCCATCATGAGGCGATACAAGCGGTGCTCAAGCTCGGTGTTGTCCTCTGGACGAGGTAGCAGCTGGTGATATTGCTCCCAGATGGCTGTCTCGAACCATTGGCCGCTGGCGTAGCTGATTGTTACATATGGGAAGATCCAGTTGATGTCCCAACGCATGAGTGACGATGTTATCCGCGTCCAGTAGGGGTGGTGTGGCCTTGAGGCGAGTATGTTGTTGCTCAGTGCGCCGCGACCGCCGTCGGTGACCCAAAGGGGGTAGTATAGCAGGGGGGTGAGGTCTGTTTTGCAGCCCTTGGACAGAGTCAGCACATAGTTTTGGTCACATGGTGGGTGTGGCACTGACATTGTCTAGATCGAGATAGATTCCGCCGTAGTGCATGAGAAGGAAGTAGCGGACAGCATCGACGCGCTGGACGGGGTATGGGTATCGGTCGTAGGTGCGGAGGAACCAGGGGTACTCAGTCTCGATGAAGTCGCGCGAAGTCTCTTCGGTCCAGAGCTGTCCCGCACTGTCAGCAAAGGCCAGGATGACCCAGAGTGTTCCCTACGTTGTATTCCCAGTCAGGGTTGGTGTCGATGCAAGTCTGGCGGACATCCCGCCAGTCGGACGGGAGGGTATCGTTGCCTGGGTCGTGCCAGTTGTGGAAGACCTGGTGGATGATCTTGGGGATCAGCTGCGCTCGCGTCTCCTTGTCATAGTCGAAGAGTTCTGCGACCTGCGTCTGGGTGATAGCGATGCCGGAATGCTGGAAAAAGATCTGCTTAAACACCAAGAGACGGGCAACTATCCACACTGTTGCCGTCAGAATGGCGGCAATGGCCAGGAGAATCCGGACTCGCGGCGGGGTCCGCATCATCGCCATCTCGAAAGAGAGTGACTGGCGACAGGCTCCCGAGAATGCTTTTCGTACGTTCGCGGACTAAACAATCCACTGTTGCCGCTGACGCACTCCCAATCGCTCAACGGTACATGGAGTAGGTGCTCTTGCCGTGCGCGCCTAGGTGCGAAAGTTTTCCTTCCACCGCAGGTTCTTTCAGTCACGACTTCTACGGGGAGTGTTCGGGAGACCTCTGTTTGCATCCGCAGAGGACTTTTGCGTCAGGGCAATATGTTTCGGACGAGAAATAGTCTCCCTTGTCGTCTTCGAGGCATTCCAACGACCAGTATTGTCGACGACATGGAATGATGTCACTATGCTCTCATTTGAAATGACATGGCGAACCAAACACTGGGCGCCCGTCAGTTACCCCATCCACATTGGACAAATATTGGAAGCCGGATATCCTCGACTTCTGGGTTATGGTGCTGAAAGTGCTGGACAGGAATGATCAAGTTACCCCTATTCGTTGCCCCGACAACACAACCTGAGCTGCACAAGATGCTCATATTGTCAAACAGATGTTTCCCAACCTTCAACCAACTCAACCTCAACTCAAACAACATAAACCATCCATCCTCACCAACTTCACCCGAGCACCGGCGTCGCAACCCCCCAACCCCCCACCGTCGTCGCAGGCGGCACCCCAACCGTAATCGTCGCCTCCCCCGAGCTATCCTGCCCCTCAACCGCCACAATCATATAACTATGCCTCCCCATCTTCAAGCCCGCATCTTTCCACGCCTGGAAGTGATTCCCCGTCGTCACCGTTCCGCCGACGCGGTTCTCGGTGCGAATCGACCAAAACTGGTCGAACGTCGCGGTGCCCTGGATCGACGGCTTGTTGACACGCTTCTTGGTCATGATCTCGTACGTGCCGCCGTCGCTGGTGACGTTGCCCTTGATCTTGGCCTCGGGGTTGTCGGAGGGATGGTGGTCGCCGTGCGCCTCGATGATGTAGTATTCGACGAGTGGGTTGGTGGTCCAGCCGTAGACGGCGAGGTAGCCGTTTCCCTTTGGGAGGAAGGTGCCCGAGTAAGTGACTTCTCTGGTGGTGGGTTAGCTTGGAATGGATGGTAAACACAGACTGATGAGGTTGAAGGACCTGCTGCTACCGGTGCTCCAGCCCTTGCCGAGGACAAAGTTACCCTTGTCACCGGACCACGTTACGCTGAACTTGCCATCCGGGCCGTTGTTCTGAGTAATCTTGGACTTTCCGTCGGTCCAGGATGACCAAAAGTAGGTGGCCGCCGGTGCGGACACGACACCGGCGCCTGCTGCGATGAGGGTGACGGCGATAGACGTGAATGAAACCATGATGGTGAAGCCGTCCCAATATTTGGATTCCTGGGTGCAGTTTTGGTTGGGGGATTTCTCAAGTCCAGTACAGGGAAAAAGACATTTCAACTGACTGTTGACGTATACCACATCCCCCGGATATCCCATGCTTCACACATGTCCCGAAGCGGTCGAATTCATGAATTCTGCACCCCGGACTGGTCCCGTCGAACTGCCCGAAACCCAGTGATCACGCCTACTCACACCACCATCCACGTCCTCATACTCGTTTCCAAATTGGATCTCGGTGGCCAACTCGGCAGTGTGGGGAAAGTAGCATGGCCTATGAGGGGGAACAAACCGGTAGTTCGACGACGACACTATCAAGATCCTCGGGCATTTTTCGCGGCTCCGTTCTCTTCTATTCGCCAATCGGCCAAGAGACGCCACAGAGCTTGTTTCTGCCGCGCCAATATCCGAGCTGCCGCAGATTGACGTACCCCGGCCGGGTAATTCCAGGGCCATCTATAGCTGGAAGATGGAAGGTGCTTGTACAGTGGTGTGTATATTCCTATGTCATTTAGTAACATGGCCCCGTGATTGATTGAAGGGAAGAGTTGTGACTGGGAATGTCCGAAGTGGGCTCCCAGGTTGGTTTTGGCATTACCACGGGGTCTCCAGAACAAAGCCAGCATTTGTTGGCTCAGGCAATTCCTTCCTCGAGTTCGCAAAGGCTCCAACTTGATGCTCAAGGCTCTGATGCAGATAAGAGTGAGCGCCAATCAGGCCTGCTATTTCTTCACACTGTCGTAATCCCACCTCAGTCTCTCCTCGGCCGCTTCGTCTCCCCCGCGTCGTCGGTCTCATGACCGTTGACCGCCTCGACTCCCTCTTCCCCACGTCCGTGGACTGTCCCCGCGCCCTCACCCAGTTCCCCGCTGACACCCTCCTCTTCATCCCCACCAATCCAATTCCCGTCCGCATCGAAGAACTCGTTCACATTCTCCGCCGTGATCCACCCCGTGCTACCAGGCATCGGCGGAGGTAGTCCGCCGTCATTTGCACCGCTGAACATGGCGCTGTAGCCCTCCACCGCCTGGTGGTCGGCCTCGAACACAATCCTGTCTTCATCGTCCTCATCGTCTCCATCTTGAACGGGATCCGGGTTCAGGTTGGAGCACTCGGAGATGGCCTCAAACAGCTTCTTGGTCTCCGAAATCGGGTCAACGGTCTCGTCGCCGCCTGCTTTTGGTGGGGCGATGAGGGTGAGCTCGACTGTCTCGAAATCGTCGTCGCCGACACCACCATCAGAGAGATCGAGCTGGAGATAGACGGAGGGGAACTTTTGGTCCTCGGAACTGATCGTCTTGATGGCGTGGATGCTAATCAGAGGGTAGGAGATGGAGACGCCGGTTTCGGTGGTAGGGCAGTAGATGGTCAGGGATCTAAGTAGAGGTTAGCGTTGCGGAATGCGGTTTGGGACATAAGAGGCACGTACTCGGTGTTGACAAAGATGTCAACTTTTTGCTCCACCATTTCCTCATAGGCACCGCTCAAGGTACTGTTTTCGGGGGCCGTCGGCTCGGACGACAGGTCGGCTGGAAAGATGGGGAGGCTGCCGCGTTGCGAGGCCGGGACCCAAGCCTTTGCGCTGGTCGCATGGTAGTGCAGGACTGGCTTGCCGCCGTGGAAGGTCTCGGGGGTCTTTTCCTGGTGTTCGGCGAGAGGGACGTAGTCGCTCAAGGCGGGCGGTGATCGGATTGTAGAGGTCATTTTTGGCAGCGGTTTGTTTGGTTGTTGAAGCTCCGTATCTTCATGTGAACGGCGGGGTGGAGGGAAGTTCCGAGCTGGGGAAATTTTAGTGGGGTAAGCTCCTTGTCGTCCTTATCGTCTGCCTTGGCTGCCATGCTGCCCTACCTAATCCCTGCTCCCTATATTAAGTGGTTCCAATACCCACCCACTGGGCCACTACTCCCACCAGACACTGAACTACTTGGACTCCCACCATCCTTGCTCCATCGTCATCTTAAGCTTCGTCATTTGCAGAGTCTCCTTATTCTCCTCCCTGGACCACCTCGCTCTTCAATTGAAGCCTCATCACACAGCCACAATGCACGACCATCGTGAGCCCCCCCTCGCCCCCCCCGATTCTGCCAAGATCAGCAACCTAACCACGCTCGCAGCTTCCCACCCACTCCTGCAACAGGTCCCCCTTACCGTCTCTCCCTTCGCCAACCTCCCCACCGCCACCACCCTACCATACAACTACAGGGCCATGCCCTCGGCCTTGCCCCCGTCCACCACAGGTGTCGGCACCGGAGACGCAAAACCCCGCTACGTCGTCTCAAACACGGGCCACGCGGCTCACCCCGACGACATCCTCGCCTCGTGCCGCGCCTTGCAGGGACATCTGACCAAGATGCAGGCCGAGGCCGAGGCCGAGCTACGGGGCTTCGAGGAGCGGAGAATCGCTCGCGAGTTGGCCGAGAAGAGGCGTGTCGCGCCGGGTTGGCTGGATAGCGAGGCGAGGCTGCTCGAGCCCGAGAGGAAGACGGCCACGCCGACAGGCCAGGAGAACGGCCAACTGGCGGGGGTGGAGGGAGTGACGTGGGTTCGCAGCGGACAGCAGGCGCCGGAGGGAGTCAGTGAGATGGGGGTACCGGATGAGGGGCAGCAATTGGATCTCGCGTTTGGGGGCTTGACAATGGGGATGGGGGCGTCAGGTCAGGGAATGGGGCCGAATCAAGGGCTTGGAGGGTTGTCGACGGGAAGTGGGATGTCTGGTCAGGGAGCGGAGCTGGATCAAGCGTTTGGAGGATTAACAATGGGATAGGGGGCATGGGTGGAACGGATGGGCATGATGAGTGAGTGTTCTTCAAGGCAGATTGCCTTTCAACATAGGGTACCTAGTTATTTGGCATAGTTAGTAGTTTTTGATTCTCAGTTCTTCCATCATACGGACACGAAAAAGTAAATAAATACATTCTAGCCCAAAGCATGATGAAGCCCGCATTCTCCGACCGAGTACTGAGTACTGCCCCCTCGATACTCACCTCCAGCAACCCTAACCCCCACCCAGTTTTCAGCCAGGGCGTCGCCCCACCTCAGCCCAGCAGCCGCAACGCGTCGAACAACCGCGAGCAGCAGTGGATCCACTAAATTTAATCGCTGTAGCTCCCGTCTCGAGCCTGGAAACTCCAACCATTTCGCTGTCCTCTCCTCATCGATCAAAACATCAACCCCCAACGTAAAACCCTACCAAAGAAGATCCTCCAAACCGCCCACAATGCCTCCCAAACGCATGACGGCTAACCCCGTCCGCCCCGCCCGCCATCGCCCCGGCAAACCCGCAGGCGGCGGCGCCAGCGACGACTCCTCGTCCTCGGGCTCCGAAGAAGAATCCGACCACGAAGCCCCCCGCCGAAAGATCGCCCCCCCACCGCGCGTCACCTCCGCCCCCTCCGGCCCAGGCAAGGTCCTCAGCCGCGGCGACGGCGCCAAGATCAACCTCGCCGGCGTGGTAGCCGCATCATCAGCAGCCGATGAAGCAAAGCGCATCGCGGCCGCCAAAGCAGCGCGTCTCGCCGCAGAACAAAAGGCAAAAGAGGAGGGCTTCGTCACCGAGGATGAAGACGAAGAAGGAGAAGAAGAGGGGAGCGGCAGCGGCTCGGAAGAATCCTCCTCTGGAGAGGAAGAATCCTCGGAAGAGGAAGAAGAAGCCCCCCGGCGCGTCATGGCGCGGCCCAGCTTCATGACCAAAGCCCAGCGCGAAGCCCTCGCCGCCGCCTCCTCGAACCCCCCCGCGGCCCCCGAACCAACCGAGGAAGACGCCGCCGCCGCGCGCCAAAAGGCCGCCGACGAGATGATCGAGGAGCAAATCAAGCGGGACCTAGCCGCGCGCGCAGCAGGCAAGAAGCACTGGGACGACGACGAAGACGTCGACGGGGCGGGCGACGTGGACGACACGGACGACGTGGACCCCGAGGCGGAGCTGGCGGCGTGGAAGCTGCGGGAGCTGAAGCGCATCCGGCGCGAGCGCGACGCAATCGAGGCGCGGGAGAAGGAGCTCGCGGAGCTGGAGCGGCGGCGGGGCTTGACGGAGGAGGAGCGCCGCGCGGAGGACGAGGAGCATCTGGCGAAGCAGCGGGAGGAGAAGGAGGGACGGGGGAAGATGGCGTATATGCAAAAGTACCATCACAAGGGCGCGTTTTATCGGGAGGAGGGCGAGGCGGAGGGGTTGGTGGGGAGGGATATCATGGGCGCGAGGTTTGCGGATGATGTGAGGAATCGGGAGTTGTTGCCCAAGGCGCTGCAGTTGAGGGATCAGACCAAGATTGGAAAGAAGGGGGCGACGAGGTATAGGGATTTGAAGAGCGAGGATACGGGGCAGTGGGGGGGTATCTCGGATGGGAGGCGCGGAGGGGCGGGTGGGTTTGATCGGTTTGGGGACGAGCGGTTCCAGCCGGACAACTTTCGTCGCGGGGACGATTATAGGGGCGGTGGCGGGGATGAGGGGCCCAAGGGGTCCAATGCTATCCCGCTGGGGGAGAGGAAGAGCGTGCCCGCGCCACAGAGGCCGAGGGGAGGGGATCGGGACCGGTCTGGGTCGAGGGACAGGGACCGGCGGGACGACGACCGCGGTGGCAATCGGGACTCCTACCGACGGAGGGACGATGGGCGAGACCGGCGGAGGTCGAGGTCGCGGTCACCACCGAGGCGTGACGACAGGCATGGCGACAGGCGAAAGCGCTCGCCGTCCCGGGAGCGAGACCGGTATGACAGCGACAAGCGCAGAAGGGTCGAGGCGCGGTAATCCACGAGCTACTGGATTGTCACGTATTGTACTTTTATTAGAGAGCAAAAGTCCATAGATCCTGATACCCATTTGTACGCCTCATGAGATCCTAAATCCAGTTCTTCATTCGTGACAGTGGCAAGACAATGGTCATCCAAGCACCCCTTTCGCATGCTCAAATCCTCGTAATCTCCACCCTCGCCCTCTCAAACACGTTGTGTGGCAACAGCCCATTTACGGTTTCCCGCGACAGATCTGGGGGATACAGCGTCATCTTGGCGTATGTTCCTGCTCCTCTCCGTTTCGAAAGATACCCTGGGTTGATGACAACGACGCTTTCCACAACCTATACGGTCAGTCAGCAAAGAACCGTCAAATTCTGTTCGTCAGGGGGCCTTACATTCGCAAACGGCGGCAACGCGCTCGGCACCACCAGCACATCCGGCCGCGCCACCATCTCCCCGAGCTTCAGATAGCTCACGTCGAGCATCGCGCCAGGCGGCGCCCCGTGCGCGGTGCCCGTCTTGGGCAGCCGGCTCCGGTCGGTGGGCGGGAACACGGGAAAGTAGTGGCGCTGCTCGAGGAGGTAGCGCGATACGCGGCGCAGCAGCGCGGGCTCGGCCGGGCGGCCGCCCACGAGCTCCTCCTGGCGCAGGTCAAATAGCACGTCCTGGCTGCTGACGCCGAGCAACACGTCGTTGAGGCTGAGCATCATGGGGTTGCCGAGGAGCTTGACCGTCTTGGGCAGGCCGAGGTCCTTGCGCGAGAAGCCGTCCTGCGGCCAGGCGGCGTGCTTGTCGATGACGTCGCGGACCGAGGGGACGAGGAGGATGGTGATGTGCGGGTTGGCGGCGACGAGCTTGTGGAGCGCGGGCGAGATGAGGTAACGGAAGACGGTGGACATGGTGGCTGTGTCGGGGTCGTAGGGCAGGTCCTCGGGGAGGTCAAAGTCGCCAGAGGCGATCATGGGGTGCTCCGAGTCGATGAAGGGGCCGGCGAGGATGAGGGCGTCGGCGTACGTGTCGGCGGCGCGGTCGCAGAGCGTGTGGAGGGGCTCGAAGTCGAGGTTGTCGTCGGCCGTGTAGGGCCCGGAGGCGAAGAGGAAGGTGGCAGGGAGGGGGTCCGAGTCGGAGTCCATGGCGTCGGGGCCGCCACGGAGACGCTCGCGGTGGGCTTCGAGGACCGATGGAGCCGATGCGGCGCTAGCGAACAGTGGAACGTCGAGAACCTCTTTGACGGTGAACTCGCGCCCGGAGGTGTTGCTGCCGCGGAGGGCGACGATTTGGCCGGGGAAGAACTGGTAGCCCTTGAGCTGCGTGAGGTCTAGGGGGACACGGATGGAGTTGCCCATGGTGCGGGTGGTCTCGAGTACGACAGAGGCGGCGTTGAGCCTCCCTTCGGCCGAGTCGGAGGCGATGCGGCCCATGGCGACGATCTCTGTTGTCCCTTGTCGCGCGGCGTTGCCAAACGCTGACTCGTCTAGTTTGTGTGCCTCCAAAATTACCCTTCCAAACTCTTCTATCCGGTCATCAAGGATCTCGGAGGCTTCAGAGAGCTTCATGGCAAGAGTCTTGTACCCAAGCTTCTTCTGGTCCGAGGCTGCGGTGGCCCTGAGGCGGGGCTCGGCGAAGGGAGCGATGGGGGGGTCGGCTGCGGGCAGGTTGCTGTTGAGCGTCTCGATAACTTCCCCTGGGTTTTGTCGATCGTGGAATGACGAGGGTCTATGCAGGTTAGACAAGTCCTTTGCTCTTCAAGTTGCCAGGCTTACGGGAGAGCGCCCAGGTCCTCCAACTTCAACTTCAGGGGCGAGCTGGCGGGTTCCCCCTTGATGCGCGAGATGCTCGGCGTGTCCATCTGCCTCCTCCTGGCAGAGGCCAGCTTGTTGGACCTCCCGGCGGACGGAGTTGTGAGACCGTCCAGCATGCCAAAGACATCGCTGTTGTTCTTGGTTACGGTGCGGGGGGTGGCGCCCACTCGTTTCTCGGGCTTGATGTTCGCCTGTGTTCGTGTGCTGCGTTCGAGGGCATCTTGGAGGCTCTGCTTGAAGGCGCGCAGGACCTCGGGTGTCGCCTTCAGGTCGTTGGAGTCCATCTTGATGCAGTAGGCATCCCACTTGAAGAACATGTCTTCCACCGAGAGGTCGTGGAGGCGCATGATGGATCGCAGCTCGGCTTCGACGTCGGGCTCCAAAGGGTTGCCGGCGGTGCCAAACCGTTCCGTCAGCTCGGCAAGGATTTCGTCGTCGACCATGGTGATGTTTGTGCTCTCTGCCGACTGGTTGGTGTTGTTGTGCTGGCGTTCCTGGTCGGTCTCCTGGAGGGGCGCGGGGGGCGATCAATATTTTGGTCGTGAGAGTTGGACGCGATTTGACGCGACGCAGTCAATTAAGCAGAAAACGCGCCAAATCCAAAACCGACAAGGTGCTGGGATTGTCAGTTGTTGGGGTCAGTTGGAGATCGCCGTGGGGCATGGAGGGATTCTCCAATCTGACCCCTGTTCCAACCCGTCCAATGACCAATGTCGGGTCAGCTCGTAATCGGGTTTGGCCGCTCTAACCTTGCCGAGACTCCCTCACAAACAACAAATTTGGACATCACTTTCATCAGCCTTTTTCTTTTCTCATCTCTTCCTCCCCTCAACTCATCCTGGAAATCAGCTTTCTCCCTAATCGCTAATATACTGCTTTCCTGATCGGACGTCATATTGAGCACGAGAATCAAGATCCATCACATTTCCCTGGCTTTCTTTCCTCCAAAGAACACAACTCTTGGAATCAGCTGCAGCAAACGGACAACTCGACAAGATGGCTTCCACCGTCGTTGCCCCGGCACCCACTACCGGAGGAGATATTGTGCAGGAAAAGACAACTGGGCCTCTCAAGCTCCCCATCGCTTCCCCAACCCCAGACAGCCGCCCCAAGGAGCCCGTCGCTCTCACCGAGGAGCAGCAGAAAAAGTACGACTGGCTCCTCGACGAGGTCAAGGCTGTCGCCGAGGTTCCTTCCACCAAGGGCAAAGCCGGCCCCCTCACGGATCTGGAGAAGGAATGGCTCACCAAGGAGTGTCTCTTGCGCTATCTCCGGGCGACCAAGTGGCACGAGAAGGAGGCCGAGAAGCGCCTGCTCAAGTCGCTGACATGGCGGAGGGAGTACGGCGTCGATGATCTCGAGGCCGACCACATCTCGCCTGAGAACGAGACGGGCAAGCAAATCATTCTGGGCTACGACAAGGAGAGCCGCGTGTGCCACTACCTGAACCCCGGGCGTCAGAATACAGAGGCCTCGCCCCGTCAGGTCCAGCATCTCGTCTACATGGTCGAGCGCGTCATCGATTTGATGCCCGCGCAGCAGGAGATGCTGTCGCTCATGATTGACTTTAAGCCGAGCAAGGCACGGTCCAACACGAGCCCCGGTATCGCACTGGCCAGGGAGGTGCTCGACATCCTGCAGAACCACTATCCCGAGAGGCTAGGAAGGGCCCTGATCATCAACAGTGAGTTCCGCGACGATCATGTATTGGTCCCTACTGACGTTCTCCAGCGCCCTGGTACGTGAATGGCTTCTTCAAGCTCATCACGCCCTTCATCGACCCCCACACCCGTGAGAAGCTCAAGTTCAACGAAGACATGCGCCAGTATGTCCCAGCCGAGCAGCTGTGGAGCACGTTCAAGGGCGATCTCGAATTTGAGTACGACCACTCGGTCTACTGGCCAGCACTCACCAAGCTGTGCTCCGAGAGGCGACAGGCCCGTCTGCAGCGGTGGATCGCCGGCGGCAAGCAGATTGGAGAGTCGGAGGACTACCTCGCCGGCCACGCGCCGGTTAGCGTTGCCGGGCCCGCGGGCGCCGAGGCCACCAAAGCGGTGGAGAGTACCGATGCTGCGAACGCAATTGCTGAGGTGACGGCTGCGGTCGCAGACGTCAAGTTAGAGGAGCCCAAGAAGGAGAATGCCACCGAAGTCAAGCCGGAGACCGCAGCGGAGCCCGCGGTCGAGACAAAGGCGGAATCCAAATAGGAGGAGGTCACCGCCAGACGGTTGTTCGGTTTTTAGACGGATGCGAGATGCCGGGCCTGTCGGATGTCGTTGGTGCAGCAGTGCTTGAGCGCCGCCCAGCTAGATTCTGGGGTTGATGTTGTATATCACCTCTTTTAATCCTCAATTTTGTTTTCTACTTCCACTCACATGCTGTCAGAGAACTGACCTCGGCTCTGGGCCGAAAGTCCCTCCCAGGTCGTCGACGGCCCTAGTGAAACAAGCGAACAGAGGGGTCGGCCATTGGATGACCCGCGAGGCAGGGCTTCGGAGGTGCCTTTGGATGCAAGCCACAGCGGCCTTGGCGACGACGAGGATCCTGAATTACGCGGCCGAATGACTCCCAGCGCGAAAAGACTCCCATCGTGGAATTCATTGCGTAGAGGCGACGTGGTAACATACAATCTCTTTGAGCTGGAAAGTACCTATTTTCTTTTTGTTAAGTGCTTCAATCCCTCTCCAACGGCATTACCCCTTCCCAGATTTATTTCCAGCGCTCTTATCTCACTCAATAACCTCCAGTCTCATCCCCCATCCAACCAACCCAAACAAACCCCCCTTTTCACCCAGCACAATGGCAACCCCCCAAACAACCAAAGCCTGGACCTTCTCCCGCGGCGGCCCTCCCCGAACCGGCCTCACCCTCACCCCCTCCCACCCCCTCCCCGCCTTCCCCCCTCCCCAACCCAACCCCGAAGAGACCCTCCTCATCTCCGTCTCCCACACGGCCCTCAACCCCGGCGAACTCATCTTCATGATGACCATGCCCATGCTCGTGCGCTCCCCGGCCGCCCGCGCCGCCACCGTCCCCGGCTACGACCTCGTCGGCACCGTGCTCGACGTCTACAACCCCACCCGCTTCAAAAAAGGCGACGAGGTCGTCGGCTTCATCACGTTCAACCACATCCGCGCCACTGGCGTCGGCGGGATGCAGGGGAGGGCGGTGATTCCGGCCAAGTACGCAGTCAAGATCCCGGCGGGGAGGACGAGGAGGGAGGCGGCGGGGTTGTTGTTGACGGGGTGTACGGCGTTGAAGCAGGTTGAGGAGGCGGGGGTCGGGAAGGGGATGAGGGTTTTGGTGGTGGGGGCCGCGGGGGGGATTGGGGTGGCGGCGACGCAGGTTGTGAGGGAGAAGGTTGGGGGGAAGGGAGAGGGGGGGTGGGTGGTGGCTGTTGTTTCGGGGAGGGGGGGGAAGGTGGTGGAGGGGTTGGGGGTTGATGAGGTTTGTTTTTGCCCCTGTCCTTGATGGTGGTGATGGTGGTGCTGACGGGTGTAGGTGGTTGATTATACGGAGTTCGCCGACCTTGCGGGGGAGTTGACGCGGCGGTTTGGGGATAAGCCGTTTGACGTCGTGATTGATGCTTTTGGGAGCCAGGCGCTGTTTAGCCGGTGCGCGGGGTTCTTGAAGGAGGATGGGGTGTATGGGGCGTCGGGGGTTCACTTTGATGGGTATGCGGCGTGGCCGCTGATGGTGTCTGGGTTTACGTTGTTGTGGAACGCGTTGAGGCCAAAGTCGCCCTGGCTTGGGGGGACGGGGCGGACGTGGAAGGCTGTGAGCATGATGGACCCGGGTCTGGAATTTATGGAGAAGGTAGTGGCGATGTTTGGGGAGGGTAAGCTGAAGGTGGTGACGGATAGCGAGTGGGGTTTCGACGAGGTTCTCGAGGCGTATGATGTGCTCCTGAGCGGAAGGGCGAAAGGGAAAATTGTCATCCGGGTGGATGAGGAGTAATGGTTTTGGAGGACCAGTTCGCGTTGGGATTTGGGAAAATCACCGCTCCTTCTTGTTTCCATAAAGTCAGGGTCGAGATTTGCCTGGTGCTTGGAACCCGGCGATGGCTTCAATTCCGTGCATCACCAATTTTCGCCCACTCATCAGCTCTTCTCCCTGCCTGCAAAAGCAATTGTCTCGGCTCTGTTGGGATGGAGGCATCTTTAAAAGAACTCAATGAGATGGCTTGTGGACGAGGAGACGACTCGACCTGTTGGCATGAAATGGAAGGAACGTTGACGTCAAGGTTTCGGGCCTCCCACACAACACCGATTTCATCCAAAGTTGAAACAATTTTGCTAACTTGATGATATTACCAATTATCTAGACAAAGTGGAGGGGTATCTGTTGACCACCAAATGTGCCGGCTATCCTGCTTCCCAAACATGCATCCTCCAAGCAGCTCTACCTATCCCTACCTTTTATTCCTACAAACAAACCCGTTTCCAATGACAATCGTTCTAAATCGCTATCCCGCTTTGGCTTCCTTTTTCTTCTCCCCCATCGCTGTCGTTGCTTCCTTATGCCCCTCCTTCTCTGCCTCGTCCACCTTTTCCGCCGACCGCCGGTCATCGCCGCTCTCCATGCCCTTCGCCTCAACGACCCCCTCCTTGACGCTCCCCTTCTCGCTCCCCTCCCCCTTCTCCTTGGCCACCTTCCCATCCTCTGCCTCCGCTCCCTTCTGCTGCCCCTTGGTCTTGACACTCTTCCACTCCATCCCGACCGCGCCGATAACCATCAACGCCGTCATGATCAGCCCCACCAAAAACACCTTCCGGAGTGCCTCATTGTAACCCCTCAGCACTTCATTCCGCATCGCTTCGGGCAGTGCCTGAATGATCGACGTCGCGCCGTGGCTATTCAGCACCCGAAGATCGAACCCTTCTACGTGCCCCAGCTGCTTCAACAGCTGGCTGTTGAGCACGTTCTGCCCGACACTGATGAAGACCGCGCCACCGAGCAGCTGCATGAAGAACATGAGGGTCGAGCCGACGGGCACGTCGCGCGTGGGCAGCACCGTCTGCGCCGCGAGGTTGGGGGCCTGGAACGACAGCCCCAGCCCCCACGAATAGAGGAACTGGTAGCCGATCTGCCTGGACATGGGGGTGTCGACCTCCCACGTCGTGAGCAGGCCCGCGCCGATGGACATGAAGACGGAGCCGATGAGGACGAAGGGCGTGTAGTACCCGATCTTTGTGGTGAGCACACCGCAGACGATGGATGAGACGACCATGGGCAGGCACAGGGGGAGGAGCAGGATGCCCGAGTCGAGGGCCGATTGGCCGCGGATGGCTTGGAACCAGATGGGGATGAAGTAGACTGGGAGAGTCAGCGTTTGGTTCAGGGGTTGGACGAGTGCGAAGGGCCGTGGCCCGGGAAGGGGAGAGGACATGCGACATACCATACACCATCATGGATGAGCCAACGCAAATGGTCACCCACACGCCAGCCAGAATGCTCCGCTGCATAAAGATGCGTGGGGGAATGGTGGCCGTGTCGGGCTTGAAGATTTGCACCAGCACAAACGCCACGAGCAAGACGCTGGCGAGCACCAGCAACAACACGAGCCTCCATGAGCTCCATGCGTATGTCGACCCGCCCCACTGAAGCGCGAGCAAAAGGCAGACGGTGCCTGGCAGAAGAGCAGAAGTGCCGAGGAGGTCGAGCTGCATGATCTTCTCTCTGAGGGTCCCCTTGGTCGTGTCACGATCTGGGATGTGGAGAATCCAGACGACAACCGCGATGGCGACGGCCCCGATGGGCAGGTTGATGTAGAAGCACCACCGCCAAGTGACCTTGGACGTGAAGGCGCCACCGATGAGCGGGCCGATGATGGATGACACCCCAAAGATGGCTCCGAAGAGGCCTTGATACAGCGGTCGCTTGGCAAGGGGGATCGAATAGACGATAATGACGATCTGGGGACATCAGGTCAGCGCACAACACACACCCAAGACGAGAGCGAGCCTACCACACCGGCCATGATACCCGCTGACCCCAACCCGGCGATGGCGCGGCCGATGATGAACGATATGCTCGACGGTGCGGCACCGCATATCGCCGAGCCAATCTCAAACAGAACAATCGATGCCAGAAAGGTGCCCTTGATGCTGAAAAAGGTGTACAGCTTGCCGAAAAGAAGTTGAAACGCGCAGTTGGTGAGCAGATAGGCGCTGCCGTACCAACCAATGTCTGTTACGGAGTTGAACTCGTTTGTGATCTCCGGGATGGCGGTTGAGATGATGAGTCGGTCCTGTGCGAATGTAAGTTCAACCACTCAATGAGAGAAGGTGGGAATGAGAAACTCACCAACGCAATGAGAAACATGCTGACAAACAGCGATGACAGGAGCATAGCCAGCTTCACTCCACTGAGATAGGCGATGCCCTCCTCCGTCATCGACGTCGACGACATGGGTTTCAGCGCCGTATGCTCGGGCTCGGGCTCGGCAGTCGTCGTTTTGCTTGGCTGATCACTCACACCTCCGCCGGTCCCAGCACCAACACTCTCAACAACGCTGTCGGCACCATCCTGCTTGTTCTTTTTGCGATATATCATCTTGACGGTCCTTTCCCCAAATCCTAGTGTCCAAGGTGCGTCCGATGTTCCTCCCTGGGGCTTGCACCTGTTTTCCTCTCTCCCTTCGCGGTGCGGAGAAAGAAGGACGGCGAGCCGGGCTCAACGCGCACCGGACGAAAAGGGACGCGGATCGATGGCGGCAAAATGGCAGAGCTGAAAGATGGCACGGACAACCCCAATCAACCCCTATTTCCTGCCGATATTAATGTGTCCAGGACTCGAATGTAAGAAAGATGCAGAGAAGAAGTCGACACGGACAAGAAACACAAAGGTTGTCGCAAGATAAGATGTCAATAAGGGGATGAAGGCAATGAAGGAAAGACAGAAAAGGCCTGCCAAGAAGTGCGATCGAGCTTTCAGAAATACTTTTCGACGACAAGAAGGGAAGCAAGACATTGGAAATTTGGGAGGCCCCCTGCCCTGGCCCGGCTAGCCAGCCCGCGTCGCCATCGGCCGTCGTCTGGCCGAAATTGTTACTCGATTCGCCTGCGCAGGAGATCGGGGCGCGGACATCGGTCTTTGTGAGAAGGCCGAGGGTGGGCGGCACCAGGCGTGCCGGCAACCACAACAATGGACGGTATTTTTCGGCGAGTGACGTGGGGTCACTCAAGGGGGTTACACGCGTCGGCGGGCGTGGAATGTGACGATGCCGCCGCGAATGTTGAACCGGCTTACATCCGTTCAAGTGGAAAGCAAGTCATCGCCAAACGTACCCATATCGTCAAAAGTCTTGCTTTCCAGTCTCCATGTTGGTGGCACGCCAAGGGGGGGGAAATAAGCTTTCTCACCCCCCCGGACCTTAAATTCCCGCGTGGTATGGCCTGTCCACCTCACGCTCCGCCGCCAGTGGACGCCATCCACACATTCAATCGTACACAGTATGACGGCGGGATACGGTATGTTACAGAACCTGCTGTGTACTGCCACCGGTGTCAAGACCACCAGAAGTACGGCCCCCACCGAGTCTTGTGTGCCGGTGTTCCTGTGCTCGCGTCCCGCCCGCCGGAGGTTCTCAATTACCCGGTTGCAATCTATGTATTCTATATAAAAATCCCCAGAGGAAACTTGCTCCATGGCCGCTTGGATCCCGCGTTCCCGCAATGGCAATATGCATCTCGAGTCCATGTCCTTGCTCCCGTCTCGACTCTCGACAGCCCGCAGCAAACATGTTTGCACAGGTACTTTGGCACAGGAGCACAGGTGTAAATACATGGTCATTTCCAGGTTGCGTACCCACATTCAAAGGATCGAGATAGGCAGGCCCAGCTCATGCTGTTCTGTTAGGCGTGCCCCGACCCATCACCACTGCGACCCCTCGGCAAACCCCGGCTTCCGGGGCGCCGTCCGAGCTGACAGGCCGGTGACAGCACCCTCCAAAAACCCACACACCGGGACAAAAAGCTTAAGCCCGCACACGTGTAGGGTGGAGTATAGACGCATATGAGCCCATGGTCAAAGTACAGCGACTCAGTCACTCGATAAAGGCGACAACTCACTCGCCGACGGGAATTTCAGCTCTCCCTCGGCAAATCATGGATGGCTTCGGCCTCCCGTCCAGCCCGTCTTTCTCCGGCCGTTGTGGTGTCGACGCAGGTCGTGGTCGGTCGTGGTGACTCAGTCGGGCAGCTTACATGAATCCTGAAAAGAGTTACGTTCAATGCGCTGCACGGGAGAGGCAATCACCTCGCGGGGTGGGGGGGTCCTTTCGATAAGGTTACCTCCGTCGCCTTCCTACCTCAAACGCCTTCCTACCTCGAACACGTGCTCGATGCATGTCGTGATTCGCAGAAATTCGAACAACGACGACGACATCGCTTTCCTCGGATTGCGGTATCCTCTGAGCGGTTCAGCCATGACCGTCACGTGCCGAGGTCCGAGATTTCCTATTCCCGGAGCAGCGCGCGCCGTTGCAATGACCTTTCGGAGAGGAAGCAGGCCGCGTAAGCACGCCGAGGGCCGGCCCGGCGCATCACCGCACCTCAGGCCTTGGCACGGATTCACGTCCGGGCTTGCGATCTAATATTGGTTTGCTTGTTTTCCGGCTCCCGTCCATGGAACCACTCGATCCTGAATTTAGGATGAGGCAAAATCCATGAGGCCCGCTCAATTGAGTCTGGTCCTCCAGCAAGGTAGAAGGTAATGCTACTTTGGGAAACGGCCCCCCAACATGTTTTGGACTGGCTGTCTCTTCAATGCCTCGTTGCAAGTAACATCTCCATTCTCAAGACTCGAGATAGCCAAGACAGCCAAGCCCCGGAGCCGGGAACCGTCCAAGGCTTGGCCCAGCCCGAGGAGCGGCGATTGGCGCCGGCACCCGCAATAAAGCCCGGTTGGCCCCTTTAGGGAAGGCGGTGAGAGAAGTTGCACCACGCTGGAGATTGCGGTGGCGGTCCCATTTCCAATTCAGAGATGAGATTCGTCAACCCCGCCAAAATCTTTTTCTGCCGGTCCGATCCCGGTCACCGCACCATCTCGACTCCGCTCTCGTCGCCTCCACGCCAGCCAACCCAGTCACCGACCTAGTCACCGACCCAAGGGAGCTTGCGATGGTCAAGGACAGACAGAGACAATCATGATTCTACCCCTGGTACGTGCGACGCACCTGCAAATCCCCAAGTACACCAAGTGCCGGTGCCAGTGCTGACACCAAACCAGAGAAGAAGCCTGGCACTGGCCGCCAGCCGAGGCTCTCGCCAGCTGCGTCTCGCCAGCAGAACCCCCCTGACACCGGCAACCGCCTCCTCCCTCCGCGCCCGCACCGCTCTCTACACCACGACCGCCTTCCGCCGCCAGGATGCCTTCCACACGCTGCTCGAGAACAGCGCCGGCCTGCCGGCATCCAACGCCGCGCCCGCTACGCCCCAGACGCTGACAGAGAAGATCGTCCAGCGGTACTCGGTCGGTCTGGCGCCCGGCAAGAAAGTCAAGGCGGGCGACTACGTGACCCTGTCGCCGCACCACTGCATGACGCACGACAACTCGTGGCCCGTCGCCATGAAGTTCATGTCCATCGGCGCCTCCAAGATCCACGACAACCGCCAGGTCGTCATGACGCTGGACCACGACGTGCAGAACAAGAGCGAGTCCAACCTGAAAAAGTACCAGCAGATCGAGGAGTTTGCCAAGAAGCATGGCGTCGACTTCTACCCGGCCGGGCGGGGCATCGGGCACCAGATCATGGTCGAGGAGGGCTACGCGTGGCCGGGCACCGTGACCGTCGCGTCCGACTCGCACAGCAACATGTACGGCGGCGTGGGCTGCCTCGGCACGCCCATGGTGCGGACGGATGCCGCCAGCATCTGGGCCACGGGGCGCACCTGGTGGCAGATCCCGCCCATCGCCAAGGTGACCCTCACCGGCATCCTCCCCGTGGGCGTGACGGGCAAGGACGTCATCGTGGCGCTCTGCGGGCTGTTCAACAACGACGACGTGCTCAACCACGCCATCGAGTTCACCGGCTCCGAGCAGACGATGAAGAGCATCCCCGTCGACGACCGCCTGGCCATCGCCAACATGACGACCGAGTGGGGCGCGCTGAGCGGCCTCTTCCCCATCGACTCGGTCCTGCAGTCGTGGCTGCGCGCCAAGGCCACCCTGTCGGCCATGTTCCCCGACCAGGCCGGCAAGGGCCAGTTCACGCACGAAAAGATCGACGACCTCGTCCAGAACCAGCTGACGGCCGACCCCGGCGCCACCTACGCCAAGTCGCTGTACCTCAACCTGTCGACCCTGGCGCCCTTTGTGGCCGGCCCCAACTCGGTCAAGATCGCCAACCCGCTCAAGGACCTCGAGGCCAAGAACATCAAGCTCGACAAGGCCTACCTCGTGTCCTGCACCAACTCGCGCGCCTCGGACATTGAGGCGGCCGCGAGGGTCTTCCGGGAGGCGGCCACGGACGGCGTTATCCCCAAGGTCGCCGAGGGCGTCAAGTTCTACATTGCCGCCGCCTCCATCGTCGAGCAGCGCCTGGCCGAGGAGGCCGGCGACTGGCAAGTCCTGCTCGACGCCGGCGCCGAGCCTCTTCCCTCGGGGTGCGGCCCGTGCATCGGCCTCGGCACCGGGCTGCTGGAGCCGGGAGAGAACGGCATCAGCGCCAGCAACCGCAACTTCAAGGGCCGCATGGGCTCGACCGACGCCAAGGCGTACCTTGCCAGTCCCGAGGTGGTCGCTGCCAGCGCCCTGAAGGGAAAGATTGCGGGCCCTGGCTGGTACCAGAAGCCCGAGGGTGTGGAGAAGGTCATCATCGGCGAGGGCAACGGGGACCACGTGCATGACAAGGCCCTCAGCGTCGAGGAAGCCCTCGACAAGCTCATTGCCGACGCCGAGAGCATCATTGCCAAGGCGGAGCTGGAGAATGGAGCTGCCGACGCCGCGGCGCCCGCGGCCTCGGAGGAGGAGAGCTTGACCGAGATTCTCCCCGGCTTCCCGGAAAAGGTCGAGGGCGAGATTGTCTTTTGCGATGCCGACAACATCAACACTGACGGAATCTACCCTGGCAAATGTATGTGCAATCACAGCCCCCTTTCCTGAAATTCTTACTTACCCTGCCTAGATACCTACCAAGATAACGTCTCGGTCGACAAGATGGCCGAGGTCTGCATGGAGAACTACGACAAGGCCTTTGGCAGTGTCGCGCGCGCAGGCGACATCCTCGTCGCCGGCTTCAACTTTGGCTGCGGCAGCTCGCGCGAGCAGGCCGCCACGGCCATCCTCGCCAAGAAGATCCCGCTCGTCGTCGCCGGCAGCTTCGGCAACATCTTTAGCCGCAACAGCATCAACAACGCCCTCATGGGCGTCGAGGTGCCGCGCCTGGTGCAGCGGCTCCGCGAGACGTTTGGCGAAAAGGCGCTCACGAGGCGGACGGGGTGGAAGTTCGTGTGGGATGTCCGCCGCAGCAAGGTGACGGTGACCGAGGGCGAGGGTGGCCAGACCTGGAGCCAAAAGGTCGGCGAGCTGCCGCCTAATGTGCAGGAGATCATCGCCCGCGGTGGGCTGGAGAAGTGGGTGAAGCACCAGATCTCGCTGCCTTGAGCGGTGGGAGAAGGTTGAGGTGTGTTAAGGGGGTTGTATATAGTGCTGCTGCTTGATCGTCGCTTGTGATACCACATTTTCCGGGGTTGGCGATGAAATATTTTGACCGATTTAGATCCAAAAAGTTCCCTTGCGGGGGGGAGTAAAAGGGGGCGTGAAGATGGCAAACATTGTTCAGATTATGTCGCCTCCTTGGCAGCGCTGGACTCATCGAGGGTGGTGTTTGACTGAAGCGGCTCCGGCTCAGTGGAAACGAGAGCAGTCCTCCTGGCATCATAGCTGACCAGTGCCGACCTCTTTGCGTATCTGACACTTTTCTGGTGCCGGTTACTTTTGAGATGCTTCTGCCACTCCTTCTCCGTCAAAAAGGTCTTGTCGCACAGGTCACAGGTTTTGTTGCACGGCGTCTCCTGCTGATTGCTGCGTTCGACCGTCGACGTCAGGACCTCCCTCGCCGTTTCAGACACGTCGACAGGTTGCGGCAGCTGCTCGCCAGCGATGAAAGCCTTTGTTAGCTCGACGCCCTTGCGCGCCACCTCGTTGTGCCAGACCCCCACGTCCGTGGCGTCAAGGAGGAACAGCCGGTCGAGCAGCTTCTCATCCCGCAGTGAGGCCAGTGTCTTCATCGTCAGCCATCGGACCTGGTACTTTGCGTAGCGGCGCGTCGCCGTCTTGGTGTCTTCGACGCCGGCGGCCTTGAGCTTGGCGAGAGATGGGCCGTCTTCGGGGCTCTTGTCCTTGATGGCGCGCAGGTACGGCTCAAACTGCCAGAACCCGATGGACTGCACGATGCCGCGGGCACGGTCGACAGATTCACCAGAGTCGAGGCGGGCGCGGTAGTCTTCGTAGACACCGGAGATTTCGTCGAGGAGCCCTCGTGAGAGCATCTTGTCCACGCGCGCGTCGAGGCGCTCGTTGAGGGGGTCGCGGCGGGCATAGAGCCAGAAGAGGAGGACGTTCCACGGGGTGTGGGGGCAGAGGGAATCGTCGGTCGCCTTGGAGGCTTTTCGGCTCTGCTGCTCGGCGTAGATGTCGGAGGCGCGACGACCGGTGGTGAGGTAGATCTGGAGCGAGTTTCGGATCTTGCGGATGTCTTTGGGATGCCACCTGTTCGCCATGACGGGGTCGACCTCGTGTAGTTTCTTGAGCATGACGTCGGCAGGTTCGAAGAGTATGGGGAATTTGGCGAGCAGTTCGTCACGCGGTACTGGGTCGATTTCGGCTGGGGGCTCGTCCTTGACGAGTCGATCGTCGAAGAGGAGCCCGTCGATGTAGTAGGCGGATCCGCCGACGACAATAGGGAGTTTGCCTCTCGCGCGGATCTCGGATATTATTCGTGAGGCTTCGCGACGGAACTCGAGGACGGTCCATGGGTCTTCGCGGAGCCCAATGTTGCCGATGAGGTGGTGGGGGACCCCGCGTTGCTCCTCGGTAGACATTTGGTTGGTGATGACGGGCAGGCCCTCGTACATCTGCATCGCGTCTGCGTTGATGACCTCCCCATTGAACTGGGTGGCTAGCTCGACCGCAAGCTGGGGTCAACGTTGTCAGCGGGTGTGTGGTGGCGGCTTGAGGGGGAGGCAGCTGGACGAGCTCACATCAGACTTGCCCGTGCCCGTCGAGCCGAAAATGACGACGAGGGGCTCCATCTTTGCTGAGCTGAGGGGTAGCAGAGGGAAGCGGCTGCGACGGAGGACAGAAGTGAGCCTCATTTACTGTAACAAAAGCGGTACCGCCTGGGCTGGTGTTGCCGGCGCATCGTTGCGCAAGCTCAACCTTTTTTCCGAGGTGCGAGACGAGCCGAGAAGTTGACCTCGCTCAGGAGTGTCTCCCCGCCTTGGCGTCAAAGGGGATTGTTGGAGAATGGAGTCAACGCCTTGGCAGTTTGAAATTGGGGGACCCCAACTCAACGGGCACGGGCCACCCCCATGCCTTCTTTGGCAAGCTCAGTCACGTGCGGGCCGTGGACCACTCATAATTTGGACACATCACTGAATAACTTTTTGAAGCCAGATCTCGAGGAGCCAGCCACTCCACAGTCCACCCTTCTCCCCCTTTCCACAAAACGCGCCGACGACACTCGCTTCATCCCAGAGTCGTTGTCGCCCAACTCAATCTTTTTCTTCTCCTTCTTCTGGATGATTAGTTCTTCGGGTGTTTCTTTCTGCCATTGCCCATCATGAGTTCCCGTAAGTCTTGTCGTTCATGCGCGTCGCGCGCATCCATCCGCCGCGCCCAACAGCTCGCTGGCAGCTCCCGACGAGCTCGCCATCAAGCTGCGGCACCGTGCCTCGAGGCCAATTGCTAACTATCATCGCGCGTAGTACGGTTTCTTGACTTGGTCAAGCCATTTGTGCCGTTCCTCCCCGAGGTTCAGCAGCCCGAGACCAAAATCCCCTTCAACCAAAAGTTGATGTGGACGGGCCTGACGCTCCTGATCTTCCTGGTCATGAGCCAGATGCCGCTCTACGGCATCGTCTCCTCCGATACCTCCGATCCGCTGTTCTGGCTGCGAATGATGCTGGCGTCCAACCGAGGAACACTGATGGAATTGGGTATCACCCCCATCATCTCGTCGGGCATGGTCTTCCAGCTCCTCGCCGGTACCCACATGATCGACGTCAACCTCGACCTCAAGTCGGACCGCGAGCTCTACCAGACGGCCCAGAAGCTGTTCGCCCTCATCCTCTCGGTCGGCACCGCCACCGTCTACGTCTTCACTGGCACCTACGGCCCCGCGAGCGATCTCGGCGCCGGCATCGTCTTCCTCCTCATCCTCCAGCTGGTTGTCGCTGGCATGATTGTCATTCTCCTCGATGAGCTCCTCCAGAAGGGCTACGGCCTCGGCAGCGGTATCTCGCTCTTCATCGCCACCAATATCTGCGAGTCGATCATGTGGAAGGCTTTCTCCCCCACCTCCATCAACACCGGCCGTGGCCCCGAGTATGAGGGTGCCGTCATCGCCCTCTTCCACCTCCTGATGACCTGGCCCAACAAGCAGCGCGCTCTCCAGGAGGCTTTCTACAGACAGAACCTGCCCAACATCATGAACCTGCTCGCCACCCTCCTCGTCTTCGCGGCCGTCATCTATCTCCAGGGCTTCCGCGTCGAGATCCCCGTCAAGTCGTCGCGCCAGCGCGGTGCTCGCGGCTCGTACCCCGTCCGCCTCTTCTACACCTCGAACATGCCCATCATGCTCCAGTCGGCTCTCTCGTCCAACATCTTCCTCATCAGCCAGATGCTGTACTCGCGCTTCTCGGAGAACCTCCTCGTCCGTCTCTTCGGTGTCTGGGAGGCCAAGGAGGGCTCGTCGCAGCTCTCGGCCATCTCGGGTCTCGTCTACTACATGTCGCCTCCCCTCAACTTCACCGACGCCATCGTGGACCCCATCCACACCGCTGTCTACATTGCCTACATGCTCACCGCCTGCGCCGTCTTCTCCAAGACCTGGATTGAGGTTTCAGGCTCGAGCCCTCGCGATGTTGCCAAGCAGCTCAAGGACCAGGGTCTCGTCATGGCCGGCCACCGCGACCAGAGCATGTACAAGGAGCTCAAGCGCATTATCCCCACGGCTGCCGCCTTTGGCGGTGCTTGCATTGGTGCTTTGTCGGTTGCCAGCGACCTTATGGGAGCTCTTGGCTCTGGAACCGGAACCCTTCTTGCCGTTACGTAAGCAACCCATTCTCCCCAACTTTGCCCAAGCTTGACTGACATATTATGACAGCATCATCTACGGCTACTTTGAGATTGCCGCGAAGGAGGGCGATCTGTCGGGTATGAAGGGCATGATCATGGGCTAAGCTTTTTTAGTCGGTCTGAGAATGATTTATGGCGACCATTGGGATATCCTCTGCGTGTCAGGCGGGTGAATAGATATAATTCACGATGTGTTGATTTAGCGGGCGACGCGGCTCCGAGGAGGGCGAGCGACAATCGTCGTGTATTTTAAAGAAACGATCGATCATACAGGGCTTCCCAAAAAGCGGGCGGGGTTTGCATTACGGCGCGGTCTCTCTGTTGGTAGCTTGTAATCGTCAATAAATATCGGGGTTTCCCGGGGTGTTTGTTTGCTTGGACAGCGAAGTGACATGGTGTTTTTGCAGAGAAAGAGGACGACGGGCGTGGTTGACCAAGTAGACATTCAGAGAAGAGAATCCGAAACACCACCTATGTCTCGGCCCCTTGGCAGGTAGGAGAAGTTTATTTGCCTGAGATGGGATCTCATCCTGTCAGGACACGGAAATTGCAAACATACAAATGCGAGGCATGGGAAGTCACAAGTGCCATTCGGCCTCTACAACTCGGACGAGAACTGAGCAGTCACCCAAGGACCCTGTGGTATGTCTCACCAATCCCATCTTGATGCCAAACTCACATCTGCCCTCTCCTCTCGGCACGATGATGTGCAGCGGAGAGGATCCTCTGGGCCACATACGTGCAGGAAGGCGGGACGAGACGTGATTCGGTCCTGGGTAGTGGGGAGAGCCTGTATTGACACCTGCAATCCAAGATCGCAACGGGTCGGGGCCAATGGGCGATGAGGCAAAAATAAGCTGTTGGATTATTATGGTACTCCAGGCCGGTAGCGGTAGAAAGGTGGGAGGGGACCCCGCCGTGGAGGGTTGAAACTCGAAAGGATCCCGCCACTCTGCTGCCAAGAGGCGGACGATGGCAGGGTGTAAATGTGCTTCTTGTGTCTCTGCATATCGCGTACAGGCGGGAGTTCACCATGGGTGAGTCACCCGGGTAAGGGTTGAGGGTTGGGCGTGATGGTGTGGGTGTGGGAATCGACCGTAACGGTCGTCTATGAGGCGCCCGTAAGCCGACTCGGGAGTCATTGTGTTGAATCATAGCTTTTCATCGTCGTTTTCATTGCTGTTGTAGGAAGGAGATTGTGAATGTTGGAGTGTGTCGTCTCTGTGAGTCTTCGCCGATACGCATCCTTTCGGCGACTGGGGGGGGGTGAAGGATGCACATTGACGGCAGTATCGATCAGGAAGGTCGTCGAGCGTCGGAGCCGAGGAGGGAGTATGGGATCACGACCTGGGGAGCTGGGGTCGGATTGCAAAGCAGATGGTGGATGCGACCCACCACCCTCGCCGCTAGTTGCGGATATGTGAGGATGGGGGCGGCCGAGACGCTATGAAGTGAGGTGCAGAGGGTCGGATGCAGGGCAGCGCATCCATGGACGTTCTGCAAAAGGCTTGGGCGTCTGTACTTCCTTGGTACAAAGTTGAAACTCTGAGTCTCTGAGAGGGGAGTGTGAGAGGTGATTGAGTGAAGTTCGCCTGTTGGAGAGGTTGAGGGAAGAGGAATGATAAGTGGGTTTTGCCAATTTGGTGCTGACATCATGAACAATACCTAGCCAAGGGCCGGAGTTTACGTCAAGGCAAGAGTTTCCTCCTCCGCTCTTCTCGGAGCTTGAGAGCTTGCGTGCTGGCGTAGCTGTGGTGAAACAGACAACGGCTGTCGACGCCACCAGAACTTGATGGCAGCCCGCCGTGTTACCTCCAGTTCTTGAATCCCCGCAGTCGGAGCACACCGTATATTCTCCTGTGGCCTGTCTTGAGCCTGAACCCCCAGGTTGATAACGGTCTCGGGCCCGCGTCCCCAGCCGCCCGCGTGCCCAGACATGTGGCCCGGGGCCCGGTGCTGCATGTCAGTCATTGCAACCTCAAGATAGCTCTGCTGTGTGTACGACTGCGAGGTTGGGGTGCGCCTCGGATCGGGACAATGCAGCACTTTGAGCACTTGCATGGTAAGACCGGGCCAAGGAGATGCCGCTGGTGATGGTTATTCATCTGCCCTGTGACTCGAGTCTGAGCAGTCAGAGAGGCAGCAATGCGACGGTAGATTGTTTGACGCAGATATGGAAACTGATGGGCACATGGGCTTCTGTTTATTGATGAAATTCTGATGCGGTCTCACCTGCACGCTGCGCGGGAGCTCCGGCAGCCTTGCTCGCTGGTTGGCTCTGACTGCATGGCGGGGCAATCGATGAGCGGGCCTTGGAGACAAAGGCGTATCCACAGCACATGGAGCTCTGCTGCAGTCTGCAAATGGAGAGGTCCACGTTCCCGTCGACAAGAAATGCAAAAGCAGCAGGTAGTTAAACTCAACCTCCCGCCGACAGGACCGCCGTGGCGTCCCCTCTCCCCCCTTTCCCCTTCGCGTTGTCCATCGCGAAGCATCGTCTCCTCCCTCTTCCAAGCAGGGACGAGCATCCACGTCGTGTCTCGGTGATCGAGTCACCTTTGCCCGAGACAGTTTAACTGTCGTCACCCACCACGACGACGACGCCGACCCCATCCGACAGACTTCTCGCGCGCCGCGACCCAAGACGCGCCATGGGCGCTTTCGCCTCCTGTTCGTGGCCCATCTGGCAGACGGACGACTTTAGTCAATGTTTCCTTCACGAGTGAGCTCCCCAATCCCCCTCCGCATCCTCCCTCCAGGCCGAAAACTCCGGCATCGCTCAATTGGCCATGTCCCGTCCCGCTCGATGGCATCGCATCGCCCATTCACCGAGCTACGAATTGGTTACTGACTGGCGCGACTCCACAGCTATCTTCGAATTTTGTTCCCATTAGCCGTCGTCGGTGTTTCGGTCGTTCAGCTCTTAATTCATAATCTCCTGCGCGCCGTCAGGTTAAAACGCAGCCACCGCTACCAACCGGTCGCCAACTCAGCAACGCCGACATCGCCGAGCGACCACACGGCCATCCCCGCCGACGAGGATCCCGCTAGCGAAACCGACGATGGTGACGATGACGTCCTCACCATGTCCGGCGGGCGCCTCGCCTTGGCAAAAACGTCGACCAGGGGCTCCATTGTGCAGGCCGACAATCCGCCGGGCCAAACATTGTCCGTCGTTGTCGAGGTCATCGCCATTGCCGGTCTGGTCGCTATCAATGCGCTTGCTCTGGTGCGGGGCGTCTACGGCAACCTTACCGCCATCGTTGGTCTGACGGTCTGGACCTACGTCCTGATTCTCGCCAGCCTTCGCCTCTTCCTCGGAAACACGCAGTGGAGGGTCCCCCGGATCTGGAACCACACGGCTGCCATTTACAGCCTGCAGTGGCTCTTTACCCTCATCATCTTCCGCTCCGTCATCATCCACCCGTCCTCCAACCTGACCGAGATTCTGGTCATCACCGAGTTCGCCCTGACCTCGCTCATCTTCATCATTGCCATTTCAACCCGCAAGGGCAACAAGACGGTGCTGTTGGAGTGGGAAGATGGCATCGAGCCTGGCCGGGAGGAGCTTGCTTCGCTCTTCTCCCATTACACATTCGCATGGGTCGACACTATCATCTGGAAGGGCTGGAAAGAGCCCATGGATATCACCAAGGTCTGGAATCTTATTCCCAAGGAAAAGTCGGCCGCCATTCTGGCCAAGTACCGCCAGTTCAAAAAGACGACTTCGCTGGCTGTCCACCTCGTCAAGCACTTCAAGGGCATGCTGGTTATGCAGTCTCTCTGGGCTATCCTCGGTGGCGCCATGACCTTTGTCCCGACCCTCCTTCTCAAGGCCATCCTCGAATACGTCGAGGATCCCGCCGTGGCGCCCAAGAACGTCCTGTGGCTCTACGTCATTCTGCTCCCTGTCTCCGACCTGGTTAGGTCGGTGGCTGATGGTCAGGCTCTTTGGATTGGGCGCAAGATATGCATCAGGATTCGTGCTATTCTCGTCGGGGAGATCTACGCCAAGGCCCTTCGCAGGAAAGCCTCGGCCGGCAAGGACACCGTTTTGGGCGACAAGGACAAGAAGGCCGCCGAAGAATCCAAGGAGAAGACGGGCTTCTTCGGCCGTGTCAAAAAGGCGCTGCGTCTCGGCCAGGCTGACAAGAAAGCCGACAATGCGGCGAGCGCCAATGGGGCTGTTGCTGCCGCTGGCCCCGACGACAAGAAAGCCAAGGCTGGCGAGTCCGACGAGCAGGCAAACCTGGGTACCATCATCAACCTGATGTCCGTCGACAGCTTCAAGGTCTCCGAGATCACAGCTTACCTTCACTTTCTCGTCGCAGCCGCGCCGACGCAGCTCATTGTCTCGATTGTCCTGCTCTACCAGGTGATGGGATACAGCGCGATTCCCGGCTTCATCGTCATGTGCTTCTTGCTCCCTATCAACATCGGATTCGCTCGAGGTTTCGCCTCCACCCAGAAGAAGATCATGGCTGCCACGGACAAGCGGATCAACGCCACAAACGAGATTCTCCAAAACATCCGCATCATCAAGTACTTTGCCTGGGAGCACCGCTTCGGCGTGATTGTGGACGAAAAGAGGCGGAACGAACTCAAGGCGCTGCGCAACAGATTCCTGCTGTGGGCTATAGCGGTTGGCGTCTGGAACACGGTGCCCATCGTCATCACCTTCTTCTCGTTCTTCTTCTACACCGTCATCGAAGGCAAGCCACTGTACCCCTCCGTCGCTTTCACCGCCATCTCCCTGTTCATGCTTCTCCGATACCCTCTGGACCAGCTCGGTGACATGATTGCCCACGTCCAAGAGTCCAAGGTTTCGATCGATCGTATTGAGGAGTTCCTGTCCGAGGAGGAGACCGACAAGTTCGAGCAGCTCGGCCGGGAGAACATTGACGAGACTGGCAACAGGGTTATCGGCTTCAGGGACGCGACCTTCATTTGGGGCAGCAAGACCACGGTGGCCGAGGACGGTTCCATGGCCTTCCGGCTTCTTGACTTGGACGTCGAATTTCAGATTGGCAAGCTCAATGTCATCACCGGACCCACAGGATGCGGCAAGAGCTCCATGCTTATGGCTTTGCTGGGAGAGATGACTGTCATGAAGGGACGCGTCTACCTCCCTGGCGGCCGTAGCCGTGAGGATGTGCGACCAGACCCTGAGACCGGACTCGCTGAGACGTGTGCCTACGTTGCCCAGCAGGCCTGGTTGGTCAACGCCAGCATCAAGGAAAACATTCTCTTCTCGGCTCCGTTTGACGAGGAGCGCTACAAGGATGTCATCGTCGCCTGCGCTTTGGAGCATGACCTGGAGATCCTCGACAATGGAGATGAGACGCTTGTGGGCGAGAAGGGAATCACCCTTTCTGGCGGACAGAAGCAGCGCATCTCGCTTGCACGGGCCGTCTATTCCAACTCTAAGCACATCCTTCTCGACGACTGCCTGAGTGCCGTCGACTCTCACACGGCCCAATGGATTTTCACCAACTGTCTCATGGGTCCCCTCATGCGCCATCGCACTTGCATTCTGGTTTCGCACAATATCCAGTTGTGCGTGCCCCTCGCCGATTACGTCGTCACGATGAGCAACGGCCGCATTACTGGCAAGGGCTCGGCCGCCGAGGTCATTGCCTCCGGAAAGCTCGGCGACGAGGTGCTTCAGAAATCCGTACCCGGCTCTGCTCACGTCTCCCGCGTCCCGTCTCGCGTCCCCTCCAGTGTCGGGGAGGAGAGTGGCGCCGCTACTCTCGTCAACGAGCCAGATGGTTCCGCGCAGCCGGCCAAGGTGAAGGTGGTCAAGAAAGAGATCAAGAAGAAGGACGCCATGGACGAGAACAAGGCTGTCGGCGCCGTTCAGTGGCCTGTCTTGAAGCTGTACCTGCAAGCCATGGGCAAGTGGTGGTTCTGGGTGGTCGCTGTCGGCATCTTTGCGGCTCAACAGTTGCTCAGTGTTGCCTCGACGATCTGGATCAAGATCTGGGCCAACGAATACCTCTCTGACGAGACCGAGGGTGTCGTGTTCAGCATGAGCTCGCATTCCTACTCCAGCCAGAGCATGTCGCCCACTTACTTTGCTTCGGTTGCCAACTATGGAAACGCCAACACAACCAGATTTTCCACCACGAGCGCGCCCGAGGTCAATGTCAGGTACTATCTCTTTGTGCTGGCCATGATCGGTGTCGCCAGCGCGATCGCGGCCTTTGGCAGGGACCTGTGGATCTTCTTCGGATCGCTGAATGCATCGTGGAAGATACACGAGAGGCTGATGGGTGCTGTGACGGGTGCGCGCTTCAAGTTCTTTGACACCACGCCCCTGGGCCAGATGATGAACCGATTCAGCAAGGACCTTGAGGGCATCGACCAAGAGGTAGCACCGGTTGCAATCGGCGTCTTCAGCTGCGCGCTAGGCATCATCGTGACAATCACGCTGATTGCTTGGGTTACCCCCGGCTTCCTGCTTCCCGGCTTCTTCATCACGCTCGCCTACGTCTTCCTCGGCAACTTCTATCTGCACTCTTCACGCGATCTCAAGCGCCTCGAGTCTGTTGAGCGAAGCCCGCTTTTCCAGCAATTCGGAGAGACGCTGAGCGGTGTCACGACGATCCGTGCCTACAGCGACGAGAGGCGCTTCGTTCGCGACAACCTTGCTCGGATCAACAAGCAATCGAGGCCGTTCATCTATCTTTGGGCTGCCAATAGGTGGCTCTCGTTCCGGACAGATGTTCTCGGCGACCTGGTCTCGTTCTTTGCTGGTGTCTTTGTCATTCTCAGCCTCGGCAAGATCGACCCGGGTTCGGCCGGTATCTCGCTCAGCTATGCCATCGGCTTTGCCGAGAATATTCTGTGGCTTGTTCGCTTGTATGCGATGAATGAGCAAAACATGAACTCGGTCGAGCGTATCAAGGAGTATCTCGACGTCGAGCAAGAGGCGCCGGCCATTGTGGAGAAGAATCGCCCAGCGGAGAACTGGCCGGCCAACGGCTCGGTCGAGTTTGTCAACTACACGACGAGCTATCGCAAGGAGCTGGATCCCGTCCTGCGGAATCTTACATTCAAGATTGATGCCCAGGAGAAGGTCGGCATCGTTGGTCGTACTGGTGCCGGAAAGAGCTCGCTGGCTCTGGCGGTTCTCCGCTGTCTGGAGGCCGACGGCGGCAAGATCCTCGTCGATGATGTCGACATTGGCCTGATTGGTCTCCGAGATCTCCGTGAGGCCATCACCATCGTGCCTCAGGAGCCTACCCTCTTTATGGGCACCATCCGGACGAACCTCGATCCCTTCAACATCTACACTGACGATCAGGTGTTTGCCGCCCTCCGCCGTGTCCAACTTATTGGGCCCGACGAGGAGCCCGCTACTGTTCCTGCGACGCCCGTTGCTCCGGTGACCCCCACCATCAACCTCATCAACACGGAAGAAGAGGGAGCCCGATCAGCTACTCCGACGAACAAGAACATTTTCTTGAACCTCTCGTCGCCCGTGACCGAGTCCGGCAACAACCTTTCGCAGGGCCAGCGCCAACTCCTGTGCCTTGCACGCGCCCTGCTCAAGAACCCCCGCGTGCTTGTCATGGACGAGGCCACGGCGTCGATCGACTACGCCACTGACGCGGCCATCCAAAAGACGATTCATGAGCTTACAAGCACCATCATCACCATTGCGCATCGTCTGCAGACGGTGGTAGACTACGACAAGGTCCTGGTGCTGGACAAGGGTGAGGTGGTCGAGTACGGACACCCGTACGATCTCATCAAGAAGGAGGGTGGAAGCTTCAGGGGTATGTGCGAGATGAGCGGCGACTTGGATGGGCTCATCAAGGCGGCGAAAAAGGCTCACAAGGCTAAGCAGCTTGTGGATGTGGATGACGAGGAGGAAGTTGAGGTTGAGGCTGAGGCCGAGGCCGAGGGAGAAACGGGGAAATCGACGACCGACACTGCGACCTCGAGCTCATAGTGTGTCCGGGTCTCGACGATTCTCCCCAGACAACCAGGAGAGAAAGGGTTGTCTGGGCCATGTACATAACCAGTGTGTGACTTTAGCTGGCAGCGATCTCTCTTTTTTTTTCTCTAGGAGTCTGGGTTTCTTAGAGTGGGTAAAACAAAATACTCTTTGACTTTCATGCTGCTTTCTGGATTGGACTCGAGGTCAGGGTGTGGAACGACGGTGATCGAAGGCGACTCACTCAAGTCAATGTGACGTAGATGGCTGTGGTGGGAAGCCTCAGGGTCGCATGTAAGTTCAGATTGGACAAGCATGTGGTTTAAAGCTTAAACAACGTCCCAAGCAAACGGACTCGAGCATCATTCAAGTGTCGAACGTGGAATCAACAGAGGGAGGAAGACGACCCCGGCAGTGAACCTTTTGACGATGCTAACCCTAACCCGTAGCAGCTCTTCCCGGGAGCTCTTATCTTATCGTCCCTCACCAAAACATTTGTCCCTGTCCATCTCACACTCACTCCCACGCAGTTCGCTCATCATCGACAAATCACAATTCATCCCGAAACCAAAATGGAAATTCAAAACCCCCGAAGGATCCTGGCCGTCTCTCTGGCCGAAGCCACAGACCACCTCAGCAGAGTCCTGACAGGTATGCCACCCCCCCTCGCGAAAAAGCGAGCCTACCCCGCCACCCTCCCCCAAAGACGCCTAAACAAAACCTAACCGCCCCCCCCCCAGACCTCACCGGAACCTCTCCCACCCCGCAGCCCACCCTCGCCGGCACCACCCACCCCCTCCCCCTCACCACGCCCTACTACACCGCCACCGTCCCCATCTGGCTGGACCTCGTCTCGGACCCGTCCGAATGGACCGCCTCCTTCCTCGCGCCCGAGGCCAAGGAAGTCCTCAACGCCCTCGGCGGCGTCGTCGTCGTCTTTGACCTCGCCACGGCCGCGGCCGCGGACAAGGCCAAGAGCAAGGCGCTCCTGGAGGGCGTCGGCCACCTCGTGCGCACCGCGCTCGGCGGGTGGGAGTGGGACGGGGTGTTGCTTGCCGTGGGGGTGGAGGAGGGGGGGGTGGAGGAGGGGGGGGTGGATGAGGAGGATCTGGAGGCGTGGGAGGACGTTTGTGCCGAGTGGGGGCTGGAGTTTATTCACCACCAGCGGGGGGGAGGGGGGAAGGTGTTGGAGGAGCAGGAGAAGAGGAGGAATGAGTATGGGGAGAGGGTGGGGGTGGCGAGGGCGTTGGAGGCGTTGCAGGCGAATGATTGGGCTTCGGTGGGGGGTGAGGGGGAGGAGTTTGGGGGGTTTGAGGATGGGGACGGGGAGGATGTGGAGATGGATATGGATTTCTTGGGGCAAGGGGGGCGGGAGGATTTTGAGGGGTTGAGGAAGGCGATTTGGGAGGCCAAGGAGGGGGGGGACGGGGATGAGGAGATGGAGGATGAGGAGGATGTGAAGAAGTTGGAGAGGGCGATGCTCAAGTTGCAGGCGGTCAGGGATAGGGGGGTGGGGATGACGGAGGAGCAGAGGAAGAGGATGGCGAAGCAGGCGGTGGGGGAGGTGATGAAGGAGTTGTGAGGGATGTTGGTTCTTGGGTGGTGCCGTACACGGAAGCCGACATAAGAGACACGATGCATGGTATGTCCTGCAAGTTCCTTCTCTCCTCGACTGTGAACAAGTGCTGCCGGGGTTTGTCATGGAGCCTCAACATACGTTGCCAGAGAAGAGGTATCCTTGCCGGGATGGCAACCGGGTGAGATGTTGCCAGACCCAGTTTACTGTATAGACATGACTGATGGCTGTGAAGTATGCAAGGCAACAAGTCATCCCATCCCACAGCAGCAGCAGGCCATGCTATCCCATCAAGCATCATCACCACAGGCAGAACATCCCCCAATGCCTAGTCCCACGCAACCACCCACCGACGGCAGAGTCGATACCACCATACCCATACCACATTTGGCATCACCAGCACCCGGATCAACCTACAGCATCGTCCGCTCCGAAAGAAGAACCCACCCACCACCACCCAGGCAGCCAGACAGCCTTATGACACGACGTATATCCCCAAGGACCGACAAGGCACCTCACGATCCTAGAATAACGGCGCGTACGATTCGCGATGTAAGTCCTACGATTCGCGATGTAAGTCCTACGATGCAACGGTGGTATCTGCCACCCCCTTCTCCCAAAGGCTTCTCCTATGGGGGGTGGCCCTTCAGTGGCTTGGTTGTCACCCACACACTGGCATCAGGCACGATGGTCAAAGGGAGGCAGGCCAAACTAAAGCAGGAGAGGGGCTGGAAGGGCGTCTTTCTGAAGGAATCCCGAGCATGCCGAATGACTCGGTCGGCGCAATCTGTCTGGTGTGGACGAGAGCAGACGAGGTTTTCTGACACCGGTCGTACCTCCCTGGTCCACACATCGAGTAACTACGTGCATGGAATACCTAGATGCCAAATAGATCACGATGGGGGGCAAGAAAGCGGCGGCCACCTTTTGTCTCTTTGGGGGGGGGCTGATGGACACGTCCTCATCGCTTCGTTGGATGCCTACATCAGACTCCTCTAAGCTTGGAGGATTTCGGCGTGATTCTTGGCCTTGTAGGCGTCCTTGGACTGGGTGATGCGCGTTCAAAGTCGTTCCAGGAGTTGAAGACGCGGTGGTGTGGCTTGGTGGCCAAGGGAGGGAGCAAGGCACAGGATTCCATCCACCACCACGATCAACCACCAGGCATTTCCATCCCACCCATCCTTCAACTGAATCATCGCACCTGGCCATACCAAACACCCCAGAGACACCCAAAACGGCGAAAGCCGCGAAGTAAGATAACGTACCATCCGGCAGAAAGAAACCACGCCGGCCTGCAGCACCCGGCCTCGTCTGTCGTTGGAACCAAGTATAGCGCATGCATTTCCCACACACCTATGCGAGCCGGCCGTCGTCAAATGTTAGTCGCGCGCGGCGAGCTCGGCTCCAATATACTTGGTGGCGGCAATATATACCTGTCCATCCACCAACCCGCGCCGCGCTGGTTTGGTGGATGAGTGAGAGAAGGGGTGGAAGGGGGGCTCGTTACCACCAACAGCCACAGGTGTGCGAGTGGGTTGTTGTCGGGACTCGGGGGATTCGTGGGCGAGGCGGCAAAGGTGCCTAGGTACTTTACTCTCTCTGCCTTCATATCCGCCGTTTCCCTACAGGCGCGCGCGTCGCGGCCGGACGGCTTTGTTGGGGATGCGGGAGGCAGGGCGTGGGTCGAGGGACGAGAGCGGATATTTTCCACCCGTCGGATGAGATGGCTGTTGGGGAAAAGGGGGCGGATGGCGATGGGTTCATGTAAGGTGCGGCACGTGAGGCACACTCACACTCTCTCGCTCTGAGAATATATATGTTGGTGATGCATCCCAGCTGGCATGGGGAAGATGCCAAAGAGGTGGTGTAAACTCGTGGATTTCCCACAGCGGTCAACGCGCTTGGGACGAAGAGACTCAGCTCTCTGTCCATCATCTGTCGTGCAGCTCTGCATCATGCCGCGCCCGTCTGATCTTTTGCGTCCTCTGGGACCAGAAAACGAGATTGTCTGGTTGAGGCTCGAGAACCGACAATGCACATCTGCCCTGCATGCATGCGTCGGTTGCCCGCCGAGAAGTGCCGCAACCAGCGATCAGGTTACTCGTCTCGTCTTCAACTTGGTGGAAGCAGGGGTGTCTGTCGTCTGATGATGGTGAGCGGGAGACGGACGACTTGAGAGCATGAAGCAAGTGTGCCGCACCACTACTTCGGAAGTTTTCTCGTGGATCGCAAGACTCGAGCGTACCGGGCTTCTGGAAGCCGGGAACCAGCAGGGGGGAGATGAGATGCGCAGAGGGATGGGGCGTCGAGAATTATGCGACTGTGTTTCGCATGCTTGGTTGTATTTCGTCTCCAGTGTTTTGTCTAGCCGTGCCGTCCGTGATTTCATACGCCCGTCACTGAACGGGTTGGTGGTGGACTTTCTGGTGGTGTAAAGGCCACGGGGTGGCGGTGGCAGCAAAGCTGTCCCGGGTCGCGGCGACGGAGGAGGACAAGAGAGCATGATGTGGCGTCCCCAAAATATCTTTGTGGTGTTTGAAGATGATGGGTCCCATATTGGACGGTAAATTGATCCTGGGTATGGGGGTGAAGACATCCCTCTCGGCACTGGCATTCTGCCCTTTCGAAGCATCTGGGCTCGGTCCATATCGCGGGGGATGGTCATTCCCCTCGGGAAGGCACTGTTCGCGGGGAAGTGGTCGCTGTCAGGGGGAGAAAGGGGATTAATAGGGCATTTCTTTTCTCCCCCAGTGATCGGCCGATCAGCCGGGCACCGTCTTGCTTCCGGAAAGGCGAGCAACACCAGACGAGACAAAGCATCAAGAAACGTGCAGTGAGAGGCCGGTGTCGATCGTCTGTGAGGAGCGATCTGGTGTAACAGATTGATGGGGCTGGATACCATCTGCTGCCGAGTGCCCGGGAGAGGTGCCGGGCAGGTTGCCTAGTCTGCCTCACTTGCACCAAGCCAAGGTGGGAGTCGTTACAAGTTGACAATGCTGTCAAGTGTCAACACAAAGAGTTGGGGCCGGGGCAGGGGCGGACGGCATCGCATAAATGCCATGTGGCTGCGCCGGACAGGACGGGGAGCCTTGTCCCCAGATCTGATATTGCCTTGCGGGTCAGCGGTCAGAGGAGGCAGAGGGAAACGGCGTTTCAGGCTCGGGCACCGTCTCCTATTCTTGGTTTCTGTGGGATTGTCACCGAGATGAAAAAGCTTGTCGTCCTGCTGCCCGGCGAAGATTTCGAGAAGACCGAGCTGTCATGCCCCCCGCTGGTTTCGGGCCGGTGGGGCGTGCTGGGCGGAAGACTGCCGTTGCACTGGGGCCCGCCACCCCCGGTATTGCTCCGGAATCTCGCCCTCCGCTCGGGCGGTCAGTGGTAGCCTCCATTTTCGGTACCGCGGATTGGTTTTGTGAGCAAGCAGGTCTGCAGACCCAGACCAACAACAAGATGGCTGACGGAATGGTACGATACGGTGACCATACGGAACACAAGAGAGGACTCGGCTCTGAAGAGAGGGCATGATCAACAGAACCAAAAAGGGGGACGGCATCTTTCCGGGGTGGATTTTGAGCCTCGCATATCGCGGCAGTTGTTCCAGTGTCAACTGTTCCAGCCAGCAGCCAGCAGCCAGCACGCGTTGCGGTGTGCAGCCACGGCGAGAGCTGATGGGCCGGCGATGGTTGGAGTGCACACCCTCTTTCCCCGACGGGCTTTGCGTGCCATCTTCTTTGGGCAGTTCTTCCGCGCCAGAGACGACCGCCTGAAGCCAATCGTCGCAGGACCAAGGCTTCGTTCCTGTTTCCAGGGCTGAGAGACGAGTCAGAGGACCAGAGACCGGGACGCCACCGCCCATCCCACCGTCCCGGCTCCCGAGCCTTCGGCTGTCGATTGGTTCACCCCGTCCGCGGCCAGCGACCAATCTTTGGAGGGGAAGAGGCACTTGGAGAGCCATCGTCATCCCACATGCTTCTTCAAGTCGGCTGTTTTTGCCTGGAAGCGCACCGAGCGCATGCTCTCTCTTGGGAAAAAAGGCGGTCAGCTGCGCGCATTGTTCCCTTCCCTTGCTCCTCGCCCACTGTCGTCGCTCGAAACGCATGAATGTGCGGCCCCGACCCGGCCAATCGCCCGGCCGACTCCCCTCGAGGTGCGGTTGGGCGCATGAACGATCACCGCACAAAGAGTCCAGCTCCGGTCCTTTGCGCGTCTAGTCGCGTCAGCGCATGCGCAAAGGGTTTAGAGCCCATCTTGAGGTCTCAAAGTCTCAAGACGTGGCATTCGCCCGTCGCGGTGCACTTCCAGGTCCGGAGTTCTCCGAGCGATTGGAGCCCGAGAGTCCCTCTTTTTTGTCCAAGGCTCGAGCGGGCAGCGCGTCCTGGTGAAACAACACAAGGTGGGGGCGGCGTCATGATGCCCCCAACAAGTTCCGTCCCAGTCCCAGTCCACGACAGTCGCGACGGATACCTCGAGGAGACACCCGCGCCATCATGCCCTGGGACGGCAACACAAGGGCGCCCATGGAGCCATCTTGTCAACAGTCAGGCGGCTGCCGTCGGTCATGTGGGGAGACAGACGGACGGACGGCACAACCGCAACCGCAGCGTGGGAGGATCTTCTGTTTCTCCCGGGGACGTCGGGCGTCGCATCGGATCAGGACGACAGGGCAAGATCAGATGAAAACTGCAAAAAAAAAAGAGCGAGGGGTGCCAGGTGGCGCCGGCCTCCAGTGCACCACCGCGATCGCTCCTAGCCTATTTTGGGATGCCCCCAGCGGCCTCGCCAATCAAAGCACGTCAATCACGAAGCGTTCCTGGTGGCGGTCCCGTGAGGATCCCTGACGAACCTGGGTCATCGACCGGAATCAGGGGTAAAGTGGGGCTCCCGGTTTCTGGTGTGGCTCGAGTGTGGTTGCTCAGGGGGGGGCACAGTGCGCCGAGACGGTCCGCCGCCGCTTGGCCGTGCCCTTCAGAATGTCGTGAGCTTTGCCCCCCAATCCAGCCGAGACCTTTTGAGGGGCGGCGGGGTGACCATGCAGGTCTGAAGGCACCGTCACGCACACCTCCAGCTCTCCTCCCGCTCACGGTAAGGCTCTTTCAAGATATAAATGCAATGACGGATATCGGACTGTCATGGCCGACGTTTCTCGGAATTATGAACGTCTCACTTCCGGCTTGGACGGCCGCGTCCATGGTGGGGTCCGGCGGCTGAGACCGCTTGCCGGGGGCCGGGTCGCTGAAGCGCGCGCAACGGCTGGAGGCTACCGTGGGTCCCGTCCAGGAATGTGTCGACGGGCGAGTTTGTCGGTCCTGGCGCTGCCCAATCCATTCAACTGAGTCTCGATTCCTGGACCAGGACTTATTGAAGAAGTGGTTGTTGCGACAGCCTGACCGGGTGGTCCAACAAGACGAAGCTCGACTGCGGGATACTGATAACCTCACGCCGTGGTTACGCTTTGGGGAGACGGAGGGGAGGGGGAACATACCGAGTCCTTTTCACTCTCAACGGCGTACCGGATTCTGGTGGGTTACACCTGCAGATTCTTCGTCCCATTTCACACTCCAGAGGACGACATGATGCAGGAACGCGGCAGGCGGCCTACCTCCGTACTCAAGCACTCGAGCGCCGCATTGCATTGGCTGCTGCGCGCTTCTGCAGGAACAAAAGATTGTCGTGACACAGCCGGTGGCGATGCTTCAGGAGGCCCCAAAAATGGAAAGATGGGCCAGAACTGTCAGAACCAAGTGAGCTTGTGGTGAGAAACCACCACGTCACGAGGTCCCAAGTTGCTGAGTTTCTTGAGTGTTCCCGTGTGTCTTTGGCGATTCAACTGCCGCGTTTGCAATTGGCCCTGGCAAACGGTTGTCTGACCGCCACGGGCAAGGCAGGGGTTCTGCGGCACACCGCGGCGCTGACTTGGTCCAGTATTCCATCCATGCCGTCAACTCGGGCATGTGTCCTGGCCAGCTGGGCGACAGGTTGTCCGTGTGCTGCAAGTCCAGAGCCGGCACTTGTGATTCCTCTTGGGGGGCTCGTGTGGTGCACCCGCAGAGTACTGCGTAGTGTCGTACTGTCAGGACTCGGGAGCCAAAGGTTTGGATACAGTCAGTCGAAACGGTCTTCCGCTGAACCCGGAACGGTCAGTCACGGAGACGATCACTCAGCGTCGTCAGCGCAAGAGGCACACTGTGCGACCTCGCCGTCCTCTCTTTTCTTGGAGGGACAGACAGAGGTCGTGGGCTTGGCATCTGTGGCCCCTTTTCTTGTGCGCGTGCCACCCCCATCGAGTGGGGGAGGGTGAGGCCAGCGATTGGTTGCTGAATGCGCCGAGGGAGCCTGGAGCGAGTTGAGCGACACCAACTCGACTGTCTCGGTGGACACTGGGGGCACATGTCGCATGTCGTCTGATCCTCCAGTCAAAAATAACGAGGCCTCGTCTGGTGGTCTGCTGGACATGGAGGGGAAGAGAGAAAAGCAATTCAACAAGCCCGGCAATCGAGGGGTAACTAACTAGCCTTGACCGAAATCGCAATATGGCATACAAAGATGACATCCGTCGACTTACTTGACAGCTTGGAACGGAGTCGGGGGAGTGTCGGCATGTCAAAGACGATTTGCTAGCGCGTAGCAGCGACTCCAGACCGCCGGGGAGAGGAGGGGCGAGAGGACGATCACCAGCCTTGGCGATCATAGAGCTTCGGGGACTGCTCGAGTTGATATGCAGACTCAAACCCCGAGGTTCCACCTGCTCGGGCAGCAACAAATGCCATTGAACATCGGGTAGGGGCCTGGAATCCGAGCTGTCGAGCTGTCACCCATATGAGTCCATCTGTCAATATCAGGTATTGGAACTTGCTGGGCCTAGAATCAACGCTGTCGAGGGACATTCTGTCACCACTCTCTCTGCTGGCGTCTGCGAGGCAGGTCTCAGTGGGGAGGAATATGCCGCGTTTTGTTGGCCTGCAGTGAAAAGGGCGTCTGCATGACTGGAGGTTGATCCAATGCAGCCAGGATCGGAGAAGGATCAGGATAATAGGAGAGAGAAAAGCGCGGTCAGAAAGGGGTGGTGATGTCGTCGACTTTGCAAGCGTCGAGTTTTTTGCCTTGCTGGGAAGAATTTCCTTTTGTGGGAGACGTGAGTGACGTGCTCTGCTTCTTGTTGGTCATGGAACCGTTCGTTGCAAAAGGAAGGTGAGGTGAGCCTCCATCGCGACTTCCAGGTTTTCCCCTCCAGCGACATCACAGTGTGGTACCTGAATCGGGAGCGACTCCAGCACTGTGCTGTGTGACAGTGTGAGAATTCAGTCTGTCAGGGGCCCAACCACAGCACCGTTTTTGCCCTCGTCTTCGGGTGAGGTCTCCGCTGGAGAGAAAACCGCGATAAAAAAAACAGAGCCCTACCATGCCCGACAGACGCTTGTCCTGTTTGGAGAGCGTTGTGTTGGTCGTCTCGAATTCGTGCAGCAGCAAAGCCAGGGCCGGGCTGCCGGGTCGATTGGCCGGGTTGCTCCCCGCGGCTTTCCTGGCGACAGCACTGCCTCGTCGCACACTGTTTCAGCGTCTTGTGTTTTGCATGATCGATCATGGTCGTCTGCCTGCGAGCCCATCATGGGCCCAGGTCGTGTCTGTCTGTGGTGGAAAGACGACCCATCGGGGCTGCAACGTAAAAGTTTGGTCTTCGTGGGTCGCGCAGTCAGTCCAGTCCAGTCCAGTCCAGTCCACCGAGTCCAGATGGACCATCGGGAGGAGGAGTCGGGGGCCGAGTCGCGCCATGTGGTCTGTTGATCTTCGGTTTGTTGTCGTGTCGTGTTCGGTTGGGCAGACTCTGCTTGGGGGGTCAGGAATTTTTGCATTTTGCACCTATTTGGCTGCTTGATGCAAATTGTTTCCTCCTGCGTCCCGACTCCGACTCATCACTGGTCAAGAACTCGGGAGGGTCTGGCTGAACGAGTGAGGGTTGGGTGTTGGCGTTGGTTTTGCAGTTGGAGGGGAGGAGGGCTGAAGGGATCAGAGGCAGGTGTGCCGTTTGGCCTTTGGCTCGACACTGTGCGGTTGTGAGGAACGGACGGCCCCCCGCCGTTTTTTGGGGTGGGTGGTGGAGGTCACAGGCAGCGGCGCTTGACAAGGATAACAGGGTGCGACCCGTCTGGCCCGCCCAGTGTGTGAGCCGCCCCTTCCCTTGCGATCCCGGGCACGGTGCACCCTGGGCGCCCAGCGTCGAGGGCCTCAGGGTGCGTGGTGGAGGGCAGGACCAGGGGCCCCACCCACCACCGTTCCGCGCCTGCTTGCCTTTTCCCTCATGAACCCACCCCCCCATGCCCTCGCCGCTTCCCTTTTTTCCCCTTCCCCAGTCCTTCTTTTCATCCCATCCTCGTCGCTCCATCGTCACGTTGGTCGTTGACCAGCTTCTCCCTTCCCCCTCCCCCTTGTGTTTTCTCTTTTCTCACCACAGTCACTCCCTTGGAATAAACAATTCGGGTCCCCGTCACTCTTTCCGGGCTTCCCACTACCTTCATTTAGGTCTGAATCGCGACACCATCGCCATCGCGCGACACACACCGCCCACCAGCACCAAACCCAAACCACCACCTGTTCCCCATCCCGGGTCCAGGACCACGCTCCTTACAGCTTACGATCGATTGTTCCATATTGTTTTCGAAATCATTCATTCCTTCAACCACCTGGCCTGGCCATTTCCGACGCGTGAACCCCCTATCTCTACCGACGACTGCGACCGCGACCCTCACCACATCTCGATCCATCGCCCACCCCGTAATCGCTTGGCACGAGGTTTTGAGGCCTTGGCTCATCATTATCACGACGTCTTGAAAGACCACCACCGTCATCCCGACAGCAAGACGCACACATGGGCCTCGAAATGTCCCCCGATCTGGTGAAGCAGGAAGACGCGCTGCTGGCGCCCGGGTCGTCCGTCTCGCCCACCAGCAGCCACTCCGGCCTCCCCACCCCCAAGTCTGCTGCCAAGAACCAGACGCCCTCGCCGTCCACGACTGGCTCGAACGGCCAGGTCTCTGCGTCGAGGCGCCCTCCGCGGAAGAGCACTCTCACTCAGCAGCAGAAGAACCAGAAGCGGCAACGCGCTACCCAAGACCAACTCACCACCCTCGAGCAGGAGTTCAACAAGAACCCAACTCCCACCGCCCCCGTTCGCGAGCGGATAGCGGAGGAGATCAACATGACCGAGAGGTCTGTTCAGATCTGGTTCCAGAACCGGTGAGTGCATGTCCCAGACCTGGTGAACCAAGTGCAGCGCTGACGACAACTCAGACGCGCCAAGATCAAGATGATGGCGAAGAAGAGCCTCGAGACTGGCGAGGACATCAACGACATGCCCGAGTCGATGCGGCAGTACCTCCAGATGCAAGCCATGGAGTCTGGAAAAGGCTTCGGCTACTTTGGTCGCACTGGTCTGCTTCCCTACAGTCCCCAGGGCGCTCTGGGCGAGGGTGGACAGGGCAAAGTTCGTAAGTCAACCCTTGTATCTCTTCCAACATCTTGGGCATGTTCTCACAAGTGCAGTCATTCACCATCTCACTTGCCGCTCGCTCGAGATTGGCAAGTGGACGAGAGTGGGCCAGAACACCATGGACCTGATCATCTTCTACTCCCCCGACAAGTGCACGATGACCTACTACATCAACAACGACTCGGCCGGCTACAAGATCGAGTACCCCTTTGCGTACATCAAGAGCATCTTCCTCGACACGACCGAGGGCGAACACAACGGCGGCATCGTCATTGAGCTCCTGAACGCCCCCTACTTCTTCATGGACTCATCGGCGACGACGGGCGGGTTCTTCTCGTGCGGCGATTTCACCGAGGACCAGCAAGCGTCACGCGTAATGACTCACCGCCTCGGTGGAAACCCGAAGGTGTTGAGCGGCCAGCTTGCGAAGCTCATCAGCCTCGAGGCCTTCATGCACCGACACAGCCCGCCGAACCCCATCATGGAGCAGTTCCACCACCCGCTGTCCATGTCCGCGCCCGTCTCCCCTCAGATCCGCCCGTCGTCGCAACCCAACTTCGCGCAGCCACACGTCGGTCTATTCCAGGAGTCGCAGTGGGGCATCTCTCACTCCCACCAAGCGATGATGATGCGGGGCGGCCCAGGCCATAAGCGTCAGCGCAGCCGCAGTGTGCCTGGCCCCATTGACTTCCAGACGATGCAGTACCTCCAACAAGGCCCGCCCAGCTTCCACATCACGCAGCACGAACAGGCGCCCTCTCACAACACGCACGTCTTCAGCCCAATTCCGCAACAACCAAACTTGCTGGGGCCGTTGGGTCCCGGACTTCGCATCGACACGCAGGCTGGGTTCGGTCTGGACATGCGACAGTACCCTCTCTCGGCTACGACTGCTCCCTCGCCCTCGGATTACAGCCCAAACTTCTTCGCCTCGCAAGCCCCCGAGAGTAATGGCCTCCAAACCGCTAGCTTCACGCCGTACAGTGGGACCTTCTCCCCGATGGTCAACCCAAGCAACCTCGGTGTCCCGCCACCGTCGATCTCGCCGCTGTCGTTCAACCACCCCGACCCTGCCATCGTGGGAGAATCGCCGCCGACGTCGATGGCACCCATCTACGAGAGCTCGGCGGTCTCTGACGACGGACACAGCCTGAGCGACATGTACCAGCCCAGCAAGCACACCATCACGCTCCCGATGCACCCGCACTCTCCGTACGTCGAGAACCAAGCCGAGCTGGAGCTGAACCAGTTTATGGACCTCAAGCACTTTGAGGTCGACCCCGCCTCGCTGTCTCCGGAAAGCATCCACCATCCTCAGTGAGCAGCGAGGCCCACTTGTTTGCCTTTTTGCCTCGGGATGCGGGGCAGCAGTTCATAGACGGTTCATGACTTATTATACCCATTGAGAGAGCGGCTACTCGATCGATCACTTTTCGGCGTTTAGGAGGATTTCGTTGTATATACCGGAGCGGGTGCGGTTGGACGACTCATCTCATCTCGCTACACAACCTTCGCCGACACGCGGCTCCGGCCATCTTGTTCCGCCAATGTTTCCTTTTCTCATCGCATTTCATCTCTCGGCCACGATCTGCATGACGATATCTACCTTCTCATGCGTGTCTGGCACAGCGGGGTTTCCGGTCCTGTTTGGTTTCCTTCTTCGATCTGCCACTCCTCTTCTTCGCGTTTGCTTTGGAACTGCGATTTCCTCTGTCGATATCCCGAGCCCCCCGACTTTGGGGGAGCTCTGGGAACCATTTAATAGGTACTTTTGTGCGGGGCTCGAAGAGCCGTTGTGAGACGGGCGCCGGAGACGGCTGTCCGAGAAAGAGTGTGTCTTTTCTGCTGCTGTTAGCTGCAGGCGAAAGATGAGTGGCGAAGGCCCAGGAGGCTGTTTGAATTTCGGGATTTTAATTCTTGGGACCCAAGACGTTTTTTGGTGCGGCAACAGAGAAGGGTCGCTTGAGATGGAGAGATATCTCGGGAGTGACTTGGAGTTCGGATGGCGTCGGCATGGAAACAGGTTGAGCCGAGTCGAGTTGAGGGCGAGGTCGGATGGTCTCGACCCTGGGGAAGGAAGGGGTTGGTGGGAAAAGGAAGCCTGGGGTTGTTCTTTCATGACTTCATGGCAGGATCCTAATAAATGAATAAGACTACCAAAAACACCTCGCTCTACAGACGGTTCCTCTTTTGTTTGTGTTGCTGGTCCAGAGTCGATGTCATGAGGGACGGTGTTGGCCACGGGGCGGAGAGATCCGAAGTCTGCGCGAGTCTCCACGACGACCTGCCCTTTACATGTTCCTCGTAAAGAAAAAGACCCGAGTTTCGCGTGTGGTTTCCGTTTCCAGAGACGGGCTCAACTTTCAAGACGATGATGTGAGATTGCAGAGTTGCATCCTCGGCCGCTGAGAATTCGAGACACGGCAGTCTTTCGTCGTTCGGGACCAACATCCGCTTTGGGGACAGTGTTTCTGGACACTGGACAGGACGAGAGGCAAAGTCATCCAAGACGAAGATGGAATGACGCGTCAGGGTCACAGCAACTGGTGATCTGACTGATGGACTTGGGATCAGTGGTACTCTGGATTTACTCAGCGCCATCCGGATTGACTCGAGCCTCTCTGTGTGTCCCGGACCCCAGGGTTAGGGCAACTGGGAATTGCTTCCTTCAGATGGACTGCTGCGGCTCCGCGTTAATAAGGATGCCATGGCCCGGTCCGAGGGATTGGTTTCGGGGTCGCACAGGAACCAGAAAGCATATGCAGAATGATGCAGGTAAACGCATGTCTGTCTGTCTGTCTGTCTGTGTGTCTGGCCCGAGTGAGTATTTATATGTTTCCCGTATGCGGCGGGCCGATTCGGGTTCGAGGGGACGTGCTGTGTATTGCTGATTCGGATGTGCCTTTGTCGCGCTGGAAAAAAAAAAGGGCTGGACTGCTCTCGAACCCCCGGGGGAAAGAGGTTTGCGCCTTCCTTCCTTTGAACCTTCGTACCTGCGTCCGTCCACTCATTATGGGACCCGTTGATATGCTGCATTTGCGCCGTCGTAAAACGCCGCTTTGCCCTGCGCCTCTCTCTGGGGTCGGGGTCGTGGTTGGTCGGCTTGGTACGGCGGCATCGCAAACATTGGTACGGGGCTGATTTTGTCAGCCCAGGGGCAAACGCGGTCGAGATGGTTGAACAGCAGTAGTTCTTTTCGTGGGGACAGGGGACGCAAGCTCCAATGAATGAGCTTTTAGGTGGGCGCTTGGTTTTGAGCACGAGGTGTCCAAGGTCTGTCCGCCTCCGCGATATGGTGCAGAGTTGGTCGGCCCGTCGGCAAAATGGATGGAAGCCCCGCTGTTCCAAGCTCTTGGCGTCGCGAAGTTGGCTCTTGGCTGACGAACACGATTTGGCCAGGGCTTGCCAATGCGGCACTGGATACTGAAACCGTCGAGGGCCGTGGCCGTCAAAGACAGACGAGCACGAGGCGATTGATGCAAGGCTCCGCGTCCCGTTTCCGTTCCGAGTTCGTGATTCTGCATCCTCTTGGGTCTTGGGAGCTTGGCCTTCTGGGCAGTGGGCAAGGAGGGGAGACGCGAGACGCGCAGTCAATCCACCAAGGCCAAGAGAAGGAGGATTCCTTGGGTTCGGGGTGCAAAGGGCGCGAAGGCATTGGCACTTGTGTCTTTTTGCGGGGTCGCGTCATTCCATCCCATCTTTCCCACTCCTTTGCTCCTTTGCTATTTCCGGTCTCCCGACTCATTCGACTCTCTTTTCGACTCTCTTTTCCCCCGACAGCTCGCTCCAAGGTGCTCACCTGCTTTCGCTTTTTTTTTGATGAGGGCCTCTGAGTGAGCGAGCGGTGTCGCCCGACATTAGCCTGCGACAAGCTTCTTCCCGGCGATATCCATCGCCAACCCGACCTGTAAGCGACCTTTTCCTCCCTCCACCCTCCCTCCCCTCTGGGATTCCCGGGCCCCGTGCCATCCGACAGTCGACGAACACTCTCCCGTCTCCCACATCCACGCCCTCAAGCCCTGTCGAATCTATACGGCTCGTCTGCGGCTGCGAGTGACGCCCGGCCGTTGGTGGACGACGTTCTGGCCCCTTCTGCGCGCAATTAAGCTTTCATGCACGCGACGGCTGCCGTCCCCGGAGAACAAGCCACATCAATCTGCCCGGGCCATGCGCCATCTCACCCTGACCACCACGCTGACCTGGAGGAGCCTGGCGCCTGTGTGAAGCTCCTTCGAGACCCCGTACCTACCTACCCAGTAGCAACCCCTACTTCCATCACCTACCTACCTACCTTCCCACCCACGCCCATTCAGCCGCGACCTCCCCACCACCACCACCTCGACTTGACTCGACCCATTCCTGCCTGTCCATACCCGAACCCCTAGCAGGTCCCGACTCCCAACAACCACCTGTCCGACCGCCGCCATCACCACCGACCTGCGTCCGACATAGCCAGCCTGTCACACAGGCCAATCAGGACATGTTGGTTTGAGTACCAACTCTCGACCTGCCGGCACCGTCGACCACGTCCCCAAGCAATCTCGCTCCTCGCGCACCCTCCTGACCTCCCCCGGGTTCCCATCGCCCTGCAGCCAATATGGCCGCCGGGGATCCGCGGGACGTGACAGGGACGCTGCGCGACCAGCTCGACAATATCGAGCTGCAGGAGCAGCCGATATCCGCATCGCCTGCTGTCCCTCCTCCTTCTTCTCCTTCTCCTGCGCCGCCGACTGCTGCGAGCCCCACGAGTCTCAGTCCAAGATCTGCAGCCAGCCCTGCCGACACACGAGCTCACGAGTTTCCATGGACGCCGCTGACACCGTCGACCGCTTTGCGCTCGCCCTTGTCCGGCCCCGGCCCGAGCAGTCCATCGCTAAGTCCGACAAGCCGTCCGTCGTTGCACCACCGAAGAACCGAGCTCTACACTATTCAGTCGCACACAGCCGTGCCACCAGAGCGCTCGAGGTCCGCCGGTCCCCACGCGTCCGGGACCCGGCAGCCCTTGGGAGGCCCTGCCCCCGAGGAGTCCCGGATCTCCCTGACGCGGCCTCGACAACGGTTTGACGAGCGGTTCGACAACCAGCACGACAATCCTAAAGAAGCTATGGCTTCCGCCCAAGAGACCAACGCCACCCTTACGCACTACCGAAACTGGGTGAAGCGGCGACGAGAGCGGAAACAAAACCGCAAAAAGGGCCTTTGGGGGAGAATACGAACGCGGAGCACGAAGGCATACAAAAGGTACATTATCGAAGGGCTGTTGCGGCAAAAACCATTACCGCCGAGCAAGGATGGCCGACACATTCCCCTACGCCCCGGGCTGGCGAGGCGGACTCCCATCGAAGACGAGCGAACGGGTCGACCCCATATCTCCAATTTTATTCGATCCAGCAGATATACCGTGTGGGACTTCCTGCCCAAGCAGCTCTTTTTCCAGTTCAGCAAACTGGCCAACTTTTACTTTCTCATCATCGGTGTCATGCAAATGATCCCGGGACTCAGCACCACCGGCACATACACGACGATTGCGCCCCTCATATTCTTTGTTGGCTTCAGCATCGCAAAGGAGGGCTTCGACGACTACCGAAGATACCAGCTCGACAAGCAGGAGAACCGCAGCTCGGTGTGGGTGCTGGATCCGGAGGGTACCGTCAAGCCCAATGCGAGGATGCGGAGGAGACACAAGGCCAGGGCAGCCAGGGCGGAGAAATCCGCAGTGCCAGAAGTGTCGCAGGGTTGCGAGGTGGAAGCAGCGAAGGCTGACGCCGGGGATTCGGGGCCGTGGGTTGAGGTTGAATGGCAGGATGTGAGGGTTGGCGACATCATCCGACTGCGGCGTGACGACAACATTCCCGCCGATATCGCCCTCCTTCACGCAACAGGCCCGAATGGCATGGCCTATATCGAGACGATGGCTTTGGACGGCGAGACGAACTTGAAGAGCAAGCAGGCCTGCAAGCTTTTGGCCGATTCCTGCAGCACCGTCGAGGGCATGACGACATGCGACGCCGAGGTTGTCTCCGAGGACCCGAATCTCGACCTGTACAACTACGAGGGCAAGGTCACATCCAAAGGCCAGACGATGCCGTTGACTATGAATCAGGTCGTCTACCGAGGGTCGACGCTGCGAAACACGGCCGAGGCGGTTGGCCTCGTCATCAACACGGGCGAGGAGTGCAAGATCCGCATGAACGCCCACAAGGATGTCCACGCCAAGGCTCCAGAGATGCAGTACAGTGTGAACAAGATCGTCATCATGCTGGTGTTCGTCGTGGTCTCGCTGAGCGTGGGCCTCACGATCGGCTACCAGATTTGGCGTCGCCGCTACGAGAGAAAGACGTGGTATCTCAGGGGTTCCAGCGTTCCGCTCAAGGAGATTCTCATCGGCTTCATCATCATTTTCAACACGCTGATTCCCCTGTCGCTCTATGTCAGTCTCGAAATCACCAAGCTGGGGCAGCTGTACTTCTTGCACGACATTGAAATGTACGACCCGGTATCGGACACGCCCATGAACGCCAACACCTCAACCATCCTCGAGAATCTCGGCCAGGTCAGCTATGTCTTTTCCGACAAGACGGGAACGCTGACGGAGAATATCATGAAGTTTCGCAAAATGAGCGTGGCCGGCACCGCATGGATCCACGACGTCGACCTTCGGGAGGCTGCGAAGAAGCGCGATATGGGACTGGCGTCGGGGAAGCCCTCCAAGGCAGAACACGGCCGCCGCAGCTTGTCTCGCCCTTCGGCGTCGCGCCGTTCGGATGCTCGGCCTTCTATGGGAAGTCGCGTCGAAGAGGTTCAGGCCGCTGGGAGAAGGTCTCTTGGCCTCTTGGAGCCGCCGGTGGAGCCCGATCATCCCAGGCCCGAGCTTCTCAACACGGACGATTTGCTGCGATATATCAAGCAGAAGCCCCATTCCCCCTTCTCGAGAAAGGTCCGACACTTCATCCTCTGCCTGGCCCTCTGCCACACATGCTTGCCCGAGACGGCGGACGATGGCACAATCGGCTTTCAAGCAGCGTCCCCAGACGAGCTGGCGCTTGTGGAGGCCGCGCGGGACTTGGGGTTGTTGGTCATCGACCGGCCTGCGCAGTCCATCAAGGTGCAGTCGGTCGACGCCAGCGGGAAGACGGTCGTGGACACGTACGAGGTGCTTGATGTCATCGAGTTCAGCAGCAAGCGGAAGCGCATGTCGATTGTGATCCGCATGCCAGACGGGAGGATTTGCCTGTTCATCAAGGGCGCCGACAGCACCGTGCTTCCTCGACTCATGCAGCGTCATCTCGCCGCTCAGGCCGCGACTTTTGTTGAGCGGCGGGCGAGCATGCGCAAGAGTATGGAGCAAGAGAGGGCGCTGCAACGACTCAGCCTGCAGAATCGCGAAAGCTTGACGCTCGGTCGCCCCTCGATGGACCGCCGCAACTCCAAGATTGGAGGCATTCGGAGATCAATGACCCTGACTGGCGAGTTCGACTTTTGGCGGTCTCGTCGTGAGAGCAGAGACATCACTCGGCGATCAGGGGCAGACGATGGCGGCGAGTACGCTAGGCCTTCGATGAACAGGGCGCGCCCGTCGGTGGAGAGGACGCACTCGGGCGATCCCTACGACAACATCAATGCCGAAGCTGTCTCGCTCGATGATACGGCTGTCTTTGAGCGCTGCTTCCAGCATGTCGACGACTTCGCCTCTGAGGGCCTGCGGACCCTGATCTACGCCCACCGATACCTGGACGAAGACGAGTACGCCAGTTGGAAGAAGATTTACCACGACGCCACGACGAGTCTTGCCAATCGCCAGGAAATGATCGAGTCGGCAGCCGAGGTGATCGAGCAAGGACTTGAGCTCGCGGGAGCCACCGCCATCGAGGACAAGCTGCAGTACGGCGTCCCCGAGACCATCGACAACCTGAGCCGCGCCAACATCAAGATCTGGATGCTCACGGGCGACAAGCGGGAGACGGCCATCAACATTGCCCACTCGGCTCGGATCTGCAAGCCTTACTCGGAGGTGTACATCTTGGATGCGACGGTGGGCAGTCTTGAAGACAAGATTGCTGCGACGCTCCTCGATGTGGGCAGGGGCATGGTGCCGCATTCCGTCGTGGTCATTGACGGCCACACGCTAAGCATTGTGGAAGACGACGAGTCGCTCAAGATCCTGTTCTTCGACCTCATGGCAAGAGTCGATTCGGTCATTTGCTGCCGTGCCTCGCCGTCCCAAAAGGCCACATTGGTCAAGTCGATCCGCCAGATTGAGCCGTCAGCGGTGACGCTGGCGATCGGCGACGGAGCCAACGACATTGCCATGATCCAGGCCTCGCACGTTGGCATCGGCATCTCGGGAAGAGAAGGTCTCCAGGCCGCCCGCATCTCGGACTATTCGATCGCGCAGTTTAGGTTCCTGCAACGTCTGCTCTTTGTCCATGGGCGCTGGATATACCTGAGGACAGGGCGCTATATTCTGGCTACCTTCTGGAAAGAAATGCTCTTTTACCTGCTGCAGGCGTACTTCCAAGGCTTCGACGGCTTCACGGGCACCTCGCTGTTCGAGTCGACCTCGCTGACCGTCTTCAACACCATCTTCACCTCGCTCCCCGTCATTCTCCCCGCCATCTTCGACAAGGACCTGTCGGCCGCGACGCTCATGGCGGTGCCCGAGCTGTACACGATTGGCCAGAAAAACATGGGCTTCAACATGAAGCTCTACTTTGGGTGGATGTTCCTCGGCGTCAGCGAGTCGGTCATCATCTTCTTCACCATCTACTACGTCTACGCCATATCGCACTTCCCCGTGTGGGTCGACCTCTTCGCCGTCGGCCAGCTCGCCTTTGGCGTCGCCGTCATCTTTATCAACCTCAAGCTCTTCGTCATGGAGGTCCACAGCCGCACCACCATCATCATGGTCGGCTTCTTCCTGTCCTTGCTCGGCTGGTTCCTCTGGAACATCATCCTCGCCGCCCTCTTCTCCGCCCGCGTCGGTCCCTACTTCGTCCGCGACGCCTTCATCAAGGGCTTCGGCCAGACGTGGATGTGGTGGTGCGTCACGTTTCTCGTCCTCGCAGAGCTGACGGTGTTCGAGCTCGCCATCAAAGTGGTGCGCCGCACGCTGTGGCCCACGGACCAGCACGTCATGCAGGAGATGGAGGAGATCAACGGCGTCAAGGACCTGTGCTCGGAGCGCGGCGAGTCGGTCGCCGGAGGGGACGCCGGCGGAAAGGACGGCGCCATGTCGATCACGACGGTCACGTCGGCGTCGTCAACGGCCGAGGGGCGCTTCTCGTGGCCGTGGGCGAGCCAGCGCAGGCACGCGGCGGTCGAGGAGTACCTCCCGCCGTCGTTCACGCCGCCGGCTGAGGAGAGGGAGAATCCGATGGAGACGCCCGGGCGGGCGAGCGATGCGGGGAGGAAGCCCAGGGTGAGGTGGATGAGGGGAAAGAGCCCTAACCCTGGGGTGTCGGTGCCGGATGTGCGCATCACCGAGGCGGACGTAGTGCAAAGCCCGATCGACTTGCAGAGTCCGGGGAGCGGTGGAATGAGGTTTGAGAGGGGGGTTCCGGAGTGAGGGGTTGTATACAAGTCATGGCATGTACCTATGGGGGGTGAACTTGGTGGGTGGTCTTTTTACGTGGTTCATCTTTTGTGTATATTTTCTATTTTGTTGGGCTGTCGTCTGTATTGCGACCGAAAAGGGATACCCTGCGCATTCGAGTATGGGCATTGTTGGGCGTTTTTTTCTGGGACGGATACCCATACATACACGGGACTGGGGGGGGTGCGGGAAGAGTCACCAGACTGCCAGTGTGTGCAAGTTTTTGGATGAGCAATGGGGGGGGGGAGGAGGTGGAATTCTGGCTTTGGATACCTGGTGGTTGTATGGCGAAATATCTTGAATATGTTATCTCATCTTTGTGCCCCGTGTGTTTTGCGTGCGCTTGGGGGGTTGGGGTGGGTTTGGGGAGGATGAGATGGGGGGATTGTTGTGGAAGTGCAGGGTCTTGGCGTCATGAAAAGGGGGAAAGGCTTGGCTTGTTGACTCTGGGATTTGATCTCGACACCACTGTGGTTTCCCTCCTGAGTCCAGCCGGGCACAAGCTCAGCTCAACTGACACGATCGTGGCAGTCTTTTGCTGTGGTGGACGGAGATATGACGAGACTGCAGCTCGCCACGCCCAAAACCACACTCTGCGACGAAATGTGAAGCCTTCTCGAGATCGAAATGGGAGGCCGTGGCTATAAACTGCCCCCTCGCCACCCCTCAAAGAGAGCATGGCCGTTCACAACTCACAGAATACCTAAAAGGGGGCCAAGACCTCTCTCCTCCTTGCTCTTCCGAATCTAAGCCGCAACCTTCACCCACCCACTCGTCGGCAACCCAACAAAGATTCAGGGTAACCACCTCCAAACAATGCCCCCCCCCCAACAACCCCAGGACAGCCCCCGCCGCCCACCACCACCACCCCCGAGATGGCAGCGGCAGCCCTGCTCGCGACAGGAACGCTATCGCGAACCCACATCACCACCACACCACGATAACGTTGCGGGGCGACGAGCAGCCCCCCGCAGGACCGTCAACGTCGTCCACCACGAGCTCCTCGACTGCCAAAAGCACTACGACCGACAGCACCCCTAAGCCGACCTCTTCATACCCCCTCGAGGCGCCGAAAGTCACCGACAACGACAGGTTCGGCATCCCCCCGCGCGTCGGCACCAACGACGGCGGAGCTGTGCCGCCCGCGCTGTCGGTCCGAGGGATTAGGGATGATGGGGCTGTGGTGTGTGAGCGTCATTTTGGGGTTACTGGTGCGTACCTGGCCTATTCCCCCGTCTCTTTGACAGCGGTGGCAATTCGTGTGCTGACGGTCACGAAAGAGATCATCGCCGTTTGCATTATAGGGGTCGTCTTGCTGTTTTGTGTTGCTGGCACTTGCTGGGAGGCTATTGAGCGGTGGAGGGAGCGGAGGCGGAAGAGGGGGGATGAGGGGGGGTTAGAGGTGTAGCAGGGGCTGGGCACGGGGGCGGAGGGTGATGGTGCTCGTGGTGGGGAGTTAGGTGAGTGAGGGTGGGCTGGGGGGATGTGCGAAGGTCCTGTGATGGCATTTGACGAGGTTTGGTGGGTGTGGTGGGTGTGGTGGTTGGGGATTTATGGTATTATGACAACTGGCCCTGATGATTGTGTAATTTTCCTGCGCTTTTCTTCACCAGTGCTGCGAAATCGCTCTACTGCGGCACGGCACGTTGTGCTTATTCTGCCACTTTTTGTAACACCTGTTCGCGACTATTATTATGGCAGAATAGTATTACTCCCACGACAGTGCATCCCTCTATGCAGGAGTTGTTGCAAGTACTTCTACGTTTGATAGACGGCATCTTGGCGGGATGAGGCGTTGTGTCGGGGCTTGCTTTCCGTCAAGTTGAGCAGTGTGGAAGTTGGTGGGAGCTTGAAATGGTTGGTTCTGTCGGAGTGGTTTGGTACCAAGGTGCTCAGGAGGACGGAGAGGAGGATTATAAGAACGAGCGCTCTCGGGCAGCCAAGGAGGTTGTCTGGTGACAGTGACAGCCATGATGGAAAAACCATGAGGAGCATGGGATGTCTACTTCTTTCTCTTGGGCTCGGTAGGAAAGTAGTCTGGCACTGCAAGTGTCGAAACGACAAGGTCTTTGTTTGGTTCATGTTGCTTCCAGTAGTTAGTCGCTCTGCTTCTCGTATTTATTCCCATATGGGTCTGCAAACCAGAACTCGCCGGAATGCTGGCCATGCAGTGAAATTTGGAGCGGGGATTCGTTGGCTTGTCTTCCTGGACTGTAAAACATGTCGTCAGGGGGCTTGATGACAATGCGGGTTCTCTCAAATTCCAAAATAGAAAGTCGGGTATCGTCACCTGTTTGTGAAAGCGACAACTGGTCAGCACCCATGTTCGCTTCTCAATTGCGTCGAGGGAGGAGTCACGGATTTCCCACGTACGCAATCCCTTGAAGATGCTAAATTTGCCGTGAGAGGCTGGAACAGCCCATGTCTTTCCATCATCCCCTAGTTCAAGTTTGAAGCAGACGGGAAGGATGCCGAAATTTTTATCCTCGTCGCTGACGCGAGCGAACACTTTCGTGCCCACGTTGACGGCCTTCAGAAGAATGGCAATCCGTTGGAGAATATCGCCGGCAACATTGCAATGCAAAACTGCAAGGGAGTAGTCCTGAGAGGAGTACATGGAATTCTCAATAAGTCGTGGGTCGATGTGACAGAGCAGCACGTCGACTTCAATGTCTCCAGAGACGATGGTCATCGGCTTGGTCAGAATGTGTTGATAACGTGGTTCACCATCGAGTGGCGCACCCCAACGAGTGGCGCACTTTTTCCAAGATTCCCACCACCCAACTTCAAGACGCGTTTTTTCAAACACAACAATGTCCGACAACCTGCCAGAGCATCGAATTCTTCTTGCGATCAATGCGATTCAATCGACACCGCGCATAAGTATTCGTCGCGCTGCGGAAGTCTACAACGTCCCTGCGACAACAATCCGCCGCAGAATGAAGGGCCAGACCGCGAAGCCCGATAGCCGCAACGCTCGTTTAAATTTAACGACGATAGAAGAGGAGGTCATTGTTCAATATATCCTCGATCAGGATTCGCGAGGGTTTTCGTCCCGGATTGCTGACGTTGGTGATATGGCCGATCTTCTACTTCGGAAACGAGGTGCGCAACCCGTCGGAAAGAACTGGCCAGCCCGCTTCGTTGCACGACGTCCAGAGCTAAAGACGCGTTTCAATCGCGTCTACGACTACCAGAGAGGCCTTTGCGAAGATCCTGCAATTCTTGAGCCGTGGTTCCGACTGGTTGCCAACATGCGGGCGAAATACGGCATCCTCGACTGTGACTTCTACAACTTCGACGAGACGGGCTTTATGATGGGCATGATACGGCCTAGGATGGTTGTTACGCGCTCCGATCGGGTCGGGAAACCAAAGGCTATTCAGCCGGGCAATCGAGAATGGGCGACCGCGATTTGCAGCATCGCTGGCGACGGTTATGTGGTGCCCCCTTTCTTGGTGGTGAAGGGCCGCTTCCACCTTGCGAGCTGGTACTCCGAACACCAGATTCCCGACGACTGGGCTGTCAAGACAACGCCCAACGGATGGACGGACAATGCGACCGGTCTAGATTGGTTACAGCATTTCGACAAGCATACCAAAGGCCGCCGGAGGGTGCATATCGGATGCTGGTTCTTGATGGCCACGAGAGCCACGTCAACGCCGAATTCGAGGACTATTGCAAGCAGAACAACATTATCCCCATTTGCCTGCCTCCCCATTCCTCGCATCTGACCCAGCCTTTGGACGTGGGTTGTTTCAGCGTCCTGAAGAAGAAGTACGGCGCTGAAATCGACCTCTTCATCAAGGCCCGGATCACGCACATCGCGAAGCCCGAGTTCTTCCTTGCGTTCAAGGCCGCCTTCTACCGGACTTTTACCAAAGAAAACGTTCTCGGGGGGTTTCGAGGGTCCGGACTTATCCCCTACGACCCGCAGGCTGTACTTTCGAAGCTGGATGTGAGGTTGCGGACGCCAACACCTCCTGGAACCCGTGATGGACCGCCGACACTCTGGGTCTCTAAGACGCCTACGACTACCAACGAAGCCCTTTCGCAGTCGACCCTTATTAAAGGTCGAATTGCCAGACACCAGGAAGCTCTCCGACTCCAATTTTAGCCGCTGTCGACCAGTTTTCGAAAGGAATGCAAGCGGTTTCCCATCTGGTCCACTTGTTGGAGGCCGAGGTGCAGACATTGCGAGCGGCCAACACGGCACTTTCCAAGCGCAGGAGGACTAAAAAAACGCGTCTCCAGGATGGAGGGGCTATTAATGGAAGCCAGGCCAGGGAGATAATGGCAGCGAAGGGTGTGGTTGAGGAGGAAGAGCGCGTGGAGGAGGAAAATGGGGGGCCATCCAAGAGGCGTCGGACGGGTGCGCGGCTCTGTGGCATCTGCCGCAAGACCGGCCACAATGCAAGGACGTGTCCAGAGGCTGGAGCGATGGATAGTTCAAGCGATTCTGAGTAGTTTCAATTGATTTGATGTGTTTTTGGTGGACTTTTGACAGTTTGCAGTCGCGATGTCTGGAAAAGTGCGCCACTCGTTGGGGTGCGCCGCTCGATGGTGAACCACGTTATGTTTCCAAGCCACGAACAAACTGTGCAGGATCGTCAGCCAGGTTAGCTGGTTGTGACCAGCGGGGGGCGAAGGCCAAGATGGACTGATCATTGGCTTGCGTCAATATGATCTCTTGCAGTCGCATAAAAGCCTTGACGCCCTCTCCGTAAAGCAGTGGCCTGTTGACGTCGAAGATGCCCATCAAGCTGTAGGCACGGTCCTCCACTCTTGTTGTGTTTCGGCCTTCCGCCCAGATAATGCGAGCTGATAACGTACGCTAAAGCCATCCAAATTGTTTCGAAGCTCCTCGGAGTGGCGTTGGTGAGGGACGGCTTGTCTGTTCAAGATGCCCACTGGAATACCGGTTTTGGCTGCTAGCTCAAGGGCCAGCCCGGCCCGTGTTCCAATTCGCTTCCATCGGCTGTCGAAGAAGACAATGGAGCTGGGAGCAATGAGTTCCTGCAAGGTCCAACCTCTAGTGAACCAGCGGCTGTGGTCGAACGGCAAGGCCTCTTCATCTCCGATGGTGATGTCGGAAAGGTATGCGTAGCATTCTCGGGCGTACGCGTACCAACTGAACATGGAGTTGATGGCTTCCGAGAGCTCGGCGCTGGTGGACTTGTCGATGCAGCAAGAGTCGATCCAGATGTATGTGTACCCATTGGACAGTGCCTCACGGGCAGCTCCCAGCACTTTCTCGAGGCTGGATTTGGTTGTGGCGAGCTTCCCCTCTTCGGGGTTCTTGGCGGGGTCGAGGTCTGCGAAGAGAATCTCGTCGTCGCCCCAGGTGTGCGAGAGGATGGCGTACTCGGGAGCCGCGTTTTGATCATGGAAATATTCGAGACGCAAGGTTCTCGTGTTGAGGAGCCTCATGTAGATAAGCTGGGTGCGATGAAGAGATTGTCGGTGGTGGCAGGTGGCAGGTGCCAACTCTCAGGCTGAGGAGAGGGATCAGGCAGAAATCACAAAGGGATGTCGGACGAACAAGTAGTAATGATTGGCCATGCAGTTACAGAAGCATCGCAACTCATCCAGGCAGTCGCTGCATCGCTTTCTTGCATAACTACATTGGGATTGCTAGGTACATAGGTACATCTGAGTTCCCTTGCATCTGCCAGTGCTGTACAGTCCCCTTATGATACTACTACTATTCGCTTGTTGGCAACCTAGGATCCCTCAGGCTCGGATTCCATCCGAGTCTGAAACTCGTATGCAACCTGGATTATCAGAGCTCTGTTGTCTTTGCTAACTCAGGGGAGCAAGTTCTTTGTAGTCACCGCCTTCCAGACATTTTCAGGGATAGGCGGCTACATAACAAGGGAGCCTGTCCGGCCTGGAGGTTCTATGCCGCAACAAAGACTTTGCACCAGCGACAGCAGTCGTCCACAACAAAGAGTCTGATCTTTTAACCTACCAAACAGCAAAACAAAAGCCGGCCCTAACAGACAACTGTTATGTTTTCCCACACTGCGACACTTCTCTCCTTAGTCGACCCAGTTCTGACATGGCCGCACTCGCCATGGAGGACATAAAAGCAGTCGAGATGCCATTTCTGCTTCTCCCCCAAAACTTCCAAGGCGTGGGATCCGAATCTTGATCAACCATATTCAACCAAGGTAAGTGCAAGCGCTTTCTTTCCATCTACAAGGTTCGATTCATCCGGGTAACTCTGTCAACACAGTGTTACGGAAAACAAGCGCCACCATGGCTTCCTCTGCTTACCACATTCCCCGGCAGGAGCCAACCCCCGCCGACCAGCCCGAGTCCGAACCTGTTGACAAAATCACATGGGTATACGTTGCTGTCGGCGTCGTCCCGGTGATAGTTGCTTGCTGTGGAATTATCCACTACATCCGCACATATCGCCGGAAGAAGCTTCAGGCCGGCAACCCCGTCGACATTGAGATGCAGCCGGGAGAGTTGCAGTTTGCTCAAGCCGACTGGGATGATGACCCAAAGATCACCAAGGTCACGGGAAACCCCAACAGCGTTTGGAACCAACTCGAGTCCATGACAACCGAGCAGCTCGGAGCCTCGAAGAAACCTGGCAATCCGTGGCAACCCACCCCGGATGTCTACGGCTTCGGCGACAACGCTGCCAACGACCACGGCCCGCGGTACGGAGATGTCACACGCAACGAGACCGACCTGGTCCGGCCGCCTGTTTCCGCTGCTAACCCTGCGCGTCTTAGCAAGGGCGAGGGCGACGTTCTCCGGTACGTCTTTGATGACGGCCCTGATCCCGCCACCGAGACCGAACCGTCTCCGACCAGGAGCTCTTGGACGACCTGCCGCCCTGCCTCGTCCGTCTACTCCGCAGACTACGGGGAGGCTCCCCCCATCTCGCCGATGCCCGCCATCGACGAGGCCAGCGAGTCCCACTTCTCAAAGATGGACGACGAGATCAACCGCATCGTCAACACCCGAATCCTCGCCCCCGCCGACTACGACGAGAGGAGACAGGCTCTGTTCGAGAGAAGCGAGCGCCAGCGACTGGCCAAGCAGCACACCGCCGACCGCGACCGCTCCCGCACCGACAAGCACCGAAAACGCCGGTCCAAGGCGGAGTACGGTCATAGAAAACTCGTGCAGGGGGGGTGGGAAAGGAAGAAGATGGACTCGGGCCGCCGCCGGCGTAGCCAGTCCGGCCCGCCTTCTGTGGACCACCGTCCGGCTGATCGCGACCGCCTAGAGCCTGGTGCTCGACGCGGTGGTCGCGAGCCGGAGCAACGTCGGGGCCACGGACAGGGGATGCCGCCGAAGAAGGACGAGAGACCCTCGGGTTGGCTTGACAAGATTGCAGAGAGGATCGTCACGGGGGCTGCCCGGTAGGCGTGGTCCCTGCAAGGGGGCTTGCGGCTGGTGGGCTCGGGGGTTGTTGGCTCAAACTGTGAAGCTTCGATGCTTCATGACAGTGATTTTCAGGCTCTGCTTTGGCTGTTTTGTTGAATGTCATGTCTGTTATCGCAGTGTCATCGCGTGCTTCTTGGAGTTTGGGTGATTCTGACTGTAAACAGTTGTCTGGAATGTAATTTGAGAATTCGAATGATGAAACAACTTCTTAGGAACAGGTAGTACCGATTTTTCTGAGATGACTGCCAGAGTTGGTGTGATTGACTCGACGGAACATAACTGCGACAGTAGAACTACGGAAGGGAATCGTCTAAAGACTATTCCGGGAAGCTTGGACAATCCAGCGACGGCCTCATCAACTCAGGGGATCTGGACGCAGTCGTCTTCTGGGTTGAACATAGACTTGAACTCCAGCAATCACCTTTCCCACTTCAAAGTCATGTGGTAGTCCTGCTCGGAGATGGCACATGGATTTCAACTGGTACGGCGCAGAGCCCAACATCGGACACAACTCCGCCATGCTAGCTTTGCAAATCTACTGTGCCAAGTACAATGGGAAATCCCGTCCTCGCGCCATCTCTCGAACCAACCCGTCCATCGACGTAACTCCGCCCCTCGTGCCAGAAACCAGGTTCTAGACCCCCCAGGCCAGACACCAGACCCCTCCTCTCTCGGCCTTGCCCGAACCAATCAACTCATCCGTCTCGGCGAAATCTGGCAAGTCAAGATCTCCCAAGATTTAGCCAAGTTCTAGAACCCGGACAGGAAACCTACAATTCGACGGGGGCAAGGGGGGACGGCGGCGCGGGGATGGCCTGCATGGCGTGCCCAACACCCTAACCGAGTTTTGGCTCCCACGTCCTTCCTAAACAGGTAATTTGGACAAGACTGATGGATCTCGCTCAACTGGAACTTTGGGGAGGTGGGAAGATAACGCTTCCCCTCCCCTCCATGGAGTTCGTGCTGCAGCATTTGCAGCGTCACTTTGCCCCCTTCTTTTTTGTCGGCCATGGAACCGGGCGAGTGGGAGACATTCGCCACTTGCCTCTGAACGGGAGAAGCGACTGGAGCTGAACCGACGACGACTGAGATGGACGGGCCGTTGGGTGCTGTCCAATCTCCCGGGTGAACAGACAAGTTACCTAGCATGCTACATCTACAGCCCGCACGGGGATAGTGAATTCAGTGCGCAGAGTTGACAGACGATGTCGACTTGTTGCAGCAGATTCAGTGTTCGCTTGTGACCCGAGTCCATCTCCAGTGGCGAGAAATATGTTTCCCACAGTCGATGACGGCGCTTCAAAAGTAAAATCCCTCGTCTCTCCCGTCGTACCGGGTTCCCTCTCCATGTCCTTCCTTCATAGACCCCTTTTTGTTAGTGTGGGAGCTAGGCTCGCTACCCGGTAAATCTCCAAAGTCTTAGAGATCTGGGAAACTTTGTTCCACCAACGGTAAAGTTATTTAAGTGGGAGGCCCGGCAGGCAAATGCCTTGGAACATTAGCTTATACGCCTGCAACAGACTTTAAGCACAGCCCGGGTAAAAGCAGCAGGATTTATCTGCATATCGCGCAAAAGACGCAGCCCTCCTGAGTTTTTTTTTTTTTTTTTTGGATTTGGGACCGTGTTGATTGGAGGTTTCACTTTCAACTTTCAACTTTCAAATGTCGAACTTAGGAGAGTTACTAGGGACTTGCCCCCGCTTGCAATTTCCACGCATCGAGACTTTGAGACATCTCAATCATCCTCGTCAATCATGCGGCTTAGCATGAGCACGTATAATAGTAAACGTTCTTAACGTATATTTCCATTTCGCATTCCATGCACTGGGGGTTCCATCTAGCCCCCAGCCCAGCTGACAGTTGACTTGAAGTCACCTGTCGCTCCCTGTTTGAATTTCAAGACACTCGCAACTGAATCGAGCAACCACCTAGAAGCATATGCGATTCATATTCGTATTTGACACTTGGAAGAGAGACACAGTCCTCCAAGTTCCACCTGCTTGTTGAAGACAGCCGCTTCATTCGCTCAACTTGAAAATCTCAGCAGAGTGTTGTTTTTGGTGAAGTGTCGTCATCATGATATGGCGTGAGCCATGGCTCTTCCTCGGAAATTTCAACACGCCACTCCCCATCACAACACGCTCTCCCAGGATGACACGGCAAGCCACACCGGCGGAAATCAGGCAGTGTCCCGATTGAGGTCGCACCCGTGGCTTGCCAGCCATGTCCAATCAAGATATCAACGGCCGAGTGCCGCGACACCCACCTAATCAGATCCAAATGATGTTGACTGGGGCGCAAGAGGGCAGAAAGAAGGCGAAAAAGTTGACATGGTCTAAAATGGGGATATGCCACGCTATCTGTGCCTGAACCCTCCCTTCGACTGCCATATCACATGATTACTCCTGTGCTGCAACGCAAGCGAGCACCGTCGCCTCTGACAAGAACATGCTCCCTCCACAACGGTACGGCTGCCCGGTCCTTGTTCTGGGGACCGAGGACCCATAGTTTCCATAAACCCAGCCCAACCCGAAACTCTCTCTCAAATCAAAGGAGAACGTAGTCCTTCCAAGTCGTAATCACTCCTCCCAACGCCGGTAGAGATGGTCTATAAACTAGGCCGTGGAAAAAAAGTGAAAAGAAACAGAAACGCCGGGACCCCGCGACCGGGGGTGATGAGCCGTGACAAAGGAACCAAGATATAGACAGAAGAATCGCAGTATCGTTGCGACAGGTGGGGTGTATCTGGTCGGTATCAACGTCTGCTGTGGGCTGAAAAGAGGGGCTCCCGCGGACTCGGAGGAGGCATCGTGTCCGGGGCAGCTCTCGGAAGACGACGAAAGACGGAAGTCGCTGTTCGAATGACAGTCCATCTTGCGCGGGTTGGTTGCGGGAAATGAAGCATGCGGGGTGTGGACATGAATCCGCCTGGACCACCAAGCGTGACCATAATCGACCAGCGGAGCTCACGAGTTTTGAGTTTCGCTGCGCCAGATGCCTGCACCCAAGGACCTGCTGATGCCGAGACCGACGCCCACCGCTATCCCCACAATCAAGGCGGCGATGAGCACCTTGACAACGATGCGGTTGCGCTTGCTCAACGACTGGAGGCAATTGCAGCTGTGTCGATTCATCCTGGCCACCTTGGCCTTCTTGCGCCAATGCTCCTGGCCGGGCCAGACCTGGCAATCGGTGCCGCCCTTTGTGCATTCGGTAGATTTGCGATTGCATGTCTCGGTCGTGATGATGGCTTCCATGTCCGTGTCAAAGGGGTTGCTGTTGTGGCAGCTGGCGGGGGTAGCCGGCGTCGAGAGGTCCGATGTTCGTGGCTGGACCTGTGTCTTCTCGGCTGTCGGCGGCATGATGTCGGAGGCTAGCGTATCTTGGGATGGCTTCTGGATGAGGCGCGTCGTGGTGGTCTCGACTGTGAGGCCCACCTTCTCGGGGCTGTCGTTGCGGAAGTTGGAGGCCATGGTTTCGAGAGGACCGTGGACGTGGCAGGTGTGGGTAATTATGTGGTCGGATGGCTTCGCTCGTATAATTGGGCGCGTCGTGGGCGAGAGGTGCAAAAAATGGATTATAGAGAGGCGCCTGAAGAGAACTTGAAGGTATCAGTCGCCGAAACGAAGTGATGCTGGGGGAGGCCTGGGAGCAGGGACCGCGGGACGAGATGGGAAGGTAGGGGACCCGCCCGTTTGTAGGAAGACAAGGAGGTACAAACGAAGCAAGTGGCACGGAAGGGACTGACCTGAATTGGCCGCGAGCGGTGGCTATCGACGGACGGCTGGGCGAAGGAGTGAGTGGTCGAAGGGGGTGGTGCTGGAGGTAGAACAGCTCCCACAATCCCCGTTCCAGCAGGAGATATGGGTTGATTTGAGTCGAGGTCACCTCAATGGGAGAGACACGGAGACACGAGGGGCCGATAAAAGGAGAGATTGGGCGGTTCTCGAAGTCAAATCGCTTCCACTCGGTGAGGACCAGCGGTGCGGCGTTCGAGACACACACTGGAGAGCGGGAGCTGGAGGAATTGCCGTGATGCTTCGGTGGTCGTGAGAGGGAGTTGAAAATGGATGGGAATTGGGCAGGAGAAAAGGGAAATGAGGGCAAGCAGCAGGCGGCGCGCATTGTCCAACTGCCCAGCACGGTTGCGGCACAGGGCCCTCAGTTGGAAGTTAGGCTAGCGACAGGGGTCTGTCTGTTAGCGGGTAGAGTATCGTCTAGCCAATTCGGGATCAGCTGGGGAGTCCTGGTGGGGTCGGCCGTCCCCCCCTGCGCGTGTGCACCGTGGAGAGACATGGGGCCGGGCTCGCGAGGGCCGCTGCTCCCCCAACAGGAAGTCTCCCTCTCATCGCATCGCCGACCGACGAGTCAACCCCCCGTGGACAATAGAGAACCACACACCTCTCATGCGGGCAGTCCAAGACACCGGGCAAAAGCGGCAGCTTCCAGGGTTCTTTACACACACCACATTGCCCTCTCGCCCTTTCCACCCAACCTTCCAGCGCGTCGGTGCTGGTTGTGGGGTCTGCTGGGCGACTGCTTCCAATTTGAGCTCCTGCAACGCGCAGCGATTGGCCGACACGGCGGGGTTTGACGCCACAGCGCGCTGGGGATGCAACTCACACCGTCCCGGCGCTGTCTCTGGCTGTTGCGACCTGCTGAAAAACGCAGAGGTCGGGCCGTGGCCGACCACCCGCAATCGTCTTGGACCTGGGCCTTTCCGGCCGCCTGGTCGTCCTGGATCAGGTCACGCTGACATCTGGCGATTGGAAATTTGGAATGCCAAACCACGAGGCCTCTGGCACGACCATTGTCCAACACTCGTCCGAGACATGGAAGAGCGACCCAGCCCCCCATTGTCCAGCGATCTATCCGTTGCCCGAGTCAAAACGTGTCGGTCGCTGGCGAGACACGGCCGACGGCAGGACACGGCGGCAGATCTCTGGAGCGAGGCGCAGGTGTCTTGGACGTGTGCGGTCGCCCTCGAGCCCTCCTCCTCCTCCTCCTCCTCGGTCTTGCACGAGCTCAGGCTGAATCAGTTGTCTACCCTTTGGCGATGCACCGGTGCGTTTGTCCTGACCGCAAGAGACGCAGCACGCAGCACACCCGAACTGGCCGGCCCAAAACCTGGAAAACACTCAGCTGCAGACGGCGGTGGCGGACGGGAGGAAATGTTCTTGGCTTGCCGTTGTGTTGCCGCAACCATCTTTCCAAGGCCGGGGCGTTCCATTGAATAAGAATCCCGCCGATGCCAACCCAGGCGACAACGTCGCCGGCGCCACGACCTGCCACTCTTTGCCCGTGCAGCCACATGCCCATCGGGCGACTGGCCGACCGGGCCTAGGCCTCCATGGCCAGACCCAAGTCAGGTCTCGAGGACTGACGAGAGCAGCTTGACAACACATTCCATCACCCACGCCACCCACATGGCCTCTTATTCATGACCATGACCAGAGTTAAGCTCGTGGAATCCAGCTGCAAGTTTATGCAGGTCCAAGATAGCGCGCACACCTTTGGCGGCCACCCCAACCAATGTATGCAACCCTCCCCTCGACCCTATCTACAGACCTCTCTACACGGCAACTGGAAGACCCCGTCGGGCCAGCTTCTCCGATACGGACTCCGCAGGTCGAAGGCGGGCAGCGCAGCAGCCCAAAGTTGGAGGGGTGGTGTTCCCCTCTTTGCGCTCTTCATGCTCCTGCATCGCGGGTCCACCTGGCCGCATTCCGCTGCGCCGTGTGCTGCTGTGCTCGACACCTCATCGGCTGTTGTGGGGACAGGGGGTCGGGGGCACCAGGTCTCGAGTCTTGAGCAACGGCTTCCAAAGTCCCAGCACGTGGGATCGACAGCTCGAGCTGAGAACGGTCCGACAACGACACGACAACACACTTCCTCATTTCTTGGCAGAAGGATCAATTGCGTGCGCGCAAGCGATCTCGGCTGGGCGTGTCTGTTCAATGTCTTGTCCAGGAGGCTTGAACGCCACTCCTTGCGTCACTTGTCACGGCGGACACGGCCGATATCTACGTACGGATAGCCATGCCGCCCCAATCAGCGAAACATGAGCGTTGCGGTGTTTTTTCCGCCAGGAGGAAGAATCATTCGCCCTGCCCTCACCGTCGCCATGCTGCCGAGCACCAAGAAAAGGAACGGCGACAACGGCAACTCCCGGCTTTCGTTTCGTTGGCTAGTTTGGCGCTCGACGATTGGAGGGGCACGGCGCTAACCGTGATGTTGATGATCGGTGGCTGGCCTCGAACCGTGAGGTTCATCCAGGGACAGCCAGGCACCTCGTCACGAGATCTTGGTCCCTCCCAGCCTGGCACGGATCCCGCCCTTGCATTCAGATCAAAACTGGGTCCACCACTCCAGAGATCAGAAGATCTGGTGCCCCTCCTTGCCTCCACCATGCCCACCGAGGGAGCCCCGGCTCCAGATCCCAGACTGCCCCCATCTCTGCCGTCTGGGCTCCGAATTGTGGATTCCCCACTCTGGATTCTGCTGCAAAACGTGCTCGAGACGTCAGAGACTGCCGTCTGACTTTCCCCCGTTTTGAAGCTCTGGGATTTCCCGCTTCCACCAACCTTTTTTCCTTCTCCGCAGTTCATCCACAGAGTGCCAATCACGGAGCCAGCGTGCCAGCGAGCAAGGAGAACGGTGGAGAGCTGGAGTAATTTTCGCAGCAACCTAATCTCAACTTTAAAGATGTTCGCGTCATGGCTCATTTGGGAGGCAGTGTCGTGGGCAAGGCCGTTTTATTAGCTTTTCTGCCAGCAAGTGCATGGCCATCACTGACCAGCAGGGACCTTGGCTCCCTTGTTGGATGCAAAATGCTACACAATTGCCCGCTCTCTGTGTCTGACATCATCGTTTAAATCCAGACAAAGTTTTAGGGCTTAATTTGCTCTTATCCTCGAGAAGGATGGAACTGTCTACAATCTCATCCCATTGTCTCGTCGAGGTTTCTAGAGGGGTCCAAATCTTTCAGCAACACCAAACATTCCCGCCGACAATTGGGGGACGTGTCTCGAAACTTCATTTTGTCAGAAGACATACCCGGAAGAGAGAAACATGATGGAAAGATCAAAAGAAGAAGGAACTCTTGGCAAATATCCACCGAAGAGCGCGACAAGCTTAAAATCCCTGCGTCACGTGCCCCCTTCATCTTAACCACCATCGACACCTACAACTCGAGCCACCACCCGTCTCGTCGCCACTGACGCTATCTGGTATAAAACACACTCCAAACAAGCCATCTCTGCGGATAATAATGAAAAGAGTCAAGATGCAAGCCGACCAAACAACCCATCCAGCGCTTCGTAGCCATGTCTCGTGTGCAAGACAAGACAAGACCTCAGTCAAGTACCCCCACCCCTGCCCAAACAAAATCAACCGGCCTCACAACTGCCTGGCTAAGAAGAAATCAAAACAGCCACAGCAACTAACCAACCCCTGCTCCCCCCGTACCACGCTACACCACACCCCCAAGACCAGACACATCTCACTCACGGACCACATCGTATGCCGTTGTCCCGCGACATGGAAGACATACTCGGTGTATAAGCGGTGTCGCTCCAGCCCCCCTCCCGCCTTGCTGAACGGTCCCGACCCAGACCCAGGCATATCCATGTCCAGCTCGGAGTCTGCATGGGGCACGACTCCAGGGCTTGAGAGGCGCAGGGCTTCGGTGAGGCGAGGGGGGCGCTGCTGGAAGCTTCTGGTGGTGGGACGAGGCGGCAATTGGGGTTACGCGGTCTTGGGGGGGTTGAAACGGTGTTGGTGTGACTTGACTGGGAGGTTGAGTTGAGGAATGGGGATGATGGGAGGGAGGGGAAGCTGGGGTCTTGTTCCGATGGTGTTAGGCTTATTTCAATAAAGAGAATTTGCAAGTCTGGCAGGGGATCTATCAATAGATGACCTTTAAACTTTCCCGCTCCGTCACCGGGTACGATAAACCCAACGACAGCCGGACCTCGCTTAGCCGTGACATCCCGGAGCGGGGGCTTCCGAAAAGAAGACCGGCGGAAGCTTCCGGTATCTCGATCGGATGAATCTGCCGAGGCCATTGTCCTTCTTGGCGCCATCCAATTCATCTATCCCACCAAAGACAAGCTCTCTGCTATTTGGCCTTCATTGATATACGCAAGCTGACTGGGCCCTTGAAGTTCCATCGGGTTACACACATATCTAGGCGTTGCTTGGATACATCTATACCAACGACGGACTTGTTCCATATGAGCCAACAGCCTTCCCCTCTCGTAAAACGAGGTGGACGCTTTCCCCTCCTCCATCTTCAGCATCACCTACTTCACATCAAAATGCGCACCTCCATCCTCGTAGTCCCGGCACTTCTCACTCCCCTCGCCACTGCTCAGCTCTTCGACAAGACCTGCGAGCACTCCTCATCCTCTGCATCGGCGGCCCTCAAAGTCAATGTCAGGAACGACGAGGTTGCTAACGCCTTTGAAGCCAAGAAGGAGTTCGCTGGGGCGGTGATGTACGCTGCCTCGGACTATATCGTATGAAATCCACCCTTCCTGCATTTATGCTGTTGCCTTGGCTGGTCTTGCTGACAGGAGATTCACATGCCGTAGACTCCGACTTATATCGACGAGTAGAACGACTGTGCATGGTGACGGCAGGATGAGGCGCAGACGGGGCTTGCCTTCTGCTGGACACTTGCGGAAAGGGAGACGACTTTGCAGTGTTAAAAGTGGCGAATTAGCCTGCCATCAGTTGCCGGTTGGCCCTGCAAGGGGGCTAACGTTGTGAAGGACGTGGAAAGACTTTGATGGATTCGCATCATCCGGAAGGAGTTTGTTTGTTTGCTGAGGCTGTACGTTTCAAGTTGTCCAAACCGGAACATTCAGAACCAAAGCTGACGCCGTAAGCAGGTGGGATCTGAAGGAGGCACAGTGTGCCCGGAAACAAACTTATCAAGCCCGGAAAGATATACGCGCCTTTTTAGTGTCAACCCCTTGACCAATACAACCGGACGTGATCAGCTGGGGCCCTGACTGCCGTCTCGGCGCCGTTATGTGGCGGGCAACCTTTTCGGTGATGGGACTCGTAACCGCACGGGAGCTTCATGCCAGCAGCTGACCGGCCAAGAAAAGCGATGGAAGTGGTCCATGCCGCAAGGCTCTGGTGCTAAACAGACGCGTACTAATTTCTCTGCTATATCGGGCAGTTTGAGTTTTTGATGGGCCCCCCGGCGGCAGGTCGGACCCCTGATGGCTTCCTGAAAATCATGATGTACGGCTTGCTTCGACCAATATGCGATAACGCAGCGCCAACGATTCCTCGCATTCCCACAAGAAATGGAGCTTCGAGAAAGTATAGCGGACAAGAGGGCCAAAGAAATGACAGCATCCCTGCTCCAATCCATTGCATTCCAAATGCGGACGCTCCGCCGAAAGGTGTATCCGCCCTGTTTGAAGGCATCCTCTTCTATATCGCCTTTGCCATCTCGGTTGTCCGACATCGGGGAGCGAACAACGGCGCACTCGTTGGTTTTTGGCATGCTCATCAGTTGGTTCCCGTTGCTTCTTCTGTTGGCCATCCTCGACCGCAATCCCACCTCTGCTGGCCGGAGCAGGGACCTCATCTCGCGCTGGATGTGGAACGTGAGGGCTGTCAAGGAATGGCGAGCCGAGGCCGATTTAAAGAGTCCCCAAAGTGGTGGTCGCAGGACTGCAAGGATGTAGCGCTCGAGGTCTCTGATTTTGTTGGTCAGGGGCGCCAGGTCGGGTACAATGGTGTCGCTTTCGCAGTCTTGGACAGCATTGCGGCAGCAACAACACCAGCAGCAACTCCCACGGCTCCCCACACCGCAAATGCCGAGCGGGAACGCCTTACGCTGGGCCATCTGGACGCGATATTCCGAAAGACAGTCGCCCGGGTTCAGAATTGTGGCCCACCGGCTGCTTGGTGGGTGTTGGCCATGCTCTCGTTTGCCATCGTATGGGTCGAAATCGGGCGGCGTCGATGATCTCAATCAGGATCCCAACTTTCGGCGTGGGCTGCCGCTCTCTGTCGTGTCTCATCTTCGGGGGCCTCAGCACCTGCCGATGTTGATGCAATTGTTGTTGAACTGGTGGACAGGGACTGGCAAGCATCTGATGCTACGCGTATGGGTTAGAAGGCTGAGCGACACGCTGTGTTCTCTGGCGGTGGGGACGCTGGTCTTTGTCACTTTTGCGGCTGTGAGTACCTACTGGGGCTGGCTTACTTACCTCACGGTCTCTTCTTCTCTCATCCAGGCAGATGACTGACGTCTGTCCAGTTCAGCGGCGTGCTCAGAACTGCACGTGCCGAGGCGGCTTCACTGGGGGGTACATTGACTTTGAGAACGCAGCGTTTTACCGCGACACTGGGCACTTCAACGTCGCTCAGTGGTGGGGGGGCCGCTACTGCTCTCGGGGCCTTTACTGCCGTTGCAAGCCTGATTTGCTCGGCCTTCCTGCTCTGGATGCTGCGGCCGTTGCGGAAGGAACTACCAAAGTCAGGGAAGCCAAGCGAGACAAGTGGACGGACAAACGGGGCTCACGCGATGGTTTGTAACGTCCAGGGAGGCTTTGGGGGGTACTCTTGCCATTGAATGCGGATGGAGCAAATGTCGAGCTAGCACTGTTGACCAACGGGCACAGCCCTGGACGGAAAAGGTATGTGCACAAGATTGACATGTGCGGGCTGGGTTGACTAGCTAGGGCACGAATCTTCACAAATTAATGAGAACCCTAGTTTTCGGCCCCCTCGGCCATCAAGGGGGGACTCAACTGAGATGTCGTGAGAGAGCGTTGTATTTGGACTTGTTCGGGTTAGGGTTGTGTGATTGTAAACAACCCCCCTTTCCTTCTAGTCACTCGGCAACAGTACATCTGTCCCAATTGACGATGGTATCTTTCAAAATCAAAGAAGACAATTTGTCCATCTTGGAGGTTTCCAGTGATTGTGTTCAGGTAGGAAAATACGATTGGTGTTTGGTGAAATGAATGGTCCAGAGCTGGTCAATGTGGAGGAAGGACCAAAGCCCATACGGCCCTTCCCTTGGATGCACTGTCTCCAGGTTCACTTCGCCTTGAATCTTTGCGTTTGTTCCATCCCCTACAACAAACCAAGACTTCTCCATCCATCAAGACTTCTGCCACCAAAATACCAAAACAGCACTCTGGCGTGTGACACCAAGCCAGCAGCAACATTTGCTCGGAGTCAAAGGACACCACCTCTCCACGGCCCCGAAGAGGTAAGTTACGACTCTCGACTCACCACCCCCAGGGTCCCCAAGCCTCATCAACTCAAAATCACAGTCCCAAAGACGGCTCTCTAGTGGCAGAATAGCTTTTGCTGACATAACGTTATATGTTCCCACGCAGATACATGCAAAAGCACCCCCGAGTCACGGCGGCCACATACCCTTAGGCCAGACCCTGGCCCACTTGGCCTGTGCTCACCGTGTGGCCTGGGCGCTCCCACGCCTCTGCCCATCTGGTAATCGCGACTCCCATCGCGAGCCCTCTCTTCCTCTCCTTAGCTTAGTTTTCCGCTTCGTAGATGGCAACACTGCAGCACTGTCTCTCTCGCTATCCAACGCCGTGACACCCCGCCTATCACCCTCGAGAGTTCCTCTCTGTACTAAAGACGGCGGTTGTCGACGACGGTTGTTCTTGTGTCGATAGTAGCCGTTTTCATTGCCATGGATATCAAGCTTCAACAAGCTGGGGCAGATGTTTGGAGTGCCAGGGATGATGTACACATCACCAGTGAAGAGGCAAAGAGAGCCAGTGAGGAGGCAAAGACGGCCAAGGAGGAGGTGAAGAGGGTTAAGAAGGAGGTGAAGAGGGCCAAGAAAAAGGCAAGAAGAATTAAGAAGATGGTGAAGAGGGCGACAGAGGAAGCAAAGAGGGCCCAGGAGGCTTTAGAAGCAGTCGAAAAGAAGTTATTGATATTGTTTTTTAAGTCTCTGTAGCTGCTTTTTGGACTCGGAGGTTATTGGAATGCATCTACTTAAACTGAGCAAAGAACTTCCACACCTCCTCCCCAGCCCACGTCGCGGCCGCCCCCTTGTCCTTCGGCTGCGGCATATGGCCTCCATCATACTCGACCCACGTCACTGGGAACCCCGCCTGGCACCCCTTATACTCAACCTTCTTGTGCGTCCCGCTCCCCTTCAGTAGCACCACCGCCTCATCCCCCGTCGGCGCCGCACACCCATTCATCTTGACAAACTGGTCCCGGATGCCCCTCGCGGACGCAATGTTCAGATCCCCATCCACCCCATGCTGTCCATACATGGCCGTAGGCTGCTTGAGCGCGCCCCCCGCGCACCCGCTCATGGCGCCTCCAGACTGGAGACCCACGGCGCGGAACAGGCCCGGCGCGCCGCACGCCAGCGCCCACGACATGGATGCGCCGTACGAGAAGCCGACCGAGAACACCAGATCCTCGTCGACGCAGTACTCGTCCAGAATCTGCGACCGGATCGTCGTGATGAGCGTCACGTCCTCGCCGCCGGCGTTGGCCCATCCGGCGTTGAGGCCATTGGGTGACACGTAAATGGTGTTGTTGGTGGCCTCGGACGCGACGTCGAGCGCCGGGAGGCCGTACCACGGCAGGTAGCCGCCGGTGCCGGCGCGGACTTGATCGGCGTTGCCGCCCATGGCGTGGAGGGTGAAGACGAGGCGGTGTGGGACCGCGGCGGTGTAGGATTTGGGGGGGCTGAGGAGGTACCAGCGGGGCTTGGTGTTGACGGTGAGGGTTTGGTTGCCAGAGGCGATGGCCGGGGCGGCGGTCTTGGTGCAGCCCTTGGAGGGGGTCAGCGCCGAGGTCAAGGGGAGGGCGAGGGTGAGCATGTGTTGCCAGCCCATGATGACGGTTGTTGTCTATGTTTCTTGGGGGTGGTGTGTTGGTGTCGTTGGGGGCTAGTACAAGCAAGCATTTTTGAAGTCGGGATGTACAATGGCCCTGTTTATAAGTCAACTCGGAACTGGTGCAGATGTCCCGGCCCAGGTGCCGATGACAGGGCTCGCCAAAGGCCCAAGACGGAGGTTTCCTTGCCGTCATGCCGAATAAACATCATTTGCGTACCCAGACTTCTGCCCTGATATTAGCCGTGGGTGGACATTGACTGCCATACTAGAGATTTGTGTTTGGTATTAATACCACACATTGTTTGCAAAGGAGTATTTACCGGCCATTGGTTAAGGAAGCAAAGGGCCCGTGCCGGGATAATTGAACGGCAGTGCATAGAGTCTGATGCTGTGATGGCACCTGCGTCGTCCCGATGTGGTGTCGATTGGGTCGGCAGCGGACTCGGAAAGGGGCACTACTTACCTCATCGAAGAAAACCTGACAATCTGATATCAGACGAAGTCACTCCCTTGGGACTCTTTCAGTAAACCCGCATTCATGTCACCAATCGCTCGAGGTACAGGTCGAGAGTACTGACGTCGGACTGGGTGGCCAAGCGGGCTTTGGCCTTTAGGCGCGCTTCACTTCGTCATGGTGATAATCAAATATTTCGTCTGACGGTGTGTTCCTGCTGTTCATCCAATCCCACTGCCACTGAGGAGATGCAATTTGCGGAATCGAGGGATGGATCGGGGCATTCTTCTTGTCATCCAATACTTCAAGTTGCCAGACGATTTCGTCACCCAAACCAACTTCCCACATCATCACCAAGGCTCTCTTCAGGCTCTCTTCAACAGAGAAGAGAACATCTGGCCACCAGACGGTTCTCCTCTGTCTCAGGGAGATCATTGCGTCGATCCTGGAACGTTGTTAGCGCCTGGACACGGTCATATCCCAAGGCGAGTCCCATATTCCCCTCGTGTACTAGGCAGAAGAAACCTTGCTGACACTTTGCCAAGAAGGCCACTGGGGAGTAACAATGAACTTCCTTTACAGGAATAGATCAGCAGCCAAGGTCCCAAAAACCGATCATTGGGAGTATCAGCAAAACGTTCTCGATGCGAAGATGGGCCAGTGTCGGCAGAACATCCTTGGCGCTAGGATGGCCGGAAATCACCAGGGACTTCTTGATTCCATGTCCGAGCTGGAATCAGTTGTGGAGGAGCAAAGACGACGCCTGAGAGAGGTGAGGAAGCTGAAAGACGAAGCCAGGTCTCGTTTACGACGACTGGAGACACTTGAGAAAGGGCTTGTCGAAAAGGAGGGGGAATGGCCTCTTCAAGGGTGGATGCGGGAGCAGAAGGAGAAGGCCAGAGTGGCGATGATGCGAACAATGCATGAGGTCGAAGCTGAGGATCCTCTGCCAGGTGGACAACCTGAGGCCGCCGCTGAGGACACAGCGATAGAGATGGACATTGACCAGTCGCTCTGGAGACTGGGCCCGGCTGCACAGAGTCCAATCCAATACTGATTGTTTGTTGGGGCAAGACCTCTCACCACACAAGCGAGCTCCCATCAAGGTTAGTGATACTGAACACAAAGGGGCTGGAGTGTACTACCAACTTGTCATATTCAGTCTCGGGTACAGCAATCACACCCCTAAAAAATCAGTCAAACTTCCAGTTGAGTCCCAAAGGAGACTGGATGAAAACCTGGCTGGCACAAGATCCGGTTTGCCCCACACGTTGAGCCCTCGAACCAACATGTATCTTTGAAAACGGAAGGAGCACCTTCCCTCGACAAGCAACTTTCTTCGCACCGGTATTAATTTCACTCCACCGGCAATTTTTGAAATCCCCATCTCAACTTTTGCACTCCTCACCAATTGTCACCTCGGCCATTACTTCACCTCTGGCTTGGTCACTCCCCCAGCAACTATCTTTCAACCCTCTTTGATTGCGTTGATGCTCCCTTGGCACCATGCTCTTAAAGCTCCTTCTTCCTCTGTTGGCCTTGGCCTCCGCCGCTCACGGCACGCAGGCTGATGAGAGTCACCACGTCGACAAGCGTTCCGACACGTTGTTCTGCAGCATCGACAGGCCGCGCATCAATGAGACGTGGGACCATGATACCGTCTTCCGCTCCTGCCAGAACACCACCGACTGGATTGCCGAGCAAGCTGAATTCAGTCTGTTGCCATATCACAACTACACCATCGTCTATGACATGTGCGCAACCAAGATCACCAGCTTGTCTCCAACGTACCAGGTCTTCAACCCCCAAGAGTTCGCCGCTCTGATCAGCAGGGAGATCTTGTACAAGTGCATCATGGGCGACTGGTGGGGCTTAATGATAGATGATGGCATCGCCTACATGGTCAGCATGCAACCGTGGGTGGCTCCTCCACCCCTCAAGCAGCTCGAGCAGGAGCCTGTCAAGCAAATCACCACCATTCAGCAGGGACCATCACCGGGCTCGCTCTACAAGGTAGGTTTCACACTTGTTCTCAGCTTCAAAGACCATGGCTAAACTGTCTTTTTGCAGCGGGACGCCAAGAGATATCTGAGCGATGGACAGCTGGAATGCAGCAACAGCGATCGCCACCTCGAAGGAAAGGAGTGCAACGAGGCCTACAACAAGCTGTTTGACGGCGTCCTCTGGCTCGATCACATGTTCATCGATGCACAGACTTGCCGGGCTTCCAACAGCACCGGCAACACTTGCACCGTTTCGATCTGCAACTTGTCTGGGCAGGGCGCCACATACCACGTCCCGCAGCTCCTGGACAGACTGGCGATGAACATTTCCTGGCCTTGCGTGGAGTGGCAGGACAAGGCTGCGTACTGGACGGACGGCACGACCTCGATCTTCATGTATGGGACGTCTGAATGCTTGGCTTGGACGAGAGGACTGACAATCGACAGGGGCTGATCAACCGCCAAATCATGACAAGATGTAGAATGGGCACCTCGTGAGTTGTGATCTTGGAGGATTGCCTGGTTGAGAGATGACGAGAGGATACAGGGCATATTTTGATGCAGAGAGAGCAGAGGAGAGTCAGGGTCAAGGGAGCCCATGCCCCTTGCCATTGTTTGTCGTTGAGCGGTACCTCGCACTTGCCTTCAGTCGGGGTGCTCCGCAAGGCAGCGCTCATTGTTCGGAAGGCAAAATAAACCCATCTCTCGAACCCATTTCGGTCGTGCAGCAAATGTCTTTCAATCCTTGACAAGAGTGCATCTTCGCAGCAAAATCGCAACACTAAATTCCGTCGAGAAAGTACCGACACCCCCACTCAACCGTCCCCACCGGCCAAAAAACATCCCATGTCCACCAACAACCCCAACCCAGGCGGCCATCCCACCTCCAACCATCGCGCGACGACCACCACCAAAACAAACATCAACACCCTCACCGGCGACCTCTCCACCCTCCTCAACGCCCCCATCCCCGCCACAATGGTACCTCCCACCCCCCCAACCCAAAACCATTCCCTCAGTCTCTAACCAACTCTCCCCAAAAAAGAACAAAGACGCCACCTTCACCTACGTGCACATGCACGCCGCGCGCGACGCGGACCTCTTTGAAGACTTCTGCAAGGACAAGCTCCCCGCCGACGACGTCTACGTCCCGCCGCACCTGCAGCCCATCAACCCCGAGGACGAGGACGACGTGGTGCCGGACCAGCACGCGGCGTTTGGCATCGCCAAGGCGACGCAAAAATCGCGGGAGCCGGCGTGGAAGGACCTGGGGCTGGGGGAGCTGATGAGGCGGGGGCCTGGGGCGGGGGCTTCCGGGGGTGGGAGTGGTGGGGGTAGTGGTGGGATGGGGAGGAGGAGGGGGGGGAAGTATAAGGGGTTGCCGCGTTAGGGGTGGTTGTCGAGGAGGGGAGGGGTGGCGGTGATGGGGGTTGTATGGACGGGAGGGCTCGAGGGGCGTTTTGGGAGAAGGCGGGATGGCGTTTGGTATCACTTTTGAGCAAAGAGAACAGAGAGTTCCGGTCCAGAATAGGAATCAGCATCGATTTGACCGCATCTCTGTTTCTATGCGGACAGTGGTATCGAACCAAGAATCGCCATAAAAACACGGCGCCAACGACAAGCAAAAACAAACCCCCAAGATATATGCCCCCCCAACGCCATCCCAAATGCACCCCCTCCCAAAACCTCACCCCTTCCCCACCCCAAGCAACGCCTCCCTCTCCAACACCTCCCCCTGAAACTTGACCAGAAACACCGTTTTCCCCGGCCACATCTCCCCCTCGCCCTTGGCCCCCACCGAATGCGCCGTGACCCTCGCGGGAAACGCCGCCCCGTCACAAACCCCCTCGACAATGCCCGCGACAAACGCCGCGCAGCTGAGCTTATCCATCTCGCGCGGTACGCTGACGTAGGCATTGACGAGCGGCTCGTTGTCAATGATCAAATACTCGTCGGGCGTGGTGGCGTCGGAGCTGCGCTCGAGCCCGTCGGCCGCGCGCCCAAACAGGTGCTGGAAGACGGCGCCCTTGATGAAGTGCAGGAGGGCGACGATGGTGAGCGGGCGCGCCTGCGACCGCGGCGGCTCGCGGATCAGGAGCAGGTCGAGCAGCTTGACGCCGATGGGGTGGCCTTGGATGTTGAGTCTGTAGCACCACGCGGCCAGGTCAGTTGGGGTCGTGAGGTGAGGGGGAGGGGAGAGGGGGGAGGCGAACCGTTTCTCGAGGTCGGAGATGCCCGTGACGCGCTTTTGCGCGTAGCTGACCATCTCGGAGAAGAGGTAGGCGAAGCTGGCCTGTGAGAGCTCCGAGGTGCGGCCGCGGGCGAGGGGGCGGTGGTAGATGGTCTTGCCGTTGCTGGGGTAGCGGAGCTCCTTGGTTCCGGACTTCCCTGGCATCGCGCCAATGTTGGCCATGGTGGCGGTGGGCGGTGGCGTGTTGGGTTCCCGTCGTTGTTCAATCGGTCACTCGGTCGGTCTATGTTGTTGTTGCCGTTGTGGACGGGCGCATCAGTAGAGGGTAGAGGGTGCATTCGTCGATGCAAGAGTGAGTGATGCCCGGCTTGGGTGCTAGGGGCGCAAAGCTACAGGGCCAAGTTCCAGCCCCACTTCCCCAATTTTGTCATGGATGCCTACTGTGCGGAGATGCCTGTCGGTATCAGTTCGCACGGTGCTTGCTCAAGCCTCTCTCAAGGCCGACTCACTTCAGACGACACTCTGCTCCCCAAAGATGGCCATTGCACTCTCCAAAGTTCAAACGGCCGCCAGAGCCAGCACTCACAGTATCACTGTGTGGCCTTTTATTGCTTGCTATCTCCAAATCAGCCATGGCCAGTAACGCTGTGCTAAACAACTATTCCCCCCCTCTCCGCATGGCAATCATCGCTCTCTGCTCCCCCCTGGAGGCAACGCCCTTTTACAAGACGGCCCCATCTTGCCAGGCATCATCAGACCCCAACCCAAGGCAGAACGTGCGTTGATGTAATGCCTCCAGCCTGGCTGACTAGGCCGTGGCCTCCTCCTTCCTGGCTGACTAAGCCGTGGCTTCCTCCTTGCCCTCGTCTCGAATGCTCTTGATATGGTTCTGGAAATCCTTATTCACCCAGTCCCAATATCCAGACCACTTTTGGTTCCCCTGGGCGCTCGGGTTGGCGCCGCCCGTGCCGTTCACCGCCGGCTTGAGCTTTTCGCCAAGCAACAGTGTCAGGCGCAGCACCGACTTCTTCGCCTCGTCCTGCTTTTCAATCTCCTGCTTCACGGCCGTGTCCTTGAGCTTGTGCGAAAGTGTCGCTCGGAATGCCTCGGCAAACGAATCCAGCCGGCGACTCGTCTCATCCGGGACGAGATGGACGAGCTTGGACACCATCAAGTTGCAGAGCAGCCGGATGTCCATGTCATCACTCAGACCAGCCACGATTCGGTCATACAGATCGATGATGCTGATGCGAGAAAAGGCAGTCTGCATGAGCGCGTAGAGGGTCTCGTATGCCGCCTAAAAAAAAAAAGGGTCAGCCAACTACCAGCCGCCCAAGGCAGAGCTCAACATACCTTGCGGACTTCAAGCCCGTCGTCGATGATGTGCTTGAACGGGCCCATCTGAACTTCGCGCACAAGCTCAGGCCTGATGTTGGTCTCCTTCATGACGTGGGGAATAAGGTCGTTGCAGTGCCCGAGAACGAGCTCGGGCTTGTTGTGAGACGCCGAGTTGAATGTAGACAAGGCATGTCGGCGAATCTCCAGATCCGGATCCTGCAGCGTCGTCTTGAGCATGTCAACCAAGGAGCCCTTGAGAATATCGTCAAAGACTTCGCTATCCTCGGGCAAGGTATATCGCAGCGCCTGAACAGCAATGACCCGGAGCCCCGGATTCTCTTCCTTCATGAGCGCCTGTTATATGTTAGTCACCGTCTGCGCGTGGGGACATCTGCTTGTCAATGGGGCCCACAAACCTCCAGCTTCCGCATGTTCGTCTTGGGGTCAATGAGCACCATCCGGCCAATGCATTCGGCGCAAACAGCCTTGTTGTCCTCGACGGCAGAAGCCGCCACGACCCTATCCCAGATCGGTGTCGAGAATTCCTTGAGGTCAGTCAATGCAAGCGCCGCCTGCTGCAAAACTTCCTTGATCGATTGAAGGAGCAGGTATTGAGACGCGCCCGAGTTCATCGCCGAAAGAATCGTGGGAACATACTCGGCGACATTGCCCGCTCCAGCTCTTCCCAGAGCAACTGCCGCCGAGAGCGCCACCTTGTCAGACCGATGGGACAGTTGTTGCAGAAACAAAGCCGGTTTCAGGGATGACTTGGGGCCAAGTCGCAACCCGGCCTCGCCGAGAACCGCCAGCCCCAGGCTTGCTCGTGCCTGGTCCTCCGAGTTTGTCTTGACTTCCTCAACGAAGCTGTTGATAGAAACCCCTGCCGAGTCGCCGCTGGCAACTAGAAGTGTACCTATCACTTTGCCGACGACCGAAGGCTCGCCGCCAACGCCCACGTCCATCAGCAACCCCTTCATTAGCTCCTTACCGCACCCGACCTGGCCAATATCCGTCACTAGAACGACAAGCGAGTCGAGGACGGAGCCTGGGACTGTGGACTGCAGGAGCGTGCACAGTGCCTGGATCAGACCGCTGGTGATGACAATCTTGGGCTTCTCCTGGGCGAGGTGTGCGAGGACGAGTAGGCCGGGACCAAGCAGCTGGGCATCATTGTTAGGGATGACGAGAATGAGGTCAGAGATGATACTCTTCACGGTGGCATCGTCAAGGGTGCCTTTTGTGGCGGGGGACAGGATCAGGTGCTTGAGAGCCATGATGCTCGACCCTCTCAAGGCACGGTTGGCCTTGCGGAGCTGCGCCGATAGCTCGACAGCGACTTCCCGGATCCACGCCGCGTTGAACTGCACGCCGCTCGACGAAGACAGTGCGGCAATGTTGTCCACCGCCCGGACAGCCGCCAGTCTTGTAGTTTCATTCTTCAGCCTCTCCAGCAGATGGCCAAGCGCCGCCTTTTGCTTGTCTTCAGGAACCAGACCCGCACCCTCGGGGCCAGATGTGCGCGCCAGAAGTGTGCCGAGAGCGTGGATGGCCTTTTGGCGCACTTCGACATCGGCATCGTTGGCAATGGTGCGATCAATGATGACGTCGTAGAGCTTCTGGAGCTCGCCCTTGAACTTTTGGGCTGTCAGGCGCGAGCGGGGAGGCGTGATGGCCTTTACGACCTCCTCGGCCGTTTGGATTGCTCCGCCAGAGATCTTGTAGAAACGATCGTGCGTGACCGAGACAACTCCTGCAACGATGCTTGGAAGGTGAGGCTGCAGCATGGCGGAGGAGTGGTTCTTAACAATGTCGCTGGTCAGGTGGAGCGCCGAAATCTTCAGAGTCGCCGCTGTGGCCGAGGCACTACCGCCAGCCACTGAGAGTGACGTGGATGCCGACGTCGTACCAGGAGACTTGATGGCATCAATGATGGGCGCGATGATCTGGTCAAAGTAAGGTCCAAGCCCACCTCGCTGGACAGTGACAAGGTCGTCCAGGAGGTTGATGGTTGCCTGCTTGGTGGGAATGAGTTTCCCCTTGAGCAACTTGACGCTGGACTTGATGATGGTGGGAGTCAGTCCCGCCAGGTCAGCCTGGGGCCCCGAAGCGGGAATCTTCTCCGTGGTGGGCGATGTGAGGCCGGTGCCGGACAGCGACGACAGGCCGAGAGTGAGGGCGAATGCGGAAGCGCCGCCACCGCTGCTCTGCCTCCTCCTCTTCCTGCTGTGTGGTGGCTGGTTTGGAAGCTCGCTCTGGCTGTCGTCGATGGAGAACTCGGGAACGACACCCTCTCCGGTTTTTCTGACGAGCAGCGCCATGGTCGAAATGACCTCGAGGCGAACATTCTCCTCTCTCTCATCGAACCTCTTGATGAGTGCTGGTGCTACCTTTCCGTAGAGAACTCCACTCTCAAGTAGATCGCCGCTACTCCTCGTCGAAACGATGGTGTACAGAGTCTTGGCCGCGCATCGTCGGACCTTCCAGCTGGCGTCGTCGTCGTCGTCGAAGCCGCCGTCCGCTTCGTACTCGTCATCCTCGTCAGGTTCCTCGTCGTCGTCGTCGTCGTCCATCTCATCGTCATCATCCATGGCGTAGTTGGGGTCAAATTTGAGGTAGCGAAGCGACGCGTCAATCGCGTCGGCGGTAAAGGGGCGCATCTGATTCGGGCAAGAGGCCAGGAAAGCCTCGAGGGCGACCAAGGCGGCCTCGCGAACCTCATTGAATACCAGACTAGCCTCGGTGCTTTCGCTGATTTCCTCGAGCTGAGACTGCAGCTCCTCCTCTCCGAGGCAGTCGAGAATAAAAGGCACGAGTTTGGGAAGATAGGCGCCAAAACGATAGGGGATCGATCGCGCGATGGACCCAATGATGGTAATGTAGAGACGTCGCGTGACCGGGGGGAGGTGTGGCTGCCCAAGCAGGCTGGCGGCACGGCTGATGAAGTGGCGGAGGAGATCTTCGGAGAAGTAATGGGCCAGCATCGACATGGCCACCACGGCCCTCTTCTTGATGACCGAGCTCCCCTTGTCGCGCTCCAGCAGTTTGACAAGCGCCGTCTGCAGATTTTCGACCTCGATGGGCTGCAGCATGGGACCGAAGCACCGAACAATCTCGATCAGCACATCGACCGTGTCTGGCGTCAAGCCCACGTCGCTCTCCAGCATGCCCGAGGGACCAGCAATGCGAGGGATGAGGATCCGGCTGATGCTGCTGTATGATTCGACGACGTCTCTGGTGGCGACGACTCCAGGGACTGGACGTGGCATGTACCCGACGACGGCGCGGAGGGCCATGGAGGGTATCGAGTTGTCGATGGCATTTTTGAGCTCGAGGGTCGAGAGTCTGTCGACGACGGAGTTGACTAGCTGGGCTGGCAGCTTTTGGACCAGAGGACCGAGGCTGTACAGTGGTTGGTTTAGCAGACAGGCTCGAGGCTTGACCATGGGGAGTTCTCGGGGGACCTCACCATTTGAGGGCCTGGTTCTGGACTTCACCATTGGCGTCGTCGAGAAGGCGCACCACGGCCTCCGAGGTCCGCGACGCGATGTTGTAATCATGGTGCATGAAGTCATTCTTGGCGATGACGAAAACTCTCAAGAGGTCGCTCAGAGCCATGAACCGGTAGTCGGAATCGGAATCAGAAATCCTTGTGAGGATGGCGGCGACCGTGGCCGGGACCGGGTTGTTGGGAATTGCGGTGACCATGTTGGCGTCTCGGCGTCTCGGCGTCGCCGTGCCCCGGGATGCTTCCGGGCGGATCGGAATGGTTGGGAAGACGCGGGTGCCGCGGGATGTGGCAAGCGGCCGAGCTGCTTGGGCTCGCTGCGAGTTGTCGCGCGACGGGAAGCCGGTGATGTGAAGCTTGGAAGCTGTTGGTAGGCTGGTGCGGAGCAGAGCACCGGAGCTTGTTGCTGACGTCGGCTGGGCAGAGCGTTCGTCACACGCAGCTGCTAGCGTTGGGGAATATTCCAGCAGGATTCCCGGCAGTTGTGGTCGTGGTGGATGTTTCTTTCGAAGTGGAAGCGCAGAGAAAAAATGTTTGCGGTAGGTATCTAGTGGTTGTTGATGCCAAAGGGCTCCCAGGCTCCCAGGCAGCACGACTGATGGTGGGGTAATTTCAGAGGTGCATTCGCGGGGTGAGGTCCACGTCCACGATGATGCGGAGCCAAGCTTTTTGTGGGGCCGCAACTTCAACGTCTGACGACGTGCCTGGCTGAGGCAGGAACATAAAAAGATTGTTCAGGACATCATCTTTAGTACAAAAGGATGCCGTCGGTGATGGAATATTGTGTCTTTGAAGCACAAAGGCTACTCTCTCGCTGAAGATTCGGTCCAGAATTGTCTGCATTTTCTTGTCCGGCCATCTTCTTCAAACTCGGGACTCGCAGGATTCAGGACATGATTCTCGGGAAACCCTCTTTTTTGGAGGCAATGACGCTCGACGCTCGACGCTCGACGAGGAGCCGCAGTCTTGGTCTGATCCCCATGTCAAAAGACCATCCGCAGCTCAGTGACATCCACAGGTAACGGACATGCCCAGCCCAGCCATCAAGATGAAAAGAAAAATCCCCAGAAGGGACATGAGGGAGACCACGATGGAGCAATGGAAGCAGCAATAGCAAGTCCCCTCCTGCCCAGGAATGGGTGGGATTACATGCCTTCGTCACACTCAAGAATACCCCTTCCCTTTGCCCACCATGAGACGGCCACCAGCGCAGTCGCCCTTGTCAAGGGAAGGATAGGGTTGTTGTCCCGAATGTCCCAGTATACCATCTTCTCTAAATCTCTCCCCGAGCCGTCTTCTCCATCCCAACCCTTCCCCGTGCCGCCACCCGCGATCCCTAACATTGGGCTAGCATTTCCGTTCCCAACGCCCCGAATTCCCCGGTTGCCTCTCAATGGCTGATACAATGGAGGGACCTCCGGTTGGCCAGGACTGGTACACCAATCTCTGCGACACGGGGAGCGGCGGCGACTGTTTCCGGGGATACTTTGTTGGATGTCACCAGTTCGGACGCACCCGCCACCGCCTCATCAGGCTCGACAACCGCCAGGATCCCCTGGACCTCTCTCATTATTGTGTCTGGAATAAGGGTTGTCTGGAGTACCTTCTTCTGTGTGTCGGTGGACTGGGTATGTGCTCCCCGCCCCTGTCTTCAACCTTCTAACCAGATATTCGGCCAGGCATTGGAAGCGGCGTATTCACTAGCAAACACACCCAAAAGATACGGAGGACCTATGGCATCAAGGGCAACCACTGCCAAGATGTTGCCACGGGCATCTTCTGCCAGCCGTGCTCGCTCATCCGCAACGACCTCGAGATCCGCCGGCGCCAAAGCGACAAGGAAGGCCATGAGCTCGGCCCAGTGCTTTCCCCGCCGGTCCCTCTGGGCGAAGAGGGCTTTCGGCCCATGTATTCGATGCCGGTCACCGAAGGCTATCAATCCGAGCCTCTCATGACCACGCCGGGCGCCGGAGGGGCGTCTCCCAATGACGGCCAATCCCATCCATCCGAGCCTCTCATGGCCGCAACGAGCTCGATCGAGGAATCTGCCCATAGCAGTCATTGCCACTCATCCGAATATCTCAGAGTCCGGGCAAGCTCTGTCGCCAAGTCAGCCCGCAGGAGCCACTCGCTTCCCCAAGAGCCTCTTGTAAACACAACAAGCTCTGGCCCGGGATCCCCCAGTGGGAACCACGCCCATTCATCCGAGCTTTTCATGGCCGTAGCAAGATCTTTGACGGGATCTTCTCGTGGTAGCCACTCGCATCCATCCGAGACGATCGTCCCCACGTCCAGCCCCGTCGCAGCGTCTTCTCATGGAGCTCACACCCACCAATACGCAGAAGACTTGACAACACGCCGCATGTTCCCCATGTATCCCACCGAGCAGGACGCTGTAGAATACGAGACATACTGGGAGGAATCCAGTTCACCTCCTCAGATCCCCCAAGAAGAAACCCCTCTCGAGGCATTGGACAGAGCTCTTGACACGCTGGACCGACGAGCCCAGCTCCTCACTCCCATCAGTGAAGGAGAAAGCCTGGAGGATGCGCGTGGACAACGGAAAGAAAACCGCCTTCAATTCCCTCAAATTCGCCACTGGCTCAAAGGCATGGGCCCACAGCCCGACAAAGCACCGGCTGACAGTGCGGTTCTCACTCCTGGTCCAGGTACCTCTCCTGTCATCCATGAGCAACAACATGTAATGAGTCAAAGAGGGAGCCCAGAGCCCGACACGGGTGGTCACCACAATAGTAACCACGAAAGTCATCACTCAGCAAAACCGCTAAGCAAGGCCAAGACTTCAACCATCCCCTCCGAACCTCAACGGCGGCCCAGCACCCAGATGGACGTAATGGCGCCCAGTCCGGAAATCCTTGCTGCCAGCTCCTCGGGGTCTCATAATCAACGCAGTCTGCAGGCGGACGCCTTGACGTCTAGCTCGTACAGCATTGTCACTACCCCCTCCGTGGCTCACCGACACCGCACCTTGCAAGTCGACGAAATATCGAGAACACCTGCATCACAGCACTCACCCAGCATTGCCAGGGAGTTTGCGGGAAATTTCCCGGACGAAGAACGGCATCACTCCATCTGGGCTGGTTCAGAAGTGCCGGCTGCCATCGATTCACCTATGCCGGTTCGCAGTATATCTCCTGGCAAGATGTTTGAGCTCCTAGCCATTAAGGATCCTGAAAGTTACCTCATAGCTTCGCCAGAAGACCCCAACCTGTCCTTGGAGGACATCCAGGCTCCTTCGGAAGATTCCAGAAGGCCGTTAGAGCCAATCAAGGCCCCATCTGGACGGATCGAGATGTTCACCGACGAGGCCGAGATGCCTGCGGACGACAAAAGCGCACCTTTTGAAGACGCCACAATGCTTTCAGATCGCGAGCCTGCTCACTCCTTCGAAGTACTATCAGATGGAGACGTAGAATCTGCTCACTTTTTTAGGGCATCCCCTGGTGGAAACCCCCCTGCCTCTATCAAGATACCCTCGGACCGAGAGTCTGCGCGCTCTTTCGATGGAGACATGGAGTCTGCTCAGCCTTTCAGAGAATCTCCTGATGCAAACTATACCGCCTCTTCCAAAATACCCTCGGGCCGAGATTCTGTGCGCTCTTTGAGGGTGTCCCCAGACATAGAGCCTGCTAGCTCTGTCAGGATACCCTCGGAGGAACTTGCGTTGCCCTTGGATCGCAAGTCTGCTCACTCTTTCAGCAGTGATGGCATCGTATCCGCGGGCAAAGAATCGGATCGACATGATACTGTCGAATCAGACAACCGTCTTCCCGCCGAAAGACAGACACTTGATTACATCCCCGACACAGATCCGCAGGTGTCCAAGGATGTCATACCAGTCCAGGAAGAGACTCCCTCAACCACTCCAGCTTCAGCTCCCGGGCCGCAAAGCAAAGATCTATCCGCTGAACCAGCAAGCGACCGCGATCTCCCCACCCGCCCGCAGGTGTTCACCTCAGATGTACCGGTTCAAGAACGCACCATCAGCTCGGAGACCCCCGTGTCAGCCTCCAAGTCGTCCCAATTGCGGGATCACAGTCTCTCTAGAGAGTACCACCTTCCCACACCCAAGTTGACGGGACCGAAAAGTCGCGGCATTGGGATGATCGAGAGGCTGCCAACCCCCGAGCTGACCCGGCATCTGGGCGACGAAGTTCACGAGCCCCTCCCAGATGGGCCCGCGCCCAAACCGAAGGGATGGGCTCAGAGAGCTGCTAGCCCGGTCTTCACCCTCATCAGACAATACTCGTTCCGAGCCGGCAAGCGCGCCTCGGCACGGAGCACAGAGGACAGCACAATGGGCGATGACCGTCCCGCGTCGCCAGCGCCCAGCCGGCTGGGCAGGGAGAATGCTCTCAGCGCGGATCACGGGTTGGAGCCAGCTGTTGTTGGTGGTGGAGAAGGACAGGGGGGACAGCCAAAGAGCGGTGCAGTTAAGCTTCTTCAATCCCTTTCGGAAGGACAAGGGACAACGGTCCGTGAGATCCAAGACAGTCAAGCCGCGACAGGCAGCGGAGATGTTGGTAAGCCGGTCAACCTATAATGCCAATGGGAGGTGGGTAAAGGGTTAGAAAGTATTGTTACACCGGTAGTATTAAATCCTAGAATTCAGTTGACATTTTGTCCGATCCTTTGGTGTCACCGGTGAGGACGGGGGCCAGCCGTGCCAAACGGCTCTCAAGCCAGCGCCCATGCCGCCAGATTGGGGCGCTTTGTCTTTTGAGTATGGTGTGACACCCCAACGGTACATGTTTCTTCGGGACCATTGACCAGCATCAGATCGGAATGCTACCGTGTGATGGAAAACGGCGATGATGAAAATTGATGACGGCTTTCGGGCGCTGGGAGTGGGTTTTGTCAAAAAGGTGTTGGCAGGAGGCATTGAGAAAGAAAGAAGACGACTCAGGTGCGGTGCTGGGGGAGGGAAAAGGGGTTGCGAGGCAAAATCAACAAATAACACCCCGCCAAAAAGTTGGTGGTGGGGACAAAAAGTGAAAGCGGCGACGGGAATTGAGCCCGACGTGGGGGTCGAACCCACAACCTTGAGATGACGGAGGAACTCCATAAGAGTCTCACGCTCTACCAATTGAGCTAGCCGGGCAGCGGCCAGTCATCATCGCTGAATTATGGTTGAGTGTGCTTTTTGAGTGAATATGTAGCAGCGTTTGCTTTGTTCAGACGACTTCAAAATCCAATCTTCAGCAATGACGACGACAACGAGGAACCGTTTTCCGGACAGAAACCGAGTGGAAGCACTCCTCAACAAAATTTCATCATCCAAGGATAAGGATTCCCAAGGCACTATCTACGAAGACGCAACAAAGCTTTGGTCAAAGACGTCACAGGCCTCGAATGTGCATCGCCCGCCCTGACGCTGCTATTCTCAGTTGGTCTACGAGATGATATGTGGGCTCGTCCTGATCCCCATCCCAAGTGGTCCCGATTCATGGTCTAGTGCTGCAACTACCCCATTCTAAATTCGCCATCGACTCATGCAGTCCCTTTCCCTTTCTACACCCACAGCATCCCTAACCTCTATTCACATCCATCGGCTCAGGATGTTCATCTTCGTCGGCACCTGTGCAGAAACCTATTCCCCAATCTGCGCTCGAAGTTCGGCCGAGGATTCCTCCGATGGCTGGGGTGTTGGCGTGGAAGAGGTAACCGGGGGGCTGGTCGCCGACTCAGCCGGGGCCGGCGGCTCGGAAGCGGCGGGAGTGGGAGGTGCCGCTGGCTCGGAGGGAGTTGGAGGTGCTGGTGGTGCGGTGGGAGGTTTGACCCCCCTGCTCTTGATAATGTTGGTCAGGTGTTCGCCGGCGTCCTCGAAGCCGTCCATCTTGGAGAGGCGGGACTGGAAGTATTCTACGTCGCGGAGCATGCTGGTCATTACGGTCAGTAAACATCCGACAGAGTGACTTTCTGGACTGGTACATACCTCTGCTGGCCTGTTTCCGTGGTGGGCTCAAGCCCCCGGAACGCAGCGCCAAACGTGTCCTTGTAGTTCTTGAAGACGGTAAACATGATCATCCGCACGGCGCCTTCGGGGAGGTTCCTGGTCAAGGTTCGATGGAGCGTCGTCGTCTCCTTGACCAGCGTCTCCATGTACTCGTGCACCGCGCTACTGCCCGTCTCCTCCCAATCCACGGCCTTGAGCCTCCGGCTGGCAATCGATGCGCGCCCCGTCATGATCTCCACCAGCTTGTCGTAGATGCTGTTCTGGTGCTCCTGATAAAGGCGCTTAACCTTATCAAATTCTCCCATGAGAGCTGACACGGCCGATTTCGAGTCGGCAGCCGACGACCCTGTGCTGCAATGCCTCCGGATAAACTCTCGCACATGGGGAATGATAGCTGCGATAAACGCCAGGGCCTGCGATGCAAGCGCGAGATGCTTGGCAGTGATGTTTTTGAGTCCCGCTGAGCGCGTGGCGCCGGCCCCAAGAATCAGCTGGGTGCAACGAGAGTTGAAGAACTGCAGGTAGGCGACGAGCGATGTTGATATTGCCGGTGTCATGGATGGCATGGCGACGATGAGCTGCAAGAACTTGGACATGCCGTGGAGGCACAAAACAGCCGAGTCCGGGAGAAGGAATCCTTCCTCCTCGATCATGGCGCTTCGTGTCTTTCCCTTCGCGGTCCCGTTGGTCCCGCCCGCCTCGTCGGGGTTGAGTTTCTGCTCCTCGTCCGTGTCAGGGTAAGGAATCCAAATCTTGGTGCCTTCCGCCCAGACGGATGCATCCCTAGTGCTTCCCTCTAGGATCTGACTGAGCAACGCTGCATCGCTGTCGGTGAAGTCCCTAGCATTCCACTGGTCGGATTCCATGCCCTGGGCGAGAGCTTGTTTTTCGACATCCCCATGCTGTTGGACAAAGGTTTCGATATGGCCATTGACGACGGTCTTGAGGGGAGTCCCACTGCGGCCCGAGATGGCCTCACACTCGTTGGCAAAGTGAAGGTTCAGGGTAAAGTATCGTAGGAACCAGGAAAGATCCAACCGCGTGGTCTGCTCACTGCGTACTCGTAGCAGTCTCACAATCTTTTCCAAGGCCACATCAACACCTTGTCCGAGAAGATTGGAGATGTCCAACGCCTGATGGATCTCCTCTTGGGCTTCCAGGCCCGCCCTCGAGGGGTGTCTCGGCATTGGGCTATGTGGAGGCGACCTGATCGGGGGAGACCGTATTCCCGACGCCCCAGAGGGATCCCCGATGGAGCTGGCGACATCCAATAGCACCTTTGCCTGGGTGTCCAGCCTCCTGAGTGTCTCGGTGACGCCAATGTATAGTTTGATGAGGAGATCCTCGGCGTCCTGGGGGTCTAGGGCCCGCAAATTTCGGGCGAGAATAGACGCCTTCTCTTGCTGCGAGCGCTGCCTTCCTCCGCCCGTCATCGTGGACGAAGACATCATTGACTCGTTGTCGTCGTCGTTGGAGCTGGGCAGTGGTTGCCGAATGATAGTCCGAATCTCGCGCAGGACTGCCTCCCGGAACGCAGTGGCCGCGACTGTCAACCATTTCGCCCGTTGCAAACCTGTGAGACTGGCCAACAGCTCTGCCCTCAACCCGTCTATTGAGGACATGTAGGACGGAAAGGCGGACGCTTCTCGGTTATGACCCCCTCGGCCGCGCATGGAAGCACTACTCCAACGCACCAAAACCTCTTGGGAAGACACCCGGTCGACATGGCGCCGTAGATCGCCCATCAAGATGTCGAGGAACCTGGCTTCATAAGCTTTGCCGACCCGCGAACGAAGCACGTCCAAGTCACCGCTGACGCCCTGCAATGCCGTCGCGCCCCTCATATCAACCAGGTGCAGCTCCGACTTGCCGGGGGTGGCAGACTCCCCGGCTATGAGCTTTTCTAGGGCGTCGATGTTGTCAAGAGCGGAGTCAACCTCCCCTGTATTGACAAGAGACTCGCACACGGCCAATCCGTCGACAATTTCTCTCAGTTGCATAACTGCGTTGTGCAGCTGTTTGACGTTCTCTCGCCGCCGTCGCTGCTTGACAATCTCCAGCCCGCCAGCAGCGACCTCTGTGTCGAGAGATTCCAGCTCTTTTCTCAGCGCCCGGATTCGTTCTACCGAGTCGGCAGCTTCTGAGTGGAGTTCACGAAGAGAGCCGAGCGCGGTGAAAAAGGTGGTGGATGCCGTTGATATGGACTGAATAAGGTGCATTTCGATGGTGTCCATGTACCACGACAGTTTCTCCTGCAATATTGCGTTGGTTGCCAGGGCTTTCCGGGGGGCGGCGGCGTTCCCGTTCAAGGCGTTCTTGTCCTCGGTGCCCGGTGCTGGCCGCACAACCTCGGACCTCTCGCTGACCACATCAAAGGTCCGAGGATTCTCCAGGTGGAAGTCGTCGTCAAAGTAGACATTCGGGATGGTGGAGAGCGGAGGGGGGCCGTGGGCAGCTCCTCTCCTCGGCTTGGAGCTGCTGCGCCGTCCTGGACTTGATACCTCCACCGAGGTGATGGAGCTGACCGAGGCCGTGGATGTCCTTCGCGGCGCCCCCGGTCGTTTCCCTGGGCGCAAATGCCCCTCATCGTGTGCATCGGTAGAGTCGTCGTGTTTGGAAGCTCTTCGGTTGAACAAGCTCGCGGCCTCGTCCTCGTCTGCCTGGACACGCCGAAGTTGTTCGTAGAGCTGCCCAACTTGCGACAGGTAGGGTTTGAAGTCGGCGGCGTCGACAACGGGAATATTCGTGAGGGTGACAGGCGGGATGTCTCGGGCGGTCGGGGGTTTGTGGGCGCTGGAGCTCGGGGCGGCTGTGTGTGGGAGGAGGCCGGTCCGGACTATCGGGGGCTGGAGGAGGGTAGAGATGGCATTCTGGCCCGCTTCGGCGACGTTCCAGGTGGGCGTGTCGAGGGAGCCGGGTATCGAGTAGATGGAGCTGGCTGTTGAGCCCCGTCGCTGGTGGCCACGCTGGGGGCTGTTGGACCGTTTCCTGATCACTGTCAGCTGGGGTTCCTGTCCGCGCTGGCAACGGTTGTGGCATCGCACCCGTGGAAGGGGAAGTCGCCGCGAGGGCCTGTCGCCGTGGTTGGCGACAGGCTATCCATCGACTTGCGGGCGCCCTGGTTCGAGAACATGATGTCTCGCCAAGTCTCCCCGGCCACGCGGCAGAGTGTCGGCGCAGGTCGAGGTCATCCAGGAGCGGTGCTGGGGAGGGGAAGCTTGGGCAAGCAGAGCAGACGCAGGGAGGGCGTGTCGTGTCGCCGAGAGAGAGCTCCACTGGCGGGCGTCGGTCGGGTGTGCACAATTCGGAGGGTGATGACGGGATGGAGGTGCAGAAACAAAACAGCTCGGAAAGCAGAAAGGTTGGAAATAATCATGGGGGTATCATGGCAAAGAGTCGAAAAGGACAGTCGTGCATAGAAGCAAGCCGTAACCAATTGTTGCTGTCGCTGTCTTGTTCCTGTTGGGTCATGGAAGCTGAGAATGAGATGGATGCGCTGCTGCTAGCGGAGCCCCCTGGTCTTGCAGGCCACCCGCCCCCTGTGGCCCGTCGGCATCTCTCAAAGAAACCTCACGGTCCTGACAACTCGGATACATTTCCAGATGACCCCGATTGCTACATTCAGAGATCCTTGTAGACAAATATGAGCCGAGCGGGGGAGCGGTCCCTGCTTTTCGGGGTAGTGGGGCCCTCATTAAGATCCTTGTCAGGCTCCGCGTTCAAGTCGCGCTTCACGCGTCGCGCATTTTCTGTCCCCCTTTCCCCATCATGATCCATCCTGCGACCCCTCCACCGCCCACGGCCCACGGCCTACCGCCCACCACCGCAACGCCCTGCACATCCCCAATCTCTTTTATTTTCTGTAAAGATCAGCTGGCGACATCGAGGCCACCATGGATCACCAATCCGTCTTTTCGAGTCGGCTGTATGGCCCGACCTTCGCCGGCTCCGAGGACTCGAGCACCGCCGTCCGGGCCACCCTGGAGAATTTTATTATGGAGTTCCGCCTCGACAACAGCTTCATCTACCGGTTTGTCTCTCAAACTACCCGAGGTACGCTCCGTGGCTGACGTCCATTGACAGCGACCAATTACGCGAGAACGCCCTGCTCAAAAAGTACTACTGCGACATCAACATCGACGACCTCAACCGATACAACGAGGAGATTGCCCACAGGCTACTCAACGAGCCCGCCGACATCATCCCTTTGGTAATACCCGCCCCCGACAATCATCACACGCAAACAAATCTCTGACGTCCTCTACAGTTCGAGTCCGCCCTGAAACGATGCACCCACCGAATCGTCCACCCGCACGAGGTCAAGGTCAACCTCCCTGACCACCAGCTCCTCCTCCACTCGAGCGCCCAAGTCACCTCGATTCGCGACCTCAACTCGCTCACCATCTCCAAGCTCGTACGAGTACCCGGTATTGTCATCGGTGCCTCCGTCATGTCCTCCAAGGCCACAGAACTCCACATCCAGTGCCGCAACTGCGGCCACCCACAAGATGTTCACATCCAGGGCGGATTTGCCGGCGCTACCCTCCCCAGGATATGCGGAAGGCAAAGGTCAAAAGACGACCCCACGGAAAGATGCCCGATGGATCCCTACTTTGTCATACACGAAAAGTCCCGGTTCGTCGACCAGCAGATCATCAAGCTCCAGGAGGCGCCCGATCAGGTGCCCGTGGGAGAGCTCCCAAGACATGTCCTGATCTCGGCCGACCGCTATCTCACAAACCGCGTCGTGCCCGGATCGCGGTGCACCATCATGGGGATATTCTCCATCTACCAGGCCAAGGGCAGCAAGGGCTCGACCGGGGCGGTCGCCATCCGAACCCCCTATCTGCGCGCCACGGGCATCCAGACCGATCTCGACGCCACTGCCAAGGGTCAGGCCGTCTTTACAGAGGAGGAAGAACAGGAGTTCCTCGAGATGAGCCGCCGGCCAGATTTCTTCAATGAACTGGCCACCTGCATCGCTCCCTCCATCTACGGCAACGAAGACATCAAGAAGGCCGTCCTCTGTCTCCTCCTCGGCGGCTCCAAGAAGATTCTCCCCGACGGCATGAGGCTGCGTGGTGACATCAACGTCCTGCTCCTCGGTGACCCCGGAACAGCCAAGTCGCAGCTCCTAAAATACGTCGAGAAGGTGGCCCCCATCGCCATCTACACGTCCGGCAAAGGCTCCTCGGCCGCCGGTCTCACGGCCTCTGTGCAGCGCGACCACACGACGCGCGAGTTCTACCTTGAGGGCGGCGCTATGGTGCTCGCCGACGGCGGCGTCGTGTGCATCGACGAGTTCGACAAGATGCGCGACGAGGACCGCGTCGCCATACACGAGGCCATGGAGCAGCAGACCATCTCGATCGCCAAGGCCGGCATCACGACCATCCTCAACGCGCGCACTTCGGTCCTGGCCGCCGCCAACCCCATCTACGGACGCTACGACGAGCTCAAGTCGCCCGGCGAGAACATTGACTTCCAGACCACCATCCTGTCGCGTTTCGACATGATCTTCATCGTGCGCGACGCCCACGAGCGCGGCAAGGACGAGCGCATTGCCCACCACGTCATCGACCTGCACATGGGCCGCCGCGGCATGGCCAACGAGGACGAGGACCAGAACAAGTCGCTCTTCTCGGAGGACCAGATGCGCAAGTATATTAGCTATTGTCGAACGTAAGCCAACCCCCATCCCACCTACCCATCCACCACCATTACTAACCCCCCCTCCCAGCCGCTGCGCCCCCCGCCTCAGCGACGAAGCCGCCGAGAAGCTCTCCTCTCACTTCGTCACGATCCGCAAGCAAGTCCACGCGTCCGAGATGGAGGCCAACGCCCGATCATCCATCCCCATCACGGTGCGGCAGCTCGAAGCCGTGGTGCGCATCTCCGAGTCGATCGCCAAGGTGTCGCTGTCGCCGGTCGTGGCCGAGAAGCACGTCGACGAGGCGATCCGTCTGTTCCTGTGCTCGACCATGGATGCCGTCAACCAGGGCAGCGGCCAGGGCAGCCGCGAGCTGACGGAGGAGGTGCAGCGCGTCGAGAGCGAGCTGCGCCGCCGCCTGCCCATCGGGTGGAGCACGAGCCTGGCGACGCTGCGCCGCGAGATGGTCGAGGGCAAGGGGTACAGCGAGGCGGCGCTGAATCGGGCGCTGATGATTCTGCAGCGGAGGGATACCATCATGTTTAGGAGCCAGGGCGCGCAGGTGTACAGGAACGGGGCCTGAGGGGAGGCAAGTGGAAGTCACTAGGTAGATGATATTTTGTGGGGGGCTGGCGCAGGCGTGGGGCGTATGGGATACCTCTTGAATGAAATGAATGTATGTGGTGGGCATGTGATGAAGGGAAGAGACATCGCTGGTGCTGTTGATATCCTCTGCTTTGTTCTTCAGTTTGTTCCATGTTTTGGCGAGGAGACAGGGGTCAATACAAACACAGCATCTTGCACCCTCGCTCCACAGCATAAGAGAGAGTACCATCTAAAAACGAGAAGAAAAAGGGGGGAATCATGCCATTTAACACTTTCCATTCTATCAACCTACGTCTCGTTGAGACGCCGCGCCATGTAGAACCAAGCGTCCTCCAGTGATATATATATAGCCAACCCATCGACCCTCTTACCCAAGGCCCTACCCCTTACAGATAGGCCAGCGTGTTGTCCTCGCGCATGTACCCGTTGACACCCAACGCTGCTTCGCCGCCAGCTACACAGGGGCCCTTCACAACGACCTGCAAAGAGAGTTAGTCAACTGCACTTAGGGGAACACAAACACGGGACTGAGCCTGCCTCTCCCCTACTCTTCCCATCCTCATTCTTGACATCCCCAGCATCCCTCAACAACACCTCGGTACTCGACAGAGGAGCCCCAAAGTGCGAGATCTTGTCCTCAAACACGCGATAGTCGTAAAAAGCCGTCTGCGTCGCCGCCCCCGCGACAGTGGGCGCCGTGAGAGCGTAGATGACGCGGGCGCCGGTGAAGACGCGAAGATCCGACATAACCTGCGACGACAGCGGCGGCGTGCCGGCACCGATGCGCTCGGCGGTGTAGACGAGACGGAGCTTCCCCGGCTTGGCGCCGATCGCAGGCCGGAAGCGGTCGTAGTAGCTCGACAGGGCCGATGCGATGGGCATGACGCCGCCCTGTGTCAGGCTACGTGTCTGCAGCCAGTGGAGCTTTTGGGCGATGAAGGACGATCCGTTGTGGGTGGCTTCTTGGTGCGTCTTCAGAAGGGCGGCGGGAGTGGTCACGATGACGGTGGGGGAGATGCCGCGAGTGGCAATGGCGAGGTCGTTGGCTTGGGCAGCGGCCGAGTTGAAGGCCACGGAGGCGTTGGAGAAGAGGGCGGCGAGTGTCAGGACGAGAGTGTGCGTGTTGGCGAGCGAGTCAGCGGGGAGGAATAGATCGGACGGGCCTATCCGCTGCGAAGTCGGAATGGCAAAGAGTTGTGCGGAGATGGCGGAGATCAGATTGGCCGAGGTGAAGCGCACCATCTCCTCCATGGTACCAGGCTTGGACTGCCAGAAAATCGTGACATCGCGGGGCTCTTTTTGGCCCGCAAGGGGGGGCAGCTCCTTACCAGCGTCGACTGAAGGCTCATTCACAATGTCCTGCCAGGTGGAAACGTTGACACTGCTCCCAGTGCCTTGGGGCACCTCGTTCCAATCCATATGGGCGCTGCCCTCGTCCACGACCCAGATCAGCTGGCGAAGAGAAGGGTAGCTCTTGACAACGTTATCAAAGGGGAAGGATCCTGGCGCGGTGATGACGGTGTCGACGGCGGAACGGCGGAGCATGGAGATGACGGACTCGTCCGACTGGTCAAACGGCAGGATGACAGCAGTGAGGTTGTAGAAGGCGCAGGCAAACAAGGTCACAATGAGCTCGACCGAGTTGGGGAGGTAGATGGCGACTCGGTTACCGCCCTGGTCGAGAATGTGCTGGCCGATCAGGTTGATCTGGCGGGTGAGGGCGTCCAAGCTGTGCTCCGTGACGTGCTCGGTGCCCATGACAGTGAGTATGCGGCCCTTGGCTCCCTTGGTCGGACCATCGTCTTGAACACCAGCGACGACCTGCCTCCAGATATCCCGCAGGTCGCCATCCCGGCCTCTAGCCCACTTGGAAGCGCCGGGTTCCTTGACGTTGAGTCCAGAGTTGAGCGGCATGCCATGGGGGGCAGCCAGGGACCGGTAGACGGGGGATTCGTTCTCATGGCGCACAGGCGACCCGCGAGCTTGTCGGGCAAGGAGGAATGGGTGCGTATCGGGTTCCCGTCGTGTCAGGGCCTGGAATGTGATGAAGCCGCTGAGGAGACAGATGATCAGGGTGCTGTAGGTGTTCCACTGGCCAAAGAGGCCAGTGACGCCCTCGTCGAGCTGCAGCATCAGCTGGTCGAAGAAGGTCATGATGGCGGCGGGGCGGTGCGCATGCGCTAATGTGGAGCGCGTCAATCGGTGTTGTCTTGGTTCGGGTGTTGGTGTAGCGTGTTTTCGTTGTCGACCCCGTGCCAGCAAGGGAGTCGTCGAGTGTCAGCTGTGGAAGCCTCGTGTTGACGCCGCGACGTTGGGTCCGATGGCGGGGAACGCCGGGGAACAATCGATTGCCAACAGACCAGCCCGACAAGGAGAGCTGGACCCTTGCATGCATATCACGTAAGCGGGTTGGATCTTGGCTCGAGGTCGGCCTGGCGGCTGTCGTTTAGAAACAAACCCGCCAAGCCCAGGTGGTGCCGGACCGTCCGTGAAACCCCGGTCGCTCGGTCGCTGTGGAAGCGTTGCAATTGTTGACTTCCATCGCGGAGCAGCCACGCCCGTTTTTCTTCTCGACATCGCGAGGGAGCCCGAGCACGAACCGAATCCCACGACGAGCGGTGGTGCAACCCGCCTCGGCCTCGGCCAGCAGACTTTACTAACCCAACAGCTAACAGAAATCGACAAATATTTCGACTCCATCGCCCGTTCTTGCTCCGAAATCGCGCCGCATCGATCCCATCACTCCTCCAGTCGACACCCGAAACCGTGCCACAGACGGCACCCGCCAGAGCCCCCTTTCGGCCCAGCCAAGCCAGATCCACAAGCAGCGCACAGCTGTCGCGATGGCCTCTTCACAGATGGCGCCTCTGAAGCGCAACGTCATGACGCCTGTCAAGCAAACGACGACTGTCGCCCCGGTCAAAGAGAGTCCCGGCAACTGGAGACATCCCCGTCTCGCCGAGATCACACAGCGGCGAAGCAAGACTGTGTTTTCAGAGAAGAACGCTAGGCAAATTGCCTACAACATCGGCGCCCTGGCTACGATTGTGGTTCTGCGAGGCTTTGTCCGTCCTCGGCTGCCCGCCCGCCTGTGAGTTTGGCCCAGAAGCTAGCCCAAGGGCGCGTAACTGACATGAATCTTCTCGCAGTCTTGGAGCAGACCTGAAGTATCTGGAAGGATGGCTCTTCTTTGCTCTCGCTCTCCTGCCTCTCTTCAACATGGTCCGCGCTGTCCTCCCGCTCTTCCGCTCCGAGGACGACCTCTCCGATATCCCCCTGACGCCCGCCCAGCGCCAACTTCTGGGGCTGCCACCAAGCTCCGCGCCCGCGACCCCGGGCTCAGCCTACAGCACACCGCCCCGATACACTAGGACGCCTTCGCACTCCGGATCGCCAGCAAGCCTCCGAAGCTACTCAAATTCGCCGACCCCCAACCTCGGCAGTCCAGCGCCGATGAACAATTCGCCCATGGCTAAGAGCCCGCTTTTTCAAAAGGCCAACGGAAACACGATGGGGGGAGGCCGGCGGTCATCTTTTGGGTCACCGAGCTCCCTTGGGGCAAGCACGTTCGGCGCAAGCACGGCCACCAGCTTGTTTGGGGGAGAGGGACCCGCCACACCGACACCGACAGCCGGCAAGCGATCAAGTGTGAGCTTGAACAACAAGTGGCTGTACGAGAAGGGGAGGAGGTCGTCGGGAAATGCATGGATGAACTAGTGGCTGTAATTTGGGCGGCGAAGGATGATGGTGACACCAACAGGATAGACGCATGTATAAGTTGTGTTAGGACTCTGATGATACCACGATGAACGACGTGTATTTGTACTTGGATCAGACTAATGAGTGGCCGGGGTCGGGAGAAAATACTCTTTGCGGTTAACCTGACTGTTGACCAACCTCCCTCCGACTTTGATCACAGCTAAGACTATTATCATTTTCAATTCATGGTATCTAAACTGCTGTGCAATTGTTACTTGGCCGAAGCACTCTGGTATCACTAGAATTTAAGACAAAAGAAACACCAAACCACCGATCCAGGATATAGCCCTCCCGACCCCCGCAAATGCAAAGAGACCGCCCGGTCCAAATCACGGTGCGGCCTTGTCGAGCGGCGGCGTCTGGCTGCCCTCAACAAGTGTGTCAGGACTCTCACCGTCAACCAGCGGATCTCTGACGGGAATCTGGGGCGGTGGTGTGAGCACTGGTTCTCCCTCCCCAGCTTCCTCTCTCCCTTTGCCCTTGTCCTCCTTGAACTTGCCCTCCTCCTTCTCCTGAATCGGGCTCATCCCCAGTGTAGGCAGTGCCACCACCCGACCGTTCCCATTCCCCTTTGGCGGTGGCGGCGTCGGTGTGACAGCCGCCCTCCCTTGAGACGGCGCAGCCTCGCCCGCCTTCTCCACCGTCACCCCCTCCAGCGGCACCACACCCGCCGTCGCCGTCCCCATCGCCGAAAACGCCCCCGAATCCTTCGCTAGCACCGCCTTGACCAACTCCCTCACCCCATCACAAATCACATCCGGCTCCTCAAACGCCAACAACCCCTTCCCCTCCGTCCTCCCGGGCAAACACCGCGTGCTCACCACCTCAAACTCCGGCCCCGCGTACCCATCCCCCTTCCCCTCACCAAACACCGTAACCCCCACCTTCCCCCTCCTCCCCCCCTTCCCCCCTGCTTCAACCTCATCCCCCTTCTCCCTCTCACACCCCGCCCACAACCTCAGCAAATTCTCCGGCCCCGGCAACCATGCCAGCTTCGCCATCGTAATCACCCTCTCCGGCGCAAGCCCCCCACTTCCAAGCGCCCTCGCCACAAACACCAGCATCCCCACGGGCGAATCGCACAGCGCATACGACAGTCCATTCGGCTCGCCCAGCTGCGGCCACGCCTCAACGTCCGCCTTCTCCTCCCGCTCAGAGTACCCCAACAACTTCGCCACGCGCGACCGCACCCACGCCCACGGCGCGAGCCGGCGCTGCCGCACCACGGGCGCGATCCAGTGGGCTGCGACGCACGAGTCGGCGTGCGCGGCGGCGAGGCGGCGGATGAGGCGGGCATCGATGTGCGCGGGTCCCGACGGGGCCGGGGCGGTGGTGGAGGCGATGTAGCGGGGGTAGCCGAGGCGGAGCATGAGGGTGTTGAGGAGGGCGGCAGAGGTGGTGATGGGGTTTGTTGTGGGGGTGGAGGGGAGGGCGTCGCTGAAGCCGAGGGAGGGGAGGGTGGGGATGACGAGGTGGAAGGCGGAGGTGAGGGGTTGGATGAGGTGGGTGAGGGCGTGGGCGGTTAGGGGGAAGGGCGGGAGGAGGAGGAGCGGGACGGCGGAGGGGGAGGTGGAGCGGACGTGGATGAAGTGTAGGCGGAGGAGGCCCGGGGCGAGGAGGCCGGGGCAGGGGAGGGTGGTGCGGAATTGGGGGGCGGAGGTGTTGAGGACGGACTCTTGGTCGCGCCAGGAGTATTTCTCGAGCCTTGCGGGAGGTGGTGAGTATTGGGGGGGTCGAGGGAGAGGGGGGGGGGCCTACCAGAAGTCGATGAGGGATTCGATTTGGGGTTTGGGTTCCCACCAGCCGGAGGGGGATGATGAGGAGGATGTCTCATGGGGGAGACGGGTGAGCTCGAGTTTTCGGCGGGTGAGTTCGAGGTGTTTTGTTGGTATCTGTGGATGTCAGTGTTGTTGCTCGGTATCATGCTGAAGCGGGACTTACATGAATCTTGTAGGCCTTGACCTCGTCTCCGGCCGCTGTCGCGTCCACAGGGTCCGCCATTATCGCTAACTGTTTCTCATGAAGGGATCCGAACTTGAATGGTAGGTATTAGGTGTCGATGCCCAAACAACAACAAAAAGTCTGGACCGCGAGAGGCAAAAGTGACGCTGAACGAAATAAACACGCCGGCGGGGGGAGAGAAGCGACCCGACGCGATACCGACACAACACCGCGCCCCAATTATCGCAACCGGTATGATATCAGCAAGTCGGTAATAAGGCTGTCGGAATGCCCGTCCAGGCAGGCGGGAAACGAAATAAGATGGGCCACAAATTAATATAGGAACCCAGGAAGCACCCTCCTTACATATAGGTGGTCATCAACAACCGGCGAGACGGCGTGGGTATAGGTTGGCGGGTTGGCGTGTTGGCGGCGCTGTAGTATTGTTTATTATTATATATCCCCCACGAAGCAAGGGGGCGGCCGAAACGGAGAGGCACGGTGGTGGTGGTGGTCACCCCCCATATATATCCCGCCCGGCCCGGTATATCACACACACACGCACACATCCACCAGAGAGAGGTAAACGAGCGGTCACCCTTCCTCTTCCGTCACCACTCACCTGAGTGGGGAGGCCTGAACTGACTTTGGGTTCCCACCTTTCCCTCCAGTCCTTAGCCGCGTCGTCAAATAAGCCCTATTGTTCCTCGGCGCGGTGGGTGATATTGCAGGAGGACACGCCCCCCCTCCCCCGGGGTGGGAACACGCCATTTCGCACCTCCATTCCCCATCCTCCATCTCCCGGCTCCTGAGCTCCCCCATCTCGCATCTCCATCCCATTCCATCCCCGAGGCCTCCGTTTCTTTCATCCTTCCCCCCCAAGTCCTTGAACAAAAAAATGGAATGATGGAACAATGGCACGCCCCGTGTCCCGCGTGCCGGGTCACCCGCGAATTCTCCCACACACATGAAAAAGGACCGGTACGTAGACGAGATTCCACCGTCGTGGCCGTGTGCCTGGCTAAAATTGGCTTCTACCCACTCCGTTCCTTGGCAGACGTTGAAACGGTGTCGTCGTGGCCGACGCCACAGGCGGGATCCAGGACCCGACTGCCTCGCATGAAACAGTGGCTGTGCTCGCGCGGGGTTTGGGAAATGATCAGCCGGGGGTCGTCCAGTCACGATGCCTCAGGAGGCTGCCATTGGCTGTTTGGGACCAAGAGGCTGACGATTTCGGTTCGCCACATCCTTGTTTCCTGTGGCTTTCCCCAGGTGGCACAGTGGCACCGTGCCACTCCCGGCTTGTTAGCTCCGGTCTAGGCTCTCAGGCTCTCACTCATCGTGGCCAGAGAAATCTTGATTTTTATTTCTGCTTGTGTTTTTTGGGTAATTCTGAACACTGCTCTAGCTCTCCAGATCATCTGGTGCTGCTTGTTGGACTCGTCGATGTCGTACAATTCGCCTCTGTGAGCCACATCCGACCTGCTCAGCCCCAATGACCGACACGCCCAACTCGCCACACCCAGTATCAACAGGTGTGGCACATGCCATCTTCCCCCTATTCCTCTCCATCTCTCCACTGTAGTTCGTCCATGCCCAAACCCAATGCTGCCCGTATTGCCGATATCCGTGTTCGGCATCTGCGTCCGAAGTTCAGTCCTGATAGACGCTCTGTCGCTCGCGCCGTCCAAGGCTCAAGGCCACGCCAACTCGCACCTGCATGCGCTTGCGCCCAAAGAGTTGGCAGCTCCCTCTTGTTAATCTGCCTCCCTCGCCACGAGACTGGTCCATAGTCCCCCCCACCCCTGACTGTCAACTCAGCCGCTGCGTCCGGCAGCTTGTCCTGCGCTACCTCCCGGTGTGGTCGTAGTCGCCCCTCGCAGGTTCAGGGCCCCAATCCGGGACGCGATGTTGCTGCCCACGGCGTCGACGGCGCCGCGCGGCGATGTCAGCGACGGTCCCTGTGGCGCAGTCTCCTGGACAACGCGGAAGAGCTTGATCGACGTCGCGTTCCAGATGCCCGCCGTCCCCTTTGCGACCTGCATCTCACTGGCAAAGACGAAGCCCCAGAGCAGCGACTCGTACCACCCAAGCGCCAGGGGCGACCACTCAAACGACTGGACGCGGATGGGCGACGGCTCCACGCCGACAAGCTTGACTTCCTGAATCTTGCGCAGGACAGCCGCCGTGGCAGCGTCCGGGCCCAGCGTCTGCCGGGGAAGAAGCGCTGTCAACTGCTGGATAAGTGTCAGTATCGTGTGCAACGGCAACTCTGGCAGCCAACTCTCGATCCAGTTGGCTGATGGTTCGAAGCCCCCGAGCTGACCCTGGCTGGCTGTCGTGGGGCTGCCCAGACTTGTCGTGCTATTCTGGCGCGAAAAGTTCAACGCTCCGGCTGGCATCTTGCCGCGAGCCTTTTCAGACATGCCCCGCAGCTGCCTTGGGACCTCGTCCTCACCCTGACCCACCACCGAAGACGCCCGCGATGGATTCTCGCTCGGACTTGAAGCCGCCGGCGTTGGCCGCGCTTCTCCGTCGCTGTCGTCGTCGTCATCGTCATCATCGTCATCCCCAATGGCAAAGGTGCCATCCTCCTCGGGAACGTCGCCAAGCGCCGATCCTCGCGAATGAGACACCGTCGGACTCCTGAGGCTCTCGACGGAGCTTCGAGTCGAGAGGGGCTCCATCGAGTCGTTCGACGCCGCGGACTCCTTCCTTCGGCGATTGCGCCGCTCAATCTCCTCTTGACCGCTCTCCAGGGTGAAGGACCGCAACGCCTCGAACCTCTTTCGGTTCTTTACGATCGCAAACATGAATTCGGGGTTTTCTAGGCAAGTGTTAGCGCATCCAGGGGCACCACAAAATATGAGGAGACCCACTCTGGTACTGATGCTCAACGACGGCGCTGATGGCCTCCAGCAACGATCGCAGAAGGTCGTGGTTCGTCTCGTTGGCCAAGAGGAACGACGGGGACGACATGGAGTTGAAGAGGAGCATGATCTTCAGACACGTCGCCGAGCTCAAGCCTTCCAAGTATGCCGCTACGTTGTTGATAACAGCAAGGAGGGCGGGATATATCGCTGTCAGCTTTCCCCCGCTCTTGGTGATGAGAGTGTATATTGACTGTCATCGTGTCAGTGCCACACCCACTCAAGGCCCTGTCCAACCCAGCAACCAACCTGGATCAAGAAATCGGCATATGTCCCCTTGAATCCCGTAATCCGAATGAGAGGAGGTAGTGTCTCCTGTCCCTCGAACGTCTTGTTCAAGTTGAAGCCAAAGTTCTTTTCGACGCTCAGTGTCTGCAGCAAGAAGGCGCACATGCGTACGACGCCCTGCTTAGATGTGTCGCCCATGTACTGGAGAGCGTAAAAGAGGGTCAGCACCACAAAGTCATGCGACCTCTCCGTGTCAATGATGAAGGACCGGAATCGCTTGTTGCACTGCGTCATTTCCCAGAACAGCATGATGAGCTCCGGCGCGAACCGGACCGTTGTCTGCGGCCCGGGAAGGTAGGACGAGTTGGATTGCAGTGGTTGGTTGAGCACCCGGGTCATGCCATCCACGACGAACTGAAAGTCCTGCGGTCGGTGGAGGCGACCAAAGAAGTGTCTGTAGTAGTTTTTGGCCGGTGTCGCCCCTGGTTGTTCTGGGACTGGGTATAGAACGGTGACCAAGAGAAACTGCAGCGCATAAGTGACCAGGATGTGCTTTGGGTCCTTGAAAACAAGATTATTGTAAGGCACCCGCCAGCTGGCTGGGTTGTATTTGAGTGTCTAAGCAAAGTTAGCAGCAGCTCAGGATACATAGCGATGCGAGGGGACCTACGGTATTGAGTAGCGAGCAGAGCACCGAGAGCACAACTTGCTTGTCAGGGCAGGTGCAGATGTATGTGAGGGCGCGAGTCCCTTTCTGCGGGAGTACGCTGGCCGTCATGTACATGCTCCGGCTGGCAAGGGTCAGGAGCAGACGCAGGATGTCACACCGGTTGCTCTCATGCTCCTTTGTCGTGGGGATGGACGCGTTGCAGCCCACACCGCTCTGCCAAATCGCATAGCTGACTTTGGGCTTGCCATGCGGTTGTTCCGGGACGGTCAAGTCGGAGAAGAACAAGAGATCGATCAGGGTGTCGATCAGCTCCTCGGCCAAGGGCCTTGCATCTTCGTATTCCACCACGGGCGTCTTGGGCTGTTCGTCATTGGCGCCATCGAATATGATCTCTGTGGCGATGGACGCATTCCGGGTGCGTTTGCGCCGCTGTCCCCAGAAAAAGCGCTCCTCCCACGGGTCCAAGGATTCCTTCTCGTAGATGTAGGGCAGCACGCGTGTCAGGACGCGGATACAGTTGAGCGCATCTCGCTCGGGGGCGAACTCGGGGTCGGGGAAGGACGGGTGATGCCGAAGAACGAAGAGGCGGGAAGTCACGGCAAGTATCAGCGTTTCGAGGTTCTCGAGCGCCTGGTCGCGGGTCCGGCGCACGTCGGCAGGCGAAAAGAGACTGAAGATGTCCTCCGAGGACTCGGGCAGCTCCCAGAACTACGGGACACGGTCAGCACGGTCGACACGGATGGGCGTCCGTCCACCAGCGGTGCATGCTGCATGCATCACCCAGCACTGGGCACACACAGTCGGGGCGACGTACAGAGGTCCAGTAGCTGTCGTCAGCGGGGATGTGTCGCTCCTCGGACAGCCGAAAGATGCCCTTTTTGAAGACGAGCTTGGAGTCGCTGGCACCCATTTTGGCAAATCAGAATAATACCATCGTTGGGGGTGAGCAGCTGTGTGTGATGTGCCTTCTTTGGACCGTTGGAGTCTTCGGGTGGTGTTGATGGGGGGATACAGGGAGTCGCTTGTTGGCACCTGTTACATCACCGGACTCCAGACACCACCTACGGCCCTAACCCCGGAGCGGCACCTTGCCGTGCTTGCCTGCCGGGACCTTGGCCCCGGTTGCTGCATAACGATCTGGCCTCAACGCCAGTCCTGTCCTCGACGCGATAAGATATGCAATGCGACCGATCCATGGCCATGCAACCTGTCAAGACGTGAAGCTTCAATGTTCAAGACGACCACACCTTGATGCATGCGCCAACAATAAGCTTCCGGTGACAGCAAGGCGCATTCTGCCACAACCAGGGCCACCAATTGTCCACACCGTCCCCTTCCCACCAACCCACCAACACAACCCAGACGACCCGCGACACTCGGTCGCGACCACGTCGCCCACGATGCACTCCTCTTGGATGAGGATACAAAATGTATTCAGCTACTTCACCACCGTCCTCTTCGCCCTGGGCGCTTGCATCTCCGTCTCGGACCTCCTCACCCCCCGAGCACCCGTCGTCAACAGCCTCAAATTCACCAACCTCCAAGTGTACCACCCCCCGCCCTCCTCCCTGACCAAAACCTCCCCTAACCCCCCTCCCCCTACAGAGTCCGTGGCCGCCCCCACTACTACAGCACCAAGCACGAAGAATACGCCATCATCAAGTTCTCTCTCGACGCCGACCTCTCCTCCCTCTTCACCTGGAACACCAAGCAAGTCTTCGCCTACGTCACGGCCGAGTGGCCGTCCTCCACCTCGGCCAACACCACGACCAACCAGGCCGTCATCTGGGACACCATCATCACCGCGCCGAGCTCCGACTACCTGGGCAACTACGGCCCCGCGACTCTCAGGAAGCTGCGCAAGAGCGCCGCCGGCAAGAGCATCGATCCCAGCCGGTACGCCACCCCCCCACCCTTCCCAACAAGTCCCGTCGTGCTAACCGGTGCTTCACACCATCTCCAGAGGCAAGCTCGTCCTCAAGAACCAGCGCCCCAAGTACCAGATCACGCACCCCTCGGGCAAGATCGCGTCGACCGAGGACGTGACGCTGCGCCTGCACTACGACGTGCAGCCGTGGGTGGGCGTGCTGATGCGGAACCACAACGTGGACGTGGGGCTGTGGAAGAAGCTCGAGGGCGGCGTGAGCAAGACGTTTACCCTGCCGTCGCTGAAGAAGAAGGGTGAGGCCAAGAAGGCCAGCGCGTAGAGGGGGGGGGGGGGCGAGCATGTTTGGTTTTTCTATTTGGTTTGGGATATATAGGGAATTTCTCAAAAATGCAGCGTATTGTTAAGGACTGATTGTGCTTGAGGGGTGTGTGTGATGATGCTTGATTGAGTGGAAAGTATTGAATTCATGACCAACGACATGCGACCTTGGAGCGAATGATCATGCGACTGACGAGTGTTCAGAACTCGCTGGACAGGCGACAAAGCGCAAACAGCACTGACAAGGTCAAGTTCCATGTCAACAACTGATTCCTGTATGTATAGTACTCTCGCTGTTTGACTTTACATCCGCTTTCGTAAGCCATCGCTCTCGCCTCCCCTCGACAAGATATAATGCAATCATCTACGCCGCCAGCTTTTCCTCGCCCGAAACCCTCAACGCCACACAATGTCCGCCTATATACTGACACAATGTCCGCCCAGTACCCCGCTGATACCGTCAATCCCGACCTCCAAGCCAAAAGCGTCCCAAATCCCATCACATCCATGAGCCATCAAACGTCAAAGTAAATCAGGCTTGTCGTCAGCCGCTTACTGCTGCGGCTGCGGGGCAGCGCTCGGCGCGCCTCCGCGTGGGGCACCGCCTCGCAGGGAACCCCGTCCCCGTCCCTCGCCACGGCCGCGGCCTCCACGTCCGCGACCCCGGCCTCCCCTAGAGGCATCAAGGTTCGACGGCGGAGGGACCGCCCCGTACATTCCCGGGGCCTGTTGGCCTGCAGCCGCGCCGTCGTGAGGGCTCGGTGAGAAACCGCCACGTCCACGGTCGTTTCCTCGGAAACCACCTGGGCCGCGAGGGGCCCCGTATCCATATGCCTGCTGGCCATTTTGCTGCTGAAATTGCTGCTGATTGGGGGCAGGGCGATGGGCGAGGTTGCCGTGCATGGGCTGGCCGTGCGGGCCGCCCCGCCCGCGAGGACTGCCGCCGTTGAGCGCGCCACGGTAGCCGCCCTGCAGCGGGGCAGGGGCCTGCGCGTCGCGGTACTGCTTCCCGTCCCTTGAGTAGACGCCGTGCGCCGTCAGGGTGGTGACCGATGGGCTGACGGCTTGTCTGGCGAGAGCAGCCTTCGAATACGCCACGATCTGTCGGTTAGTCAGGTTGAGGATTGTCGTCGAGGCGACTGTCTGGCCGCGGAACGGGGGGCAGCGCTCGCCCAGTGTAGTGCCACTCATAAACGTGACATCAAAGACAACGTCGAGCAGCTTCGCCGTGGGGGTGCGGCTGATGCCGACAACGGTGCCTCTGAAGCCAACAGGAACCTTGCCGGTCTGGGCCACGTAGACAATGCGGTCGCCGAGCGAGAAATTCTGGTTTCCGAGGCGATGCTCAGCATCTTGGGGTCGCATGAGCGCGTTGCGCGGGATGTTGTTCAGCCTGGTCGACTTTTGAGGAAGCTCACTAAGCTTCAACGCGTCGGCCGCCAGCGCGAGCTTGGTGACGACCTCGGAATCGAGCTGCTCCGCATCCAGGGGCACTCGCTCCATCGACGTGGTCTTCAGAGACTTGAGCCAGGCTACAATCTCCTTGACACGCGCAGAGGCTACCACAGGATCGGACCAGAGATCCGTCTCCGACAATTCGCTGCCCGACGGGTTCTTCTTGACACCAGCAAAGAAATCGGGGAACTTGGTCATGTACTCCACGATCAGCATAATCGCAGCCTGGCTAAACTCCCACCCGGTGCCCGACTTGCGCGAAAATCCGAGAACCTTTTGTTTCTTGCCCTCAAACTTCAGGTTGAGGCCGAGGTTGACTCGGAGACCACCCACTGTCGACACAAAGTAGGACGAAGTGATCTTGCTCAGCGCTAGGGGATGGAGCTCCAGGTGCTTCGACACCATGTAGGAGGGCATCCATTGGTTGCCGCGCTGAGCGTCGTGGATGACCTTGTGCGCAAATTCCGGCTCGCGCTTATCCAGCGCAGACAACCAGACGTTGACCTTGCCTTCGTTGTAGCCCGCAACCTCCAAGGGTCGGCCGTAGTGGAATTCCCCAAGGAAGAAAGCGGGGGTCTTGACGGGAAACTCTTCCTCGAGCGGCAGCGCAGCCTTCTCAATGAAGCGCTCATCCTCGTTGATGACCTCGTCGACAACAATCTGGGACGCGTAGTCTGTTTCCATGCCAGGAATGTCCCCGTACTCCTTGACAGTCGCGCCTGTGTCTGTCTTGATCAGACCCTTGAGCATGTGGACGTGAACCAGAGATTCAACATGGCCAATCAGGATGCCGAGACGTTTGCTGTAAAAGTTCTCAATCCTGTCCGACTTCCTGGACCAGTCATCGATATCCCGAGGCGAGTGGTTGGTCATGACGACCTGCCCGCTGCCGTCCGGCGCAAGAGTGAAGTCGAAGAGCTGGTCCGAAACCCGGACGATTTTGGCTTCCTGCAGGAATGGGTAGCCCACAAAGCACCGCTGGCCGAGCTTGACCTTGGCTGCCTCCACCTTGGTGCGCATGTCTGTCCCGATGAGGTTGACCACCATGCTCTCGTTGCGACTGTCTTGCTGGAAGACGTTGACGCCATGGAACCCGAGAGAGGCTGTGTAGGGCAGGGTTGCAAGACTGGGAAAGCCGGCCAGCGCCGAGATATTGAGAAGCGCGCCGTCGGTGAGGCCCACGCGGTACTCCAGTCCCTCTGTGGGAGGGAGATCAAAGATGTTCTCCACGCAATGGCAGTGAGGGATCGGAGGGAACACATCCACCAATGATGATGGATACGTGAAATCGATGTCCTGCGAGTAGGTAAACTTGAGCGCAACACCAAAGTCGTTCCGGGCCTTTTCGTCGTCGCTGAGGAGTTCGTTCTTGGGCGCCATGGCTTCAAGCAGGCGTTTCTCGTCGATGAAGGGGATCTTGACGACAGCCTCCCAATCCATCTTCTTTCCGTTCATGTCCAACTCGAAATCTCTGGGGTAAAAGTCGATGATGGGAGAGTCAGACTCTGTCATCAACGGCCAGTAGACCGTTGGCACAATCTTTTTGCTGCGGTCGGGCAGCACGCCCATCAGCTGCTCGTTTGGCCGGAAAGGCTGGCCGAGCTTGAAGTTGAGGTCCGCGTTCAAGCCCTTCATGACGTCGGATATCATGGGCGAGTAGTGGTATTGGTAAAACCACGGCCACGATGCGATGCCGCGATAGTAGTAGTACAACACCCATTGGATGCCCTGGATGTAGTTCTCGGCGAGTTTCCGCAGCTCGTCTTCCTTGTTCTGCGGTGTCCAGTCTTCGAATTTGCCGTAGTAGTACTCGTCCTTCCATTCTTGGAACTTCTCCTTGTACTTTGCCTCCATGGCGGCCTGGGCATCTGCCGACGTGTAGTCAACAACCTGAGCGTTGTCATACTTTTTGATGATTCGCAGGACGGCTGACTGGGCCTCCTCATCCTCTTCCTCCTCCTCGTCATCTTTCGGGGGGAGAGACAGGATCAGGTGACGATGACCCTCGCTGTCTTCCTTGGTCGCCCACTCGAGGCGCGCCGTACCAGCCAGGTCCTGAACAAACTTGCGGTCCTCGGCTTTGAGCTCAGTTCCCAGATCAAGGGTGCCTGATGCCTGATTGTTGGCGAGAAACTTTCTGATCTTTGACTTCCAGAGGTTCTTTTGCGATGTCGTAAGAATGAGCTTTCCCTTGGCTTTCGCGCGCGAGCTCTCCAACTCGGCGTTCTCGATCATTCGCTTGCCTTGGAGCCACGACTTGTTCTCGTTCTCATGCTCAAAAAAGCGGTACTCCTCCTTGGAAAGCTCCGCCAGGAGCAAGCCGAGCCTCTGGAGGTTCACCTTGCCGCCTTCGTTGACGTAGCCGTCGCAGCGGGGGAGGACCTGCTTGTAGATCCTGAACATGGTGGCTAGCGCTCCCTCGTTGATGTGGAGGTGGGGCAGGTTGGGCAAAAAGTCGTTTCCGACGAAGAAGGCCATGAGGATGAAATCGTCAATGACATTTTCCATGTTGAAGGGGAAAGACATGACGCCTTCCTGTTTCAGTTCCTGGAATTCCAGCTCCAAGTACTCTCGCACGATGCAGAGATGCATCAGGTAGAAGTTTTGGTGCTCCAACTCCTTGGACTTGTGTTTCGAGGCCCTCCCAAACGTGACCTCTTCGCGAAGCAGGCAGAAATGCGGGTCGTGGCTCAGTAGGCCCAGCATGATGAGGTCGGCGTCGAGGCCGTAAAGGCAGTGGCGGACATTGGGGTTGTAGTCGGGCTGGGCGCGGGCGTTACGGATGTACTCCATGATCTTGTGCTCGCCCTCGCCAGGAACCTCGTGGCCGGAGAGCACAATCTCTGGCTGCTGCCACTCCCGATCCTCGGACACCTTCTTGTTGATAAAGTACTTGAGCTGCTTGGTCAGCTTGGCCATGAACTCGGTACCTGTGGGCTATGGTTAGCGGGTGAGATTACACGACTGGATCCAGGGCGACGAACCAGGGGTAATGCAATTGCTGTCAAAAGGTTCCTCTTTTGGCAGCTCCTGCTTCTCGCGGAGGGCCTTGTCCCTGGCCTTCTCGGCATCCAAGGCTGTGCGGAAACGGCGGGCGCGCTGCTGGTTCATCTTGGCTCTCGGGGCGACGCCGTCGATGGCCATGAAGAAGAGCTTTTTTGGCTTGATCTTGCCGAAGAGGTGCTCGATGTAGTTGAAGATGGCTATGAACATTTCTTCCTCCGTCATTCGAAAGTGAACATCGTCCGAGTCCTTGTGGGTGCAGTTGTGAATGATGCCATTCATGTCCAGGTACAGACAGTCGAACTCGGGGATGCGGTTTTCAGCAATGAGCTGAGAGATGGCTGGGTAGCGCTCGGAGAGCCATCTGAAGAACTTGGGAACACTGGACGATTGTCAGACGAGGCCGCAACAGCCATGAGAGGGAAGCCTTACCCCATCTTGCACGTAGATGCTTAGCGCGACGAAATCCCGAGGCGAAGCAAGATGTTGGGACGATGCGGGAGAGACGCAGGAGGGGAGGTAACGTGCGTGCGACTTGGGCGCAGCAGTGAGGTGGTCTTGGTGACTGGGGGTTGAATTGCCGGCTCTTAAAAAGAATGGCCGGACTTGTGCGAGGCTCGACTCGAGGGGCGAGGACGGAAAACCAAAAGCGGAAAACAGAGAGCGCCCAGCCGAAGTTGAGGACGGAACAGTGCCAGCAAGCCTCAATGCGATGGGCCCAACAAATAAAATGGAATATAAATTCAGGCTCCAGACGGTCCTTTGGTGGAAGAAACAGTGCTCGGTGAGATATATCGGGGGGGCGGAGTGGTCTCGTTTGCGCTTTTGCGGAGGGTGAGAGGTGGTGTTTGGGTTATCGTCGGGGCGGCAACGCGGCGCAAAAAGTCGTTCGTTTGCAGCTGTGGAAGCTCCGTGCCGTGCGTTGCTGTCACCTGTGAGATTCCGGCGTTCGGTGTGTCATCCGGCGACCTGAGGCTGCCGCTGGCCGACTCAAGAAAGTGGGTCTCCTCCAACTCGTCCGTCCCTCGAGCCCCGCGGCCCCGAAACCTTCAGAGCCCCGCACGTGCCCCTCTCCCCCTCTCGCGCCTCAGGTCTCCCCTCACCTGGAGTGCAGCAAGCGCCAAGCCCCACCACCAAAGCTCTCAGCAGGTGAGATGGTCAAAGCTCCTGTCCTGAAGCCCCAGGCGAGCCAGGTCATGGGCCAGTTTTGTCAATTGAAAGTGTCTGGTGCCGCGGCGGACGCGACGACGCGCATGGCTGCGCGCGTTAGGTCACCACCTGCATTTTAGGTTTTGGTTTTAATCGAAACTTCTTCCAACATCTCTGGCCACGTACCGTTCTTCTTCTGCCTTTTTTAAATCGGCAGGCATTCCCCTTCTGTCCTCTCTCTTCCAACAGACTTTCTGTCGCCCAAATTTCCCAACCAACACCAACCTTACTTTCATCATCTCTTGTCGCATCTGGATATTTCGACTGCCAAAATGCCCCCCGCCGAGGTTGTGGACGACGTCGACGGTACGCACATCTGCCCCCAACCCAGCACCTGGGTATTTCGAGCAGACGCTGACACATTTTGCAGCCATCATGGAGGACGAACAGGATGATAAAGAACGCGAGCAGCTTCGAATCAATGAGGGTCCGATCATCCCTTCGCTCCTAGGTTCCACTTGCTTCGAGAGACTGACGCTCATCAGAGTACAAAACATGGAAGAAGAACAGCCCTTTTCTCTATGATATGCTGTTGAGCACCGCACTCGAGTGGCCAACCTTGACCACCCAGTGGTTCCCCGACGTCAAGGATGTCAAGGACAAGAACAAGACAGTTCACAGACTGCTGATCGGAACCCACACGTCCGAGAACAAGCCAAACTACCTCCAGATCGCCGAGCTGGAAATCCCCAAGCCCGTCAAGCCCAACGCCAGCGAGTATGACGAGGAGCGTGGCGAGCTCGGCGGCTACGGCAGCAGGCAGGGCGGCCCCGAAGTGCCCGTCATCACCTTCAAGATTGTCCAGCAGATCGACCACCCCGGCGAGGTCAACAAGGCCCGTTACCAGCCCCAGAACCCCGACATCATTGCCACCTTGTCGGTCGACGGAAAGGTGCTCATCTACGACCGCACAAAGCACAGCTCGAACCCCAGCGGCACCCCCAACCCTCAATTGGAGTTGGTGGGCCACACGGAGGAGGGCTTTGGGCTGAATTGGAACCCTCACGAAGCCGGCTGCCTTGTTACGGGGAGCCAGGACAGGACCGTCCTCCTCTGGTATGTTCACTTGTGATCGTAGTATAGCTCCAGAGCCTCGAGAGAACCTTGCACTGACCCCATCACAGGGACCTCAAGGATGCTGTCGCCAAGAATCCCGGCTCCAAAACGGTCAAGCCTGCCCGAAAGTTCACCCATCACAAGCACATTGTCAACGATGTCCAGTACCATCCTCTCACCAAGCATTGGATTGGTACCGTGTCGGACGATATGTCGCTGCAGATCCTCGACCTACGCCGAGCCGAGAACGACAGCGCCGCTGCGGTGGCCCCAGACGGCCACGCCGATGCCATCAACGCCTTGGCGTTTAATCCGCGCTCCGAAACCATTGTGGCCACGGCCTCCAGCGACCACACGATCGGCATCTGGGACATGCGCAGCCTCAAGTACAAGATCCACACCCTCGAGGGCCACGTTGACGCCGTCACGTCGCTGGCATGGCACCCTACCGAGCCTAGCATTCTCGGGAGCGGAAGCTACGACCGTCGCGTGCTCTTCTGGGACCTGAGCCGCGTGGGCGAGGAGCAAATGCCGGAAGATGAGGCCGACGGACCGCCCGAGCTGCTCTTCATGCACGGAGGGCACACCAACCACCTGGCTGATTTCAGCTGGAACATCAACGACCCCTGGGTTGTCTGCAGCGCCGCCGAGGATAATCTTCTTCAGATCTGGAAGGTGGCCGACTCCATCGTTCGTACCGATGACGCCCCGATGCCGAATGGTGAGTTCGGAAACAACTAGGACCAAGAGTCCGGGACACCCGCGGCAAGAGAGGGAAGAGGCGTTGACGGGCGACAAGGTCGTAGGGAAGCAGCAAAGAGTGGGGAAGCGACGGGGACCGGAGCGGGCCATGGCAGCCTCACGATTACGGAGGAAAGCCGTGGAGGTGTTGGTGGTGTTATTGGGGACAGGGTCGGTCAAGATGGTATTGGCGGTCCCCGCGCTGGTGGGCCGGCCAGCGGCGTTACAGGCGCACAAGGTTCAGAGGGCTCACAAGAGTTGGAAGCCCTCGCAGATGCGGATTCACTGGACAGTCCCCCTGACTATGAGGTGTTCCAAACTATTATGAAGGAAGCAGCCTCTAGCGCAGCAGGCCCGGGACGAATGCTTCGATCGGCGTTCCCATCTCGCTGACGCTTTGGGATTGCCGGGAGGCTTTTGCCCAAGGAGCCTGTGGCTGGCCTTTTCTAGACGTGGATACATTGCTTGGTAGTAAACATGATTTATTTTGACTTGAGGGGGTGTAGACAGGAAGGTTGCTGCTGCTCCAAGTGCCTCGGCCTGTCACGGCTGATATGTTTATGCCTCTGGTCCTGCCTGTCTTTACAATTCCATGCTGCCCGGTTTCTTTTGCTCACACACAAGCCAGGGCTGGAGTGTGGTAGATGGCCAAGGGCTTTAGGCCTCAGGCTATAGGACAGATATCGGCGTGTGGGTCTGCTCTTGCCATTGTCCTCCTGGCTATTCACTCGCTCTATTGACAAACTCCTATTGTTGACAATCCAGTGAATTTGGAGCCCAACAACCCACCCGACGTTCGCCCCAATGATGTCTTCTTCACTTCAAATATCTCCTTCCAATTTTCCTTTTCTCTCCCCAAACAAACTCTTCTCCAACCTTCTCCTTCCTTCCACTTACCCCTTCAACTTGGCTCGCCTCGGCGTACTAACCTGCGAGTAACACAATCACTTTTCAGCAAAACCCCTCCAACAACTGTAAAAGATCTTCACCTTTCTTTCTTTTCGCACATCTCCCCGACCCGACCCACCTGTCAACATGACGGGCTATGTCCCCCCGGGGTGGGCTCCTACCCTCAAGCCCCACGAGAGAGACATGGCGAGCCTGTATCGAGAGAGAGAGGCCCGGCGCGCTCGCGCCACACGCCAGGAAATCGAGGGCGAGGGCATCCACGTTGACGAGCAAGACGACATCCAAGAACCCGACGACGACGTCAGCTTCGCATGCCCCCCCTACAAGAAGCTCAAGTTGGGCCCCCGTAGCTTACACGTCAGGAAGTGGAAGACGTACACGTACGAGCAATTTATCGCCGAGAATCGCGACCGCTTCGTGGAGGAGGTCGAGATCGAGAAGGAGTACCAGGCGCGCTTCGGTAGGCACTACTTGAAGGTGGTCGCCGAGTTGGGCGTCTCGAACTTCGATCACGCCCTGCTCTCGCGGTACTTTGACGAGGCCAACATCAACGTTCGCAAGATCGACATGGCCGCCGCCAAGTGGGACAAGATGGTAGACGCCGCGGACAAGAAGAAGGCGCCCCAGAGCAGGAAGCTCGACTTCATCAGCTCCCTCAGCACCATGCCCGAGCTCGTCGTCGCCCTCGGCAAGCACCTCACGCCGCGCGAGATCCTCACCCTCTACTCCATCTCGCGCGACTTCAAGTACACGCTCGACCACAACATGCAGTCCTGCATCATCCAATGGGGCCGCCACATGGTCGGCCTCCCCGGCATGCGCATGTGCATGCTGAGGCCCTACGAAACCCTCTTCATCCACGACCCCCTCGGGCGGAGCCGGCTCCAGCTCTCCATGGCACACATCACCCACCCCGAGAGAGCACAGCCTGAGCCCACCGGCGACGAGATGGTCCGGCCCGTGCCGGGTCTCAGGTGGCTGCAGATGGTTGTCCACCGCGAGATCCGCCTCCGCGACATTGTGGCCGTCCTCGCCCGCAACGGCCACCGCCTGCCCCCCGCCGCCCTCCAATCGCTGCGCAAGCTCTGGATGGTCATGGACATCTCGACGAGCAGCGGGCGCACCTGGATTATGCAGAACCAGATGATCCAGCCACGCGACTTGCTACACATGCAAATGTTCTTCGTCAAGCTGCAGCTGCTCTTCAACGACCCCGTCTACGGCCCCGGCTCGTCCATGCTCCTCAAGCTCATGCTCGGCCAGCGCTCCCTCACGACCCTCTGGGCCATGCTCCGCCGCAAGAAGTACACCACAGAGCGCGAGATCATCCAGCTCAAGCTGCGCTACGACGTCTCCCCGACCCAGCTCCAGATCGCCCACGGCCACCCCGTCCACGGCGTGCCCCTCCTCGACATGGGCATGCTCCAGTTCGAAGGCTGGGGCAAGGGCGTCGACCACCTCATCCGCCCGGACCAGCTCGTCGCGCTCGAGGCCGCGCGCCGACAGTTCGGCGTCAGCCTCGGCCTCCGCAACATGATGCGCTACGGGCACTGCGACCCCGTCACCGGCGCGCCCCAGGTCCCCTCGCTCGACGAGATGTACATGAGCGACGACGAGCTCCCGCCCGCCAACTTCTTCATCGCGCCCGAGGGCGACCCCAACTCCCTCATCCACACCGGCTGCGGCAACGTCCCCTTCGAGCCGCACATGTGGCAGCCCAAGCACGCGCGCAAGGCCCGCTGGGCCACCCTCCCCGCCGCCGAGCGCGCCATGATCCTCGACGAAGAATGGCGCCAAGTCTCGCGCGACTTCGCCATGGACGGCGAGCAAGCCGTCGCCGTGCAAGCCAAAGCGCAGATCAACCGCGCGATCCACAGCCTCGGCCACTGGCAACCCGGCCACCCCAAGCTAAACATGACCACCCGCCTCCCGTCCGAGACACTGCCGCCCCCACCTTCCCCCCACGACTCCGACCTCGACTACTCCTCCATGGACTTCACCCCATCGCCCAGCCTCCTCACCCGCGCCCCCCTTGCCGCCGCCCCCCCTCCCCCCACCACCGCGAACGCCCCTCCCCCCACAACCAACATCATCAACCCCGCCACCTTCCCCCCGCCCTTCCGCCCCCTCCCCCGCCCCATCACCCCGACCACCCAACGCCGCATGCGCGCCCTCGTACAAGACGCCGCGCTCCTCGCCATCGCCGACCCCGACGACGGCGGCTCCTCCTCCGGCCACGCCAACTCGGACCTCGACTTCACGTGGCACGGCGACCACCACAAAAAGAAGTACGACTACTTCTCCTCGGACTCGGAATCCCACCCGCTCCCCGCCGACGACGGCGAATCCGCCTTCTTCCGCCTCACGAACCCGCGCCGCCTGGAGCTGTACCGGGTGCCCGTGACGCCGCCGGCCAAGGCCAAGTTTGTGACGCTGGACGAGCACCTGCTCAACATGGGGGACGAGACGGGGGTGCAGGAGGATGAGTTTGATGCCGAGACGGGGGAGTGGTTTGATTGGGAGGGGCATGTGGAGGATGTGAAGCGGGATTTGGGGGGGGAGGGGCAGGAGGGGAGGAGGAGGAATGGGAGGGGGAAGGGGAAGGGGAAGAAGGTGGTGGTGATGGTGGGGGGTAAGGCGCAGGATGGGGAGGATGCGGATGATGAGATGGAGGAGGGGGAGGAGGAAGAAGAGGAGGAGGAGGATGAGAGGGTCAAGATGCTGAGGGGGTATTATCGCGTGTGGTGAGCGGTTGGTTGATTTTTGCGTTCTGGTATCAGATGTTGGCTGGTGGGCTTGGAGAGGATGTCTCGATGTTTTAGCGATGGTGCCGAGCAGGAACATGAGGGCACGGGGGGTTGGGTGGGCTGTTAACGGACTTGTCGGCCTGGTTGGTTTTGTTTCGCTTTCTGCGTTCCTTTCTTTAGCCTTCCTTTACTTGAAGCACTGGGTGCGGGCGCACTAGGACATGCTTTGGTCTCGTCGAAGAAGTAGTGGCGACTAGGCAGACGGAGGAGCCATCATGGTCCCACGACCAATATTGAGACTCTAGACAAACAGACAGGTATCCAGAAATGTCATGAGTACATCGTAACTACCGCAAAGGCATTCTACCCCTCATATGGCTGTCGAGCCTCTCGAGAATGACATCAAGAGATGTCGCGCTCGTCCGCTCGTCCAAAGCACCGTGGACCAAAAACATAAAGGCGGATGTATGTATTGTTGCAGCCAAGCTATGGTGTGTAACCTGGAAATTATAAGTACGTAGGTGGTGATATGGACAATCCGCCTCGAAATTGACTCCCCTGACCCTAGTCCTCTGAGAGGATCAAGGCTCAGAAATGAGCGTTTGCGTTTCGCTTTGGACCATTAACAACTGCCCCCTTTGCCGGTATTTTTGTCGAGGGAGCCCTTTTCGGAACCCCCCCACGGCAGCAAGGAGACAGCCGAGGCCCCATTGAAAGTAAAGAAAAAGTGTGGGAATAAAACAACATCCCACCGTTCCGTTCCCCCAACACCCCTTCGCCCCCTTTGCCTCCCACTGTACTCCACCGCCAACCACCCAGCAATTTTTTGTTGAATAAAAACAAACCAGAAAAGGAGAGAATACAATCTGATAGGAAAAAGGGTGGGATCTGAGGATGCAAGCAGAGAAGCAGAAAAGGACAGACGCGAAAAAAAGACCTCTCGACCGCCGAGCCAAACCCAACTGGTAGCCGGAGAAGATGCCATCCGCCGAGGGCGCGACCCTGCCGAGATATACCCTTTACACCCGCCCTTCGCTATGCACGCTTCCATACCCGCCCCACCATGCCGCCTGCCGGGTAGACCGATCCGTTGCCGAAGTCGAGGCGTTGCCGTGAGAAACAACCGTGTCCGGGGTGATGAGGAACGAGTCCCCGTCACTTGCTCGTCGCCGAACACAGCCAAGCCGAGACCGTGGTAAAGAAACTCCTGAGGATCCAGTGTGGATGGGTGCTTTTTTTCTTCCGGCCGTTGCATTTTGCCCTTCCCCGCCGCCTCCGTCCACCAGAAAGACCCGCCGCGATACTCTTCCGAACCCCACTGACCCGTGATGAAAGTAAGTCCCGAAAAGATTGCCAAGGCCCAAATCGATCTTTCTATCCCTGTTCCCAGCCGCCGCCGCCCCATCCCCGCCAAAGTAGCCACACGCAAAAGAGTCGAAAAGTTGTGAAGATGCACACCGCCAGGAGAATGATGACAGATTTAGGCAGGCGACTTGCTGGTGGGAGCAGCGCCTCCATTGTGGCGAGCGTCCTGGTTGCTGACCGACAAGCTGTTCATTCCCGACGAGAGGAACGAGAAGGGATCAGACTCGCTCTGTCCATAGAAGTTGTTACCGGGTCCGGCAGAAGCGGGGCCATTTCCAGCCGACTGGAAAGCGGCCTCGGCGGCGCGGCTGTCAAAAGGGCCGGCCGAGTGGGATCCCGGAGCGGGTCCAAAGTGGGTGTTGAGCGACGGGTAAGGGGCCGCGCCACCTCCAATGCCCGAGGGGAGGGCATACGTGCTAGGAGGACCGCCGAAGTGCTGGCCGTAGCCGCCGCCGCCGCCAGAGTTGAAGCCACCGCCGGCCGAGGCAAAGGAGCCGGGTCCGGGAGTCCCAGCCATGGACCCCTGGTTCATGCCGTAGGAAGAGGGAGCGTCCATGGGCGAGGGATATCCGGAGTCGGCGACGACAGCGGCACCCGCGCGGCTAGCTCCGCAGCGGAGACAGCAGACGTTCTTCGCGAAGTTGTGGTAGCCACACACCTCGTTGCCGCACTTCCAGTCACCGGCCCGGAAAGGAACCACGCCAGAACCACCCATGCGTCCATGACCGCCGCCGCCGCCGTGGCCGTGGTGACCGCCGCCCATGTGGGGGGGAGGGCCCATCATAGCCGGGGGACCATATCCGTAGCCATAGCCCATCTCTCCCGTCGGTCCAGGGTTGACAGCGGGGAACGAGCACCGGAAGCATGCCGTCCGGCGCTGGAAGTTTGAGAAGCCGCACGACGGGCAGGTCCAGTCGCCAGGCCTGGGGCGGTTCTTGCTGGGAGGGAAGGGGGTCAGGATCTCGGCGGCCCTATCCAGAACCCGGCTGCTGCTAGGAGAAACCTCGATGGCCTTTTCGTTGAGCGCCCGCCCGTTCATGCAGAGACTCTCGGCAGCCTAGGGTCATGTTAGCAAAGGTTACATCAGAAGCACTTTGGCTTGACCATGGAGGCAGCTTCAACGTTGACGACCTACCTCTTCGTGGGACGAGAACACAGCGAACCCGGTGCCGGTGGGCTTGTGCTGCTCAGGAGTGCGCAGCGTCCAAAAGGCAATGGGGCGGCCACCAAACTGGGTGAACCAGCTCTCAAGCTCGGACTGGGTCGTGTCGTGGGGAAGACCCGACATGTGGAGCACCTTGCTGCGCTCCGACAAAAAGGCCCTCACATCGGCACGAGCGTCCATGGGGCGCGTGAGGACGTCGGGGTGCTCGTGAGCAGGGATTGACTTGCGGATTAGCCCCTTGAGAACGCGGGCAAGAGTGATGGCCTCTTCCAGGGCACGGCGCGGCGACGCGGGAGCGAGAGCCTGCAGATGAAAAGGCAGGTTGTGCTTGATGGGCGCGCTCGACTGGATAGCCTCCACCTCGAGGGCGGCGCAGATGTTGGCGAGCGACGAGGGGCCGAACGGGAGGGACTCGGGGTGATGCTGTTGCCATCTCTGGTACTCGGTGCGCAGATCAAAGGTCCTCGAGTGCTGGAGATAAGGGGGGAGAACAACGGCCTTGTCACGAGCTTCTCTCGGGAGCTGGACACGCAGGTCCCAGGCATCGAGCGTGACGAACACGAAGTCGAGGTTCTGGGACGTCAGGTGCTCGGAAGCGAAGGCATCAAAGCGGTTGATGGCGTCTCGGAAGGTGCCGGCGTTGCGGACATGCTCCCACGTCAGGGTTGTCAAGCTCGCTGGTGGAGAGTGGGTCAGCGGTGGCCGGTGAGGAGGGCAGCCCAACGAGCATTGGGCGAGAACTGGTCATAGGTTGTCGGGAAGGAGGAGGGGGGGAGGTTGGGTGCGGAGGAGAGGCAAGAAATACTCACTGCAGAGAGGCGTGATGGGCGTGTTGATGGGCTTGACCAGCACGCTTTCACGATGCAGCTGGCAGGTTCATTTCTGTCAGGTCGTGCTCAAGCTCGAAATTTCTGCAGCTGGGGGCTCACCTCCTCCAGCGAGTTCGCATCCAGCAAGATCCAGCCAAACTCGATGACCTCGGCCGAGTCCTTCGTTACGTATACACCGTGTTCGTCGCATGTCGTCGCGACGTGGATCACGACATATCTGTCCACCTTGGGAGGCGGGCTCTGCTGGGAGGCCATGACGGCCGAAACCAATCGAGTTCGAGAGAAGCGGCGGGAGCCTCGAGGAGATGGAATTGGCGCTGGCAAAGTCGGCCTGGAGCGCTGGCGACAAGTGTCAGTGGAAGGGCTCGAGACGGCGTGGCTGTCGGGGATGGCGCAATGGACGCACCTTTTTTCTGGAGTCTGGGGGAGCGCTCAAGTTAGCCACCGCAGATGCAACGAAGACGGATGGGTGCTCTCGGGAAAATGTATAGGGAGGTCCACGGGCAAGCAGACGGGGAACAGGGCCACGAGCTTGCCGAGCCAACGACGGGCGAGGGACTGCGGAGCTTGGTGGACGGGAGCAGTGGGAGAGGCCGGGTCTCCAGTCTCGTCCAGTCCCCAGTCTCCAGGTCAGGTTCGAGCGAGAATCACGCATCGACTTACCTCGACGACAGCTCCGGAAGCGCCAATTGTCCGAGGAGGCAGGCCCAAAATCAAAAAGAACACTCCCCAACACCGAAAATGCAGCAATCAGAGCAGACCCAATGCTATAAGCCTCTGTGTCTTGAGGCGGTGCGACCCTTTGGATCTCGAGGAGCTTGGGGTGCGAAGGGCAAAGGGGTGGAGCAGGAAAGGGGAGGAAGAAGATAGGGGGCCAGCAGAGGTTGGTTTTGGTTTGGCGAGAAAAAAAGATGCTTGGCCGAGTCGGGTGGAGGCAGGCGGGTCCACGGTTCACTGGGGCCCCTGCCCGGGAAGCTCACTCCAGCGGGTGGCCCCAGCAGAGCCATTGGAAGCCCGGGTATTGACCGATTCCATCGTGACAACCTTCACTTCGAGACGGGCACCTAGATTGTTGGGGCCTCTGTCGTCCGGTGTGCTGCGTCCATCCAGGAGAGAGCTGTCGGTGCCCGAACCCCCGGATGTCCAGTACCTGACGACGTCAATTAAAATCAACATTGGCTGTCCGATGATGCCCGCTGGACGGAATCGAGAAAGATGGCGGGCCACCTTGCCCCTTTTCGGGCGACGAGGCAGTCGGTGGTGTCCGTAGGTGACAGCCCGTCCATTGCTTACACCGACCCCGATGCCCGCCCTTTGGCGTGGCTCCCCTGGACTAACTTTGGTAGTGTGCCTTGAATGGCATCAGCTGGGCCGAAGCGGTACACCGCTACCCATCAATAGCTTTGCCCACCCGGAACAGGGTGACAGGAGACAAGACGAAATGGAGTTGAACTCGCAGCACTGTTATGTCGAGCTGCTTTTCATCATGACCGATGGCGATAGCGGACAGAGCATCGGCTTCCCAGAGGACGCGCATGCCACCAAGACTCAAGTGACGGCCATGCATGTGCCCCCGCCGTGTAGCGGTACCGGCCACACGGGAATTCTGTGCTCCCAAGAGGCGCCGGGGCCGGGCTCAGGGCAATCTTCAGCCACGACTGCCCTCTGCTCTAGTCGTCTTGAATGTTTTTATCTTGTCGTGTCCAGGTATATGGGTACACGTCTGTGTACAGAGTGTCAGCTTCAAGTGCACACAGGTTGGGCTCCGGGCTCCGGAACTCGGTTTCCAGAGTCCCCTGATGAGACCCTTGAAAGCTCGATTGGCCTGTCATTGCTTGGCAGCCACCAGGGGAATGACCGCGGAACACAAAAGAACAGACGGGAGCGCCCCCTGGTCCCGTCTGTTGTTGCAGGCTTCAGATGACAAAGTTTGGGACATGGCCGATTCTGCTGCCGACTTGATAAAAATTGGTCTTCCCGAACGCTCCTCCGTTCGAAGCTCGGGGTTGGTGCCTCGTGCTCCGAGACATAAGTAATGGAGGAGTTTCGCTTGGTGGAGGATGTGGAGTGGGCGAAATAATGTTCGGTGGTTTTCTTGATCAGGCCGATCTCAAGGCTCTCAATGTGCCCATTGAGGCGTTGCCTTTTGCCCGGGGAGATGTTTCTAAGTGTTGTTGGGTTTAAATATCGTTGTTGTCACTGAAGCTTGGAAAGAGATTCAAGAACGAGCCCCGAGTTCTGAACTCGTGTCCGGACTCTGGCATATGCCGGCCCCGGACATATTGAATCGGCTCGGCGCTGGCGGGCAAGCGCAGGATCTAACTGCGAGGTCCGCACAGTACTGTACGGTGTTTGAAGCTTGCCAAACTCCACGGCTTTCCAGTGTCCACAAGCTCGTTTCGACATCGGATTGCCATTTCGGATCCGGGCTCCCGGGGAGAGGTGCTCAATGACTTTCAGCCCAGTGAGTGGGCCGGCCACCGTCCCCCAATGTTGCGAGATGGTGGGGACCGCCCAGCTGTTCTCAATTCTCAAATGTTGGGCCGTCCGGGTGGCTCCGATCTCGCATTCCCATCTAGTCCACACAAAAACTGCCGTCGTCGAAAGGCTTTGGAAGTGCTCGGTGCTGTACTTTCAAGACATGCCCTTCCCTCTTCAGAAGTCAAGTCCCATAAAGTCAACCTGTATGATGAGGCAACCCACCTCACATTGCCATCTTGAATGCTGTGTGGTCAGTCACTGACGGCACAGACTCCTTATGACCAGCAACATCAGTTCATACTCTGCATCCTCAGCCGACCCCCGAGACTCCCGAGGCAACAGGTGAGCTCAGGTGAGGTCCCGCGTTTGATGCAAACCCGCGATGCTGGATGAGCAGGGGTTCAGACGATAAGGAGCGATATGCAGCCAAGCGAGATCAAGACATTGGTCAGATAACAATATGGCCCAAGCTTCCAATGTACGTCATCGAATTCAACCATCCGTTTGGTCTGGCTGAATGCCTCTTTGAAACGGGCGCGTAAGCACCAAGGGGATGCCATGCCGTACACTGCCGCCTTCAACCTCCAGGCTACAGCTTTGCGCTTTTCGAAATCTCTGCTGGTCAACGTCCGACTGTCGAATTACCGATACAACCAACTCTCTCGGAACAACTCGATACCAACAACATGGGTGCCGCTTCCGCCATTCTTCTGGTATTGATCACCATCATCTGTACGTCGGGGCGCCTGGTGGCCAATTTACATCGGAGCCCGCGGGGAGTCTTTCAGAGACTGACAACTTCCCAGTGCCTCCTCTCGGCGTCTACGCGATTGCGGGATGCGGGATGGATCTGTTTGTCAACATTTGCCTGACCGTCTTGGGGTATGTGTTGACTCCTGGCCAGTTGCCGTTGAGGGTAACCAAGCTGACCGCCGCCGTGACACAGATACTTCCCCGGACACCTCCATGCCTTTTACCTCGAATACATCTACTACGACCGACGAGAGCAAACCAAGAACGGAATGCCCCCTCATGTGCGAGCGCCGGGTGTCTATAGCGACAGGGTCCAATCCGGTGGGTATGGATACGGCACCATCGTCCAGCCGACAGGAACCCATCAGGGGGGTTACAACTAAGGGCATAGACTGGCCAGGAGATGGCTCAGGGTATGCTGTGATGGACACGGGACAAGCAAACAGTTATTATCATGGGACAGGGCAAATGGGCGATGCCATGGGTGATGATGAATGATCAGGAGGTTGGTATCTGGGAGGGTGGCGTTTTTGATGACTTGGATGCGGATGGATTCCATCAGTTCGAACAGCACTCAAGAGGCACCCATATCCGGAATTGTTCTGGCTTTGGGAAACATATGCGGATAGGCAACGATGAATTTATTAGACGACAAGTGGCAAGAAAGATGGCCATTGCTTTTCCATCAAGCTCGACAATGGGTGGTCCTGGTTAAATGGACGGACTGAGAGGGACCTCGAGCTCTTCGGCTGCATCCGCCACAGCCAGCGGAAAAGAGTCCCGATCGAGCCCCGCCTCTGTCACCGTGTCACCCCCTGCACGACAATGCAAGAGACCTCAAACGACGCTTCCTCAGCCTTTGAACGACAGCCACGACTGCGCTGCAGACGCAGCTGGTGTCGTCCAATGACAGCCGCGTCTCGCTTTTTCCGACTTTCCCCTCCCTCTGCCGCAGCCAGTGAGGTCGTCGACAAGAAAATAAAGAAGGGAAATCGGGGGGCAGAAACCGCGCTCCCCTCCAATCTCTGCCCTTTGCCATTTGCCATTTGCCTTCTCCTCTCGCAGCAGGCGATCGCCAGTGGGGGGATAACGCCCAGCGACTGCGAGAGACCCAAAGGGGAACCAGAAGAAGCAGAAGAACCAAGGGAATCCCAAAAAGACGGCCCCCCTTGACAAGTTGACAGGCGACCTCCCGCCCTCACCTTTCGCCCTCCACAAAGCCGGGGCCCCGTCGTCGAGACACGCAGTCGTCCCAGTCCCAGTCCCAGTCCCGGTACCCGCCCCCAGACGGACAGACGGACCCAGCGCGGACACCTACGGCCATGTCGTTCGCGTGCCGTCCATGATCCGCCCCCCGTCTCCACGACGCCGTCCACGACATACTGCATGCTGCGACCCCAACCCGCCGTCCAGTCGAATCCGGCCGCGCGCCCCTTGATGCCATGTATATATACGGCAAGCCACACACTCCTGGCCCGCGAGATGAGCGAGATGCAGAGCGGGACTCTGCCCGGCCAGCGCAACGCTCCTCTTCCCATGGGCCCGGACCCGTCGCGCATCTCTCGTTGCCTCGTCCTCCTCCCCCTACCTCCTCCACTTCCACATCGACAGCCGCTGCATCTGACCGGGGTCCCAAGTCGAGGAGAAAGTCCCTCCCCGTTGCCTTTCCGTTCCCGCCCCTCTTCCAGCCCAACACTTCGTCGACCTCGCTGGCCCCCTCGACCGCCGAGGGCAGGCCGGTTCCCCTCGACAACACCACGGCTGCTCACCGCATATCAGCCTTGCAGAAGCTGAACAGCACCTACCCGTCCTCGGTCCGTCGCCACCGCTTCGCCAAGAGCACCGGTGCCCAGAGCAGCACTTATTCCCAGCCAGTTCTCGTCCGTACCTACAGTGGTCCACCACCTTCGCAGTCTGTGCAGGGCACCCGCAACTCGCGCTATCGACCGTCGAGTAGCAACCGCGGAAATTCGAGACGCGTTCCGCTGCCATCATCGTCGAGGCAGAGCACTTCGAACCTGTCCGGCAGACCTTCCCAGCCAGCCCTGAGCGGAACAGCCGCGGGGAACGACCATTCCTCCCGGGAGAGCGGGAGTCGTGCCGGCACGATGAACATGCCACGCTACAAACACAAGAAACCCGCCAGCAAGTTACCGCTCTCAATCCCATTGCCATGGCAGTGGCAGTCGTCGCTTGGGCGGGAGCAGGAAGAAGCGCGGTTACCGCCGCTGGAGGCGTTTTCCTTCAAGAGCTTCATGGCGGAGATGCAGGCCCGCGGCGGTGACGACGATATCGGAGCCGACCTCGATCGCATCGCCGAGATCTGTGCCCGCTCACGATACTCTTTGAGTAATCAGTACGAGGTTCATGTCGCCCCTCATGGATCGGGTGAATCTTTTGCGACGGAACCCGTCCCGGGAGGCAGAAGGAGAGCACACACACACAGCATCGGGGGACCCACCCTGCAGGCCTTCAACTCGGAGGAGGACGAGAGCGCCGCCGCCCGTACCCACCGGAAACGCAGGAGCGGGGGACGGAGAAAGAGTGTTGCATATGGCACACTGGAGACCATCATGTCTTCGAGCCGTTCCTCCGAGGAAGACCAGGCGAAGAAGAAGCCTGCTGCCGAAATTGCCAATGAGTTGCGGGGGAGGGCAGGAAAGAAGACTGGAGACAGTTCGGCAGGGGCAGCAGCAACATCACACGACACGCCCCAAGACAGCAGTTCCTCGGATCCTCGGACCAAGGGGGGTCTCTTGCGAAAGAAGTCTTCATCATTCGCAACAGCCGTCATCGACAGCGGTCGCAGTGTCGGCAAGGCTGATACCGCATCCTCCCTGATCAGCGAGCCGGCTCTGCCACATACATCAAACACGAATCTCAGCGTCAGGACAGCTCCGGATGGGCCTCTTGGCGAAGGCAGCCTGCACAACAGCCGGCCTGGATCGCCAGAGCAACAGCAGGTCGAGGTACACCTTGCCGACGACCTCCCTCACGATGAAGGCCAGAAGGCCGGCGGCGGCGGCGGCGAACCACGAGCTGCCTGGAGTGCCTGGATGCCGTGGAGAAGCCACCCAAAGAGTGACCCTCCGCCGACGATCATCGGGCGCGACCCATCAAGCCACGCCGAAGGGAGCTTGAGACAACTTCTGAAGGGTGTCGATATAAACTCGGACAAGGGGAAGGCCATTGACCGCGAAGGGTGATGGGGAGTCCCGAGTGAAACTAGATCCCATTACGATTGTCTGTTTGTGATATCCAACAGTAACGATTCATCGGCACACGGCCTACGTACGATGCTGGCGTGAAAAGAGCTACTCGGTATTCAAGGGGGTTTGTGGTCCTGTACGGCTTGGTCGTCATGTTTCGTCGCTGCTAAAGGGCATCGTGTCCCGATATGATGAAAGGGAGGTGCAATAGGGAGAAGGATATTTATACCCTTTTTGCCGATATATTTCTGGAGGACGATCCTTGGAGATTGTGGATTTGGGCGATTGCTTGTGTTTCATCTGACAAAATGGGTACTGGGATACAGAACAGGACTCGAGATGACAGGATCGAGCAACTTGAGGAGTTTGTGATACCCCGATTTTCCAGGCTGGGAGAGTTTCTCGACGGCAAGAAAAAGGATAAAATAGGTATGGTTGAAATGACTTCCAGGCTTCTTTTCTCGAAACGAGATCTCATGAAATTCGAGAGCCTTCGTTTGATCAATGCCTCAAGGTACGCACCCAACTATTTCTTGGGACATTATAAGAATCAGGTGGGACATCTTGGTGGATTCCACCCTGGGAATGTCAAAGTCAAAGTATTCAAGCAAAAGGCGGCAAGTGGTCGTCCTCGGGGTTCCACGTGCGGTCGCGTCAGCAACCCTAACCCATGTCCCAAGATACCCCGCCAACTGCCCATCCCCAAGGTCGCGCGCATCGCGTCCCTTCACCTCCCAACATTGTCACCAGCATTCCCACCAACAACCGCCACCAAGAATATCTTACACCTAAACAACATTCATTTCAAGCATCATACCCCTTACCACGCGCGACCCCTCCTCCCATGGCAGACCGCTTCCGCGCCGCCCACCCCGGCGGCGGCCGCCCACCCCCCTCGCGCGCAGCCGCCGTGCCCCCTCCCAACCACACCACCGCGGCCCCATCCGCACCTCCCACCACGACCGTCCGCCGCAACCTCTTCCAATCCAACCTCACCCGCCGGCCCACGGGCCCCACCACCACCTTCGCCGCCGCCCCCATCCTCTCGACATCCGACTCCGACCCCCCCTCCTCCCCCTCCGCCACCTCCGCAGCCGAGACCCTGCGCCTCGACGACCCGCGCGCGGCGCACGCGCTGCTCTTCCCTTCCGGCAGCGGAAACGACTACGGCATGCGCTCGCCTACGGACCCGCGCGGCGGTAACGGCGGTGGGCTCGGGTTCCCGGATGAGGATATTGTGATCCGCGATAAGAACGGGGAGGTGGAGCTCTCTGGGGACCCGGCGTCGCCTGATGTTGGTGGTGGGGGAGGGGGTGGGGGTGGGGAGGAGGAGGATGACGAGGAGGCGGCGGCGGCGGCGGCGGCGGCGGCGGCGGTGGAGAGGGAGAGGGAGAGGGAGAGGCTGGCTGAGGCGGTTAGGCAGCATCAGGTTGATCAGAATAGTGTGCCGGTGCGGCCTGAAGGTTGGTTTTCTTGCAAGAGGTTGTTGCTTGGGGAGGGGAATGGCTAATGGTGATTGCAGAACTGCTCGAGGCCGTCAGGGCCAGTCTCAAGGCCAAGGTGGCGGCGCTGGCGGAGGATAACTGGATGTTTGAGCGGGAGGATATGCCACGGCATCGATGAAGGGGGTTGGGAACTATTGGCATTATTTGGTTGTTGGTGCTTTCTCGCTCGCTCGTTGAGGTGAGAAGGGGCTACGACTACGCTGCGAATATTCCTCAGTCCAGACCCTCGGCCGCGGGGGCTTCTACCCTCCTTGGCGCTGGCCTCCCACCACCTCCACCGCCGCCGCTACCACCTCCGAGACCTCCTCCGAGACCTCCACCGAACAGGCTCCCCATCATGTCCATCAGCGGGTTGTTCTGCCTCGGCCGTTGGATCCCGAAGTACATCTCGGCAATCATTTCCAACGCCGTGTCCCACGCGCCCCCAAGCTCGGCAATGTGCGGGAGGTACTTGGCCCGCAGCTGCCGGAAGACATCAGGCGTTCCCTTTTGCACCGCCAGGAGGAGCAGCCCAATGAAGTTAAGCAGCGGCAGACTGGGGAAGACGCGGACGTCCGAGTTCTGGGAGCTGACGTCCTGGACACCCAAACTCTTGTTCCCCTCGCTCAGCAAGCTGACGAACGATCGGTATGAGGCGTTGGCGGCGCGGACATTGGCGACGAGCAGGTATGGCAGCACGGCACGGGCGGCGTAGAGCGGGGCGGTATGCGACTCGTCTTGCTGATACCACTCGTACTCGAGGCGGGCGAGCACCTCGGGCGAGTCCTTGGTGCCCAGCACCAAATGTCTCTCGGCGTCTTCGGCGTCGTGCTCCTCGGCGAGCAGGGTCCCGACGACGTGGTGCAGCTCCGGGTCGCCGGCGGGATAGTCGCCAAACTTTCTAGACCAGCTGTAGTTTTCGCAGACAGTCAGTGCTAACTCCTATGCAACCAACCCCTGCCGAGAGAGAGACGTACTCAATCATGACCTTGATAAACTTTTTGCGCGTCGGCTCCTCGCTGTCAAACAGGCGCAGGCACGTCAGCAGGCGGCCCTTGGCCGTAGCGTCGGGCTTCTGCGCCGCCTGCCGGTACACGTCGAGCAGCAGGATGGCCAGGTCGCCGCCGCTGCCGCCCTGGCCGGCCTTGAGCAGCGCCTGCGACACGCTCGAGAGGATGTCGATGGCGGCGCCCCAGTTCTCGGCCTTGGTGTAGCGCGCCGCGACGAGCCGCGTCTCTTGCTGGGCTTCGTACTGCTCCTCGGGCTGGCCCTCGGTGATGCGCTTCTGCAGCCGCGCGATGATGCGGTCGATTTTGGACATGGTTTCGGTTTAGGCGCGGCGCGGGGGAGATCGAGGTGGGAGAGGCTGCGGGTCGGGCCTCGCCGGGTGGGTGGGGTGGGCGGCGTTGAGTATCGGGATTGGCAGTCGACTGCTGATCGGGTGTAGTTTATTATGTGAGCATGTATTCTGAAGTCTTTGTGATCTGGATTCTGGTATGGTATGGGCGTTGATGACACAATCGGCTGGGCCGTGTCACCAAGGTGAAGCTTGAAGTTGTCAAGTTGCCCCGCATTGCTTCACCCCACCTGCGTTACGGTGCTACCCCTGCCTGAGACTGGAGCTTCCACGATGTTCGGAACATCCACACTGCAAGCTCTCCCGTCTTTTGCCTCAACATTTTAAGCAAGAGTCGCGCGAGCTGGAGCAGAGAGGTTTCAGGGAAGCGGGTAGCTGTAGCAAAGACTCATGAATCCCAAAACCGTCTTGCAAACCCCTTTTCCAAAGGTATGCCTTTCCAAATCAACATCCAGCGCCCATCCACTGCAGCCACCCCCCAAGTCCCACCCTATCAAGTCCGCGATCAGGGTTACTCCCTCCCCGTCTCCAGCAGTGTCACCACATCGACCAATCATTACGCATCACTTCAGTCCACCTCACGACCGAGGTACACACGACAGCTTGTTTCTTGCCTACAGATGCAGCAAACAGAGGAGCCCATTTCAAGCAAAGCACACAGCAAGCGACGTTGGTGAAATGGTATCATCTATGCTTCCCATCCCTTCAAGGAGGACGGAATCGCATAGGGTTCGGGTTCGATTCCCGAACGTCGCATATTCATTTGTTTATTTTTGCCCCTTTATATTTTTTGAACCTCGTTTTCTTTCCACGCTAAAATCCTCTCTCTCTTGGCGGTCGGTCGTCACTGCTCCCAAAAACACTCTCTTGTCAGAACTGAAGTCACCTTTTGCACCTGCGACTTTGGATTCATCAAAGAGCATCTGCGTGCAAAGAGAGAGAGAAGTTGTCAACAGCAATGTTTAGCAAATGCATAGTTACCGCTATTTCTATGGCTCGCCCGACCGGGTCTCGAAAACAAAACCATTTACTCCGACAATGCCATGCAACAGCCATCCGTACCTGTCAAGACGGAGAGGTCTGCAAGACGCCAACCCCCTCCTGGATATCATATGCTTGGTGCTACCCCCCCTAATCCCACGTCCAAAATATACAGCCTCTGCAAAAGCAGCGCATGTTGCTGGTTTTTTCCCGTCCCTAGCCCTCGCCCACCCCCAATGGGGGGGCCACCCCTTTCCCGCCATCATCTATGTATGTTCTGCGGTTTGGTAATACAATGGAGGGTGCCTTATTCATCTAGCCAGTCAGGGCGGCGGGGCACATTCCACTTGACCTTTGGGAGAACATCCGGGTCTGCAAACTCGGGCTCGACGACATCCGGCGCCGCAAGGTCGCGCTCAACGACATCCGGCGCCGCAAGGTCGGGCTTGGCGACATCCGGCGCCGCAAAGTTGAGATCCGCCTAGGGCTCGTCACTGACATCCATACTGGCAGTAGCCCCGTCATTGGCAACCCTGGTGATCATTGGTGGGATGCCCCGCTCCTGCATCTCCTGGGAGCTGCTGTCAGACACGTCGACCAGGCCGGGCGTCTGGTCGCCCGTCACGTCTGGCATATCCTCGTCAGAATCACCCACCGACGCCTTGTTGGTAGCCATCGAGTCGATGCTGCCCGACCTCTCCCTAGGCTTGTGCATGTCTCGCAAGGCGGACCTCGTCAATGCCCCCCCGTCGAGGGTGTCGGGGAGCTCCATTTCTTGCTTCGAGACCTCCTGCTTGAAGTGCCGATTGTCCAACTTGACAAATGTTTTCAGGGCGTCTGACAAGGGCTCCGGTGTCTCTTCCATGGCCTCGTCAGTGGCGAAAATGAGAATGGGGGTTTGTTTGGCGCAGCCTTGACGAACAACTTGTTCAAAGGTTGTCATCTAATGCCCGGTTTAGCACGGCTCAGCAATCTGCCGCAAGGGAAGACGTACCTCGGCCAAAGTCACATGGCGTTCCTCGGGAATGCAGGCCACTTTCCACCACTGCTCGACCGGCTCCGGATTCTCCTCCATCTGCATCAACGATGGCTCTCGTTTCCGCAAAAAGACCGTGTTCGCATCAGGGATGACGCCTCTGAGTGAGTAGCTATGACTGCTACCGACGGCCGAGGTCCGGTGCGCGTCGCGAATAGCTTGTCTGAGCTTGTTGAGCATCTCTCGCTCGGGCAAAATGACATCTGCGGAAGGCGGGTAAGTTAATGTGACAGTACCACGACACCTACCCTGGAGCTGTCGACTTACCTCGCATGACGCGGTCGACCTTTGCCAGATCAGCTTGCCAGCTCTGGATCCTTGCTTCGCAATAAGCGACCATGTCTGCCTCGTCGGGCAAAAGTTCGGGTTCCTCGTCGATCGCCAAGTAGAGTTCTGCTATGTCAAAAGCGGACCTCTCGGGATCCGAGTGGTCTCTCCAGCGAGCGCTCTGCTTTATTCTCTTGATGCGATCCTGGTATCGGCTGATGGCAACCGGGGCGATCAACCTGCAGTCCCCCTCCTTCTTCGTCATGGCGTTGGAGCGGAACGTCAACTCGAGCTCCTTGTTACGACTCCTTGCCAAAGCCGCGTCCACCACAGCCAACTGCTTTTTTTCTTCGCGGACCGTCTCGGCGTTTCTGCTCATGTACCTGTCCAGGTACAGCGTCTCTTCGACCTGGACATTCTCTGGCAAACGACACTCGCTGGGAGACCGAAAAACGAGCACTTGCGGAGCTGCCGTGATCATAGCAGTGCGGTCGCGGGCCGGATTGGTTTCATCGGCAAGGGGACTACCGAAAAATATGAGATTCAAGAGGTCTTCTACACAGAATTTGTCTGTGATCGCCTTAACCTCCTGAAATGTTGCCTGACTGTCCAGAAGCGTAAAAGACGACGACTGAGCATAGGCCGGGTCCTCGCCGCCGGGGAAAATATCGACCGACGCCCTGAATGGCTCTGACGCCGGGTCAAGCTCCAGCTGTTCAAAAAAGCTTCGCTCTCGGTCACCGGACCCCTGTGCGGCGCTTCTGATATCGCCAATGACATCAGCTGTCCCGTAGCTCCTGTCCGTTAAGTCCAAAAAGGCCATAAGACGGTGCAGCTCGTCGCTCAGCGGCGGGAAGAAGTCGGACGCCCACACGCCATTCTGCTGGGCGTCCTTGGTTGATTGCAGGTAGGGTGGTAAAATGACGTCACCCTTCCACCAGTTTGGGTTGTTGCCATAGCCGTACTCAGGCTCGCTGCCGGTGCGGAGCAGAGCTTTGCGTGCCATGGGGATTGCGTGGAAGACCATGATGATGCCGCCGAGGCGGCTGGGTTTCCAAGCCGGGTCGCGGTTTCTCAGGAACGCTGGCGTGTCGTGACTTCGTTTCCGGTCCAGCGGCGCCGGGTCTTCGTCCAACTGGTTGGATGGTACCATTGCCCACTCGGCTGGATTGTATTCTGGTCGGTTCGCCGGGCCAAAATGCTTGTTGGCGTCAGTAACGCCCGACTGCTGCGGAAGAGGAGGGGCAGGCGGGAGCGACTGGGGAATCGGTATGCGCTCGTTGGGATGCTGGCCTCCATGTGCAGACAGGGACTCGGCCATGGCTCGTTTTAGCTGTTCGTCCTCCTCGGTCTTGTTGCTTGGGCCATCGTTAAGGAACCCGCCCGCCGTCATATCTGCCACGTTGCTCATAGGAGACCTGTTGTGCACTCTTGATGGGGGGCGCGAGGGCGCTGTTGACCCATAGTATCCAGGCTCTGTTCCATATAAGACCTCGGATTCCTCGGGCACGCTGTGGACAGCAAAGGCTGCATTTTCAAAGTTAGTCTTGGGGCGCTGGACGGGATTGCAGAGTACTGACAGGGAACATTGTTCGAGGGAACGAACTCGCCCTCACGGGTGGTACCCCACGAGCTCTCGTCCCAGTTGTTCCTAGCTGATGAGTACGTCTTGAGAAACTAGAAGGTTGTCTGTCAGCCAAACCCGCGCTGCCCTCCGACAGTGTGGGGATTTGCTGGGGGCAAACCTTGTCTGGATCGTTGTAGTACTCGTTGATGACAACCACTGGGTCTCTGCCGCGCAGCGCATTCATGATGATCTCACGATGCTCCTCCCCAAGCGCTGTGATGCCCATCACCTGGCCGACATCCTCGTCGCTGACGTGGGCCATCTTGTCGGCAGGGTGCGCTGCTGGCACCTCGATCGGGTAGGACTCGCTGGGGTTCTAGCACATGTGCAAGAAGAAGGCCCCAGGAAAAAGAAGCTGGGGAGCGGGAGCTGGAGGTTGGAAATGCTGCGGGTGACCAGGTCGGCAAGGTGGGGGAAGAGAGGCGGAGCTGCGTTTGGGCGTCTGCGAGTTTGGCGTGGGGTTTTGTGGTAGCGATGGAAAGTTCCGGATCGTAGTCTCTCGGCGATATAGATGGGTTGGCTTGATTTGCTAGCAGTTGTGTTGGGGACTCGCGACAAAGGATGTTATGCGGCAAAAGAGTTGCTGGGAGGGGGGTTCTCGGGGGCAGTGGGGGGGTGGGCGTCAAGAAGTTTAATGCGGGACACAATGGAGCTTGGACCGCCAGGAAGGAGCACTGAAGGTGTGTACAGTAACCGGCCACCCCCCGCACGTGCCAGATAAACCCTCAATGGCCCCTGGGGCTGACCTCCCCGGGCCATTCACTGTCGGTCACGCCCAGCTGACCTCCCATCGTTGGTAGGTACCTCTAAACCTTGAGGGTCCCAGCCTGTGCAGAGCTACGATGGCGTCCAAGGAAAAACAAATGCTACTTCGAGAGTGAAACCGGCTTCTGATTCACTTTCGAGGCCCTTGCACTTCGACTAAGTTATTTCCAGAATTCAAATGCCATCCTTTCAAGGGTAGGTACATGTGATGTCAGTACAGTACATGGATGCGCACACTGTACATGCCCAGTGTTTGGTGTTCGAGCTCTCCCGATCCAAGGTGGGGCGTGCTTTTTCTGAACCGAGATCTCTCGTCTCAAAACTGCCTGGCTCCGATAAAAGTTGTCGGGCTCTCCCATCCCTTGTGCTTCAGCCTTGCTACATACATACCGTATCTCCACCCAAGAGCAACCTCCCCCCACCTCTCCCCAGCAACCATCTTGAGCTGTCTACTGCCTTGCCTGAAGACTTTGCCAAAGCATACCCACCTACCCAGTCAGTTTTCCACATGGCCGACCGACACAATCGACCCTCTAGACGTGGGGGGGACAGGTCCCACCATGACGACTCGAGTCGCCGAGACAGATATGCCACCGGAGGCAGAGATCGCGACCGCGACTACCGCAAGGATCGTGACGAAGACACGGACCGTACCAACGACGCCAGCCGCAACAGAGACAGAGACTACCGCAGACACCGCTCCCGCTCCAGAGACCGAAAGGACCGCCGACGCTCGCGATCTCCCCAGCGAGATAGAGGATACGATAGGCGGGATGAGCGTGCGCGCGGCGGTGGGGAAGACAAAACAAGCCGGCGGCGCGACGACGAACGGAACAGCCACCGAAATCGGCCAGAAAACGACGGGAGAGACAAGGAAAGCACCCGCCGCCGCTCGGCCTCTCCGAAGCCCCCTCCCGGCCCAGAGAAACGGCGAGAGAGCATAGAGCTGGACGGAACTTTGCCAACGCGATCAAAGCCGGCTGTTCCCGCTCCTGTCCAGCCGCCCGCTCCTGTCCAGTCGGCCGCCCAACCAGCCCACCCAGTCGCCCCAGTGTCGTTTAGGGTCAAGGGACACGATCGACGCGAGGGCAGTCACGGGGCAGAGCAGCATCCGAGAGCAACGAGCCACGACAGCCGCGAGGGCCACCAGCACCGCGAGGAAGAAGATCGCCCGGCGGGCAGGTTCGGCGCGGAGCCAATGGACGAGGACGAGGAAGAAGATGTTGTCGTTGAAGATGCAGGCCTGGACGCGATGCAGGCTATGATGGGTTTTGGGGGATTTGGGACGACGAAGAACCAAAAGGTTCTGGGAAACAATGTTGGCGCAGTACGCAAGGAGAAGAAGACGGAGTACAGGCAGTACATGAACCGCGTTGGCGGGTTCAATCGTCCTCTCAGCCCGGGAAGATAGTGGATGGACCAGCTTGCTGTCCAAAGACAAGCATAGACGAGGCTTAGGTCATGGCGTTACTTATGAATTAATATTGATACCCAGCTGATAGTGATCCTGTTTGCCAACCAGCTACATCTTCAAGTGACAATGACAGCTCCCATGTGAGATACAAGCCAAGGCTATCCAATGGTTGATGGAGGCCCTGAAGTCGGAGCCAAAGGCCTTGAAATCCAAACTCGAGGCCTTTTCTGAAGAGAATCAGACCTCGCTTGTTTTGACGAGATGTCTCGCGCTAACAAACAAACCAGTATTAGATTGTAGAGAGATGTGGTGGCTGGCCATAGTTATCAGATGATAAATCAGAACTCCAATCTTTACCTCTTCCTTAAACAGAGAGTTATCCAACTGTCATATCTAGAATCTACATACTCTGTCCAAACTTGACGTCTCCTTGGGCCTTGTCTTCCATCTAGTGTAGCTCCAGGGTTAGGGTTGCATTACGGATTGGCACCGATAAGAACTCAACCCCCCAGGGTGCTCAAAAAAATCTTTGTCAAAATATGTGTTCCTGGAGCTTCATGAAGCATTCCTAGTCGCCACGCACCCCACCTCTTCCCACGCCTCCTTTGATATTCTTCAGCAATATTACCACAACAAACCCACCAGGACCCCCCTTCCCACAGCACATCCCGCCATGGGGAAACGATCCCGCGCAGAGGCTATCGCAGCCGCCTCGGACCCAGAGGAGAGCCCGCGCGAGACTAGGAAAAAGTCCAAGAAGAGCAGCAAGACCGAGACCCCCGCGGTAGTCACCGAGCCAACGCCCTCAAAAGACGAAAAGAAGGCGCGGAAGCGCAAAGCTGCCGCCGCGGAAGAGCAAGGAGCAGAGGAACAGCCCGAACCCGCCCCCGCCGAACAGAAGAAGAAAAAGAAGAAGCAGCACCAGACCGACGAGCCAGTCTCCGCGCCCGCGCCCGAAAGCAAAGACAAGAAGAAGAGCAAGAAGCGCCAACGGGAGCCCGACTCTGAGGACGAGCCCGAGCCGGCGTCCAAGCTGCAGCGAAGCGACAGTGCAAGCGACGAGGAGGAAGCGGAACCGGTTGAGGAGAGCGAGGCCGGGGAGCGCAAGAAGCGCAAGAGCGACAAGAAAGCCAAGGCTGTCGAGTCGTCTGCTTCTACGGACGAAGAGGGGGCGCGCAAGCGGCGCAAGGCCGAGAGGAAGCGCAAGCGCAAGAGCAACGAGTTTGAGCTGGAGATTCGCAAGGCGAAGGACAGTGAGGAGCAGCAGCAGCCCGAGACGGAGGTTGAGAAGCGCATCATCAAGAAGCTTAAGAAGGAGAAGAAGGGCGGGAAAGCCGAGGCGCAAGATACGGGGGACAAGAGCGCGGCTAGCGTGCCCACGCCGAAGCCCGTGGTCGTCGAGACGATCGTCGAACGGTGGCATGTCAAGGAGCTGGACGGGGGGTCGCAAAGGCAGAGCAAGTTTATGCGACTGCTGGGAGGCAAGAAGGCGGCGGTGGAGGCTGCCGGGGAGTCCTTCGCCGGGGGAGGCGCGAGGCCGCGCCTCGACATAAACCAGGCCAACCGGGAGCTTGAGCAGCAGTTCGACACCAGCGTGCGCATGAAGTTCGAGGGCGGCGGCGCGAAGCGCAAGGGACTCGGTGCTTAATCAATTGGGTATTGAGACTGGCAGTTACTAAAGCGCTTGCAAAAATGGATAGCACTATCGCTTCGGCTATCATGAACTCGATGTTTGCCCAAATCCGCTCCGCTGAAATTCAATGGCCCTTTCTTGTGGACGTGATTCCCCCCCTTGACATTAAAAAGAACTACTCGCTGAACCGGCGTTTGCTTTCCCGAACTCCTAGGTCGCCAGGCGACACATGCTCTCGCCTCTGCGTGGGGCCTTTCATGACGTTTTGTATATACCGAGTCTCGCCGTTTCGGCCCGCGCTGATCTCCCCTCCTCCTTTGGTCTCGTATGGTCGTACACAGGGTTGAAGCCCCTTCACCGGAAGAAGAAGCGGGAGACCACCTCGACGATAAGGCCACCGAAGACGACGAATCCGAGGAGAGCTGTGATGAGGTTGCGCGTTAGCCATGACGCTCATGTAGTGCCGTCAGTGTCGGGGGCGTCTTACCAAGCCACACTGGAGAGATGGGCGACTTGACCACCTCCTTGGTCTTCTTGAGCTTGATCTGGTCCTCGGACTTGCCGCGGCGGGCCTCCTGGTCCTTGAGGAACTTGTCGTTCGCCTGTCGCTGCCGTGGTGTTTGAGCCTGCGCAAACCAACGGGTTAGATATCTGAAAGCATCGCGGTAGGGTGTCTTGTGGTGTATGGCAACGTACCATTGTAAAGTGTGGTTGTGAGGAGCGACGATTGTCGGTTGCGGTGTCAGACGGGAGCTCGGAGTGCTGGGTCGGATGCAGTTGGACGCGCCGAAAGAGAAATAAATTGCGCTCAGATGGGTGGATGAGATGTCTCTTCTATCGAGTCGAGAAGGTTCGCGTCCAATGTCGGCGGTGGGCGGTGTTGTCTTGCGGCCGAGATTCGGGACAGATTGCAAGAGAAAGCCGAGGGAGGTTTGGACATGTCGACCCTTCAGGCCAACTGTCGTCGAGATGCACCAGCTCTCCCCCTGCAGTGGACTCGCGCCGAGCAGGCGGACAGACAGGGGTCCAGGTCAGCAACCGGGGTCCACCAATCAAAGCTGACCCTGCCGAGGCCCAGGGTTGGAGATCTCGAGTCTTGGCCGGCCCCACCTCTTTTATCAGAATGAGGTCTCGCCTCACTGAGCATCACCAAACTCACTGAGACGGCCCTCACTTATACCGACGACGGGAACATCATCGGCGGATACAGAAAATTCCAACCCCGAGCCGCCCCCAAGGCGTATCAAAACCAACAATCACAATGTCCCGAACCACCCTCGCCCGGCGAGCCATGCTCCTCTCCCGACGACAACCTCCCTCCCCTCTCACAACCTTTCACCACTTCGCCCGCCGGCCATACAGCACACAACCACCACCCCCATCCGCCACAGGAGACTTTTACAAAACCTTCACCCGCCCCGTCGCCAAGTGCCTCCTCCTCGCCCTGTTCACGTACCAGCTCACCTACTGGGCGTGGTTGAAACTGGAGCAGGACGAGATCAAGATGGAGCGGACAGGTAGGCCGTCCCTTGTCCCGCTTAGTGGTGTTAAGTCGTCTTGTGCTTACTAGCATGCGTAGCTGAGATCACGCAACTAGAGAACCAGGTCGAGGCTCTCAAGGCAGCGGCTGAGGAGAAGAGGAAGAAGGAGGCGGACGTTGTAGCGGCTGTGGTGACGGGGGAGGGAAAGGAGCAGGGGAAAGGTGGGGGGAAGGGGTGGTGGCCTTTTTGATGGAGGCGGTGGGATGGAGAGGTACCGACGGCTGAGTTCGCGATGATGGTGGCCAGGCCAGGCCCGTCCAGCGAGGGGAGGTTGTATGAGTCGCTGTTCTGTCATATTTCAGGGGTTACCAATATCTAGTTGCAAAAGTACCTTCAAAAGTATAAACATGTCCTGCTGTATTGACGTTGCCCTCGCCCATAATATCCTACCATCCTTGAACGCCGCCCAAGACAAGCCTCTCTCTCCGACTCTTCTTGGATAGAGTCTTGCCAACCGGCCGTAATAACATGACCTTAACAGATCGCCGCAACGCCATCCATTTCCGAAGCCACGCCCTCATATTGGCCATAAATCATGACACCGCATTTTCCTCCACCATACTCACCTAGAGCAGCAGCAGAGTCCCAAACGCCACCGCCAGCCCTGCCGTCTGGAAGAACGGCACACCCGGACTCGGCGCCGCCGAAAACACATGCGCAGACCCAGGATAGTTGCACGTGATCCCCGACCCGTCGCCCGACTGCCGCCTGCCGTAGCTGTGCGCAAACCCAACATCCCCAGGAAGCGGGCATTTAAATTGCATCTTGGCCGGACAGCTCTGGACGATGTTGTAGCATAAATCATCGCAGGGCAGCACCTCCTTGTACGGGCCGGGTTTGATGATATCGTCGATCCGGGCGTTGCGGCTCGAGTTGAACGCCCACGTGTCGGCCAGAGGCACCTGCTTCCTGATGGCGTCGTCGAGGGGGTCGCCGTTGGGGAACGTCTGCGCCATGGCACGCGGCTGCAGGTAGTCGGCCGGGTTGTCAAAGTCTTCGCAGCGGGGGATCGTGACGGAGCAGAGCCAGTCCTTGTACGCGACCGCGCAGTCGGTGCAGTTGCGTGCCAGGGAGTAGCGCTGCGTCGAGGGCGCCTCGCAGGCGACTTGCTGCAGGGAGCGGTTGAAGTTTTGGTACATTTCGGCGGCGTAGGCGTCATAGAACGTGGCGAGCTGGGTAGAGTTGCCAAAGCTGGGATTGCTAGGTACCGAGTAAGCGACTTGGTCGCAGAATTTGAGATTCAGCACAATGCGGCAGTTCCCGTGGTCTGCACTGTTAGTTAGTGTCTGATCGGGAAGTTGAACGCAAGCGTATCTTCGTACCTGATTTAGTGCTGAAGCTCGTCGCCCGAAATACGTGGCCCCCGCCCCCGGCCTGACCGTTCCCACTGACGGACGAGTTGCCTTCGACGGCTAGTATACCCAAGTAGTTGGCGCTGGCGTTGAGACCAGTGAAGAAGAACTGCTGCTTGGGCAGGTTTCCTGGTCCCCTCTTCGTCATGCCCGTCGTCACCATGCTGGTGAGCTGACCCCCCTTGGTCGCCGCAATCTGAGCGTGATTCTGGAGGCCGCAGTACGAATATTTGAGGCCGTTGACCGATCTGTCGTCCTTGTTTTGGGCAAACATGACATACGGCTGCGTACTCATGATCTTCTGCTCCACTTCAGGGTCTCTACTCTCCGTCAGATTGTGCGTGATCAAAAGGGCGCCCTGGGAGTCGCTGTCGACCCAGATGAGGTCCGCATCGGCCGTCTCGTTGAATGTGAAGAAATAGGCGTCGGTTGAAGCGGCGACCCTGAAATTATAGCCACCTTCAAACTCAGTCGACATATTCGGGGCGTGCAATCCCAGATACACCTCTCCGCTCACGGTGAGGTTGTACATGACTGCCCCTTCCTTGAATTTGACCTGAATCTGATCCGCGTCATCCGCCAGAGGTCCAGGAGACTGGTTCGATGTGGCCGTCGAAACATACAGCGTCAGCTGGGGCGGGTCGGCCTTTGTTTTGGACGGGTCAACGACCCGGGGTTGCTCGCATGTGTTGGCGGAAATGAAGACTGTCCTCGAAGTTTGCCGTTTTGACAGGGGCGATTCTCCGCCCTCGGAGAAGACGTCCCTCCCATCCAGCCCTCCACTTGGACTTGTCCTTGCCCCCGTCGAATTGTGACCGTCCCTAGCCTCTGCCGGATTCCCCGAGACTTCTTGTGGTGGTGGAGGTGTGGCTGTAAAGACAAACACTTGTGTCATCCCCGGCAGCACGTTCATCGGCATGGCCTCATTGTTGGTGAGCGACGTCACGCCCGCTGGCGCGCGCCCGAGTATGCTCCGATCGAAGGCTGCAAATTCCGGTTCATACGAGGGGTCGAGCCCGCTCCTGGGCGCGAGGTTCGGGGAGAAGTCAATGTCGTCCAAAACCACGGGGGATGGCTCGCCCAACTCGAGGGCCACGGCGAAGTGTGGCGAGAAGAGGGTGAAGTAGAGGACGAGGAGGAGGCATGAGGCGAGCAGAGAAGCGGCCAGCCGCGACTGCAGTGGGCTGAGCTGCATCGCAAAAGAGAATGCCCCCACGGGCCGGCCAGTGTTGGAGGTTCCCCAGAGCCGGGGCGGTGGACGAAGCGATTGCGAACAGTGTTTCCCCTCGGTCTTGCGCCCCTCCACTGTTGGTCAACGGTTGCTCCGTCGTCTTTGCCAAGGAGAGTGGCGCGTCGCTATCGTGGCATGCCGCGGCAGTCGAAGGGTCGCTGTTGAATTCTGCCAATGCCTTCGCGAAGCCGGGTCAGATCGTCGTGGACTCGTCGAGATGGCCGTCTTTTGGTTGCGATGGGAATGTCAAGCTTGTCGTTGCCAGATTGAAGCCTCTGGGAGGCCGTGGGGGTGCCATGGAAGGTTTCACTGCGGCACCATGCTGACGCGACCAACCCTCCACGGCAAGCGGAACCGGGGGGTGCCCCTGTGGCTTCTCGGCGATGGCTGACCCCTGGCTGGTGTCGTTCGCTATCAGATGGACAGTGAAACCTGGCGGCGGCCTGATACTGGAGTACCCCGCCAGGCCACCACCCACACTGCCAAGAGGCCTATCAACTCAAGTTTCAAGACTCAACATGTCCCAAATAGAAGCAACCATATGTACTGCTTTGCTCATGAACCTAGAAAACACAATTTCATGTAGTAACTTTCCCAACAAAATCAAGGGGTAACCTTTAAGGAAAACCATATTCACCTGAAAGACATGGAATCCCTCTTCGACCAGGTCAGAGATGGCGTCATAGTTCTAATATTAGACAGGCTGGAGTTGTCAAGATGAGATGTTGATAATTCTCGGCTGACTGATATATACCTATGGAGTCACGGTGTATACTTGGGCCTTATCAAAAATGCACCTCACTAGATGGCAAATACCCTGGAGCCACTGCACCAACACGAGAAGCAACAGCAGTCCGAAACCATACCTCTATTCCGTTGAGAGTGAGCAGTCCAAGGAAACGATACCCAGAGCCATCCTAACCCCAAGGGAAATAAGGAACCATCCATTTCGTCATGCCCCGGCTGATCTGTCCGCATTTCCCATTCCTGTCATTGATTTGTATAGGTCAAATCGTCAATCGTATCCCAACGTGAAGAGGAAAACGGGACAATTTCATTTCCACCCTCTCATCCAAGCCACCAGGGGTTTGTTGAAGGCCATTTGCTCGCGCCTTGTGTATTGTGACACCCCCGGTTAGGTGCTTGAAGATGTTTACTGGGTGTGAGCCTCGGCCTTGGCGCGGAGCCCGCTGGCGGTAGAGCCAGGCTGGTGGAAGTAGCGGCCAAGAGTGGGAACCAGGAAGGATCGGAAGATGAGCTCGGCGCCCCTGTGAGGTGGTCAGACAACAAAGTCCGAGACTCAATGGGAAGCAGTCAATACGTACTTGAATGTCGGCAGAGAGAGCCAAAGCAGGAAAACAAACTTGAAAGTATAGTAGAATGGGAACCAGTACACCACGCTAACCAGGCTCTCAATGACGCTAGGGGCAGGGTCAGCATGGCGGGGTGGGTGACAGGGAGGTCTGTGACGAGTTGTCAAGTGGGGGGGTTCGTACGTGAAGAGAGCAAAAACAACCCAGTACTAGGCAGCAAGTAGATCAGCATGCGCACAGCCATGTCCCTGCGGGCAAAGAATCTTACAGTCAACCACTGGGTATCGTCCGTCTTTGATGCGGTGAACAGGGCATCGAGCGAATAGTAGGCCGGGATGGCAAAGCCGGCAATGTTGGTCAAGAGCTGGCCGCCGAGGTTGAAGACGATAAGGAAAAAGTAGAGGGCAACAAGGCCGATAACAGCATAGGCCTTGGGAACCGACGTCGTCTTCTCGAGGTTGTTCAGAGCGGGGTACTTGGAAAGCTACAGCGTCGAGATTAGCGACAAAGCCGGCGAGTCGGTGAGCGCCCTTTGATAGCGTGCGCAACGACGCCGACGTACCTCCTTGTCGAGCTGTCCAATGTACTGCTGGACACGGTCCTGGGGAGAAGACATGGCGGCGGCTTGGGGGTGGGAAGAGCTAGAGCGGGCTGTGGCGCGGTCGTCAGAAGCTGTCCATGAATGTCTGAGGGCAAATGTGTGCTCGGAGGCGGCGGCGGCGGGGAATGCTGGCGGCTTTTCAAGAATGCGCGGGGTGCTGGGGCTTTGATGAAGACGTCGTTGTCAAAGGGGCTCTTACCTAGAAAATTGCCGGGGGAAAAGCAACAAAGATAATACAAATGCGTGTGCTGGCTGTGGTGATGGCAGAATCTCGGATTTGCTCAGGTCTCGTGGAGAGGGAAGGGTTTTGGAGGTGTGACGGCGACGTAGGTGTGGACAGATGCCCCGTCCACAAGCACGAGCTTGCCCTTGGTATCGCACCTGCTGCCGTCATAGGGGCACCACCTCCAGCAGCTTGGCTATCACAGGCACCCGCACCACAGGCTCGCGGGCGGGCTCTCGGTCGGGCTCGTTTCATGGATGGCCCGCATGGAACGGTTACAAATCCACCCAAGCGAGTCGCCCAATCGGGACACAGAACCAAAGTCACTTGAAATTATCAGACGCACAGTGGGAGCGTGTGCTGAGGGTGAAGATGCAAGAGTGCCCAAGTGGGTTTTGAAGACACCTTGTTTACACCGATAGGTCAAGGAGACTGCGGAACTGGAGTATGAGCACAAAATGCATTTGTATGTTCTGAGAAGAGAAGAGGGAAGCCAAATGCCCGTCGATGTGTTACCGGGCAGCCGCACCCGTGAGCAAAGGGATCCCCCACTTTGATCAACTGTCTGAAGATCTGCCGAGGACTACTTCAACAGCAACCCCATTTTGGTGTGGACTGACGGGCTTCTTGAGAGAAAACCCCAGGTTGAAGGCATTTCCTGTCTTGAACAGAGGCACGAAAGACACTGCTAGCTATGTCGGGTGCCCAAATCGGCGGTGATCTATCTAGGGATACACTGTGTAGAATGTCTCATGGCCCACAAAGTTGCTCAGCAGAGAGAGACGCACAGAGGAGGACTCGTTCCCAAAGAAAGAAATCGACCGTGGCACCAAGAGAAAGAACTATGAGCAAAACTCTCGCGCACACGCGGACGATCATGGACATTTGACAAATGAGCGAGTCTCAAAGTGCTGGCCGTGAATCTGTTTTTGATTTGGAGGCACTTTGGACGGCACGTGAATTGCTGGCAGCTGCCCGGACCGTGAATGGGCCGTCAAGCGATCCAATGACGGCCATTGTTATTGTGCGGCCTTGGCGCCATGCTTGTGCTTGTGCGGGGGATCAGGGATCGCTGACTCTCCATCCCCAGCGTGCTCAGCTCGCGCACACCCACCCCGTCTCCCCGTGTACCGATCTCTGTTTTGTTGATTTTTGTTTTTCCTCCACCGCCAACGAGGGTCCTGGGCAATTAAGCTCACCACACCCACGCTGACTTGGGCGCCCCTCCCGTCGCGCGTGCACCGCGTCAAACATCCAATAGACCTCTTGCTCCTCCTCGACATCTTTTTCTTCATTCTTGCTTCCAGCAGAGTTTGTGCGCTTCCACCGATCGCTATCGCCGCAAGTTCCCGAAGACGAGTCGTCGTCTGTTTTCATCCTTTATTCGACTCGACAAAAGCGGTGTCGATGGACTCTAGCCACGGTAAGAATGCGTCCCCACCACCACCATCCTCCTACGCCTGCCCATGCCCTCCATCATCTTGTATATTCCTATGCTTGGAGAATTTTTCGAGTGCTAATTGTTTCGGTAGACCCCCTGGCCATGGTGCCGTCCAGGAAGCGCCCGAGGTCGCGAGGGTCGACGGCTTCGGTTCGCAGTGCCACGACGCAACCAAATCTCGAACACGCATTCCACGATGCCCCCAACGTGTACGCGTCCCAATGGATCACAAACGACCCTCGAGCAATGGCGGTTGGCCCGAACCAGATGACGCAGGAAGACCTCTTGCTCGCGTCCCATCTTCAAGCGAGTCGAGACTACGCCATGGATGCAGCCGTCAATACCTCCATGCAAAGCGTGTCCTTCCAGCATCCTAGCCAGAGCATGGGTCGACATTCGCTGTCGGCGGAATCCTTTGCTGGAAACACGAGCTTCGCCGACGGCAGCCAAATGATGGACCGGGATGGGAACGACGACAACGACTCCTATGTTGGCGTTCCAGGAAACTCGAAACCGGCGTCCCGATCGAGCTCGAGTGCGAACAATGAACTGGAAATGCGGCAGCTTTTTCACGCCAACCAACACCGCGTACTCCAAGATGTTGCAGAAGAACTCCACGGAGACGAGCGCGGACCCAACTCGGAGCGCAATCGTCAGGTGTTTGCTATGCTTTGGTTCGTAATGCCAGATGACGCGTCCGGGGAATAGGAGCTAACAGCTTGTAGGATCAACCAGGTCTGCTCTAAGGGAAAGGGCTCGGTGCCCCGTGGCAGAGTGTACGCGAACTACGCATCCCGATGCGCGAGGGAGAGAATCACGGTTCTCAACCCTGCAAGTTTCGGCAAGCTCGTGAGGATCCTCTTCCCAGGCCTCAAGACCAGACGCCTCGGTGTGAGAGGCGAATCAAAATACCACTACGTCGACTTCGCTTTGACCGAAGAGCAACCCGAGCTACAGGAGACAGCCAGCCAGGTCCATATGCCGCTAGGAGAGGCGACATCGTTTTCGCAGAGCTTCAAGTATGTATGCGTTCTTGTACGCACGTGCTCCTTACTAACCCTCTCGCCTCAGCATGCTTCCCATGGGCTCAAGCAATATGCTTTCAGGACGAGCAGCCCTCCCGACTCCTGACGCCGGCCAGCCACCCCACGCGACAGCCAAGCGATCACACGAATTCCACCACTGTCTCTACAATCAACCCCGAGCCTCAACCCTGGAGCAACTCCACAACACCACGACCAAGACGGCGCAAAAACTCTCCCTCTCTGCGGACCTGGGAGGTTCCTTCCAGTCGTCCGAGGGGGTCATGCTGCCAAGTATCGAGCCATTTCTTCCCAGTGGAACGGACCCGGACGCCGCCAAATCCCTAACGGCTCTCTGTCGATCTCACGCTACATCCCTCGTGGAGTGCATACGATTTTGCCGAGAGAAGAACTTCTTTCATCTTTTTACATCTTTTCAGGGGACGCTCACGATGCCAGTCCAAAAGCTGTTTACACACCCTTCCATCGCTCCCTGGATTGAAGAATGCGACTTTGCCATGTACCAGCAAATGATGCGCATTGTTTCGAACCTGACGCTCCAGGTTGTCCCGAAGCAGGTTCTCGATACTCTGCGCACCATGTCGGAGAAGCTCGTACCTCACATCCACGACTCCTTCCAGAACCTACCGCTTCACGTCATCCGCGCCAAGGAGGCACCGGCGACGTTATTCGCTGGGCTGCTGGACAGAGCCCTTCGCGTCAACCTTACGGCGCACGCGGCAGCGAACATGCTTGCCAACCCAGCCAACCGGGACCTCATGTACAAGGAGTGGATCTCCCTGATCAATGTACGAAAAATCGCGGAAAGCGTTCCATCCCGCGGCATGGATGATACCGTCACTCTCCTGCTGAGCGAGATGCGCCAACTTCTGGACCCTGTCAATATTCCTTGGGACCTCGAGGGCCTCGCTCTGCAAGCTGACATCGACCACGAAAACGACCGACCATCAGCGGGGAGGACCGATGATAGCACCTCCAACGTCCTGGATCGATGGGTTGGGTTTCTTCGCTCGCTGCCAACTCGGTTTCCCTATGCATCCCACACGGACATTGTTTGGAGCGTCCAACGACTGGGGACGGCTGCCATGAGGGACCTCACCATCGCGCAGGGAGCGAGCTTTGGGTCTTGGTGGGTGACCAAGTGCTGGATCGATGAGATGATACAGTTTCTTGCCGAGCAGGGTGGCTTCATGAACCAAAAGTCGACACAAGATGGGCTCGTTGTCCCCAAGCGCCAGTCGCCCAAGGAGATCAGCAACCCGGGCACACGGCACAGCAGTGCCAGTGATAGTTTCCAAGCCTCACGGATTACCGAGTTGCAGCCTGACCGAGCGACGTTTCCCTCGGCATCTTCAGCAAGCAACCAGCAAGCCAGCCACGATGATAGCGGAATCGGTATTCGAACTCCCGACGAAGAACTCCCTGGCGACAAGTTCAATTTTACCCCAGGGAATACCCACAGCCTGTTTTCCGGCACAGAGCTTGGTGATCTGTGATTGAGGATATATCGGCCTTTTGTGCGTTCGTCGGTGGAAGTTTATTCTGGCAATGTTTTACTAGGGACTGGAGTTTGGTGTCATATACCGGAACTGGAAGGCTTTTTTTTGGCTCTTTCCATGACGAAGTCATGACGGGATGATGATACGACAGAGAACATGGGGGGATTTGTTTTGGGCGTTGGGGTCAGTCCGTTCCATGTTGGGGTTATACTAGAACATCCGACTGCCTGGTGGACGGGATGGGTCGGGCTGCCCTGGGATGCGGCTTTCTGGGGGTGGCTTCTTGTTTGGATCTTATATTTGTGCTAATTTTGTTAGTCTGGGCATCTGTATTGCCAGACCTTCTGGGGTATTGTCAGGAGTGTAATCTTCTGTGGGAGAATCGTTCTAATAGTACTATTAGAGAGTAATTGTACCTGCAGCAGCGCTCACGAAGACAGCGATGCCTATCACTATGCCTGGTTCTGCATCCCACACATAACTCTTGACTGGGCTGGCTGCTGTTGGGCGGGTGGTTGGCTTGGAAATGGCATGTGAAGGTGCATTGTTCTCTTGTCAATGGTCACTTGGGCATGGACTCCATTCCAATGACCAATAGCAACCAGAATCTCGGATTCCGGTATTCTCGAGGTGGCTTTTGTCCGGGGTCTCGATTTGAGGACGCGAGAGAGCAAAGGGGTGCCTGCTCTTCCAACACCAACACCCACCAACAAGCTTACTGCCGCTAACACCCACCTCCTGTTCCACCTCCTCCTTCAACAACCACCACGCTCACCATTTCTTCTGCCTTTTTCGCAGCATCCCCCCCATTTCGACCAAGATTCATTACAAAGCACACCATGGTCGTCGAAAAGGAGGGAACATTCGAGGTGGAGGGCAAGAGTCTCTACACCAAATCATGGTCGGTATGTCGTCTGATTACATGCTTCGTCTCGTCCCCGGTGAACCACCACTAACCCACCACAACCGCCGTCCAGCCCAATGACGGCGCCATCAAGGCCAAACTCGTCTTCATCCACGGCTACAGCGATCACGTCAACCGCTACAACCCCTTCTTCCGCTTCCTCGCCTCGCGCGGCATCGCCGTCCACGGCTTCGACCAGCGCGGCTGGGGCCGCAGCGTCGCCGCCCCCGCCGACCGCGGCCTCACGGGCCCGACGCCGCGCGTGCTCGCCGACATCGCCGCCTTCATCAAGCCGCACCTGCCCGCCGCCGCCGGCGACCCGCCCGTCTTCGTCCTCGGCCACTCGATGGGCGGCCAGCAGGCGCTGACGCTCGCGTGCGAGCCCACCTACGTCGACGACGTCGTCCGACGCGTCCGCGGCTGGCTGCTCGAGAGCCCGTTCATCGGGTACCCGCCCGAGACGCGGCCAGGCGCGCTCAAGGTGTTTGGCGCGCGGCTGGTGGGCAGGGTCCTCCCGCTGCGGCAGATGCTGGTGCAGCTCCCGCCGGGGAACTTGTCGCGTGACGCGGAGACGGTGGCGAGTATCGCGGCGGATGAGCTGATGCACGACACGGGCACGCTGCAGGGGCTGGCGGGCATGATTGATCGCACGGCGGCGCTGTCGAGCGGGGCGGTGAGGCCCAAGGGAGGTGTGGTTAGGAGTCTGTGGGTGGGTCACGGGACGATGGACAAGGCGACGTCGTTTGAGGCGAGCAAGCGGTATGTGGAGAGCTTTGCGGGGGAGGTGGAGGATAGGCAGTTCAAGGCGTATGAGGGGTGGTATCACCAGCTGCACAATGATGGGCCGTGTAGTGAGGAGTTTTTCAAGGACGTCGCGGACTGGATCTTGGAGCGCTGCGGGCCGGAGGAGGCGGCGAAGGGGGGTTCCAAGCTGTGAGGGGGAGGTCTTGGAAGGGGGATGGGTTTTGTGGTTTACGATGGGGGCTCTACGGTACCCAATGCGATGGGTGAGGTTCTAGGGAGGTGTTCAACGTCATACGAGGGAAGGCGAGGTTACTCTTAGGTGTGATCATTGTGATACTTGTCAAGACGACGTTGGTTCTGAATGGATGATGTTTTGTACCAGGCTCTCGGGGGCGGCAGAATGCAGGTGTTGAAAACTCCCATGAATGATCGGCCAACCCCTGGATGCTGTCTGGGCCCCGTCAGACAGGCTCACAGGACCAGGACCATTCTCTCCATGACGGTAACCAGAAACATGTCCTGCCATCCGAACTGAGAACATTTGGAGTGTGAAAAGAAGTGGGCCAGAGGAAACCATCATCTCATCCGTTTGAAACGATCCAGCCTCGGGCACACCCCTCCAACATGGATGAAAGAGGCAGTGTTCGACATTTGTTTGCCGGGACTTTTGATCGTGTCACCACAAGACGAATGAAGCCAGAGCGCCCACTCTCCAAAACATAACCATGGCTCAAGTGTAAAGACCGAGACTTCCAAGTCTTTTAAAGGTCTGAGAACTTGCAAGTCGATGCGAGTTGACGTGCCGTTCTCAGCACACAAACCCCACCCCCACTTCTGGCCCGCGACGGCAGGGCCAAGAGTTCGTCGTGCTGGCGCGGTGCGCAGGGGCCTCTCCAGGGGGTTCTTGGAGATCTTGGAACTGCAGAAGCTCAACCCCGTCTTCTGTCTCCAAGCGTTTGAGGTGACCTGCAACTTGTGTATGCGCGGGCGCTGTTGGGAGAAAAGGAAATGGTCTGCACATTTCTCTCGCTGCTGGTATCTCGAGGCTTCGTCTTTCCCATTTCATGTTGCGATTCTTCGTCACCACCATTTCTTGACACAGAGGCCGGCAACGGATGTCGAGGCCCGCATTTTTGTCCACCAGGGTTGCCATCACCATCTTGGCATCCAGCGCGCAAGGATCGCCGTCCTTTCTTTTTTATATCCGCCAGCAGCGAGCCGTTCTCCGAGCATCCACGTCTTGTCCTCCTCACCCACCACCCCGCAGGTGGTTTTCCCCTCGAGGGATATATCTCACCCTCCCCCTCACAAATCGACAAACCTTGAAGTATAGGTCTGCGCAACTCTTCTTGCGATGGACACCCCCGATTTATCCAACAGCATCTCGATGCACCCCCATATCTTCAAGACGCAGTCCGACTCTGCGAGCGCGCTCCCGTCCAACCAGAGCTCACGAGCCCTCGAGGAAGCCCTTTCTTCGGCTGCTTCCGTAAAAAATGTCGACACAGCCGGCCCCGCAAACCGATCAGTCAAAGATGGCAGCAGCACAGCCATCGAGGCCACCGATGGCTCCAACGATGCCGTTGTTGCGCGACACCTGCCAGCGGCCGCAACCGAGGTGGAGAGCCAGATGAGCGGGCGTCTCCCACTCACGGGGAATGACCCCTATGGCCTGGCGCAAAAGTACAAGACCGCAGAGGAGCTGGAGGCCATCAGGGCGAACACATCGAGGAAACGAGGCGTCAAGCCCGGCGGAAAGACCAAGTCGTCAGCGGCGTACACGACGAGCAGCAAGATGGCCCAGTACATAGGAAGTCGGGCCAACCATGCGCGACGGGTGCAGGGGTTCTACGAGGCGCAAAACGAGACGATTGAGCGCATGCTCAAGAGCGTCGAGGAGCACCGCGCCGAGGCCAAGCAGGAGCAGGGCGAGGACCACCTCAAGTTCAAGATCGCCGTGTGGGGGTCGCTGATAGCCAACATCCTGTTGACAGCCCTCCAGCTCTACGCCGCCATTTCGTCCGGCTCCCTCTCGCTCTTCACCACCATGGCCGACGCCATCTTTGACCCCCTGAGCAACGTAACGCTCATCCTGACCAACCGCGCCGTCAAGCGCGTGGACCCCCGCCGGTTCCCCTCTGGAAAGGCCCGTCTCGAGACGGTCGGAAACATTGCCTTCTGCTTCATCATGACGGCCGTGTCGCTCATCATCATTGCTTTCAGCGCCCAGGACCTGGCGGAATCGCACGGCGACCTCAAGCCCTTCCACCTCCCCTCGGTCATCGCCGTGGGCATCGCGTTCGCCACAAAGTTCTCGCTGTTTCTGTACACGTGGTCCATCAAGGACCGGTACAGCCAGGTCCGCATTCTCTGGCAGGACCACCGCAACGACCTGCTCGTCAACGGCTTCGGTCTCCTGACGTCCATCGGCGGTTCCAAGCTGGTGCGGTGGCTCGACCCGGCAGGTGCCATCTTCTTGAGCGTCGTCATCTCGGCCATCTGGCTGCGGACGGCCTTTACCGAGTTCCTGCTCCTCGTGGGTGTGTCTGCGGGCGTGGAGATTCAGCAGCTCATCACGTATGTGTGCCTCACGCACTCGCCGGCCATCCTCCAGATCGATACGGTGCGTGCGTACCACTCGGGCCCGCGGCTCATCGCCGAGGTGGATATCGTCATGGACCCCGACTCGACGCTCATGGAGACGCACGACGTGGCAGAGGAGCTGCAGATGAAGCTCGAGAGCTTGCCGGATGTCGAGAGGGCGTATGTCCATGTTGACTATGAGACGACGCATAAGCCGGAGCATGCCTACAAGAAGGACTTGTAGTGAGCATGTGGGGAGAGGACGCCGACGCGTGTTTGGCTGGCGGGTATGAGTCTTTTGGGGAGTTTGGAGCGTCGAGGGAAGCAAGAAAACTGGGGTTCGCAGTTCGGCATTGTTGATTTTCAGAAGCGGCCACTTGCCCCTTTTTCTGGTTGACTATTTATTTCAGCACACAAAATGTACAAAAATGCAGCTCGCCTTGCATGACTGCATGACCCGGGCATGTGAGGAAACCGACAATGATCACGATATTCGACTTGCTAGTGGTGGAGTTTCAGCAAGCGAAGTCAGAGCCTGGAGCCCAGCAGCGCAGGACATCATGCCACCACGGCACGGCTATTCCCAGCGACCTGCGGCGGAGGCGGGATGCAGCTCGACGTCGTGCTTCGGATGGATGCAGCTTATTATCCTCTCGTGCCCCTCGCCCCATTCACCCCTCTCTTATCTGCAGTCCAAGCCTCCGCAGTTGCCAGTGATCAAGAAACCGGCGATGATGGGCGAAGAGAATGGACGTGTCGTAGCGCTTGCGGCGGCAATGGCTTGGTGTGGTTTCCTCTGTCGAAGCTGTCGTGCAACAAGAGGCCGGTGGCGGACCGTGGAAACTTGATGGAAGTGCTTTGAAGCTCTTTTCCCCTTTCGAGCTCGTGTGGGGCCTGTCGTGATGCAATGCAGCTCCGTCGTTGGTGGCTTGCAGATGGAATGGGTGGGTTTCGCCCGCTGCCGCCACCGCGCCGCAGCACACCCACGCCTGCATCGTGCCCGCTTCTGTGCTTGTGCACGCCTGAAAGCCGTTGTGAGAGGCGCGACCCCGGCGCGCGGAGGTCTTCATGTCATGTCATGTCGTCCGAAGGCCGGGCAGAGAGGAGGGTGACGATAGGATCTCGGGCATCGGTGCGACAACACCACCATTGTTGGGCAGCGATTCGCCCTCGGCGAGGTCTTGTCCTGGCCTCCTCCCTCCAGCAGTGGGACAGAAGCGTCCTTGCCGTCATGCACGAGGCAGGTTTTGGCGAGATGAAGGCCGGGAGAAACGCCTTTTGCTATCACTCTCCGTCCATTTTCCATGTCGATGACGAGAGGGCAGCTCCAAGCAAACTCGCTTGATTCCCGCTGGGGGGAAAATACGAGGATTTTTTATGGATACAACCGTCCCTGCGATTTGGCACCTCCGCCGGATGTCAACAATGGCGGCCTAGCCTCTCTGCCTCTCTCTCTGAAGAAGCAGTGTTTCAGATCGACACTGTTCCTGTCCTTGTGCTTCCTGCCGCGACTCGCGACACTGCATCCCCATCACATAACTTTGCGATCGAATCCAGGCGTGTTTTTTTATCTCGTCCCAACGGCATTCTCGTCAACACCCCTGGACCTGATAAACACTGACCGGGGTTACCTCCAAGTTCCCGGTGCGCACTGCGCTGATTTCGTTATTTAGCGGGCACCACCGGCCCCTGGTCCCTTCCGCGCGGCGCGTCTGTTCTTGTCCCTCCATCCCACTTCCGATCTCCCGTCTTCTCCAGCTGTTGCCCGTCCCTCGCAGTGCAGAGCTTCCCCTCCGCATCGGCCTCGTCTCCCGTCTCTCTCTCTCTCTCTCTCTCTCTCTCTCTCTCTCTCTCTCTCTCGACGTCGCTCCCTTTTGGTCACCACCCGTCTCCCACCACCGCCGAGACCAGCTCGGAATCACGCCTTGGTTCTCTCGCTCGCTCATAACACACGTCCTGTTTTGCGGTCGCTAACGAGGATCCTCGCGCACCAATGGCCGCGCAAGGGGGAGAGGGGGAGGATGTCTATGCCAGCGTGAGTGCTGCTCTCTGCCTTCTCCAACTCGGCATCGCGATGCCCTGAACCTGGATTCCCGGAGCTGCCCAACCCCGCACCCAGCGTCCCCCGTCACTTCATGAGCTAACCGCGGTTGTCCGATAGCTTCTCTTGACGGATAGCTACCTGCCCGGTGAGTTTTGGAGGCCAATTGCACTTTTTGGGGATGTTGCTGACATCGCGACCAGGTGCCCTCGTGCTCGCCCACTCGTTACGCGATGCCGGTACCACCAAGAAGCTGGCCATACTGGTCACTCTCGATTCCATTTCTGCCGAAGTCGTGACGCAGCTCAAGGCATGTTTACAAAGACACCCCTTGTCTGGCATCCGTCGAGGAACAGCCGTCTCTGACACCCCTCGCAGGCCATCTACGACTACGTTATCGATGTCCCTCGAATTCGAAACGACCGCCCCGCCAATCTGTATCTCATGAACCGCCCAGACCTTCACTCTGCCTTCACCAAGATCAACCTCTGGAAGCAGACCCAGTTCCGTAAGATCGTGTACCTTGACGCCGACGTTGTCGCATACAGAGCGCCCGACGAGCTCTTCAACCTTCCCCATGACTTCTCCGCTGCCCCCGACATCGGATGGCCCGACCTCTTCAACACGGGCGTCATGGCCTTGAGACCGAACATGGGCGACTACTACGCCATGATGGCCATGGCCCAGCGCGGCATCTCCTTCGACGGCGCCGACCAGGGACTTTTGAACATGCACTTCAAGAACACATATCACCGCCTCAGCTTCACTTACAACGTTACTCCGTCAGCGCACTACCAATATGTGCCCGCTTACAAGCACTTCATGTCGGGCATCAACCTCGTCCACTTCATTGGGTCCGAGAAGCCCTGGCTGCAAGGTCGCGACAAGAGCGTTGGAGACGGCCCATTCAATGAGATCTGTGGGAGGTGGTGGGCCGTCTATGACCGCCACTATCGAAAGGAGGTCCGTGGTGCAAGCAACAATCCCTTTATATTGAGATCCCGTCCGCTGACTGATCAGACTCCGGTTCGTTCTCAGCAAAACGCCCCGGCTGAACAAGCTCCGGAACTGGTTCAGTATTTTGTGAAGGGGGAATATCAGCCCGTGGTTCGATATGTTGTGCCCGTTGGGCAGGCATCTGCCAGCCTTCCCCAGGTATCTCACGGTCAGCATTATCAACCCACGCCGCCTGCTGTGCATGCCACGCAAAACGATGATTACCGCCCTCAGACTTCCGACCAAGTTGGTTTCCACACTGCCACAGCAGAATCCCACCACCCAGTCCATCATGAATCGCAGCCTGCTTTTGATCATGCTTTATCCCAGCACCATGACCATCATCATGACCACCAGCATCACCACAATGCACAGTATGAGCCTCAGGAGTACCATGAGCATAAGCATGACCAGTATCACTCTCCTCAAGACCATGATCAGCATCATGAGCCACATCACCACCAGCAACATTCAAGTTCTGGCCAGCAGCCTGAACATCCGCACTCCCACTCCAGCGTGTCTTTTCATCATGGTGAAGGGACACACACTGAGGCTCGAGCAGAGCAGGTGCCGGAGCATCAGCGAGCTCCCGAAACCGCGCCGCCTCCCCCCGAGCCAAAGGAGCCATACCACCCCCCAGAGCCCAGCTGGGATGCACAAAGGTCCGTTCAAACAAAACCCCAGTCTTCCCATCACCCAACTAACAAAACCCAAAGGCAACCTCCACCGTCCGACTCGAAGCCCGAAGCACACAACTTTCCTCAGACCCATTACGAGATGTCATCGGATCTTGCTCCGTTTGTCCCCCCTGAACGCTACCCTACTCCTCCCAAGAACATGTGGTATGAAGTGCCAAAGGAACCGCCAGCATCATCGCGTGCCCCGCCTAGGCCGATCTTTCCCTGGGAGACTAATCGCCCGGCCCCAACTCGTGTTTTTCCGCAGCGGCCCCCAACCCCGGTCGCGAAGACAGGGGGCTCGTATTTCGGTGAGAGCCAAACGTCGGCAGACCAGGCCGAGTCTTCTATGACAGGGTCATCGACTAGGGGGCAGCAGAGCGAATTCGACACACCGCTCAGTGGAACATTCATCGTCCCAACTGCGTCCGCCTCAACACCATGGTCTTCTTTTCCGCGGTCCAATGCTTGGGACGATGTGCCGGAGATCAACCGTTATGTCGATTCCCTGCACAAGCACCGTCGGACCAAAAGCCAAGGTCTCGCAAAGACGCCTCCGGAGCAGCACTTGCAAGAGGCGGGCGGGAGTGGAACAGGCACCAGGGTGACAGACTTCCCCAGCGAAAATGAACGTCCCAGTCTGCCTGTCACCCCGGCGCCGATTCGGAGACCGAAATACTGGGGTGGTGGCAACCCCGGTCCCGGCTTGGACGACGACGATGAAGATGAGGACCGGCTGCCGGTCGCGGAGGGCGTCCCCACGCAGTCGGAATGGGTATGTGTGCATGGATATCGGTGGAGTCCAACGGATTGCCCGTGCGACTTGACTAACTCCTTGCGCTACTACAAGGATCCCGCGGCCCAGCTTAAGAAGCTGAGGGAGCTGCATACGGATCTTTTGGAGAGGTTGGAGGCGAGCGCGGCGCTCGAAAAAGAGGGCAAGAGCACCAGCATCGGCAGCCAGGAGATACCGTCTCGCTCCCTGCCGTTTGGGTCGGAGAATCTCAGGTCGCCCACGTATGTTTCGTATTCTCCGACCGAGGTGATCAGCCCGACGCCGAGAAAGCCGACTACCGGGGCCAGCCCGGTCCAGACTATCCTGGCGGCCGGCTTCGGCGAGTCCCCGGTTAAGGACCTTCCGAGACCTCCCGCCGAGATACAGGAGCCGAGCTACCAGGGGCCGAGTGCCTCGTTCGAGAAAGGGGAGGATGTTCCGTCGTATGAAACACCGGCCCTGCCGACCGAGGAGGAACTTGACGTGCTCGAGACCTGATGGGGGTGCCGAGTGTAATGTCTAATGAGATGGCTAATGGTGGACCGAGGGGGGTGGGCTGTCGAGGTTGTATGATAAGATGCCTGAGGTGTAATGCATGGACGCGGTGGGACGGCGTTGGGGGAAGCAAGAGGCGGGCGATCAGCATGGTGGAAGCGGTGGGAACATGACCTTGCTTGCAGACGACATGGCTACTGAGTTTTGTTTCGTTTCATGGCAAGTCTTGGGGGAATTGATAGCACAAGTGGATATTTCTTTTGTACGGCGGCCTTTTGGGTGCATGGGAGGGGAGCACAGCGTGCTAGTATACGAGCGTCAGCCAGAGCATATTTTTCTTCCTCCTTGTCCTGATTCTTGCCTTTGGGGCTGGCAACCTCGAATCCCGTTGGGTTTCCTTAGTTCCCTCATCTTTTGGGGTGGATGCCTGACTTGGCTCTTTCCTGTGTGTTGTTTGTCGGGTCTTGGGATGGGTAGTGAGGGAGGGGAGGGGAAGGCGTCCTGGGGGTGATAGGTTTAGAAGGCACGGGATGGCTGAGATACAGCTGAGGTGGGCGACGAAAACAAATGCATGGGCCTGGAGAGAGAGGCAAGGAGGTGCTGGATAGGTGTCAAGGATCAATTTGGAATAGGCAGTCGTTCAGGTCGACATGAAGTCGGGGAGATGGTAAAGGACGGGTTCATGCATGTATGGTATGCTCGAGAGTTCAGGTATTTAGGATGTCCATCATCGTGGAAGAGGCATCCGTTTTGGACACCATACCCGTTTGCTGTTTTCCAGTGTGGCGGTTGAGTTGACCATGGACCTGAATGTATCTCACTCACTCCAAACTTGGACACAACCTGGACACATGGACATGATCTCCCTTTGGGATGCCTCCATGTGTTTTATATCCCGAGTCAACTGGTTTCGCTCATCAACACGCGAGGAATTGATGGTCGGCCGTTCCTTTTCCAGAGTTACCCTTGCCGAGGATAACCTACCTTGAGGGGGGATGTTTTTCTCTCTGCTCGGAGGCGTCCACCTGAGAACCAAATGCAGTTTATCTTTCTGTGAGAGGCAGGAGAAGATGGATCGATTGGTGGTCCGTGGTTCTGGAGGTTTGGAATGTGGATGACCTACACCGAAACTAATGTTCAGGGCAAGAACAACGACCAGCAACATTCCACTCAGGAAACCGTAGTTGGATTTTTTCCACAAACAATTGACCTTTCCCTTGAAATATCCAAACCACCATCGGAGCAACGTCTCTCATCCGTTTGACCAAGACTTTACAACCTCCCCGCCCTGTCGTCAACCCTTCTGCCCTTCTGCCTCTACCCACCTCGACGTTGCCCCGGAGTACTTCGTACAGGCTACACAGTCCCACACGGTGCCCCATTGGAGCAGCAGATCTTACTTATCTTCACGTGCCTCGACGCGATACCAGGGTGGGCGGCGCATGTGCCCAGTGCCCACTGCCATCAAGGTCCATTTGGCGGGCCCCAAGTATCTCGACTTGGCGCCGTCTTCAACCGGCGTCCCCGAACCACACAGCAGCTCAATTTGTGAGTACCAGCGCCCGCGCATCTCATCTGGCAGTGCCCTCGCGACAAGAACCTCCCGAGGCGCTAACGCGAAAACAGATCAAGCTGCGTCCATGCCCGGCGAACGAGCCGCAGCGTCAAAAAAGAGCTCCAAAGCTAAATACACCGAACCCGACCCCTACTCTGGCCCCGCCTCGACCGCCGCGTCTGCCTCAGCCGACGAGTCTGGCGCCTTTTGGGCCATACGCGGCATCCTTGAAGAGAAGAAAGTCAAAGGACGCCTTCACTACAAAGTTGACTGGGAAAACCATCCCGAGACTGGAGAGTCGTACGCTCCCACCTGGGTAAGTCCCCCGTCCCAGACTGTATTGCAAGCCGGACCCTAACACTTTTTTTTTCTTTCAGGAACCGGCGAAGAACGTAACCCCCGCGGCAGTCGCCGAGTGGAAGGAGCAGAATTCATGGTCCTTTGTCGACTCGATTCCCCACAGCAACAAGCTTGTCGTCGACATCCCCCACCCGCTCCGCGGCAACCCTTCGGAATACCTTCCCATTTCCCCCGTCCAGTCGCTGGAGCAGCCGCTACAGCCAAAGGCCGCGACGAGCCAAAACACTATCCCCGATTCTCAGGGATTTGACGACCTGCAGACAGACGCTGGGAACGACGTCGAACAGTGTCCCCCCGATTCTCTCCTGCCGGACGCCGAGGAGCAAGAACAGCCCCCCCGCCACTCTCCCCTCCCGAACGTCGGTGTTGAGCTAGAGCTACCGTCCTTACATTCTCCCCTACGGGACGCTGTGGTCGAGCCAGAGCAACCCCCCCGCCACTCTCCCCTCCCGAACGCCGGTATTGATCTAGAGCTGCCCTTCTCACATTCTCCCCTGCCGGGCGCGGAGATCGGTCCAGAGCAGCCCCCTCACCAATCTCACCTGTCGGACACCGAGGTCGATCAAGAGCAGCCTCCGCGCCACTCTCCCCTCCCGGCCGCCGGTGTTGATATAGAGCTGCTCTCCTCACATCCTCCTCTGCCGGACGCGGAGATTGACCCAGAGCAGCCCGCTCGCCACTCTCATCTGTCGGACACTGAGGTCGACCAAGAGCAATCTCCCCTGCCTAACGCCGGGATCGATCCAGAGCTCCCCGCTCACCATTCTCCCCAGGCCTCCTCTGGTCAGCTGCCATTCAGACAGGTTGAAGACCTGCAGGACCACTCTCGCCACTCAGCTGCTCTCGTCGAAAACCCCTCATCCAGTGTGGGACTGCTCACGCAGGTCGATCAGTATTTCCCAGTCGACGGAAATATCTCTTCTCTGACCGACTCTGCACACGACAGTATACCTCCCGTCCAGTCCCAGCTTCACGATAGTCATATTTCGGCTACCATATCCGACGCTGCTTCGGTATCAGGGACCCTCGCTTCGCAGGCCGCGCAAGTCGTTTCCATACTCGACAGCCATTCCGCCGCCATTCGCACTCAAACCCAGGAAGATTGGGACGGCGAAGACGACGTGGTACCAGACACGGTACAAAAGCCCCGCGAGCCAAGCCAATCTCGTTGTGAGTTGGACGCGGCTCTCTGCCCTCCCCTGGGTATATCTGACAGCATTCGCAGCACTCATAGACTGGTTTCCCCGTCCCCTGCGTTGGGGGAAGAAGACGATATCCTGACCAGCTGCGAGAGTCTCCCCCCCCCTCCATCTCTTTCATCCACGCTTCCCAACGCAACCATGGATCCTCCTCGGCGTTCGGCGTTGGAGGACCTTTTGCAGATTCGCGATTCTGTCATGAACAGCAGCATCCCCCCGATTGGCCTAATGGTCTCGGAGCCGGCCGTTGTTTCGCCATCGAAGAGCGATGCCCACGCCAGTCTCGCGCTTAGTAGCCTTCCATTCGGCAATACAATGCCATCTCAGGCCAGAATGGATATGGACTACCAGCAGTTTCCAGTCACGGTTGCTCCGTCCGATCTGACCACCTCGCCATACAAGCATAGCTTTGTCGACCTCACTGAGCCAGATGACAACCACGGTATCCTGGGCGGCATCTTGGATGAGAACGAGGACGAAGAAGAAGCAATGGCTATGTCTGATGGCCTCGAGGATGACAAGAACCAAAATGTCTTCACGGTGACTCTGCCCCTTGGGTCTGCCACCCGGGACATGTATCTTCGAGTTCTTGCGGAACACAAGCAGACGATAATCGAGTTCAATTCTGCCTTCAGCTCGACCCCCAGGATACCGGATGCCGATTTGGTGGCGAACATGGACGCCGTGTTCCAGAAGCTTCGGAATTTATGCGACCTCCCACCATATTCCGGCGATCTGCACTCTTTGCCCCGGGACGACATCGTCAAATATGCTACCTCGACGAACTCGAAGTTTGTCTTCACCCACGAGCTTCTGCAGGCCTTGAGAGGCTCGTCAGGAATTCGGGTCTTGATCATTTCGCAGCCCGGGCGGGTGTTTGAATATCTTGAGGCTGTTGTTGCCACTTCGACGGCCAACTACATGGTTTTGGGCCGTGACGGCTCCACCGAGCATACCGGCGATGACGAGAATCCGACTGTCATTCTGGCCGATACCAAATGCAATCTGGCCGAGATCCGCACAGAGGTGGAAGTCGTCGTCAAGTTCGATGCGGCCGCGAGATCCGCCAAAGTGCCTCCAAGTCTGGACTATGTCGAGGGGCTTCCCATGACACTCGTGCTTGTCAGTATGCATACCCTGGAGCATATCGATTTGGAGCTTGGGGAAGAGCTGCAGGGCCTGGAGCGCAAGAATGCGCTCAACGTCGTGACTGTCTTGACCAAGGAACTCCTGAGGTCCCCTCAAGATGACTACCCGGAGCCTCACCAGGCCGCAGATCTGTTTGCCGCCTTCTTGAAGAACCCCGACAATGACATTCATTGGTCGCCTCAACCGATCCCGGAAAAATACCTTGACATCTGGGCCAGCTCCCAGTCGGGTCAGCTTGAGAGCACTCAAGGCAGCAAAGCCCCGCGGTCCGAGAGCCTGGCTGCTGGCCGCAAGCGTTCTCACGTAAGTGGCTCCTGACTCCTGCTTCTACAGTCTGAATATCCGGAACCCGGATTCTAACAGGTTTAGGACGATGACGACGAAGAAAGCTCCAAGAAGATGAGACTTTTGGATCTTCGACAAGCAGCGCCAAGCTGGGAAGCTGTTCCGATGAGTGATTTGCTGAAGAGCACCCTTGTCAAGTACAAGTCCCCGGGCAACCTCCAGACTCGTTCTATCGATGTGCCCGTCACGCTCCTCGAATCCATGGCCGCCGAAATCCTGTCGCTCAAGGAGAACAATAATTCGTCCGCCAAGACTGAAGCGAAGTTTCGTGAGCATATCGTAACGCTTGAGGGCCAGATTCGATCGTATGAGCAAAGTTTCCAAACGATTGAGCCAAGGTATAAAGAAGCGATTGGGGATCGTGGAGTCTTTGAGAGTAGGCTCCAGAAGGCAAAGCTGGAGGCGGAGGCCACAGAATGTCGCTTCCAGGAGCTCCTCTCAGAGCTCAAGGCGGCACAAGAACAGGTTGCCACTCTGAAAATGGAGCTCGCCGAAGCCAAGGCCATCCTGTTAAGATCTCAGAATCCAGATATCGCAAAGGCGGCGCGCCTTGAGAAGGAACTCGAGGAGGCCAATGCCAAGATCCAGGGTCTCGAAAAGCGTGTCGTCAACGCAAATAACGACATGGAATATAGCCGGACCGTCTATCAGGACGCGTCTAACTCATTTGTCCGCGTTAATCAGGAGAACCAGGAGCTCAAGACCCGCCTCGCCGAACTGAAGCACCTCGCCAGCGATAACATTCGCAATATCCACGAGATCAACGAGAGGATGCTCAAGGACTCGGAGGAGAGGCAGCTCCGCGAAGCCCGCGCCATCATCAAAGAGCGGGAGTGGGAGCTCGCCGTCGTGCACGAGAAGCTTCGCCTCAAAAATGGCCACCGCGAGACCCGCCAGGGCAGTGTCCCGCGGAGCCCGCGCACAAGCATGATGAGCCCGCGGCCCGGCCGCATCGCCACGGGCGCCAGCAGCCGGGGCACTAGCCCTGCTTCGGCGTCCGAGGCCCAGGGAGCTCCCGGGTCGGGCGCTTACATTGCGCAGCCTCCATCCAGCGCTAGGTGGCAGCACTTGCGAGACTAGAGACTGAGATGGGGGAGACTAGGTTCTGGCAGATGATGGGAAGTGGTCGTTGCGGTTGGGCAGATGTTCTGGATACGCGGCGGACGGGGCCGTAGCATGCGCCCGATGGGCGACATGGCTGGGTTTGGTTCTCGGTGGAACCAGGATACGTTGGTTGCTTTTGGGTTTCCGCATTGGAGCATCGCATTGGCAATGGTTGATGTCGAGCTCGTCGGGGGGTATCATCAGTGGGCCAGGGATGGGGCGCAGGGACAGCGCGAGGCGTTGCGAGTCTTTTTGTAGCGTGTTTCTGTACTTTTGTAGAGCATATGTCATGGAATTCTAGACAGCCTGAAACCAACAGGTTTCCTGTGTATCCCGCTACCTATGCAGTAGCACGAGGTAGTGGAGATGTCCAAGAACAGTGCAAAAGGGCTGGTGGGAATGGGAGACAGGCATAGGGGCACATTGTCAACAGAACCAGTTCCAGGCGTACAGAGTAACACTCAAGGGACAATTCCAGAAGCAGACTCGTGCCAACCAGTTGTAGCAAAAAACTCCTCCGTCGTCCATTCGTCTCTTCCCCCCCGCCCCGTATAACGTCTAGAAGTAAACATGTACAAGATATTTCCCGGAGCACGACCACCCCGCGCAGCAGCACGCACACACACCAAAGAGGGGAAATGAATAATGCTCAGGTTTATCCACACACGATTCCATTTGGGCGTTTCGTCTTGTTCACACCCTCCCTTCTCCCTAATCATCAGCCACGGTGGCGCCACGATCGTACGACGGCCACCACCTGTGGCAAACCAAACCAAACCAACCCCAACCCAAAAAAAAAAAAAACGAGGAGAGTGGGGTTCCTTCGGGATGACCCTACTATATTCTTCTCCTGATCCGTCCTTTTGTTTTGTTGTTGTCGTTGTTGTTATGGGTTCGGTTGGTTGTTTAGTTGGCCTCCTCGGGGAAGAGGTCCTCCTTGAGCAGGATGCCGAGCTCCTCGCGGAGGGGCTTGAGCTCCTCGAGGTATTGCTCGTACTGGCCCTTGTTCTCAACCTTGGCTTTAATGCCTGCATGGGGGGTCAGTCTTTCTCTGCGGGGTGGTGGGGGGTATGGTATGGCATACCCTCAAAGACGCGGACGGCGGTGGGGTAGTCGTCGACACGTCGTGCGGCGCGGAGAGCGGCCGCGAGGACCGAGGGGGAGGGGACCAAGTCGTAGGCGAAGGCGTTGTTCAGGTTGCGCTGGGAGGGGGGGTGAGGGTTAGCTTTGTTGTTGAAGTGGGGGAAGAGGGGGACGTCATACCTGGAGCTCGAAAACATCCTGGACGGTGTCGAATTCCTTCTCGTACCTGTCCGCGCGCAATGCCTGTTAGGATTTTGGTCTCGTCGTTTCTTATGGGGGTTCCTGTCGTCCGGGGCAGAGAGCGGATATGCTGAAACACCACGTCATGGCATCGGCATCGTGGCATATTGGGTGTTGAGAGCGTCCTGGGCCTCCCTTCCACGCATATAACCCTCCAGTTCGTAATCGCATATTTCCCCTCCCGGATGCCATCCCGCTGTCGCTTCTGTGCTGTCCGACCCAGTGGGCAAAAGACTCACCGGGCAGAAAATTCCTCAAACGTCTCCTCCCCGTGCTCGGAGCGCAGGCGGCTCGAGGTGCTGAAGCTGGAGACGGCCAGCAGGCTGGGCGCAACGAGACCGGCGCGGGCGGCGAGGGGCTGCGGCCGGGCGGCGGCGAGGAGGTTGGCGCGGAAGAAGGTGGTGGCGGGGCCGCGAGCGGCGACACGGAGGAGCGAGGCCGACATTTCGGGTTTGGTTTGAGAGAAATAAGGGCGGGAGCCGAGGCGTGAGGACGGGGATGGACGACGGAACGACCGGAGCTCTGTCAATTGGCTTGGCGGCGGTATTCCCCAGGGAAGAGCTGGCGGTTCAGCGTCAATTGATCGGGTGCTGAGGTCGGGGTCGTGGGCGTCAGTGAGGTCGGGCGTTGCTGGCGGATATTGGCATCGAATGATCGCTCGGCGACCCGTTGCTGTTTTTTCCGCTTGGTTGGGTTTAGCTGAGCTCTGAGGAGCTCTCCGCGCGGCCGCGGCCCAATGGCAGGCCAGGGATTGCAAGGACACCCCCACCACGGCGATGTGGCGGTGCCCGGTTTCTGGAAGAACGATGTGGCTTTTGGGTGGCTTGTCCCTCCCATCTGGGGATTGGCCATGTTCACCTTTGGGTCTTGTTTTCATCATCCATGGTTGCCCGATGGAGTTTCGGTCTCTCGTCGAGCCTTTGCAGAGGCACTCCTCCCACCGAAACTGCTCTTGACGGCCTTTTCTTTTCAAATTGGCCCTCGCCCGCCGACAATTCCGACAATACAACTCTCCTCTCCCTCTTGGAAGCTTACTCATGGCAATGCACACAGGATGCGCGATGGCTCAGGTTTTGGTGATGGGATTGATTTTGGTTGGGCTTGTTGTCTTGTTTGTTGATGCGAGTGGACGTCCAAGAGCCCACCTTTTCCCGGCCAGCCGGCGGGCCCGGCTTCGCCGGCTGTTCTCCCCCAAAGCGAAGGACTGTGGCCTCGAGTCTCGTCGTCCGGCATCGACGGACGTCCGGTCGACCATTGTCCAAACAGACAACGCCGTCGTTGACCGAGAAGGTAACATGTGGAGGATCGTTAGTCAGCTCCTTGCGTTGCGACGGGCTCGAACGTCATTCCATGCAGAGCACACCACCCCAAACAGACAGAGGGATCTGGCCCGCAATAGGAGACATTCGATGCCGCTGGATGACTCGCGGTGGGCGGCGAGACTCAGGTGCTCGGTGTGAGGATCTGGCACGATGCTCGGGGGCATGGCGCGCTGGCAATGGCCCTGTGGACAACTCGATGGCCCCGTAGCGATGCCACAAGTTCGGCATTTTCGCGATCCAAGACGGAGGCCGTTTGACAGGTGACAAGATCTCGAAGGCCGCAATTGGGCCGCTGATTGGCCAGCAAAAATTGCATCTCATCACATGCAGGAACTGGAAGGCCCAGGAAGGGAACCTGAAATGAGCCTCTGCCAAGGCCAAGTGCTGGGAGCGGGTCCTTTTGTTGGCGGCTTCCCCATGTTCCCCTTTTGACGAAGACCGCGAAATCTTTTTGGGTTGTCTGGCCTCAGTTCCTGGAAACCCCCGTTGCCATTGCCATCTTTCTCGCGTCTGCCTCGATCCCGTTCGACACCCCTCGATTTCTTGGGCATCTTGTCGTGCGGCTACTCTCTCTTCTTTCTTCTTCTTCGTCTTCTTCTTCCAGTCACTCCTTCGCATCTCGCTCGGGCTGATCCCAGGCCAACTTCCCACTAATCGCGTCTCGGGGCCAAGCTGACAGCTTTGTCCGGCGCCGTCTGCAAAACCTCTTCGCGACAAGCCACGGCGAGACAATACACGTGCGTAGCCACCTTCAATCCGCCCTCTGCCTCTGCCTCTCGCATCGCACCGACTTACTCTTCGCTCAACAGATACGAGACCTATTCAATCGGCCCACCCGCGCGCGCGAAATGGCGACGGCTTCCCCAGTCGCGTTGTTCGACCACTTCCCGGTCCCAACCCTTGACCGCCCCTTTGGCGTACACCTATGGCCCATCTTCAGCAAGGCCTTTGAGGCCGTCGTCGGCTATCCCGCCGAGGACTTTCGCTTCCAGGCCGGCGTCACACCCATGTCGACGATCAAGGAGACCAGCATCTTCATCGTCATCTACTATGCCGTTATTTTCGGGGGCCGCGAGCTCATGCGCAACCGCGAGCCATTCAAGCTGAGGACGCTCTTCCTGATCCACAACTTTTACCTCACTGCCATCAGCGGCATCCTCCTGGCTCTCTTCATTGAGCAGCTTCTGGGGACCGTGGTCCGCAAGGGTATCTTCTTTGCCATCTGCGACCGCGATGGTGGCTGGACCCAGCCGCTGGTTGTCTTGTACTACGTTGGTTTCCCTCGCGACTTGCCGGTGCCCCTCCACCACGCTGACACACCCCTCAGTTGAACTACCTGACCAAATACCTCGAGCTCTTGGATACCTGCTTCCTGTTCCTGAAGAAGAAGCCTCTCAGTACGTTTTCGCGCCTCAAACATTGCCCACCGCAAGAGAGCCGCCGACTGACTTGTATTCTCTCGCAGCCTTCCTTCACTGCTACCACCATGGCGCCACTGCCCTCCTCTGCTACACGCAGCTCATTGGCTCGACGGCTGTTTCTTGGGTCCCGATTACCCTCAACCTGACCGTCCACGTCGTCATGTACTGGTACTACTTCCAGAGCGCGCGTGGCGTTCGCATCTGGTGGAAGGAGTGGATCACCCGCCTCCAGATTACCCAGTTCGTCATTGACCTCGGTACGTTTCCTCTCTTGTCCCGCCCCGTCGTCGCAATCTAACAGTGATTTTGCAGGCTTCGTCTACTTCGCCTCGTGGACATACTTCGTCTCGACCTACTTCCACAACCTCCCCAGCATGGGCAAGTGCGCGGGCGAAGAGTTTGCCGCCTTCTCCGGAATAGGAATCCTGAGCTCGTACCTCTTCCTCTTCATCTCGTTCTACTTCGCCACCTACAAGAAGGATGGCAAGCGTCCCAGCGGTCGCAAGGCGGTTCGTAGGATGAGCCAGGCCCCGTTCCCCGACGCCCAGACCATCATGAACGCCAGCAGCCCCTCTGCCAAGTCGTCCGGCGTTAAGACCAACGGAACCTCGACCCGGTCGCGCCGAGCTTAGAGAAGCGCACAACACCGCACGAACAAGCCAACACACGGTACGAGTCTCCCGACTCGGACCAAGAGTCTTTGGCTCGATCTGGTCGCGAACCACCACTGCCCTTCGCAAGCAAAGAAGGGGGAGGGCTGGCTGCGGCTGCGGTGAGCGCATTGCAGGCTCATGGTCTCAAAGGCCAGCAACAAACATGCTTTCAACAACTGTATTAATGCCGCTCGATATTCATTTACGGGAGTTAGACAGGGGGAACATCATTGCAGCAAAAAAAACGGCTCTGGGGCTTCTGATGACGTATGGCGCAGAGGGGACAAGCGGTAATGGTCTTGCTGGTCCAGCGAGGATGCGTCCCAATCACGACGACAACAAAGAACTTGTATGATGGAACTTGCTCTGGGTTCCTTGCGGGTCAGCATCTTTCTCGGGAGGGAGGGGGGTGGGGGTTGGCAGCATAGTATGGGAGCGTCCTCACAGTCTGGGCAGGATGGATTGGGCAGGTGGTCTCTAGAAGACTTGGGTGGATTGTAGACTCGGTCCCAGAGTGAGGAGTACGCCCCTTTTCTTTGTTTACCCCTCGCTGGGGTCCACGCTCCCCGCACGCCTTTGGGCAGTGCCGGGAGTAGTGGGCAGCCCGGGGACCGAATAGTGTTTTTATAATTATATTTGCGTTTGAAAGGAGGTTTGCATCTTCGAGTGGGCCGGGTTGAGTATGTCTTGTCTTTTTTCTGCATACCAGTACTGACTATTTGGATGCACCTTGAATCAGTGTCGTTCACTCGTCGTCCTCTTGCCAGCGTCGTCTACCCACCTAACTAACTACAATGTCATCCCCGGCGGCATCGCCAACTCGGTCGGGGTCTTGCTTCACCCTGGATATCCTTGTCCACGGCCTGGCGCCAATCCGTCCATACAACAATGCAATGCAGCACATTTCCCTTGACGCAGAAGCAGCTGCCAATGAGAGTGATCAACGCTCCGCACAGCTCCACGTCTCTTCCCTCTCCAGACGGGAATCTAGCCTCCGGCGTTTCGTCTGTTCGGCGGGCTTGACATCGTTTTTGACTTGGTTCTGTGGTTCATCTAGCCCCCGCTGTAGATTGGGGGACATAGGAGGTCGACCTATGTGTGATGCCTGGGATTCACGGGAGAGGGGCCAGGAGCGGACGATGATGGGGGTTGTAGGTATATCTACCTCCCTTGCTGATATCGTCGTGCTGTGGACATGATCAGTGGGTGAGGTGGGTTAGGTGTTTTCATTCCGGGTCGATGGGCGTTTGGGTTGGGCTGGGCGGCTTGGTGCCTACGTTGGCCGCTGCTTCCGCGAGTTGTGATCGCTTTATGATGGACTTGGGTACTTGTCGGGGGTTTTTCTGTTCACTGTGGAAGCTTTCTGTTGAGAGGAGGCCATCTCTAGTTCCTGAACTTCCGGCTGTTAGGAACTGGACAAGTCACGGAAAGGGCCACGAAAAAAGGCTCGGCGGAGCGACTGTGTGGAAGGAGAGGGGAATTTCCCCGAGGCATCTAGTATTCGATTTTTAGTTTCCTCTTACAGGTGGACAAAACCCCGATCCGCCGCTTTCCCGCCTGTGTCGCAAGCAAACCAAAGACATGAACCAACGCACCACAAGGCCGCTCGCCTCTCCGGCCAACGACACAACCCATCATGCTTTAACAGCATGTCTCAACTCCCGCCGTACGCGCAGCCAGGCGGTCTACAAACCCGCGGCGCCAACTCGCCAAGGATGGGGAATCTCAGTCGGCCGAACCACCGGCTGGCCGGCCACGGTAAGCGGCCGGGCAGGTCAGACCAGCGCGATTATGATGGTCATTCAAAACTAAACCTTTGCCCAGATCTTTCCCCCAGACCTTTGCCCAGACCGGGGAACAAGACTTTCCGTACTATACTATGGGGCGGGGTGATATATGGAGGCGGCATATCTTGGCTTGTATGACTTGCGGCGATCCTCGGTTGGTGTTGATGCGATTGTTCGAGGGTGGGATGTCACGAGAAAGAACGTACGCCTCTGGCATGGCTGGGTTACAGGTTAGAACGATGAATCAGCCTTAAGAGCTCGGCCCCATGACCAGTCCATTGGCTGCTATCCCGTCGATAACTCGAGCACGACGGGACGCTTTGCGGCAGGGACGCAGGGCAAGGCGGGCGTACGTACCTCGCGAGAGGGGGAAGTTCAATTATTGAATCCCAATGAGGAGACGGGGGACGCGGGTGAGCAAGAGGCCAAGTTGAGTTGAGGGATAGGTAGGGTGGGATTGCAGTTCCCTCTTGTTTCGAGAGGAAGAAACGGGATCATCATGCAACCACTTAGACCTTTCTCTGGGCATCCTGTCCTGTGCCGCTTTGCCTGGGGCGGCATGATCATGGATAGGAACTGGCACATTCCTCTCAGCTCACGCTGGGCTTCCTGCCTCGTTGCCGTCCTCTCGTTGTGGGATGTCCATGTCGTCGAGAACTGAATCGCTCATTGGCGACGTCAAGAGAACCCCCCTTAACCACGTCCACGAGCCCGATGATAAGTGGACGACACTTCCACGTCGCACCCAACCCGCACAACCAATCGCTCCCTTCATCGCGTGCCTCCCGCAGCAGCGCGACATCAATGCCTCGCCCAGAAAAGGGCGGGGGGTTCGAAGAAGCAGCTGGTTCCAAGATGACCTGCAGCAGCCCCTATCACTCGCGCAGTTGTATCCGTCCTCGCAGCAGCAAGGGGAAAACGACACGGCGGCGTGGTGTACCTGCATTCCAGCTCCAGCTCTGTGCTGGCTGACGCCGACATGAGCAAGGTACCGATACTGTGATGGTGAAAGTCGTTCTTCCTCAACCACGCCGCCGCACCGCCGCACCGCCGCACCGCCGACATATGCACTGGTTGCATGGTAAAATTGGGTGCTGCCGGGACGGAATATTGGTCGCTTGCAGATCTGGAGTGGTCGCCCGCCGCATGTGTCTGTGATGATGATTTCACGTGGGCTGCTGCTCTCTTCAACGTGGACTTTGTGGAAGAAGGCGTTTGTGCAGTGGAGGGAATCTCAGCGGACGATCGACTGAAAGTCGAGCGGTGCGCCCAAGACGCCGACGGATACGGCAATGGCCGATCGCAATCCCGTGTGGTTGAGATTACCTTCCTCTCCGGGGTCCGGGCCGTCCAGTCGTTGAAACAAACGGTGATGGGCACGTGTTTGTACTGGTCTCTGTCTCGACAACATGAAAGGTAAAACTCTCATTCCACCTCACTTATCGTCATGCTCCTCATCCTGGCCGCGAAACAATGAGATCTCCTGTCCCCCGAGGAAAGCACAGACACGTGAAAGCATCGGCACCACTGTGAGCCTGCCGGACAGGCGTGTGTTTCTCCAATTTCCAAAACACTACCACTCACCACACCAGGGGGTGTGCGTGTGCTCGTTCCTGCATCCCGTCGTGGGGAAGGGGACTTTCCCCTGCCCTGTCCAGGGTCTGTGATCACCACCACCTCTGTGCGGCAGGAACCAACAACGCCCCAACCCAGGGGGGGGGACTGGAGTCAACTTTTGACATGTTTCGAGGTTTCAGAGCCTTGTGTGTTAAGAATGCCTTGACAAAGTTCGAATATTCCAGCCCAATGATGCCGAGCAGGCAATATCCATGAGCTTCACGTTTTGTTTTGACAAACGAACGTGGCCATCGAGTCGTGGGCCTTGCCTCCGCATGTTTGTGTTGTGTTCTGTTTCCCGTACCCGAGTCAAGTAAAAACGTGGGTTTTGCCATGGTCAGGATACACAAGGTCGCCACTTGTGTGCTCTAACACCACGACGGTCCTGTCAGACAATTTGCCTGTCAAAGTCCAGACGAAGAATCACATGAGGCTTTGGTGCCACTGCCGTGTCACGCGAGCAAAGACCCAGGGATTCGGGATTCAGGCTTGTGCGTGTGTTTTGCTCGAGGGCAAGACAAGATATGTTTGTATTGCTTCCAAAAATTGCCCCTTGAAAAAGGAGTGGGTGGTGTTCGGTTTCCTTCCCTTCCCTGTCCATCCTGCCCATGGGCTTTTTTGCCCCGTACCCTGGTATCATAAAAGTCGTAGCAGATGGCTAATCCCAAACTCCAAACAATAAATCCAGACCTTTGGTCCCCTGACCAGGTCCCGTAACGCCTGCTGTGTGCATGAAGCATGTAGAGATGCTGTCCCGTGGTATCCTGCAATGAAGTACGAAAGCCAAATGAAGTAAAAGGAATGCTCGCCATCCGCCCTACCGGGAAGCCTTGCCGGTAATCTTGATACTCCTCCTCCTCGCCGCCAAGCCGCTGAGGATCCCCCTCTTCGGCCCCTGGCCAGGGGCCGTTGCCGGTGACACCGGTGATACCGGTGCGCCCACTATGGCGTTCTGCTTGGCCGCTCGCATGATGTCGTTGTATGTCACGGCGGGCGAGGCTGGTGGAACCACCGTCGACCTCCTGACCTCGGCTTCCCCAGTGGACGCCTCGTCCTCCCCACCCGCGCTCAGAGTATGTGTCGACGACGTGGGCTGCGTCTCGGCCCGCAGGTTCGGCCGGCTCCGCTTCCGGACGAGGTTGAACGTCTTGGACATGCCCTTGAGCAGCTGCGTCGGCATCGTGGGCGTCCTCTCCTCGACCGCTTCCCGCTCCTGCTTGGGTGCCGCGTCGAGCGAGTACGTGCTGCCGTTGGCGTACGGGTCGATGTGGAGGAACGTGGGGCGTTTCCTGACGAGCAGATCCGACAGGAGCTTCCGCGGGGCCTGCACCGGCGACGGGACGGAGCTCGCCGGTGTCTCGGGCCGTTCTATTGGGGATTGCGCCAAAGAGGCACTGGACCGCGTGGCGATCGAGTTGGGCGACGTGGACCGCCTTCGCAGCGCCAGGTCGATGATCAGGGGCTTGCCCGAGAAGACGACGGACACGACGCGGGCCGTGTCCTCGTGGCTGGTGCGCCGCGTGGGGGATGTGGGATCGTCGTTGCTCGAGTCGTAGTCGTAGTCGGAAAAGTCGTCGGCGTCCGAGGAGGCGTCTTCTTCCGAGGAGAGGTATACGTCCAGGGGGGTGGCCTGGCCTGGCTCGACGGCGGACTCGATGGAACCGCCCAGTTGGAGGCCGAGGTTGTCGAGGTAGCGAGAGGCGCGGAGGGCGCTCTTTCGTGGGAGCTCGGGGGCGTCCACGCTGGGTCGGGCGCGCTTGGGAGGGGGAGCCATGGTGTCGTGGCTGTCGACGTCGTCAAAGGCACCTTCGTAGACGGCGGGGAAGAGAGGCGTTGGCTGGGCGTTGCTCGCCGGCATGGACTCGGTAGTTGACATAGAGGGCTCGAGGCCCTGCTCCCTGGGGGCAGCCAGGGACATGGTCGTTCTGGACGAGGGAGACGGGGTGGTGGCGGCGAGGGAGTGAGTGGTCGTCGATCGGATATTCAGTGACTCGGTCTCCGGGACCTATATAGTCGAAGACTGTTGGGAGTGATGATAGTTCGTGGGACGATATATGGGGAGAAGAAGGGAGGAGCCAGTGGGCGCGCTGGGTGGGCGGGATGGTTTATTTTAACGACCTGGCTCCTCCTTCGCCGCCTCCCACAGTATTGCTGCAGGCGCATGATAGACGGCATGGGGGGGTGTACGTCGGTTGGGATGTGTGGGTGATGGGATGGGGGCTTTTGCCAAGGGGCCCTCGACGAACCGAACTGGAAAGGGAGGTCGCATCGGGTTTGGTGCGGTACGTACCGGGGTAAGGTACAAGGGTACCTCTCTGCCCTCGCAAAGATGCGCATGACGGTCCCTGCCGACCCCGGCCACCAACCCGTCCCCCGCCAGGCCCCCAGCCCACCAAGCCCGTCTGCCCGTCCATCCACCCTTGCGAATGCAACAGGTGCCTCTTCCTTCCGCCAGGCCGAATGCTGAACGCTTCTTTGCAGAATTGGAAAAAAAAAACAGAGAGAGAGAGAGCTGCGCAACAACATCATGGTGGTCTTGATCTTGCTTGCTGCACTCATGCCGGCGACTCATGCTCCATGACATGGGACATGCAGCGAGGACCTCATCGAGGCCCGCCATTGGCGCCGCCATCGACTCGTCGACTCCCGAGGGGTGGAGAGGCCGGCTCTTGTTGGTGCGTCGCTGGTCTGGGCCTGGGCTGGACGGTCTCAAGGGCGGCGATGTGGTTGGCTCACGAGGTGCGTTTCAAGTTTTAGAGACCTCTGGTCGCAGCGACGCCCTCACAAATCGATGGGTTGGCCTCCCACAGTGCCAAACCACTAGAGGTGAAAAAGGGAGGGCGATGTTTCTCCTTTCTCCTTTCTCCTAGGTCCGGCGTGAGGGGGTGAAGGCGTCACGATCTGGGAGAAGGGGACGGCGAGCATGTCGCCTGTCCGGGTGCATCTGCCAGGTCGCATTCTTCACCTGCAGCGGCGCTCATCAGTGTCATCCGAGAGGCCAGGCGACCCAATTCTCCATGTCTTCTGTCGTCGTTGGTTCCATCCTGTATGGAGCGCACTACTCTTTCATGTCGACATCTTGTCTTCCCTGGGCGCGCGCCGCTTGTCGTCATCTGCTGCTCCCGCAGTGACATTGTGACATTCCCCCTCGCATCGCAGCCCGACACCGCTGTGCTTCTGAATTCACGTCCGAAGGAGTCTTGGCTTTCTGAGGGCTGCGAGGGCTGTCACAAGGCACTTTCGCCGTTCGAGGGGTCCGGAGCTGGACCTGGATTGGAGGCTCGAACGGCCGCATCCAGCATCGCCAACGCACTTGGGAGATGTCTAATTGGCGCCCCTCGCAACAGCCAACCCGAACATTGTTCGAGCCGACTCTCGAGGGCGGCAACCCCTCAGTCTTTCACGGCTGATTGGAGAATGGGGTGTGCACCAGTGCAGGAGGGTGGCATGCAAAGGCAAAACAACGCTTCCTCCAGTCTCTTCTGTGCCTACTGCATGCATGCGCAAGCCAGACGAGCGAGTGAGGATGTGGTGTAGCTCGGCTGAACCCCTCCGCATTCCTTTCTGATGCTGTCGCTTGATGGGCAAAGCTCACGAGGGCTGGGAACCGACTCGATTTTTGCGGACGGGTTCAAACTTCAGGGGAGTCCTGGCTCAACGGTATATTCATGGCGGTGTGGTCTCTGGGATCATTGCTTCGGGAATCGAGCTCGCCCCCGATGGTCCTGTTTGTCAAGACTCCCGTCGACCAGACTCGGTTGGGGAACTTGTTGTGAGGGGGCGGGCTGCTGTTGGCCAGACGGCCTCGACGGATGGCGGGAAGTGTTCGGGATCCCGCCGCAGCATGAAGCAACATATTGTCCAGCCCGCGGCGCGGAGTCTTCCACCCGCCGGATTTAGCAAAGAGGTGGGTTGGGGAGGAGTCTCCCTCGCCTCCTCCAGCCTCTCAAGGCATATAGAGACAACTGATAATGGGATGCGCTAGGCGTGACTCTCCCAGCGGAAGGACAACGACGCAAACGGTCTCATCCCGACGACGATCCTTCCGCCCTCCCGGGACTCTTGGCCGCTATGCCACCGCCTGGCATCTTGGGGAGCAGTTGGATGACAGCTCTCGTGTCTTGTCCAACCACCTGTCGGTCTTGACTCTGTGGCCCAGCGCAAGACGGAAGCGCTGGCCTCCCCTTTCCCTCTTGGACACGGAGCATCAAGTCTCAACGACGCAAAGGGATGACACGCCCGTGCAAGACCAGGCGCCCCCCGCCTGTGCGGGCACCCAGACAAGACAGGCAGGCTGCTCCGAGAGAGAACTCTCAGATGTCTGTTTCGCCCAGTCGGCGCGCCGTGTTTCCGACGATCATCGGGGTCCGCGTCCGCGATTCCCAAACAGCTCCGAGCGTCGGGAAGCGCGATCAAGATGCGGTGCGTCTCCCTCGTGGCGCCCCGGCCGTCGTCTGATGTAGGAGAGGGCGAAAAGCTGCGACACGAGAGGGGGACAGCGGCAGCAGGGCGTGCGATTGGGTGCTGTGGCATCTTGGTTGTCCTCGAACAGGTCTTGCAAGTGTCCCAAACACTGTCACGATCCAAAACTGCTTCAGATAACGCCGGCCGATAAGCTTCCAGTTCGGGCCCCCTCCAAGCTCGAAACCTTTTCTCAGCCCTGACGGACCCCCGCCAGAGACACAATCCAAAACGAGGGCTTGTCTGGAAACAAGCGGGAAGGCCATGGCATGCCATGGGAGCATCGCCGTCGTCACAATGTCGAGCCCTAAAACAGCGTGTTCCAGAGTTGACAGCCTCGCAGCGCATGTCCCGCCGCCGCCCTGCCGGATTTTCGGTGGTCGCTGCATCATGGCGCTTCCACCCATTTTCTGGTCATGGCCGTGGTGGCATCGTGGCTGGCCCGAGCTTCGATGCAAGACATGCTCCAAAGCAGTTTAGCGCGCCGTGGCTTGTTCTAAAAATTGCTCCCTGCCTTTTGCCTGCCACGGGCCGTTGTGTTTCTGGGGCAACTCTGTGAGCAAGAAGATCTTCTGCTTGGTCGAGAATCGAGATGGCCATTTGTGCCTTTTCGAGAGGAGAACGATGCTCATCAAGCAGGCAATCTATGGAGCTCCATTTACGGCGTATACGTATATGTCTGAGGGAAAATACATCTGTTTTTCCTCAGCCCAGGTCGCAAAATAGCATCCAAAGGGGGCTGTGAGCTGTCATGTCAGACAGAGTAGAGGTTGGGTTGGCTGAACCCTGTCGGGATTGGTGCGGCGTGGAAAGACAAGAAGAATAGACGCGGCGATGGATCACCAACACCAGGCAGGAACTACGTGCCATCGTCCAGGGATCGCAGAGTGCAGCACGTCAGCCCGGAATCGGTGGAAGCGGAAACAAGTTTGGCAGCAGGTAGGGGGTTCTCATCTTCGTCCCAACTTCCATCTTCGATCGGTGAATCTGTCCCTGCCCTTGCTCCTGCGTGGAAGACGGAACGCCCAAGGGATCCCTGAGAGAGGTGATGTGATTCCCAAAAGCGAGCCAGGGCATATCCGAGACGCGGCGCCCGTGGAGAAGCAGCTGTCGCCGTTTCAAGCTCCCGTGGGCGCGGGCGAACGTTTCAACGCCGGGGTGTGCGGTGACGGGTTGATGGACCACCAATCGCGGGGGACATGGTCGTTTCTTGGAAGTTGTGACAGGTGCTCTTGCGATGCTTGATGGGAGGGATGGAGGGGGGGTGTTGGTGTCTTGCCAAACCATGTCGTCGTTGTGCAGTTCTCTTCCCTCCCTTCACCTTGCAGCATCAGTCAGTACATCAACCACATCTCATCAATACACCACCAGACTCCAAACCCGGTCAACTCAAAACTCTATCTCCCGTCGAGCCGCGCAAGAATCAACGCCCCTCTCCCCATCTCCTACCCAGGGGTACCTCACAACCACCACATTTCCCCAGCCCTTGCAGAAAACCACTATATATCGAGGGGCCGTGAAGTCAACAATACACGAGGGGGGTGGTGAGCTAATCAACGCCAGCCGCCTCCGGCCCCCGAGACCAATCGCCGACGACAGGCGCAGCGGCGAGGCGTGTATCGACTCCTTTCACCGCGGCTATGGCACGATCCACCGGATAATTCCCATCGTGATATCCCATCCCGCAGCAAAATCCCTCTCGCGTACCTGGCTCTTTGGGGGGTAGGGGCGTCGTCATTTGAGCTGTCATCTCGCTTTCCCTTCGGTAGGGGCCTTTCGTGTAAGTGTTTGTGCTCATCTCATCACCTATGTACGTGAGAGCGGGAGGGAGGAGTGTTGTATCCTCGCGTTGATATACAGGGGATGCGAGGTCGGAAAGTTATTTCCCCGCCGTCACGTTCGTGTTGGTGCTGTTCTATATTGCATGCAGGTGATGCTGTGCATCGTAGCCCCGGGGATGAAAGGCCCTGGCGCGGGATATGGGGTCGGTGGGTTGAGGGAGATGCTGCTGCACCTCTCCCCGGGTGGGCACTATGCAAATAAGCTTCTGTCTGGGCCTGACGGGTGGGTAGGGGCGGAGATCTGGGTAAGGATGGCGGTTCTTGTCAGTTGAGGAGGAGGGGGGGTGGCATGCGGTCTGGACTGGTCTCTGGTATGTTGCCGCCCGGGTTTTCCCTGGCGATGGTGGTTTGCGTCGGCTTTCCTCTCTCTGGGAGGTGCCGGAAAAAGGCTACTTCATTCAGGGAAGAAAGGTTGGGTTAATTCTTCTTGCCTTGGCTCGACGGGTTACCGTTTGCGGTGGATTGTTGTCTGAGCCGGTCCTGACGACCAGGTCTCGAATTTGCTGTTCTTCATAGATTCTCCGAGGAAAGAAAGGATGTCACTCAAGAACCAGAGTCTGGCCAGAAGCCTTGACATGGAACGATCCCCCTTAGCCTGGACATGTAGCACGAGACGAGAGACATTGCCCTAGTAAATTTCACAAACTGCACGACCATCAACACCGTCTATTCCCCGTACAGTGAAGAGGATTCTAGCTACCTACAAACTACCTACACCCACAGAAGAGGCAGGGGGGGTTAATGTATAGACACCGCAAACATCCAGACCTTGCTCCCAAAAACACCATCCGTGGAAGGGGGGGGGGGGTATATGAGAAAAAGCAAGACGTAGACCGTTGTCGAGAAGCAGAAAAAAAGACAAGAAGTTCACCGCGTATCTGCAAACAAAACAAGAGAAGGACAAGACAAGAGAAGAGAGTAAGAACAACCATCTAGGACCCCACCGACGAGGCCACTTGCCTTTTGCCTTCCGCAACGCCTTTCCTCCACCCAGGGGGGCAATTCGCCTGGGATTTGATACCCCCATAAGCAGCATCCTGCCTATCTCCACAGATCCTTCCTCTCCTTCTTCGTCAACTCCGCACCACTCAACGGCCTTGGCCAAAAATCCTCCTCCTCCGCAGCCTGACCCCCACCACCACCAAAGCTCAGTCCACCCCCGGTCCGCGAGCCACCACCACCACCACCACTACCACCACCCGCCTTATCCGGCACAGCAAGAAACCCACCACCGGCACCCCCAACAAGCACACTATGCCTCGAACCGGCGCCCGTCCACGTCAGCGCGTTCCCGCCCAGCGCGTCGGCACCCATACCGTAGCTGCTCAGCGGGCGGGGACTTCCCCCCTGGCGCGCGGCCGCCATGCCGCCGGCGGGGACGCGCATAAAGTGCCAGCCCTGGTCGTCGTCGCCCTTGGTAAAGACCTCGAGCTTGAGCGGGAGGTTGGCGACGGAGCCGGGGCCGCCGGGGCCGGCGAGCGAGGCGAAGGGGTTGTTGCTGCTGAAGCGGGGGTTGGCGGCGGGCGGGGAGCCAAAGGGCTTGGGCGTCTGCCCCTGTGGGGAGGAGAGAGAGCCTCGGCCGCGGCCGTGGCCGTGGGGGCTGGTGTGCGAGGATGTGACCCCGGCGCCAGGGGGGGAGAGGGAGCCAAAGGGGCTGCTGCCGACGTGGCTGTAGCGGGCGGAGAAGGGGGTGTTGGAGCCGCTGCTGGCGGGGCGGGCGATGCCGCCGTCGGCGTAGGCGGGGACCGGGGGAGGGAGGCCGAGGAGGAGGTCGATGAAGTCGGGGTCGCGGACGTAGACGGCGCGGAGGTTGGGGAGGCCGCCCGAGAGGAGGGAGCCGGCGAGGTAGTGGTAGTAGCTGCTTGTGACGGACGAGTACTGGGGCGCGGAGGGGGAGGCGAGGATCTCGTAGTGGAGGGTTTCCAGGCTGCGGGAGCTCAGCTGGGGGATGGTGTACTGGCCAATCGAGCTCGGCATGGCGGCAGCCACGCTAGTCATAATAGACATGTGCTTGAGTGCGGGCGCGTTGGCGAACACCTCCTGCAGGGCTCCAACGTGAACTCCCGTCTTGTTGAGGGTGATGACCTTGAGCCTGTCTCTCGCCTCGGGCATTGAGAGCCACGCCTTGATTCCCTCGGCCGTGAGGTTCGGGATGTCGTTGAGGATAAACTCCTCGAGCGGGGGAAAGGGGGGGAGAAGATCGTTCCAGGCCAGGACCTGGTCGTTGATGTAGGGCGTCTCGCTGATCTTGAGGGCGCGGAGATTGCCCAGACAGCCGAGCACCTGACGGAGCATGGTCGGGTCGGCGTTGATTCGAATGAGCTCAAGCACTTCGAGTCTCGTCCAGACAGTACCTGTGGCCAGCGCCTGGAGACTCTTCTCGGACCCGGACTTGTATGTCATCTTGCGGAGGTTGAGGAGCCTAGCCTGCACCTCGAGACGCAATGTCATGAAGGACGGATCATCAACGAAGAGACCCTCGGGGAGATCGACGTAGCGGAGATTGGGCGTGACGGCGATGGTTCGCGCGAGGTCGGCCTGGTTAGACTCACGCACCATGTAGGGCATCTTGAAGAATTCCACGAGGCGGCCCAGGCGGACTGGATCCTCGCGCAGCGTCCGGCAGAGCAGCTTGAGACGGACCTTGGTCGTGTCCTCGGGCTCGGCATTGCGGTCAAAAAAGGACCTGCGCTTGCGCTTCTCGGCGAGAATGCCCTCGCGCTCGCAGTAATGGACCGTCTCAATCCTGACACTGCGGTATCTGTTGTTCCGAGTTAGCGCGGCGCCGTCCATGCTCAGATGGGGGGAAGACGTACAGCTGCTTGAGGGCTTCCTCTCTCCATGCCCTCGACACCCCGGCGCAGTGTGCCAGATCGCGCACGCCGCATAGCATGCAGCCATCGTCGACAGTGCTCTCTTCGCAAGTGCTGTAAGTCTCGTCTTGGGTATGGGGGCATACCAGGGCGAAGATGCGCCTCAGGACCTGAGGGGGAAGGCGAGCAAGAAGATGGGGAGAGTTCGGCGTTGCCATGGGGCGGAACTGGGCGACTTGGAGGTTTCCGTCGAGGAACGGATCCGGGCCGGAGGACCCATGGCCGGGCCGGCGCGACCCCGAGCCGGAGCCGGAGCCGGGGCCGAAGCCGAAGCCGAGGCTCGGCAGACTGCCGCTCCGGCCGGCGTCTTGCTTGTCCTTCTTCCGAAAAAGCTTCTTCATGGTGGCCAGATTTGGGGGTTTGTAGGTAAGGAACAGGTGGTAAATGGGTTTGGCTGGCGCAAGGAGGAGAAAGAGTAGGAAAACGAGGGGCGAGTCGTGGGGGGAGCGGAGGGGGGGGCTGAGGACTGTGCTTGGACGTGAGGAGGAGCGTGGCTTGCCGCCCTTCTCTGGGGTCCCAACGCGCGCCTTGGAAATGCCCCGAGAACAAATATCCGCAGGAGAGGATCACGGCGGAGAAGGCTGTCGAGGAGACGGCAAAGTTGGGTCTCGGCGGCTGGAGGTGGAGTGCGGAAGCAACCGGCGGCCCTGTCGCGATGCGCTCCGTCTGGTTGGGTGAGCACGAGCTGAAGGCGGGTGCCTGCAGAGTCGCAGCAGTCCAGTCTCCTGTAGGTGTGTGGTATGGGAAGCGGTCCCGCCTTGAGGCTGACGGTTGGGTGGAAAGGGGGGTTGGATGACTTTCGCTGAAAGACCCAAGTAGGGAGCACCCAGCTGTGCCCTGTTAGCTGTGCCCTGTTCCCTGCGATCCTGCTCCGCGACAAGCTGCAGCTCTCTTTCACCACGGTCCACGGCGGCGAAGGGGGCCAGGGAGAGGCGTGCCAGTGCTGGGCCGGTGTGGGGGGGATTCTGTCCCTGTGCGATCCGGTTCCCTCAACACCCCTCGTCAATACCCCCGAATCGAAACGGTGCCGACCAGGGCGCCGGGGCTCTTGAAAGACGAATTTCCAAAATATAGACAAGATCGGCTGACTGCTCGGTGCGGTGAATCACGACAATGACGCAGCGAATGACTGATGAGTGTCCGACAAAGGTGTATCAACAGATTTGGTCCTGGGGGTAGGTAAACAAAAATCAAGACGGGTTCGAGGACAATGTCCAGACATCAAGAACCAAGACCGGCGTGGTTTGGGAGCTTCTTCAAGAAGCTTTTAGGTTGAGAGCCCCATCGTGGCTAGGGACGGTGCATGCTTGGAACCGGGCTGGGATGGGAGTGGGAGGGGGGCGGGTCGGATGGGCAGGAATGCGGGGAACAGGTGCGCCCTCTTTGACCCTTCATAGCAGGGAGCCAAGAGCCCGGGCAAACTTCCCTGGCCAGGCGTATTTCCAGCCTCAACCACCACGGGGGTAGCCCACAACAAGACACGGCCTCTCGACATGCGACCAAATGTCAAAACAAGTGTCAAAAAATATGAGATGAGATTACGCCATCCCATCTTCAGTCCTGCAGCAATGGTGGGCAAACCGCCTGCATGAGATGCGATAGGTGCCGGAACCGGACCCTCCACAGACCAAGAAGAGACAACCTGCCTGTAACTCTACACCTCCCATGGGCCCCGTCATGTTGTGCAGCAAGGAAGATGAAAACAGCAATAGCTGTTGTAATGGCAATCTAATGCTCGCACCAGTAAATTATGCACTTTTGCTGGCCCCATATACGTCAAGTCGCTTCGCCGCTTCCCAACCCCGCCCCAACCAACTCATTACTACCTATTCAACCTTACTCCGCTCTCTCCTTGCCCTTACGGCTACCACTCCTGGATCGCCTCCGCGACTCCGGCGAGACCTACACGCCGTTGATCGGAATCCCGTCGAGTGGGCTGCCAGGTCCGGTGCGCTTCGTCCGCAGCGTCAGGGGGAACGGGTACTCATCAGGGTCCTCCTCCTCACTACATCGAAAACTGTTAGCACCTTGGCCACCAAAAACACACCGGACTCCCTAGTACTTACGGAAGCTTCCACGCCACATAGTCCTCAGTGCTGAGCCCCTCCCGCCCCTCCTGCAGGCTCGCAAAATCGCCGGGCGTCATCATGCCGGTACGGTCACGAGGAGACCCGGGCACCGAGAAGGGCCGAGAGATCTTTTGCTCGACACCCGCAATAAAGTCATCCTCCTCATCGCCGGTGAACGATGTTGGGTAGGCCCGACGCAGCGCCAGCTGGCGCGCCTTGACATACTCCATGCCCATGCGCTTCCAGTCGAGCAGGTCGCTAAGCCGCTCAGTCCGGTTTCGCTGGTTGATGCGCTGGCGCCGGCTCTTTGCGCAAAAGTCAAACATTTGCGACGTGAGTTGATTGACCGAATCGTCGACACCCTTATTTCGGCGATCGACAATGTAGATGCCGTAGTCGCTCGAGTTCTCGATCAGCTCCTCCATGTAGCAGCCGAAGCCCGACAGGTTCGTCGTGATGCTCGGCACGCCCATGACGGTGCACTCGGCCGGGGTATAGCCCCATGGCTCGTAGTACGACGCAAAGACACCCAGGTGGGTGCCTCGCACAAAATCGTCGTAGTCGAGCGGGAGCACGGGGTTCGCCGAGTTGAGGAACTCGGGGTGGAACACAATCTTGACCCGGTCCGACGGGTGGTTGAACAACTGCACACGGCGAATCTGGTTCAGGACCGGATCGTCGTTGTCGTTGACCATGTTGTGCGTAACGATGGGAGGGAGCCCGTGTCGCTTCATGGCAAACAGGCGCCGGCGGAGCAGAACACGGTCCTGGCTAGTAATCAGCTCCTTCTCATCGGGGAGCGGGTCGCCGTCGTGCCACTTGAGAGATCGCTCAAAGATGCGGCGCCCGATGCCCCGCTCAATGACATCAACCGTGTCCCGGAGCGACTTGATGACGGCTTGGCCCTTGAGCGCCTCCACTGTCAGTGACGACGTCTGCGCTGGCATGATGATGAAGGCGACGACCGTCATCTTGCTGCCCGAGGCCTTGAGCCGGTGGTTGAGGCGGGCAAGGGACTCGATGAACATATCGACACCTTTATTCCGGTACTCGTAACGGCCAGCCGTGAACATGTAGAGGGTGTTGTCGGGGTCAAAGTCGTAGTGTCCGTAGAAGTGACCACGAACGAAATCATGGATCTTCTCCTTGGACTGCTGGTGGAGGTTTTGGAATTCGTGCATGGCCGAGAACTTGGTGACATTGAGGCCATTGGGAAGCACACCGTCAGGCTTGCGCTTGAGAAGATGTTCGCTCTCGAAGGCCGTGATATGCGAGACCGTGGTGAAGACATCGCACGAGTGGGCTGCCGCGCGCTCGATGCAGTAGCGGTGGTAGATGCCTCGCTTGCCCGCTTCGTGGTCGACGTCAAACTTTTCCAGGTTGTTGTAAAAGTCGACGGAACCAGCACAGAGGTATCGGCCCAGGAGGGTGGCGTGGGTGGTAAAGATGGTTGTGACGTCGATGAGGCGCTTCTTGGTCAGGGGGAGGGCTACGCCGGCCAGCCACTCGTGGAAGTGGGCAATGACGGCCTTCTTCTTCTCGCGGCAGACAAACTGTAATCATGTCAGCAGGGAGAAGACGAGCAGACTCGAGAACCGCACGTACCTCGCCGAGGAACCAAGCAACGAGATAGCCAAAGACAACGGCGTCATTGGTCTCGTCGTCGTTGTCGGGTGATGGGATGGAGGCAATGTTCCACAGGTCCGCCTTCCACTCGTTCTTGTAGTGGGCGGCCGATTTGAGGTCAAACAACAAGACGCGCGGAGCACCCTCAATAAGCCATCTTCCGTAGACAATGTGGATGCCTCGATCTTTCATGGCCTGGATGGTGGCGGCAAGCTCAGGGTTGGCGGGCTCAATCTCCTCAACCTCCACCGCAGCCTACAGTTCCGGGAGTCAGCAGAATGGCCAAGGCTATGGGAACCAGGGGAGGGGGTGCGCGCTCACGGATTGCTGGTTGAGGGGCCCGATCAGAGTGTAGCGATCTCCATATTCGGCCGTCGTCACAGGGGCTTTGGACTTGAGCACGGAGTAAATTCCACCGACTGTGTGTCGCGGCATTAGCGGGTGGCTTTAGAGGGGGTGGTGGCCCCGAGCTGGCACGGGGAGGGCTGCTTACCGCGATGAGCAACTTCGGTCGCGATCTCGAACAAGAGATGGTTCTTGACGTCGCGCACCGTGCGGCCATCCTCGCCCGCCATGGTGTGTATACTGGTACGGGTACTTGGACTGGATGCGAGATTTGGGTCAGCAGGGCGCGAGCGATTGGCCTTGGCCGTGCAGGGAGAGCGAGCGGATGGTCAATGGGGAGAGGATGGATGGAGAAGACGATATTTGGGCAATGTAGACGGTGGATGAAGTACGTACGGGAAATGCCGAGGAATGCTGGTCGGAATGGCTGGTGTCGTGGACGGCGTGGTTCCTGGTCGCAGGCGTCACCGGATGCGGGTCACTGTCCCGTCTGTCGTGGACAAGTTTGCGGGGCGGTCGTGTTTGAAGCGCAGCTGGGTAGGGAGGCAAGGCACCCGTTGAGATGGGCGAGTTTCCAAAGGGATGAAATGTCTGCCAGGAAGGAAAGGCAGGAGATGGACGGTGCAAGCAGAATCGCTGCGGAAGGCGGGAGGTGACGAGAGGTAGGTCGGATGTTGGAGTTGGACGATGGAAGTGGGCAGTGACGCTAGAGGCCAAGCAGAGCTGGGTTTATCGAGTTTATCTAGCTCTGATCCCTGCTGATACGCCTCAACGACCGGGGAGCTGTTCGGAGCTAATGCGGTGTGCGGTGCTGGGCAGACGGTCCTGCAGTGGAGTCTGCAGTGCGCGTTGCATGGTGCGTGCAGATTCAACCGTCCATGGATAGAGATTGCCCTGTTGCGGCGACAACGAGCGGGTTCGCCAGCGTTCGAGGCACAGCGTTGGAGATTGCCTTTTTCGCCTGCGTCGTGCTGGATGTTGATCGAGATGCCCATGGCGAACCGCATGCTTTTCCCCCCTTCACAGCAGTTCCATTCCGCGTGCAGGTCCCCTCCTCCCTGGGGTCGTTTTCCATCCGGTTTCCCAGTCTGGGGGATCTGTCTCGGACAAATCCGGGGTTGCTTTGGCTGTGGAATTCATGAACTGCTCCTTTTGGGAGCGCAAGCAGAAAAAATCAAAATTCCTCAGGGGCCGGTGTTTCTCAGCCCCCTTCCCGCCGCCCAACCAGCTGCCCCCCAACGACGGCATGCGCGCCGCCCGCCCAGGGGCCGCCACGATAGAAAATGTCCGGTTTCGTTCCCTGCCGCTGGTAAGCGCTGTCTGGTGCGAGAGATGTCGTCCGCGATCGGTGTTCCTCGGGCCCCTTTTGCCGACGGTGAGGGAGGATCATCGTGTCTTTGCGTCATTCGCAGATATTCGATTGATCAGATGAGACATGTTCGTTGCTGTCTCTCTTTTGACAGCTGGATGAGATCTCCCCCACTTCGCACGTATGCCTGGTAACTTTTTTTCGCTATGACGACAACTCTACGCTCATCGATGCGGGGCTGCCTCCTCACAGACGTCAATGGCCAAAGCATAAAACAGACCAATCCCATTTGCCAGCACATGATTCCCACGAGGTCATCGCCGGGATCGGTCCACCGCCCGTGGCTTATCGGGCTTATCAGATTGCAATATGCGTCTTGTCCAGAATTTGTCCAGAATTTGTCCAGAATAAATGTCCATGTTCCAACCATCTCGAATTCCATCCAAACAAAGCACACTGGCGTTGAACTCGCCGAGGGAGGGGCGGGGCGCGTTTATTGCGACGGGAAGCCCGCTCGTGGTGGAGCAATGGCGCCATCTTGCAACTTGCAAGAGGCAAGCTGGCCAGGGTGGGAGCTGCGAGATCTCGGTCCTTGGATCTTGGACGGGACCAGAATTCAATGGACAGGCGAACGGGCTCGCCTCGCCGCCTTCGTTGTCCACACCCATTCCCACACATCCTCCACCACCCCAGTATTCCATTTTGGGGTAGATGGGCCATGAATGCATCTGCGGCTCTCAACAAGCGGCTGGAATACGAGCTGCGATGATTTTGGCAAGATACCGCAGCATGTATGGGCATATTGTTATTGCCGCCTTTTTACCACTGACCACCAAGAGGAAGCTGTCGCCGGGATGAAACTGCCTCCCTATCTTTGAGAGAATCTTTGAGAGAATTTCACTCACCATCCCGATGCCGCGACATCCATCTCACACCACTCAACCGATCGCAACCTTGGCCATGACAACTTGCCTGCCAAGGCCGGCTCGACTTCCAGACTGCATGAGGTCTGCCATCCCAAAATATCTCTTCGTCCTCTGCTCAGATTCACGCGTCTTGCCGCGGATACGAACACGCCCAACCCACTGACTCACCCAATATCATTTTTTCGATTTGTCAACCTGAGCAGATATGGGTATCAAAACACAAATGACTTTGGTCAGGTTTTGTCACCGCGATGGAGAGAGGCACTCACAATCTTCAACGACGTCAACGGATTTAGCCGCGCCTGTGAGGACTCCCTGCCTATTTCGAACGATGGCATAGGAGCACAATCGTCTTGCCGCAGGTAAACAAAGAGCTTATCTTACCCCTGAGACCGGCAGCCCAACAGTCCGAGACCTTGGGGCCATGGCCACAAAGAAAGTCAACATACCACATTCAACACACCTCTACTACAATGCCTTGGGGACGGTCCATGAATCGCATTCAAAGTCGCTACACAAAGATAAACTCACAATGCTGTTGTCTCTATAACCATCGGCCTGGCCCTCAAAGATGCTGCAACTCCATGAGCACAAAGCAGCCGCACAACCCATAAAAGATGAGGCTTCCTACTCAACTTTTCCAACATCCCACCCCATACCAAAACATTCTTGTCTAGTATATCCTCACTCACAGCACATACCCAGTTTCACATTCCAAGAAGTATATCCAATTCCAACAACCTCTCGGCTTTAGAACTCATCATCGACAATGGGCAAACGAGGAACTCGTCAGGGCGGCAACGGCGGGAATGGCGGCGGTGGTAGGTTTCCAAACCAGAACAACAACGGCGGCGCTTCCGGTGGACACCACGGAGCTGGTGGTGGTCCGGATCACCGTTGGAACAACGGCAGCGGCATCGTTTTCGCCGACAACGCTGGTGGTTACAAGGGCAACAACCCCGGTGCCATCGGCGGTGTCTACCAAGGCAACAATCCAGGCTTTGTCCCCGCCGGTTACAAAGGCAAAAACCCGAAACCCCAGTTCGCCAACAACAACGCCAACAACCCCGTTGCGAACGGCGGTGTCTACCAAGGCGAAAATCCAGGCTTCGTCCCCGGCGGCTACAAAGGCAAAAACCCGAAGCCCCAGTTCGCCAACAACAACGCCAATGGTTTCAACGGCCCCGGCCCCGGCTCCGTCAACCGAGGACACAACAACCCCCACCGCAACAAGGACGCCAGGTACCCCGGCCTCCACATCGACGACCTCGACAACCCGACCAAGGAGCACCTTGAGCTGATCGCCGTCGCCTCCGGGCTGATGCAGGCTAGCGATGCTTCACGCCGGGACTACGCCCAGGAAGTTGCCATCAAGGCCCAATGGCCCCCAGAAAGCGTCATGTGGAACATGATCCAGGATATAGGCACCGTTGACCCGTCGCTGGTCTGCTTCATCCATTCCGCGGGCGTCCAGCGCGACGCGGACGGCGATGTTATCATGAGAGACGCCGACGCGTGTGATTGTCTGTCGGATGACTGGAACATTCCCGGCTGCCTGAAGCTGGCCTTTTTCTATATGGTGGCCCTCGCGAAGAGGAACCGTCTGAAGAGGCAAGCGCAGCAGAAGCAGCAGCAGCAGCCCTTATGGGGAGAGGAGTTCGCGCCTGGGACTGACTCGCCATGACAATCACAGGTCCGCAACAAGACCGACAACGACAGCGACAGCGACAACGAACTGTTAGTACAATCGCTCCCGTCCTGTCCCCGTACCCTCGAACAAAGGCATGGGTAAGTTTGGTTGTACCCTTTGACAATGAAATGGCTAGATTTCTCCTGTTGGCTGGAAACGGTCCAGTGAAGATTTTTAGTGTGGCATAGACCGACGTCCCTCGGAAGAGCTGAATTTGCGTTGCTTTCAAGCACAATGGTTCAGTCAAGGGATTCATGGCGTGGAAAGACAAAAGTTTAGACTTGAAATTGAAGAATACATTGAATTTTAGTAAGAAAGATGTAACAAAGTTTAGTAATCTGCATGTGTACGTGTAAGAATGGTATGTGAAATGAGAAGGAGCATCGATTTGCTTACTTGAGGGGGTTGGAGTCAGGGGCTCACAGGGCACTGAAGGGGAACTGGGAGTCGAGACACAATATTCGATGACTTAATCCAAATGAGCAAATTCTGTATCCAAGTACTTGCTGCGAAACCAAGATGTCTTGACCCCCCTCCTGTCGACTTCATGAGCACCTGTTGTTTGTGCAGTAAGAGGGAGCAGTCAGTCTGACCAGGCTGATGAATTGGCATGGAAGCCCCGTGCCTTTCTTGAATGGAAATCTTTCCTCTCTGGTTCAATGCCTCCCGTCCCCATCAAGTGATTCAGCAGAACATGGAAAGCCTGCGACTTGATTTCGGAAACACGCTTGTATCTATATGGTGGAAAACTTCCCAAGATGATGGACTGGAAGATGGTTGAGATTGAAACTTGGACCAAACACCAAGACTTGGCTGATTTGGCTCCTGTTGTCAGCCCCAAAGGCAGGAGGGCAGCACTGGATGGACCGTGCACGGGTCACGGGGAGTCAGTGGCCGTGTAAATTTCGGCAGTGGTCAGCCACCGTTTCTATCCTCTGCTGGGTTTCATTTTGGCCCTGTGCATTGTCCACCAAACCCTTCAATCTTCAATTCCAGGCTCATCGCCATCATCCGTTCTCTCCTCCAGCCCTGCCATCGCTCCGATGCCCGAATCAATATTAAACGACTGTCCGCCTACCGCAATCTCGTCGGGCATCGCATCGCTCTATTTCCGGGAGGCCAACGCATTTGGTGGTTGAAGGATGGCTGGGCGACGTTGCTCACGAGTTCCCAAGTGCGGGGGCCTCCAGGCAGTCTGAAGAGTCAACGACAGCATCACCAACCCCGAACCTGCGCTCGTCGCTGGCCGCGCCAAATGACAGCAGTCCCATCACAGAATCTCTCGAGGTCAACTATGCTTGATTTCGGTATCCGTGCCCCCGACCCGAAGTCCACGGGGACTGGGAGCCAATCCCGGAAGCATCGGAATGGCACCGCTCTCTCCCAACACGACCTCCGTTGGATCTTCGCGCTCCTCGCATCCAGACATGCCGCAATCGCACCCACCTTCGCTGGCATACGCCGCAAGACTACGGCGGACTTGATATACTCGAAGAAGAGACGGAATCACTCAAGAGGAACATTAAGGCGGGATCTCGGAGCCGTGTGCACTGGCCGCAGCTCTCATATATTGGGCTGTCGGTCCTCTGCTCAAAGTCTGGCCTAGGCCGCTTATCAAGAGACTCGGCGCTGCTCTGCCACATCACAGCCCCGGACCGATCCACGGGGGGTGCCCGCAGCCCGCTGCTGTCAACAACGTGCTTCCTCATATGCCCGGCGGCGTTGGCTGGCAAGGCCTGGGAGGGTTGCCGTTGTTATCATCAGCGTCGGCGAGGGAGCGGTCCGATCATCCAACGATACCACTGATGTCTTGCGGCACCGGAGAAGCGACTCGACCATGTCATCCAAGATGTCATTTTACTTTCTCCATGGGTGGGTGTTCTCGTCACGCCTGACCCTTGGACTGAACATCTTTGCCCAAGGAGGCACCGGTCGTCTAATCATCCATGAAAATGTGGAGGACAGTCCTGGAGACTAGCGGGTTTCGCGACTTGGGGGAACCAGACGGGGGCGAGGGGGGCAAGGGCGGGAATTCGAATGCTCGTGACTTGGAAGGCGTATCTGCCGTATATAGTGGTTCTGCTTGTTGAGATGTGGCGGCCTGGGACACCGCTCCACGTGAACAGAGGTGGAAATGGTGTCCATGAAGCCGCCCAGTGGGAGGTTGGCTGACGGATGAGGGATGGGGGGACGTTCTCCGGATGGGGGGAGCGGTGGCAGTGTGGCAGCGTGCGAGGCCCGGCAAGGCTGTCGCCGCTCCCAGTCGCGGGACCCGACCGGCGGTGACTGGCCTGAGGTCTTTGCTGCCTTTCGGTCCGGGGATTTTTGACTCCCGGACCAAGAGCCCGAGGTCCGCAAGCTTGGGTGTTGTGATGGAAGAAGGTTCGCGGCCCAGCCACGGACTAGGCTCGACGCGGGGACCTACCCTTTTGCTCATCTGGCGGCGCATCGACACTTTGGTTGTCGCATTCATTTCACCCCTCCGAAGTGCTGCACGCCGCCCTTCGTCGCCCAGGCCGCTGCACCGGGGCTCTGCACCTCGCCTTTTCATCATCGCCAACCTCTTCGATTCCCGCCTGCAACACAAAACAACTTCGGGCTTTTGGAGCCGCATGGTCGCCACTTTTTTCAACAGCAACTTTCGCCATCTCCAAGCTGCCGTCGCCTCAAGCCCCAACCTACTTGCTTACCTACAGCGGGCATCAGGGGCTCCATTTTTTACAGAGCCACTGTAACGTTGGGCTGTCAGTTGGGGTTCGGTGGTCTCGCGGGGCTTTGAGACCGCTGTGAGGCGCTGCAAGACTTGCCGACTTGCCCACTGTCGTCCCCCACGTCCCGTTTTCCAGCGGGCTCGTGGGTTGAAAAGAGCACGCGTCTGGGCGGTTTTGGGCAGCGGCAGGCATCCTTGTCGTTCGGCTAAGCTACCGCCTGGCCAACTAAAACTCAAAACCTCGAAACTCGTGCCGCCATGCACCCGAAGCTGCATTTCCCGTCGGCATCGGCAGCCTCAGCATTTCAATATCATCGCAGTTGGGATGATGGTGCAATGCCCAATGGCCGCCACCGCCCACAACACCTCCCGCATCGTCCAAATGCGCCTGAACTCGGCATGACTACGTCACGTAGATCCATCTCGCCTGCCGCTGCTGTGAACAGGACCTCTGATCTTCCTGAGCGTGGGCGGGATCGGGAGCGAGAGCGAGAACGAGACAGAGACAGAGACAGAGAGCAGGCGCAACACCGCGACCACCGCGACCGTGATCGTGATCGCGACCGCGACCGCGACCGCGACCGCGACCTCCCCCGACCTCCCCGCCGACGCTCGGGAGAGCCATCGCATGCCGCCGCCGACCATCGCAACCGCCGACACGCATCGCGACACCGCAGCCCGGACTCCTCCTACCGACCATCCCACTCCTCCCGCCGCCACTCCCGCGGCCCCCGGGACCGGGAACGTCCTCGCGACTCGTCCCGTGGCCGTGCCGTTCGACCCTCGCCCGAACGACGCCCCAGACACAGGGACGACGTCGCCTCTCGTCCGAACCGGAGCCCGCGCCGCCGTGCATCACGCTCGCCTCCACCCAACGAGCGGCGGCGGGGCGTGAGCCCTCCTTCTTTTGCCACATCGCAGCAACCCAGAGAGTCGCGAAGGGAACGGAGCCCAAGGGGTTCCGAGAGGGCCGGTGCAAAGTCTCCACGCGAGGCTGGCACTGGCACTGGAGAACACCGGCCGCGCCTTCCCAGTCCCAGGAGAAATCGGTCCCCTGACCGCCCCGACCGTCGTCCAAAACCCCAAAAGCGATCTGGTCACTCCAGGTCTGCCAGCCCTCGCCGACACCGCTCGAGGTCGAGGGACCCCGCGGGAAAACCGCCATCTGCTCGATTGCAGGACGCCCCAAGCCAAAAGAGCACATCTTCCAGACATCGGGAGCGCTCCCCCTTGCCCGACCGTCGACGTCGCTCGAGGTCACGCCGACGCTCCCCTCCCCCACCTCGACGTGCCCGCACGCCATCCGACGTCAATTCACGACGACCAAGTCCCAGCCACTCCAAACCTGGCGTGGCTCCTGCATCGCCGCGACGAAGGCGGAACTCCAAATCGAGCAGAAAAGGGGACTCGCACGACGAGCCCTTGGATTCTGCATCCGGTGCGAACAGCATTGACGTGAGCATGGTTGCTCCGCGTGGTGGCTTCCGGGGCGGCTTCAACCCCCAATTCCAACAACAGCAAGGCGGCTACGGGCGAGGATATGCTCCATCACCCGGCCATGGCACTCCCAACTCGTCGTATCATGGCTCACCTCATGCCCAGTCCCCCTTTGGTGGTGGCGGGCGGGGTTGGCCCCAGCAGCAATTTTCCCCTCAAAGGTCCGTCTGTCCCTGCATGCGAGACGCGGCGTGGCACAGGCCCGAGCTAATTTGAATATCTAGTCAATTCCAAGGCCCTTATCCCCATGCTGGCCCCTACGGAGCTCCTACTGGCCCGCAAGCCCACTACCACCCGAACCCCATGCATTCGCCCCCTTACCCCCCCAACGGCCCCTCGGCCCAGTACCCATCGGGGCCATATCGTGGCGCTCCCAGAGGCGGGCCCGCTAGTTTCCGCGGGGGTCAGTTCGCCGCCGGCCGTGGAGGCAACCGTGGAGGCTTCAAGAGTACTCAATGGAGCCCGAATCCACAGAGCGGTGGCACCGACCGAAATCAAACGGGCTCGACAGAGGAGCCTGGGCCTTCTCATACGAGTACCCACGCCTCGCCCCATAACCAACCTAATGCTGCCCAGGGCTCTGGCGATGTCCAGATGAGGGACGGCGATGATACGCCCAGGTCTACCAAGGACTTGCAGGCCGAGGGCACCGACAAGAACAAGACTGCCGAAAACAAGGGGTTGCAACCGACCCTCCCTAACCGGCCGCCTCCGACAGGACCGCAGTCGCAGACGCCGAATAAGTTCAGTTTCAGTATGAAGAACGCCTCGAAACCCGCCGTGGCGGTCCCTCGCCCAGAGATATCTCTCAAGTTCAACGCAGCCCCCCCGCCTCGCGAACCACTCCCACAGAAAGTTCAAGTCGAGAAGCCCGCGCCGAGAGTCCCAAGCAAGCCATCTCTCCCGCCGAAACCGGAGCGAGACCGCCACTCGTTTCCAAGGAATGCGCCTACTGAGCCAGCTTCAGCGCGTGGCCGTCCAAGTGATCGGCGGGCGCCCGAGCCTGTCAAGCAGCCCGACCCGACACCAAAGACGCGAATGGTCAAGAAGACCATGAAGCGTCTGAAGCCGAAGCCCGCTCTGCCGCCCGACTTGGTCAAGTCAAAGTCGGTCTACTTCCGAAAGCCGGGGAACGAGTCGGTCATCGGCTCGGGGACGTACGGCAAGGTGTTCAAAGGCCTGAATGTCTACACCAAGAAGCTCGTGGCGCTGAAGCGGATCAGGATGGAAGGAGAGAGAGACGGTTTCCCTGTGACGGCAGTGCGAGAGATCAAACTGCTTCGGTCTCTGAGCCACACCAATGTTGTTCAGCTTCAGGAGGTCATGGTCGAGGCAAACGAGTGCTTTATGGTCTTTGAGTACCTGTCTCACGACTTGACGGGTCTTCTCAACCACCCGAACTATACACTCGACGCCGCGCAGAAGAAGCACCTCGCCCTGCAGCTTTTCGATGGCCTAGATTATCTGCACACCCGAGGAGTCTTGCACCGCGACATCAAAGCCGCCAACATTCTTGTCAGCAACGAAGGCATCCTCAAACTGGCCGACTTTGGACTCGCCCGGTTCTACGAGAAACACCACCAGCGAAACTACACCAACCGTGTCGTCACTATCTGGTATCGGTCCCCGGAGCTGCTCCTCGGCGAGACGCAATATGGCCCCGCCGTGGACATCTGGAGCGCTGCCTGCGTGATGGTGGAGATCTTTACGAAGCGCGCCATTTTCCCTGGTGATGGGACAGAAATTTCTCAACTGGAAAAGATTCATGCCGTTCTCGGGACGCCCAACAAGGAGGACTGGCCAAATCTCGTCGAGATGCCATGGTTCGAGCTGTTGCGTCCGAATTACCGGAAGCCCAACGTCTTTGCCCAAAAGTACAAGGACCAGCTCACGCCAGCCGCCTTCAACCTTCTCGAGGCCATGCTGCGGTATGACCCTGCCAAGCGTCCCACCGCCGCCGAGGTTTTACAGGACCCCTACTTTGTCTCTGAAGACCCTGCTCCACGGCAGGCTATCGAGTAAGTTTCCAAACACAGCAGCTCCCCTTGACTCAGTTGTGCTAACCTCGGCCACTACAGACTCAAAGACATCAAGGGCGAGTGGCACGAATTCGAGTCCAAGGCCCTGCGGCGCGAGAACGAACGAAAGGAAAAGGAAGCGCGTCGCTCTGCCCAAAAGGAAGCAGCGTCCGGCGCCTCGCGGGATAGGAAGCGCCCCAACGAGTCCGGCGATGCGCCTAGGGAAGCCAAGCGGCCGCATGTCGACGACGCGGGCAAGGCGCAGAAGGAGACCGAGGGCACCCTTGCGTCGGCGAGCAAGAGCCAGGCTCAGAAACCCCAGGCAGCTACGACGAGCATGCCGCCGCCGCCTCCCACCACGAACAAAGCTTAGGATGTCCCCGAGAGTGATGGGGGGTCTTTCAGGAGGAGGAAAGGAAAACGCGGGGGGGAGAACCAACGAAAAGGTGAGAGTTCTTGGAGGCCAAGTGGTTAGGCGTGGTTTGTGCGATAGGGAAAGGCAGAGACATATTCTATCGCGGTAGATAGACGGGGCGCAAAGGCAGCGATGATTTGTATGATTATAGGGGACGCTTTGTGTGTAAGCCCCCCTTTCTTCCATGAGCGAAAAGGTATACCGGACCCCTTGGAATATGTGGGAATAGTAATTGTTGGTATAAATTTTGCCGGAGCATGTTTACCGCCCCTTGCACCAATTTGGGCCTTTTTCGTGGTTGTGGCAGTCTCAAACGATAGACGGGGCATCGTGTAGAGAACCAGCGAGATCATGGTAAACAACCGGGTTACATCAAATCTGACGTACAATGTGGATGTGGTGACTGGCAAAGGAGAGAGAAACATGACAAATGGTAGACGATGGCTGTCCACATAGTTTTACAGCCGCGCTACACCGACGCCGAGGATTCAGGATATGGTATCTAATTACAGCAACAGCAACGAAAAAAAGACGCCCCCTAAAAGGCCAGCAACTTGCTCGTCTCCCTCTCTGTCTCAATCTCCATCTCTTTTCTCTTCTTGCCCTTCATCCGCACCACGCGGCCTCTCTTGCGCTTGTCGCCGGCCTTGGCCTTCTTCTTGGCGTCCTTGTCACCGTCGCTATCGTCGTCGTCGTCATCGTCCTCGGCATCATCATCGTCCTCGTCACTGCCAAGCCAGTCCTCAATGTCGCCGAGGTCCTCGTCGCTCTCGTCAAAGTCGGAAATGTACTCGACCTGCCCGTCCAGCTCCGACGCGGCATCCTCCTCCTCGACCTCCATCTCGCGCTCCACGTCGTCCTCTTCCTCGTCCTCGTCGTCCTCGATCCCCTTGTCCATGTCCTTGTCGCGCACGCCCTCGCCCTCGTTCTCGAGCGCCGTCAGCACCTTTTTCCAGATGGCGGCGTTGCAGTTGAGCGGCTGGTCGCCGTAGGCGCCCTGGCGCAGGCGCTCCAGCAGCTCGCGCTCGATTGAGCGCTCCAGCTTGGCGGCCACCAGCGCCTTGCGCTCGCGCGCCTCCTCGCGGTGCTTGATCTTGGGCGCCATCTTGGGTACCAGCTTCTCGCCGAGTCGCACCTCCTCGGCCGCGAGCTTGCGCATCCGCGTCGCCACCTGCACGAGCCGCGTCAGGCGCTGCTTGCACTTGTGCAGCAGGAACTTGGGGAAGTATTGCAGGCGCTCTTCGATTTGGCCGAGGGCGGTTTGGTAGTTGGCGGAGAGTTTGATCTTTTCCCACCATTTGGCGGGCATGTGGGAGCGTTCGATCTGTTGGGGGGGGGAGGTTAGGTGGGGGGGCTGGGAGAGGGTCTGGGAGGGGGGAGGTGGCATACCGTCTTGATGTAGAGGTAAATCGTCCCCTTGGGGGAGGTCCTGATCGTGGCATATCGGCTGTTGGCGAGAGGGCAGCTCTGCCTGTTGCAGAGACCGCTCACCTGTGATGGGGGTCAGTGGGAAGCTGGGGTGGCGATGTCAGGGGGAGACAACGTACGGAGTACTCATTTCTGCAAAAGTTCTGGCCTTTTGTTGTTCTATGCGACTGTTAGAACGGGGAATCGCGGGAGTTCCATTGATCGATGGTTAGCCTACTTGAGCTTGAAGGCGCAAAACTGCTCTGGAGCTGGATGTTAGCAATGGCTCGCCCGATCTGGAAACTTTGGAGTCTCGTCGTCAACTCACGGTTGATAATCTGCCAGACGATCTCGTCCGACATGGTGGGCGGGCTGGGTTCTTCCCGGTGATTCCGATTCGGCAATCAAACCGGCGTCAAGAGGTGTCCGGCGCGAGCTGCTTCTCTGAAGCCGTAAGCAGGAAGGGGGAACTGTTGCGATTCCGAGGGGCTGTGATATGCTGCGGCCGAAGAAAATTTGGGATCTCCCAGAACTTTTGTCTTGGAGCTGGCCCGTGCCACCCCATGCGAAATCGTATCGTGGCTTATCGGTAATCAGCCAATCGCCTGGCTTCCATTCGCCAGAGAGCTCTGAACTGGAAGCTCCAGCAGGGGAGCAGGGGTCCAGGGTCTTTCACAGTGGACTTCTCCTGAGCTTCTTGCTCCAACATCACTCTCACCTCGGAAATTCATGAGCCCATCTCAGCCATGACGGAGCTGTGGCCAGGCCTACCACGACGGAGTCAATGTTTCGATATGCGCTGAGGCGATCTGCAGTCTGTCGACTACAACAATATGGAATCACCTCGCCCTCTTCTCATTCTCTGCGTCTGGTCTCGTCAACCCCGAAAAGGTGCCGCGACCTTGGCCAGAGACCCCTGAGTTCGATCTCGCGCCACCCCTCGAGGGCAGTGCGCGATGGAGATCTCAGTATCCTGGGTAGAAATGATACAATATACGCCCTCTCGTCCGCCCCGGGAAGAGCAGGCATAGCCGTGATTCGTGTCTCCGGGCCGGGCTGTGTCGACGTGAGAACCCTATTTTCCCTGATCGCCGACCTTGCTGACCGACAAGCAGGTCTACCGGAACCTCTGTCCCGCCAAGCCACTGCCTAAGCCGAGGCACGCCGTCGTCAGGACGCTTGTCGAACCCGGCTCCTCGCCGAATCCCAACGTCGTCGACTCGGACGCCATGGTGCTCTACTTTCCGGCCCCCAAAACAGTCACCGGCGAGGACGTGCTGGAGCTACACGTGCACGGTGGAACCGCCACCGTCAAGGCTGTACTCGGCGCCATACCAAAGAGTCATTTGGATGGGCCCATTCACTACGCAGAGCCCGGCGAGTTTACCAAGCGCGCCTTCCTCAACAACCGCCTCGACCTAGCCCAGGTCGAGTCCCTCGGCGATGCCCTCTCCGCCGAGACAGAGCAGCAGCGCCGGGCCGCAGTCCGTGGCACCTCGGGCGAGCTTGGGAAGACGTACGAGGCATGGCGCGCGCAGCTGCTCCTCGCGCGCGGCGAGATCGAGGCGCTCATCGACTTTTCCGAGGACCAGCACTTTGACGAGTCGCCGGCCGCGCTCCTCGCTAACGTGCGCCAGCTCGTCGACCAGATACTGCAGTCCATCCAGCAGCACAAGGACGGCAGCCAGCGCAGCGAGCTGCTGCGGAACGGGATCCGCATTGCGCTGCTCGGCCCCCCCAACGTCGGCAAGAGCTCCCTCATGAACCAGATCGTGGGCCGCGAGGCCTCCATCGTGTCGCCCGAGGCCGGTACCACCCGCGACATCGTCGAGGCCAGCCTCGACATCCGCGGCTACCTGTGCTCGTTTGCCGACACGGCGGGAATCCGAGCCGCAGAACACGCGGCGTCCCATGATACCCGCGTCGGCGCCGTCGAGCAGGAAGGCATCCGGCGCGCGAGGAAGAAAGCCCAAGACTCGGACGTCATCATCGTCCTAGCCTCAGTCGAGACAAACACCGGGACACCACGCCTCCACTACGACGCCGAAACCCTCAACCTCGCCAGCCGAGCGCAGCAGTGCCTCGTCGTCATTAACAAGTGCGACGTCCTCGACACCCCAACCCTCACCTCCCTAATCCACGACTTCCAGCACTCGATCCTACGCCACATCCCCGGCCTCACCACCGCCAACCCCCTCCCCATCTCCTGCCTCTCCGGATCCCCGCCACCACCTACCCCCGCGGTCGTCCAGACAATCCACCAACTCACCGAACGCCTCGTCCAGTCCTTCTCGGCCCTCACCTCGCTACCCGAGGACATGCAGCACCTCCTGGGCGTGACGGAGCGGCAGCGGCAGCTGCTCGACGCGTGCCAGGGGCACCTCGAGGACTTTGCGGCCGAGACCGAGACGGGCGGCGGGGAGGGTTCGTGGGAGCCGGACGTGGTGCTGGCGGCCGAGCACCTGCGGCTGGCGGCCAATCGGCTGGCGGCCATCACGGGGCGCGGAGACTCCGGGGACGTGGAGGAGGTGTTGGGGGTGATTTTTGAAAAGTGAGTTCTTTTTGGGATGCGGCCGGGGAGTCATTTCGTACAGCGTATTTGCAAACCTGTTTTTTTTTCTCGAACCTTTTTTTTTCCGGGGGGAACGACGGGGATCAGAATGCTGACAAATGATATTTTTAGGTTTTGCGTGGGCAAGTAGGGGAGTTGTCGGCTGTGCAGTGCGAGTCACCGGCCTGGAAATGCTTGTGAGTGGAAGAGTGTCGGTGGTCGGTCGGCGTCTTGGCCCGGAGCGGTGCGGGATGCCGGATTTACGGCATCGGGCGCAGTCTGACCCGAAGGGCTTGGAGGTGGTGATGTAAGATGTATCAATTGTGTGTGTTGTTACATGTCTATGTTATGTCTATGTACTCCCCCGATTCCCATCTATCGCACGGTGTGTGTGTGACTGCGCGCGCTTGCGTTGCGGGCGTCGTCGCCGGCCTGCTGGCCTTGTCTAAAAGTCTGACCCAAGTCTAAAGTCTAGTCTAGAGAGTGAGTCTAAAATATGTCTAAAAAGACGGAGAAGTTACAATCGTTCCCCTGAAATACAACAAGCCCGGTAGAAGAAGGAAGAAGTCGCCGGGCATCCTCAAGGTTTGTGAGTCTTGGGAGCCGGAAAGAAGAATACAAAGTCTCCGAAAGGAGGGGAGGAGTAGTCGAAAAAATGAAAGTCTATGTCTTGAGGTGTGGTTGGTGGTGTACAGTTGTTGGCCCTCGCGGGCCGGGCTCGTGAGAGCAGGTCTGGTCTAAGTCGGTCTAATCGGTGGCGCTAGCGGTGATCTTCCTCCCGTTCTGTGGTGGTGTTGTCGATGCCGGTCATTGGTCGGGCAGGGAGAAGACTGGTCTCGCTGTGCTGTTGAACATGGCTTGGCGAAGGAGGTGAGGATTTAGTTGTCCTCGTCGTCCTCGGCCTTGGCGGGTCTAGGTTCATGTTAGTGTTTGTGATGGAGGAGTTGGGGTAGATGGGAAGGGCATACCCGTTGTATCCGGAGCGGCCTTGGTTGACGCACTTGTCCTCTTCCTCGTCATCGCCGTCCCTGAGAGGTGTTTGTTAGTGGGTGTTGAGTAGGGGGTTGGTTGTGGAAGGGGGACATACTTGTTGTAGCCAGATCGGCCATAGGGGACGGGGAAGGTAGAGGCGGAGGTGGTCGTCTTGGTAGCAGCCATTGCGAAGATGTTGTTGTTGTTGTTGTTGGGGCTGAAGGTGAAGGTGCTTGGATGAGGTTGAAGTTGAAGTTGAGAGTTGTAAAGTTGGTTGTGAGGGTTGAAGAGATGTTGAAGGTGATGGAGATGGAAGCTGATGAGAAATAAGCCTTGGTGATCGGGCATCGTCCCAGACTTATATACATGTTAGACATGCTGCGGCGGCGTCATGGCATCGCGGACGCTTTTCCTTTGTGATGCTGCTATACTCCCGGGTCATACCTCCGTACACTCACACCCCCCCTTACTACCTCCGCAGGAGCATATCAACCGTCCCGGGCTTGGCAGATGCGGCATGGTGGCAGCGGGCCCCCGAACACGACACTGACATAAGTCCTCTGCCCCCTGGTCCCCACGTTAATATTCAACCTCCGTCTCGAACCCCTACGAGATCTTGGTAGGTAAGTACCTAGGTACTTGGGTACCTCGCTACACATTTGATGGGGGGGCTGCACGGAGGGAAGGGAGTGTGTGTGGGACATGACGCCCGGTTCGAATGGCGGTCTGTCCCTGTCTCTCTGGATCCGGCCCATTCTCCGCAGTCCTCGGTTCCCAATATTTGCACTCGCGTGGCAGACCTACGGCAATCTGGTGGCCAGAGTTGGGACGACATGGCGATACCGCCGAAGAAGGCGGGAGTTTGCGGAAGACCCAGGTCGCGGCGGAGTGCACTGCTGGTCCTCCCTCGGCAACCATGATGCTCTGCTACTTTGCTTCCCAATCCGGCAGTGCGGACAGATCTGGTCTGATCCCTTGGCGTGCCCTAAACCGTGGGTTCCGGGCTTCGGTCACAGCATTGGTCGGGACGGATGAGGCGGTCGGGCTGAGGGGGAGGGGGGACATGTTCGCCGACATGGGGGGGTCTAATTCTGGGTGTTCTCGAAGGCCGCCAAGATGGCTACGAGGTTCCATGCGTCCTTCCTTCGTAGGGCTGAGCAAATACAATTAGGCACAGCTACCGAGGTGCTGTCTGTGTAAGCGCCAGGGCGTCGTGCACAGCGGAGAGACAAGACATCAGACACCAGCAATGCCACCGGCCTGCAGCAACGTCCGGCAAGCTCGTCATTGCTGACATCGCATGGAGGTGGATGTGTGACTGGAGTCTCTGCGTGTGCGTGGTGTGTGTGTGCGTATGAGAGAGCGCTTCGGTCGACCGATCTGTCGAACTACCTTGATTCTCTGGCTGCTGCCTCGTCGTGTGATGTCGTTTCTGCTCTTGGCCTCCTCCTTCTCCCTTTTGGGTTGTCGAGAACAGTGTCCTCTGACGTCCCCCCCTCACCATCCGATTGCATGCTCGCATGCTCCAAAGGCGCCGATCATGGCCATAGGTCCCCGACGGACGACGCCACTACGAACCGGCGATGCGTACATGCCCAACTAACCCACCGCCCGCCTCCAGGCACCACATGGCACACCAGACGCTGGCGTCAGTGTGGCGTTGGGACTGCCGGCCGATCCGCCTCGTGGATCGGGTGCCGCACCTGTTTCTCCCGGTTCCTGCGGCATCGAGGCCCCGACGACATCAGCCGTGGCTGGCCGGGCCATGGTGAATCATCTTGCACCTTCCCCGTTGCGCGACGTTTGCATCTCTTCAAACGCACCCGAGCGGTGCGACGGGCCATCTGGGAAAGGGAACCCGGCGAAGGGGCCTGGATTTGCTCTAGCACGCAAGACCCGGGTCGAGAAGGGGGAGGGGGTGCGGAGAGCGTGGGGCGGCGAGCGGACCGTTGATGCCGCGCGGGTGTCCTGGACAGGTCCCGTTCGACTCCGGGGCGGACGTGGGAAAAGTTGCCGATAACGAAGCTTTCTCCCCCCCGTGCGGAGGACATGAGACGGCGGGCCTCGCCGGGTCAGGGCCCACCAAGACCAATAGACGCGAGGGCTCACGATGTCGACGCGAGCAAGGTTACTCAGCGTTGGCATCGGTATCCATCTGGTGAGCAAGTTCGCGAAGGTGTTGGTGTGGAGGGGACGAGAAGATGGGGAGGGCTTGAAGGGCTTCACTGGTGGTTTAGCTCTTGGCGACGGCGCCATGTGCCCCTCCCCCATGTGGGAGTGATGCCGCGAGCATGGCGTCCCTGCAGTGCCGCTCAACGGGACGCCTTGGAAGCATCTTGTCGACCCCCCTAGCAAATTGGGGTTGATGGGGATGGGAGGGGGGACAAAGTTGCAAGGTGGAGGAGGTGGAGGAGGTGTGAAGTGATAAGCTGCAAACAGTCAATCCACCCTTGACCTGCCCCTCCCCCCGGTGGGCAGGCCCTTGCTCCTTCTCCTCCACCGTTTCTCCCCCACCTTCCCCTGTCCCGGATCTCCAATTGTTCGACCCCTCCACATGGGGACCCTCCACAAAAGGTTGCATCGCCAAAAAAAACACCAGCTCGTTTCTGACCCCAATCCAATCCCCACAGACGGCATCTCGGTGGCCCAACAAGACAGAGCCAGATTGCTGTGCCACGGGGTAGCGAGACGGCCCGCGAGGCTGAGAGCGACCCTGAGGCCCAGAGACATGGCACCTCTACACTGAACAAACACGGGAATCTCCACCTGAGTCATGCTCAGGTACGGAGCACCTCCGTCTCCGTGTTCAGACAACCACATCAGGGACGACAGCGAAATCTGCAAGCTCATCACCACAGGCCGCCCACCTTCCCCTTCACCGACGTCCAGATGCCGGCGCTTTTACCCCATGCGGGCCACGCAGCTCCTGTCTTGGGCCCTTCACATCGTCACGAACCGACCCCGACCCGCTTCTGCGCCGATACGTCAAACCCACGCCGATGCATTGGAAATGCTGCTGCCTTGCGCCAAACAAGCGGCATCCCGTCACCATGGGAGCATGGCACGCCCACAAACGGGCATCGCTACGGGGAACGAACTTGCGGTGTCGATCGCATCACGAGAAAATGTTCAAGTCCTTCCTGATTTGAGTCAAGTCAAAATCGGACGCCCCGTGGCATGTCAGAGAGTCAGAGAGCCCCATCCATCGTGGCATGGCGCCTTTCAAGCGCATGGCATGGCTTGCTCGTGGGATCCGACCCTGCTGACTTTGTTCCCAATCCGGTCCGCTTTCGATGGCGCCCTCTCAGAATCCTTCCCCCCCTCCTGGGACGACGGCGGGAGATCTCGCTTACCCCCCTTCGCCGAACCTTTGACGACTTCCGTGCCGCCGCCGGCCCACCCACCGGCCGGCGAGCTCGGCGCTGGCCAGACACATAATCGGAAAAAAGGGCCCCGCGAGAAGCAACCAAAACCGAGTCCCGCCAAGGAAACCTGTCGAGTGATTCGACAAATCCGCGCGGGGGTACTCAGTAAGTAACAGACAGACCTTTCCTTCGCAAAATGTTACTCCTTTCCCCCCCCGGGGCACCGCACATCAGGAGCTCCAGGCTTCCATCAATCTGTCAAGTACAGAGGGCCCAAGTCGCCGCATGCTGCACGAGAGTGGACAGCCCTACTGCCCAGGTGCAGGTCTTGAAGCAAAACCTGCGCTAGCGCATCTCCAACGTTGGCCAGCGTCATCTGGCGGCATCCAGCATGCTTCCCCCTCAACCCCTCAACCCCGTATTCCCACTGTATCCCTTCTTGCGCCTGTTTCCACTACGGCCATGGCTGCGCAGCGTGGGATAGTGTAGCATCCTTAGGGGTCGCAGTCGTGCACTTTCCTAAACGCGGTTAACTTGGGTAACCTGAGCTGCCGTTTCGGCCCGGCTCTATTATTATAGTCACCATGGTGGCAGTTTCTGGTGGCCATGTCGACTGACAGCATAGCGTGACTATCATTCTTCTTCCTTCGTTCGTGATGCTGCTCTCGAAGACGTCTGGATGCCATCCAACGCTCCGAACCCCCCTCCCCACCGCCCTAGAGGCAGCGACACCGTGGTCAGATGGCAATACGAAAGCCGAGAGAACGGCGCAGCTCGCCCATGCTTGCGACCCATCTCGTCATGTCACGAAAAATCGCCTGGAAGTTAGGATATGCCCTTTCCCCCCCGTTCCGGGTCTGTATGTCTCTCTGTCTTCTCTCGTGTTCTTTCTGCAAAGGCTGACTTGCAGTGCCATGTGATGTAGCCCCCGTATACTGCTACTGCTTTCGGCGGCGACATGGCATATGAGCTCGCTTGCAGGATTGACGACATGATGTTCTTATCGCCCAGCCTTGACTCGATGGCCCGACCCTCTCTCGACGACCCAGTCCTCACCCGACGGCCCAGTCTTCACTCGATCACCCAGTCTACAGCCGATCACATGGTCTTCGCTCGATCGCCAGGTCAATGCGAGTCTCGTCAAAGCAGCACAGGTCTTCCTCAGCGAGTCACCTGTCCCGTGGGTCTCCGTCATGGATGGGTGTATGCTTGAAGAAGTCACGGGTACATGGAACCCTCGATCCCGTCATTGCCAGGATTCAGAAGGGCGGACAAGGTTGATGAGTGATGTTTGAAAGTTCCCGAACCCACAAAGCCACAGGCCTGTGGTCCTTTGAAACCATGTGGGTGGGAGCAGGCCCTAGGTGGGAGACCCTGGGCCGTCGGGCCGGACTGGCGCTGCCCCGGTCCGGTACGGCTGGTCCCGTTTGGTGATTTTTTGGGTTGGGACCCCGCCCCCGACTGCCGAATGCTTGTCAGCAACAGCGGAAGCCTCCCCTGCACCGCGTCAGTGACGCTTGCCAAGGGGTATATCAGGTTGCAACGGTACAGAGGAGAACCGCTTCGTGGGGATGAGTTCGTTATCTCTCATCTCCTGGCAGTGTCCGCGGCCGGCTCAAAGAAGGATACCGAGAGAGGCACCTTCCCCTCTAGTCGGGGTTGCTCTTCTCCGCTGACTCTTGACGACCAACGGAACGGCCTCAAAGTTCTCGTCCCAACACCCCCCTGGCCGACACCACGTGCCCAGGTCCGACGGAGGACCTCAAAAGAGGCACATCCTTCGAGGAATCGGCTCAGAGGAGAGCTTCTCGGATGTGGGCAGGGTCTACAGGCGAGGAAGAGCCGTCATCTCTCTTGCCGACTCCGTCCGCCAGAGCATCTCCCCAGACTGGTGGAAGGTACCGGATAGAGACACGTGGTAAAGTTGAACAGTCGTGCTCCATGTAGCCTTCCTACAACTGGAGGGCTTTGGGCCCCATCTGGAACTGACCTTTGTCTTCACCGGACCACAGCATCTTGCTAGGCGGTTTGTCGCATCTCCTACGCGTACATTCCCCATGAAGAGTCCTGAGTCCTTGAAACCGGCAATATTTCGTCTGTTCATTGGGGTGTCCAAGACGAAGAGAGATACTGAGCTTCCAGCATGATCAGCCAGCGTTGGTTGGTAGGTAAGAAGCCACTGCCATGCTCGTGGGGCGAAGGAACGTCAAGAATCCAAGCTGTTGCTGTCCATTAAGGGGATGACTGCGCGAAGATAGGACACCAGGAAGGGTACTTCCCCGTTGTTATATCTTGATATGCCGGATCTTACTTCAAGTTATGTGAGCTGACAGGCACACGGGAGGATGAGGACCTTGTGACGAGCGAGCTAGGGGAGAGGGGGCCAGATGGAAACGGTGAAAATCAAGGAGAAGGCTTAGACTTGTTGGTGACGTAGGTGTCATGCTCTTGTTGAGATGAGGTACCTCGATGGATAGGTATCCGTATTTGCGGTTTTGTTGCCAGTCTCTGGATGAAACCAGTGTCATTTTGGCCTTTGCAGCTCCTGTCCTTGTCGTACCTACCAGTAGGTCCTTGAGCAGCCGATTCTCCCCCGGGACAAAAATGGTGGTGCTGTCGAGCGTGGGCTAGGATTCCAAGGGCGAATATACATCCGATATCATTTTACGGGATGGCAAAGTATTGAAACCTGAGGGCGGTGCGGATGGTGCAAGACACACATGATCTCGATTGCCTTGGCACCAAAGGACAAGCACAGTGTGGCAGCTGAACAGCTCACGCTGTCACGATGGTGGAGAGAACTGCTTGAGCGACCCTTGTCACAGTGCGAGCTGGGGATTCCGTCCGCTTTGACGCGTGTTGGCGGGCAGCACACACCTGAAGCCTCGTCTGGCAGCTTCCACTGGAGCTTGCCGTCCCCTTTTTTTCAGCACGACCTCCAAACCTCCAGCCCCGACCTTTGATTTGTAGCCCCTCCTCTTTGATGGCCAGCTGTGTTTGTGGTTGACAAACTCGCAGTCGTTCCTTCCTTCTTTCTCCTGGTCATGCGGTTGTCAACTTGAAGCGACAGAGGAAACCGCGACACCGGAATTCAGCTGCCCTTGCCGTTGCGACAGCAATTGGGGCCCGCGCTTGCGCTTGCTGGACTTGACACTTCCACGTCGTCGAGCATCGTGGCCAGCACCTCCACCCGACGGGAACCGCGTTGGGAAAGATCGCTTTGGTGATAGTTGCAAGGAAGTGCTAAGCTCCCCAAGCTGTCGCCGCAATGCCCAGTAAGTCTCAGCGGCCTCTTCCCCCTACCGTCACCGTCCGTAGTTCGCACCTGCGACTCGGTTCTGCGTCCTCACCCCCGTTCTCCATCTTCCCCTCCATCGTCCTGCGTCCTGCGAGGCGACCTGCCCATGCCCTCCCTCCCTCTCCTGCGGGCTACGTAGGTAGGTAGCTACCTCAAGTGAGGTGGCTTCCCAAGCTCTACCTTGCCCCCAACACAGCTTCCACCTTCCACTGCCGCCAACGCGTTAGGGATGGCCATGGCCCGAAGCCACCTCGCATCCCCGTCGCCGACGATCGGGAATAGCTGCTCGCGCCCCGCAGTCCTCCCCCCTCAATGCCATCTTCCCAGCACGGTTTGCAAGCCAAGCACGAGAGACACGAGCGGAAACATTGTGATCATGGGGGCACACCCGGTATATCGGCGCTTTGTTGCTAACTGGATCCCCTTCGAAGTCGCCGGCGATGACTTCTTCATCAGCGGCCAGTCCGTGTACGTATTCCCCCCCACCCTCTGCTTCTCGTGGGCCAGGCCGCTAACAGTGTCTCTCCAGGGAGCAACCGTTGTCCGATATCCAGGGCTGCTCAATCGCCGTCGATGCTGCCTACTACCTCCTGGCCCAACTCGAGGCGGAGCCCCACGAACCCCTCCTTCCCGCCCTCGCCGGCTTGACGGGCATACGGGCGTCCATCGAGGCCGATCTCGACCAATGGAAGGCAAATGGCATGGTCCCTTTCTTCGTCTTTGACGGACAGCCCATTACTGGCGAGGATGAGACAACCCTGGCGAGGAGCCGCCAGGCCAACAAGAAGACGGACTACGCCTGGGACCTGTACTTCAGTTCCAAGGCCTTCGAGGCTGTCCAGGCCTTTGGCCAGCACACGGGTATGGTACTTCGTATGGCGGACGGACAGTCGGGCTTGCTCTGACACCCGAACTCACAGGAGCCTTCAACACCCGCAACCTTTTCCCCTTGCTCCAAGAGATACTGAGGGGGCGAGAGCTTCATTTCTTGGTTGCACCGTACAATGCGGCTGCTCAGGTAACTCCTTGATAACCTGCCATGGGCGACACAGCTTGTTCTTTGCTGACAGCGTCGAAGCTGGCGTATTTCGAGCTGATCGACTCGGACCAATGCGCAGGAGTGATGGGCTCCCTGGAGCTGATGCTCTACCCCATCAACGACTCCATCATCCGCTCCCTCAACTGGGACAGCGGGACAGTCACGGCCGTGTCGAAGAAGCACATTCTCAAGGCGCTCCACATCACCGACGAGACGCTGCTTGTCGACGCAATCTTGATGACCGGAACTTCCTTTCTTCAGCCATTTCCTCCGCTCCTTGACTCGGTAATTACCAAGAACCAGCCTTACACTGTCGTGGACGCTATCAATGTTCTTCGAGCTGCGCAAAAGTCGGTGACTGTCGCATGCAACGCCTTCCAAGATGTCCTCGAGACCAAGGACGCCACATGGCTAGACAAGTACCGCAAGGCGCGCATGGCTATTGAGCACTTCATATATATCGCCGAGAGCGGCGAAGTCCAGGTCCATGCCCCCGAAGGCCTTACCGTCGATGCCCACGAGTATCTGGGTGTGCAGCTACCCTCCGAGCTTTTCCACTACCTCAACACCGGCCTGATCGGCCCCCGCCTTCTCAGTTGGATCACCCATGGGCGGATGGAGGTTCTTCCAACAATCGATGGCTTCGCCTCGGACGAATACAAGGATCTGGTAGAGAAGGGTTCGGTTCGGATCAAGGAGATGGCCTTGAGCATTGTCGAGCCTCGGCTGAACCGTGGCATCTCCCACAAGCCCATCACCATGGGAGTGTGGTATGACCGTGCTCGCAAGTACACGATGGCCTGGGAAAGCGAGGGCAAGGGGGGCGCGGTTTCCCGCCAGGTTGCGAGTTGGAATGTTGCGCCTTCGTCCATCAAGACACACTTTCCAAAGTTCAAGCATGGCTCGATTTTGTCCGAGGTCACGGCCCTGCAAAACCCCGACTTCTCGGCTTTGACCTTGGCAGGAGAGGGCGACAAAATGAAGGGCATCAAGCCGGCTGGCTTGATCCAGTCCATCTGCCTCTGGCGATTCCTCCATCTCCGAGGGTACGTCGATGACAGCCACTCGCTGACGCACTGGGGCAAGGCCCTTGCCGCCACCTTGTCCGCCCTCGAGCCAACGGTCAAGAAGCACGCCGAGGTCCCGAACCTCTACGAGCACGCTCTCGTCGCCATCGAGCTCATCCGCCTTGGTCTCCTCCACGCCGGAAACAAGCATGAGGAGCTTCGTGGTTACCCGATGAATGGCACCGAGGACGACAGAGCTAGCCTGCTACTGATCAGCCGCTGTGCTACCCTGCTCAAGTTACGCCACAAGTCTAACGGGTACACTGGCCCGCTCAGCAAGAATTTGCTCTGCTTCCGCTCGCTGGCCTCGGAGGTTCGCTCTGCCGACCGCGATCTGATCGAGGCTCTCGTTGCCTCAATGTTCCTCTACGCCCAGGCCGATCGCAAGAGAACCGACGGCTGGGAGCTGAGTCATCAGTATGTTTTTCTCTCCCCTGGCCATTGCCGCTCACTCAACTGACCCTTCTCTCTGCAGACTTCCTTTCCTCAGCGACCCCGATGTTGCTCTCGGCATTGCCGTCAAGACGTACTTTGACGAGGTTGGTGCCAAGACGTCCGCCGAGGTCAAGGATGAGAAGAAGAAGAGCTTCCCGTCGCTGTACATGCCGCATGCCCTGGCCTTTGAGGAGGATCTCGAGATTGCCTGCAACTTTTTCGACGCCATTTACGCCGGCGTCAAGTTGCTGGACTCGTCTGCCATGCCCCCCTCCAAGCGCCAGGCTTGGGACAAGGCCGCAGAGTACCTGGCCCTGAGGCGCTAGAGCGACAGAGAGGTGACAGCCCTGGATTCGAGCGGCGGCAACACGGCAACAGGGCGGCAACGCGGCCACATGTCCGGGAAAAGCACCCTTCGCAGAAGATGGCTGTGGTCATGTTCAACCTGCCCCGGCGGGCCATCCCCATAGTTACCCAGTGTTAGCAGTTACAGGGCTATAAAACATTGACAAAAAAGATCACTTCTCGTGTCGAGGCCATCATGTGAGTGTGAAAATGATGTGTCAGTGCCTCGCGAAAATCACTGGTGCTGGTATCTTGTTCATGGTCCTATGCCTACACAAAAGCAGCCTTCCCTTTCATGTCGTGCTCTTTCCGCACTTGCCATGAGCCATGCCATCAGGAGACCTATGCTGTGAAAAGAAAAGGCCACGACAAAATCATTGTGGAGATCTCCTATGATGGGCAACTTCAACTCTCACGAGACCTAGAACCCGAGGGAGAACATTCTGTCCATCCAAGCCACACGCCAACTCCACCATCGAACCTTTGCCGCCGGCCCATGTTGCAAAACCCATCCATGCCAAAATGACCAGGAAGAACCACTGCTGCTCCATGTAGTTGCCACAGATGTCAAGGCTGGGAGAGAAATATCTTCCCAAGCCAGCCCCTGACCTCGCCGGGTCAAAGAATAAAGTCGCCTAGACAAGTAGGCGTCGCGTTGATGCGGGCCGGAGGAGGGATTCCCCCACCCCCCCACCCCCCCCTCCCAGCGTCCCAGTCTTCTCCAGGTTCTTCTGACCTAGACAAGCAGGCGTCGCTTGATGGGCGCCGGAGGTGGCATTTCCCCCTCCGCTGGCGTCCCAGTCGCCTTCTCCAGGTTCTTTTGGCCTAGACCCTGGATCTTTTCGAGGAGATGGCTGCGGCCGCAGTCAGCCATGCGATCGTAATTTGCCTCGGTCGGTTAAGGCAAAACGAGCTATAAAATCGGTAGGTGGGCAGGGATCAAGCAAAATAATGTGACGTCTCCTGAGAGGGGAATCTGACGATGAGCAGAATGGGAGGAAAGTAGGCGTACTTGATGGGCATGTGGCCGCCGCGGCTCTCCTTGAGCGCGAGGTCCACCTTTTCCTTTTGGTGCTCGTGCTCGAGAAAGTGCTGCATGATGCGCTCCTGGCCGGCCTGATTGTCGGCTGCGCGGACGACGTAGCCGCAGCCTTCTTGGTCGCACTGCCAGCTCCCGTTGGGGCCGGCGGGCGACATGCCGGGTATCTTTTCCGCGTAGACAACGACGGGCACCGCGTTCTTGGGGAGCGGGATCGAGGAGCCATCGTTGTCCTCGCCGACCTCTTCGATGATGCTGTCGGCATTGCTGGCCTCTTCCATCTCCTCATCTTCGTCTTCCTCGCCGATGTTGATGGGCTGGAAGTACTTGACGTACTTTCCAACACGTCCTCTGCGCCCTCCCGACTCGACGTCGAGGTCCATTTCGCCAGCGGGTCGTTTTTGCGAAGGACGCAAACCAGCGCCTTTGCCGGACTTCCGGGCCCGGGGCTGGCTCCCGTCGTCGGAATCCGTTCTCGGGACGGCATCGGCCCCCTTCAAGGCTCTGGGCGCCGCTTTGTCGCGGCGTCGTACGGCTGTCAGGATTTGGGTTGCAGTGATATTCTCTAGCTTCAAGGGCTTGGAGGAAACCTCCCCGAGCCAGCCATAGAATTCCGTGCCTTTCCACTCATGGCCCAGACGCGACAAAAGATCTCTTGAGAAGTACGCCAGTATTTCAGGTGGCGAACCGTAATTCGGCACCTTGCACTTCAGGTAGATCTGCGTGTGCACGGTCTTGGCCTTGATGCCCTTTCTAATTATATCCCGGGTCGAGGCAACCTCTTCCAAGACGTCCAAGAGGAGATCGATGGGAGATGATGTATCCGATAGTGGCCCGGACTGGGGGGTTGCCGGTCGCGCAGTTTCTAGCTGAGGAGTTCTCTGCTTGGGAAGAGAGGGCGACGAATGCTTCGACTGTCTCGCCGACTGAAGAGCGAGCTGGTAGTGGGACGGGACGGGTATTGGTGTCTCGGTGCCCTTCTCCTTGCCCTTCCTAATGACAAGGTCATGTGGTGGGCTGGCGAGGTCCATCATCTCCACGTCCTGAATGCTGCGGCGATTCGTAGCTCTTGAAGAGCCTTCATTGTGATTGGGTATGGTCGTCGCTGGCGGTGGTATTGGTTGGGGCGTTGCTGTCTTGGTCCGAACCTTTGGCTTTTTCTGTGGCTGTCAGAGGAGAGCAGATGGGCGGACTGGCGGGGAACCTACGGCGTCCTGCTCCTTGATCCACTTGGCAAAGGGCGTTCCTTCCCAGACCACCGCATCGTCCTTTGGGAAATGCGAGAGGAAGAAATGCGTCCACTTGGCATAGCGAGCCTCGGCTTCGTCTCGTGTGACTCCGTCGCCAACACCCACCGCATACTATGAAGCGTCAGTCATGGACAAGTGCAGCGTTGAAAAGGACAGACGGACCCCGAATAAGACGTCATCGAGGGTAGGCGGGGCGGGCTTCCTCAACGCACGTTTCTTTGCACCTTTCAAGGCGCTCAGGGCGTTCTGGTAGAGCAGGTAGACATCCTGCGCCTCGAAGAACAGGATCAAAGCCTGGAGGATGTCCAAGTACATTGCCTCATATTGTGGCGCCGGTCGGATCTCGAACCATCCTGCCGCTCCGGAAACCCAGAGTGTACACGGGTTATACCCGATCGAATAATGGGTTGAGTCCGTGATCTCGATGGAGGCGGATCTGAGCTTGGGATTGATCACTGTGTGTGGCCGTTAGCAGACCGACACTGTCAATTTCCGGGCGCGGTATGGACCTACATGCGTCGAAGACGTTCTGTTCATCTTCTTCGATGACCTCGAGCGTGCCACGGATGACCATGGGCCCCACCTTGTGGACAAGCAGGGGATTGCCCAGCGTCTTGCCGCCCTTCTCGTAGATGACGGCGTCGTTGAGAATGAACATGGGCCAGTCGTTATCGAGAATACCTGGTTTGTAGGGCTTGAGAACTTTTAGTTCCTCGGTCCAGGAAGACGGGTCCTGATCAACGGTGGCCACCGTCGATGTCGACGACTTGCGGCGGCGTCCCATGGCGGCGGAGCGTCGCAGTGCAACTGGGGGGCGGTGGGAGGGAAAGGTGAAGCTGTATTGCTGTCGTGGGTGGATTCAGCTTGAGGGTGGGCAGAAGAGGGGTGCAGGAGGCTGTGGCTCGTCGAAAAATGGTGGAAGAGTGGTATGTTTGGTGTTGGAAACGGAACTGTCTTTCCAGGCGTAGATTGAATCGCACTGGACGCGACGAACACCAGAGGCGCGCCCGCGTGGACAGTACAGGGATTGGAAGATGCGGGGCAGGTCAGGGCCCTGTTGGAGCTGGCAGGGATCTGATAAGCCCGATAAGCCTCTAATCGACAGTGAGCGCCATGGCCTGAACGACTCCCTCTAAAAAAAGCCGAGCTTCCAGGAAGTGGGAGAGAAAGGCGACGCCTCGAACACAACTTCCTTCCACCCCGATTCGCTCGTTTTCTCCAGGTCAATCGTTAGATGCGCTTCGTCCAAACTGCAAGAGCCTTCAAAATGGCGACCGGGCAGATTATGGAGGGCGTCTTCGGTAAGCTCTGCTCGACCAGACGCCGCACTCAGTGCTAACCATGGCGCCAACAGCCATCAACAAGCCCATGGGCATGAGCTCAGCCCAGGTCATCCGAGACTGCCAGAAATTCTTCAATCCCTCGAACCTGTTCGCCCCAGCACTGCAACAGGAGAGGGCAGCGCGGGACCGCGAGTCCAAGTACCAGCACACGCGCCGCAGCCGTGCCAAGCGCCAGCTCCAGGTCAAGATCGGACATGGCGGCACCCTCGACCCGCTCGCCACGGGCGTCCTGATCTTGGGCGTGGGAAAGGGCACAAAGTCGCTGCAGGACTTTTTGCTCTGCACCAAGACGTACGAGACGGTGGTCCTCTTCGGCGCGAGCACCGACACGTACGACCGCGTCGGCCGCATCATCAAGAAGGGCAACTACGACAACATCACCAGGGACGTGGTGGAGAAGGCGCTGGAGAAGTTCCGCGGCAAGTTCAAGCAGGCTCCCCCGCTATACTCGGCCCTGAAGATGCAGGGGAAGCCGCTTTACGAATACGCCCGTGAGGGGCTGCCCATCCCACGAGAGATCGAGACCAGAGACGTCGACGTCACGGAGATGGAGATTGTCGAGTGGTACGAGCCGGAAACCCACAACCACCGGTGGCCCGCCGAAGAGGCTGACCAGGCCGAGAAGAGCCTTGCTGGGTCGGTCTGGAAGGTAGCGCAGGCCCAGGCGACGGGCGAGGAGGTTCCCGAGGTGCCGACACCCCAGAAGCAAGAGGAGGAAGCCAAAGCGCTGGAGGACTTTCAGGGAACAAAGCGGGAGGCCGAGGAGCGCGTCGACACTCTTGTTCGCGACGAGGAGCCCTCGGCGAAGCGGAGGAAGACGGCACCCGGCACGCAGGACCCTGCGCCTCTGATGTCCGGAGCACTGACCAAGCAGCCGCCCAGGGGAAAGGGCTCCAACCTCGTACCGCCACCTCCCTCGCCGGACACGCCTCCCCCATGGGAGGGCAAGGGACCGCCTGCCGTCAAGATCCGTATGACGGTGACTTCTGGTTTCTACGTCCGCAGCTTATGCCACGACTTGGGCGAGGCGCTAGGCTCGGGGGCCATGATGGCCGAGTTGGCACGTACCCGGCAGGGGCAATTCGTGCTTGGAGGGCCCAACTGCATGGAGTACAATGACCTCTTGGAAAGCGAAGAGGTGTGGGCGCCCAAGGTCACAAAGATGCTGGATCTCTGGAACTCAAAACGTACCGACATGCACATCGCCCCAGAACCCGTCAAGGAGGAAGCCAAGGTCGAGAGCCAGGAGCCAAAGGCCGAGGCTTCGGAAGTGGCTGCCCCGGCGTCGGAGCCCGTACCGCAGGCTGAGCCCAGCGCAGATACCAAGATGGAAGATGGAGCAGAGGGCTCAGCCGAAAAGGTTGCGGCTTGAAAGACGTCTTTTGTCGCTGCGCCAAAAACTAGACTAGCCTTTAGAGGCCTCATACCCAAGAAGGTCCAGTCCTCGAATGACATGAAATCAAACAATCTCCTATGATGGCCTATGTGTACCAACTCCGTGCGCCGAATCAAGAACGCCATCCGTTACCCATCTTTGATGTACCTGCCATATGGCATTATCCATCAAGCAGCTCCCATGCTCCCAACTCATGATATTCGTATACCCCGTTCATGTAAGGCCCCGACGCCATTCCCCTTGACCCAACCAGTCCCCCAGTCCCAAGTCTCAATCCCCCCAACACCCAAAATCACCACCAACCATTCCCAGTTTTCCATTACCCATTACCCATTCCCATTACTCATCCCCTGGCAGACCCGCGCTCAACCGCAACCCCCACCTCAAAGCGTACTCCTATTCCCCGCCCCCGGCTGTCCCCCCTGCCCCAGCACCGCCCTCACCCTCTCAATCCTCTCCATCGCCCCCTCCAACCTCTCCAACCGCCTATGCTTCTCCGCCTCCCTCCGCTCCAGCGTCTGAACCCGCTCCTCGAGCCGCGCCCTCGCCCTTCTCTCCGTCGAGACCATCTCGTTGGCCTGCTCAAAAAGACTGACACTCAGCTCCTCGACCTCTCGACTCGTCTCGTTCAGCCGGCCCTCGGCCTCGCGCCGCAGCTCGCGCTCGCGCGCCAGCGCCGCCGCGAGGTCCTCTGCGCCGCCGCTTGGGGTGTCCGGGCCCGCGGGCGGGCTGTAGATGGCCGGGGAGGGGTGCAAGGGGAGGGAGTTGTTGTATCTCGCGGGCGGGAGGGGGGGCGGTTGCTGAGGTGGCGAGGCGCGGAGGTTGGGCGTGGATTTGCGCGGGGAGAGGAGCGCCGAGATGCGCGAGGCGGCGCCGGAGGAGAGGAACGAGGAGCGCGCGGGCGAGGCGACGCTCGCCGAGGGGGTGTGCAGGGGTGTTGGGCCGGGGGTGGAGACGGTCGGGGCGGGGAGTGGGTGGTGGTGAGTTCGCGGCGGAGCTTGGCGAGTTCGTCTTCGTAGTCGGCCCAGCGGTCGACGGCGGCGGAGGCTTTTTCGTTGAGGAGGCGCACTTGGGCTTCGAGGGCGGCGATTTGGTTCTGGGCGGCGAGGAGGGAGGCTTGGGCGTCGTCGGAGGGGGAGGGGAAGGGGGGGTTGAAGCCGCATTGTGGGCAGCAGTCGGAGGGGGGGGAGAAGGCGGTTGGAGCAACGGACATGGTCATTATGGTCGCCATGGTGTCACTTGGCGGGGCGACGGTTGCGACGAGGAGGCGGTCACCATGCGCCGGGGGTTTGGTTCGTGGTTGGGATATTCTGGTGAGATGGGCGATTGTCGTCGTCGTCGGTATTCGTCTGCAGCAATATGTTGTCGGGTTCGGTGGTGGTGGTGAGAGAGAAGATGAAAGGAGGCTTCAATCTTCAGCTGTAAAGTGCGGCGCTTGCCATTCCCTATTTGGGCCCTGGGTTCGGGGGGGTGGTGCGGCTGTGGGAGGGCGGGGCGTTACTTGGCAATTGTCGATTCCTCTGGTGACGTTCCATGCACAATGCACATTGAATGCATTGAGCATGCGCCGGATCGACGGCAGAAACCGAGAAACCTGGTGGGACAAGCAACCACGTCCCGGAATGCCCACGCCCCGGCGAAATCATGGGCTGGAATGCAGAGAACTGACGTACCTGGCTTGACCGCTGGAACGTGCCACTCGGCATTTTCATCACCATGACATGCCCCAACTGCTCCTCGCTGGACTCGTCAGGGGCGTCAGGTGGTCCATCAAAGTTTGGGAATTGCTTCCATCCGGGTCCACCGCGGTTTCGGGCGGCGCCTCAAGTGCCGACGACTCCACCGAGCGATCTGGCGATCTTGTGCCGCAGTCGCCCATGAACCCGTAAAATGCACAACTTTCCAAATCATGCACCGACCCAAGCTACCATTTTTTGCATGAATTTCCATGTTTCCTATGCTCCGATCCGTTTGAACAGAGTCTCTGTCGGATTTGATTTCCTTGCCCATCCTCGTCGGGCTCCCCTGAATGTGTATCGTGACATCAATGACCAACCAGATATTCGGCTTGCCTGCGAGTCGTCTCACAGATCTCAAAATCTGGCCGAAACACCTCTGTATGTGAGTTTTATAGTGTCTATCCACCGAGAAATCTCAGCCTCCCCCGTCTCTTGATGTCGTCTTGGCCTCTCCTCCCGTCCGTTGTCGGGCAACGACGATGGTGACCTGCCTGTCGACGTCAAGATCGTTCGGTCCGCCCAACTGCGTGCGCACCGGTGGCTTGTCCAGCTCGATGTTTCAGTTTTGGTATCGGACTGGCCCCAGCAGTTCAATACGGCTTCGCAACCTTCCTCGGCTCGACCGCCCCCGTCTCCGGGTCCTGATATTCCTTCCAGCTCACGGGGAACATGGTATTCCCCGCCTCGCTGGTCGCCATGATGACTCCGAGCTCGTTCCGCGCAGTCGAGAGGTAGTAATTCGCCTGATCACCAAGAGAAATCTAGACGCACCCCGTCAGCAAAGAACATCGTCGTACCACTCCAGAACGGCAAGAACCTACCACTTCAGCCCGCACAATATCTCCCGGCCGGAAGCTCTCATAGATCTTGACCCTATCCTTCTCCGTCGCCCTTACATCCTGCACGCGGATAATCCCCTGCCACTCCGCGTCCAGCACCGTGTCACCGCATATCAGGATGGCCACGACCGCCTGCCGCGGCGTGATGCGCACCACGCGGCAGAGCACCGTATTCCCAACCTCGGGGAGGACCTCGCGCTTCTCGGACACGCCTGAGAGGGAGACAGAGATGGTGGGGAGCTCGGCCGGCGTCGGGGCGGGCGCGATCTTGTTGAGGCGCTTCACGGGCCCTGGGGCTTTGGCGGGCTGGGCGATGTGCACGACGCCGAGCAGGGACGAGTAGAGGGTGGACTGGTGGATGTGCGTGCCGGGCCCGGGCTGGTATTTGGAGGTCGAGCCGAGCGGCTGGCCGGGGATGGCTAATGGCGTGGTGGTGGCGGCTGACATGTTGGTTGTGGTGATGATGGTGGTGTTTGGGGGACGACGACGACGGGAAAGTTTTGGTGGGGCAACCGGCTGGCATCGCGTCCAGAAATTCTGAACGTGCCCAGCGCAGGTTGCATGGTTGGTGCTTCTGGGCTAGGCCTGATGCGGCATGTCCCCTAACCCATCGTTTCCAAGGGTCTCTAGCCCCTGGGGACCCTGAGGACCTGTTTTTTTGTTACTCCTTCCATGATGTCGAATGCACGACTTGCATTCGCCGTAGGAAATCCAACATGGCGAGGGTTTTCGCCATGGGTAAAATAGGTCTTGCCTCATTCCATGGTTTGTTTTACTCGTCAGGGACAAGATCAGACAGTCATCGGGGCTCGGGACCTGCAGCCGATTGAACCCCAGCACCCAAGCCGGAAACATGGCGATCCGAGAGGAACGAATGGGTCGATATTCCCACCTCCAGAATCCCAGCCGTATCCAGAACCACCAAGATGGCAGTCTCTTGATTCTCCATTCCTCTCAGGAGTCGGAAACCCATCAAGACATGGAGCTTTCGCTTCCCGCGCGTTCCGTGGAGTACCCACTCCGGTAATTGCACCGGGGTCAGCAAACCGCAATACAAGATACAGAAACCCTCCCGTCTCCAAGTCCCTCTCTTTCGTTTCAGTAGCGTTGGTGAACTCTGCTCTCCCGCCCATCCCATCCCATCCCCTCTCCGTCGTCAACGCCCAAGTCCCAAGCCAAAATGCCGTCCAAATCCAAGACCAAGGCGTCGCCCGCCTCCACCAAGGGGTGCTGCTGCAGCCTCACCAGCATCCTCAAGTTCCTCGCCATCCTCCTCGGCGTCCTTGCCCCCGTCGCATACTACCTTGAGCAGCGCCTCTCCTCCTTCTACATCTTCGACGTAGCCCACCTCGCCGACCTGCAGACGCGCAGCATCCAAGCGCACGGCAACGACACGCGCGCCATCGCACAGTTCATCGTCAACGAGCTCAGCACGCGCCCCGAGACCAAGGCGCACATCAACCTCGACGAGGAGTGGGTCTTCAACAACGCCGGCGGCGCCATGGGCGCCATGTACATCATCCACGCCAGTCCGTCCCCCCACCCCCACCTCCATCCCAACACACCCCCTAACCCCACCGCAGGCATAACCGAGTACCTCATCATCTTCGGCACCCCCATCGGCACCGAGGGCCACTCGGGCCGGCACACAGCCGACGACTACTTCCATATCCTGTCCGGGTACCAGCTGGCGTACGCGCCGGGCCCGGGCCACTACGAGGCCGAGGTCTATCCCCAGGGCTCGGTGCACCACCTGCGCCGCGGAGAGGTCAAGCAGTACGTGATGCCCGAGAGCGGGTGCTTTGCGCTCGAGTACGCGCGGGGCTGGATCCCGCCGATGCTGTTCTTTGGGTATGCGGATACGTTTTTCAGCACGCTTGATTTTTATACGCTGTGGCGGACGTCGTGGGTGACGGCGAGGGAGATGGGGGCGAATTTGTTGGTTGGGAAGTGTTAGGGGGGCTGGTGTGTGAGTGGATATTGGCCCTGGGAATGGAAGGGCGGTTGATGCCATGGCTGTCATGGCGTTAGTCATGTGTACAAATATGTATCATTACTCGGATAGTTAGAGTTTGGCTAGATGGTAGTGGTGAGAGCTAATATGATGCCCTGTCTGGAATAGGGGTGCGGGATACTTCTCCTGAAATCGTTTTTGAAATGTGTCTTGATTTTTACCTTTGAAGAATTCGGTTGTAGCAGTTAGTCCCTTGGGGCTTCTGGGTCCTTGCTGTGATTTTCTCTGGGAGGTGTGGACATTGAAAAGGCTCATGAGCACGCAAGGTTGACCGTCAGCACGACGAGACCATTCCCCTCATATTAACAGCCCTTTCCACAACGCTAGATTGACCAAACGCCCGTACCAATAATCACCAGAGAAGAGGCGAGCTTCAAATTAGCATCCATGACGATAAATCTCAAGACCAGGCACCTAAACTTCCAGCTCTCGCTTCATATGCCCCAAAAAAATACTTTTCCCCCCTTTTTTTGTCCGCCCCAATTCCCATTGACCGACCGTGACCCACGCCGGGGCAAATGCTGCTTCCAAAGACGGGTGTCCCCCACCCAACCCCCCATGGTGAGAGTGACCCTGGTTGCAAAGAAAAAGAGAAGAGAGGGAACGGTGCGAGAAGTCTCAGGCAAGCCATTCCTCCTCGTTCCGTCTGTTGCCCCGCATAACCAACCCATCGTCCTCGTCATCCTCGTCCTCGGATTCATGCTCGCTGGGGGCGCTGAGCGTCTCGGCATTTCGGTGGTCGTGGCCGTTGCCATTGGCGTGGCCGTTGGCATGTCCATTGACGGACCCACGGTCGCCCTCGTGCTCACCATCCTCCCCCTCCATCCACCTGAGGCCGTTGGCATATTCCTCCAGAGGGAACACCTCCCTGGCGTACTCCTCCATTAATCTTGGTCCCTCCCATAGCTCCAGCGCGGCCTGGGGGCAGCTATCCTCCAGCTCGCGATCGCCAAAGTAAGGGGGCTGCTTTGCCGGGTCGTCATTCTTTAGCGAATAAAGCTCCTCCAGGCCCTCGAGCTGGCAGCGATATCCTTCCGGGATCTTGACCTTGACCTCAATCGGACCCCGGACATATCGCATCGGCCGGCCGACACCCTTGGTGAACTGAGCGCAGACCTCCTTGGGAGTGAGCATCTCATATGCGAGAGCGATGCGCCTTCCGCCCCCCCACTTCTTCATGCCATCCTTGAACAATTGGAGAATGGCGGGCCCGACGTCATGCTCTGCGTCGAGCCATGGCAGCTTGGCGTCTGGATGAAAGGGAGCCTGCCACACCCACGAGCCGTCGGGCTGCATGTCGGTGTAAAAGAGAGGGTACGGTAGCGAGGTGAAGTTGTTGTTGTAGATGCCCGTGTAGACAAAGGTCGCTGGTAACCCAATCTTTTTGATGTAGGCTTCGACCTGGTGCTTGGACGCCCAGAGGGGCAGTGATGGCCAGTCCTTGTTGTAGGCATGGTGATCGGGCATGGAGGAATAAATGTAATGCTGAATGCCGGCCCTCTTGGCCGCATCGGCGAGGGCCTCACCGATTTTGATCTCGTCGCCGTAAAATGTGGTGTTGATGAAGGCGAGTTGCGCACCGCGAAACAGCTCCGAAATCAGGCCGCGGTTGATGCCGATGCCGGAGATGGGGCCATTCTTGGTCACATCAACCGCTGCGCTCTCGCTCGGCCGCTCCTTCGTGTAGAGCTCCCCCCTGAGAATCGTGACATTGGGATTCCCCGAAACCTCGGTCGCCACAACGCCCTCGAGATTTCTCAGCTGCGCCCGGACATGGTAGCCCACGGCCGTGGCGACTCTGATGAAGGAGGCGGCTTGCCGGCCGCTGGCGTTGATGACGGCGATTGTCTTGTCGGGGCTCGGCATCGTCCGCTTTGCAGGACGGAAGGTCAGGGAATTGTTCCTCGAAGTCAGGGGAGACGCCTCCGAGTATGACGATCTCGAGTGCTTGTGCCTCCTCTCCTCGTGGTGGGCGTGGGTGGGCTTCTTGATGATATCCCTTGGAACTGGCCGCATGGCGAGCTCGGAGACAATCTCGCCCGGCATTGATAAAGATGGCCGGCGAGGTGCGCGCGACTGCCCAGCACTGATCCAGGTCCAGGGAAGGAAATTCGAGGGTGTCTGTGAAGACTGGTCGTTTGTTCTCGGCAGGAGATTCCAGAGGAGTGCAGATGATCGTGTAAGAGAAAAGGGCGAGCTCGGGAGCCGGGGGGGGGAGTGTCGTATATGTGTGTGTGTGTGTGTGTGTGTGTGTGTGTGTGTGTCGGAAGAGGCTTCCAAGGGTCGATCAGGTCGGATTGCGCAAACGAGAACCGAATCGCTGATATCTTCCCACTTCCTGCCGCTGGACTCTAGGCGTCAGGCCCTGGCACGAGGGATTCGTGCGTGCCTGTGTGCCACAGGGAAGGAGGGCAGGGCCGCGCAGGAGACACGGGCCGCTGGAGGGAAGGAGGCACGGGAGAAGCAGCTTCTAGGGCCGTATCGTCCTCATCGAGAGCTTTATCTGATAGTGGGGTGCTACCCGGATTGCGGGGTGGTGCTGGTTTTTGGAGTCTTGCTGAACCGTTGGACGCGACCGACCGGGGGCACGCTTGATAGACGACGCACGATAAGCTGGCGACTGGCTGCTGGGAGAGGACGGACAGGCGGGCAGGAAGCTGAATGCGGATGTAGGTCGGTCGTCTTGGAAAAACTCGGCGCTCAACGACAAAGATCTGGGGATGGCGCTGCGCTGGATGCGACGGGAGGGCGCAAGACGGGACAGACAGGTTTGACGATGGGTCAGGCTGTGATTTTGTTGCGAAAACCGCGAGAGGCGGGCTGCTGTCGATGACACAGGGACAGCCCGGCTGGATATAAACGGTGGACCAACAAAGAGCTGGAGACATCCGTTGGACTTGGGGCACAACCAACCACACACTCACAGGCCGGCCGGCTACATGCGCCCATCTCCCCATCCTCTCCATCTCCCCACTGCCGGGAAGTCGTGCCAGCAGCAATCGACTTCGATCATGGGGAGAATTTCGGGGTTGCGTCAGTCCCACTGGCTGGGTGAATCCACAGTCGAAAAACCTGTCTGAACCGACGACCAGAAAAAAAGCCACTGGTGCTGGGCCTGCAATCACCGCAACGGCTGAGGGCAAGCGGCCTCTCCAATCGGAAGCCAACGTGCTCAGGAGAATGGCCAGCGGGACTCCATCGCCGCCAGCGGATGGCTGGCCAGACCGCAACATCGCGCATGCGAGAGCATGGCTGTTTGTCAGAGAATCCAGGGGTTCGTCGAGCTCACCTCGTCACCTCCTCAACAAATATTGGAGAGGGAGCGAGAGGAGAAAAACCCGTCGGGGACGCCCGCCTCCAGGACTTACACGGTACATGCGGTCTGCAGGAATACAGCTGATAACCTATCCCGACAGCCCTGCCACCACCAGTTCAGGCATGCCCGGATCGGGTATTCCGTTTCCAGAGCTTGGCGATAGATAAGACAAAGGCGTCATCAACGGTCCATGACGGAGTTATATATCCCATAGATGAGCCACTGAACCACTGTTTTCTCTCCCGCCATGTCCCAGGAGCATTATTTCCAGAGGCGCGCTACGGCAGGTGGGCTGCAGATTGGTGCAGCTGACCTGCCCGAATGCAACCCTCCGAGTTCTTGCCGGTGGACACTCTTGTGGAGGTGAAGCAGCAATCCACCCCAGATTGAAAGGCAGCAGCAGCAGCAGCAGCAATATCGGTCGGTACTGCCCATCCCGCCGAGTTGAGTTGTGGCTGCCGTTCCAGACTGACGGGAACAGGACGCAAGAGACAGTGTGAGACTTGGATTTTTTGGGTGTGTTGTACAAACCACACACGCCGCTTCTTGATTGGAGAATGGCTATTCATCTCCAATTTCTTGCTCACCACTTTTACGCCGTGCTTTATCTCTCCCTCTCACCTCATCCGAGCACACACCCCGGGGGCCCGACATGCCCATCGCCCAGCAGCCAACAGCCGGACCAGAATTCATCAGACTTTTTTACTGCTGGTACTACTGCTGCTACGGTTCCAGTTCACATGCAGCTAGAGGTTGCTCTTACCTGATACCTTCCCCATCGAGACCCATTTGGGGCACTGCTCGATGTCGCTCAGGCGTCCGACCGGGCCGTTTTCCAGCACGGCAGAGCCCGCCAACCCGGAGCCCGGCGATGCTCCAAATCGACATCACGATCGTCCCTTGAAGGGAAGCTCGCGGAATGCTCGTCGTCGACCCAAGAGCTAGGCCGGCTGCATTTTCGCCATGGTTGCGGAAGATGAGGGCCGGTTGGATAATATCCAGGAACCCCCCTCCAGCATCGGTCTTGTGTCTGCTCGCAGTTGCTGCCGTCGACAGAGTCCCATGTCGCTAGGTCGAAGCCCTACCGTCCCGTCGCACAAAGCATTGCCAATGCCTCGTTGCAGGACCCAAGAGATCTCCGCTGCCGCGGTGCTTGTTGTCACCGCAAGTCCTTCACGCCTGGAAGGCCGGGCGGCGAGTCCCCTTTTCAATTACGTACAAGCCGACCACTAATGCCCCTCCTGGCCACCACGGTCTCCATTCCGTCATCTAGGACGGTTGCGCAACTGGTCACGGAGTCACCTCGTCGAGCGGATCTCCGCGGATTCCTGTCCAGCGTCGGCAGCATGGACGTCTTGGGAGTTGCTGGAAAAGTCAGACAGCCGCCGCAGCCACCGATCACCGAGTGCGGTCCGAGTACCTCTGGTCTACTTGTTAGACGTTACCGGGAGCACGTCACCGACATAATTCCCCGCTTCTTCCATGCGCAAGCTACTCGAAATTGCGGGGAATCGATCTTTCTTTGGGAGAACCGCATCTATTATCGGGTGGATGGGCTGATGATCTACCTAGCTCTTTGCCGCCTCCAACGCTTGCCGCTGTCTGAGAGTCTGGGTCCTATGCGCCACAGCGAGCCGATGTCGCTGCTGGAACCATACGACTCATCAATGAGGCCAGGAGGGTTCGGTGTACGAAGCATGGCTTCCGCCCCCCGGCAACAAGGTTTTCTGGGTAAAACCCAGCGCTCCAAGACCGTGCCGACCGGATTGCCTCGGAGTGAGACCAACAGGAACTACTCCTGCGACGCCAGTCACTGTCACAATTCTTGGGTCCAGCCACGTGCTCGTTGGCGTGCTGGAACCCCTCCTGAGTCGGCAGACTCTAAAATTCCTGCCCAGGAATCCAGAGTCAATACTGCGTGGGCTCTGCAGAGGTCCATCGGAGAAGCATTTCTTAGGCATGCAAGGCTGACCACGCATAACTCCCGGTCGCCATTCTCATCCTCCGTATTGCCTTTGAAATAATATGGGCACGGCACGATGTGGATCCTGTTGCTGGTTCCAGCCAGACATTCCCATGTCAAAGGTTGCATTGTGGGTGTTGCTGTTGGCGAGTGCAGTATCAAACGTTGTCTGTCGGTCTAGAATTAGTGACGGCTTGCACAAGCTGGAGTCACGGGGCTTCGCTTACCCAGTCCACGTCATCTAGGCCTGCTTGGAGATCTAGCCAAGGGGCGCCGTCTAGATTGCTCCCATCGGAGACCACCGGCTGGCCTCCCCAGAGACCGTCTATCAATACTTGCCCCTGTGGAGGTCCGGTCTGGATGGGGTCTATTGGTACGTATGACCAGTCTCCGCCTGATCACCACCGGCTCGTCAACTACACAGCCCCTCAAGAAAAGTCGATCAAGGAGCACGACTCACCAGTGATGGGAGGCCCAGAGAGGGGAGGCCCAGAGAGTGGCCCGGCGTTGCTGATTGCCATTTGCTTCTGCCATGTGGGGATCGAGACTCCTTCCGCGGCCTTCTTGCCTTGCTCTATCTTGGTCAGCATCGTCTCGAGGATGTCCGCTGCCTTCTTTGCCGCGGAGTTGTCCTGTGTGACAATGAGCCAGGTTCTGTGAGACCTCCTTAGCATCTCGACTAGGTCTTCCTTGCTCGGCGGCGAGGTGGCTCCGGTCCCTTTCCACTCCCCCGAGGTTTCGTCCTCCGGGTATGTTTCACTCTGGTACAAGACATACTGAAATGTCGTCAGCCAGCGCTTGGTGTCGCCCGGATTCGCAAACTTTGGCTTGAACTTACCACAATCATGGCGGCGATGAGAAAGTCATAGGTCGCAAGGGCGGCAAGGAACCACCCATGCTGCCTCAAAACCCCCCCAGGGAGGGTAGCGAGGTGGATGGCGTCCTGGTAATTCAGCATCTCCTTGGCCCCCTCAAGGCACACCCGTCGAGAGTAAGCGTGCTCCTTTTTGGGAATCGCCTCGGTGATGTAGCGGCGATGGAGGATACATCGACTCTTTTGGTACAGCGACGCGAGCCCAAACCTCTGGTGGATGATGGCGGGATGGTCTGCCAGGCTCTCCTCCATGGACTTGACCTTCATAAAGGCAGGCACCTGCTTCCATTTGGTTTCCAGCAACGCATCCAGGCGCATCACCTCGCTGTAGGTCGGGACGGTGATGGAGTTTGTCTGCGCCGCGATCTGCCCAAAGATGGCGCAGATCTGGCTCTTCCACCGGGCGTACGTCATCTGCGTCTGTACGGAGTCTGGTTTCGAAGGCGGCAGGGCGCTCATCCCGGGGTATATGTCCTCGTCGCCGAGGTTGGACACGGGGTTGACATCTGTCTCGAGGCCGTTGAGCATGCTCGGCAGCCCCATGTGGAAGGCCGCGAGGAGCTCGATCTGGGCCGCCAGATGCCACAGCCTCCTGCGCATCTCACCGTCGAAAGGGGAGATGTTGGGGAGCTTGCTGGGGTCGCGGTGGAGACCCATCTGCAGCATCAGGCGGATGGCGACCGAGGACAGGACGTAGCAGTTGGCTGAGGAGGTCCGGTTGGTCATGAACTCGGTGGCTACGTACAAGAGGTACGCTTGCATCTTGGTGTGCGACGGGGAGGTGTACTTTGAGGCGACGAGGGCCCAGCCCGCGGCGGCGCGGAGTCGGCGGTACTTGTCGGGCTGGGAGGCTCCGGGGATGCATTCGATCTCTTCGGGGGCGGCGTAGATGGCGAAGATGATGCCTTGGGATACGACCATTAGGAGGAGGGCGAGCCATTCCATGGGTGCGCGGTATGGGTCTTGCCAGAAGTCGGTGTACTAGGCCGACATCAGCATGAGAGGTTCTCGCTGGGGGTGCTATCTTACCTGTCTTATAAACGTAGGTTGATGAACAATGACTAAACCATCATCAGCACGACAAGCCAGAAACCCTTCCAGAGACACCACCTACTCTGCGTGGGACTGGTCGCCCCAAAGTACCGACGAACAAGCCGGTCCACGTCCGGCCGTGCAGGCAGCAGACTCAACATCTCGCGCTTGCTCATCGGCAACCCGGCCGAGAGAAGCAGCATATCCGTGTCCGACGACACAGGCGAGCCATCCGGGGAGCCGTCTTCCATCCCGGCCCCGTCCTCTTCATCGTCATCCTCAAAGAAACTCTTGAGGTCCTCAATCTGCCACAGGATCAGCACCCACTCCATCCACCAAATCAGGTAAGTAAGTAGCACTCACATCATCCAACATAGCCATAAAATGCGTCGCCCCCACATACGTCGTCCTCGCCCGCCCCCCAAACACCACTTGCGCATGTGTCTCCTCGCGAGGAGCACCGTCGACAATACTACCGCCACCACTATCGGACGACATCTGCGGTTGTTGCTCACCCTCGCCGTCGCCGTCGCCGTCACCGTCCATCATCCCCCTGACCATCGCCTCCAGCCGCTTCAGCCGCGCCGTCATGCTCCGCGGCGCGGCCGGCGGGCGCGCGGGCTTGGGCGCGTACGTGCATGATGAAGCCCGGCCCTTTTTGAGGCACTGGCTGCATGGTTGGGTGCGGTCGCCTGTGGGACGGATGTTGGTGAGTCAGGGCGCTGGGGGGTAGGGGAGGGAAGGGGGGAGGGGGGCATACACTTGAGTTTGCTTGCGCGGCAGGTGGCGCACTATGGGTGATTCGTGTCAGTGTTTTGGCGAAGGTTACAAGATTCATGGGGTAGTCGGAGCTCCGGGAGCTCCTGGGTCGGTGGGAGATGGGTCCCGGGACAGTATGTGATCTAGTACGTACTAGGAACCTATTTTAGCGGACTGGGTAAAGAGAAGGGGGGGTTATTTTGTCAGACACGTACCGGAGAGGAGGATGCGGGTGCGCTTGGTCTTCGGGCCGCTGGCGGCGGCGGCGGAGTGATGTGGTTGTTCTGAGGACTCGTTGCCGGGTTCGGAGGACGGGGGAGGGGAGGACATGGCGGTGTTTGGGGTGGGGTAGCACGGGGGAGGGGAGGTTGAGGTCTGGTAGGTTAGATGTGACATGGTGACGGGTTGAAGTGTTATAGAGAGGATAGGGGGCAGGGGGTGGTTGATGGGGGGATGTGGCGAGGGAAGTGAGGTGAAAAGGGGTTGGAGAAGCGATTTAGTCGGCTTGAGAGTCGTCTATGTCTCCCCAGAGTCGAAGAGAGACTATCCGGGGAGATAACACACATGTGAAAACGGCGGAAACAATATATACTTACAGAGATGGCTCTGCCGGTATGGTATCTACGCCCCACAACAATAGCCCGGTATAAGGCGCACGACTACCCGTCGAGGGATCTTGGTCAGGAATCGGCTTGCGGCACTTCACCAGGGGTGGGCGGGAAGAGGAGGGGCACCACACTGGTTCGAGAGCCTGGTAGGTGCCGGCGAAGCAAGCGACGAGCTGCAGTCAGCTGTCCCCACTCTTAGGGATGGTGGTCCACGTAGGGAAGCGTTCCTTAGAGAGGCTGGACGCTTCGACGTGGGCGGCAAGGAATTCCTGCGGTGGTGGTTGAGTTGATGTCCCGTCGTCCCGGGCTGCCAAGGCGCCTACGCTATCACCGAACCGAGACCGAGCCGGGCCTGCTCCGGACTTTATCGGACTTGATGCCGCGTAAGGAGGAGAGGTATTGGGGGATGAGGAGAACGGGGAAAAAGTCACCTTACCCAAGGCGCCGAGCAGCCCGAAAGAGCAAATCAGTCGCCAGTGTCCACTGGACTTGCATCCCGCGTCGCTGAAGGATTGGAGGGGGGCGGAGGGCCAAGGCGGCGTTGCCGCGCCCTCAAAGTGACTGCATATGACCTGCCATCGCCGCTACCAGTATTCCAAGCCTCGTCGATGGCACATTTTTGTTGGAGAGAGGACGAAAGATAACAGCTTCTTGTGCTGGAGAGACCACATTCCTACGTCTTTCTCAAAGCAGTCCAAGGCATCATGGTCATCCATCAGGACGAGGGGAAGCATCATACCATATTTGGGCTGTGCCCTCTTTCAATTTCCTTTTCCCATCCTAGATTACCCAACTACACAGGAATGCCCTTGCCGATGTAATGTACCTTGCCTTGCCCTGAACGCCAAGAAATGAGATCGATGTGAGACATGATGCCACGACGGTAGAGCCCTGCCTGGTTCCCCTCTCCTCACCGGGTAGCCCTTCCGAGCCATATCCCAAGAGATAGTATCGTTGTCTCCGAATCCCGCTGCTCTATCGCCCTCCTCGCTCAAGTCGCGGGCGCGCCGGGAAGTCTCTCAATCAAGTACTTGCCCTTGGCGACAGACATGATTGGGACACCGGGAACCTTGCGGATTCTTCGCTTGAGGTCGCGATCGTTGGCTGGTGGCTTGGTTAGCTATCGGACCAAGAGGGAACTGTTTGAGGCAAACAAGGAGACGTACTGCCGACGATGTAGATACGGTGTTTTTGGATGCGGTCGACAATGCACTGGAATCTGTCAGTTGGCTCTGGGTAGGAAAGTAGAAGGCGAGGAACGCACGTCGTCGGCATAAGTTCCCTTGTGGTCGCAGGTGAGGCGCGTCCACCTCTCGTCGCGCGCAACTGGGCCTCGTTAGTCTCGGGATGGCTGGAGGAGGCAGGACGGGAGGATCTCACTCATCAGGGCAACGCGGTAGCGTTGGCCGAGTTTCTAGAGAGCGGTTAGCACGAGAAGGCGTGTATGGAGAGGGCGGACGTACCTCCAACTCCGCCATGACGCAGTCACTGATGATGATGTTGACGCTGGCGAATAAACAATCCATGGCCTGGGTTGGGTCAGTGATGCGGAGGCGTTGAACGGGGAGAAGGCCAACATACAGACTCCATCAGCGGCAGCTTGGCGCCCACTGTCCGGGAGAGGAAGTTGGTATCCTGGAGCTTGGTTAGGATATCTCGATCAAGGCCGTGTTGTGAGTTGACGTAAGATCAACTTACGACGAGGACATTGTAGGGCTGGAGAGAGGTCAGCAAGGTCCAGTGTCTGTTGGTAGGGGAAATGGGAGAACTTACGGGAACCAGGGCTGTGTTGTGCTGAAAGAACATGGAGGAGGGCATCTGGGGGCTGTCGGCACGGGTCAGTTGCTGGGGCTCAGGGCATCTCGGTGAGTGAAGGGCTCTCGCACATCTCGCGGACAGCTTCCTGCTGCTTCTTCTTTTGCAGCTCCAGCTCGACATTCTTCTCGGCCTCGGTCTTGCGGCGGTCATCCCGCTTGCCGATGAGTCTCTTGACCTGTAGTATGGGGTATTAGCATACCCAGCCGTCAATATCTAACACTTGATCGAGGATATGCTTGCCGTGGCGAATTTTCTGGTGCGCTTTGCGACACCCATCTTGTCGAATGTAAAGGCACGGGGGCCGAGAACGAGAGTTGACTTTGCTCAGAAACCAGCACAGATATGTCGAAGCTGGATGGAGATGCCAACAGTGAGTGAGTAGTTCGGGGGTTGATGGTTGGATTCGATGCCAAGTCCCAATTCAGCGTGCCGTCGTCAAACCGTTCAGTGGATTTTTTTCCATGAGCTGGCAGTGTGGGTGGCTGACAGCTGGTAACGCTCGCTCGGCTCTCTGCGAGAATGGTCTGTGCCCAACAGGCTAAATTTGGAAGGCGTTGCAGGTTGAACAGGCACACAGCACTTGTCTCACCGTGTGCCGACCGCTTTTCCGCACTTGCAAAAGCCAAAGGGTGCAGGGCAGGCAGGGCACGTCATCCCAGCCTGTCTTCTGTCAAAATGCAGGGTTTCTGTGCAATGTCAACTCTGGAATGATGGCCTGTTCGTATCCCACCGCCGTGGCGAACCGGTGGATTTCCCATGGGATTTGCTGCACCCAGGGCCCAGAGGAGACGAGACCCTGCGGTACCTGCGTCTGCTCCCTTTCATTTCTCCAGTTTGAAATCGTCGCCAAGTTGAGGACTCTTCAAGGCCTCTTTCGCCAAAAGGCATGCAGAGGGAAAGTGGCTGGACAGTGGACACAGACGGTGGCCGAGTGAGAGAAGGAGTGCTGCTCCGCCTCGGTCCTGCCCTCCGGATTCTCTGGGAATTGCAGGTGCCGTCGAGTGCCAGAAAGGTGATCAATGCCTGCCCGGCCTCCCTGAACTCCCTCTCGCGGGTCGCGGGGCCGCAACACGAGGGGGACCACTCCCCCTTTCTGTTTTTTGCCGAGAACCCCCAAGACCTTTGGCTGCCCTCCTGCCCTCCCTGCCCTCCTGCCCTCCTGCCCCAGAGTCGCATTTCCCACTGCTCCACCTCACTCATCCCATCGTCCCATCGCATCGCCTGGCTTCTCTTCTCGTCTTCTCGTCCATCTTTCCCACATCCACATTCTTGCCGGTCCCATTTTCGCTTTCCCGCCATGCGCGTCGCAGTCTTTCGTTTGGCATTTGTTTGAATTGACCACCGGGCCGCCGGTCCAGTCACCACCCTCGCTTCCCACCGCCCCCGACGCCAGCAAACGGCGCCGACGTATCCGTACAGTCCCGACGTGGGCTCTCACCCTGCCGCTGCAGGGCGCGACGGACTGCAGGTGGCCGACAGATCAACAACCCCACGAACGCGACCATCAGGCTCTCGCCGTCACATCCCCATCCACGATGGCGCCGTCACAACTCTCGTTGAAGCGCTCGCTGCTTCTGTCAGCCTTTGCTGCCGTCTCTCTGTTCTCCAGCGACGTGCTTGCACAAGCGACCACACAGCCCACCACCGCTCCCACAACCGCCGCCAGCACGAGTAGGACGTCTGCTGCGGTATCGTCGTCGTCGTCGTCGAGTCGAGTCACTCTGAGCACGAGCGCTAGGACGACAGCCCGAACCACGCCCCTCTCCCTCCCTCCCCTGGGACCCGTGGATGCCATCACCGATCTTCCCTCGCTCACGCGCCCAGGAGCCGGTCCCATCCCGACGTACCCCCCGCCCGCCGTCCCCGACACGCAGCACGCGCCCTTTATGAACCACTCGACCCTCCCCGACGGCACTGTCTTCATCGCTGTCGGCGCCATTCTGGCAGCATTCGGCGTTGCAGTCATCGTTTGGCGCGGCATCGTCGCCTGCCTGCTCCATCGCTCCGTCGAGCGCGCCTCACAGGCCCAACACGCCGCCACCGACAAGGCTGCCTCCTTCCCCGCGCCCCCGGGCCACGTCTACAGCTTCGTCGAGCGAGACTCTTCGCCCGTGCACGGCTCCGCAGCCGCATTGCTCACCGGCCGCCAACAAAAGAAGTCGCACAAGGCAGGGATCCCATCTTCGACACCGAGTCAAACGAATCTCTTCTTTTCCCCGACGGCCGCCCCCGGCGGTCTCGGTGCGTCGCGCGACACACGCTTCCTGCCCTCGGGGTTCTACGCCTCGGCCTCGCCCCTGCCCGGCCACAACAGCACCAATTCGATCAGCATGTCGACGCTCCGGCCCTCGTCGCGAGGACGCATGGGGGGACCCTCTCCTCCGGATTCTCCCCTGATCGCCCCCCGCCGCAATTTTAGCAGCAGCACGCTCAACCTCGGCGCACCGCCCAGCCTCAACGGCGGACGAGCGCCTAGCGCCTTTTTGGACGATCTTCTCGACGACCAGCAGGGAGGGTCGCCGTACGGCCAGGGACAGCAGCCGCCGCCGCCGCAGCAATACCAGCAACCGCAGCAATACCAGCAGCCACAGCAGCAGTACCAACCACCGCCACAACGATTCCCTTCGGGACCCGACGGCCAATATTACAGCCATAGCCCGAGCCCCCCAGGACATAGGGGCTACTAAGGCTGGCGGCCACATCACTCCCCCACGCAGGGTTTCCTAGTTGCATGGATGCGGTCTCTAAAATAAAATAACAAGGGCGAAATAATTACGACGAGTGGGCATGGCTGTCCAGCATATCCATCAGGGGCACAGCCCAAGGGGGAGGAAGAGGGCGAAGCATGGTATTCTGGGGGTCTCTGTGCGTCCACAGATGGGGGCATTAGAAAGGGGAGTCCGGTTCTGGCGGCGGCGGCAATGTTGGTTTTCTCATCCGGTCTGGTTCTTTGGTTTGGCCTGTTTTGTTGCTGTCCATGCGTCGCTCATGACGCATCGCTCGCCCGCTCTGGTTCTGTTTTTGGTAGATACCATTGTGCCGAGTAGTCGTTGCTTTTTTGGTTTTCTTTTTGTCGTCTCTCGCTCGCTCGAGTCTGTCATTGGGTACCAATGAAGCATCATTCTACACACACACATGACGCTGAGGAGAAAAATTGCCCGGTGATATGCAAGTAGCCTCGTTGGAGGGGGAGCTGTCAAGAACATAGAGTACCCTAACGGTTTTGCAGGGGATGCCCCCGGTGGACCACGTCGTCGGGACTCGGAAAGCGCCCGTTGGGGTGGATGGATGGATGGGGTCTGTTTGCTTGTCCTACACTGTAGGCATGTGCGACAACGACGACGATGCGGGGGCCCGTGTCGATGAGGCGGATGGCCGGAACAGGCCCAGTTTAGCGTCGGTCCGGTAGACCCGAACGGTATGCAGCTTCCCGTCTGATGGGCTGCTGGGTATGCCGGGGGTTTTCTTGACATGGAGGTATAGTATAGGGAACTGGTATGCCCTATCGAGTAGGGATAGCGTTTTTCTTAGTTGCTACCTAGCCCCCATACGAGAATGTAAACAGGCTACTCACTACCTCGCAATCGTATTCTGTAGGTATCTTGTCTCGGCAGTTCCCTCCACCCACCCTGTTGGTGGTTACACATTGAAGCCAGCCACGCTTGTAACACCAGGCTGGCTTTTGGGGGTGACGTACTCCCTTTCCTAGGCATTGTCTGGATGCCGAGCCATCCTGTGGTGCTGCCATGGGAGAGTGGAAAGGGATGCCGAGCGATGTCTAGCAGTTGTTCATGTATTTGTTTACGACATCCAGGTGCCCTGATGGCTGGCATGGAGTTATGAGCCCGAGTGAGACATGGGCACAGATCAATGCCGGTGACCCGGCTGACATGCCATTCAATCGACCTAATCACAATGTATATGCTCCCTAGTTATTCCGTGCCAAAACGCCAAACATGCATCTTTGTGTCCATATGCAGTCCCTCAACTTCACCCCTCGCATCTTCAAACCTACAGCCCCCACCAAGGCCTATTACTTCTCCTCCTTGGTCGCCACCTCGACGCTCGCCCCCGCGATACCCCGATCCCCCGCCTCAATATCCTCCCTCGCGCCCTTGATATCCTCCATACGGATACCGCTCCGGTCGCACATGCTCCGGAAGATGCCCGCCTCGTTCTTCCACAGCTCCAGCGGCGGCCCGAGCTCGGCAATCTGCCCCTTGTCCATGACGCAGATGCGGTCGTAGCCGATAATGGTCCGCAGGCGATGCGCGATGCAGAGCAGCGTCTTGCCGCGGAATCCCTTGGCCATGGTGGCCTGGATCTTGTCGTCCGTCTCCATGTCGACGCTCGAGGTCGCTTCATCGCACACGATGATCTGCGAGCCGCGGACGAGGGCGCGCGCGAGGGCCATGAGCTGGCGCTGGCCGAGGGAGAAGTTGAGACCGTCTTCTTCGACGACAGAGTCGAGGTGGATGCGGCCTTGCTCGCGCGCGGGGACCAGCGCGGCGCTGCTGCCTTCCAGGGCCGCCGCCGCGGTCGTGGGCGATGGCGGTGTCGTGTCGGCTTCGTCGGAAACGAGATCGGCTTGTCGCAGGGCGGACCATAGCGCGAGATCGGTGTGCTCGCCAAAGGGGTCCAGGTTGCTCCGCACGGTGCCGCGGAAGAGGGTGGGATCCTGCGGGATGATGGCGAGGCGGGAGCGCAGGTCGTGCAGGCCAACTGTGGATATATCGATGCCGTCGATGGTGATATGGCCGCCAGACAACTCGACAAGTCGGAAGAGGGTCGACATGATGGAGCTCTTTCCGGCGCCTGTGCGACCGACGATGCCGATTCGCTCGCCCCCGACAATGTGCATGCTCAGGCCTTGCAACACGAGGGGAAGACCGGGGCGGTAACGCATGTGGACGTCGTCAAAGATGATCTCGCCCTTCTCGGGCCACGACTTTCGGATGTCGATGGCGTGGAGAGGCGCTTCTTCCTCCAGCTCGTTGCCATAGTACCGCAGGCGCTCGACTGCGTTCATGCCGTTCTCGACTTCGGCCAGCTGCCTCACAGTAAACTGAATCATTTGGACGATGGACAGGATGTAGGACAGCACGAGGCCGCCAATCGAAGGGGAGACCGAAAACCGCGACGTCACGACCAGGATGCCCGTGGTAAAGACCAAGAGGTTGCCAATCATGTCCAGGCGGACAGAGAGCCACCTCTGGTTCGAGTAGGTGAGGTAGTAGGCCGCGTCCATGTCGTCGATCGACTTGCGCAGAGACTCGACAAACCTCGACTGCAGGCCGTATGCGCGGATGCTGGCAATGCCAGACAGACCCTCCCCAAACTTGGCAAAGAGGGAGGACCGAAGGATGGATTCGAAGCGCTTGATCTCGCGTGCCGATGCTCGGTAGTAGCTCGTCGCGAAGAGGAACACCAGGAAGAGCGGGACCAGGGCGATGGCGAAATAGTAAAAGTAAGCAATGATCAGAATGAACACCGAGATGATGGCGCTGATGCTGAAAAAGTACATGCGCATCGCATCCGTCAGTGTGTTGTCCATGACATCGACGTCTCTGCTGAATCGGTTGGTGATGCGGCCCAGCGGAGTCGTGTCGAAGAAGGACATGGGCGCACGCAGGACGCGAGCCATGGCGCCGCGCAACATGCCTTTACTCGCAGTGGTGCCAAAGATGGAGAGCGAGACCATGAAGACGAAGGCCAGCAGGGCCTGGAGAACGCCCAGAGTGGCATAGATGCCGATGTATACCCCCATCGAGAATCCAAACTTGTCAGACGTCCAGAACGACAGCCACAAGTTGGTGACGATGTTGGCTCCTTGAGCCAGAATCAGGAGGACAAGCACCAAGGGAAGATTGAGCATGGTGCCCGAAGCTTCGATGTACGTCTTGTACACCGACCAGGGGATGCTTGCGATGGCTCGCTCTTCGGATTGCATGAGCCCCTTGTCCTTCTTCATCTTCTTTCCGGGACCCGCATCGACGATCTCGGCGACTGCGTCCGGGTCTTGCTTCTCCTCGACCGACGTGGTCTCCATGAGGTGCCGGAACCCTTCCGAGTTCTGCATGAGGTTGTCGAACGTGTCGATGGCCTGGATCTTGCCTTCCTCCATCCAAATGATGCGGTCGCATCTGTTCAGGACCCACAGCTGATGCGTGGCGAGAATCCTGCACTTGTCCTTGAGCATGCCCAGGATGGCGTTGTCGAAAATGTGCCGACCGACATGGGCGTCGACTGCCGACAGGGGGTCGTCCATCAGAACGATATCGGCGTCGAAATAGATGGCGCGGGCAATGTTGAGCCTCTGCTTCTGGCCGCCCGAGATGGTGATGCCGCGCTCGCCGATTTCCGTCAAGTCGTGGTTGGGCAGCATGTCAAGATCGGGTTGCAGTGCGCAGCTATATCGGCGTTAGTCCATGTTGCCAGAAGCGAATTCCAGGGCGGATGGGGTTCAACTTACGCCTTGATGACATCCGAGTACCACTGGGTGTCCAGATCCTTTCCAAAGAGGATGTTATCTCGGACAGTCGTGTTCTGGATCCAAGCATATTGTGGGCAGAAGGCGCGCGAGGCCCCGAAGATCACCTCACCACCCGTCTTCCTCATGTCTCCGGCTAGGGCGGCCAGAAGCGATGTCTTGCCACTTCCGACGGTACCAATGACGGCAACCAGCTCGTTTCTGCCAATCTCAAAGTTCAAGTCCTGCAACCTGAACGGCTCAGCCTCTTCGACGAGGGTTTTGACGTCGTCATCCGAGCCAGCCGGCGGTACAGCAGAGGGCTTCTGTCCCTTGGGGCCCTTGGAACCGCCCTTGGACCCCTTGCCAGGTGGCTTTCCCCTGGGAATTACACCAACGGTGGCTTCGGGATCCTGCGTCGGTGTCCTCTCCCAGGTGAAGGCTCCTTCCTTGACCTGGACAGCGTGCGGGGCGTCCGAGTCAAACTTTTCTTCGTCATCCCGTTCCTCGGACAGCATGAACTCTTGAATGCGCGAAAGAGACGACCACGCATCGGTGACCTGGCCAATAACCAGGGGCAGGAGGTTGAGCGGCATCCTGAGGCCGTTGAAAAGAGCAAGAGACGAAAAGACCTGGGCGGGGGCGAGATCGTGGCGCGTCAACGAGTAGGTGATGAAGGCCAACATCGAGGCGAAGATGGGAAGCGACAAGCTGACGGCCATGATGGCATTTCGCAGCGACAGCAGCACTTGAATCGACCGAATTTCGCGGGCCCTGAACTGCTCCAGACGGTCGAGGAACGAGCTTTCCCAGCCAAAGAACTTGACGAAGCGGACCGACTGCAGAATCTCCTGCGTCAAGCTCACACGCTGATCCGTGATCTTGTTGATGGCCTTTCTCCGGATGAAGAGCTTCTTGATGGAGGCAGTGAGTACCGGGATACCGACCACCAGAAGAGCGAAGCCGGCCAGAGCGCTGTATGTCAAGTTGACAATCAAGAGGGCCAGCGTGATGAGAATGGAAAGAGGGGCCGTCCAGGTAATGTGGAACAGGCCACAGGCCTGATCTATGCGGTAGGTATCGACGCTCATGAGATTGGTCTAGCAACTGTCAGCATACCCCAAACTTGCAGCTGTTACTCCGATATGACTTACCACTCTGCCGTTACCCCAGCCCACACCGTCGTTGGCCACACCGGCACCACCAGGGGGCCCTCTGCCTCCACCGGGGGGACCGCCACCACCAGGCCCCATGCGCGGCCTTTTGCTCGCCTTCTTGGCCACCTCCTCGGCGGCCTTTGCGGCGGGAATGTCGGGGAGCTCTGCGCCGCCGGCCTTGGCACGGCCCGTGATGACCATGGATTTCTCATAAATCATGCTGATCAGAGAGGCGCGGGTCATGCCGCCCACAACCATGCCACGATAAATAAAGTGGCTGGTGGCCAAGCTCTGCACGATCTGCATGGCCGTGATGCCAAAGACCAGGCCCAGACCTCTCCCGATGGGCGGGGCAGGCGTCCCTCTGGTGCTCGCGATCCAGGCATCGGTGGCGAACTGGATCAAGAAGCGCAGGGTGAAGGGCGAGACGACTTGAAGGAGGGCCGACAAGAGATGGCAGAAGCCGCCCAGCCAGAACTCCCAGAGGTAGGTCTCGTGAAGGGCCCAGAGCAGCGGGTACTTGTCGCCGTTGGCGACTCGGCGCTTGTACGACTCCTTGACCTTGTCGGTCAGGGGACCGACGGCGCGTTCCGGGTTGATCTCGGGCAGGTCGTTGAACTCGAGCTGGCGCCGGTAGCCCGTCTGTGCCCCGTGTCAGCACTTACATGACCGTTGGTGGTTGGCCGTTGGTGGCGCTCGCGAATCTCGGGGGGCGGCACTTACATTCATCAGGGGCCCCATCCAGTGGAAGATGAGCTTGCTGAAGAAACCGGCATGGTGCTCGCCAGACACCTTTCTCTCCTCGGGTATTGGCGGGATCTTGCCCCATCTCATGGGATTGGGCTGCTTGTACCAGGGCTTCGGCTCTGGAAAGTGGGCGCTCGGGGCGCTGGTCACGCTGGTGGCCGTCGCATAGCTTCGGAGGCGGTCCATCGAAGGGCGCTGGGCATCTTTGCCGTCGCCGCCATCGGTGCTGGTATCCTTCTGGGCCGATGGCCGGATCTCTTCATATTTTGGCTGGACGGGCGAATCCGACGACGAACGCGAGGGGCTCGGGGGGGCGACGTCGGTGTTGATGGCCCCCTCGCCCTTTTCAGACGAAGGGTCTGCCATGGCAGATGGTGGCAGGGTCTCGGGGATCCAAATTCAGGGGGAGTTGCGAATCCAAGTTTGGATGGCGGCGGTTGTCGGCGCGCTGAGAGCAACAGACGGCGATGAGTTTATGCCGTCTCTTCTTTCTCTTCTTTCTCTCTCCTTTGCGAATGAATGGATGCAGTCACGCAGAAATGGGACGAAAGCCCGCGTCGTCTACGCTTCACCTCTGCTTGAAATGCAGGCCCAGAAGCACGACGGCTATCTTGCAGCAGCAGCGTGTCGAGACGACGTCGGACTTGACGTGACCTGACGCGTCGAGCTTGGAGCTTGGAGCTTGGGGCTTGGAGAAAGGGAAATGGGGACGGCCAAGAGCTTTTCTAGTCGGGTCGAGATAAACGGGATCCACGGTGGGTGATCGGCCCAGGGGTTGGCCCCAGCAATAACGATGACGACAGGGGGGCGCAAACGAGCGACGGGATCATGAGGTCGAGGGACGGGAGTCGAGGGTCGACACTGCAGTCTGCGAGGGAAGAAGAGCCAGCCAAGAAGCAAGACTTTCTCGGAAAACAGAGACCCGAAAAGCGGGAAGCGAGGGAAAGATAAACCAGCAGATGCCGCGATGTGCTGTGGGCTGTGGGCTGCTGCCCGGCTGCTGCCCGGCTGCTGAGTGTCTGGAATTGGAAGGCAGCATGGGAGATGGGGGGCCCGATCGATGGGAGTGAGTCGTCTGCAATCGATAATCACCCCTTCGCTTCCCCGATGTCCGGCCGTCGAGTGCCTTTTCCTGGGATCGCGCCTCCTTGCTTGCAACTTTTTTTTTTTTTGTTTCTTGCCTCTTCTTCTCCCCCTTTCTCTCTCTATCTCTCCTGCTCCGGGTATCTACAGGCAGCGTGCCCGGTCCCGGCCTCTCCAGTCTGCTGCCTCCCTTGGTCGCGGTCGGACTCCGGCACGAGATATTGGCCGAGCGAGGGCAAGCTCGTCGAGGTCGGGTGGCGGCGGGGATTGGTCGTCGGAGATAAGGCCTCGCAATTCCGTCGTGATGGCTTCTCGTGCCAAGTCATGTTTTTTCCATGCGCTTTTGCTGCCGTGTGTGCCTGAAAGACGACATGACAAGGCACATAATACAGACTGCCTACGGGATGGCGTGCAGTGCATTTCTCACGGCCATCAACAAAGAAAGGCTCTTGTTGTGGCCACACCCGACCCCATGACGATATATGTTGCCATGATGAAATCCCTGTGCCGTGTCCCGGATAGTAAACCCAGGACCTCACCCATCTGCCGTCCGGACGTTGTCACTGAGAACTAAGACCCCGTTGTCTTGCATCATGTGTCAGTGCCATGTGTTGTCACACACACCTTATCGAACGACGACAACGACAGCTGCTCTTCCACATGGAAAAGGAAAACATCCGAAATGCATTGCCACCCGGAGACTTGTTATCGTGAAAACCCCACAATGGCAGAAATAACTCAAACAGGTAAGTATACAGCAGCAAGGCCAGCAGCAGCAAGGCATCCATCCATGATTATCAATCCTCCCCACAATGCGCAGAAACTGCAACTGGATGCTGCACCACGCCTGCACGTCAACACCACCTGACGCCCACAGTTGGTGGCACACGCCCGTCGCCTCCAGAAAAAGAGCCATGCAGTGTCGGCGCCGGCCCGGAACCGTTGCTGCCTTGGCATCGGGGGTGGACTCTTCGGTGCCGTTATCGGCACCCAGAGACGACCTGCCTTGTCGGGCGAGACTCGGCTCCAAAGCCAACTTTGGGTTGGATCCGTCCGTCGCACTCGCTTCGCTGCCGGGGAGGACATTCCGCCGACACGGCATCGATAATCGATACCACGAAGCACAGATACGCTGGGACTGACAGTGGAAATAATACTGCACGACACTCGGTGGAAAAGATTCCCCTGAAATGTAAAGAAAGAGCCCAACTTGTCCCATATCCATCCTCTTCCCCATGCCCAAAACAACAAGGTACCTAGGTAGTTAATCAACAAAAACCCACCCCCCCCTAATAATCATACTCAGCCTCAACCTCATCATCATCAACCCCCCCCCCCAACCATCTCAACATCAGCATCCTCATAAACCGGGTCATCGCCGTACCCCATCTGTGCGTAATAGGCATCAACCGCACTCGTGGTAGCCCGCATAGCCCTACCCGAACTCTCCTCCAACTGCCCCCTCAGCGCCCTTCTCGCCTGTCTCTGCGCCCTCGTGCCGGCAGGCGTGATTGCCTCGGCCTCCCCTTCATACTCGGGCTCATACTCTGGCTCGACGGGCTCCTCCTCATACCCCCCGGGCTGCTCCCAATACCCCTCGGGCTGCTCCTCATACTCTTCCTCGTCCCCACCACCCCCCTCCTGCTCATCCTCATAGCCCTCCCCCTCTCCCTCTTCATACTCCCCTTCCCCCCCCTCCCCCCCCTCCTCCCCCTGCTCCCCCCCCGCCGTCGCATAAAACCCAATCCACCTTGACCCAAACGCCGCCAACTCCGTCCACCCCAACGCCTTCTCCTTGACCAACATCGCCACCGCCCCGGCAAACCGACACCTCAACCACTCCGCCCTCCACGCCACCATCGCTCGCCTCTCCTCGTCACTCTTCAACCATCCCCCGTCCCCCCTCGCCACCCACCCCTCGTCATCAATCAGCTTCCTCTTGTGCGCCGTAAACCGCACATTGTGCAGCCACCTTTCCAGCACCAACCTCGCCTCGTCGCCGCTCAGCACCCCCTCGTCTTCCATCCCCAGCGCCACGGCGCGGAGGGTTTCGAGGTTGCGCTGCAGCCAGTCGAGCGGGGGGCCCGAGGTGGCCGTGATGTGCGCGGGGATGTCGTCGAGCTGCGGTTGGCGGCGGAAGGGGCCGTCGTCGTAAATGGCGTGGACGGGGACGGGGGCGAAGTCTTCGTCTTGGTCGTCCTCGTCGTTGTCGGCGGCGTCGTCGTGTGTGAGGAAGTTGGCGGTCTCCGGGAGGGGTGAGACGGCGGGGGCGGCGCGGGGGCGGCGCCGGAGGCGGGGGGAGGGGGTGGCGGGAGCAGGCGCCTCTGCGACGGGCTGGTCGGGAGCGGGAGGGGCGGAGGGCTTCTTGGGCTGGCGGCCGACGAAGTGGACGGCCGCCTCGCGCGGGATGGGAGGCTCGTGGGCCTTGTTGAGGGGGACTCGCTTGCCCGGGGAGATGCGGGTCGGGGACTTGTAGTATTTGGCGAGGGGAGGAGGCGTCAGGCGTACGTCGGCGTCGCTGTCGTCTTCGGTTTTGATGACGACCGTCTTTTGCCTCTTGGCCGCCCGAGGTCGGGCGGCGGGCGTGTCCTCATCCTGGACCGGAGGGGGAGGGGTCTGCTGCTTTCTCTTCCGTGTCTGCACGCCGGCGCGGGGCGACTGATCAGGGCCGACGGCGGCGGCGGGAGCCTCCTTCCTGGTTGAAGGGGCCTTCTTGGTCATTGCAGCGGGCGTCTTGGGAGTCGCGGTCGTAGGGAGACCGGTGTCGCTGTTGAGAATGACGGGCTTCTTGTGAGTCCCAGTCGCAGGAAGACCAATGTCGCTCCTGAGAATGACGGGCTTCTTGGGAGTTGCGGTCGTGGGAAGACCGGTGTCCTTCTTGAGAATGTCGGTCCTTTTAGGAGTGGCGGTCTCCTTGGGAGAAGCCGCGGGCTTCTTCCTCGCCGAGGCATTCCTGGTCTGGGGTGCCTTCTTTGGCGTCTTTGCCTTTGCTGGCGTCTCAGCAACCTCAGGGACAGCAGTGTCCTTGGTTGGGGCAGCCTTCCTTGGCGTGGCAGCCTTCTTTGGAGACGCCTTCTTGGGAGTTACTTTCTTTCGAGGCATGTTGAGGTGCGATAGGTAACAATGGTTGATGAAATGTGAAATTCAGGTTCTGCAGAAATATGAGGTGGATCAAGAGGGAGTGCAGGCAAACAGCTCAGGCAGAGAGGCTTATGTATCAGTATATTGGCTATTCTGAATGGTCTGCGATACAATGAAAGCTGGTTTTGGTCGCAAGGGAGCGATCGTGTTGATGAATCCGGCGCCTGGGAGCTTGCGAATTCTTTGTGGTCAACAAAGGGGCGAGGGAGACGCGAATTCCCCGCCGACCACAAATCGACGCACACAGAACCAAAACAACATCCGCCGTCGCCCAGCTTTGAAGCGCCTCAAAGAATGTGCGACCATTGGCGGGCAAGAGGCGCCAAATAATCCGGGAAACCTTTCAAATTTTCCCGAGGTGTCGTATCCAGGGGGAAGCACCCAGAATGACCGGTTTTGAAGAGAAACTTGTCATAGTGACAAGAAGCCCAGAGTGCCACTAATGGCATCGCTTTTCGAGGGTCAACATTTTTGGCCAACAAAAAATGCAGTGGACAATAAGAGAATTGAGACTTGAAAAGCAAAGATATCGCGAAAGAAAAGCAGAGTCGACTTGTCAGAGACAAGTAGACCACGACTGCCGTGGAATATCGCGGCATGTAGAAGCTCGCTGGAGGTCAATTGACCCCGACGCTTGCCGGGATAGACCACAGGAAGAGACGGCCATGTATGTTTGTTGCTGGGAAACCACCACCAATCTTTCGTGCTCCCTTGGCCGGCAGCCGGCATCTTCGCCGGGAATTCCGGAGCCGCTCATGACCACAACATAGGACCACGGCTGAAGAATGACTGACATGTAAACCTAACAGACACCAAGGTCAGAAACACGCTCACCCAAATTGAGGAGGATTACCTGGACCACGGCAAGTGGGCGTCAGTGGGCGGCTCCGAGATGTTGGTGTCACCCGTCACTGAACAGGGCGGAGGGCGGAGGGCGCAAGCTGCAGTCTGGGCCAAGGCGCGCCGGTACCGTCAAGTGATTGTCACGATCAGGTCGCATGTTGGAAGGGAGGCGAGTTATGCTGTCATGGGCGAAACCTGGTGGTGCTGAGGGGATATACATGTCGCAAGGCGGAGAGGGAGTGCCATCATTCCCGGCATTGTTGTTCACGAGTACTGGTGATGCTGATGTGGCTTCGTATCATGCTTGTCGGCTACGTAAGAAACCCCGTCGAAATAGGCAGCGCAAAGTCGTCACGGAATGGCCGTTTGCCGAAGAAAAGGCGAAGGAAAAATAATCGTACAAGCGGCTCCCACCCACTCCTCAGATCGACGAAGTAGATGAGAAGTGGTCGAGGCCCTCAATGAATGTCGACTAATGCCGCAGACTGACCAAGAATCCCTTGCCACGCGTGGTTTGTCGCATCCTTCAGCTGGCCCCTTTAGATCTGGGTGCTGTCCTGGGTGCATGGCGATGTGACGAACAGCGCCATCAACCTGCCAAAAAGCCTGCCGTAACTCCAGCCGAACGCATTTTAGGATATCCGATTTTGCCCATGCCAAACGCGGGAGAGAATCTGCAAAGAAATGTGCTGAGACTTAGACTAGGGAAGAGCATCCAACCCAAGCAGGCGACGTCTTCACCTGCTGGGTTATTTGGATGACTCTACTAGCGAGCACCGCCTGTGAAGGTCAGCCAGGCATTATCGCAGGACCATGGGAGGAGGGGACATACCATAGGGCTCGCGGGTATCGCCACGGGGAGCCGAGTCGACGTATCCCGCGGTGGGAGGGGGGTCACGGGGACGAGCGTCGCGGTCGCTGGGGCGGTCGTAGCGCTCGCCTCTGTCGTAGCCAGGGGCGCGGCGGTCGTCACCACCACCACGACCACTGGCGGAACCGGCATAGCGTTCGCCACGGTCCTCTCGGCCACCTGCATAGCGGTCAACACGTGCTCCCGAGCCATCGTCGCGCTCACGGCGATCATAGCCGCGGTCCTCACGGTAGCTGCGATCATATCCGCGATCATCCCTGTAGCTGCGGTCGCCGCCGCCACGGTCGCCACCACGGTCGTAGCCGCGATCGTAGTTGCGGTCGTAGCCACGGTCATCGCGGTAGCCACGGTATCCACCGCCGCCGCCGCCGCCACCTCCGCGGTACGAGTCGTCGCGACCATAGCCGCCGCCGTATCCGCCACGGCGTCTGTCATCAAAGCCGCCGCCGCGGCGGGGTTCTCCTGAGTCTGCTCGTCAGAATATGCTAGAACGACAGGTGGGAGACATCATGAGACTTACCACGCTTGGGAGGACCAAAGTACTTGCCCGGGGTAGGCGTACGGGGTCTGGCACGACGGGCCTTCTCAATGCTGAGAGTGCGGCCCTCGATGACCTCGCCCTGGAGACCATCCTTGGCGGCGTCGGCCATGTCAGAAGTGACCATCTTGACGAAGCCGAAGCCACGCGACTCCCCGGTGTGGGGGTCCTTCATGATCTGGCACTTCTCGACCTCGCCATACTTCTCGAAGAGGCGGGTGACCTCGGCCTCCTCGAGACGGGGGTGGATGCCGGTGACGAAGAGGTTGGAGCCGGGGTTGATGGCACCATCGTCATCCTTGTTGTCGTTGTTGTTGTGCTTGGTCGGGGCGCTGTGTGAAGGCAGTGTCAGATGCTGGCCTGGACGTGGATGGATGGATGGGATGGCCTGTGCTCGGCTCGATGGGAAAAACATACCGGTCATGGCCGTTGGGGGACATGGAGCGGCGACGCGACGAGTCGTGGCCGTCATCGCGACGGGGAGACGCGCTGCGATCACGCTCGTAGCGAGGCGCATCCTCTGTGGATGAAGGTGGTCAGTGTTGATGTTCCTTGGAGGGTGGGGAGATGGATTGGCGACAACGCGACTGCGTGTGTGGTGACAGAAGACGCGTGTCGCTGCAGGCTGGCGGAGGGATGCGAGACTCACCATCGAAGCGGTCGCCGTTGGCGTTCTCGTAGTCCATCGCGGTGGTAGCCATGATGAACAAGCGGTGTGATGAGTAGAGAGATTATGGGAGAATTGGTGGCGCGGGAAGTATTAGTAGAGACGGCAAGCCGAAATGGTTGCTGTCCGCGAAAAGCGAAAAGGAAGGGGGAGAAAAAATCGGCGAGGTGGCCGGAAAGTGAATGGGTGGGAAAAGTGAAGAGCGCCGATCAAATACGATGTGCGCTGAACGAAAGGAAGTGCGAAGAGTCCTTTCCAAGAACAAGAGGATGGATGCCTCTGCTGCGTATAGAAGGAGCCGGCGTGGAGATGGCCGATGGTTTGGGGGGAGGAAGGCTGATGGATGGTGGAGAGGCGATTTTTTTGGAAAGAAGATGAGGCAAGCCGCAAAGGACGGAGGCGACGAGGACAAAGTGGGGCCTCTGCTGGGAAGCGAGAGAGGGTCGCGTTTTTCTGGGCAGCTGGGCCAGTCCCGGATAAGCGCATATCGCATACCGAGTGCCTGCATTCGACTGGTCTGGTCTGGTGAGTCCGGGTTTCAGGCATGTGGACTCTGAAACTCCACTCTGCACAGCTTCAGGGAAGGCCCAAGGATGCTCGTGGACCATTGCTCGTGGTCAGCAGCAAACAGCAACGTCATCTGGTCTCCTGCTCACTGTTCATGGGAACACAAGCAGCGGATTGTGACAATTCTTCACCTTCCCATGCCAACCAAGGAAGAGCGAATATTTATGCAAACATCGCGACACGACAGACAGAACACATCCAAAAACGAAGCCGCTCCCCTCCCAACAATGCAAGAATCGACAAATCCCTCCTTCACATGCCCTCCCAATTTGAACCTTAGAGATCTCTCGACCAAGGCGAGGCCCCCGGCCCATCACCACTCAAGGCCTGCTCAACATTGATCTTCGCAGCCGGCTGCTCGTCCAAGAACTTGAGCGCCTCGGTCGCCTTTCCACCACACGCCCTCTCCAGAGCCAAAAAGGCAAAGTGGCCGCCCACAACAGGTCTCGCCATGAAGTGGAAGCCGGGATAGCCTCCGTCGCCCTCGGTGTCGTAGAGATCTGTAAAGGGCCGGTCTGCATCCATGGTCAGCTCAGCGCATCACCCAAATCCACCAGGGAGCCAATCTTACCCGTCGACGTCTCATTCACCCACTTCGCAATGGTCCCCAGAATCTCCGTCCTCGTCTTCTTGCTCGTCACGGCCGCGGCAAAAAACTCCCAGTCGCTCTTGGTGTAGAGATGCCGCGAGTCGAGAGGCAGTCCGTAGCGCTGGAGCACAGCCGAGTACCAGTCGCTCTGCATCTGATACACCTTGTCGGGGATAAATGGCCCCCCGCTCGGCTTGCCAATGGGCTTCTGGTCGCCCGACCTCCCGTTCGTCGTCTCGTCCGAGACATGGAAGCAGAGGAGGGACTCGGCGTAGAGATTGTAGATGGTCGTCCACGACCCGTACCACGTGTACGCCAGCTTGGCGTGGGTTCCGTCCCTCGAGATGGCGTAGTCCTGCCACTTCCCAATGTAGTCCTCGGCGATGTCGCGGTAGCGCTTGGCGTCGTCGTCCTTGCCCACGATGACGGCAATCTCGCTCATGGCCTTGATGCCGATGATGCCCTTGAGCGCCAGGTTCGTCTGGTTGGCCAGCCACCCGGCAAAATCGTCGGTGCACAGCTGGTTGTGCGGAATGAGGGATTCCCGGACGAGGTAGCCAGTCCACTGGTCCCAGATGGAATAGGATCGCTCTAGCCACTTCTCGGCCGCCTTGGTGCCCGTCGCCTCAAACTCAGGCTTCACGTCGATACCGAACTTGTCGACAGAGGACCACTCTTCGACCGCGGTGATGGGCTCTGCCTCGGAACCAAGGGAAGCCGCCATAAAAGCCGGCTCCGTGTCGTACTTGAGCGAGTTGGCCAGTGCTAGGCCCATGATCAACATGTTGCCGCACTCCTCAACAGGCATGTACTCGTCCCGGCCGTCGGGGTGGCCGGTAGCGTTGGGGAAATGGGATCCAAGGTCGTGCATGCTGTAGTTGTTGGGATACTGGCCGCTCAGCTGGTGCTCCAACAGAGGCTCCAGGAGGTATCCGAGCCATCGCGGGTTGGTGTAGAGGAAGAAGGGAAACGCCGGGAAGATGACGTCGACGGTCTGGAAGTTGCCGTTGGAGGAGATCTCCTTGAGGAACAAGATGATGTTGTCGGGGGTCCCCGAGAACTGCGTGGCGCCGAGGACCTGGCGCGCCGAGAGCGCGACAATGTCCTGGTAATCCTGGGAGCCCGACTCGTATGCATCGCGTGCGACAGAGTCCGAGTAGTTCTTGGCGAGGGCGAAGGCCGTCTCAAAGTCGTCGTAGTGGTAGCGCACGAGCTCCTCAGGGGTAGCGAAGTACGACGTCCAGAGGGGCTTCATAAAGGTCAACCCCCTCGCCGAGGCATATTGGACGACGGGGTCCTGGACCAGGGCAAAGGTGAAGGCGACCGACGCGACCTGCTTGACGCACTTTCCCGTGCCCTTGGCCCCGGCCAGCTTGAAGTTCTTGGAAAAGGCAAACACAGGCTCGTCCTCCATGATGTGTCGGAAGCGCTTGTCGCTCTCGTTTCGGAGGAACCCCTTTTCGGCGAAATGCTGCCGTAAACCGGCCGACGTGCCCGACTCATGGTGGGCGTCGGCGGGCGCCGAAAAGTGCAGCGTCCCCCATTCCGCATGGTCGTTGAACTCGGTCAGGATCTGCTCGACCTTTCGGCTGACCTGCCACGTCTTGATGGCCGGCGACTTGCTCCCCTTCTTCTGGGCCGCCTGGTGCAGGTCCCACTGGATCTCGTTACCCCTGTTCCCGCTCACCCACTCGCCGTTCAGGTCCGTGTACACGCTAATATCGGAACAGCCCTCGACGGTGACAGTCAGATACGCGGCAGGCACTGACTGTCGGAGGGTCGACGAGGGGGTGATGGGCGAGAGGAACGAGAGCGTCAGGTGCACGCCGTCCTTGTCCTCGTCGCTGGGAATGCGGTAGGTCAGGTTCGTGGTCGAGGCGTCAAAGGTCAGGCCCAGGTACTCGGGAAAATCGACGTTGTAGAGGCGGTGGCTTCGCGGGAGCGAATCCTGGGGTCGTCCAAGGAGCGGGTACACCTTGCCCTCGCCGGGCACAGAGGCCATGACGGAGAAGCCGAGCTGTCGGCGCACAGGGACCGGGTTAGCCCCCCGCCGGTTCCACGAGCACAGCACCTAGACGAACGGAAGGGGACCTACATGAGATCCCGTCCAGAAAATCGGCCACTCCTCCCATGGTGCTTCGCGAGCAAGACTCAGCCACGTGCTGAGGTATGGGTTCCGGACTATCAATGGGACGACCGAGGGCGTGAGGGTTGATGCGCTCGCCAGAGCGGCCAGCGCCAGGAATGTAAAGCGCATCCTGCAAGGAGTTGCGAGTAACTGGAGGTCGAGGGATATATCGGGAGGTATTTGGAGCAATTGGTGGGCGGCGAGGGTGGTAGTTCAGGTTGTCGCAGGAGAACGAGGTGGATGATCACCAAGTCGCTGTCATGGGCAGAGTCAGCACCAGCTGCTCAGCGACGCGAGCAGCAGATATAGCCGGACCTCCCGAGGAGGATCAGGATGCGATGGCGCGTAGGAGTTGGGGGCGTCGGAACCACGGCGTCTTTCCAAACCAGCCTGGCACAGCAAGGTAGAAGATATATGGCGATGCCAGACGGGGCTGGTAGGTAACAATGCAAATATAGGTATCAAATTGCCTCTAGCAACGAACAGCAGCAACAAGACGTCGACGGCGGCGGAGTCGAAGGGGAGGGTCGAGGTTCGGGGGAGAAGGAAGAGTTGAAACACTGGGCACAACAAAAAAGGCACATGCACATGGACTGCTCGACTGCTGCCCGGACGGCCCCTCCCCCCTCCCCCCTCCCCCCCTCCCCCCCTCCAGCCGTTCGTCTCCTGTTTTGGGGGTGAGGGGGTCTGGTGTGGATGTCCTCGTGCCCTGATGATGGACAGGGATTCCCCACAATCCACCAATGCCGCCCAATGGCCGGCTGATCATGCGACCCCGATGCCAGGGCGGAGCATGATCGATCAGTGTCGCCCTGTGCCGTGCGCTTCCCCGCATTTTGGTGCCGTCCACCCGCTGCCGGGGACCCTTTCCACCTTGTCCTCCCGGGCACCTTGTCCTCCCACGCAAGAGGTCATCCCGACACGCTTCTCGTCGGCAATACATGCACATCTCGGAACCTCCGACAGCGAGGGTGTACACGGGCGGTCAAGTGGTTCCCAGCGAGGCATATCTCCACAGTGTTTTCTCTACATTGTCGTCTCCCACAACGGGTTATCAACATGACACCACCACCTGGCTTCCAGCCCCAACGCCTTCCAATGCGGATATCGTCACAATCATGCCCAAAGGCTTCCCAAGTCCCTCAACCCGTAACAATAAAACAAATAAACCACAAAGCCACATCCATCCCCCAGAGTGGCCATAACAGTCGACACATGACCCGCACCCCAAAATCAGACAGATAAAAGAAGAGTTGAGTGAACAGAAACCCCACCGGCCGATCTCCAGCGAGATAAATACCTAAGAACAAAACTTTCGCCATATAAAGCCAGGCCACGCCTATCATACCCATGCCAAGGCCCTGCTGGGAAGGGCTCCTGCACACCGTCCAGGCTCTACGAGCCCCTGAACAGGAACTGCAAGTCCTCGGGACTGAGGGACTCCATGGCTGCGTCATCCGAGTTGATCGTCGAGTTAATCATGTTCGTCTTCTTCTCCTGGAGAAGCACCATCCGGCTCTCGACCGAATCCTCAATGCACAGGCGCGTGATGGTGCAGGGGCGAGATTGGCCAATGCGATGGCATCGGTCCGCCGACTGCCACTCGGCGGCGGGATTCCACCATCTGCAGCAGAGTTAGAAACAGAACAAACATCAACGACATGCACTCGAGCGACTTACGGGTCCACGATAAAGACGCGCGAGGCCTCGGTGAGATTGAGTGCCACGCCGCCTGCCTTGAGCGACACCAGAAAGCACTCCACATCCACATTCGTCATGAAGTGGTTGATCGACGCCTGTCGCTGCGCCGGAGTCATGCTGCCGTCCAGCATGACGGTCGTGATGCCAGCCCGACGCAGTCGCCACTCAATCAACTGCAGCATCGTCGTGAACTGCGAAAAGATGATGGACTTGTGCGAAGCATGGTTGGAGCGGAGCTTGTGCAGCTCGTGCACCAGCAGCTCGATCTTGGACGACGAAGTCCAATTCTCCATCTTGATCCGGTTGATGATGGACGTCTTCTTGACACTGACTTCGTCTTGCTCCATCTCGGGCTGCTCGAGGTCGATGGCCAGCGGGATGTGGCACTGGGGACACTCGGGCTCGACCGAAGACTGCAGATAAGTCTTGACGCAGACGCGGCAGAAGTCATGCTTGCACCTAGATCGAATGGCATCTTCCGCGGGCTCGTCGCAAATGTTGCAGACGAGCACATTCTGGCCTCCCTCGCTGTTCTTCTTCAGGATGAGGTCTGGGTGGTTGGCGACCTGTCTCATCTGCATAATGAGGCCAAAGATGTTGGCATAGTTGTTGAGCATGACACCGGTAGCGACATATGTGTCGAACCTTCGCTGTCCATTGGTCATGATGCTGTTGGCAAAGTCGTTCTCCTCCTCGCCAAAGAACTGGCGCTCGACGTTGATCTCTTTGACGGGAAGCTCCATGGCATTGGTGTGGTCCTTTTTGAGTCTTCGGAGCATGATGCGGTCCGTCAAGGTGCGCAGGTTCTTGAAGGCTTCCTTGCCAGGACCATGGTTGCCATACTTCTGAATGGGGTTCAGGAGCTCCTGGTTGAAGACGGACACGTGCCGCATGCCGCCGTGGTTGCAATGAGTGCACCGGTTGTCGGCATTCATGCCCCATTCAATCGTGGCGCATTCGCAGTCCTTGCACATGTAGCAAGCAAAGGGCTTGACGTTGAGGAAGCGGATAAGTGAGAAGAACTCGCCGATGCGGTTCTGCAGAGGTGTGCCCGAGAGGCACCACCGATAGTCGACCTTGAGCGCAAAGCATGCTTTCGCCGTCATGGTGGTCCTCGTCTTGATGCTGTGCGCCTCGTCCAGGATGGCTCGATGGAACGCCGTCTGGTGGATGACGGATTCCTCCTTGAAAATGCCTTCCTTGCGCTTGAACCCCTTCTCCTGCTTGCGATACATCGACTCCAGGCTGTTGTACGACATGATGATGACGTGGTACTTTTTGACGTCCTTGACCGTGAGGTTCTTCGACTTGGAATTGGTACCATGCACAACAAGCGTCTTGAGCGTGCCGTCGGTGTAGGACTCAATTTCTGTCATCCACTGCATCAAAGCGACGGGAGGGACAAGAACCAAGGTGGGCTTTTTGGCGGGGAAGTCGGACATGATCAGAGACACTGCTTGGATGGTCTTTCCCAGACCCATCTCATCGCCGAGCAGGCCTCCCATCCATGATGTCTTCTCCATGGCCTTCATCCAGGCCAGACCCTCGAGCTGGAATCCTTTGAGCTGACGCTTGATGGACTTGGGCTGTTCGGCTTTGCCGGCCTTGAGAATGGGCTGCTTCGCCAGGTCGGTCCACAAGGTTTCCAGTTCAGGATGGTTGGCCAGGAGTCGTTGCCGATCGTTCATGCTTCGCTTCTTATTTCGAGGCCTCCGGTACGCTCGACGGCTGGCAGTGGCACCACGAACAGAAAGAGGATCGGGTAGGTCGTCTTCATCGTCGTTGTCGTCGTTCTGGACATCATCGTCGATTACGGTGATGTCGTCGTCCTCGTCGGCATCGCGAGCATTGCGGCGCGGGGGCAACGTAGGATCATATTCGTCGTCGTCGTCGTCGTCGTCAGTTCCGATATATTCTTGCAGAGAGCCGACAGAACTGTCGCTAACAAGTTCTTCCGGGGGCTCTGAGAGTTCGCTATCCGACAGGCCATCGCAATCTGGGATTGTGGTGGCGGGGTTTTGGCCATACTTCCGGCCGATGGACCGGTAGGAATTAGAGGCGTTCCTGGCGGCAGTGGTGGGTGAAACGTCAGCCACGTCCTCATCCCTGGACAGCCGAGAAGTCATGTTGAGACTTCCGCGGCCCCGGGAGGAAGCAACTGGACGCGGCTCTTTTGCATACTCTTCGTCCTGGAGTTTCCGGGCGAGCTTGGCATCACGGCAGGAATCCGAGTCGTCTTCGTCGCTATCGTCGACGACCCTCTTCCGCTTGGAGCTCATGGAGTAGATGCTTTGACGAAGGGTATTGGCCGGCGGAGCTGCGGGCAGGCGAACCTCAATCCGGCCAAAAGACCGAGCCGGGGCCGGGGCCGCCTTGGAGCTGTCGGCGGGAGTGGGGGCATAGCTTGTCAGTGGGGTTCCGTAGTCGCTGCCTCCTGTTTCCGATGTGGCCGTGGTTGTGGGTGCCGTCGACGAAGCTCGACTCGCAGGGTCCACCATTCTGGGCCGTCCGCGGGTCCGCTTTGGGGCCGGCTCAGATACCGGGGTCGGTGGAGCTAGAATGACGTTTCTGTGTCAGCTGTGACCTTGGAAGCTCTCCAGCTCTGCCCTCTCGGCAAGGAGAATTGGTGCGAAGAGGGTAACGTGGCATGTGAGGAATTCGGATTGGAGCGAGTGGGAAGGGGATGAGCGAGACGGCAACAAAAACCACCTCAAATGAAGAACAAAATATCGACGACTTACCAGCTTCTGCATCGTCGGCAGGTGCGGCCAGCGATCTTCTTGTCACTGGAGCCATCTCGACGAGATCCGCCAAAAGCCAATGAAGTTGGGTGTACGGCGCAGAGGTGGCGCGATTGAGGGTTGATGAGGGGAAGACGTTGTCTCTTGATCGATCTCAGGTTCGCCGACCAAGAGACCGAGACACGGCTGAGGCTCGCAGTCAAAGGCCTGACCGAAGCTTGTGTGCAGGAGATGAGATAAAGGGCGAGCTGAGGTCCTCTTCAAGATCGAAGGAATAATTCCGGACGCAGAGCCAGATCAAAGACAGGAGATGGATGCCCAGGCATGCGAAAAGGGGTCCAGTGAAAAGAAGAAAAAGGACAAAGGGTGGGGGATTTTTTGGCAGAAAAAGGAGCGTTTGCCACACAACTGCACCTCCCTTGAAGGCTTGTCTTGAACCAGAGGCGAGGGGAAGTCGCGCGTTGGCCTCTGGGGACGCGAAGTCACGTTTTCTTTGGGCAACCATTCAGGTTCTCAAGTAAACCCCTGAGCCCCTGCCGGTTGTGGGGGCTCTTTCAGGCAGATGTCTCCACTCCTGGACCGTCTGGACCGTGCGTTCTTTTGCTCCGAGGTTTCAGCCGAGCAGCTTCGCACCCCAAAATTCGTCCGTCTTATGCTGACCGCCTTGGGAGTCACGTGGCTTGGCGTGGCAAGTTAAATTGAATGTGCCCCGCTGCGCGTCTCTCGCGTCCCCCCCTGGCATTCCCGTCTCGCCGCCCAGTCCCACACCTGCTTTTCAAGCTGATGTCCGATCAGCGCAACAACGCCACCACGATCAAGCTTGTCCATTCCCAACTTTTCCATCGTCGACTGGGACGACCTTTCTCCTCTCTTAACTACTTTGCGCATGGACAGAACCATCTCCGTTCATTGAGACTTGGTCTGCGCAGTCATTCAAAATGTAAGGTCTCGATGCGTTTAGCTCAACTGAGTTGGAACTTGACAGTTCATGTTGCTGATGCAGAACGCAGGTCGTCCTCGCGCAACCGGGCGCAGCGCCAAATCAGGGGCCCGTAAGCATCAATCGTTGAAAATCAATCAATCTCGGGCATCTCCAAGACTAACATGTGTTGAATCTGCCAAGCCAATCTGCTCTGACAGACTTTCTTGCGGTGAGCTCCCAAGTGGTCATCATCTCTACCCCCCTTGAGCTGACGTTGTCTCCAGTCGCATAATATCTCCGCAAATCAGATCCGTCTCGACGCAGATGCCCGTCGCCGAGCAGCCGAGGCGAACGGCGATGTGGCTGCACCCCCTCAAGATGCACAGGCGACCATGGCTTCTGCTGCAGAGCCAGCAACGGAGGATGACACTGTAGCTGCACTCCCAGCGCGAGGGCAACGTGCTGCTGCGCGGCTTGGGGAAGAGAGGCGCCAAAGGGAGCAGGACGTCATTGACAAGATCAAGTCGAAGAAGAAGACCTCAAAGCGCAAGTCCAAGGGCGATGATTCTGACGATGACTATGAACTCGCCAGGGCCCTCTCCAATGCCGCCCGGCCTCCTGGTCAATCAGATAATTGTGCCGTTTGTGGAAAGCGCTTCACAGTCACAGCATACTCGCGCAATGCGCCCGATGGGGGTCTCCTCTGCACCCCATGTGGAAGGGAGCTAGCCAAGGACGACGCTGTCTCCAAAAAGAAGCCTAAGCGACTCGGAAATGTCGAGGGCCGCCGGCAGGTGCAGTCCAAGATCCTCGACGGCACATATCACACAGGGGCAAAGAGCCTGATGACGCTCTGCATCGAGACATTGGCTAAGAACATTGATCTCGCCGACGACATCAGCGGCCTTCCCTCGTTGGTGGTTGACAAAGTTGCCCGAAAGCTCTCCAAGCATCGCCTTCTCGACCCAAACACCCTGAATCTGTTCATCCAGCCAAACGTGGACGAGCTGGCGATTTATGATGGTGCCAAGCTGACCGCCGACGAATACATGCGCGTCATCCAGACATGCCCAGAGCTGAAGAAGCTCAAGATCTTCAATGGGATTCACTTCAAAGACGAGGTCATGGATTACCTCCTTTCCCGCCACATTGAGCTCGAGGACTTTCACCTGCATGGCGCCAATCTCCTCTCTGACGCCAAATGGCAGGAATTCTTCAAGAAGAAGGGCCAGTCTCTCAAGTCACTCAAGGTCTCGTGGACGGACAAGCATTTCACCAATGCCGCGCTCGTGGTGCTCAAGGACACCTGCCCGTCACTCGTCCGCCTCAAGGTGACGCACAACCAGTCTGTCTCTGGCGACGGCATCAAGGCAATCGCACATATGCCCTCTCTGCGCCACATCAGTCTCGACTTGCGAAAGACGGTACACTCAGATGTGTATGTGGATCTGGTCAACAGGCTCGGCGAGAACCTCGAGACGCTGTCCCTCACCCGCGTGGAGAATGTGGACAACACCCTCCTCGACGCCATTCACAACAAGTGTCGGCGCCTCAAGAAGCTCCGAATCACCGACAGCGAGATGATGACCGACGAGGGCTTCCACCGCCTCTTTAGCGGTTGGGCCAACAAGGCGCTCGAGTTCATCGATTTCCAGAACTGTCGCCAGCTCGAGTCGATGCAGCCACGTCTCAACCCGGACGGTATCGGCCTGTGCTCCAAGGGCTTCGTCGCGTTGATGGCTCATTCGAGTAGCTCGCTCAAGTTCCTCAACGTCCAGGGTTGCCGTCACATTACCAAGGAAGGCTTCGAGGAGGCGTTTGGTCCGGAGAAAGTATATCCGGAGCTGGTCAAGGTCGAGATCAGCTTTTGCGAGGAGGTGTCGGACTTTATTGTGGGGAGCATCTTCCGCAGCTGTCCCAAGCTGCATGAGCTGAACGTCTTTGGCTGCATGAAGGTCAGGGACGTCAAGGTGCCGCGGGGTAAGATTCTCGTGGGCGTGCCCAATGCGATGGGCATGGTCATAGATGGAGACGATCTCTGAGGGCTTTTTTGGGTATTCCAAGTCTCGGGTCTCTGGCGTTCTTTGGAAGGCATCGTGGCCTGTCAGTATTGTTACATCGGGCGTCCAGCGAGCAATAATTTGGGCCGGCATATGATGGGGAGTTCAGGGGCTCTTCTCGGAGTTATTGGGTTCTCGGTGGAACATTTCGCATGGTGAGATGGACGGCATCGCCGGGTCAGGCGCTGTAGTTCTATGTAGATGAATAATGTACTCATTATATCCCTTGTTCCCATGTTGCTGGCTTGAGGAGATGAAGGATACCGGTTCTGGGGACTGTACTTACTTGTAAGAAGAGGAAGGGTTATTGTCGGAGTGTCTTTATTTTCCCAACACCCATGGAAGAATGTTGCATGTCGTCATTGTCTGGAAAGCTACCGATGTCTTGTGTTTCCAATGGGTAGGTGTTGCACTTTTCAGTGCAAGTTGTTCATCCCACCCCTTCGTCGTGATTGACCCAGGACGGGCAGGAAAGATATAACTCGTCTCGACCTCTTTGCCTTTCCATCTACTGTGTATATAACCACTCGTCGTCTCCCCCTTGCATGAGCTATCGACATCCCTGGGGATCGACGTGGCCGTATATTTCCCACAGCAGGACAGGATGGAAGTCGTCTGGACTTTGGACGAAGTCCATGCCACAGGCATAGATTTGTCCAGACTGAGTGTCATGAAGCACGCCGCGTATCAACCATGGCAGTGGCGGGAAGGGGACAACGAAACATGAAAGAGCCCGAGACTGGGACATTGAACAACCCCAACTGCGGCGGGCTCCTCTGCACTCCAATCCTCAACATCTCTCCCGTCCTTCCCACATCAGCCCAACAATTCCCAACAACACTAAACCTCGACATGGAAAGACGGCCCTGTGACATCCAAGACCATCCCGAACCAGGGATATACGAAATACCATGCAAGCCCAAAGCCCGGAACGAGCCAGGCAAACTGGGAGACCAAAGTCTCTACCCCTCATGTGACCAAAAAGACCGACCTCCATCCAACGGTCCAATATCCACCACATCCATCGATCCAGAGCAAACAAATCTTACATGGTAAAAAAAAACAGAGCAAGTCACGCGCCCCGGCCTACCGACGTCGCTCCCCTGGCCTCTGCACCCACCACCCCGGGCTTTGCAGAATCTGGGGTTTCGATCGATCCCGCCTCGGCCTGGCTGGCTGGCTCGGACCCCAGACCCCGGACGGACCCGGACCCCGGACCTCGGGCACGGTGCAGCTGTGACTAAAAACAAAAAAGGGGGGCGGTGAGGCTCCATCGTCGTGACCATGTGGAGAGTGGATGCGCAGCATGCAGGTGTATCCCCCTTGGGTCTTGGTTTTCTGGTCTGGGCTGTTTTCGTCTTGTCGTTTTGTGGAGGGGAGGCGGGGTTGATGTTGACGGGGAAGAAGGGTTTGGGTTTGTACTCTTGAAGGGGGGAGGTGGGAGTTGAGGGCTGTTAGGATTCCAAACAAGAATACGCAGTACGACTGCGCCGCCCGAGTATCGATGCCGGTGGGAAGCCGGCGTTGGGAGCCGGACACGGCAAACGGCCCCGGGTGGAACCTCAATTTTCGGGGAGGGGCCTCGTGACAGGTTCGGAGGTTGCAACGGAGGGGAACGGCCCCATTGGTGCCGCACTTGCGGAGAGCCGGGCTCCATCACCCCAAGGTGTATCCGTAGGTACGGAGCTCGTTCCACAATGCCATGTTGCCTCGGTTTCCCACAAGGAAATCGAGTTCAAACAGGCAGATCGGATGAGGGCATCTGGAGGACGTCCGCTTGGGGCATGTCGTGGCCCAGGTGCAACGCAATGCGGAAGCTTCCTTTGGGACGACTGCGGCAGGGAGGACGGCGATCACGGAAAAAGTTTTCTCTGGACCGCAGACGGGAGAGGGGGAGATCAGACAGCTCGCCCATCGAATCCAAGATCAGCCAACGTCGCATCGCCGGGGCCGCCATGCCGTCGGTCGTAGTAGGTGGTCGGGAAAGATCCGGAGATGAAGCCAGTCTTCCAGATTGTGTATTGCGGCGTATGATCTCGCTGCCAACTTTTGTTTGTTGAGCTCCGGCTCGAGAGACGAGGCCTCCCGTCCTGTTATCGGTGAGGGCGGCCGCGGCCGGGCCAAAAGAAACAAGGTGCCATCCGATGTGACGGGCCGCGAGGTTGGAAGAGCTGGTGCAAGGGTCGAGGTCGAGGAACCCAACGAGGAAGCACGCTAGAAGCGTTTGAGACGGGTGGAACGGCAGACTTGGCCTTGTTTCACCCGCTGACTGCAACTGTTTTCTTGATGGGAGGCTGTTCAGCGAATTTGATGCTGTCGCCATTTTCAACTCGAGCGCCGCAGTCCTGGTCTGTTCGCCCATGCGTCCTGCATGCGTCCTGCACATTCATCATGTCAATGACTCCATACATCATCGCGATCAGAAAGCCGAGGCCTCTCCTGCTTCTGCACTTTCGTCTCAACCAGGCAGGATGTCGTGCCTGTGATGTCTTTGGATGTTGAGGCACGGTTCCGAAAACCCCTGCTGCAGCAGTGTCTTCGGAAGAAATCGGGGGCTTCGGCGGCACCCCATGCTGCTGCTGCCGCGTGCGATGGGACGTGCCCCTGGAGACCCACTCGGAGCTCCCCTGAAGCTCTCCCTGCTCTCCCGCAGCCGGGGGCAGCACGTTTGAGAATGGTGGCTCTGGGGTTGTAACTCTACTTTGATGTCGCATCTCCAAATCATTCAGCCGCCGGCCCAGAGGTGAGAAGGAAGACAGAACGGCAAGCTCTTATCGTCGATGTTGTCCGATGGAGGGTGGCGCGAGATAGCGATTTTCGAGGCGCGGGTGAAAGTGAGCTATTGGAGATGTCAGAAGTGTCTCAATCTTCATGGGAGGTACCTCGAGTTCGGCTGGTCTCCATGTCGCCAGCTTCCTCACATCTTTAGGTAATGGGCCGAGAACAAGTCGAGGACCGGTGAGTTGCACAGTCCGCGACTCCATGTTCCCCATGATGCCCAGCCCAACACCTTGTTGCGATGTCTCCAAGTCTCCAAGTCGCATTGGTGGTGGGGTGCTCCTCGTAGGTCACTGTTCCGGTAACCGATGCGACTACCTGCTTCCATTGCCTGCCGGCGCAAGCTGTGTCGGTTCGTTCGCCCGCCCAGCGCATCGGGATCGGGACGAACGCCCTCCCAAAAGGGCAATGTTGACTGCAATACGGGCCCTCTGATTGGGGGCGTGGTCGCGGCTCAGCAATTGTTGAAGCCCAAGATGGCCGGGAGAATCTGGCTTGTCACCGGACCCCGAGTGGAAAATCGGAAATGCTGAACCAGTCGCAAAGGTGACGAGTGTCCGCGTGACGCCGTGCTCTCTCTCAGCTTTGCGATGCGCCGGGTTTCCATCACGTCAGTGGCGGCCCCGTCTGGCTTTTGGGGGAGTCGGGTGCCTGTCTCGAGGCTCGGCAGCGGATGGGATTCCGGACATTACCACAGCGTTAGTGCCCTGTAGCTTGCAGGTGTGTGACGGGCCCTCGGGCCCTGGAGCCTCCCCTGTCTCCCCTTGTCGTGGCGGTGGGCGCAACGGCAGCCAGTGACGGGAGCCAGTGTGACATCGAGGTGAGCAAAGATTCGAACGGTGCATTTTGGGTCTGACACAGACGACATGCGCCGCACGACCAGAACCCGGGACGATTGTGGCATTTTGGCGGATGGTGAGACCAAAAGGGAAAAAATCGTCTGAACACTGCGCAAACCTGGAAGAGCGGTCAGCCTCCATCCTCCCCCAAAAATTGATGGGACGGGAGACCGAGAGCAAACGGCGCTGCCTTGCCTGCCTGCCGCGAGACCTCGAGAAGGATTGCCCCACTGTCAATCAGTTGACGAGCCATCAGCGTCCCGCTGGAATTTCGGTTCATCTCTTTGCGCCAAATCTTTTCCTCAATCCCCCGAAGTTCAGCCCAACCTTTCGCGCTTCCCCTGAGCAACAAGGCGGCGAGTCTCGCCTCAGCCCTCCCGTCTTGCGGAGCCAAGTCTGTCAGCCCAACACTTTGGGGGAGAAGGGGGGGTCCGCGTGGGATCGAGGTCCGGGACGCGGTACCGGTACCTGACACACACCCCGGGTGCTTTCGGGTCGACATTGGGACGAGGCCGGACAGGAGTTTTTTTTTTCTCAGCCACTCTCGTTGATGGCGTCGCTTTTGGGGGGGAAAAGGCACGGCGGTGCTTGAAACGCGCACCGAAACCGCCAGACAGGCCTCTGTCACATCTTGACCAGCGTCGTTTCCTGGCCCTCCTCTCGTCCAAGAAACGAGCGGCGGCTTGGCCGGGCATGGGGCCGGGCGTCGTCCGGTTGCAAAAGCTATAAACCGGCAGGTCCTGGGAATCTCGGGACAACTTCTGGGAGAACCATCCACCATCCTCCCTTGCTGTTGACAACCCAGACATCGTCGCTGGCGGCCCGGACTAATACGAATATTGCAACTGCAATTACACCCGGTCAGGATTCCCATACCGAACCACAAAAGGAACATTCGACACCCCCCCCCCCGTCCCCCCGGACTCACCAGACCAGCACCGGTCCAGCCCAGCCCGGACCCGATACTTGAACCTGGTCCAGCAGTACTTCGACCTCGCCGTCCTCTCCCCCCCCTTCCTCTGCAGCCTCCTCCTCCGACTTCTTTATCTCGTTCCACATCCGCACATGCCATGGCGTCTTATCCGTACAGCAGCACATCCAGCTCCGACATCTCAACTCCTCGCTCCATCTCGCCCTCTTCGTCTGCTGGCCGCTCGTCCCAGTCGTCCATTTCCAACATCAACAAGCGCATGAGCATATCGTCATCTCGTCGCATCTCTGCCGCCAACCCAATGTCCTCGGTCGACATCACAACTATCGAAGAGGCCATGCGAATGGCCAACCTGGACACTATGCGGGGCTACACACCGAACACTCCGGGCGAGGTCCGCCAGCATGCCACGACCGAGTACCTCACCCACAACCAGGCCCTGGGCTACCAGATCCTCACTGAGCCCTTGTGGAATAAAGGTGAGCCCTTCTCCCCCTTCCACCTCCCACCATCTTCTGCCCAACGCCACTCTTGTCATGATATTTGCAACCCGTCAGCACGCTGCGACCGCGCTGGGAAGACTCCTCCGTCCACCTCGCCGGCCTGCCTCTGTCCTCTCTTATTATTCCTCTCTTTCCCAAGTCCAGCCCCGAGCCGCACAACCTCCACCGCCGCCACCGTTCCCCTCCGAGCCGCCATCACCAGCAACCGCTAACATGCCTCACCGCGACGAAGGTCTCTCCTTCACGCCGGAGCAGCGCGTGCACAAGAACCTGACTGGGCTCCTCCCCCATGTCATGGAAGGTGCGGATAAGCAGACGGAGCGTGCCCTGAAGGTCATCAGGACCAGGCAAACAAATATCGACAAATATTTGTACCTCTCCAACGTCAAGTCGAACAATGTCGACCTTTTCTACCGCCTCCTCATCGACAACGCCAGGGAGATGATGCCCCTCGTCTACACCCCCACCATTGGCGACGTCTGCCTCCAGTACTCGACCCTCTACACCCGCCCCGAGGCCCTGTACATCTCGATAAAGCAGCGGAAATCGATCCGCACCATGCTCAGGAATTGGCCCTACCCCAATCCTGAGATCTGCGTCGTCACGGACGGATCCCGCATCCTGGGTCTCGGTGACCTCGGAGTCAACGGTGTGGGCATTCCGGTAAGTCCACACGGCATCTCCATTTTCCCCAGGCGCGCGGGGGATGTGGGCTGCGGAGCGCTGACTCGAACCCGCAATTTTAGATTGGCAAGCTTGCCCTGTACACGGCGGCGGCCGGCATCCACCCCGGCCGGACGCTCCCCATCGTGCTCGACTGTGGAACCGCAAACGAGACGAACCTCAAGGACCCGCTCTACCTGGGCATGCGCTCCAAGCGCGTGCCCGTCGCCGAGCAGCAGGCCTTCATGGACGAGTTCATGGAGGCGGCCGCCGACGTGTTCCCCAACATGGTCGTCCAGTTTGAGGATTTCGAGAGCGAAAAGGCCTTCAACTACCTCGACCGCTACCGCAACAAGTACAAGTGCTTCAATGACGACATCCAGGGCACCGGTGCCGTGGTCCTCGGAGGGTAAGTTGGGGTTACCCCAAGCCCCACGTGACCCACCCCCCTATTTCCCTTTACTAACTTCCTTCCCCGCAGGTACATTGGCGCCGTCAACCTCTCCGGAGTCCCCATCGAGGAGCAGCGCCTCGTGTTCATGGGCGCCGGCTCCGCCGGCGTCGGCGTCGCCAAGCAGCTGGTGGAGTACTACACCAAGCGCGGCCTCTCGGAGCAAGCCGCGCGCGACAAGTTCTGGCTCGTCGACACCAAGGGCCTCGTGACCAAGGACCGCGGCGACAAGCTCGCCGAGCACAAGAAGTACTTTGCGCGCGTCGACAACAACGGCCACCAGTTCCGCACCCTCGAGGAAGTCATCGAGTACGTCAAGCCCACCGCCCTCGTCGGCCTGACCGCCACCTTTGGCGTCTTCACCGAGTCCGTCGTGCGCGCCCTCAAAGCCTCGGTCGACGCCGGCGGCCTCGGCCGCCGCCCCATCCTCTTCCCGCTCAGCAACCCCCTCACCAAGGCCGAGTGCACCTTCGAGCAGGCCGTGACCTGGACCGACGGCACCGTCATCTTCGCCTCTGGGTCTCCCTTTTCCCCCTTCACCACCAAAACTGGCGACAGCACCCAGACCGTTACCTACCACCCCAACCAGGGCAACAACGTCTACGTCTTCCCCGGCATCGGCCTCGGCGCCATCCTCGCCAAGGCCAGCCGCGTCACCGACAACATGATCTACACGTCGGCCGCCGCCCTCGCCGGCGCGCTCAATGCCGACGAGATCCACAAGGGCCTCATCTACCCGCGCATCGAGCGCGTCCGCGACGCCAGCCTGGTCGTCGCCCGCGAGGTCATGAAGGCTGCTCGTCGTGATGGCGTCAGCATGTTGCCTGAGGCGCAGTGGAACGAGTGGGAGGAGTGGGGCGATCCGGCGCTGGAGAAGTTCATCAAGGAGCACATCTACGATCCCGTGCTCTGAGTGAAGGTGGGTGCGGTGTGCTTTTCTCCAGGGTGCGGTGTGCCTTTTTGGGCAAGGGTGCGGTGGATTTTTAATGCCTTTCTTTTCTTCTCGATGATTCCCCCAACCTAGAGGATCACACGCCACGAACGAGCGCTGGCGGCTGCCATTCTTTGGGTATCTGTTGTTGTTGTCGTTGGCTTTTATATTCTCTCGCTTGTTAAGCGGGCGAAAATGTCGGGCCGCTGAGGGTGGATGTGGATTTGCATTCAGTCGGATTCTGGGAATCATGGTACACTTGGATGGGGGTAGTCATGGAGACTGGCAGAAAGCTTGAGGTCAGTACATACGGTCAGTCGCTCTGGTTTGTTGTGGATAGTTAGACGGGAGCGATATATTAGATCTTGAACTTTTTTTAAGAGGAAAAGAAGAGTTGTTTTTGGCGTCTTTGGCATTGCCTTTCCATACTTGGTTTGACTTGTTGGTGCCATCTCAGCTCTCCTTCTCACCACCGTCGTCGTCGCCACAGTCCATTCACAATCCACCCAACATCGAACAGCCCAAAGCACCCAAAGCTCGCACTCACCCCCCCCGACCCCCATCACCTGGCATCCATTACATGTACAGTACCTAGTAAGTCCCAGGTTCCGAGACCCCCACCCCCACATCCCCCACGCTAGCATCCCAGCCCAACCAGCATCATCAGCACACCACCCAACATGTCGCGCGTGGGTGGGCGTGGCGTCAGAACCACTCAGTCTCGTCATATGCTTCCTCAATTCAGCGGTACCCGTGGTACCCAGGAAAGAACCGGAAGACGCACCCCCACTCCCCTCGGAGACGGGCCCGAACGACGTGCAGCGCGGCAGCAGAGCACTCGGTCGGTTCCTGCATCTAGCTCCCTGCAGCCATGGCGTCATGGCGTGGCATGGCATGTGAAGGTAAGGTACCTACGAAGAAGTACCTCATACGGTGGTGGGATGCATGTGCGTTGAGTGGATGCATCCTTGCATGTTGTGGGTTGGCTCGTGGGTACCGATGAGGCCTTTCACGGAAACGGGTTGTCGGGGTTGAATGTTGAGCCGACCACCATCGGACGATGGAGTTTTTGGTCCCAAGTCCAGTGCAGTATGGAGAGCTTGCAAATACCTCAAGAGGCTCCTAGCAGTGTGGGGGAGAGCCGGTGGTAAATGTCACTGCTTGGGGGTTAAGAGATGGCATGATTATGTTTCGACTTCTATGAGGCCAATGTTGGCAGAGGGGTAGACTGTTCTAGCTTCTAATTGTAACCCCCCGCGACCCCTCCCCCCAAGAAACCAAGTCAGATAGCCACTACTTGCGGTGAATAAATGTCAGACTAGCTCTGCCCCATCCCTCAAGAAAACGCACCGCAAAAGCCATAGTCTGGACCTCACTTCCCCGCCCCGGCCTCCTCAAACTTCTTGCTCGCCTTCTCCAGCTTCCCCAAGGCTACCTCGTCCAACGACGCATACCACGCGCGAAGGGTCATCATGTGATCCCCATACTGATCGTAGTCCTCGATCGGCGGCCCCTTGATCTGCGGCGGTCCATCGTCGACGTCAAAGACGGCCCAGGCGGATTCCGTGTGGGAACGAAGCCCGAAGCCCTTGTTGCTCAGCGCCTTGACCTGGAACTTCTGGAGCAGAATCGCATCGCCGGGCTGCACCACGGGCAGCGATTCCTTGTGCGGCCGGTACAGCTGGACCTCGACGACGTGCGTCGGTGCCATGGACGGGTCCGTCACCGTGAACGACATGACGTACTCGCGAGGACCGCCCTTGGCGCGGACCGGCTCGGCTGGCGTCGAGGTTACCACGGCGAGCACGTTGGGGTGCTCGTCGACATGGGTTCGGAGCGACTTGAGGCTGATGCACTCGCGAAACGAGCGTAGGTGCTTGGTGAGGTCTGCCTTGAGTGAGGCGGTTTCGGCCTCTGGCTCGGGAGTCTGTTTCGACCTCGAAGGTGAGGCCAGAGCAGCCCTTGCGAGTCTAACGCTATTATCCTCGAATTCTGGGCTGTGCGGGCTCGTCTGCAGGCTGCTTGATCTGGCTCTGGTTATTCTGGGACTGCTTCGAAGAGGTTCGGGCGCTGCCTTCTTGGATCGCTTGGCCGCCACTGATTGTCGAGTGAGCTGAACGCTGATGTCGGGCGAGGACGGGACTGCAACTGACGGCGAGGGAGGCGCGTTGCTGGAGCGAGTGCGTCGCGGGGTTTGTTGTGTCATCTGTTCCTCGGCGTCATCCATGGTGTCGTTGGATTTGGGGAGCGCCGAAGCCGCGGCGCGCTTCTTCCGGGAAGCCCGGGTTTCTTGGGGCGGCGAGGCTTGGCTATCAATTTCATGTCGGCTGGATCTGTCCATATCGACGCTTGTCGGCGTGCCGGCAGCCTTGGTGCCATTGTCAACCTGGGTTTCGTCGGCATCCGGGTGCGCTTGTGACTGCGAGGCAACAGAGTCATCTGTGTCGACGTTGCGGGGCCTCATGCTTCTTGTCCGCCTGGTTGGGGTCGCCTTCAGTTCAACGGGTGGCTCCTCTTCGACTGATTCCACTGGCGACGATGCGCGGTTTTCTTGGGTTGAGAATTGAAAGCTGGGCTCGGTCTCTGCGAGAGTGCGCGACGAAGCTCCTCCCACATTCTGTTCAAAGGACGCCGACGGGTCGAGAAGTTTCTGTTGCTCAACAATGAACGTCTCCTCAATGGTGACCTCTTCCTCGACCGTGACTTCTTCGACTACTATGTCCTGCTGCACCAGAGTAGATGCTCTGGATTCGGCAGCCTTGCCTTCAGGCTCCTCATCTTCCTCGACTGATGTGAGGTTTGCAGGCTCATTGTCTGCCTCGATCTCAAGGTCACCATTCGAGGCATCGGTAGCTGCAGCAGCTTTGCTCCCTTGTTGCTGCGTCGACACCGTTGCCAATGCTGAGTCCGATGCCGAGTGGTCGTCCATCTCGCCCAAGAGTTGCTGTTCCAGCTGCTCAGCTTCGCGATTGACATCGCCACCTGCTGCTGGCTCTTCGTCGGCTGGCTCTTCGTCAATTTCCATTGCTTCACCCGGAAAGGTCGGCGATGCAGCCTCTTCCTCTTCCTCCACCCGTTCCTCCTCCTCCTCCTCCTCATCTTCCTCCTCGGCCTCAGCCTCAGAAGCATCGCCAATCTCCACATCTCCACCAGACTCGATGCCGTTCTCGGACTGATCATCAGTGTCAGCCCCATCCATATCAGCATCGTCGTCGAGGTCTTGGTCGTTTGCATCGTCCTCAGCAGACCCCGCGTCACTGCCGTTGTCCGAAGAATGCGCGTCTCCAGATTCCACAGCGTCGTCCTCCTCGAAGGCTTGATCCCGTGGTTGTTTCACGAAAAGTCCGTCCTTCGAGGACTCGCCGTCGTCAACACGGGGCTCCGAAGTTGATGGAGACCGCTCCCTGTCCACACTATCTGGCCGAGCATGTGATCCCCACGGCTGTTGTTTGGTGTCTTCTGCACTAGAGTCGACATCTTCAACGCTTTCCTGAACCCCGTCGTCTCGGGTCGCAGCGGGTGTGTGGGCAAAGTCAACGACCTGGATCCGATCCTGTCCGTCATTGGAATACTGTGCGACATCAAGAGCCTGCTTGTCGACCTCATCTTGTGCCATTGCGGCAGCTCTTGCCAGCATTGGGTCAATGAGATTGGTTCGGAGTTTTGGGGGCTGCGAAGGCGTGGACGCTTGCTGATTCTTCGGACTTGGTGCTCTCCTGGCCGGCACTGGAGTTGGCTCGTCATCCTCCTCTGAGTCAGATATCAGGTCGATGACAACAGGTGCGGAGGACGACGGCGCTGGTTTTCGCGTTGGCTGGGCGGCGGGGTTGCTTGGTTTGACATCTTCGTCGTGGCTCTCACTTTCGTAATCCTCCTCTTCTCCTTCTTCTCCATCCCAGCTTTCGCCATCAGCATCGTCTTCGTCGTAGACGGCATCGTCATCATATTCTTCGTTGAGCTCCTCCGGGATGCCCTCTTCATCGTCTTGCGGAGCGACATATTGGCGCTGATCGTAATCGCCTTCTTCCAATTCCTCGCCATTGCTGTCAGTCGCAATCGAGTCGTCCTCGTCATCAACTGCCACAGCTTCCTGCGAAGCATCAAACGTCTCGTCGTTTTCCACGAACTCGTTGTGCCGAACAGGTGGGCGTCTTGACGGCGAAGATGCCTCCTCGTCTTCGGAGTAAAGAGAGGGCGCATGGGCAGGGCCGCCATAGCTACTGAAGCCTTCGGGCACCTTGGTTGGTGACCCATCACCAAAGGGGAAGGCATGTTGCTCTGCGAGGAACTCTGTGTCTGCTTCCAGTGCTCCGGGGGCGAAGCGAAGACTGTCGAGAGAGTCGTAGTGGGGTTCCGCAGGGACCTCCCATTCGGCGCGATCAAGGTTCCCGGCCGCGGGTGGCTCCATTAGCATATGGCTGTCGTGGACGGACTCCCCTGCTTGGTTGTGTTCCGGCAAGTCTGCATAAGGATCCATATTCGCATACTGAGCAGGGCCGGAGGGGCTCAGGAAGGCTTCGGGGTAGGGAGCAGATGCATGGTCGTTGAATCCAGACATTCCATGGTCACTCGGCGACGTTGGATCGTGTGGCGTTTGGGGAATGTGGGAGAAGCCAAATCTGACTTGGTCGGCCAAGTTGGAGCCAGGTTCCATTCGGGTGGGAGCGGTTGTCCCGAACATGGAAAAGAGATTCGCGGGTTTGGGGGTTCCAAACAGCGTGGTCGGGACTCCTTGGTGAGCCGGAATAGGCTCAGTGTGCTCCTGGTTGGTGGGAAGGATATCCGGCTGTGTATGGTTTGTATGCATGCTCTCGAATGGAGCATGGTCTGCGTGACTGGCCTCGCGTTGTGTGCCGGGCTCCAATCTGTCCTCGACGTCCTGTTGGATCGACTCGGACTGTATGCCTTGCGGCTCAGGTGGGACAGGGCTGGCCTCCTTCATGGCTGGGATGTGCGCAGGTGTTATGGCAGGCTCTGCAAGACCATTCGACTCGGGAGTTGGAATCGCGTCGAGCCCAACAGTCTGAACACCTTCGTCCATCATGAGAGGCTTCGGCGACGCAGTAGATGGCTCGGGTGGTTCGTCTTCATCCATGGCATCTCGAACGGGCGAGGAGGGCTCTGGGCTTGGTGACTGGCTGCTGTATCTCCAGACGTTGCTCTCGCGTCCAAATCTCGACCTCTTCCGGCCCTTGCCCTTGACCCCGCCATCCTCCTCAAATATGTCCAAGCCATCTTCGAAGAGCGCGCCATAGGAGAGCCTGGCTCTCTTTATAAAAGCAGGCGAAGGGTATTCGTTTGGCGCGAGGTCGGCAATCTTGGGAGGTCTTGGTGTCCCCTGGGGAAGAGGGCTCTCGACTTCGGGAATGAAGGGGTCGGCGGCAGGTTGTGGCTCCAGAGGCGGAGGGACTGGCAGCTCAGGGCCAGGATGGTCGATGTCGATGTGCTTCAGCTCGCCTGACTCGCCGAGTTTGACCTGGCGATGTATAAGTACTCGGTATGACGGACGATGCCGTCACGGCACCAGCACCAGCACCAGAGCCCCCGTGGACATACCTGAAGGACGAGCCGCTCTGCAAATTGGATCTGCCAGTCCACACGAGCACCTGGTATGCGACCGGGCGATTCGTCTTTTGCCCAGTCGGCGCCATCAAGACTGAACTGGACCTGGTCGCCTCCGCCCAGGCCACAGTCGGCGGCAGCCTTGGCAGCCGGGCCGTGGAGCTCGACGCGCACCTGGCCCTTGGCACGGCGGAGGCGCACGTCGGGCTCGGCGAGCAGAAATGCGATGGTGTTCCTGACGCGATTGTAGGGCCAGGTGATGGTGACTTCGCCGCGGACGGCCCTCGATGGCTGGTCTGGCAAGTTGGGATCGAGCTGGGCGATGGGGGTGAGGGTGAGGGACGCCAGCGGCCCGTCGAGGAGGGGGTCTGCCGATGCCGAGGCCATGGTTTCCGGCGACGGGACTCGGGACTTGCGACTCGGCTTCGCGACGTGGGTGGTGCTATTCGGACCTCGCAATCATCAATTCGAGACCGAGGCGGCGGTGTCGTGGAGCGGTGTCATTGGGCTGGTGCGCGTCGTGGTATTGATTGCAAGAGGAGGCACGTGTGTCGAATGGTGGATTGATCAGTCGAAGGTCGTCATCAAAGAGAAGAGGTGGTGTGTTGTTGGTTTGCTCATGGCTCGAGCTGCTTTCAGAGTCGAAGAGTGGTCCGTGGAATGAAAGCTCCAGCCCTTGCGAGGGCCAAGCTCCTGAAAATGGATGACGGCAGTTTGGCGACACGCGCTTCGTTGTTGCACGGATCCCTGCCAAGCCCTGCAGCTTCAGGCTTCCTCGCCGAACGAGGAAGGCGGTGAACAGAGCTGGTGGGAGCTTCCCCCGAGCTTCGGATCTTGCTCTGTCTTGATCGGGCACTCACATATCACCTCATTTCTCAGTCTTCTCACGACAATAGGTACTGCCCACCTGCTCAGCTCACTTGCCGCCTCTGGCTTTAAGACGCGTTGAAATTCCTGGACCGAGGTGGCTTCCTCTGGGCCTCATCCCGACCTGCACCCGTCCTGCCTGGCTCCTTCATTGACCCCTTTTATACGAAACAACACACCAAAGTACTCCGATGCCCGCCATGGGTTCTCGACAAGAGGGCAGCTTCAATGTCAGCAGGATCGCCATTGTGGGAGCTGGCCCGGCCTGTCTCGCCGCTGCCAAATACCTCGTTGCTCAAAAGACGTTTGCAAGCATCGACGTCTTCGAGCAGCAAGCCGAGGTCGGCGGCGTCTGGTACTACAGCCCACGCCCCTCGACTACTCTCCATGTGCCCCAAGTGAGCCCCTTTACGCCTCCAGACCCGCCCCTGCGACCTGACGACTCGGCCCCCGTCTTCCCCTCGCCCATGTACGAAACCCTGCACACCAACATCCCCCGAGGCCTTATGCCCTTTTCCGACCTGGGCTTCCCCGACGACTCCCTCATATTCCCCTCGCGACAGGCAGTCCAGGAGTACCTGGTGGAATACTCTCAAGACATCCGCCATCTCATCAAGTTCTCGAGTCAAGTCCAGGACGTTCGTCTCCGGCCAGTCGACGGAAGGGATCAGTGGGACGTCGACGTGCTCTCTCTCGAGACCGGCACCGTCAGCACAGCGACGTACGACGCCGTTGTAGTGGCGTCTGGCCATTACTCTGTCACGTACATGCCCTCCATCAAGAACATTGCCGAGTTTCACGCAGCCCATCCCGGGGTGATATCGCATTCCAAGCTCTACCGGACACCCGAACCGTTTGCAGGAAAAAAGGTCGTGGTGGTCGGCAATGCGGCATCGGGTCTCGATATCGCTGCCCAGATCGCCCTTGTTTGTCAGAAACCGCTGCTGCTCTCGGTCCGGACGCCCACGCCGCCGGCTAACCTCGCCTTTGTGGGGGCAGAGGAAGTCCCACAGATTGACGAGTTTCTCGTTGCTGAAAAGGGCGTCAGGCTGCACGATGGCAGAGTCGAGAAAGACATTGATGCCGTGGTGTTTGCGACGGGCTATCTCTATACGTTTCCGTTTCTTTCCTCGCTGAAGCCGCCGTTGGTGACCGACGGGCGCCGGGCACGCGGCTTGTATCGGGACCTGTTCCACATCGACCATCCAACCCTTGTGTTCCCCGGACTGCCAATAAAGGTCGTCCCCTTCTCTGTGTGCGAGTCCCAAGCAGCCATGTTCTCGAGAATATGGGCAAACCTGTGGCCCTTGCCTTCAGCCGCAGAGATGCACCAGGACGAGGACGAGGAAGCCAGAAAGAGAGGGCCGTCGTTTCATGTTTGGCCGAGCTTGGCTGACGCCGAGTTCGTCAACTCGGTGCATGATCGCGTGACACGGGAGTGTCTCTTCGGAAAGGAGCCACCGCGATGGGACGACGCATTGATCTGGCAGAGACGAATCTGCTTCGACGCGAAGCTCAAGTTCGAGATCGAGGGCCGGAAGGCCATGTCACTAGAGGAGCTGGGGTTTACCTACCAACCCGGCCAGGAGAATCCCACAACGGCCTCACTACAGCGAGACCAGCCCGAGATCATTTGACACTTGGAGAGACAGGCAAAGCCACGACTCGCCAACGCCCAGGCTGACCTTGTTCACCACCCGAGACCTGACGTACCGCAACTATTGGATTCTCGGGCGGGGATCCTTCATATATTGGGAAATTGACGCACGTTGAAACGAGCGTATCTCACACATGCTCTATCATCAGAGGACTTTCGTCTCAGTGACACAGTAAACTCGACTCGAGCTGATAAAAGCCCACCGTCCTCGTTCGTTACCAGTTGGCCAAGGCTCGCACCCCAGACGCGGCTGGTTCTTGAATCTGGTAAACACTCCAAGGGCATGCAGGCCGACATATCGGCCGAACGAAACGACATGATTATTCAAGCTCCATCCAGGCCCGGTGAGAGGCCAGCGCCGATAGACCTCAGTCATCACTTCTCCGAGGTCACCAAGCGCCGAGGCCCCAGTTTCCTCAGAACGTTGCAAGACGTGTACGGAATACCGGGAATGAAGAATATTTCGGCCGGTTTGTCTGCCCTGTCATGCCGCAGAAAGATTTGGCCGAGAACTAACTACCACTGCCAGGGTACCCGTATGCCCATTTGTTCCCCTTTGATACTCTCGAGGCCCAGGTAGCCCACCCGGGACGTTGGATCTCATCTTCCACGGCACCTGGCCACTCGGCACATTCAGGGGGAGCAAACCACATGGTCATTCCCAGAACTGTGGACGAGAAGGCCCCGACCAAAAGAGTCGACCTCACCTCGGCTCTTCAGTACGGGAACCCCGATGGCAACCCTGCTCTCCTGCCCTGGATCCGCCGCTTCACTCATGAGAATCTTCACCCGTCGATCCCCTATCGCAATGGCCCCGATGTGCTCATGACAGGCGGCTCAACGGACGCACTCTCAAAGGTGATTCGTATATTCATGGACGCGTGGGATGAGAACAAGGACGACATCTGCGCCAGACCCGGGTTGCTGGTCGACACATTTACTTATCCTGCCGTCCTCGGCGAGGCTGTTCCCCGTGGCGCCCAGGTAGTTCCTGTCAAGACCGATGAGTCTGGCATGATCGTTTCGGGACGAGGGGGGTTGGCGGATATATTGTCCAACTGGGACGACGAACAGGGAAGAAGGCCTCATCTCATGTACACTGTCGCGTAAGTCCTACCCCCTTCCCACCCTTTCACCTACCGATACAGCAACTAACTCAAATCATAGCCAAGGCAACAACCCAACCGGCTACGTAACTCCCCTCTCCCGCAAAAAGGAGATCTACGCCGTCTGCAGCCGATACGACGTCGTCATGGTCGAAGACGAGCCCTACTGGCATCTGCAATTCCCCTCCGCACCCGCCGACGAGGCAAAGTCGCGAGGTCTTGCCGCCCCCTCGCCATCGCCGACGTACCAGCCCCCCGTGTCGTCCGGCTACCCCTTTCTCGACTCCCTCGTCCCGTCCTTCCTCAGCATGGACACCGACGGCCGCGTCATCCGCCTAGACACCTTCTCCAAGCTCCTCGTCCCCGGCTGCCGTGTAGGCTGGATCACCGCCCAACCCGCCGTCATCGAGCAATAGTACGCCCCCCCTCCCCAACCCCTCTTCTCCCTCACTAACAGCCCCCCCCTCCCCACCAGCGGTCGAATAACCCCCACGGCGACCCAACAACCCAACGGCTTCGCCCAAGCCCTCATCGCCCAACTCCTCCTCTCCCCGCCCTCCCCTCCCCCCCCGCCCCCAACACCCAGCCGTTTCCCCTTCTCCCTCTTCTCCTCGCGCCCCCCTCCCCCTCCCCCTCCCGCCTCCCCCTGGTGCACCTCGGGCTTCATAACCTGGCTCACAGGCCTCAACGCCGTCTACCAGCGCCGCATGACCACCATGTGTCGGATTCTCGACGCCGGCTCGCACATCCCCGCCCCAGACGCCGAGGGCTGGACCCTCACCAACACTCCCTCCCCTACCCTGCTCCTCACCTTCCGCTGGCCCGCCGGCGGCATGTTCGTGTGGGTCCGCGTCGCCCTGGAAGCGCACCCGCTCTTTTCGTCGGTGCGCGGCCCGCTGCTCCGGCGCGCGCTGTCGACGTTCCTGTCGGACCCGCCGTACCTCGTGGCCGTCGGCAGCGGGGCGCACTTCGCCGGCAGCGAGGCGGTGCGGGACGGGGAGGGGTGGGCGTGGGTTCGGCTGTGCTTTACGGCCGTGGCGGAGGACGAGGTTGAGGGGGCGTCGAGGGCGTTTGTGGAGGGGGTACATGCGTTTTGGGGGCTGGGGAGGGACGAGGTGGAGGGGTTGTTGGGGAGGTAGATAGGATTGGGGGAGGTGGGCGGGGAGGGGGTTGCGGATGCTTGTATCTTTTTGGGAGTCTCGATGTAATGTCAAGTTTGGTTGGAGCAACAAGTAGTCGTTCATCTGGGAATTCATGTATCCATACTTTCCATCATCGTGAAACGCGTTCCTCTTGTTCCATCATGATCCCAACAGACGTTTACACGACATTACATCACCAGGAGGGCGTCACATGTATTAGAGACCATTTGCTAGGTCGGTATCAGAATCTCATTGTGTTTTGTGTGCAAACACATCCTAATCCTTTGCGCCGAAGAAACCGCGAATCCATTCATGCCCTTTCCCCCTCGATGCCAGCACCACCCTACTCCTTGAGAAGCTCCCGGAAAGCCTCGGGGAGCTTCACGGGCTTGCCAGTCTCCTTTACTGAGCCGAGACCGGCCTTCTGGTACGCAGCCGCGTACGGGTTGATGCGGTGGAGGACCTGCTTGTTGCGGAGCGGGTTCTTCTTCTGCACGTGGCCGCGCTTGGTGCGGGCCTCGCCCTTGGGGCCGTTGAGCACGCTCTGGATTTCGGAGGAGTTGATGATACGGGTGAGGTCGGCCTGCGAGACGACGTTGGAGGGGAGGTTGAAGCCCGACTTGCTGTCGTAGATGGCGTCGAGCTCCTTGATGGCGGAAGAGGTCCAGACGACAAAGCGGCCGAGGTGGCCACCGGGCGCGAGCTGGAGGAGGTTGAGGGCGTCCACGGGGCAGGTCTCGACACCGGGGATGTTGCGGAAACCGCGGGTGACGTCCTTGCCGTCGGCCTCGACGCTGTAGACGACGAGGGGACCGCGCCTCTGGCGGTGACGGCGGCCCCTGAGCTTGCCCTTACCGGCGCGGAGCTTCTTGGTGGCCTTGGCCTTGTCGACATCGGAGCCGGCACCGACGGCCCGGAGGAGGGCAAGGGCGGCAGCCGTCTTCTCGGCAGCGGTGAAAGCGGCAGAGTCGACAACGAGGGGGACCTCGGGGACGGTAGCGACCTGGTGACCGCGGGCCATCAGGAGGGGGGCGACACCGGAGGCGGCAACGGCAGAGGCAGTAGCGAAACGCCTGTAAATCAAGATTAGACGCATCCCAGCCAGGAAACCACCCGGAAAACATACTTCTGGCCCTGGTTGACCTTGACGTGCCACTTCCTCCAGATCTTGGTGGGGGCGAACATGCGACCGGAACGGCACATGTTACCAAAGGCAGCCTGACCGGCACGGTGAGTACCGCCACCGGAGACACGGGGAATACGGGCGACAGCGCGACCTGTGTTCCTCCAAGGTCAGCAATCCGGCTTCTCCCAAACTTGACGCCCCGTCCCATGTTTGCCGCTGCGCCGACCGGATTTCATCGCTCGATGGAAATTTCCGTCCGGCTCCATCCCCCAACGCCCGCCCATCTCCCAGTATCCAACCCATCTCCCAGACATCCCGGATGCCACTCACCAGTTCCCCACGACTCAGCAGAAGTCTGGTGACCGGCCTTCTCGCTGACGGAGTACGGCTGGCGCTTGTTCTTGGCCATGCCGGTGTGGACGTGCTTGACGATATCCGGGCGGATCGGGGCGCCGAAGACCTTGGGGAGGACCTCGGTGGCACCGGTGGCCTTGCCATCGGCGCCGATAATGGTGACGGTAGGTCGGGAGGCCATTGTGTCCAGTGGCTTTCGGTGCTGCAAAGTCGGAAGAGCTAGTCAGCGACCGGTCGAGCAGAAAATTTGGCAATGGCTCGTTCTGGAGTTTTCGAGTCTCGAGACGGCGTTGCTGGGCTGGGACAGCGTGGATGCTTACCTCCGAGGTTGCTGCTGGGTTAGTATGAGAGGGTTGAAAAGTTCGAGGCCCAATTGAAATTTTGGATATTTTGGTGGTGAAGTGCTTTCGTGGGGCAGAATTGACCCACTGCCGGGCCCTAACTTACGCTAGTCCGGACTGGGATGGCAAAACGCCCTGCTGCCAGCTGGGATGTGCCATGCGGACCCACCCACCAGTTGGCGGACTTCAAGCTCAACCACCGCCAAGTCTTTTCCACGGACCTCACTTGACCCTTGAGCTGGATGGTCATTCTCCAGGACACATTGGATCGCATCACTCTTCGCCACCTATCTAGGGTGCCTCGAAAATTTATTCCGCAGCTCATCAACCGACTTGTTCAATTGGACACCAACAAAGTCTCGAAAAGAAAACAAACAACAGCATCGCTTTATTGATGTTCAGCCTTGTCGCTGAGAGACAGGCTCTTCGAAAAAATACTCTTGAAACAGTTGATCTCGAGGGTATACGGAAAAAGAATATCGACCGGCATCATGCAACTGCCTCCCCCAACCCCAGCCCTGATTCCCAACCCTCACTCGCCTACTCAATCTCCTTCAACCTCCGAATCAGCTCAAACCGCTCTCTCTGCACCAGAGGATCCTGGTGATCCTGCTGGAGGAGCTTGCTATACTGGCTCCTGATCGCATCTTCGGCCGCGAGCTTGTTCCTCACCTCCGACACCAGATAGTCCAGGTCATTCTTCCGGCAGGCGTCCTTGAACACCTTGCGCATGCGCTCGCTGTAGAGCTGGCACGAGGCAACGGGCATCGTCTGCCGATTCCTGAGAAAGTTGCGGGTGATGTCGCCAGTGTTTCTCTCGTCTTCAATGAGCGGCCAGACCACGATATCATAGCACTCTTCGCAAACAGTAAACTCTGGCAGATCGGCCATAATGTGCCTGTTGGAACGACATTAGAGACATTCTGTGGAAGGGTTGAAAGCAACGGCAATGTCAGGGGCAATAGAGGAGACATACCACTTGGCATTCTGAAGAGGAGTATTGCGGTAACACTCCTCGACGAGTGAGATGTCCCGTAGCTGGTTCGCGATGTCTTGAATGTCCGGTACGCCCCTGTTCCGTGCCCGGTCTGAGGCCATCTCCAGCACGTCAAAGTAGTCGAGAAAGCGCTTGCGTTCGGGGGCAAAATGGAGGTCACACATGCCCTTGGTCGGCGACGCATGGGGGTCCAGCGGAGTAAAGATGCCAGGCAGATTCGGCAGAAGGGCGGCCACCATATGGGCGCAGCAGGAGCAGATCACGAAGCTGGAGATCGGGCGTTGGGATCTCGGATCCGTCATGCTGTACCACATCCGAGTTGCTGGCCGAGCGCCAGGGCAATCTTGATGCCTAGCTGCAACGGCAGCCACGTTTTCGAGGAGTCGCAAGTCCGGTAAGTGGTACTTAAGCGTCATCAGGTATGCGATTCGATACCAAGGGGACAAGCCAAAGTCACACGAAATGGGCTGATCTGGCGATCGGACTGGGGCGGGCGTGAACTTTTGCAGAAACTCAGGCCTCTTGGCAAATACGCCCGAGAAGCAGTCCGGACAGATGGTGAAGTTGCTGGCCCGTGGCAGTGTTAGAAACAGTGGCCCGCCGGCGCCGCCCCTGGGAATAGACGGAACTGTCCAGCGACACTCGGGAAGCTGGGGGAGGTTGCCTTGCTGGACATCCTCGGAGTAGCGCCGCCATGAGACGACAGGTCTGTCCAGGTGAACACCTTGGGTTTCAGGATCGAATGGGCCTGGCTGCCAGTACTTTGCCGGGGAGCCCGATTCACCGTCTTCCTCGTGCACAATGTCCGGGTTTCTTCGCTCAGCAGTATGCCCTCTCCCGAGAGAACCAGCAGCCACAGCACCAGCAGCGAGGACGCCAGCGGCCAAAGGGGGAATGGCGAACCCGCTATTCGCGGCGGATGATGATCGGGACGGGGCACGTGGGCGTGGGCCCCTGTCGCCATCGTCTGCTCTTCGCGGGGGCGATGCGCTGATTGTGCTAGAAGGGGGCGGGAAGTACTCGTCAGGCTTTCTCCTATCAAGAGAGACAGGGAGAGTCGAGCTTCTGGAGTTGGGGAAGGACGAAGCATCGGAAAATTGTCCTCCCTGGCTTGCCCGCGGCGAGGGCAGAGGGGAGGGGCCTTTTGGCCCGGACCTCCCAATAGCAATGGGTCGAGAGTTCTCGGGACTCAATAGAGTCTCTGGTTCCACGGTGCGCCGTGGGGCTGGACGATCAGATCGGTTCGAACGTCCGGTGCTTCCGTAATAATCGGCGTGTTCTCGAGCGTCGGATTCGCGTCGACTTCTTTGCCCCATTGGACGTTCAGAAGGTCGGTCCCTGGAAGAGCTGGGATAAGGCGGCGAGCTACTCTTTCGCGTCTTGGTTGGGGAGACGCTTGACCTGTTCCGGGACGACACCTCTGCTCCCGATCTCATAAATGCCATGGCATCTTCGCCGCCATAACCGTAGCGGGAGCTTGGCTTGGGGTCAATGAGGGGGCGAGCGCCAGATGCCGACGATGACAAGCGTCTTGGGGCCGATGAGGACGTGGAAGAGTAGGTGGACCGCCGGCCTTCAGGCCTTGTCGACTTTGGTATTTCCCTAGGGCCTCGCGCGCCGCCGGGAGATCTGCTCAACCCGGCATTGATATCGAGGTATGCTCGCTCACGCCCCCCTGCAGTGTGGACTACGGGTGAGGGCGACAGGAAAACGTCGTCGACTGGCCGTGCGCTCCGGGGAGGCTCTTGGTCGACGATGGGCCTCTCCCTGTTCCGTCGGCTATTCGACCGTCTGATGGGGGGCTCCTCTTGTTGGAAATCGGTTTCGAGGGGTGGCAGGTCCTGGCGGCTCTTACGTCTGCTCGAGTCTGGTCTCCTCCTCGGCAGTTTGTCGTCGTCCTCGGAGATTTCGGCCCGGGCGTTGCCATTTCTGTCATCACGCCTCGGCTTGGCTGGGGACGGCCGGCGATGCCCGCCGGGTTTCTCGTCGGTCTTTTCGGCATCGGCCCCCGTACCCGAGACGAGCACGAATCGGCGATCATCAGTGAGTTCCTCGTCCGTCTTTTCGGCGTTAGGCTCCGCCCCCGAGACGAGGACGAAGCGGCGTTCTGGGTTCTGGTCCAACACGGCGGCCTCATATTCGTCGATGGGAACCAGGATGGGCTGCTGGTCGATGTCGCCGCGATTCTGGGGCTCTCCTTCGGACGATGAGCTCGGCGCAATTGAAGGAGTGTGCTCTTTCGCAAGAGATTCGGTCTCGTCTTCAACGCTCGGCGGAGGTGGGCGTTTTGGGTGTCGGGCTAGGCCGGCACTCGACCTAGAGGACCGCTCATCTGGCCGTCGTGGTTCGTTATCCAGCCATGGACGGCTGCTGTATTCATCGCGTCGGTCATCACGTCGGTCATGGCTGCGATCGTAGCTACGATCATAATCGCGCCCGGCGCTGTGACTCGGTGTATTAGCTCGACGCGGTCGACGACAGGCGAGGGACTGGGATGGGTTGCGCTCACGGATTGGGACTCCGGGACCGTGATGTTTTCCAAGACCCTGTCTGTAGCAGGGTCTGGACGTCGTCCATCTCGACCATCTTGAAGCCGGGCAAAAGTGCAGATTTGGGTGGCTCCAATTCCTATCGCGCGCACTCTGGTCGGGCGCAAGCTCAGCTCTCAGGGCATCGTGCCGTCGCAAGGCGACTCTGCGGGGCGCAGAACGTGCTGTGTATGTGATGCGGGGTGTGAAGCTGGGATGGCAACGATCTGACGGACTCGTTGGGTCTGAACGGTCTCCGTAGGTAGGATTGATTGTCGACAAGATCGTCAGGTCTAGGGGTATTATTGCAAAGTTCAAACGGCGGCAGAGTTCAGACGGTGCACTGCTAGTTGTTCCTGGAAACAAGTTGCAAGCTGGGGGCCGGGGCGATGCTGATTGGGAGCGGGCGACACCGAAGGGTGGGCACTGGGCAGTGGTCAGAGACCCGCAGGTTGTTGGTCGAGGTGGGGCAGCCAAGTTCTTGGGCTCCATGGCAAGCACGCCGCATGCATTCCTTCGATGCGCCTAGCCGGAATATCCAAGGACCAGACTTGGGAGGGCGCTACCAATACAGCCGCTACGTACTTACGGAGGACTGAATCTACACAGTATGCTGGCTCACCAGCAGAGGCAGCTCGGGTTCGGATCGATGCCTGTTCAAGCACGATATCGACAACCTGGAAGTGACAGGGCCATCGGGTATCTCAGGACGAGGGCATGGCGACGCTTCTGGAAGTTCGGTACGATACGCAGCAGAATGCGGCCCAGGCCACTGATGAGGCTCGGCGATGACACGCAGCGCTTGGTTGCCCCTTCAAGTCACCGGCAGCCGGGCTGTGCTGTGTTGACGATGCCGCGATGTCCGATGCCCAGCGCTCCAGGGCTAAGCGAACAGTGGTTGAGGGGTCAGGGCGCCTAATCCCGTTTGGGCGGTCTAGGGTGCTGGAGATTGACGCACAGGCGATGCCGTCACGGCCCGCTGCTGCTGCGGGGTTCTCCTCCCTCTTCGCGGGGGGCACACCCCCAGTCATTTTATCCTTTATCGAACAACCTACCGTTTGCCCTTTCATCCTCGCCTCCGGTACACAGTACCTCGCCCTTCACCTATACCCTCACATAATTCCAGGCAACCACCACGTCTTGTTTTGTTGCCTCTTGTCCCTTTCCGGCCCTCGTCCTCCCACCTTTTCGACCCCCCAAGGATCTTTCCTTGCACACAAGTTTTGGCATCTGGCATCGTCGACGGGGCCCATTGCCCCCCGTTCCTCGCACCACATGTTGTGTTGTGTCTCTCCACAGAAGCCGGGCGTCGACTAGGGCCATGTGGGTGTCACATCATATATTAAACGATTAGCCGGTAACGTTACTAGGTGCCTACACATCCGCATGATTTGTTATACCCACACTTTGATGACATGAGTGTGGAATCTTTCCTGGCTTCCTCTTGGGCTTCTTGGGCTGCGCGTAACCTTTCCCACTCTATCACAGAGCCTCGTGGTGGGCTGTCAGGGGCTAGATTTCTCGGGTGTGACAACCCGCTGCCCCCCTCTTGGAGAGGCCCAGCGGCTGCCACGGGCAGTAATCCTTCCGGAGGGTGTCTTGGCGGCCTGTTCCTATCCGTGATGCTTCTCATACTGACTGGTCGCTATCAGTCTTGAGATTGTATCATGAGCCGCTGCACTCCCAGAGTTGTCTTCTACGGACCTATGGGCGCCAATCCAGAAACGGCTGACATTTTTACCCAATGCTGTGCGGCACTTCAATGGTGCTGCAGAATCATGGCCCGAAACATATTTGATGGCGGTGCCGCCGTTGCCGCGAACAAACATCTGGTCTTGAGACTCCAAACGGAAGCTCCAAAGGCTCCCTCTCAGCCTTGTCTAGGTTTTGGAGATCAGCCATGTCGGGTTGTCACGCCCCCGTCTCGAAACTCCATTTTCGGGCCAGCTTTGGCAGACATGGTATGTTTCACATGTTTCTCCCCTCCACAACAAGGGTTCTACCACCGTGGAGGCCTCACAATAAATCTATCGAGAAGTGGTGGCTTGATGGTGTCGGTGGTGGTGGCACAAGTCATGCTGTGACTCTGGGGGTCTGGGTGCCTAGGATGAAGCCCTCCGCACATCTGCCACCGCCTTCTTCAAGGCAAAAGTGCGCGAACTGCGTTGTAAGCCCGAAGAGTACATCAAAAAGCCGTCGAGGCGAGTTGATCGAGATTATGTGGGCATATTGCCATGATCAAGAACAAAGGGGATTTTCATGAAATCCGATTCCCTGGGAGGCCACCCCTCGGCCTGCTCAGTGTTTGCGCTTCCTGGCGCAGATGGTCGACGAGAGTCTTGAAAGGACACCACAATCCTTTGGTGCTGCTTCGATGTGCGATGCCGTGGGACCTTTGAGTACAGCACCGGAGTCCCTCTCCGACCCTATCAACCAGCTGGGACATGACTGACCGAGTCACAACATAGCCGTCGTGGCCGATGAGTCTTCAATCTCGATGGTGTGCTGTATCATGACTTGAGCTGTACCTCCTTCACACAGAGATAGCTGTGAGACCTATTCAGCCTTGCGCATTCTCAGATCTGCCTAGAACATGTCGAGTCCCACGCCAAGATGAAGTGTCATGGAGACAGAGGTTTAGATATCGCCAGCCTTGTGAGCAGGACGCGTAACCGGCTGCCTTCTGGATTGGTCTCCACGACCAAACACTCCTGTACTTTGCAAGGTGTCTAATTATAGCGAGATACACACCACAACAACAGACCGTTCAGCTCTGATGCCCTAGAGTGACCCTAACCCTGAAGATACAGGCTGCTTTGCGGAGAGATGTAAGCTGTCGGAGAAATGAAAGCCGTAACGTTAAAGATTCAACTTTTAAATATGTTTGTGTTCTTCCGTCCACGTTCAGGTGCTTCCTTGGCTTGGGTTGGCAAGGGAATGAACGAAGGGGATGTTTGACTTTGGGAGTGGTGGTTGCTCGGGTATGCATCAAACCATGAGCTGGGTGCTGGTGTGAATAAGCCGCTTAGATGCGTATCGCTGGCTATCGCACCCCTGCCAACAATTTGGTGCCTGTCCCTGGAGCTCGGCTGTGCTCAGCATCAACACCACAAATCAAGCTTCCCAGCGACCGACAAGGCTTGGAACCGGCTCATTCGCAGCCGCAATGGAGGCCATACGGGCTTCTGCAGCTCGCCGGGCGCTAAAATGGCCGTCGACCTTGACATCGTCGAGGAATTGGGTCTGTCGGTCATGCCGCAGCCACGTCCCGACAATGCGACGGTTTGCGACGACGCCTCTCCAGCGCACCACGACCAAGCCGTACTATGTCACAACACCCATCTTCTACGTCAATGCTGGTAGATTTTACTCCCTGGCCCCAGAATTGGGTCTCGGTGGCTGACTTGCTCCCAGCGCCGCATGTTGGCCACCTCTACACCATGGTCCTCACCGACGTCCTCAAACGATGGCAGACTCTCGCCGGTCGACGAGCACTCCTCGTTACCGGCACCGACGAGCACGGCATGAAAATTCAACGAGCCGCCGCCCTAAACGACGTTGCCCCCAAGGAGTTTTGCGACGAGAACTCGGCCAAGTTCGAGACGCTCGCCCAGAAGGCGCAAATCGACTATGACCGATTCATCCGCACCACCGACCCAGACCACGCCCTGGCCGTCGATCACTTTTGGTTCCTGCTGAGAGAAAGGGGGCTGATATACGAGTCCAAGCACGAGGGGTGGTACTGCGTCAGCGACGAGTGTTTCTACCCGGAGTCTCTGGTCGACAAGAAGCAGGACGCCTTCACCGGCGAGGTCTATATGGCGTCGACCGAGTCCGGGAACAAGGTGGAGTGGACCGAGGAGAAGACGTACCACTTCCGCATGACGGCGCTGCGAGACCAGCTGCTCGAGTTTTACGAGCAGAATCCCGAGTGGGTGACACCCGCGTCGCAGATGAAGCAGGTGGTGGACTGGGTCAAGAACAACCTCGAGGACCTGTCCATCTCGCGGCCCGTGGATCGCCTGAGCTGGGGCATTCGGGTGCCGGACGACCCCAGACAGACCATCTACGTCTGGGTTGACGCTCTGGTAAACTACCTCACCATGGCAGGCTTCCCGGTTTGGGCCCCAGGCGAAGAGCAAAAGGGTGGCTGGCCCGCCGATGTCCATGTCATTGGCAAGGACATTCTTCGTTTCCATTGCGTCTACTGGCCGGCACTCCTTCTCGCAGTCGGGCTCCCTCTCCCCAAGAAGGTCTTGAGCCACGCGCACTGGACCATGAACCGAGCCAAGATGTCCAAATCTCTCGGGAATGTGGTCAACCCCTTTTATGCCATTGACCGTTGGGGCGTGGACTTGGTGCGCTTCTACATGGTTCACGACGGCGGTATTGCTGACGATGCCGACTACAACAACGCAATAATCGTAGAGCGATACAAGAAGAAGCTGCAGTCGGGTCTTGGAAACCTGACATCCCGCATCACCAGGCCGAACCTGTGGAATGTGAGGGACTCGGTGGTGGCGGCAGGCAACGAGCGCAGCCCGACTTCCAACACGGAGATTGAAGATGCTCTCGCTTCCCACATCGTGTTTCTGGGGGGGCTGGCAGCCAACGTGTCCGAGCACATGGACCGTCTCAACCCGAGTGTTGCGCTTCGTCGGGTCATGGACGCCGTCGACCAGGTGCGTCTCCATCCGACCCCAAGACCCCCACACAAAGATGTTCAAGACTGACGTTCAACAGACAAACAGGTTCTTCACCGCCACGGCGCCATGGGCCCTGGTGAAGCGAGCACACGACGAGGAGAGCAAAGCGCTGGTCAACCCGACCATCTATCTCTCTTCCGAGAGCCTGCGGCTGGTGGGTATCCTCTTGCAGCCCTTCATTCCCGATATGGCCGCGCACCTGCTCGACATTTTGGGCGTTGCAAAGGACAAGAGGCAGCTCTCGGATGCGAGGCCCCGCAGCGACTTTAGCTACGGCGAGCCCATCCGGAGCCCGGGCAAGGACATTTGGGACTCGCTTGCGCCGCCACTGCCGCTGGAAAATTAAACAATGCTGCTTTTGCCAATGGAGCATTTCTGTCACATCCCACGTCCTTCCGTGGGCGCATTGCATCTTGGGGCCAGGTTTTGACCCCGTGCATTTGGCCCTTGCCTGTCCATTAACTTGTATTTAGAGATACCCACTCAGCGTGAGATGACATGGCATAATACAAGAACGGAGGCGGTTTGGCTGTTTGCGGTTCGTATGGAACATATGTGCCCCTATTGATGCTGTTGAGGCACATCCGAGTGTATTTGGCCCCACATTGCCATACTTTGGCAACTGCCGGCGTTTTTCACCCTGTCACCACCGAAACCTCACCACATGAACTCAACCACCAAAAGTCCAACCTCAGCCTAAGAAATGAAAGTCAATCAACACACAGGTACGCTCCCAACCCAACAAATCATCCCAGACCAGCTCTAACAAACCCCCCCAGCCGTCAGCGGCCACAAATGCCTCCTCGTCCCCTACGAGCGCCACCACGTACCCAAGTACCACTCCTGGATGCAAGACCCCGTACACAACCCCGTCCCCCATCCCGGACCAATCCCGAGACTAACAAATCCCCCAGGCAATCCTCGCCGCCACGGCCTCGGACCAGCTCACCCTCGACGAAGAGCTCGAGAACCAGCAGTCCTGGCGGGAATCAAGCGACAAGCTTACTTTCATCGTCTGCCAGCATCTCGGGGAGTCTGTCGCTGAGCCCGGTGTCTGCGACGCCCCGGACAGGATGATCGGCGACGTTAATCTGTTTTTGTATCCCTCCGAGGACGACGACGACGGGGACGACGCCTGCTGCGTTGGTGAAGTCGACATCATGATCGCGGAGCAGCAGTGCCGCGGCGTGGGTCTGGGGAAGGCGGTTGTCTCGCTGTTCTTGACGTACATTCATCGGAACCTGGACGCCATCCTGGGGGAATACGGGAACGGGGCGACCGAGATGAAGGCACTCATGGCCAAGATCAACAAGGACAACGCGGCGAGCATCGCGCTGTTCCGCAGTCTCGGGTTCGCGCAAGAGGGCGAGGCGAATTACTTTGGCGAGGTCAAGCTCGTGATGCCCGACTGGCGGACGCGGTTCAACGCCGACTACGAGGAGAGGGTGTACGTTCCGACAAACGACGCATGAATATTCCATTCTAGGGATAAAACGTACATTCCTTCCCATACATCTCCCTATACCCCACCAGCGCATCCAATCCCGCATTCGACCCCCCGCACACCACCAGCACGACATTCCTCGCCGCCCATTCTTCGTCGTCCAACCCCTTACCCACCCGCCGCCTCAAATCCCCATTATACGCCGGCGCCAGCGTGGCGCCGCACGCCGGCTCCACCATGATCCTCGCGTCCTGCAGAAACCGCACGCACGCCATGGCGGCGTCAGCATCGCTCACCGTCGCGCTGACCAGGTTCTCCCGCGTCGTCGCCCACTCCCACGAGCGGTCCGACACGCGCGTCGCGCCCAGCGACGTGGCGATGGACGTGATCCCGGGGAGCGTGACGTGTTTGCCGGCGACGACGCTGGAGTGCAGGCTGTCGGCGCCGACGGTCTCGACGGCGAGGACCGAGGGCGGGCGCCCGGAGCGCCCGAGGACCTTGCCGTGGTGCTCGAGGCCTTGCATGACGCCGTTGAGGAGGCCGCCGCCGCCGACGGAGCAGACGATGGCGTCGAGGGGGATGTCGGTAGGGGTTTGGGTGGTGAGTTCGTCGATGAGGGTGGCGGCGCCGGACCAGACGTCCGGGTGGTTGAAGGGGGGGACGTAGACGGGGAAGGTGGGGGAGGGGGTGGTGGGGGTGAGGAATTCCTGGCGGAGGAAGGCGTCCGCTTCTGGCCAGTTGCGGCCGTGTTGGACGACGGAGGCGCCGAGGCTGCGGAGGCGGTCCATGACGAGGGGGCGGGCCGTGAGGGGAACGACGATGGTGGCGTTGCGGCCGAGGGTGAGGGCCGTGGTGGCGCAGGCGAGGCCGGCGTTGCCTTCGGAGGAGCAGTAGAAGTGGACGTCTTTGGAGGGGTGCGCGGCGGCCGCGCGGAACATCATGTTACCGACACCTCTGGGGCGGTGTCAGTTGGGGTTGTTGAAGGTGAGGGGGGTGGGGGGTCAGTAGTACCGTGATTTGAACGAGCCAGAGGGTTGAAGATTTTCAAGTTTGAGATAGATGTTGCAGCCAGCTGCATTGGAGAGAGGGATGGAATAGATCAGGGGTGTCTCGATCCATGGTTTGGGCGGTTCGGCGTCGATGGAACCCATTTTGATAGGGGGATGTCTGTTTTTTTGGATGAGGAAGTGTTGTAGGAAGCAAAGAATCTCCAATTGACCCCTCACGATGGGTTTATATTGATGTTGGAGAAACGGGGTCTGGATCGGCGGAGCTGGACAATGTTCTTATCTACCAGATATTTCCGGATCGGCGGCGGACGGCCTCTGGCTTAAGTAAGAATGATGATGGCCCTGCAGTTCCGCCCCGACAAGAGAGACAGCAAACAAAAAAAAAGCCCAGACACATCAACAAGGGTCGGCTGATGCACCCCATTACCTAAAAGCAGTGTCAAAGAAACGTGACGTTATCCGAGGGAAGACGGAACCCATGACCAACGCCCTTGGTTTGTGTCTCGCACCGAGGCCAGCCCCGGGCAGGGCGAAGGGCGAGACCGGTCGGCGGCTGTAGATCACACGCACGTTGTCAGAAAATCGCCGCGCTTTGCGATGCAGGCGGTGGTTGTTGGGGAAGGTACCGCACAATGTGCAGAGCCGCCGTGTGTGTGCGGAGGGCGTCGCTAATCCCGACGGTAGACGAGGGGTCCGCCGGGAACCGAAAATCGGAGAAGGGCGGCCCACATCCGCCCTCTCCCGCTCCGCCTTCCGCCTTTGCGTCGACATGCCCCCGTCTGGGTGGGACTTGCCGGTGGGTTGGAATGCGGGTTATCTTGGAAGGTTCCGGATTTATCTGCCTGGATTTGATGGGATGTGGTTCTTGGGTCGTCTGGAGAGGTTTTAGGGTTTCTTTAGGGGTTTTGAATGTCGGCGTTTTTTGGGGGTGATGGTTGCATTGGCAACCAATTCAGGGGGTGATGTTTTGTTTGGTGATGTTCAGCACAGGGGTAAATATTGGAAATCCGCCGAAGTCAGCAACAATTACATTTAATGCGGCCTCGTTGTATCAGCTGGACACGTTGGTGATTTTGCTATTGCGGCGGACAGTGTAAAGACGAACCAAGTTGTGCTGTGGATGTGAACCTCCCTTTGTAATGACGATTGTGCCAAAGCCTATCGTCTTCCCGGTGATCCCAGCAGCCTCTCTTAGACTCTTGGTTTTGTCTAACCACTGGACCAAAGTCTGAGTTGCCCAAACCGCCAGAGCCACTAGCAGAGGTGCGAAGCGTGTAATGGCTGCGAAGAAGCGTGAAAACGTGTCGCTGTGTTCCAAGCGTACCTTCCGATACACTCTACTGTCCCCACGGTGACGATTAGGTGTGCAACGTTGGGTGTCTTGTTGGACACCGCTGCCAAAGATTTGGAAAAGAGCTGTTCCTGCCGAGAAGCGGTTTGCTATCGTGCTTGTCGGGTCTTTCCCTCAGGCGTCTTGACATCCCGCCCCCGTTCGCTTTGTCAGCTCGTGACATTGGAGCAACAGCCCGGCGGGCGTTTGTCGTGGACCCAGAGATGTCCTCGCCGAGAAATCGGGCATCTCAACTGCCAAACCGCGCGTTTCATCATCGCAACCGCGTGTTGCCGTATCTTAACTACGCGTGTCCGTATATCAGCCGCGCGTTTTAGTGCAACAATCGCGCGTTTCCAAGGTCCCGTCGCGCGCGACTTCGCCCCGAGATATGCCCGACTTCAATGTGTCTCGGGCGTGGCAGAACAACATATCGCGCCTATGGACTGTCCAGACAGCGCGTTCTTCTTTGGCTTTCGCACCTTGAGACGGCAGTTTCGCGCCTCCAGCGAAACCCCGTAGGGGTTGGACCTCAAGCCCCGTCGGAGCCAAGAACAAACTGCAAAACGGGGGCCTGGGGCTCGTGCTGATTTGCCATTGCAATTAGGGGAGGTTTGTCTGGTGGGAAGGGAATGGGTGCTTGATGGCTGTCCTCGCTGTCACTGTGCTCGCCGTCATGTCGAGGTCCTTCCTGGCTGTAAACAAATCTTGCCCGGAACCATCGCCCATTCTCCTCCCGCCCTTCCAGTCAAACTCTGGGCTTTTCAAATTTGCTGGATACGGGCCATGTAGTTTGTCACCAGACATACATCTCTTACTGCGTCCCATTTCCTCTACCCACCGCACCGCGGCGTCTCGTTTTCACCGCACTGCTAGTTTCCCATTGCAAATTTTCTTCATTACCCTTCCTCGGCGTCGCGGATCTCTCCCATTGTATCGCCGAGGTTTCTTGTACACCTCCCACACCCACCTTTTCTTATCCCCCAAGGTTTCCCAAAGTCTCCCAAACCATCCCCAAATCTCCCCCCTGCCCAGACAACAGTCTCTCCCACAACCATCCCCCAAACATTTCTGCCATTCCCAATCAACAACCACCCCAACCGATTACTTCCGTTCTGCTCTCCAAGAGGCAACCCGGTCACGCGGATCGGTTTCAAGGTTTGAGAAAAGGCACAGGTGTAAGTTCATCACCACAATCACACGACACTCTGCTCCCTCCTTGGCCGCCCTGCTCTCCCGTCCGCCTTTTCCTTCGGCCTTCCTGCGATCCTTGCAATCCTTGAATACCTACCCACATCCTGTCTGCCCTTTTGTGTCTTCGCGATCCCGCAGACCGTCGAAGAAGCAAAAACAGGCCAGATCACACATTCGCCATTGCAAATATATGGCTCCTTCTCCCAGACACCACTAGCACATCCGCTCAAACACCAACTGACAGCATGAGTAGCAGCAGACATGGCGACCAAGCAGAAGATGCGCACCGTCGCCAGCTCGAGTTGGCGCCAGCGGGCTGCTCGAGAGGAAAGCGAGAGCACCCAATTTGACCTTCGCCCGGGATTGAACCGCAAAAAGGTGCGAGCGTGGATTGATAGCGTCGCTCCTCAGAGACGAGAAGAAAGCATAGACTATGAGACTGACGACTACCGTGGCCCAAAGAAGAGAAAGGCCCGCGACCAAGAAGTCATCGAATTGAGCTCAGACTCGGACTCGGAAGAGCCAGCCCGTCACTCCTCAAAGAAGCAAAGGAAGACGTCCAGCACGGCCCCTCCGCTTCGCAAGAGAAACACATCATACGGTCGCAAGAGAGACGAAGATGTCCCGGATTCTGTTCCCGTTCGCCCTTTCAGGAATTACATCGTCATCTCCGACGACGATGACAATTACAGAGCCCCTGTCACGCCGACTCCTGCTCAGAGAACCACCACAAGGGCGAGTGGCTCTGGGAGTGTTCGTGATGTCGGTGACCAAAACCGCGCCAAGTACCAAGCCATCTTGTCTTTGCATAGACAGAATGCGTTGGGGCAGATGGGCAGGCTGGGAGCGGCGCCACAGCACAACAACCACCAAGCCCACCCACTCCGCGACCAGCCTAAGCTAGCCTTTTCACATTCGTTGAGGCCCTCGCAGCAATCAATCCAGCCCCAAGAGCCTCTTCACAGGCAGAAACCTATCCCCGAGTGGGTTCTGCAGCAGCCCATCGACCTGGACGCTCAGAAAAATACCCAGAATGAGCTGCCTGTCCGTCGTCGACTCTTCCAGCAGCATACCCCGAGCAACCAAACCCAGCTCTTCCCCTTCCGCCCTGCTCAAAACGCCCCCCAACATCCATTCCAGCACAATGTCCAGCAGGTCGTCGATCAAGTGGCCCATCAGGCCCAGTATGTGGATGTCTTTCAGCAGGACGACCAGAAGAAGGCCCTTCGGGAAGAACTGGAAAAGACAGCCCAGAATTTCCTCCAAAGAAGGCAGACTCAATCTTCGCCCCTGGCACGGGACCAACTGTCTGCCAAAGCGTCCATCACAAGAACCGGGAGCCATTCTCCATCGGCAGCCCAGACCCAGCTGGCGGCGCCGCCCAAGGGGAAGGGCACACCCAAAAAGAAGTTGCAGTCCACCTGCAGCAGTCTCCCTGCTGATTACTTCTGCTCCATGCCCACCGAGGTCCGCGAAAACATCTTTCGCCATCTCCTGATTTCCAACAAACCCATCCAGGTCAGCGGGATCTGGACCGACGTCGCCCGCGCCATCACGCGCCGCACAGGACGAGACCGTCAGTCACGGGACGAAGCAGACGAAGACACCACCACGACCATCGACGCCCGCATCCTGAGCGTCTGCCGCCAGACCCACGCCGAGGGCAGCCGCATCCTTTACTCAGAAAACACCTTCTACTACAAGCTCCGCGACGGCGACTCGGTCCCGCACTACGCCCTAACCCCTTCCAGTCCCTTCAGCCGCCGGAACGCCGCAGCCGCCCGAGTCCAAGACTGGCACACAACCTGGCTCGCCAGCAACAAGACGGGCCCCATCAACTTTAAGCGCTACGGCCCTCTCCTCCGGCGCCTCCGCGTCGAACTCGAGCCTAACCGCAGCACCGACGAAAAGTACGAGAACCTGCTCATCTGCGCGCTCGAGGCCCTCATCAGCCGCCCCGGAATCCCCATCTCCCTGCACGTCCTCTCCCTCTCCTTCTCTCCGTCCTTCTCCCCCACCACCCCCGGCCGCTCCCACCACCTCAGCACCGCCCCCTTCTTCGCCCCCACCCACCGCGTCATGAAGGCCCTGTCTCAAATCACCACAAACTACCTCCACCTCAACATCCACGTCGACCTCGCCGGCACCATCACCCACATTCCCGGCAACACCACCAACCTCATCGCGCAGCAGCCCATCGACCCGGACGACTCCGACTTCGACTCTGACACGCACCGAACCCGCCACCTCGAAACAACCATCGACATGCGCTTCACCCCTCGTCACATGGCGGCCGTGCCCCCCTCGGACGCCGTCGCCGCCGACCTCTGGGAGCGCGACGCGCTGATGCCGGGGAAGCGGGAGGCGCGCGGGCGCCGCGCAGAGACGTGTCTGGCACAGTTGAGGCGGCGGATCGAGGGGGCGTGCGCGGATCCGGATGCCGCGGTGCGGAGGAATTGGTTTGATGATGTGGATGATGCGGAGTATCTGAGGATGAGGAGTGTGACGGGGTGGGTGGGGACTTGTGAGGTGGAGGACGCGGATGAGATTGAGGATCGGGTGTTGGTGGTGAGGTTTGGGAGGGATGGGGCGGGGAGGGTGAAGGTGGTTGTTGAGGGGGTTTGATGGGGAGGTTGGAGGGGGGTGGGGGTCGCGTTGGTCGATGGCTTTCTTTTCGGACTGTGGAATCTCTGGTCGGTCTGAGGACTTCCTTTTCGGACTGAGGAGACAATGGGATCAGCAAGGCATACGGGACGAAGGAGACCCCCCACTGAGTGTAGGATATTGTACGATTTTGCCTTGGTTGCATTCATTGCACCAACATCGGCCGCAGAGCCGGAAGCACAAGGCCAAGGGGAACCACCACCCACATGAGCATTTGAACGCCCGGAGAAGGGGAAAAGGCCGAGATTTTGTTTTCTATCAGCATTTATTAGCAGGCAGCATCGCTGGGAGCATTAGATTTGCTCGGCAATCGACGAGGAGCATATGACAACCAAAAGACTCACCAGAACTAGCACCAGCATAATAACACTGTCTTTTCTTTTTTTAATAAAAAAGTCTTTCTTTCGCGCAGCTTTTCTTTCCTTTTGTAAAAAAAAAAGCGGAACTGTCAAGTCAAGGTCACCGGGAGCAAAAAAAGCCAAACAAGACTTACGGATTAGGGACGAAAGAACCGATCAACCGCGGCTTAGATTCGAATCCGATTCCTCATAGCTCATCATACGTCGGCAGTAGTAGCTCCCTTCATAATATAACTGGGACTTTGACCCTAAAACGGTTCGCTGAAAACATGGTGATGATTGTGACACCCGTCTACTTAGACCGAGATCTTGACCCGCGAGACGTCCAACGTCTCGGCATCCACCAGCACAATCTCCCTCGTCTTGGAAAAGGACGGGACAGAAATCAACCTGACCGTCTGCCCGTCCGCCCCGTAAACCACCCTTGTCCCAAATTCAGGCTGGGACCCGACAAAGTAAAGGTGTGGACATTCCTTCATGACAAAGGGCTCGTCGTCTTGGAATGGGTAGGCCCCTGGTTCGGCAGTGTTAGCAGGTCGATTGGCCCAAAAGAGGGGGCAGCTTACACAGCGTGTCTGGGGCCGTGGGCGCCGAGCACCGCCATCGGCACATTGCCTCCATCATGCCAAGCCTGTCGTCACTATCGACGTACTTGGCCATGTCGTCAATGTTTTGGCCGCCCGTGCCGAGGAACCGCCACCCCTCAACCTCGCCTTCCCAGGGGTTCGTGACGTTGTCGAGCCACCCTCGCTCGGGGGCGTCGGGGACGGACGTGTAGGTTTTGGCCTTGGGGAACATGGCGGCGTGGATGGGTTGTTGCGGGTAGCTGGAGTTGGCCGGGTCGGAGGCGCCCGGGAGCAGGGTGACGGGCATGGAGGGGAGGAGTTCGTTGAGGAAGTCGTCAAAGAGCTGGGAGGGGAGGGCGTTGTACGAGCTACTGTCGTACCCATACTTCTTGGTGGCTTTCTTCTCGACCACCTCGTCGCTAGGGAGGGTGGAGTTGCCGGCGATGATGAGGCGGCTGATGTGGGCGAGCTCGCCCTGGGTGGTGGGATCGAGGGCTTCCCCGAGCAGGAACTCGAGCAGGAGGTTGAGCTCCATGGCGTAGGAAGTGTCTGATCCGGAGAACTCGAGGCCAGAGACGATGGCGATCTTCTTCCCTTGGCCGGCTGAAGGAGTGTCTGTCATTTCAACGTCTTCGTCCTTTTGCTTTGACAATTGCCATCGCTCTGGTTGTGGGGCAAGGTCGGCGAACTTGACGTCAATAACATCAAACTCGCCGTCGGAATTCTCCGTGCCCAGCACGGCGGCGATGCAGCCAGTCACCAGGACATATTGGTCGAAAACCTCGCCTACGAGACGAATGCGACCGGAATCATCCTCCAGCATTACAGAGTCCCGGCCGTCCTGGGAGTAGTACTTGTCGACTGTTGTTGGTGCGGAGATCCAGCGCTGTGGGGCAAGTCAACAAACACGCCCCTGAGATGGGCGCCGAGGAACAAGGAGGCTCACATCCTTGGAGACATCCTCCAGAATATTAGGCTTGAGCGGCATGTCCATGTAGACGGTGCCGGTGACCCAGCACAGCTCGCCCTGGCGGACATCGAGGACCCGATCGACGGGCTTCGCCTTCTCACCGCCAATGACAGTCCCCTCCCATGCGGCCTCGGCAACCTTTTCGACGGCGGGTTTGATCTTGGTCAGGCGGAGGAAGTAGATGTCGGCGAACTGCTGCTGATACTGTAGGTCCTTTCCGAGGGTAAATGTCTGGAGAGGGTGGTAGTTGGAGCTGCTTCGCTCCAGGGCTTCGGTGGCATCCCCTCTTGAGAAATCGTTAGTGATGGCCCTTTTATTCAAGGGAGAGAGGGAGCTCACGATGGTTTTTGGAGCAGACTATTGTCGCGAACTTCTTCGAGGGTGACCATCTTGGCCACGGTATCGATTAGGTGTCGATCCCGCAGCTAAATTGCCATTTGACGTCGTTCGACCCGAGGTTTCGAAGAAGATGATCTTGGGTCGAAGCGGCCCCGGGGAGACGCGCTTCAACAACGCGTCGGGCGTTGAATGGGCTTGGCGGACCCCTAACACCCCGCTGAATGCCGATAAGATAAGCCGTGGGGCAGCGGCTTGGTGTTGGAGAAAAAAAAACCTGAGAACAGACCCCTGTCGACTCGATTTGCAGCTTCTCGATTGGCATTTCTCGACCTCGTATACCTTCACCACCGAACCCGAACCTCGCCGCAAACATCTCGACCTGAACCCGACCGAGCGCCCCAATTGACGACCGCCGACCCGATCCCGACCCCGACCCGGCCCAGATGGACCAACCACCCGCCGGCGAGTCCGCCGCCCAGGTCAAGGTCACCTTCACCACGACCGAGACCGACATCCAGCTTCCCGAGTCCCGTCGCCAGCTCCTCGTGCCCGCCGACATCCGCCGCTATGGCCTCTCGCGCATCCTCAACTCCGAGTCCATGCTCGACACGGGCGCCATCCCCTTCGACTTCCTCGTCAACGGCAGCTTCCTCCGCACCAGCCTCGAGGACTACCTCGCGAGCAACGGCCTGTCGGTCGAGTCCAACATCACGCTGCAGTACGTGCGCAGCTTAATACCGCCCGTCTACGAGGCGAGCTTCGAGCACGACGACTGGGTCAGCGCCGTCGACGTGCTCTCCGAGTCGTCGCCCGCCGGCCGCTGGTCCGGCGACGCCTTCCAGCGCGGTCAGGACCGCATCCTCTCGGGCTCGTATGACGGCCTGCTGCGGATATGGAACCCCTCGGGCCAGGTCATCGCCACGTCGGCCTCGGGCAGCGCCGGCGGCCACATCGCCAGCATCAAGGCCGCCAAGTTCCTCTCCAGCGCCCAGCTCGCCTCGGCCGGCATGGACCGCACCGTGCGCGTGTGGAAGTACACGGAATCCTCGCACTTCACCGGCGACCTCAAGCCCACCCTCGAGCTCTACGGCCACACGGGCTCGGTCGACTCCCTCGCCGTCGACGGCCAATCCAAGCGCGTCCTGACCGCCTCGGCCGACGGCGCCATCGGCTTCTGGACCACCTCCAAGGCCTCAGCCCCCGAAGCTGACGCCTCCCTCGTGCACGGCGCGCACGCCTCCAAGCGGCGCAAGGTGACCTCCTCCGTCTCCGCCGCGCAGCGCGGCCCACTCGCCATGATGGCCATCCATTCCGCCCCCGCCACGGCCGCCGTCTTCGACCCGCGCGACCGTACCATCGGCTACTCCGTCTCGCAGGACCACACGGTGCGCACCATCGACCTCACGACCAGCGTCGTCGTCAGCACCCTCACGACCTCGCACCCCCTCCTCTCGCTGTGCGCGCTCCCGCGCGCCTCGGGCGCCGCGCCGCTCCTCGCGGCCGGCACGTCGGCGCGGCACGTGACGCTCGTGGACCCGCGGGCCAGCGCGACGACGACGTCGGTCATGACGCTGCGCGGGCACGGCAACAAGGTGGTGGGGCTGGCGGCGTCGCCGGACAGCGAGTGGGCGCTGGCGTCGGGGTCGCACGACGGCACGGTGCGGCTGTGGGATCTGCGGAGCGTGCGGCCGGCGACCAAGGACGAGGGGCTGGGCAGCGTCAGCGAGCCGGTGTTTGTCATTGAGCGCGAGGGCCGGCAGGGCAAGGGGGCGCGCGCGATCGCCGGCGACGGGTACAAGGTGTTTGACCTGGCGTGGGACAAGCTGGGCATCTTTAGCGGTGGGGAGGATAAGAAGGTGCAGGTGAATAAGGGGCGGGATCTGAGCATGTAAAGTTGGGAGGAGGGAGAATGGTAAATTGTTCGGCGTGCGGAGGTCATCAAATACCCAGGATAGAGAGAGAGAGAGAGAGAGAAGAATGTAAAGGGAGAGGCCTGCTTAATATGTCTATGCATCCATCGCCAGTTCATCGTTTCGCAAGGTAGCCCCACGCATCCCGCGAGCCTACACCTCTTCAGACTCAGACTCGTCCTTCCGCTGATGATACCGACAGTAATTCAACAAGATCTTGTACCTGGGCGACCTCAGCTCCCCCGCGGGCAACTTCTCCAGCACCCCCTTCAGCAGCCGCTCGCCATCATACGGCAGTTTCTCCGTCTGGATCGCCTTGATAATATACCCCACCACCGTCTTGATCGCCAGCGGCGGTTCGCGCAGCAAGCCCGCCACGTCCTCGGCGTCGAGATCCTCGTTGTTGTACCACAGGTAGTACGCCCGCAGCGGGGAAATGGTGCAGGGGAATATGGGGCCGGTGCTGTACGGCGGCGGGTTCGGAGACCTCGCCGCCACCATGGCCGCCGCCGTCGTTGTTGTAATCGTCGGCCAGTTGAGGATCCGCTGCTTGGCCCAGAGCTCGGCCTCCTCGACGCGGGGGTCCTTGGGGGGAGGGGGGACAGCGGGTTCTTTTGGAGTTTTGCGCCTGGAAGGCGTCTTCTTGGTGACGGCGTTGAAGAATTCCTCGCTTAGCTCGGCCATGTCTTCGTCTTGGATCTCGACGCTGTGGGTGGCGCCGAGGGACTGGGCGTATTGCGCAAAGGCGCTGGATGTAGTGGGGTCAGCGTCCTCGTCGATGGGTTGTTCTTGCGCCTCGTCCTCGGCGGGGAGGGCGATGCTGTCGGCGAGGCGGATGGGGAGGTCAAGTTCGGCGTGATGAGGGAGGGGAGGGACGGGGTTGAGGTTGAGGCGGGCGTGGTTGAGGGCTGCGTAGAGGTGGATGGCGGCGTAGGCGTCGGAGGCGGAGTCTGTCGGGGGTTAGAAGACGAGTTGGGTGGTCTGGGGGGAGGAGGAGGAAGTTACAGATGATTTGGTCCATTCCCAGGGCCTGGCTCCAGTCGCTCGTGCGAACGTCTGGGCCCTTGTAGAGGGGGAGGTGCAGGTATTCCTCGACCTGTTCGGCCATGCGCACCAGCTTCTTGCCTGGCTTCTTGACGGAGCCCGGGGCGGAGCACTCGATGAGCCGATAGAGATGGCTGAGCTCGAACAGGCCGCGGCACTCGACGCCCATGTGATTGCGGACGCGGTTGGCGTCGCCCTTGATCCACACTCCGGCCTTGGTGATCTCTGGGTTCTCCATGATCTCTCGGAGGGCGGGGGCGACGAAGCTGTCCTTTTTCGGGTACAGGGCCAGGTGGATGAGGGCGATGCGGGTTTCGGAGGCGAGCTGGAAGAGCGAGACGTTTCTCCGGACGCCCTGCGCCTTGGTGGCGCTTATTTCCCACTCGAGGTCGAAGCCGAGGAGCTTTTCGTTCATGAAATATTGCCGAAGAACCCTCTCGGTGGTGTGCTCGCTGGTGCAGTAGTGGACTTTGACCTTGGGGCCCGGGGTGCCGTCCTCGCCGGCGGGGCCGCGGTACAAGTTGTAGGACCAAAAGGACTGGGGGGATCCCTCCCGAGCCTTCCTCGCTGCTTCAAAGACGTCGTCTGGGATCTTGTACGAGAGGGGCTGGACGGGCATGGCGTATCGCGCGGGTTCAGGCGTCTCGGTCGATTCCTCGACCGCGACAGCTTCGACAGCGGCAGTGGCAGCGGTCTCTTCCGTCACAGCCACGACGACTGCCCCTGCCCCAACCGAAGCAGAGTCTACGACAGCGGTATTTTGCTCGCTGGTCTCAGCCACCTCAACATTAGTCACCCCAGGCTGGAACTCTCCGACCGCGGGCGCGGACCCGTCCTTGTCCCTCGGAGCCAGGGCCGGCGCGCCGTAATACCTCATCGACGGCAGCTGCGGGTAGACGACCTTTGTGTCGTTGGCGAACACGAAACCATGGCTAAAATGCCATGTGCCCTTTTGCGGTTTAGCAGACGAGGCCATCTTTGCAGGAGAGCGTCTATCGTAGCATTAGCAGACATCCAACCTCCACCCAGCCATGTCGAGAAACTCACAATGTCAACACCCTCCCTTTGGACGCCGCGCTGCTGCTAAAACCCCTTTTCCTCTGTCTGAAGCTCCGATACCGGTGATTCAGAACGTGAAATCGCCTCGGCCTCGCCGCCGTTGTCAGGAACCTGGTGGTGGTAGTGGTGGAAGTTAGGGACGACGCAGCGCCATGATGGCTGGGGAGTCTCATAACGCCGCTGGGACCATGGCTTGACCGATCTCACCAGATGGGATCGATCAGGATGATTGGGTGGAAGGGTGTGGTGGGAAATAGGCAGCAGGACGCGATTGATGCGCGATGCGATGCGATGCGATTGAGGCGAGGTGTGTTGGCGCCAAACACCCCCCTGAATGCCGCCGCTGTATTATTTGCCCCCAGCGCGAAAACGGAGATGATCGTGGTTATGCAGGTAGACGGTGTTTCGGGTTACGCGATATCACGGGTTGCTGGTGGTGCTGGACGACGACGGGAAAGGCTTGGCACAGACATCTCGCTGCTTGCTGTGTTGAAGTTCCCCCCCACTAGACCATCACCACCCCCCTGCAAAAGTAACAGAGAGCAGCGCAGACCAGACAGACAAGATGGCTTCTCAATTGCTTCCCCTCGGTACGTGATCTGTTTGTTTTATTTTTCGTCGACAAGCGCATGTACTGACCCTCTCTCGCGTCCCGCAGAACTCATCGACAAATGCATCGGCTCCCGAATCTGGGTCATCATGAAGGGTGACAAAGGTACCTCGCCTTCCCCGTCCTCCGCCCCTTCCCTCCACCCCCAGCAGCTAACACCCCCCCCCCCTCCCAGAATTCTCCGGAACCCTCGTCGGCTTCGACGACTACGTGAGTACGTACCACCGTTTCCCTCCCCCCAACCAAACCAACCAGACTGGAAGCTGACCACATGAACAGACATGGTCCTCGAGGATGTGACCGAATTGTGAGACCCTGCTCCATGCCCTGGCACTCCCATTGCGGCTTTCTTGCTCATCCTCGCTCAGTGACTACGCGGGCAACCATCTCAAGCTCAAGAGGATCCTGCTCAACGGTAATAACGTCTGCATGGTACGTTTGACGATGTCGTTCCCCCTTCAAAGATGGCGGTGGCCGGCTGACACTGGATAGTTAATACCCGGCGGAGAGGGGCCGGTGGGCACGTCGTCGCCATAAGTGTTGTCTTGGTGTGAGGAGAAGGCAGGTGTGGGAGGGAGCCTGGAGGGGCAAGCATCCGTATCCGTAGGCTTAATCACGTCTGGATGCAATATCATGACACTGGGCACCAGGGTCACCGGCAAGAAAATCATAAAAGGCCGAGGACAATCACTGCATTTTATGCCGCCATGATCCCAACGGGGAACATTACTCTACCCCCAGTCCTCTGACCAACCAGAAACAAATCCCTTGCTCCCTCCCACCTCAAACGCCGTCCCGTGTGGATGAACCCTAGAAACAATTGTCGAGATGGATGAATGCTCTTGGTCTCAACCAAAACCTCTTTGACCCCAAAACGCCGTACCCACAAGGAAAATCCTGGTCCATCATGCCAACGTGAAGCAGACGGAATGGCCAGGCCTTAGTAGGACCCGCCCTGCCCGCCAGCGCCGCCCTGATCACCCTGGTCGGCAAACTGGCGGAGCGCAAACTCCTTCTGGAACTCGCGGCCGAGGGCAAAGTACATCTGCACCAGCGTCTGGCACGTCTGGCGCAGCGCGTCGCGCGGCGTGATGGTGCCGTCCGTCTGGACGCGGATCATGACCTCGGGGACGTTGGGGTGGGCGACTGCGAGGCGGGGTTAGTTAGACTCGGGAAGGTTTCCAACTGTCCTCGGGAAGGGAGGAAACCTACTCTTGTAGGCCGCCAGGAGGACATGCGGCGCCTGCTTGAGGTGCTCGGCAATGAGGTTGCCGAGGGTGTGGTCCTCCTTGAGGAGGATAAAGTCCGATGTGTTGGACAGGCCTGGGAGAGGTTAGTTTCTGGGTGCAGCGATCAAGGCAGATGGGGTGGACAAACCGGTGAAGATCTTCTCTGTGATCTTCTTCTCTCCGTCTTGGAGCAGGAAGAGCTCGAAACTGGAACCCACCCGTTAGCAAGACACTCGTAGAAGGCTGCAGAAGTTTGTGTGCATTCGTACTGGTTCCCACCCGCGTTGCCACGGAAAGGAGACCACATTCTCGGGGAATCGCCGTCGCCTTGGTCCGACATGGTGAGGAAGAGGAGTGGTGGTGGTGGTGCTTTTCTGGCTGGGAGTCTTGCTTGGGGGGTCTGCGGTTTGGGGAATCGAGGAGGAAGCAGACTCTCTGGCCCAGAGGATTTATGGCTGGTTGCCTCCATCGTCGTGCCTCTCGGCGACGATGTCATCGCGCGTCCGCCGGGCTTCCAGTTGCGGCGGCAGCAAGGCCGGCAGGGCCAGCGCTCATCGAGCCGCCATCCCCGATTCCAGTAGCAACACACTTGTGCTGGCTATTTGCGACCCCCAAGAACCATCTCCAACCTCAACCCAACAGCAGCAACCAAACCAAGACTAGGTGAGGCGCGAGACGAATAAAAAGAACTTACCGATCCGGGGCGTTCATTTTGCCGAGATGGAAGCGGGTGGGCTCTCTTGGGTACAGAAAACAGTCAAAAGAAAAGGAGCTCGAGAGAAAAGTGCGCCGTGGGTATGTAGCCGGGTGTTCAAATTCGAGATGGGTGATCACTGTGTTTTGGTATTTTGGTGGTTTGGAGATGGAGTGGGGGGCCGATTCAAGAACGCTGCAAGCCCGAGATGACAGGCGAAAAGACGGCGGTGGTCCGTGCCTTTCCACGCCGAGGACCCTGCAAGAGTTTCATTCACTCTTTGCCACGCACGCAACCGTTCATCGCCTTCCCTTCTTTGTTCTGATTTTATCGCAGAGGTGAGCTGGTCAGATAAAACATCAGAGCACATCTGGTCACGTAAAATCCCAAGGTTTCCACTGCCAAAACCAGAATTCGAGGTTTGAACATGTGACTCGGTGTCGAGTTCTTCACAATTCCACCACGGCAATCTACATCTGCTCTCTCTCTACCTGATAGTCCTCTCTCTCTAGACAAATACTCGCACCGATGGCCCCTGTAGTGATATTCTGATGAAAGAAAACAGTAATCGAAACAATGCGTGTAAGCCCAAGAGCATGCAATCCCTGATAAATCGATTCCCCGAACAGCTACCCCAAAGACGCCAAACGTCCTCGCTTTACAACCCTCTGGTATCACAGTACGTCGGCAGACCCCCGTCCCCTGAGCCTCCCGCCCAACTCATGACCGTTAGGCTGGTGGTGTATGCCATGGCAACGAAGCCGAAAATGCAGAGCAAAACGTCGGACCACTTCCGCAGAGACGTCCTTGCAACGCCCTTGTAATGCAGCATGGGCTGTGGTCCAGGTCAGCATACATCGAAGACCATTTGGGAGCAGCAGAGGAAAACTCACAGGGTAGATGTACACCAGCGGGATGCAGGCAAAGTTGCCCACGAGCGCGACAAACTTGTCGAGGTCGTCGGCGCCGCCCCAGGCAATGAGGGCGCACAGAGCCACCACGACGAAGCGGTACACATTCTTCTGCCACTTGATGTACGGGTTGTACTTGCCGCTCTTGGTGAAGAGCGCGTTCTCCGTGATGCGAATCGCGGGGAAGATTTGCAGCGGCGTCGAGAGCATGATGGCGATTGAGTAGAGGAACTGAACCCCGTTGACCATCTTGTCGTCCTGCGGCAGGTTCAGCAGCACCACCGTCTCCGTCTTGGAGCCGTAGGCAGCGTACGAGACAGCGCCCATGACGACGAAGAGGGTCGTGATGATGACCATGACGAGAGCCATGACCTTGGGGAACTTTTCCGGGTGTCTCATCGACTCCTGGATGGGAATGATGAGGCCGATGCCTTCAAATGTGAAGATGGCGGTGCCGATGAATAGGGTCCAGTCGTCCTTGTTGAAATAGATGATGTCCGACAGGCCCTTGGTGCTGAGGGTAAATATGTCGTAGTAGAAGAGATAGGCCAGCCCGATGAGGATGAAGGCGTCGGCGATGAGTGCGGTGAATCCCAGCTTGCCAATGTCGCGGAGCAGCGAGAAGGGCAAAAAGACGACCATCTGCATGAAGATGAGCCACCGGATCGATATGACGGTCTCGCAGTCCGTGACGGCGAGGATGAAGGCCTGTAGATTCTTGGAGGTGAAGACGATGTAGGCTGCCACGAAGCCGATCTGGCTGATGACGATGGATGTGAGGATCAGCGTCCTCATCCACTTTCCGTAGAGGATGCCTCCAATATCACCAAAAGACCCAGCCACCTTGAGCCGAGTGGTAACGAGCAGGACGAAGCAGTAGTAGCTGAGGGCCGCAACGAACAACAGGACCACATTGCTAAAGATCATGCCGCCGTTGAGGTACGCCCGTGGGAGGAACAAGACGCCCGTGCCGACAAAGGACTTGAGGAGCAGCAGTGTCGCGCTCATCGGGCTGTTTTGCCCACTCCCACCGCGCTGCTTCCTTCTCCGTTTCCGTCTCGAAGGAGTGAGGAGGGTGCTGTCCTCCATGGGCTCGCGGTCCGAATCCGACTCCTCGTCACTGTAGTATTCGCCCTCGTCGCTCCCAGACGTAAAGTATTCGCCGGGCTTCAGAGCCTCGTCGTCTTCTTCCAGCTCTTCACCGGCAAAGTGCCCATACAGGGACAGAAATTCGAGGAAGCTGTTGGTGAAGAGTCGTGGCTGGCCCTCAACTCCGCTTGACCGCTCGCCAGTCTCGAGCTCCCGCGAGTTGTCCGACGAGTCACGGACGGCTCGTCTCAGGTAGTTGCGCCTGAATCCTCCGGGCACCTTGATGGTGTTAATATCAAGTACCTCGTTCTCGGGCTCGGGTCGGGCAACGCTGAAGCTCTTGCTGCGCTGCATCTTGTCGCGCCGGTCCACCTCTTCCGTCCACTTGTAGATTGGGCGCGTGATATCACCGCCTTGTAGCTTCAAGCTCGAGAACTCGTCGTCGTCGTCGTCAAGGTAGGCCGGCTGCTTGCCCTTTGAGGCTTCGCTCGGCTTTCTCCCGCTCGCCTCCTCGTCGCCAAGATCCGTTGGCTGGACCAAGTGACGCTTGATGATCTCGTGGTCCTCGTAAGCCCCGCCCATGCCCGGCCCCCCGCGCGACCTGGAGTCAAAGGAGCCATAGTTTGTGGTAGGGGTCGCCGAGAGAGGGAGCTGGGCGCCGGCAGCGGCCGGGGAGAGAGGGCGTACTGGCGGCGTGCCAAATCGTGGTGGGGATGTACCGAACGAGTTGGAGAGCGCAGCAGCGAGGGCAGAGATACCGGGGCCGGCAGGGTGCGATGCAGGCCCGGACAGAGCTAACAAGGGCGTCGACTCGTTTTCGTCAGCGGTCGCCGGAGTGGAGCTTTGTTGAGCAGCAGGAGGGGCACCGAAGCCGTTTGCTGGTACCGGCGAGGCCAGGCGGGCCATGGACTCGGCGCGAGGGGCCGAGGCAGCAATGGATCGGGACCGGAAGGAGCCTCTCGGCGACCCGACCGGTATGTCCAGGCCCGGGGCGGGCGAGTTCCTCCCCGAGGCGGCCATGGCTGATGCCGTACTTGGGGCTTCTTGCGTGGATCCGCCTATACCATGCACGGCTGCCAATGTATCTGCGGTTGGCGGGGGGGTCGAGTTTAGGCGTCTGCTTGGGGCGAAGAGCCGACGAGGTCGGTCTGGAGAGTGCGATGTTTTCGTGACGAGGCTGGCGGCGAGGGCGGCCTTCGATGCTGATAGGGGACGGAGGGGCTCAATCGGAGGCTCCGAGGGAAGAGGGGAAGCAAGAAGTAGTGCCTGTGAGTTTCGCGTCGGGTCTGCAGCTGTTCAAGAGGCAGCACTCGATTCCGTCAGGAGATGCACGAGAACGAGGACCGGGGAGATGGTGGGCTTGTGGGCTTGTGACCTTCCAAAGAGCGCTGGCCGCCGCTCGGCAAGATAAGAACGGGGAGCCAACCAAAACAGCCGTCAGCCGGGCGCCTGAACCTGCTGACTCTTCGAACCAGGCTCGCCAGGGACCCGAGAATTGGCGGCGTTTGCCGACCGGACCCTCGAGAGTCGACCCCCACCCCCAGCCCCCCCCGCCTCCATCCTGCGCAGGCAGGGAACCTGGTTTCTGAAATCCGAGTTTCACTGATGAGATTAAGACATGGACAACTTCCACGAGCCTCATGGCTATGGATATCTCAGATTACGAAATACCATGTGCGATGATATTCCCCTTTTCTCTTTTGCAAATACAACCAGTCTCCCAAACCATGTCCACCTTTTCAGCTGGACTGCGGAGGGGGAGGCATCAAAGACATGGTAGCCCAGGCCTGGCCGAGAGATCAGCACAAGGCAAGCGACACAACGCGAATGCCACCCGTCGATATTCTTGGCAGCGTGTCACCGACGTCCGCAGCTGTCTTTGCAGGCTCCAGGAGATACAATTCATAAGGACTCAAGCCATAATGGTTAGGCACTTGGACACAGTGCCTCGGACAAGAGGGACTACTTTGTAAACCAGGAACCATCAAATGAAAGATGTCCAGACAGGCATCATTCTCGAAAACAGAGGGACGGGATGTTTTGCTGTGGGGTTCGGAGCATGTCAGATGGTGGCGTTTGGATGCAACTCTAGTTGCTTCACTACCATGAGCAGCACCAATTTGGACCTGAGTCTGCTAAGGCACCCCGCCCGTCCCTGAGTCGGGGGCTCAAATGGGGGTGTTCCAGCGCGGTCGGCATCGCCAATTTTTGCGGAGGCGGCACCTTTGAACTTCATCCGTCTTCGGATTGCTGCATCGGCCCATCCGAATGACGTCGACTGCCTCAACTCACCAACTGTTTCGCATCAACATTGTCTTTGTGCTATAGCCCCAGCGCTGTCGTTTTTCTTTACAATTGACTTTAATTGGCGAGGATAGAGGCTGATAGACCAGGCACCCGCCTCTTCTTTTTTCACTTCTTCATTTATTTACTTTTCAACATTTCAACCTCCAAACAACAAACAACCCGACGCCATCAACCTCGGCGATCGAGGTGAACTCCCAGGACCCCAACAGGCCTAGCTTGTAGCAATTGACCCTAGCATTGCCTATCACCAGGTCAACCCGCCAAGGTCGCGGGTATCGACACATCAAGGCTGCCTGCAGCATCTGTGCCGACACGGCGACACGCCTGCGACACCAACCACTGGCGTCACCCTCCCGCATCATCTTGTACAGCCGCGAGGGTTGCTCGGGGGAGTTGAGGGGGTGTAGCTAGCCACCCTCACCACGGTCCTCCTCTCGATGCCGGCGTCGCCTCTCCGAACACCGGTGCCGACGCCACCGAAAGGTCGCCATCTCCGGTCGCCATGGACCAGGAACCGTCAAGCAAGCGGCACAAGCTGGGTGTTGTGTCGGGCGTATACATTCCCGTCTGCCTGAATATCCTCAGTATTCTCATGTTCCTGCGATTCGGCCACATTCTGGGCCAGGTCGGACTGTTGGGCATGCTAGGTATGGCCCTCTCCACGTCGCTCATGAAATGGCCCAAACTCACAAGGATTCAGGACTCATGGCCATCGCTTACACTGTCGACTTTGTAACAACACTCTCGCTCTCAGCCATTGCTTCCAACGGCGAGGTCAAGGGCGGCGGTGCCTATTATCTCATCTCGAGGTCACTGGGTCCCGAGTTCGGCGGCTCCATCGGCCTCTTGTTTTACCTCGCCCAGGTGCTCAACACGGCCCTCAATGTCGTCGGTCTCGTTGACTGTCTCAAGTTGAACTTTGGTCCCCATATCCCACTTGGTTATTGGTGGGAGTACTTGTTTGCAACGGGTACTCTCCTGGTTTGCACTGCTCTCTGCCTCGCCGGCAGTTCCATCTTTGCAAAGGCGAGCAACGCCTTGCTCGTCGTGCTGACCATCTCGGTGGTCAGCATCCCCCTCTCCGCCCTGGTTCTGCCTGCTTTCACGGACCCAGCCCGCGGCATCGAGTTCACCGGGCTCAGCCTGGCCACGCTTAGGTCCAACCTGCTCCCACACACCGCTGGCAGAGAGTTCGCCGGCCTGGCCACCTTCCGTGATCTCTTTGGCATTCTGTTCCCCGCAACGAGCGGCATCTTTGCCGGTGCCTCGATGTCGGGCGATCTCAAGAACCCAAGCAAGGCCATTCCCGTCGGCACCCTATGGGCCATGTTGTCGACCCTGATCGCTTACTTGCTTGTCATCTTCTCGTTGGCTTCGAGCACAACCCATTCATCCTTCGTCCACAACACAAACGTCATTCAGGAAACCAACATCTGGCCCCCCATCATCTTTGCCGGGGAATTTTCAACCACATTCTTCTCCGCGCTCATGGGTCTCATCGGGTCAGCAAAGCTGATGCAGGCCCTGGCAAGAGACAAGCTCTTTCCTGGCTTGTCGGTGTTTGGCATGGGCACCAAACGCGCCGATGAGCCCGTCCTTGCAATTGGCTTTACATGTATGTTTTTCTACCAGCCGGACTTCTTCAGATGCTTTTGAGCTTTCCTGTTGGAGCAGCCCTGTCATGAGAGATTGATATGCAAGAAAAAAGGGTGTCAACAAGCTTGCTAACCGCCGCCACAGATATCATTGCCCAATTTGCCATGTTTGCAAACCTGAATCAAATCGCTACTCTTATTTCCATGGGGTATCAGGTAAGGCACCCTTCTTCCAGGGTTGGACGTTGGTGTGAGGGCTCAACGTGTGATGGCGATGGCATCACTGCACACGGGAAGGCCTTTCTTACTGGATCTGCCGCGCACCTTCACAACCAAAGAGATGCTGACTCGCTCTCCCAGATGACATTCTTCGTCATGAATCTGGCCTGCTTCCTGCTCAAGATCGGATCCGCTCCGAATTTCCGCCCAGCGTTCAAGTTCTTTACTTGGCAGACCGCCTTTGCTGGGAGTGTGCTCTCCGCCATGGCCATGTTTTTCATTGACGAAACATACGCAACGACCGCTGTCTGCCTTCTCGTGTTTCTCTTTCTGATGATCCACTACTTCAGCCCTCCCAAGCATTGGGGGGACGTCTCGCAGAACCTAATCTACCATCAGGTGCGGAAATATCTCTTGCGCCTGAAACCCGAGCACATCAAATTCTGGAGACCTCAAATCATCCTTCTCATCAACAATCCCCGGAAACAGACACGCCTCATCCAATTCTGCAACTCCATGAAGAAGGGAGCCCTCTACATCCTCGGCCATGTCATTGTGACGGACGACTTCACGGCAGGCGTTGCCGAGGCCAAGCTGCAGCAAAACGCCTGGACCAAGTATATATCCGAGTACTCGAGGATCAAGGCCTTTGTGCAGCTCACAATGTCGCCGTCTCTGGTATGGGGCGTCCGAAACTTGATTCTCTCGGCTGGCCTCGGCGGAATGAGGCCGAACATTGCGATCATGGGCTTCTACAACATGGAAGACTTTAGACGGTCCCTCCCAAGCGACAGCACGCCCAAGTCTCCATTAACCCCGTCCACCACGCAGAAAAAAGACAAGTCCGAAAGCGACGGCAGCACACCGCGAAGGAGAAGGGGAGATACTTCGGCGCGCATCTTGGAGGGATTTCTCCCGACCGACATCATCAAAACAGAGGGCATGATGACGCCAATGAGCTATCTCACCATTCTCGAGGACATGGCGTTGCGATACCGACTCAATGTCGCCATTGGAAAGGGATTCGAGGTTCTGGAAACGCCGCGAAAAGACGGCGCCAACACGAAAAAGTACATTGATCTTTGGCCAATCCAAATGTCGGCCGAGCTCTCTGCTGATGGGAGGAATGTTCTGACTACTAATTTTGACACATGTGAGTCTACAACACCGACCTCGCATTCCAAGACTGACACCAGTTGCAGACACTCTGATTCTACAGTTGGGATATATTCTCCACACTGTTCCGACATGGAAAAAGGTGTATGACATGCGCGTCCTCGTCTTTGTGGAATACGAGAGCGAAGTCGAAGAGGAACGCGGCAGAGTCAAAGCCCTCCTCGAAAAGCTCCGGATCGAAGCCGAGGTTCTCGTTTTTTGGCTGGCCTCGGGTGATCTGCTGACCTACGAAACCATTGTCCACGGGCACTTCCAGGGCCCGGAAACCGAAAATCTCGTCAACGACTGCCTGCGAGACGAGGAGTGGTGGGAAGACCTCCAGGGGTACCGGGGATCCCGCTCCATGTCGGCCTCTCAGGAGTTCACGTCAATGGCCCACGTCATTGAATCTACCTCTGGCCGTCCAGGTCTGTACAACCCTCACGCAGGAGGCTCTGCCGGTGCGGCCGACAGACGCCGTCCCAGCTGGGCGGCGCATCTCAACGAGATTCCTCGAAAGCCCACCGTGTCTCACCTCGTCAAGATGGGCGTAAGCATGGGCATCCACACCCAAAACCTTCCCGTCGCCGTTCTCGACAGCTCGGACACCGATCTCGGTAGCGACAGTGACAACAACGTCCTGGAAAGTGACGCCGAGAGCGTCGCGAGCGACGGCGATGTGGCCCCCGACATGATTCGACGCCCACTCCTCGCTGGCCTCCACCGCCGCCGAAGCTACGGGGATGTCCTCACCCGTCCGAAGAGTCCCCGCCGAGCACGCAAACCCAAGCCATCTCTATCACGAGACCCCCCCTCCTACGGCGCTACCTCATCCCGCGGTCGCAGCAACGAACCCATCTCCCGCGACCCATCTATCAAAGGCGGGAAAGACTCCCCGCGCCTCACCCCGGGAGGGACCTTCAAGCTCGAGCGCCCCCCGCTCTCCCGGCACGGCTCCACCGCCATGCGGTTCACAAGCACGCTCGTCCCCGAGACGACCATCACCAACGAAGACGGCGCCGGGCCGCGCATCATGTTTGCCGAGACCGGTGCGTTGGCGACTCGCCCGGGCTTCTCCCGCCAGTCCTCCGTCAGCCGACACCACACGCGGACGGGGACCGATGAGTACCGCCCCGCGGCGGCCGACAAGAGCGTTGCATTTGCCGAGCCGCCGAGTCAGGGGAGCAGGACGCCGCTAGCGCGGTCGCGGCGGAGTTCTCCGTCTAGACGCGCCAACGGCGGGGACTCGCTGATTGACATTCCCGAGCTCCTGTCGTCGTACCGGTTTGGCGGGCAGGAGGATGGGGATGACAGTGGAGGGTCGAGTTACTCGACGCAGGGGCTGCCGCTGTCGTTTAATGATCTTCCCAGTCGGGCGCAGCATTTGATTCTGAACGAGCTCATGCGCCAGCAGAGTGGGGAGACGGCAGTGTTGTTTACGACGCTGCCGATTCCGGAAGAGGGGACGTGTCTGAGCGAGGAGGCGAGTCTGACGTATCTTGGTGATGTCGAGGTGCTATGCCATGAGCTGCCGCCGGTTTTGTTGGTGCTGAGCAACAACATGACGGTCACGGTGAGCCTGTGATGCGTTGGAGGGGAGGATTTCGCGACCGACTCGAGAAACCGAATAGCATAGCGTGGAGAACAAAGATTGATACCCGAGACGTGACGGCACGGGCCGCGAAGGTGGGAGGACTCGAGGGAGCGAGGGAGCGTTTCTTTGTTTGGTTTATTGCATGGCCGACCGGAGTCATCTTTCATAGACGATGCATGGCGTTGAAATATAAAGAACTGGGTGACTGCTTCCAGAATCTGACGCCTCATCATGGCATATCATCTCGCCAACCTTGATACTTTCCCCTCTGAAGCCTCCGGCCTCTTGATTTAACACAGGAAGAGATTACAAAATGTCGCAAGAACCAAACCGCTCCCTCTCCCACAAACTCCGCCAACTCGGCCGTCTCAACCTCAAAGCCCGAAACGGAGGAGCAGACGACAAAGAACACGCCGCCCAAAAACCATCACCACTCCAAAGCTCCAGCAACGCCCTTTTCCGAACAGTCCACACCCCCGACCGCCTCGTCTCTCCCAGGCCGATCCCCTCGGTGGAGGAATGTCGCGAGGAGATTAAGAGATGGCATCGCGAGGCGGCGGAGGGGGTGCCGGTTGACGAGGGAGGTGTTGAGTACGACGACGACAATGTGGAGTTCTCCCTCACGCCGACGGTATCGAGAGAAACGGGAACGCGAGAGAGTAGGCGGTTGGCGGGGGAATGGGCGATTCAGAGCACGAGGAGGGTGGCATCTCCTGAAGTTGCTGGGGCGGGAGGTGGTGAGGGTTGGGATGGGGAGATGGCTAAGGTGTTGGGGACGCTGGGCTTGGGGGATGAAGGGAGCGGTGATGTGAAGAAGGCATCTTCCACGGCCGGCCGAAACAAGATGAAAGATCTCAGCTACGGGGCCTTTCCCATCTTCCAACCTCTTCCGGGACAGATACCTCGCGACACCGACACCACCAACAAAAAGATGAAGCCACCCCCCCTCGAAACCCACAGCAAAACACCCGGCGGCTTCTTCTCCCCCGAAGACACCGAAAAAGCCTACACCCTCCTCCGCAAGTCCCTCGACAAGAGAAAATCCCCTCTCGCCAACGAATACACCTTCTCCTCCTCCTCCTCCTCCGACTCTGACTCCGACACCCCCACCGCAATCCAACCACCACAACCCCACCCCCTCAACCAAACCGTCTGCGCCCGCGGCCTCTGCCCCTCGTGCCTCCACCCCCGCTCCAAAATCGAAGCCCTCCGCTGCGGACGGTGTCACGCCCACCTCTCGGCGTACCTCCGAACCACGACGTCCGGCTCTGATCCAGCTGTCCCCAGGCACACAAACGACAAAAACAACAAAGCCACTCTAGAGCCCGCCCGTACCCGTATAAACCGCCCGATATCACCCCTCTCAACAGCTACCCAGACGAAATCACCGCCTCCCCTGAGAGAGAGGGGGTTTCTCTCGCAGGGGCGGTCAGCTTCGGCTTCCCAGTCCCGGGAACGACACGGACACGGACACGGACACGGAAGGAATCAAGCACTGAGCTCGAGTCCGACACCGGCGCCGGCACCGGCACCGGCACCAAAGCGCCGCTCTGCCTCGTTGAGAAACTTGGCAGTCAGCCCGGCGAGGGATTACACGTATATCCCGCTGGTAGAGAGTGAGCGGCGGCCATTGGTTGCTAGGGAGATGCGGAGGGGTGGCGGGAAGGGGCAGGGCCGGGGAGGAGGGGTGGAGTCAAGGTCAAGGTCAAGGGGGAGGAGGAGGGACGGGGTTGAGGGGGTTGGATTGGGGTTGGGGTTAGTCAGGGGGGAAGAAGATCCACGGTATGTTGCAGAGGGGGAAGATGCAGAGTTGTTGGTGTCGATTTATGAAGAGTATGGCGGTGGAGGTGATGCGAGTGTGGAGGACAGGAGTAGGTATACTTTTGGGAGGTATGTGTGAGGGAGGGGGGTGCACAACCGAAGCCAGTCTATTGCTCTCGCTCTCTATGCGTGTCTATCGTGTCCTGTGTACCGCGATGTCGTCCAGTTCCGGCTTCTATGAAGACTTGGTGACGCTCAACTCCCCTTTTCCACTGCCTAGCTCCAGGAAGTTGCCGGTCTCCAGCTTCTTCTTCCACTTGGTGCTCTCGTACCTCGCCAGTATCATGGTCATCCGCAGGATGGACTCGCTGCTGGACTCGTGCTCCTTGACGCCCGATGGGATGGGCGTGAACGTCCACCTCCCAAATGCCCAGTTGAGAATGAACCTCTTCTGCGACTGTCCATCGTCAGAATGCGTCGGGACCGCAACATCCTCATCCGAGTTCTTGACCTCCCCGTCCACCGTCAATACAGCCTTGATCCGGTAGACCTCATCCCTCGGCGCGCTCTTCAACAGCGTCAACAGCTTCGCCACATCCACCCCCTCCCCCTTCTCCCCCTTGAGCTCCACCGACAATACCTCCACCTCCGACTGATGGTCATGCGCGTGCCCATGCCCATGCCCCCCCTCCACCCCCAACTCCCCACCCGTCACCCCCCTCGCCAACCCCCCATCCACCCCAAACACCACCCCCATCCCCACCCTCCCCTATCACTCTTCACCCACGGCGTATCCAGCTCCAAATCCCCCAACCGATCCAAACACTCATCAAACCGCCTCTCCCCCGCCCCCTCCCACTTATTAAAAACAATCAAATCCGTATACCTCGCCTGCAACCTCGCCGTATAACTTGTATCCTCATACCCCTCCCAATTCTCCACATCCACCACACTCACCACCCCATCAAGCACATATGCCCCCCCCGTCTCGCGCGCCAAGCGGTTCACCTCGAGCGCCAGCGTCGCCGGGAACGCGGACCCGGACGTCTCGATGACGATGCGGTCCGGGGAGACGGACGAGCGGAGTTCGGAGAGGGCGACGCTGAGCTGGCCGACCAGGTTGCAGCAGATGCAGCCGCCGAGGAGTTCTTGGACGCCCGAGATGGCCGAGGAGGCGGCGAGTTGGGAGTCGACGGCGACGTCGCCGAATTCGTTCTTGAGGAGGGCTAGGCGGTAGGTCGGGTTGGCCGCGCGGAGTTGGGGGAGGAGCGATAGGAGGAGGGTGGTTTTGCCCGAGCCGAGGAAGCCTGTGATGATTGTGATGGGGATGGGTTTCGAGCGGGGCCCAAGGGGGGTTGGGGGGATGGTCATTTTGGTGGTTGTGGTGGGGTTGTTGGTGATGTTTGAGCCTCTTTTTCCCCCGTCTTTGTTTGCTGCCCGGATTTGAAGTGGGGGTTGATTGAGAGGAGGTTGTTATAGAATCGTCTTGGACGGGTGGCGTAAGGAATTGGGTCTCCCTTTTGTAGAAAAAAAGAAGTCGTCGCAATGTCAAGTCCAGAGTCGAGTCGAGTCGTCCAGACCTGAACCGACTGATGCCGTTGCCCCTCAATCAGCAAACATTCACATGCGATAAGGGGGAATAAGTCTTATCGATAAGGAATATCCCTGCATCGTCACCTCAATGCCGACGACAACCCGACCACGCCGACGACATGCAACAACCCCCGAGTTCCCATGGCCTCGGGACTGGTGTGGGCCTTCGTCGGGGTCGGTTTCCACACAGATTAACTGACGATGCCGTCCGATCAATGGCAACCTACGCCCGAGTATGGATCACCGTACAAGCACCCCCTGACGTCATCAGGGGACCCCCGTAGATCACCACTCCCTACGTAGCTTCGTGCCTTTTGTCAACAGCCTGACCGGCTTAACTTCCAATTTACAATAAACCTAGGCATAATACAAGCACTCTGAGCATCAAGACCTGCAAAAGTCGCCCTGAACCACCCCACCACGAACACGATGTCCGCCTCCCAAGAACCCAACACCAACTCCTCAGAGTCCTCACCCGACTACAAATCCCAACTCGACGACCTGGCCATCAAGGCACGACAACCTCCTCAGTCACCAGAAGAGAACAAGCCCGAGGGCACCGGCGCGGTAATCGTCGACAAGGGTAAGCCCCTCCCCTCCCGTCTCTCCCTGGCGCGATGGGTCACTCACATCTTGCATGGCATGACCGCTGACTGACCGACTGGCACGCAGTGTCTCAAATCATCCCGGCCGTGAAAAAGGTCCTGGGCCGTGGCGACGACGACGAAGCACAACAACAACAACGCGACAGCGCGGCAGAGAAGGCCCCCTCGGGACCACCGGACCGCCCGGTTCACGACGAGCACATTTCAGAGTTTCTGAGGGATCAGCACAAGAGTATTGAGATTACGAATGTGGATGAGTGAGGGTATCAACTATGGGGGGGTCACATCAAGCAGAACCGTAAAGTGGTAGAACCGATCAAAATCAATATTCAAAACCCGACGATGTGCGTAGACCCTTGAAACCAAACAGAATTACACAAAAAGCTCCACCCTCCTCCTTTCCTCCTCTGCTTCCAACTCGGACCCAAACATCCGGAGCGAGCGAGCCACCCCGTCCTCTGCGTGTCCTGTGGTGTGTGTGTAAAAAAGTATTCTTGTGTGTGTGCACGAAGAGAACCCATGACGAGAAAAATGATTAGGACCATCCCCTCCCCGCCCCCAACCCCAAGCTCCAAAAAAGAAAGGAAACATGATGAGAGCGAGACAACCATGTTGAAAGAGTCTACGCAAGCACAAGGCTGCCGACCGCGAACCCGAGCCCCATGAACAGCGTCAACCCCTGCTTGAGGTTGATAGCCCTGGGCGCCGCGGCCGTGACCACAGGCGAGAACGAGCCGGCGGTGCGCGAGCTGCCGGGGGCGGGAATCACGGTGAGGGTACCGACGGGGCCGAAGCTGTCGTCGTCTTCCTCGTCGTCGTCCTCGGCCGTCGTCCCGAGGGGAGGGTCCTCGAGGTCAGGCTCACCCTCGATGACGGGGCGGGCGACGGGGAGGGTCGGGGCAGCCACAGCCGCCGTCATCGACATCTCCGGCAGGGCGTCGGTGACGACGACGGTGGCCGTGATGCCGTCGCCCTCGATGGTGACGGGCGCGACGCCCAGGGCGTTGGGGCAGGTGATGACCTGCTGGCGGACGGCGCAGACGTCGCAGGCGACGGTGGTGACGACGAAGTTGGGGGGGATGAAGTCGGGGGCGCCGTGGTTGTGGTGGCGCGAGCACTCGTCGGGGCACGAGGCCGAGACGGTGTACGTGGCCATCCACGAGCGGGTGCGGTCGGCGGCCGGGAAGACGATGATGTACGAGGTGTGGTGCACCTCGATGATGGGGCGGCCGGGGCCCGGCCACCCCGGACGGCCCGTGGGCCGGATGGGTCCGCCGATGGTGGCGGAGGGAACGCTGCAGTCGAGGAAGCTCGACGTCACGACTCGGAGGGCACCGACGGAGCTGGAGGGGGGTTAGTCTGGGAAAGAGAGAGAGAGGTGTCTGGGGAAGAGGGGGGCTTACGCCATCTTGTCTGCTGTTGATTATGTCGGGTTCTACCGGATTATATGGCAAGCCAAGCGTTCAGCGAGCGACAACGATGGAATCGTGGAGTAAGGCGAGGCTTGAAAAGAGTGACTGCGCGAAGGCGAGAACGAGTGTGTGCGAGCGAGCGTTGGTGGTGAGAGAGTCTCGTTCAGTCCACGGACTCGAGCCATCTTCTTATAGAGACGTCGTCGCCTCGACCGATCACCCGTGGGAACACATGGCTGTGTGTCGGCAACAACATCGGCGGCAAGGAATGGTCGGGAGACTGCCGCATTCCCTGGTGGTGGTGCTTCCCGGCGTCGAGGAGTGGTCGAGATGCTGGGTTGAGACACTCGATGCCAGTCGTTGCCGAGGAGCAGCCCGTCATGTCAGGCCGTGAATAGACTCCGCCTTAAGGTCAGAGACAAAACAATTTGAACAGTGATGCTCGGGACTGGAAGAGACTGCGCTTGCATTTCCCAATATCATCGAGGCGGACTCCCTGGGTTGGACTCTGCTAGACGTCGACAAACGGACAGCTTCAACTCCAACGACGGGATCTCGCAGAAATTTCAGATTCAACGCCCACGACGAGACATGGCAGCAGCACGACCAGACGCGGCAGCAGAGACACGTTCTGGAAAGCAAGCGATGGCTCGTTCATGGCAATCACATGCCAGGGCTGTCCGCTACAACGCGGCACCTGTGGCTCGTCCCCTCACACACAATTTCAAGGCAAAGGCAAAGGGTGACAATTTGTCTCCAATCATTTGGCATCTCTCGACCCTGGGGTATGGAGGTGAGAGACTTCCTAGTTCAAGGATTTTGTTCTCCGAAGCGAGACCTCAATTGAGGTCAGGCAACTCGACACCGTGGGATGCTAGTGAAGGTCGTGGCAGCTTCGTGTACTTTTTGATCTAAGGAGAAAAAGAAGAAAGGAGGAAGAGGCCGGCCAAAATGTCAGTTAAATAGGAGATTTTCACGGGTGGGGCCCTCCCAAAACTGTGGATCCCCGACCAATGAGAGCGTGGCCTGTGCGCATTTGGTAATCGGCGGCGCGACAGACCATCATCGCGACGCAAACATCCACCCACTTTCGACGAGTCAAGGCTCTTGCGCCCCTCCCCTCCCGCCAGACGACTTGCCAACTCCCACATTGCCAGACCGCACACACGACGCACGATGCCGGCCGAAGAGTACTCCTCCGTCGCCCGCGGGCCGCTGAAGCTCAAGGGCGCCAAGGTCACCAAGCACAAGAAAAAGTCCAAGAAGGACAAGGAAAAGGCGACGTCGGACGTCGAGCGCGCGCTTGCGACGACGACGACCAAATCAACCGCCGACATACGATCCGAGGACGAAGAAAGAGCTGCCACAAAGCAGAGGAACGAGGAGAGGGGAGTAAGCGAGGACGCTGTTGAGCGGAGTGACTCGGCAGCCCTCGAGGACGACACCAAGACCGAGACGGAGAGACGGTTCGCCGAGGCCAAGCGCAAGAGGGTATGTCTCACCGCTGCCATTCCTTCGCCGTCGCCCACGACACGTACTGACAAGCACGCACAGTTAAAGGAGCTGACCGAGTCGGGACGAGTGCGGCCGGAATTGCTCAAGACGCACAAGCAACGAGTCGAGGACCTCAACTCGCACTTGTCAAGGCTCAGCGAGCACCACGATATGCCCAAGATTGGACCCGGATAAGATTGTATGCGGCGTGTATTTCTTTTCTGTCAAGATACCCCGTAGCGAGCGAGCCTCCATCAATCCAATGTGCTTGCTTGCTGTCCTCGCACGCCGCCCTGGCGAATTCCTCTGCTGGATCCATCACAGCACCTAGAATCATTTCCCGCTCCCCATGCTAATATCCGCGTAAAGAATGCACGCTATGTCGTTGCAAGTAGTGTATGCTGCCGTTTTCCCAGTCGGTTGAGACAAGGGCCCCCGCTCCGTAAACTCCGGAATGCAAAAAGAGTCCATGGTCCTTGGCCAAAGTGTCCCTCCCCCTTTATACCAGCGCCGCACCGATCATTACTCCCACCATCACTCCCATGGCGACACCTCCGAGCCCCTTTCCTGGCGCCGCATTGTGAAGACTCGGCTCATTCGCAGTGAGTGACTCCCCCGTCGGCACAGGATCGGCCTCGACATACGACGTCTGTGTAACGACGATGACCTGTCCGTTCGGTCGAGTCGAGGTAAGAGTCTCGAGCACCACCTCCGCCGTTTGCGCCGGGATCGTCACGGGCACCTCCATCACAGTCTGGCCTCCAGTCCGATCCAGGGTCGTGAGACGCGTCAAAATCGTCCCTATCCGTCCGCGTTAGTTGGACAATGCTCAGCTCGACAGGAGGAACAAGAAGAAATGTAATTCCAAACGCTTCAGACGCCAAACGTACCTCCATCAATCGTGGTAGGCACCGGCGGGTTTGGAGCTCGCGTGGGACTTGGAGCGGGAGGTTCGCCGCCTCCCGCGTTTCCGTTTCCACTGGACACCAAAGGTACGGACGGGGAGGACGTGGGAGCAGGAGTGGGAGCAGGATTGGGAGCAACCGGTTCTGAGGACGTACCAGGGATCGTTGTGATCTGGGGGGGCTGAGAGGATGGTGGCGGTGGTGGAGGGGGAGGTGCTGAAGTGGTGGGAGGAGGGGGCGGTGGTGGTGGTGTCGTGGATGAAGGAGGGGGAGGGGGAGGGGGTGGTGGTGGTGACGAAGTTGAGGAAGTGCTTGGTCGGGTGGTGGTCGTCGTGGGCGGTGGCGGCGGCGGCGGTGTCGTGGATGTAGGTGCGATGGTTGTCGAGGTCGATGTCGTTGACGGAGGGGCCGAGGATGTTGTGGAATTGTCCTGTCGTCTCAATCGTCGAAAGGTGGATGCGACCCAGCCGGTGGGATCATTGTCGACTTCTAGGGCTTCGTGCTGGTGCAGGCCTGGAAGCGAATCCTGAAGAGGCTCGGTAGACGCTGCTTCCATTTTCGAGGAGTCCTGTTCAGTGACCAGGCCCACGTGGCAGGGCATTCTCCACCACAGCGTCGTTGATTTCGGTATCGAAACCCCCAGGCCGACCAACCCAAGAACGAGAGCCGTGACGAGGATTATCCGGACTAATGCCAACTTGTTTTGCCGTCTCTGGTGCTCCGGTTGCCTTGGGGGCTGGTCGAGCCGACTCTTTTCCTCGGACTCCATGACTATCTGGTGGTCGTGTCCCCCGAGAATATCGGGATAGTGTTTGGAATCCATGGTTGTCGAGGTCGGAGGGTCCCGTCCCAGTTCGACGGTTGGCCTTCGAAGATTGGGCTTGAGGTAACAAGAGAGATCTCTCGCTCGCTGAAGATGTTGGCTGGGGATCTAGCCAAGAAATCGTTTAGTATGGATCGAAAAAGCGATTTAAATGTTGGCGGTCTGCGGACGCTGTTGGACAGCAATGTGGGTGGGAGAAGGAAGCCAGATGAAGGAGCACGATGAAAGAAAAAGGAATCGGCGCTGTCCGAGTCTTCAAGGAGGTTTTACTCCCGACGTCGCTCCAATGCCGCCAATCCGAAAGCGCAAGATCAACACGAGCTGGCTGGGGTCGACAGCCAACGTCGATGACAGATGGAAGAGGAGAGGGGGTGGGGAAGTGAAGGAAATCGCGATAAGCCTCCATTGATGCGAGTCACATCTATTGTGTTCAACGTACCTCACACTTCCAGATCTTCCAGTATCTCCCGCTGTCTTTCAGCTTGTCTCTCAGTTTGGGGTTCCGACCATTATTCCTCCACAATGCCAGTTGTCGGTATGCGCTCAAGTTTTATTGTAGCAAAAAAAAGTTGGTTCCGCGTTGGGACTTGGGGAGGAGTCTTGGGCATATCAAACCTAACCACCGTGCGGGAAACTGAACAGCACCCCCAGCACCCCAGCCCGTCCTCCCGTCGTGGCGTCAACACCATCCACGATCCCACATCCTGGCCGCGCAGTGCGACCTATCAGCTCTGCCAGGATCCATGACGGCGTCGGTGCAGGGATTCTTTGCAGCTGCGTGCCAAGGTCGCTTCACCACCCCACCTCGCCCACCCTCCAAGGCTGGGGAGCTGGCCATTGTTCCGAGTTCCGTGGATCCGTGGCTGGCGAGGGTTTCTTCCATCTCGTTGAATCGCGATCCCCGAAAGCGAGGCGTCAAACGAGTCCAACTCTTTGCACTGTCTCTCCAGCATCGACAACCACAGCACTTGCAAGACATTTTGGGCTCTTCTACTCTCGGGCGTCGATGCGGCCTCGGTGGCTCGGCCACCGGCGGCCATGCTGACACAGCCTAGCCGTCTGTTTTGTTCCAGAAAGTCGTGATTGGAACGACTGTGGGGTTTAGGCCCGAGGCGTGCAGCTTGCGTCGAGGGCTGAAGGCGAAAAGTTCCCTCTGGGCCTCTTGTCACCGCCGCCAGTCGAAAAGCAGTGGCCGGTGTGGCCGTTTGAGAATCCTCCGCGCGCAAAGCCCTCACCGCTCTGCGACAGTCCCCGACCATTCGATTTTGGAGGGAGTCAACGCGGCATCCACGGCAGTTGTTCAGCATGGGGGCTGAATAACAGGCGGGACAGGCCCGGCGAAATCGGCACCAGCAAAGGAAAATACTTGATTCTCGGTGGCATGCTACGTAGATGCTTAGTACAGCCTTGTACGAAATCATCATATCATGCCCTTCTGGAGCATGCGAAACAATATTGAGCGTCATCGACCCACGAACTCGGCCACCCCGCTCGTTGACGTGGCAGTCCATGGCCAGGCGAGAGGGACCTCGACAATCTGTCGCAGCCTTCTTCTCCCTCAGCTCGAGCTCCGCCTCAATGTTTCCCTTTCCCCCCTCTGGTTTCCAATGAGAAAAGGGACGCGCGTAGGCCAGACCCGTATCTGCGACAGGGAGACCTAATGCCTCTCTGACTGCAGAGTCCGGAATCTAGACCTCAGGCGGCCCAATGAACAGAGGAGAAGAAGCTGTGCGATGAGTATTTTCTGTGCTTATCGACGGCGATCAGATCATGTACGGAGCACCCTCGTGGACTCCCATCCTCACCAACCTCCATGTTGACCCCAGAGAGATGAAAATGCACAGCCACGAGAGAAGGAATTGAACATGTGCGTGGGGAATAGGTGGGGGGTTGAGGTGGCTGGTGAGTCGGGAGCAGTGGCGCCTGTCAATCTGAACCTTGCCGTTCCGGGGAGGATTATCCAAGTGGTCACTTCAGTTCTGCATGTGATGAGGACACCAGACATCTGACAACCGAATGGGCATCCACAGTGCACCTCAATGCCGAGCTCATCCCTGCCGCCATCACCAACCAAACTGATCAACATGCCGCCCATTGTGTCGACACGCGAATCCTCCCTGCGGTAATTCATCGAATGCAGCGACGGCACAATTGAATGTCGCCTCGACCTCGAGACTCGAAGCCATCGCCAGCACATGTCAAGCCGTGGCCATGTCCGAGAACCTCCGGCCTCCAGATCCGAATCCGAATCCAGTCCTGTCCACGAGCGATGCCGACCACGATGGCGAGCAGCTGAGGATCCTCAACCGCTCCCCGCACCCCTATCATCGACAGAGCTGCGACCTCCTCGAACCGTCGGAGCGTCTTCTCTCTGGCGCCGACGCGACGGCAACCGGTTTCGAACGGACCGACTCCCAGAGCTACCTCTCGCGGCCCGCATTCTTCCACAAGGACTCGACGCCCGGCAGCGAGAGCGGGACCGAAGCCGACGATGAGCACTTTCTCAAAGGGCTGCCCGCCCCCAGGGGGCGCTTACACAAGGGACTGAGGGGGGGAAACGAGGTGCTGTCGGGATGCTCGACGCCCTTTCTCTCGCCCGCCCTGTTGGAGGAGGAAGGGCGCAAGTCTCCCTTGAGCCTCAGCCAGGGAGCATTTGAGCGCGACAAGAGGGGGGCCGCGGAGAGAAGTCGACGGCGCAAAGAAGTCATTCGACGGGGTGCCGAGATTCTGCTCCTCGTCTGTCAGGGGGGGTTGGTCGCATCGAACCGCGATGCGCAACCCTTCCTTCGACTGCATCGGAAAGGTGAGGAGCCTGCCCCTTTTCTCGGATTCCCTCTGCTAACATGCGGTAGAACTCTTGGTGCTGCCATCCGTCATCGCTGCGCTTGCCGCCCTCTATCCCCTCAGGCTAGTCACCTGGGCGTATCGCCAGGGGAAGCCATCCAAGTCGATACCCATCAAGGTGCCCGCTAGCTTCGACCTAGCCCCAATACTATACCCGGCACTTATCCCAGTATTCGTGTCCCTGCTCGTCGCCCGCGGCGTCAAGGGTGTTGTACCCGTCAACGTTGTTCTTGCCCTGTCGACCCTGCCGAGACCCTTGATCCCCGGCGCCCGTCACTCGGAGCTGATTAGCTATTCCCACTGGCTGCTGACCTGTGTGCCATGTTTTCTAGAGCGCTGCTCTAGCCACTCCGCCACATCGATAGCCGGCATGTCACCGGAACTGCTTTCTTTGCTCTACCCCTTGCACCAGAGCTTACGTCTGATCCTACAGGAGCTCACAACCACAAGTCTCCTGGTCGCCGAGTTGCAGCTGCTTTCCGTTGGACTCATCAACATCTTGCTTCTTGCGACGTCCCCTCAAGTCGTCATTCTGAAAGGAGTCCTGTGGGGAGGCGGGCTCGGTCTCATCCTCCTCTGCGGACAGGTTATCAGCTGGGGTATTTCCCTGGCAAGAGTCCCAAAATGGCGCTTCCAACGCACATCTATCCCACCAAAGGGGAATTCCACATGGCGACGGTTAAGGAAGCTTTGGCCTCTGGGACGGACCCGGCCTAGCAGCATATCATCGAAGAACGACATGGGCGGCGATTCGGAATACTCTACGGATGCTTTCATGGATGGGCTTCACTCGAATAAACCTCAGAGCTTCTTTGGAGGCGCAACACAGGCAGATGGCGCCAGCGACAGCGAGCTGGTCCCACTGTCCCGAGCTACCACAACTGATGCCCAATTCCTGGCCCCATCCACTCAAACCTCTCCCCGAAGACACACGTTTGCCCCTATCAAGACGGGTGGTCAGTTCAAGGGGACCACACCATCGGGCCGTCGAAAACGCTCGGCTTCGTACAGTGTCCGGGCCTTCTTCTCCCTTACCCAAAGTCAGGCGACAGTGCGGAAGTGGGCCTACTCAGGCTTTGTCCATGTCTGCATCATCGGCATCGTCCTCGTTGGAATCCGGCCTTACGTCCAGCACTTCGCCCTCGCCGGACACGAACCCATCGGCTGGGCTCTGGGCTACCTCTTCGGCGACCTCCCCCGGTTCCGTTTCGAAGTCGTCAAAGCCAACCTCGAAAAATGGATCTGCCTCCCCCCTCGCCTCTCCTCGGCCACCTCATGCTGCTCCTCAGGCTGGGTCCAACACATCCGCCTCACCTCCCTCGGCGCCGCCAACACCCGCCTCATCCTCTCCGCCTACTGGCTCGCCATCATCGCCGTCGGCCTCGCCGTCGTCCTCCGCCTCTCGCCCATCTACGAAGTCGACACGCGCCGCAAAGTCTTCCACTTCATGATGGTCGCCATGTTCCTCCCCACCGCCTTCGTCGACCCGGCCTACGTCTCCCTCGCCCTCGCCCTCGTCCTCGCCGCCTTCCTCATCCTCGACCTCCTCCGCGCCAGCCAGCTGCCCCCGCTCTCCCGCCCCCTCGCCGCCTTCCTCACACCTTACGTCGACGGCCGCGACCTCCGCGGCCCCGTCGTCATCTCCCACATCTTTCTCCTCATCGGCTGCGCCATTCCCCTGTGGCTCAGCCTCGCCGCGCTTCCGCGCGCGGGGGGCGGTGTCCTCGCCGGGTGGGAGGTGCCGGGGCGTGACATGAGCATGGTGGCGGGTGTCGTGTGCGTCGGGCTCGGGGATGCCGCGGCGTCGCTCATCGGACGGAGGTGGGGCCGCAGAAAGTGGCTGTGGGGCGGAGGAAAGAGTATAGAGGGGAGCGTGGCGTTTGCGACGGCCGTGTTTGTCGGGCTGACGGCGGCCAATACGTGGTTGCGCGTGGGAGAGTGGCCGGTGACGGGTGCGGGGGGGCAGCTGTCGTCGCCTCTGTCGGATGGTGGTAGCGAGGGGGTGGTGCGGATTGCGACGGGGGTGTGGTCGTGGCTGTCGGGGTCCGGGCCGGTGCCCAAGACGGCGCTGTGCGCGTCGGTGGCGTCGCTGACGGAGGCGGTGCTGACGGGCGGTAATGATAATGTCGTGGTGCCGGTGGTCTTGTGGACATGTGTCAAGGCGATGGAGCTATGAGTTATGCCTGGGTTGGGAGGGTATGGATAGAAATAGAATAGGGACTGGTTAGTCCGGGCTCTGGCAATTGCATACGCACTGATGACTGGGATGTTCGCACAGAGTCGACTTGAAGGATTCTGGAGTGAAGCATGTCATGGTGGTCAGGGCATCTTGTCCGCAAGACAGCCCCCGAACTTTCAAGGCATGATTATACGCTCTGGGGCACAACGCACATCATCACCCCCAGCACCCGTGATGGATCTCTTGAGATTTATATTCACCCGTCCACATCCTACACATTTCCTTTTCAACACCTGTTACCCCCCCCCCTCAATTCTCATACACCCACTTCACATACCCCTGCTCATCCACCCTCGTCTTGCGCGCCAGAATCTCCCCCACCACCTCCCTCACGCCCTGCTTCATGTCATTCCCCACCAGCATCCTCTCCACCACCTTTTTCGGCGTCAGCGCCGCCTCCCGCGCCACCAGCGCCTCCACCTCCTCCTCCCGGGGCAGCGCAAACAGCGCCGACCGCGGCTTCTCCCCCTTGCCCCCCACCCACAGCCCGCGCCGCTCCTCCCGCGCCCCCTCCACTTCGTGCAGCTCCAGCGGCTCCAGGTCCGGGTCCACCGTAAAGTACCACTCGACGCTCCGGTCCGCGGGCAGCTCGTCGTCGGGCGACGGCGGGTCCCACCGCGGCGCGCGCGCCGGCTTCGAGATGAGCAGCGCGTCGACGCCCTCGTTGAAGTCGCTGCGCGCCATGAAGCGCGCCGCGAGCTGGTGCTCGCGCCGGAAGGCCGTGTCGAGGCTCCAGCGCGCGCCGAGCTGCATCTGCTTGCGCGTCACGTGCAGCGAGGTGGGGGAGCGCTGGCGGAGGGTGTCGAGGGTTTTCTGGGCCCAGGCGGCGGCGGCGGGGCCGTGCGGGTTGTCTTCGGCGGATTCGGCTTCGAGGGCCGAGATGATGTCGGGGATGGTCGGGGGGGAGAAGGTGCGGTCGATGGCGGCGCGGAGGGGCCCGCCGAGGAGGATGGGCTGGTCGTGCGGGAGGCCGGTGGAGAACTCGTCAATGGTGCTGTTGATGGTGGCGAGGCGGGTCTCGAGGGGGACGTAGTCGTCGAAGCGGAGCTCGGCGAGGCGCGACTCGAGGGCCGGGAGGGAGGTCGAGTGGAGGTAGTGCGAGGCGATGCCGGCGTAGAAGACGTTGGCGCCCGAGAGGCGCTCGCTGGTCAGGGCGAGGTAGGTGCCGACGGCGCCGGGGAGGCGGGGGAGGAAGTACGAGGCGCCGACGTCGGGGAAGAAGCCGATGGTGGTCTCGGGCATGGCGAAGAGGGTGCGCTCCGTGGCGATGCGGAAGGGGGCGTGGATGCTGAGGCCGACGCCACCGCCCATGGTGATGCCGTCCATGAAGGCGACGACGGGCTTGTTGTACGTGGCGATGAGGTGGTCCAGCTGGTACTCGCGGCGGAAGTATTCGATGGACTCGGCCGTCCTGCCCCACTTGTTGAACTTGGCCAGCGTGGCGACGTCGCCGCCGGCGCAAAAGGCCCGGTCGCCGGCGCCCTTGATGACGATGACGTTGGCCATGTCCGACTTGGACCACTCGAGCAGGCGGGCCTCGATCTTGTCGATCATGGACAGGTCGAGGGCGTTGAGCTTCGCTGGTCGGTGGAGCTCCATGGACCGCAGCCCGTAGAGGGTGTGGAAGAGCACATCTTCGGGGTCGTAGTTGAGGAGGCGCGTTTGCTTTTTGGGGGTGGGCGTGCTCCGCGTGCGTGAGGGGGTGCTCGACATCTGGCGTTGGGGGCAGGCCGGTTAGCTAGAGGTACTCTTGGTAAGGACGGAGGGGGGTGTACCTGGGCCGCTGATGGCGGCTGCTGGTGCTGCGGCAGCAGCTTTGCTCGGAGAGGCATGGCGAGGGCGGCCTGTCGTGGTCCGGCGAGGGCGCGACACGCAGCAGCCGAGGCGGCTCGTCGCGCTATGGAGCTGGAGAACATGTAGAGAGAGTTTGCTAGGCCGGTTCGCCCCTGGACATGGCCTAAACACCAACAGAGGAGACCAGTTGGAAGTCTATGGCGAGGCCGGCGGCGATGGCGATGATGCTTTCCATGGACCCACCAAAAATCACTGGCGATGCGGGACACGGATCCCGGCGATTTTCTGCCAAGCCCCTTGCGCCGCCCATTGCCGACGGTCCACTCTTTCAGCGCGCTTGGGCCGCTATCTTGGCACCGAGACACCAGGAGTTGAGGAGAATGGAAATCGAAAGAAAACAACAAGATATTAAAACAAAATAGAACATTTCTCTGTTCGAGTATCTAAATAAGGAACTTCCCGAATTATTACTGCGGCACACTTGTGGACTTGTATGGTCCTCGTATCGCCAAGAAGAAACAACAATTTCAGCCAAATCGGTTGCTCTCAAAATATTTATTTCAGGGGTCAAAAGTCAAGACCAAGACCACTTTTCCACCGAAACATCAAGCCATACTGGAATCTTGACAGCAAATAACTCAAGCAGCTTTGAATATCAAGCCAGAACGAATATCGCTCTTCCCTTTTACAGCTTCTCCCACTCCCCCTCCGCACCCTCCAGCCCAGCCAGCCCCGTAAAGAAGCTCGCCAGCCCCCAAGCTCCAGGATCCGGCACATTCTCAAATCCCGATCCGCCGATATAAACCGTCCTTCCCAGACTAGCCTTCATGCCCTTGGTCCCGGCGGCACCCTTGAGTGCTGCCGACGCCGCCTCCTCGATGCTGCCCGTCTTCTCCAGCACCTCGACGAACGGATAGAGGGCATCGACGAGGGTCCTGTCACCAGGGCGGGCCGGCGTGTACTTTGACAGAGCCTCGCAGCTCTGCTGGAGTGCCGTCGCCCAAGCCTTTGGTGTTGCCTCTCCAGGTGGGAGCGCCCGCAAAGCAGCGACCAGGGCGTTGAGAAAGATGGCGTAGAGGGCTCCCGAAGTGCCGTCCATGTTGTTTTCCACGACCGGGACGATGCCGGCCAGATCGACGACTACGTCGCCGGTGAGGGGCTTGGATTTGAGATGCTTCATGATGGCTGTTCAACCGGTTAGTAGATGCTCAAGCACGAGGGGGGGGTGTAAACTCACCATCTGCGCCACGCCTCAAACCGATCCCGCAGTCGCCATCTCCCACGACCGTGTCGTACCGCGTGACTTCAGGCTCTGCCGCGATGAGACTCTCCAGACCTCGGACCAAAGCCTCGTGTGCCGCCTTGGCGTCGGTTGTCAGGCCGCTTTCCTTCATGTTGGCCTCCACCGTCGGGTCCTGATCCCTAGTCGCCGAGTTCTTCTCCTCCCACGTCTCCTTGGAGATGGGTGCCGCCCAGCCCGTCGCCTCGCAAGGGTAATCGAGCAGCTCGATCATACCCGGACCCCCGATGTCCGTGTTGACGACGTTGAGCAACGTGATGCTGAATCCAAGCCCGTTCAGACTCGTCATGTACGTCCCACTGAGAATCCTCACCGGCCTGACGTTCCACTTCTCCCTCAACTGCGTCACAACCTCGTCCAGAATCCCGCCCATCTCCAACACACTGACCCCCCCAAGGTTATTTAATAACAACACCACCTCATTCGAGTTCACCCTCACAAACCCCCGATCCTCATCCCCCTCATCCAACAACTGCCCCAGCATCTTCCCCACCAACTCCCCCAACTCAACCTTACCCCTCCCGCTGCCCGCCTCATTATGAATCCCCATCCCAATCTCCACCTCCCCCTCCCCCAACTCCCCCCCATCCCCCACCCCCCTCCCCGGCACATGAACATGCTCCAAACTCGCCCCAACACTGACCAAATTCCCCGCCACCAACCTCGCCACCCCCGCCACCTCCTCCAACCCCCTCCCCATCGCCGCCAGCGCCCCCGCAATCTTCACCACCAACACCGTCCCGGCAATCCCCCTCCGTCCCACCTTCCCCGCCCTCTCCCTCCCCACCCCAACATCGTCCCCGACCACCACCATCTCCACCGCGACCCCCGCCGCCCTCGCCTTCTCCACCGCCATCCCAAAGTTCAGCACGTCCCCCGTGTAGTTCATGACGGTGACCAGCACGCCGGACCCGGCGGGGCCGTCGGGCTGGGCGTTGTCGACGCGCGCCATGATGGCCGCGCGCACTTGTTCGGCGCTGGGCGAGGCGAAGATGGTGCCGGCGACGGAGGCGGAGAGGAGGCCGCGGCCGACGAGGCCCGAGAAGGCGGGCTCGTGGCCGGAGCCGCCGCCGCTGAGGAGGGAGACGCGCTGGTTCTGGTTCTGGTGGTTGGGGGAGGGGCGGAGGTAGAGGATTTTGTTGAGGGGGTCGAGGGCGACAGAGGGGTTGGTGAGGGTCATGGAGTGGAGGGCGGAGGTGACGAGGTGGGAGGGGTCGTGGATGAAGTGTTTGGTTGACATGGTTGCGGTGGTTGAGGGGATGACGTCCTAGTTTGTTGGGGGTGTTGATGGAGGTGACTTTCTGAGTGTTGCTCGTCTGTCGTGGTAGAAGAACAGAGACCTCTTCCACTGAAATGAAGACGATGACCTTCGAGGCAGCAAGGTGCCTGAGCTCGAATGCGTTGACAAGGGAATTCCCGAAGTCAACGGATCTTTCCGGTCCGGTATCTAGAGTTCGGAAAAGAAGTTGGGTCCGATGTTGGATGTCGATATCCGAATACAATTCAAAATAGCTTCGATTGTCGCCTTGTCGTGGAAGTTGCGTGGAATACTTTCCGGGCGTGGTTTCCCAGCTTATAACTCGGGCAACGACGAGGGAAGGTGGGGGTTAGGTTGGGAGAACGTGGGGCATATCGACCAACATTGTGTCACACCTCTCCTTTTGCCCATGGCTACGTACTGATCGGCGCCTTGTGGAAACAGATTGGACCCTTGTGTAGTTTCAAGAAACTCTTTGTCATGTCAATATCGCATCTTCCGGAACACCGAGACGACCCAAGATGTGTTGTTTCCTGACTCGACATGTTTACCAAGAGCGATGACGTAGTTGCTCCTACATTCAACATCATCCAACATCAATCGACGAGAACACTGCTGTGATCATCAACATCTGGTAATATTTTGCTTCTCCAACGTGTTTGCCACATTGAAGCTATATGTCTGAACTGATGTCCAGTTCGGTACCCCATATGCCTTCCATCGGCCATCATACCCATGCCAAAGCAACAACGCCATCCCATGCCGTCCAACATACCCAAAGAAACCCGACCAGCCCGTATTTCCCAAACGATGCATACAAGATGATGGCTCCCTGGAACCAAATATATCAAGAAGAACCCCCAAACCTAAAACATCACAAACGCACTCCCCCCCACTACCCCCAACGCAATCGCCGTCGTCACAAACCCCGCCGCCACCCTGTCGCGCAGGGTAATCGGCGCCAGCTGCGGAAACATGGGATCGAGATTCAGCCCTGCCCCAGCATCACCCTTCGACGTACCACCAGTATCCACCGTCGCCGGCGCCGAGACCTTGTCGACGAGGGTATACATAACCGCCGAAAGCGCGTTCATCTGCTCACTCACGCCAATAAGCCCGTCAAACGCCCCCGTCGTCCACTTGAACCCGCACGCCGTCCCGGGAATCCCCGCAAACCCCGATGCCGGAGCGCCACTGCACGCGCGCGCCGCAGCACCCGCACTCGACTGCAGCAGCGGGTAGATGCGGTCAAACGTAAACGGCGCCAGCTGCGAGGTGCTGGCGAGCCAGCGCGTCAGGTAGCCCTTGAAGCTCTGCTGGTCCTGGTTGCAGAACTCGCGGTCCTCGCAGAACTGCTCGTAGAGGATGTTGTCCTTGTAAAAGAGCTTGACGGTGGACTCGAGCAGGCCCGACACGCGGCGCTGCCAGACGTCGCTGCCGTTGGTAACGCTGTACATGGTGGCGGCGCCGGCGAGGAAGATGCCGTGGTTGTAGCTCCACTGGATCGTGTCCGTGTCGGGGCAGACGGTGCTGTTGACGACGCCGACGCCGTCGTAGACGTCGAACTCGGGGGTGATGAGGCCGGCTTTTTCTTCCCATGCCCAGATCTTGGCCGCCCAGTCGGCGTAGGTTTGGTTTCCGGTGAAGCGGGCGAGGCGGGAGGCGACGTTGAAGAAGCAGCCGTTGGAGATGGAGTTCTTGTAGGTGAAGCCCGTGTTGAAGGTGAAGATCTGCCAGCGGAGGCCGCCGCCGCATGTCTCCTCGTCCCAGCGAGATGCCCACTGGTTGAAGGCCGCCTGGGCGAGCGCGAGCCACTGCGCTTGATCCGGTGGGGGGTCGGGGAACCTGTTCTCGGCTGCGGACATGGCGGCCATGGCCCAGAATCCCTGGTCGTCATTGCCCAGCGTCCGAGTCTGGTTTGGCGGCATAAAGTCCCGTGTGTCGCTTGCTTGGTGGAGGAGAGCTTGCGTGATGGGCTCGACGTAGCTGTTGTCCCCTGTGAGGGCCGTGTAATCGATCATTGTCCCGAACATGGCTCCAGCTTCCCACCCTGTATCCGTGTGTCAGAGGGTGCTCAAGACGGAGGGCCGAGGGACATACAGAAATAAGGATCGGGAAGATTCCCTGGGACATCTCCTGTGTTGTTGCCCGTATAAAACTTCATGAGACCAAACGCAATTGTACTCGCGGCCGACTTGATGGAGCCTGTCTGCGTATTAGCTTGAAGCTGAATATCTTTCCAGGAAAGAGCCCATTCTCACCAGCATCACCCATTACCACCTCGATAGCCATTGTCGACTGCACCAACAGGGAAGCAACCCCCAAGGCCCGTAGCGGCCACATCATTCTTGTTGTGTATATGTATTGGACAACCCAGTGGCTTCCGGTTCAAAGTCGACAAACTAGGAATCCCAGTGAACTGCCAATTCCATTCCCCCACAGCGTTTCCCGGGCCAATGTCGGTCGAAGACGCGGATTCGTCGTCTGCAGGTCCAGTACGTCGTGTATGTCCGCCAGTGTATGTATGAAACGGCGTTCGGGAGCTGAGAATCTGTTGACCACTCGGAGGACCAATAATCGGCGCGGGCGACAAGGAGAGACTCGACCGGGAGTAGAGAGCGAACGGGCTTCGAATGTCGAGGGAAAAGAAGAAGAGAGGCCGTCAAGGCAGAATGAACAACAAGAAATCAAGAAACGAAAGGGATCTTGCCCGGCGTGTGTATGCAAGACAGAATGGAAGAAATAACGAGGTATCCCCAAACCTGCGCAAAAGGGAGGGTAAAGGAGAGAGAAGGAAAAGAAGAGAGCAACAGACAATGGGAAACCAAGCAAGACATGAAACAGTGTTTCTTGGAGCCTTCATCCCCAGGGCCGAGCAACACGGCCAACGGTCTGGACCTCCTGGATTGACTGGATCGCCAACAGCCCACCCGCCGGAGAGATCCAGAGATGCAGACTGAGCCACACTCTGGCGCTTGGCAACATCTCGGGTCGGTTGCCCGCAACCGTGCCATTGTCAAGTCAAGGTTTGCGAGCAACTGCAATCTCTGCCCTGTGGCGGGACGCGTCATGGCCGGCGCAGACCGCGAAGCCGGGCAGGGAGAGGACGCGGCCGACGTTGGGATGTGAAACACCAAGAGTTGGAGGTTTTGGTGGTGCTTGTCTCAGTGTTGAAAGCGAGCCAGGGCAACCCTGCATGCCCTGTGCGTGCGCCTTATCGGGGTCGCGATAAGGAGTCTTTGGGCTTGGCAGACAACGAACTCTAAATAGATGTTGAAATGATCCAACTCCCAGACTAGGTTGACCAGGCCTAGAAACTTGTGGTGAAGAAGATGGCATGTCCTAAAGGATATTTGGTGGGCTTGGGGGAGGAGGGCGCTTTGTCTGATATCCTTCCATCTCATTTGATCTGCTCCTCCTGGTCCCTTCAAGACCACAGCGATGTGGTTTTGGTTTGGTGTTTCAAGATGGAGGCCAAGTCCATCCCAACTCGAGCACCACCCGACACCGACATGCTGCTGATCATCACCGTCCGAAGGGTCCGGACCAGCTGATATACCCAGGACATATCATAATGCACACGCACCTTGAATCGCTAAAAATATCACGTTAGTCCACGTCCAGAACATGGATCAAGTTTTGGTAACTAAACGGAAGATGAGCGGTCTATGGACTCTAAATACATGGGGGCCTTTCTTTCTCCATTCTGACATCCGAGCCTCCAACGACACCGGGGTATAACGCTGCCGAGGCCTAGCTGAGACCGGACAATTGAAGACAAAATCCCACGAAGAATGACAACCGACAATCAGAGAAGCCCCCTCTGGTATGGCCAGGCTACCTACGCCTTGCGCTTCTTGGACGGCCGCTCATCCTCGTCACTGTCCACCTGGGAAAGGCCCGCTTCGTCGTCATAGCTCTCGAAGCTAGCGTCACTAAGGGCATCGTCTTCTTGGGCTTGGTCTGCGGCGCTGGTCAGCATCGGGTTCATCACTTGTCCAGTGGCAGCGACTTACTAAAGTATTTGATGGCGCTGGGCCACAGGTCCTCGGCGATTGCCAGAGCCAGCTGGTCTCCGCTCGGGAAGATCTCAAGCTCCCCATCGTCATCATCCTCGTCCTCGTCCTCGTCGTCATCCTTGGGCGTCGAGACCTCCTCGCCGGCCGCCCGGCGTTGGCGTCGCTCCTTCTCCTCCTTGGCAGCCAGCTTGCTCTCCTCGGCCGAGACCTTGGGTCCCCGGTAGCCGAACCACGCAAAAAAGCTGAGTCCGCCAAGGCCGATGGATTCAATCTTGTCCTTGAGCGCCTTTTGCTTGGGCGTGAGCTCCTTGCCCTTGGAACCAGCGCCGTTGGTGCCGGCCACCTGCTCCTCGTCCCAGACAGCCTTGGCGAGGCCGAGGAGACCCTCGGTCAGGTCCTTGCCCTCCTTCCACTTGATGGCGACGGGCTCGCTGACAAAGCCCGTCCACCCGTCCTTGGCGGTGCGGTGCCAAAACTTCTTCTCGATGACGCGGTCCTCAAAGTATTCATTCTCGTCAAACTCGAAGCGGATGGCGACGCTGCGAGGGTCGCCGTCCTCGGCCTCAAAATGTGTCACGTAGAGCGATGTGAGGGCGGTGACGATGAGGTTCGAGTCGGAGGGCTGGATGTACTCGTCAATGTCGGGGGGCGCCTGCTCCATCACCAGGGGCCAGAAGCCGCGGATCTCGGAGACGAGCTTGTGGCGCTTCTCAAAGAGCGGGGTTTGGCGGCGGACTTGGTATCGAACTGGGCGTGAATTGTCAGCGGACTGTCTTGCGAATGAGAGCTCTGGGAAGTCTGCCACTTACGAGTGTCGGTCTCAACTTCATCAAACTCCCGCTCCATGTCGGTGAGCTGCTGGTAGGTGATGCTGCTCTCCTCCCCCGCCGTTTGCACATCCATGGCGTCGACTGTCATGATGGGTGGTTGTGGTGTTCTGAAGCTCGCTCTGCTCGCATAAAAAAAGTTTGGTGGGAGAGAAAAGCAGGGCGACCGAGTGGCCAATGTCTATCTTTTTCTAGTGTAGCTCCAAGCTCGGTCATGCAGGTACATGTCCCGTCCTGAACCTGCCCCGAGCCGTCTGTGGTCCTCCACTCGCGGTGGACCAAGCTCTCCACCACAAACCAAACGTTTTGTGGGGGAAGATGGATGGATTCGTGCCTCGACAAACTTGTTCAAGGTTTCCCATCTCCACTCTTTTCTTCACCGAGGAAAGGTCATGACGTTGGAGTTGGGACCGTTCTGCAATACCAACAGCTCTTGGTTGATACCCATCCCCATTCTTCAGCGTATCGCTATACATCTCGGTGACTGCAAGTCCTAGGTTGTGGCGACGATTGCATCCATATGTCTCGAGTAATGTTGTCTGTGCCATCGATGAAATTCATGAGTCGGGTTCTTGCTCAGGAACTCGTGTATCAAACGGCCGTTGCATCGTGAGCAACCGAGCCACGGAGCCTTCTTGCGGACGCCAGCGCTCTTCATGACGACTCAGGATTTTCGTAATATTTTTCCCCCAAATATCTTCACATTCCATGGTGGTGAAGGGAGAAATGCAGCAACAACAACCCCCGCGTTTTCGTTTGTTGGCATCCCAATGACAGACGGTAATTCGGAAAGCGTGGGAGACACCCCGCGCCCTGAACCCCCTGGAAGAAGGTTTAAATACCGCCGTGTCCTTGGTGGACCTTACTCTGCCCTCTCGAATCTCGACTCGCGACCTTGGACTCCATGTCGTCGTTCGACGGGCTCGCAGAAGACGCCCATTTCCGCCATCCTCGGCACAGCACCGACATGGCCCTCCGTGATCGGCCTCCAGGGCTGCTTGACCGACGGCTTGTCAGCAGTCTTTCACAGACCGTATGCCGGCGACATCCCTACATTTTCCGACCATGGCTGGCATTCTGTTATCGCTCGCGGCATCTGCATGCGCAAGAGAAGCTGGAAGCCGGCGATGGCGGGCACACGTCGGATGAAGCCGAAGTCGGGCCCTGGTAACTTCGGCGCCAGGCGCTCGTCACCTCTGTTCTTTGTCCAGTCGGACTCTGGCAATCGACTTTCTGTGACTAACGACCTTCAAGGTTTCCGGACACATGACAACCAATTCCGTCTTCTCGGTCTCTGGTATTTACGCCTGGTGGAGACTTTCCATCGGGAAGGTGGCTGCAGGCGGAAAGAGGCGGTTTATCTGTTTATCTGGTTGAGAAAATCCCCAGCTCTCACCTCACCTTTGCCGCTCAAGAATTCTCAACGCGCCCACCCACTCGACCCCCCCCAGGTACGAATCAAGGTCCCCGAACAAGCGATCACCCTTCTTTCTAGCCGGTAGACCTTCGAGTCTGCGAAAATGGGCGCAATGAGCGAAATTCCCCTCGTCGAGGCCGGCATCCCGCAGTCTCACCTCCCCGAGTCTCGAGTCCTGGTCATCATGACGGGCGGCACCATATGCATGCAGCCCTCCCCCGACGGCCTGGTCCCAATGACGGGCTTCCTCAAGAATGCCATGGCACCCCGGCCCTCGTTCAACGATCACTCGGCCCCCGAGGTAAAGATCGGCGCATTCACCAAGGACGGCGTCGAAGTCGAGCTGGACACCCTGCGGACCCCCCCGAGCGCCTATTCCCGCCACATCCGCTATGGCATCCTGGAATTCAGTCCCCTGCTCGACTCGAGCTCCATCTCGTCGGTGGGCTGGACCGAGATCGCCCTCACCATCCGCAGGAACTACCAGCTCTTTGACGGCTTCGTCGTCCTCCACGGGACAGATTCCCTAGCCTATACCGCCTCGGCCCTATCCTTCATGATGGCCGACTTGGGCAAGCCAGTCATCCTCACCGGGTCCCAGGCCTCCATATTCGCTCTCCAATCCGACGCCGTCGACAATCTCCTCGGCTCTCTCATCATCGCCGGAACCTTTGTCATCCCCGAAGTGTGCCTCTTCTTTCACCATACGCTCTTCCGCGGGAATCGGACGACCAAGGTCTCGGCATCTTCGTTCGAGGCCTTTGACAGCCCCAACTGCAGCCCGCTGGCCAAGGTCACCAGTCTAGGAGTCGATGTCAACTGGGCTCTGATCCAGAGGCCAACCCGCATCGCCGAGTTCAGAGTCACGCCATACATCGACACGGCCCATGTGGCCTGCTTGCGCATATTCCCGGGCATCAAGCCCGAAATGGTGGACTCGGTGCTCCGCGTCCCGAACCTGCGGGGGCTGATCTTGGAGACGTTCGGCATGGGAAACGCGCCAGGGGGTGTGGACGGGAGCCTGACCAAGGTGATCAAGGACGCCGTCGATCGGGGGACAGTCATCGTCAACGTCAGCCAGTGCACAAGCGGCTTTGTCTCTCCGCTTTATGCCCCCGGGACAGCGCTGGGAAGGGCCGGTGTTGTATTTGGCCACGACTTGACGACCGAGGGTGCCCTGACGAAGCTTGGGTATCTATTGGCCGTAGAGGGCATGAAGCACTCTGAAATCACCAAGCAGATGTCCCACTCTCTCCGGGGAGAGATGTCCGAGATGACGCTGCCATCCTTCTCCCACCCAGCCGGGAATATTGACTCTGCAGTTGCCCGCCTAACGTCAGCAGGTGAGCATTAGTTACGAACTCCTCCCCCTTCCCAAACTTCCTCGCGGCGACTAAACCAGCCCCCCTTATAGAATCGGCCTTTACGGCACTCGGGTATGCCATTAGCAACGGCGATCTCCGTACCGTCATGGAGATTCTCGAAGGCGACGAGTTCAGCCACCAGCTTCTAAAAAAACACGACTACGCTGGGAATACCGCTGTCCATCTCGCGGCCGTAGGACCGCAGCCAGACGTCCTTCGTCACATTTTGATGCGAGGCGCGAGCGTCCACCCCCGGAACCGCGCCAACAACACGCCGCTGTATCTTGCCGAGAAGATGGGCAACGAAGCCTGTGTGCGGCTGCTCAGGGAGGCGGGCGCACATCTCTGGGAGGCTGAGTCGTCGGCCGAGACGTCGGAGGTGGGTGAGGTCGCCGAGAATAATGGCGCGGACACGTCCGAAACAAAAGGGGCAAATGGGAAGAATGCACTCTGGGGGAAGTTTGTCGATACCCACATTAGGTAGGAAGATGGAGTTGCTCCCAGGTATGTAGAGGCATTCTTTTCACAATATCCGCGTATATCCCCATCCACTTCCACGTCAGAGCTGCCGTGCAACTTGCACTGGATGGAGCTAGTCAAGTGCAGCGTAATAATATTATCCCGATTCTTTTCATCTCGTTTTGAGGAGGTCCGGACGAGCAGAAGCCTGGCAGAGAGGTGCGGCTTTGAACTCCCAAGTAGAGCACACCACAAACGAGACAGAACATTTCCATCCCCAGTCGGTATCGTCCTGACGCCATCTTCTTTTGCCTGTCACTGAAAAGGGCATTTCGTCACACTCATAGATGCGCCAGCATCACAATTCCAAAGGCCACCCCCGCCAGACGGACACCCTGACAATTAACCAACAGACGAGAACGCTATCACCAACATCAGCGTCCCAAGTCGACAACGAGCTACAAGATTATCTGACCTGCTGTCGGAACATGCTTGCCCCAGTGGTCTCCACTACTACAAACGGCGTGTGGTATCGTCTCTGATCCTCTGGAAGGAGCTCTAAGTCGGCCCTTGCCCCTATATATTCCCCGTCCCCTACTCCCAGAATTTGGAACCGTCAATCATTTACAGTCGTGGGCTTTTCCTTTTCCCAGTCTTCATTATTGCCAAATTCATCATCGCCCGCCACAAACTTTGCCTATACGAGCCCTCGGCTTCAAGGTTTGCCGATGATACAACATGGACTTCAGTACTCTCGTTCAGGAGGGCCTGTCCACCCTTGCAACCAATGACACGGAGGGGGCCGACAAAAAGCCGAGCAGGGCACCTTGTACACCATCATAGAGCACCTTGTACACCATCATAGCGCACCTTGGTGATCTTCCCGGCTCCCAGCTTAGCCCTGTTCTTCACATTCTCATGGTCCTCAACAACATGGGAGGTAATCGCCTCGGCGTAGATACCGCCATCATCCTGGCTGCATTTGTCATGTTTTGGTTTGCCGAACAGCTCTTCTACCAAGTCTACTACAAGATTCAGGGTATGCTTCAGGAACACTTTGCCGTGGAAGTCGCTATCGATGAAGGGGATAAAATCTACAACCACATGATCAACTGGATCGCCACCCATCCCAGCTTGATGAACGCACTCACTATGAGAGTTAAGACATACGGCGACGGTCCCCTGGAGGAAGAACAGGAGCCCGCGGGTCGGAAGCAGACTACCATCAGAGCTGACGGCTCCGGAATAGAACTCAAATTCTCCGATGAGAGATGTCAACACCCCCCTCAATTCACGCCATCCTATGGCCGACACATATTCTGGTACAAAGGCAGGCTTTTGGCCTGGTTAGAAAGAGGCAGTCATTGATCGGCGACGTGGCCAACGAGGTCCTGCTCAATGACGGCGAGCTCATCCTCTCATGCTATGGCCGCTCCACGCAACCCATCAAGGAGCTCCTCAAGGATGCCAAGCAGCAAAACTTCGCCGCTCGTACCAACCACACCACCATCTACCGTGGCGTCTGCGGCCAACCCCGTGGATATCCCCCCATGTGGGCGACGGTCGCTAGCCGCCACGCTCGCCCCATGAACACGGTTTCCTCGACGCCAAGCAAAGGATTGACGTCCTCTCCGACATGAACGAGTATCTGTCGTCGGCCGCAGCCGCATGGTATGCCGACCGCAGCATCCCCCTCCGACGGGGATACCTATTCCATGGACCACCGGGCACGGGAAAGACGTCGCTGTCTTTTGCCCTCACCGGCGTCTTCGGGCTCGACATCTACGTCATGTCCCTGCTAGACCCTTCGATCAGCGAACAAAACGTCATGTCTCTGTTTTCCCAGCTTCCCACACGCTGCATCATTCCTCTCGAGGATATCGACACGGCTGGCGTTGCTCGCTCCTCTGACACAGATGAGGGGGAGAAGGCCAAGAACGCCGATGGCAAGCAAAATGTCGCCTCTCTGGACTCATCAGACAGCGACTCAGACTCAGGCCAGCAGCCAACAGGCATCTCCCTCTCGGGCCTCCTCAACGCCATCGACGGCGTCGCCTCGCACGAGGGCCGCGTCCTCGTCATGACGACCAATAAGCCCGAAGCCCTCGACGACGCCCTCATCCGCCCCGGCCGCGTCGACCTGCAGGTCTGCTTCACCAACGCCACGCGCCACCAGGCCAAGGAGCTCTTCATCCGCATGTTCTTCATACGCGTGTACGTGGCCGACAGCACCGCCACCCCCAAGCCCGTCGTCGTCGTCGGAAACGACCAAGAAAAGGCTGCCGCCGCTGCCGCCCTGCCGACGACGGCCTTTGCCGACGACGAGCCGCCCATCACGACGCCCGACGAGGTCGAGCGCGTCGCCGCCGAGTTCGCCGCAAAGATCCCCGACCGCCGGCTCATCTCTCCCGCCGAGATCCAGGGGTACCTGCTGAAGCGCAAGAAGACGCCGCGGCGCGCGGCGGCCGAGGTGGACGTTTGGGTCAAGGGGCTGTTGGAGCAGAAGGCGAAGAGGACCAAGGTGTTGGCTGTGCAGTGAGGGGGGGGAAGGGGGTGTGTCGTGATATGATTTCAGGGAGGGGGAGGATGGGGTTTCTTTGGTAGGTTTATTCTTAGTACCTAGGTATCTCTTAGTGGCGTTGATTTTCGGTTCGCGGATGCTCACCTAGATTATTCTTATTATTAATTTTTACCGGGGAGGCAGTCATCCTTCCCCCTATACGTATTCCCAACCCTGACCTTATTCCCACCCGCCACGGCCTCAATCTACTACCTGACCTGCCCTCCCCTGCCTCCCTCTCTCACAGCCCGTCCGGTGTTCCTCCCATGCCCATCCAGTGGGATATCCTTCTAAGTGGTCATCTGGTTGAGGAAGATGTTGTCGACTTGCAAGGCTCCGGCCCTATTGTTTGTCGCTGCCACTTTGATGGTGAGCGTGTTGGCCGAGACCGACGGCCCGCAGGTGAAGATGGAAGAAGAGGTGGTCCAGCCCACCACGGCCCCCGTTCCGCTGAGAAAGATGGTGGGTCCAATCTGAATAGACCATGGGATGCCATTGGCATAGCTCGAAACGACCGCGTAGTCGATGGAGAGCCTGTACCTGGCTCCAGACGTGCTGTTGGGGGGGAAGGGGGGGCATTGGTCAGCTTTCACTGTTCAAGTAAGCCCCGTCGGGGGGCTCGACATCAAGGCGACTTACCAGGTTACTACCTGAGTCGCCGTGGCGGAGGTTGCTGTGCTCGCGACGAAGTAGGACGCCGCGATGGCGAGACAGCGCTGACCGCCCAGGCCGCCCGGCACAACGCTCATAGCGGCACCATTATTGGTGCCCTGAAAAGTCCAGCCTGCCGCGGTGCTGCCTTCAAGGTTAGCATTCAAGATGCCGGCGGATGCCGTAGAAGCCGCGGCAGTCGTGGTGGTGCTAGTAATGGTAGTCGAAATGGTGGTGGTGGTTGGCTCGGTGATGGTGGTCGAGTCCGTGACGGTGGTGGTTATGGGCTCGGTAATGGTTGTCGAATCCGTAATCGTCGTCGAATCTGTGATGGTGGTAGGCTCAGTGACGGTGGTAGGCTCAGTGATGGTAGTAGGCTCTGTGATGGTGATAGGCTCAGTGATGGTCGTCGGCTCAGTGATGGTCGTTGGCTCCGTGATGGTCGTCGACTCCGTGATGGTGGTCGAGTCGGTGATGGTTGTCGACTCCGTTGTCGTCGTCGGGTTCTGAACATCTATCTGGGTGATGGTCGTGATCACCACAGATGTCGGGCAGGTCGTCTGAGGACGCTTGGTGCAGCTCTTGGTACCCTTCTTCCGTTTGCCAGCCACCGTGACGACCTCGGTTCTGGTGAGGTGGTGTCAGCTTCCAAGTTCCAACATGTCCGGGACACAGGGCAGAACACAGGAAGTCCTCCTTACACTGTAGCCAGGGACAGCGACTTGGCAAGGCACTGGGACAATTCATGCTCGCAGGTGCCTGACGCCGAAGTCGCGACTGATGTCACGGCCGTCACGGCTGCGGCACCACTGGCCAACAGGCCCAGCAGTCCCACACTCCCGCGCATGGCTTTGGACGGGAGGCCGGCTACAATGAGCGACTGGGTGAGTAGGGAAGAAGGCAAGGCGAGCAAAAGGAGCGAATGAGCAAACGAGCGGATACCAAGTCAACAAATTCAGAGAGGGAAAAAAAGGAGAGCGAGAGGAGACGGAGAAACAAATATCTACATGGCGAATAAAGACTTATACACAGTCGCCCGCCTAACCCTGCAGCGAGGGTCCCTTTCCCAGGCACCAGACCGTTCCAAGGCGATGATGGCGATGGATGGGCCGAGATTCTTAATAGTTTCGCTTTCTGGCTTCCGCGTCCCAGCTGATTGGCTGTAGCCCGGGCCGCCAAGAGATTTCCAGCTGAGGCTAACCATGCCTCGCGCCAGCAAACAAACCAACAATGGAGTGGAGTTTTAAGGTTGGACCCTTTTCCGCGCTTCTGTTCTTCCAGAGTCCAGACCGCCTGTGCATGAAATTAAAATACCTAATCAAGATGATGTTGTTCAGCCTCCAAACTGGCAAGTCATGCTCGATATAAACGCCGCCATGGAACGTTCCTCCCCTTAAGTAGGTATGCTACACTTGACTAGTTTCACGGCAGATTAAGAGACGCTGGTCCACTTGGCCGGTCGTGGCTTTAAGTCTTTGTGCTGTGTCGGGTCGGCTATCGCGGTACGTAATAGTTAGAGAGGACTATAGTAGATTCGAGTCAAGGCTGGCATAACCATCACCCTCGCGCCCCTCGAGGTAAACGCTTGGGCTGCGAGAGAGAGTCTTACTGGTCAGTCCATGGGAAGAGAGGGAATGTGGTTTGCTTATTTTTACTCTTTTGCGCCTGGGCGAGTACTCGGGTGGCGAAGGGCGACGGGTGACGTGCCGCATCCGCCGGGAAGACTGTTGACACCCGGTCCCTTCGTAAGGCCCGCCTGATGGGCCTCGGACGGGTTATTGTGGGATAATGCGCCATCCTGCAATGTCTCCGGGTTGAAAGTTGTGGTCGTTGAAGTTGTTGTGACGTTGCGACGTGGGCAGCCATTCCGCCTCATGGTGGCTTTGTGGTCCGTGCTAAACGCTGCGAGCCCTTGCGCACCCAACCGCGACGCGACCCCTCTTGTTTTCTTGCCCAGACCTGCTCAGACCGCTAAGCGCCGCGGTGTCCCAACTACAACTCCCCCCAAGCGACCAGTCGACTACGCTGCAATTGACCGATCGCTACCCCTCTTCCGCGGTGTCGATACCCATACCGATCCTGATCCTGACCCCAATGCATATGCCGATGCCGCACCTGCGACCGTCCATCGCCACCACTACCACGATGACCGCCAGCGCCAAAGGGCGACGTGACACCACCGGTCCGCTTCGTCTTCTCGGGCACTGTCCGGCGACTGTCCGTCTCAACTCGACGATATGGCAACGCTCCACGACGCGCCAACCCTCGCCCGCTCCGCCCGCTCGCCCCGTCTCGTCCGCATCCGCCACCCCGACTACCAGGACACCGAGAACACGCTCCTCGCCCTACGCGCCCTCGACAACGACGGCATTGACTATGATACGGCCCTAGCCTCGTGCGCCATCGTCACGGGCAATACGTCGACCGGCTTCTTTACATCCTGGGAACGACGACTCGAACCCGTCGCGCGGCCGGACGACGGCATCCTGCGCGGATCCGACTACTTCTTCCAGCTGCCCGACGGCGACGTCCTACAGCGGCCCTACCCGGTCATCCCCCGCTTCGACGACTGGTCCTTTCCTCACAACGCGTTGCCCCCGCCCTGGAACGACTATCACAAGGCCGTCCACGACGCGCCGAGGTCGTGCCGCATCACCGACTCCATGTGGGGGGTCGAGCAGGCCCACATTGTCCCACTCAGCGCCAGCGACTGGTGGGACCGCGAGGAGCTCGACCAGTACGCCCCCGCCGACCGCTTCAGCCAGAAAGCCATCGATGCCGCCGCCAACATGATGCCCCTCCGCTCCGACATGCATACCGTCTTTGACGACAAGGTCTTTGCCATCGTTCCCAAGCGCGACCACACGCTGGCCCAGGGGGGTCGGGCCGACCTATCGCTCGCCGTACACGTCATCAATCCCATCTCCGACCCTTACTTCCACCAGACCTTCCATAACCGACGGTTGCTCCCTCTGTTGTGCAGTATCGAGTGCCTCTTTGCCCGCTTCGCCTGGACCATCTTCTCGCCCCATGTGCTGGGCCACTTTCTCAACAGGTGTATTACGCAGCGCCATCTGCTCGTCCGCGACCGCACGACCGGAACCCCGACCGTCGAGACTCGCGGCCCCGACCAACTCCGTGCCCTGCTCGCCGCGTCCCGGTCCCGCAGCGCCAGTCCGAGGAAGAGAAAAGCACCCGGGGCTGCCGACAGCGATGCGAGCCTTGCCGAGTACGGTACGCCAAACAGCGACATCGTCGACAGCAGTCAGGGCGACAGCGAGTGGTCGACCGAGACCAGCCCAAGTCGAGGTCGCTCGAGGAAGAGGAAACGGGCGAGCGACGACAACGCGCTGGACAAGCTTGCCCAGAAAAAACTCAAGGCCGAGCTGGGTGTCGATGTGCGATGAGGGTCTGGACTCATCTAGCGACTTACCACCATGGCCTTTTCTGCCGATAGCCCCAGGGATCGAGTGGTCGATAGTGTCGACAGCAATGAAACTTGCGCCCCGCCCCGCCCCGCGCCCGCCCCACACCCACGCGTGGTGTCGCTACTCCGGTGGCAAAGTCTTCCCGCCGCGCCCGCGCCCCTACTCGCTGAGCCGCTCCCTCGAGGAGCTCCTCTTTGGAGACGAGGAGGACGACGAGTGATGGGTTGGTGGTCCGGCGCCCCTATGAGGAGTGTTTTGCGGGTCTTTGGGGCGGCGTCCCCCACCCATAAGCTAGTTCCCGGGCTCGCCCCCATGAAACCGTCTTACGCCGTGGGCGCCGCGGGGTTTTGTCTGCCCGACTTGACTGTTCCCCTCGCAACTGTGACCATGTGGCCTGTGTCCTCGAACTTGTAGGAAACAGGATTCAGGGAGTCATCCTCGCAGGACTTTCATTTATACAAATAACTTGCTCTTCAGCCACCTTTGCATAGCTCATGCCAGGCAGTTTCCACCCACGAATGTACTACTTCCGAAGCTCCGTCTACACGACACTTTTAATATCCAGTTATCACATCAAGAGGGTCGATGGAAGTTGGAGAAACTGTCTATGCAAGGCATGACATCGATTCGAACTGGATTACCTAGACTTAACTTAACTACTAACCATACCACCAGCTATGCTTGACCGGTCCCTCTTCCTGTACGTTTATCCTTGTAATTGGAACACCCGGAAATACAACCCCGGCCTAATCGCCAGCAGGAAACCCTCCAACTACGCAAGGGGACAATGGCGGGCGGGTATAGCATCCACGTAGCGGTACTGGATACGCTGACGGGCAAGAAGAGGGATGAGATTATACTAGGGGCTTGTCATGACCCAGGTCTGACATTGGGCTGCGGCAGCCTGTGGGCCACCGTGGCAGACCAATGGGAGGGAAACAAGCCTAAGGCCCGGGGCAACCACTCAGGAGGTGCGCCGTGTGCGCCGTGGGTCCCACCACGGCGCAGAGGGCGCACCTTGGTCTTGGCACTCCAGAGGGCTTGGCACAACCGCTCTTCAGCACTTAGATAGTTTCCTATAACTATAAGATAGGTAGACAGCCCCCCTAGGTGAGGAACTGCTCTTGTTCCTCACGCAAGCAATTATATGTTCCCGTCTACAATCTTGCAAGCACCTTCTTCAAGTTCTTTGTAGAGCACCCTGTTGAGACGGTAACGACCCGTCTGGACCTTGCGCAACCTTCGTTCCCTACCGTCGATAACACCCACCGCGGCGTCCTGCCTTGCAGTCTGACCCTCTTGGGCACAGGTTGTAACAATAAGCTCTGTAACCGCCAGACTAGTAGTTGGGTCAGTGAGGACCAGCGAATCCCTGGTGCTGTATGTTCTTTTTGGTCTTCAAACTTCTCTTTTCATTTTTACCCCTCTGCACTTTGAGCACCCGCCATACCGTCTCCTCCCACAAACACCAAAACACCATCTTCCACGTCCCCTCGTCTCATCATCCTCAAGGAAATCTCACAATCCCCATCTGCCCAACCGTAGCGGTGAGGGGTCACCCCCCCTCTCCCCCCTCCCAACCCCACCAAACCACCAAGCCTGCCGGCCCCGCGCTCGGCCGTCACCCTCATCCCGAGTGAGGCAGTGCAAAAAGAAAAAAGCCAAATAGAAGAATCTACCGAACCAACCTAGAACGTCTGGAACCGAAACGAATGACCCCCCCCCTTCTTTCCTCGTAAGGCTGAAGGGAGGCTGGGCGCATGGGGACGACAGCAACGTTACCCAACCGGGCCGCTGCGGAGAGAAAAAAAAAGCAGACGAGCACTGCCACAATCTCGCGCGACCCTGCATGGTGCCCCGTGTAGGTCCCGACGGCGCGGTCGCGTGGGATGACGTGAATGGCTGGCTGTTTGGAGCATAGGTCCCAGAGGTATGTGGAAATGGCGCCCATTGCGAGGAGACACTTGGACGGTGAGGATTGTGTCCTGCCTTGAAAAAGGTCCCATGAAAGGTCCCCTGGGAGGAGGCCAAGGGCATGTGGTCTCGGTGTAGGTGACGGAGGGAGCCAATCAAGGGGGTTGGGACGGTTTGTCCAGGCAGCACACACATGCGAATGACAGACTGCGGTCAACCCGGCGCAGACAGATACACGATGACGGGTGGGTAGTTATCGAGAGCTCGATAGTTTGGTTCCGAATAGACACGCACGCCGCAAAGAGGGCAGCCCCCCCTCCCACCACGCACTATTTTCGCTAACATCAGGGGAATCACATCTTTGATAACCGATACTGAGCCCCCGAAGCAACGCTCCCCGGGGACTATACAGAATAAAGCAGACGAGATTTGCCGAAATAGAACTAGGTACCCGTTTTCCCGTCGTCGGCGTCAAGAGGTATCATTGCACCCTAGCGATCCACCCCGCGATTACTTCTGCATCATGAGCTGGACGAACTCGTTGTCTGTCAAGGGGGTTAGCAGTGTGAAAGAGAGACGGACAGGGGCAGGGACACGCACAGTCGATCCGGCCGTCGCCGTCTTGGTCAGCTTCGCGAATCATCTCGTCGACCTCGTCGTCTGTGAGCTTCTCGCCGATCGACGTCATGACGTGGCGCAACTCGGCCGCCGAGATAAAGCCATTGTTGTCGCGATCAAACACCTGCGCGGACATATTAGACAATGCACCTCAGGCGAACGGTGTGGTACCGACCTTGAACGCCTCCCGGATCTCCTCCTCGGAATCCGTGTCCTTCATCTTCCTCGCCATCATCGTGAGAAACTCTGAAAACATGTTAGCAACCGGATGCGACCATGGCCGGGCGGGGGTAATGTACCGGGGAAGTCGATGGTCCCGTTGTTGTCTGCGTCCACCTCGTTGATCATGTCCTGGAGCTCCGACTCTGAGGGGTTCTGGCCAAGGGACCGCATGACGGTGCCGAGTTCCTTGGTGGTGATTTGTCCTAATCTTGGTTCAGAAAGGGTTCTAAAGCCGGCCATGGTATGCGCCTGGGCAAGTTGTGTTGAGGGAGGGGGGCAAAAGAAGCGGGTGGGGAGGCGCATCGTCGTGATGTTGCGGGGGAAACTGACCATCGCCATCCTTGTCCTGTTGTTGACAACTCAGTTAGCGGCCCGCCCCTTAATTGCGCGGGGATGGAATGCGGAATCTCGCCAAACCACGCGCGTTGGTAGGAGGGGAAGCTTACAAAGAGGGAGAACGCCTCCTTGAACTCAGAGACCTGCTCTTCGGTAAGGGAGTCGGCCTGTTTCCAGCATTGCTGTCAGCTATCAAAGTCGCCGATCTCAAGGCTGCGAGACCCTCGGCCCTCTCAGCCGCGGGGTTCCCGAGGAAGCTCGAGGCAGGAGAAGAGACGGACCATGTTGGTTTGTGTATCGAGGTGGTTAGGAAGTGTTCGGTAGGGGGTTCGGCGGGCTGGGGATGTCGTAGGTTGCGGGGACTATCGTATGCGTGTTTGGCGGTTGTCGCAGGGGGAGGATGATGGGCAGGATGATTTAAATGGGAACAGCGTCCACCTCAGGCTTGGTTGGGGATTGATTTCGACCGACGGCGGGGTTCTGCGAAAAAGGTCCGCGCGCAACGGTGGTCCACCATTCACCCTTCTTGAGGCCTTATCCCGGGACCTGTGCCAAGCCAGGCACCTAACCAAGGCGCAGAGCACTGAGGCTGGGCTGGCACTGTCAGCTGTTTCCCGGTGCACTGCCAGCTGGAGGCCACCTCACCAGCTCTTGGTCGGCGCCCCCTGTCCCGACCGCAACTGGCCAAGCTGGAACTGGACTTCGTCATCCCAACAAGCTCGCGGCGCGCCCTCGAACTCGAACCATTCATTGCATGTGAACAACATGCGATGTGATGCTCGCACAAGAAAACGACCCAAGGGCAGGACGATAGTTTGATCACCACATCCCTATCGAACAACTAGGAAATTGGAGCCAGCGTGCCAGCGCTTTGCGACCGCGAGCTGAGGGCGCTTCTTCCCCTTTGCTGCGTCCGCCATGTGGCGAGACCGCACGAATCTGTAAGCAAACCTATCCTCCCTATCCTTCCGGCCGACCCTAACCCGTCCCGCGACAGCTACATCTCGTACCGGCAGTCGTACGCCCACCACCCGACGCAGCGCAACCGGTATGGGCCGTCGTCGACCCTCGGCGACCGCTTCGGCGCGGCCGCCGCCAGCTCCGGCGCAAGCTCGGGCGTCCTCTTCTCGGCCGACGACGACCGGCGCGGGCTCCTCTCCACAGGCGCCTACGACGCCGACGACGGGGATGCCGTGATCGAGATGGACCTGCTCCCGCCGCGGTGGGCGGACGTGTCGGACGAGGTGGCGGAGCTGCTGGCCGACATTGCGCACAAGAGCCAGAAGCTCGAGCGGCTGCACCAGAAGCACGTGCTGCCGGGCTTCAACGACGACGACGCCAAGCGGGCCGAGGAGAGGGAGATTGAGCAGCTCACGCAGGCCATCACGCGCGGCTTCCACGACTGCCACGGCTGCATCCAGCGCGTCGAGCAGATGGTGCGCGAGGGCAAGGCGTCGGGCCAGATCAGCCGCGCCGACGAGGTCATGGCCAAGAATATCCAGGTCAATCTGGCGACGCGGGTGCAGGAGGCCAGTTCGGGGTTCCGGAAGAAGCAGAGCAACTATCTCAAAAGTACGTGCCTTTTCCCCTTTTCCACGTGTCGGTCGGAGTGCTAACCCCCTTCCTCTCAGAACTCAAAGGCATGGGCGGCATGTCCAGCCCCGCCGAGCGCTCCTCCACCCCCCAAACAGGAAGCGGCGGAGGGGGCTACACGGACCCGTCCATCCTCGAGTCGGACGCGGACCGGATCTTTTCGCAGTCAACCCTGCAGGCGTCGATGCACCAGAAGCTCATGCACTCCAACGACGCCGTCATCTCGCAGCGCGAGCGCGAGATCGAGGACATTGCGCAGGGCATCATCGACCTGGCCGACCTCTTCCGCGACCTGCAGAACATGGTCATCGACCAGGGCACCATGCTGGACCGGATCGACTACAACGTCGAGCGCATGGGGACCGACGTCAAGGAGGCGGCCAAGGAGCTCGGCATCGCCGAGGGCTACCAGAAGAAGACGACCAAGCGCAAGATCATCTTCTTGCTGCTGCTCATCATCGCGGCCCTCATCATCCTCTTGGTCATCAAGCCCAAGAAGCACGGCGCTGCTGCTGCGGACCCTGCGTCGTGACGGGGCCGCGCGGCGAAGGGGGTGGCGCGCGCAATGTAACAACACAAGTGTAACGACAGGCTAGCTCGGGGGTCACTCTCGAACGTAATAAATGATACCCACTAGTGCCGCGATCTCGTGTCTTGTGAGCGTGCCTCTAAAGAGGTCTTTGACAATGTTTATTTCAATTTTATCCATTTGTACTGGCCTCGACGAGCCTTAGGCTGTCCGTCCTCTTCCACCCCTCCCCGGGCTGTCCGTCCTTTTCCGCCCTGCCGCCGCCACCACATCAAGCGCCGCGTGTGCCTTTTAACCATGGGGAACATACCCTTGCGGTTCCAAAACTCCTGTATCCTCCACTTCAGGGTGGGCGGCGCCGGCAGGATCGGCTTCAAGCGCAATATCTGCTGGAGGATGTCCCTGAGTGCCTGCAGCGCCCATGCCTTCCGGTGCTCGGGAGGCATCAGGCACGCCACCCGGCTGTTGACGAGCGTGCGGTAGATCCGGGACTTGTCGCTGATCGATGCGAGGCCTTGGACGAGTGCCGCTTGCAGCGTTGCGTCGTGGATGATGACGCCCTGTTGCCCAAGCCATTTGAGGCGTTGGATGCCGTCGAGGTAGCGAAACGGCCCGAGGGGGGACGATGGGGGCTGCCCTGGCACGTCCGCCGTCAACGCGTAGTTGACAAAGGTCTCGATGACGATGGCACTTTGCAGAGCCTCGCTGAAGATGAGGCTGAGCGGGTGCAGCTTGTGGTTGAGGTGGAGATCGTGGGGGATTTGGCGGAGAGCTGGGCCGCGGGCGTCGTTGTCTCGAAATTCTTCAGGGATTGGTACGGCTTCTTCGAGCACTGGGATGAAGCCAAGACCCCTGGCACGGAATCGATGGTAATAGGCTATGACGTCTCGAGCGAGGAGCTTGAACTCGGAGAGTTGTCGTTGGTGGTGGAGCTGGAAGAAGACGCGGCGCAGTGCCTCGACGGAAGGGGCAGCGAGCATGCTGGTGATCATGCTGCAGAGACAGGCGTAAAAGAGAACGTCCGGGGGGTTGTCCCACTCTGCTTTTGGTTCTTCCGGAACTGTCCTGCAAATGTGTCCAGATATCGCCTGGATGACTGACAAGGACAGCTTGATTCCCCGGCGATGCATCTTGTCGAGAACCTTGAGCGTCTTCATCTTGTTGCCTACCAGCAGAAATCCAAAAAGAACTTGGTTCGACGAGTGTGTGATCAGGTCTTCGGCGACAGCAAATCTGGCAGCCGCAATCAGTTGGTAGCGGGCCATATCACCGGTGCGTATGGCCGATATAGCAATGCTCCGCTGCATCGCAGGGTCCTCAAACACATCGGGGTGCATATCCGAATGGATGAGTTTGAGAATCATGTCCTCCTTCCCAGAGGCAGCCCAATGGCAAAGAGCCTGGGCATAGGTAGAGTCTTCCACAGAGATCTCCGAGTCTTTCAGCTGGTCAATCCTCCTGGCGAGTCCTTCGGCGGTCAGCTCTCGCAGAGCAATAGACTGCAGGGACAGCGGGCCAACGGAGGTGACGCCGAGGATGAAAAGGGAGTGGATGACCGAATCAATCGGGACCCATTCGGTCGCGAACCACCTCGACCCCAGCTCGTCGTTGTAGGTCTTTTCCTTGATGCCAAAGACCTCCCCATGGGCGGTGTTGATCATGTACTGAAGATCCCAAGGTACTGGTTGGTTCGAATAATCCTGGCCTGCATCTTCGGCGACATCTTGGAACTGTGCCACCGCACTCTCGCTCGGTTCCAATTCCCATTCTGGGTAGTAGGCCGAGATATACCGGACGAACGGGGAAGAGACGGCGGAGTGCGGACCATCACCATTGGCAGTGAGGAGCTGTCGCCAGTCTCGAGCCATCTCAGCCCGGCCTTGCGCGTAGAGGTAGGGGATAATCTCATCGTATAGGCGTCGGTGCGGGCTTGCCAGATACAGCATCCTCAGGATTTCCTGTCTTTTGGGGGCGGGGTCCAGGAGTCGTTTTAGCATCGCGGCGAAAGTGTCGGCGTCGGAACCGAGATTCGGACTGAGACGGATATGCCACTGCAAGACACGGGCCTTGTCGTTCTTCTCAACGAAGTACGAGACGATCGTGTCGTACAGATTGGGCCAACGTTCATCAAACTTGTCGTAAAGCCACTCCCCATAGGCCCAGATATTCTCCAGCATCTCGTTTTGCAGGCAGGCTTCGCCAAGGAGTGTCCGACAGAACACCACTGCCGTCTCTGCCTCCATCTCGGTCAAGCTCCCCCTTTCCATCAGCCCTTCCATGACGGCAGCAGCCCCTGGCGGGCCATCCCGGTGACGTCGAAAGTCGAGAAGGCACAACCATAGCTGAAAGTCATTGCGGTTCTCGGGGAGGTCGACGAGGAGCGTGGGCGTTTTCCCTGGTCCTGCCAAGTCGCTCTCGACCAAGAGGCGGGCTTTGTCGAAGCTCAGGGACTCCCATTTTCCGTAGGGGGCGGATTGAGGGGCCGGTTTGTAGATCTGGGGGGGCTGCTTGTCGAGCCAGCTATTCGGGGACAAAGCGGAGGTGAGCTTGGCAAATGGGTCGACAGCTGGGAGGGCCGGCGTAGTGCTGTATGCGGCATGACGGACGTTGAGCTCGGTCAATCGAGGCAGAGTTGCTGGGTATGGTTTATTCAGGCGGGACTGAACCAACTGTCGCAGTGGCGAAGACACCCTTCGCATAATGGTTGTTGACCGCGCCAGGATCAGACATTATGTTGAGCAGGATCCCCTAGGGCGCAGCGGGAGAGCTCATCGCTTCGCGGGAGGGCCGGGTGGTGGTGAGGAGGTGAGGAGGAGGTGTTCGAGGAGGAATCGGGGTTGACGACTTGACTCGGTTCGCGATTTGGAGATGAAGAATTTCCGACAGGGGGTATTATTGGGACCTTGGGCCCATGGCTTGGCACTCTCGAGTGCAGCGTCGGAGCTTAGTCATTCTCGCACTGACCAGCGACACCAATCGATCCACCAATCCGTCATCTAGCGAGCGGATGGGCGAGGAGCGAAGCTCAACCTCTGCATTCAACGACCACCCCCTCGACCCCGACGCAGCCTCGAACCCAACGACTCTGCATCCCTTCAAGATGGCGTGAGTACCTGATCCCGAATCTCAGCTCCCGCAGCGACGACACAGCGGTTGCCCGCACGCCCCGTCCCACGCCAATGGCCCAAAGTCGATCGTACGACTCCACGAACCCGCGCTGACTAGATCACAAACAGTCTCGTCGACGCCCCCAACAAGGTGCCGCAGCACCAGCGCGTCTACCAGGCTGCGTACCGCGCCCACACCCGTATCTGGAAGATTGTGAGTGGAAGAGGGAGAGGGAGAGGGGTCCGAGTTGGCCGCGCTGGATGGGACTGATTAAAGAGCGCAGAGCCCGCGGAGCAACGTCCTCCTCACGCCCTACCTCATTGTTATGTGGGGAACCTTTGGAGGTACGAATTTATTCTAGTATTTATGGTCAATCGCTGGCTAACCTGGTCTAGTGAGCATGTACGCCATGGGCCGCAAGGTCTTGGGCTACAACACCTTTTTCGGCAAGAACTGAGGGGCACATTACGCATCCGGATGGAAGCTGTAGAGGCGTGGCGCCGGCGAATGGGCGAAAGCATGTGTATAGGGCCGATGCGGTAAATAGACGTTGCTTCATGGACCTGCGCCGGCTTGAGATCATGACTTGCAGTGTTTGAACGGTCCAACACGACTTGTCAATTACCCCAGCCCATCTTCAACCCAAACATCAACGGTTTCCCCCCAAAATTACAATAAAACGCTCGCTCGTGTGATGCTCCAACTATCTACCTAGGGAGCGGTGCACCGAGCGTAGTGTAGGCTCATCCTCTGTCACATCGCATCCGTCCGGCGGCATGGACGACCCCTCAATATCCCACCGCGCCCGGGGCCTTCTCGTCCTTTCGTAGGCTGGTCAGCAGCTCGCGGAACCGCTCCTTGCCAGAACCGGCAGCACCACCCTTGGGACCCTTTCCACTGACGTCGACCAGCTTCGAGATGCGCTCCCAGCTCGTGCCTCCGGATGTAGTGTCTTCGCGGCTGGCAAGGAACTGCTCGGCCTCTTTCCTGGTCTGGGCAATCATCTTCTCCTTCTTGCTATTGTAGTTGTCGTAGAAGTCGTCAATGTTCTGCTGTGCCTCCTGGATGGTCTCGGCGCGCTGCGTGGCGAACTGCTCGGCTCGCTTCGCGTTCTGGGCATCCCGCTTCTCGCGCCACTCCTTGATCACCTCGGGCTCCTCCTCCTCCTCCGCATATGCCGCATAGCCCGAGTTGTAGCTGACCGAAGGTCCGGTGATGGTGCCGCCTGGCGCAACGCCCTTTTGGACATCCATGTTAGACTCGGCTCCTCGACGCGCTGAACTGAATCCATACCTCGTTGGGACTTGTGATATCTGGGAACTGGGTCTCAAAGCTGCCCCCCGCCGCACCTCCACCACCACCCAGGAGATCGTCGTCGTCGCCGTCGTCGTCCTCAACGGTCGCGAACTGCTGGGCGTCCTCGCCGAGGATGGACTTCTCGAGCTGTTGGAGGGCATCGGGGGAAAGGGTTTCGGATGCGCCCTTGACGTCTGTCTGGACTTTGGTTCAAAGTTAGTCCTGGCAAGGCTGGTGAATGGTTGGGATGGACTTACCGCCGGAATCGAACTCCTCGAGGGAAGGGAATCTGTCGGCCATTTTGGCTGTGGTAGGTTTCGTTGAGAGCGGATGGTCGCGGCGGATGTTTTGAGAGGATGGGAGTAGGGTCGAAAGTTGGTGGCGAGCAGCGCGTCTCTGTGCAGATGTTTGGATGTTGGGAAGTTGTTGCGACTTGTTTGTGAGGTCGACGCAGTAACGGCCCATCGTCGCTGACGGACACGAATACTGGATTGAATGGATGTTAGCCCTGTATCGGGGTGCCAGACGAGCATGTATGCAGATATACGTAGTGACAATGCCGCAGTGGAGCCTTGCATGCAAATGCATGGCCAATGCCCATTGGCAAGGCGCAGCTCCAACCCCTCCACATTTTAAGCAAGCTCGCAAGCTCCCGACTTCTTTCTCTTCCATCCACTTTGAACTTTGATGCCCATCAAGCAAACATATCCAGAGGCCTGCCACGCGTCATCACTTGCCGCGCTCAATCTGGGCGGCCCATATCCAGCATTGGCGGTACTGGTTTCAGCATTCTTGACTGGAAGCCCTTGATTTCCTGGTTGCGACTGGCGCATTCTCACTGCGCGTGGACACTGGATAGACTGCAATATTCAAGCCCTCCAGCTGTTGGTCGCAGGTCTACGGGTACCTCCCAGCACCTTCGCCACCTAGTCACGGCCCCGTAGATGAGATGCGCCTTTGAGTTGAAGAGAGACGACACACTCAGCTCGATTTGACTGACCGCCCATTCCAACTCCCACCCGGTTCGCCCTCCCACAGACAGACATCAGGGTCTCAGTCGGGCTCATCGCATTTCCCACCACACACCATCCACCTCGATCCGCCACAATGGCATACAACGACGATGCGGTCCTCTCCAAGCTATCCGCTTTGAACGAGAGCCATGACAGCATTGCGACGACGGCCCAATGGATCATGTTCCATCGGTAAGTCCAGCTACTGAAGAGATGAAGACACCTCGTCTCAAGGTTTGGCTGACAACTTTTGCCCCAGGCGCCATGCAAACCAAACTGTCCATCTTTGGATGACAAAGTTGAGGGATCTGCCCAGTCCTAAGAGACTCAACATGATTTATCTGGCAAATGGTATGTACAATCTCACCTTGACTTTCATCTCCCCCCTCGCCACGGGTGAATCTCGCTGCCGAATAGATCTCCCACACTGCTCCTCGGACACCACAACAAACAAATACTAACTACTACGTCCATGGCAGAGGTGACACAGCAATCCAAGGCCCGCCATAAGGAGGACTTCCTTCTCGCGTTCTCGCCCGCCATCGCGGAGGCTACGGCGTTGGCGTACAAGGGCGCTTCCTTGGATGTTCAGCAGAAGCTCCGAAGAGTTGTGGATGTCTGGCGAGACAGAAAGATCTTTGAACGGGAAGTGCAGGACGCAATGGAGGCCAAGCTAGATGGTGAGTTCTGTTGCTCCGTCAAAATCTCGTCCGACATGGCATGCTAACACGATCACAGAGCTCGACAAGGCTAGGAGCTCGACCAAGGTTGGCGGGTTTGGTGGCCCCATATTCGGTGCCGCCGCCTCTTCCTCGGTTCCCGCAGAGCTTGCCGCCCTTGTGCCGCCCCAGCAGTCTCTTTCCAAATCCGCCCCCTCCGTCAAGGCAGCTGTTGGAGCTGCCGAGTCAGAATACCAGCGCGTCGTCGACACCGCCAGCGCCGTGCCCGCCCCCGCTGTTCATGCTGCTAGACTCACTGGCCTGCTCAAGACCCTCGCCACGGCCGAAGGTGCTGTTTCGGAGTGCATCAAGGCCCGCAAGGATCTCCTCTCGGGATTGGAGAAGCTCCTCGTCTCCAACCGAGAGTCTTTGCTCGACGAGGAAAAGCAGCTCGAGCAGCTGAGCCAGCGCCGCACGTGGGCAGAGAACGAGAAGAAGAATGTGGAACTAGCCATTATTGGAGGTCTTCCCACAAACAACCACGAACAGGCCAACACCAGCCGTCCCTCCGGAAGCCCCGTCCCCGAGCCAGTTCGGCCATTGGTCGAAGCACTTACTCCACCTCCTGTCGAGGACCACGAAGACCTTTACGACAACTCGCCTGGGCCACGGAACGGCGACAGCCACGTTGTCCCGGTCCTTGGCGGCACGGCTCCTGGTGCGCCTCAGAACGCGTTCCCATCCGCGCCCGGCATCGAAATGCTTTCCAACCTTGCTTCCCAGTACCAGGCCGTGCCTGTCAACGGCACCAAGAAGCGAAAGATTGGCAACTCAGACGACTTTCCCGACCTGGGCGGCGACGATGGCATAGAGGCTGATGTGGCAGAGATGCTCCGCAAGGATAGCGCGACGTGAGAGCAGGGAGCAGCTCCCCTCTTCTTCATCGCCAACGACTTTGAGGTTGTTTTTATACGGGTGTCTCGCTGAGCTGGATTCTGGTTTTCTCTTTCGTCTGTTGAATTAGACACGCTTGGGCGGGTACGTTGCCTATAGCCTCTTGTTTTGTATTTTGTACTTTTTTCCCGGACCAAAGAAGGGGAGGTTTGTACAGCAGGGTATACTTTTAGGGAGAGCGTTGTTGAGCAGCTTGTATGGACTGCAGGGCTGGAAGGAGTAGCGCTAGAGTTAGTTGTGGGAACACTTGTATATAGTATGGTCATTGACCTCGGCGAGGACGTCTACTTGGCTGTAGGTATAAGCCATCCTCTTGCAGGTCTGTATTGAGTACTGAAATGAAATTCGCTATGTGCAGTACGTGGTTCCGTAGGCGACGGTGGATCTGCTGATAACCGCGACCGTGGGAATGAGCTCAACAAGACCGTCTTGCGCTAATACTTGGTCTTTTATGCATTTCGATGCCTTTGGCACAGTCGCAGACGGGAGAGGTTGAGGCGATCTCGGAATGCAGAGGCTCAGCGATTGCGATGGAAAGCCGATGGAGCTTGGCCGTTCTCGGCATGGGACCAAATTTACCGACCAGGATTGCTTCGCCGGGGACCTTGAGCTCTTTAACTTTTGCTCCCGCTTCCCATGCATCATCGCCCTCCAACACCACCAACGACAAATCGATTGAGCAAGCAACCAGCGACAGCAAACTGGCTGCAGCCGCCCATTCGACATGTGGCCCTCGGTATAACGCGCGACACATCGACACATTGCGCCAACCTTGAACCAGACACCCCTCTCGAATCTCGATGGCGACGGGCGTGGCCATACGCCGGGCCGTGCTGCTGCCCCATCGCGGCATCGGCTCAGTCATCGCATCGCCCGCCTCGCACCATGACCCAAGCACTGCCCTCACCAGCCTACGACGGAAAGCAACCATCTCCTTCCCTCAGCCATGCCGCACCTTTGCCTCCTTTCCGCCTCCCCGCGCCGAACCTCCCCATTCGCACCGGAGAAGCGAACCCCTCCCGATCCTGCGCCAGCTCCTGGGATCACACCTCCAGCTACAATCTAGATGGGCGTCTCCCCTTGGGGCAATACGGCGGCTCTCAACCACGCCGCCCCCGCAAAAAGATTCAGAAAAGGACGTCCAGGTGGAGCAGGTGGCCCAGCAAGAGCTGGAAGCCCGGGTGCGCAAAGAGAAGGACCTGGAACACTTGAAGGCGCATGGTTTTCAGCGCAGCGCAAAGGCTGCCAAAGCCGCCCATGTCAACATGAGTGCTCGCCTGTCCAAGGAGGGGAAAGGTCAGGGGGGCAAAGCCGGCATCTCTGAGGTCTGGAGACTCCTGAGAATCGCCGCGCCCGAAACCAGATGGTTGGGGGCGGCATTCGTCCTCCTCCTTATCTCATCCTGCGTCACCATGTCGATCCCCTTCTCGGTGGGCCGCATTTTGGATCTCTCGACAAAGGGTCCCGCTGAGGAAGTCCTCTTGTTTGGCTTCACCCTGACACAGTTCTTCGGCGGCCTGGCTGCGCTCCTCACGGTCGGCGCGACGGCCAACTTTGGACGCATCATCCTCCTCCGGATCGTCGGCGAGAGGGTTGTGGCGCGGTTGCGGACACAGCTCTACCGACGCACCTATGTGCAGGATGCCGAGTTCTTCGATGCCAACAGGGTGGGCGACTTGATATCCCGCCTCAACTCGGACACGGTCATTGTCGGCAAGAGCATTACGCAGAACCTGTCGGATGGGCTCCGGTCTCTTGTGAGCGGTGCGGCCGGGTTTGCCGCCATGGCCTGGCTCAGCCCCAAGCTGACATCGGTCATCTTCGTCATGGTCCCTCCGATTGCGCTGGGTGCCTTCTTCTACGGCCGGGCTATCCGGAACCTAAGTCGACAAATCCAAAAGAATGTGGGCACGCTGATGAAGGTGGCTGAGGAACGTCTAGGGAACATTAAGACCAGCCAGGCTTTCGTTGGCGAGATCCAGGAGATTGGACGGTACAGCAAGCAGGTGAAGCGCATCTTTGCCCTGGGAAGAAAGGACGCCATCATTTCTGGCACCTTCTTCGCGTCGACGAGCTGGGCCGGAAACATGACCATCTTGGCCATGCTCATCGTCGGCGGCAATCTCGTCCGCGACGGGGTCATGACTCTGGGCGATCTGACCTCATTCATGATGTACACCGTCTTTGCGGGATCGAGCTTGTTTGGCGTCAGCGGCTTCTACTCGGAACTCATGAAGGGAGTCGGCGCCGCGAGTCGGCTGTTTGAGCTCCAGGACCGGAAGCCAACAATCCCTCAGACGGTGGGACTGCGAGTGAGATCGGCACAGGGTCCGATCCGGTTCTCCAACGTCACCTTCGCCTACCCGACGAGACCAGCAGTCAACATTTTCAACGGCCTCGACTTTGAGATCCCGTCAGGGAGCAATATCTGCATTGTCGGGCCCTCAGGAGGTGGCAAGTCGACAGTGGCTTCGCTTCTCCTGCGATTTTACAACCCCACCGAAGGGACCATCACCATCAACGGGGTCGACGTCTCAAAAATGAACGTCAAGTCTCTGCGGCGGCGCATCGGCATGGTGGCCCAGGAGCCCGTCCTCTTTTCGGGGACGATTGCCGAGAACATTGCTTACGGCAAGCCCTCAGCCTCCAGGGCTGACATCATCGCGGCGGCGGTCAAGGCAAACTGTGGCTTCATCAGCGACTTCCCTGACGGTCTGGAGACGCAGGTCGGCGCGCGGGGGGCGCAGCTCTCGGGCGGTCAGAAGCAGCGCATTGCCATTGCCCGGGCGCTCCTCAAGGACCCCGATATTCTGTTGCTGGACGAGGCGACGTCGGCCCTCGACGCCGAGTCGGAGACGCTGGTCAACGCGGCGCTGGCCGAGCTGCTCAAGGGACGCAGCACCACGATATCGATTGCGCACAGGCTGTCGACCATCAAGCGGTCGGACAAGATCATCGTCCTCTCCAGCGAGGGCGTTGTGGCCGAGATTGGGAGCTACAACGAGCTGAGCACCAACCCGCACAGCGCCTTCAGCAAGCTCATGGAGTGGCAGATGAGCGGAGGTGATGCCATTCCCGAGATGCATGTTCCCGGGATTGAGCACGTGACGGAGGCAGAGGAGATCGAGGATGATTTGGAAGAGGTCGAGGAGGAGGAGGAGGAAGAGGAGGTCGCCGCAGATACAACCGAGAAGGAGAGCCGGAGGTGATGCTCACCTCGAAGAGGGCCGCATGCGCATCGCGCACGGCCCGTGGTCGCTCAGCTTCCACAACATGAAGTCGGAACGGGTATCGAGTAACGGCCCACCGATATATAAGCCAGAAATCTAATGTGTATGTATACATTCTAGCACGAGCTTAGCACTCCACTTAGAATCCCCGTTCTTAGCAGTCCCAGTGCTAGAAAAGAGACATGCCTGGAAATGGTGTCGTTGTTGTCTAGAGCCCTCTGCGGTGGGCAGTGCTACAATGAACAAGTCATAGGTACTTTCCGGCCTAGCCTAGACCCGACGAGCCGATATCCAACTCTCAACGGCGGTCAGCTATGCATATGGGGTCCCCCGGCCATTGGCCATCTTCTCACCACCCTTCCCGCCCTCGCCCTGTGGCGAGTCGTAGCTGACACAGGTGTGCACTCTTCACTAACAGTGCCACTGCGGCAGGCTGCGGGACCCGTGTTATCGGGTCGAAACAGCCATGCCTCCCCACCTCGCCGCCTCGAAAGTTTGAAACCGACGTTACCCCACCATGTCGGGACACGCGATGGAGGCCCGTCCTGGAAAAACCCTGCCTTCCCGTTTCCAGACGGTCCAAAGAAGGGGGACCCAATCTGGTCGCGAGGCACGACTAAAGTGGATGGGATGAAGAGGTTGGGTGGGGCTTTTGGTACCTGTTTCTCGGGCAAGGAGGGCCCTTTGTTTCCTCCGTCTTCTTCTGGCCCCAAAAGTGTGTGTCATCTCCGTCCATCGGGGGGGAATCGATCGTCTGCTGCTGCTTTTCGTGATTTTTCAACCCGTCTTCTACCCCTCTACAGGCCACAGTCCACTGTGAAGACAACCCGTCTGTGTTTGTTTTTCTGCTTTCGGGAAGAAGGAGTCGCACGTTTTCTCCCGCTCCATTCATTGGTCCCGAGGTCCCGTCTCAACCCACGCCGTCGTCGTCGACACCCCCTTCCATCTCTCCTTCTCTCGGACAATTCTCTCGTCCCCCCATCCCATCGCCTGTTCTGTCACACTACATACGGTACAATACCGGTTGCTTGTTAGTAGTCCCCGGCGCATGGGTCCTGCCTGCCAGTCCCGTCGAGGTTGATTTGTCGGTGCAGCATACCCATTCCATCGATTGCCTTGGTCCCTGGGGAATTCAAGGTTCTTGTGGTTTATAAAGTCCACTAACTAGCCCCTCCCCCACATTCAGCTGCTGTTATCGCCGCCGTCCACTCTCCCGAGCGACTCACCGACCTCGACGACTTCGAATTCCTCTCTCACCGCGAGGCATTGCATCTTTTTATCTGTACCCCAGACCAAGCCGACGGACCGGACGCCGAACTCTAGCGTCCTCTGGTGTTGCATCGCAGCATAAAAGCCGCAATCCAACGACAACGCCCCGGCGACGGCTATTTACCTGGTGCCCCTAGTTTTTATACCCCGCCGACCTCGGCCCCTGGCTTGGAGAAGTCGAAAACACTCACTCACTCACACCCACACCAACCAAGCACACACACGGCCCCTTGGTGTGACTCAAAAACAACAAACAGAAACCGCCTTCCACCATGGGTTCGACACTCTTCAAAAACTCCAGCCCAAACGGCTGGATCGTTCAAAAGTTTGGTGGCACGAGCGTGGGAAAGTTTCCCGACAAGATCGCCGAGGACATTGTCAGGTATGTCTCAGACTCACATCCACCTCGCTCTCGGCTCGGTGGTTCTGCCGCTGCTGTGCGCCACCGCGCCGAGACGGAGGGTAGGACGAAGCAGGGCCGGGACGAAGATGCTGACCTTTTTTTTTCCTTCCTGCGCAGGACACATATTCATAACAACCGGGTGGTGGTGGTATGTTCAGCCCGCAGCACCGGCAAGAAGGTGACGGGTACCACAAGCAGGTGAGCGGCCAAGACGCCCACCCTTCTCTCAACCCACGCCTCCCCCTTCCACCCCCGCACCATGTTAGGGGGGGGCGGGGGACGCCGCCATGTCATCGCCGCCCGCCATTAGTCAAGGCTTTGCGGGTGCATCGCGGGATGAGGGCTAACACCCCACCAGGCTATTGGAAGTCTTTGGCAAACTGCGAACCATTGTAGCTGCGCCCTGCGACGAGACATCACAGGAGCGTCTGCTCAAGGACGCCAAGCGCATCGTCCATGATATCCGCGACGACCATGTCGCGGCCGGCGACGAGTTCATCAATGACCCCAGGCTCAATGACCAGTTCCGCGAGGACACGGAGAGCGAGTGCCAGCTCCTCATCGAGTATCTCGAGGCGGCCAAGCGCTTCAAGCTCGAGATCAACTCGCGGGCTAAGGATAGGGTCGTTAGCTTTGGCGAGAAGCTGAGCTGCAGGTTCATGACGACCCTGCTCAAGGATAGGGTGAGTCACTTGTTGGTTGTTGATGTTGGTTTGTGCTGACAGACTTCGGAAAAGGGGGTTGATGCCGAGTATGTGGACTTGGCGGATACCATCCACAGCGAAAGCCCGGGGCGACTGGATGTGGCATTCTACCGCAAGGCGGCGGATGTGATCTCCGAAAAGATCCTGTCTTGTGGGGACCGCGTGCCGGTGGTGACTGGTTTCTTTGGCAACGCCCCCGGGGGCTTGCTGGACGGTGATATTGGGCGAGGTTATACAGACCTCTGCGCGTCCCTCGCAGCAGTGGGTCTCAAGGCGGCCGAGCTTCAGATATGGAAAGAGGTGGACGGCATCTTCACAGCCGATCCCTCCAAGGTCCCCAGCGCACGGCTGATCCCCTCCATCACCCCGTCCGAAGCCGCCGAGTTGACCTTTTACGGGTCCGAAGTCATCCACCACCTCACCATGGACCAGGTCATCAAGGCCGTCCCACCAATCCCGATCCGCATCAAGAACGTCAAGAACCCCCGCGGCGAGGGCACCACCGTCAAGCCCGACCCATCGCAGGCTCCGGACCAGCAGATCCAGCGGCCTCGGAAACCGTCAGACCCCCTCCTCCGCAAGAAGCCCAGGCGACCGACAGCCGTCACGGTCAAGGACAAGATCTCGGTCATCAACATCCACTCCAACAAGCGGTCCATTGCGCACGCGTTCCTCGCGCGCGTATTTGGCATCCTCAACCAGAGCCGGGTGTCGGTGGACCTCATCTCGACGAGCGAGGTGCACGTGTCGATCGCCGTGCACATGGGCAACTCGGAGGCGTCCAACTTTGACAAGGCCGTCGAGGAGCTGCGCGAGTGTGGCGACGTGAGCGTGCTGCACAAGATGTCGATCCTCAGCTTGGTGGGCGCCGAGATGAAGAACATGAGGGGTATTGCTGGCCGCATGTTTTCGACCCTGGGCGGGAGCGACATTAACATTGAGATGATCTCGCAAGGTAAGATGGCTGTTGGTGTGTCCGTGTCTGTCTGGTGGCTGGTTGGCTAACAAGTTGAGCAGGCGCCAGTGAAATCAACATCTCGTGCGTTATCGACGAAGGGGATGCAGAGAGGGCGATGAATATCCTTCATACGAACCTCTTTACCTACCTGGAGTAGGGTGGCTAGGGAGGGTGCCGTGTTGCTTGCGTCGGGTGAAGTACCAATTATAGATAGAATCATGGATGGGGTTTGCGGGATCAATATTCTTTTGCGGGCATGTCTAGGAGAAAAATACATATAGCATTTTTAAGGTTGTCGAGGAAGCAAGCATCATGCGAAGCAGGCTCAGTACATTTTCGGTGGGTTTTCTTTTCGTGTTTGAGATTTGGAGATATGGAAGATATCGTATATAGAATGTGGCCAGATTTCAGCATATCGAATCGTTGGTTTCCTGTCATTCTATCAAATTTACAGCAATGATGCCACGAAAGATGACCTCGACATGAAGAAGGATGAAATCAGTCGACTTGGACGCGTCGTCGAGGTGTCAGAACCTCGGGGGTCGCGGAGTTAAAGCCACCCCCGGAAAGTGCACAGTCCTTTTAAGCAACCTTGCTGGCTGGCCGCCCCACCTGACATTTCTTCATGCCTGCCCGCGTTCGCGACATGACCTCGGCCATCCATCTACCAAGCTCTATGTCAGGACTGTCGACATCAGTTCCGCCACCCTCCCATCAAGCTGTCACGACTCACTACATTTCCATTTCGATAACCCAGCACTTCCCCTCCCGTCACTCCCACTAGATACTCCAACCGCGAAGCCCGCCTCGACCACCCCCCAACGTCGCCACGATGCCCAAAGCCGAAGCCGGGTCGCTCAAGGCCATCTCCAACAAGATGAAGAGCCGCGGCCTGACGCGCCTCCGATGGTAGTACGTAAAACCCTCTCTGCCCCTCTCCTTCAACCCTTCCATACTAACCCCCCCCCCCCTCTTTCCCAGCTGCCAAATCTGCGAAAAAGCCTGCCGCGACGAAAACGCCTACAAGATGCACTGCCAATCCCCCTCGCACACGCGCAGGGCCCTCGAAGTCGGGCAAAACTTCAAGGGCGCGCAAGAAGACTTCTCGCGGCAATTTGAGCGCGACTTTGTGCAGCTCCTCAAGACGGCGCACGGCGAAAAGGAGATACACGCCAACAAGTTCTACCAGGAGGTCATCGCCAACAAGGAGCACGTGCATCTCAACGCGACAAAGTGGCACAGCCTGACGGACTTTGTCAAGCACCTGGCGCGGTCGTCGATTTGTAGAGTCGAGGAGAAGGAGGACGGGTTGTTTATTGCGTGGATTGATGACTCGGAGGGGGCGATTAAGAGGAGGGAGGTGGCGAGGCGGAAGGAGTTGCAGGATAGGGGGGATGAGGAGAGGGAGCAGGGGTTGTTGAGGGAGCAGATTAGGAGGGCGAGGAAAGAGGCGGAGGCGAAGGGGGTGGTGCTTGATGGGGAGGGCGGGGAGGAAGTGGGGAGGAAGAACGAGTTGGTGAGGGCGGAGGGGGAGAAGATTTCGATGTCGTTTGGGCCGGTGAAGGGGAAGGCGGCGGTGCCGGCGAAGACGTCGCTTGAGGTAGCTGGGGATGGGGCCGCTCAGGGGGGGGTGGCTGATGGGGAGGCGGGCGGAGACAAGAGCGGCGTGGCTGCAGAAGGGACGGAGTCGGGCAAGGGGTCTGAGCCTGCCGCAGCTCAGCCGGTGTCTCTGAAGTTCGGGGCGAAGCCAAAGCCCAAGAACGTTTTCAAGAACGCTTTTGCCGGAGCCCCCAAGAAGGTCATGGTGGCCCAGCCGAAAAAGATGAGCGAGGCGGAGCGGATCATGAAGGAGGAGATGGAGCGGAAAAGGTCTCGGGAATCTGGGGGAGGGCCACCGAGCAAGAAGATGAAGTTTCAGTTTTAGGATCGGCTGGTGGTTAGGGACTTGGTTGCATTGGCATATGGAGTACTGGATTTTAGGGATATGATACCAAGACTTTGATGAAGGGCATCGTACAGATGAGATAGATGGTCAACGACATGCACTGCTTTTACTTATTCAATAGTATCTAAACGATTCCCCATCCCAAACGCCGTGACTCCTTGCCTGACGCCCATCCATGCCCCCCACCTCCTTTTCGGCCGGTCAGGAGCTGTCTACTGATCGGCATCCGTGACAGTACCATCACGGCTTCGTCCATGTCAGCCCGACCCAAATATGCTAGTGGGAACTCATCAAACTTACGGGATGTAAACCTGCCCCAGCTCCTCCTCTATCGTCGCCCGCACATCATCGGGCAACTGGCCAGATACCTTTGTCGCGTAGACGCCCCGTACGTACTTGTCGATGCGCTGCCACTTTGCAGCCCACGACTTGCTGGGATGCGCGACGGCGATGAGCCCCTCAAAGACCTGTGAGGTGCAGCTGTCGATCTGGTCGGGCGAGCCTTGGAGATGGAGAAACTCTTCGCAGTTGGGACACCCCTCGTCCCGGAAGCGCTGTGGGCATGGTCAGCTTGATGGCTTTCTTTGAGACTGGAGGATCAGATGCCAGAGAATATGCCACATACAGCCAGGGTCATGACGATGGAGCAGACCATGCAAGCGCGGAGGTAGCGCTGCTGGTTAGGCGCGGCATAGTTTTCCGACATTTTTCGAGCGGTTCTGGGTTCTGGATGGTGAAGAAGATGAGGGATGGGTGGTGTTTTGTAAAGGACAAAAGGGCGACTTTGATGAGTTGAATGTTCTGGATCCTGCTTGAGTCGCTTGCATGAGGCTGATTGATTGATGGCACTGGGCTGGCAGCTGGGCAGTGGGCAGCTGGAAAATCATTTGCAGGTAGGGGTGGCACGGACCTCCCAGCGGGTAGTCGCTTTTTGGCGGGGCGGACCCGACGAATCTCTTATCAAGGTGGACCTCGTCGACTCTCCCCTCCAACTCCTGGACTTCAGTTCTCGGCTCCCCCTTGCACAATCCACTCCCGCATCGAAGCCGGGACGGGCAGCTGTATGTGTCGCCCATTAACGGGTTCAGGAACAATTACCCAGGCGAGGTAGAGGAGGAACTCGAATCTCCAGGTGCCAACCACTTTTTCTTTCGTCGAGGTTCCGTCATCGCACGCGACTCCGCACCCGCAACACGACGACGACGCATTCGAGGCATCGTGGCCCAAGATGGGAAACAGCCCTTCCACAAACCGCCCCGGCCAACCGTCGCCAGGGCCCCATCCCATAAACCAGCATGACCCTCCCCGGCCTGTGAGGCGGGACAACAGCAACCGGCACCCGATACCCGTGCACTCCCGCGGCGCCGCCCCTCCGGAGCCCTCCCTCCACCAGGCTCAGGGTACCGCCGTGCAACCCCTGCCCAACAACAACCGGCCCAAGTCCCTCCCACCACGGGCCATTCCCGCCCAGGACAACTGCCCCTCCTCTTCCATGACGGCCCCAAATTCCGTCTCGTCGTCCCGACCCCTGGAAGCACGCCCACCCAGACCCCTGGCCAGCCCCGAGCCCTCCAAACCGGTGGCTGTCCCCAACCAGGGTTCCCACCAACCGGTCTCGTCACGATCTCCCGATGCGAGTTTCGGCCACGATATCACACCTGGCGCCATGAGCAGCTTGCAGGATCTCTCCTACCTCACGCGGCCGCCCCGTCTCCCGCTCCCCATCGAGGAAGAGGTACACACGCCGGGATCGCCCATCGTCTCGCCAACCGACCTGGGCGAGCCCATCGATGCTGTTCAGGGGCTGCCTAATGATATTGTGGCTCGCGATGGTCTGGAGGTCGAGGAGGATGATCCCGAGAGGCTGGACCGGCCCCCCTCGAGTCTGAGCGAATCGTCGGTGGATGACGATGAGGAGGCGGACGAGCTGCTGGTGGATAAGAGCCTCCCCAAGGTCCCTACAAGACTGGAGTGGCTACGGGGTGGTGATAAGGTTTACGTGACGGGTACCATTTTCTCTTGGAACCGCAAGACCCGTCTGCGGCCAGTGTAAGTGATGCTCGCTTGGGGGTTGGAGGGACGTGGTTGATGAGGGGGTTGCTAACGCTGCTGAATAGGGAGGGCCGACCAGGTGTGCTCGCTGCAACGATTGATATCTCGCCTGGAACGCACCATGTCCGATTCTTGGTAGATGGCCAGATGCAAACGTCGCCGGACCTACCGACGACAGTCGACTTTGGCAACAACCTGGTCAACTACATCGAAGTCAGCCCAGACGATGTACTCTCCGACGAGCCGGAGGCGTCAGAAGCAGCGGCCGCCAGTGACAACCATGCCGTAGACCCCTCGAAGCCTCCCCAGTCCGAGGTCGAGGCGGCGAATGAAACCAGGTACAGGGCCGTCCTACCAATGAGCGAATTCGCGGGCGAGATCCCAAAGTACTTGCTCGATCTGGACGCGCCAGAAGAGACGCAGACGTATCAGAACGCCATAGCGGCCATCGAGCAGCTCCCCCCTCCACCTTCTCTGCCGGGCTTCCTCGGCAAGCCCGTTCTCAACATCACTACGCCCCTTGTCAAGGACGACAACAGCGTCTTGACAATGCCGAATCACACGATGCTCAACCATTTGGCCACGAGCAGCATCAAGAACAACATCTTGGCGGTCTCGGCGACCACCAGGTACAAGAGCAAGGTTTGTTGCCCCTGCTTTCTGATCACTGTTCGAGACGTGGCAACTAACAGCTGCGATAGTATGTGACAACCATCATGTACAAGCCCAGTAACTAAAGAATGAGCTGGCATATTCGGGGCGTTGGGAGAAACTGGAACTTGATAGACGGCTGCGAGGATAGAATTGTACGGGTTGGCCATTTTGCGTAGCTGAAGCATGTGGGAACGACGGCGGCAGACTTACGGCCTTGAGTCAATACAGTGAAGAGAACAGTCATGGCCTAAAGTCACAAATAAAAGACAAATCATGGGAAGAGCAGTTTTACTTCCTCCATTTAACAAAAACCTCGTCGGTTCTGAAACGCTGCGTACACGTGCTCTCCTCGAGAGGCGTCCGAAACCCCGTCTCGTATGCAAGCAGACCAGCATGCGCGATCATGATGCCGTTGTCGATGCAGAAGCGCTCGTCCGTCGCGTAGACGCTCCCTCCCCTCTCGGCTGCCATGGCGCCCATCATCTCCTGCAGTCGCTCATTGCAGCCCACGCCTCCCACAATCAGCACCTGGTTGCTGCCCACATGCGCCATCGCCCGCTCCGTGATCTCGACCAGCATCGCAAACACCGTCTCCTGCAGACTAAAACACAGATCCTCAGGCGTCAACACCTCCCCGTCCGGCCCCTTCTCCCCCGCCCGCATCTGCCCCGCCAACTCCTCCGCCCGCGTCAGTATCCCACTGAACGAGCAATCCATCCCCTTGACGGCATACGGCAGATCCACCAGCACCTTTCCCCCCTTCTTCGCCAGCTGCTCAATATTGTACCCCGGCGCCGGGTCATTGCTGATTTCAAGCGCGCGCGCAAACCGGTCCAGACAGTTGCCCACCGCAATGTCCAGCGCCTCCCCAAAGATGCGGTACCGCTGCTCCGCGTACGCAATCACCTGCGTGTTGCCCCCGCTCACGTACAGCACCACAGGGTCTTGTGCGCCCGTGATCGCCCGCCCCATCTCGATATGGCCCACGCAGTGGTTCACGCCGACGAGGGGCTTGTTCCAGAGGAGCGAGAGGGTGCGTGCCGCGATGGCGACCGAGGTGAGCGGGCCGCCCATGCCGGGCCCGCGCGTGTAGCAGATGCAGTCGAGGTCTGAGGGGGTGATGTTGGCGGTGGAGAGGGCTTGGTGCGCGATGCGCGCGAAGAAGGAGCGGTGGTGGTGCGCGGTGTCTTTGGGGAGGAAGCCCGTCCCGGGCGGGGAGACGAAGGTGTGGCGGATGTTGGAGAGGACGGTGGGCAGGCCGGTGAGGGCGTCGTGCGCGATGATGCCGATGCCGAGTTTGTTGGCGGAGCCTTCGCAGCCGAGGGCGAGGTAGCGGGTTCTTTTGGGGGGCGTGGTGGACATTTTGGTGGTGGTGGGTGAGTTTGGGTTGAATTTGAGATGTGATGATGAGGCGAGGTGATGGGGTCTCTGTTGTTGATATTTGGAGATTGCCCCTCCAAGCACCCCTCTGCAATGACGCTGTCTCAGGTTGTGAGATGCGACGAAAGGGATCGGCTGCCGGATGAGATGAAGCGGATGGGTGGGAGCTTGACAGAGCTCGGATTGCTGTTGAGGATCCTCTAGATTCAAAGACTGGTGGGTGTCCAGAAATCGAATGATCAGAAAGTCTGAAGCGCGTTGTCAGTGAAGAAGACACTGAAAGTCAGGGACCATCTCCATCCATGGGGGGGGGCCGATCGTGGAGTAATTCAACCCCTGCACGTCTAGGGTTGGAAGGCTGATGACCGCCCTCCCACCACGTCCGAGTCCACCATGGTCCGTGCCCCCGTGCTTCGGTGCAGGGCCACCGGCAGCAACTAGCCAGACCCCACTGCACCGTCTTCGTCGAGAGAGGGTATCTATTCTTCCCGACCTGCACCGCACACTCCGCCGACAACACAAATCTCACCAAGCCTCGTCCTCGCTGCGATTCCCCCTTCTTCTCGGCGACCCCTTCACGTTGACCCCCTATTCCGTTAGTTATTTCACGAGCACTTCCAGGGGCAACAATGGACCAGTCTTTCTGACCGAGCTTCCCCGTTGCTTACCCTCCCACCTCCGACCAGCACCTTGCGACGACAAGCAAAGCTTGCCTATCCGACCAGACGCAAGCAATCGACCTCCTGTCTCCCCTTACCCCGCAGTACCACTCTCCAGAGGCAAGTATTTTCCATCTACAATCCCTCGCAGCCTCTGGCGCACCTGGAGCTGGTAGTATCCCCTCCCTGCCTATCGTCCCTGTCAGCAGCGTCACCTCTCGGCCTTGACTAACCTCATCGCTTTCTCTCCAGGGCCATGATGTCGACGATACGGAAAGCCTCTGCTGCTCGATGTCCCCACCGCCAGCACGACGAACTCGATTCCCTCAAGAAGAGCTGCAGTTCTGCCCTGATGGCACTCCTGGCTCTCTCGCCGGGCGGCGGCTGAAACGCCGCAACGCGGCCCATATCGGCGACCGACCTTCCGACACCACATCCAACCCCATCCGGCCACGACATGAACAGGCCACCAGATATCATCATCTGGCAACTCCCCCTCCACAACCTCCAAGATTCTCCTGGACCGAGGCAAATTCTTTGAGCGGAATTTTTGCCTTGCTCGGCCACCCCTGTTCCGCTGGTTAGGGCTACCTCGTCGCAAACCTCACATCCTCCCCTATCCACATCACAACCTCCCAAGCTCAGGGGCCCAGCTCCCCCGCATTCCCATGCCCCCCTTCTCGGTCGAATTCGGTCCAACAACAATCTTTTCACTTGAAGACTTGACGGAACCCCGCCGCCCGGCGAAGTGGGTCCCGAAACGGTCGCTCCGGCTCCGGCTCCGGCTACAGCCCCTCACAGGCTTGTCACACCACCCGCAGCACTCGAACTCGAAATCTTCGGCCTCGTCGCCCCCTCCCCTTCGACGCAGCGAATTCCTCGCCCCTGAATATCGGCACGTTTTGATGGGCTCCTTCACCAAAGGGCTCAAGCATTGCGAGACGAGACGAGAAGGTTGGAGCTTGCTTTCATTTGCAGCTCAAGCAAGCCAGCCCTTTCGCCTGGGCCCAAACGACGGCCTGGTTGCCACTCTGCATTCGCACCAGATACAAGCATTGATGGCCAGGGGCGTTACTCTATGCTCGGATATCATCAAGTGGCCTCGCTATTATTCGGTCGCTTGAATTCTCCCCGATCTCCATGGCCGAGGAGAAAACAACGCTTCCGAGGATGCTACCCTCCCGTCTTGCGGCGCCATCCGATTCTTCGCTATTATACACAAATCCACAAACCCTCCTCGCCAAACCAAACGCCTTGCCGCCGCTTGAACGCCGTTTTACCAAGCCCGCTAAATGCATCAACTCAAAGTGGTGGGGGGTTATACATTCGGATCCTTCTTCTCAACACGAAAGTGCGGTTGGATCTAGGTGAAGGGCCTCGGGCTCTATCCCTGCCCCGCTGCCTGGGTTTGGACGGCTGCCAGGTTTTGCGGTGGCAGGCTTTGGGCCGCCGCCGCTTGGCTCTGCGCCGCTGCCGCTGCCGCTGCCAACATTTGCTGGTGTTGTGGATGCAAATGGGGCTGCTGCTGTGGGTGATTCGGCGGGAAAGGCGGCGGTATGCCGACTATTGGCCGCGCAGGACGACTAGTCATCCAAACCGGGAGGGGAACGGAAGCTCGAAACTTGAGAGCTCTAGTGTCGAACGGATCGACTTCATACACCGGGGTGTCCTCTTCGTCGTCCGATGACTGATCATACTTCCAACGATCCGAGGACGACCAATCGGCGTCGCGAGCGTCGCGAGGAGGACTAGCCAAGCCACGTCGATCGATCCACAGCCGATTGAGTCGACCGACCCGGCGGCGGTACCCTGGCGGATTGGCCATGGACTCCGCATCCTGAGCCACACCCCGGAACTTGAAGACGGGACCCGGATTCGGCAGGTTGTCAAGCTCCATGGGCGTCGGCTCTTCAAGTGACGCAGACGACACGCTCGCCGGCGGCGTCATCAAGTATTGCGTCGTTGCTGGCCGGAAGCTCAAGTCCGACCGTGGCCCACTCACGGGGGATAGAGGTCCCCGAGTGAGATCCACATGGTTTCTGTTCCAGTCGTTATGGTTCCGAACCTTCTTCTCAATCTCGATACGGAGCTCTGTCTCCTTCTCGAGGTGCCTCTCTGCCAACTGGGCAAGATCTGTCTCGTTGGACCTTCCGTCTTGGCGAACAGGGGCACGGAGTTGTGATGGGGGCGGGGGTCGCTGTATAGCAGGGACCTCGGGCGCCTTTCTCTTTTGCGGCTGCAAGGATATCAGCATCAAGTCGAGATCGAGCTGGTGGCTCACTAGAAGCGGAAGCGGGGTACTAACCTTGGCGTTGATCAGGTCATCGTCGTCAATCTTGATGCCTAACCGAATCTTTTGCGCCTTGAGCTGAGCCCGTTGCTCAAAGATGGCTCTGTCGACCTTGAGCATATCGGCCTTGAGGTTCTCGCGCTGGAGCGCGGCCATGACCAGCTGCCGGCCCTCCTCGAGCTCCTTGCGCAACCGTTTGAGCTTGTCGGCGCTCTGGACATCGCGCGCCCTCGTCTTGCGAGTCTGGCGGACCTCGCGACGGCGGAAGCAGACATAGGGGTCCATCTCGTCACTCTCCTGATGCATCTCGAACTTGAGCGTGGGATGGAGCGGCTTGTTGCTGACGGCTTGTCGGCGAGCCTTCCAGTACTCATAGATGTCCTTGGCATGAGGCATGATCTTGGCCCTGTCGAGGTCATGCAGTCCGTGGAGCATCTCATCATACGGCACTACGGTCTGGTCTACCGAGGCGAAGGGGGCGCGGATGTAGGCCGTGTCCTCGAAGACCTCCATGACCTTTTCGAAGTCATCATCAGAGAGCTGGGAGGCGGGCGGTCGTTTTTGGTTATATGACTTGAGAAAGACCTCATCGTCCTCGGTCATATCATACATGCACCCGATGCACTCTTCTACCGTCTGGGAGAAGCGGATGTAGGTGTGCGTCTCCTCAAACGGCCGCGAGTAGAGCTCCTCGTAGGTAAGCACGCTCTCTTGGGGTGGAGGCACGGGAATCTCCCTGTCGGCGGCGACACCCGCGCCCCGGAGGACGGCCTGGAGATGGTATTCCTACGGCGACATGGTCAGCATGGGGGTGACAGAGGTAGGTTGGGGTGGGTGGTGATGTGATGGGGGGATGTTGTGGCACGTGACCCGCGGGGCACGTGACCAGACGCGTCGAACGAGGGAACGTGTTCACTCACATTTTCCTCGGCCTGCTCGACACCGGTCGCGATTTGGCCGTCGTTTGTCAGTGATTCATATTCGCTTGGATCAATCTGATCTTCTCGCAGCACTGGCAAAGGTGTTTTGATGTTGAGTTTTTTGTACCGAACTTTCCGGGTCGCCATGGTGGCTGTGGGTGGAGAAGTCGGCGAAAAACCGCGGGAAACCCCCGGCGAAAAATGGTTAGGTCATTCAGGGTGGCATGCGATATCGGTCCCTCGACTTTTCCGATGCAAGAGAGGCGTTGTGGTTGACTTTTTGATGGTCAAAGTCGGCGGTCTGGTTGGGATGTCGTTGAAGATGTCGGCGCAGATTTTGCGTTTGGCGGCGGTTTCCCCAATGCCCGTCGAGTCGATTGGCTGATGCAACGAACGTGCCCACTGCTGGTGACTGCTCAGGCCTTGGACCGCCACCTTGCCTGATAAGAGCACCCGCCCACTTATTATGTAACCCGCCTCCCCACCAAATTTCAGCCTGCAGCCAGTGAGCCAGCCTTTTGCAAAGTGACCACTGGCTTCCATCGCTCGCATCCCTCCAACGCCTGCCTTTGCAAAAGACGCGACGCCGCTCCACCACTGTATTTCCTGCTGCAACAAGCTGGAAGCGACTGCCCAACACAATCACAATGCCTTTTCCAGAGTGGCCCCCAAGGAAAAAAAGAATGGGCACCAGGACGCGTCATTCTTTCCCTTTTCCTTTTCCACTTGGTTTTGGCCCTGCCAATCAAAACAAGCGCGCATTTCATTGTCGTGTCCTGCTTGCTGATCACGTGACTCGTTCTCACAAGCTTTCAAAGTTCCGCCCCACTTCCAGGGGAAACCCAAGACCCAAGACCGAGCAAGTGGCACATGTGTGTGGCTGGTGAGGCGACATTGACTGCAACAACTGAACTGGGCCTCACTGGCACCCCACCATCTGCGGCTGAGGACCGAGGACCGACTTCAGACCCCCCCTCCAACTCCAACCCGTCCCGCCATCCACCACAGCCTTGCCCAACGAGCCAACCTCAACCGCCGCGTTGATCGCCGCCAAGTATCTGCTACCCGACTTCCACCTCGAACCTAAGACGTCACGAAGCAGTCGCGCAACTTTCCCTAGCCCGTCCGAGTAAATTCACCAACCAGGCACCAGCCCAACACCGACTCCGAGCGCATCGTCCCAGACAACTCTGGGTCGCGTGCGAGCAACCAGCCGTCGCAAACTTTCCCTCCACCCCCCACAAGGATCGCATTCTACCCGCCCTACGCCTCCTCAGACACCGCCACCATGGGCAACACTACGAGTGCTGTCCTGGACAACATTGTGCAGGGGTCAAACTGTCTGTGGCGCCCACCCCTCCGTCACTCTGCGCCGCACGCCGGCCCTTGACAAGCGCTAACATGTGCCCACAGTCGATAGGGATGAGGTCGACCGTCTCCGAAAGCGGTTCATGAAGCTGGACAAGGTTCGATCTCCGGCGCCTATGACAAGCTCCTCGCCGACGGTGATGTCCCACGACGTACAGTGCTGACGGCGATATCTTTTGGCAGGACAACTCTGGCACGATCGAGCGCGAAGAATTCCTCAGTCTCCCACAAATATCGTCCAACCCACTCGCCACAAGGTCAGCATTCTCCAGTTCCTCGTTCGCGGTTGGGTGGAATCGGGACGGGGCGTTGGCCGCTGGGATTCATGGGGCGCAGGGCAGGAATAGGCCGATAACGAGGTGCTGCCGAACATGGGAGAGGGACAAAGCTAACATGGGTCGCCTCGCAGAATGATTGCCATTTTCGACGAGGACGGGGGCGGCGACGTCGACTTTCAAGAGTTCGTATCGGGCCTCAGCGCCTTCTCGAGCAAAGGGAACAAGGAGCAGAAGCTGCAGTTCGCGTTCAAGGTCTACGACATTGACCGCGACGGCTACATCAGCAACGGCGAGCTGTTCATCGTCCTCAAGATGATGGTGGGCAACAACCTCAAGGACCAGCAGCTGCAGCAGATTGTCGACAAGACCATCATGGAGGCGGACCTCGACAAGGACGGCAAGATCAGCTTTGACGAGTTCAAGAAGATGGTGGAGAACACGGACGTCAGCATCAGCATGACCTTGGGTGAGTCGTCTTTTGAGAAGGTGGGGTGGTGTGGTGTGGTGAGCTGACACGCGCGGGACAGATCATTTCTAGGGGAAACTCAAGATATAGGGGGTTATGATAAACTACTATATCACGGGGCGGTTTTGAGATGTGAATGACATGACGTGGGTGATCTTGGCTTGTGATGGTCTCAAGTCCGAGAATGGCGAGGGATCTTGACAACAACAACAACAACAACGGTGGCCTCTCAGCGTAGCGGAGTCTTGGAGGAGTGTCGATACACATCCGCATGAATTGGACTCGGCGTTTATTTGGAGCTAACTAATACCTTTGGTCCTCTGTCGCTTCTAGTGACCTTTTGACTCCTGCAAGTATGCATCTTATGATGGCATCCTGCTTCAACAAGTGCCTTGCGGTATGCTGCATCATTTCCTGACGAAAAAGGAGGGGCGAGCCTGCGGTTTCTTCCCAGGTCCGGGCATGAGAGGAACCATGCTTCCCGGTCCTGAATCCTTCCCGCCGCACCAATTCAGACCGTGAACCAAAGACGTCTCTCTGTCCAACTCGATTGTCACTGCTATTCGGCCCCCCTTTTGCCGTACTGTTGCTGGGGTGACGCTTGCAACATAACCAACCTTTCGGCACAATCATCATTAACATGAAGGCATATCGGGAATCTCTTGCACTAGAACTGTCTGCAAAATCCCCGTGAGAGTAGCTGGGGGCATATCTATGCTCTGCGTAGAAATCTGCCCCTTCCATCCTTTCCCCGACTTGCCAGTTGGGACGCTCCCCTTCCCCCCAGCAGAGACGGGGAGAAGAAGGACGAGTGCACCATTGCGACAAGGCCAGCGTGTTGGAAGACGTCACCATCCGGAGCGAGCAGCAGCAAGGCGTCGCCCTCTACCTGGATATCTAGGAACTTCTTGGTTTCGTTACCTCGCTGGCTGGTGAGTACCTGTGTCGGCACCTCGGACCGACTGGCTGGTCATGTTGTGTCAGCGCGGAGAGCAAGTTACTTGGGGGCTTGGGGGCAGCGAGGCCGAGTGACTTTGATCAAACTTGGACTGGAAATGCCAAGGGGTTATGTGAGAGAATGCCAGCCTGGCATTGGTGGTTGCTAGGAGACAAGTCAAGCTCGTGGGCTGACGATATGGTAGGGATTCGTCCTCGCTTGGAGTGGGAGACCGATTTCAGTTATGGCAATGCGTGTCCCGCTGGGATTACTTCTAGACACCCTTATTCGACGATTCGAAGTGATGAGCTTGCCTTTCCCGTTCCCTCTGCGGCATGCCACTTTGGTTCTCCCGTTCCTTGAGCTGCTCTGGTGTTCTGGGAGTTCTTATTCGTCATAAAGCTGAAGAATCCCTTGCTGAACTCGATGCGAACAAATCGGGAAATCTGATATATTCCGTTCTCGCGCCCGAAGTAGCTTTCTGTACGCAGGAGGACGCCAATCTAGTTACCTCCACCATGGAGTTGACCGTGGACACGTCGGTATACGATCCAGCTTACTATTGCCACCAACTGAAGCCCTCACCAAGACCACCATCTCACCGCACAGTATCAAGGACACGGGAACCCACCATGTAAGTACTCTCGAGGTACTCCAATACCAACCCATCAACGTACCGCACAATCCCACATACGACAGCCACACCCAACCGGGTTCCGCTCCCGTCCATCATATGTCCTCAACCCACCGCCGGAAGATGTACTCCTGAGCCATCTCAGCTGCAAAGCAACAACGACCCAGCACACTTGTGCAAAGACGCCCGACATATGCAACCCTACGGAGTCCAATCAACCCATCAAGGCCCCAGAGCCCCCCCGCCACCCCGCTGTGATCGTGAGATACACAGCTGCTGGAAAGTGCAGTTCCATGCCCCACGCCAAGACCGCAACCGGAAGGCGTACCTGCCCCTTCTCAATATCAACAAGGCAGGGAAGGTGCGAAAGGGCGTCCTCCGGGGGTGCTGTCCATCCTTTCCCTCGGGCTCGCCTTGGGAGTTATCTCAATGTACCTGTACTTCCATCTTCCCCCCGCTCTCTTCGTTTGGATCTCGGTCAGCTGGTGTCCGCCGTGCAGGGGGCACGATTGGCGACGACAGGGGAGAGTTGATGGGAGGCCTTGCGCTCCTTCGTCCCCTGTAAGATTTCGTCTTTTCTTTTTGTTCTTTCCCTGGAGTCGTGGGGGGGAGGGGCATGTGACGGTGATATGTGCTTGGTGTATTCGGCTTTCAGCCCTCCCGGTAGTGGTGTTGAGCCGGAGTGCTGCTGTGAGGAAAAGGTTACGGCGGTGGCTGGACCGGCCCATCAGTGCCCGCTCGACGACCCATGGCGCTGGGATTCGCTAGCCGAAGCCACACGATGCCCGATCGGCGATCGTCCGGAGCCAGCTCCTGCAAGTGACGGAGGGACGAGAGCGGGAATACCCTCACCTCACCCACCCACCGGACCGTCGGCCCCCACAAAAAAACCGAATTGCTCTTTTTTCTTGAGTCTGCTTTACCCACCGCCGCGCCGCAGGTCGGCGTCTGTACGTGCGGCTGCCGTCGGGTGGCTGCACTGCACTCGGTCGCTGTCATGGATGTCCGTCCCGCAAACGCCCCATTCAGCACAATCTCATCATCAAACACAGTACATACTACCGGCGAACGCGGATGCGAGATTGCCGGGCCAGATCTCTCAACACACCCGGCCGGCAAAGATGCCGCCCTCCCGCCCTTGTCACTCCGCCATCAACGATTCCTATCCACCAACCAACCCCCTCAGGTGGTCTGCTGCCTCACTGCTGTTGATTCACCTCAGCTCGTCTACGGCTCTCCCACGCCGATCTCTACCATTTTCGACATCTGGGAAGGGGTCGTCAAGCGCGGCAGCCGTACGGATGATGTCCCCCATAGGTACTTACACGTGCACACACACACACACACGGCGAAGACGGCAAGGCGCGTGCCGTTGCCGCTTCCTGTCATGCAGCCAGCGTGGTGAGTGAGTGGTGTTTCTGCTGCGGAGCGCTGCAGTTGCAAGTTGAAGTTGTTGAGGGGGGCCGGGGGCGTTGTGCGCACGGACGATGGGAAGCTTGGTTTGTAATTCTCCATCTCACTCCCTTCTCATCCTGTCAACCCACCGTGACGGGGCGATGAAGTCTGACAGGCCGTCTCACTTCCGTGACCCAGCTGGCACAGCCGCTGGAGGAATGCATCTGCCATCGGTTGTTGGCGAGGTGATGACTGCCTCGGCCACAACAACCCCGGCACTGGGCAGCAGGAGCAGATGCAATGTCTTGCAGTAGCTCCGACGCCGAGCAGCAAGGGCAGGGGGGTTGGAGGGGGGGAGGAGCTAACTTGATCTGGACCGAGGTTCCTGTTGGACGGGTGCGACGTCCTCTCCTCCTCCTCTGGACCAAGACCCTGAGGCTGGTAGTTATCGGGCGTACAGCGAGAGGCTCTGCAGTATGTGACATCAAGACGCGATAGATAGGTATTCCGGGATGAGACAGGTTGGTGTGCAAGACATGTGATACACAGGCACTGACTGGGGTGCCGGTGATTTTGGTGCAGATATTTGGGTTAGGGGGCAGCATCACCAACAGCCTCATCAACAGCCCTCCACGGCTGGGAGTGTGACATGCGTATAACCAAGACAATATCACTGCATCATGGTATGGAAAAGCAATGGGGAGACAGGGATCGTGATGGAAAAGATGGGAAAGTGGCCAATGTTGAATGCTATTTGTCCATTCCCTCCCAATCAACCCCCCCCCCACGCCCCCAACCTCATCCCTCCATCGTGATGACCGGCGAATCTACAAACAAATCCCGACGTGGTGTCCCAAGACAAGAGGGAAAAAAAGAAAATATACCGGTTGGCTGAGAGCGACCCAGCTGCAACATCGCTTGATAGGTAATACACATGTGTTATTCTTGGGTGGGCGAGACCCAGTCTCATCAGAATGAGGCTGCGTGTGACCCGGCCGTCTGCCGTATTGGGTCTTGGGACAGCATCAAGCCTGAAACATCTCACACACCCAAGCCAAGGTGAATCGTCTCTATTCACTAGCTGGACACAGATACAGACCAGCCGGCAATGGCGTCTGTCTCAGCAGAGCCTTGCAATCTCTGTACTCAAATCCCACATCTCCATGTCACACATGCCACCAAGTCTCTTGCATCAGTCCTGCTGAGATGATCGACTCGTGGCCCCGTCAACAGTCTAAAAGTGCGCCTCTCTGAATCAGTCAAGAATTTCGTGAAACCCTGTCCCATCACCTTGTCCTTATCCTTGAATCCCGTAGCCGTTCCCGCACCCCTCATAGGGCTCGCATGCATCGTCCCCTCTTTCCCCATACCGTGATTGAACCCCCCCCCGTACGCCGAGTCAAGACGAGGTCCAAAGCATGCGCCGTAGAACATCCGGCCAACTCCTGAAAGCCCCATGGCGCTCCAACCCGGCCCATATCCCAACTCCTTGCTGGTGCGCAGCACGCTTGCTGACAAGCAAAATAAAATAAAATGACGTGGGAAGCTCGATTGAGGCCCACCGGTGCGCCATGTTGCTGAATGCGCTAGGAAGACGTGTTTGAGGACCTCAGTCGAGCCCAGACGAGGTGGGCTTCCTCGCGGCTGGTGAAGAGGGTCGTGCCCACAGCCCAACGTTCGGCCGGCCAAGGAGTCGCGTACTATCTACGACCCGAGGCACCTCCGTCGGTGCTGGTCGCCGCATTGTTGCTATACTGGTCCAGGCATTCCTCAAGAACTAGGAGAGAGTGAGCAACTTCGTTCATGACAAATCCACACATGGGACAACCAATGGGGGTGGCCTACCTGCGATGATCTGCTCTTCCCAGACGCCATACTCGTAGTCAACGAGTCCATAGCGCTCGATACTGTCGCAGTGTCTGACCAGCTCCTTGCCCATCTTCTCCAGCCCATCCTGCGTAATGAGACTCTGTGGTCGCTGTCCTTGCTGGCCCGACTCCATCGCATCCTTTTGGGCCTGCAGAATGGCCAACCAGGCGTGGTTGAAATCGTTCCAAAGCTTGATTCGGTCGCTATGCAAGCTCTGATCATCCGAAGTGAGTCCTATTTCGTATTGTTTGTCAGCGCATCTGCATCTCGGCAATAGGAGGGGAGGACATACCCAAATCCGAGACGTGCCCCAGAAGCCACTCGGAGACGCTCAGGATGGACTCGCTCGCAGTCGCCAGAGAGCAGTCCTGAACGTTTTGGAAGATGGCCTTGAGAGCTGACTGATAGGCAGCATACGCAGCATCCAACCCCTCCGCAGCAGGGTACTCCTCATCCATCCTGACGTCCTGTCCGGAACTTGACTGGGCCGCCATTCCACCCATCGAGGCCATTCCACCGGCGGAATAGTTTTGCAGGCCGGCCGACTGATATACCTGGGATGCACCAGAAGACCCAGTCTGCGCTTGCATTGCAGATGCTGCTGCCGAGTTGGTTGGCTCTCCGGAGAAATAGGGGGCCGCGACGTCGGTTGTCATCATCTGGAGAGCTGCAGGTTGCCGAGAGGAAAACTGCTGGCTTGTATCGTACACGGCATTGCTCTGTGACCCCGTGCCTTGCGGCACGTTGTATATCATAGCTGTCGGGTTGTACGCGCCGGCAAAGCCCTGTGTCTGCCTTGTGTCGGGCTGGCCGTAGTCGGTCGTCGAATGGTGGTAGCCCAGTGGACCCTGAGACATGTTGGTCGTCGAGAAGGCCGTCGCTGCCGGCTCCTGGTAGTATGTGCTGTAGCTCGCCGACCCACTCATTCCCCTTGGTGCCGCCGGTGATGAGGTCCCGAGAGGCGCCGGGCGGAATCTATCCCCATGACTGCCCGCAAAAGACCTCCGTTGCGACTGGTCATGCAATGACGGGTGGTACCGCGCATTCGAGGCCGAATGGGCTGGCAGCTCATTTTGCCTCCGCTGACCTCTGTTGTCGTCCATCCCAACAAATCAAGTCGTCCGCCGTCCGCCTGATAGCGTAAAACCGTCTCCACCTGGTGTCCCGCTAGGAGTGGAACTAGATCGGAAAGTTTGGAGAATTTCGCGCTTGAGGCTGTGATCCGGTTACACGGTGCCTTGTTCTTTGCGGAATCGAAGGCGGGAAGAAACCGCTGCCGTCGTGTTCGGGTGAGAACCACTCTGGTGGTAGGCGGTTGTCGAGGGGGAATGCTCGAAGGGTAGGCCGGAGCCGAGGGATCGGGATGACGACGGAGACGATTTCGTGACGTGTGATGGAGTGACGAAAAGCCTGACACGAGAAGAGGGACGAGAAAGAGGGATGGTGAAGTCGAGGGGAGGAGAGAAGACGATGCCTTCGTGGGCGAGGCTTGTACTTCAGGGTTGTCGCGTCGACCAGTAAGTTCAAGGTTTTTTTCGAGGGGGGGAAGGAGGGTCTCTTGATGCGGAGGACCCCCGGATGCCGAGATGTGGCTCAAAAACCGCTCTAGAATTGTCAAGGAACCTGTGCCCAAGAGCGGAGACGAGCGACGTCGAGCAGGGCAAGGAATTTTGTCTCCGGCGAGCAAGGACCAGGCCTGTCGGTCGTGACAACAGTACCGAGCGGGCCGAGAGGAATCAGTGCGTTGCTCTCGAGCTCGCAGTGGAGCGCCACGTTGTTGGATGTGCCGGGTCAACCCAGGCTACCAAAACATGAACGCACCGAGCTCCGAGCCGTGGAATAGAAAAGACACCTCGAGGGGCTGTCGTCGGCGCCCCTACCGCTCGAGTGGCAACCAGGAACGAGGCGAATGTTTTGACGTGTTGACAGGTAGTGTTTGGACGAGCAGCCTCGGTCACATCAATGGCCCTGGGGGTGTTGAACAAAGTTTATATCAGGCAAACGGATGAGGCCGTGTGAACAGCTGACCAGGGGAGGCCGGTTAGGGACGGCGGTACGCGACGAGCAGCAGAAAAGAATCTTATACTACACGTCCAGCAATGCGAGCTCGTCAGCGGGACTGGTGGTGAAACAGGATGGAACTCTTGTGTAAGTGCCGCTTGGCGAGGCAAGCCGCAGACTTCCAACTCGGGACGGCCAGCAGTGGGGAAGATGATGGCGACGACGTCGGGTGAGGTACGAACCAGATGCCGGAAGAGGCGCAAATATGTCTGAGTCCCTCTTCCGTTCCAAGACACAGCTCGATTCGCAATGGGAGGGCGGTGGGGTGAGGGCCGGCGTGGGGCTGTGTGTATGTATACATCGAGGACTGTCGACCGGGCGAGGCGACGTCTGTTGTTAGTGGGAGCCTGTCATCGGTACGTCTTGGCCGTGCTCCACACAGTGATCAACCGCACGTCCAGTTGGAGGGACGATACGTACCTAGATACTCCGTAATGATGGCGTGCTGAAAGAAGACCGGTTGTCGGAGCCCATGGGGGGCGTGGGTGGTGGAACCAAACGAGGTGGCCGGCCAGGCTGGGCGCATGCACCCCAGGAATCGCGGATAGATCTACTGTACGGTAGCCTCAGGGGCCGGCTGAGACAACCTCTCGGAGCCAGTAACCGGATGCTGGCTAGACAGGGGCGCTTGATGACGGTGGGTCTGGCCCTGGGCGTCCTGGTCTTGGGTAGGTGTCGGCTTGGGACGGGTACGGGGGACCGGGGAGGCCGCTCGACGGACACCGGCGGGTGGCGAGCAAGCTCGAGGTTGGCGACTGGCGCAAAGAGCTCGGGGAGAAGAAGAAGGGCCGCGTATAAGAAGACTACTTCGACCAGGAAAGGCTGGCTTTGCTGTCGCTTTGCGATGCTGGTAAGGAATGACTAACTGAACTGTGCAGTTTGGTGACGTTCAGGGTGCTGGCACCATTGGGACGTACACTAGGTATCACAAGAATCGAAGACGGGCAGGGAAGAGCAAGAGAGAGAGAGAGAAAGAGAAGAAAAAAGGGAGCCCTGGGGAAACCAAATTCGGGCGAAGAAGAAAAAAGAGGCGGCCGTGTGCATTCTCAGAGCAGAAAAAAAACGGGTGGAGGATGTTGTGAGAAGGAAGGAGCGTCGTTTGTAGTCAGACGGGGGCGGGAGGCAGACGTAGGAGTGTGGATTGGCCAATGTCGGCCTCTCTCTATCTCAGACTCCGTCCCAAGCACCACCCAGGCCGGTCAATCAGAGAGCGAGCTGTGTAGAGGAACCGTCACCACCTTCCACCTTCCAGCCCGCAGCAGATTTGGTTGGCGATATGGTGGGTCTCGTCCGTCTCCCGTTCCTCTCTCGCAAGCCGATTGCTTCGCATCTGCTGCGTCTGTCAGTCGGACGAAGACTCGAATTTCGGTCGGTGCCGCACCCCCCGGTCGGTTGCTGCTGGTCCCAACCCCGACCCTGACCGATGAGCTCTTTCGCGCCGTTTCTTGCCTCTGATGGATTTTAATGGCGTGTGGTGGTGTAGAAAGTACAGTACCAGCCTGCAGCCGGCCCGACTAGGGCTGCGCCGGGGTCTTCGGTTCCTGCGGTACTTGCTGGGGGGATGCAGGTGAGGTGGGAAGGCGGCTCGATGGCCGATGGATGATGGACGGACGATCACGAAAGGAAATAAACCAAATACTAAACCAAATAAAAGGGTTTGGACGGTGCGAAATCCGGCAGCGTTCCATCCCCCCCAGGCCTCCAGGCCCCCCCCAGGGGGATCCATCCGGCTGGAAGGAACGAAGTTTAAATCGACTTATGTGGAAGACCGGGAGACGAGCATGGAAGGGTGTCAAACACCAAACACCACACCTCGACAGCATCCAGCTTTTGACCATCTTGGCACACCAGTGCGAGCGTCGCTGGTCGTTTGAACGTTGAATATCGACTTCCCGTCGCCCCGGCATCGACCAGGTGCCTTGGTGTAGACAGCCGATATGCTTGTCGCCGTCGGCCTCCAGCGCCCGAACCAGCCGATGTCGACCTTGAAAACTTGGGACGACATGCTCTCCCTCTGGCTCAAACGGCGACGATCAGCTCGTTTGGCCGGCTTCCGTCCCATATGCCAATGCTTAAAGGTGCCCGCCAGTCCACCTCACGATTCCGAGAAACACGCACCAAGGCTCGTGGCAGGAAACCCATGATGGGGAGAGGTGACCGAGTTGACAAGAAACCCCACTTGGCCGTTTGAGACCACGCTGATGCCTTGGGTCGCAGGGACGGTTTGCTGGTAGCACCAACATGGCTCCCGCTTTTCAACCAAGGGAAGCGCAAGATGGCCAATGTTTCACCGTCCGTCAGCCGCCATTGATAAAAAAAAATAACGACTGCCTTGGCGGGGCAACAGGAACTGCGCAATGTCGCGGCAAACTCCATGTGCCAGCATGGTCGACACTACCGGGCGCCATGCACCCCCCGGCACAGACGCGAAGAAAATCACGACGCCGCCTCTCCGAGATCCCCAGTGACCAGAGACCGGTGCGAAAGATCAACGTTAAGGTACAACGGGCGCTGAAAAGAGAGCCCCTTGTGCCCCGTCGAGCAGCCCGACTCAACTCGGGCGGGAGTGCTGGAGGCAGGCGGGAGCCAACGAACTCGTCAGCAAAGAAACGGGATGAAGCCCGCTGCCTGAGCGTTGGGGGACGGGGACGGGGAGGAGGGGTGGGTGGTGCCCACGAACAGGTCCGATTGCCCGCGCCCGGGAGCGACCTCAATTGAGTCTGGGAGTCGGGGAACCAACGGAGATACAACCGGCACTCGGTGTGGCAGGCCAAGAGGACAGGTACTCTGGTTCTGCGGGCTGGTATATTTGTTATGGCGTGGGAGGTGCGATTTATGATCCCGGATCCATGTCGTCGAGTTAAGAGCTGCCAGGGGGGAATGGAGGCATGTCGTCAAGGCAGAGGTTGCAACTTTGCACGCTGCGCGGTAGATCCCTGTCCGTGCTTGAGTGGGCTGCGTCGGTTTGACCGGGGTCCGGGTCAGGATTCCAGATGGGCCAGATGGACGGGGTCGTCGAATCAGCATCACTTGCAGGGCCGCTTCTGGAACCATTTGCCGAGAGCCCACGAGGTAGCGGTACTTTGAACCACACACGGGGGGTGCCTGACCCTCTCGCGCGGGAACGGCGTCACGGCACCGGCGATACCGCACCCAAATTTTAGCCGGTCGGTTTGTATCGGTACCTGATTCGGACAAGTGCCTTGAGCCACCAGATGGGACAACGTTTGGGGGGGCCAGGCTTGGTTGCTTTCTGGTGCGGGTATGCCTCACTTTCAACTCCCTCCAATCTCTCACACTGTTGACGAACAGCAACCAGGCCTTTACACGACAAGAGTTCAGAGCCTCGGGCGTTGGGTCTCTCGTCAGCTGGGGAATGGGTGGACAGGCACCGCTCTCTCCTCACAGTGCCATGACCGCCCGGGCCTAGCCCCCGAGAGTTGCGGCTGTTTGGGGTGTCTATTTGGGAGCCAACTCCGACTCGAGACATGCTTGTCACGGGGCTTCGTCCTCGGTGAAGGACGGGACTCCACATCACGAGATTCCTCCCAAGCATCACGAGATTCAGCACGGCCAAGAATGCCCTCGTGTGGAAACGTGCACTGGCGGCGGCGAGCGACACAGACTCACAGAATCACAGATCGCATCGAAACATGCAAGTTGGTCGCGCCATTTCAGATCATCTGCGGCGAGTCTGAGCAGAACACCCCACGGCACATCTCCCCAACCTCGCCGATCAGCGATCTCACTCAGCCTCAACTGCGAAGGTGAATTTCAAGCTAGCTGAGCTGTCCCAGCTGGACTGGGTGCCGCGGGACATGCCGCGCGAATGGTTCTCGACCCACGAGTTTCCGAGGCAGTTATTTTCAGCTCCGACAGAGGTGGCGAACTACACTACTGTCTATTAAACACTACTCTACGCCCCTGCATCACGCCGTTGCAGAGATTCTTGACACGACGCTGCGCTCAGCAAGGGTTTCAAGCACCCCACCCCGCCACCACTCCCTTCAACACCACAGGGCCAGAATCGTCGCGACGCAGGCCAGCTCATAGACTTCAGAAGATGACTCGATCATGCCACGGATGAAGATCATTTCTTCCCTCTCTTCAGCTCCCATCTCCACCAGTAGGAGACTTTCCTCCTACCAATTGGACCTGGAATCATGGACTAACTGACACCAGACATGCAAAAGAACGCGCAATGTCTTCCCCGTCTCCCGAACCTGGATTCATCAATGCCGAGTTGCGCTGCGTTGACCCCAGGGCACTAGGAAATACCCGTTCATTCCTTGGGTCTCGTTCTTGGCAAGACGACGGGCTGGCCTTCTCGAATCTTTCTGCGACGGGAGCCACGCGGCCCGTGTGATGCAAGAAATGAGAAGGGGATTGCGAGGATGCAACACCACTGCAGACGCCACAAGCATCGACAAAACACCTCCAGAGATTCCATCATCTCTGGAGCTCTTCGAGGGAAATTGAGAGCCACGGTAGCAGCGACTACTGTTTGATGTTGTCGACGCAGCATGCCATTTTAATTACCCCAGAGGGGTGACACGGTGTTCAAGGATACGAGGGGATCGAGGATATGTTCCCTGTGTTGTTTCCATTGGCAAACCAAACACCATGTTTGCCAACTTCCTCGGCCTGGACGACGACGAAGAAGGCTGCTGCTGCTGCTGCTGCAGGTGGCATTGATGAGGTGGGAGTGCAGAGACCTGCGACATGGGGACGACACGTGGGCACGGCCGGCTCGAAGAGGGGATGGACGTCGACATTGCGGCTCAATTCGATGCTCTGGTCGGTCGCCCGGGAGTGGGACGGCGTTCCTCCCAAGACGATTCGGAGGTACCCATGCCATCAATACCGGTCAGTCGCTGGCGCGGCTCTGCCCTGCGCAAGACACGACCCGTTTCCCATGGCCGGATCCTGGTTGGTCGAGAGGGATCAACTTGCGACAGCTCCGTGTCCGCTGTCACGCTCGCAAATCCCGGTGTTCCAAACCCTAGACCAAGCTATCAGTCCATGTGCCCAGCGCCGGCTTTATCAAGAGCCCCCCCGGAGCCGCTTACCCGCCGCTGGGGGAGTCGGTTCTGGGTCGCCGCCGGTCGGGAAGTTTCTGATACATTTGTAATTGTACAGTCTACCGTGTTGCCCTAGCTGCCCCAGATATAGGCCAACACCAAATCCACCCCCGTCCTGTCGTCGTTATCGTGTTACAGAACTGAGGCCTATACAGATCAAGACGAGTGGTCGGGACGAGATGATCCCAACAGCCGGTCGTTCATGCAAGGTCTTTGCGGTCAATGCTCGACCGAGACCAGACTATCTCTTGACCCAGGCGGGCATCTTTCTCGCCTTCACATGGCCAGTCTTCTTTCTCTCCACCCTTCTCGGATCGCGGGTGATGCAGCCGGCTAGCACGCGATCTGTCAGCATATCTCACGACATCGGAGGAACAGCGCAGGGTTTCCACTTACCCTTCCTCAATGGGGTCTTCAGGGCCGGCTCATGAGCCACGAGACCCTTTGCGATGGCAAGCGTCAGAGCCTCCGCTTGCCCGGTAGTGCCACCCCCCTCGACAAGAGCCCAGACGTTGTACTTGTCAAGCCGTTGTGTCGCATGCAATGCCCATACGGCACTCGATCGGTCATGCATCCTCCCAAAGTAGTCGGACAAGACCTTTCCGTTGATCTGGACCTCTCCCGTTCCCTCGACAACCCAAGCCCGGGCGACGGAAGACTTCCTCCTGCCCACTCCAATGGCTCGTCCGAGCCGGTCAATGGTGATGGGTGCAGGGACGTTGGCGAAAGCCTGCACCTCCCGCTTGAACGGCTCGATGGCCTTGGAAACCTTCTGTGGCTTCAGATCGGGATGGATTTGGTGTAGCCGCTTCACGATCATGATGCACCTCCCGAATTCCGACGCCTTGACGACCTCGCCAGTCCACATCTTGTAGTCCTTGCTCGTCTTCCACGACACGCGTTCGACCTCGCTCGGGGGTAGTGTTGGGAGGTTTCCATAGCTGCCTAAGAGCTTTTCGAAGTTGAGGAGAATGTCGTTGAAGTATGGCGTTCGCGAAAAGTAAGACCGAGAGGCGGGGAGGATGCGGAGCTGGGGGATTTTGAGGACGGGATCTGTGGGAACACTGCTGTCGTCTTCGGGGGCGGCTTCAATGTTGGCAGCCTTTGTGAGCCCCTCCCATACACTGGACGGCGACGAGGAACGGGACTCGAATGAAGCATGTCTTCGGGCGTCGCAGGGCGAATCTTGGAGGCGCAGGGCGCGGAACTGTTGTTCAAGAGGGAGCCATTGGCCGCGTGTGGAGGGTCGGATACAGCGCAAAGCTGCGGTCAAGGGTTGCCGGGAGGACGCCATCATTTCGAGCCTTGGGCCGCAGGCATTATCGCGTCGCGTCGGGTCTAGATGGTCGTCGGCCCGGACGGCGTTGGTGTTGAGCGAGCTTCGTTTTTCGTCCTGCAGGCCCGGGCGCTGGGGATCCACATCGGAACAACTTGGCCAGAATTTTCCACAACGGGAGGCGCATGGGTAAGGATCAGTGCACGGATCATCTTCTGCGTCAGGGAGGGGAGGAGGGGCGAGTCACACAGCCCACCACGCCTCGCATGCCTTCCAAAAGTTTCCCCTCATTCAAACACAACACCCCGCCACTGAAATTACCCCACCAGGATAATTTTTCCTCAAAACCACCCGTCGACATTGCTGGCCTTCTCACAATCGTTCCTCTCTTCGAATCAACCCTCCCTTTCCGACCAGAGCCCCTTTCATCGTTCGACTACTCGCAAAAATGGCGTTCGGAAAGTTGTACACCTACCCCGTACGATCACCCGCATCTCCTCCTCTGGCCCCCCCCCTTGCGCGTCCACGCATGCTAATCTTGGCTCTGCGCAACAGCTCAACCCCCGCTCCACGGCCATCCGCGCCGTCGCGAAGGCCAACAACCTCGACCTCGAGGTTGAGGAGATCGACACGGCCAACGCGTCTGCCGAGTACCTCAAGCTCAACCCTCTCTCCAAGGTCCCGACCTTCGTCGGCGCCGACGGCTATGTTCTCTACGAATGCATCGCCATCGCGATCTACAGTACGTTTTGACACAAAGCGGCCATGGACCGGCGCTGCCCAACATGGCTGCCCGACTTGCTTTGAAATTGCCCTCTGTCCCTTGACATGATGACCTAGACCTATTCTAACAGTTATCCCTATCTGAAATTATGGTGTTGACTTTGTTCTAACTTCTGACCGCCCCTACCACTTACACGACTTATCCGCGCACATTGTCTTGGAACCTCAGGCTAACGTGTCACAGTCACATCCCAGAACGAGAAGACCACCCTCCTCGGCAAGACCAAGCAGGAGTACGTTCATACATCCCCACCCACGCCCATCAGCCTGGCTAACTAAGTCCCAGTTATGCGTCCATCCTGAAGTGGATGTCGTTCTTCAACTCCGAGGTCCTCCCCAAGATGGGTTGCTGGTACCGCCCCCTCCTCGGCAAGGACCCGTACAACAAGAAGGCGGTCGAGGATTCCCAGAAGGCCGCCCTCAAGGCTGTCTCCGTCGTCGAAGCCCACCTCGCCAACAACACATTCCTCGTCGGCGAGCGTATCACCCTCGCTGACCTCTTCGCCGTCGGCATCATTGCCCGCGGCTTCGAGTTCTTCTTCGACAAGCAGTGGCGCTCGGAGAACCCCAACGTCAGCCGTTGGTACGAGACCGTCTACAACCAGCCCATCTACTCGGCGGTTGCTCCCTCCTACACTCTCCTCGACACCCCCAAGTTGACGAACGTCGCCCCCAAGAAGGCGGAGTCCGAGAAGAAGGAGAAGGCCCCCAAGAAGGAGGCCCCCAAGCCCAAGGCCAAGCCGGCTGAGGATGAGGAGGACGAGGAGCCCTCCGCGCCCACTGAGAAGTTCAAGCACCCGTGCGAGGCTCTCCCCAAGGCCACCATGGCTCTGGACGAGTGGAAGCGCCAGTACTCCAACCTCGACACCCCCCTTGCCCTCAAGTGGTTCTGGGAGAACTGCAACTTTGAGGAGTACAGCCTGTGGAAGGTCGCCTACAAGTACAACGACGAGCTCACGCTCACCTTCATGTCCAACAACCTGATTGGTGGCTTCAACACCCGTCTGGAGGCGTCGCGCAAGTACGTCTTTGGCTGCGCGTCGGTCTACGGCACCAACAACGACTCGATCATTGAGGGTGCTTTCGTCATCCGCGGCCAGGAGTACAAGCCCGTGTTCGACGTCGCTCCCGACTATGAGAGCTACGAGTTCACCAAGCTCGACCCCACCAACCCCGAGGACCGCGCCTACGTCGAGGCCCAGTGGTCTTGGGACAAGCCCATTGTTGTCGGCGGCAAGGAGTATGCCCACGCCGACGGCAAGGTGTTCAAGTAAACAACGGCACAGCTCTTCGGGATCGGTACGGAGGGACATGCGCATGACTACGGATATGATTGATGAATGGGATCTGACGTTGGGAAGCGGCAGACGGGTAAGCCATGAAGCTCATGGTTTATGTGTCTGAATACCCTTGACTACCAAGGTCACGGATTTGATAGTCCAAAATAACAAAAACCAGCGTTTGACGCCCATGATGAAGTGTGTGATTCCTGTGATGCTACATGTCGTCTAAGCAAGGCAATGCAAGACGATCTATATCCCAACACGCTGTTCTAAAACACTCTGTTCTAATCGCTACATGCAATGCTCTGTCCCGTCCCAGCCCAAAGGCATCATCGGTGATGGCGCATCAGCCAGTCGCCTCTCCCTTGATCTCTTTCTCAGCCTGTCCCTCAGCCTCGTTATCCTCCGTCGCAAAGCGCGCATACTCGGCAATCGTGTCCGCATCGGCCTTGAACGGATGGGTCCTCACAAAGGCGCTGATATCAGCTTGCATGCTCAGCACGTACAAATACTGCTGCACCAGCGGCAGGACCTCGTCCTTTTCCCCCTTCCTCCCCGTAAACTCGGGAATCGTCACGGCATTGAACGGCTCGCTCCGCGCCTTCTCCACGCTGTCGTCAATCAGCACCGTGTTCTCCTGCCCCCACCGTCCGCCCTCCATCGGGTGCGCCGCCGCCACCCCGGGGTCCGCCCACACGCTTGTCAGCCGCTTGTAGCATTGCGTCCGCTGGTTGTAGTCGGCCGCCGACAGCCCGAACCGGTCCCGTCCCCACGTCGCGAGAACCCGCGCCCGCTGCGCCGGCTCCGGGAGCAGTTGGCGTACCATCTTGGATACGTTGTCGGGCCGCGCAGAGGACCAGATGACGACGTAGAAGGCGTCGAGGCATTCGAGGAGGAACTCGCGCGCGCGCGGGCGCTCGATGAAGGTTGACGGGGCCCGCGGGGACGGGCGGTGGAGGAGCGTGCCGTTGAGGTCGATGATGACGAGGAGGGGTTGGGGTTTGGAGGCCGGGCGGGGGGGGAGGGCGGCTTGGGCGAGGTAGGAGGGGGTGGGGTTGGGGATGCCGCCGGAGGCGGCGGAGGGGGCGGAGATGGCGTCGCGGTTGAGGGGAGGGGGCGCTGGGGTGGGAGAGGGGGGCGCGTTGAGGGTGAGTGAAGGGGGGGGGCTGAAGGGGGAGGTGGTTGCGGGGTTGCTGGGGGAGGAGCTGGTTGTCGGCGGTGGTCTTGGGTTTTCTGAGTCTTTTCTTGCCTGGTTTTCCGGCGGCGGGCGGTATGGCCGGGAGGGAGGCTGGGGCTTGGGGGAAGGAGGCGGGGGGCTGCGGTGGAAGTTGCTGCTGTTGCTGGTATTGCTGGTTGGGGTGTTGCTGGTATTGCTGGTTGGGGCGTTGTCGCTCTTGAGGCTGCGTTTGCTGCTGCTGCTCCTGCTGCTGCTTCTTGATTTGCTTCCAGAGCCTTCTCTCAGCCTTGCCCCTTTTCTTGCGGACGGGAGGGAACATGCTTACTCCACCGTCGGGGGCTGGACCGCTCGGGGCTGGACCGCCGGGGTCTGGACTGCCACCGCTGGTCATGCCGGGAGGCATGGGAGGAGGGTAGTAGGCAGGATTTTCGTAGCCGCCGGTGGACGTGTTGTTATGGGCCATGAACTGAGACATTGGCATCCAGGTGTTCTGAGGAAGAAAGTCGGATCCCGGAGTCCAGCCATTGAAGAAGGGTGGTGGGAAAGGAGGGGTAGCCCAGCCCGAGAAGAAGCCTGGCATGGTGTTGGTACCTGGGGGGGCAGGAGGTAGCGGTGCCTGTTGCTGGCCGGTGTTTTTCCACCATTGGCCCCGGTTTGGGTCTGTTTCCCAGGGTGGATTCATTTTTGGGTTGCGATGGCCGGGTGGATGGGGAGGTGGTGAGGCAGCAGGAGCTGGGTGAGAGTTAGTACTCGGAATTCATGGCGCAAAAGTGGCAGGAGGGAATCAGGTTTCTCACATGGTTCTGGATTTTGCTGTGGACTTGGTTTTGGCTGTATTTCTTTGGCAATTTTCTCGGGTGAAGGTGAGGTCGAGTATTGACGAGGGTGGTGTACAAACAGGCGCTGAAGGCGAAGGCGAAGGCCTAATGTGTCGTATATCCGCTTGCTTGAAAATAACGGAAGGATTTTGTGTGAAACTCGAAATTCGATCATGAGAATGGTTTTTGACACCAACTGGAGCAAGTCCAGTGAGAGGGCTGTTGAGGGGATGGGATTCTGCCGCGAGCCGTGACAGAGTGGCCAACGAACGAGAGGAGGTAGATTTATTTCTCGACCACCCGAAATTTCGACCAAAATGTGTTCTCTCAAAAAAATAAATGAGAGAAATTTGGCACCAAGAGACCACCCTGGAAAATATCGATCAAGATTGATCAAGAACTCTCAGCTTGGCTTCGTCGTCGTCAGTTGAAACTTGAGGAAATCTTCAACGGTAATGTGCTGACAAGATTGGTCCAATCTAGGGGAAAAGCGGGTCGTCGAAGGTGTTTTATGCAGATAAGCATATGATCTCGTTTTTTTTATCGATATTCTGTACCTTGATGGCAGGCACGTCGCCCCCATCCCATCTCAAACTGTCAACTGTGAACGGAGATATTCTCAACCATCAACGTAATACAGCAACGAAAACACCAAACGGGCAATCCAAAGAAGTCCCAGCCTGCAAACCCAACACAACACCGAAAGTCTCAAGTCCCCGAGGCAGTACCCAAACGGGATCCCACTGCATCAATTGCTCTCTGCGACTTGACCAGTCTTCATATCCGCCCAAATGTCGTCCGTCAAACGGAAAATGCCCAACCTGGGTGGTGGTCTCCAGAGACGAGTCCGGCCAAGAGTCGAGCCCGAGCCCGAGTCAGACGTCCAAGACAGCGACAGCGAGGCCCCCAGCGAGGAGGACGTCTCTGCCGGATCTGGCTCCGAGGATGAGAAGGACGACGACAACGAGGACGATGGTTCTGACATTTCAGACGATGACGGATCAGTAATTTCCCCCCAACCCCCCCACCCAACCCCCACAACCTGAACCCAAGACCTAATCACCCCCCAGGACTCCTCCGCCGGCCCCGGCATCGACGCCAGCCAACTCTCCTTTGGCGCGCTCGCCCGCGCCCAAGCCGCCGCCCTCGCCAAAAAGTCCCAAAAGCCTTCCTCCGACCCAGCCGCCCCTTCCCAGGAGCACGAGCGCGAAGAGCGCAAGACCCTCACCGCCGCCGAGCGGCGCGCCAAGCTCAAGCGCTCGAGCAAGCACGCGCCCGCGGAGATGACGAGCAAGAAGCCCGTCTCGCGCAAGCGGGACTTCATCGCGGTCGCTAAGCCGCAGGCGCGCGACCCGCGGTTCATGCCTCTCGGCGCAGGCAGCGGGGCGGTGACGGCGACGCCGGGCGGGGCGGGGAGCAAGCTGGAGGAGGTGCGGGCGCGGCAGGCGTACGCGTTCCTCGAGGACTACCAGCGCGACGAGATGAAGGAGCTGGCGGCGGCGGCCAAGAAGGAGCGGGACCCGGCGGCGCGCGAGAAGTTGCAGCGGGCGCTGATGTCGATGGAGTCGCGGCTCAAGACGCAGAAGAGGAAGGATCGGGAGTATGAGTTGCTGGCGGAGCATAGGAAGAAGGAGAAGGAGCTGGTGAAGCAGGGGAAGACGCCGTTTTACCTCAAGAAGTCGGAGCAGAAGAAGGCGTTGTTGTTGGATCAGTTTGCGAGCATGAAGAAGGGGCAGGTTGATAAGGCGATTGAGAGGCGGAGGAAGAAGGTGGCGGGCAAGGAGAAGAAGCTGCTGCCGTATGCGAGGAGGACGGCGGAGGATAGGTAGGGGGGTCAAGGTGTGGTATCAGGGTCTATTCTGGTGTAATCAAAGTACAAGGTGGCCAGTGGCGGCTATTCTATACATGGTCGACATCCACATGGCTTCTACGTAGTATTGCAGTGCTCATTGCGTTTTTGAAGCCTCCATCTTCGCCAGCGCCTGTTCAAACAACTCTCTACATCTCACCCGGCTCCCCAACTTGGCACACAAAAGGAACGCCCCGCTCAGCTTCCGATGGAGACTGTACGTCTCCTCGGGCGGCGGCGCCAACCGCTCGTGAATCATGACGGGGATCTGCGCCTTGACCCTCTCCGTAATCGTCTGGTCCTTGAAGTCATACACCTCCGGCGCCGACTGCAAGAACGGCTCCGCCAACGTCATGACCGACACGAGATGAGCCTCAAGCATAGCCTTGCTCTCATGTCCAGTCAGATACCCCAGCTCCTCAGACAGCTCCTTGACGCGCGCCCTATCCGACCGCGACGACGCCTCGAGCAGCTCAACGTAGCGCGTGATGAACTCATCGGGGTACTCGCGCGAAGCGCCAAAATCCAGCAACTCCAGCCGATCGCGCTCGGCATTGTACAAGAAATTCGTCCAATTCGGGTCCGTCTGCATGAAGCGGAACTCGACAATCTCGCGCAAGCACAGGCGCAGGATCTGGGTGCCGATCCAGTCGCGCTGGTCCTGGGAAAAGGACTGGACGCGCGTGACGCCGACGCCGTCCATAAACTCCATGGTGAGCACGTGCCTGCCGCTGGCCTCGGGGTAGATGCGCGGGACGACGAAGACGGCCTCGTCGCCGTCGCCGCGGAGCAGCTCGCGGTAGCGGGCGGCGCACGCGGCCTCGCGCTCGTAGTCGCACTCCCAGCCGAGCTCGGTGCGCGCGTTGTCGATGGTCTTGTTGAGGTAGAGGCCCTTGGGGAGGAGCTTGGTGGCGGCGAGGAGGACGCTGAGGTTGTCGAGGTCCGAGTTGATGGAGTCGGCGACGCCGGGGAACTGGATCTTGACGGCGACGCGCGCGCCGCTCGACTTGAGCGTCGCGCGGTGCACTTGGCCGATGGAGGCGGCGGCGATGGGCTTGTCTTCGAACTCGTCAAAGAGCTCGCGCCACGAGGGGCCGAGGTTGGCCGTCAGCACGCGGTCGCGCTGCCACGCGGGCATGTAGTCGGCGCGGTCTTGGACTCGCTGGAGCACCTCCTGGATGGGTGCCGGCAGCATCTTGGCGTCCTGGAAGCTCATCATCTGGCCCAGCTTCAGGGCGGCGCCGCGCATCCGCGACAGCTTGGCCACGAGCCGCTCCATGTTGGCGGCGCTGAGCATGACGGATCCGCCGGTGCTGCTGCCGCCTCCCACGGCGCGGCTCAGACCCTCTCCGATGGCACCGGCAAACATGCCGGCCGCCAAGCCCCCGTAGTTCCACAGCCTCCCGATCCGCGAGGAGGGAACCCGCGACTCCCGTAGCTCGTAAGCCGGGGCAGCTGGTGAACTTGTCGGGGAAGTCGGCAAACTTGTCGGGGTAGCCGGTGAACTCGCCGCGGCCGCATCGGTCCTCCCGGCCAGCTCCTCCACAACAACAGAGACACCATCCACCTTGGCCGCTTCGCCAGTGACCCTCTCCGCGGCAACAACCGGAACCTCCTTCACAGGCTCCAAGATCGCTGATCCCACGTCGGTCCTCCCGGTCTCCTCCACAACAGCGCCACCATCCTCCGCTGCCGCTTCAACAGGGACATACTCCTTGACAACATCCGGAACTTCCTTCATCTGCTCCGAAATGGCCGATCCCACACCGGTCCGGAACACATCAAGTCTAATCTGCTCTTTCAAGCCAGACCCGGCCTCTGATTCCTCGTTCCCTAGGATGAGAGGGATCTCGATTGGACTCCTCCTTTTCATGGGGGGATGTCTTGGGGTTTGGGGGCGGAGGTTGGCGATGCCGTTGGCCCATGGGGCGGGGGTGAAGGATGGTTTTGTCGGGGGCGGCGGTGGTGGTTCGACTGTTGTTCGTGGGAGTGTTGGCCCTGGTGGTAGAGGTTGATGTGAAGACACCGGGGTCACCTCGGCTTGTGATGGTGAGTCCTGAGGAGGGGGGGCATGGATGGGTTCATCGTCACGGATGGGGGACGGCTCTGCGGGAGGGGGTGTTGCTTGGTCGGGAGGTGAGGGTGCCGGTTGTTGTTGGTGCTGGGGTTTCGGTGAATGCACAAAGACACTCGACGTCTTTTGGTAGCGATTGAGCTGTCGGGTGCGCAGGGCAATGTGTTTGGAGGCGACGGAGCGGGAGGCGCTGGCGACCGACGCGAGGTCGACCAGCAGATCGGCGAGCCTCATTGGGAGAAAAGTGGTATGCTGTGGTGGCGGTGGCCCATCTCAGCTTTTTATGGGGGGACCTGACCTCGTCTCACTGTCATCGACGGCGAGAGGTGTGAGGGATGACGCCGTGAAGATGTGGATCCCAGTGCAGGTGCAGCAATTTTTTGGAGGTGAGCAGGGGTGGGAGAGCACCCGAGCACCCCTGCCACGGCAGGACATCCGGCCGGCACCTCCGGCTCAAGCCGGGACAGCGGACACGACGGGAGGATATATCTTGTCACTAAACTCAGGCATGAAAAGGGGATTGCATTCTGTTTAAGTTGAAATTGTTGTTGTCAATTCATTCTCAGTGTCTAAGCAACCGTTGGGTATCTCTATAATGCAAAAGTACTCCGTGTCCATCCATGCATGCCCATACACCACCATGTTATGACGGGACCGCCTCTTCCCATCTCTCCCATGTCTATTTCATCATTTTCCGAAGCCCAGAGACTTTCCCCCCCGGCGTCGCTCTTGGCGTAAACGGAGACTCGGAGCCTTTCCGCCCTGCTGTATCGATGCGACCCCAGAGTCTCTGGGCGGCCGGTGTCATGGAGCCCCCCAAAATCCGTGGACTACTCGGGAATTTGGGTGCCGGCGTCCTGTCCACCCTGCCTGTTACGCCGAGTCGAGCCGAGGTGCGCTTCGACTGTGATATGCGGTCCACCATGCGGTGATGAAGCGCCTCCCGCTTGCCCTGGTCCTGGAGCTGGAACGGATTTGGTGTTGCATCTCCAGACCCAAGGTTGATGACCGGGACCGGGGCTGGTGCTGGCTTGGGCTCGGGCTCCTCGTCATCCACGAACGCCCATCCGTCCACTCGCGGCGTTTCGTCTCCGCCGCCGGCCACACTCGAGTCCAGGTCGCTGGGACGACGATTCCCGGCTATCGCGCCCCGGATTTCTGAAAGCGAAGGGGAGCTCGCTCTTGACCTATTCGGCTCTACCGTGACGGATGGCTGGGGCATTCTCGTGTTGGCGTAGATGATTTGCTTCGGCGGGGCTCGCGACTCTGCCTGTGCCCGGTCGGCCACCGATTCCATCAAGCCGTCGACGCCGTCCGGCGCGAACATGAGTTCGTTGTGCGGTTTCGATTTCCACTGTTCCGGCGCAGCTGGTCGATCATCCTTGTCCCTGATCGCCAGCCTGTCCTTCTTGAACCCGTCGTCGATAAGACTGCCCCTCTCCTTGAGCAGCTTGGCTTCGACCTCTTTTTGCTTAATCTGCTGCTTCGACGGTAGCTTGTTCCCGGTCCAGAGCCACGCGTATTTCTCCACCTTTTTCTGGTTCTGCTTGTCCAGCAGTTTGTAGAAGCTCTCGTTGTCCTCGCTCGTAAATCTCGCCTGGAACGCACCGAGGCTCATATCTGTATCGATTGGCGGCGGCGCCTGGCTCCCGGCGATTGAAGATACCACAGTGGCAGGGGTATCTCCGGCAAAGGACCCGACGGGTGTTTGTCCGGCGGCGCCCGGCAACAGCGATGCCGCATTTCGCCTCCGTCCCGGGGTCATGACGTGCTGAAGCCGGCGGCTTGCGCTCGCAATCCATTCGGCATCGTGGGACGCGACGGCGTCGAGATATTCTTGCTGGGTTTCGCTCTCCAAGAGGCCCGGAAAGAAGTCGCGGGCAATGATTCGCGAGAGGGCATCGGTGTAGCTGTCTTCGTCAATGACCTTTTTGGGGCGCTTGATTCGCTTCGCTGGTGGCGGTGGTGGCATCAATTCAGTATCTGCCCGCTTTCGGATGAGGGCTGTTGAACTCGAGGACTCGGAAGCCATGGTGTGGTAGGGTTGCGGCTGGCGCCCGCGCGGTGGAAGTTGGAGGTTGATGTGTTGCTGGTGGTGTTGATGTGACGGAGACTCTCAGTTCACTTCGAGACTGCCTGCCTGCCAGGCAAACGTGGGGGTGGAGGGTTGACATGGTGACCCACCCTTGCAGTAATCATAGGTGGGCTTGGCCCCGGTATGGGCATGAAACCAGAAATGCAGACATGGTCCGCTTAGAAGCATGTCAAATGCTGTGGGCCGTTTCAGACTTTCAGTCCATTTCCTCTCCATTTCCTCTGAAGGGGGATTTCTTGCCCAACACTTTCCAGCACGTAGGGACTTTTCTCTCCCAAGTTTTATCGGCTTTGATTGAATGCCAGACCGTAATGATGGTGCGCATCAACAGAGTCCTGCCGTCGTTGCTGTCGACCAGCCTCCACGATTGGATGATACGCGTGATGTCCTAGCAGGTCTCAGATGTCCAAGAAAGTGGTGTAGTCTCTTGTCCCGTGGGCATTTCAAGAGAGCGCTCCTAGCTCTAGTCTTTGGGAGCATGTGAAACGACTGCAGGTCAATGTCACGGATCTTGGAGTGTCACACACTGCTCCACGTGGACAATGGACATGAGCACCTTGCTGGACCTAGGACGACAAGGCTCGACTCGTCGAGGTACCTAGCAATCTAGTATCAGCAGGTAGCCTCAGCATGTGCCGGCACACGGGGCTCGGTTGAGCACTACCTGCAGCTTCGCATGCTTGGCAACCATATGTCGAGGGCCAGAAGCGGTTGTTATCTGCGTCAAGCTCTGTGGCCGTGGTCTGGCCCGAGATGGAATGAGCTTGTTCTTGTCTAGGCCTCGAAAGACACACAACCCATGATTTTCTCGTCCCAAGGCACCATGGATGCCCGTCAAAGTAGGTCCCTCGGCTCTAGTTTTCCTCTAGATTCCTAGCCTCGACCCCTAGGGCTCGAGACCCCCAAGCAGCACCAAAGCACAACACTGCGCACTTCCCACTGCCCCTCCTCCGTCCAACTCCAATTCCAAGTCTGGTGCCTATCTCCCGAGCTCCCCCACCATCCCGACCTTATCTCCTCCGCGAACGTTGGTGGGAACCTGTGTGGCATCCCGTTTGTTGGCCCGCCGCCCAGTCCCGGTGCGTGTTACTCGACTTGAGCCTCTAAGCCGTCCATTCTGCCCAACAACAGACCAGACCACGGATTCTTCCCAGACATTTGAAGGTCCGCGTCCCTCGAACCCTTGGCCACCTCTTTCGATTCCCACCTCCGCCGACCACGACACACGTTCACCTTTCCTCTGCGTGCCAATCCGAGGCAAGGTGAATATCCCAGTAAGCACCATTATCTACCGCAGTGGACACGACCGTTGTCCATTTCAAAAAAACGGGAGCTGACATGAAATCCCCCCAGGCCCGTCACGATGAACATACTCAAGAGGCATGCGAAACGAGCCTCCCCTTCGGCGGACAACGAGCCCTCGGTGCTGTCCGAGAAGAAGAAGAAGCAGCAGGAAATCGTCCAGACCGTCGAGGTCCACCCCGACGAGCACCACGACGACTGCCCCATCTGCCAGGACCCCGTCGGCCTCATCAGCGAGTCCTACACCCTCGAGCACTGGCGCTACCTGCCATGCAAGCACAAGTTTGGCAGAGACTGCATCAGAACATATCTTGCCGGCCGGGCCCTGTCTGCCGAGAAACCCCTGTGTCCGATGTGCCGGGCCCCAGCATACCACTCCTGCGGCCACGTCGTCCTCCCCCAACCCGCCGGCGTTCAGCCTCGCTCAACCACCACCACCTGTGATTACTGTGCCTTCTACAATGGCTCCTGCCGACTGCTAAAAATCCGCCCACGGCAACACAAATACCGCAAATTAGCCAAGCTGGCGGTGTTTGCGCTGATACCCTTGCGTGCGTTCAACTACCGGCGAGTGAGAGAGGCATGTGTGCGGGCCGGGGAGGAGTGGGACGGGGGGGAATGGCACGGTCCCTGGAAGGCCTGGTGGGACAAGCAAGACCGGCAACCTCCGCTGCCAAAGCGCTAGATGAAGAAGGCGTTGGACGGGACAAGAGTCGGGGGAAGGGCTGCATGGATGGGAATATCACGGCGTCTGCGTGGGCCTGGAATTACAATGCGATGTATTGGTGGGCTAGAGACTGGGATCTTGGTAGCGCTGATTTCGGGGGCGTTGGGCAAGGCAAAGCGGCATGAAATAGGGGCTTTTTTATTTTGAACCACCTTGAGTCCTCCATCATATGTCATCTGGAGGGCATGTCTGCCTTGGCACATTGTAGTGGACCAGGCCCCCTAGCTACCCCGCTCGTAAGGCGGTGATCTACCGAGAGCTCGCTGCAACCTTGGCCAAGCTTTGCGTTACAGGGGTGGGAAGGTGTGAGCTCCCAGACGCGACGCGACTTTCCCCTCTTCTTGGAAGCTAACAAATTCAGGTAGACCGTCTTCACGGCACACGCCATTGCCCACCACATACTCCATATCAACCCGAAGCATTGGGTACCTGACATGATACCAACTCGAAATGCGGTTCAAAACAGATCTCCGGAATATCCGTACCTTTTCTAGTAAACCCACGCCCCCCCATCCCATCCCATCCCCCTTTTCGACCTTTCTTCTCTGACACAACCGCCCCCCAGAACTCGTCGCCGCCCTCAACTCCCTCGAAAAGATCGCCTGGGTCCGCCTCGACGATGACACGGTCCGCTTCACCGTCATCCCCGACACGGGCTCCCAAGTCTGGGCCTCCCTCTCGGTCGACCTCATCTTCGACAACTACCACCTGCAATCCGCCGAGCCCAACAACACCATCAACCTCGAGCTGCCCCTCGGGCCCCTCCAGCGCGCCCTGCGCTCCGCCGCCGGCAGCAACCACGCCAACCTCCGCCTGACCAAGCGCGACGGCATCCCCATGCTCTCGATGACGATCCACGCCATGACCAAAGACCCGGGCGGCGCCAACGCCGCCGCCGCCGCCGCCGCCGCCACCGCCACCGCCGCCGCCGCCGCCGCCCGCGGCTACCCCGACCCCGACGAGGACCTCTTCCCCCAAGAATCCCTCGAGCTCAGCATGCGCCGCGAGCGCGAAAAGATCATCACCCAAGACATACCCGTGCGCGTGCTGCACCCCGACACCGTCGAAACCATCATGCAGCCCAAAGTCCGCGAGCCCGATGTGCACATCCAACTCCCCCCCCTCCTCCAACTAAAAGCCATCTCCGACCGCTTCACCAAGCTCGCCCTCACGACCGCCACCCCGTCCCGCGCCAACGCCCCCGGCCCGCGCCTCGAGCTCAGCGCCAACATGCACGGCTCACTGCGCCTCCGCCTCATCGCCGAGAGCCTCGACATCGAGAGCGTGTGGGACGGGCTGGAGAACCCGGAGCTGGACCCGAATCAGCTGTCAGTGCCGCTGGAGGAGCATCCGAGCACGGCGTTCCGGGCGGCGGGGCCGGAGCGGTGGGCGACGGTGCGGGTGGATGGGAAGGACTGGAGCAAGGTGTTGAGCGTGGGGAGGCTGGAGGGACGGGTGATTGCGTGCTTTGCGGATGATCACGCGTTGATCCTGTATGTGTATGTGCCGCATCATGATGATGCCTCGGCCGAGGATGTTGTTACGGTGAGTTTTTTTTTGGTGGTCCCCGTCCTGGGCGGTTGTGAGTGTGTTTGTGCTGACAAGGTGGGTGGTGGCAGTATTATGTGTCGTCGTATAGCGCTTGATATCTACGGGGGCATACTGCGGTTCCGTCGTGGAGCGTATTTGGGATTGGGACAGGAGCATGGCGGATTTGACGCCCTTGGAGTTCTGGAGGTGATATTTACATGCAAGTTGGGGATGGCGTTGAAAAGGGGTGTTTCCCCGAGGCATGGCTTTTACATCATCTTGTGCAGCGGAGCAAAAATACCAGACGAGGATGATATCGCACTTAATCGACGCAAAAGACTTTCTCCCTCACTGATGCCAGGTAATCGATTGCTCTGCTCTAGTGACCTTATCCACGCCGACGTCGTCGTCTCCCAAGACCCGTCTTGTGGGTGAATCCAAGTATGTGTACAACCCACCCACCCCCTCAACAAGAAAAGCAATGCAAGAGAGAGAAAGAGAGAAAACAAGATGATCCCGACCCAAAACTCCGCTGAAAAGAAAGAAACAGTTGGCTATTATGATATATCTATACAGTAGTAACACACAACCCCCCAATGAACTCGGGAGCGCCTGGCTCGCGCTCCTCCCATCGACAAACATGGCATCACCCACGTCGATCACCCCCTTCCCCCCCCCCTCATCCCATAGCGCACCCCTCATAGCCGTCAAGACTCATCCTACTTAGTCATGACATCCACATACCTCGCACTCTTCCTCGGCTTCTTGGCCCCCGCCTTCCTCGGCCCCGCCGCGCTCAACAAATCATCAATACTACTCGAATTGCTCAGCCTCGACGTCGGCCTCCCCGCCGGCGCGCTCGCCGTGCTCGTATTCGACGCAGACCGCATCATCATCGGCGGCGCCAGCGTCGGCAACCCACCACCGGCACCACCACCTTCCGAAGGCGTGGTCGACCTCGGCGGGCCCATGGGCGGGGCGCTGGCGCGGCCGGCGTCGAACCCGGACGGCGTGGGCGCGGAGCCGCCCATGGGCGGACCGCCGCCTGACGAAGGCGAGGCGGGGCTGGCCGAGACGGAGCGCGGGATGCTCTTGGGCGGCGGGGGGGTGGCGGTTGTTTTGGCTTGGGCGTCCTTGGGGTCGGCGTTCTTGTTGACCCAGCGCTTTTGCTCGGGGTCGTAGAAGAACGAGTTGGCCTCGCCGAGCTTGGCGCGGATGGGCTTGTTGGGGTTGCCGGCGGCGGCGGGGCCGGCTTCGGGCATGTCTTTTTTGGAGCCGCTGCCGGCGAACCAGCTGGTGAAGCCCCAGCCTTTTTTGCCGCCTTGTTGTTTGGCTTCGGCGGCGCGTTTGGCTTTGTGGGGAGTTAGTTTGGTTCGGGGATAACAGGGGGCGTGGGAGGGCTTACCATCTTCCTCGGCCGCCTTGCGGAACATTTCGGCATTCTCGCGGTCCTTGTCCGCCTTGGACTTGTCCGGTGTGTCTCCACTGGGCTTGATGGCAGGCATTGGGAGGTCGTCGTCGTCGTCATACATGATACCCTTCTTCTTAGGTTTGGGCTTGGACGACTCTTCTCCCGAGTCCTCGGCAGCGGGCTCGCTGTCGGGTTCATAGGACGGCGGCTCAAAGCCATAGGGCTGGTAAGACGGGGCCTCGTACGAGTTGGTCTCCTTGTTCTCATCAACTCCATTCTGCTTGCCGTCCCGATCATCGCTGGGTGCCTCATAGGGAGTGAAGGACGGCGGCTCGTATCCGTAAGAAGGAGCCTGGTAGCCGGGTTGGCTGTCGGCGGCTTCTGGCTGAGGGTGGGAATCCGCAGGCGCCTCCCCATTGACGGGAGCGGGAGAGTACCCGAAGGGCGTATATCCAGAGACGGCGGGCGCCGAGGGCGGTCCTGTCGGCGGCGGGGACATGGCAGAGGTCAATTGTTGAGTGGCATTCGGCGCAACACCGTAGGGCGTGTAGCCTTGCTGGGGTGGTGAGATGGGACCGTTCATGCTGTACGGGTTCGGGTTGGGATGACCGCGCTGCGACTCGGATGACTTCCGGGGCATGTCGAGTGAACCCCTCCCCATCTCGCTGGAGCTGCGTTCCATCGATGACCGCGGTGCATATGCCGAGGTGGGTTCGTACGCGTTCGCTCCAGGTGCCGAGGGAGGGGCAGCTCCCGGTGCATAGCGAGATGCAGCTCGAGTGGGGGGGCCAGGCGCCATCATGGGGGTGCTCGATGCAGGAGGCAGCATCCCGAAACTGGGAACAGCAGCACCAAACGTCTCGAGATGGGCAGAGGGCGGCCGACTGATCGTCGGGGTCCCTGACGCAATGCGTCCAAACGGCCCAGATGCCTCACCATCCTTGTCTGACCCTTGACCGGAGGTGTCGTTCTCATCACCGGCCACAAACTTGTTGAAGCGGTTCCAAACGGAATCCGAAACCTTGTTCATGCTCGGCTTCGGGATCCATGAATTGGACTCTTCCTTGGGCGCGAGTCGCAACCTCTTCATGAGATCATCCACCGCAACGTCCAACTGGGCATGGTAGTACGGCGATCGCTTCGTCTGTGAAGAGATGGCAGTGGAGATGGCCTCGCAGTACTGGAGAGCCTTGTCCCTGTACCCGTATTCGGCCAGAGCGTAAGCATGTTGCAGCTTGTACGCAGCCAGATGCGGGTTCGTGATGGCGACGTTGGAACCGCCGGCAAGACTTTGACCATACTCGTAGACTTCGCTAAGCAACAGTGGCTCAATCTCCTTGGCGAACTGTTCGGCCTGTCCCTGGTGGTCTGAGCCGACAAGAACAAAGTTCGAGTTTGGATCGTCAAGACCACCGAAGACGGCATGAGTTCGTGCAAACAGGAAGCAGATGTGGGCGGCCTCGGCCCTCCCGTAGCTTGCGAGAAGCACTCCCAGGGACTTGATGGCCTGAGCGTCACCATTACTCCGATTGCTTAAGATCAGGCTGAGCGACTCCCGCCACTTGTCGAGACCCTGCATGGCGTCCTGGGACACCCCGGATGCCGTATCCTTGGCAACAAGCTGAAGGCCAGCGCGAGCGTGGACAGGGACGAGCTCGTCAACACTCTCGTCGTGGTTACCAGAGAGGACGCTGTACAAGGCGGCCAGCGACTCGTTCTTTTGACCCAGAGAGTTGACTTCCTTCTTGATGAACTCTTGCGAGACTTGCTTGTACAGGTCTGGAGAGAGGGCATTCGCGAGAAGCAGTGCGTGGCCCCAAAGGCGGGCGTCGGCGGCGGCCCAGATAGCCTTCTCGCTTTCACCATCAAGGAGATTTTGACGAATCTTCTCAACGGCCGACGCATCGACGGAATCGCTCTGCATCTTGGTGGCAGGGGTCCCGTTCATCCGACCGATATCCCCTCCCGTGACGTATGCAGGGGGGACGCCAACCGCGGAATCCGGACCTGGCGACAAAACATCCCGGACGGCCTTCTCAACCGCCGCGCTGCCTTCCAAAGTTCCATCATGCTCGACGAAGACACGGAGAATCTTCCACAGCAATACCCTCTCGACTGCGCGCTTGTCGTCGTGGGAGAGATGAAGCTGAGAGAGGGAATTGTGAGGCTGGTCGCGCTCCAGGCTCTCAATGCCAGATGTCAACCAAGCAATCGTCTCCTTCTTCTTGGACTTCCCCTTGAGAGGTCCCGGAAATTTGGTCAATCGCTCCTCGAGAGGCTGGACATCTTTGGCGCTGAGGACCTTCACCTCGCCCGGGCTACGGACGATGGACGGCAAGGCCTGGCTGATGCCATATCGAGGCACGTCTTTGGGAAACATGGTGACGATGGTTCCTCCAACACCCCAAGAGATCAGAGGCACTCCGCGCCATCTCTGGAGCGGGTCCCTTTCCCGTCCGTCTGTGGGAGGAACATAGTTGATGGTTTGCGAGCGGCCACGAGGCTGCGAGCTAGCCGTGGGGGCATAGGTGACTGGTGAAGCAGCCGCAACCGGATAGGATGTCTCTTGCATATGCGTGGGGCCATGTCCCGTAGAAGGGCGCCCACTATGCTCGAGAGCCTTCCCATTGCGGGGCCCGTACAGTTTCCCAGGTGACTGTGTTCGTGACCTTGGGGGGGGCGCAAACTCTTGCGGGGCAGCCGCCATACCGGCCAAGCCGTGACTAGAGGCGGCGCGCTTTGGAGGCGACAGGTTGAGCTGGCCGTAGGCCGTGGGTGGTGGCGGAGGCGTTCGCCTCGCACGCTGAGGGCTCAGGGGGTGCCTGGACTCTGGCGACGCCAGTTGTCCGTTGGGAAAGTACCCGCTGGATTGCCGCACAGGCGTCGAGCCATCCTCCTCCTCGACCTCGGTGGTGGTGGGCAGGGATGGAACACGCTGGAGACGCGCCTCATAAAGAGAGCTGACACTCCGCTTTTCCGTCAGAGTCCCTTCACTCTGGTGTGCGCCGTGCGCCCGAGACCTCTCATGGGATATCTCGAAATGGGCCAGAGGGCTGGACGTCCGGGGCTGGTGGGGAAGCATGGGCGGTGCCGATGCTGGCGGAGGCAATGCATGGCCCCCGCTGACTTGTCGAACCGCTGGGGGCGCCGGAGAATACCTGCTGGCCGCAACTGGAGGGACGACGCTGTTCAATGGGGGCGCGCCTACCGGTGCAGGGGAGTACCGAGGAGCTGCGGGCGGGGCGCTGGGGACAAGGCCCGGGCTGGGCTGCAGGGCAGCGTATGGGTTGACAGGCGGGGGTGCAACGAGGCCATGCGCACTCGTCGGAGGGTGGCTCAAAGGAGAAGGATGCGGGACCCCAAGATGTGCGGCTGTTGGCGGTGGGGGCGGTGGTGCGAACGGGCTCGCTTGGGGTGGTGTCGCGGTGCTGTGTCGGGAGGCAGGCCTTGGCTTCGCGACAATCGGCAGCTCTTCAAAGAACTTCTCCTTCGGTTTTGCGACGGCAGGGACTTTGGGTGGAGGCGGTGGAAAGGAACCGAAGGTCCCTGCTGTGGGCGTCACGGGCGAGGTCATGCTAGAACTTCTGGCCGGAGGTGGGACGCCGGGAGGGGGGCCCGTTGGGGTTGATGTGCTTCGCAGCGCGCTTGTGGGTGGACGCAGCTTGGGTTTGACAACTTCCATGGGCAAATCGTAGGGAGAGGTGTATCCGCCCTTGGCCTTGTCGACGAAGCTCTGCGGCTTGTTCTGCTCCGGGGCCGGAGGAGGGCGAGGAAGCCCATATGCCGATGGGGCTGGAGGTGCCGAGGATGGCACGCCGTAGGGAGAGGCGACCGGGGCCTGGAAGCCCAGTGGCGCCGCAGGGAGGTATGGGTTTGCGGGAGGCGCGACAGGTATACCCGCTGCCGGGGCATACGCCGTTGAGCCGACGCTGGGAGGCAGATATCGACCGTTCACGGGCTTCTCTTGGACAGCTGGGGCGGGCTGAGGGACCTGTGCTGGTGCCTCAGCGTCGTCGTCAAGCAGGCCCTCGTCGTCGCTGCCAAGGAACTCTGCGGGATCAACGACCTTGGGCTCATCGTCGTCCGGCAAGAAGCCCTCGTCGTCATCCGGGAGAAAACCCTCCTCTTCTGCCTCCTCGCCAAACATGGCCTTCCACTTTGCGTCGAGATCCTCTTGTGTCTCCTGGGCTTGCGCTTCGGCCTCGGGAGGCGAGGTGTCGGTGTCTTGCTGCGCTGGGATGGCGTCGGAATCGGGCTGCTCCTCGGGCGTCTCCTCGACGTGGTCGAGAGGCTGCTTCGCTTCGCCCACATTCAGGGAGTCGAGAACTTGAAACGTCGACTTTCGCTCGAGACCAGCGGGATGGGAAGGCTGGGAGGGCTCTTCCACTTGAGTTTGGGCAAAGAAGTCGTCCTCGGCGTCGTCACCCTCTCCAAAGAGATCCTCTGCATCTTTCCCGCCGTCGTTCCCGAGGCCATCTGTTTCAGCGGACTGGATGAGAGGTACACCCTCGGCGTAGCGCTCCTCCTGTTGGGCTCCCGCGGTGCCGTTCACCTCGCCTCCGATCGGATGCTCGAAAAAGTCGTCGTCGCCGCCGGCTTCTTCATCGACAAAGGCCGTTGCGAAAGCCTCGGGGTCGGCGCTGAATCCTCCATGTGCTTCTTGGTCTTGTGCACCTTGAGGCGCGTCTGTTGCCGGCTCGTGGTCGGGGACTTGCTCCGTCGGCTCTGTTGGCGCGGCGTCCTTGATGGGGGGTACAGGAGGGAACGAGTTGGATCGTTCGTTGGCGGGCATAAAGTTGAAGAGATCGGCGGCACCCCTGGGAGGGGACGCGGCCCACTCGGGATCCTCATCGTCGTGCCAGTTCACCTCGGAAGTGACGGTCCTGGTAAACGACATGGTGCTGGCGTGCTTGGACGGGCTCGCCGAGGGCTTGGTCTCTGGTGGGGGTGTTGCGGCGTGGCTCGCGCTGGGCTCGTGGTGGGCATCAGCATCGCCGGCCGTGGTGGTGGCGCGACCGGTGTCATCGGTCCAACCATGGCCGGTGCTGTAATCTGGGAACCAGGCATCGGCACCGAGGCTCTGGTTGTGAAGGTGCTCGGCGGCGTCGCTCCCCGCGTCGGAGGCGGCTTCGTCGTTGTGGTCGTTGTCGTCGTGGGCATCGACGGGAGTCTCGGGTCTCGCAGGGAGGAGGGCTTGTGATGGCTTCCGAGGCAGGTCCGAGGACGAGTTCGGCATCAAGGCCGGATGCCATGACGCGCTGGGCGCATCGGACATCATGGCTGCTGTTGATTATGGGGCGCGCCGTCCGCCGTACAATTCGCCGCAAGAATACGCCGGGGAAAGAAAGTGATTAGAGCCCTGGAAGAAGAAGGGAAGGAGAAGAAAAAAGTCAGCACTCGAGGGTCGCCGAGAATTTGCGATCGATCGCGTCGTGGCCATGGAATTGGAAAGGGAAAAGCCCCTGTCGCAAATGCAATTTCCAGAAGATATGGGACCGGGGGGACTCGAGCTAATGACATACCTATAAGTAATATAATACAACAAGAAACGGTCCGGTGGCTAGCGGGGAGACGAGAAATAAAAGAAACAGTGGCAGCGACGCATTGCTGGGCCCTTGTTTTGTTTTCCAAGTGAAGATGACGGACTCGGGAAAAGGAAAAGGGGAAAGTTGGCAAGACTGACGATGCAGTGTCCTTCAGGTGCCAAGGAGGCCTGGCCAAGACGCTGATTGATGGACAATGCGACGCTGAGCAAAGGGAAAAGCTGTCCTCACCAAAAAGATGGGTCACTCGCCTTATCGGGAAGCTGCACGCTAAGAAGGTACTCCAACGTCCGGTCTTACAGCGCTGTTTTATACCCTGTGCTCGGTGCATTCCTAACTGATAAGTCTTCCGACTTTGATGCAGGTGGCATTAAAGGCTCCCCCCGGAAGTCGGCAAGGGGTGGCGCTGGCCACCCCCTGAAGCACAGTGAGGGACAGAGGCCACTGGGCAGGCAACTTGTGAACTGCTGCGTAATGCTTTTGCCGTCTTTGACATCCATCGTCAACACAGAACACGAAGCCTCTGCCTCATGACAGCTGGACCATGAATATTGGCACGAAAATACCAACGACTACCGGAAACCTACCAGATATTTACCATATCCAGTTCACTCTGCCACGACCAACCATCTCTGTCATGCCGATGCCCTCCGGAAGCACAACGCGACAAACAACAAGTTGACATTCGCGACCCGACCCGACTCTCTTTGAAAGAGTGAGGACGATAGTGCGCCGCGTAAGCTGATGCATTGAGTCGAACCTCCAAGACAGCACCCGACCCGACCCCGACCTGGGCTTCTACCCCTTAACAACCTCGACCTCGACTCGACCTCGACCATTGCCATTCCCCGGTCCTGATCGATGCGGAATGCCTCCCTCTACCGCCCGCCACGCAGCGAGGCCGCCCGACTCCCCCGTTGACGACTCCGACTCGGACCTCGACATTGATCTCGAAGAGCTCGACCCCCAGCCCATACCCACCCCCCAACACGGTCGGCCTGTCGGGCAACAGCGGGCTCCCCGGATAGCCCTCCGCCCTCTCCGCATGAGTGGCCTACGCCGTGGCGCCAAACGCGATGGATACGGCGAGCTGGGGCGCAGTCAGCACGGCGGCGACGAGGACGCTGAGGCCTTGCTGGGAGATGGGACACATGGGGACCCCGACTATTCACGCCACTCGGAAGGGAGCGCACGTGCCGACGACGATGCACCACTCCTCGCCGGCCGCCAGACGAGCGGCGCCAGGAGACGACGGCCCTCGTTCGCCAGCGCCACCGACAGCTTGCGGAACTTGAACATCAGGCTCCCCAGTTTCATGTCGGCATCAGGTGGTCAGGGTGAAGCCGGCGAGGAGGAAGATGGGGAACAAGATGATCCGTCGGCGTCGAGACAGGTCGCTGTTGGCTCAGTCCAGGCGACTCGATTCCCGCCAAACATCATCTCCAACGCCAAGTACACGCCCTGGAGCTTCCTCCCAGTCACCCTCTACAACGAATTCTCCTTCTTCTTCAACATGTACTTCCTGCTGGTGGCCCTGTCCCAGGCAATACCGGCCTTGAGGATCGGCTACCTGAGTACGTACGTCGCGCCGCTGGCTTTCGTGCTGGTCATCACGCTGGGAAAGGAGGCGTACGACGACATCGAACGGCGAAGGAGGGACAACGAGGCCAACTCGGAGGAATACACCATCTTGCAGTTTGGCGAGCCGGGGGTAGATCACAGGGCGAGACGGGGGGGCCGGAAACCCAAGCAACCGAATTCGCGGTTGCTTTCGACGCGCCAGGCGCCAGAGAGGGACCGATTGTCGGACATTCAAGAGGAGGAAGAGGGGATTGAGGGCCGCGGAGCCCAAGCTTCACCGTCGTCACAGGTGTTGGAGGCTGGGAAAAAGTCAAAGGATCTCAAGGTCGGAGATGTCTTGAAACTCGGCAAGGGGCAGCGAGTTCCGGCCGACGTCATCATCCTCAAGTGTGTTACCCACGAGACACCTACGGAGGATTTATCAACTGAAGCACCACCACCAACGGAGTCGCTACTCGTTGACCATGTCGACGAACCCGGCGAGGGCAGCGCCTCGACAGCCGTCGTCCCTGTCGACGAAGCCCAACAAACATCGGGCGGCGCATCGGGGGAGTCCTTCATCCGCACTGATCAACTGGACGGAGAGACTGATTGGAAACTCCGGCTTGCCTCCGCACTGTCGCAGACCCTCCCGCTCGAGGAATTTGTGCGCCTGCGTGTCACGGGCGGGAAACCAGATCGCAAAGTGAACGAATTTGCCGGCACCCTTGAGCTCATGCCGGGTCGCGAAAACGGAATCAACACACCATTCACCCAAGGTGACGACGGGGAACACCTAAAGGCGGCGCCGCTGTCGATAGACAACACGGCATGGGCCAATACTGTCATTGCCTCGCAAGGCCACACGCTGGCCGTCATCCTGTACACGGGACCCCAGACGCGCTCGGCCTTGTCAACGTCCCCATCGCGCTCCAAGACCGGACTGCTGGAGTACGAGATCAACTCCCTGACCAAGATCCTTTGCTTCCTCACACTGGCATTATCCATCATTCTCGTCGCACTGGAGGGGTTTGGCCACACCAAGGGCGCCGTCTGGTATGTCAAGATCATGAGGTTTTTGGTTCTCTTCTCCACCATTGTTCCCATCAGTCTTCGGGTGAACCTGGACATGGGAAAGAGTGTATATTCTCGCTTCATCCAAAAAGACCCCGGCATGCCAGGCGCTGTGGTACGGACGAGCACCATCCCCGAGGACCTCGGGCGGATCGAATATCTTCTCAGCGACAAGACCGGAACCCTGACGCAAAACGAAATGGAGATGAAGAAGATACATGTCGGCACTGTCTCGTATGCCAACGAGGCCATGGACGAAGTGGCGGCCTATGTGAAGCAAGGCTTCCATCTTCCTCCATCTGCTGACGCGTCCACGCTCCTCACACCCTCGTCGTCCATTTTGGCCACCGGCAATGCCGGAGCCACCAGGACTCGTCGCGAGATTGGGTCCCGCGTCCGCGACGTTGTCTTAGCCCTCGCCCTCTGCCACAATGTGACGCCAACAACGGAGGAAGAGGGTGGGAAAGTGATCAACTCGTATCAGGCCAGCTCCCCCGACGAGATTGCCATTGTGCAATGGACCGAAGCTGTGGGGCTGCGTCTGTCCCATCGCGACCGCAAGGGAATGACTCTAGAATCGGCAGAAGGGCGCCCGGTGGTCAAGGTGCGGATCCTCGACATCTTCCCCTTCACCTCGGAGGGCAAACGGATGGGGGTTGTCGTCCAATTCCTCGATCGGCTTCACTCTCCAGCACCAGCTCTGCAAGACAGCGAGATTTGGTTCTACCAAAAGGGCGCCGACACCGTCATGAGTTCCATTGTTGCCACAAACGACTGGCTGGACGAGGAGACGGCCAACATGGCCCGCGAGGGTCTCCGAACCCTCGTGGTTGGGAGAAAGCGCCTGTCTTCCAAAGAATACCAGGAGTTTTCGGCAAGATACCAAGAGGCATCTCTCGCCATCAACGGCCGTGAAGCGGGGATGCAGTCGATTGTGTCTCAGTATCTCGAGCACAACCTAGAGCTCCTCGGCGTGACTGGTGTCGAGGACAAGCTCCAAAAAGACGTCAAGCCATCGCTGGAGCTCCTCCGCAACGCCGGCATCAAGATTTGGATGCTTACCGGCGACAAGGTGGAGACGGCGCGGTGTGTCGCCGTGAGCTCCAAGCTCGTCGCAAGAGGACAGTACATCCACACCATCGCCAAGCTCCGGCGCAAGGACTCGGCGCAGGAAAACCTCGATTTCCTGCGGAGCAAGACCGACTCGTGCCTGCTCATCGACGGCGAGAGTCTGGCCATGTTCCTGACGCACTACCGCACCGAGTTCATCTCGGTCGCGGTCCTCCTGCCGGCTGTCGTTGCCTGCCGCTGCTCGCCGATGCAAAAGGCGGAGGTCGCCCGGCTCATCAAGGAGTACACCAAGAAGCGCGTCTGCTGCATCGGCGACGGCGGCAACGACGTGTCGATGATTCAGGCTGCCGACGTGGGCGTCGGTATCGTGGGCAAGGAGGGTCGCCAGGCCAGTCTCGCCGCCGACTTTTCGATTGAGCAGTTCCACCACCTCACCAAGCTCTTGGTTTGGCACGGACGGAATAGTTACAAGCGCAGCGCGAAGCTCGCGCAGTTCGTCATCCACCGCGGCCTCATCATCGCCGTGTGTCAGACCATGTTTAGCATCGCCAAAGACTTTGAGCCAGAGGGTCTCTACAAGGTACGCCCCCCCCCCCTCCCTCCGTCACCCCCTGCTAACCCCCGCCCTCAGGACTGGCTCATGGTAGGCTACGCCACGGTCTACACGGCGGCCCCCGTCCTCTCCCTCGTTCTCGACAAGGACGTGGACGAGAACCTCGCCAGCCTGTACCCCGAGCTCTACAAGGAACTGACCTCGGGCCGATCCCTCTCGTACCGCACGTTCTTCGTCTGGGTTTTTGTGTCCATCTACCAGGGCTGCCTGATCCAGGGCCTCTCGCAGGTGCTGACGGCCGTCGAGGGCCCGCGCATGGTGGCCGTCAGCTACACGGTGCTGGTGCTCAACGAGCTGCTGATGGTGGCGATTGAGATCACCACGTGGCACTGGGTCATGGTGGTGTCGATTGTGGGGACGGCGGTCATGTTTGTCGGGTCGATTCCGTTTTTGGGGGGGTATTTTGATTTGGGGTTTATTTTGACCTTGTGAGTTTGTTCCGTTCTTGTGACCCTCTGGTGGTGCGTGGATGCTAACGGGGTGTTAGGGGGTTCTTGTGGCGCGTGGCGGCGATTTTGGCGGTGTCGTTGATTCCGACGTATATCGGGAAGCTGATTCAGAGGACGATGAAGCCGCCTTCGTATAGGAAGGTTCAGGGGATATAGGAGGAGCAGCAGGGAGGGGGTGGTGATGTTGCTGGTGGGTGGCTTGCATGGCTATGGCGTTGAGGGGTAGAAATTGCAATTTGAATCAGGGACCTACCTACCGATTCTGTCACGATAGCGCTCTGTTTTTGCATGAATCAAGACAGCTCGAGCGGAATTCATCATTTCGAGAAAATCTTGCATCGGGTGGTGCCCAGGTAATGATAACCTCTTGCCTAGGTTGGAAAAAAGCAGGAAAAAGAGAACAAAAAAAAAAAGACACACCAAGCAAAAGCTCTCCCCCCAACTCACAAAGAGGTGGGAGAATACGAAAAGCCACTCTTTGGGGCTTTTACTTCGGTAAGAGAGTGAACTTTCTTTGATTCGAACTCTGGCCTCAGGCGGGGAGGGCTTGGATGGGTCCGCGCACCCCAGTTCTATTACCACTAAGCCATGTGCTATCAATGTGGCAGTCCTCGAATCTAGGGGTGCTGGTGAGAGGAGGGGGCGGTATTGGGGGGTATATGGGGAGGAAGGTGGGGGGGGGAGGGGGGTGTTCAAACGGGATGGGAGAGTGGATTGGGGGGTGTTGGTTGACTTGGGCATTATGGGAGCGAGGGTATGGGATCTGGTGTCTGCATAGGTGCTTATGTACATATTCTGCTCGTTACGTCTTGCATGGTAAGGGAAGAGGACGGGTATGAAATGTTAGTCAAGATGTTTGGATCTGTCTGTTTATATCTATATCGACGTGTCCCGGTTCTGTATATCGAAGGACGGTGTCTGCGTCCATATGTTTCGGCCTCTCTGTTGTTCGGGTTTGCTGCGCCTCTATACCTTGGTCTGTGTAGTACGCCAGCCAAAGTGCACCTTGCTCCATCAAGACATGAGATCCTCCAGAATACCCTCCAACTCGTCCTTCCTGAACGGCAAGCTGAGAAGCTCCGTCCCCAGCGCGTCCTTGTGGCTGGTGATGATCTGGTGATCATGAAACCTATTCCAAAGTCAGTCAGTCAACGGTAAAAAAATAGAGGAAGGGGAACTCACTCCTTCAACAAAGTCCGAAACGCCATCTCGGAACTGCAAATAAACTCCTCCACCGCCTTATTATACACCATCCGATACTCCACCGCCGGCCCCTCGGCGCCCCCCTCCACATCGTCCGCCACAGCCAACACCTCGCTCACCAGCAACCGGAACAAGCTCTTTGCGTTCTCCGGCAAACTCCGCAGCACAAACGCCACGCCCTCCTTCCCGCCGACCCGCCGTGCTTTGCGCCCCAGCAGCTCGTGCACGTCATCCACCACGTCCAGCTCCGCCGCCAGCGGCGCAAACGTCGTGCACGCGTGAAACACAAAGTTAAAGGCCGACCGCAGCGCGCTGTCCCACAGGAACGCAAAGTCGGGCGTGTCGGCCGAGCAGACGAGGCGCACGCGCGGGTGCGCGGCGAGCTGCGCGAGGATGGCCTGCGCGCCGGGCTTGCGGAGGGGCGGGGCGTCGATCGAGTTGATGAGGAGGGTGAGGGGGGTGGTGAGGGAGGCGAGGAGGGTCTGGGCCATGGCGACAGGGGGGCCGGCGGGGATGCGGTGGGACGGGTCGACGGCGGTGCCGATGGTGGAGAGCATGTCGCGGAGGGAGAGGGTGCGGACGTAGCCGTTGATGATGACGATCTTGGAGGAGGATGTTGGGGGGTGGGAGGAGAGGTAGGTGGCGAAGTGGTGGAGGAGGAGGCGCTTGGAGCCGTAGCCGTACAGGCAGGCCGAGAAGCCTTGGGTGAGCTCAAAGTGCCATTGCGGGAAGCACTCGGCGTGGAGGGACTGGAGGAGGTCGACGTCTTTGGCGTGAGGTTCGTGGAGCTGGCGGAGGAGGGAAAAGTACTCGTCGTGGGTGAGGAGCTCGAGGGAGGAGAGGTTGTTGGCGGACGTTTTGGTAAGGCCGGGTTTGTTTTGGAAGAAGTATTGCTCGTGGGGAGGGAGGTCTCGGGGGGGTGTGGGTGACCGTTTCCGGGCTGTCGTGGCTTTCCGCGGCCTGCCGGGCTTTCTCTTCGGGGGGGTGGTGGGATTGGGGTCGGCTTCTTGTTCCTCTTGTTCCTCTTCGTCTTCCTCACTGGACTCGTAGATCTCCCTGGCGATGTCGCCCTCTTCACCCTCGTCGTCGCTGATAGCGCCTCCCACCACACGGTCGATGAGGGCGCGGGCGCTCTTGCGTCGGGCAGATCGGTCGGCTATGTTGCGACTGGGGGTCCCCGTGCCGTTGATGCCATTGAGCTTGACGGGCGTCGCGACGACGGCTTTGCGACGAAGGGCCGACGGCGTTGTTGCTACCTGTGCTGGGTCTTTGGCAGGGCGAGCTTGTCGCTTCTTGGTTGGGCTGGGCTCGGCAGCTGACTGAACAGGTTCATCATCGGTGGCTTCTCTGTCGTCGGCGTCGACGTCGTCTGGCGCAACCGAGGTGGTGGTGGTCTGGCGACGCCTCTTGGGGGTGTGGGAGGAGTCGTCGGGGACATCGTAGGGGTCGGCGGGCAGTTGTCTTTTTTTTGGTGAGGGCGCGACAGGCTCCTTCTTCTCTGCTGCTACTGCTTTCCGCCGGGCCATTATTGAGGATTTATTTGTCGGCTGGAGATGGACATGGCGTGTAGGTGTTTTCTTTCGCAAGTCGCAAAAAAAATGAGGGTCGAGCGAGACGCGATGATGGACTCGGGACCTGCAGAGGGACGCGCCTTGCCTGCCGGCGCCGCAGCGCTTCTCACATGGTGGCCCAAGCACCCGACATTGCAGGCATTTGCAGGGGTCTGGTTCAACGACATGGCAGTCTTGGCGGGCATCACGGGCTTGAGAGAGCTCTCACTCCTTCCTCGTTTTCGAGATTTCACTTGGTCAACCCCTCGATTTCTTCACACCCGAGAGAAGATATTTCACCAGTTCCTACCACTCGCTGCTCCTTCAAAATGAATCTCAATCTGTCGGCCTCGCTCAACATTTTCAAGCTCATCTCGCGGCCGTCGCTCTGCCTCCCCCACGCAACGGTTGGAACCTTCAACGACCTGCCTGTTCCTCTGGACCGCCTCTTTTCCAAACCAGGAAGATCCGTCGACATCAGGGCTGTGGTGCTTGACAAGGACGATTGCTTCGCCTACCCGGAAGAAAGCGCTGTCTATGACTCTTACAAGGTATATCATCGTGCCGTTTGCCAAAGCATCATTGTAGAACACAATCCTTGCTCGACTTCTGCTTTTGCATGCCGTAAATCAGGTTGATACTGACAGGGCAGAAACGGTTTGACGCTCTGCGGGAAGCATATCCAGGACGACGATTGCTCATCGTGTCCAACACGGCTGGCGCCACCAGCTGGGATAGAGATGGAAAGCTGGCATTTGAGGTACAAAGGGCCACCGGCGTGCCAGTCCTTGCCCATCGGGTCAAGAAGCCAGGCTGCGGTCACGAGATCATGGCCTACTTCAAGGACCACCCCGAGGCAGGCGTCACTTCGCCTAGCCAGATTGCCGTCGTGGGGGATCGCCTGGCAACCGACATGATGCTCGCCAACCAGATGGGAAGCTACGGCGTTTGGGTTAAGGACGGCGTGGTCCCTCTCCGGGAGAAGAGCGTGGTGAGTGTCCCGAGTTACCCTTGATATGCACATTGCTGACCCTGAAAACAGTTCTCCCGGGTGGAGAGGAGGATTGGGCCCATGCTGCTTGTTCGTGGTTATTCGGCCCCCGATCCTGTCAGTCCGTTTGAGTGAGGGACTGTCCTCACGACTTGTGGTCTCTTCCCATCGAGTCATTTCACTCAGTCGACAAGCCCGCCATATCCCGCCGTCGACCACGCTAAGACAAAGTCCTAGATCGGAGATCTCGATTTCGGAATTCCATCTTTGGACTCGTCAGGTCAACGAACATGTCACGATTCCGAGACATGTGCCCCGAGTGTTGACATTGTGACCGGATCCCAGATTAAACATTGGGTCTGAACCTGAGATGAGAACAGGAGCAGCCTTCATCACCCCGCCGGGAACTGACTCCTCTCTGTGGACCGGACAACACCACCGCCAGAACCCCAGGGGCAATGTTTACATACCCTGGATGAGCATTACAATACAGGTCCCTGCTAGAGGTTTCTTATTGCGGAGGTTGTCGCCGCTATCTTGTGGCGTTGCTTGATGGGATGCGTGTTCTTTGCGGTGTTGGCCTGATAAATTGGGGTTGTGGAGAGGGAAACATCAAGGCCACCGGGGACATCGGGGAGAAAGTTGAACTTGGATGACTCGGAAATGGGGACGTTGTTGGCCTCGGGCGAATGGCTTCAACGGTCGAATCCAGGGAAACAAGAAAAGTCGCGCCTCGAACCACTCGCTGTCGGATTCTCGGTCGTCCGTATTTTCTCAGACGAACCAAGATCTCCAGTCTCCTGTCCGATGTCCCCCGGTCCCTGGTCTCCGGTCTCTCGTCTCCCTTTTCGATCCCGTGTCCGGCCGCCAGCCACCTCCGGTTTGGCCCCGCCCTCTCCGGCCCGGCCCCACCCGCGATTCGTTTTGGGTCCCATTGTTCTCGACAGAGCCCCCGAGTGGACAGGACGAGACCTCGCCGGTCCCCCCCAGCCCCGGTCTCCCGTCCGCCTATTCGGTCCCTCGTCCGGTTGCCATCCACCTGCGGTCTGGCCCCGTCCTCTCCGGGTCGTCTCCACCCGCGAATTGTTTTCGGTCCCATTATTGTCGACAGAGCTCCCGAGAGTGAACCCGGGGACGTGACTTAGCTGGACCCTCCAGCCCCAGTTTCCCGTCCGCCTATTCCATCCCTCGTCCGGCCGCCATCTACCTCCGGTCTAGGCCCAGCCCCCGTGATTTGTCTTCGGTCCCATCATTGTCGACAGAGCCCCCGAGAGTGAACCTAGGGACGAGACTTTACCGGCCCGGATCGCTCTGTTCATTGGGAATTTCCCCTCGATCTCCGTCTATATAACAGAAGCTCTCGCCGGCCTCCCTTCTCTCCTTTTCACCAAACCTTTCCACAATCCGAACCCTCCGCTCCGCCATTTCCTGAACAACAACACACCTTTTCGCCGCCGCGATTATATTTCCTCACACCACAACACTTATTCCACCATCTCCCTTCTCTCCCACACCCCAACAAACTTCCACCATCCGACTACCACCCCCCCCCCCCCCCCTCAAGAACTGCAACCTTCAACCCACTCGCCTTCTTCTCTCCCACGCCATCTCCTCTCGCCCACTCCCATTCCCTTACTCCGACTTCTCGCCTCTCCATACGAAGGGTCCCAATATCCCTTTACTGGAGACCATTGGTAAGCATTCTCTTCTATCTCTGCCTCAAGCAGAGGCCTAACTTCTTCATTCCAGTCCTTGGTCTACGACCACCATTAGCCTCTTAGCGTACTCAGCTTGCTTGCCATCGCGCTCGACTTCCCCGCGATTGCACTCGACTTTCTTGCGGTCGCACTCGACATCCTCGCGGTCGCATTTGACCCCCTTCCGATTACATCCAGCCTGCCCCACCCATCACGACTTCTTGACAGAAATAGACCCATCTCTCATCCAACATCTTCCACAAAAGAACATCACAATGGGTGGCAAGCACTGGAGCGCAGAGGAGGAGGCTTACTTCTGGAACACAATCATTCCCAAGTCGCCCAAGAGACAAGGGATCAGGAGGAACGATCCTGAGATGTCCTGGGAGGAGCTCGCGGCAGAAATGAACACGGTCTTTGACGGCCCGGAACGTCGTCGAGTGTACACAGCCCAGGGCATCTGTAAGTGTCACCCGTTCATCTTTCGACATCATTTGCTAACCTTTTTAGTTGAGCACTGGTTCATGAACATACAAAAGGGAGGTGTCTCAAAGAATGCTCGTCGCTTCGTCGACCCATACGTCGCCCAGAGTAAGCAATCTGAGTTCTTTCAAGTCGGACAAGCCTAATCGTCGTGACAGTGTTGGTTGATGGTGCAACCCGAACTGGGCGCGGCTTTGTCGCGAAGCAAGGCGCCCGGGCTCCCAGACGGGCTCCCAGAAAGACTCCGGCCAAGGAGACCACTGCCCAGAAGAAGACCAGGCTTCGATCAGCGCAGAGTGACCCCCTTGGGACCCTGTCCAACGATGCCAATGAGAAGGTGGCCGAAGCAGCCACACCCAATACCCCTGGCGCTGCTGGCAACTCTTTGGCACTGAATCCAGCTGTTGGTCAGGACGAGTATGCGGAGGGGGATGAGGACGCTCTTTTCGTCGGCGATGGTATTCCCATTGAGTCTTGGGACCCTACTCCGACGTCGAATGCCGCTATCTCCCACAACCTCACTGCGTTTGTCTCTGACAACCCCTACAACAGCACCACTGGCAGTGTTGGGACCAACAACGCTCGACCCCAGCAGTCTCTGGCTGCTTTGGCCCTCGCCAACCTTGTCGCCCAGTCTACTACCCATGTGGACAGTGCTGCCTTAACGACCGCCATCACTCCCGTCCACCACAGCACGAGCTCCAGCCGTGTTTCGCAGGCGCCCCAGCTCATGTCTGCCTCTGCTCGGGAGGCTTGGGACTATTGCCACCGTCCCAGCGATCCTTGGAACTCTCAGCAGGCCACATATACCGATGGGCTGACGGAGTACTTGCAGGGGGCACCCAGCCGTGTTTCTCAGACAGCCCAGCCCATCCCCAGCCATACCACCGATCGGAGCAACAACTCCACCGCTGGAATTTGGGATTATGAGACCATGAGCTTCAACAGTGTCCCCTCCAATCGCCAGCTGGGTGGGGAGGATTCTTCTGGGACGTCTCAACAGGGAGTCTCGTTTAATGCTGCCGAAATGTCGAACACATCGAGCTCCATCTTTGGAGGAAACCACAGTAAACATGGCCGGCACGGCTACGGCCAGCATAACGACGGCGAGCGCGGCTACGGCCAGCGCGACAACGGCCAGCACAACTACGGCCAGCGCGAGCACGGCCAGCGCGAGCACGGCCAGCGTGAGCACCGTCAACTCCAAGGTGGCCCTGAGAACTCTCTTGAGTTTGACTTGCGCAACCCCCTTGGAGGCTTGGTCAGTGGGTCTGGCACTGGCACCTACTATGGTGCCTATGGAAGTGGTTTCAGTACCTATGGTCATGAGAACACCTCCATGACCGGACTCTCTGAGCAGCCCATTCCCCCTCCCTCTGGCAGTCACAATCACCGTGACGCCTTCTCCAGAACTGCTGCCAATGCCTTCCCTGCCACCAGCTACACTCCTGCTGCTGGCAATGCTGCCAACGAGTGGCAGACCCATCCATCTCTTGCCTTTGGTGGCACCGACGAGAACTCCACCGTGCTCGGTGCCACTGCCGAGCAAACCCCTGCTGTCTTTCCCACGGCTCCGACGAACAACGCCACTGGGGCTTGGGGAATTGGTCTCCCTCCCTTTCGCAACGACAACAACCAAAACTAGAAGTCCAACCCGGCTTCTTTGTCGGTGGTGCCACGGAAGACGGGGAATTGGTCCAGCTCTCCCCAGAGTACAACAGCAAGGAAGAGACGAGATCCACTTGAAAGCAGTCGGCCTCCACATTACTAGCATTCCGTCCCGCCTCGCCCTGCCTCTCTAAACGGCCGGACGACAAAGACCTTCCGTCTGGCCTCGCCTTTGCATTCCGTCTTCCGTCCGGCCTCGCGTTGCCTCTCCAAACGACCGGACGGACGACAATGTCTTTCCGTCTGGCATCGCCTCACCTCTCTGAACGACTGGACGATATATACATATTTCGCACCCTCTTCCTACCATTCCGTCCGGCTCACCTTACCACCCTACAAGAACGGACGGCAAAGGCCTATTTTGTCCGGGCTTGGTGGTTTTGCGGAGGATGCAAGGATCGACCAAAAATGCTTTCTGGAGCAATTGGCCTCGACATTCATAGGTTTCCGTCCCGCTTACCTTACCTCACTACACGACTGGACGACGGAGACCGATGTCGTCCGAGTCATGTTTCGTCGCTACATATCGAGACCATTGCACTCGACTCGCGACGGAACGACGAGGGAGATACTGGAGGTGGATTGGTTTGGAACTTTTCCTTGAGTTTTTCTTTTTTTGAAGGTTCTCTTAGCGGGCGCAAGACACGGTTTGTTTTCGTTGATACCCACAGGAGATAGACCACACGCGAGATACCCTTGTTTTTGGAAGGCTTTGCGCTGAGGAAGCTCGTTTTGTAACATAGACAGAAAATTTACATTTCTTTTTCATTTTTCTTTTGCGGGTTGCGGACGAGGCGGACGAGGCGCAGTCTTTGGACGAAAGAAACTGGCGGACTGGCCGGTATGCCTTTTGGACGGTTGGCTCACTAACATTTACAGAGTCTTGCAGGTCCCTCAAACGCCTTGAAAAGGACCGACTCGACAACAGCCAGCACGACATCATCAGCAAAGATCTACGAGGGGACAGGATGGATGTCTGGCCAGTAGTTCCTTTGTATTGCTTAGTCCCCCGGCATGTGCTAACCACATCACAGGTTACTAACCCCATCTCGCCGTCCGTTCAGACCCCTGATCATGGCCATCTTGACGAAACGAGGACGACAATGACCTGCGGATCATGACCAGAATATGCGATAGGGATAAAGAGAGGCATTGTTTGCCTTGGCTAATGATTGAAATGTTCGGAAGGACGGACCACCGAAACCTCAGGGGGGCTATGTTATCACGAACCGGGGAAAAGGGTCTCGGAAATTTCTGTCACCTCAAGCACACATCAAAGGAACGTCATATTCCTCGAGAACAGTCCAATACATATCTGAGCGACAATACGGAGCCCCCATGCCAATGTCAGATAAAGACAATTATCTTCCGCCCACCCACCCAGTCATCTCCCTACCACCCCCTCAATCTCCGTCACCAACCCCCTCACCAACCCCTCATCAAACCTCCTCCCCCCCTCCCCATCCCCAACCAAACAGGAAGAATGAAACCACACCCCCTCCCCACCCCTGATCCCCCCCTCCCCCACCAAACCCTTCACATCCCCCCCCCTCACCCCCCCTCCAACCACCACCTCCACTCCCTTTCCCTCCCCGCCTCCACCACCCTTCCCAAAACCCCCCGATTCCCCCTCGCATCCCCATCCCCTCCCGACGTCAACACCCCCGCAAACCCACACCCTTTAACCACCCCAACCTCCCCCTCCACCCCCTCATCACCATCCCCCACCCCCGCAAGAACAAGATCAAACGCCCGATGCAAAACACAGACCATCCCCCCCGCGGCTTTTGCCAACGCCGTACAAGCAGGGACGTCAATCCCCACCCCCACCCCGGTTCCCGTGCTAGAGAGCACGCCAAAAACGAACCCATCCCCCCTCTCCCTGTCAAGGAGGCCAGAGGCGAGAAACTCGCCGATGGACGCGTGCATGGAGGACAGCTCGGCGGGGGTGTAGATGAAGTCGTGGCTGCCGCTGCCGGTGGGAGGGGCGCCGCGCGGGCGGATCATGATGCGGATTGGGGGGCGTGCCTGGGGGGAGGAGGGGAGGGTGGCGAGGAGGGCGAGGAGGGCGGTGAGTGAGGGGAGGGTGGGGGTTAGGCCGCCCAGGGCTGGAGGGCAGTCAGTTATGGGAGCGGGGTCAGGGGTCAGGGGCGGGGGCGGGGAATGGGTTAGGGGAGGGGTCAAGGGTAAGGGAGGGGTCAGGGGTAAGGGAGGGATCAGGTGTAAGGGAGGGGTCAGGGGTAAGTAAACAGTAGATGTGGGTGGGACGGGACGGGCCGGCCGTGGGGGGGGGGTGAGCGGACGGGACCGGGTTGCCACCGCGGGGTTTCGCTTACTGTGCGAGGGAGACGAGAAAGTACATGACAAGATGGACTTACCATAGGAGGCTGCGCGATTGAGCTCGAGACGCTGGGCACCGGCCATGACGGCTGCTGCCCCGTCGTCGGGGCCGAAGATGGGGATTTCGAGCATTTTTGAAGATGTAGTTTGTAGGTGTTTTCTCGTTATGTGACGGAAGGAATTCGCAGTCAAGGGCGATGTTGAGCTCGAACGTGATTGGGGTTCGCTTGGACGCCTGGATGTGGTGGGAATAACTGTGTGTTGAGGGGGTGGCGGAGATGGTTGGCGGCAGAAAAGAGCGAATTACCTTGTCTGTCAGAAGTTTATATCCGCTTTTTCACCTCCGCCTTGCCTGGCCCCAACTCAATATAAGCCTCCAGGTCGTACACACTTCCCGTCAGCCTCGCATAACCACCAACGTTGCCTTTTTTGCCACGCGGGGCTTATGTTGCTCAAGATGTATCACACATGCACCATTAAGGCAAGGCTACTTTCAAGCACCAGGGCAGACAAGACTTAGTATCCCTTCAATTAGTGGTGGACTACAATTTCCAGTCAAGCTCTGGAACGCTCAACCAACACGCAAATGCGACTCGCAACACACTGACATTAACCCAGGCGGTCCTCAACACCCAACACCACCCCCTCACTTCTTCCCATGATCATTCCCCGCCATCACCCAACTGCTCGTCGCCTTTGCAGCCTTCTCCTTGTCCTCCTCGCTCATCTTGTCAAATGCCCCATGATGGCTCGGGACATGGCGCCCCTTTTCCACGCCCGGGCGCGCGAGCATCCTGAACAGCCATTCCTTGAGCTTCGGAAACTCGTCAATCGACACTCCCGCCCAATCTGCCGTTGTCAGCACCTTCCCCAACCCATCAAAGAGGGAAAAAATGAGAGGGCAAAAACTCACCATGCGACGCAACCCACCCCCAACAAGAAATATCCGCCACGGTACACCGATCGCCCACCAAATACCCCGACGTCGACTTCTCCAGCTGGCTCTCCATGACCGAGTACAGCCTCTTGGTCTCCCCCTGATATCTCTTCACGCCATACTCAATCTTCTCCGGCGCGTACCCTACCAAATGTCAGCACCGCCCCCACTCCCACCATCACCATCAACAAGGGAAGAACCCACGAAAAAAATGATTCGCCTGCCCCTGCATCGGCCCCAGCCCGCCCATCTGCCACATCAACCAGCTCTGCACTTCCCAATATTCCGGCGCGTCCCTGGGATACGAGAGCTTATACTCCTTGTCATATCTCTCCACCAGATAATTCAGGATCGCGCCGCTCTCAAACACGCGCAGCGGCTCCCCGTCGCTGGCGCCGGGGAAGCTGGCATCCGTGAGCGCCGGGATGCGGCCGTTTGGGTTGATCTTGAGGAACCACGGCTCCTTTTGCTCGTTGGTGGAGAAGTGGAGTTCCGTGACGTCGTAGGCGAGGCCGAGCTCCTCGAGGAGGATGGAGGGCTTGATGCCGTTGGGGGTTTGTTGGGTGTAGAGGTGGAGGGAGGGTTTGGAAGACATTGCGGCGGTGGGGGTGGGGAGGGGTCTGGTGGTGGTGATGGTTCGGGCGAGGAGGGCGAGGCGGTTCATTCGATGTGGTGGAATGCGGGATGAAGCCTCGGGGAAGGAATGATTGGGGTTTTGCTCTTATACATGTACCCAGTGGAATTGGGTTGAAGGGAAGGGGGAGTTGGTGACAAATGCACCCGGATCCATGACGGGGACAATGCGGGGTCGTGCCCGGCTTCCCGTACAAGTCCGTACCCGATCCGCGGTGGACTTCGGTGACGTTGTTGATCCGCGCTTATGATGCCGGCAGATCCCCTTCTTTATCCGCTGAATCCCCCGCTTAGTGATCCCATTGCGCCATCGCTGAGTAATCGATCGGGGTTAACCTTTCGCGTATTGCGAGCGAGTCCGACACGCGACGACGACGATGGCGACGCTGCTGAGAAATTCATCGCAAACCCCACGCGATGCAGCTTCGGTCACTCCAAGACACGAAATAGGTATAAACATTAGATTATCGCGAGGCGAAACCCTCGAATTTTTGTTTATTTTAGTTGCACAATCCAATCACAGCCGCCCTCTAAAAGGGGCTTCCCTCTCCTTCACCACCGGCACCCTAAACCTTGCACAGCCTTCCATCCGCAGCCTCGGACCAGCCCTCGCTGTTCACCGCCTTGGTGGCATAGAAGAAGCCCTTGGGATCATACTTGTTCTTGATCGTCTGCAGCGTCTTGTAGTTGCTCCCAAAGAACTCCTTCTGGAAGTTCTTCTGCCACGCGTCGCCCTCGTTCATGTACGCGCCGCTGCCCGGCGTCACCGCCTCGATCGCCGGCATGATGGTGTTGGTCATGAGCTGGCGGCGCTGGGCCATGAGCCCCCACTGCGCCGGGTCAAACGACCACTCGGTCGTCAGCGTAACGTGCACGAGAGCCTTGCGCCACGCCGGAAGAACTGAGTTGGCGCAGTTGGCGCCGAACTGGGACACGTCGGTGCCCACGCCGATCCACGTGACGCCCTGCTCCGTGATGCTCTTGGCCGCGGCGTGCAGCTTGGCGGCCGGGACCGGGCTCTCGAGGACCTGGCGCGGGACGAGGCGACCGCCGTACTGCGCGATGCCGACCTGGATGGCGCCGTTGGGGAGCGGGCCAAAGTACTTGTCATAGTGGTCGTAGTAGTTGGCCGTCTCCGAGTACGTGGCGGTATGGGTGACGTTGAGGGCGTTGAGCTTGGCGACAAAGGGGGCGATGATCTGGCGGACCTCGGCCTCGGACTTTCCGTAGGCCGTGAGCGGCGCGATCATGAAGAAGGTGGGGGTGAAGTAGTAGACAACCATCGAGCCGGCGCTGACCATGCCCGGGAGCGCGGCGTGGAAGGCGTCGATGCCGGCCCAGAACTTGTCTTGCGGGACCGTGGCGGAGAAGAAGGAGAGGGCCACGCCGCCAATCTTCTTGTCAGGGAATGTCTTGGCCGTCAAACTGACAACGACACCATAGTTGCCGCCACCGCCGCCCGAGAGCGCCCAGTACAGGTCCGAGTTACGCGTACGCGACGCCGTGAGGAAGCGCCCGTCGGCCGTGACGACTTCGTACTCGAGCGCGTTGTCGGCCGCCAGGCCGAAGCTCGTGCTGAGAGCCGAATGTCCGCCACCCTGGGTGTAACCGCCAGCGAGGCCAACCGTCGAGCACTCGCCCGTCACCACCACCTTGCCCTGGGCCTTGGCCGCAGAGAGGATCTCGAAGCCCTGCACACCGGCGCCGACCTTGACGGCGGAGCCGGCGTAGAAGGGGTCGGAGAAGGTCTTGAAGTCGATGCTTTTGAGGTGGTGGGTCCAGATGGACAGGGCTCCGGCACCGGTAGAGCGACCAAGGTAGTCGTGGCCGGTGTTGCGAATGACAAAGCGAATGTTGTTCTGCTGGGCAAAGGCAACCGTCTTCTTGACGTCGTCGCTGGACTGGGCCTTGACGGCGTAGCGGACGTAGTTGCCCAGCACGCAGGGCTTGGAGGCGGGCGTGAAGGGGTCACAGCTCTGGTTCAAAAAGTTGGGAGCCATGATGGAGGCGCTGTCGGCCATGTGGACATCGGGGAACTGCCAGCGGGACTGGAGGGTCGTGCAGGCGGCCGAGTTGAGGGTCGGGTCGTGGCAGACGTTGGCCAGGGGCACCGTGGCGATGAGGCGGCCGCCGACCGTCGAGTTGAAGGCGCTCCACTTGGCCGTGGACGGCCAGCACGAGTCGCCGGGGAAGCACTTGCAGCTGCCGGCGGCGGCACCACCGGCCGACAGGAGGCCGGCCACGAAGGCGGAAGTCTTCATGATGATGATGTTTGGGAGGGGTTGTTAAAGAATGACGAGACACAGCGACCGCTGGTATGGCAGCACAATGTCTGAATGCCCCGGAAAACGAGTGTGGGGGAGGGGTTGAAGGCACGAGGGAAGAGATCTTCGGGCATCAGGGTGGTAGCGGCGGGCATGGCCATGTTTTATTCTGTCTTGATCGGGATCCCATCCTCGGCTCCATGATTTTTGCGGGCACTGAGGGGGGGGGGCGAAGGAGTCGGTAGCGACCCGAGGACCACCAAGCACCAAAGGACCAAGGTCCATCCGCTCCCCGGCGGACCATGCAACACTTGCCGCATTGGTAGAAGCTCGATGGTGGGAGAAAGGCATCAATTTCCCGGGGTCCACGGTCTACGGTGACATCGGGGGCCACGGGGAGCCAAGGGGACTGGCGCGTTCTCCGCCGGGCAGCACTGCCTGAACCTGCTGAGAAGCACGAGGCTGAGACGAGAGGGGACCAGAAGATATCAGACCTTTTCAGTTTTATACCTGGATAAAGAGAATCATGCCCGTGATCGTGGTGATGCCTTTGCCTTGCGCATTGTGGTCGATCAGGCTCTGCGCCGCTGCCACACCGCACCGGGCTCGTGGGCCGTGTAACCACACTGAGATCGCGGGAGATGCTCCCGATGGGCTGAGTGCGGCACTGCATCAAGATTCTCATCGCCATGGCCGTGGCTCGATCCCGACCCAAAATAGTATGGGGGAGGGTGCCGAGGTAATCTGATGGCCGCATGCCACCCATACTTATTGAATGCTTGCATAATCTCTCCCGTGGACAGTGACACTCGACAGGCAATGCCAGAGATGGGTGGGGGTTGTGGGGTTTTTTTTGGGAGTCGTGGAGAGATTTGAGCGGCATCTGCCATCTGTGATGCCATGGCAAGTCGATCCGTCCATCAAAGAGGGGTGGTGCTGTTGTGGGAGTGGGCGCCCTTTTGATCATCGTCGGCCGCATTTTGGCTTCTTGAGACACCAGGCGCAACGGCGTGTCCCCGCTGATGTCTCCTGTCGGAGTTTGAGTCCAGCAGCTTGTGGCGGCGGCTGGGGCGCCAAAACGTTGTGATGACCCGCGAACAATGCATTGTCCTACCCGTCGTGAAGTCGTGGCAGTGCGGGGGGGCGTCGGGATGGTGGGAGTGAGAGTTGGAGAGGATCCGAGAGAGCGAGACTGGCTCCGGCTTGTGGGGGAAAGGGGGCAGAGGGAAAGGAAATTTGTCCGTTGAAGGCGTTGAAGTGGAAGTGAAATCACACGGAGCGAGACGCAGAGACTCAATGTCGTCCGACACACTGAAAAGAAAGAAGAAATGGAAGGACTGGAAGCGCGCGTGGGGGCAGGGGGGAAGGGGGAAGGGGACAGGGGGAACATAGGGGCGGTGCCAACTCCCGGGTGATAATGGATTGAGAGACCGAGACTCGGGAGTCGGCAGAAAAAGGTGGACCAAGGCGGTTCCTCCAGCCGATAAACACTGGGCAGTGGGCAACGGGCAAACGATAAATCAACAACCACCAGTCATAAAGGGATATTCCGTACTGCGTACTCCATGGCAACATGACAAACGGGCAGAGGAGAACTTGCCTTGAAAAACGACTGGTACCATCAGGGCGGTTTGTGGCACGGCAGCAGCCACGTCTGACGAGTCAGGTCGCGTCTCTATTCTCTCCCCTCCCCGTCCCTCCACGCACCCCCGCACCGCCCCACGGATCCCCGACGAGTCCACCACTCACCAACGGCCCGGGGGCCGGGGCGTCCGGAAGATCCCCCGGGGCCCGTGCGAGTTGGAGATTGTTCTGGGCCGGCCCCACTGCCTCGATACGACCATACCAGATGGAGTTTAGATGGCCTCTTTTTTCCTGCAAAGGCCAATGGCTCTTGCCGGACGACAAGGGTATCGTCCAGACTCCTAAGACATGGAAGTTGAACCAACAACGAAAACGGAGAGAGAAAAAAAAAAGCCACATGCAGCCCTCCCTCTCTGTCACCAAATATTACTGACACAGCACTGACAGAGCAATGAGAGCTGGCCTCCTCTTCCTTGCTGTCGTCGGTCATCACCGACTGATCCGGCCAACATCCGAATCCTCCCCTGGGTTCCCCTCTGCACTGTCGAGACTCGAGTCTGTTGACCGGAAAGCCTCTCCGCAGCAAGTGGCACAGCACCGTCAAGGAGCTTCGGAGCCGATGCTGTCCAATGTCTTGTTCCTTCAGCCTTCGCCCGACAACTGACGCGAAATTGGCCGCCGCCTCGTCGCCACATTCCCAACGTTGCCGTTGACAAGACAACTTCAAGACATGGCAAACGCCGTCTGCAGCCACGGGCGATCAAATCAACGGTCGTCGGGCGCACTCCCATCACGGCGGTCACTGGTCACTGACCACCAACCACCAACCACCAACCACACAGCCCTCCCGACGGTTGTCGGCCGCGGCACCTCCCGCCCCTCCTCTCCCAACCACCAGCACCATGTTTCAGAATGTTTACTTTTGGGCATGCGAGGCCTGGTGGCGGTGGCGTCTCATTGTTGCTGTTTCCCGGGTCAAGGGACTCGTCGACTCCAAGGTAACGGTGCCTACCGTCTCTCAAGCCCGGCATGAGGTCCTTCAAAACCTCACTCACCTCGAGACCACCGAGCAATCACCAAGCAAACATGACCAGTCGAGCTGCCCGTTGCTTCTGCCAGGAGCGCACCGGGATGCCGGTCTTCGACTCTTCATCACTCAATGGTCCCAGTGAAGGCCTTCATGCAAGTCCCAGGCATTATCGGTGCCAGGGTAGCATCGCCAACTTGCCAGGACGCGGGGGTTCTCTTCAGCAAGCGAGCAAGCAGGGAACGGCACGGGGGTCATCTCCTCGTCGCCCACGTTGCATCTCTCGACAAGTCGACGCGATGCCAAAACTCCCAAGCCAGTTGCCCGTTGCCACGATCCAAATCATGGCCTGGACAGTAAGAGTTGGTGATCTTCCAACAGCAAAACCACCGCTGTTTTCCAGCTTGTGCTTGTCTCGCCTGCGCTCCCTTCGCCGGCTTGTTCCGGGGGTGGCTTGCACAATTCTCCGGCTTCGCTCATCACAGGCAATGGAAGCTGACGTTCCTCTCGTCTCTCGGAAGGAGGGCAACGCACCCCTGCCGGCTGCTGTGGGATGATTGCCACCTCCTTGGGTACCGGCCAAAAGCCACCATTTACAACCATCCGGCGCCGCCCCCTTGTCCAGAGTGAGACCTTTTGCTGTGAATGTAGCCAACGCCGCAAACGATGCCCGAATATTTCAAAGTCTTGGGGTCCCCGGCCTCGAAACGGCCATCCCCCTTCCCGTCCCCGTGCTTCTTGACATCATGACTCGGAACCGACAGCAGTAGGAAACCACTGTGTTTCGTTTCCACCACAGGTCCCACTCGTTCTCGACCTCTCGCCGGCCTTCGTCCGCAAAAGCAGGCATCACGATTCGCGAGGCGGATTCGGCAACGATTTACGATCCCTCGAGCTTCCGTCGCGGTCCGTCAAGATGGGGTGGACCTACAACACCGCTGATCCCAATGCCCCAACCATGGGGCCCACCATCACGGGCGTCGCAGCAGCCCTGACGGCCATCTCGCTCTTGACCGTGTGTCTGCGCATTTATGTCCGGTTTAGCCTCATCAAGGCCCCGGGCGTTGATGACTGGATTATCATGGCGACTTGGGTAAGTTCCTTGATGCAACAAGACTGGACTCTCGCCGGGACTTGCAACGAGAACGCGACTCTAACAACCACAGATTGCCGCTGCTGGTTTTGCAGTCGTTACCATCATTCGTAAGTGCACATCCCTCACCAAACCACCTCGTCGTATGCTGACAACGATGCAGAAACAAAATGGGGGCTCGGGTTGGACAACTATCTCGACCTGCCCGCCGAAAACATCTTCAACTTTGGCCTGGTGAGTCTCAACCCCCCTGAATGCCTTTCAATGCTAACAGAAGATAGATCCAATACGCCGGCGCTCCCTTCTACATCACCAGTATTCTCGGTTTCAAGCTCGCGCTACTCTTTTCCTACCTACGATTCATCCCCAAGGGCATCTACCGCATTTTGTGCATCACCGTCATCGTCGGATGCACCCTCTTCCACACCTCCTTCCTGGTCGTCCAGATCAACCTCTGCCAGCCCATCGCCAAACAATGGGACCCAACCATCACCACAGGCTCCTGCCTCAAAGGCGTCCCCTTTTACACCAGCATGGCCTCCCTGACCATCTTCTTTGACATCATCGTGTACGTCCCCTCCCCCGCACCCACCAACTCCTCCCACCCTAACCAACACCCCCAGAATGGCCCTCCCCTTCCCCGTCCTCGCCACCTCTCAAATCCAAAAGCGCAAAAAGGTCGTCCTCCTCGGCCTCTTCGCCCTCGGCCTCTTTATCACGATCATCCAGATCATCCGTATCCAGACGGTCCAGCGCCTGGCCAACTACACGGACTCGGCGCCGCTGATCCTGTGGTCGACGGTCGAGAACAACCTGGGCATCATCGTGGCGTGCATCCCGACGCTGGCGCCGCTGGTCAAGTACTTTGCCGAGCAGCGCAGCACGCGCGCGGCGGGCGGCAGCGGCGGCGATGGCAGCAAGCAGCGAAACGTGGGGTCTAGGTACGCCATGCAGTCGTGGAAGGGGCGCACCCTCGATAGCCGCCACGACGAGGGGAGTAGCTTTGAGGGGCATGTGGCGGCCAAGAGGGAGCAGGATTCGGAGAGGGGAGGGCATGGGAGTACCGACTCTATCTTGGATGCCGGGATCAGGAAAAAGGTCGAGATCAATATCACCAGGGTGTAGTGGGCTCTGGGGAGTCGGGTCGGGCTGGGAGCTGCTAGGCTCTGTCTGTCGATGTGTATGATTGGGATATGGGAAAGATGTAGAAGGGTTTTGCTTCAACTTGATGCCCTCCACTTGGACGGAAACGGGGAGGAGCTTGGCGCTCTGGCGTACATTGATGACTGCGGCCAGGACAAACAAAAACGATTCCTGGTGCAAACCCGTCGACGGCTGCGTTGTTTAGATTACGATGTAGACGTATATATTTCTTGTACATAGTAGTAAAATTCGGTAGACGAAATACACGAAACGTCCATGATATTGGCACTCCTGCCAGTGCCATTCCAAAGCAGCGGCTCTCCATCTGCCCAAGTCCTCGGCGCAACAAGAAGCTCTCTCCTACCCCCTTCCAAACTTCTAGAATCACAAGCTATCATAGCCCAGGAATAGAAAAGAAATCAGCGGTCAAATTTACCTGGAATATGCACGGAAAATTCCTCGACGCACCTTGCACCCGAGGAATACCACCTTCCCAAAGAGCGCACGCCTCCATGCCAAGCGAGCAACCAGGCTCGCCCTGACTGCCGGGTAGGTAGGAAACAAGGTATGTTGGAAACAACCTTAGCTGACCGCCCGGCAAAGACTGCCTCCCCCAGAAAATCTCCCGATGCCAGAAACCTCAGGCGGCAGGTGAGCTTGTGGGGGGGGGGGGTTGCCTTCCCCGGAAGGCGTCCAGTCTCCATGTTCCGGAGTGGCTCAACTGTCAACACCCTGTGGCTGGCCTGTAGCGCATTTCGACGCCTCGGCACTGACGTAGCTCGCCAGTGGCCGTGCCGTCATGCTTCTGGAAAATGAATGGGCTTGAAGTTATCGAATGCAACACCCGGGGCACCGGTAGGTGGGTGGGGAAGGATAGGAGACACATCCCAGAGCAGAACCGACCGGGCCGTCTCTCGTTCCGGCATCATCAGCTGCGTCCGAACGGTGGTCTCCAGCGCTCCTTGTACCTCGCCCCGATAAGCCCACCGCATCTCAGACCCCCCATCCGTAGGAGCACCCCCATCCCCACCCGGAGACTGCTCGCACCATCGCCATCTGCCAGCATGTAAGTAAGTCCGTCAGCAATCCCGATCCACTTGGCACTTGGAAGTGAGCTGGATAGCATGCACTGCACCACAGCGCGTCCAAGTCACCCCAGACGCGTCAGACCCCTCAGGCATCCCGGGGTCCAAGACTCCACCTCACGACGTCTCGCCCCCAGCAGCGCTAGCCATGCACCGACATCCATGCTCGGCATCACCCAGCTAAGACCGAGACTCAACCCCACCGGCCCGAGCAACGCTAGCCATGCACCGGACATCCAAGCCCGCCGGCATCACAGCTCGGCCCGAGCCCAAACCGCCACAGAGGAGGCGACGCGGCAGGGGACTTTGTCTCGTCAACGCCCTCACGCACAACTGAGGACACGTCGAGGCCATTACGTCGTCGTTTGGGGATGGAGGGTTGGGACCGCGGCAGGCATGTGACTGCCCGGAGGTTGGGGGTTTCGTTGTCGTCCACTTTCTGCCGTGTCTGTCTGTCGTCCCCGTCCTCTCCTCTCAACACTGAGCCGGACAACATTTTGTGCGGCATCAACCCTAGGGCATGGCCACAACAAAGTGTGTGTGTGTGTGTGTGTGTGCCCTGCTTGTGAATTAGTATACCGCCCGGCACAAAATTGGAATCGGGAGAGGTATGGTACTGTGCCGTGGTGCGAGCTCAGGATAGGTGTTGAGAGCAAAGGCACCAGACTCTTCCCTTGCCTTGCCCGGGGGTGCCCTCCTCCCGCGACGAGCAGACGTGATTGCAATGGGCGAGAGAATTGATTCCATGCCTTCCATCTGGCGGGCATTCCTTGGGCTTTTTTTTGTGTGCCAGGGTCAAAGTCAAGAATTGGCAAAAGATACAGCAGTCTTTTATTTTGCACATTTATTTCCAGATGCATAGAGAGGACACCGTACATCACCGGCAATTCCCAAAGCATGCCAAGCCCCCTCCCTGTCCCCCAACAAAGATTCCAAACACACTTCCATTTCGTGATCACAATGTGCAAGAGCCAAAGTCAAGGTTTGGTAAAGGTTACTGTAGTCTGTCTCTAGCTTTGCACGTTTATTTCTCGAAACACAGAGATGACACCGTCCTGATTATCACCATCAATCCGAAGAGCACATGCCGACACCCCTACCCCCCACCAACAAACTTCCATTTCGTGATCATGGCCACCCCCAATTCCATCAAGTCTACCAAGCCTTCCCAATCACGACTTGACCCCCACCTCTCGCCAAACCCGTCCATTGTTCCGACAATGGCACCAGCGAATCACAGCGCGCCACTTACACTGAAATGATCAACCAGGTCCCAAAGTGACGACCAAGACATCATCACATCATCTCGAACAACAGCGTCGACGCCGGTCGGGTTACTTGAAGGCATGAGATTCATAGACTACATGACCAGTGACTATGTTACATGAACGACCAATCTCCACACAAGCCATGATGTCCCTGTCGTTTATGCCGAATTGTTTATGACAACGCCAGCTGCTCTTCTGTCATCCAACCAAGTGAAACCAAGTGAAGCCTGCTGCTCTGCTGTCATCTGAAAAACATTGTACGCGTCTGGGTACTCCTCCCACATGCCCGGAATCGTGGGGGTCGGCGGCGAGCTGGGGACAAATGGGGGGGGTGTCGACCATGGAGGGAGGGGAAGTTGGCCGGGCGGCAGTTCCGGAGGGGGCGGCGGCTGGTCGAACACCACCGCTGGAAGGGGGGGGGGGGCCCGCTTCTGCCGTTTGGTCTCTGTCTTCCTTTTGGTCTCCAGCAATTCTTCCTGCGCAGCCGCGGCCTTCGCCCACGCCGCATCCGCCACCTCCTCCGCCGCCGCCGCCGCCGCCGCCGCCAAGGTCCTGACCTTCCGGTCCCTGGACGGGCTCTCATGACTCACCGCCGCCGCAACGTCCGCGGCTGCCCACGCCGCCAACACCAAATCCGCCTTCGCCTTCGCCTTCTTCGACCAGGTTTCCCACTTGTCCTCTGCTTTTTTCTCCGCGGCAGTCATCCGCCTGCCCTCGCCGTCGACATGCCGGGCGTTCTTCGCTCCCGCTGGGCGGCCGCGGCCCCTCCTCGCAGGGACCGGCTCTTGGTGGGCAGCGGGGAGGCCACACACGCACTGCACTTGGTTGCAGGTGCACATGTTGGAGTTCATCTGGGTGCCCGAGAGCGTCAGCGGGTGCGTCCATGTGCTGGTGACCATAGTGACCGGGGACAGGGGGCGATCGATAAGGGGACGAGGTGCGGTGGGCAACTTACTTTGAGAGTGGGCGGTGGTTGGAGCTTTGGAAATGTCGGAGGTAACCGTGTCGAGATGGTGGAGGGAGTCGAGAGTGTCGACAGTGTCAGAGATCAAGGTCACGGTGTTGAGAAAGTCGAGAGTGTCGAGAGTGTCGGTCGAGGGAGTCGAGAGTGTCACAGTGTCACAGTGTCAGAGGTCAAGGTGCTGAGAGAGTTGAGGGAGTCGAGTGTGTCGAATGTAAAGATGTGCGAGGTAGTTAAGAGAGTCTGACTTGAAGTTGTAATGTGTTATGTGCTGAAGTGTGCGGAAACTGAGAGTGTTCTTGGCTGGTAGGTAAGTTCTTCTTATACCTTGGGGCGGTATCCAGCTCTGCAGGAGGGAGGGAAAATTGTCTACAGAAAATGCTATGGACCAACGCTGCGTGCATTCTGATCTCTGTGCGCGAAAGGAGTGTGGGGAGACGGTGTGCATTCTAGCCTCTGTGTCGTCATGGCCGAGGCACAAAAAGAGCGCGAGGAGGCGATGTGGTGAAGTCCTCGGTCAGACCGGCATGAGGTGGAGGTGGGAGTACTTCCTTACGATAAGCTTGTAGACGATGAGGATCCATTTGTCTTTTCTTCCAACGTGCCTACCTACCTGCAGGGTCGTGGCCGTACACTGGGTACCTCAGTCCTCGGGTGCCAGTGTTCATCGACCGAGGCCAGTCTCCGTAGCAGTAAGGCTGAGATCCTGGTAGCCCGTTGCTTTAGGAACTGATTGATGGCACCTCATTCAGGTCACAGCTGGTCACAGCCAGCCCTTATCGAGTGGGCGGGCTCGTCGTGTCCTGCTGTGACGACGAGAAGATGGACTACACAGTCATTTCCTGCTACCCAGGGTCCAAGAAAGTCTAGCCTTGGCAAAGATTGATGTCGATTTGACGAACGAGAACTGTTCAGGCTGTCTCAAGCCTCCAACTGCTATTTCTTTGGCATACCATTGCTGTGAAAAAACACATCGAGTCTTGGTTGAAAATTGCTGCCAGATCCAACCATCCCTCCCCCCCACCACCCTCAATCACGTCCGCGGCCACGCACGAGAACAAAGAGACAGAAGCCCGTTCGAGTCCTCCAAAACTGCCAGACCCTCGCCATTATTTTCTTGCATGCAGTAGCACGAGAGGCATCGAAACGGATCGCTGCCTCTTGCCAGGCCGAGGATCTACGGGGAAGCTGGGCTGGGTTCTGCAATGCGATTTTCTCTTGACGAGCTCCGACCCATTAGTGCTTCCATTTGAGTCAATATCATCTTTTCCCGCTTGAGGATATGGTCTCGTGGAAAGGGAAGGCAGACGGACGGTCAGCCTCTCAGGGTCGTGATTGTCCAAACAGCACTACCCCAATCCAGACAGCAGCCTGGGTGTGCTGTGGATACACTGGAACACCCTAAGAAGAAGGCCCGACACCCCTATATCCCCGCCGTCTCCCGGTTTTGGCTTGCCGGCTCTTCATGTCCCCAAAATGGGGTAATACCAGTTGTCTCTACATGCACCCGTGGCCTTGTCACTTGAAAGCTCTCACCCAACACGACACGGCCTTTTGCAAAACTCTCCCGCAAAGAGCCGCCAACCCCCGCTGAACCACCCCAGCCCGTCCGCCTGCATTTCTCGCCTGGTTGTTGAGCTGGACTTGCCAAACACGCCTTTTCGCTCCGAAATGTAGTTGCTTTCTTCACTTACATTTCGTTGTGGAGATCGGATGACGCTCCACCGCCAAGATCATGCACTCCGTTGTCGCCGGAAAACGAGACTGCATGTTCTCCAAATGGGTGCCTCCCGTCTGTACTACCCTCCATGCAGATCAAGCAATGGTGGCAAGCTGCAAAGCAGTCTCGGCAAAGCTTGTCGAGGCAGCTGTCGGTCGCTTTGCAAGTGGAGGCGGCGGTGGTGTGACGTCCAAATGGCTATGACGAGTCTCTTGCATGTTACTACGAGCTTCAGGGCACTCACTGGACCCAGTGGTACCCTACGTGATGCCCGATGCAGAGACCAGAGGGGGTGCCAGAAGGCCTGAGGCAACAGAGGGAGGGAAACGTTGGCTCGTGTCAAAACCGTGACTGGGAGAATGGCATTTCGCCATGTCCAATTCTTGGGCCCGGGCCCCTGAGTTCTTTGCCGAGGTCCTCGAGAAAATCACTTTGGTTCAGTGAGCTACCCGAGCCGAGAAAGACCAAACAATGAGGGCGAGGGCTCTCTCAGTGAATGTCTATCGCATGGATGGAGACAAAGTACCACCATAGCCCGGAGATAGGTACCAGGGGACGCCAAACCGAGAGGGCATGGATGTGTGCAAAACGGTATCATGACCAGCGGGTTGAGTCGGTTGACTGGGTGGAAGACGGTGAGATCGATAAGGACCGTGTCTGAGCGCTGAAGCCTGAAGTCCCAGGCACATTACAAGATCTGAAACGAAACGGAAATGTTGAAAAATGTAATAATGGCCAAATCCTTCAAACCGAGCAGGGGAGAAGAGAGAGTTTGGGCGCTGCCCCCCATTCTGCCGCTGCCGACCTTATCGATTGTATGTCTTGAGATAGCATCTGTCTCAGGTATCGACCGACCATGTTCAAGTCGGCAGCATCCAACACTCCTGCACATTGAACTGTTGCAAGACTGGAACTACAACTGTGCCTCGCTGAAGACCAAGTTTGCACCTAAAAGGTATGTTTATTTTCAACGTTGCGGCTGCAGTGGCAGTCGCAATGGTCTTGGTGACAAGTTGACCTGACATCCTGACAGCTCACCGCCTACCCACTTTGGAGATTGAACGGACGGCGCACCGTTTGGCACCAGCAGGGTACCGAAATATTCACTTGTCGATTTTGTCCAGCCTTCAGACTCCAGTACGAGCAACCTCTTCCCGATGCCTACCTAGCAAGGCACCTAGCCGTTCGTCCTCTCTTCGATGCCTCAGTGCCCCAGTTCGCCCAGCTGCGAGGCTGCCCGTCGCAACTTTTATCTGAACTCTACAAACGACGACGTCCTCGGAGCTCCGAGCCCATAACACCCCCACCATCGCCTCCCGAAGCGCACAGGCTACAGCTCACCGTCGCACCCTCCCACCACTCTCGACGATACACCCCTCCATCCCTCGTCCCACCATCGAGACCGACGTCCCACCGTGGAGACCAGCAGACGACACACAGGCGCCTCCCTGTCATGCCCCAGGGGCACAGATCCCATGGTCGATCCACCAGGCTCGCGGCTGGGGCCGCTTGGGGTACAGCGCAGGGGTCCTGACATCGTCGCACAAGGTTCCCGCCAGGGCAGAGGGCGGGGGAGCTTCCCACAACCGCTCCCAGCCAAGAAACGGGTTAGGGTTGGATAGGTATACTGCCTGAATGGACGTCGGGGTCGTCGTCCTCTTCGTTGGTGATCACCCATGGCAACGAGATCAAACCACGCACCCGGGGAAAAAAGGGGGGGGGGGAGGAAAGGAGGAGAAAAAAGGAGAAAAAGGATGGACGCCTCGCTCCTTTTGGGATTGTCGCGCATCAATCCACCAGTGGTATTCGCACTCTGTCCGGCCTTGCAGTCTTGAGGGAGGGGTTGACGGCGATGCAGACGACGGCGACGGACGACGGCGATGAACGACGGCGATACAACGAATGGCTTCTTGGCGGAGAGCTTGACGGCGATGCAGAAGACGATGACGAACGATGCCAACGAACGACGGCGACGAACAACGGCGACACGGCGAATCACTTCTCGTCCGGGATGCGACAGCGTCGCGGACCTCGACCCCCTTCGTCACCCCATCACTCCACCCCTGCCTGGTCGCAAACCTCGACCCGAGCGAGTGGTGCGTCGTCGGGGAGACGCCAAGGCCCCTGCTATCCCGGCCGGCCAGCCAGAGCAGTTCTCTCGTGCGGCGGCGCTGACAACCGTTAGCTCCGGGGGGTGGTGGGGATTGTTCCTCCCCCGGTTGGAGCTGTCTGCTGGAGCCTGTCGCGAAGAGGATATGATGATGCCAACCTTGATACGGACGGCACCCTCGGGAGGACCGTCCCTGGCTTGGTCAGTTGCAGCTCCGACGGGGGGTGGGCACAAACCCTGAGACGAATCCGACCCAAACCGGACGGGCGGACGGGCGCGCAGGCTTCTCGTCGTCAGGTCTTGGTGGAGGCCAGGGGCGCAACACAAGCTTGTGCACGTCTTTCATTGAGGTAGACTGGGTGATCATCGTATGCTTGGGAGACAGTTGAGACGGTCCCTGGCTTGGTCAGTCACAGCTCCGCCACAAACCTTGGACGCCCGAACCGAATGGGCGGAGTCAGGCGAGGCTCTCGTCGTCGGGTCTCGGTCTCGGTGGAGGCCGAGGGTTGACACAAGCTCTCTCGTGGACGGCCTTTGTTGATGCAAACTGGGCGATCATCGCATGTCGGGTCAAGGCTAAGATGGCGTATTGCTGTTTCACCAGGGAGCGCCGGGCCGCGCCAGGCCTTGATGAGCACCCACCCCCTCGCCAACCTTGTCAGGTACTCGTCTGCCGTGTGGGCATCCAACTCCGGGAGTACATCGTGGCCTGTCGTACCAAGCGACTTCACGGGGGGGGCCTGGTTCGTTTGACTGGGCTTGCATCTGTATTTGCTCCGGTGCTGTATTTGGGGTCCGTGGTCCGCGAGATCCACACCCTATCACATCACCACCACTCCTTCCTTGCCGCGCCTCATCCGTTGCGAAGACGAGTTACCCTTCTACAAGTCGTGTAGCTGGTATGTATATGTATAACGTACTTGCATAACGAGTGGCGCAGCATAACGAGTGGCGCACTTTCCTCCCATTTACAACCTCCTCACTTTGTCACCAATTTCTTCCACAAAACAAAATGGAGTCTCTTCCAAAAGAAAGTCGCATAATTCTTGTGTCATGAGCTGGAAAGGAGGTGCCGAAATGATGACGACACAGTGGCAAGAAGCTCCCATAGCTATAGCTGACACAGGAGCGTCGGGAGCTCACAGAGAATATTGCTCCTGCAAGGTTCAATCAATGCGACAGCTCGAGACACCATTTTTCCCACCACCGCACCATGATTGTAGGAGTCATCTTCCTTGATCAGAACCCCATTACATCTTGCGCTTGAAGCTCTTGAAAAAAACCCTAAACTTTCGGTACGAAAAGCTGCTACGATCTACGAGATTCCCGAAACCTCGCTTCGTCGCCGACGCGCTGGAAAGCAACCACGACGCGAAGTACCAGCCAACCTTCGAAAATTGACCGACTTTGAAGAAACAGTCCTTCTTGAGAGGGTACTCGACCTTGACGCGCGAGGATTTCAGCCGCGGCTCTCTGACATTCGAGAAATGGCCGATCGTCTTCGCACGGCACGCGACGCGTCACGCGTCGGACCCCGATGGGCGAACAGCTTCGTGGACCGACATAACGAGCTTACGACGCGTTTTCGACGTCGAATCGATTACCAGAGAACCCAATGCGAAGATCCCGACGTGGTAAATGCGTGGTTTCGGCTTGTACGAAACGTGATTGACAAGTACGCGATCCAAGAGGGGGACATCTACAATTTCGACGAGACAGGGTTCCAGATGGGCATACTTTCGGGTGCAAAGGTCGTGACAAGCAGGGAACGCCGCGGTCGGCCTCGTACGAAGCAGCCTGGCAATTGGGAGTGGGTTACGGTGATCCAGGCCGTGTGTGCGGATGGCTGGGTCGTGCCGCCGTACTTCGTCGTGAAGGGGAAAAACCACCTCCTCCCCTGGTACCAGGACAGCCGATTCCAGCCCGAATGGAGAGTCCACACCAGCGAGAATGGCTGGACTACAAACGAGATTGGTCTGGATTGGTTAAAACATTTTGATCATTCTACCAAGCGTCGTACAAGAGGGGTATATCGGCTGCTTGTCCTCGACGGCCACGAAAGCCACCACTCGGTTGACTTCGAGGATTTTTGCAAGGCCAACAACATTGTTACCCTTTGCATGCCTCCCCATTCATCTCACTTCCTTCAGCCTCTCGATGTGGGATGTTTCAGCCCCCTCAAGGCCTCGTACGGCAAGCAAATCGAGCAGATGATGCGAATGCAGATCACCCACATCATGAAGGAAGACTTCTTCGACGCGTTTGTCGAGGCATTCCACGCCTCTATTACGGCGAACAACATACGGGCGGGCTTCAGAGCAGCTGGCCTCGTCCCTTTCGACCCCGAATCTGTGGTTTCTCGCCTCGACCCTAAGCCAATCACCCCATCTCCTCCGACCTCGCGTCCCGGAACAGCTACGTCTTGGGTAGCTAAGACACCCTCAATGCGCAGGAAGCGATGCTGAGCTCCAGCACACTCAAGCGGAAGATCGAAAACCATCAAGGTAGCTCCCCCACTCACATTTTCGACATTATCGACTTGCAAGCAAAGAGCATCTCGAAGTTAGCGCATGAGATGGTGTTGCTCCGAGCCGAGACCAAGGAGCTTCGTACGGCAAATGAGCGGTTAAGCAAGCGACGCAGGATAAAAAAAACACGTTTGCAAGACGGAGGATCACTTAGTTTGCAAGAGGCGATTGTTTTAATGGGCGATCGGGGACTTGGTGGGCAGCATTGCGAGGAAACGTCCACGAGTGGTGGTTGCATAACCGTCGCTAAGCCCTGCGTTCGGCTCTGTAGCAACTGCAAGAAGCCCGGCCATAATGCGCGGACTTGTCAGGTAGTTTCAGAGATGTCTGAGGAAAGCGATTCCGAGTAGTTTCAATTGATTTGAGCTGTTGTGGTTGAGTTGACTTACACAAAGTGATTGAGGTCTGAGAAAAGCGCGCCACTCGTTATGCTGCGCCGCTCGTTATGCAAGTACGTTATGTATATATTCATTCATGATGCTCTACTATTCTCTTTTCGCTCGCCTTCCTCCCTGTTTTGTCCCACATGATGCCGGAAAGGAGACCCATCGCTTTTGGCCTCCCAGGTAGGTACCACCAACCGTGCTGCCGCGTTTTCTTCCTCTCGCATGTTTCGCTGCTTTCCGTTCGGCTCGCTTTTTCTCCATCCTGCCCCAAGAGACGGGTGCCCATATCCCACTGGGAATACCCGACACAAAAGCCGCCCCTTGGCCTGCTGCCTCTGGGAGGCGGAACCATCCACCCCTGTTCCCGCCAGGCTCTCCCTTCATGTATGTATTTATCAGCCCGACATCTCCGCAGGCCACCCCCTCTTCCCAGCGATACCACCACCAAAAAAAAAAAAAAGAGAAACGCCCCAATATGCAAACAACCAAATTGTGTACCATGATGATCCAAATACCCCTTCCCATCTCTCACTCCATCGGCGCAATCGGCCTCCCCGCATCCACCATAATCAGCTCATCAATCCGCCTATCCACATCCTCGCCGTACTCGACGCGCTTCCACGTCGTAATCCGTCCCTCATTCATGTCAAAGTCAAACATGCGAATCTTACGATGGAACCCGCCGTAGCCGGCGTACCCGCCGAACCCCGTGGCGCCGCCGTAGCACATCCACAGCGCGGGCTTGTCGTCCTGCATCGAGAGGCCGCAGTACTCGTTTACGTGGTCACTACACCAAAAATGTCAGCACCTACTGGGAAGGGAAAGGGGAGGGGGACATACTGCCCGCAGCTAACCATGACCACATTCTCCTCAATCAGCGCGTCCCGAAACCCAGAGTTATACACGGGCGCCGTCACGGGCTCCTTCCACTCGCCGACAAACGTCAGGTTCCCGTCGCGGTACTCGGGTAGCGGGATGTGGATGAAGGCCACGTTGAGGTGCACGTGCGTGTAGGCCTTGTGCGGCTTGCGCAGGCGCTGCGCCGTCTCGCGGAACCAGTCGATCTGGTTCTTCTTGAGCCAGTCGTAGCCCTTGAACTTCTTCTCGTTGGGCGAGTACGCGTGCGTGTCGAGCAGGTACACGGTGAGCGCCGAGTGGTCCGAGTGGCCGCGCCCGAGGACCTCGATGTAATAGTTGCCGACGCCGTCAATGTCGGCGGGGCCGGCCTTGGAGAGCGAGTAGGGGAGGGTTTCGATCAGGTCCATCTGCGCGGCGCGCGACATGGAGCCTTCGTCGTCGTGGTTGCCAAAGATGGAGACGTAGGGGATCTTGTGCTTGATGAGGAGCTGCGCGTACTTGAAGATGGCCTGGGGTTGTCAGTGGTTGGTTGCCCCCTCGGGGGCCCGGGTAGTCACTCACCGACTGGGTATCGGGCGCCGTCTCGCCGTTAACCTGATCACCGCTCAACACCACCAGATTTGGCCGCTCCTCCTCCAGAATCTTGGACACAAAGTCCAGAGTCCGCGGATCAGCCTCGCACCGCCCCCCGTTCCAGTCCGCCGGGAGGTAATCCCTGCAAACTCCCACCCCGGTACTCAGGTGCAGATCCGCCAGCTGCATGATCTTGAACCGCCCATTATCCCCTATCCTGGGCACCGGCTTCGGAACCGTCTGCTCGCCCCCCCTCTTGATCGTCACATGCGTCGCGGGTATGCTCGACCCGCCGTCCAGCAGCAGCGACGTCCCCACGATCCTCCACCCGGGCCTCGCCTCCGTCGCGTCATCCCCAAACAGAACATCCACGCCCGTCACCGCCTCCTTGGAATCACTCGCGCCCTTCTTGCTCGAGCGCTTCACCCACAGCCCAGCCGGCCGCGCCTCCCAGCGCTCCTGCTCCTCGGCCTTGCCGCCGCCCTTGGTATCCTTGCCCGCGGGATTCAGCCGGCCCACCGACACGTCCACCACCACCCTATCCTCGGGCCCGAGCTCCTCCTCGCGCTTGCGGCGCACGTGCAGGTAGGCGCTCGAGAAGAGGCTCTGGCCGAGGAAGAGGTCCTTGTCGACGCGGTGCCACGCCAGCGCGGGGTCGAGGGCGCACGACGAAAAGAGGTTGTACGACTTGCACTTTGTGACCGTCACGTCCGTGATGACCAGGCCGGCGTGGTGCGAGGGCAGGTACTCGTGCAGGGCGTTGGGAAGGACGCGGAAGTTGCGGTCGAGGAAGAAGATGACGAAGAAGGTGAAGACGGCGGCGGTGGTCACCTGGACGATGGTGCGGACCTGGGGGCCGCGCAAGGGGGGTTAGTTTGTCTGTTTGTTTTCTTGACGGGGTAGGGGGAGGTCGCCGGGGGGCCGTACGATTCGTCGCGTCATTGTGCTTTTTGGCTGGCTGGCTGGCTGGGGGTATGTGCAGCCCTACAGCGAGCAGCGACCTGGGGCCGTGCGGGTCGGATGTGCTGTGGGATGATGCTGCTTGCTCCCCGGCTTTGGGGGGGCTGTGTTTCGCTCTCTACCTGCGTCGGGAGTCGCTCGGGTTGGTGAATGAGTCTGTCGATGGAGGCTCTATGCCCATCTTATACCATGTCGCGGAGCCTCGACGAGTTCGCTGCAGCTGTGGCAGGGCGGATGGTCGAGAGTCGGGTGGTGCAGTCGTCGTCGGGGATGGGCGAGGAAGAAGTCGAGAGGTGTCCTGAATGCGGTTGTTGGGCGATGGTGGGCTTGGAGCTCGGGGTGTCGTCGGAGGTAGATGGGGAGAATTATTTGTGGCGATTGTGTGTCGAGGGATGGCGTGGTTGAAGATGGACGGTGCCTCGAGATTCGAAAGGGAAGCTTGGGAAGAGCAAAAGTGCCAGGGCCGGCCCGTTTCCAGAAGACGGGTCACGGCAACCCGCGATTTTCTGGGGAAAGGGGTCCGTCCCACAATGCGTTCCTGCGCCAAGACTTCAGCTGCAGCCCTGACCTGGTTGGTGGCCCTGTACAAGATAATGGGTGACTCGACCAAACTTAGGGGGAACATACGCCTTTTTCTGTTCAGCCTTCAGCACCCCCAACGAAGTCAAGGCATGAAAACATCACAAGCACGGAAAATAAATTGATATAACTATATCCGTATTCATATTCCCCCCTCATGTATCCGTATATGTAGGTAGTAGTTAAAGACTGGGTATCTCTTGGATGCATCATGCAACCGCTGTCGTCAAAACCAAAAGATGCAAAAGCAAACAACCCCTTTCCCCTTTCCCAGAACGCCATCATCGTCTCCAAGTCCCCCTTCATCATCATTCTTCTCTGTCCCAGATCCAGCCTGTCCACCACTCTCCCCAAATGCTTTCCATTCCAAATTAACCGTCGCCGGCAGCCACACCCACTGCAACTCAACCCTCCGCCATGACACCCAGAGACCAAAAGAGAACAGACCCAACGCGCAACAACCAAGTCCCTCGAGAACCAGCGGCCGCGCCCATTAAATTGCAAAAATGTAAAAGATAACAGGAATCCAACCAGTGATATACCCAAAACGAAGCGAAAAAGTCGTCCCAGCCCTGAATGCCAAAAGAGAAAAAGTCGAGTTGCTCCTCGTCGTATGCCGTGCTGTTATACCGACAACGATATTCTTGCTGTGTGTTGTTTGCTGTTCTTGATGTGTCCGACGACGAGGTAAATGTCGGAAGAAAGAAAAAGGGGGCTCTTCGCAGAGCAAAAAATCAATCTTCTCTCTGGGGCTCGCGCCCTCTTGTGTTTGTTCTTGTCGACGTGGGAAAGTGGTGACGGAAAAGGAGGTGATGGAAACCCCAAAAGAAATCAAATGCTGGCCACCCGCGCCGCCCGCCCATCCGGCACCCGGGCATGGCAGACCATGAGCTTCAGACTCGTGCCCCATTCCTGACACTCTGCGACGAGCGGCTTATCCCCCCAGAGCCCCCCGCCGCCGCGCGACGGCCCTCCCGCCACGTTCTCGTAGCAGCTTGTATACCACCACCTCCCCACCTTGGCCACCATCTTGGTGATGCTCTCATCCGCCACGGGACTGCTCTCGTCACTGCTCATAATCATCTCGGGCAGACTGCGGTTATCCCTGGCACCGCCACTGGGCACCGTCCGCGCCGCCGCGGCGACTGGCGTAGCCGCTACCGGTACGCCGACGCGGCACGTCTTGATGTCCGCGAACCCCCGACGACCCATGAGGCGGAGGACGAGGTCCGACGTGGAACCGAGGTACGTGTCGGGCGCGCGGGCGTGGATGCGCTCCTTGAGGCGGCGGACGGCACGGCGGCCGCGGTTGCCCATGTTGTTGAGGTCGACGTCGAGGATCGAGAGCTCGATGAAGCCGCCGGGCTTGAGCACGCGCCGGGCCTCGGCGATGATGTTGCGGTACTGTGCCTCGGGGCCGGCGGCCGGGAAGCGGAAGACGACGGCCGTAAAGCTCTCGGAGCCAAAGGGGAACTTGTCGCTGTGGGATAGGTACTGGATCTGGTGGTGATTGGGGGGCGTGAGGGGGAAGGCGGTCGAGCTCCGACGGTCGGCGGTGGGGAGGGGCGCGCGCGGCGACAGGTTGAAGAAGGTGGCAGCCGGGTAGGTCTCAGCGGCGTAAAAGGACCAGTCGTCGTTGCCGAGTCCGTCGACGACGAGGATGGAAGGTCGCTTGAGCGAGCCGACGTCGGCGATGAGTTCGTCCCGCACGGGGCTGAAGAGGACGTGGCCAAACGTCAGCCATTTGCTGACCGTCATGGAGCCCACGCGCAGGTTGACCTGCGAGACGGGCGAGCTGTCCTCGGAGCCAAGGCTGCTACCGCTCGAGCTCGAGTACCGCGTCTGCTTGACCGACGAGCCGCTTCCTCGTTGAGACGGCGCTGGCTTCTTTTCACCCCTGTTGATCTGAACCATCTCGACGACGGCGGGCTTTTGGATCATCTCGACGACGGCAGGTTGCTGTGGCTGCGAAGGCTTCTGGATCATCTCGGCGACAGCAGGCTTCTGCAGTTGCAGAGGCTGAACTGTGGGAGCCGCGGAGCCAAGGGTCTGGGCGATCTGCTCAACCATGTCGACGCTGTAGATGCTGGACGTGGGGTATACCTTCTCTGGCAGCAAGGCTCGGGTCAGGCTCTGCGATGGCGTGGGCGGCATGACTGTGGGCGATTCGAGAGATGGCTCGACGCGCCTCTCCGACAGCTTCTGAACCATGACGGGCGCAGGCTTCTTGTGGGATGGCCTCCTGGAAAGTCTCGCACTCTCATCTCCCAACAGATCGTTGTACTCGTCCCAGATCTCATCCTCGGCGAGGGGGGCCGTCGGGTCCGGAACCACGGCCGTGGCGTCGGCAAAGGCGTAGATCCCTCCCGAGCAGCTCGATGTCGACGTCGTAGTCCCCTGAGAGTTCTTGCGAGGCGAGAATGAAAGGAACTCAGATGCATGCAGGGTTGGCTCCGGCGATGGCTCGCTTGGCAGGCTGTGCGTAGTCGACAGGTTCGATGCGCTATTCGTTGCTGATTCATCCAACGTGAGCTCGGGGGTGGATGGCTTTGTTGGAGACGGCCCTTTGGCGACAAACTCGGGGTGGCGACCATCTGCGCTGAGCAAAGGCATGGGCGTGCTGAGTCTGTGGAATGGCCTCGAGAAGCTCTTTGGTGACGTGTGCTCCGGCCGAGCACTGACAACTTTGGGTATGCGGCCGACCTGGGGCAGTCTGCTCGGTCTACCAGTGGCCTGTCGAACAGGCGGTTCTTGGGCCTGGGTCATCTGCGGAATGGACGCAGCCGGGGCCGCCACACGCGAGACCGACGGTGCTGGGAGGCTGGCGGGGGAGGTGACGGTCCGCTTGGCCGCCAGAGATGGCCGGGTCTCGCCGATGCTGGATGCTGCCGATCCCTGTCGGGCGTGGCCTTGGGTGACGGCTGGTTTCCTCGCCATCACGCTCCCGATGCGGGGCTCGGCGGGTGGTGTGGCAATGCTTCTCGCTTCTCGGAGCACCTCTTCGAGGTCGGGTGATTCGCCGTCCTCCTGCTCCGACGAGTCAATCATGGTGTAGAACGCCACTGGCTTGCTCGGAGCTGGCTTGCTCGGCACGACCTTGACAGCTGCTGCCATCGTCTTGGATGTGTCCTTCTTCTTGGCTTCGGTAGCAGGTTGGCTGTGCGATCGACCGAAAAAGTTCCACTTCATGGGCGAGCGAGCCCTTCTCAGGAGCTTCTTGGGGCCAGAGCCAGAGCCAGACGCAGTATCATGTCTGGATTTATCGACAGGGGCCTCGAGATAGGAATCATCCGACATGATGCTCGTGTCCAGACTGGTCATGGACGGTGACATGGTCTGGGCTCGGGTGACAATGGGCCTCGGGACCCTTGCTGCGTCTTGGTCGCCAGTCTGAGCTCGTTGCACAGATCTTCGGAACGCCAATGTCGACTTCATGGCCAGTACCTCGTGGTCGCTGCTGTCCGAGGGTCGACGGCTGTTCGTGGACATGGTCTGAATCGAATCGCGGGGGAAGGGCGAAGGCCAGAGTGTGTTGCGGACTCCCTCTCGAGAGGCGAGAGAGACTTTAGAGCTGGCCTTGGAATCCGCGCTGGGTCCTCGAAGATGCATGCTCTGTTCGCTCTCCGTACGGTTGAGTTCGGTGCTCATGTTCCTGTTTTCGATGATCTCTCCGCCGGCGATGACAACGGGTGCCATGCGGTCCGTGAAGAAGGGGTCGTATGACTTGTTGCTGCCGAGACTCTCCTGCGAGGACATGGTCCCCGGAATCGAACGGCCGGCGGTCGGGATGGTGCTGCTCTTCCGTCGAACAGAGCCGAGGCGTCCGTAACCCTCGTGGCCTGTACCGGCCGCGGGTCCTTTCCTGGTGGACTTGTCTTTTTCTTGGCTGACCTCCGGAGTGGGCTTGGTGCGTCTCCCAAAGATGGGGAACCGGCTCTTGAAGGCAGAGACACTAGGGCTCGGCGTTCGAGTGGCCCTCCCGGAATCAGATTTGGCCTTGGGCGCCGTGGTGGTGTCGGTCGTGGTAGCAGCCCTCGATGGGGGGGCAGGCCGTCGGAGCACTTGTGCCTGTCGCTCGGGGCCGGAGGGTGAGAATATGGGACGCCCAACGGGAGCCGTAGAGAGGGGGTCGCTGGGTCGTCTGACGTGGAGAGAGCTCGAAGAGAGATTGCTCTGGATGACGGGGATCGCAAGCCCCAGCTGGGACTGGAGGTCGGGAGTTCCATCTCTGCTGGGCCGGGCAGGGGGAGTCTTGGAGGTGGGCGCGGTTTGGTTCGCGGCGGTGTAGCGAGAGAGAGGATATGCTGTGGCTTTGGCCTTGGGAGGCGAGGTCAGCGATGGTTGGGCGGGCTCCCGGGACGCCTTGAAGGGAGATTTCTCGTCATCTCGGCTCCCGGTGGCCTTGTGAGAAGACTTCCGGGGTGGGGGGCTGGGCGGGAGCGGCGACAGCCTCTTCTTCTTCTTCTTGTCCTGCTTGTCCCCGTCGCGGACCGTCGAGTTGGACGACGACGACGTCAGTGATTCCCGGACGGCGGCGAGACCACGTGGGTCGGCGCTTATAGGGGCGTCCTCATTCGGTATGCTACCGGCTCTTCTTCGGGTGACGGGCGGCCTGGTCAAGGGCGAGTCGGCCAGCCTCATTCGCCCGCCGGCAGTGGGGATTCGCATTGGGGCCACGAGGCCGGGAGATTGCGACGAGATGGACGTGGGTGTGGTGTCTCGGCTGTATGGACCAGTTCCTGGGGATCCCGAGAACCTCGTGGATGGGCTGCCGCTGAAGCCGCTGATCTGACTGCTGGTGCCCGAGAACAAGGGCGTGGGGGGGGGGAGGTCATAGGTCCCAATCTTATATGGCATATCGTAGCCAGGGCTGCCAGGTCTTGGGAGTCGCTCCATGTCCCGATATCGATCGAGCTCCGGATATATCATCGCGGCATGCGGCGCCGTCTTGGGTCCTTCGATTTCGTGCGCTCCCCTCATCTCCGTTGGGGTATACATCCTGTCCCGGTCGAAATGAAGACCAATGCATGTGGCATCCAGTGATGTTTGAGAGCGGGGGTGGGAGGAGGAGGAGCTTCTCCGGTTCGCGGCGGGGGGGGACTCTTTTAGTCGGTTGCTGAGATCCTGGGAGAGTCCGGACTGCTTCCGCCGGAGGACATTTCGTTGTTTCGAGTTTGGCGAGGCAAGCTTGCTGGGTACGGCGCCGGATGTGATGGTGGTCTGGACACCTGAAAATCCCGAGCTTCCGCTCCCCGTGGAATCCCAAGACTGTGGCTGGTGGTTGAGACGGAGCTGCGCGGGTTCGCCGGCAGAGGGTCGTCGTTGATGCATGTTTTGCGGCAGTCTGCTCGACTGTTTCGGTTGGGGCAGTGTTCGAACTGGCTGGCGAGTAGTCGTCCCTGTTGTCCCTGTCGTCCCTGCTGTCCTCCATCTCGAGTCCAGCGATGGCTGCTGTCCGGCTTCCCCCAGTCTCGTATCACCTGACTGGCCCATGGCGGGCCCCGGCTTGTATGATGCCATTATATCCTATATCCCGTTGATGGAAGGCCGAATCCCTCGATCATAATCGTCGATGCCACAGCAATTCAAAACATGAGGGCGGCTCTGGGATCCAAAGTCTGGTTTAGTGGTCAGCGGCAAGATCCCTGGCGTGGCGGAGGTGACGGGAGTAACCTCTGGACGAGTCCCGGATCACCAACGCTATTACGTGTACCACAGGTGCCGTCCCGTTGCGGGAGCTAGGAAACCGTCGGGATGGAGCGTGGTCAGGCAATTACCATTTATGGCCCAGCAAGTTGTGGTAGTATCTCGGCAGCCTCGTGGTCCAGCCCGTAGTCGAGAGGGATGAGAAAAGTAGAGGTCAGGGCAAGTGCCAAAAGGAAATGCAAAAAAAAGAGTATCCTGGATAACCACGAGAGGTATGGTGCCGAAGGGGGGGGGGCGGCGGTGGTCTGGCCGGGGAGGGGTGGTTTGGTACCCCGTGGTCTGCCGCGGATGGTGTGTAAGTGTAAGCTCGCGCGTGGCTCCCGGGGGGGGAGTGTGGGCCGAGGGAGGCAGTCGTACTCTGGGAAGCGCCGGCGCCAAGCACTCTCAAAGCTGACGGGATTTTCGGTTGCGAGGACTCGTACTACACGGTCTGCCGTCACCGTGGACAGATGGTCGTCTGTTGTCGTCGAGGCGGGGAGGCGGGAGGAGGGCGAAGGAAGAGAGGCGAGGTCGATAAGAGAGACGGGCGTCGTGGGCGAAAGGGGAACGGGGTCGTAGGAATAGATAGATCCAACGTGACAAAATAGCATGTGTACATGCGGGGAAGATCCAGATGGGAAAGGGATGTTGGCAGTTTTGTTCTTGGGATTCCTTTTCCCCAGGCCCTAGGTCGCTTGGGACTGTGACTCGATGGGGAGGACGATGTCGGCAGCAGATGCAGAGGGGGTCTCTCTATCATGGCCCACCGCCCACACCACTCCCTCCCAGCACACCGACCCAAGATGGCGGGGTGCGGATCCTGGCAATGGGACATGCTGGCACTCCGGGTGTGCCAAGACGAGGCGTGGAAAAGAGACGCGCATGTCGCCTCGTCCGCCTGTCTGTCCTCTGACGGCCATGTCTTTTTCTGGTTGCAGGTGGCGTGGCTTGGGCGGCCCAACGCCGGCCGGGCTGCGACTCTGGCGGCTTTGCCGTGGTGCAGACCTGGAATCCCCCAGAGGGCAGAGGGAAGAGGGAAAAGGACTGGCTGGATTGGGCTGAAAACAAGCTGCAGGTTGAAGATCAGACAGGACAGCCAGCCATCTGCCACCTACGGCCAGCAGGCTGACTCACTGACACTGGCACCAGAATGCCCTGGGCGGCAGACGAGCCGGCGATGGATACTTTTTCAGGCGGTGGGTAGCGAGCCATTCGGAGCCGACCTCCCCAACGGCGACGGCTCGACGGGAAGGGTGGTTGGCGCGAGAGGACCAGGAGGGCGAACCGGCTTCGGCGGAGAATCGAGGAGGGTTCGGGAGGGGCGAGCCTGGGGCAGGGCGAACCGACGTCGCCCTGAGCGCTGAAGCAGAGCCAGAGAGCCAGAGAGCCAGAGACTCGAGGGCAAAAAGACTGCGCCGCCATGTCGCCATGCAGCAGCGCAAAAGGCAGCCCTGGGAGATGCATATGCAAATGCCCTATGAGCGAACAGATTGGAGCCTGTACGGCACCATTGGGCAGCAGACCCTTGGAGCCCAGAAGAGCCCTTGTCTGCATTGGGCGGCCTGCGCTGTTGCTAGTCCATCGCCCATCGCCCAGCGCCCAGCGAGCCACCGACGCCAGGCAATGGCACCATGTCCCGAGTTTATGGAACTGTTGCTGAACTGCTTGTTGGTCTTGTGCGTCCTTTCATGGTCAGGAGACGGCAGCATCCCCCTTTTCCCACCGTCTCGCCCGCCATTTCTGATGGTTCTAGTGGAACAGAAGGATCGGGAGGGAGACGAAGGAGAGGAGGAACGAAGCGGGAAAAAGAGAGTCGCCGATCTGGTGGCCAGGGATTGTCGGGGGCGAAAACGACGACGCGAGACCCAAGAGTTGGCGATGATGGGAGCGGTTGAAGACGGGAAACCTGCTCGCCCCCTCCCACTCCAAAAAACCACTCGCTCGGCATTGTCGAGACTGGGAGAGGTGGGGCACGGCCCGGCTAGGTGAGGTGGGGGTTCACCGCTGGAAAACTTTGGTTGACAGGGGGGAGGTCTCGGGTAACTGCGGCCGTTTGCGAGCTCGTTCTTCCCGTCCGTACCTTGCCTTTTTCCAATTCCAGGTCCTGTATGTTTTGGTTCCCTTGAGAGTCGAGAGAGTCAAGCCGTGGGAAACCAGGTGACCAGCTCCAGATTCTTTGACCCCGAAATGGAAGAGGGAAAAGGCAGCAGTCGTCGTCGCCGATGCTTCCCCGCTCTTCACATCCATTCAGGTGACTGCGGAGGAAGTGGAGGGGAGATCGAGCAGCAAACCTGGCGACGATCTTCCCAAGGCCCCCGGCTCCCCGACGGCAAGGTCGAAAAGAGAGATCGAGACCCCCAAAAAGGCCCACTTGCTGGAGTGGTCGAGTCGAGTCCTGCAGGTTCCTTCAAACAACCAACGTCCAACGTACAAGTTCCAACATCAACCCCCATCGAATCGCAACAGGAGAACACAAAAGGCGACGCTCTGCCCTCGCATATACGAGCCAACATCCAGCATCCCACGGCAAGTTCATAACGCCCAAAAAGGAAAAAAGAAAGACCAGACATCAGCATTGAGACCACCGGGCCATGCGCGGTTGGCATGAAAAAGGGCAAAGAGGGCAAAAAGGGTCCCAACCCAGGCGCCACGGTTTGGAATAGGCGCCGTCCCCCCTCTCCCCAACACGCCATTCGTCAGGTCGTGCCATTCTGACCCGCGGAATCCTCTTGCTGCCGTGGGAATTATCTGATTCGCCAGGAATCCAGCATTTCAACCCAATCACGACCCGTCGTGGCCATGTCCTTCGCTCTCCAAGCACACAAGAACGATCAGTTCTCACTCCTCTCCTTGAAAAGGACGAGAGGACCAAGACCCACCCTTCGTTCGGCATGGAGGCCGGTCTCCTCTTCCGTTTGGTGCGATTCTCTGGTCCACCGTCCCCTCGTCTGCAGACCGACCGTAGCGCTCTGTATGCGAGTATATTTTTCACTCGGATATGCGAACCGTCTGCACAAGAAGCCGCTCCTTTCACAGAGGGTGTGAGGCACGTGTGTGTGGGTGTGAGGATACGGTGCGAGGATGGATGGCTTCAATACGGCGGTTGGGAGGTCGGCTTCGTTCCCGTCAACCACTGATCCCTCAGTTTGGCAGAATTATGCCTCGACGGGTCCGATCCGGCCAAGCACCGCTGCACCAAAGCCCGCCGGCGTCGGAGACGGGGCCGTCCTCGATCGCTCCATGCCTCATCGTCGACGCCAATGCAGGCCCCAAGAGCCTCTGATTAGCACAGCAACGACGGTCATGTTTCGAGGGCTGCAGGTCAGGTGCAAGAAAAGCTGAAGTCCAATGCGGGTCACCATCCCGGGACCTGGCCTTGGAGGAAAGGCTCGCCCAAGGCTCGGAGCCTCAAGACCCAAGTCGATGCACCGGTGAAGTGGATGAGGCTGGGAAGAGCAAAAGATCTGTGCGGGACAGCGGGCGACGGCGGGGCAATCGTAAAAGTCGCCAACGAGAGCCGAGAGACCCGCACTCAGCCACAGCCCGAGCTTTGGGGTCCGGATTTGACCGGCGCCGCCGATCGGGTGAGGCTGGTGACGTGGCGGGCTGCCTCCTCCCCTCCCGCCTCAACGGGCATGTGGCGTCTTTTTTCCAACCTTTCCAAACGGGCAACCTTTGCAATGGCAGAAGCCAGGCGACGGCGATGGCGCAAGAAACCCGCTCAATGGCACCGTCCGCTTCTGGCATTGATCAACCACCGAAGTCGAAAAGTCGAAAAGCCAAACTCGCAAGGCAAGCGAAGACCAAGCACCGTTGACGAGAGGGCCACAGACGACGACGAGCACGAGGCATGGCACCATGCTCGCTCTTGGCACCCGTCCAATCGTAGCCGCCCGGCCTGCCGCGACAGGGTCTCCTCCAGGCGAACCGGGGGCTACGGGATTTCCATTGGGCAGAGGGGTGAGACATGCAGCGGCAGGATCGGTCTCCTTGGAGCCCTCTTCAGTAACGTGACTCGGGGATGGTGTGAAGATATCGCGACTCTCCCCCAACAAGTCTGCGCCGGTCCGGAGCATGCAGGTCCAGCAAAGCAGAGCATCGTGTCCTCCGGGACCATGCCTCGCATGCCCTGCCCCGATGCCAGGTGCTGGCGCGTTCCCAGCAAGCTGGTTGAGGCTCCTGTCGTTGTGCTCTTCAGATGAGCCTCTTCTTTTTTTATCTTTTCCTCCAGGGACCGGCCAAGCCCGGCGGCCCGGGCCAGGACCACACACCCAGGCCGGGAGCTTCCCTACCCATCGACACAGGCTGCGGATTATGCTTGCACATCACGGATAGACCAGAAAGACGTCACATGGTCTGCTCTCGTCGGAGGTTACCAACCGACGTGTACAATACCGGCTCTCCTCCATCCTCCACTGGGGAAAAGACCTTACCCAGCACATGCACAAGTCAGCCGGACAGGGTCCCCAGTCTCTCACCTCAGTCCCCTTACCCTCCGAGAGGCTGGGATGACGCTGCGGGTCGAGATGAGTCCCTCCACTCACTTGTCCTCAACTCCAACCACCCACTCCACCAAAACACCGTTTGGAGAAGAAATTGTCAAGTTTTGGAATGTCTCATCTTTCAAGACTCCGCTCCTCACTTCAGCCCGCCGCTCCGGCAGTGCGACCCCTACCAACGAGAGAGCCGCATCCCTCCCTCCCTCGTGCTTTGAGGCTGCCTGTGTCCAACCTCTCGATCCAGTGGCTTTCCACGGATGGCGTTATAGCCACCACACGATGGTCGTCTTCCCCTTACCCCCGTGCTGCTCTACTCACGAATGTCAACGAGTGGCTGGCACTCCCCGTCGACGCCATCACTTGATGCAAAGAATTTTGGATGATTCCTCTGCCCTATCTCCGTCCCCCCTATCTCCATCTTCCCCCTTGGCTCAAGGTTTCCCATCTCCATACACCTCTCGCGACCTCCATCCCCTTCTGTATCAGCCACGCAGCGGCCGCTCTCACAACGGCGAACTGGTATCCTCCTCAGGCAGCTTTCTCTCAGTCTCTGACATATCTCGCCAGGCCAAGACAGTGTACGCCCCACCCCCGCCGCCTCATAGTTCAGATAACTACGAAGAACACTCTGTGACCTCCCACTGGCTCTCCCCGTGTCACCCACCAGACGCCACAAGGCGTTCCCCCACATGGGAACGGGGAGTCGCCCATCTCTTGAGGAATCTTTCGTCCCTATCCGTTCGATGATGTCGTCCAGGGGACAATCGTCACCCCCTTGTCCGGCTAAGCACTGCATCATCATGACGGTCGAGTTGAGTTGCGTTCTTTCCGTCCTCACGGAGGACTGGCTATCATCGTCGTTCTACCACACGTCTCGTCGTGTCAACCCAGTCCTGCCTCCATAACACCAGCGCCGATCAGATGCCCAGCCAGCCACCCGGCACCACTAGGTCCATACCGAAAGAGAAACGAGAGAAACCACACCCCCCCAGGATACTGGAGTCCCATATCTCACCAAGACACTCCCTATCCACACACTTGTCCCACCAACAAAGGCATTTGGGTAAGCGAGAAATCCCCCTACGGACTGGAGGAGGACCCAGCAGAGCGAACAACATCTCAACCTAGGAAATGACGGTGACGATATTCACCCCAATAGAAATGCCAAATGCCAGACAACCAGTGACGTCTTCTTCTACAAGTAGCCACTGGTGACCCCGGCAGCCGCCGCCGCTTGAGGGACAGGGGAAATGACGTGCCGCTCACCATCTCCCCATGCCCCCAGTCGCCGGCCGGCGGATAGATGTGAACGCCTCCCCTTCCCCACCAGACGCCCTAGCACGTGGGACCGCGGCAAGGGGAGCTTGTGGATGGACCAGAGTGTTCTGGGATTGTGCTGCCGGTGGTTGTTGAACGTGTGGTATATCTAGAAACCCATTGAGTGCATATACGTGGATTCAATACGATTGTCGCTCCCCGAGATGGCGCGGAAAGTAGTGAGTGGGAAGGGGCAAGTCTGCCTTGCATGTGCCACCCTTCGCAAAGGAAGAGGTCAGCTCCCCAGATCGTGCGCCCTGGGTCTACTACTACGCTGAGATGAACCGTTCCCTACAAGTGGGCATCATCCATCTCCTTCAAGCTGGGTGCCTACCTGCCTCTCGACAACAACCGCCAGCGTGGGTATATGGGAAAGATGGAATATAGGCAAGACCAAGAAACGACAGCGCACAGAAGACATTTGTACTTGCCAACCGGCCTTGCTTGATCCCCAAACTCGAGCGAGGTTTAATGGGAACGAAGCATTCCCGGGATCGTGTGCAGGAAAGTTGGTGAACACACTCAACCTACACAGAACCAAGCCGCCCTGGATAGGGTGGGCATCACGAAGAAATAAATCGTCAGTCACTTGTAGAACAGCACACATACCAAGCAGCACGACGTGGGTCAGGTCAGGTCGGGTATCCCATCCATTCGCTATACTCGTCTATCCATCCATACCTCCAAAAATATTACAACCAGCCAAGCCATCTAGCTAGCTAGTGAGTTTCGCCGAGATTCCAGGTCCATGCCTAGGGTGCTCTCTCCCCCGGTTCCTCTCGATGGTAAAAAGCACGCTGCCCGACAACTTTCTCTCTCCCCTCCGCTGTCTCGTCTGCAAGATACCCGAAAGCGACAGGTGCAAGAAAACCCCAAAACGCCCGCGGTGGGCGCCTACCCCCTTCACCTCCATCGTCCACGCCACGTCGTAGAGAAACCCCCATCATCTCCCATCCGACACCCCTCAAGTAGCAGCAGCGAACCTCTTCGCTCTCGCTTCCAACTTCGCCTTATCCGCCGCACTCATCCCCCCACTGGCACCGCCAGCAGCCCTCCTCTGCCCGTTATTCACCGGCGCGGCACCCTCCTTGGACACGCCGCCGCCGTTGCGCCGTTGCCCACGCTGGTTGCCACCACCGTTCCTGGGCCCCCTCTCCCTGTTGTTCCCCGCATCGCGCCCCGCCCCCTGGCGCTGCTTCTTCCCCTGGCCCTCCTCGGCCACCGCCTCTCCCTCCTTGCGGCCGCGCTTGAGCGGACGGTCGGGAAGCGCATTGTCGAGGGCCGAGACGTCATCGGCAGCGAGCCCGAAGCGCGCGGCGCGGGAAATCTTTTGCGCCTCCTCCGACGTCTTGTCCTCTGCGATGCCGAAGCGGGCGGCGCGGGCGGCGCGCTTCTCGGCCTCGGTCTGGGCGTTGGTCGGGGGGAGGTTTTGCGTCAGGGGGACGGAGGGCTCTGCGGCGGCGACGGGAGCCTCGGTGGTGGTGGCCTCCGGCTCGGTGGTGGTGGCAGCAGGCGCGGGGGCGGGAGCCGGAGCGGCCTTCTTGGTCTCGGCTGGAGAAGAAGGAGCAGCAGCGGCGGCGGGCTTCACGGGCGACTTGGCGGGCGGGGGAAAGTCGTCCTCGTCGTAGTCGATCTCGTCTTCCGTGGGCTTCTTGACTTCTGTCGGGGGAGGGTCAGCGGTGAGGTCTAGGAAGAGGTCGATCTCCGGGTCGTAGTCGCCGAGGAGGAAGATGGTGGAAGCCATGTCGGACTGGAAGTGGGCAGTGATGCGGAGGGTGCAATTGAGACCAGCTCAGATGCAGAGAGAGCAGAAATGGGGAGGGCAGCAGAGAAAAGAGCTTACCAGCTTCGGGCTCATCATCCTTGGCCTGGGCCTTGTCATTCTCGACGAGTCGCGCAATCAGGTCGGCCTTGTTTCCGGCTTGAGTGAGGCTGCGCTCTTGAAGCAGCTTCTTGAGCTCGGGCACCTTCATGCCATTGTAGTCGGCCATGGTGGCGATGAATTGAAAGAGGAGACGGGGTCGGCGGAGTTCAAGGTGTGATGATGGTGGTTGAGGTGTTGTGGTTGTGTTGGGTAGGCGAGGTTGATGGAAAAAAAGAGGAAAAGTCGATGGCGATGATGTGGTCTGGGAAAGGCAAAAGGGAAAACCTGGCGCTGGCGCTGGCGCAGCTGCTGCCACAAGGTCTCCACGCGCAGCGACGCGACGTGCCCCTGTCACGCGGGTGGGACCGTGCATTCAGGGATCACGATGCATTACATAAGCATGGACTGGACTCTGTGAACACTTGGTGGAGTCAACAATGGCAGAATGGAAAGGATCATTGTTTCCATTCTGCAACATCCCATCTATTTCCATTATATCCCCCATCTTTCTTGACAATACGATGCCTCGCCATTTCTACCCGACGAGTCTGTTCCCCTTTTCTCAACAACAAAACAACCCCCTTCACCAAGACGAGAAATGACAAACACAAAACAAAATAAACAATGGATTAAACAGCCATCTAGAACCTAAAACCCCGTCTGTACCGGGGACGGAAACAAAAAAAGAGACTCTTCAAATCTGACCATCAAGACTCCCACACGGGGTCGGGCGGGACTGGGACCCAACTTCTACCCATCCACCCCTTTTCCCCCTTCCCTTTCTCCCAACGCCCCGGCGCGCCCCAGTTGAATGCAAAAAACAACAACTTCCAAGACTCCATCCGCGCGCGCGCTGCCTTCCTGTCTGCCTGTCTGCCTGATCCATGGGGTATAGTAGTAATATGTAGAGAGACGCATAAAAGAAAAAGAAATGCCCCCTTGTCAAATGCCCAAATGCAAAAAGCAGATGCAACAACACCACGGCCACAACCACCACGACCACAACCACCACATCACTCCGACCCCCCCCTACTCCCACTCCCATTCCGATACCTCTCCACAAACACCAACCTCCTCTCCACCGCCAGCCTCAACATCGATTCCATCCTCCTCGCCACCCTCCCCCCCAGCACACCACCTTGCTGCTTCTTCCTCCCCCTCTTCGCCGCCACCACCGCCCCCATCGACGCCGCGCCGCTCCCCTCCTAAGAAAACGACGACCCGCCCATCGTCACCGGCACCTCCGACGTCACCATACTCATGATCCACTCCGCCTGCTGCCGGCTCTTGCACTGAAAGCACCACTTGGTCACCCGTCCCGACACACCCCCCTGCGCCGGCGCAATCCCCACATTCCCCTCCTCGTCCCTTAAATTCTCCCACACGCTGCACATGATGCCCTTGGTGCCGAGCATGCTAAAGCACTTTGACCCGAGCACCGCGTCCAGTAGGATTAGCGGCGTCTGCTTGTCGTCGCCCGACTTGGCCTTCTTGGACGTGTGCGTCACCATGATGCGCTTCTCCATGCCGTGGTACAGGCTCAGTTCTTGCTTGACGCCGGGCGGCGGTCGGCCGATGTGCAGCACGCAGTCGCCCTTGTCGGCCCACCGGTTGTGTTGTACGTTGAGGTGGCAGCGGACTTCGAAGGGCTTGTCGGCGGGGGAGAAGGGTTTGGTGAGGCCGTGGCTCCAGCGGCTTTGGCTCTGCCCGGAGCCTGAGAGGGAGATGGATAGGCTGCGCGGGGGTGTGGCGTTCCCGCTGGGGCCGCCGGCCGAGGACCCGCTCGATGAGTCCAGACTGCCGAGGACGACGGAGCCGGGCCGAGACTGCTTGTTCATCGACGACTCGTCAATGTTGAACGACGTGTTGTACCCGCCCGTCAGCCTGCGGAGGAAGCTCGCCGCCGAAATGGTCGTCGAGCCGCTGTGCATCGACATGCTCGGGGCCCGCGTCGACGCGCGGTAGCTGTTCTTGCGGCCAAAGAAGCTGCTGCGGCGGCGGCTCGAGCTCCCGTCGGCGCTGCCGTCGGCCGGCACGTTCTGCGGCTGGCCAAAGGAGCGGACGCGCGCCTCTTCGCTGAGCTGGATGAAGCGCGCATTGTTGAGCCGGCTGATGTGCACCGCGCGGTACAGGTCGGCGGCTTCGCCCTGGCTCGCGGCGCGGAAGCGGAACATGTTGCTGTCCATCTGGAGGCGCGATTCAGGCGACACCGGGCTGCGGACCTCGAGGTCGAGGGCCGTGCTGCGGCGGATCATGACGACCGGTGTGAGGACGAGGCCGACCAGCGGGATGGTGCCTCCGGCGTCCTTGTGTCGGGTGTCCACCTCGGATGTTCCCGAAGACTGGAGCGGCGAGGCTTGTGGGTCGACGTCGAGGCGGTGGACCGCCATGCTGCCGGGGTACACCACAACCGAGAGCGGCTCCGTGCTGATGTCCTTCCACAGTCCCTTTCTAGCGGACCAGTAGGATACGGACGCCATGAATCGATGGCCGTCGGGGCGCATGGGGATGGGGCTGTCCTTGGTTGGCACCGGTTCGACCTGAGAAGCGGATTGAGAAGGCGCTATGCTACCCTCGGACACGACCGACTCCGCCGCAGGGGGCTGGGGCATCTTGATGCTATAGCCAGGGATGGTGTCGGGGACATCGTCTTCGTCGAGCTCGTCGCTCGAGGATTCGGACGAGTCCGAGGAATCGCTCTCGGTGCTGGAGCTGGTCGACGAAACATCGGACGGGTGGTATTCGTGCTTGAGAGGCGAGGATCCCCGCCGCTTGATTCGGGCGGCCTTCAAGTCAACCGGGGGAGCGAGTTGCTGCTGGCTTGTGCTCTTGGAAGGCAGGATTCGGTGGACGGGAGGGGGAGGAGCGGCGTCTTCGCGGTAAGGGGTGGAATTGGGCGATGCATTGTCTTGGAGAGGTTCCTGATAGGGGTCGTGATCATCATTCCAAGATGTGCTCGTGTGTTCTCGCGCCGCCGGAAGTTCGTGGTGCGGAGAGCGCTGTGGCTCGTGGTAGCTCTCCCTTGTCGGCGATCTTTCTGGAGACGGGCTTCGGCGTGCGACATCACCCCGGGGGGTCGAGGTAGGAGACGACGTCGCCCGATGCCGCCATGGTTCGTAGGAGTTGGGAGAGTCGTGCGCCCGTGCGTCGAGTCTGCGCTCGCCGAGGGGGACATCAGCAGTGTCCATTCTGGGAGACACCAGGACCTGCTCGTCAATGGATTGCATGCTGGGTCGTTCTAGGGGTGGTAAGGGGTAGCTCCCCAAAATGTCGAGCCAGTCTAAAATCTGCTCGTTGTCGCCCGTCGAGAGCCTCAGGAGCTCGAACCACTCGGTTTTGTTGTGGGCGCCGCGGACCATGACCACGAGTCCTCGGTCGCCGTCGCACCTGCGCGCGGATGTTCTCTCCCTCGGGATGGGCGGGAAGAGCAGCCACGACTCGTCGTCGTCGCCGATCTCCCGGATCAGGATATCGCCCTTGTCCGAGGGGTTGTCGAGCCTATCCCTGTGCATGACTTCCACCTGGCACGCAATGCGCTGGCCGCTTGAGTGGTCCAGGTCAAGCTCAAACGAATCCTTGGCTGCGACCTGCCGGGTGCGGTCGATGCGGACTCCATCCAGTGGAGCCAGGTTTCTCAGGTCCCGGGCACGAGTGGTGTCTGTGTTGTTGGCATCTTCGTCCGTGATCCGGGCCACTTCCTCTCGGTGTCGCGTCCGCGCCTTCTCCTGGAGGGTCTCGAACATGGCAAGCACACCATCGGCTTCTCGGTTGTCCATGACCATAACAGCAGCCTGCACGCTCGGGTTAGCATCGGGCAGAGGTACACCGAAGAAACGTCAGATGGACTTACCTTGAGAAACTTTGTCATCCACTTGACCCGAATGAGAGGACGCTTCAAGAGATAGGCAACGTCGACCCGCTCTCCATCTTCCCCGAGGACATCGCCATCTTCATTTCTCGGAAGCGCGTTCAGCAGCGAGTCCTCGTCGTCCGGCCGACCAGACACCGGAGCCAGATTCACAATCACGCCCTGAAACCCGAGTCGCCATGCGTCCAAATAGTCGTCGTAGACGTGCGCCACCGTTTCCAGCCATGTGAGCAGATGGCGAATGTCGGAGAGCGGTACACACCGGTGGAGGTTTCGCAGCCGCTCCAGAGTCATGCCCATGTTGACTACGGATTTGCTCATGATTTGCTCGCTCTTGCTCTGGCTGCGCGAGCGGCTGCCAATGGCGTCCCGGAGGAGGACCGGGACCACGCCGTCCACAAGCGTCTTCAGTTCTCTTCCGTAAAAGTGCTCGTCGTCGGCAAACTCCTCGAGGAGCTCATCAATCTTTCCCCTGCTGGCCTTGCTTGGCCTTCGGTGCAGGCTGTGTGCCGACTTGATGCTCCTCGACCGAGCCGGCGGGTCGAGATGGCCGGTATCCGGCAGCGACAGCACGGATACGAGGTCGGAATGTTTGGTGAGACGTCGCTTGAGCGAGCCCTTGTGGCTCCTGTGGCTCCTGTGGCGAGACAGTTCGGTAGACTTTGTCAGCGCCGTGGCTTGCGTGACGGTGGTTTGCGAGATGTCTGAAGCTGTGTCGGAAACAAAACTGCTCGCTCCCTCGGACAGGACAGTGGACGGCGCATAGCGGTCCTTTGGCGGTGGTTGGGCTCGGGAGACATCAGAGATGGTGTCGGAAATGTAGCTTGAGCCTCCCGAGACAATGGTGGACAACTCGTAGTGGCCGTTTGTCGGCGGCTTCTTCCTCGATGGATAGGGGTCTGTGATATATGACGAGACTGTCGAGGTGAAGTCGGACGAATGCGCCGCGGTAAAGTCGGACGAGCGTGTCGAGTCCAACGTGGATTGCAGGTCAGACGTTGGCGACCTCCTACCGGAGCCGGACCCTGTGGAGCGACGTCGCGAACCTTTGGATTCCAGCTCCTCCTCTTCTTCATCAGAAGGAGGTCCTAGTTCGGTCTCGCAGCTGGGGTAGACCATGGGTGGGAGCTTATGGCCTCCCGACTCCCCCCTGAAGGCATCTTTCAGAACCTCTCGGAAAGGCTTTTTGCCGTTGGCCTTGATGGGAGACGATGCGCTCCTAGTCGCTCGCCGCCGCTTGAGTCCCGGGGTGGACGTTGTGGGGGCTTTGGCCTTCTTTGGCGTGGCATCGCTGTCCCCCTGTTCGGGGTCTGTGCTCTCGACGCTGTTGTCGGATGCACGCGGACTCGCAAGGAAGAGCGCTGGAATGGAGATGGGCGGGACTGAGCGTCGAGGCTGAGCCTTCGACGGCTTCGATGTCTCCTGGCTTCGTTCTGTTGGGCGTGGCTGCGAGACTGATCGTTTGTGACCCAGCTGTTCTGGCTCCCTGGGACGAGGCTGGGAGACGGAGCGCTTCCGAGTCAGTCCCTCGGCCTCCTTTGGCCGCTGCTGGGAAACTGCTCGACGGGCTGGCTCTTGAGATGCGGACTTTTCTTGGGACTTCGCTGGGGGATTGTCCAGCTTGCCCCCCTTCTTCTGTGGTGACTCGACAAAGGGGTCGACGGTGCCATTCAACCAAGATTCGATGCTCGGCGGCTTATTGCCAGCAGGCCTGGGAGGTTCAACCCTTTCGGCGATAATCTCCTTCGCCCCGCTCATGACCTTTTTGAAGACCTCGGGCACGGCCTTGAAGCTCGACGTCCGCTGAGCCTTTTGTCGCTTGGCAGTGTGCTTCGCGTCGGCCCCCATGGGGAGATCGAGGACGCTGAACGCCGAATAGCCAACTGGGATGTCTGCCAGCGACTTGTTGCCCCCGAGGGTAGGGGCCACGCGAGACTCGTCGTCGGAATCATCGGGCATGGGGACATAGCGCGGTGGTTCGGGTCGCGGTGTGGGCTCTGGTGGGGGCTTCGGTGCCCGAGCGGAGGCTTTGCGAACAGCTCTCACTGTTTTTACCCTTCGTGTCGACGGCTTCCTGGTTGGGGTCGCTACCTCGGATTCTGGTTCTTCAACGACCTCTATGACATCAGGGGAAGGTTCTCGTCTCGCACTTGGAACTCGGGCGGTCTTTTCTCGAGATGTTCGCCGCGATGAGGCCGACGAAGGGGACGAGGCTGAAGAGGGCGAGGATGCCGAAGATGCAGTGGAAGGACGAGCGGTCTCGTCAGATGCTTTCCGGCCAGGGCGGATTCGAATGCCGTCGTCGGGGACAGAGGTGGTGGTACTTGGGCCTGGCCGAATTCGGATGCTGTCAGGCATTGCGCTCGAGACTTTGAATGGTCGGACCCGGATACCGTCATCGGGCAAGGAGCTGGAAACTTCGGAAGGTCGGACCCGGATGCCGTCGTCAGGGTACGAACTTGAACTGGAAACTTCGGACGGTCGTACTCGGATACCATCGTTTGGCAAAGAACTGGACACTTCGGAAGGACGGACTCGGATGCCGTCATCAGGCAAGGAGATGGACGACTCTGTTGGGCGAATACGGATGCCGTCGTCTGGCAAGGAGATGGATGACTCGGTAGGGCGAACACGGATGCCATCATCGCCAGCAGGTGTCTCGGTCCTTAGCGGTCGCACCCGAATGCCATCGTCTGGTTCGACTTTGGGTTTCTTTGTCCTCAGCGGCTTGACCCGAATCCCGTCGTCAAAGGGGGCCGGGCTGGGTTTGGTACTGGGAGCCGGGGCCGCTTCACTGACTGTGTCCTCCTCGACGGTGACCGTTTCCCCCTCTTGGGTGTGATACTGTTTCACTCGAGGAGACGACTTCTTTGGCCGTTTGCGGGGGCTGTTCGGGGGCGACAACGGAGGCTGTTCGTCGGGTACCTCGACTCTGGTTGCCCAGTCCTTGATCTTGTTTTTGAACGTGGGGTTCTGGGCGGTTCGTTGCAAAAAGTCCCTTGGAATAGGTGCTGGAGCAGGTTCCGGCTTGGGCGGCTTCCCTCTTGCGGCGGCCTTGCCCTTGTTCCTCTTCATCCAATTGTCATCGCTCACGATCCTCTTCTTCGGTCGCTCCTTCGGCTTTGGGGGTGCCTCCTGGGCAACGATGGCGGGCGGTTCGGCGGGCGACGCTTCGTCTTGGGTGCCCTCGGCGTCGACCTCGACCTTTCCGGTGGACGGCTTTTTCCTCCTTTGTTTTTGCCGGAACTTGATGCGCATGCGATCTTCTTCAGTCACGCTCTCGGCGGCGATGTGCGCGGCGACTTCGGTCGGTTCGCTGGCGACATCCTCGGCCGTGGGGATCCCGCCACCCTCAGCCTTCATGGCTTCTACGCTCGTCTTCTGCCATGCTTTGACCCGGTCGTGGACGCCACCAGGCTTCTGGAGACGGTCCACGGCGGCGGCCCTCATCTCCTGGCGCAGCTCCTCCTTGACGGCGGCGGCATCGACGGCCACGCTCTTGCGCCGTGGCTTCGGGGCGGGTCGCGCCGGGCCTCCCCGCATAGGCAAGGGGCGCCCAAGGATGAATTCGACGAGCAGGCTCTCGGGCCGTCGTTTGTTGCCCTGGCCAGCGGCAACCGGCGCGCTCTTGGGAGTCGCGCCGGCCTGCGCGGCGGCGCGCCCGGTCGCTGGCGTCGTCGCTGTTGCGCCATTCTTTGGCGTGCGTCGCGGTGTCGGCGTGTTCGAGGGAGGGTCGGGTGACTCGTCTGGTATCGGCGACATTGTTCTATCGGAGGGGAGGCAAGTATCAGCTGCTGTCCCGTCACATTCCTGGGCTCGCCGGCCGCGTGGGAAACCGGGATGCGAGGAATGGTGTCTCGATTCGATGTGCAGAGGAGTTGGAGAACGATGGCGCTAGGTGGTGGGAAGCAGTGGCGGCGTGGACCGTGTTGAAATTGCAAATCGCAAATCGGGGATGTTGGAGTGCCGGACCGGAAAGGTGACGGCGGCGGGATGGAAAGTCAACAAACAAAACCGGGACTCCCTGACACTCACCTAGGTGGGGTGCATCACTGCATTGGAAATTTAGCGGTCGGCCCTGTGAGTGGATGCTGTGTCGGCGCACTCTACGGACCTGGAAACCTGGCAGGACAGAGACTGGGACTGGGACGGTGACTCGATGCAATCAATCATGGACCTGGCAGTTTTCGTCAAGGACACGATTCGCGATCAAGCAATAGAATACGGTTGGACCCTGGAGGGACGACGAGGTCTCGGGATGGACGATTGACGAGGGACGGGAATGCGGCTTGCCCTGTGCCGACGACAACAACACCGGGCGCTGCGTGATTGCGGCTGGTGTGCGACGAAGAAACCAATTCCTCGAGGATCCGAGCATTCATTCAAGACACACGGCCCACGTGGTCGTGTGCGTGCTGGCAAGTTGTGGCCCGGGAGACGGTGAGGGCATCGAGGGGCATCGAAGCCTTTCAGAGTGGGTGGAAGAGGATTGAAGGGCTTCCGACACTGGACAGTGGGATCTCGAGCCAATAGGACCCCCAATGCCCCATAGCAACAGGCCTTGGTGGTAAACAATCCATCGGCCAGCGGGGCCCAATCGTCGTCCTGTGCCGTTCTGCAGCACCTGTCCATGACTCTCGCACGGACCAGGCCTCGCAGTCTTCATGTCTCTCGTCTCCGTCTCTCGATCCTCTCCCATGATCCCGTCCGCTCTCCCACCACCACCACCACCACCCCCTCCTTCAACCTGTCAGCTGCGTCGCAAGCTTGCGCTGTGCCACCCACAACCCAATGCACGCCTTCCTCCATCAGTCCATCCCGGGCATGAGGCGCCTGCACGATGGACAAGTCGATGCAACCCGTCTCCTGGTTTGTGATACGAAGCCGGGACGACGAGAGACAAGAGCTGCTGAAAGCTGGACATGGAGCTGGTGTCCAATCTGACATGATGCACCGTCGGATGCCGGATGGACGCCCACAGCAGCTAACCGCCCTGAAACTGCCGATAGGCCTGGCACTTTCAGGTCGTCGACGACTTCTTCCTAGACATCTTCAGGACCTTTTCCCGCAATGGGGTCACATTCAGAGCGTGGTCCACCGGCTGAGTCGAGTTGCATTCAAGGGTAGGGAAATCAAGGAACAGAACTGCGTCCATGACATGTTGGCTGCATCGACACAACCCCGCCATATCAAGAACCAAGGAGGCTGTCAATTTGAAGAGGTAACTTGTCAAAACTTGCAAGATACGAGATGATTATGATTCTAGGCACCACTCCCGACTTTGCAACCGGCTTCCTCCAAGACAAACACCCTCAGAATGCAACAACAGAAACCCTCAAAATGCAGCAAGAACCCCCCCTCCAATTCAGATATGCCACAACGCCCCGACATGCACCACCGCCCAATGCAGTGGAAGGAAAAAAAACATGATGCAAAAAACAACGCCAGCGGGTATCGTCCGCGCCCACTCCAATGCAAAACCTCGCCATCATCCCTCTCTCTCGGGGACAGGCAGTACGAACCGAACCCTCTTCTTTGGCTTTGCAGCCGGGATATCTATGACCTTGCTCTTATGCACCACTCCAGTCGACGCCGTCCTCTCGCTATCCATTATACCGCCGTCCTCGAGATCGCTCCGCGGCGCCTCCTCGTTCTCCTCTGTCTCCTCTTGAATCGACCACACGTCTGGGCTCGGACTCCGCCACGCATGGGGCGACCGCCGGGGCGTTAGGGCACGCGGCCGACTCTTCCGGCTCGTCACCTGGCCCGGACGGCGGGGGTAGTGCGGGGCCGACGTGGGCGGCGACTCGGAGCGGTTGGTGCTGGCAAACTTGCGCGGCTTGCTGGCGGTAAAGTCCCTCAGGCTGAAGGGAAGGCCAAAGGTGCTCGGTCGGCCCCTGGCGGCAAAGTGGATGTATTCCTCGGCGTCCTCGGGCGTCGAGCCGATGGACGGCATGTCGTGGTCGAGATCCGGGCTCTCGGACCGCCGCGGCGGAGTGGCGATGCGAGGCGGCGGCGGGAGGCTGAGGCCGCCTAGGCTCGACGGACTGACGCTGCGGACGATGGGGGCCGGGCGCTTGGCGTCTTCGATGCCGGCGTCAAAGTCCATGTCAAAGTCCATGCCGTCGTCGGCGTAGCCGTAGGAGGGCTGTGCCGGCGTCAGGAAGTAGGTGATGGGGTCGTCGTCCATGCGGGAGATGTCGAGGTGCGTGACCTCGGCGTCGTCCCGCTCGACGCTGGGCCGCAGCTGAAAGTGTGCAGGCATCGTGGTTCAGGTATGTGGTTGTGGACGCACACACTGATGAGAAAGAAGTCGCCGGCCTGGCCGGCTCAAGAAATCAAGCCCTTCGAAAACGAATGTAGCGCGCAGCAAACAAGTGAAAATACCCGTCTTCCCGGAGCGACAGGATACAAAAGGAGAGGAGGCGATCACCAACGAAGAGGATGCAGCGCAAGATATACACATGCACGGCTGACGGCAGCCTTCTCTGGCTCAGAGGCTGGCACCCCCCCTCCCATATGGCAAAATTCCAGGTGTGGGCTGGGGTGTGGTGGGAATCTTAGTCAGTCATAGTCACCGGTGAGGTCCAAACAGGTTATCAGGTTGCCTTGGAGGCAGCGTGATGGTGTGTGGTGGTCACCTTGGGGGAGCAGACTCGGGCAGGGCTGCTCAGCTCCGGCGGTTCCCTTCCGGCAACGTCCTCAACGAGGCTTCTGCACACCGTGTCCAATCACGAGACGCACCATCACGCCGGGTTGCCCGCGGCTGCTTGCCCGGCAAGGTGAGGAATGAGGTCGGAAGACGCACCCCAGATCGGGCATCACGAGCGAGCGCGGAAACAGACTCAAGAATGGAAGGGTGTGAGACGGCCTGAAATAGAGATGTGAGTGCGGAGCAGAGCCGAAGGGCGCGATGAGTGAGCGGATGAGGGAAAAGTCGGGGACATTGACACCCCAAAGTTCCCTTTAACCCATCCCCATCCCCCATCCCAACCCCCATCATCAGAAAACGACACGGCATTTTGTGATGGCGAAGCCAACCTCCATCGCCAACCGACCCAAAACCTGGCCTCCCCATCCACGCGTGACTGGACCAGAGACCCCGCTCTTACTCACTGACTCTCGAGACTGAGACATTGGGCCCGTTGACAGGCAGCACAACCTTGGAAGGCAACACACTTTCTCCGTCTCGCACTCGGATTAACGCATTCACGAGCAAGGCGAAGCCACCCACACCACACCACACACCACCAACATCGCCGGACGCGACCGTGTTCCCCTCGGGATTATCAATGATCTCCAGGCGCCGCACCGCGCCCAGCCATCACGCCTGCCCCAAGTTGCCGACGAAGCCGACCTAGCTCCGTCGACCGCGTCATTATCGACACCACCATCACCACCGATATTCCATTTCTTGGGGACAAAATTCATGGAAAGCCCGGAACCCAAACATCCCCCTCTGATCACGCCGCCACATCGCATGCTAGTCACGACCAATTCTGCCCGTATGTCTCCTAGGACTCCGGCCATATGACCTCTCCCTCCCTCCAGTCTCAAACCAACAAAAAGGGAATTGGCAAGGAAACAAGCCCACCCTCTCTCCGCGTGTCGTCTGCCCTGCAGACGGGCAACGTACCTGCATGATGTGTCGCCGGGGCGCAGACGGCGGGGACATCTGACGAGGCTGGCGCTCACCAGTTCCTTCCACGAGTTTCGCCCAAGGGGGAGGAGATCGACAACTTTTCAGGATCGATGGGATTCCCATCTTGCATCTGGCATCTCTCGTCGAGGTTGCATCCCGCCGGGTCTGCTGGTCTCAGCCTCGTGTGGTGGTGGCGGTGGCGGGGGGAGGGAGTCATACCTGTAGGTGTAGGCTACTATCATCCATGGGTTTTGGGCAGGGTGTTGGGTTGATGTTCTTGCTGGTTACCTTGCCTTCCCTTGCCTGTTCTGCCCACCTGCCTTTGGTTCGGCAAGGCGAGCAGCACGCAGCCTTCCGTCTTCTTCTTCTTCACCGAAGCCCATTATGTCCCGACCGATCTGACCGGGCGGAATACTTGTCCGACAAGGCGTAGAGTGTCAAACTCGGTGTCTTCCGTGCTGTGGACACCGAGTTGTCGTTTGTCTTTCTCTGAGTCCAGTCAGATTCTGATGCTGTTGGTCTTCGTGGACAGAGCCCGATGCACTCACTCCGGGATTGCTGGGCCGCGTGGGCGTGCCTCAGTTGGGCGCTGCTCAACGGCGGCATATGCATGCTCCAAGCTGAAGTTAAGGACATCATCTTATCGCGGACAGTCCAGTAGACTCCCGCACTATCTTTTCTCTATCTCAACTGAGATCTGTTAGCACAACTGCCCAAGCGACGTTGAACGAACACCAAGGCGTCGAACCCCCATGGTTCCACAGCATAAGCTCCCTGGTTGGGCAACCCAATCTCTCTTCTTCTCCGTCAACTTGCAGGAGAAATGCTCTTTTAGTTCCATCCACTCAAATCCAGTTGAGAACACCCCTCCCTCTCCATACCACCGCTCTCAACTTCCCTCTTCACCCCCAAGATTGAACAAACACCTTCTCGACAACCCATTCTCCTCTGACACCATCAACAAACACCACCACTCCCTCCTACCCACCAACACTCACCATGTCCACCCCCATCCGCCTCATAACCTTCAACATCCGCGGTACGTGAGCTAAATGTCGATTTTCTTACTCCTTTCTCCCTCAAGGGAATATACCTCGAGCTCCTAGCTTCCGAGAAGGAATAAAGCAAGCTCCTCTCTAGGACAAACCCCCTGTTAACGATAAAATCTCTAGTACGTAGAAGCTCCCTGGCCGTCCCAACTCCCTCTCTCCTTTCGACCAAGGAGCTCCAAAAGCCCCCGTAAACCTCTTCAACCCCCACCAAAAGCTAACCCACCCCGCTCCAGTACGCCGCCACCACCCTCGCCAGCCCCCTCGAACACCCCTGGCCCCTCCGCCTCCCCCACCTCGCCGCCTTCCTCCACTCCATCCTAACCCCCACCACCCTCCTCCTCCTCCAAGAAGCCACGCCCCCGCAACTCGACTCTATCCTGCACGCCCTCAACAACCCCCCCACCCCCTCCCCCTCCGGTCTCACATGGTCCCACATCGGCCTCCCCCGCGCCTCCTTCCCCGACGAAGCCAGCCCCATCCTCTACGCCACGCAATCCTTCCACCCCTCCCGCTCCGCCACCCTGTGGCTCTCCCCGACCCCGGACCGACCCTCGCGCGGCTGGGACGCCGGATTAAATCGCATCGTCACGGTGGGTGAGTTCGTCCCTTCCCACGGGGCGGGGAAGAGCGTGGTGGTGATGAACACGCACCTGGACCACGCCGGGCATCGGGCGCGGCTGGAGTCGGTGGGGGTGCTGGGGCGGGTGGCGCGGGAGTGGGGAGGGGGTGGGGCGGTGTTTTTGGGGGGGGATTTTAATAGTCGGCCTGGGGGGGAGGTGATTAAGGGGATGGAGGCGGGGGGGTGGAGGGAGGTTGTGGATTTGCTCGCCGGGGATGGGGGGAGGTGGAAGGGGGAGGAGACGTATACGACTTTTGGGGAGGCGGGGGAGAGGCGGGGGAAGATTGATTATTTGTTTGTGAGGGGGGGGGAGGTGGTGGTGGAGGGGTTTGAGGTGATGGGGAATGAGAAGGGGGGGGTGTTGTTTTCGGATCATAGGGCGGTGGTGGCTGATGTTAGGGTTTTGGGGTGATGGGCTACGGGGGCTCGGGGGCCCGGGGAGGGTGGTTTGATGAGGGAGTATTTCACTATCGATACTTTCGAAGGGAGGTTTTCAGGCGATGGACGAGGTGATGGGATGGGTGGTAGCCGGTGGAAGGACATTTCATTGTGGACATTTGCGAGGGTATACATCCATCGTAGGTCAACACTCTCTACCAACCAAGGGGAGTCTCATAGAAAGCCACGACAATGAAACCGAGGTCACCCCCAATGTGTTTCGTCGGCTCAAGACAGGTGGCTTCGGCATTCGGTTACCTGGGCCGAAGTCTCGGCAACGGCTCGTCCGTACACAAAACACAGCAGCCGGTGGCATCTTGTTCTACCACCAGGGACAGCTGTCGCCGGACGAGATTCACACGCTGTGGACCTGTGGACAGACCGAATGCTCGCTCGTGTCAAGCCGCCCCAGCTCAGACACATGTCTTTGCCCCAGCACACGTCGTGCCAACCACCAACCCGAATGGTTCGTTCCGCCTCCTCGACACACCATACCTCGGCATGTAGGTAGAGTGCCAGCGGAGCCACGATAGGCGGTGTGATGTAGGGCGCCGGACATACAAGATTCGGCGCCGAGAGCCGTGTTCTTTTCGGTGAGAGTCGACGCATCGATCTCTGTGCAATACCACGGTACTACCGCAAGCTGGCAGCCACCGAGGCTGCTGAATCCATCGAGTCCGTGGAGGCGGGGGCATGGGCGGTGTGTAGTTGTCGGAACAGCGGTGGAGTGGAACGCGGACCGGCGCTCGGGCGACCCACTCGGCTCGGATCCGGTGGCGGGTGGAGCCCCGCAACAAGCTCCGGTCATGCCGGCGTGGCCTCAGGCAAAAGGGGGACGGTGCAGTGGTGATGGAGCTCAACCGACCACGTCAGCGGCCTGTCCCCGTCAGAGTCACGGGACCACCATTCTGAATCTTGCGTCAGCCCGAGCCCGAGGAGGGAGGACGTGTGTGCAAACATCCCAATGTCGTCCCACCACTTAACCCCTGTCTCTGCGTGCCGCCCCTCAATGCGTTGGATGCGGGGCGTCCTCGCCCGTGTCGTCGATCTCCAGCAGCTCGAACCTCCACTCTCACTGCCTCCCCAGGTTCCGAGGGACTGACGGGACTGCGTGCGTGTTGACTCACGACTTCGCCTCGGATGGCCCCGGTGGCTGCCCGCTGAGCACAGCGCGCGAGACACAGCCCACGCAATAACCTGACGTCGACGACAGAGGGAGCCACTCGATCGTCTTGGATATGGGCGAGAGAGCATGACATGCAGCTTCTCGCGCAAGTCGCAGCATGTGTGGGGAGGGAAGATTGAGCCCGTCCCCGCCAATCGTCCTGCATGCACTCAATCGACGCGACGCTCCGGCCGTCCAGTTTCGTCCTGGTGTCTGCTGGGGAGGATGCCGCAAGTGTGCGCTCCCGAGTCGACCATCTTGGCGGGCCGGGAGGACTGAGGGATTGTTAGCGGGGGACGTTGGCCATGCTCCTGCTACAGGGCCAGTCCTGGTCTGGAACAGCGGCCAGGAAGAGCTCGTTGCCGGATCGGGAGGTCCCCTGCTAACATGGTGTAAAGCCAGTGTTGGACTGTATAAAACCCGGAGGAGGGTATAACCTCACCACCATTGGCTCTTCACGTTGGCCCGACGAGGTCGAGGCCAATGAAACGGAGACGAAAATGAGGTCGAAACGGCCTCGACGGCCTCGTCCGCGCCAAAGATGTTTGGGAGTCGTCCCACGTCGGAGTGCCAGAGGCCAGAGGCCAGAGGCCCAGTTCTGAGCTCGGTCAAGAGTCAAAAGGTCAAGTTTGACCACCAAAGACTTGTCACTCTCAATGCCCGTGTCGAGAATGAGATTCCGCCTGCATATTCTAGGTTTCCCAATATCCCGCATCGCACCGGCTGCCTGGCTGGGAGAGGGAGAGTTTTGCGGCTACCTGCCGAGGGAAAACCTCCAAGACGCAGCTGTCCCGCGTGTGGTGCTGCATCCCGAGAGAGTCGTCGCAACCTCTGGACTCTGGGAGACTCTGGGAGAACCCGCGGCGCGTGGGAGGGGAACTTGGGTTCATGTTGGATGACTCCCCCGTCATTGCCGCGACCAGGAAAGCGAGAGGGTTTGGGAAACCTGGCTTGATTCCGCCCTATGAAAGGCGGCGAGTGGGTTTCGGGCTGCATGATGTCTGCATTCCAGCCCCGAGAGCTCCAATGAGCTTGGGGCGCCGTGCAATGCGGGACGGAAAGGTGTGTTGGCGCCCTTTTTCTCATGCCTGCCGTTGCCTGGTCGGTCCTCTCTTGGGGCCAGCGGCTGCCCCATCGTGGGATGGGATGGGGTGGTGGTCTGGTCGAATTGACTCTTGGATTCCATCTCCTTCCCGTCCTCGGCGTCGTTGTCGTCGTCGAGTGTGTGTGCCATGGCGGTGGATGGCCTCATCAGCGACAGACGAGGTCGGTCCGGTGTCGCTCGCAGCTCGCAGCTGCTCGGTTGCATCCGTGAAACCGGTCTATGCTCAGGCTACACTGGGCACCTGGGCATTGATTCCAAGACATGTCCTGGAAGATTCCCGGTTCGCCTCATCACTGTTGATACCCAACATGGAGGAGAGAGAGAATCGGGCACAAAGGTTTGCTCGGTTTGGAGGATGGACAGAGGCACAGAGGAGAAAGTCGGAGGGGTCGAAGCTGGGGGCGGGCGAGTGGGGCGGGGCTTCTTTTTCCTCGCTCGCCTGCAAGCTGCCACAGCAGCGACCCAGTGAGCCAGTCTCGTCGTTCCTGGGCGTCCAACGCAGCAGATCCACAGACACGCGGAAAAAGTACCACCCAGTTGACGCCTGAACTCGTCTGCTCCTCTCTTAACCACACACAAGCCCCCAAGTCGCCAGGCTCGCAAGCGACTTGCAGGCTTACTCAAGTTGCCACAGGACAGGACAGCCGTCCTCAAGGACGGATGTACCTCGCTTGTGTGAGCGCCATTGCCAGCCCGCGCCGCCTGGTGCGACATGGCAACAGCCTGGCAGGACTCAAGTCGGGAATCGACTCCTCTTTTCGGCCGCCTTGTCTGTCTGTGGTGGAAGGGGATGGACGACCTATTGACGGGACGTGGAATCTGGAAGCCTCGAAAGGCAGACAATGAGGGCTCGTCCCAGAGCATGCCAGCCTGGTGCCCAGGTGGGTTTCAACGACGATCAGTTCCGCCTGACGGAGAATGACCCAATTCGATCAACCAAGGCCGAAGGTCGCTCGTTGGCCAGCAGCCCTGCTGGGAATCACCGTGGCCGCCGCCGTGTTGTTGTTCGTCGTTGCTCTCGTCGCCGGGCAGCTTGCCAGGTTGTTGCCTCGGGTCGTGGGATGCCGCAATTATCGCACACTTTGGATCAGAATGTGGTGTGAGTCGGTCGCCCGGTCGTTGCCATTGCCAGCCCGCGGTTGCGTACCTATCGATAAACTGCCCGTCCGTCCCCCTCTGTCCCGAAACCCCTCGTGCCCGGTGACGACGGAACCCCTGTCCATGTCCCTGTCCATGTCCGGCTCTTGGGGCGGGCGAGCGATGGGCCTGCCAGAGAGGGAGACTTTTGGGACAGCAGGCTGCCCTGCCCTGCCGCTGCCGCCCACCCACTCTCGGCCAGTCTCCCATCCCCGTCCCTCCACTCGCAGGCACCCCCCCCGCACTCACTCACTCACTGAATAAAACTCATCACTGCCTGGCTGTCTCTCCTCCTCCACCTTTTTATTTTATTACCAAGCCGTCCCATCGCCCTCTCGCCCGCCTCCACCACCTATCCCGACCCAAACCCAATCGTTCAAGACGACCAAACGTCGACTGTCCACTCGCCACTTATTGATGCCGCCGCCGCACACAATCGCCCTCGTCTGCACTCGCAACCACCCACACTCCTCCCGACTCCCTGCCATCGCCCCCTCTCAGCTCCCAGAGCCGCCAGCGCCCAACCGCCAACCGCCGCCCGCGACTGAGTTCCCACCAGAGTGGCCGCCTCAATCGTGAGGCTTCGTTGCCTCGGCCGCAGCACACCATCGGTCAACCCCCGAGTCGCCTGGATACAATCGCTGCGAGCTCGCGCTCGTGCTGGCAATGTCGACAAAAGACCGGCGACCCAATATTGCGTGCGTTGAGGACGCCGACGACTTTGACAATCCGATACACGAAACTGCCCGCTACGCCGCCTCGGTCTACACCTCGTCGGTCGCAAGTCCAGTCAAGGAGAAGCCCAACACAGGTCGGGCGCGGAGAGACAAGAGGAGAGATTCGGCCTCTCCCCTGACCGACTCCGACTCGACCGTCCACCCCCACGGCGACCTGGTGAAGCGGTCCAAGTCAATCGTCAACAGCCACAACCACAAAAAGGCCATCATCCCATCACCCGTATCACGCCCTCCGGCCAAGCAGATCAGGACAGCGCCCACCATGCGCAAGCACGAGGAAGCGTCGTACTACGGCGTGAGCCCCAACATCACGACAGCCGCCTCCTCACGTCCCCGGGGCACACCACGGCCCTCGAGCTACTATGCACCGCAGGCAAACTCCGGCTACTATCCCCAACATCCCCCCGCTACGGCACCCACCTCCTACCCACCACCGTCATGGACCCCGTCGGGACAATCCCCATATCCGCCGCCGTCAGTCTCCAGTCACCAATCTCAACAGGCACAGGACTACTTCAATCGCCCGATGGAGGTCCGCCCTCGCCCGCTGGAGGACCGCCCTCGCCCGCTGGAGGATCGCTTTGGCGCTGGTCGCCCACAATCCTCGATTGGATTCCGCCCCGTCCGAAACCCCTCGTATGGGGAGTATGATGAGGAACCGGTGCGCGACAAGGCGGTAGCTCGACGACCTTCGGTCAGCCACCGGAGAATGTCGAGGACAGAACACGACTACGAGCAAGACCGACATGCCATGCCCCCTCCCCGAAGGCCACAAACCACTCGCCCCAGCGCACAGTCGCCGTTTGCGCCTCCCACTCGACCACACGCCCCGCCATCTACCCCGAGCCATCGACGCACGGCTCAGGTTCTTGAACAGGACGTCGAGCTGTTTCAGGATATTTCCCCCCACCAACCTCAGCAGACTTACAACTACGGTACCTCGATTACACGAAGCAAATCAAGGCGGCCAACCGTCGGCCACGCACCCGCTTCCTACGATAGCGGCGAGTTCCGTACCGAGGTTGCTGGCACCAGACACACCCGGCGGCACTCATACTATGGGAACAAGTCGGCCTCTTCTGGAAGCGCCTATGAGGATCAAGTCCGCCTGGCTACGCGGTACCAGGAGGAGACTGGTGGCCCTGGCCCTGGGATGCAATTGACGGCCGAGACTCTGCGCAAGGCGGGGCGGAGCCGTGGTCCCGAGAGCCGCAGGAGTCGCAGCTCGACGAGAAGCTCCGAGAGCCGTGACGAGAGCGATTTCAGGCAATCGGCCACGACGCGCACGACACGATCCAGCAATGACGAGGACGTCACCATCTTTGTCAAGGGTGGGTCTGCCACGCTCAAGGTCGGCGGCGCCGAGATGAAGTGCAAGGACGGTACCGAGATCAACATTGCCTCCCGCAACATCCCGCCAAACTTCCGCACCGTGAGCGACCGGTCGTCCAACTACCTCGAGGACGAGCGCCGCCCGCGCATCGGTCCTGCCACACGGACACGCACGAGCTCGCAATCCGGCGGCTCCTTTTCGAGGTCCCTGCCCAAGTACGACCCCCCGATGGGGTCGCACGGCTACGGCGCTGCTTCCGGGCCGTACTACCAGAACGCTCCTCACAAGCACATCCCCCCATACCCGACCTACCCGACCTACCCGAACTCGGAGGAATACATCTGAACAGGTGGTTCATCAACTACGTTGGGGACCCAGACTTTCTTACGACGAGACGACGATTGTTATGAAGGCGACGACGACATGGCGCAGTGGCCGGCAACATCTCTTGATGGGTGCAGCTTGATGTGCTTTTCATTTTCTGATGGATTTACGAGCGAGCGATGTATTCTTTTCCTTGGTGCTCTCTGTGGCCTTTTGCTTTCGAATACCCTTCTCTCGACCGGTTTTGCGCGAGCTCACACTGGCGGTCCAAGGCACTATATGTTCCCATTTCGCTTCTCTTGTTGACTGGCGCCTTGTATCCTATTCACCTAGCATGGCGGACCTCTTTGCTGCACTCTTCCCCGATGGCGGAAAAAGTTGATACCCCCCCAAAAGGCATGGGAAACCTCGGCGTCTGTTTTTTAATACCGAGATACCGTGTTGTTGTTGCTGTTGCTGTTGTGGGTTATTTGGGTTTCTTTCATGTGGTGGCAGGCTTCCTCTCCTGTTTGGGTATTAGCTGTATTGAATGAGTTGTTCCTCGGGCCAGTATCCAAGGCCGTAACAAATGTCAATTTCATCGAGGGTATCCAAGCCCAACAACCATCTCTCTGTCCCCCCCACCTTGTCCTTTTTCGTGACACGGGCGGCGAGCCCACGTCGTACATCCCTCCTTACCTTTTGCCAGGGCCAGATTGGATGGAAGAGACCTGGAGACCGATATTGCTATTTCCTTTTTCCGATTTGGATGATGCATAGCTGCGCTGCGACGTTGTGTTCTCACCAGTCGAGGGGTATCATTTTGTCGGATGTCTATCCACCTACCTGCTCTGATGTATTTATGGGAGAATGAAGGATGGACGTTGCGTTCTTGGATGACCGGACGTCTGAAGGATCCAAGGCTGAGCCGCCTGGGCATTGGCATGTTTATCTATTTCTTTACCCGGAAGATGAAAGCTAATACGGAAAAGCTGTTTCTCTGGACAATGGTCGAGGTAGTGCTGGTGATGAACATTGACAACCATCAAACAAAGTCCCCCTCCCCAATGCCAAATGACGGCATACTTCCCTTACCGGGCCGTACATATACCCAATCCCCAGCACCACTTTCCATTAGTTGGGTCTCTTCATTGTATATGTGACTTTGGCTGAGTCGAAGTGGGTGTGGCGCGTGGCGCTCTCCTCCCACTATACAGTAGACAAACTGGAAATCGTTCTCTCACGGTTCACGGTCCGATCCCCTGGAAAGGCAGACTGGATTTTTTGGATTGCTTGTCACTATCGTCATGCCGAGGCTAGGGAGTATGACCGCATCGTCACCCAACTAAGAAGAGGCCGAGGCGATGGGCATCGCACCAACGGACGACTTTGACGTCTGACAGAATTAGTCCTCGGGGTCGGTCTCTTTTGCATTAGCCCAGCACACATCTGTCCTTGTTCCAGAGCCCCGTATGGCCAACGAACGAACGACTGGACCAAACTGAACCGTACATTGTTACGGTATATCTAGTCCAAGAATAGGTCTCAGGACGCCCACATGAGGAGTCGCAACCCAAATAGATACCTCTCGGACGGGTCATGTCAGCTGGGAGCAGGAAGATGGCCAACCAACAGACCAACGGCCGGAATTGGGTTGGCCAGCACTTGCTGCTTCGCTAGGGGCCGTGACCAGACGGGTCCTGAAACGTCGGTAGTGTCCAGGCTTGGGGGCACAATTGGATAGGGCCTGGGGACGAATCGGGCTTTTGATATGGAAGTGGCAGTTCGGAGTCTAGCAGGGAAACTCCGTGATCTCCAGAGGGGATGTGGGGGGAAGGGGCTTCGAGAAGGGTGTTTGAGGCGTCGTGGAAGTGTGTGATTTATGCAATTGTGGTGAAGGTACGGGGTACGTATCAAGACTCAAGTGGAGGGTATATTTGAGCAAAGAATTGCGTTCTACAGTCAACCTCCTGGCCCGAGGAACATTTGCCTCTCGACGTCCAGAAAGTGCACTTCCCATCTGCAGGTGCTGTTCCGAGAGAAAGGTTGCGCTGCTGGGGGCCAGACCCAAAAAAAGAATCAGCATGTTGGTTCCGAAAGAGGCGTCGTCTGTTCGCGGACCCGACAGGAGGGACAGGCCGCACGAACGAACGACCTCGCATGATCGCTGTCGTGTCCCATGTCAGCTCCGGGTGGCATTCGGGGACAGGGCAGGGCGGCAGCTGTAACGGTCTTCTAACCAAGCGGACGAGGGCGTTCTGTTTGTTGTCGCAGTGTCTTTTTTTGGTTTCAATGCAGCTCTCGTTAGGTGATCGATCATCGATCAGTTTTTGACCTCCAGAAGCTGACTGGGAGGGTTGGACAGGGCTGGTGGGCAGGATAAGCTTCCTCCCGCCCATCTTCTTCCCAGCGGCTGTTTTGCGGGCAATCAACTCAAGACGCAGCCGAGAGAGCAACGCACGCTCCGAGCTATTCGCGGGTCGCGATATTGAATATGGTAGATCCCTGTCAGTTCATGAGGCTCTCCAGACTTTGGGTGGAGGTTGGCTGGGGAGCGGGGTTGCCTTGTCGTCGCCCAGTGGTTGCTAGGCCGGAATGCCTTTGTTTACCGACGTCATTTTGTCGAATGGCAGAGAGTTGGTGTTGTTTGGGGAGCGACACAAACAGATTGTTCCAATCAGCGCACATTCTCAAGGTTGGGTCAGCATATGCTCTCCATCTTGGCTCAGGAGGTTGGATTCGCTCTTTTTGTTGTTTTTGGCGGAATCAGGAGTGTGAAATTCTGCCCCTCCCTTGAAAGTCAGGAGCTTGGACACCAAGCTGACGACCCCAGCACATGGTTTCTGGGTCAACCGTCAACTGTCATCCGCCAAAACATCAAACCCTCAATTTGGCTTTTTCAAACCGTCACTGTCCACCAGAAACATTCAACGAGCACCAACACCTAATTTTCGACAGCACAGCGCCCCCCTCACAAACCACGCCTGTCGTCGGACCCTGACCCTTCTGCTTTGGCAACAACCTATTTCGACCCGGCTGGTCTTCCAGCTCTCCAGCCCAGCCAGCACATTCCAGCGTCGGCATTCCGCCGCTCCCTCCACCGCCGCCATGGCACCCGCAATCCTCAACACCATCCGATCCACCATCACCGCCCACCTCGCAGCCCGATCCAACCTCGCCGAGCTGAGCCCCCTCGGCGCCCACGCCCTCCTGACAGCCCGAGACAGGGTCGAACACATCGAGCCCGGCCTCGGCCTCATCCCGCCGCAAAAAATCAACAACAATGCCGTGTTTGCCATTTTCGGGATCATCGGCGCCGGCTTCGTCGTAGTCGGCATCTGGTTCTTCTTTTGGGCCAAGAACGGCGGCTTCTACTTCAAAGAGGACGACTGGGACGACTACAAGTCCACGGTGCTCCGCCGCAAGGGCCCCAACGGCACCACTCTTTCCGGCGCGACCGAGAGCACCATCCTCGGCGGCGGCAGCGTCTATAAGGACGTCGACGAGGCGACCGAGGACGCGTCGACCGTCATCAGCGGCACGACGGGCTTCACGGGCATCACGGGCGGCGTATCCGACTTTTCGGGGCGGGAGAAGCGGCGCAAGAAGCGCGAGCAAAAGGAGCGCGACAAGGAGCGCCGGCGCGAGGAAAAGTCACGCGAGAAGGAGGCCAAGCGCCAGTCCCGCCGCAAGGTCGGTGTCGACAACATCATCATCGACCCCGAGGCCGAGCAGCAGGCGCACGAGCAGCTGCGCAGCTACCGCCACGAGAAGCCCGCCCGCGTCGGCGGCCTCAACCGCGAGAGCGAGGCCAGCGAGTGGGACGGCTCCACCAACCCCAGCTACTCCAACGCCAGCGGCTCGGGCGTGGGCGACTACTCGACCGAGGCCGGCAGCACCGTCACGTCGGACCTCATGGGCGACCGCGAGCGCACGCCGACGCGGCCCAAGGCGGCCGCCTCGTCGGAGCGCGGCAGCGGCGGCATCCGCAAGGTGTACTCGACGGCCGACAAGACCGCCAACCGCGAGAACGAGCGGCTCCGCGCCGAGGCGCGGCGGCTCGAGAAGGAGAAGCAGCGCGCGTCGCGCCGCGACTTTAGCTGGGCCGGCGCCGACGAGACCATGGCGCTGCGCCGCATCGACGAGCAGTCGGAGCAGTCGGAGAGCCTCGTCAGCGGATCCACCAACTCGGCGTCGCTCGCTCCCGAGTCCCGCATCCCCGGCGCCTGGGGGGCGGCCGAGAGCTCGGTCGGGACGGCCAGCGACGTTGGTACCAAGGTGTACAAGCACTCGGTGCACATCCCCGTGTCCAACGAGAGCACGGCGAGCACCGACTTTGCGTACGCCGACGAGAAGCGTAAGAAGCGCGGCGGCGCGGGGGCTCGGCGTAGGGCGGCCGATGCCGAGAGCAGCGTTGTCTCTGGGTAGAGCGAGAGCGTGCGCTCGTTGGCGAGTCGGCTGGGATTGGGGTTGGGGCTTATATGAGCGGTGCAATCATCATGTCACGAGGCGAGATCACAGTACAACAATGGGCGGCGTTTGGGTGCAGTGGAATGTGGCATGTTGGGGTGGTGGGTTGGTTGCTATTGTAACGAAACCGGCACTACTTGATGCCAAATGTAGAATACCTCTCTGTCTGATGAAGCGGTTGATCTCCGCTGGAATGGGGGGTCTGCGTGCGTTTTTGGTTTATATCAGGTAGCGAAATAGGATATTGGCTTGGTATTTGTTGTCCCGACTCTGTGCCGCCTCCTCGTTAGATCGTCCCGTCACAGAATAAAGATTTCAGCCCTCGGGCTTCTTTTTTCTCACGTCGTGGGATCGGACGAGCTAACGGTTCGAAGAACCCGAAACGGCTGATCTGAGGAGGCATGCCGCATGTCCCACAATCCCCCTGCCGCATCGAGAAGATCGGGGGGTCTTCTGGATGGTGTGGACCCCAACTCGGCCTCTCTTTGCACCACTGGCCATTTCATCCTCTTTCTTTTTTGGGGACGACTTTGGAGCAGAATGGAGGCTGGCTGGGTGGTGGTGAGGTGTTGCGCGGGACAAGAAGGAAGGTAGGTGGCAGAGGTGGGAAGGACCCTGCGGGGTTGCGGCGAGGTCAAGCCAAGCCGTTGTGTCGCTGTCAGGAAGGCACCCCCTGCACGGGTGACGACAGCAGTGGTCGTGGTCGGTGGGCTGTGATGTGGGCGAGGCGTGGTGGGCTGGTTGTCAGTGTCTCTATTTTCATCGCGATGTCGACGCCGGAATGGAGCCACTCGCGTTGGATTTGGCTCTGATGGTTCTTCAAAAACAGCCCGACTCTTTTGCGACTCTCTGCTTGCGCTCAGTCCGAGATGGAGAAGACGGGAGCCAGCTGGAGACGGTACCAATCCTCTCCCATCCCTGGGCTGAAACTTGGTGCTGGAGCTGGAAATAGGCGATGCCGTCCGTCCCATCTTCCAGTTGGGACGGGCCGTTTGCGTGGGAAGCGAGGGACGGGGCTGGATCAGTCGGGTCTTGATGCATGCGGGAGAGAGGAGGGCCAATATCCAGAGGGCCAGCTCTCCCAGCAAAAAAAATGTTGATGGTGGAAATGGAAACCAGACGATTCCGTTGTCAAGATTGAAGATTCCGAAAAGAGTCGTGAGACATGGGATGCAAATTGGAAAAAGGGCGAATGACCGATCTGACAGATGACAGATGACAGATCCAACAGCTTCCAGGCTTCCCTTGGGCCAAGGCGGTTTCCGGAGCGTGACGGCAACTTCTCGCACACCCACGCTTCCGTCAGCGTCATCCATGGTCCAGTTCATCATGGATCTTGGTGGCCGAGGCGGGCTTGCGACCGGCCCTCTGATGATCCTTGCCCCCTTCCCCAAACATTAACAGCCCCCGCCACCCACTGCCCCAGTGCCCACCCGTGCCACCGCTGCCGCGCCCGCTGATAACGCCCAATCGCGCTAGCACCAATCCGTCGCCGACGCCCTGTTAGCGCTGCACCAGGGATCCCCCAAGAGCTGCCGCGGTCCTCGACCGACCCCCGACCGACCGACCTGTTCCGCATCTCGCATCTCAGCGTCTGAGTCCTGAGTCCTGACCGTCACTCCCTCCATCCTCCCTCCTCCCACCTTTCCGTCCCTTCCCGCCAGCTGCCCTCGCCGAACTCGCCGCGCAGGTCCAGGTCCAGCCACCTCCGCTCTCCGTCTCCGTCTCCGTCTTTGCGATTTCCTTTTTTTCTTGTTCCCTTCCCTTTTGCTTCTCCATCGCAGCAGCAGCAGCACCACCGCCGCCGCCACTGTTGTGTCTCAGCTGCGCTGTTATCGCCCGCCCAACCGACCGACGGCCCCGAGAGAGCTTCCAAGTGCCTACCCACCTACGGATACCGCTCCATCCGCGCCGCCAACGAGCCAACGACCTACGTCGAGTCCACCACCTCTCCCGTCTCTCTCCTGCAATCGAGCGACGACCACGTCCATTCACGACGCCCGCCACGTAGACGCACCGTCATTGGCTGCACCCAAAACCCTCCCTCGCCTGACAACCCATCCTCGCACATCACCAGACACCGAACATCGACCGTGACCTGACCTGACCTGAGGCAGGCGAAAAAGGTCGCGGATGCTGGACGCCACGGACCGGCCGTCGACGCAACGCGATTGAGCGACGCAGGAACCCGCACAAGAGCCGTCAAGATGGACAACTACAGCCCGGGGCTGAATGGCATCATCATCGCCCTCTTCTCGTCGTTCGGGTCGATCATCCTGGTGGCCGTCATCTTCCTCGTATTCTATTTCCTTCGACACACTGCGCCGGGACGCATCTTTCTCGACCGCATCGGTCGGCCCGGCGAGTACGATGACGAGCAGGCGTTCGCCCGGGAGGAGGCCGAGGCCCTCGAGACGATGGACGACATGCAGAGGACCGAATACCTCCGAGCCAAGGGTAGGCTGCCCCGCCATTGTGGGAGCGCGCTCGCCTTTCTTGTCGCTGACGCTGTCAATAGCCTTTGTGACCGCGAACCCCCCCGAGTCTGTGCAGACCGATATTTCGCTGTCGCAATACCTCGCCATCCAGGAGAAGGGTGTCTCGGCGTGGGAGTTTGAGCCAGAACTGGAGATTGCAAACTGCTTTGTGGAGGGCAGGACCGAGATTGAGTTCTTCGACTCCGAGTGCACCGTCATGAGCAACCTCCCCGTCCCAAAGCAAAACGAAGTCTACTACTGGGAAGCCAAGATCTACGAGAAGCCCGAGAGCTCGTTGGTCAGCATCGGCATGGCGACGAAGCCGTATCCGCTCTTCAGACTTCCAGGTAGGACAACCATGGTCCCACTCCCTGTCTGCTGACCCCAAGTGCTGACTTTGCCCAGGCTTCCACAAGTACTCTGTGGCATATCTCTCGAGCGGCACGCGCCGGTACAATCAACCCTTCAACCCTACCCCGTACGGCCCGCAAATCGTGCAGGGGGATGTCATCGGCGTCGGTTACCGACCCCGGACGGGGACCATCTTCTTTACTCGCAACGGGAAAAGGCTGGAGGATGTTGTCCACGGGCTCAAGACGCCAAACTTCTTCCCCGCCATCGGCGCCAACGGTCCCGCCATCGTCCACGTCAACTTTGGCCAGGCTGGATTTGTGTTCATCGAGGCAAACGTCAAGAAGTGGGGTCTGGCTCCCATGACGGGATCCCTCGCACCACCACCGCCATATGGGTCTGAGGCCGGCAGCATTCTCCTCGAGGCAGGCCGCAAGGATGGGTACACTGGGTCCATGGGACGGGGGCATGGGTACAGCCGCTCTGTTCAGACCTACGCACGGCAAGCTGTGGGAGGACTGGAGCCTGGTCATAACCGGTCGAGGTCTGGGAACTTCCGAGTCCTATCGCCGACTAGCCCAGGGCCCCTTCGAAGCCCCACCGAGATCTCCCTCGCCCACCTGGTCCCCACCGACGACTCTGCCGAGGCTAGCAGTAGTGCTGCCGCCGCGGCCGCGGCTGCTTCTCCCGCTCACGAAGCACCGCAGCCATCTTTCGGGCCCGGTCCCCACGATCTCCACAACCCGCCACCACCCGAGTACACCAGTCCCGAGGGTTCCGAGCACGGCGATGGCAGCAGGAGGAGCAGCATCGACAGCGAGAACGCGCCGCTCATCAATCTGACAAGGAGCCGGGGGAGCTCCCAAGCCACGGTGAGGGCAAGCTTTGCGAACAACCGAAACCAGCAGGGCGGCCCACCAAGCCCACCCATCCCAAGCTACCAGGATGCCGTGCTGCAAGGGGCGGGGCGAGATAGGAGCGACAGTGCTAGGAGCATGGGGTCTGCGAGGTAAACACACCTCTGAAAAAAAGAGTATTCATGGGCGGGGGGGGGCTTGCTTTAAGGAAATCAGCGGCGTTGTTGCCGCATCACATGGTTGCTGGCAGGAGGCGCCTTTGGGGAAAGATGGGGGTTTTTGCTTTTCAAATGCATTTGCGGTTGCGCTGCCGCGCGCGCGCGCTCTGGGGCGGCGCCGGCCGGGACACGGGGGAACATTACATCACACATGATACCTACCTTGACGGAATCCTTTTTTTGTTGTCTTTTTGATTCGATGACTGGTGGTACGAGCGCTAGAGAGTGTACGCTTGTTGCCTGTCTACCTTGGTGCCATCCACATACACAGAGATGTTGAATACGTGGAGAAGAGAGAGAGAGAGGAAAAAATTGCCAGAATACCCCCTTTGTTGTATCCTTTTTGGTCGGGTTGCGATGTGGTTGTCGTGGTTGTGGAGGGGGGGGGGCTTGTGTTGATGGCCCCTGACGAGCTATGGAGCGATCCTATATACACCTACGTGCCTTTTCCTACGTTGCGATACCCGGAGAACACATGAAGGAGACAGAGCTCTGGGCCGTACGCTGAGGACGGGTAAGGGTCAGGGGGGCTGCTATCTTGTTACCTTTCTCGTATCATTCTTGGGAGGCACACAGCGTTGGTTCATTGGCGGCATGGCACTGGTTATGGAGAAGGCATCAACAAAAGTTCATTCCCGGTTTGAGGATGGGGGCTCGCTGCTTGGTGAGAGCTATCTTGTTTTTGTAGGGGCTGGGTCGAGGGACGGGAGCTAGGCGATCAAGGGAGAGTGATGATAGTTGGGAAAAGGGGCTGATGCTCTTGGATGAGTTGGCCTCCGGCGGGGAGGGGCGGTGTCGAAGGCTTCAATGACGAAATTGCCAACATTTACTCTCAACAGGTAGACTGCTCTTTCCTGATTGTGATTCAGTCTTGTCCGGCATATGGCACCTGTTGCCGTTCAGCAGCCGTCGCTCCTTGACAGATGGCTTGCAAATACACCATACCATGGCAGCACGATGAGCCTGTGAAAAGTTGACATCTTCCCAGATATCACGGCAACGGCGAGTCCAAACGCTGCCGGCCTCGATCCCGGAGAAGCTCTGCAACCCCCCGTACGTTCCCTGTGCCTTCCCCGTCCAACCCCCCGCCCAACACACCGGGCATCCTCCCGTTTGAACCCCCCCCGGCTCCTTCCCATATACCCCCCAATACCAACCCATCCTCCCACCAGTACCCCCCACTTCGATGACTGCCACATCAACAGCCCCTGTGGCCGAGCGGTAATAGAATGGGGGTAATGCGGACCCAACCCAAAAGCCCTCCCCCTCCGAGGCCGCGAGTTCGAACCGAACTCATCCCCCCATACTTTCCCCCTCCCTCCCCTCATGATGGCCGCGAGTTCGAATCGAACAATACCCACAGTAAAAGCCCCTTCCCAACTGGGGCTTTTCGTATCCCCCCGGCTTACGAGCCAGGGGGAGAGCTTTTGGCATTATTATTTTTGCTTCGTGCTGCCCTGGGCGGCGATGTCATCCATTACGAAGGCTTCTTCACACTTGCCTGTTTGTTCCATCGTGTCGCTCTCCTTACTTCCCTTGGACCTGCCTCAAGCTTTGGAGCAACGCGCCAAGGCACCCCCTTTGCCCGCCTACACTTCGCCAACAGCCCAGCCACGACAGCATCCCCTGACCGGGCAAGGGAAAACACATAAACAAGGCGGCCTGTCACAAGTCAAAGCTCATGCCCCTCTGGAATACGAAAGGACGAGACGAGACGAGACGAAAAAAAGCAGGCAAACATCACAGTCCTGATACGCAAACAACCCCCAGCCCAGCCACCCACACACCTGCCTACCTGCGCACCTGCCTATATGATCACTGCCTGCCTTCCCATTCTCGACGGGAGATGGAATGTGCGTCCCAGCGTCTTGTTGCGGAGGCAGGCAGACAGTTGCTGGTCGGGGGTATCTTCACCGGTCATCGACAAACCAAGTCAAGCCCCGGATTATGTTCCAGCTGTGCCGTGAACACCGCGGGCACTGAGCAGATCGACGATTATTGCTCGCACACGGGCCCTTACCCGCCTGAGAACTCACCAAGTAGCTGATGGTCTGGTGCTTCCAGAAGCCATCTGCTGTTCGTAGTGTGATGCTGGGAGGAACATGGGGGTGGGGAATGTCAACAGGATAGGTATGGCTGAAACACCACAACCCACCACTCCCTCAATCGAACACCACTGTCATCACAGGTCCACAGAGCATCAAGAGGTACAAGTGAGTACAAGGGCCAATCTCCATCATATTGCTCTCAGCCAGTATTACGCATTAAGTTCCCCGGTCCCCCTGTCCCTTGCCCCAACCCCCGTCATCATCATCCAAAACACCAACGACATGATGAGCCCGAGAGGGCAGATGACAGGCAGCGGCAAGGTAACGGCTTGGGGACCCCGATTATCTTGTCCCTGTCTCCAATCTCATATCTTGCGTATCCCTGTCCCAGGTGATATATCCTCCTCCACCTCGCTGGCCCATACCCAGAAAAGCTTGCCAAACAAAACCAGAAACGACAATGGCGTTCTTTTTCCTCCTCCTCGCCCGCCCATATCCATCCCTATATATCCAATATCCATTTCGAGTCCATCCAAGGAGAGAGAGAGATAGCAATGAAAACAAAACGACAGGTCGCTGGAACGCCGCCCAATGCAACCGAGGTACAGGACCAAATTCAAAAAGCCAAAGGAGCCGCATATTTTCCCTCTCCATCCCGCGGGCCAGACCTTGATGGTCAAACAGCCCTCCATGAGCAATAAAAATTACAAAAATCTCAAAACAACAGTCGCTATGCAGTTGGGGGTATCGTGATCATCTTTTGGGGGAGTCCGATTCCGTAAGGAGCGTGTGTGTCTATGCCGATGATGAAAAAACATCATTATGCTGGTGGTAGTCGTAAGGAGCGTAAAAGCTGGGTATCTCTGGAAAGCAAAAAAAAGGAGTGTCTATAGTTTGAGTGGTGGACCAGCCGTACGGATCGTCAAAAAAGGAGTGTCGTTAGATGTTCTAGTGGGGTATCAAGTCCGTCTCGGGGAACAAAGGAGTGTCGTTTGCAAGGGTGCAATTAAGATTATGTCGTCGCAGGTCGAATAAGGAGCGTAAGCGTGCATTTCGTGGATGCCCGGGGTTGCCACTGCGGCTATGGGTGGGTGTATGTGATCGTCCAAGGAGTGTTTTGTACAATTGCGTCTGTGTCGAGGTGCGAAAGGAAAAAAAGAAAAGGGCGTAACGTGTCGTAAACAAATGCGGAGAGGATGGTGTCTTCAGGGGCTGTTCTCCTTGACTTGGACGTGGGCCGTCGCGGGTGACGAGTGGTTTGACGGGTGGTTTGTCCAGGGGGTGCAGGGGCGGCTTGCGGGCGAACCAGATCCCATCGGCGGTGCGGTTGACTCGGACAGCGGGAGCAGGTAGAGTTGATCGAGCGTCGGAAAGGGGGAAGCAAACGGACCCATTGGTGCAAACGGAAGCGGTGCGTTCTGCTGCCCGGGTGGCGGAAAGTTGGGCGTGGTGCTCAGAATAGATGGTGTCCTGGTGGCCAAGGTCAATTACGCTTGTCTCTGGTGCGAGCCGGGCAGCGGTCGATGCGACGACTGGAGGTTTACATCCACCCGACTTGGATGGGAGGAACGAACCCGAAGCCAAAAGAGTGGTGGCGAGATGAGCTGGCCGAAAAACCTGCGTCAAACGAGGTGTTCTCCTCGGTGTCGCTGTAGACGATCGAGGAGCCGTCACCAAAGTCGCCGCCAAAGGAGCTTGCCGCAGGACTGTAGCCACCGTGGAATGGGCTCGGGACGCCGAGGTACGGCGACGGGAACGACGAGAACGACGGCTGCATGGGGCTCATGGCGCTGTTGGGAGCCGTGTCCGGGATCATGAGCGACAGGTCCTCGGTGCTGAAGTTGAAGGCCAGGTTCTCTCCGTAAACCGGGAAGTTCGGGGGCGTATCCGCCGGGTTGTCACCGTAAAGCGTGAAATCCGGGGGCGTGGCAACGGCATTGTCTCCATACGGCATGAAGTTCGGCGGCGTGGTACCCGGGATGAACGGCTCGTTCATGTAGATGGTGGGAGTACCGTACTGCGGAAACGACGGCGTGCGGACAGGCTGGTTCCATCCCATCCTGAAGCGGAACTCGTCGAGCGTGTCGAGCGGGTACCGCATCAAGGCCACAGCCGTATCCAAGTCCCCCTTGTGCTCGGGCGACTGGTTCATGGCATACAGGCGGCGTGCAATGTCCTCAACCGGGCGGATCGTCATGCTTCCAAAGTAGGCAGCGCCAATCTCGGGGAAGAGGCGCTCCATCACCAGCGCGGCCGTGTAGTAGTGAGCAATGATGAGGAGCGAGCTCGGCGATCCGTGGGTCTGTTCGAGGCTCATGACGGGCAGGTAGAACAACCAAGTGCGCAGAGGCCGGAGACGCTCAAACTGTTGCGAGACAGACAGCGTTGGGCTGACCTTGCGGGCGCCCTTCAAGAAGCTGATGAGCTGAGCGATGTGCTTGGTGTCCTCCCGGCGTTGCTTGAGGTACGACTCGACCTTTTGGAGTTGCTGCAGGGTCCCCTCGAAGGCTTCCAGATCCTCCTCGCGAGGCTGGCTGGGCTTGTGGTCCGGGGTGGGCGAGGGAGGCGCCGTGGGGAACGTGTCGCTCTCGGCGATGAAGTCGCCGAACTGCGACTCATGCTTCCAGGCTTCCATTTCGTCAATGACCTGTTGTCTGTCAGCCTCCCGTCAACCGTATTGTTCGTCTGCGACGTACCGCCGAGGTTCCCTTCATCAGGTGGGTCCAGCTCCGCCTAAGACCAGAAAGTCAGTTCCAGCTCGTGTAGCACGGGTAGTCGCAGGGTATTATTCGCTTACCACTCGGTGGCCTGCCACGACAGAACAAGAGAGGCAGCGAGGATGGCATCCGAGTTTTCCTTTGAGAAATTCGTAATCGCCTCATGAAGACCCTTGAGGGCGATGCCACGGTGCTCGTAGCCCATGTTGCCGGCCAAGGGGCAGTCCGTCAGGAAGGCAAGATGCATGGCCGAGAAGCCCAACAGTGCGTGCAAGACATAGTCGTAGGTTGCACTGATCTGAATGATTCTAGAACAAAGTCAGCCGCGTGTTCCCCGCCCAGTGGGATGCTTGGGAGTTGGCCTTACTTGGGAATCTGCCTGGTCCAGAGGGTGAAGCCGTTGGCACCAATCTCGTTCATGTGGTGGCTTATGGCAGCAACGTGATGGATCAGCCTCAACTGGTCCATGGTGAGAGTCCGAGGCGCCGGAGTCGGGTAGATGTCCAAGCTGGGGAAGGGGAAGACACCGGTGCGCTGCCACTGTTCGATGGTCGCTTCGATTTCGGGAGTCCACATGAGGTCCGGCTTGTCAGGGGTGCCAGCTCGGTCATCGGTCACGGGGAGGTCGTTGTACGGGCAGCATTGCTTGTGCTTGGTACAGTTGCGGCTAGACCCGAGAATTAGCACGGCTTCCATGGCCAAGAAGGAGGTCCGGTTCAAGACATACCACTGAGGGAAGGTCTCGTCGCATCGGATGTGGCGTTTTTTACTGCGGCGAGGTTAGGAGATGGTCAGGGGGACAGGGACCGAGGCAAGCCGTCATGGTACGCACCAGGTTTCACACCCTTTGCGGGATTTGGTATGGCTGGGGCCAGGTTAGCAAGGACTCGACTGTCTCAGCGACAACGCATCGACACTTACCTCCGTCGGGGAGGGCCACCACCGGGACCAGCCATTGCAGGTAATTCACAAGGTTGGCTTAGCGACAGGACTGGCCGAGGTTAGCAAGGCGTCGAACACTTGTCGGGCGCCGGGGAGAGGAGGACGAACATGAAACAGAGACACAAAGTCCCTGCTGCTGAGGTAGCGAACGTGAGGCGCCGAAGGCGAAAGATCAACGAGACGACTCTGTATATCCAACGAGGACGGATGCACGGAAGAGTAATGGCGAGCGGAGTTCAAGACGAGGGTACTTTGGTGTCAAGAACGGAGCTGATGCTGGGCGGACAGAGGGGTCTTGGTGATATCTCGGGGTTGGTGGCTTCGGCGACGGTGCAGTTTTCTTGAATCCCAAAATTCTGACTCTCCAAAATATCCCACTCTCTTTCTTTCCTCTCTTTTCCGAACCGGTAGCGAACGTGGGTTGTAATGTTGGGTTGAGAGGCGAGAGACCTCGGTCAAGGCGAAACCAAGCAGACGGGGGAGATGCAGGTACCTAGAGGGTCGGGGTGGTGGTGGATGGCGACCGACTCTGATTCATGGGGCGAGGAACGAGGTGTGTGGTGTGGTTCCTGTCAGCAGCTGCGCTTGGAGGATGGGCGGATGATCGGGGTAGGCGATGGGAGTCCGGGAGGGTTTGGCGATGGGCGGAATTGAAAATTGGCAGAGTTCTTCGGCTTCTCGAATTCTCTCGACGACACAACAACACACAACGACGGTCACAAGACAAAAAAAGAAACAAGCGAATGACAGGAGTCAACGAGGACTTCCTAAGGGGGTGGTTGCAAAAAGCGAAGGTGAGTGATGCAGCAGCAGCAGCAGCAAAGCTGTGAATTTTTTGGTGATGGTGGTGTATGCGGGAATCAAGAGGAGGACGGAGCGGGCTGGGAGGGGGGCCGTTGAGTTAAATACCAGCCTGTGGTGCAATGCAACGTCCCTGGGGACCGGTGGGTGCTGTGGGTGGTGGGCGGCGGGCGGTGGGCAGTGGGCAGTGGGCAGTGGTGGTCGCTGGTCACTGGCCACTGGGGGGAGAGGGGGCGGCTGTCGGTCGGTCGGCGACGGGCCATTGAATGGAAGGCACCCCCGCCCCGCCCCATCCCAGGATTTGATTTTGGCGATGGTCCATGGAAGCCCGACCAGGGACAAGGAAACATGCCTTTTCGGGAAAGCGACCAAGGCCGCCAAGGCCACGGGAAAGGCGAGTGCTTTGCTGGAGAGTCCCCTGCGGGGGCGCAGAAATGCCCCCGATGCGGCTAGGCACTTTGAAAGATGTTAACAATCCGACAGGAAGAATGAGGTGACGGATGACAACGAGCCAGTGAAGCCATTTTAGATTGCCGGTCAACAGCCTTCTTTCGACGCTACATGGGCCTTCCATTACAGCGCCTTTGACCTGACCCCGAAGTGGGCGTGGGACCAAGGCAAAGGCAAAGGCAACGATGATTTGGGGCAAACAGCACAGCACATGGCCGAGTCCCGGGTCTCGAGTCTCGAGAAAGGCCAAAGAGACCCTTCGGTCCTCGAGCGGGCAACTCGAAACGACTGGTTTCAAAGAACAGCCCGTCCATTCTCAGTGGTCAATGTCTCTGCAGCAAGCATATGGAGTAAGTATGTCTGGGCGTTGTATCGGCGGTACATGATGGATGCTGCTGCTCCATGCTGAAAGCACTGTGGGGAACGGACGGGTACCAAAGAGATCTCTAGAACGCCGGCCCCTTCCGATGAGGGGAGATCATATCATGACCATTGCCACAGGGTATTTGAATGAGCATGAGGTACCTCTGTTTCTTTCAAGATTCTCAGCATTACCAAGCCAGTGTATTTGGTCAGCGCCCCCCCGCGTGGTCATGGCCGGTGGGGAGACAGACGGGCAGCACTGTGGAGAGGCGAGGGATCGAATCCATCCCGTCTCTTCCTTCAACCTCCATGAGGTGAGGTGTGACACAGACCGTGCTCGCGGCCTGTGGGCAAAGGCCACGGCCGGCATATGTAGGTATGTGAGCAAAGAGATGCAGACAGACCACTGGCGGCGAGGAGTCTCTGAGGATTCAGGTGATGGCGAACAGGCCCAAGCCCCTCAAACACCGACCCGACCACACTGTTTTCATCCGCATCCGCATCCCCATTTCATCCACCCACAGCACACCTCCTCCAGCCCTCCAGCTGCTCGCGAGAGCCAACCGCCTCTGACACCGACGACGCCCATCGGCCCAATTGTTGCGCAACACCCTCGGCCCGGGACTGGACCCCATCTTCCCCCCAATCCACTCTTCCCAAGGCCGCCCTCCCGCCCGGACATGTCTCGCGCTTCGCTCCCTCTCCCGGAGGCTGACCATGGACACCAGCCAGCCCGGCTCCCGTCTCAGGCGGTTACGTAGTCAACGCCAGCGCCCAGCGCCCAATGTCGCCGTGGGTACCGCAGCGGCAGCCAGGGGGGAGTGGACGGGCGGAAACAGACCGAGAATGGCACCCTGAACCCTCGCCTGTCCCAGCAAGTAGGCCCGGAGCGTCAGGGAGCACGTCCCGGAGCCATCGGATAATCAGAAATCCAGCAGCAGAGAGGGGACCACAATTGAGGCGGAGCATTCCTTTCTCTCATGCCCCCTCTTCCTCTCCCAGTATCAGACCAGCACCACCACCTCCCTGCTGCAGTGCCCGCACCACCGTGAGTGGCTCCCGCGCGAATGGACTTCCCAAAGTTGATGACTGCGGGTTTCTGCGAGTCCACCCGTTTTTTTCTCCTCCCCCCGACCGCGTCGACGAGACCCGCCTGCATGACTCTCTGATGCAAAGGCAGAAAGCTCCTGGGCGCGCGATGGAAGGTCGGGGGTCGGGACAAAGACGCGGTCTGCACGAATACTACTGTGTAGATCTACAGTCCCACGCAACCCGGCGCGGTGAAGCGACCTCGAGATGGACATGTTGGCGAGATGGTCCACCCGCACTGTCCCAGCCCACCACCATGGAGATGCATCGCCAACCTCCCCTTCGTCGACGGCTTCGAAGAAAAGGGTTTCCCGAAGCCTCTTCGAAATTGATTCGTGGGCACGGCAGCCCCCCTCGCTGTGGTTAACCAGCTGGGTAACTCCCGAGCTCTCTTACTGGCCAAACGCACAGCTCTTTCGAGTTTGGCAATCAGCTGTGCCCCTTCCCCCTTCCCCGCTTCCCCTCCCCCCCATGGGATCTCAACGACAACATTGGCGACAGGGCACTGGAGTCGTTGGGTTTTCATCGTTTTTCATCATGACAAGTCAACCTTTTCGATGTTTAGGCATCCATATTGGTCAGTTCCACTCTGTGGAACCCCCAGGGCAGAGTTCCATCCATGGCTCCCCTATCCCTCGTCGTCTGGAGTGGATCAAGGTCCACAGAGCGCGGCGGCCGTTCGGGAATCTGGTTCGATTTATGGCGGAGTTTGCCCATTTTATGACTTTCGCGGTTGCGTCTTGAATCCTTTGGAGATGAAATAACCTCGGCACTGCCGTTGCGAAACCGAAAGGCTAAAGAAAAACGCACCGAGAGAGGACCTGGCCAGCGATCATTGATGCGTCGGTGATTTTCAGACTTGCCGCCGCAAACGCACGCCGGGAGGATGCGGTTTCTCCTCCAGGACAGCATCAACCAGGTTCTACCGCCCTTCTCCCCGCCGTCTAGTGTATATTCGCCCGTGTATCATGTCATGGCTGTCGGCTGTCCAGTGTCCACCTCCCCAGCAACACCACCATGGGGCTCTTAAGTGGCAGCCTAACTGCGATCCAATAGCGCCTTTCGCTCTCGCTGCTCGCCGTCAAAGCTCCGGGCGAGGGGGGGCTCTCGCCGGAAAAGGAAGGCCTCTTCCAAAGGAAATCATGGGCCATGTCGAAGCAACGAGGGTTTAAAAGGTGGATCGTCTCGGAGCCGGGAAAGCGGCCCTGGCGGATTGTGGTTTTGGGAGAGTCTGGTTCTGCGATCTGGTTGATGGAATCAAGATGGATATTGGAAAGCTGCCCGCACCCCGCGTTCAATCTCGCCGTGCGTGGTCGAGCCGTCGAAAAAGGCTCCAGGGTCCTCGGTGTCGTGCAGGACCCTTGTCAGCGGAAAGGTCGATCGCAGGCTCGTGGGCTCGTGGGCGTCTTCTTTTGGTGGTCCAGTTGCATTCGGTGCTGGGGTCGCTTGGATGAAACAGCTGTTTCTCGTGTCCATTTTTGGCTTGCCCGCGCGCCGTCTCAAGCCCGGGGCGGCCTGCGGCCTTTGTCTGCCCCTGGGCGTCGACGACGACGGCCAAACCCTCACATTGACAGCCTGTCGTCACCGCTCACCAGGCCGCCTCTGCATCCTTTCCCCCCCCTCAAGCTGCTTGCTTGTGGCCATCTTGACACCCATCACGAGACATGTGCGCGCGTGATGGCTTGTCTGGCACCGCCTCTGCCGAAACCAACAGTGTTCGAGACGCCATCAGCCGTCCGGTCCCGTCCGTCGGCCAGGCTTCGGGATGGGATGTCATCGGCCTTCCCGTCGACACGCCGACAATCGGTGCGGCAGTGCTGGAGCGCACGGGGATGGGGATGGCAAAAGAGAAATGAATATTGTTTTGATCAGTCCAGTCCTCAGTCCAGTTCCAGCAGACCTCCGGCCATCACTCACCGCCCTCGCCAGCTGGTGGTGTGATGGGGGTTCCTGGCCTGCAAGTCCATCGCGAATGGGCGGAGAGGGCTTCAGGGCTCAGCCGACTCGAGAGGGGAGGCGCGAATCAGATCATGAGTTGACAGGCGACGACCAATGGCGGGCGTCCTGTCGTGCACGCCAGCCATCCCTGGCAATTGGCGGATGGGGAACGGCGGACGCATCGATGTTGCCGGGAAAATCGCTGCTGCACATGTTCATCCCGTCGTTCCCGTTTCTCCCAGCGTCGTGCTAGCCGTGTGTGGACTGGCGCGGTTCTATTCTTGAAATTTAGCTTTGCCAGCTTTGCCCAAAATCGATTGGTCCGAAGGAGCAAGAGACGTCACCACCCGTTTGGTCTCACAAAGGGGAAGGGACGGCCAACACAACGTTCCATGCCACCTTCTCAACGATGGAGGGAAAGCCTTCCTCATGGTGCCCAATTCACGTTCCACCCACCGCCTGGGTGCTGAGAAAGAACCGAGAAGGAGGTGAAAAATGGGAAATGGAATGAGAGGAAACTGCCCCCAGCCTGAGGGCTAGCAAGGCAAAAAGCCCTGAACAACCCCTTTTCCCACAATTTCAGGCCACAACGGCCTCCTCCTTGCCATGGCTCATCGATGCAGACTGGCAACATTGCGTTGTCTGTCGTCTCCCCACGCCGACCACATTCCGCTGCCACTCGGTGGTTTCCGACACGCCACCTGACAAGTCCGCGCCTGGTGAGACAGATGTCGGGAGAATTCTTCTATGGGCTTACTACGCAGAACCTGGCCCGCTACCTCGGCATCCGGGTGCCAGCGCGCAAAAGGTGGCAGTGTCAACACCACTCCAGACCCGTTGACACACTGGACCATCGAAACCGTCCAACCAAATGGGACGCACACACAAACGGTACCTGATCCGGCGCTTCTCTCGGCCGTGTTGCTTGAGCAACGTCCATCCCACCCCTTGGATTGTCCTCCGGGAGACGACAGCAGCAGAGCGCGACGATGATGCCGGAGCAGGGCCACATGCTACCTCCTCCGTCTCCACCGTGGCGGTCATGGTTCGAGTCGCCAGATCTGCTCTCGTTCGCTAATCTTGCGTATGGGTTGGGATTACCCATCTCATGCTGCTCCTCTCAAGATTCGGGAACCGGGGAATAACCAACCCCCATTGCGGGCCACGAGCCGTTTTCGACTTCTAATAATATCTCCCCTATCCGACTCCACGCCTTTGGGACGGCCGTCTCGAGTTCGCCGTGCGGACCATGTTGCGAATCGGGCAGGGGCACCAGATCTCCACCTTCATCACGCACAATCTTGTTCAGGTGCCGCCGCAGCATCTCGCCTCATCGCTCAGCGGGCTGGTTGGAGACAGCCAGGTATGCAACCTCACACAAGAGTGCAGTATGGACCCGACACCGAGGCTTCGACCACACAGAGCCCTTGTCAAGCACAAACCCCGCCACTTGAGCAACCAGCGAGGGGATCATGGCCCCCTCGATCCCATGCTTTGTTCCCCAAGATGGTGCTGGCCACTGGACCATGCTCGGCCACCCCTGATGACTGGGGGCGTTCCGGCTGCAGGGGAAGGTCCACCATACGTACTTACAGCCTGACTTGCATCGGGATTTCGTCTGTCAGACGTCAAATCGCGGTGAGCGCCGAGGAGGGCTGGGCCAAGGTACGTAGCACGGCGGCGTGCCTCCAGGAAATCACCTCGTCAGTCACATGGTCAGCCCTCGCGGGTAGACGCTTTGGGTTGGGGAATTAATTTTCCGCCCCTGCGCTGAATCGGCACCGCCTGTGCAACCCATCTTCAGCCTTTCCTCCTCTCCTCGTTGTTGGGGGAACCGGTTGCGGTGCGCTGCGTCGCCGCTGCGGCCTTCCGGCTAATGCCGCGCTGCGGTCTCCCGTCCACGACAAGGGGGGGTTGTCTTGGTGGATGGCTTCGAGAAGGGACACGGCAGGACGCCCAAGTTCTCAGATCCGGAGAGTCAAGCCCACGGCATATCATACCAGGCATCATGTCGGATGGGGCCACAATCTTGAGGCTTTGGGTGAGCTTGTGGCTTGCTTAGCTTATCAGACAGGTCTTTTGGAGTCGACCGGCTTGAAGCTTTAGGAAAACCTTTTCCGGTCTCTCCAACCCACCCGTGGCAAAAGCTCTGGCCACGACTCGGCATGGTGTCGATACACCACTGTGTGGGATGCTCCTCTCGCTGCCGGGTCACCATCTGGGACCGTTAGGTATGCTCCCCTCTGAACAGATACGGAATCGGTGCTTGACACATGGCAGGCCGGGGCCAGGCGGCTTGTTGACAGGCTGCAGCCTGAAACAGCCATGCGGATTTGACTGAACAGCGACTGCCGACACGATGTTTGAGAAGCGTTGTCTGCATATCTTTCAACGGCACGGTGGACCGATGAAAAGTCGAGGTAGTGTTGATTGGCCGGTGCTGAAGGAACCGTTGCCGTTGGTTGTGACTCTGGAGTCAGAGGGGGGCCGCAAGGGAGCGATGCAACCGACAAACACCACGGCAACCACCAAAGGGTTGGGTTGGGGGTGGACGGGTCTTCAGCACACAGCCTCTGTTTCATGACCGAAAGACGGCGGTTCATGCCTCGCGGGCATGAAGACGCCCAGAAACCCCTGAGTATTGGGCGAGATGGACTTTGGCATCTCCGGTCCTCAGCAGGGGGATGGTATCTCCAGTTTTGTCGCATCGATGAGACCAACACTCATGTCCTGGCTTGCTTGTTAGTGTGTGACAAGAAAGATACCAGCTTTGGCCATCTCTTCTTTTATCGAGGGCCTAAATTCTGGACTGAACACCTATATCTGTCCCCGCCGGGGGACAGCAAGTCCAGTTTCTGTCTGACAAAAGGTCCCGCACTAACAAACCAACCAGTATCGAATCGCACGCACTCCATAAACTTCGCTGTATTGACCAAAAGCGGCCATGGACTCGTCGCATTCCGGGTTAGGCCATGTTAGTCAGGGCTCAGTCAACTAATCAGCAACCAAGCAACCAAGCAACTTTACCAGGTACCGATAAGTTCCATTTGACGTCCAGGTTCGCCCCGGCGTCGGTGCTATTTCCATCCTATTTTTCTCCTTTCCTACTTATCCACTGGGCCCGCCCCGAGGCCCCCCACCGGTGGACTGGACGATCTCCTCCTGATGGGGCCCGGGTTCCATGCAAGTGCCGTGTCATCCTTCACAGATCTCTGCCCTTTTTTTTTCTTTCGTCCAAGGTTCTCACTCCCACGGCAACGCGGGGCAAATATTTTTTTTCGATGGGGTCGCACAAGCGGGTTGCCCTCCACTTTCCGCACAGTGTGATATGATGGGTGTGCATGAACATCTCCATATCATATCATCATGGGGGTTCCACAGGCGCCTGGGAAGGAGAGGGAGGGGATGTTTCGCTACCGAGTTGACGACGATTCCCCCCTTTCGTTCCTTTCCCCGACAATAAGGGGGATTGCCGAACTCGCGACGGGTGCGTGGAAAGACAACGTTTGCCTCCCACCTCTATTTCTCTTTCCAACCCGGATTGGGTCCAAGCCGAAGCCGAAGACAGACCCTCCCCCCCGTCCCGTGCCGTGCCCGTCAGCCACCCTCATCGCCGCCAACCAACCTGCCTCTTGATCGGGCCTTTACCCCCAAGAAAGGGAGGCGGAAAGTCCCCTTTTCTTGACAACCGCGTCAGCCTCAAGGACCGTGACGTGCGCCATGTGACGATGACGGGGGACCACGCCCGTAAGCAACATCAACATCCACCCTCGGGCGCGATACTCGAGCGCTGGGCAGGCAGGTGCAAAGACGAGTCTACCTTATCACCCGTGTAACCAAGACAGAAAAGTAGATAGGGTGCCTAGATACTGTGTGTGTGTGAGTTTGGGGAAGCATATGTGCGCGACGGACGCATGTCTGGTGAAGTGGCACGGCGCACACGGCGCGTTGGTTGGTTGGCCGACGACGACGACGACCGTTCATCGCGGGTTGGCGACGGACGTGCTTGGTGGTCAGTGTGTCACGACGCCGCGCGAACACTGTAGATCGAGGGTTTCTTCGGAGGGGAGAGGGCTGGGGTTGCGGCGTGGTGGTGGTGGGCTGGGGTTTGCTACGCTTCTTCTTTTTCTTTTCGGTTTCTACCTGTCCTGTAGGGCCAACCGCGCTGGTGGCTGGGGCGAAGGGCACGGTGTGTTTTCCCCTTCCTTTGCTGCCTTGGGGCGGTTAATATAAAGAAGTTCTACCGCGGTTCTCGCTTCGTTGGTGGTGCTGAGACGAGCCTTGCCCAGCCTCGAAAGGGACGCGGTTTGACGCCGCAATCTTGCATGTTGACCGGTCTGGAGGGCATTTGTACAGGCGAGGTGGAGAATGGATCAATCAGTTGAGAAGGATGAAGATGAAAAGAAGTGAAATCATATCTGACTTCGATCTGACTTGCGCCTTGGGGTCTGTCATGGTGGGATTAGGCCCATCTCATCGGTTCCATGGAATTGACGAAGACGTGAGACCGAGGGGGAAGAGCAGGAGGTTTTGCTATGCCAAGTACAAGGACGATATGATCTGACCCAACATGATCTGGGATGCTCCGCTGTGATCTGACAGCGGGTTGAGATATATCCATCAAATTAGTAAATAGTGGAAAATACACCCGCAGCACGTTTACATCATGTCAATCTTCAATACAACAGAACCAAACAAGCCTCCATCTTGACTCCAAGCATGAAGACCTACCGGGAGATCTTCACCCCCTCCTCCGGAAACTCCAGCCCCACAGAGAAGCGCATAACCACTTGATACATCGCCATCTTGCCTCGAACCGCACAAGCCCGAGCCGATCTCACCAAAACACCGAGCAGCCTCCACAGACCCAAAACAGCACCGCCGCAACTTGAGAGGCCACTAACTCAGGGGCAATCAGATAGATTCATGCGGCGGCCGTATTGCTATCTGCCTCTCCACTATCTCCCGGTGCCTTTCCTCGATTGTGGACGGGAAGGATGAAGCTATGGTTGTGGCTGAGCAACACCGCGAAACGACACGACAAGACGCCCCAATGCAGGAACACGGTTAGTTGGTTCTGTTAGTCTGTATCTCCAACGTCAAAGTAGACGCGCGTCATAATACATCGGCAAGACGGCTCCCTCATGCCGTCAGCAAGCCCCCTGAATGGCAACCTAACCCCTTTTCTTCTTCTCCCTCCGTGAATGTCGAGGACAGGCAGCGCTTGTATGCACGTGGCCAGCGCGGCTAAGATACCTCGCCGGTCGACCGAAACCTCAAAGAGAAGCGAGAACCAAAACCCGTTCGTTCGTCGTCGTCGTCGTCGACGAGGTGTGGTGGTGGTGGTGGTGGCAGCATGTTTGCTTCCACGCTTGTACCGGCATGCCTCGACCGCACCGCACGCACGCCATCATGCCGGCATGTCGGGGTCCCTGTCCTCCGTCCCCAGCCTCTGCCGAATAGCTGCCTTGCGCGCGGGAATGGCGTTGAACATGCACCGGTAGGAGATGTGGCGGCTGCGGTTGATGGGTTTCCCACCACACGTGCCTCTGGTGGTGGTTGAGGCGGATGGCGGTGAGGAGGGAGGTGTCGCGTTTCAACTGTCAAGTCGACAGAACGGCGGTGGGGGGGGGGGAGGCGGGTATGCAATCGTCAGTCGTAATTGCTGCTCTTGCTGCCGGTGTGTGTTGTCGGCGGCGGCAGTGGGGATGGAGGCTGGGTGGGTGGACGGATTGGTGGTGGTGGGTTAGTATTGTGATGATGCTGCCTGGCTTGTGTCTCCCACATTCTCCTCTTTAGTTCGGCCGGAGAGAGTTTAAAGATGGCATATACGACAAGAAGGCGGCAACGCGTGTGAGCTGTTGACCGACATGCTGATTGCCACCGGGGGTTGAGAAGAAGTTTGAACAGGCAGGCACTGCTTGCCCAGCTCGAAACTTCGCAGCTGCCTCTTCTGACATTCGAGTCAACACACCGGTGGCAGGTACGATGCGAATGACGTCCTCGACAGGGCGGAGATGGAGGTTTGTGATGGCAGGAGAGGTGCTGTTGCTTGCCCCCTTCTGCCCTCCTCGGCGGTTAGAGAAGCTTCACGACACGACAGCCATCTTTTGGCTCAACATGATTGCTTCATTCCAGTCAAGTTTGATGGAGGTAGAGGTAAGGAGGTGTAGTTGTTGGGCGTCCTTGCGTGAGAGTCCTGAATGTTCAGCAGCAAGCAGTCAGTTACCCACCAGGTGACAGTGTACTCGTTCTCGTATGTTGTCCGCAAAAAGCTCTGCCCCTGACGGCAAGAAACGCGCAAGATTGACTATTGGCGTCTCATCCGGATACCATTGTCGCCAACTCCCCCTGATCTCAAAGGTACCTCAGCCTGCGGCCGGATGCCTTGATGTCCAGCCTTCAGCTTCGAACTCAGCAGGGAGCCGATCAGCAGAACTCACTGCGTATGCTAGACTGTAGGTGTGGCCTCCGGAAGCCAGCATCTGACCCGACGTCTTCCATTGAGTTGAACTGATGCCCCGACTCTTCCGCGCTGTGATCTCGTGCTCCAGCTTTGCAAAGTGCCTTTCATAGGGAAACGAGAACAACAAAAAGCCAGGCTCTCAAAATTCTCAACCTTTGCGAATTCAAATTCCAGCTACAAACGCCAGATGAGCAAGCTATCTACGTAATAGCGTTCAGCCAGCGGCTTCGCCCCCGCCCCCCAAAAGTCCTCAACCACCCATCCACATGCGCGCCCTGATCCGTTTCCATCGTCCCAACGTGATGTGCCATCTCTTTACCCTCCCCTGAGCATCATCTCTGCCTAAAGTCCTCCCGGTTATCCCCTATTGCTAATCTCGTTGCTTCCGTCTCTTGTTGCATGTCCTCGTGTTCCGTTGTCCTGCAAAAGCATCTGATCTCCACCCGAGAAGGTCATGGACAAGCCGTCCTGACTTTACCCCGTCACCTCGTCATCTCGTCGGGTGCTCATCGCCTAGATTATCTGTTTGCTTGATGCGGGAGGGCTTCGTTCACCACGGCATGCGCGAATGATGGTTGAGGGTATCTAACTGCTGAATATCTATCTACTGTGTTGCCCGGTGCTGATCACCGTGCGGGGTGTCATGTGAGCGCTTCGCTGCTCGAGATCGCCATGTGACTAGGCTGCGTAATAGGCCTTGAGCGACTCTTGATCGTTGGGGGCGAGACGTGCGACGAATTCGCCAAATTGGGGAATCAGCTGGCGATAAATCCCAATCACCTATCAAAGGGTCAGTCATGGGTTGTTCCATCAAGTCCCAGAGAACTTACGTTTTGGAAGACGCCAGGCAGGTCCGATTTGGCGGGCGTCCTAAGCCGCAGCTCTTGGTAGCGGGCGATAATCGTAAAGTAGTGCAAGAGGACCTTCTCGATGGCCTGCGGGTTCCGGGCAACTGTCAAGCTGAAGCCCTTGAGGGCTGTGGCCTTCTCCTCCGAGGGCTCCACCTCATCCATAGCAACCAGAAACTCCTCGGCGAAGCGGGGCAGATAGGGCGCGAGAACTTCGCTGTGGAAGAGGCCAAATCTCCCGAGAGCGATGGCGGCATTCTCCGTGACGCCCTTGGGTACCCGTGGGTTGGTGATGATCTCGACGCAACGCTGGAGCAGCTCCGACACATAGGGTGCCAGCTGGTTCTCGTACCGCACGGCAATCTCGCCGGCGCTCCAGCAAGCGTTGTTGACCACACTGAACCCGCTGTCGATCTCCTCATCCAGAATGTCGTCGAGATCGAGGCGCTTCATAAGAATGGGGAGGATGGTCGGTAGGAAGGGCTTGAGCTGGTCAAAGACATACTTGGCGCAGTCACCGAGCAGAGCGTAGGCAGACTGCTGGACCTCGTCGGTGGGGTCGTCCAAGCAGAACGTCATGAGCTCAAAGAGGGCCGGCTGGCTGGTGGCGGCGAGCTTGGCGGCCTTCTCGCTTTCCAGAGCCTGGATGATGGCGCTAAGAAGATCCAAGCTCGTCACGAGGAAATCCTTGTCTGGTTGCTCAAAGTTGACGTTGCTGTTGGCGACCATGACCTGTTCCAGATTTTGGTGGATGATGTTGACGCATCGCCCAAAGATGGGCTCGGCGTAGGGAGCAAAGGCGTCGCCCATGGCCATGGCGACATACGACAGGCACTCGAGCAGAGGGAAGATCTCTCGGGATTGGTCTTGCACCACCTGCCACCGACCGAGCAACGCCGGCATGAGCTTGTTTCGGTGCTCGGGCTGGGCAAGCATGAGCCCAACATTCTCAGCCAGCGTCTGGACGCAGTCGTAGAGAATCCACCTGTTCTTGTCCTTGTATCGGTTGAAGCACTCAACGAACTGGCTGATGATGGGCCCGCAGTAGGGCACCAGCTGCTTCCCGGCCTTCTCCTCGAGGTTGGCCATGGCCGAAGCCCCCGCCTCTTGGACCTTCTTGTTCTTGTCGAGCATCTTTTTGAGGACTCCATCCATGAGCGGCAGGAAGTATTGGTCCTTCAGCGCAGGGTCCTGGAGGTTGGCCGCCCAGGCCGAGTATCGACCCAGTGTCCAGCAGGTAATCTGCCTGACCACGGGCTCGGGATCTTCCAGGAGACTGATGAGGTACGGCAGCAGCTCGGGAAGATGGGGCGTAATGACATCCATGCATCCTTCGGCGACCGCACCGAGCGCAAGCACGGCGGCCTCGCGGTACGGCCAGTCGGCGTGTTTCAGATTTGTCTGGAGGTACGGCAATATGCAGGCGAAGACGGAAGCCCCAAAGTCGTTGGCAAAGACGTCAAGGGCCGCCGCCGAGCATTTCCGCAGAGTCCACTTCTCGTCGGGATTGTCATCGCCATCGTCGTCGTCAAGCTCGCCCTCCTCCAGCTCCTCCTCCATGTTGGCGAGCTTCTCAAAGGCGTTCCCGTTCTCGTCCACGTCGCCCGATGCCTCGGCACCATTGACGGTGCGTGTCAACTTCTTCTTGGCAAACTGGGGCTTGATGTCCTCCTCCCTGTCTTCCTCGTCCTCGTCGTCGGACGCGCCGCCCAGCATGGCGATATCTTCTGGGCTGTAGACCATACCCTCAAGCAGAACCGTGACGATCTTCTGCACATAGGGTCCCAGGGCCTGGTACAAATTCTCATGCTCACCAACCGCCAGCCAAAACTCGGTCGCCTCGGTGGCGAGCTCCTCGTCTTCGCTCTTTTGTTGGATGGTGATGTAGTCGACCAGACCGTTAATGTGGGGAAGGAGCTTGTCGGGCCTTGTCTCGACGAGGCGGACGAAGGCGCGGCAGACCTGGCGGCGGACATCGGGCTCCGAGTCGGACGAGAGGAGGAAGAGATGCTGGAGGAGGTCGTCGATGGAGTTGAGCATGGCTTGCGACTTGCGGGGGGTGAAGACGTTGATGGCCGTCAGCGCTTGCGCGCGGACCTTGGGGAGCGGGCTCTTGGTGGCTTGGACAAACTTGGGGAGGAGAAAGTTGAGGGGGCGCTCGCCCCGTTGCTCCCTCTCCAGCGCCTTTGCGTTATCCTCGCAAATCTTGGCCATGGCCGACATGGCACCTTCCTGGGCCTCCTTGGGCACCTGGCCTGATTCGTTGCCAATCAGGGCGAGAAGCTCCGGCAGCAGCTCGGGCCAGCTGTAGACGCCGCCGCGGCGGATGACCTCGGTGGCGATGTTGCCGGCGAGATTGCGAATCTGGGCGTTGTGGTCCTGGATGCCCATTGGCACGGCCAGCTTGACGAGAGACAGAGCGCCATCGGGGATTTGATGCTGGCTATTCTTGATGTTATTCTTGAGCATGATGCCCGCCGCCGAGCGGACGAGGGTCCAGTCGGCGGGCGACAGCGTCAAGCCCTGGGGAGGACTTGAGCTAGAGAATATATATGCGAGGTAGTGATTGATATCGGGGGATGATTTCGCCTGCGTGAGCATCTGGACAGAGAGGGAGACGTGTCAGTGGTGCGATCCAAGATTGGGACGAAGATTGGGGTGGTGGGCCGCAACGTCTTACATCCTCTGCTTGTTTCTGCGCCGTCTTGTTGAAGCCGCTGAGCGAGTCCTTGAGACACGCCGCCAGCGTCTTCAACGACTCTTGGTTGGGTTGCCAACTCATGGCGGCGACTGGGAGGGGGGGGGGGGGTCGTCGGGGGGCGGGGCGGGGTTCGACGATTGAAAAAGTTGGTGGGCGAGTGACGGTGGTGGTGGTGTTGGGGACAATGAGGCCAGCAGCAGCCAGCACTGAGCAGCCAGCAGGGCAGCTGGGCGAGCGACAGGTGAGACGGTCGGGCAGAAGCTGTGTCAGGTGGAAAGTGGAGGTGGAAAGGGTAGAGACGGCGGGCGCAAGCTCAACCGGCTTGAAGTTTATTTGGTTGGCGACTTTGACTTTGCGGACAGGCGAAGTGGGGTGACTGTGGTTATGGTGGGAGGAGAGGAGAGGGGGCAGGTGGCCTACAGGCTAGCGCGTAGAGGTGCACCAGGGCGGGCCGTGCTGAGCATTTGACGACCCCCCAGTATTGGCCGTTGTTCGGTCGCACAGAAAAAAAAAACACAGGTCGAGGATATGGAAGGGGGAAAGATGCAGCGGGTAGCCGGATTTGCGGATGCCCTTTTGATTTTCAAAGAAGACCCGCATGGTAATAGGTACCATGTAGGGAATAGTGGCTAATAATGGGGGCGGGCAATGAATGACCGAGAGAAGCTTTTTCTGGTGAAGTGGTGACCAGTGACCACTGACCTGTCTCTTTTTCATCACCTGCTCGGGCAGCCTGCTTGACAACCCTTCTTCGATCCCCTTGGACAAGAGCAAAAGGCAGAGACACCACCTGCTTACTGGTGGGGATGAACTAGGTGGTTTCATGGCGACTTTCAAGTTTCTTCCATCCACATGCGGTTTGGTCCGTCTCCCTTTGGCGTCCTCCGCCAAAAAGGCGGCGACAAACCGGACATCAGCGACCTGCAACCATCCACAACCCCGCCAACCCTTCAAAAAAAACGGCCGACCTCCACCGTGTGTCGCCTCAGCTCACCTTATCAATTTTTGAAAAAAAACCCAAAGAACATCGCGGAGGCGGGCGGTTACGTTCGATGCAGGGACTTTGGGCAGCACGGCCCGGCAAAGCGAGCGGCGATGGCCCTTCAACCACCTGCAAGGCTGGATGCCTAGGACCACTCGCCAGCCGCCAAGAAGGGAAGACGTCGTGCAGGTTCCGGGATGCCAACAGTAGTAGGATATGAAAAACAACAACAACGACACTCGAGACCACCTTGATGGCCTGTGATCCACACCCCTATACCCTAACTCCGGGGTCGGACCAACACCTAGCCGTCTGTCGGCCAGCCGTTTCCTTCCGCCACCTCAGATGCCATCTCATCAGGGGCGGGCAAGCGCAGCCACCCCATCCGGCCTCATACACCATGTCCTACCCGACGTCCCCGGGCTGTCCTCAGGAGGAGGGCGCCATCGCCGACGGGTAGCTGCCGCAACAAGGCCCCAGGAGGGGCTGTTGGCCGACACACAAAGCGCCCGGGCAGGCCCAGCATGGCGAATGGGTCGATTGTCGTTGTGGAAAGTTCTAGACGTCCAAAAATTCCCCGTCTTTGGCCAGTGCTGCTCACGGCCCGGCCCTGGCTGGAACAGACGACGTGGGCGTTGGCAGTCTGGAGAGAACAAGGCCGGCTACCTGCTTGAAAGCCTCCAGCTCCTCCTCCACGCTTCCTCCCAGGCCCGCGCCCATGAAGCTCACCGAGTTGGCGACATATGTCGGCAGTCCCGACTTCTTGGCCACGAGCTTGGCCAGGCGGGTGGTGAACTCGATGGTCGGCTCGACGGTGCTGAGCGGTGTCGACAGCGGCTGGCTGGGGTTGTATCGCTGGAAAGTGTTTAGTTTATGAGTCCATCGTCATGGAGTGGGAGCCTACATCGGGGATGGCATATACAAACGAACCCAGGGGGGTTGGAGCCCCTGCCTCCTCTGATGTAGCCGTTGTCACAAAGAGGGTGATGGACTTTGCCCTGATGGTCAGCTGGAGGTAGATGCGAGTATCCAGTGACCGCGGCAGGGGGAGGGAGAGCTGAATTGGCTCATCCATTCTGGCTGTGGTGTCGCTGCAAGGAGATTTCAAGCGCGTGGCTTGAGCTGGCTTGCTGGTTGAGTGAGAAGATGAAGCTCGGTCGAGGTCCAGGCAGTTGACGGGAGCTTCAGCCCTGAGCCCGACCTGTGGAAGTTCACTTGGGGCCCACAATTTCCCCAATGCAGGCCTCCTGACTTGGTCGCTATAGGGCATCCATCCCCTGGCCGCCCACCTCAGTTCGTTTGTCCACTGCCCGAACCTCGGGTTTGTCCGCATGAACACCCCGAGGACGATTACAGTTCGATCCAATTCGCTTGTTTGCTCTGCCATGGGAATTCGGGAGGGCGTCTCATCTTCTGTGCATCCATCTCGGGTACCTGCCAGTCATGGAATCGTGAAAATGGAAAAGAGAGAGGGTGGAGCAGCAGAGTGAGAGAGGCCCGTCCCGAGCAGCTGCCCGAGATGGACGTGGTGCCGCCCCCACCGGCCATGGAAACCTCCGCCAAGCGGATAGCATCACCCCCGACACTCGACAACCCCAGAGACTCCTCGGCTCCCTCACTTTGAAACCTTCCTCGAGCTCCCTCGGCTCGACAAGGCAGTCGGGTGTGATTAAAAAATCACCCTCCTCCCCCCCTCCGGCAACGACTTTCCGGCGCCGACATGGCGGCAGAAGCGTCACAATGGGTCGTCGAGGATGAGTCCATGGCAGACCCCGAAGAGGCCAAGGTCATCTTTTGTGCCTTGGACTCCTTCCTGTAAGTTTTGATTTCTCTCTTCCTTTTTTTTGTCTCTTTTCCCAAGCTGTGCTCGATTCGCGTCAACATGTGCCGAGACACCGCCGCACAGCTCCGTTGCCGATAGGGCCGGGCCGGCCGGTCAAGCCCCGATGGACGATCCGAGAGCACCCACCTGATATTTCACATTTCGGACATGACTAATTCAGGGACAGCCAATATGCCAGAGGTGCACACTTCAACTGCACCCATCTCCGAAGGCAATCCTTCTATGCCCTCCCCCAGGCCCAGTGGAAGATGCTCGCAGCACCGCCCTTCAACTACCTCGAGACGCTGGAAAAGGTCGATTCTGCCATTGACTCCAACGCCGAGCTGGCCCGGGCCATCGTCTCCAAAGGCCTTCCCTCCTTTCTCACCCCCGAGGAGCTAGCTGCTACCCCCGAGCCCCAGCTGCCCAAGCAGTGGTCCGGATGCGCCAAGCACACCGACATCGACAAGGCCCGCAGCACCCTCCGTCAGTTCTTCCGCGACTGGTCTGCCGCGGGCAAGTCGGAACGCGATGCCTGCTACGGCCCCGTCCTTCGGGCGCTGAAAGCCGAGAGGGCATCTCGAGCAACCGATGCCGAGCAACTCAAAGTCCTTGTCCCCGGAGCAGGGCTTGGGCGCTTGGTCTTTGACCTGTGTCTCAACGGTTTCTCAGCCGAGGGCAACGAGATCTCGTACCACCAGCTGTTGGCCTCGTCGTACATTCTCAATAACTGCGAGCGAGCGGGACAGCACACCCTCTACCCCTGGATCCACACCTTTTCGAACCACAAGACAAGAGCCAACCAACTCCGGGGCTACTCGGTGCCGGACATACACTGCGCCACGGAGCTCGCCGAGGCCGCAAAAACCCACCCTGTTGGCGAGATGTCGATGGTCGCGGCCGATTTTCTCTGCCTGTATGGCGACGGTGAGCACACCGAGACCTTTGATGCGGTGGCAACCGTTTTCTTCCTCGACACGGCACCAAACTTGATCCGGTATCTGGAGACCATCCTGCATTGCCTCAAGCCCGGCGGCCTACTGATCAACATTGGTCCGCTGCTGTGGCACTTTGAGAACCACGCACCGGGAAACCACGGCTACGATGGCGACGGCGATGAGGACGGCGACACGTCTGGGATTGCGGACCCGGGCAGCTTTGAGCTCTCGGATGACGAGGTTATGGCGCTGGTGAGCCAGGTTGGGTTTGTGGTTGAGGAGCGGCAGACGGGAATAGAAGCCCCGTACATCCACGACACAGAGTCCATGCTGAAGACTGTCTATCGAGCGAGCTCGTGGGTGGCTCGCAAGCCAACGCAGGATGGGGGGAACCAGGGTGTAGCTAGTGCCCAATGATTTGATGTTTGTAGCCATCAAACCAGAGCCAGACCAACCCCCCGTTACTGCCATCCAGTTTTCCACATCTTTGGTGGCCAGCCCTGAGCCAGAACATCGAATTCACGATACATCACAAACCCCTATTGGAACACCCGTAACATACACATCAACACCCCCCCCCCCCTTAAAGCTTCGCATCCCCCCCCCTCAACTCCCCACCCGTCCACATCCCCCCCCCATCCACCACCAACGCCGCCCCATTCACATGCTGCCCCGCCCGACTCGCAAGATACACCACCGCCCCGGCCATATCCTCCGGCCCCCCCAACCTCCCGGCGGGATTCCTCCTCCCCATCCCCTCTACCCCCCCCTCCGCCTTCTCCAACAACCCCATACTCATCCGACTTGGAAAGAACCCCGGACACACACTATTCACCCTGACCCCCCTCGGCCCCAACTCCACCGCCAACTGCCGTCCCAAATGCACCACCGCCGCCTTACTCGCCACATACCCATACGTCCCCTCCGGCCCGGCCCCCAACCCCGCCACGCTCGCCGTGATAATCACCCTCCCCGGGTCCTCCCCCCTCCCCTTTCTCTCCAGAAGCGGCGCAAACTCCCGCACGAGGTTAAACACCCCACGCACATTCAGGTCCATGACCTTTGCGAAGGCGTCGTCGCCGTGCGAGGTGAGCGGCGCGCCCCACGTCGCGCCGGCGTTGGCGCAGAGGACGTCGACGCGGGGGGTGTGCTTGGTAACCTCGGCGACGAGGTGGCGGACGCCGGCGAGGGTGGAGAGGTCGGCGGGGATGGGAATGGCGATGGCGCCTGGGGCGAGGTTGGGGAGGGCGTTGAGGACGGTGCAGGCGGAGAGGCAGGCGGCGGGTTTGCGGGAGGAGATGAAGACTTTGGAGGCGCCGGCTTGGAGGAGGCTGGGGATTGGGGGTTAGTTTGGTTGGGGGGGGGGGGGGGGGGGTGGATGGGAGGGTTACGCAGAGGCGGAGGAGAGGCCGAGGCCCCGGGAGCCGCCGGTGACGATGGCGATTTTGCCGGCGACGGAGAAGAGGGAGGGGAAGTCGTGGAGGTGGGCGTCGGAGGTGTCGGACATGGTGATGGATGGGGGGTGGATGTCGATATGGTGGGACTTTAGTGTTTTGATGAGGGGTTATGGGACAGCAATCACGGATGTAGAGGGGGAATCAAGGATGTAGAGGGGGCTGGTGTCCATGCTTTATGTACAAAAGTTGTTGTTGTTGGAGCTCGGGACAAGGGACGAGCTTGGGTGGCGACCCCGGCTCGAATCCGGGGTCGCTCGGGACGGCTTACGGCTTTGACGGTACCCCGCCCTCCCGATGGTCGAGTTACCGAGGCTCGGCCCCCGCCTGGATGATGATGGCCGACAGGGGAAGGTTGATGAATCCCCACTGTCCATGTTTTGGAGTGTTTGCGGGGCATCCTGGTTTGACGTGGCCTACAAAAAGATGGCATCACAGCGATTGATACACGGCTCGGGGGATGACTTGCAGCCTCTCTCCGCCAAGATTAGAATGGGTGAACCGAGGACAATACACAGGACACACAGGTCCACGCGCGAGGAACATTTGAACACAAGCCGCTGAATTCTTCGCAGTTGGAAATCGCTGGCAACTAAACATGCGCAGACTCACTCTTTCCATACACATATCACCCATGAGCCATGACATCCCTCCAAACTAGTTTGATACTGCTGTCAATAAGACCATTGCGCGCCAAAGGCAGGGTTGTCTCCATGGTTCAGTTTGCGAATCCGCTTCCTCAAGGCCCACCCGCCAGCAGCGGTTGCTGCTCTGCTGCTGCGTGACCTTCAACAGGGGGCTGTTCTTCCCCGGGAGCCGCTTCTTGCGGGGCTGCCTCGGAATTCTGCTCTGCCACCGCAGCAATGGCAGCGGAAGCGGCAGCAGCAGCAGCCGCGTCCGCCTCTCTTTGTTGCCTTGCGGCACGCTCTTGCGCCTCCAAGTGAGCAATGTGGCCCTCAGCAATTCCTGGGGCAATGCTGGCCAAGAACAGCAGCCCCGCCCTCTCGAGCCGTCGTACATGGTCGAGGAGCCAGTTTCCGTTGGCCATCCTGCGCTCTGCTACCAGTCTGGCCGCCATCCGACCAGGATCCGGGCCTCTGGTCTCGCCGGGGGCACCGGCAGCGTCGTGCCCGGCGGCCACTGGAGGGGCCGGTTGGACCGCTTCCGGTTGCGGTCGGTTGGGGTCTGCCAAGGGGATCAGGCCCTCCAAGTGCTGGCGGAAGGGCTCCCACGCTTCGTTGGCAAAACCAGTAAGCATGCCCGTATTCAGCAAAAACACGACGGCTGCGATGGCCGTCAGGGTCAGCCATCGGGCCCAGGTGGGATCGTTGTACGAAAACCACCAAACGAACACTGACAGTCGAACGAGTAGCCATATATGGGGCCAAGCCGCCATCAACGGCGCAACGCCAGGGTTGTTGTGATGTACTTGGAGACGAACGGGATCTTGGTGAGGGACCCGTCGCCCACGTACTTGTCGCGCCGGCTGCTGAGGCTGGGCATGTTCCGCCCGCTGCTCTCCTTCAACTGGTGCGCGGAGTGGGGGCGTTTGGACATGCCACGGATAGGTCGGCATCGTCTGTTGGTACGGCACAGCCTGGCGGCGGACTGCTGATGGTGTGACATAAATGTCCGCGTCGCCGTGAATCAGTAAGCCGCGGGGCCCGGTTGGAGACGAGAGTATGTACACCTCGGGCTGGTTCAAGCCATATCCAGACTGGTCGGGGGTGTCGGTGTGAACATCCTGCCTTGGCAGTCCTGGAGGGAACGGTGTTGTCGCATCACGCTGGGTAGGCTGGGTAGGTCCGTTTGTAAGGTTGGTTGAAGACGAGGTAGACGCTCCTTGGTTGGCCTCAGGGCGGCCTGTTCCGGGACGTGACTCTTGTTCGCCCAGGTTCATGTATTGCGCCAACATTTCAGCCTGCTGTCGCACTCTCTCTTGATGCTCCTGCTGATGGAAGCGGTCTGCCTGGGCGACATTGTGCCTCAGGAACTCTTGCCGCCTTTGCTCGTTTTGCCTCTGCAGGTAGTTTCGCCGCTGGTTTGGCAGCAGGGCTGCTAGTTGGCGGGCGTGCTCTCGCTGTTGGATTTCTTGCCTTAGATGCCATCGGTGATTTTCTTGGGCTTGAGTTCTTACGGCATGGTGATGCTGGGCCTGAATTTGACGGGCACGCATCATTACTTCGTGTGCCGTGAGCTGACGTTGATCAGGAACCAGCGAGGGCATTTCGGGGTGTTCCGGAGTCTGATGACTGGGCTGGCTTGTCTGGGGAGGAGAGGGCGGGCTCTGGGCATCAGCGACCCCTCTCACGACGAGATGGATGGTTTGGTGTTGGAGGCTGAGAAGCTGTTGGCGTAGCGGTTAGCGAGTGCATGGGAGCCATTTCTTGTGGGAAGAGTCCCGGGGAGCGTACCTGGTCGGTGGTCATGATGTCTTTCAGACTGAGGTCATCGGGATCCAGAAGCCTGCCGCGATGAATCAACCTCTGGTGATCGTGGGCGGGACGCGAGTGTAGCGCTTCTTGAATCATGTCCTTGAGCTGGCGCACCGTGGTTTCGACAGGGAGGGCGGGAAAGTCCAGCGTGGGAACGCCAACCGTGGGGGAGACAATGTGGATGTCGACCGTCTGCAACAGCGTCGACTCGGAGGCTGGCTGCGAGGATTTCGGCGCCAAGCCCGTCGGCGATGGGGTCCCCTGGGTATCGGCCATGTTGGGCGATGTATCGTGATTCGAGGGCGGCGATTGGTGTTCAATGTCTCGACGTTCGAAGAAGATGGTGCCAGGGCGGGGAGTTGACGGTTACGGCGTCGACAGGCCTGGCTGCCCGGCACTGAATGACATGCCCGGCGAGGGATGCGCTGTCGAGGTGGTAATGCGCAAGAGGCGGGAGTTGCTGGGATGCGCCAATGTTGGCAAGAGGCGAAGCTTGGGTCCAGGAACAGTGCCGGTGTTTGGTGTTTTGTTTGCCGACTGCCCGTTGGAGGTCCCGTCATCAGCCACGCTGTTCTTCTGGCGATGCGTGCAGGCGCGAGGACGGGAGCGTGGGAGCTCAATCCCAATTCTGCTTGGGCTGTTAGTGCGAGACCTCTGGCTGATCGAGCGGGGCCTGGGGAGCAGCAAATATAGGCGTCCAGTCCCGATCTCAGGGCCTCTGTCAACCGTTTCATGGCCTTGGCGAGCATCTCCCATTGGCTTGCACTAACAGACAAACCAGGAGCTAAAGTTCGCATGCAAAGTACACGGTACATTGGGGTCCCCCCTCATGGCGGGAGCAGTGGACACACATTTGGAAGAGCATCACACTGAAAAGGGTTGAATAAACCGCCAAAGTGATGCGAACATACTTTGATACTCTAAATATTATTCAACCTCTTCAAGGCAACCGTTTCTCACATAGAGGTGCTGCTGGATATAGCATCTTGAATCCAGATCCCGTCTTGATAGCAAGTACACAAGACTTGGTGGGGAAATTCTAGGAGATTCCAGGCCCGCATTCCCCCAGAGGTGGGTCCCCGCTGCCGCTTCCACTTGACTGGCGGAACCAGGCGCGTTGGTCACTGCACACCCGCGTCGCACCTGGAAGTCGGCTTTCGGCCCCCGAACTTGCGTCATGCCTCCCACTGTGTGAGGGATTGGTACAGCGCCGAGTCTTCGTCGATATCTTTCCTCCTCCCGCAACATCCGCAACGGGAACGAGCATCTTTCTGACTTTCAACCTCCCCCACAGCCGATATTTGTTATCCCCCCGTCTCTGTGGGTCGCATCGCAACCACGGGCGGGTCTGCGAGCCGCCGACTGCAAAATCGGCGATCTGCTTGGCCGAGGGCATCGCCATAGCTCCCCCCTCCCCCTGATCCAACATGGCCGCCCTCATGCTGAGCCCAGTATCTGGGAGAATCGGTCTCGCGCGCGCGACCGCAAGTCGATACTCTCCATGCGTCTCCCGACGAACATACTTTGCCTCTCCGCGGGCACAGCCAACGGCGCTGCATCTCCCGGCGCGGCGTCTCTTCTCGCAACAGCCGCCGAAACGGCCCAAGCCATCCGGCAAGATTGAGTGGTATCCGATCCCCATCGGACTGGGTATTGGCTTTCTGGGACTCGTCCAATTCTACAAGATCTACTCGCGGGAAAAGGAGCCGGAGGACGGCGAGGATGGCGAGCCGGGATCCAAGCCAAAGAAGAGGCCGCGCATCAGACCCGAAGGGCCATGGTAGGGCCCCCTCTTTCTGGGCATCGGCGTCGAGCATGCCTATTGTCGAGCTGATGCTGACAGCGGTCCCTAGGCAGGTACAAGTCATGTCCACCCTGCCGCTAAAGGCCATGTCTCGCATCTGGGGCAAGTTCAACGAGCTTGATATCCCGTACTATCTCCGAATCCCAGGTTTCAAGTTGTATTCTTTGATCTTTGGTGTCAAGTTTGTACCATCCTACGGTTCTTTCTTGCCCATCTGTTGACGGGTGTCCAGCCTCGATGAAATCGAAGAACAAGATCTCCACAACTTTCCGAATCTCGCCGCCTTCTTCTACCGCACCCTGAAGCCCGGCGTCCGACCCCTCGATCCCGACCACAACGCTCTGCTCTCTCCCGCCGACGGCCGCCTCCTGCAGTTTGGCATGCTCTCGGGCGGCGACATTGAGCAGGTCAAGGGCATGACATACACGATCGACGCTCTCCTTGGCCAAAACACGCCGACGCCCAGCCTCTCTGGCGCGAGCTCCAGCGACGACGACAAGGACAAAGCTATCGCCGCGCGCGACGCCGAGTTCGCCCGTGTCAACGGCATCTCGTACACCCTCCCCGACCTCTTGTCGGGCACCAAGAAGTCGAGCAAGTGGCGGTGGCGCAAGGCCAAGGACGAATCGGTCACGCCGTCGCCCGTCTCCGTCTCCGAGGTGCGCGCCGAGCTCGCCCTCGGCGAGAAGCCGTGGTACGACCTCCTCTCGGCCGACAAGAAGCACGCCCTCTACTACGCCGTCATCTACCTCGCCCCCGGCGACTACCACCGCTTCCACTCGCCCACCAACTGGGTGGCCGAGCGCCGCCGTCACTTTGCCGGAGAGCTGTTTAGCGTGTCTCCGTACCTGCAGCGCACCCTGCCCGGCCTCTTCACCTTGAACGAGCGTGTGGTTCTGCTGGGCCGCTGGCGGTGGGGCTTCTTCAGCTACGTGCCGGTTGGGGCGACCAATGTCGGTTCTATCAAGATCAACTTTGATCGCGAGCTGCGGACCAACAGCCTGACGACCGACACCGAGGCGGACCGAGCGGCCGAGGAGGCGGCCAAGCGGGGCGAGCCCTATCTTGGCTACGCCGAAGCCTCGTACGAGTCGGCGAGCGCCGTGCTCGGTGGCCATGCGCTGCGCCGCGGCGAGGAGATGGGTGGGTTCCAGCTGGGCAGCACCATTGTCTTGGTCTTTGAAGCGCCCGCCCCAGAGGCGGATGAGTCTGGAAAGGTCAAGTCGGGGTGGACGTGGAATGTCGAGTTGGGGCAGAGACTTAAGGTGGGAGAGGCCATGGGGCGTGTTGTCGAGGCCTGATGCGCAAGAAATATCTGCCGTATGGAGTTGGGGAGTTCAAAATCAAGCCACATGCACTTGTTGGAAGCGGGTCCACCCAACCTCGACTCAGCCATGACATCTCAAACCAATCTCATTTCAGCAACGTCTTGTCTAATGGTCTATACCCAAAAAATGCTGATGATCGCCGCAGGGCATCCCCACCGCACCACCAAACCCATCACAAACTCCATGCCATGTTTTGCTCCCCAACCATTCAAAACCAAACAGGAAAGCCAGCCGCCGCAACATTGGGATCCTAAGCACCAAAGACCTTGAACTTCTCCTCGAGCGGCGTGAACGTCTTCTCGCCGGCCTCGGCCACGCGGCCGCCAAAGACGAGCTGCGCGCTCAGCTTCCACGTGATGGGCAGGCCCCAGGTCTCGGCGACCTTGGCGTCGACGAGCGGGTTGTAGTGCTGCAGGTTGGCGCCGAGGCCCTCGAGCTCGAGCATGGTCCACACGGCGTGCTGCAACATACCACTCGATTGAGTAGCCCATACGGGGAACCTGGAGGGATGTCAATATCGGAACCCCAACCAAGGGATACGGAGAGGGGGGACATACCTATCAGCATAAGCCGCGAACTTGGCTTGCATCCCCTCGACGACGGTCTGGTCCTCGAAGAAGAGAATCTGCACTCCCGTCAGCCCTGAACACCCATCAACAAAAAGAGGGGCGCGAAAACATACCGACCCCGCCGCGGCCTTGAACATGGCCATCTTGCCGCCCGTCGCCTCCCAGCTCGCCTCGGGCACGATGACCTTGAGGATCGACGAGGTAATGTCCCAGAACTTGTCGTGCTCGGCGCCGAGCAGGACAACCACCCGGTTGCTCTGCGAGTTGAAGCTCGACGGCACGTGCTGCAGCGCCTCGCTGGCGATGGCCTGGACGCGGGCGGCCGGGACGGCGCCGAGGTCCTTGTTGAGCGCGTAGATGGTGCGGCGTGCCTTGAGGGCGTCGAGGTACGCGGTGGAAGCGGTGGTGGAGGCCATTTTGCGGGTTGTGATGGGTGTGGTGGTGGTGGTGGTGCGGATGGAGGAGAAGAGGCGGGTGGCGAGACGGTGCATTTGTAGGATGGGGGAAGGTGGGGATGGAGTTGACGGAGAGGGGCGGCGGGGGGAGAGGGATATATACTGGAATTTTCTCTCCCCTTTTGGTTTTACACTGCCGTACGCTGGGTATCTTGCATGAAAGATGGGTGTACACGTATCTGGGTTCTGTCATGGCTTCCATGCGGGAGGGGGTGGAGAGGGGGATGGATCCCGGGGGGGCGGTGGGATGTCGCGATTACCAGTTGGTTTCTCAGCTGTTGCGGTCGTCTTTTTCAGCAGGAACAGCCAGCAGGTCTGGGGTACGTTTGCGCCTACGCGCTTGTGCAACGATGCAACCAGAGAATCGAGATCTCTCTCGCTCTGTCTCTGTGGATATCGCAGCCTCCGAGATGCGGCAGGTACACTCCACACGCTGCCGAACGTGGTGGAAAACTTTGCAGATTCAGCCTCAATGCCTTGAATCTGTCACTCATTGTCACACCATTCCCCCCAGAACACACAAATATACCGTATCCGACCTCAGCAATCACCACAATCAGTCATGACGTCGACCCCTTCGCATCCCCCAAACCGTTCTTATACAACCACCCACGTAAGCATTGTAAACCAATCCCGTCCCACACGCATTCCGCTCTTGGAAGGACGACAACTTGAGGTGGGGGCTTGGCATACCGGTGATGAATCAGCACCGCTGGAGCCCGCGCTGGTGAATCAGGCATGACAAACGCTAGCAAAACCCACATTCCGGCTCCAGACCTACCCCTCTGCGGTCGGGTGGGGCCGGATTTTCGGTCTCGGCTCGTCGGCGCGCCCGGAGCTGACTCCGGATCTTCCACAGCGAGAATCCGGAGCATGCCCTGGACGTAGCGCATGTACTCCGGGTTCTGCCACGTGGTGAGAGGTTCGGACCTGCAGAGTTGAGAATCTGATGAGGGTGAGATGCGTTGATCGCGGGGTTGAAGGGACGCACTACTTATGTATGGGGCTCGCGTCCCCGTACATGTTTCCCGTCTGCAAGGACCGAATGACATCCAGAGAGGAGGGGTTCTGATGCTAGCTCGAGTTTTATTCTGCTGCCTTGGTGGATGTGGGGTGCAAAGTAAACAACCCCCCCTTTTCGTCTGCTGGCGCTTCTAGCTTGCCCGACCAGTATGACGCTGTCCGCTGCAAGTCGACTAAAGATGATCGGCTCCCACAATAATGATACTACAACAGTCCAAAAAACAAACTGTCCCAAGATCTGGATGACTTGCAGCCATTTCATTTCTCTAATACCGGCCGGCCCGAGCCCGTCTTGTAGGATAATAACCCCCCACCAAAGAAAGCCAGTTTCAACGCCGCCTGCACGCACCAACGCCTGACCCAAAGCCAAACCCAGATCCCAAAAGCCAGATATATAGCAGCACGCACGCACGCAGCAACAGCCCCATCACCACGTCTCGGCAATGTACTGCCCCACCTCCTTCTTGAGATCCCAAAACTCCTGCGCCGCCTCCCGCTCCAGATTCCCCTTCTCCATAGCCACCTCAACCAGCGCCTTCTCGACGCCCTCGCCCATGCCCCTCGAGCTGCCGCACACAAACACCCTCCCGTCGACCGAGTTGATGATGTACCACACCAGATCCGCCTGGTGCTTGACCTCCTCCTGGACATACCGCCCCTCTCCCCTCCGGCTCTGCACGACGCGCTTGACCTCATCCTCATGCACGCCCCACTCGCCACTATAAATCTCATCGACCAGCGAATCGCGAATCCCCTGGAGCACCCAGACCTTGTTCGCGCAGCTGGCCGTCTTGAGGCGGCGCTGCACGAACCCGCGGAAGGGCGCGATGCCGACCCCCGCGCCGATGAGCAGCATCGGCCCGTCCGACATGAACTGCTTGGCCAGCGGGTTGGCCATCAGCCCCTTGAACATGGGGATGTAGAACCCAGGGTGCTCCTCGCCGCGGGCGCGCGCGTCGAGGAACTTGAGCGCCTGGCGCTGGAAGAAGCCCGAGCCGATGCCGGCGCGCCGGCCGGAGCGCCAGTCGGCGGATTCGTGCACCGTCACGGCGATCTCGACCAGGCGGTGCTGCCGCCCGTCGCGGACTTCGTATGACTCATGCGGGTCGTTGGAGAGCGAGTAGAAGCGCGGCATCAGCGGCTGGAGGACGGAGAGCAGGAGGTCCAGCGGCGGCTTGGAGCTCGGGAAGGCGTGGAGGAGTTGGGACACGGTGACGTGCGGGCCGGTGCGGAAGTCGCAGAAGACGCCCTGGCCCTCGGCCGAGCAGAGGAAGAGCAGGATGCGCCGCTCCTTGGCGTCGGTCGCGTACTCGGCGAGCACGCGGAGGAGCTGCTTGGTTGGGGGGTAGGACTGCACGTCGGAGCACCACGTCAGGAGGTCGCGGCGGGTTGTCACGAGCTCCCGCGCCTGGTCGTCGCCCCAGACGGTGGGCCATCGCCCCTTGGTGGTCTTGAGGAGCACGGGCTTGTCGCGGAGGAAGCGCGGGACCATGAGGATGTCGAGGATCTCGTCGACGAGCTCCTCGTCGTTGGGGGCCGAGACGCCGATGGCGCCGCCCACCCGAAAATCGACATCCTCGCTGTCGGGGTAGTTGGTGACGTCGAGGTCGAAGTGGAAGGTCCGCTTTTCGGCGCCCGCCCCGGTGAGTTCGCGGGTGTTGTGGATGCGGGCGGCAAAGACGTGGTGCGGGGGGTGCGGCTGGACGAAGGTGGGGGGTTGTATTTTGGTGTCCAAGTCTTTTACGCTGAGGTTGTTCAGCGTGGCTGCGACTTGGTCGGCGGATGCAGGGGCCGGGGCGTGGCCCGCATCGGGTGTCGCAGCCGCACCGGCGGGGGCCGCCGGCGGGTTGGAGGGTTTGCGCAGGGGCAGCAAATGCACCGTTTGCTCGGGCATGTCGGCGACATTGCTGAGAGTGGCGGGGATGGCGTCAATCTTGAGGAGCAGGGACTTGTAGGCGTCGTTGTCGGGGACGTCGACCGTCTCGTATTGTTCGTCTTCTTGCCTTGGCGCAAGGCTTAGACAGCACCCGCCGCCGCAGCACCGCTTGATGAGCTGAGTCGTCGACTCGCCGGTGATGCGCTGCACATCGGCCGGGCTCTGAGCAATCAGGCGGGTGGATGCGCGGCGGGCGCGAGGCTCTGTCTTTTGGGGCTCGTCGAGGGCGTCTTCGTCGGCCGACTCGGAATACGTAAGTGACGGCGCAGCCGACGGCGACTCCGGGATGCTGGCGGCGGCGCGCACGGCCAGCAGGTGGTCAATTTGTGTCGCCATTGTTCGCGGTAGTGATGGGCCCCGGTGGGAAGAGGTAGCGATCGAGGGGAGGACCAAAGAATGAAGGGAACGGACAGGGCCCGCGGCGAAGGGCGAAGGGGCGGCGGGTCGAGATATGGTTTCAACGACTCGCACTCGGACGGCGCAAAGGCATGGGCATGTCGGGATTGTGGGCTTGGGCGGAAAAACAGAAACCAGATTTCGATGCACTGTGGGCCGAGGCCGGGTCGAGAACACAGTGTGGTCCCGACGATTGCTCGATTCGATTCGCGGGGCGTGGGATGATTTATTTCAGGGGTATCGCCACACTTGAAGTTGTTGTCCTAGAGTTGGGAGAGTCGAGAGAACAGCAGAATCGGGGGTCTGGTGATCTTAACCAAATGGCCATCGTCACTTTTTTGGGGGTGCGAGCGAGGGGTGCTTAGGGACAAAAGACAATCGTTGATGTAAGCTGGACCTCCGGCGTCGCGAGCAATGAGCATCACCGACACAGCAGCACAGTCTCACACAGTGCGGCCCTTTGATCCCCCTGCCCGAGTGGAGGGTGCCGAAAGATGCTGCCGCTTCCACCCGACCTGACTGGACCCGATTGTCGCTTTCCCGATGCCGTCCTGCGCTCCTCGCCAGATGCCTATTCTCTGCCTCTCTGGCAAAACGTTTCCGCGGGAGCACCCATATCAAGCCACTCTGGACAGATTTCCATGCCCTTCAATGCCAGGTCGGCCGGAGAAAGACTCTCAGGCCAGAGCAATCTCTTGTGGTATCATGTCCACCCCACATTGCCCGACCGCAACCCGTTTTCCACATGGGCACCTGTGACTGTGCTGTGCCGAAGGAAACCCCATGGCCCCATTGCCCAGCAAGCAAAATGGAGCCAGCCAGCCGGCCCAGACCTCCCCTCCGCCCCCCTTTCCCCCTCCCCCATGCCCGCTTCTTATTTACGTCCCGTGTGTCCGGCAGGGCAGAACCGACATGGAAACAAATATTGCCTCTCGACCCAAAGTTTCAGAGAGCCACTTCCCGCTGCTGTCAGTAATGACATGTCCCTCAGAGATAACAAAAGGGGGGGGGACACTCGGACGACGGTACTTTGGGCCGTCACCAATTCTCTCCCCTCGCTCTTCTCCGAAACTCGGCCACCACGGAAATGTGACGTCTGCTTCCGTTTCTTGGCCGGTTCCGCACTGTGTGGCCCCGCATGGATGCCGATCTAATCAATCGCAATGGCGTTATCAATCAGCCCCACAATCCTGTCGTTCTTTTTGGTTCGTCTCTCTTTTTGTTGAGGATCAGGGATCCGATCTTGATGAGATTGATTAGATATCCCGACGGCTGGAACAAGGGGCTGCTCTTCCGGATCTGATATGCAGTTGAGACAACATCATCTCCGAAGCTTGACCACCTCCCTCCCGAGTCCCTACACCGCCGCCGTGCCCAGACATGTTCCCGCTCCGGTCCGGTCATCGGCCTTGACATTGGACATCTTGGTTTTATCTGGGGGTTCCTGAGAGACTGGGCGGACTCCGGTCCATGTGTCAACACCGTGTCCCCAGCTCAACTCCCCCCTTTCCCTTCCTGCGTGCGTGTCCGCAGAGTGCCTCGTTTATCGTTGACCTCCTTCTTCTTTAAACTCGCCCCCTCCTCGCGTCCCTCGTTGCGGGATTTTCCCCCGTGGGAGCCCGACCTCGTGCCCTTCCAACCGAGAAGCTGCCGGCTCGGCGCCGCGATGCGATGGCGCAATGGACTCGTCGGGGCAGGACATCGTCGGGTGGACTTGTGACTGGGCTGGCCCGAGCCTGCCATGTCCCCAGCTTAACTGCTGGTATGGGCCAGGGTTGCCTCTCGGGGTGGTGACATTTCCCTGGGCTGTTACGACTCCCTTTCTGCCAAGAGGGCATGTACTGTCGTCGTCGCCGAGTTCTCACGTCTCCCTCCCTCTTGTCCTGACTCTGGGTGCATCCTCGACAAGTACCACGTCCCCGTCGCCGTAATGAGTGAGACAAGTCTCTTGCAGGTATATTCGAAGCTCGCTATCTCGCTATCTCGGCCAGCACCAAGATCATCATGATTCGTAAAAGGAAAATGGCCACACTGTCGGTCTGGTATCAATCTGGTGTTTCGGCCCTGAGACATGACGGAACTTCCGCCTCGCTTCATAAACAAGGCGAGGCGAGGCACACCTAGGAAACATCCCCCGACCCCACAATATAGAGGCAAGCACACCCGCGTCAGCGAGGTGCCCACCACCATCTCAAGCTCAGCAAAGCTGAGATGGCTAACGTAAATATCCTTCAAGGTGTCGGTCGGCTAGTCCTCAGCCGACATCGCACCATAAAATCGTCGAGTCGGCCCTCATCGACGGTTTGCGTCGGGGCGTTGAAAAAACGTTGAAAGCCACCAAGACTGCCAGAGACATGTGTCAACTGGGCTCATCGGGGCAGACATGAGTGGGAGCGAGCCGCCGGCTCTAGCGCTTGGGTCGGCGCCTGTGGCGAGAGCTCTCGCTGCCGCCGCTAGACCGAAACTTGTCGGCCCAGCACTTGTCGACGGCATGCGTCACAATGTCAAAGTCATCGGCCACAATCCGGCCGATGAAGAAGACGTGGACGTTGTGTTCCACCGTTACCAGCTTGGAGTAGTTGATCCGAGACTCCTTGGCCAGCTTCTCCGTGGCGTAGTCGAGCTCGAGCCGGACGGGCTCAAAGCCAAGGCCGGATTCTTTGGCCAACAGCTGGGGCCTTCCAAACACCGGATAGACGATGCCATGCTTTTCCGGCTTCACGCCCTTCTTGGTACACGCTCGGCGCTCGTACGTGAGGACCGGCCTTGGCAAATTGTCAGCGGGGCAGCGACCATTGGGGTTGTCATCAAGACTTACACGCAAGTGCAGTGCCCGTAGTCATTGGCGACAATGACAAAGCGCCGATACCCCGTGTAGAACATGCGTCCCATACTTTCATACTCCTCGTGCGAGATTTCCTCGGAAGAGACTCCGTCTCTCCCTCCGTCTCTCCCGCCCCGAGGCTCTGACCATAAAATCTTGAACACCTGGCAGCCACCAGCGGTTAGTTCGAAATCGGCAGGGCCCTTGATCATACGATCCGACTCACCTCGCCGGGCTCAAACCTGCTAGACTGCTCAATCCCATATCCTGCAACCCCAGTCAGCTCAATCTTCAATACGCGCGGATTCGGTAGCCCTACGATCGTCGTGCGGATTCCTATCGTCACCCTGGATGGCCTCATCCGGATCGCGTTCGGGGGGAGGGTACGCATTCATGGGATATTGGCTTCCAGAACCCGAGGAAAATGACGGCATGCTGGAAGGGGCCGGGTAATAGAAGCCGGCTTCGGGGGACCCTGCCCTCGGCGTCACATTTCCTTCGTCCTCGTCGGGGTATTCACTGGCACCTGGGTGGTAGGCGTCACTGTTCTCAACGGCCGCGTTGAATGCTTCCTCGTCAGGATCCTCGGCATGGCCTGCAGTGAACATGATCAGCAAAAGTTCGATGGCGGCCAGAGGAGCAACAAAGTAAAACACATACTCGATGATGATTGTTTCTGCTTTCCCGAATGGGACGCCTTCGAGTGCTTCCCTTTCGAATGGTGACGGGATCGATGCCCAGACTGCTCGGGCTCTTCGGCATAATCTTGGGCGGGAGAGCCCGTCCCGGCAGGCGCATCTGTTCTTTGGTCAGCCACAGCCCAAAAAGCAGTCTAACCAGACGTACATGTGGGATCCGAGCTGCTGGCATCGTATTCAGCGCCTTCATACGGGTCTTCTCCGTCAAACGTCCCTCCTTCTAAGTTGGCCGTCTCTGTTTCCAAATACTGGGCAGATGGAGCATTCAGGCTGGAGTGCGGGTGGGAGGGTCCTGGGTAGAAAGGGTCCTGCCGGTGGTCTTCAGGATTACTTTTCTGTCTGGACGAGCCCTGTTGCCTTTTGGACGACGATGATTTCTTTTCCCGCTCCTTGTTGTTGTTGGGAGCCCGAGAGCTCTTTTTGGAGTTGGCGGCGCGTGTGTCGAGACCCTTCCCCTTCCTGGACGACGAAGAATGTCCCTGTGGGGGGGACATGCCGTAATGCTGAGCTTGCCCCCCCGATGTTGTGGCGACCCCCGCGCCCTCAGCACCACCATGCGTGGCGGTGTATCCATAGCCGCCTTGGTTGTACGACTGGTTGTACTGGTAGTACGGGTCGTTGAGAGAGACGTTGCCGAACTTGTTCTCCAGACTGGTATCGTCGCCACGTGGGGCGGCCGGGTCGACGGCCGGGGCAGCGGCGTACTCGTATTGGTAGGCCCCTTGAGAAGCACCTCTTAGCATGCGAACAGATCATAGCAAGCGCCATCCCTACCGGTCTCATCCAGTCTTGCGCGGTAGTAGCGCGTCTGGTCATTATGTAGCGTCCATTCGCTCCACCCGCCAGAGTAATGGGCCTGGTCACTCATGGCGACAGGATCATTGCATGCTGTCGAAGGACCGAAGGAGTGTATGTTGGCACCGTGCCTTGTAGCGCGGCATCCCCTGGCGCATGGAGCAGAGGTGGTGCCGTCACGGGGAGGGAGTCAGTCCGGGGAGGAATCGGACCGGGTGTCGAGGTTGTCCCAGAAGCCTGTGATGTGGGGGGGCGTCACGGGAGATTGTCGACACTGGTTGCCCCTTTAAGGCCCTTGGGGAGAGTGGCTCCAGGCGAGGAGAGTGGCTCCAGGCCAAGATGCTGCAGCAGAGCCGCACGCACGCAGATCAGAGCCAGCACCAGGAAACGCTCGAGCGAACGCTGGGGGGGAATGTTGGAAACGCGGGATCTCGAACTCAGAGTTCGGTCCCCGTGTGGATATTAAACGGGATGCGCTTGTAATTGGAGGGAAAGGCTCGTGACACGCAGACCCGTTCCCTATTCGCGGCGCGGCCCTCTACGCCCATCGGCTGAATGGCAGCCGTCGTATGACTGAGGTACGTCTGAGTGGGTGTAGCCGAGGGACGGCACGACGGCAGAGACGTCCGCTGTCCTAGGAAGAGGGATGTTGTGGCGGGCCGCCGCCAGACAGGCCAGGTCTTGCCTGGTCTCGGGGTCTGCTGCAGAGGGGGAAGCTTTGGAAGACGTGCGAGGGGTAGTGAGGGGCGGCGGAGGGGGGCAGCGAAGGGAAAGGGAGAAGCCTTCGAATCAGTCTGTCGAGTCATCCGTGACGGAGCACGGGGAGTGGTCCAGGGCGGACGGGTGGCTGCCGACGATGCTCTTATCTTATTGTCGGGCTGCTCCAATTGCCAACGTGCGGCCCCCTCCATCAGCACCAAGTCGGCAACCCGTTGACTGGCCCGTCAGGCCAACGACTTGCGCGGGGGTGGTGTCCACCCTCCCACTTTTTGGGGGCAGTCGATGCTGGCGTTTGGCGAGAATACCACCCAATGCCCTGTCTACCAGTGCCACCAACTTCAGGCCGGACCGAGATGCGGTGCAGAGCGGGCGGGATGATATTGTCATTTGTATTGTCCGTCGCGGGGGTCAGTGTACAGATGCCGAAAAGAGTGAACCCGTTGTCGGTTGACGAAGCCAGGACGCCCTCATCAGGTATCGACTGGACCTTGGGCTGGGTAGGTTCTGGAGGAGCTCCGTGGTGGTCGTCCATGGAGACAAGGACATGGGTGTGATGTGCGGGTCAGGTAGCGGGGGCTTTTCCAGTCCCCGGATCCAGACAGCTGCATGATGGATGTCGAGTTCCCCGTCTCTCATGCGCGCCGGCCTTGTTAGGCTGCATGTAGCTTTTGGGTGGAGAAAGGCAAGGAGGATGAAAAGCACCGTCACAAGAGGCGGTTCAAAGTTTCGGGATGCGGGGTTCTGCATCTGCTCCCGACTGGGCGGTGTCCTTGCTGACCAGCTATAACCACCTGTTGAAACAACTGGCTGGTGGAGGAAGTGAGCAAGGCGTCCGATGCTCGCGGCAGGCAACAAAAACCTTGGGCTTCAGCGCACTGCATGAATTACTTGCGGAAGTTCCCGTTGTACGCCAGGAAAGTAGGTACAGTCCTGTCACCACACCCCAAGGCGGCTGGATGAAACGCTCACGTCGAAGTCAGTGGAATGTCCTGTGACCAACGTCGCAACCTATCCCAGACGCCTTCAATTTTAGGGCGAGCAGATGGAACGCTGTTAGCCTCCCACACACAACGCCAATTTCGTGGGCACCCCCAGGTACCGGGCTCCCCTGAAGCTCTTTGAAGTTTGCATCCCACGCGGACGGGAGCCTGCTCAAGTTGACCTTGTCCAAGTTTTGACTTTCGACAGCTTCACAGCTTCATCCATCTCGCGCCGAGCCCCCCCATCTACGAATCCACCGACCAAGTCCGTCGACTTGCCAAACGCCAAACGCCGTCGAGAGCACCAGCAAGTCGCGCGCCCCCATCCTCCCTTTCCGGCCGATTTCAACCACAACCTCGGCGGCCATGACCGTCGAGCGTGTCGGGGGCTCGACGACATGTTGAGCCATAATACCTTCCGCGCTCGACACGACCCTCCGCCTCCGCCTCCGCCTTCACCTCCATCTCCGAGCGGACACATCCATGGACGCCCTCAGGGCCGTCGTAATCCAGGCGCGGACCTGATTTTCGCGAACAAGGCCGTCGTGGTGGCTCCACCTGCCGGCGCTGCTCCACCCCCGCCTCCACCGTCTCGCAGCTCTCCCTTCAACTTGACCAGACCTGGTTTTAGACCACCCATCCCTTCCAAGCCCTTCATCGCAGCACAACGATTGAATGGCTCGGCAATCAGCTCACCCCTGCGGCGTGGTCATTCCATCGCGGCTTCGATACCCACAGCGAGCGAGAGCGCGTCGTCGTCTGGGGACGGGGATCGAGAGGACGACTCGGAGGCCAGTTCATCAGACGTGGAGCATATCCGGGTACCAGGGCGACCAGTCCCTGGCATCCTCCGTCTTCCTCCATCCATGGGAGACCCGAGCGGCCATCCACAAGGACCATGGCCACCTCCGGGAAGCTCCTTCTCGCGCTCGGCAATCTCAGCACCTCGCTTTACGCCCCTCCATCGCCTTCCCAACCGCAGCTCAAGATCCGCCTCGTCGGGCACCACCCCGACCAGAGGAGCACCCCGGAGAATCTGGGCTGATGTTGCACACCAGCGCTCCAAGGTCCTCGGCCTCCGCGAGACGTTGAGGAAGAAGCGGATTGATTTGCAAGCCAGGCGACGCCAAACCGACAGGGCTGACAATGAGTTTATGCAAGTCGTCAGGCCTCTCTTAGTATCGGCATTATCCACGGTTGCCCTGTCCGCAGAAACTATCAGGGAGCGGCTTCAGGTGCTGCAGGGGGCTCGCGAGGCATACTACGGCGCCGAAAATGCATATGTCGAGGGGGAAGCGGAACTTGGTCACCAGGAGCGCCGCCTCCAAAAACGTGAGCTGGCACTGCAACAATTTCTCGATGGCCAAAGGGGGAATGACAATGATGACTCCTCGTATGGCACGGCGGACGATGACAAGGAGGAATCCTCAAGTGACTACGACAAGACACATGTCAACAACAACCATTCCGTCATACATAGCACTCATGAGAACGACACCAAGCAAGTCAGTCTCGACACTGGCCAAAACAAGCCTCTTCGAAGCGACGTCGATCGCGTCCACGACAGTACCGACGCACGCGGCACACGTGGAAGCGACCTTGACCATGTCAACAACAATGCCAACAAACGCGACGGGGCTGATCCTACATCCAATCCCGCTTACTTTCTCCTGGGCATCGATGGGGACCGTGCGGAAGATATACACCCTCTTTACCATGAGCTTCTGAATGCCGCGGCCGATCGGGAACTCGCCAGGGAACACCACACGGAAATGAATAGACGTCACGACAGCATTATGCATGAGCTCGAGATGGACCTTCACCGAGAGCGAGCACGCGCTAATCGAGGGAACCAGCTGAGCGACGGTGATCTCCTGTCACTCAAGTCGTCACTGACTGGGTTCCCCCCAAGTGTGGAAGAATTCAAGAGAAAGTTTGGAATCCCCGTCGATCCAGATGATCTCGAGTTTCTTCATGACTACCCGCTCGAGGTGGAGGCAGTGAGGAGAGTGATGGAAGAAGCCGAGCAGGAGGTGGTCTGGTTGAAGGCTCTGTGCGAAGAAAAGGGCGCCATGCGCAAGAATCCGCCGTACGAGGAGGAATTCACTATTCTCAAGGGTACCAGCATGGCATCGCGCTTGCCCGAAGGCAACATGGCGCTCAACCTTCGGCCTGGCCCAAACCTCTCCCATCCCATTTTCTCCACTCTGCTGTCCAACCCGATGCATGTCTTGGAGCAGAAAACACCCATGGAGGCCCTGAAGGAGGTGATGCGGTTGCCCAAAGACAGCCCGGGTGCAGCGCTGGGGAGGATCAACTGCATGAAGGAGCTTGGCATCAGCAACCTCATGCAAAAACCCAAAAACAAGACCGACTTTATCAACCAGTGGCTGATCCACCGGCTGCGCACCTCGCCGATGGAGGTCGAACTTTTGTTTTCGATCTCTACGAGGTTCCTTAGGATCATGAGCTTGCGCCGGTGGCAGGAAGATGTCCTCGTGCATTGGAAGACGGACGATGCAGCCGGCACGCTGGGGCCGAGCCTCGCGAGATCTTGGACAACAAACGAAGTGATAGCCGACGACGACGGCACCGGCGAGAGCGACGGCAGCGATGACAGCGACGGCAGCGACGACAGCGAAAGCAGCCATGGTAGCGAAGGCAGCCATGGCAGCGAAGGCAGCGACGACAATGAGGTGGATGAGTCGGACCTTGACTCGTTGCGGCGAGCACCAAGCGAGGACGAGGGCTCCCATTCCCACAGCCGCCGAAACGGTTCAAAGGTGGAGGCCTCGACGAAGAGCTCGCCTTTTCTTTGACACCTCGCATCTCGCCGATTGAGGTGTTAAAAATTACTCCAGCGCCTGATGATACGGGCAGGCGAATGTTGCGTGAGGGGCCATTTTTTAAGGGTGCTGGAACTACGTTTATGGAAGCGGCTGGCCCAGACCGCCGAACTTGGGATGGATGGAAATTATGGGAGGGAAACCTGGATGGAAAATTTGGATGGGATACAATGGGACACGGCACTTGGTCTGGTTTTTGACGCAGTATACCCCTTGTCATTTTTATGCTGGAGCCTTGCATTTGGGATTGATAGATCTTGGGTCAGCGAGGAGTTTGAGGAGCTTTGACTTTTGAAGCGGCGGCTTCGTTGGATATATTTTATTTGGAAGCACGCACTGCTTCCTTTACAGTTTTGGGTATTGTTTGTCTCATGGAATTGTTTGACGGACGGAAGAGACTTCCCCCCAAACTTTCCATGTTTGTCGACACTCGATCAAAATTGACACTTGATGGTCCTGTTCAGAGATGAGCCCAACAACCTCCTCGCCAACGTTGAACGATGTCACCCCCAACTGGGCATGGATCCATCCTCGTCTCGCCCGACGGGCCCAACGAATGGAGTCGCCGTTGCGGATATCATTTCTGATATCACTAGACTCACCCCTCTCCATTCTACGCAGTGCACTTTTCTGCCCACAGCGGGTCCTCGACCCGAAAAATATCCGATTTCAAACGACACTCCAACTGTCAACACCACGGAAAAAAGTACACATGGATTTTACCATTTCATCCAAGGACACAACAAGACGCCCATCTAGCACCTGTCAAGGCAGTTGCAATACCGATGCCCTAACAGCGGGTCTCTGGGCGCGATGGCGTATCGGAGCAGCATGGAGATCATCGTCTGGAGTTTGTGCGAATCACAAGCGCCGAGAACGAGAGAGAGGGCTGTGCCAGGTTGGGCAAAGTGGAAATTCTCCCCCATCATACATGGTCGTCTTCCTTTTGCTTCTTCCCCGCTTCCAACACCACCGACTTTTCCCCGCTTCCATTGCATTGCTTGCTGGTGGTGGGTGGGTGGTTGACAAACAGATGTCGGCAAGCGGACGGGGGACTCTTCTGGAAAGCGACCTAGGTACCTAGGAAACCCTCCGACCCACACCCGTAACCCGTTGTTCTTTCACGACGATGGGGGGTTTTACGATACGTCGTCAACCTCGCCACCTTTTTACATTGCTCACCGCCAGTCCAGCCTCAGCCGTCCTTGTCGGAGATGGCACAAACGGCTGAACGTTGGGCTCCGCCGTCCTTGGAGCCCGATCTCACACGGCATATGCACCCGCACAGAGGCCCCCTCCGTCAGGCCAATGCTGGGGCTTTTCCCGGCGCCGTCCTCTCTTTCATGGTGACACTGCCTACGTCCGTAATGGACACTCCTTGACAGAGAATGAGACCGGCCAGGCCCGCAGTTGAGCCTCATTCACACTTTCTTCCAGCTCCCGTCCCGTTCATTCTAACAAGCCGGAGAATACCGTCCTCTGTAACCGGCGGTGGCAGCGGTAGTGGCAAACGAGCCCTGGCGGCCGCCAGTTCTGGTCACCATCACTCCAGTCTGGTGTCCGAGGCATATGGGCCTTGCTCAAATCCCGCACCATTATCACTGTCACCACTCATGGGCCACAAGCCAGGTAGGTACATGGGTACAAGCCGGACGGGACGTACGTACGCGGTCTTCCATCCGGTGCAGGTAGTCCCGGGGAGGAAAGCTTCACCGAAACCCCCCCAATATAACTTTACCCCTAGAAGCTCCGATGGAATCAAGAAGGAATAACAGTAAAAAATCCCCCGAGTGGACGGACCCGTCCCTGCGGTCCCAACAGACCGGTCGGTGTATGCGAGCGGGTTCCACCAAGAACCAGATGTTTGGGTTCTATACCGTGTCCCTGGCGCCGCCTTCATATGCCGGGCGTAGGTATCGCCCGTCCCCCGATGATCCAGGGCAGAGAGCCGTGAGTGATATTCCACACCGAGGATGATTTGTCGGTGAGGCCGACCCCCCCCCCAAAAAGGGGGTGAGGACTTGGCAGGGGGTAAAAAAACAACGCATTCACTCAACATACCCACATTCACATGCAGAGACACCGAGTAGTTGTGATCAATCATTCTATAGGTAATTATACAATTAGAAAAGAACAATCCCTTCCCGAACCTAGCGTCCTCTTCTCCAAAGAAAGAATGCAAAAGCAACCCATGAACCCAATGTACGTGCAACTAGAGAAAATGATGCATGTGCCACGGCTCGCTCTCAAGCTCTTCGCTACCCTGAATGTGGTGTAAGGCGTCGGGGTTGTCTCGGTTGTCGAGGGTGGTGTTGTTTATTTGATGTGTTATTTTGTGGTTTTCGAGTCTGTCCTGTCTGGGCGTTGTGTGTTGTCACTGTTGATTGCCGTGGTTTCTCTTCCCACCCCGTGTGCGCGTCAGTGTCGTTGGAGATGTCGAAATCGAGGGGGAAAGAGGGCGGTAGGATGCCGCCACTCAATCCTTGGTCGAGGTGCTTGCTCGCTCAATGTGCTGGAATGAGGGTTGACTCGACTCCATGCTCGGACTGCTGCCAGAGGCTTCCGAACTTCCTCTTCCCTTGGCAAGCAGCGCATTGAATGCCTTGGAGACAGCACTCTTTGGACTACCGCCGGTGCTGGCAGTGTGGTGAGTGCTCAAGGGAGGATTGATGTTTGCCGTTCGGGCCCATCGATGCGTGAGAGAATAGAGGCGGGGCCGCTTGGTTGGGGGAGTCGAATCTTCGCTCAACTCGCACACATTGTGCTTCGAAGGTTGGGGTTGGTTGGTAGGAAGATGGGTCGCGTAAGTCGACGTCTGGCGGGCCAAAGGGTACCGCGGGATTGGGTACCCCTCGTCGTCGTAGCCCCTACCAACCCCGCCCAGGTGCCGGGGGCGCTCTTCCGGGCTGGGAGCCGACGAGCGTGAATAGTCATGTTCCATAAAGTGTGTAGACCCGACGTCCGACCGACGTCCGTACTTGTTGTAGGGGGGATAGTAAACAGGCCGCGGAGGGGCCACTCCTTTGAACTTCTTCCCGCCCTTGTCGGAACCGTTGTCAAGGGGCTGATGCCACGAAGGTGCGTCCCTCACCCCACTGCGGCGACCAATCTTGCGTAATCGGCGTGTGAGGTTTGTGAAGCTCATCCCAGCCTTCTTTCCATCGTCTCCCGGCACGACTGCCTCCAAGTTAGTCGTCCTGTCTGCTAGATTCCGCTCCATCGGGACGGAAACAGGCCTACCCTCTGGCTTCTCTCCGGATTTCTCTGCACAGGGTTGTGAATGGAGAGGAAACGGCTTGTGGGAGCTCTCTCTGCTGTGTCTACGGCCATCCTGGTCCTGGGGAATGCCGCTGTAGATTGCTCGCGCAGCTTTCTCGGCCAACCTGACGCGGCCCGGGCTGTTGCGGGACGCCGGCGACGATGACCTGGCATGGGTATCGCCGTTCAGAGACGGCGGCCATCCGACCGTCGCATTCTCCTCGAGAACTTCGTGTTGCTGCGCCGGGAGGAGTTCCATCCTGGCACTCATTTGGGCTGGTGAGGGCGCACGTAGGCGCGGCCAGCGGCTGCTGGCTGGCGCCGAGGTGTGGACGACAATATATTGACAAAGTATCGAAAGATGGAGTGGTTTCTGTTCTAATAGCAACTGCGGAAAAGAGATACTGCCCGTTGGGTGCGATGCTCGGGAGAGAAGGTTGATGGGTGACGGGTGTCTGAAAAGAAATCGAGGGGGTCTCGCCGCCGCACAAGACAGCGGCGCACCGGAGAAAGAGATGGGGTAAAATGACCTGGACCAAGACGCGAGAAGGTCATGTTCCTGCTATATGGGCAGACAGAGATGTCAGGTGCGCTTGCCATTACCGCTCAAAAGTCCCGACGGCGCCTCTCGCTGCGACCCACAAACGCACCTCTCGGTGGAAGGCATGCCCTCCTCGAACCACCGTTGCCTATTGTCGCCTCACAAAAAGTAGAAGACGCCGAAGCAAAGCCGGATATGCCTACCTAGGTACAATGGAAGTCGAGGGTGAGCTCGACGTCTTGGGATGGCCGCCGCGATGCTCTGGAGCTTTTGATATTGGCCTTTGCTCCGACTGGCGGCAGCTTCCAAGCAACCTCATCTCCCAGTCGTCCCAGGCACTACTCGCAAGCTAGTGGATGCCGGTGTATGCCGGTGTATGTCGGTCTGCTTGATGAGGGGGTGTCTCTACTAGGCTTGCATGAAAGTACAGCAACGAGGTCGGATGTACCTCCCAAGAGGTCTGGTATTCTCTACTCAACAAGCTCTGTATACACAAGAGGAGACAATACACTCCGCCCAAGCCTTGTCCCGAACGCCCAAAACATGCAAAACACGCTGTCAGGTTTGACTCGTCGGCCAATTCATTTGTCGCTAAATAGAAAACCACTTGTCTGCTCTACTCGTCGTCGTCGTCGGCCTCTTCAGCCGACGCCGCCCTACCCTTCCCCTTGTTCGACGGGCTTCCTGCTGACCCGCTCCTGACGGGCGCACCCGTGTTGCTGGGCGGCGATCTCGAGTCGATTGGCCCACGGCTGCTTTCCCCGGGCTCATCTTGGGACAATGGTGCTGTCGTTGTATCAATGTTATGATATGCCCAATTGCTTGACCAGTCCGGCAGCTGTGTCGGGGCTGTGTCGGCCGGCGCCGCTCGGCCCTGGTCTCCGAGGGCCACGGAGGCCCAGGGCGAGGGCGAGGGGGGCCGAGCCCCGTTGTCGGGAATGGATGGGTGACCACCCCCCAAAGGACCTTGCGAGCCGCTAGATGGCCCCCCTTCGTTGGAGGCCCGACTGGGTCTCGGGATTTGACCGAACGGCACGCCTGGTTGTGGAATCGCGAAATTGGTTGGCAGGGGCAGGTGATCACCTTCCAGTCTCTCGAGTGGGAGGAGAGACCATCCTGGTGGGATGGCCAGGCCCTCTGGAAGGTCCGGGCTCCCAGATGGGATCGCTGTGCCGTAGCCGGCGGCCCCATGTCGACTGGATGACGCCGCTGGGCCGGGCGGAATTGGACGGTAGGCGACGGGTGCAAATTGCGGCAGCGTCGGAGGAGGGATGGGCAGCTGTCCTGGAGGTAAGATGGGTGCGTTCCCTGGAACAGCATCCTGGTGCTGTCCCTGTGGTTGATGTCGCCCTTCTTGGAGACGATCAAGATCCCCCAACATGAGACTGAGCATCCTGTGTTCAGTCGCGTTATCCGCAAGTACCGCCATTTCTTGCTGGAGTCTCTGTGCTACGTCAACGAGCTGATTCCGAATCTGCTCCAAGGCCGCAGAGGAGTCGTTGAGTGGCTGGTGGGGTGTCGCTGGAGCAGTCTCCGCAGGCTCTTGGCCGGCATCGTCCCTAAGACGCTGGGCCATTTCCGGAATGTCATTTACTGCCCCTTGGGCGATGCCGAGCCGGAGCGGTCCGAAGTGGAACATCCTCACACCCCGGTTGTTGATAGCTTGCCCGTTGTCGGGAGGCGGCGCTTGTCCACCCTGGGGCTGCCCGTTCGGCTGAGCCTCGGGCTGTGGCTGCCGATTCTGGCCGCCGGGGAAGTTGAGCCCCAGCCTGAATACCATGGCATCGCCATTCGCAGCCTGCTGGTTCCCCTCGTTGGAAACCGGGCGCCGGCAGGTCGGGCACACTTGCTGGCGCTCCAGCCAACTCTTGAGGCAACCCAAGTGGAGAATATGGCCACAGGGAAGCTTCTTGGCGCGTGTGCGCTCGACTTGGCTTGCGTCAGAGGCGTCCCAGATATGCATCTCCTCTCTGCAAATGATGCACGTGTTCTCGCGCTCGAGGTCCTCCGACGTCGCATCTGGATACTGGTCCATATCCTTAAGGGCCTGGCGGTAACGGATGAGGGCATTGAGTCGCTTCAGACAGGATCTGGTCGTCATGAACCAGTCCCTTATTATGTGGATCGGGAGACCAAAGAATGTGAAGAGGATGCAGAAGAAGGCCGTGTAGATGCAAAACTTGATGACGTCTAAGTGCCAGAGTCAGTCATTGATTTCCAACACTTTTTGGGAGACCGGGGGGGTTCTTACCGACAACAAGGTCCAGAGTGAGGACCCACTGGCCCTTGGACTCCCATCCGGGCACTTCAATGTCCATTTCGTCGACATCTTCCTCGTTGGGCAGCTCCTCCTCCTCACCCTCGACCGTCTCGCCCGCCTCTCTGCGCTGCAAGATGGCGGCTCTCTGTTCCCGTATCTGCTTGCGGCGCTCCTCCAACCGGTTCCGAGTCTGTGTCTTGATGATCCGTTGCTCGGCCAGCGAAATGATGTACCGGGTGCCCGTCTGGAACGAGTTGACAGCCAACACAGCGAATTCGAAGAGGAACATGAGCATCATGGTGGGACGGGCTTGTTGCACCACGGTGTTGAAGGCGTACATGAGCATCGCCGTATCGTAGATGAGGCTGAGGACCAGGGAGAGGCTCAGCCGGGCATGGAACAGTCGGGGGTTGGCGGGGGGTTGCTGTTCGAGCACCTCGACACGACCCTCGCCGATCCATCCCCAGACCTTGCCCGTAACGAGAGCCGTGAACATGACCAAGAAAAAGGCGCCAATCTCCTCCCTGAATATAGTCATGGCTAGGCAGGTTTCGGTGACGGCGAACCACGCCCGCTCATAGAGCTGCTCAATCTCGACGGGTCGGAGGGGTCCGTAGAAGAGTCGCTGCAAGCCGTACACAAAGGATCCATATACGACGAAGACGAGGTTGACCAGGACCATCAGCGAGAGGCTGCTTTGCGAGAGATGGACCATGGCAGAGTAGAAGTTGGCACGCTGGTGGAAGGCAGAGACGACGACGGTGGCCGCAAGGCCGGTCGAGACCTGGGAGAGAGCATCATGTCAGCCGTCGAAGCCCCTTGGGATGTTGGGTTGGAGGGGGAGGAGAGGGGGGTCCGCCGGAGCTCTCCTGAAGCTAAGCTCCGGCGCAATGCAGCAGAGTCCGGCAGGGACAGCACAAGACAGGAGACGGGGAGCTTACCCCGGCGTACCACGCGAACCGCATCTTCATGGGTGACGTCGAAAAGGTTGGGAAAAGATTCAGCCGACCATATTTGGGGATCGATTTTGATTGTGGAATACCTCACGGAACTGATGCGACAAAAGAGTTCGGCGTCCAATTGATGCCACGTTATGACAACGTCCGGAATTGGTCGTGACGTGATGTAGCGGGCCGCGGTCTTGGGGTAATTAGCCACACTTCAAGAGATTCCTGGATCCCCGTGGCGCAGTTCTTGGTGGCTGTGCTGCTGTGCCCAACCAACAAACCCATCATCCAAACATGAGACAAACAAACAAAACAAGTCTGGAGTGGACTCCTTTTCAACCTGCTCATCCCGATTGAACGAGTGGGAACCTGTGACTCTAAAGTTTGTGCATTGATTCTCTCCTTTCTGTATTTACTACTGCGTACATGTAAGTAGGTATACCCCCACCAGTGCTGCCAAAGGACGCAAAGGCCCATGACAACTTGCATGTTGATGCAACCATCTCTGTCCCCCTCTGCCACTCTCTCCTACCCCTATATAACCCTTTCCACTCCCGTCCCAGTGCATCGCAGCAGATCAGCCCCAACAAGTGCCCTCGCAGCATCGCGACAGTCCTCAAAGTGAAGCAGCATCAACAAGAGCGCCACTGACCCAACCCCACCCAATCAAGGTTGTGGTATCGCCCAGCTGAACTCTTCAAAGTTCATCAGCCCCGTAGCGCGGTCAATATGCTTCCCAAAACGGCTTGGCTCAGCCTGCAACTCCACAGAACCCCGGCCTTCGCTCGGCCGGTGGTCGGCGCTCGGCGCTCGGAACCTCCGGTCTCCCAGGCCAAGAGGCGTGCGGCTGAAGACGATCATGGCCTGCCTATATCAGCACCCTCCCACCTCCCCAAACATAACATATCCTCCCTTTCTTCTAGGCCCCTCCCATCATGTCGACGCGACCCTCTTCAGCACGGCAACCGCCAACCACCGCTTCCGCTCCGTCCGATCCTCGACCCCCCTGTCCGTCACCCACTCCCGGTCAACACCATCGCAGTCCCGCTCCCAAACACGCTCGATCTCGAGGCCCTCCTTGGCCTTCAACAAAGAACCCACACATATTCGCCCGCCCCGTGTGAAACCCCCCGACGACCCACGCCCTAGCCTCGGCCCCCGCCTTCATGAACCACCCGATGGACCTCCTCAGATTCCCATGCTGCCATGGCATCCACAGGCAATCCGCGACGAAAACCCGATCAAACGCGCCCCTGTGCTCGACAGCCAGCGGCGTGTCCAGCTCGCCCCACCCGTGGCCCTCGACCTCGATCCCGGCAACGATGTTCCCCGACGGCGAGAAGGACGGCTGGGTATTGGCGACGACGTTCTGCCGGAGGGTCTTCATGACGACGTCTGAGGGATAGAGCAGCGCGGCCATGATGGAGGGCAGGGCGGTGCCGGCGCCGAGCTCGATGGTGGAGAGGTTGGTGATGGAAAAGTCCCTGCTGGGGGCGACGTCTACGGCGACGGCCGCCCCGTCTTGCTGGGCGAACTCACCGGTCACGCTCAGGCCGAGGGTGCCGGCCTCGACGAGCTCCGCCAGCAGCAGCGACGAGTTCCAGAGGAAGTGGCTGAACAGGCGGCGGTCCTCGTCGCCCGTGGGGTCGGCCAGGACGATGTGCAGCGGCTTGGGCAGGTGCGGGGAGGTGTACACGAGGCCTTGGTCGGCGGAGCCATGTTCTAACAATCATGTCAGCTTGTGCATCATGGCCTGCAACGGAGATGCGCCAAGGGCAAACACCGGGGGGCAGATGGATGCATATCCTTGGCAGCCCGGACCAGAATGAAACTGATGGATGCGCAAAGCAGGAGGACGCGACCTACGTATGATTCGTCACGTCATCGGGAAAGATGACGCCGAGCGCGCCGGAGAAGAAATCCTCGGGGTCCGTCTCGCCGGCGCCTGCGAGGGAAAGTCGAGCGACGAGCGTCATTTCCTTTGTGTGAGTGAGTGGGTGTCGTTTTCCAGAAATGGCAAGTCGGTAAGCACAGAGATTGGCCAAGTCAACAACAGCAGGAAGGTTTTCCTCTGTCCTGAATACCCCTCCCCTCTCATCAAATTCACAGGACTATCATCGTGCGCATTGGGAAAACCACCAAGAGAAAAACAGGTGGATGATGGAGGGGCACACACCCCACCAGGACCCTCAGCCGGGTGGGCAGGCACGATCCAAATTTCTGCCCTGAACCACCGCCCTTGAAGTCCAGTCCAGCCAAGCTCGGCTGGCGACCCCCCGGTGAGCGGGACAGGGCCCAAAACCCAATATAAAAACTACCTTCCTCATCAGGCAGGTCGGCCGGTCCCGCGTCACCACGCCGCCGGGTTGCAAGTGAGTGTGTGTACACAGCTAGTACCTACTTAAAATCCGGGGAATGGACGGCCTATCGGGTTCAGCCGACAATGGGACGGGAAGGGATTGAGGTGGTGTTGTTCTTTTTTTGTCTGTCTGATTGTCTGGGTTCGATGTAAGACATCATCCGGGCGCAGGCGGCGGCGGGGCGGGGAAGATGGAACCAGGTCCTTGGGATTGGATCGGTCATGTCTGTGCCTTTGTCATGTGGAGGGAGGTAAGGTACCGTGGATTTCCGTCGTCAACTTGAGGGATGTGAAATTTGAAGACGTCAATTGAAGCCCGTGTTCATTCAAGCCATCATCGGAAACGAGCGTCCCATGCCAATGATTGTACAACCAAGTTACATTTGCATCTCTCTCCTACATGCTAAATATATGTGCTCCTTCATGCTCACCCTCCCCTCCCCAGTTTTGTTCAGATCCACGCCTGCCATTACGACACCAGCTCAAGAGTCCTTGACACATTATTATTCCCAATCCACCCGACCGGCTCCAAAGCCTCATGGACAACAGCACAAGATTACCGCCAGCAACAAACACAGCCCTGACAGCTCCTGAGGGAGAGAAACACAACGAACAAAACCGCCATCACCAAAGAACAGAAAAAGCAAAAGACAGCCAAACAGTAAATAGTATAGCAAACGGGGGTATCGTGGCCACCACAAGAAACCGGTGGTGGTGCTCTCTCTCTCTCTCAAGACAACAAAAACAACCAAAAAGACCCGTTCCTCCCTCCTCCTCCCGCCGCCGCATATTGTGTGTGTACTCTGTATAATATATCATAAACTCATTAAACCATGTCTCGCCTCCCAGCATCTGGGAGGGGACGACCCCCAAAAAGCGCCCAGTCATTAGAGAAAATCCCAAGCCCCCCCGCCTCAACCAAACCAGTATTATTTCCACGTGGTTGATCCATGTCCCGCCCCTTCTTTGTTTGTGATGTGTGTGTGTGTGTGTGTGAAAATACAGTTTGGCGTTTTGCGCGCGCCTTTTTGATGTGGTGAGATTAGAGGAGTATGTCGGATTCGTGAGATTTTGTTGTGGTCATAACGAGGTGATTATGGCTTGGCCGCAAACGCCTCGACGTCAATCGCCAGCATCTGCTTCAGCTGCTCCTCGGTCGGGTCGTCCGAGATCCACAACCCCTTCTCCTCGCCCGTGGCCTCGTGGAAGCCCACGGCGCGCTTGACCGTCTGGATGTCGAGGTCGGTGATGTACGACTTGCCGTCGGCCAGCTTGACGCGCACTTCGTGCTCCATCGAGAGCATCATGTCGTCCTTGGCCAGCCGCCTCGGGCCGTCAAACACGGCGAGGACGCGCTTCTTGACGTTCATCTGGCCCTTGTCGAAGCCCCACGACGAGGGGTAGTCGCGCCGGTTCTTGCGCCCCTTGCTCTTGGTGAGGAGGGGGACGCCGCCGCGCGAGTGCGTGAGGCCGCGCGACTTTTGAACGCCGTTGGGTGGGTTGCCCTTGGTCCGCCGTGATGGCGACGTCGCCGACTTGAGACCGCGCTTGATGTCGTCGTCGTCGTCGTCGTCGTCCACGTCGTCTTCCATGTCGTCATCCCCCATGTGGATCGTCATGGTCGTGGTCGGGAGGTGGTTCTTCTCGAGCGTCGCGTGCACGTCGCGGTCGTTCTCCACCTCGGCGAGGCGCTGCGCGTTGATGGCCTCCGAGGGGTCTTCTTGCTGGACAATGCGCAGCACGCAGTCGTCCAAGTGCTCGTAAAAGTCTTGGGCGTTGTTGAAGGTCTGTGTGCAAGTCGAGCACTTGCCGGTGGCGTCGGGCGCATAGCCAGTGAGCTTCTTGGCGCCATTGCTGGAGCCGTTGCTGCCCTTCTTGCGGCTGTTGGGAGCCGTCTGCTCGACGCCGTGGACGGCAGTCAAGTGGCGCTTGAAGACGTCGGCGCGGTTAAACGACTTCTCTGCCGCCGAGCCGGACCCGGGGCAGAAGCCGCACACCATGGTGCCCTTGTAGTGGGTGAGGGTGTGGCGGTTCTTGTCATATTTCCTGGCAAACCCCTTGACGTGGTACTCGCATGTCGCAATTGGGCACTTCTCAGGTCGCTCCGTCTGGTGTGTGAGCATGTGCGCCTTGAGGTCCTTGTAGACCTTGCCGCAGTCATGGTGGGGGCATCGCTGCTTCTCCTTCTCGTCGCCGCTGTATTGCTGGTCCCCAGAGTAGGCGGAGAACGAGGCAATGCTGGGCCGCCGTTGCTGCTCGACAGGAGGGGCTGGGAAGGGCGAATATGGCTGGTAGTTGTTGTTGTGCATGAATGGCGAGGTGTTGCCGGACCGCAATTGTGGGGAGGCCGAGAGGGCGGGCGAGCCGGGATAGGCCGAGTGGGGAGCCGGGTACGGCTGGTCGAAGCCGGGCATGGCCATGGTCCTCACGTCGGGGTGAATGAGCGAAGGGTCTGCAGGAGGGTCTGTGTCAGCGATCCACATGCGGAGACGCGGTGAGAATTCTGACAGAGGAAACCAACACGAAGAATCGAGGGGAGGAACGAAATGCCCGCTCGATTGAGAGAAGAAGGGAGGAAGGAGACGCGGTGTGTGGGCCTGCTGGGCTTGGGGCTCCGGGCGAGGGCTGTCGGGAGCAGCGCGGAGTGGACTGCACCAGACCGGGGGCGTGGGGGACGAAAAGGAAGAGAGGGAGGTGGCGGGCGACGCAAAGACTAGGCTCGACGCCATCGTCGAGGCCGCGGACGAGTGGGGTGACGCAGTCACGGAGGCCGCCTGCGCCAGGCGCGTGTCCAGAGCGAGGATGCCGGAGGAGCGCGCGGGCACCATGGTGCAGGCCGACGCCGACGACGACATGGACGATCCCCGCGACAGAGAGAGCGACAGGGGGCCCGACAGAAAGAGAGAAGAAGAAGAAGAAAGACGAGAGCGAGAGAGCTGCGGCGACTTACCAACGAAGCCGGGGCCTTTTGGCGGCGGGGCGAACTCAAAGGTCGGGGTGAAGGCGTCGATGCCGCCGGGGGCGAACGAGTACTCGGAGCCAGGGTAGTGGTAGTCGCCCTGGTGGTCGACGATCCCCGGGGTGACCCCGAGGCCATGGGGCGCGGCGGCCCACTCGGGGATCGGCGCGAGGGCGCCGTGGTTGGAGAGCGGCGACCCAATGTTCGACGACGAGGCGCTGGCGATGCTGAGGTTCGACGAGGGCACGCGCATGTCACTGCTGTCGTCGCCGTACATTCCGCCGGGCGACGACTTGGCGTGGTACATGAAGGGGGCCTCGGCGTACACGGGGCCATTTGCCTCGTAGCCCATGGACGAGGCCGAGTACTCGAGCGAGGGCTGGCGGGGGTATGACGGGTGGTAGGCTTCGGGGGAGAGGGCGACGGGCGTGTTGCCGTACTGCGGCGGCTCCGGGTAGCTCATTGTGGTGTAGTCTTCGCTGTCGCGGTGGCCGAGTGCGGCCATTGGGGGAAGCGAGTGTGGCAGGTTTCGTGGGACGGCGACGACGACGTCTGGAGGGGGAGAGAAGCGAGTTGGGCGTGCAAAATCTCTGGTCTTGCCTCACGCTGGATTCCACAGAACCTGTCAGTCCCGCGCACCTTCCCGGCAGCGCAGTGGAGGTGCTCCGATCACTCACCTCTTCAGTTCATGTCCCAGATGCAAAACGAGTGTGGTGGTGTTTTGTTGTCCGAGTGTTTTCGGGAGGAGTGGCGGTGTTGCTGTCGCGGGTGGGGTGATGGTGGAAAGCGAGCGTGATTTTCAGTTCCCCTTCCAAGTTGGTGACAAGTCGACGACAACGCTTCAGTTATTTCTTTTCCCTTGTCTCTTTCTTATTCTTCCAACTCTTGCTGCCGAGGGCCGTCGGAGGTGCCGCGGTGGGTGAGGTCGGCGTGGGTGTGCGTGTTGGGCTGGGAACGAGAGACTTGGCTGCTTGGCTCTGGTGGAGGATGGCCGGCGCGGACGGAGCAGGACTCGGCGACGGGAGCCGGAATGCTGATCGACGACAGGAACAGAGATGCACGACAGGCCGGGTGTGGTTCGGGGGGAGGGAGGCGTGAGGATTCTATATATCCGCGTCTGGCATCGCGCAGGCCCGGCCTGGTGGAGGCACGATCTCGCTGCCCCCCCCCCCGTCGCTGAGGCGTAGTACTCACACATTGCATGGGCGAGGGCGAGGGTGGTCGTGACTGGTGGGTGGTGGTGTGGCATGGACAGGGGACAGGGGGGGTGGGTTGGATACCGACCGAGTCCTGGTGCTGTACTTCCGGTACCTGTCCCTCTGGCCGGGTGACTTTTGGCCTGGGGGGTGGAGGGCGGCAGGGGGGCAGGGGGGAGAGTCCATGCCACAGTCCCTTTGGGGACGCAGGGCGAGCAGGGTCCCCGGGGAACGGAGACGGGTACGGAGGTACAAGGGACTTGGCACGGTGTCGGAGACCTCACGAGAATGAGCCCCCCCGCGGCCCTTCGGTGGTGGAGGCGCACCCACCACCACAGCAACACCACGCACCCACCACCACGCCGTCCGATTTTTGCATTGGTGGGTGTGTGTGGATGGGTGCCAGCATGGAATGGCACCGGGGCGGAGACACGGGCTTCGAGGGCTTGGTGCGTGCAGTGCAGTCAACCGAGAATGCGCATTTCAATGAAGCATCAGAGCCGGTCGTCCAAGACTGTGGGCATTCTGGCGAGATCCCAGAGGGTTGAGTGAGTTATTCGAGTTAGAACGCCTGCTAGTTCGCTGCTGAACATGGCCGTCTGTCTTCCTTCGAAACACTTGACCCCTCCGACCTACAGGCTGCTCCAGAGTTTTCACTTCCGGTCCAGTCCCAGCACGACACCACCAACCAATTCGCACCATTTACTCTGCTTCCTCCAACCTCTTTTCTCAACCGCCCTCAGGAGCGCCTCCGCGATATGTAGGCGATAGGAGGGCCCTCGATTCTGCACTACTGAAACGGGCTCGTGCCCTTCGGGAGTTTCCATACCTCCCACCCCCCACCGCCCCGATGTCCGGGTCCCCCCTCGTTTATTGTTCTCGTCATCTTGTCACTGGGTGTGGGAGGCGTGTGTGTTCAATGTTCTGGACCCTCAAATATTGGCAGCCCGACACCACCTCTGATTCGACAGGATCCCCCTGCCGCCGGCTCTCCCAAACGCCTTGCCCTATCGCCAGCCCGGCTCGAGCCCTGCTATCGCGTTGTTGGCTTGCCGGAGCCGCCCTCATCACGTTGGGCTTTCTTGATCCTGTTTTTTTTCTCTCCCTGTATTGAATATTGACAACGTGAAGCACACGTCGAGGCCATCAACAGCCTCTCACTGGTGTTGCGATGAACGCCTGGCGGCAGTTGTGGGCAGACTCTTGGGGCTGCGGCCCCTGGGCCCGACGGCACAGACATTGTTCGTCCGTTGCTTAATGCTTGCTGCTTGCTGCATGGTTGATCGTTGCTTCTGCCCTCTCCCCTGGATTTTCCCAATGACCACCAGTTACCATGTCAGATGCAGTCGGCGAGACCGCAGGTTCGCCAAGCACCATTTCTCATCTTCCTGGGTCGGTCTGGAACACGCTGCCGTCCATGAGCCTCGGGAGTCGATGGGGCGTTGAACGGGGGGGGCTTGATAACCGTGACGCCGCGTGTTTCTCTGCTCGCCGGCCCCACGGGGCTAGGTCTCACGGTCCGCGGCAAGCATGAGGGGGCAGGAGATCCGAGAGGCGGCGGAGATCATGGCAGATAACAGTTGAATACTGTGTAGCGTTCGGCATCGCGCCCCAAACACTCCTAGCGATGCGGGGGGGAGCCTTGGTCTCGAAATTTGTGTTGCATAGCGGCCGGTGTCTCCTGTAGCGGAAGCGCCAGCGAAGGGGAACCCGCTAGCTAGCCTGGAAGACTTACGAGGCGGTGGATAGAGCCCGTTGGCACTACGAGACGCTGGGTACTGACGGAGTGGAAACATGGTGATGCACGTGTACACTTGCTGGCAAGTCAGTGGGCACTGGGCAGGGCCGTCTGGCGTCAAGACCGAGCGGCAGGCGGTCGAATCGAGGCTGCAAGACGGTCTCAGGGGGGCCATATGGGAAGTGCTCAGGATCAGACGCCATCGGCAGGTCGTTGCGAAACATGGGGATGGCCGTGGCCAGTGGGCCACTGACGGCGGGTTGGGGCCACGAATCCACCATCTTTGTCGATGGATGTGCCGAAGAAGAGGCAAGCCATCATCGGCAAGTCGTGAAAGATGGTGGAGGCTCAACCCATTCCACCGCCCGCCGTTCGTCTCGTGGTGTCGCGGACCATCGCCGTCTGCGGTTGATATCCAGAGGGGCATCGCGTGGTCGATTCGTGAGATATTTTTATTCGCAAATTGTGCTGTGCAAGCTGCGGCCACCCGACGTGGTGGAAGTGAGGTGCTCCCCTGCTGCAGGCAGTTTGTGTCCCTTTCTTCTCCCTCTCCCCGTCAGAGCCCTCGCGGGGATGAGTGGGAGCCCGACTCGGCTCAGTCCATCTGTGGCTTGCCACCTCCGCAGGCCGCAGTCGACACCCAACCACAGCACGCATGTGCATGCGGCGTCGAGATGATGTGCGGATGCCAGTGCTTCACGAGAGGGAGGAAACCCTTTTTTTCTGCCCGAAATAATCTGCACAGCCTTATTTCATGCCGCATTGGGACGACCCGTCCCCCCCTCCCAGCGACACGGTACGGTGCGAATCGTGGCTGGGGACATGTCGTCGGGAACGTGTGCTCATGCTCCTTCAAAACCGAAAAATGTGAGGTCATCTCGCGGTATTGGCGATCGACTCCCTCAAGTGCGTACTTTGTAGGATGGCCATGACGGTGCCAAGGTTTGGCTCCTGTTCCCGGATGCCATCACCGCCATTCCATTCCGTTGCTGGCGTTGCATCTCGCTCGCTTGTAGGTTTTTTCCCCTCTCTTCCCACCAAGGGCCTCGAACCTCTGCGCTTGTCCACTTGCTTGCTTCTCCTGCGTTGGCGGTTGGTAAGCGGTCAGAGAACCCTTGAACCCTTCCAGACGGGATGGGAACTGTCAGTGTCAACTGAAGTCAATTTGAACGAACCAAAGGCCCGGTCATGCAGCAAGGACCATCATGGGACAGCTCGAGCCCACCAGAGCCCACCAGAGTCCAGACCCGTTCCCCTCGTCAGCGGTCAGAGAGTTCCTGCCGGGATGGCGATGCTCCCGAGCCGATGGCACCCCGCCGCCGCCGGTCTGAGGTCTCCACCCACTGAGCAAATCGTCCGCCCATGCCGGCGGCTCCATCAGGCAGATTTTGGTGCGCCAAGTGCGCCAGTCCCAACCCCGACAAGCCACCACATGTCGTCGGTGCTTGGTGGAGGCGTCTCTGGAACTTGCCGCGGCAATGTTATTCCACCACATTCCCCCACACCCCGCCGCGATGCGGAGAGCAGAAGCGGAGAACAGTTGTGTGTGATCGGGCCTGTTTTGTTTTTCTCCTCACCGGCCTGCCGAATGTCCTTGACAGCACTCCATATCGGTGATACCCCCCCGTGGCCGGCCGGGAACATGGGAAGCCGGTGACGAGAACCGTAAAACCGTCCAGTCGGCGACCTCGGGGGCCATGTTCGCCAACCCGCTACGGACAACAAATGTGGGTGTCCCCCGCCTGATATCGGCTGTCACGATAAAGAATACAACCCTCGCCGTAGTTTCTGTCCATCGATTGCTCCACGCGCACGTTGGATTGTGACTGGTCGCTGATCGACTGCTGTTGTGATTCTCGCTTCCTGGGATCCAGTTCTTGGCACTGTCGTTGAAGTCCCGCCGCCCGGCGGAGTGTCTCCATTGCCCACGAGGCATGTTGCGAGCAAATTCCTCGACGTTCCTCCAGCAGCTTTCACGTGCCGAGAGGAGCCAGGCAGGCAACAGGCGATGTGCTTCGAATGTCAAAGTGTACAGTGCACCAGACAGGATATCGAAAACGCAGTGTAACTGACTCAAGTTGTCCATGATGTCGTGGTTGGCGATCCCAATTCCCGTCCAGCTAAAACAGGTTCGCGGAGCAAAGTGGAAATGGCCGAGCGACACGAAGGACTCGCGGGATGTTTGCAGCCGCCAGCCGCTGTGCGCCTGTGTCGACAGATATACCTACTCACTCACATGTCCCAAGGCTGCCTTGAAATGAGGTGAACCATGGCCGGCATCCTGGAACTTTCGGTGTTGAATTCGCTCCGGTCGTGGGACGCTGTCCGCCCCGAGCAAGCACGGGATCAGCACAGTAGCAACAGGGCCATCGGGGCCTGTTCCGAGAGACGGCCATGACACCGGCATGCCGTGCAATGCGTGTGGCGTAGCTTCTCCATCGCACGAATTCTTCCCTCCTGTAAGGAGAAAGGGGATCTGACGAGGGCATGTTTCCCCACGGCCAACCCCTTTCCGGTGACAACAGCAAAGTGTCATGCTGCCCGATGCCCTAAATCGGCCGCCGTGACATGCCACTCGCGAGAAGAAAATCGCGCGGGAGAGAGGATGAAATCTGTTTCTCCTTCCCCCTGCCCCCGTTTGTCTCAGATATCTGTCTTGTTGTTTTCTTTTCCCACTGAGCCCAGGGTCCGGGCCGCCAGGGGTACACATCGCCAGCAGGCGGAGGGGGAGAGATTGCGGTAGTGCACTCCGCAAAATGGAAAGCAGAGAAAACACCACGTGTGACCACTGAACCCCCGGGGGCCCCTGGGTCGATCGGCCTGGTTGGAGCCCGGCTCGAGAAATGGGGCCCGATCCGGGCTAGCCGATGGCCCAGGCCGAAAAGGTCCTTTGATGGAGGGTGTGATTGGCCCAATTACGCATTCTTGGCGGTCCCGAGCAAGGGAGCTCCCTTGCGGCGTCCACCGCGTCGATGTGTGTGGGGAAGCCAAAAGCGCACAGGGGTGAAGGATCCAAAAAAGATACGCCTCGCAGCTGGGGAGGCAGCCTTGCCGGGTCCCAGCAACTGCCACACGGCGTCGATCTGCCACCGAACCTCTTGGCGGCCTTCCGTGTCCCGGCCCCCGGGTGGAGAGCCTGTGGCGCCGGCGCCGGCCTGCTGGAACGTCCCGCCTGTCGGCGTAGTTCCGGGGAACAGTCCGGTTGCTTGCTGTCCTCTTGCAACGGTTCTTGATATTTGTCCTGCACAGAAAGAGTCTCTTGCCTTGTCGCCATGAAATGGTGGAGGGCGGGAAAAAGGCCTTCCCAAGGCAAAATCTCCCCGTCCTCGGCAGCTTTTAATAGGAACTGCTTCGCCTCCCCGTTCATCATCCCGCGCCGGCACCACTCCCGTACTGACTTGGCAATATGTTATGCCGCTCCGAGTGCCTCCCACCTGCCGAGCCCGGGACTCAGTTTGATCAGCCTCGTTGGACTTCAATTCAGGATGCCCCAGCCTTCAGCCCTCGCGTGGGGATGCAACCATCGCGCTGTCATGCCGGGTGGGAGTATGTCGAATCTCTGTCCACCAAGCTCCCTGCCCAGGAGTGAGCGGTGAAATTATCCGGCCTATCACCTGGAGCCGGCAGCAGATCCTCTCTCGTCCCGAGGCTGACAGGTGTCGCAGATAGAGCTGCGGATGTCGAAATGCGGGCGAAGACGCTCAGCCCTACGACAAGGAACTCTCAGTCGGAGACATCTCTGCCAACAAGCCATCGGCTGTTGTGCAGCAACGAGATGCACCCCGTTTCCCCGCCTGCAACTGGCCATCGTCGTGAAAGGGCGTTGATACGTCCCAGCAAAGTTCCCTCTGCAACCGAAGAGAAAACTGGGAAAGCAGCCCGACGCAGCCACTTTGCATGTCGAGGTCCACAGCCCAGTTGTGAAGAACGGACACCAACCACTCGTTTGTCGATACCAGAGGACTCTTCCTCTTGCCCATTGCCTTGCCCATTGCCTTGGCGTTGAAACCACGCGTGTGGACACATCAGACCCATCTTCCACAACTCGCTGCCTGGACAGAGATCTCGCTTGTGGGAGTGGACTCATTGAGTTGACCGACGGCTCGAGAAAGGCGACGGTAAAGAGGCGCGCTTCCCGCGCTGCCTGGCCTTGACGTTCCATCAAATGTTGACATCCCACCACTGGCTATATGCAGCCATCCGCGGCAATCTGACAGTCTCCGTTGTCAACCTGCCTTTGCAACTCATGCGACGTCGTGAGAAAACAACTCTATTGGCTAGCAGCCGATGGCGTAAAAGTCTGCCGCCGATGCGGTTTCAAACCTGCCCGAGAACAAGTGACCTGTTGTTGATTCCTTGTTGTGCAGGGTAAAGGGGCCAGCGGGTCTCGCCAAAGCCCAGGAGAATTCGCGCGGAGAGATTCCCAGCAAAAATACGAGCTGCCGAAACTTGTTTACTCGAAGGCCAGTGTGTTTTGCCATTGCCGCTTGTTGTCCCAAGAATGCTCTTCTCGGTCGTCAGTCCTGGTCGCCTGTGTGTGTGCCATTGGGCATGTTGTCGCCGTCGCATCCATCCTTGCTTCGTGGAGCTTCCCAGAGACAACCACAAGAGAAAGACACGCAATAATTGAACTGCCGAAGATCTCTTTAACTTTACCGCGTCGTGTTGAGATAGCTATCCACGAAACATGGTGAATGGTTTTATCATCCTGGTTCGATGCGACACTCAGTGCTCGGTAGGGCTGAGTCCATGCGCCGCCTCGAAAGGGATATACCCGTGTGGCTCAGGAGGTACCTGCTCAGATCTCCGAGGTACTTGGCCCCCCGAACCCAAGTTGCCGATGCAATCCCCTCTGCCCTCAATGGAACGGTGATGCATCTCTTCGCAATGGTCAGCCAGAGACGAGGCAAAGAGTCTCGGCAAGGCATACCCGTCATCCTGTGGTTTCATTAGCATCCTTGACTTGATGGAGCCGTTTCTGGAGAGTTGAAAAGATGATCGCCAAGCTTGGGTGAAGGAGAACTGCGGTGTGGCTGCGGGTAGCTGCCCCCCTAGTCCGCTTTGGGCAATGAGTGCGACAGGGCCGAAGTCGATCTCGCCAGACCGGACGACTCACGGGAGGATTGGCGGCATTGGGTTCTCCGTGCTTGTCCCCAGACTCGTGGCTCTTCTTCAGGCTCGCTGTTTTGTAGGACTCATCTACACCTGCAATGATTTGAGGGTTTGGAGGTTTGCTGTGGAGAAGTCGGCGCCTGCGCCACGCAGCTGTCGAGGGCGATGTCGGTAACCGCACGCACCACCGGGATGCATGTGCGAAAGTTGACGCCATCCGTATCCGTCCCTGGCCCAGCTCGTGACATGGCAGACAGCCAAGACGGGCACACCGAGCCCCAGCAGCCCTGTGGTCTTGTGGTGGGGTGCATTTGACGGACGAAATGCTCCACGACGTCTGCATCTGCAATCCAGAGTCAGATCATACCGAGAGCGATCCATAGTCATATCACAAGTAGAGGCGATGATGCAGTTGTTGGTGCTCCGGCAACACTATTCCCACCGATAGGAGCGGTCGATATCCTGCCATCTCGACGATGAACCACGGACCCTCGGTCAGGCATCGGGCTAGTGATTTGTTTGTTGGTGCCGTGACCGTGACCGACGAATGCCGTGGAGGATGAGAAACCCTGCGCGGCGGTGGGACTTCGAGAATGGAACTTTCAACGTCGCCTGCACAGTGCATGTTGGCGTTTGACCGATCAACATGCAGGCTCCGATGAGGTTGGCGTACAAACTGGGACTGTGGAAATATCGGCACCGGAGAGGTCTTTTTCTCCAGATGTCCAACGTCCGCCACCGCACCGAGGCGTGTGAGACACGTTTGACAACGCTCTCCCCACTGCCCCAGAGTCTCCACTCGAACAGCAGCCGTCTGTCAGGGTGGCCTCTGTCATCAGTCCATCAACCCCTCGAGAACCCTTCAAATTGGCAGCCGAGCGGGGACGCTCGCATTGACTTGATCGCGAGCAGAGCCTCAAGGTGAGGGTCCGTCTCTCTGCTGTGGGTCGATAGGGGCCGCCTGTCTCCGTGTCTTGGATCGATGTGAGTGGACGGGAAACGTCGTCGGCGACGACTTGCTGGACTCGGTTGTTGTCGAGAACTTTTCGTGCAGCAGGGAAGAGACCTTGGCCAAATGTGGAAAACTTTGACGAGTGGTTCCACCAAACCTTCCCAAGCCCGGTCAGGAATAGCACCAAATGTCTGGTTCCGATGCACGGTTCTGAGATAGAAGCACGGACCATCATTTCGGTTCCTTTCCCGCAAGCCCCACTTGATCCTGCGCATCTTTCCGAATCTTTCAAGCGAAACATGGACGATTCGAAACCTTTGAAACCCGCCCGGAAACCTTTCGCCGAGCGATGAATTGAAAATTCAACGCCTGCAATCAACACTGACATACCGGTGATCGTCGTCCGCCATCGACTACTCCGTACAACAGATATACAGATCAGATATAAACAGAACAGGTCACTTTTTGTCTGCCATGGACCGCATGAACCCGGTTCAGGGAAATTGAACGCGGTTGACGACATTCTTATCCGCAAACCACACAACCACAGCCGATTGCAATTTGGAGCCGCATACCAGGCCGTGACGTGGTTGAGCCCCCCCTGAATCCTGCCTTTCTTCAAACACCAACGGAAGATGCCGCTGGCCCCCTGGTCTGGACGTCTTGGCCTCTTCTCGTCATCTCGCGCTTGGACGAGATGAGCAGCAGCCTGCAGCGTTGGCGTCCCTCCACGTGAGCGTCTCGTGCCGATGGCCCTCGGGAAAGAAAGTTTTGATCTCCAATGAAACCAGCCGAGCGCCATGTTTGGTGGTCTGGACTCTGATGGGCACGGGCGGCAGAGAGGAAAAGAAAAAGAGCCCAAACCGGGGAGACCAAACCGGCAATCAAATCAACAACTCGTTTGGGTCAACGACTCAAGAGACGGCTCGACACCAGGGCTCTCCGCGATGCCTGAAAACAGTCGGAATTCCTGGTCGAAGTGTTCATGGTACACTTGGCACCTCCCCATCTCTCCCACTGGTCCGGTCCCCGAGCAATATCACCAAAGACTTGACCAATAGCGCCATGATTCGGGCGCGAATCCGCACTCCAGAACGAGTACCGCACTTCCATTTTGGGACTGAAAGCAAAGGTATTCGTGCAGTCCACGTTTGATGAGAAGCGTTCCAAACCCCAAGCTCTGACATCGCATTAACCATGGACGTGGGGAGTGTGACAAGCAAGGTATCCGAATCCCACGGCAACAAGGAAGTCGTCCACACGGTACCTGTCCATCCTACAAGATACATGGCTAGCAACACCTCAGGGAGCAAAAGGAAGCGATAGGGGTTGAAGTCAACGAGGCTTGGCCGTGTCATGGAAAGCAACCACACTCGCTGGATCGTCCCGTCTCGCTTCACCCACCCACCACAAGTGAGCAGAGTGCCACCAGCCCCAACCAGGGTCCCTCCCGTCGCGGCAGCGGGCAGCGAGGCAGTGAAGGGGACCCCTCCGATCAGTTGCCATCTAAATTTGGCGACACCCATACCACCCCTCCCACCAACCCCGATCTCGCCTGGAACAAGAGGGGACAGCACAAGCCTCCGTCGATCAATCGATCTCATCAAATAACCCGACAATTATGAGCTCGCGGGACTCGGCTGGCCACTGGATTTGCTGCCAGCAGCCAGGCGAGCCGGGGTTGCCTTGTTGCCGTTGCTATGCCGTCCTCCGACGACAACCACCACTTGAGAGTTCGTGATGCTCTCGGGGGCTCGGCACTACTCCTCGTGAGAGCAATACGGGACTGGGCACTCGATAGGCCCTCCCCATGGAAACAAGCATACAAAAACCACGGACCTTGAGAAATGCACATTTGCGGAGAGGGGGGGGAGGGTGTGGCTGGGCTTGTCGCCGACCACCTCCCCCCACTGCCCGCTTCTCCTGTCAACCGCGGATCATATCAGCGTCTGATATCGTTTGGGACCACCTCGCCCGCGAAAGCTCCCATGATTGCACGGATCGCAGTCCGCGCAGCCCATCCATTTCCCAGTCCCGCACTCCGCAGCCGACCTCCTCTCTGGCTTATGCCTGGGCAGGATATCAGCAAGCTCTGGTGAGAGGCTTACATGATCTCGCTCGCCAGCAACATCACAACACCAGCAAGCTCTTCAGTGACACTCCAGCCCACTCAGACAGTTCCAACCGAATTACCGACCGATCAAGGTTGGCCCTCGCTTGCCGCTGCCAGACGGAGGGCGGGACTGCAGGGCAGCAGAGAGCCGGGCGGGAGCCCTTCGTGTTTGACCACAGTCAGCGCTTGATCTCGAACCACTGCTCTGGCACCGTCGATTGGGCACGTCGACTTCGTATCTCTGCATGTCTTGGATCACGTCCCTTTCCGTCTGCTCTCCTCACAATGACACCTCGGTTGTCAATCCCATCGTTGACTCCTCTGTGGGGTTTTATCGACGCAGCCGCCCGGTCTCATTTGCCTCCCGCCGCTCGGGAGACCAAGATACAGACAAGAACTATGCGGTTTCGTCTCGGGACGCGCATGGAGACCCAGGCGACCCATCAAGGCATCCGTCCATCAACATCGATATTCGCGTGCTACAGTGCACAACCTCTGGGCATGATATCCCGGCTCAGGGGTCACTGTGTTGTGCGATGCCGAAACGCAATTCGGGGATCGGAATCCAGGCCAGAGGCAACGGTAGCACCGAGGTTACCAAGAAAAGCATCTGTTCCACTGTCAGTCTCCGTCTCCCAGCCAGCCCGGCGACAGAAAAAGGAACTTGACTCACGAATCTCTTTCCCGTTCTTGCGTCACCCATGAACTCCTAGATTGCCTCTGAGATGAGGTAGCATCTGCAGCAACGCTGGGGACATCGTGGTTGTGATATCCCGCGCTCCCCCCAGGTACCGACCGACCCCTTGGACGTTGCACCGGACACTGACCTCTGCGGGCTTGCTCCCAGCGGAGCGGTTTCTGGATCCCCGCGAGACGGTGCCAAGCCCATCAACACACATCATGGCGCATAGCTGGCCAGGCCGCCTGATCCGCACCGCAGGCTGGCCTCTTCTCCGCGGTTCTGCGGTTCTGCGCTTTGACACGTTTTTACCGACCGGCGGGTCGAGATGCTCTGATATTCTGCGCGGTATCATTCTCCTCGGATGGGACTCCGTCCCTCGTTTGCACCTCTCGGTCAGGGGGGTGAAGAAGCCAGGACAGGGCATCTTGGACAGATCCCGTGGAAATGGAACCATGTCACAACCTCCCCGACGCTCACACAAGCCGGCTCGCCTCAAGCCACGTCCGGAACCTCGACATCTGACGGAACTGCGGCATCTATTGGCAGGCAAACGACCGGACGTCCTTCTTTTTACACATATGGTCCAAGGCAACATCAGTCCATCCTCGGGCTAAGATAAGAATACCTACCTACTTGAGAAGATGTCACGGGGAGGCTTAAATGCCTTTCCAATGCCGTTTCTCTGGTTGAGTGGGCTTGTGTCGATCCCCGATTTTAGCCTGGAATCGCGTTCCCGGGGATCTGGATGGCGCCCTACGAAGGAATTAGCGCAGCCCCCAAACAACCCTAAACTTTTCCTCCCGCGGCCCTGTCTTGCCCTGCGAGTTCATGCCGTCCAGTGCTTTGAGAAGGGCGTCCTGTCCCTGGCGAGCCAAGCGAAAGCCGGTGCCCCGTCCATTCGCTGTGGTCATCTCCGTGGATGTTGCCATGTCGATGGTGGCCGACGGGCATCACATCGCCCTCAAGAATCACTGCTGATCACTGATCACCCCAACAAGCTCGCCTAAGTATTTCCTCTCAACCCATCCAAATGACTGCAAGAGCACCACCACCACCATCCACTTTCCGCTGCCTCGAGCCAGACCCCCATCGAGGAAGCGCAGATCGAGATTCGTCGCAACAAAAAGTCACGAATGTCTCCTCCAAGTACACACCAGGGGTCCTGCTCGGGAGTCTTTAATCCCGGACAATCCCTTCCGATTCTGGTTGGTCAAAGAGCGATCGAGGCCCTTCTCCCTCTTCGCGCGGCCCCTGCACGGAGTACTCCGCCGTCCTCTCCCGCCCGCCAACCCCCTCCTCCCCGGCGACAAACCACGCGCCAACGTGCAAGCCTCGCTCACCACCATCGGACCCCTTCCCCCTCCCCCCCATGCATCGCGTGGGGGGGCTGGCACAGACTGAAAGTTCCCTTCCCCGGATTCTTTTTCACAGGGCCTAGAACCCTCATTTCGATAACCACCAGAAATCATTCCCCGTGCGTGTTTTGCCGCTTGCACGCAGCAGCAGGAGGAGCATGGAAGGAAGCGAAAGATTTGTGTGGTGTGATATGGAATCACGCACTGCAGGAGATGATATGCCGTCTTGTCTTGTTCGCGCGCGCGCGGGCGGCGGCAAGTGCCGTTGGCCTCTGAGGAAGACACAGCACAGAGGTCCCGGTCCCAGCAGTGAGGACGGCATCCGAGATGATGGGCCCTGCAAGGACGGGTGGTGGTGGTCCATCGCTTCGAGACGCATTTTTTTCTTTGCTGCGGGTTAATTTCCCCTGTCTGTCTGTCCACCGTCTTTTTCTTTTTTTTTTGCTTTGTCGTTTTGTTGACGCGCGACACGGACGTGTCTGGACGTCTGTCGGACGACGGCGGCGGTCTGGCACGCAAGACCATGGGAGGTCTTCCACACCGACGACTCGACGGGCAGCAAGATTGAGATATCCGCACAATCCCAACCCCCCGTCCCCTCTTGAGATCGACCGACCGCCCATCCCCCCTCCCAAAAGGGACTGAAGAACATTACCATGCAGGCCGCATCATAGGTCCCCGTCCCAGTCCAGTCCGTACGGCATTGCAGCACGCGCGCAGCAGGACATCGGCATTGTCGTAGCTCCGCATGTAGGCAGCATAGTACTTGCAAAGGGTCTCTCCCAATGGGACCGGCAGCTATCAGCGATGCGGTGTGAACGAGAAGAATGCGCGACGGCCGTCGTCTTACGGATTCGGACGCTGTGGCGCCCTCGCAGGAGCGGAGCATGTAGGAAAAATGCCCTGCAGGGCTGCATGCCAGTTGTTCTTGGGATGGGAGTTGCGAGTGTTCTGGTTGGTTTGGTGTTTTTGTGTGTGGGCGAGCCGCTGGTACCCGTTTTGTTTGATGGGTGTTTTATGTTTGGTTGCCCCTGAGGGTTTAGGGGTGGTGATGTTTTGAAGACTGGAGGGACTGAACTCTGCGATGATGGTCTCGGCGTGCTTCCTAATGTGGAGTGAGGAGAGGAGTTGGAATGTTTGGGTTGGTAAAGCTTTTGCTAGGTAGGTAGGTGTCGAAGCTGTGTGAGAGAGACGTCGTGGCGAGCGAAGTTGAGGATGAAGTTGGTGGTCGACTTGCTCTTCGCTTCCAAGCTGGTCTTGACTGGGATATCAACAGTCACCAAATGCAAAAGGGGCGAGATGTTGAGCTTCTTTGGTATGCCAAATCGACAACAGAGAGGTAACTGTTTTACTGTCTCTCTCTGTAGGACTTCGTCACTCTGATGGTTGAAAGTGTCGATATGTAGAATGATCATATGCTCGCCCGGGTACATCGCCAACCATGAGAGGGTCTTGACCAAGCCTGACACGATCCAGGATGGATTTGAAGCTGTCAACAGATATAGCTCACCTCATGGCATATATACCGGAGCTCGGAAGGGGGCATAGGCAATCTTGATCGAGGACAACACACGACGCTAAGGTTCCCATATCATGACATTGACTGGCTAGGTATGGATAAACATTGGTGCTTGCCTGGGCCAAGTTAATCCTCCCAGATACTGTTGGGTAAACATCCATTCCTTCATTCACCAAGCAATCACACCGTCAGAGTCCACACACCCTGGTCAGTCTCCAACACCCCTTTCGTAAACAAGCCCATATCCCCAGTCCCCCCAGACCAGATTCTACTCCATTCACTCCGACGTACCATCAGGCTCAGTACTTCCCTCCCCTCTACTTCCTTTCCCTCCACTACCGCTTCTCATAGTCAAGCCACCATCCCATCCTCCAGGACATAAACGCAAACAGATCCCACATTTTCGCCTCCTCCTCCTCCTCCCACTTTCTCTCCTCCCCCAAACCCCCAAAAGCCCAGCTGCTGTCATTCTCTGGCGGGCCTCTGGGTCCCTCACCACAACCCTCACCAACCTTGACCTCCGCCTTGTCCGAGTCCTCTGCCGCTTTCGCCCTCCCCAGTCGTCTTCCGCTTTCGCCTTCCCCCAGTCGTCCTCCGCTTGCATCTCCCGCTAAGGGAACAAAGAAGAAAAACAAAAAGCTCACCGCTGAGCTTCCCCATGTCTAGCGCCCCCTCCGAAATGGGGGTCTATGAGGAAGGTCAGCGGCTACGAAAACCCGGTGATTTTGCTCCGTCGAGAATCGAACTCGGGGTCCCCCACGTCGAACTGTGGTTTGTAAATAGGACCCTCCGAGGGGGCGCCCATGACCGTTGAGTTACAGCCACTGGGGTTCTTGGCGACGGAAAGAAGGTGTGTAAACAAACCCTATACTGCCCGGGGTGGAGCAGCCGGGGACGACGATGGCCGGTACTCGGCACGTGTGATGTTGTCCGAGGGGATGTCTTCAACGTTAGGCAAGCAGGCATGGTATATGGATTATCATTGATGCCTGGAACTGGATATCCACTTGTCTCCATCTCCACCACTCTCGCCCATCCCCTGCTTCTCTTCGACGCCTCCTTGCTCCTTAATGTCGACGGGGGTGATAGTCTTGGGGGTGATGGTTTTGGGGGCGATAGACGCAGAGGTTGCGGGGAGGATGCGTCGTCGTTGGTGGTGGGCGGTGACATGATGGCTGGATTTGGGTTGGCTGAGATGCTGAGAGTCTGGACTGGAAGGGAACGTGGAGGTGGGTTTCTGGGGATGGCTGTTGCATATCTGTGTCCAGTGGGTTTGTGACCAAGTTGCAAGTGGTGAGATTTGGGGGACGGATGGGTCTGGGCCAACAGAGACATGATGTATTTATGCGTGAGGACTCCGTTGTGATACTTTGACTGGTTTCTGCCTCGGTTGCTGGTGCGAGGGGGTGGGGTTTGTTTGTTTGGGTCAAGTTATCGTGATTTATTAGTCCGTCCAGGGCTGCCTCGGGGGAAAGGCAACCCCCCCCCCAAAGCCCAGGACAGACACGGGAACGAAGACAAGCAAGTCGCGTCCAACAAAAGACACAAGGAACGATTTCGAAGTCCGACTGTCCACTGTAAACAAGAATTCATTATCCTTCATCCACCAAAGCCTACTCTATCTACAACACAACCAAGGCCAAAATGCGGAGGGTACTCTCGAATGAGGGCCTCAGTTCCACCATCCACCACCTTGACGCTTTGCCTAAACGGCAAAGCGTCTCATCGCTTGGCCCACTACAACCGTTCAGGAGCTGAAGCTACCCAAGAATTCAGGCCACCCTAGAGTCGGGGGGCCAAGCCCCCGCGCGAAGGCGAAGAGCAGAAAGGGGTGGCTGGTTTAAAGTAGATTCCTCCCCACGCTACTTTTCACATATGCTGACAATCAAATACCCCAAACGCCATTCGCCATCCCTGACTCACGCAAGTCATCCATCCAGTTGAACACCGAGTAATGTGAGAAGGCCCCCAACAGGGCAGTGAGGGATTCCGTGATCCATCTTTGCCCCTTAGGCGACGTACTCCTTCTGCTGGTAGACGCAAGACACCATGGCGTGGTCTCTCTCATAGGGTTCTAAGGGCATGTTAGTATTCCCGGTAGTATCAGAACCGACGAGGGTGGAACATACCAAGGGTGAGCTGCTCCTTGGGGAAGAACTTGTCTTCCCTGAGCTTCTGGACCTCGCTGGCAAAGACCTGCTCAGGGGGCGCCGTGCTGTCGATACAGCTGGCCTTGATGGAGATCAGGAGACCACCACCAGTCTTGAGGAAGAGCTTCGCGTTAATTCCGACAATACTGTGAAAGGTTAGTTGCCGTCTCTCCAAATCATGAGAAGGGTGGCCGAAACATACCGAGCCTGATCGGGCTGAGCAACATCGGCGAAGATGACATCAACCATGGGCCTGTCTTGTTAGTCAAGGGATCCCGCTGAAGGGATTGCTGGGGAGTCCTACAGGAGCATCCGGTACGCCATTGGCTTACGGGCATCCTCAACGATGGGGATGACGTTGGTTCGGCGGGTCTGGAAAGGGTCAGCACACAAGGATTTTCAAACCCGGTCGACATGAAGTGTCGGGAGTCGTGATGTAGGGGGCAACTTACAGCCATGTTGATAAGATCTCTGCCGGAGCGGTGGGAGAACTCGACGGCCTGTGGCGAAAAAGGTTAGACATTGCTCTGGCTGCAACTTCGGGGGTCGACCTACGAAGACAGCACCGGTAGGTCCGACGATGTCGGCGACGTGAGAGACTGATGTACCGGAAGCGGCACCGAGGTAGAGAACCTTGGAGCCGGGCTTCATGTAGATCTGCTCCAAACCACCCAGAATACCAGCGGCAAGCTTGGACCGGCTGCATGATGTTAGCGGACACTCCTCCACCTTAGGTATGGGAGACTGACAAAGGGTTCCAGATCTGTGAGACACGACGTTAGATTATTTTCTCCAATAGCCTCGAGAGGGATCGTGCCGGGGACGTACTCTGTATTCGGTCTTGGTTGTCGCGCCACCCTCATCCTTGTTGGGATTCTCGACGGAGATTCTCTTCTCTCCGTAGACAGACTCGCCGGGGACCAGGTTGGCGGTTGCGAGAAGATCCTCCTTGCCACCACGGGCAACGAAGACGCCCTTGTGACGATGGGGCTCAACGATGACCTTCTTGCCGCCGGCGCCACCGGGACCGCCGCCACGACCACCGCGTGGACTGCAAGCTGTTGTCAGTATCTGACCGAAGGGTCGGGATGTTGGGGAAAACGTACGCTCCACGGCCGCGACCACCGCCCCTATCGCCGAACCCACCACGACCGCGAGGAGCACCACCGCCACGGCCTAGTTGGTTAGCTGCAAGTCCTGGTATTGCTGGGGGTTCAATTTGCGAAGGGTGACGGAGATGTGCCGGCGTCCGATGGTGCAGGCGCAGCCCGCACCTCCGTCGCCGACATCCTCGAACACGCATAGGGATAGGCGTGCAAACTTACCGCCTCCGCGTCCACCGAAGCCACCACGGCCACCACGGTCACCGAAGCCACCACGGCCACCACGGTCACCGCCGCCGAAACCACCGCGACCACCACCACGGCTACCACCACGGCCGCCGCGTTCGAAACCCATTGTTGTTTTGGGGGGGATGTCGGACTGTAGAGAGTGTCTTGGTCGGAGTGCAGATACCGGAAAAGGGCGTGGGTTGGGGATGTCGATGTTGTTGGGCAACAATTGATTCCTCGAGCGCGACCTGCAAAGTTCTTCGAAGAGCTCTGGAGCTGGGTGCAAAATTTCTTGACCTCCAGAAAAAAAAGCGGACCCAGCAGCGTGATCCGCCCCCAGCCTCCGAGGGACACCCCACCGTAATCAGCAAATGACCAATCGATTGCGCCCGCTTGTGCAGCAGATTGTGCTATCTGCAGCCCGCAGTACTTTGCCTTGACTCTGTTAGAGCGATTCGACCCAGGTCCCACCACGCCAGACTCTCTGCCTGAGGCATCAAGACTTTCCACATTTTGCCCGTGCACTGCCAATTGCCCACAGAGCCCTAATCGCGAAAATCGGTCTTTGGCGCCAAAATTTCGACCATCACCACGCCCACCCCGAACCTCACAACCAGTCGATTCCATACTTGCATCGACAACCAGACAAGATGGTGAGTCCTCCCTGCGAAATTGATGCCCACGGACACGCACGACTCTCCGAACCGGCATTCCCGCGACTTTTTACGATGGACGACCTGAAGAGGGAACATTCGGCCCGCATCGCGACAACGTCAAAGATGGCTCCCAGAAACAGAGGCTGACCGCAGTCTTCTTCACTTTAGGTCCGGTACGCTGCAACTGAGATCGCCCCGGCGAAGTCGGCTCGCTCCCGCGGGTCGTACCTCCGTGTTTCTTTCAAGAACACCCGCGAGACCGCGCAGGCCATCAACGGCTGGAAGCTCGCCCGTGCCCAGAAGTTCCTCGAGAACGTCTGCGAGAAGAAGGAGGCCGTCCCCATGAGACGCTACTGCGGCAGCATCGGCCGGACCGCTCAAGGTACGACTTGACATGGGGAGAATGCGCTGGAGGGGACGTCATAGCTTCATGGCATGAAGCCTCTGGGATGGCATGCAGGAGCTATGGACAACCCCCCGGCGGCGGTTCTTGGAGGAATATGCGGGACTGTGCTGATTCATGGGACAACAGGCAAGCAGTTTGGTGTCACCCGCGCCCGCTGGCCCGTCAAGTCCGCCGAGTTCCTCCTCGGTCTCCTCAAGAACGCCGAGTCCAACGCCGATGCCAAGGGTCTCGACACTGGCAACCTCGTTGTCAAGCACATCCAGGTCAACCAGGCCCCCAAGCAGCGCCGTCGCACATACCGTGCTCACGGTCGTGTATGTGCTCCAACTTCCAGAAACCCAGGAACATCCACTGACAAAGGTCACAGATCAACCCCTACATGTCGAACCCCTGCCACATTGAGCTCATCCTCACCGAGGCCGAGGAGTCCATCCAGAAGGCCGAGGCCGTCGACCGCCCCGAGCACCTCACCTCGAGACAGCGTGGTGTCCGCGTCCGCCGTGCGATCACGTCGGCATAGATTTTGGTTGGCAGTCGACGGGGGTTGGGGTTCATTTAACTGAGGGCTTGACTTTTTTCCGGATCGGTGTACGCGAGCATGGCATTTTTCGGGTCAAGGCTACGATTCCACAAAAAACGGAGTCGGCCATGAATACTCAATAAACGGATCATTGAGAACACGGGGTCGGTGCATGCTACACCTGGTGGTTCTCAGGGGCGCAAACCCACGTGTATATGCTCGAGTGGTGATCTCTGGCGGAGGTAGCTGGGGTCTACGGGGGAATACGTGGGCGGTTTGGAAGCCTGTGACGCCATGCCCATCCGCAGAATCAAGTCAGCTGGTTGAATGAGAGAGATGAACAAATTCCAAAGTGCTCTTGCATGACAACGCTATCACAGTGAGGCGCCTGAGTTTGTCGATGTTTGCTTTGTTGACTTCTATATCCCTTCTCTCTCACCACAAAACCATGCTTCGCATTGCCTTCCAAGGCCACCGTCTCGCTGGCGGTTGACCTCATCTCAGCAACCGCTCACCACCACCCGTCCTGACACCACTGCCATCCCCATCCTCTACCCTCCCATCTCCACGTCCTCACCACCCGCACGGCCCTTCTTGCGATCGCCCACCCTCTTCTTAAACTTCTCCGTCGCCTCCCCTACCCACTGATCAAACTTATCCTCCTTCACCTTCTGCGCCACCACCCCCTCGAGCACCTCCCCCGCGAACCCCACAAAGTTGTGCCTCCTCAGCGCATTCTCAAACTGCCAATCCTTGCGCTTCCGCTCCTCCCTCGCCAACAGCTCGTCATCCCCAATCTCGCGCGCCCTGACCCGCAGATCGCGCACCATGGCCAGCAAATTAAACCGAATCTCGCTCGCCTCGTACCGCGCCACGCGCCGCCGCAGCACCTCCATCACCTTGGCCGCGAACTCGTCCCCGGAAGCTGCGCCGCAGGCGCCGTGGCTGATGGGCGCCGGCTGCAGCCCGTCGAGCTCGTATAGCGTCCCGTGGATGGAGGTGTAGGCGACGAAGTGGAAGGCGTCGTCGCCGGAGCCGTCGGCGGCGGGGCGCTGCGTCTCGTTGATAAAGGGGGAGGAGCGCGCGAAGGAGTTGTGCACGTCGCGGATGAGGGACGAGTTGGAGAGGGCTTCGCCGCGGATGGAGGCGGGGAGGCACATGGTGAATTCGCGGAAGGAGGAGAGGGTGGGGCCGATGTCGATTGCTTGGTCGGATTCGGATTCCGAGAGGGAGTCCGGGGTCTTGTTGAGGAGGACGGAGAGCAGGGCTTGCGTGCCGCAGGCGTTTTGGATGGTTTGGGCGGCGAAGAAGAGGGAGTCGGCGGCGGCGTGGTCGAAGGTGCCGTCCAGGGGCGCCGAGGTGCTGGTGTAGGGCGTGTCGGTGGGGTATTTGAAGAGGAAGATAACGCCGTAGACGGGGTGGAGCTGGGCGAGGGCGTCGGCGTCGAGGGAGAGGAGTTCTTCGAATTGGACGCCTTTGACGCCGAGGTTGTCTAGGAGGAAGGTGAAGACGCCCTGGAGGGGGTTAGTTTGGGTCTTGGGGGGGGGGATGCTGCCCGCCGGGGATGGGGGGTGGTCTGGACGTACCGCATCGGACTCGACTGGGGGTTGTTGTCAGTGAGGTGAGCTTCGCAGTCCGCATGGGAGGACTTACTGGTATTCCAACCGTCACTCATTTTGACGGTGGTTGTTTGTGATGCTGTTGTGAAAGTTCGGTGTTTTGTGGTTGACCTCAATCGTGGTTGGTCGTGTTTTTAGAAACTAAACCGAGATGTAGGCAGCGCCGGAATTGCGCGGCTCAACTTGGATGGGAGGAGACGAGTGGTTTGGCGCAACGCGGATTTGTGGGATGAATGCCGTCCTGTATTCAAGGCGTCCTGGTTTCGTCTCTTTGGCAGTGAAAAGGCGTCAACATCCGATCCAGGGACGGAAGGCGGTATGTGGTTTTGGTTTTGGTGATGATGTCCTCATGGGGAATTGGGGTTGATGCCGCCTTCCGATAAGATAAGAGCTGCAGCACACCGAGGGCCGGGAGATGACGCGAAACTCCAACGTCTTTTCTTTCTACAATGGGCATTCAGGGCTCTCTGTCGGAAAGCTAAAGACACGCGCTCAAGCCCGAAATTAAAGCATCGAAACTGATGCTCAAAATCCTCACAAGGTCTTCTTCATGGCCCGTTTTGAACCAGGAAATGCCTTCCCACATTCTCTTCAGACTCCAGGTCGAGAATGAGGGAGAGTTTCCCTCATCTTTTCTCGCCATCCAAGGACTGTTCGCCTTCCGAAAGACATCAGCGAGTCCGACAGAGTAGGTCATTGTCCAGAATTTCATTGACGCCTCACTCCACCGCCAAACAAGTCCCCAAACCCCGGAGGCATAACATCGCTAGTAAAATCCAAACCCCTTTCACACGTCACAAGCACCATCCCGCAAAATATCTAAAAACCCCCGAGTTTTATCCTGCCACCCATATCTAAACCCCAACCCAATCCCTCCATATGCCAACCATCCAGGACACCAAAATCCACCCCACTTACCCTCTACCCTATACCGCCTGCCCCGGCACCGCCCCCTCCCCGGGCTTTTCTTGCTCCGACGACGGAACCTCGGACTGTCTCTGGACCGAACTATCCCGATGCCCTTGACTCTGCCTATCCGCCGACGGCGACCTTTCCCGCCGACGCCCCGTGCGTCTGAGCTCCCGTTCCCGGATCTCTTCGTCGCTCATGTCCCAGTAGCGCTCCTTGCTAAAGATGCGGAAGATCCACGGCTTCTCGCCCCTGGGCCGCACGGTCCAGTATTCCTTGTCGTCGTACTGGTCGGGCAGGATGCTCTGTTTGGAGGCCCACATGACAATGTAGATGCCGGAATTCAGCGCGGTGTATGTGAAGAGGCCGCTGGGGGAGGTTAGTTAGGTGCGTGAGGGCGGAGGGGGTTGGCTTACGCGATGAGGCCGTAGGCGACGCTGTAGCTGAAGGGGATGAACATCATCGTCACGAAGGCGGGGATGGCGTCTCCGATGTACTTCCAATTGACCAGGGAGACTTGGCGCATCATCAAGCAACCAACCTGGTCATGTCAGTAATGGCCCAACCAAGAAAGCGTCCAGAATTCGCTTACCAGAACGAGGGTGCTCCCCGTTGCCCAGGGTGGAATCGACGCCAGGATGGGCGCAAAGAAGAGCGAAGTGAGGAAGCAGAGTCCGGTCGCCAAGGCCGTCAGTCCGGTGCGGCCCCCTTCTGCGACGCCGGCGCCGCTTTCAATAAAGGCAGTGACCGGGGACGTTCCGAGGAGGGAGCCGAGGGAGATGCACACCGCGTCGGTGCAGTACGCGAGGGTGGAGCGGGGAAAGTCGCTCTCACCCTTGCGGACGCGGCCGCAGAATCGGGCGATCGAGTACATGGTCGCGGTGCAGTCGATGATGTCAACGTAGAGAAAGGTGAAGAGGGCGAGGAAGAAGTGGGCGGTGCCCGTACCTCCTCCGAGGTCCCACTGCTGTTGCGCCATCGTGTGTTTGATGGGGTGAAAGGAGACGACGTGGCGGAAGTATTCCCATCTCCGATTTCCTTCGGGCGTGTCCGGGAAGTAGGTCAGGGATGTGCCTCGCGGCCAGGAAAGGATTGAGACCATGATGATGCCGACGACGATGGCCGACTTTACGCGGAAGGCCATGAGGACTGCGGTGAAGATACCACCGAATATAACGCCGACCCAGAGCTGAAGAGACCATGTTAGTACCGTTTGTACGTGGCTAGTGGGTTGGGATAGACATACCTTGGGGTTTGTCATGACTCCCGTATCGCAGCCTCCGGTTGGTGTGAGCAGTTCTGCGGGACACCCTCCGATCGCAAGGGGTGTACTGATGGCGCCCGTGATGGCACCGAGTCCCGATCCGTACGACAGGCCGATCAACGTCAGGAAGAAGCCGATCCCCACTCCACTGGCGATTTTGATGCTGTTTGGAATGATCTTGACGAGCCAGTGGCGCAGGCCCAGTAGAGCAAGTGCAAAGAAGATCCATCCCTCAATGAAGACGGCCATGAGCGCAACCCTGTAGTTGATGGGCCCGGTGCCTTTGATACCCACGACTTGATATGTGA